>CM067568.1:4896756-7771064 GCA_034336665.1 Luscinia megarhynchos
TTTGGCGTTTTTTGGTGTTTTTTTAAAAATTCTGGTGGTGGTATAATAATTTTTAGTAGAATCCGTCATCTCAAAGCTGTGTAAAAACATTCATGCATTCCTAGAAACATTAACTGTTTAATGGTTATTATCTTCTTGTTCTCATTCAGACATAAAATCAGTCTTCCCATATTAACAGCTGCATCCATTAGATCGCTTTTATTATTTTGCAGGCAAAGGTGATAGAAACCAGAAGGAATTGTAGATTAAATTCTTAGTTTTGTAAACAAAAGGGAATATTGACAAAAGTAAAAGTAAACACTTTTCCCATATGTCTAACTTCAGGTTTTTTCCTTGCAATATGGTTTTTCCACATTTACCTGAGGCTATTTCTTGATTTTTAATGGTAATGCCAGGGATTAATGGTCATCCCAGGTAATTTAGCAGCAGAATTTCACAGACCCACTCATGAAAATGATGGATTGTGGTATTGCTGCTTTAAAATATTATCAAAAAATGTATTTCTGTGTAATGCCAAGAAATTGAACAGAAATTGTTTATTTATTATTTATATATTATTCATAATTCATGAATTATTTGATCACATCATATATGAAATAGAAATTGATAATAATAGTGATAATAATAATAGTTAATAGAGAAGAATAAAGAGAATTGTTGCTTTCTGGGAGTTTTGTTTCAAATAAATATAATGTTAAAAGGCTGATGATAATAATAGCCTAGGATGCTTTGAAGTTTTTATTTGTGGATGCTGAAAGAAGTTACACAGGAAAAAGACAAATTAATTTAATGCATAGTCAAATGATGACAAGCTAATCATTTGGATATATTAAAGGGAAAAGGAGTTCTAAAATTGCTTTTAATTGTGATTGTCAGCTGAAACAGTGTTGGTGCTTATCCTGTGCTCAGTGAATTGTGTGGCTCTGCTGATGGGATGGGGAGCACAGCAAATTAGGGGCAGTTTCAGCATTTATGGAGGCACCTGGGCCACGGGCAAGCCCCAGAGCCCATTTGAGTGGAATGCTGCAGTGATCAGACCCCATTGTAACAGGTAATTACCCAACAGAGGATGCTCCCCATGGAGCACCTAGGAGCTGGAATTCCCTCCTGGTGTCTGCAGGTGAGGGTGCTGCATGCTGAGGTGCAAGGTTTGCCTTTCTGTTATTGGTTTTCCATTGGTTTTCCCATTTCTGAATAAAATAATTCTGTAGTTTTCTGCATTACAAAAAATAAATTCATCAAATCAACAAGTTGATTCACGACGAGGAAAAAACCCCCAACAATTTAAATTTTTTTTTTAGCATGAAATTTCTACTTTAGAGCAGTAGGTTACTTGTGGGAAATATAGAATTTAAACCCACTGATTTTTTTGGGATTTTTTCCCTCACCACCAACATAAGTTTCTGAAGCATTATCTGGGTTTGAATTATTCAAGTGAAAATATTTGTGTTTGTAAAAGACATTCTCATGCAGAGCAAGCTAGAAGTCTTTGGCCATGAAATCATCTCTGATTCGACTCGAGGATTTCTTGCTTCATTTAAATCTATCTCAGTCCTTTATGTGATTCTCATTCACTGCCTTTGGTGCTTGATTTACCTGAGAAAGTCTTTAAGTGAGAAATACCAATCTCTTTATTGAGGCAAACGTTTCTTTTTCAGAGAAGGATAATTCCATTTCGGTGACATTCGATGGCTCATATCAAATTTTGATTATTATCCTGCTCAATCTGCAGGTGTGCTGTAGGTTCCTACAATACTGAGGCAATAAAAACAGCCATGCTCTTTTAAAGTGCCTTTTGGAAAGGAACTTTTGGTATTTGGTCAAACTCAACCACATCCATTTTCTAATTGCTTGTAATAAGTAAATAAAAGAGGACCAGGTAGTGAGTTTCACCACCCAGGCTTTGTTTGTCCCCACCATTTAGTTATTATTTCACTACCTGGCTGCATTCTCATTCTTTGTAAATAATTCTCTGCAGTACAAATATCTTAGGGGTGGATCTTGTCCTAAGCAGTTAATTAATAAGTTGGCATTTTAATAAGGCAAAAAAAGCAGCCATGATAAATAATATTTATTAGTGTCCATTTTCTTGGTGAAACAAGAGAGAGAAGGGATACTGATTCATTACTAATTGCTATGTGCTTGAACAATAGATTCTCTCTGCTTAATATCCAATTTTTAGCCTTTTCTTCACCTTCTTTGCATTTTTTTTGTCATAGGGAAATAAATAGTCTCATATTGTTGTTCATGGGGGAATTCTAATCTGAATTTTTCTCTGTGATGAGAATTGATAGTATTAAGAGGCAGCACTTAGAATATTTGTGTAACTGAAATGTTTTATCATTTTCATAAAGGAAACTATTCACATCAGGCAGGTTTTTTATCTGAAATATCTTTAATGACAATTAGTATCTTTCCCACTCAAAGTAAACATAATTTTTAAAGTTCTGCTCCAGGTTTTTTACCCCCTTAAATATTTATGTATCTAAATATCCAAATATCTATTATGTATATTTCCTAATATCTACATATCTTGTATTATGGATTTTATGTATTTATTTTCTAGTATTGCTTGACCACATCATTAAATATAATTATTTCACTTAATCCTGCAAGACATTTCCTCCTGAAATATCTTATAAATTGTTATTCATTAATCTTTTTTTGTCACGGAACTTAAAAATTCAGAAAGTTTTTGCATGACTCCAGGAATAGTAAAGTATGCACTTACTAATTCCTGTTTAATTCAGCCAGGTTCTATCTTTTCCCTCCAGTTTACAGCAATCTTTTTTTTTTTTGCCAAACTGGCACGTTTGAAAATTGTCTAGGACAAAAATGCTGAGTTATATTGTTGTTAGTTGGCCTCAATAGGTGAATAAGTGAAACAGATATTCTTTTTGCAGTGTGATGTATTTGGGATTAAATGCTTGCCATCCATAAGCTCTTTATATGCTCAGCAATAGTGGGTTTAATTTGTCATATTCACTTGATTTTCATTCAGTGTCGGCTCAATATTTCTCCTGTTTAAGTGCCTTGGGCTGCAGAGTGTCCATGATCTCAATATCCACAAAATAAATAAAATTAAAGGTATAGCTAGACTTCCTGGAAGGTTTTTTAATTTCTTCTGGAGGGGGACTCAGTTCAGAGCCCAAACTCCATCCCTGGCTGAGGATCTGAGTCCTGATTTGAAGCTGCATTGTCAGTTCTCCTCTGCAGAGAGGTTTTCCTCAGAACACTGCTGAGGTTTAAGTCCAATCTCCATAGTTTTGCTCAGAAGAACTGTAATGAGTCTGGCTTTTAACAAAGCTGTTAAATTCACCCTCAATTTTAGTAGCTGTTACTTCTGTAAGATTCACTTGCTGCATCTTCTCTGAGTTCCTCAGTGATTATTCTCACCCAGGAGGTCACCTGCTTTCTCTTGTATCCAGAATTTCATTATTCTTTAAGAGACAAAAGGAACACCTAGAAATGTAGTTGATTCTGGTGATAAAAATCTACTAAAAATCACAGTTTTCAAACCACAAGTGAGCTTTTACAGTGTGTTCCACCTGAACCTGTAGCCCCACAGAGGCTCCAAGGCAAGACAGACATAACTGGAGAGCAGAAAATTCCCAAAATCCAGAGTGCAGTGGTCTCAACAGAGCCAGGCTGGCTTGCAGAGAGCAGATCAGCTGGGAGCTGCAAATCTGTGCAATACTGGGATTTGACAGGGCAATCATGATTTTACACTCTGGAACTTTATTGATGAGCTTCTCCTGTTGGGCTCTCCCTATTGATCTGCCTCCTGAAATACACTGAATATTCATCATGATGTTTTGGTGGGAAAAATGTTGCTGTTTCTTCTAGATTTCTTTAGTACTTAAGAAATGCTCTGTAGTCTAAGGAAGGGTTGTAAATCTTTTTGAAACAAGGATGAAGCTTATTTCCTGTGTGAGCCTGTCCTAATTCCACAGGATTATCCAAAATTGTGGCTTTTTTCTCCAGTTTTACTAGACTCAAGAAAATAGAAATTTTGATTTCTGTGTCAGTGTAAAGAATACATTGGGTCTTGTTTTTAAATAAAAAATGGGATTACTTTAAAATTGGTGAAGCTTGCAGTTTTTAAGAAGAGTCCAACCTAGACTAGGAATGAATAGCCCAACAGATATGACTGTAACTCCCTTGGGTTCCCTTGTGGAATGATAATATTGTTTGCAGGACCTCCAATTTTTATTGTTAAATCTCAAAGGTCAGGAATTATTTTAACTGGTTGTGCTGGGGGATAAGGGTTCTCAGCCTAAATTTAGCTAGGCAAACAGAAATAACATTTAAAATTTTTTTATTTAAATTCTGATGATTCAGCAACTATGGGTTTTATTCTCTTTTGAAGAAAAAGCATGAAATTGTACAAAGACACCTGAAAGTTCACTTATGTGCTCTTGAGCTCCTAAACTGATATTTACTGAGTTCCTAAACTGATATTTGCTCAGAAAAAGTTAGGGCTAACTATATTTAGAGTGCTGCTCCTTCCACTGTCACAGACAAAACAAAGTGCTCAATTATGTTATTTCCTCCATTCTTTGGCCACTTTCTCTTTGTAAAATGCAAGCAGTATTTACAAACACTCCCAGTGGTCTCAGGGTGTGAATTGTGTGTGCCAGAAGTTCCAGCTACAAAAAGCAGGGAGCAGGGCAGGGCTGTGTGGAGGTGATGGTGTGGCTTTCCTGGGACAACCAGCACCAGCATCCCTTTTTCCATACATAAATGGCAATGAGCAAGAGCTAGAAACAAAAGAGCCCTCTCTGCCTCTCTGAATACAGTGACATTCATTCTCAGAGAAGCAGGGGCAGCTTTTTGAAAGCAGACTTCTTCAGTCCAACAATAACACACAATGAGTTATTGACTTGTTTATATATGGAGCTCTTTTCAGTAACTAACTCTGACTCCCCACAGTCTGGACAAATGATTGATTTCGTTGTTAGAGAAAGAGAAAGCTCCTGCACTAAACTCTGTAGTGCAAACTACTTTTTCTCCATTTGTTCCCTCACTGAATAGGACCTTATTAAAATGCACTTTCCAAAAAATACCTGCAGCTGGCCTTTATAGGCATGTTTTGTATATATAAATAAGTAATTTGTCCCACTCTTTTGTATGGTAACAAACCATTGGAGAATCTTGTCAACACAGATATGAAGGTTGAGTGTCAGAGAATTTTTGGTTAAACAGTATTATTTGTATTGATCTGCATAAACAGCATAATTGTAAAGGTATTTACAGTGGCTCTTTGCTGTTTAGTAACAAATAAAGACTTTTAAATGATTCTTTAGAGAAAATTTTTTTTGGGCACCAGTTCTTAAAGTAATATATATAAACATGTTATTCTGATACTTTTATATCTATGGTCAATTAAACAGATATTTGAATAACTATTAATTGAGCTTGTAACTTTTGCATCTTTTTGCAATATAGAATTTATGGGAGGGTTTATGTGCTCAATATGTTAATTCTCCATACACATATATACACAGATTTTTAATTTAAAGAAAATGGACCTTTTGTCCTCTTTAGTTACTATGAGTTATCTTTATTGACCAAACAAGTACTTTGTTTCTTTTTCAGAAATTTAAATACTAAGAGTGATTACTTGAAAAGATGCTGCAAATACCCCATAGGAATTGCAGGAAGAGTTTAATATTGCCAAGAAGGGATGCAGAGTTCTGCTGAGCCCTGCAATTTGTTGGTTACACATCACAGGCAGTTAGGGACTCATTAAAATGTTGTTCTTCTAATTATTTACCTTGTCACATCTTGATTTTACTAATTTGCATTCTGTCTAACTTTTGTTCATGTATTTTTTTTATTTGCACTCTTTTCACTCTTAATCTTTTATTTGTTTCCCCCCCCCAAAATATTTTTTTTCTTATCATACTTACTTCCTTTTTCTTTATTTCATGTATTTTTCCTGACATAATTTGGCTCCATCTTCGAGTGTTGGGACAGACAGATCACTAGTTTCCACCTAATTGCCCAGACAGAGCTGTTTAACAAAATTAATAACATTAACTTGATTTACAATATGATATTCAAATGTCAGTAAGCCTTGCTAGAACCCAGTTAGAATCTTCAAAGACTTATTTTTAAAATAAAAAGTTGCAAGGGGAAAAATTAACTAAATGATCCATTTTCCTGTGAACATCAGGTATTAGCACAATTTTTGAGAGAGGGTTTATAAACAAAGCAAAGAGTATTTTCTATAAAAATTCAGGTCCAGAGCAGAAACTTGGTGCAGAAATGAGTGCCTGTCTTGTTACCTCTAAATTCTGTGTGTCTGGCTTGGGGGTGGAGATCAGGAGCATCATTTTTAGCTGCTTGTGGAGTCCTGGGGGAGGAAAAAGAAGAGCTGAGTGGTCCCTCCCTCCCCCTGTGTGTTTGAATATCTGAATACTCTCAGCTGCACTGCACTGGGACCTGGGGCTCTTCACTCCTTTAATTGAGTGCCATGCAAACCTAGACTCAAAAAAAAATAATAATTTTGGAAACAGCAGCTCTGTGCAGCTCCCAGGCTTTTGTCTCTCCTGCAGCTTCAGGTGTCATGCACAGAGCCACACAAGGACAGTCAGATCCTGGGTTTTGGAAGATATGATGCCAATTTGTTGGACCAGTTGCATTTGTTGGGCTGGAGAAAAATATTTTGTATGAAATGCAGCCAACAGTTTAAATACTATTGAGTCAGTGCAGTGCCATTCAGCAGTGATATGAGAATAAAATTAGGCATATACTGAAAAAACAGTGTTTTCCACTAAAGAGAAATAAGGATGCAGTGTGTGATTTCAAAGGTCTGTGATTGAAATCAACTCTTTTGACTTAAACCCTTGCTTCTTTTTACCTTGAAGGTGTTTACTTTATTTTTGCTTATGCATGAAAGTGCTCTGAAATCCTTAAAAGGGCTCCTATAATTTGTCATGGTAAAATTCTTAGATCCTTTGCAAGTGCTGTAATTGCTGAAGGCCAGTGGGTGTACTGCTGTCAGTCAAGTTGAGCACATCCAGATGTTTCGTTCTGCCTCTCCAGATGTTTCCTTTAACACACTTAGGTGAATGCTCTGAACAGTTTAAAACTTTGGGACAGAAGATGAAATCCTGGTTTCACTGGAGTCAGTGACTGATCCTCTCATGCTGATCTTGACTGGGAAGGCAAAAACCTTCAGAGTTTTTGGAAACCACTGTTCAGAGAGGAGAATGCAGCTGTGAGGCCAATCCCCACCATGGATTGGACACAAATGCATTTTAACAGGATCCCTCAAAAAACACCCTGGGAGTTACAAACAACCCACACAAAACCATTGACTGCTGCCAAAATTAGCATGGTCCTCATTTTCTTTTTCACCTCACCTCTACTGCAGATGACTCGGGCACAGCTTTCACCACTTTAAAACCACTGGAAAAATGTATTTGGGATATTTTAGGTTGCTCATTGTGAAAAGTGTGGTTTTTTTGTAATTTCATTGCAAGTTAGTGACATTTAAAAGATTCCATTTGATGCAAAAAAAATAAAAAACAAAAAATGAATGCCCTTAAAAATGCTTCTATGAAAATGTGTAAGAAAGTGCCATATGTGTTTATATGAAAATGCTCCTTATAGGGTTTTAATCCAGGTGTCTGTAGCATGTTATTATCATTCTTCAGCTGGAGTTTGCTTTTAGGAGGAAAAATCAATTATTTTCTGGCACTGAAGTTCAGAGTGATCTCCATGTACAAATGGAACCATTTTCTACCACTCTCCTTAATGACCCAGTAAAACAATTGCCAAAAATAATTTCAGGGTTACACATTTCTGAATCTTCAGATTTTCATCTTTTTCTGAGGGGTATTGTGCTCCAAGGCAAGAGCAATAAATCCATATTCTCTGTGCCTTGCTTAGGAACACACACACAAAAATCTCCTGGATTATATATATGTTACTTTATTTGGAATTTAGTCTCTCCTTGGCTTATGATCCAGTTGTATTAATGAATTTAATGCTGTTTATCAAAAACAACCAAATACCTTGTAAAGTCAATATCAATATGGCTGGTGGGGAAAACTTCAGCTCTGGTTAAAGTAAATGAATTTATGATGAATGGTGACTATTATGAATATTTTTTTGTAGAACAATTATTCACATTCTGGAATGTCTCTGAAGATAACCCTTTTATCTTTGGAGACAATTATTGAACTTCACCCCCAGTTTTGTTCTCTTTCTTTGTCTTCTTAGTTCCATATGGACCCTTTAAATTTCTTCTCTTTTCTAGCCTTTTCTGTGTAAAACTGTATTGAAAGTTGACTTCTGCCTCCAATTGCCTCCATGAAAAATCAAAAATGGAGTTGGTGGCATTAGGATCCATGATTAAAAATCACAGATTGACTTTTGCTGATCTCTAACATGGATAGAAAAAGAAGTAAAAGCATCTAGTTCCCAGTTCTGTGTAAGCAGCAGGGCAGAGCTATTTATGTTGCTTTCAAACAGAATTTTGCTAAGTGCAATTTCATTCTTCTTGCCTCACTGTGTCAGAATGGAAATAAATTTCATTTTTTTGCTTGCACAGATTTCTGCCTCTATTTTCATGATGAAAATGTGAAGATTATGTCCTCTCTTTCCTTATGGCCTTATAGGCCATCAATTCTGAAACTTTCTAGAGAAAATGAACATTTTCTTCAAATTTTCTTCATTTTTCTATTATAGGATTCCTTTTGCTTGTAAACCAATTTTTAGAAAAGATTTTTCAACAGAGCAAAATATGTAATATTCAGTTAAGAATTTAAGCAGCTCTTTGCTTTTTTTAGAACTGTGTTGCTGCTCTAATTACAAACATTAAACTCTGTTCTTTTCTTTTAGGGGGAAAATGTAGTTTACAATGTCAAGATTCTGTAAGCTAATCATAGGATTATGCAGGAAATATTCTAATGAAAAGCTATTAAATCAAGCATTTTTCTTACAATATCTCATGCTGTGAAGTTGTCAGCATATTCTATAAATGAAATATTAATACAAAATTGATGGCAGTTAAAAGTGAAGAATAATTTCTGAGTAGGTGTCTTGATGGCAAAAGGAAATAAGCCCTTCAGATATGATATTATTAATACATGCATCTTATCAGAATGCCACCTATAAATCTATATTCACATTCAATTTATTGGAATAATTAAAAATATTTTTGGAAATTATATCAATGATATTAGCTTGTCTCAGTAATAATACTTCTCTTTATTTACTAATTTCTAACAAATCAAATTTTTCTGAAATAAAACAGACTCACTAAACCTCACATGTAGACCTCAATCCTGATCCTATTACTTCAGCAGAAATTCTAAATTATCACCTGAGCTCAGCATGAATTGCTTTTCCACTTCCAGGTACTTGGCAATTTTATCTCTTCCTGCTAAAAGGTGTGTACCAAACTAATAAGCTTTTAATGACCCATCACTTCCTAGCAGAAATATGGAAATAGAAGACAAACACTATTTATAATTACCATAACCAAAGTATTGCCCTGAACCATCCTTGAAATGTTTAGAAGACCATGAAGATAAAAACAGGGCAACAGAATTTATGTAAATTAAGAAAGAAATATGTATTGTGGGCAAAATATTAAAAATGGTTTTGGTTTTAGATTTTCCAATAAATATTATTCAGTTAATTTAAAGATACCAAATTTTCTCATTGGAGCTTATAAATTAATAACCCACATATACAAATCCATTTTATTTACTGTGATGTTGGGAATTACAGGCAAAAGCCATTCAGGTTGTTCAGTAACTTGAGCAGGGTATTTTATCTTTCCTCCAAAATACTTCTGGGACACTCAAAATCCATGGAGGATTTGCCACCAAGCACCTGGTAGGGCTCACATAACTTTTGAGTAACTTTTGAGTAACTAACTACATCAGTTGTCAATATTTCAATCTCATTTGACATTAGTCTGAATACAAATGATCAAGCTTTACCTTTAATTAATTGGCATTTTTGTAATGTTTTTAACTCAACAATTTCTTGTAAGTGCAATTTGGACAGAAGGCCTTGAATCACACTAGAGGGCATCTGAAATATCATATGCATTACAAAAAATAATAAAATGTACATGTATTTAGTCAATCCCAAATTAGATTTTTATTCACTAACACCTTAGTCATTCAACCTAGCAAAATTATTAACACAATTGGTTTCACTGGGATGCATGCTTTTTTCAAGTTAAAGGCTTTTCATTTCCAAAAGTTGCAGAATCTGAACGTTTGGACCTGTTGTAAGTAATTAATTGAGGCACCATCACAGACTTATTTTTAATGTTGGTTTTTTCCTGGTTTCTGATTGCCTATTGAGCAGCACTGCTTCTCTTTTACAATTAAAGTATTTTAGGGCCATCAAATTCCATTTCTTTCATCCCTTAGCATTTCTCCTGTGAGATTCTAGAAGCTGAGTGCTGTTCAAGCTGTATTTTGAAACTATTTGGGCACATGAAGATGCAGATAGGTGCACGATGTGACTTTCAAAATCTGGCCAGTTGTTCCCCTCTAATGGGAGGGAAAATGCTGGAAACTGGTGGGAATGTCATCCTGACTTCACTCATTAAGAAGAGTCCTCCCCATGATTCCCAGTGGTGTTTGTTTTGCCTTGTTTAGGAAATAATGACAGCTGCTGAGCTCAGATCAGCATAAATCTGGTGTGAAGGGTATAAATCAATACTGCAGCTGTTGCAGCTTGGCTGAGGATTTGTTTCACCAAATGTAAACCCTTACTGCTGCTCTCACAACTGTGTGTCTCCTGCCCCTTGTCCAGGTTCCAATTGACAGGTTCAAGGTGGCTCAGAGCACTCTGATAACGTGAGTGGCTCTGGGTAACCCAGCATTTAGGCTGACAGCTGGTTTTCCAGAGCCAAACCAAACGGGAGAGGCATGGATGGATGCTGGCAATAATAGATGGACTTCAAGTGTTGACATAACACATTTACCTGGTACTCCTGTTTGCTGGGGATTTACAGCAGCAGCAGTAGACTCGAGTACATTGCAGGATTGTCTTGAAAACAGTGATCACCACCACTAGAACCTGTGAAATTATAAACATGGGATTATAAATGTTTATTGGTCCAGGTACAAGTGACACAGCCATCCCTCACCTTGGTGAACACAGATTACAGAAGGAGAAAATACTGATTTACAGCAGTAGACTCTGAGTACATTGCAGAATTGTCTTGAAAACAGTGATCACCACCACTAGAACCTGTGAAATTATAAACATGGGATTATGAATATTTATCAGTCCAGGTGCATCCCTCACCTTGGTGAACACAGATTACAGAAGGAGAAAATACTGATTTACAGCAGTAGACTCTGAATACCTTGCAGGATTGTCTTGAAACCAGTGTGTGATCCACCACCATTAGAATCTATGAAATTATAAACATGGGATTACAAATATGTATCAGTCCAGGTGCATCCCTCACCTTGGTGAACACAGATTACAGAAGGAGAAAAGCAACCCTCCTATATTTTTAATGGGAAAAGAAGTTTATTCTTTGCATGTGCTGGGTTTGGGTTTTTTTGTTTTTGTGCTCTTTTACCATTCCCTCTCCCAGCTCCTGTACAAGTGTCACTTCCATGATGAGTTTTCCTGGAGAATGAGAAGTAAAATGTGTAGGCTCTCTGTGGCACAATGAAAGCTTGCTTTTTTTTTTTTTTTTTTCAACTTATGCCTACGTAAGCCTTCTTTTGTGAAAAAGACTCATAGGGTCAGATAATGTTTAAAGGGAAAGGCTTTATGTCTCTCAGGCCTGCATGTTTCCACATGGATGCTTCTACACACACACAGATTGAATTATGAACAGACCTATTAATGCTGGGATCACAAAAGGTCAAGTTTTGTCTTCTTTTACCTCTATTCAGAATTGCTTTTGAAAGGGGGGAAAAAAGGGATTTGCAGGAAAAAAAAAAGATTCATGATGAAGAATTTTACAGGTCTCTTTTTTTTTTTTTCCCCTGTCCTTTAGCAACATCTGGGAGTTGGGAAAAAAAAATTCTTATTATGTAAAATAGTCCAGGGGTATTGTATTACTAGATTTTAATATATCTCCTTTGGGTCACTTGGAGGGTTACCTAATGGAATGACCTGCTACACAAGGAGCAAAAACACCAAAAAGAAACTTCAGGAAAATATTCCTGCTACTACAATGGACATGTTTAACTGAAGAAAAATTGTTAAAGACTTCCAAGAAAAATCTTTAAATGTTGGTTGTCCTTTTTTTTCTTTTTTCAGGAAAATCTTACATTGAAGTTGAACTATTCCTTTAGACTACTCATTTGAAGAGTTATATTGAACTTTAATATCCACATCCACATAAAAGCAGATGTTACAAAGTGCTCTGCCAGATCTCATTGTAAGTAATATTTATATTATTTTCACCTTTTTTTGTGCTAGAAGAAAACCAAATAATCTTATTGAAGAGTACCTACTGTACTTTCATGTTCAATATCCAATGGTGCAGAGCCCTGAAATAACTCTAACCTAAAAATATATTCTCCAATATTTTCTCCTCTATGTTCCACAGGAAAATATGTTTGAGAGAACTGAGGAAACAGGAGATGGTTTTAAGATGGCAAAAAGTTAATATAATAGCCTAAAGCTCTGCATTACTTTTGGCACTGTTTTGGGTATGTTTGTTTGCATGTGTGCATCAGTGCAAATTCTTGCAAGAACAAGTATTTAAGTTCACCACTACTCCCTTCTTGTAATGCTAAAAATGCATTTCTATGTCAGCTTGTATTTACAAAAAATTATGCACAACATCCTGAAGAGGAAAAATGCACAAATGATATAAAATTTTTGAGTGTGATTAAGCCTGGACATTAATCATGGAAGTCCAGAGAAACCCATTAAAATTAAGGAAATGGATATGATGATAACAAATGAAATACATTAATAGAAAAGGTGGTTCACATTGAAAAAATAATTGGCATTATTTTTACAATTTAAGAATTACTGACTCAAAAATTGATAAAATCATCTAGGAATCCCTATAGGCCACAGTAAATGAGGTTAATGGAAGGAAGTCAACTTTGACACTGTATAAAATTAGGAAAGAGAATGATAGCAAAATATTGTAATGCTGTTGTATCAACACCCCCATCAGAAACTTCATTTTTTTCCCACTGGCTTAGAAAAGAAAGCTGTAGCAAAAAAAGGCTTAAAGCTTTGTCTTCAAAAAAAGTACAGATATTTTCTTTAAAGTAAAAATAACAGTGGCTCAACTAAGGTGAAAATAAAACATTATAAAAGCACCCATGCATAAAATAGATAAACAACAAGATTTCAACACAAGGCTCATTACATCTTTTTTCCTTCTGAGTACTTAATGAAATTCCAGAACTCTTTGCAAGTTATCCTTGATTCCTGTTACCTTTGTTTTGTGGCAAGGTCAGTGCCAGAGACCCAGCTGGGCTGGGTTGGGTTGATGACTCTAGAAATGTTCATATTCTTTTGGATATGCAGGAATCTCTAGGTCTTGTGTTTTCTTAATGGATATATTTGACTTATAAGGGAATAGAACAAGGCATAATAATGTAGTAATAAAGAAGAATCTGTTCAAGCAGTTTAACATTTCCCTTCAGTATGTGCTATGTTGTCCTTTAAAAAAAAAGGCAGAATAAATAAAACCGGAAAAAAATCTCATGTAATTCAGGACTTCATGGCTGCCTTGCTGGTGTGAATATGTTTTTTCAGACACCCTCTGCAGTGAAATTGTGATTGCCCACACAATCCTCAGCTATAACTCCTTGGCTGCCATGCACAACTTATCCCAGTTATCTCTCCTAAGCCATTAAAACTAATGGCATATGCAATCTCATTTTCTTTGAGTTAGATGCACAATTACTCATGAGAAATGAATTTAGGACCACAAATGGGGGCAGCTGGAGGCATCAGTTCAGACACTCTGTGGTCCCAAAATTTTGTGTTTGTAAATGTAAAGCTCACACTTCCAAATAAGACACAAAGTTTTTTCTTTCCATCCTAAAACAAAACTCCTTAGTTGTGTTTAATACTCGAATTATATAACTGGGGTGTGACTGGTGAAAATGCAATTCTGAAACCTGAAAGTTCTGCATCCAAAAGGTTTGAGAGCACTTGGGTTGGTTTTTTTTTTTTTAGGTACCCATCTTTTGAGCAGCCTGCCCTTTCTGGAGGCCAATTCTACTGACATTTCCTAGTGGTTTGCAAAATTTAAAATATGATCACACAGTTAGCATCATCAGCTACATTTAACAGCCCCAAGAATGTAAATTCTAAACTGTAGCTGCATGGTTCTAAGGACATGCAGGGCAAGCTTGATATTTGAAAGCATGGCAGCGATAATTTTTACTGTATTTAGATCTCTTCTATTCTTCCTTGAGTTGAGACATTCTCTTGTCCTTCCCAAATTGATCAAGAAAAAAAATAATAATAAAAAAATATATATACACTCTTATTATAATGAAAATATGGCTTGATACATGTATAAAAATATTGAGAATATTTTAATGAAAACTGGAAGAAGATGTGCTAAATATCATTAATGAAATATAACTTCTTTGGAAGGTAAAGAACTCTGGTTTTGTTTTTAGTTTGAATTTATGCCATTTTTTCTGTGAATACAGAGATTGTAAATTACAAATTCTGGAAGTAATGAGTGTTGTTTTTTTCCAGTTATTAAAGATCATTATAAGTGTATAATTACAGGTGATTTATGTGATTGCCTATAAAAGGGGAAGAAAACTGTGTTTATTCCTTGCATTTGCTACAGTCAGTGAGCAAGACATATATATATATATATTTTTTTTTTTTTTAACTACTTTTTGAAAAGTAAATTCTATGACACTAAAGAATACTTTATTATTTTTATTATAATGTGAGGTCTTCCCCAGAGTTAAAATCAAGCACAGCTGCTCAGTTTTGGAGTTTCCTTTCATATTCTGGGCTTAAGAAACTTTTCAGAGAGAATAAGTAAATCTGTGACTGTGCCTATCAGAACAAACATGGGAACATCTGAGAAATAGAGTGCAGATGTTGCAAGTTGAATATCTGGGGTTTTTTGGCATTATTTCTTCATGTGATTGTGGCTCCTACACAGCAACACAGACTGGAAATTAGATCTGACCTGTCATATCTGGATATTTGTTGCAAATAAACACAATGCATAAGCAGAGTTTATTCTTTATAGATATCCAGAATGAACTGTTGGCTGAAGCTAAAATATTTACCTATCAATATACACATAAGTTGTTAATGTTTATGTTTTCCTGAATGAATCAGTAAGAAAAATAAGCCTGCAGTTATTTTTTTAATTTTGAGATGATTTCAGTGTTATGCCTGGTTTGACTGTGGAGTGAATATTTTACACAAAATTTTAACACTCTCTGTCAAAAGTTTTTTTATCAGGGGAAGACTTCTAATCTCAAAACTGCAAAGGAGATTATCTGCCAGCAGGTAACTTCAGCAGGGAGGAAACTTTTCTTTGCTTTTTTTTTCTGTGAACATGCAGTCTTTGGAAGACTTGAAGTGATCAATAAGAAAAACTCACCAGTGAGAAATAGTTATGATTTTGTTTTGTTTTAGGATTGTAATCTCTTGAGGTATTTATGATGGGGACATCGTAATATGCTGGGAAAAAAATCACATTATGAACAAGAATCCCAGATTGAATCAGATATATTTTACATAAATATCAGCACTACATTTTTTTACTTATTTATGGATCACAAGAGAACCCTGCTATTGACTTTAGTAGGAATATATTGAATATATTTGTTTAAAATATCATGTACATGCTTATGTTCAATCCCTGTATTTCAATTATAATATTTTTCTAAATTTATTAAAAATATATCCAGTTATAAAACCGTCTTCTATCAGTCCCAAAAAATGTGTTTTCAAAATGTGTTTCTCTTGAGAAATTTTTCCATAGAAAATTAAGAAAACTCTCATTTAAGGATTATCCAGGTAGCTAACACCTAGCAGGGTCAATTGTTTAATAATAGTAATAATAATAAGGGTGGGTGGGTGGATGAGGAAATGTGAGCTGAGTTGCTAAGTGAGTGCTCATATATTGGGTTGTGGTGCAAATTTGACCTCTGATTTATGGCTGCTCTGATGCCATTGTTGTCTGGTCCATAGTTATTTCTTGGAATGTTACCAAATAGATGCAAGGTAAAAAGTTTATTTCCCTCCTGCCTGCAGCCCGCAGTAAATTCTTGTCTAACCTCCTCCCCAGCACCGGCACATCTGTCCGTCCATCCCAGATCATCAGTGAATCGAGCATTGTGCGTGTGCAGAGCCACTCTAATGAGACCCCGAGCATCCCGTGGGTGGAGCAGCGTTTGGTGCGGTCAGGAAGGAGGGAGATGGAGGAGGAGCAGGGCTCCCCAAGCATTCCTGACATAAGTGCTGTGCAGCACAGCCCCTTAATCCCCCCGAGCCTGCTTCACAGCCCGGGGGGAGCTGGAGGGCCAGTGCTTCCCTGGAATGCCAAAATGAGCTCATGTCTGCAGGGAGCGGGGATCCTGGGCTGGGGAAGCAGCTGGCTTGGGGAACAGGCATCCTGGTTTGGGGAATAGGGAATAGGGGAACACGGGATCCTGGTCTGGGGAATAGGGGAACAGGGGAACAGGGATCCTGGTATGGGGAATAGGGATCCTGGTTTGGGGAATAGGGGAATAGGGGAACAGGGATCCTGGTTTGGGGAATAGTGGAATAGGGATCCTGATCTGGGGAATGGGGATCCTGGTTTGGAGAACAGGGATCCTGGTTTGGGGAATAGTGGAATAGGGATCCTGGTCTGGGGAATAATGATCCTGGTTTGTGGAATAGGAATCCTGGTTTGGGGAATAGAGATCCTGGTTTGTGGAACTGGGGAATAGAGATCCTGGTTTGGGGAATAGGGGAATAGGGATCCTGGTTTGTGGAATAGGAATCCTGGTTTGGGGAATAGGAATTCTGATTTGGAGAACAGGGATCCTGGTCTGGGGAATAGTGGAATAATGATCCTGGTATGGGGAGTAGGGATCCTGGTTTGGGGAATAGGGGAATAGGGATCCTGGTCTGGGGAATAATGATCCTGGTTTGGGGAACAGGGATCCTGCTTTGGGGAATAGGAATTCTGCTTTGGGGAATAGGGAATAATGATCCTGGTTTGGGGAATAGGGATCCTGCTTTGGGGAATAGGGGAATAATGATCCTGGTTTGGGGAATAGGGATCCTGCTTTGGGGAATAGTGGAATAGGGATCCTGGTTTGGGGAATGGGGATCCTGGTTTGGAGAACAGGGATCCTGGTCTGGGGAATAATGATCCTGGTTTGGGGAACAGGGATCCTGTTTTGGGGAATAGGAATTCTGCTTTGGGGAATGGGGATCCTGGTTTGGAGAACAGGGATCATGGTTTGGGGAATAGTGGAATAGGGATCCTGCTTTGGGGAATGGGGATCCTGCATTGGTGAACTGGGGAATAGGGATTCTGCTTTGGAGAATAGGGATCCTGGTTTGGGGAATAGTGGAATAGGGATCCTGCTTTGGGGAATGGGGATCCTGCATTGGGGAACTGGGGAATAGGGATTCTGCTTTGGAGAATAGGGATCCTGCTTTGGAGAATCAGGTGGTTTGGGGAATAGGGATCCTGGTCTGGGGAATAATGATCCTGGTTTGGGGAACAGGGATCCTGCTTTGGGGAATAGGGGAATAGGGATCCAGGTTTGGGGAACAGGGATCCTGGTTTGGGAAATCAGGTGGTTTGGCTCTGATTTCCACACAAAGTATCTTCTTTTGCTGGCATTGAAGGATAGTTATAGCTACACGGAGAGGTTTAGGTGAATTTCAAACACCCTAGAAGTTGCAGAGTTTAGTACCAAACTTCACAGCTTTTTGTGTGGCAAGGCCTGCACCTCTTACCTGGGGTTCTTCATCAACAAGTGTGTTTCAATAATACATCTATTGCACTGACTATAAATTTTGATTAGCATGTCCCTGCAATGCCCTCATTCTACTCATCAATTACAACTGAAAAGTTAAACTTGGAACATACAGCTGAAAGAACCTAGACTTGCATTTAGAAATGGAGCTCACTTTTTCTGTTTTAATGCACATACAAATGTGCACATAGATTTGTGTGTATGCACTGATTTAAAACAACAAAGAAATGGTTTACATCCCACTTTCATAGTTTGCAGTTCTGAAGTACATTGGAAGATTGTAAACTCCCCTTCAGGCTGGAATTTTTTACTTTATCTCTTCAGTTATTTCTGAAGAATAAAGTTTATGTGTGGTCTGTGTGCCTGTTCCGGGTTGTGTATTTCACCTTACACAGAAAACTGTCCCTTAAGTTTCACTTTAAAGGAACTTGTTCTATAGGATGGGATTTAAACACACAGTCTGGATCAGGGATACTTCAAAGACTGCATGAAGTGTTTAAATTTTCTTCTGAATTAAGAACTACATTTAAAAGATCAGATTTTTGTTGTTCCATGTGCTCATTGATACAGAAGATAGTCTGGATCTTTTCTGAATACATTAAGTTCCATCTAGCAGTAGATGGATTAATTTAATCTAACTTTTCTTCCTGGATGCTGCAATCTGAAGGGAAAATAGAGATGTAGAAAGAAAAATTAAATTGGTTAGAATGAATATTTGTTTTCCCACTCTTAAAAGAATCCTCTTACAACTGAAATGATAAAGGTTATAGAGAAAGCTCCAAATTTGTGTTGGCCTTGCATTGCTTCAGCCATTCTGCTTAAAACACTATTATGAAGCTTTTTCATATGAATAGAAATAATTGCTCTGAGCCTAAACTATGAGGTACAGGAGTTAAAATCTGTGAAATATCTGCTGCATTTAAGGAATGTTATAACTGACATACTTTAGAACATTTACCTTATAAACAAGAAGCCTCTTTACACTTGGTATTTTTTATAAAGTAATACTTGTAAGTGAACTAAATATTAAGAATATTTTAATGCCAAATTTGCTTTCAATAACAGCATCTATGGCATTTTCAAACCTATTCCTTATTTTCTTTTAAGCCAAGAAGTGTTGGAAAAATTCTAGGAGTTTCTCAGACAGTGTCTTTGTCTAGCAAAGACTCACCAGGGGCTCCAGAGAGTAGAGGATTGAATGCTGCTGGTCCTGGAGTGTATTTTGGTAGGTTGTGTTTGGCTGGCTCACGTGTGATGTGTGGCAGAATATTTTATTTGTGGTTGGAGAACATCAGGTGTCTTGCTGCTCAGAGGAAAGGCATCCAGTCCCAAAAGTGTAGGGGGAAAGGGAGTGTGGAAAGTGGAGATGGATGTTTGCCTCCATGGTGCTTCTCTAGATCCAAATTAAAATGTGGACGCAGCCAAAGGATCACTGAGAATTGATTGTTTAATTTGCATCCTTAACTTGGATGTATTTTTGCAGGTATATGAAGGCAACAAAGGCTCTATCAACAAAAAAGAACTGGAAAATTATTCTGAGAATCAATCCAGAGCTATTATGAAAAGACTAAGTAAGTGATGACTTTAAATTCAAGTATTATCTTTGTTCAGAATTAGGTGATTTTAGGTTTTCACTCAGACAAGGTGGGTCTGGTTGTTGGCCCCAGAATTCCCACAGAGATCCCCTCTCACCATGCCTCAGAGTCAGAGAGCAGCTGATTTATCTCCTGCCATGTTTTCCTAGCTCACTCCTGACATAGCTAGCATATTTTTGTGGTGAAAACATGTAAAAAAATCTCTTTATTCGTCCCTTGTCTGACCAGATGGTCATAATATCAGTTTCTTAATTAATTGGAAATTTTGTATCCAGAGACGAGTGCATTCAGTTTTGAAAATGTTTGTATTTCCTTTTGTGCCTCTTCTGGCAACAGCTTTGACAAAAGTGACAAGTTATTTACACACTCATGATAACCATGATACCTTCTTCTTGTATGAGGTACTTCTGATAGCCAATTCCCATGCAGAGAAAACTCTTCACTGAAAACCTCTTTAAGCTCATGACAAATTTCACTTTTCTTTCCAGAAGTGTTTTTCACTGGTGTTCATTTCTGACAAACCACAAAATTTTGTCCAAACTTAATTTTTAAATTGCATTCAGGGCTGTATGCATGCTTGAGCACAAACTAGTTATAAATGTCATTTTTGTCTTCTGTGCTTCTTCAGAATCAGATGTCTATGGGAATATTTATTTTAGCCAGGTCAAAATACTAAATGGCTTTCTAACAGACCAACCCAAGTGAACTAAAAAGTGACATGTGAGACCTCCTAAGTCAATTATAATAAACAGCATATGTTAAATGAGATCTGTTGGGAGGGGTAAAATAATCTAACAAACAAATACTTCAAGAGGTATGAAAGCAGCTTCTTGCTGAATTCAACAAATATGTGGTAATATCAGAAAGAAATTGTAGCTGTGCTTTTAAAATACTCTTTGTGGTGTCTTGGGCTCTTCATCCCTTCACCAGTGAGGCTCTTTGTTTCATTCTGCTTTTCCCTTTGCTTTGGTTCATGGAAAACCACTTTTCCCAGCCCAGGGTCACATTGTTACAGTGCTTTTGTAGAGTGGTTGATCAGTATTTTCAAAATTGTTTTGGTGAACAATTGTTACACTTCTAGTCTAGTACAGTTGCTGGACTTCTAGTCTAATTTTACTTCTCTAAATTGAGATTGACCACTGGGAGAGCTCCACCACTAGTGTCATATTTATGTCCCCAGCTGACCAGCCTAGTGGCACTCTGCCACTACTTCTATGGAAATAAGAACCACCTGTCTAAGGTGAAATAATTCCATTTATGAATCTTTCCTTTTTATTGGTGAATAGGCTTGTAGGAATTCTACTGTGAAAATGCAGATCTGCCAGATTCCATTAGTTTCATCCCAGGCTGGTTTTTTTTTGTCAATGTTTCACCATTACTTGGTTTCTGTTGCTGTTCTTCACTTTTTTTTACTAAGAATTTAACTGGGGAAATTTTTTAATTCCCACTGTAAAGAGTGGAAGTCTATTCTTGCAGGCCATTAGTGTCAGGCTTGTTTTAAGCAGATCTCAAAATCACCTTGCATGGTGCACAATATTGTGTGTTGGATTGCTGCCACTCTTGATTGCCAACAGCATCTGGGTTTGCTGGGGATGGGGATGTGAAGGCTCTGCACACTTAGACAAACCTGCTTCACACTGAACAAAAACCCCAAAGCTTTCAAATGCTTCTCATATCTCAGAGGGCAAAATTGTTTGGAGACTATCAAATCCTGAATTGGTTTTTTTGGACAGAGAACATGATGTGACTGTTGTCCATGATGTGAAACTGCTAAGGTGTGTTCAGGAGTAAAGATACCCTTTATATAAACACTTCTAGATGCTTTAAAGGACTGCTCATCATCCTCAGGTGCTCAGTTCAGAGACCAGAAAGGTGGCTGTGCTCAGAATTTTGCTTTAAATAAACCCCAATGTCTACATGAAGTACAATCCTCCCCTTGGAAAGACACCTGTCACTTTACAGCTTTTGTGTACTTAAGAATCCATTCTATTAGTACATACTCATTTAAGAAAATAAAACAAACTTGCTGCTTTGCTTTTCAAATTGCACCTGATTTGTTCTACTTTTATCTGCTAGATTAAACATTCCTTTTTATGGGGAGCCAGTGCAGCCCACAGTTTTGTAGGTGAATGATCCCACATTTTACAGGAGGAGTTTCTGGGGACAGAACCCTTGTTTCTCTTGTTGAAACAACAGGGATTGCTACCTAGCAGCCCTTCTGTTCCTGGGATCTGTCAGTTTATTAAGGTTCAAAGGAAAGATTTCTTATTTATTTTCTCCACACATAAAAGACACATAAAACAAGTAAAAATAAAGCAGGACCTCTATGATCTTATTTACACTTTGATCTTTTCTTGATGGTTTCTTGAAGTTCATGTCAGCTTCTTTACCATTCTGTATGTAACAGTGTCTTCCCCTCCATGTTCCCTTGCTGGTGTTTTTGCTTTTATCAACCTGCCCTTGATTTTGGTAACATTTTAATGCTTGCCACCTCCAGTGCTGCATTCAGTGTAGAAAAAGTCAGCCTTGTCTAGCAGGGAGATAAGGGGGCATTTGGCAATCCCAAACATGCTCCCACTGGAGAGTTTCCAGCATTTGGGTGATGGAGTTGGAGTCACAGGTGTGTGGTTGAACAGAAATGTGTGATTTCACATGGTGAAGGGCTTTGGAATTTGAAGGTTTTAAAATACAGTAATAAGTATGAAACAAGATGTTTTGGATGTTGTCTCTGTCTTCTTCTTCCTTCTTCTTCATGGCTTTCAGGTAGTAATTTTTAGTTAAATTATTAGTGCTGTACTGAGGGTCACAGGTGTTTGGTTATTTAGTCAAAAATATAAATAATATTGGTGTTAATTCTCTGTTGGACTGTCTAGCTTTAAAAAACCTTGTAACCAGCTAGGTTCACCTTCATGGTGCTTAAAACTCTCACAAAACTCTCTGTACTTTAAATAAGACTAATAAAAACCAAACCCCAACACGAGAAAATTAATCTCCTTCATGATTTTAATCCTGACTCTGAGTAAAGACAAAAAAAAATGAAGACAAGGCACTAATTAAATGGTGCAGTTACCCCATTTATAGTTCAGGATTTCCATAGTCCCAGTCTCTTGGCTGCTATTGGAGATGTGGTTGTGATTTCAAATGTCACAGGTTGTTTCTTTGTTTGGCTCAGGGATTTCTGGTGCTAGATATAGATTTATCTCCTGCTCTTTTCCTGAATTGATTTTATCACAAATAAAGCTACTTGATTTTCCTCTAACCTTGGACCTCTAAGAATTAATCTGTCAGTCTTGAAGCAGTATTTTATGCTTTTCCAATATGTGTCATATATCCCATTATTACAATGTTTTCATTATAATCAGAATATAACAAATATCTTTTGCATGCAAATTATTTTTGCATTGAAATTTATGCTACAATCCTTTCTATTTAAGTGACCATGATGGCTGGTTGGGTTTCAGTTCCTGCTAATAGCAATGAAGGTCTTGATATAAACTAGGAAGCTGTCTGAGCTGTTTATCCTCAAAAAATAATAAAAAAAGAATGATGCAAAATGCCTTATCATTAAGCCAGTGTGAATAGCCTCAGGCTGATGTTTATCTCAACCTATAGCTTACAGGAAAATCCTAAACCACTACCTTGGACTGGATTACATATATATATATATATATAAATATGTAAATTAGTGATTCAAATAAACTTAGAAATATGTTCATAGAAAACCTCAGATTTCAAACAATAAAATGCATTTTTTCATATTGCTACAGGCTGAAAAAGCAAGTAAGATTAAGTGAACAATAAATGCATCTTCAACTATTAGGGTATTGTCTTTATCTTTCCATGATCAATCATTACACTCTTCAAATATAGATTTGAACCTAATGTTAATTAATGTTGATTAATTCATAGGTATTGGAATACCAAGAAAATTGGCATAACAATGTGAAAACATTGTTGGATGTCTAGCTAATCTCCAATATTTAATAATTTAATATCCAAAAATTCCCATCAGCATGTGGGTGGATTATTTAAAAGTATAGAAGCTATATATGTGCATACATATACTCTCCATTCTTGAGCTCAAATGAGAATATACAAATTTTTTTTTATATGTATATATTTTTTTCTACCCGAAAAGCCTTCACACATTTGTACCCAATGTGCCTCTGCTAAGTGTGATTAGGAGAAAAAATTAATGAAGTGGTAAAATGGGGTAGATGATGGGTAGATAAGATGGGCATAATGACACACATACATTTTTTTAAGAACAAACAAGTTTAAGCAGTGCCTGTCTTTAACACCTCATCCACATATTATTTCCCCAATTTCTCTTATTTTAAGTAAAAAAACCCGCAAGGAATCGTTTTCCCAGCTGGATTCTTGAACATTTTATGTTATGAAGGTGAAGATGTGAAGAAAATATTGGAGCTGAAAATATTAGTCTGGCTGTGGAGCCGGACAGTGGAGCGGGGCTGCGGAGCTGGGATGTAGAGCTGGGCTGTGGAGCCGGGCTGTGGAGCCGGGCTGTGGAGCCGGGCTGTGGAGCCGGGCTGTGGAGCCGGGCCGTGGAGCCGGGGGCTGTGGAGCCGGGGCTGTGGAGCTGGGATGTGGAGCTGGGATGTGGAGCCGGGGCTGTGGAGCTGGGATGTGGAGCCGGGCTGTGGAGCTGGGATGTGGAACCCGGGGCTGTGGAGCTGGGATGTGGAGCTGGGATGTGGAGCCGGGATGTGGAGCCGGGCTGTGGAGCCGGGGCTGTGGAGCCGGGGCTGTGGAGCCGGGCCGTGGAGCCGGGCTGCAGAGCCGGGGCTGTGGAGCCGGGCTGTGGAGCTGGGATGTAGAGCTGGGCTGTGGAGCCGGGGCTGTGGAGGCCGGGCTGTGGAGCCGGGCTGTGGAGCCGGGCCGTGGAGCCGGGCCGTGGAGCCGGGCTGCAGAGCCGGGGCTGTGGAGCCGGGCCGTGGAGCTGGGATGTGGAACCGGGGCTGTGGAGCCGGGCTGTGGAGCTGGGATGTGGAACCGGGGCTGTGGAGCCGGGGCTGTGGAGCTGGGGCTGTGGAGCCGGGGCTGTGGAGCCGGGGCTGTGGAGCCGGGCCGTGGAGCCGGGCTGTGGAGCTGGGATGTGGAACCGGGCTGTGGAGCCGGGGCTGTGGAGCTGGGATGTGGAGCCGGGCTGTGGAGCTGGGATGTGGAACCGGGGCTGTGGAGCCCGGGCTGTGGAGCTGGGATGTGGAGCCGGGCTGTGGAGCCCGGGCTGTGGAGCTGGGATGTGGAACCCGGGGCTGTGGAGCCGGGGCTGTGGAGCCGGGCTGTGGAGCCCGGGGGCTGTGGAGCCGGGGCTGTGGAGCCGGGCTGTGGAGCCGGGCTGTGGAGCCGGGGCTGTGGAGCCGGGCTGTGGAGCCGGGCTGTGGAGCCGGGCTGTGGAGCCGGGCTGTGGAGCTGGGATGTGGAACCGGGGCTGTGGAGCCGGGGCTGTGGAGCCGGGCTGTGGAGCTGGGCTGTGGAGCCGGGGCTGTGGAGCCGGGCTGTGGAGCTGGGATGTGGAACCCGGGGCTGTGGAGCCGGGCTGTGGAGCCGGGCTGTGGAGCCGGGCTGTGGAGCCGGGATGTGGAGCCGGGGCTGTGGAGCCGGGCTGTTGTATGGAGCCGGGCTGTGGAACCGGGCCGTGGAGCCGGGCTTTGGAGCCGGGGCTGTGGAGCCGGGGGGCTGTGGATCCGGGAGGCTGTGGAGCCGGGGCTGTGGAGCTGGGATGTGGAGCCGGGCTGTGGAGCTGGGCTGTGGAGCTGGGCTGTGGAGCTGGGATGTGGAGCCGGGCTGTGGAGCCGGGCTGTGGAGCTGGCTATGGAGCCGGGCTGTGGAGCCGGGGCTGTGGAGCCGGGGCTGTGGAGCCGAGCTGTGGAGCCGGGCTGTGGAGCCGGGGCTGTGGAGCCGGGCTGTGGAGCCGGGCTGTGGAGCTGGGATGTGGAATCGGGGCTGTGGAGCCGGGATGTGGAGCCGGGGCTGTGGAGCTGGGCTGTGGAGCTGGGATGTGGAGCCGGGCTGTGGAGCCGGGGCTGTGGAGCCGGGCTGTGGAGCCGGGCTGTGGAGCTGGGCCATGGAGCCGCACTGTGGAGCTGCACTGTGGAGCTGGGATGTTGTATGGAGCCGGGCTGTGGAGCCGGGCCGTGGAGCCGGGCCGTGGAGCCGGGCTGTGGAGCTGGGCTGTGGAGCCGGTCTGTGGAGCCGGTCTGTGGAGCCGGGCCGTGGAGCCGCACCGTGGAGCCGGGCTGCGCATGGAGCCGGGCTGCGCGTGGAGCCGGGCTGCGCATGGAGCCGGGCTGTGGAGCCGGGCTGCGCGTGGAGCCGGGCTGCGCATGGAGCCGGGCCGTGGAGCCGGGCTGCGCATGGAGCCGGGCTGCGCATGGAGCCGGGCTGCGCATGGAGCCGGGCCAGCGCGCTTCCCGCCCGGAGCAGCGGCCGGAGCGGAGCGGTCCTGGCGCGCCCCCTGCCGGGCCCGCCCGCGCCTCACGGGCGCTCCCTGCCCGGCCCTGCCCGTAATTCCCGGGAATCCAGGGAAGCCGTTATTTGTCCTGGTTTGATGGGGTTTGTCCCGCCGGGAAGCAGCGCCCGTTTATCTTTGAAATTAAAACATCGCCTTGTTAGTTTGTTTTTAATAATTATTGTCACTGTTGGGTTCGGCGCTTAACGAGCTTCAGACCTCTCAGCTTCCCCCAGGGAAAAGGGCCACAATTAAAGCTGCGCCTTAATCCAAGAGCGAGGACAGATAAAACCATTTAAAACCTGGGTTTGTTGCGTTCGGGACTGCGGCTAGGAGCCGAGCTGTCACTGTCACACTAAGGCAGGGGGACGTTCGCTCAGCCCAGGTGACAGCGCTGGGTTTGGGTTTAACCACCCAAGCCGCCCATCCTCGGCAGGCTGGGTTTGGGTTTAACCCCCAAACCGCACATTCTCAGCAGGCTGGATTTGGGTTTATCCCCCCAAACCGCACATTCTCAGCAGGCTGGATTTGGGTTTATCCCCCAAACCGCCCATTCACAGCAGGCTGGATTTGGGTTTAACCCCCAAACCGCCCATTCTCAGCAGGCTGGGTTTGGGTTTATCCCCCCAAACCGCACATTCTCACCAGGCTAGATTTGGGTTTAACCCCCCAAACCGCACATTCTCAGCAGGCTGGGTTTGGGTTTATCCCCCCAAACCGCACATTCTCAGCAGGCTGGGTTTGGGTTTATCCCCCCAAACCGCACATTCTCAGCAGGCTGGGTTTGGGTTTATCCCCCCAAACCGCCCATTCACAGCAGGCTGGGTTTGGGTTTATCCCCCCAAACCGCACATTCTCAGAGCCCTGGGTTTGGGTTTAACCCCCAAACCGCACATTCTCAGCAGGCTGGATTTGGGTTTAACCCCAAACCGCCCCATTCTCATCAGGCTGGGTTTGGGTTTAACCCCTAAACCGCCCCATCCTCGGCAGGCTGGATTTGGGTTTTATCCCCCCAAACCGCACATTCTCATCAGGCTGGGTTTGGGTTTAACCCCCCTAAGCCGCCCATTCTCAGAGCTGGGTTTGGGTTTATCCCCCCAAGCCGCCCATCCTCGGCAGGCTGGATTTGGGTTTAACCCCAAACCGCACATTTTCAGAGTGCTGGGTTTGGGTTTTAACTCCCCAAACAGCCCATTCTCAGCAGGCTGGATTTGGGTTTAACCCCCAAAACCGCACATTCTCAGAGCGCTGGGTTTGGGTTTAACCCCCCAAACCGCCCATTCTCAGAGCGCTGGGTTTGGGTTTAACCCCCCAAACCGCACATTCTCAGAGCTGGGTTTGGGTTTAACCCCACAAACCGCACATTCTCAGCAGGCTGGATTTGGGTTTTAACCCCCCAAACCGCGACATTCTCAGCAGGCTGGGTTTGGGTTTTATCCCCCAAACCGCTACATTCTCAGAGGCTGGGTTTGGGTTTATCCCCCAAACCGCCCCATTCTCAGCAGGCTGGATTTGGGTTTTAAACCCCAAACCGCCCATCCTCGGCAGGCTGGATTTGGGTTTTAACCCCCCAAACCGCCCATCCTCGGCGGGCTGGGTTTGGGTTTATCCCCTCAAACCGCACATTCTCAGCAGGCTGGGTTTGGGTTTAACCCCCCAAACCGCACATTCTCAGCAGGCTGGGTTTGGGTTTATCCCCCCAAACCGCACATTCTCAGAGCGCTGGGTTTGGGTTTAACCCCCCAAACCGCCCATTCTCAGCAGGCTGGATTTGGGTTTAACCCCCCAAACCGCCCATTCACAGCAGGCTGGGTTTGGGTTTAACCCCCAAACCGCCCATTCTCAGAGCCCTGGGTTTGGGTTTATCCCCCCAAACCGCACATTCTCAGCAGGCTGGATTTGGGTTTATCCCCCCAAACCGCACATTCACAGCAGGCTGGGTTTGGGTTTAACCCCCCAAACCGCACATTCTCAGCAGGCTGGGTTTGGGTTTAACCCCCCAAACCGCACATTCTCAGCAGGCTGGATTTGGGTTTATCCCCCCAAACCGCACATTCTCAGAGCGCTGGATCTGGGTTTATCCCCCCAAACCGCCCATCCTCGGCAGGCTGGGTTTGGGTTTATCCCCCCAAGCCGCCCATCCTCGGCGGGCTGGGTTTGGGTTTATCCCCCCAAGCCGCCCATCCTCGGCGGGCGGGCGCTCCGGCGCTGCCACGCCGCCTGATGCCCTGTCACCGCGGCGATGCGCGCCTGTCAGCGCGGCGACAGCCCCTCGTTCATGTCTGAGCGCGCACCTTAATGACAGCAGATGGAATCGCCGCGGGGCGCCGCGCCCGCCGCACTGTCATTGTCACTCGCCGCCCTGACCCGCTCCCACCCCTCCCTGCGCTTGTCCCTTTTTAAAGGAGAAATGGATGGTAATTGAAAAGGATCTTAAGCGAGACTCGGGGAGCTGCAGACAGCGCCGTTCCCCGCTCCCCCGCTCTGTTTGCACTAATAACTCTTAACCTCTTAAGCACCAACAAGAGTAGAAAGCGAGCTCAGTTGGTAAAGCTTTATAAATTCTTTTCCCTTTCCCTCCTCAGGATACATCCAAGCTACATCCTTACCATGCTTTATTCCCTTCAACATATCTTTTATTTGCACAGATTTCTCCATTTCCATCTCTGGACACTGTAATTTCTTTGCTATGCTATGTGCCAAGAAGAAGAAACTTCTAAACTCATGTCTAAAACTTGAGAAGGCTCATAAATTCCCTGTTGTTTCAGGATTGATTTTTATTAGGATTCCATGATCTGTGTTGAGTTACAATCAGTGAGAAATTAGGTTTTTGGTTTTAGTCATAATTTTTAGCTGAAAAACAAAAAGTCCTGAAATCATTATAGCTTTAAGGAAGTGATATGTCAATGGAATAGTGAAAGAAAATTTTAGTTATGTACAAACTTCTGTCTAATGTCATGATACTAAAATTCCCCTTGTATCTCTAGAGGGAAAAGTACAAGCTCTCGGTTTTACCTGATGACAAATAAACTTCAGAAATCCATTACTGTGATGTTTCACAGTGAAGAGACCAGTTCTGAGATGTGAAGAAAACTTTGTACATGGATTTGAGTGTCCCTTCCGCCAGACAGAAATAACATTCCTTTTTCTTTTCAGTTTTAACTGTTAGAATTTTTTAGCCCAAATATCCCTCTTAATTGTGTTTTACCAGCCTCAGAACTATTTAATCAAATTATTTAATATTTTGGCTACTTTCTTAAAATGGAATCATACACTAATTATGTCCATTGCTACACAGAAGCAGAATGAAAGTGAAGAAAAGCATCAAAGCTAAATTACTTTCTTAAAATCTTGGATGAAAGCAAGTTCAGGATGTAGGAGAAGCAATTAAATAATTTTGCAGGTTGTACCATTTAAATGAAAATGACACTGTGAGGGGTGAGATGCTGGTTTGTTTTATTGTTGTGTTTTGATTTTTTTATTTTATTTTTAGTGCTACAGTGAAATGCCTACCTCTGCTGAAATTCCATGTGTTAAGTGATGAGGCAATTTTGAAAAAGGTCCTTGGTACCTGTTTGAATCCTCAGACAATGTGTTACCTTTAAAGGCTTGGATATTTGACTGCACTAGTGATCAAGCTAATTTAATTTTTTTTTAGTGTCTGCCCTAAATCTAGATTCAGTAACACTCTGAGTAAAATCAGAATCAATTAAAATTGGAAAGTAAGCTAAAAATTACCCAGTGGCAAATCTTCCAGTCACTGTTCAGAAAAGATTCTAACTGACAAATTAATTTTTTTTACTTTCATACTTGATATAAGTTACTTTGATTCTTTCTTACATCAGGTAGGGATTGGTCTGGCTGTTCTCTTATCCAAATGACCTGTGTTAAAACAAAATGTAATTCAATGGAAAGTCAGAAGTGGACTAGTTCATGATTTATAATGAGTAATTATAGTACTCTAATTTCAAAAGCAGTTTTTTGTCTTACCTCTCTCTTCTCCCATCAATTTATGATTGGTTTACTCAGAAGGAAATTCATGTATTGAGCAAATAACTTGTTCTATTTTGTACCATTTATAAATTCGTATTTTACACATTTTGCTGTGTTTCTTTTAGTGTGTTATGAAATGATATTTCAGTCCATTGAATCTTACTGTAAAGCCAAACTGACAACTAATACTGGCTGATTTCACTACAGTTGATTAAAAGTGGATTTGTTTAGTTTTTAAGTTAGGTTGTTTTCTCAATATCCCTGCAGTAAAAATCAAACATGCCACATAATCACAAGGAAAAAAAAAAAAAAAAAGAAAGAGAATTTTAAAACCAAAACCCCAAAGAAGCTCCCAAAACATTTATTTTTTGATTATCTGCCTGAAATACCCAAATCCACAAGAGGAAAATAAATGCCAGTGTGGTGGAAATAATTTAGGCACAAAATACAATGAAATGTACACAGTGGAAAATGCTGAAGGAAAAGACATAGAAAATTATTTATTAAAATTTATCTGAACAATATTTTTCATAGCTCTGACTTGCATCTGAAACAAATCGATGAATTTGAAGACAATATCCTTTAATTGAAAGAGAATACATTGTTCCTACTTTTCTAATAGATTCAGTATTTTCAGATATATAAGTGTGTAATAGCTCACTGAACACTAACAGCCTTCAGTGGAAATTTCTTCTTTGTTTTCAGGTAAATAATGTTAGAATATCCATAATTTCCTGAAGCCATTTATAATGTTTGTGAATCATAAAAAACAGCCAATCGTCACCTTTATCATTCGGTGCAAACACCATCCTACAGTTCAAACGTGCATCTTTACAAACAGCTTTTATTCCTGACAGTATAAATCCAGCACCAAGGTGTCAGTCCCATGGAGCTCCTCCCCACTAGGTTAAAGAAGACAGAAATCTGGCAGCTGGGAGGGTGTCTGAAGCACCTGAACTAATCCCAGCCAAGTGTCAGGTTGGGAGTTTTCTGCCCAGCACATAAAATGCAATCCAGGTGTTGGTATTTCCTCCTTAATTCACTCTGCGGAGCACTCAGTGCCATGTGGGCTGGCTCTGTGTGGGTAATCTCATTACTGCTGTTTGATTTTCCTCCAAGGTCAGCTTTGATGTGATTTCTATATCCAGGTCTCTCTCAAATCATGTTCTGAGGATGACCTCTGGCAGAGCAACTGTGGCTGGAAAAGGTGATGTTGCAGTTTATTTATACAGCTTTTCTGAGCCCCAGTTTTTATTTGGTGATTGGATGTGACAAGTGCATTAATTCCTACTTTGTCAAAGTTCTCTGATATAATAGAGTAATTGGGCTTAGAGGAATTCAAACACTGTAAAGCTGGTCTTGAGAATTAATGTCCCTATTGGAGATAATTGCTGACTGGTGAGAATGTAGCACAATGCAGCTGATTTTTATACCTGTTGAAACAATGAAAATCTGGTGGAAAACTAAACTTGTAACAGGATGTATCCTACAACAAAAAGGAATATGATCTCCATTCCTGGTTGCAACAGTTTAATTGGTTGTTTCAATTCAGTGCTTACTGGGAATTGAGAAACAAAACGACATTTTTTTTTACTTTTGCTAAAAGATATCTTAAGCAAAAATTACCAGTAGGATAAACCTGAGGCTAAATGAGTTTATTAATGCTTTATGATGCCTTATGAGCAGTTTTGTCCTTGGTACAACCTCAGTCCTCTAGGTTTGAGCTGTCAACACTGGGCATTGGATCAGCTTCACTCATTTTCAGGATGATACTTCTGTGGTCACAGCAAACAGCCATAGGTGTATGTGAATTTGCAGAATTAGGATCTATATTAAATGCTATTACATGTACATTTTGAGTCTTAAGTACTAGCCAAGAAAGACAATTATGTGCAACAGTAATTTATTTTTAAGTCTTTTATTGCTGTTGCTCGCTAGCTTTTAAAAGAACAGTTGAGATTTGCACAAGCAAATTTTGTTTATCAGCAATTATTTAACCTCTTGTGTAGTCACAATGTTTCTTAGGTACAAATTAAACTCCAGTCAAATAAAGAGGCCATTTATCCCTAAGAGCAGATACTGGACTAGAATTGATAAGCATAGTGGCATAAAGTAGTTGCTTAGCAATTTTTTCAAAATAATCAACTTAAACACCATTTATTATTCAGTGGTTTTATATTTTGTCATCTCACAGTAGTCTAATACATCTCAGAGCCATTTCATGATCTAGAACATTTGAATATTCCAAGTTGAAATATGTTGTACAATGAAGGTAATACAAACTTAAAACCAGAAATTGTGCTTGTATGTTGTGGCTTTGGAAAGAAAACAGGATGAAAGGATCTAATAGAATGAACAGTGTATCATAAATTGTGATGTGGTGTCCCCAGGAGGGGCCCTTTGAAGCTAAATTTAGGATAAAGGTGGCAGATACAGAATATTTTTATTCTCAGAAGCTCAAGTTCAGTGAGGTACAGAGAACACTAAGAGGATTACACTTAGAGGGAAGCAGCTCTGATGCATGTTCTGGATGTGGGTACTTTAAAAACACCTTCAGATTTAGGTATTAGAGCTGAGCCCCTGGCTGCTCCTTTTAATCTTTTATTGCCAAATAAAGCCCATCCAGCAGAGGAGAATTCAGGTGTATAATCCTGGTGTGTAAGCCTGGGATTGCAGCTAACCTTGACAATTACAGCCTGTTGTCCTTTTATCCCTGAGGAGGATCATCCCTAAACCAGCAAGTTGGGTTAGACAACATCAGCTGATACAACCTCTGAGTTTTATCAGAGCTTTTGGGGTTTTTTAGAAGCTTGGGGGGAGAGTTCAGCAGCCTATTTCTGCAAAGATTTAGAAGCATTGCTGTGTACACTTCTATATTCTTGATCTGTTGCAGAATGTGGGGCCATTTCAATTTCTCCCTACAGATTACTGATTTATTTCATTCATACCAGGAAATTTTCAGTGTTTTGTGCAATTCAAGTTTGATTTTCCATCACACTGTTGCATTTTATGTATAACCATTCCATGGTCAAGGCATTCTGAATGGGAGAAAGCATAATAGAGAAAAAATAATTGACAACCTTTTATGACTTAAACACACTAAGCAGAGCTTTAATCCTTTACAGTGAATACTTTGTCAAACTCTTTTTATTAGAATGGATTTTCATTAATATTAAAAATATTAAAAATATGAAAAACTTTTACAGCCTACAGTTTTTATTTGACTGCACTGGCAGGGTGGAGCCTTCAAATTGAAAAGGCTGGACTAATTTGAATTTCAAAGATAATAAAATTTTATATTTAAAATTCCTTAGGCTAAGACAGAACCAAGATATTACAACATGACACTCCTTAGTTTAGCTGCTACGAGGTAAACTCTAGTTTCTATAATTTTGCCAATGTGATGATTGTAAAAGTCATAATGGGGAAAAATTATCTTTAAATGCTTCTAGGTGTAAATAAACTTTCCTTTTCCTTTTCCTTTTCCTTTTCCTTTTCCTTTTCCTTTTCCTTTTCCTTTTCCTTTTCCTTTTCCTTTTCCTTTTCCTTTTCCTTTTCCTTTTCCTTTTCCTTTTCCTTTTCCTTTTCCTTTTCCTTTTCCTTTTCCTCTTCCTCTTCCCTCTCCTTTTCCTTTTCCTCTTCCCTCTCCTTTTCCTTTTCCTCTTCCCTCTCCTTTTCCTTTTCCTCTTCCCTCTCCTTTTCCTTTTTCCTTTACCCCAGTCTTCACACAGTAGGGAGTAGGGGAGCTGGCTTTTGTTTGTTTGTTTGTTTCTAAAATACCTCTTTGCAACTATTCAGATGTTCTGCTAAATTACCTGTGTCAGTAAATTTTCCCAGGGAAGGCTAAAGTTAGCCCAGAGTTCACTTGATTCTAGGATTCTATTCCAACTATCTCTTTGTTGAAAATCAGAATCCAGTTATTAGATTTAATTTCTAAGAGTTTTCCCCACTGTCATTCAGCCCTGTGTCCCTGTCACATTTCCTTGGGTAGCTTTGGAACACCTGATGGAGCCTTGCAACACCTGTAGGAATTAAACAGTGGGAGGAATCCAAGGCTCTTTGGAGGTGAGTGCTGGGGGAATGGAAGACAAGGCTTGAAAGAGGATGTTTAGTGACTGTAGGATGAAAAGTGTTCCCATTAGGGATGATTAAACACTGAAACAAGGCACCTAAAGGGTTATGGAATCTCAGTCCTTGTAGCTTCTCAGGACCTGAAAGAACTCAACACTGAGCAACAAGGGCTGTCCCAGCTCTGAACAGGACTTTTGGAGCAGATAAACTCCTAAAGTTCCTTGCACTGTGAAATGATTCTGTGACTTAATCTTTTTTTTTTTTTTCCCCTCCCATTTCTCACCACAGCATTTTCTTGATGAAGCTGTTTCTGAAGCTGATGAGCTCCTCCATTTCCCTGTGGGCTTTCTGCTGTGCTAGAATGGGGTAAATGTGAGTGGGGTAAAGCAGGGGCTTTGGCATGCCTTGAACTGCTCTGCCCACATGGACCAAGCAGGGAGAATTGCTGGCCAAACAGGGAGAATTGCTGGCCAAAGAGGGAATATTACTAACCAAACAGGGAGTATTGCTGCCTGTTCTCTCGACTGACAGCAGAGGGAGTGAATTCAAATGAGAGTTGAGATCCAAATTCTAGAATTCTATCCAGACTGGATACCAGGTTCTCAGCTAGCACGGAGTAATAATGTTATTTCTTGGCAGGGACCCTGTTGGAGAGATGGAAATGGGACAGAAATGACCACTGCTGTCCTCTTCTTGGCTTCTCCTTGCTGAACTATAGAGCAGAATCAGATGGCATAAATTGCAAATGTGAAGAACTTCAAATGAACTCTTGAAGAGAAGGAGAAACCTGGCTTATGCCACTTTATCATGCACTTTGATTGAAAACAAATGTGTTTAACCTCTTTGAAAGCTTGTGAAAGCCTTGGAATATACACTTGTGAAAATTAAACAAAAAACTGAAATGCATTTTAATAAAAATTCTACAGCTTGTTCTGGGGTTTGTGATGTGTGTACACACCAAGTTATGTGTCTAAGTGATTTGCAGATTTTAGTTAAACTCCAAATTGTATATTTCTGCTATTAAGAGATCTTTCATACTGATACACCTAAATGAGAGCATTCTCCTTGTTGACCTCATGTAACTGACCATCCAAAGTCCACTCCTGAAAGCTCAGAGTATGTGCTTTCTAAATATGCTATTTTTAGTTACATTTTCCCTGCAGTTTGAGGGACATTCACAGTATTCCTGAAACATATAAAGCAAACTGGATTGGTTTCCAATAATCCTATCAAATCTGAATATTGATAGACTTTTGAAAGGATCTAAGCACAATCTGCTTTTTTTCTTTTTCTTCTTGTTTTTACTTAGGAAAAAAAAGCAAGCATTTGCTGAAGTATTAGTGCTATTGGCAAAATGACTTGAACTCATTTTAGTAGATGATTTATTTTATAGATTTGTCTTTGGGAGAGTTCATCTGCTTTTTATGGTTCCAGAATACATCTCATTCCATTCTCCAGCTAGGTTTTCTTTGTCAGACTTGAGTATGATATGACCAATAGTCTTTGAATAATGAAAATTCTAATATTTGTGTTTAAAACCTTCCCCCCCTCCCCCCATTACTTCAAGGTCTCCCTTTTCATCTTAATATTCTTAGCTGAAGTATTTTTTTTCTTGCATGAGAACTTTTATTCATGGAGTTATGAGAAGCTGAAATTGAACATAGCACCCTCAGAAACTGAGTTACATCAGCACAGGGCAGTCAGAAAGCTCCCTTCAATCCACCTAAAATGTTTTTGTATGGAAAACTCATGAAACTGGCATTTTTATGATTTTCAGTATTTCCTGTTTGGGTCAAACCAGCAATTCAGGACAAACTTAAGATTTCTTTTCAAGCTTTTAATTTCTGGCCTCCACTATCAGAAGACAGTGGAACACCTGGAAGTTTAGATACAAATCTTTATCAGAACTTGTAAAATCCTATAGTTCTTGGACATGCTGCTGAAACTTTATTTTCATCCTTAATTGGACAAAATAATGTTTTGCTGGCATTCTGCAGCCCACAGTAATCTTCAGTTATAATTGATTTTATCCCTTGCTGTTCTGTAGCATGATGATATCAGAAACATTTCCAGGTGTATTTGTACAGCAAATGTATCTTAGAAATGAGAAAATTTTATCTCAGACTGACATTCTCCTAATGTTACCTCTTAATCAGTGGCCCAGAATGGTTATTTATGGTTGTGCAGAAAAAAATGGACAAGCAGAAAATGTTCTTAGAAGTGTATATATATATGTATATATAAATACCCACCAATATTCCAAATCTAGAGCAGCTGTTAGTGGCATTTCCTACTACAACTTTTTAAGATGGACTGAAATGTGCAGTGTTGTCACTTACCACTGACAATGTCCTTTATAAAAATAATTCCCTCCATCCCTAATTTTTCTTACCTTATAGTCAGTATAGTAAAATGTTAAAGACTAAACACTGTAATTATATTATTGCTACAGCCATTCCTATTTCAAAATGGGATTTAATTTAACAATATTTTTGAGCTGTTGACCTGTAGCCAGGGTTTAAGTGATATATTTCTGTAGTAAATGTGCATTCAAAGCAAAAATAGTTCAAACTGGACTTTTGGCATGTTTAACCAACATTGTTTCAGACTTGGAGTAAAACTTTATATTGGCTCAAAGACTATGGATTTGTTGCAATCTTTGCAGTTCACTGAACTTTTTTTTTTTTCTTGTGCATACATATTTCAAGTAAACTCTGTAGTTATACCAAGTGACACGTTATGGACCCTAAATCGTTGCACTGTGAAATATGCACAGAAAAAGGACAAATGAAGATATCAGGGGTCTGTTCCACTTCCCACTGAACTGTAAAATGCCACCCTTGTTGTACAGCAGATCACTGCTTCCGAGCAGGGCTCATTGACTGCTAACTTGTGGATGGTGTTTCACTTTCTGCAACTGTTAATATCCTGGCTTATCCAGGCATAATGACCTCTCTATTTGTGACACATTGTTGAATTTTCTGGTTCTTTTAACTTATTCAAACCTTTTTTTTTTTTTTTTTTTTCCCCACTTCTTTTTCTCCATTCATTGGGAGGCTGGAAGGATTCTGAATTGAGCTTCAGCCCAGAGCTGCCTCACTGCTGGGTCAGCTGAAATACATGGTGGTGGCACACCTGTAAATAAATGCAAACTCATAAATGTGAGGGAAAGGTGCTCTACATCTGCACCAAGCCTTCTTTTATACAGGGTAATGCATGTGTTTTGGATAATATTGGTGAATCCATACTGCAACAATCTATATTGTGTTAGAGCTGACATTTGATATTTAAACTGATAGGAATGAAATTCCAACTTAATAAGTAGTCAGTAAATTACAATTTCATCTCAATACCTAGAGTAGTGAAAATTTTAAATATTGATGCAGATTTTCATTATTAAAAACTTTATTATTTCAAAATATGAAAGGAAAATAGGGATTATATGCAGTGTAGAGCATTTTGTTTCCAGACCTAAATTCAGACCTGGCTTCCTCTGAACTTATAATGATTTGAAGTTAGTGGAAGTAAAAAAAAATATCTCAGGTTTGGCCCATGCTCTTCTATTGGTTTCCCACTAAAATAACAGTATTTATTTTGCTTCTATTTGCACAGTATATTGTGGATAGCTCCAAGTTTTCCCTGTAGAGAATAAGTTGCATTTTGGATGGCTGCCTTAGCTGCCTCCAACAAGGACTAGAGTGTGTTTGTGTATACCTGCAATATGTATTGGTGGATAAAGATTTTGCTCACCTTTAGCATTGTTGGCTCTCTTTTATAGTATTTTCTGTGCCTTGTTCCCTCATTAAAATCTGTAAATCTTGCCAAGCTTCACTGTTGTAACAGGAGAAAGCACTTGCTGCTTTCACAGAACTTTGAAACCAGGGCCCCATATATTGAATAATATGGAGGATCTAATGTTCAACACTAAAGGCTTTTCTCCTTGTATCAATCAATATTTGTGTCTCAAACACTGAAATGTTCTCACACTTTTTGTTGGTAAATTGAAGCCTCTATGATGTGATGAAATTATTTAAAAGGAATATATTAATTTAGGTATTGATGTCATATCCTTCAAGAGCCTGAAAAAAAATCTACTTTCATTCTTTCTATGTAGCTTGTGTAAAAACACCTGCAAGTATTTACAACCTTCCCTCAAACTAGGCCTAGGCCATCCCAGAAGAGTCAAGGGGGAAGATCTCTAAATAAATTAGACCTTGTTCAGCATGCCATCATTTGCTAGGATGGATGTGCTCCCAGTGGCACAGCTCCAAGGGTCACTGTGCCTTTTATGCCTGGACTTTCCAGAAAAGAAGTGGCTGCACAGGATAGGGTGAATGTTTTACTAGACCATTGGGCACATTGATTTTTATTTCCATGGATATGTAGATCAAACTGAAATGACCTACAGGGGCTGATGTGATACCCTGGGTCTGTTAGGCATGTCAAGATTTGTAGAAAGTGTGTATCCTTCTGCTTCTTGGTACTCCCTGTAGAAAAATAGAGTGGGGTGTCATTGAGATCTGTCACTGGCTGACACTTAGGGGGAAAAATAACCCCCACCTCTGCAGACATTCCCTAGCTGTGTCCCAGCTGAATAAGATTGTGTGCTGGACCTAGTTTTGATTTATTTCCTTTTAAAGCAAGTGCTATGCAAGTCAGACACTCATGATCCTGGCTGGCTGATATATCCTTAAGCAACTGTCTGCAAATTGGCATGTGAAGAATTCTTTCTTGCCTGATGTAGGATGCTACTTCAGAAATGTGTTTTTGTAAACACCCTGAAACTGCAGGGCAAGAGCAGCTTCTGTTTGAAGGCTTGATAAAATTGTGTTTGTTTAAGAAACCCCTGTTCAGCTGTCATGTTAAAAAGAAACTATTTATACACCATAGAACATCAAAATTCACAGTGTACTAAGAGATTTGGAAAACTGAAATGAAGAAAAAATGAATCAGCCTAAAGCCAAATCCTATCTGAAATTTGGAATTTTGAATTTGACAGGGATTTTTAAAGATCTTTTTTGTTTTTACATTGGTATTTTTTCACCCAGGGCTCAAAAAATTTGTTACATAGGTTATGTAAATCTCAGAGAAAGTAGGAATTTAAACTGTATTTTAAACATCAGGATCATAGATATTGCTGTATGTGTGCAAGGCCTTTTAATTTCTTGAGGCTGCTTTTTAGTTTAAAAAAACTTAGGTAAAGTTATCTTTATATCATACAAATTTATCAGATATGTCTGTGGAAATTAAGCTTTGTGACTATCTGATTTTTCATTCAGCTGATATAGATAAAAGAATTAAACATTTATTTAATGTTGCAGAGCTTGTCAGACTGATGGGGATATTTCAGTTTTGCCTTAATGTCAGGAATATCTACTTTATGTCTTCTTAGCATGTCCTGCTCCCAACTTGCACATCTGGGATAAAAATCTTGCCTCTCTTTTGGTATGTAAAGAGTTGTTGTCATGAATAAATGACCAGAAGAAACTAGTCAGGGGCAACTTATTCATTTTATACAGCTTGACTCATGAGCTTTTCTTTTTCTTTATTTTTTCTTTAACCCATAAATAAATAAATATAATTTGGTCTGCCTTCAATAACCTCACTAGAAAGACTTTACATTCCAATATGTTAGGCTTTCAAAGCTCTGTAATATTTTCATAAACCTTCAGAGTCAGAGGCAATTCTGAGGTTGAAAACCAGGTTGAGATTATTATTCTAGGGAAATGTATTACTTTCTGATGTATTTGCTGGGTATTTCATTAACAGCTAGTGAAATAAAATGCTCCACATGTGAATCTTTGGATTCACAAGTATTTCTATCTGTTGAGAAAAGGAATGAGGCTCCATCAGGCTGGTGAGCAGTCACCAGTGTGTTCCTGAGGATCCTGTTCCAGGATCATTCCCACATGGTTATCAATTCATTGGTTTGTAAAACAGTAATGGGAAATCTAAGAATTTTGAACCTGATTTTAAAACTCCAATGCTGTCAGTGTCATATAATTTTCCCTCCAAAAAGTCTTAAGGCATGGCTAATTTCCTAATTCTTTTATTGAATAGAACAAGCTGCAGAGGACTTAATTCTTCCCCACATCTTTATTTACTCCCATTAGATGCTCATTTATCATGTTAGCTTTGGAAATCAAGTGTTCTCTCCTGGTGAAATCATTTGAAGTATAAATACTGTTTTAATCTGCTAATTTATTTTTGAGCTCTGGTAAAATGTGGGGTTTGGAATCAGTGTGTTGCATTATATTTGCATTTCCAAAGGAATGGATTTTTGTGGGGGTTTTTTTTCTGTTGTTTTTGTGTTCCCTTTTTCCAAATGAAGCTTTAAATTAATTTCTGTTTTGGTGTTGTGATGTCACTGCATTGATTGTTGTTCCTGTTATTTTCATAAATATTTTCTGTTTCATGAGAAAATAGAAATACACTGTGTTTTATTACAACCTTTTTAAATTGAACATAACCTGATCATAATTTGCATTGAGAAATTTTGTTTTTATTTTGGTTTTAATACTTTGTTTCTTGAATTGCAATGGTTCTCTTCTTTATTTCAATTTATTTCTTATTTATTTCAATTATGTAACAAAAGTGGGCCTTATTCTTTAATCTGTGTAGTAACCTATGATGACAAAGGGTCAGTGTTTAGAAGTGAGGCCACTCTAATAAAATCCAAAGAGTGATTGGCATCTAAAATGAGTTGTTTGCTTCTCTGCTTTTATATATCTTCATTAACAAAAGCTTAAAACACGTTCTGGGATAGAAATTAAGAACTCTGAGCTCAGGCTGGATGTGTTACTAACATCTTCTCTTAGCAATAAACAAGCACAAAATATAAAGAATTCATTTATTGAACAAATATGGCCAAACTTTTGTAAATACTGAAATATTCTTTGATTTATTTTGGTTGTCCTTACTCTTGCATAATTGAAGAAAATAATTGGATTGTTGATAACATATTTTCCTGAAAAAAAAATAAATTGCTGAGAGGTTCCTTTCAAGTATGTTTGTTCAGTAGCAGTGAAACTCCAACTGTCTGAGGAAATGCTGACCATGTTCCCATTGTTTTATCTGTTATCTGGAATTGCTCCAGAATGATCAAGATCAGTAAATAAAAATTTAACTGACAGCTGCAGAATTCTTTATTTCTCCATGCACACTGATTGTTATTTATAGAAAAAATATTGTGGTTTGCACATCACCAGGAAAGAGATTTCTGAAGTTTCTGAGAGTGAATAACTACAACACTGTTTGGTTCTTGCCTGTGTTTCTTTTTTCAGGAAAAATGGTAATGGTTAATAGCAGATCTCTGGAAAATGGTGTGTTTCTCCATATATTTCACTTTCACTTTATCTCTAGTGTCATGTTATTTTAAGTTGCAGCATATGTAGGCCAACAAAAGCTGACATAAAGGAAAGCAGCACAATACAGGGTAATGATATGTGACACATCCAGATTGAGGAGGAAACTCAATTTCTTGGAGCTAATACCTACTGCTCACTGTGCTTGCCATCAACATACCCTCCTCTGTGCAAGCAGAAAATACTTCTGTGGAAATACTGATGTAAAAATCTACTGGTTTCTTTTGAAGAAAAGTCAGTTTTGGGATGTTGATTCATAATTCAATGTTGATACTTTTTCCTTACTCAAAAATTATTCTTAGGCAGCAACAAATTAGTCTTGATGTTTTCCCTTACATTTTAGTCAAAATATTAATATTTAATGTTATCCATGTTTGTGAAATGCTCTTTTTCAGGTAAACCTTCATGGACAACTTAAACAAAATACAAGTTGATAAAAAGTAAATTTAAAACTGCAAATAAATGAAAGTATGAGTAAATTATCAAATCTGGAAAGCAAGCAAGATAAGCTAATCAAGCTCTTTTTTTAACATGCTCTGAATTTTAAACATGTATTTTACAATAAATTGCATCATAAATTGCAATGAAAGGAAAATATATGCTAGACCTGGTGGAATGTATTTTGGACCAGAAATAAAAATTTCCAAATTACAGTGTTTGCTTGTGGGGGAAGAATTTGTTTTAAAAAATGCCATCAAGTCTGAAAATATGCTATGAATCTATTTGCTCAGAATTAAAATGTGGATGGAAGAATGAAGCAGGAGATAAATGTTTCAGAATAAGTTGTCTATCCAAGCTGATAAACAGCAGGGTAGTCACTGTTATTGATTGCTGGAGAACTTTTTTCCTTAAGAAATAAAAGCACCCCACTGTTTATTGTATTCTTGCTGTTGAAGGGATTTAATTTAAAGTCAAGTATAAGTGGTCCTAAATTGAAAATAACTGCACTCATGGGAAAAGTCTGAGAGAAGGCTCAAGAAAAAGTTATGTAACTGAAGCTAAACTGTTGGAATTTTGCAGTGCAAATCAAGATCAAAACAACTAAATATTTTAATGTTGCTGAGCATTCTTAAGATAGAAGAAAAAAAGTCTTCTCAGAACTCAAAGTTTTGGTATTTTGCTTTCCACTTGAGCTTAGAAAGTTCACGGAGTCTGTGGGTTGACCATACAGACTTGGCTTTGGAAAATATGCCCAAGTGTTTAACTGCTGCAGTATTACCTGCCTTATAAATGAAATTGCTTATGTTTATTCACTATTCATTAATTCACTGATGAAACTGAAAAATGTGGCTTTTCTTGTACATTTCATTCTGTGACCAGAGGGTTTTAATAGATTATTGATTTCAATTTATCATTTTCATAGCTTCTGGTCTTGGTCTAATTTAGTCTACCTAATATCTCTATGTTAAAAAATAGTGTAGGTGCTCACAGAACCTTAAACTAAAATTTCCATCATAAATAAAAATATTTTCTGTAAGTAAAGGTTCTGCCCATTTCATCATGAGGATGTTTGAATTGAAGTAGCACCTGAGAAAATGGGACATTGTGCCACATAAGCAAGGATCAAAAAACCATTAATAAGGAAAATGTACTTAATTGAAGAATTAAACCAGTAAAATTTACTCATGTTTCAAAACCATCAGGAAGGCTTTTTCTGTACAGGATGTGTCTTGATTTCAGAATATGCCATTTTAAAGTCTGGTAATGTACTACATGGAAATGTACCAAAATGTCCCCTTATAACTAATTAAATATTACCAAAAAGACAGGGATATAAAATTTTACTTCTTTGAATTTATAAGAACTTTCATTTTGAGAGCTGTTGGTCCTTAATCTTAAACTGGTATATATAACACTCAAATATTTTTGGTTTTCCATTGCAGTGCTTATAAAGAGATCATTACTCAACCCTGACTTTGAAAACTCTGTGAAACACAAAGTTCTGTCCATGCAGGAGCTCCTGTGACATTGGTACCTCCACAGCCACTTTTCCCATTGTCCCCTGGTGTTCAGGCTGTTGTGATTCTGCTGATGCAGCTGATGGTTTTTTTCTTCATTATTCCTCTGCCTTTGTCCTTTCCTACAGGCTTACTCTGAGTTTGTCCTGACCTACCTAGAGGAGCTAAATGAAAGAGAGGAGGTGACCCAGACAGAAAACTGTATTCACCATGGGGCCTGGTCTGCAGCTCATCAGGAGACAGACAGCAGCTCAGCAGAAGAGGTCACAGTATTGAGCCAGAGGCAGGTCAGAGACAGTCCTTTCAAAAACACATTTTGAAAAGAGAAATATCACTGTGGAAGCCAGCTTGATTCCTAAAAAAAATATATCAATTTGATTTCTTCATTTAATGATAAATAGGTAAATAATAGTCATGTGTGGGATTACAGAGCAATAAAAAATTACATATATTGTGTCTCAGAGCTTATAGCCCATGTAGGACAAATTTTTGAAATTTCTTATTTTCCATGTGGAAAAACTCAAGGAAGGAAGAGAAACAAATAAAAAACCCCCCAACAAATCATTAGATCTCTAGATTTGTGCTTCTTGATGCATCTTGGCATAGCTATTTGTATTTCTGACATTTTCTGCTAATCCACAGCCTTGCTTGAAAAAGTAGACACACATTATTTTAATTAGCAATATATAAATTACATGGTTGTACTTTCCTCTCTTAGATTCTGCAAAAAAAAAAATGTCAGCAACCCCAATCAGAAACAACTTTCAGGACCTTTGAACACCCATTTAATGCCTGCAGATCCCCTGGGGGAGACTGCACAGCTGACAGTGGCACTGGTGAGGAAACTAGAAGAGAAACATCCTAAGGCCTCAGCTCAAAGGTAAGCCACTGACAGAACTGATATTTATTGTTCAATGACATTAGATGTTTTCCTTCAGTTTCATGTAAGATTGATTTCCTGGATATTATTGAAATATCTCAGAAAGCCTCTGGCTGATAAGCAAACGGGGATTTTGACCAAAATTAATGAAAAAGGGGTGACATTTATGTGCTTTTTTCTTTTTTTATTTTATTATTTTGAGGATTGATGTGGATGATGTTTGGTAGTAATTGCAAGTTTACTTTTAAATTTTTTATCTGCAAACCTCACATTGTGCAAAATTACAAAAAGAAACAGGACTTGTATCAACATTGTGACATATTTTGTGGCACATGACTTAAATTTAAATGGTAAAGGTTTTGTTAGAAACATGAGAGTCATGCTGAGCCAAAATACTAAGTGACAGTCACTTTCAGTGTAGGACTGGATTTTAATTTCAACAAAAAGATAAAGAGTAGTGCTCTTAATTGCTTCTACTTACAGTAGGCAGAAGACTTTGTCTTTCTTTAGACAACTAAAAGTGTCTTTTAAAAATGGCATTTGGCTAGTTATCTTTTTGGGTATTTTTAACAAAACATATTTAAAATGGAGCTCCCATTTAGATGAAAGACCACAAGACATCACTTGCTATCAGGAATAAAGTTGAGTTTCTAAAGCTGTTGTTACTACTGGCAGGAAGTTAATTTGCAGATGATTCAAGCAACAAGAGGGCTTGGTTCATCTAATTTACTGTAACTCTTCCCTTGGAAGAATTCCCCTGAGAGAACCCATAGATTGGCTCCTCTGGTCCTACTTGAAGGACTACAATTTCAGGTGTTTCCTTTGGAATATTATCTTACAAATATTAAGTATTTTTTGTATCTGAAGTGTTTTTCAAAATGTGCCTGAAGGCTGTGACATGACTGAGGTATTTGAAAGTGTTGGCTGGCAGCAGCTTTTGGGGAGCTGCATAGGTGGAAGTAGCTTACCTGTATTTTGGGTAGTTTTACTTTTATTTGATGAATCAAGTAACTAAAGCTTTGTTAAAAATAAACCACTAAACTACTAGTGAATAATCTTGTATATTTGAAATGCAAACTCAATTTGCTAATGCTTGACTATATTGACTCTTTCAAAAGATGTCATCTGCAAAGTGATGTGAGGATTTTGCCACCACCATTTGCTCCTCTGTGCTTTGAGCATGGATTTTTGTGCTTTAAATATGCCATGTGATGTCAGGGTCACTAGTAGCTATGTAACTTCATTTAGGTACAATGGAATAAAGGAATTCTCAACTAAATGTCTATGCTTTTAGCCTCAGACAGCAGGATAAAAATATTAAGCTGAAAATCTCTTCTTGCAGAACAAACATATTTGATTTAGAAAGCTCTCTGCAGTCAAGATCTTCCAAAACCAGACTTCTGCAGCCTGAAGCACTTTCTTGAACTTGAATTAGATATAGAAAAATACATTTTAATACCAAAATAATATTATTTTGCTGTCAGAAATATTTGGCATTAAATACCAATTATAATTAGTTCAAAACTTCTGCAATTACCACGGTTATAGGAGGTACTAAGTGATTTAAATTCTCTTTACTGCAATTTTCCACCAGACTGTGATAAGTACTAATGTGTTCTGTTAAACAGCTGCCACATCCCACTCTGTAGTTTGCAGAATCCTTTCAGTGACTGAAAGGTGATGTAAGATTAGGAGACAGGGTTTTATCTCCTGTGATTTAAAAAGCCTTTCAATTTCCAAACAGCAAAAAATTCTGCTTTCCTTTACAAAATAAAGTGAAAAACTGCCATGAGCACAAATGAGGTGTGAACTGTGTGTTAGAGGAAGTGAGTCACAACAGCCAAAGAAAACCTTATCCTATAAGGTGGGATAGTGTTGGGGAGGTAATATCAAAATCTTATGAGTGCCTAGCAAGTAGTTCTAGAACAATAGATGAAATAAAGATGTTGGCAGTGTTTGCCTTGATATTACCTCCCCAACAGGATAGGAAGAGCACTATGAATAGGGTTAAGTTTCAAAGAATATAATTAAATAGATTACAAAGCTGTCTGTTTGCATAATTTTCATACTTTTAGACTTTTTTCCTTATTTATTTTTGCTGGTTGAAGGCTGTAGTCAGTCCTTTTCTTACCTGCACATTGTTCAGCAAGTTGCAGGTTTTCCTCTTATATGTGTAAAGTTAACAATGAAATTCAGTTGTTTTGCTTTGGGAGTTTTTTTGTTGTGTCTTATCTTAGTGGTCTTAGCAGTCCTTGTTATCTTTGCAGACATTGTTCTTCTCCATGTTGTTTACTTAACATATCTCACAGTTTCAGCACTTTACCTGATGCCTATAAGATAGAAAAACATGAGCCTCATCTCTGATTCACCTGGCTGAATGTCTGAGTTTCCACGTGGAAGGTGAAAAACTTATCCATTCCAGCAGACACCACTGAGTTGCTAGACATGGAAGATCCAAGCTGCTGAGAAGATTTGGCTTTTTTAGGGTAAGTTTGGGTAGAGCATTGAGCTGAGTGATTGTGGTTTAGGTAATTCTGTCAGTGCACAAGAGCTAATGGTTTAACTATCTAATGTTCACTGATTTCTTTACCATCCTTATTCTCATTCATGTGGGAAATAGCTAATCCACTGCCTCCTTTCACTTAAAATAGTCTGGAATAGACACTTTTACCAAAAATGACATTTTATTATCTTTGCTGAGTCAAGATAATAACTTAATGTTTTAGAAATGTAGCCCCTGTTTTAAATTCTCTTGTCATTGTGATATTAAATGTTGGGCCCGACAAGGAAAGTAAGAAGTGCTGTTGTATCATCTGCAACAGATTTGTGCTGTCCTAGCAGTACATTCAATTTGAGAATTCAATTTCCTTTAAAAGGTACTAATCACCTTTCTAAAATTAATCACCTGCTTTAATGCAGTTTTGGTCTCAGGCCTTGGTAGATCACTTTATTTCTATAAGTAAATTTGGTTTCACTAGTTTCTGGATACCTGTTCTCAAGTACCTCTCCTAAACCCAGACCTGAGTTTAAATTGCTCAAGTTAAGTACAGGCTAACTACAAGCACTCGTGGATCCCAGGCAGAATGTTTATGACCTTGTCATATTTGCTACTAAGGCAAATCTATCCAGGACACTTGGTTTCATTTTAATATCTCTGCATCACTTGGACAAATTCAGTTGTTACATTTTTGTGAGCCTTGCTAGTGTAGGGAAAATGACTAAGGAATAGCCCCAAGGAAGAGGAAATGTTCTCCCACTTCCATTGTTACAGCTAAGCAAAGGCTTGACCTTGCTTCTTGATACTCTGCTCATTCATTTTAAACTCCACATGGGCAAAACACAGGCAAAAGTCATTATCTATGTCTGTATTGTAAATTGGTTACTCCATGAAGACAGGTAAGAGTGTATTAGAAGCACTATTTTATTACTGGAGTGTTTTAAAAATCTATTTATACAATCCAAAAAAAAAAAAAAAAAAGAAAAAAAAAAAAAAAAGAGAGAGAACATGCTTTGGACTGTATTGTCTGCATTCATTTTAAGTAACCCCTCAGATTTTATTTGAGGAAAGTCTTCTCTGAGAAAAACATCTTTTCACTGAGTTGCAATGATTTTTCATGATGTGCGTGCCATGCAAGTGTTCTAAAGGTTAAAACTTCGAATTGGTGACAAATTAGCTTTCATTATCTGCTTTAACCGCATCTTGGCAGAATTATTCTGATAGCTGTGTCTGCCACAGACACAAACCCAGCTCCCTGCTCATCACAGAGAGGAAATGAAAATCTGAACATTTTCAAAATTTTCTGAAAATGAAGGTATGATAAAAACGGCATTCCTCTTTCCAAAACCATTTGAAGATATTTGTTTGCATCGGTGTGCTAATTTGAGCAGCTCACCTTTATTCAGCTGGCATCAGAACTGGGGGGCTGGGGGGGTGTGGGGAAGTTTGGAGCAGCCGACAAAGCACGGTGACCCAGCTTGTCACCCAGTGACCTGTGAGAAGGAAATAATGAACTGTGAGTAGCTGTCATCCTAACTGCTTCTGACAGTTTGGCTGTGGGCACATCTGTGGTACTTGCATGGAAAGGCCTTTGTTGTTTTCCCACTAGTGACTTTGCAGACTGCTGTGGGCTTTGCTGGCTGCTCCTACACTTCCCCTTCTTTCTCCTGTAGTAACAGCAGCTGCCACTGATAGAGCTGACATTTATTTTAATTATTTACTTGGCATTTATAGCAAGAAAGACAAGAAATTAAATGAAAATACAACAGCCTGTTATTAGAAATGAAAATATTCTCTAAATCCACATAAGATGCTACCACTATTGATGTAATAATTCTGTCTTGCCTGCATAACTTGCAGCACTGTTTAGTGTCTTTTGATATCCCTTCATCCAAATGTTTTGCCATACTTTACTATTTTGAGTGAAATATTGAGTCTTATGGTAACAAAATTTTAGATAATCCAGTATGCAATGGAAGTAGGCAGCTTTTAATGGCTAAATGATATATTAAAAAATAAACAGCAGTCTTGTTCATTTATTTGCTCTTAAAGGTAACAATTTGCAGATTGACCAAAAGCTGCAGGTATTTCCTGCTACCACTGCTAAATCTTGGGTAACTTTGCTCACATTATGAGCCTTTCAACTAGAAGACTGTTAAATAAAGGCATCCCTGCTCTCCTAATGGGGCTCTTAGCTGATTTGTGAATGATGATTGCTAAGAACAACGTGAAATCATGACTTTTGAAAAATGAATGACTAAAAAATTACTTAAAAGTTTAAAGCTGTTTCAAAAAATATAAGTTTTTTGCATGGTTGCAGTATCCTATTGCTTTAAATTGTAACAGGATGGAGTAGGTTGGTGCAAATTACTTTGCAGGAGTTGAATATTCAAGATTGCACTCACTAGACTGAAAGTACATCATGCTGGAACTGAAATCTTTTTAGTATTGATTGGTTTACTGCTGCAAGTTTGGGGGAGTTTAGGCTGTCTTTTAGTATTTACACACCTTTTTCTTATTCTCTTCAGCTGATTCATGCCCCAAGTTTGAGCTGTCCTCGATAATGTCCACATGCAAGGAAAAACAAACTTATATTTTACCTCTGAGGACAGGAATTTCTGAATTGGCTCCTTGGCTCTGTGGAACTGCATGCAGCCTGCTCTAGAGCACAGGTCACAGCCTCTTGCCTAATTATGGGGGGATGGAGCCACTGCATGCACACAACAATATTGCTGCAGGTTTGCTTCTCACCAGTGCAATCCTGTGCCCCTTCCTGCTGAAAAGTGGTGCCAAGGGCTGTGGTGAGCAGGAGGTGTGCAAGCACAGCACAATTCCCCAATACATGACTCATGGCTCAGGGAAACATGGCAGGTGCCTCCCAAACCGTGGCATTTCTCTGCAGGGTATGAGACAATTCACCAGTCCCATAGTTCCTCATGAAGCTGTTCAGCTCTACAAACATCTGTGAGAGGAAGGTGAGTGTATTGCCAAAAATCTGAAATGGTGCATCATTATTTCTGGAAGTAAAAGAGAACTCTGGCACTAATTTATTTTTTTTTCAATCTCACTGAAATCTGTTGTTTCTCTTAAGAGGAGTTAAAGCCACAGATGCAGGTTGAATCCATGGAGTTGCAGAGAAACATCCATCAGATCTTAGTTAGAACTTACTTATTATTTGCTGAGAAATTGCCCTGTATCATATCTATTTACATGTATCTGGATACATTTAAGACAGTCAAAGCCATTTTTTGTACTAACCTTCTATTCAAAAAATAATAATGGTGCATTAATAGATATTGAAAAGTTGCAGAGATGGTGGGCCTCAACTTTTGCATATTTTGGCAGTTTTGTTTGGAAACCATATCCCTTATTTTTCAGAGATTTTTAATGTTCATTTGAGTTGCAGATCCAATGGATTTATGAAAATAAAAAGCCTATTTTAATAGAATTTATTTATATGAATTAAGATTGTTATATAGATAATGCATTTGAAGGGAAAATGAAAACTTTTTTTGCTGGTTGGACACTCACTCATATAAACTTAGTTTTTTGCTATCAATCTCTTAATAGAACAGTCACAATTAACCAGCAGTTACAAAATATCAGATGTTTGAAAGTATAAATCAGTGTTGAATTCACAAGAAAATGAAGCAACTGTTTCTTTGATCTGTCAGTATTGAAGGATTAAAAGATAATGAAAATTTTCAATGAAAAATTTGCAAGAAGACATTTGTTCACAATTGGGCACACTTCTACATTACGTAAAAATTATTTTTTCATATAAAATGCTAACTTAAAACATTTCCTGTATTCAAAAAATCATGAAGATAGAATCTGAAGTACTGTAAAAATCTCAAAAATTTCACAAGGTGAGATGTCTTCTAATGGCTGTTTTTGTGCTTCTACAGGATACAATTCCTCCATAGAAAAGGGTATAATTATACATGAACTAAAATATGACTTGATTAAGTAGCAGTCCAATTTTTAATCTTCCAAATACTTTTCAACATTTAAACAATTTTTCATCATAGTTCTGTGCAAAGCCCAATCATATTCACAGTTACTAGTCCAGAGGTAATTTCCTTAAAGAGTGTGAAATACTCTACTTTTCTTTCAATTTGGCTTCAAATAGGCAAAATTCTTTTTAGGTAAATTTTACTTGGCAAACTTAGACTTATCCTCATCCAGATTTAAATCTCTATCAAGTGCTTATTATCAGCTGATAATAAAAACAAACTGAATGAGTTAATGAACTTGAATAAGCAAGACCACAGCAGGAACTGAGTCACTGAAAACAGAGCTATGGTTAGCAAAGGTTGCTGCTTTTTTAATGCTCAATGTGCTGGAATAGGAGACAGATGAGGAAGAAAAAAAAAAAAAAAAAGAGTTTCCCAGTCAGGTATAAAGCAAGGCACTGCTGAATCCTTACTGATCTGTTAGAATTGAAAGGCATGTGCTATTTTTACTGTGGTGACTGTGGAAGGGAATTATGCTCTCAATCTCACCATACCTTTGTCTGAGGTGAGCTGCATCCTCAGTATTATTAAATAAATATTAAAATATAAATATTGGCTTGTATCCTCTCAGCTGGTGCCAGTCAGGTTTCAGGGTTGGGGTTTCTACCCTCACCCTGGTCTCAGTTTGTGTCTTCACTGCCCAGTAATGACAACACCAAGTTATTTACTTGCATTTAAAGGAACTCTTTTCTTTGCAAATAAAGAAAACTCAAAAACAGCACAACAGCACCCAAAGATATAGAGAGGGCATGGGAAATGCTGAATGGATTTAATTATGGAGAAGGATGCAGAATACAAAATAACTATCTAGTGAATAAATTCAGGAGTGGTGCACAAACACTCTGCAGAGAGGTTTTTTGCAAATTTCTGTTTGTCCATGAGCTGTTTTCTGGATTTGTGTAGTTTGGGGTGTTTTCTGTGTGCTTGGGTTTGTATTTTTTTCCTAAATAGCATTTTGTTTCTGGATAAAGTGATACAAGAGAGAAAGACAAGTGTGTTTTTTCTCAGTTATACATTGAAGTGATCATAGCTCATTATCCAGACATAATTTAATTGATTAAGGTAAAAGGTGAGAATTTATCCTAAATTACAGGGAAAAGTAGTTATTAGCTTGAACAATAGTTTTATCACCCTTTCTTCTTGCTAAAAGTATGTGTATCTGGAAGTGACAGTGAAACTCTCTGGGGAGCTGTGCTGAATTTCTTTTGAGATGAAAGCTTTTAAATGCAACAGATGGGATGGGGCTGGCTTTGGTTTTTTGGTGGGTGTTTCTTTCTTTGATGATATGTGAAAGCTGAGACTTGAAGTGAAAAATGGTTAGGAAATGTGTCAGTGACTGAAATGGAGAGAATCTGATATAATCCAGTATGTGACAAAATGATTTTATAAGAAGGCTTTGTGCCAGCAATCCTCATGACAGTGAAAAGTCTTGGGATATTAAAATTGAGAAATGCTGTTTTACTCACTTATCTCGTTATACCGAGCATAACCCCCACAAACACCCAAAGATAAAACTGACAAATGCACAACCTATCTTCCCACTCCCAAAGACAAGAAAATTGCTTCTGTGCTGTTGAAGCACCACTCAAGGCTTCTGCAGCAGTAATAGATTAATTTGTAATTGTGTAATTTGTAATTGCCCCCTGCTCCTCCAGCCATCTGTAATGATGGAAAAGGGTGTGAATGGCAAGAAACAGGGAGGTGAGCAGGGATGGAAACCAAAGGAAAACTGAAATTTCCCTCCTTGCCACGTGTGGTCTATGCTCCCCTAGTGATATTCTTAAAATGACAGAAATTAGAGAGGAGAAAAGTGTAACAGCCATATTAAAAATCTTTTTAGATCCTATTTAGAAGATACTTCTTCCCACAGTCTCTTCTGCATTACCTAATTCTTTTTTAAAGGACTGAAGGAGTGAAACTTCTATCACTTCCCTTGGGGGTGTCTTTTCTGCAGCATAATAGTCATCTTCTCTCTTAGGAATATTTTTTCTGACATTCAGCCAAAAAATATTGTCTGCTCAATTTGCTCCCATCACTCCCTTTGTACTACATAGGTTTGCACCTTTCAGTATTTTTGATGGGAATTCATCCCACTCAATGCAATGTTTAGTTGTGTGTGGTTTTTTGCACGTATGAGGAATGCCTCTGTCTAAATTATTTGCATTATCTTGGCTCCCCTCATTCCCAGGGGTGTCTTGTGTTTCATTCCAAGGGTGTTTACCAGGAAAAAGTTTGTATTCTGAAATGCCAAGAAGTTTGCATTCTGAAATACTCTAACTCCTTTAATTTTTTGCACTCTGACTCACCTGCCTTTTCTTTTACAGTATAAGTTTGAGAGGCAATTCTGGTATTTAAGAGCTTTAAAAGACACTGATTTCTTGAAATAAACTCATTTCAGTTTGCCAAACACACTTGGAACATGTAGGAAAATTCAGTACTCTGGAGTGGAGTCAACACTCTTATGAACAGCTTGAATGAGTTTTCCATAGGACAATACAACATTTGTATGATATTCAAAGTAAATTGTAAGGATTGTTAAATAATTATGCAACTTCTTAATAAAAGCAGCCTATTTTTAATAGGCCTGGGCCAATATTTTGCTGTTGTAATGCCATTCAACAACATCTTTAGATTAACTGGACTTTTTTTTTCTGTTAAGATAAACTTTGGCCTTAGCACATCTAGTTTTTCTGCCCATGATTTCCTGTGAGAGAACTGTACCTGGAGAGTATTCCTAGTGCAAACACATTTATTACAATTCAAGGTTCACAAATTAAGGTTTGTGTCAACCTAACAGTACTTTATTTCCCTCCACACTCTATACTAATAAAAGCCTAATTTCTGCTTTAATTTCAGTGCTGGTGTGCCTATCACGGTATTGCACATAAGTTTTTTACACAGAAAGCTACTCTGAAATTACAAAGTTACTGGGTAAATTTATTTTTTTTAGTAACTTTGCTTCCTGATCTGTAAGAATTTACTGCAGCTACATGGAATGAAGCTAAGAATAAGAATGTAAATTTCTTTCTTGTCAATAAAATAATATTAGATTTTCCCCAAGTTTAGGAATTTCAACATTTCTTTTCAACATTTCTTTTTTGTTATTATTGACCAATATCATTAGAGCTGTTTATCAATGTATTAAACTGTGCTTTCAGATGCACTTTTATTTGATAGCTAGAGTAGGGAATTTTATTTAAATTTTTTTTCTCTCAGTATTATGAGCTTCAAAACAATTCAGTTGTTTGCTTTCATAGAAAGCAAACAGTGCTCACTGAATTATGTATTTTTCATCATTTTCATCCCACTTTGAAAATGGTTAATTTATTTGCTTACTAGCAGAAACACTTGGCAATAATAACAAACTGCCAACATGAAGATGGTAAGTTAAAAATTTTAAAATGGTACAACTAAGACTTCATTCAAATCTGTTTCCAAAAAAAAAGCACAGAAATTGCTTTTCACTTGGTTATATACCTTAATAGTTATTAATGAAAGCCACATCAATTTAAATAAGATAAAGGTTTTATAGTCTAATTATACTAATAGAAATTGATAATGAAATTGAAAATGCAAATATTTTAATTTTGCTAGACCTATTGAAGAGAGATGTAAAAACTAAATGTTAGCTAAATCAGAAAGCGATCAGAACTTTAACTTTCTTTCTGAACTCTATTTTATGCCCCTCAATGGCAGTCATTTTTACAACACATTTTTCACAGTGGAGCTTTTATTCCTTTTTCATTTGACTTTGCCAGTAGGGACCTCTGCTCAGTGTTTCATCCAAAGAAGACACCTTTGACAGTGTGGTGGCTCTTCCCCTACGAGCACTGTGCCTCTGTGGCACCACTGAATCAGAGCCTGAGTTTTTATGCTGCCCTTCAACCCCTGACCTGCTGGCCTGGAGGCAAGAATACTACAGGATATTGCCAGCACAGCCATGCTGGGGCAGAAAGCAGAGCACGTGAAAAGATGAAACAGTCTGGAGCCAGCAGCATCTCACCAGTTCTCTGTATTTTCCTCTGCTAAAAAAAACCCCACAGAACAAAAAACAAAACAAAACAAAACAAAACCCCAAAAAACCAAACAAAAAAACCCCAACAAACAAACAAACAACAACAAAAAAACCCCACAAAAAACAAAAAAACAAACGAAAAAACCCCACAAAAAAAGCCCCTCTTTCTTTTCTCTCTCAAAGCTCAAGTCTGACTTTAGGCAGCTTTGGCTTGTTCACTGACCCAGGAACAAGTTCCATCATCCTATTAGTACCCTGAATGTGAGATAACTGTACCATGACAGTGTCTTGAACTACAGTGTGTACATATGTTTTGAGGCAGATAAAGATAATGTGTTTGGAATTTTTGGAGGGGGTGGGGGGGGTGTCTTTTCATGGTGATAATTATGATTATTCCAGTCCATTTAAAAGAATTTTTTAAAAACGTTTTGCTTAATGCAAAATGAATCCACAACTGAAATAATTCACAGGAATACTGTGGTTGTGTGTGTTGGAACATACATATTTCAATTTGCTTCATATTGTTGAAATGAAACATTACAAGGATTCATTAGCATAAGAAATTTGAAAGCCCACTGTGACTTTGTTCAAAAATTGTAATCCTTAAGTAGCTGCAGCATTATATGTGTCAAGTTATTCCACAGGTTAATTAGGCACTTGTTCCTTTCTTTGTTCTGAAACTGGTACCAGCTTGCTCCATCTGATGAGCTGCTACCTCTTAAATTGAAACACACCGTGAACAGCCAGGCAGTCATCCCTTAGCCCTTGTCCATGCTCATCCACTGCCATCATACTCATTCCACCCTGGAGAATTATACTCTGCTCAGCTTCTTAAGAAAGCACTGAACATCTCTCATTGTGCCTCTTCATCCTTCTAGTACAAAGACATTTCTTTTCCTCTACATTCTTTTTCATGTGGCAAGAACCAGAACTGCTTCTGTTCATGGATCTGACAGTGGCATAGGAATGTTTTCATTTTTGTTCAATGTTTCTTTTCTAGAAATATCCAAACTATGGTCTGCTGTCCTGGCACTGATCTGCTGTGCAGGTGAGAATTCCATGGGACCTTCTTTTATTGCAATATCTGGTTCTTCAGCAGGCAGCTGGAGATAAATAATTACAAAAGCTGTAGAAAACACAGTAGTGTCTTCTAAAGAAGCATAAGCCTCAACAAAGACCAAAGAACTTATTTTGGCTTTTCATTTTTCCCTTTTATGTATGAAGATTTGTTCTAAAAAGGATAAAGTTTGGTAAACAAAGCAGAAGAAGTATTTCTGCACCACCTAGCTAAACTAAAACTGATGGCTGTGGTATGTAGAGAGGTGCAGTGGAAGCCAGCACAGGGGTAGAATGAGACATTGCAGAAAGCACTCCTTTCTGTTTTATGCCTCTCCAAGGGGCTGCTGCAATGCTGGGTTTTCTGGAAATCAGACAAATTGAGCAGTAGCAGATTTGCACAACTCTCAGAGCAATTTCCTGGAATCAGAATCCTCCAGCACATCTAGAGTGCCAGAAAAATAATAAAATATGTCAGTTAAAGAAGTGACATTTAAGTTATCAAGTTATCTAGACTAAACTTATCACTGGTGTTTTTAAATCATTGGGAAGAAATTTTCTTAGTGCAATGAGTTAGGTGAAAATCCATCTTGTAAAACAAAGGAGCTGAAGGTTGGTATTCACATTCAGCCTTAGTTTGCTAACTTTCACTGTGTGCTTTTATTTTCCAAAAGTACTCATTTTTCATAGATTGTAGATGACATTTTACATCAACCTATGAACAGTGAAGGAATTTAATGTTATCCTTATAAAATGAAGCCCCAACACCTCTGTCTCTCCTGATTGAAACTGAAAAGTGCCAATGAGCTGGAGAAGGATGGGTCCCTTTCCATTTGCTGCTCTCTTTGTCCCCCATTCATCAGGAAGTGACACTAAACTCAAATAATATCAAACACTTAAACAATTCCAATGCCTTTAAATTAGGTTAGGTGTGATAAGATATATTTTCTTCTTCCAAATTCTTTGGAAAGATTAAACTCCTGCATCTTTTCCTGGCTTATTCCCTGATTTTAGTATCAAATATCCTTATTTTGGACTTTACAATGTATTTGTGATAGGATCAATGTTTTCTTGGACTGTTTATTTCATAATCTCCCAGAATTTTTACTCATTTTCTTCTAGGGAATGGCAGGTTGGGATTAAGGAGAAGCAGGGAAGGAAATGCATCAATTTCACCAGGTCCTGGTTTCCAATACAGAGATACATTTTCACAAGAAAAGTAATGATTACTAGCTAGATTATGTAATTTCAAGGCTGAGATCCATCAGTTATTTAATTAAGGCATTTATCAAATAATTTATTAAGCATTGCCAGTGATTAGATGCAAAAGAACACTTTAACCACAAAACAAGAAATGTTTTTCTTTACATATATTTGTATTGTAAAGATCATTACAATGAGGAAGAAAAGCAAAATATTTAGTGCTCTTGGTAGTTTTGTACTTAGATACATAAATTTGTAATAAATTGTATTATAATTCTAAATCCTTACTCATTTCTTACATTGACTTCTGAGAAGACATTCCTTTCATATTTTGCTTTAATGTCCCCTGCAAAGGACTCTATAGATGTCTTTTAAGAAAAGATCAAATATGTTCAAAAAACTCAGGGTTTGAATAAATGTAACACTTGTGTGTGTCCTTAAAATGAAAAAGGTTTTTAGAATTACCTCTACCCAAGAAAATGGAAAAAACATCTGATATTTAAAGTGGATGTCTTCAGGAAAAGCATCTGATATTTAAGTGGGTGTCTTTATTTTCTTTTTATTTAAAGAACTTCTGTATTTTCCTCTGAAGTGTTTTCTTCATTTAGAGAGGTAATTTCCTGCAATGCCATATTACTTTGTACAGATTCTGCCCTGCTAGTTTGAATGAAAATTCTATGTATCCTATAATCTTATTTAAAATGTTGATGGAAATTATTTGCTCAGCTGTTATGACCTTTATCCTTATGAAATGTATAGTGTCTAAATGATTAATCTGAAGGCACATCCATTCTGCATATTTTCTACTGTACATTGTGAGAGTAGAAATGCCCAAGGAGATATGAGCATTCCTCTGCCAATCAGAATTTTTAATGTAAATAGATAACATTTTAAGTAGACAATGTTAGATTACTTTTTCATCCATTTAGTTTGGTTTTTTGGTTTTTTTTACTGAGGGAAAAAAAAAAAAGAAAAGGTTAGTTCCTTACTGCATTTTCTTTAAGAACTCAGTAACACCTTATTTCTCTCAAGCTTATTTGGGAAATAATACACAGCAAACATATTTGGACATTATTTTTGTCCCTAACAGAAGAATGAAATCAGTTAGAATGGAAATTACCCCGGAAATACACCATTTTCATTTTGTTCCAGTGTGATCAGGATTTAATGGCAACATTATGAAAATAATAGTACAAATAGGCTGGATTCTGGGAGAATTCTTTTTTAGCTAGTGGCAATCTGAAAAATCTTGCTGACTCTACTGTTGATTTATGGGCTTTACCTTGCAAGATTCTCAGCACAGTTTTTTTTCAGGCACAGTGAAGCCTTTGTACATGTGGCTAAGAAAAGGGCACTAATGTTTGGGTTTTAGGGAGACTTTATTTGGCAGCACCCATTTGCTCAGCACCAAGCACCCTGAGTAGGACTTTCTGGTCTGTCAGGGCACAGAACTGCAGTGGAGAAGGAGGCTGAAATACAGAGAACTTGGAGCTGCAGAGAGAGGTGCTCAGATCTGATTCCTCTCTCCTCCATCTGCCTGTGCCCAAGCACCTTTTTCTGACTAATTTATAAGGATGAGGAGCCCCAGGTTACTACTCCTGTTGTATGGCTAATGTGGCTTTTCATTCTAGAATGCCTGAAGTCCTGGATCACCCTTCTGCATATTAAATACTTCTATCTTTGGTAATTAGACAAGTTTTCATGCATTTCTGTCAGGCATTTTGTGGACTTAACTCTCTGTTCCTAGCAGAATGCCTGCTTTAGGACTGAGATCATCCCAATCTTAAAACCTGCCTTTCTCCTAAGTGCTGGTAGAGCCAAATAGTTTTTGATATGCCTACATAAGTGAAACAAGCTTTTCTGTTGAAAACCACATGACAAATACCATCAGCAATCCTTCTGCAGGCGAAACAGCATCCCAACATTTTCCTTATTCCTAACGGGCTCATTGCTATGTCAAATGAGTACAGAGAGAAGCAGGAATTAACACACAATAAATCACCACACTGCTTAAGAGCCCAGGTAAGAAATGCCTGCGTTCAGAAGCAGCTCGCTCTGCTCAGGAGGAATCCCGAAGGAGCGCGCACAAAGCCCTGCGCGTCGGTCCCGGCAGTAAGTTCCCCTCCGCGGATGGAAGCCAGGCGTCCCCGAGCGGCAGGGATTGACGGGCAGGGGCTGTTTTCCGCATGAGGAGGCAGCAGCCAGGCGTACATCCGCGGGGCGGCGGAGGTCGGGGCGGCGGGCGGAGCGGCCGGGCGCATCCCGCGCGTCCCGCGGAGCCCGCAGCCAAGCCGAGCGCGCACGCCATGCTCAGTGGCATTTCCAAAATCCGCTCGGCTGGGGGCCTTGCTGATTGCATCAGGAAAAAAATAAAAAAATAAATAAAAAGAAAAAAAAAAAAGGAAATACATGATTCTGCCCGAGCAGCGCATCGCGGTCTCCCCCTCCCCTCCTCCAAAATCACTCGCTAATAGCTCTAATAGATACAGATTTTATGCATATTTCAGTCGCAGCGGTGTTTCTAATGCATGTGTGAAAGGGTCCTTAATTTATGTCTACCAACTGTGTGGTGCCCTTCTTTTGGGTAATGTCATCATCCTAATGGTGTTTCTATTATACTCAAAGGTAGCAAATGAGGCTTATTGCAGGAAGGTAATTGATTTTCGCTGAGTGAAAATGTAAATAGCCATAAGAAATCCTGTGAAAGACAAGCAGTTCAGAATTGCCAGCAAATTCATATACATTACTTATTGGTGTTAGTACCTGTAAAATGTGCCTTATTATAAGAAACCCACAATGACTGTATTTCACATTATTTTATTTCAAATTGAAGTAAAAATTGGAGAATCCAGATGATTTTGCCTTTACCAGTTTAACTGTGCATTTTATGAAAATTACCATTCTGTTCGCTAAGGTTGCTTCATTTTGTCAGGTTTCTCCCAAATGGAAGTGAATAAAATTCCTGATATGGACGTGTAAAGAGAAATGGTTCTTTGGGATTTCGGTACTAAGAGGCAGTCATTTCATGCCCTCTCTTTGTGGGAGCTTGCCTTTGCATCTTGCAGGGTTATTTGGGATGGTGCAGTTTACTCAGACCTCAGGATTCCAGAAGAATGCATAAGTTAAAGTGAAAACATGTCCTTCGTGTTCTGGCTGCATCACAGCCACCGTTTTAGGGAATTGTTTTAGGTCAGCAGAAATAGCCACCTGTGGTTACAGTCTTTCTGTGTATTTTGCAAAGTGTGTAGGCTTTTTTTTTTTTTTCCCCACTCAGAATATTGTCTTCCCATTATTTTTGCCATCCACAGTGTGCTCCTGATTGCCAAAGTGATACCTGCTATGAAGGGCAAAGCTGATTAGATGCACATTTATTTCCTTTCAATATTGCACTGAGAGTTTAAAGTTCCATGTGTTTTATGATCAAGGACTGGTGGCAATAGGTTATTTTTCTCCCATGAATAAACTGATTTTCAAATCTTCCAGTGAGTAAATGACCAGGAAATGCTACACATTTTAGTGCCTGCTGGCTCTATCCATTATCTCCCAAGTCATAGTTTTTTCCCAGCATAATTGTTTGAATTTTTTTGCCATTTAATTATTATTTTCATTTCAAAACTTACTTTAAAAATAATGAATTTTATTTAGAGTTTTTGTATTTGTTCTAACTAACAAATACTTATCCTTCTTCAGTTTGCTTGGAAGAAAATAAAGCCCAATAGAGATCTCACTTAAAGCATGGACTTGAGAATGCTGAATTTCAATATGGAATGACAATACTGGTGTTAAAGGTTAACATAGAATGTATTGTACTCAGAAGGTCTTAGAAAGTTACAGATTAAATTTTGGTAGTTCCTTTAACTGGCCTCTACATTTAGCATTTTTTTCTGTACATCTTGTTTACTCTGGCTGTTATAAACATAGGTGAAGTTTAAGAATATGTGTTAGTGCAAAACAGATCAGAAAGCTCTCTAATTTTACAGTAACAGAAAGCAAAAATTGTTTGGGTTTTTTAATGCCAAGTGCCTCTCTTCAGTTTTATGCAACCCACCGCTTGACTCTCACTAGAACCTACAGGTTTTAAAAAATAAATCCATTACATTTCCAAAACGATTCAATTTCTAATTGAAAAAAAATTTCTCAACTTTTGGAAACCTTGTAGAATGAACAGTATTGTAGTCTTAACTCTATACAGGTGCAAACTCTGGTTTGACATTTTAGATGTACAGAGTACCTCCATTACTGCCTGCTTCAACTTGTTATTAATCTGTGAAGTTTGAAAGCACAATAAAAAAATACTCCAGGTGTGTTGCTTAAATCTTTGTATGTGGTGTTACCAAAGCATAGCTCTGATGATTTTGAGAAGTATTTTTGTAATGAGTCATTTTTTTTGTCTCCAAGATAAATCTGCAGATTGTCTGATATACCCATTAATGGTGCAAGTGATAGCCTTCTAATTTTTAGGTCTTCAGATAAAAAGGAAGAAAGATTTTTACAAAAATGATCAAACAGACACAGGGGAAACAAATCTGAATATTATGTTGTCTCCATAATTTTATGCCCTATTCAGGCAGGTCTGTGCTAATAAATCTATGGAGGGATCAAATACAGAATAAAAGGAAAACCTCTGTGCAGAAACATTCCACTCTGTTCAGCAGAGAAAAACAACTCAGATATGCAAACAATTAGCAAAATGCTGTATTTGTCCAGTCACTACATAAATATCTGTCTGTGTTATATAGCCATATGTTTCACTACTCTAATTATTACAATCTGACAATGTTCAACATCCTCTGTATTTTTTTGTTAAAAGTGAAAGAATAGCTGGTACTGTGTAATTCTATGGGGGAGTTTTGAATCTGGAAACTTGAATGCTGGTTAATAGAGATTATTTGAAACTTGAATCCAAATGCTTTTAAAAAATCATGCCATTTTGTTGTTTGACACTAATTTTCTACCCAGCATGTATTAGCAATGACTGAAATTAGCTCCCAGTGAATTGTAGTTAAGCTATTTTATGCCATCTGCAAGGAGTTTCTCATGGCAGCTCTATCTGTTGTGTTTATGGGGGTTTTTCTTTTTTTTTTTTTTTTTAAATATTTAATTCCCTGTGATTTTACAGCTTAAGGCAAAATACAGCATTGATAGTGGAGTTCCACCATTCCAGGTCTTTGCCCTGACCCCAAGACACAGATTTGAACCATAATTCAGTGAGCTGGCACTTTACACCACAGCAGGAGGGTTTGGCCACCCCTTCAACGTGGGAGTGAATTTTATGGGTTCATGGGTGAAAGCCAAACCAGATCCATGCGGGTTAGTCCAATGTGGCTTTTGTGGGAGCAGGATTTCACCCCTCCCAGCCCAGAACAGGCTCCCCAGGGAAGTGGTCATGGCCCCAAGCCTGCCAGAGCTCAAGGAGCACTGGGACAACTTTCCAGACTTGGTAGTTGTGTAATCTGTAATATCTTCTTTTTGGCCTTAGGCTTCAGAAGTTCAACATTTCTGCAAAATCTACATGTGCTAAATTACCCTGTCATAGATTATACCTCATGTACACACATTTGGAACCATATTGCATACTGTGATCTAGTAATTCTCTAAAGCATATGGAAAATGTCCATAGCACCCAAAAAAAAGCACAGATCCTTTGAGCTTTGGACATGCTGGAGTTTATCTCAGAAATCTGAATATGTGAGATTGCAGTTTAAAATTACAAAAGTTCTGTGTTTTCAGCTCAGAACCTTTACCAAGCAAACAGATTTGCAGTGGCAACATAAAGGCAGTATTTGACCTTCTCCACCACTCCCCACCCCTTATAAAGGAAATAAACTATAGTGGCTAGTTAGTATTCATGAGAAGTCACCAAAGAGATGATTTGCCTTGGGATGAATATGATTGAATTAGAAATGCACAGTACTGATAGCCTGACCTCAAATAAATGGGTTCCTTACTTATAAAAATGTACCTAGATATACTTCTCTCTTAGTCTTTTAATTGTGCTTGCATATTAAGTAAATATGTAACTAAGTTCCCAAAGTAATTGAACGGTTTTATTTAGGAAGATGAAAGGGCTCTGGCAGTTTATTCAGACTTTTGAATAAACTAATCAGACTACTCTGAAAACTGATACATATTTGCATTTTAAAATGTGAAATAGAAAATGTGTCTGCTTCGTCTATTATAGAGTAGATCTATTATTTTTAGGGCTTTAATTAAAGATGATTGTAGATTGTTGTAGACTTAAGGAATTAATGTTAAGCTTTGGTGATGCTGTTTCTTTAATATTGTTCTGCAGTTAATGTTTCTAAGCTCTGAAACAACTGCTAAAGTAGTTGAAGTAAGTAAATAAGTAATAAAAAGCACATCAAAGTAGTTATGATGAGACAGCCAGATGGCAGAGAATTGCAGTTCTTGCTGTAATTTTATCAAAATTACTATTGTCATGGCATGTTAGTTTTCATAAGAATTTGTACAGTCACTGATCTCATACAGACAAATTAATTTCAGGTTCTCTCATGTGTAGTCACATAACAGCTATACTTGAGCACGCACAAAGGAAAATTAAATAATCATAGTCACATAAACTTGAAAAGCAGCACAGTTTAAGTTTACTATTCCAGAATGTCTTGGGATCAGTGATCATTTTTCTTATGGTAGACTCAATTTGATCTACAGCAGTTCTGCCATTATATGGTTTCTGCTGCATTTAATCTTCATTATGGAAAGATATAGTATCATCTAATAGGGTGGAATTAGTAGTAATGCACAAGCATTGTAATAATTCCTCTGAGTTATATCATTTCCTGGAGTTTCATACTCCTACCTCTCTCATAAAGCTACTGGGATGAAAATAATTGAACCATTTAAGTTTCATAAATATGTTATCATTACATGTTCTCTTCTTTGGTAAAGGATACCCTGTGACTTATAAATGCTTGTAGAGGAGAAAAGATTGAGCGTTGCATACAGTGAGCATGTAATCTGATTTTGGTTTGAATCCCAGGTAGGAGAATGGCAGTTTGTTTCCCCAGAGGAGGAAGCCCCATGGCAGACCACGAGGGGATTCCTCCTCTGAAGCTGGGTTTTTTTAGACAGTTTTTCCTGCTGTTTCTACTGCTTGTGAGTCGTGTGAATCCCTCTGCACTAAGAAATGATGGGTAGAACTGGTGTAACACTGAATTCAGTTTTAAACATTCATGTAGTCTGGCTGCAGCAGATATCTGTTGTATCTTTAGCCAATTTAAGGCACTGTAACTAAAGACCACTTTTGGGACTTACTTTTCACAGATTTATTTCTCTGTGTTGGCACAGGAACTCTCAATAAAAGGAGCTGAAAAACCTTTTGGAGAAATTACCAGGCTGATTTGTGGTGCTGGAAGCTCATCAGTTTTTTTAGTAATGCCTACAAAAACAACAAATGGATAGGAAACAAATTTCACCTATGTTTTTACTTTGGTGAAGTTTTATTTGCTAGAGTAACACATACAAAATCAGTGTAAGGAGGCAAATTCCATGCTGCTCAGGTTTTTTCTCCATCCTTGTGTAGCTCCCCAATCCATCTATACAAAGAATCAAACCAGGTTCAGACATTTGTGCCTGTTCTCAGTGATGTCAAAATACTCTAAGAAGGTATTTCAACCACTGGATATATTCGGTTCTGGTGGTTGTTTAGTCACTATGTCATCACAAGAATGTGGCAAAATACAATGGAAGCATAACAGAAAATCAGATTGTTTCTACACAAACAGTTGGTTATTGATATATCTGAGAGAGCACATTTGGCATGGGAAATAGTTATTCATATAATTCTAACAGCAGTTGCAGGTTGTTTCATTTCAGTCCATGTCTGACTCCACTAGAGGAACTGTCCAAGCAACAGAAGCTCTGCTAGACCACCAGGGTTGGCCACTGAATGGATTTTCCTACTGCTACAGAAAGAAATATTTTGTATAAAGAAGCTTTGTCATGTACCTTGTGCAGTTTTTATTCTGCTACTTAACTTGAATATGGTTTCCAGCCTGTAGATTGTCTGCAACTTACATGTACAGAGAGAGAAAAGTTATTTGCAACCAGGCAACTCTTCTTGAATATAGATTCCAACCCTATATTGATTTTGGTGAGCTGATGGTATGTTTACTTTAGGTGGTGATCAATAAATAGAAAGGTGATATTATACTGTCAAATGAAGCTGTGTTCAGCCACACTTTAATCTCATGTATATTTATGCAAAAAAAAAAAAACAACCAACTTGCTCTAACAGGAATAATCATGATTTGATAAGATTGTTTTAATTTGAAGCAGCAACAATAAGCACATAAAACCTAGCAATACAATTGAAGCAAATCCTTCCTAGAGAAATCTGCTACAAATAGAATAGTTGAAATCTAGCATTGAAGCACCTGGAGAGAGGGAAGATCGAAAGAGAAACAGGAAAAATTAAGCAAGTAATAACATGAGCAGCTGGGAGAAAAAGAGAAACAAAATAACAGTTGATGAGAGGTAAAAATGAAAAAAAAAAAAAAAAAAGCACATTTTGTTCAAAACCTGTTATTACCAAGAAACAATTTTCAGTGTGGCTAAAAATCATGTTTAACAACAATCCAAGGCTTAATTCATTAAACACCCAAAAGCCTTGAACTTCTCTTCTTGGAGTTAGTGAAAATAGTTTTAATCCTGTACTTTTTTCCTGTTAAGTTGTGTAAAATTTCATTTTTATTTCAAACAAATGCTTATAATTTATCTGCTATTTGATGGGTAAATTATTTGTAATAATGGAAAATAAAAACAACAATGAACAAATAATCTTTGTATATGGGACAGATTGTCTCCCAGCATGCTCCTGGATACTGATCCAGTCAATGTAAGCTTTAATAGAATAATTTAGGTATTTTTAAAGAATTAATAATTGAACTCAGGAAATACTGTCTGAAAGAATTAGCCACATTCTCTCTTCTGTCCTCCACGTCACTGGCTGGTGTTCTGAGACTCAGAATAGGTAATTTTGAAATGTTTGAAATCTGAAATTAGTGGAAACAGATGTGGCAATAGGGTGGAGCACATCTGATCTGCTCCAGGACATATGAACAGACCCTTCCCTTGCTCCTCATGGACAATCCACACTCAGCTTTAAACACCTCTCAGGGAAACCTCTGCATGATTCTTCTCATTTGATCTCTAAGAAACAAAGGAAATAAACCCCACAACACAAAACCAACCCAAATTTTTCTGTCCTTTTCCCTCTTGGAGAATAATTGTGAGGTCTAAGTATGGCTCAGGGGGGTGGGATGTACCTCATATAACTGAAACATCTTTATGCATTTTTTTCATTATCTTAGATATGCTGGGCTTTTCTTTCAGAGTGTTTTCTGAAGTAAGGGCACCTGAGTCATACAAATACATGACTAGGTGCTGTCTGTCTGGCAGGGAAATTTCTTCTAGAAAACACGTGGTTTCAATAATGAAATATATCTATTTAAAAAAAACGAAGGACCAAGCAAACAAAAGCAAAAATGGCCAACCAAAAGCAGTGACAGGGTAAATCTAATTTCAAACAGGAGCAGCTGAGATGCAAAGCTGCTGATGAAGAAGCAGAGGTTGGTTTCCTCTCACAGCAGCTCTGTAAATGCTGCACTGCCCCTGGGTTTCTGGGGAGGCAGGCTGTGTGGCCATCCTTTATGGAAATGGTTTCCCTGCCCCTCAGCTCTCCCTCCTGGCGTTTCTGAGAGCAGCAGGGCAGCTGTCAGTGATGATCAAACGTCCTGCAGAGAGAGGAGCAGAGAGGGAATGGTGTGGCCATGGAAGGAACAGCCAGTGGACACAGCCTGGAGGAGAGCAGGGTCAGCAGCAAATCCTGCTGGGGAAGCAGAGGTATGGTTTTAAAAACTGCTTTTTGGCATGTGCTGTGTCAGGAAAGTATAAAGGCACTTATCTTTATACACAGCATACCCTTCCACAGGATTTTTTTGCCTTTTCTATACAAAAAATTTATTTTTCTTTCATTTACCAGGTTGAGGGCTAAAAACCAATTCTTGTTTGTGTGTTTTGTTTTAGTAAAGGACCTCAGTGAGGAAAAGAGCAAAGTTCCACAACTATTTTATGTCAAAATGAGCTTTGTCAAGATATGTATAACAGGCAGCACCTAACCCTGATTATTAATTTTTGGAATAACCATTCCCAATGTGGTAGGGCTTTAAGCAGGAGCCAGAGATCACAGCAAGGGACAGTGAGATGTAGAGACAATCCTGACTCTGTGCATCACACTTTATTGGCCTTGTGGCCAGCTCCAGAGTGCCTGCATGCTGTTCCTGGGGGAAAAATATTTTTAGACATGTGAAATGAAGCATACTAGTGTTGTTTATCCTTTAAAGGACTAGAAGTAGCCATAGCACTTTACAAATGTGTACCAAAGCAAAGTTCCTGCCCTTGTAAGCACCTGATGCACAAGAAATCATTTAACTGGGTGGACTAACTAGCAACAGCTGCCTGGAAACAGCAGAGGGAAAGAAAGAAAACCTCCTTAGTTTCTTTCATTAGCTACACTAAAATAGCACATCGTTTCAGTAGTAGCTGGTTATCTGGACAGGACAAAAAATACTCTTTGCCATCATGCAGATTCGGCTGTTTCTCCATAAATTAGAATAATTAAAATTACATACATGGGCTACACATAAAATTGGATGTTCTATGCCTTGCAACAAGGCTTTATCACCAAATTAAGGGACAGTTCATGTATGTTTTCATCTGGAGAGACAAAACCCTGAGTGAATCATTTATACAAAGGCACATGCCACCCATAAATAAGTTCTCAATGCACAGATAAGCATTTGGAGTATACATACACTTTTAAATTTTATTTTGGACTATCCTGAGTACATGTGCTGCTTTATAGCTTGTGTGACAACATAACTTCTGGATTCTTAGGCAATCCAGGGAGAGAATTCAGGCAGCTGCTTATCCTTAGTTCACTGTCAAGAGTGTTCCCTCAGAAATTCTGTTCCCTCAGAATTCCCCAATCAGTTGTTTAGGAGCTCAGATTGCTAAGTTTTAACATTTCTAACCCTAGAAGTAAAGAGTGGGGTTTTTTTTTCAAAGCACCAGAGCTGTGTTAACTTCTGAGCAGGGCACTGAGTGCTGGGCAGTGTCCCCTTCAGGTGGAGCCATGCAGCATGGCACACAGCAGCTCCAGTTTCCAGGCAGTCCTTCAGGAACATCCAGGTCATACTCCAAAATCACTACATATCATTCTCTGCATGCTCACATTTTTTTAATGCACAAATTTTTCAAAATTTAAAAAACAATTAAAAACCAATTTCCTTTATAATTTTCATAAAGCAGCCCTAATTTATTAACAGAAGGTATCTACCACTCTGCCCAGTGCTTTCTGATTGATTTTGCAGTGAACACTTGTCTCATCAGATGTTTTAACTCACTTTATTGATTTAATTTAATGCTATATGTGACTACTTTTGGAAAAAACTTACATAATTTCGTATAAATAGATTCTGAAAAGTTTCTTTTAGGCTTTTTAGCTCTTTTGGGTCACCAAAACAGACAAAAGATCACGAGAGTGTCCTTGAAGTAGCTGGAATTTTATGCAGGCACAAAGCAGATATAGTGGTGATGAAGCTACAATTTCTGAAGAATCTTAAAAGCACTTCCCAGACTTGTGAGGGAACCATCTCTGAAATGCATCAGGACTTATCTGTGTGCATTCCCCAGTCAGTGCTTAAAACAGCTGTGTCTGGGGAGGGGTGAACCAGCAGCTTCTGTTCCACGGAGCAGGATGAAAACGTGCAAAAAGAGCTAATGCTTGAAGTAATTTCTTTTCATCCCACTGAAAGTCTGAGCAACCTCAGAGAACCTGAGTCACTGGGTTATATTAGTCATTTTCTTTAGTAATCAGTTTGTAATTTTCACTTCTGGTAATTTTCACCCTTCTGTGAACATTGCCTTCCTGGCTGGTCACATTAATCAAGGAGAACTCATGATGTTCAGGCACTCGTGATATAATGATTGCACAGAGACCAGGCAGCTCATTTGATTAAAGAAAGATTATTATTATTATTATTATTATTATTATTATTATTATTATTATTATTATTATTATTATTATTATTATTATTAGTGCTGCTGCCATCCAACCATCATTTAAGTAGAAAGGTCCAAAGCCTAAGTGCTCTCAAGTCCAGGGTCTGCCTGGATGAATTAAATTCTATATCAGGTTTGAGGTACCAGGGATCTGGAAGCATCAAGGTTTTGGTTAATTTTTTTAGGTTTGATTTTTCTTGTTCTTTTTTCTACTGTTACAAAAGCTGTCAAGTTTTTATTCTTCCCAATCCCATGTAAAGACAACTCCAGGTTGCTTGTTGATTTCCCAAAGAGTTTGTCAGAGGAAATGGGGAAATAACCTGGTAGCATATGATGCTGTTGCAAACGATGCTTTTTCTTCTTTTGGATTTTTTCCTTTAAAGAGAAGTGGACTGTAGGTCTTTCATAACCTCAGGCAGGACACTCAAATCCACACATGATGTGCATGGCTGTCCCCAAAGTCTAAGTGCTTTTAAAATGTTCATAAACTGTGTGACACTGCTGCTGCTGTAGCAGTGAGCAGAGATGTTACCTTGGCTAAAGCAGCTCCAGTGGGACAAACCTCCCCAGAGCAAGCACAGCCCTTGCCAACTACACTTGTAAGGACAGATTATCACTGCTAGCAAAGAATTTGGTTTTCCATAAAATAATTTATTTTAAGACGGGGAAACACTCCAACGTTTAAAATTCTCTGATGAGGTATAAAGACTTAATAACCCAAATTTAATGCAGTACTGTATAATTGGGAACTACTATTGGTAATGTAGGTCTACTAGCTCTAATGCCTAGAACTATCTATCAGAGACTGCTCAAAACTTCAGTCATTTAGAATAATATGTAAGTTATACCTTGTCCCACTGTGGAAGGTATCATCCTGAGCCATGTAAATTTAATTATGGCTAAAGCCAATATCTTGCAGAGAAATCAGTGAGCTGCACTGATTACCAGATTGACTGAATCCAGCAAGACATATTTTCTATATCCCATGCCACTAGTTTTCTAGTATAATCTCAAGTGATAGCCATTTGAGTAATGTCAAGGAAGAGATCAGTGCTGCAAATTCACAGTATTAAACAATTCTGAATGAATTTCCTAAAAATGTTAGTGGGGGGAATGGAAATGCAAAAGAAGCCTGAAGTCCAAAGTAGCTTTAACACAGTGTGACCATGTTCTGTCTGTAATGTCTGGTTCTTGCTTCTGTTCACTGTCCTCTGTCCCTCACCTGTGGTGATTGGCAGTGTGTATATCCCATTCTGCTGAAAGGAACATTTAGAAATAAATGCCTCATTCACCTTCTGTGCCTTAATGATAGCACAGACTAAGCAAGCAAGCCTCTGTTTAATTTTGAAGGTTGGAAAATACTCGTCTTCAGCAAAAGCAAATGGTATTTATGATGCTAGTCAGTAGAACCCAAAAACTTCCCTGGGGGTTTTCACGGGCCATTGGGAGCAAATGCCCAGCTTGCAGGTCAAAATCCACAGCACTGCTGGAACCTATGTACATAAAATCTGTTGTGCTCCATTGAACACTGTATTTCTCCTGTCTTGTTTTGACATTACTCACAGTGAAACAGCCAAATCAGTCTAGATGAACTCAATCCTTTCTGGGCAGAAAGCAAGAAAACTGTTCAAATCTGTTAGTTTGCAAGGATTTGTAACACTCAAAAGTGTATGGAGATCATGCTTATTGTGAAGGAAGGGCAAAAATTCTGTTTCAAAATTAATTAACAGCCAGGATTCAGCTTGGAGATTCTGTTTGTCTTACAAGAGAAACAGTATTGGCAATTACAGCCAGGTTTTATCCTTTTGCTAACTTTTTAGGGTGGTGCAACTTCTTTAAAACTTCCTGGTGGACATGTGAAGGTTTTGCACGCCAAGATTTCATGTTGTGAAGCTGACATCTGACATCTGTGAGCAAGCTGGAAGTGTTTAGGAAACAAAGAACGAGGTGGGAAAAAGTGGGGCACTCTTCTTCTTGCTCACAGATAAGCAGGAGAGGTTCCCTAATACTTCCAAAGAGAAAACAAGCATAGAAGCTCTTGCCAAGCACTGTGCACTGAGCTGTCACCTTTAATGTACCTTTGAAACCCTGGCTGGTTCTTAAAGGGGAAGATGGAGAACAGAAAGTGTAGAGTTTCATTGGCAGGGACTCTGTCAGGAAGTGTGGCTGTGATATGATTTCTGTCAGAAACAATCTGCTTGAAATTTTCCTGTCTTTACTTTTGAGCACGGAGTTGCTTGTCTGTGTTCTAACCCTAGGTGATGGGATCTGCTGCCTTGTCAGATAACATTTGAGTTCACTCACTACCTGCTTGTTGACTAGTGCACAGGCTCACTGTGGTGGCAGGGAAAGCCTTAAGGCTACTCAGCATCTGTCTCTTCTTGTAATTAGTTGCAGCCTTGTGTACAGAGCAAAACAGAGATTTTTTTTTTCTATATATCTATTTTTCAATTTTTTTTTTCCTGTGAAAGAGTAATGTGCACAGACAGGAGCTTTTAAACTGCAAAAGAGTTTGCTGGTGTTTGTCATTCTTCTTTTTCAAGAGGAAATAGCATTTTAGCTACTGAGAATAAAGTGTTGACGTCCTTTTTTTCAAATTACACCAAGGACATAGATTTTTGGGAGAGTTAACCTCTACATGGAATCTGAAGAGCCAATATTTCTGCTCTTACATCTGATGGAGCTCACATTCATGCGAGAGATTTGGTGATTATGTTTCCTTAGACTCCTGCCAGGGTGATTTTGCTGCCCCATGGGTGCTTTGCCAGCAGTCTGACCATTTGCATACTTTAAACATCCATCACACTCCCCCAACCCTGAATGCTACTCAGAGAGGCCTTCTTGAACCAAACTCCAAAAAAATCCAACTAGAACAAAAGGCAGCTTTGAATATTTGAATGCCTTCTTCACATATTAAGACAACAGCTGTATAAAGTTAGAAAATAAGTGTGTGTATGGATTTATTTTGATTTTTCATGAAGTGTCACAATTAACCGAGTTGTTTGTGGTACTTTGGTGGGAGAGCAGGAGACAGTTTAGATTGTTAGAAGGATTTGATCTGTTGTAGATTGGAATTTCTTGCAGCACGGTATTTTTTTAAATGTAAAGATTTATCAAGAAAAAAATATGCTTATTGTGATAATTCTTAAAATTTAGAAAACAGGTGAGCAGGAGGTTGATGTACCAACTGGTAAATCATCGGTCAATGTGTAGACCACTCCTAATAGAAATGGCAGCAAATTTTATGGAGAGGAAAATCATTCCCTAATTGCTTATAGCTGAATTTCTTCTGCAGCAACCACCATCCATGGTGAGACTTGATGGATGGAAGTGTTATGGTAGTCTTTAAATATCAGAATTTGAAGGACCTTGCCCTCACCATTAACAGCAATGAGGTTTATGGCATGAAAAAGAAAAATCACATTTCTTCTGTACTACACTGCTTGCCTTTATCAGAGTAGTCCTACATGAGCTGTCATGTGATTACTTTTCCTCTTTTCAATCTTATTTGAATGTACAAAATGCCATTGGTTTTGAATAAGCAATGTCAGAGCAACTGCATTATTTTAAAAATCAGTTCCTCAGATTAAAGTGCTGTAAAAAAAATTCCAACTTTATTATCTAGTGTTAATGTTTGCATTTGAGAGCCGAGCCCAGTTAGTCTTTTCATTTAGTATTTTGGGGTGATTGAGGGTTTGGATGTGCCACAGTGAAGACAAACAGATCTGTAGATGGTGCTATGTAGGTATCAGATTAAATTAATTACATAAGAATAATAAAATGGAAAAGATTGATTTCCTTTTAAAAGATAGTACCTGATGTTTGCTAAGTTCCTTAGGACTCAGGGAGCATTTTCCAAAGGCGACTTGGGCACTTGGGAGCCAAAGCTCATCTGGAGTCAGTGGGAAACCTGGGAGAGTTTTAACCTGCACTGACTTCTCACTGTGGCACTGGCAGCAGAGTGGTGTCACAGCTGTGGCTTGTGACTAGAGAAACCAGATTCCAGTGCAATAAGTGCACTCACCTCCGTGGACCTCGACTCCAGAATAACTCATCTCTAGGAAGCTCAACCACAGCAGGTTGTTCATCCTGAACTTCAAATCAGACAGCAAGGACTGAGTAAAAGAAGGGTAGACAGAACAGAACTAAAAACTCAAAGAAAGCAAAAAAGCAAATCTAAGACATAGGGAGATCATATTTTTAAAACCTCAAAGAACCATAGCAATATAAAACCCAGGGAAAACAACGAACCAACAATAAAAACCAACTCAATTCATATATAGTTCCTGCAATACTCTGTCCCATTGACCACAGCAGCTTTGCTCTTCAAGGATGCTGTGCCAGATCCCTTAGGCTGCTAAATGGAAAAAGAGGAAATTTTAAAACTCAGTTTGGTGTGGTTTACTCTGGACTAGGTAAATTATTTTCCCACTTTTTATTTTCTTCCCCTTAATGTAACTTTCCTTAGAGATCTATTGCACCAATATTTTGTAATATGTAGTTTTTGGGGAAAATTATTAAATATGAACTAGAGTTAGAAGTAAATATGCATAAAAATATAAATGCCTACTTCCTTTGACATTGCTTCTCAGTATCACTCCATTTTTAAATATAGGCACAGAGCTCTCTGCATGTCTCCTTCATTTCAAAGAAAATATTTCTGTCAAATTATGAATGCTAATTTTATCTTCCTGATATTACATTTAATTTTTTCCCCTGATTCACACCATTCCATTTCCAAAATATTTCTGCTTTTCTCCAACAAATATTGTACCTCGGTTTCAAAATCTTTCATTCCTGTGCTACCCTTTTATAAAACCTCAGTAAAATGTATTTTTCTGAGCATCCACCACAGAAAAAAGATATTTTAAGGACATTTAAGTTCAATTCTCTGCTTCTGGGTCACTACTCTCATAGCCAGAAAGCAAAGTCTGTTGTTGCCTTCCATGCAGCATTTCCCTCTGAGCATTGTGGTTTCAGAGCATGGGCCTAAAGCCAAAGGTTGGTACCACAGCAGCAAAAATGGAGCAACCTGCCACCTGACTTCTGCAAGGAGGGCTGTGGCACAGCACCACTGCAGCCTTGGTCACCTCCTTTTCCTTTGCTCTTTTTAATTACTTTCAGTGATACCTCCGACTTGCACTTCCAGAAAATTTGTGTATTTTTCCAAAGCTGGATTCTGCAGCTGAGAGCATCACTCTGAGCCAAGAGGGGCCAGTTTGGCACTGTGAGGGATGAGCTACCTTAGAGGGGAAACTGAATTTAAGCTGCAGCTGAGCACATTGGAATTCTCTCAGCTGCCTTAAAGCACCTTTCAACAGCTCCTTGCCTGCTTCCTAGACTGCTGAAAAATGCACCTTGTTGTATAGGAAATATCTACATGTGTGGTTTTTAAATATATATACATGTATGTATGTATAATGTCTTTGTTATAGGAAAATAATGTATAGGAAATATCTATGTGGTTTATATATATATGGATGTATGCATAATGTCTTTTTAATAGGAAAATCATGTTGTATAGGAAATATCTATAAGTGTGGTTCTTAAATGTATATATGCATGTATGTATAATATCTTTTTTATAGGAAAATCATGTTGTACAGGAAATACCTATGTGTGTGGTTTATATATATATATGCATGTATGTATAATATACTTTTTACATATGTGTCTTGCTTGGTTTAATTTTTTTAATTTAAGGACACATGCATCTTTTTAAGGCTGGCAAGATTTGTGCTTCCTCCTGCTCTCTGCATTTTCTTGTAACTGTGAACACAGGCATTTATTTTATATAAATGCTAATTTTTGCTCGGTTTAAGCACTGTTTGCATTCATATGGCCAGGGAAGTACCAGCTCATGGTCTTTGAGGAGGGGTGATGCACATACATTGTTTTCTCTAAATCATTCTCTCCTTGCCCTGAGACCTGTCCTGTGTGATCAAGGGCTATTAAACAACAGATATTTTCCATCCTCAAATGCATGCCCACAGCTTGTAAAATAATCTCTTCATGCCTCTCATATCCCATAAGGTTGTTGTGGTAAGTATTTGGAATTAAACACCAGAATATCACTTTCAACATTTCCAGTTGATTCAGAATCCTCACTGGAAGCTGTTACACAGTAGTTTTTTATGTATTGCTTGTTCTAATAGCAGAACTATTCCAGTAGGACATGACGACTGCAGCTTATAAAAAAATTATATGGATATCTGTGACAGAGTAATATATGGAAACCTGTCATACAGAAAAGGAGAACTTGATGGATCTTATTGTATTTTTGTATTAATGCAATCATAAAGAATATTTCCTACAGAAGATGTTAAAGCTTGTTGAAAGACAGTGAGTAGTAAGTATTTTAAATCTAGTTCCATTTAGGAGGATCCTAAATAAGCCAATTGATCTAGTAATATTTTAAATGTGTTCTGCTCTCTTTATAAATTGATTTAATTCAACACCACTTTTTGAGGGAAATGTCAGTTTGGTTTTTTTTTTCAATAATTAACTGTCCTCACTCCTCACACTTCAGGTTTCACAATTTTTTTCCTGCATAGATGGATTGTATCATTTATGTAGTCAAGCTGTTGGCTATCCCCAAACTTACCACAGTACAGTTGTTCTCAAAAATCATAACTGGGGAATGAATTTATAGACATCAGACCCTAAGGGTTACATGTGCCTGAGATATTTAGGAGCAGCAGGTCCTGGCTGAAGGCTGGAGACCACACAGAGCTCTGGGTTTGTTGAGACCACATGGGGATCCTTGATGGGGTTTTTTTTTTTTTGGATCTTTGATGGCTTTGCTGCAGTTATGACCTCACTTGTTAATTAATACTGCAGGGGAAAGAAGGGCTGAGCATGAAACTGGCCGTGTCTGCAAACAGCTATTCTGTCTGGGTGTGCAGTAAAAACAATTCAGCAAAAGCTGTGGGTTAATCCAAGCTGTAAAATCACAGTTTAAAGTGTGCATTCGTGCTGGGCCACCTTCACTCCAGTGCCACGAGATCCCCTGCACCTCTGGTTCTCCAGCTCTGACTGATAAAGACTGTCCTCTCTCTGTTTCACATCACATTCACTCCTCTGAGATTAGCTTTAGGGATATGGATTTGTGGAAAGGCTTGTAAAAGGAGCCTCTGAACCGACAATACCTATTACGATTTTCTGGTTCTGAAGAGAAAACTGCCTTTTCAAAATTCAGCTTCTTTATAAGAGAATGCTTTCCATCAGAACATGTTCCTATGACTGGGTTCAAATTTCAAGTGAAAATTAAAGGCACAAGTGTTCATATTCTTACAGCTGTAAAAATTACAGTTGGGCCTGAGAGTATTGCCTTAATGCCATAAAGAAACACTTTTGTCCCTTTCCTAAAAGAAGAGAAATATAATCTTTGTCTCTTTCCTAAGAGAAATATAAATGTTTTAAGCATAAATAAGAATAGCTCTTCACACATAAATACAATATTAGTATCAATGATTACAAAATGCATGTAACCTTCTCATCCTAAATTTCTTTGCAAAGCCCATTGTTTACCAGTCCAAATACCCAGTTTTATGCAATTTTATTCTGTAGATGCATGCAGATATGTACAATAATGTACAGAATATGTTCATTTGTAAACAGAACTTACCTTTAACAGCTTTAACATTTGAAGATTGTTTATGTAAGGCCCTTACCACTGCAGTATACTACTAGAGGATTTCTTGAATCATATCTAAAAACATAAATAAAATTTGTACTTTGAGTATGGTAACCAATATAATTTTTTTCCTCACTAAGCAATGTATTTTTGCAAGTCCATTTGTTTTTATTCCAAAATTGAAAGAATCCCCTTATGTAGCATTCCCACAGACAAATGTTTACAAGGGCATCAGGAACATAAAACAAAGACAATTTTTAGGATTTTGTTAAGACTCATGTTTATCACAGTGTGGACAAAAATGCAAAGAGAAGCATTTTCTTATCTATTCCTGTTACATTAGAAAAGTTCATGCCCCACTCTTAGCATTTTCCAACACAGCTGTAGAGTAGTTTAAAGCCTATTTTTTAAATAAGTGATGCTCAATTTGTCTTTGATGATCCGCATGATTCAGGTGAGATGGGAGCACGGTCGGGCCCCGATTTGCATAAAAATTAATCACAGAAAAATGTAAATTGATAAAATTTTGCCTGGCTTTTCCCCCCTATTCAGGAAGCCATGGATGGCTCCCAGAAGCAATCATCTCAGTATGGTGCCTGGTTGGATGCTCCACAAACGATCACATTTGTGTTGAATACTCACTCATTTAAATGTCAGCGCTGATGGGGCGGTGCAGCACCAGGAAAAAAAATGAAAAATAAATACACAGCAGCTGAAGACCATCAAATCCGTGGGCACTCTTTAGAGATATGTGATCTAATGTGAAAAAATTGGAGATTAATTATCCTTTTTTCAGAGTGGTAATTGTTTTAGTAGCGCAGCAGAAAAAAAAAATTTGGCAATTTATTTGGAATCAAACAAAACCCAGTAATGTTAAATCCGTCATTACACCATTGTGTTTATTAGAAGGCTGCAATTAATTCCCAAGGCTCCTTTGGTCTCTAGGACTGCATAAAATGACACAAAAGAACATTGCTATTAATTTTCAAATGCACTCTAAACCTGCAAATAATTTAGCCAACAAAAATAAAGTAAGTAACAATTTAGAATACAAATGTTGTAGGTTTTTTATTTTTCTAAACTGGGGTATTTGCATGACATTGCTGTCATATAATAGTATCTCATAATCCATAATGGATTTCTCATCTTTCTAAAGAAAGGCAATAATTTTCCTCATTTAATATATGTGTAACTGGAATATAGATATTGCATATAGAAAAATTTCCAAATTCCCCAAGAGTGGGCAGCACAGAATTTGCCCCCTCTTGTAATTTGACTTAAAAAACTAAACTTGCTTCTGCTTCTCATGGTGTAAATTTCAAATAAGGGAGTAAATAAATGGTTTGCAGTGGTTATGGCTCCAAATTTATATTTCTAGCTGAGCTAAATCCAGCATGGAGAAAAGAAATGGTAGTTTACACTCCTTTTTTTTTTTTTTTTTTTTTTTTGGCACCCTCTGCCTTTAAGAAGCAATCTCTAGAAAATTATAGCAACACAAGGACTTTTGTAATTTATAATCATCTGTAATAGGTCAGCCACAGTGCATTAGATCAGTGCATTAGATCTTCAAGGGCTGGAATGCAGTGTTTGAGCAATGCAGTCTGAGCCTGAGCTGAGAGGATAAATTTTAAAAGCCATTTATTAGGCCTGAATTGGAGAGCTTTGAATATTAGTCTAATAAGTAGTATGGGTTAATTTTTTTCCTCTTTACATGTTTTTTTTTTTATTTAGAGGGATCTAGCAGTAGTTGCTTATGTGATTTATCAGGGACACAGCCCAACTATAATTCACATGCCTTTTATACCCTTTATTTACCCTGACAGTATATTAAAAATTATATACTACAAATGAAAAGAACCACCTTGTCATTGTTTCACATAACTACATCTGACTTTTTGCAACAGTTTTAAATGCAGAGCAGTGGTACTACTTATAGCTAGAATAATACATTTTACAATATTTTTTCTTTTGTTCTTGAAGCCCATGATTCAGTCTGACTGCATTGACATCAAGAACAATCATCAGCATCACAATTTTAGTTTTTCCTTCACACTTGTGCCCTGAATGTGGCTGTTCCTTCTTTTTTCTTTTTCTTTTTCTTTTTCTTTTTCTTTTTCTTTTTCTTTTTCTTTTTCTTTTTCTTTTTTTTTTTTTTCTTTTTCTTTTTCTTTTTCTTTTTCTTTTTCTTTTTCTTTTTCTTTTTCTTTTTTTTTTTCTTTTTCTTTTTCTTTTTCTTTCTTTCTTTCTTTTCTTTCTTTCTTTCTTTCTTTCTTTCTTTCTTTCTTTCTTTCTTTCTTGCTTTCCTTCTTTCTTTCTTTTTTTTCTTCCTTCCTTCCTTCCTTCCTTCCTTCCTTCCTTCCTTCCTTCCTTCCTTCCTTCCTTCCTTCCTTCCTTCCTGGAAGGGAATTAGTATTTTCCATCAGATTTTATGGAATTGCTATTTTTTTCTAAATATTAGACATAACATAGATAAATTCAACAAATTGATTTTATTTAACTTAGTTTTCTTAAGATAAAATCTACCTTTTCAAGCCTAATGCAAAAAAAGGATAGAAAAGAGGGTTCTGCTGACTTCTAGACCCCAAATTAAAGAGTCTTTGAAAATCTGATTATTCTTCTCTTACAGAATTGGTTTGAAAGGTTTGAAAACTTCAGTCTGCATTAAAACACAAAAAATCTAAAGACAAAGAAAAAATGTGTATTGCCATGTGCAAAGTCAGTAAGTGTAGAAAATCTTTAGTCCTTGGCATTAACCAGTCCTAATCTGTTAAATCTTTCATACATGTTTGTTACAGACATGCTGGCTGGGCTGCTTTGGGCTCCCCAAAGTAATTATTATATACAGTATCATATTCAAATTATAACCTGCACTCCATTTTGCAGTACTAGAAAGAATATAGTTGGGTTTTTTGATAGAAGATAGCAGGGTCTCTTTTTATACCCTAAGATTTAATCCTTTATTTCATGTTTGACTCTCCACACAAGAAGAAATTCATGGTACTGTCCCCATGTAAGTGGAGCCTTCTTAGAAAATATGGAAAATATGTGGAAATACTCAATCTGTAACTACTTTTTTAATAACAAGTAGTCTTATTACATGAAAAATGAGTGAGTTATTGAAAACAAATAGAACTAAAAGAAGAACCTAGTTATTATTTTGTGGTTGTTCTTGTTCATTTGTCAGAAACTGGAGATTGAAATAAACTGGTAGTGAAAGACCCTGGAAGGATATTTTGGATTTTTTTTTCCTGTATGCATCACAAATTATAAACACAAATTTTCTCTTTGGTCCCTTTCACATAATCAGGTATGCTTAGGTGTTTGTTTTTCAGGTTAGATGTCAGTTGTGATAATATGTCTTAAAGGAAACAAACAAAAAAAAACATTAAAACTGGCAGGAACCTTCTCTTTTCCAGAAAAACTCCTAATCCTGATCAAACCATGAATACTGAGATGGATTCAGTTGGAGACCATACAAATTAGAGAAGTTCCTTACTTCCAGCTGTAAATGATATTAATTTTGATGAATGATTATCAGGGAGTTCAAAGTGACCTCAGCAAGTGACTTTCTGACCCCCAAGCAGCCTGCCCAGCTCTTTTTCTATCAATCAGCAAATTTTAGTACATTTGCATCTTAGGCAGAACTGGGCTCCTCAAGGCTCTCAGGTGAAGCAAATCAATCTTTCTCTTGCTGAAAAAAAGTCAGAGCAGCTTCCACCAGCACATAGGAGTACAGTATTCTGCAGTCTTGCTGCTTCTCTCCTTTTTCCCTTTGAAAGGCTGGGTTAATTCCAGCCAGTTTGTGACCAACAGCAGCAGCCTGCTACTGCAATTTGCCAAGTGCCTACCAGGGCTCAGCTAACTGGAGCAGATGTTTTTGCAAGAGGATCATTTTGGATGCATTGCTCCAACGTGGCTGCAGAGACTGCAGTCAGCCACAGCTAGGTTCAACCAAATTCTGAGTTGGAAGTTTGATTGCCACTGGGAAATTAGCTCACACTCCAGTTCAGTGTGTTTAAATGATTTGGAAGTCAAAACAATGTCACTGCCAGGAGGTGCCATCTTTCAGACAATTGGGAGATTGTGCACCAGCACAAGAACTCCAGCTGCTTTTGTCTTAAACAGCAGCCCAAATAAAAGGACTCACTGTACACCTGACTTCTAACTTTTTCATAATTCACACATGTCACATTTGCAGGCTGTACTGTGTAGTTCCTTTCTGCTAATTGCATGTTGTCTCACATTGATGACATATCCCTCCTTAAATCACTTGTGAAAATTTAACCCAAAATATCTGCATAGTCCTCTCTTGGCAGCTGTTTGGTTACATGCAATTCTCTTTCCCTGTTGACTTTTCCCCTTTAGCATCCTTTATCTATCTAAAATTAGTCCATGGGAAATCAAAAATAAGGTTTGGGATGTGTGATGTCCATCACTGTGAGAGCTTTGTCCAGCTGCTAACTGGGAGGTTGTTCTGTGGTAAGGACAATTAAATACACCCTGTAAGATCAATATATTGACTTTGTGTGGGCGAAGTAAACTAGCTTGTATAGATTTTTGTTTGTTTGTTTGTTCTGTTCATTTCCAGGAATTTCAAAAGAACACTCATTTACAAAGTAGAGGTAGGGATTTTTCTTATGGGTCAAATAAAAACATGATAAATGTTATTGTTGTTAAATAAATTTCACATATACTGAACCTGGGAAAAAAAATCTGGTACTTTATATATAGTTTGCCTGAAGTTTTGTGATTTGCATATGCATATGTATGTGTGAAAGAGATCCAGGGAGACCTGCCAGCTACTCAAACCATGAGTAATTTTATTTCAATTTTTTTTGTAATGACTACTAAAAAAAAAATAAACTCAAACAACTGTAATGGTGCAATCTATAATAAACTGAACACACCAAAAAAAACCCCTTCTTCTCTGGCAGAGAGAAAAGCATCTCTCAGGAAGCTTTGTGTGAGTCACTATCTCCATCTAGTGCTGCCAGCAAGGAATTGGGCTGCTGAACCCTCCTTGGCAGGGGCACTGCAAACACAAGAGATTCTGTAATGATATAAAATTATTCTTCATGTAAACAGTCACTGCTTCAATCATTAATTCATTATGGTTTTAAATATGTCAGTGTTTTATTTGTAACACACAAAGTTTATAAATTGGCCATAAAAGTTCACCAGGTGCTGACATTTGCCACCCTTGGGTTTTTCTGCAAAGACCTTTTGCTGTACAATCATTAATACGTTCATTATTGTTAATTAATACGTTCATCAATAATAAATAGCACAGAAAACTTGGCAGGGACTTCACTGAACCATAGAGCCCCCTCTTGTCTGGGTCAAGGATTAATTTCCAATTGACCAGGTCTGTAAATCAGTGAGTGGCTGATACATTAGAGGCAGTGCTCTGAGGCAGGAGAAAGGGGGGCAATGCATAACTCAAGGAATTAAAACTGACAGCATGATGCTACAACACTGAAATAAGTACACTCTCATTTTTTACATCTTTTCCTCCAATACCAACTTAAAAATAATTGCAATTTCAGTGCTATTGACACGACCTCCTCAAACCTGGAAGAAAATTATGTGAAATAGTATTCATCCCTATGAATAAAGCATCTGCAAAACATAATTTCTCAGCTCAGGAAATAGTATCCTGCAATAATTCCAGAAAAAACAGAAATACAGAGACAAGCAGTGGCTTCAATCTACAATATGGTTTTGCTTTTAAACACTTGGTATGAATTCTCACTACAAATTTCAGTTTGGTTCAATATACTGAACTAGCAGAAGCAATGGGCTTGTCTCTTTTTAGGAAACTAGAGATGGATAAAAGTGTGATTGATGGAGTTTGTGTAAGTTTCTGTGCATTGAGACCCCATCAGAGCCTGGTTTTTAGTGTGAGAAACAAGTGGAACTTGTTTTATGATGTTATAATGCTTTAAAGGACTAAAACCACACTAAACTTTTAAAGATCTTTTTGGTAGGTATATTGCAATTTTAAATTTTTTTTAATTGTGAAAGTTATAGAAAACATTATAATTGAAATTTTTATCTAACCCACTTTTATCTCTCTGGATAATTTAAAACCCATATTGTTTTCAGATTATGAGCTGTAACTAATTTATCTGATCTTGCTAAAATAAGATAATCACATCTCACCAGTTTTATAGGACACATAAATTCAGATATTATCATCTTAAATCAAGATTAGGATTATAAATACTTGCTATGAATTATAATAGGTTAAATTAATCAGGGTAAGAATAGTGCTTACCTATTTTTTTTCTCATTTAGTTCAGAATTTGAGCATTGTTTGGATCTAATTTTATATAAAAGTGTTGTATTAAGTACCTTCCTACATCTTCTACACAAAGAAAAGACATGAAAACAATCAGATATCAAGTTAAGCATAAACTAAAAATTGTTGTAATAGCTTCAGGTGGTTCCAATAACTGGCAAGGTTCATTTAAATATCTTAGTTTCACCGTTCTGTCATGTGGACCTTTGGATTTCTGTCAGACTGTCAGGAAATGATCCATGGATTAGTTTTCACTCTGCCTGAGCAGAGGGGGCAGCTGTTAAATCCTGCTGCAGTCCTTGCTGCTCTCCTGAAATGAAACAACTGGCTCAGGGACCCTTAATGTTCCCCTTTCAAGGGATGTGAAGATAAATGCCATTTTTCCCCCCAGCATCTTTGAGATCATAATCACAAGGCTGTCTTCTAACCCTGCTTGTGACTTTTGCTTCCTGTAGGAGCATCTCCAACATCACAGCTTGGGCAGCCCCCAGCAGCCCAACTCTTCAAACCTCTCTGTGTTTTGGTTTGTGGGAAGCTCAGGTACCCACACTAAAATCCTCTGACAGAAAGCAGGCAAGGCCTTGAATTTCTGTCACTGCTTCTCTACCCAAAACAACTGCATCCCAAATAAACACCTCTAGAGAGAAAGAAGAAATTATTTAATAGTGCAGTGTGAATCTGGGGCCTCATCTTGGCCACCTGCATCAAAACTAAGATGCTCAGCAGAATGCTGCATGCAGGGTCATGGACTGGATGCTGCTGGTTTTTTAAAAAAGAAGTTTCTGTATCTAATTTTCATTGATTTCAGAGGATTGTTCTTTAAAAGACACGTGCTAAATCAATGAACTGAAGCACTAACTCCACACAATAAGGGTCAGCATCCATAAGCTCACATCCATCAGCCTGCAGTGGGATGATGTACACTCTGTATATTGCTATCAAGAACCACCAGATATCTCAAACAGGGTTGAATATATCCAGTGTTCACAAAAAACCCCGAAGGCCTGTATTTCAGTAGATTTTTTGTTGTTGCTGAAAAACTTTATTTTTACAGAGTTTATTTGGCTCTAATGTTGGCAATATTTAAGCTGCTGAAGAGAACTGAACTACAATCACATGCAAATTTATTTAATTCTTTAGTATCTTTAATGTTCTTTTTTACCATTTTTGTGATTTTTCCCTGAGGGTTAACTTTTATGTTTATTTCAATTGTTAACTTTCATTTCTTGCCAAAGTAGCAAATCTCTTGATTAGAATTTTGCAAAGATATTTGATCACATTCAATTAAAAATGAGTAGGACAACTTTTTTTAAAAAAATCTGTCTGGTGTTACAGATAAAATACATCCTGATTTGAAGACCTTATAATTTCTGAGGATTTAACTGAAATTCTTCCATATCTTAATTAGATTTCTGAGACTCTTCAAACCTGTAGAATTTCAGAAAAAACTTCTGGAAGAGAAGGAACCCTTATTAATAAGAAACAGATGTCTGAAAGAAAAACATTCCTCAACTTCAGCTCTGATTCCAGGATTCCAAGGTGAGTCACAGGGGTACATCAAGCATTCAGTGAACTTTTCTGATCCTGGGATCTGTATAGCAAAGAACCTGCAGTGAAATTTAATCTGCTGAACCTGTGTGGAAGTGCACGGTACAGCTGACATTATAAGACAACACTGGTGGAACCATCTATTAAGTAATTTAAATAATAAATAAAGGTGGAACAATCTATTCAGTCATTTAAATAATAAATAAAATATAAATTTAGGCACATGCATGAAATCTGGTAGGCTTTAATGAAGGGATCAGTTCTACATTTGTGCATCTGAGAAAGTGGGGGGCTCTTTTAAATAGGTTCTGTAGTTGAACATTGTGATATTTTAAAGTTGTGATTGGTGGATAACAGATACTGATTGATCATTTTATTTACTGTACATTGAAATATTTATTATTTAACAGTTTAACATTTGCTATGCAACACAGTAACATTTATTTTAATAAGTTGAGTGCTTTCCCATCTCAGTGGGCTGTAAAATCAAGTGGCTGTTTCAAATGCAGCTCAAAGATAAAGCTGGAACGGTAGACCTGGATCAAAAAGTGACACATGTTCCTGGAAGTTCAAGTGCTGTGGAATCAGGGCATTGATACACTTCAGGTTATGTTCTCCACCTCCTTCAGCACATAATGCACATTTCAAGCTTCAGCATTTGATGTTGAACACCCAGACCTGTAGATTCACAATGTGTCTGGAGGAAATTTTACTTTATCTATTCAATAATTGTCTTCCCTTGTCCTTTTCTAAGACTTCCCCATATTTTCACATGGCTGTGAGGGGACAAGAATGAAGCAAAATGAAACCTGGCCAGCAGACACATTCCAAAGCAGAAAATTCTTGGTGGAACAAAGTATTATACATGCTGTCCATACTCCCAAATGGAAAATTTAATGTAGCAAGTGCATCACAAGAAGCAGCATTGATGGTAGTTTGTTTAATTGATGCTAAATCTAACAATTCAGAGCAGGTGTAACTTTCTGGGCAGATGTATTGTGTGAAGGTTGCCATTTGAAAAGCAAAAAATTAAAGTGTTCTTTGGTTATGAAAAATCACAGGAAATAAAATGAAACTTTAAAATTTGCTCTGTTGACCTTTAATGCTGAAACACCAAGCTGCAGAGGCTGCTACTTCCATGGCAGCATGGTACTGAGAGTTTAGATTTCTAGAGAAGCTTTTTTCATCAGTGTTCAGCTGCAAATCACATAATGTCAAAAAAAGATATACTTTCTTGGCACAGGATCAACTTGGCCCACAGATATCCTTTCATATGTGTTGTGCTTATTTGCTTGCAACAGCTTTATGTGTTGGTTTCTTTAATGCACCCAATAATCTTAAATTATAGCAACAATGTAAGAATGTATGGAAGAATACAACTCCATTCTTAATCACATGAACACACTTGTTGCAACTGATAACAGGTAATTAGAACTTGGAGTGTTTTAGGGTAACTTTAAATTATAAAACTTTACAACAGTATTAAACCTAAGTTTGATAGATTAACCTTGCTCGATAAAATAATTCATCAAGAATTGAAGCAAAAGTTGTCTGCTTCAGTAAGTGACTTTTATCTGTCAGGCTGTGTAGTTTTAGTAGCCTTCACTTGCCAATACATCTCTTGAAACAGAGATTAAAAAATTACATGAGGGGAAGAAGAGGGGACAGTATTAATTTATGTGTGCTCAGCAGTCATTGAAGAGGAAGGGCAATGCCAGTCACACCAAAAGCTGTTTCAAAGAGCTGGGTGCATTTCTAACAGTTCTTTTCACCAGGGATGTTCTGCAGTCACCTCTGATCATAAAATTAGAAGGCAAAGTATTCTGCAAGACAGTAAAATCCTACTCCTGAAAAGACTTGGCTCTGGTTCATTTCTGCCAAGGGAACCATCATGATGGCAGTGATGTCTAAAAGGCATTTGCTGTGTTTGCAGAGTGAAGGTCACACATAACATGTAGCAGGTCCTGTGGAATACTTGGTTGGAAACTTTCATGTTCATTGCTTTCAAGGTTGAGAAGCTGGAAATATTTTCCTTTGTGTTCCTGCACAGGCTCTCTATAAACATTTACAATGTGTTTGTGTGAGGTTGACTTTAAATATGCACATCTCTGCAAGATGCTGAGGAGACAAAGCAGAAGCTGAGAGGGTTTGTTGGAGCAAACCTGTGAAATTACAGCAATGTTTTGCTCTTTCACTGAAAGCACTTTTACTAGCCCCTTGAAGTGCTGCTCATCCTTTACAGTCTGTTCAGTAGAAAAGTTTCCAGTCAAGTCTTATTGCTTTATGCCTCTGAAAATGCAAGGCTGATGTCATGGAGCAAGGGACAAGAGCAGAGCTATCAGCTGTTACTGGAAGAGATGTCACAAGTGTGGTAAAAAGAGAGTAAGGATACAGTAATTCATTTCAGTAGTGGTGTAAAATCAATTCCTTTGAACACAGTTAACTCTGAGTACATCTTAAACTAGAAAAAAGAATCAGCTATTCATAATTTAATCAGTGTCTTACTCTAAAAACCACAGAGCAGGTCACCACTTTTTCACCATGCAATGAATTCATTTCTTCACTCAGACATTGAAAATTACTCTTTGAGCATATCTTAGCATGTCAGTGGTTTGCATTCACGTGATCTCTTCCTACAGATCCCTTCTGCTCATTTCAGAAGGAACTTCTGAGCCAGAGCTGAAGTCTTCCTTAACTGAGAAAGTGCAAGACAAATACCCTGGGGAGGATTTTTTATTTTTAATATTTCTTACACCATTGTTGTTTACATGATCCACGAGTGTGAGGCAGTGAGTATGGAAAATAAAGGTTTCCCATCCAAGTTTAAGGCATAGCTCTGGTTCCCTGGAGCAGACACTTTTCCTGCTGGTTTGGTGTGCCTTCCACACTAAGTTAAACCTGCAGTGGAATCTAGAGAGCACTGGCCTTACAGGTACCAGATTTTACCTCTGGCACCCACTGTGGAAATGCTTGTAGAAGGATGGGCAGGGACTGAAATCCCATCTGAAGCAATTTAATGATGAGCACAAGAACTGCTCTGCCAAAGGTTTTTGCAGCAAACCATTTAAAATGCACATCAACTCCAAAACATTCATTTAAATATCTTTTACTAAACATTGAAAGCTTACTTGATCAACTCTACATATGATATTTTTAATCAAGGGGATAACCCTCCATGTTTTACATTTTAATTTTATGTGAAAAGGATAATGTATATACCATGAAAAACTAGTATGTAATGAATAAGTTAAATATATTGTTTCTCATATTGTTAGCAGAAATGTTACCTTTTGACCTTCCTTTTGAGATTTTTTGGAACATTTGATGCTTCTGATAATAGTTTAATATTACTTTCTTCACATTGATTAAATACACTTCATACATCACTGAACAATGAGTAACATTCAAATAAGGCTGTCCATTGAACTGCCTGCAAAAATGATAAAGTAAAAAATTAATCTCCAAAGTAAAGTCAAGCCTGAAATTGAAATCTTTGATGCATACATTTCATAATTAGTTCATTCTGCTATATCTAAAATGCAAATACAGTGCTCTTAAAATAATTCAGGTCTTCCTGCATGGAGCATTAATGAATTGTTCTAGCTGCTGAACCTCTGACTTCAAAGGATTCTGGAGTCATTTGACTTTTTTGTCATTTTCTTTGTTAAATTGCTGAATTTTCCTTTTTTATAAAGTTACTTAAAATAGCCCTCCTTGTCCCTTGTGTTACTTTAACACTTGTTAAGTTCCTGAATATTATCCAAGTATCTATATCATCCTCTGTATGGCTGAGTTCCTAATTTTTTGTGAAATTATGGGCAAGTTACTGGACTAAAACCTTGCAAGATGTTGAGTACTGAAAGGTTAAGTCATGAACAGTATCTGTATTTAATTAATAAGTCAATAGTAATATTCTTTGTGTGTCACTTCTAAGACAATAAATCATTACATTCAAGAGTGAAAAAACTTTAAATAAATGATGCAACTTTACTGATAAGTGGAAGAAAAATAAATCTTACACTTTGGCCCAAAGAACATGGCCTTTTTCACTGTAGAAAAATAAATCTTCTCAAATAAATGTTAAAATTCAGGTTATGGATAAGGGAAAATCTCCATTTCATAACATCTGAGCAAGAAATATAATTACTAAAAGGAATTCTTAATGCTTATGAAGCATCAGCACTCTCATATATTCTGAGAAAACTTATTTATAATCTGATAAAAACAGAAAGCCAGAATCCTGACTTCTACTCAGCTGTGGTACAAATCATGGAATCATGGTTGGAAGGGACCTTGAAGATCATCCAGTTCCAGCTCCCTTGCCATGGGCAGGAACTCCTTCCACTCTCCCAGGTTGCTCAGAGCCCCATCCAACCTGGCTTTAAACACTCCCAGGGCTGGGGCAGCCACAGCTTCTCTGGGCAACCTGTGCCAAGGCCTCACACTCACACTGTAAGAATTTCCCCCTAAATCTAATATAAAGCTACTCTTTTTCCTTGTAAAGGCTTTCCCCTTGTTCTGTCACTACATGCCCCTGTAAAGTCTCTCTCCACCACTCTTGCAGCCTCCTTCAGATACTGAAAGCCACAATTAGGTGACCCCAAAGCCCTCTGCTTCTCAGGCTGAACAATCCCAGTTCTCTCAGCCTTGTACAAGAGGTGCTCCATCCCTCTAATCTTGGTGGGCTCCTCCTGATCACTCCAGCAGGTCCCTGTCCTTCTGGGAGCCCAGAGCTGGATGCAGGGCTCCAGGTGGGATCTCACCATGGCAGAGCAGAGGGCAGAGTCCCCTCCCCAGCTGCTCTCACCCTGCTTTGGGTGCAGCCCAGGGTGGGATTGGCTTTGTAGGCATGCAGAGCTCCAGGTGGGATCTCACCATGGCAGAGCAGAGGGCAGAGTCCCCTCCCCAGCTGCTCTCACCCTGCTTTGGGTGCAGCCCAGGGTGGGATTGGCTTTGTAGGCATGCAGAGCTCCAGGTGGGATCTCACCATGGCAGAGCAGAGGGCAGAGTCCCCTCCCCAGCTGCTCTCACCCTGCTTTGGGTGCAGCCCAGGGTGGGATTGGCTTTGTAGGCATGCAGGGCTCCAGGTGGGATCTCACCATGGCAGAGCAGAGGGGCAGAGTCCCCTCCCCAGCTGCTCTCACTCTGCTTTGGGTGCAGCCCAGGGTGGGATTGGCTTTGTAGGCATGCAGAGCTCCAGGTGGGATCTCACCATGGCAGAGCAGAGGGCAGAGTCCCCTCCCCAGCTGCTCTCACCCTGCTTTGGGTGCAGCCCAGGGTGGGATTGGCTTTGTAGGCATGCAGGGCTCCAGGTGGGATCTCACCATGGCAGAGCTGAGGGGCAGAGTCCCCTCCCCAGCTGCTCTCACTCTGCTTTGGGTGCAGCCCAGGGTGGGATTGGCTTTGTAGGCATGCAGGGCTCCAGGTGGGATCTCACCATGGCAGAGCAGAGGGCAGAGTCCCCTCCCCAGCTGCTCTCACCCTGCTTTGGGTGCAGCCCAGGGTGGGATTGGCTCTGTAGGCATGCAGGGCTCCAGGTGGGATCTCACCATGGCAGAGCAGAGGGCAGAGTCCCCTCCCCAGCTGCTCTCACTCTGCTTTGGGTGCAGCCCAGGGTGGGATTGGCTCTGTAGGCATGCAGGGCTTCAGGTGGGATCTCACCATGGCAGAGCAGAGGGCAGAGTCCCTCCCCAGCTGCTCTCACCCTGCTTTGGGTGCAGCCCAGGGTGGGATTGGCTTTGTAGGCATGCAGGGCTCCAGGTGGGATCTCACCATGGCAGAGCTGAGGGGCAGAGTCCCCTCCCCAGCTGCTCTCACTCTGCTTTGGGTGCAGCCCAGGGTGGGATTGGCTTTGTAGGCATGCAGGGCTCCAGGTGGGATCTCACCATGGCAGAGCAGAGGGCAGAGTCCCCTCCCAGCTGCTCTCACTCTGCTTTGGGTGCAGCCCAGGGTGGGATTGGCTCTGTAGGCATGCAGGGCTCCAGGTGGGATCTCACCATGGCAGAGCAGAGGGCAGAGTCCCCTCCCCAGCTGCTCTCACTCTGCTTTGGGTGCAGCCCAGGGTGGGATTGGCTTTGTAGGCATGCAGAGCTCCAGGTGGGATCTCACCATGGCAGAGCAGAGGGCAGAGTCCCCTCCCCAGCTGCTCTCACTCTGCTTTGGGTGCAGCCCAGGGTGGGATTGGCTTTGTAGGCATGCAGGGCTCCAGGTGGGATCTCACCATGGCAGAGCAGAGGGCAGAGTCCCTCCCCAGCTGCTCTCACTCTGCTTTGGGTGCAGCCCAGGGTGGGATTGGCTTTGTAGGCATGCAGAGCTCCAGGTGGGATCTCACCATGGCAGAGCAGAGGGCAGAGTCCCCTCCCCAGCTGCTCTCACTCTGCTTTGGGTGCAGCCCAGGGTGGGATTGGCTTTCTGGGCTCCACGTGCACATTGCTGGTCGTGTCCAGCCTCTCCCCCACCAGCACCCCAAGTCCTCCCCAGGGCTGCTCTGGATCTGCTCATGCCCTGGATGAGCCTGGATTGATACCAGGGGCTGCCCTGACCCAGGTGCAGCACTAGCACCTGGTCTTGTTAAACCACAGGAGATTTCCACGGGCCACTTCTTGTCCAGATCCCTCTGGATGTCATCCCATCCTTCAGGAGTGTCAGCTGCATCACCCACCTTGGTGTCACAAGCAGATTTGCTGAGGGGGACTCAACCCCTTTGTCTATGTCCTTGATGAAGATATTGAATAACATTTCATCCATCCATCCATCCATCCATCCATCCATCCATCCATCCATCCATCCATCCATCCATCCATCCATCCATCCATCCATCCATCCATCCATCCATCCATCCCTCACAGCCATAGATGCATCCCAGTAGGGACCCCTGAGGACACCACTTGTCACTGGTGTGCAATCTGTCATTACCTGTCTGCCTCTTGTTTACCCTGGCTGCAGAATGGGCATTTCTTCCACTGTTGTTCCCCTGCAAATGAACAAACCTGTTCAGATTGTGGTGGAAAACTGTGCACAGCAGGCAGTATAAAAGCAACCTTCTTTTAAATATATGTGTAACCCCCATAGCATCAATAAGAGAGAAGGTTGGGATATCAACAGAGCAGAGGCACAGCAAAAAAAATAGAAGGAAAATACATCAGAGAGAGATGGGTAAAATAGATACAGAATTCACAATGTACACCCAGAATAATTCTGCCACATTGCTGGTGCCTCTGTCTCAGAATCAGGATAGAGACTAAATTTAAAAGGTACAGTCAAAACCACACCTTAAAAGTTCACAAAGCACTCTGGAGAATGTAAAGCTGGGATAAATGTTCAAAATTATCAGAGTGCCTTCAAAAAGGAAGACTTGTACTGATTTTTGCACAATAAAAATTTGTTTTTGCCAACACCCTAGCAATGTTTTGTGATAACTCTTTGCAAAAGTAACAAAGAAGGATTTGGTGACAGCTTTATATTCATAATTAGTTGCAGAAGTACAAGGCAAGTACAGCTGCAGCCAGACCTTTTGTGAGCAGATGCTTTACTTTTGAGGAAGAATAAAATTAAATAAGGAGCTGGAGGAGCAACCAGAGGACAAAAAATTGAGAATATGTAAAACCAATTTGAATATGATTTGTGAGAACTCTGGAACTCCACATTCACATCTGTGATCCACAGATTCTAGCACGTGAAAGGAAGATATGTAAAATACTTACAAGTCAGATATGTATTGGTTACATATGATCATGGCACTTCAACTGCAATATACACAAACCCTGACCTTAACTAATGAGGCCAACATTCCTACATGGCCTCTCTTGGTACCGCAGCAACTCAGAGCCCAATGGACAAACCACAACAGGAGCCCTGGTTTTTGCTGGTTGTAGATGAGCATCCATCCATTCAGCCTTTGGAAATCAAAGTTTTATGGACACTGTGATGAGATTTTTGCTTCCTCTGGTGAGCACTAGTTTGGTCCCTCTCCTGTCCCACAAGATGCATGTCTGCAGGAATTCAAAAGCAGTTTCAAATACCAATGATTGAGTTTGAAAGACTCAAATGCAACAAAATTTCTCTAGCTCTCTATACGATATGTGATACTTGTGTGTCACTTTTATTTGTGAAACAAGAATACTTGACCTGAGAAATTTGAAGTGTGCAAGCTAATAGGAACAAATTGGGAATAAAGCAGAAGACTCTAAGCACCATAAATCGTTTTTGGAGTTGGAGAATTTTTGTTCTGTGTGGAATTTTTTGCTTTGGTTATTTTTTTTGGGGGGGAGGGGGGCCTGTGCAATATTAAATTGTAATCCTAAGCATCTGTGTGAAGAAAAAGAAAAACAAGCCATAAAAATATAAAAGCAGAGGGCAACGAAAATTGAAGAGGATGTGGAGGGAGCAGCTGCACTTCCTGCATGGAGCAAGAGATGGCGGCATGTTCTTATGGCTTGGGAGAGTTAGATCCCATATCTCACTCTAAGACCATTATAAATCATAAAAAATATCAATCATATATGATATGATACGATATTATTTTCATTATAAGTCAAAAATTATAAATCATATATTGGCACTTATGGAAACCCCACATAACAGTTGTTCCTCAGAAACTCAGTGCTTGTATCCCTTATGGATAAATGTTAGTTTTAGGAGCAGACTACCACGTGAAAATGCCTTTTTTACATATCCTGAATTTAAATATAAAAAATCCCGGAGTGTTTTTTTCTGCTAAGGTGACTCTGGGTTTAATTACTGCGTGGCCTTTCAGCCCAGAGGATGATGTGATGTGAAAGAGTAGCAGGGCAGGGATGCTCCCCGAGGAGCAGTGCTAATATAGGAGATTTTACCTGTTTAGGAAAGATGCAGTACACAGCTCTGTGAGAGGTGAGGAGGCTAATTCAGCTGCTTGCTGGAAAAGACTCCATAAATTCCCTGTGCAGCAGTGCACATGTACTTGGCCTTTGCATGTGAGCAGGAGGAGCAGCTCTCAGCAGAGAGAGAGGCTGAGCAGAGAAACCCACAGCCAGGAGACTGTGACTCCCTCCAAAACCCATGGCAGGTGCCCAAGTGAATTCCATAATTTCTGCTGCCTTGTCCATAAAGCAGACCAACTGGGAGATCAATCTCACAGCCAGTGCTGCTCTAGTATTTCAAATTAATGAAAAGTGAGCTGCTCCTGTCTCTGACATAGTAAACCACACATGGGCTGTAGCTGCTCCACAGCTTCTTACACATCAGAAAGTATCGGCATGAAATTAAGCTGTTTATTCAGATTTTAAAGGTCTCTGCAGGGTTTTAGAAAGTGAGACCCAGTGGTTTGGGTTCAGGCTCTGTTTTTGGGAGGGGGGGATCCTGCCCTGGCTGTGAGGACTGAGTGAAAGAGTCTCCAGACTGCAGCAGCCAGAGCAGCTGTGCAAAGAGAATGACAATTTAAAGTGTTGCACTGGCTCATGTGTAAAAGCCCCCATGTTATGAACACAAACTCCTCACTACTTCTTAGGAAATTAATGCAACATTACAGATGGTTGTCTGGCTGGCCTTTATTGTGTTTGGGGAAGAATTGGGTTTAATGCTTTAATAGGTCTTCAATATTTGCCTGTCATTTCCTTACTTTATTAGGCACTATTTCCTGCAAAGAGTCTCACAAATGAATTTGAAGAAAGCTAATGTGCTGCCCTAATGACAGATTGCTTTCAGGGCTGATCTCAAGGAACTTTCTTCCCATCTCACTAATGAATCACAGTCATTCAATAGTGGGCTGTTGGACAGAAATGGGAAGTGCTCTCTGCTTTAAAGCTTTCCCAACATGAGGAATGATCTTGGGGCCACAATACCATCAAACAAAAATAGGATATTGTCACAGAGGCTCAGATTAGTATTATTATAATGAACCCAGACAGGATGTCCTTCAAAAAACAGAGAGAAAACATCAGCATGTATGCACCATTTGCTTTTAATCAGAGACACTCTGACAATGCTCAAAATGCCAATAGTTTTAGAGATTGCTGTGCAGTTTAATACTTTTTTCTCTACCTTTTTTTTTTCCCTTAAGAGATGAAATCCACAGCAGCAGCATGACAGAAGATATATTAAGCCAGTCAGTAAACCCACAAAGAGAGAAACTCTGTCTTTCAGCAGTAACAAAGTAGGTTTCATGAACAGCAGCATTCTTTCTGCATCTCCTGTAAATCAAAACTAATCCATAATACTGAGGATTTATATGCCCAGGACTATATTTTCAAGTTCTTCTACACATTTCTGCTAAACCAACTTTTCATTATATCTCAACTTGTTTAACAATTTTGCAAAATCTAGAATCCAAAGAAAACTCATCAGAGTTCACTTACTTAATACTCACTGGTTAATTAAAATGTTTTTACTCTCCTAACCCTCTTTTGATTCTTAATCTCAAAAAGAAAAGAACCACATGCTCTTATGTTTCTCTTCTGTAGGATTCAACCTGATTTTTTATTTATATCAAATCTTTTGTTTTCCAGAGACAATGCTCTGTGGCTGTTCTTATAAAATTACTTCATTTTGGGCTGGTCACAACTGTGTGTAGTGTGAACTGTATCACTGCAGAATTGCTGCTGCAATTTTTTGTGTTTAACCAGGCAAGCTTCCACTTTTGTTATAGGAATCATTTATGTTGGAAAAGATCATCAAGTTCAGCCACAAACCATTCTGGTGGCCACTTTTTGAGAAAATAACTATGGTCAGATTACAGGTAATGGAAGCAAAAATAAGTGTTTACAGAAATACTGGATTGTACGAATAGCATTAATAAAAATGTGAAAATGTTTTCTTGATCACATGAGGCAGAAGCAGCTTTAACTGGCATAAGGATATAAGGATTAAGAACTAACCTGGTAAAAGCAGTTTTCCTCATGTTAATATGGGCAACAATGCCACCTTCTCAAGCTGTCACTGGCAGGCTGGGTGTCACTCTGCTGGCAGGACGTGGGGAGTGGTTGCTTTGGCATCATTGATGTGTTTGTTGAGGTTTTTTCACTTAGCAGAGTCTTTATCTCAACTCATGGGGTTTCCCTCACTTTTGTCTGTGCTGTTCTCTCCCCACCCCACTGGGTGGGTATGAACTGCAGGCTGGGTCAACCTTCAACATCTTTCAGATGTGGTACAGCAGAGGAGTAGAAACCACTCCAACTTAAAACCCCGTGAGACTCATTAGAATTTCATCTGAATTTGACCCAGTGATTTTTATTACATTTTATTCTATTTTACTCTTTTAATGCTAAAGCAGCAGGCTCCATTTTGCAAAGTCCTATATTCCATGTGAATACTTGTCCATATTTCATATAACAAGCTGCCAGGCAGAATGAAGCTGGTGTTCAAATCACTTTTTTTTTTCCCTCTGAGGGTCTGAAGTTATTTTGAAATGTGAACTATGTAATTCTATATACCAGTATTTTCTTTAATTTCTGTCATTGTATGGCACTTAAAGAATGCTTTCCATGGTGGAGGCAGACTTCTACTGCAGTATAAAACATTGTGCCTTTAAAAATAACAACTGGGAATACCAAGGAAAAATAGCAAGGGGCTCTGGGTTTTTTACTGTAGTAATATGATATGGTGCAGGGCAGGGATCACATGTATCTAAATGATATAGGGAGCAGAGTTAATGACAAATATTTCCTTCTCTCCTACTCTGGAAAGATAGCCATAGTGGTAATTGTGAAAACCTGTGACCTCCTGGGGAAGACTCAAACAAGAAACTTTTGAGGACTGACTGACTTTTCAAGTTTGCTCATTCCATCAAAAAATGTGTCTCCTTCCAGTTCTTTAACTTTAACACACTGACATTTTGATATTTTTCTCTCATGAACAGAATTTTTATACTGCAGGAAATAGCAGGAGTGGTTATTCATTTGAGGATGAACTGGGAAAATTCAGAGGTATTCCAGAACTGCATTTGAGAAATTTCCTTGTCCACTGAAAGACAAGATAACCACTCCTATCATTGTAGAATTCTGAGTCAGATGAAAAACAGCAACTAATCATTTTACACCCAGAGAACTGACTTTTACCTACATTAATTCATTAATTTACCCTCCAAAGGACAGAAGAAAGAAAGAAAGAAAGAAAGAAAGAAAGGAAAGAAAGAAAGAAAGAAAGAAAGAAAGAAAGAAAGAAAGAAAGAAAGAAAGAAAGAAAGAAAGAAAGAAAGAAAGAAAGAAAGAAAGAAAGAAAGAAAGAAAGAAAGAAAGAAAGAAAGAAAGAAAGAAAGAAAGAAAGAAAGAAAGAAAGAAAGAAAGAAAGAAAGAAAGAAAGAAAGAAAGAAAGAAAGAAAGAAAGAAAGAAAGAAAGAAAGAGAACAGCCACATTCAGGACACAAGTGTGAAGGAAAAACTAAAATTGTGATGCTGGTGAAGAAGTGACTGCAGTGAACATTGCAGGTAAAAACTTAAAACTTAAAACTATCTGTGGCATCCCTTTACCCTTGATTTTTATTTTCTTACAGAACAAAATAGCTCTATTAGAAAATATAGTAGCAATGGGTAACACACTGTTTAATTTTGCATTAAAATAGGATCTCTTTGGACTAAGAATGACTTACACCATGCACAGATATTACTTGGAAATGTTTGTGAAAAGTTGAAGGGAATCCACTTATCAGGCCAGAATTCCACATCATCCAGAGCAAGGATGTGCCTAATCTGAAAGCATAATTAATGTTACTGTAGGTACAAATTGTACTGGTTGCTGCCTAACTGACCATTACTTTTACAAATGTTTAATCTATGTACACAACTGCAGTCGTTGCACAGGTTAATTAAATGCTATCGAAAATCAGATTTGGTGTAAAGGTTATATTAAATAAATATCAGGCTACTTACAAATTATTAATTGATCAGTATTGAATGCAAGATGATATACAATTCAGAATAGGCTTCTGATGAATTTTTATGATATTACTGTTAATCATTTTTATTACATACTTGATAGACCTGGGAGTAGGTAAAGATTGATTGCTCTTAATGCCTTTAAAATAATTGGAGGAAGAAGAAGAAGAGTCCCCAGGGAATGGGCACAGCACCAAGCCTGTCTGGGCTCAGGGAGCACTTGGGCAATGCTCTTGGGCACTTGGTGTGGCTTTTGGGGTGGACTCCAACTCAGCAGGTTCTGTGATCCTATGAATATTGCAATCATGAGTCCATTTTATATGCTGGTCAATTGATAGAGCAATGAAATGGAAACACGTATGTGAATTCAGCTAAAAGATTACTGATAAATTCAAAAATACAAAGGAATTCCATGTTAAATCCACAATTGTATTTTTAGATCATTATTTTAAAGATGGGTGGAAGTCCTGTAAATTCAAATCAACCAATCCCAAATATCATTGCATTTATTGGAAGTTTTAAAATTGAAGTTGTGCAATCCATGCCAGGACTTAGATGCCACAGAAGTGGTGGCTCAGAAGTCAGAAACTTGTTCCATACAATTCCACTGAATTAAGTAACCCAAGGTATGTGGACAGAAAATAACAGAGAGGAAAGACCAGAAATTAAAGAGTTTTGTCTTTGTTAAATACATAACTGCTGCATACAAGAATAATACCTCTTTTGGGGTTTTGTTTCTCTGGCCTCATTAGTTCTAAATGTATAATAACCTATTTCATGGAGTGAAGAGATTTCTGACCAGCCCTGCTGTATTTTGTATTATAACAGTCTCCTGAGAGCGGGACAACAATAATCAGGTCCTGTGACTTCCTCAGTGACTTCTTTAACAGGTAAAGTCTGCCATAGAACCAGGGGATGGACAGCACCTGCCCTGTTTTTGAGCACAAGGAGCATGGTCACTCACCTGGATATTCTCTCAGGACTAAAAAGCTAAAGGGGAAGTCATTTACATGAACATAGTGAAACCTAATTCGAGGTACTTAGGGGAAAAAAACAACTTGGAAAGATAAACCAAGGATCTAAAGAGTGAAGTGCTCTTCAGTGAACAGTTTAACTCTTTCTTGCTTTGTGGGACTTGCTTGGGTTTCAGTGCCTTCCATCTTCAATCCCTTTTTTATGCACCAAGATAAATACTTTACTATTTCTGTTGAAGTGCACTGAGTGCTGCATACCTCAATCCCTCCTGTACCTTAGAAAATACCCACCAAAAGTTATATTTTAACCCTCCAAACAATTTCTGCTTCAGAGTGATTAGACCCACACCCACTCAATTGATTATTTTCCTTTTCCTCATTTTTTCTTCCAGCTCCTAACCAACGTGCACTCCTACTTTGCCCAACCCTGTTGAAGCTCTATTCTGTATCCTCACCCTCTGAAAATCAACACCATTTGCCTCTCTCATAAAAATGATGAAGTTCAATAAAAGGTGATAATAAAAGGATGATTGTGTGGTAGTTATCACTCTGTAGGTGTAACAAGTAACAGCAGGGATTCCTGACATGTCAGCCTTTCTTCAAAAACTGCCAATGTCACTTCTTTTTTATGCTTCTGCTGGCGAAGCTGAATCAATGGGCTGAGAATGTATAAACTTCAGCTGGCTGTAATGAGTGCCATGCTGCCTGGAGAATTTATAGGTGGGAAAGAAGTTAAACAAACACATCTTTTGCAAAGCTGTGATGTTGGAAAGAATTGTGATTGGATGTATCAAAGATAAATTCAAATTTAAATTTTGAATTCTAGGTAATTCTGAAATGTTAGACACAAATTCCTGTGCTGATGTTGTTTACAATTCAGATTAAAATCATTGCACTAATAGTGTGAGACCTGGTTACTTGAAAGACCCTCTGCTCTTTGCACAAGGAATATAAGTTTAAGATAGAGACTTGATGACTTAATTAGGAATTTCTCTTAAAATGTCTTACCTGAACTACCTAAGCTCGGGTTTAAAAATACAAATTGCAGAAAAAGGTCCAAAAATTTTCTTCTACCTTTTATGCAATGCACATTTGGATTAATATGGTGGTTGCCTTTTCAAATCAACCAATTTTTGCAGTTAAATATTTTTTATTTCTCTTTGTGGCAAGCATTATGAGAAAAAAACAGCATATTTAGGAAATGAATTCCTAATCTCCCTGTTTTATTTGAAATATTCTATTTTATTGCTTCAATGGCTTTATCACTATATGAATTTTTACAGCAAAAATGCTATGATTCAGTCAAAGTATTTGAGGTAGCCCTTGTCAAGGTACAGAGAAATTCCACCTTTTAATCTGTTTGGAAGAAACTCTTATACACATATGGAAGTACAAATATTGTGATATCTGATTATTTTGCATTTGACATACCATTCTGTGCCATACAGTTTTAGCCATAAGTTAACACAGAATTATAATGCCAAGATTTTTTTTTAGATTTATAAACTGCCAACTTCTCACTGTGGATAACTGACTGCTGTCAGTGAAAGTACTAGATGAGGAAATCTGAGTCTTCTAACCTCCCTGTTTTTAAAACCAAAGTTTTAAAACAATGTTAACCTTGCATCAGAATATCAATATTCTGCTAAAAAAGAGATCAGCTGAGAATTCCCACATATTATGCTCCCATCTTATATCTGTTTAAGAAAATGGTAAGGCAGCAGTCTCAGTAATTGTGTCTGTGTGCATCAGAAGTGAAAATTGATGCAAATGAAATGCAAGGGACCTTCCAAACCTACAGAACACAGAAATTAAAGGATTGGTCATGCTACAGTTCCCTTATCCTGTACAACAGACACAGGTGGAATTCAAACATAACAAACCAGAATAACCAAAAATGGACAGACAATAAAGTGGATTTGGGGACAAAAGTATAAAAGTTCTCTTTATAAAGACAATTTGTCTTGAGGTGTATCAGAGAAAGAGCATTTTAAACCCTTCAGACACAGGAAGACAGAGTACAAAAGAAAAGGTAACATTTTTCCCTTTGTGAAAGATCCTCATTTTTGTCCATTCTTCAGCTATTTCCCAGGCAGCTTTAATAATTTCTGGGGTTTCCTAGTCCTTCACAAAGTAATTTCTGATTCGTCAAGGATCATCTTCATCTAAAAAACTAAGATTCATGACCCAAACAAAATCCATTTTTGAAGCCCCTCAGTTGTTTCAGAAAACATTACTGAAGGCATATATCAAAAGGCAGTCTTATGTTCTAGCCTTGATCTTTAAAATATTTTTATTTCTACTATAAAGCTTTTTCTACACAAAGAATCACAGTAATTTTTTTATGTCCTGTAATTAACCAAACAACTATAAAAATGTAGCAAAAAATGAGATTTTTCACTCTAGTGGATACAAAAATTCATTTTTCTCGATTTAAGTTTAATTTAAATGGGTTTCAGTAAAAGTCTCACAAAGGTTATTTACCCAAATTTTCAGATGTTAGTGGTGTAGCTCCTTTGTCTTCCAGCAGTAATGGTTCAGATTTGACAATACCTGCACTCCCACATGCAACTCAGTTTTAGCACAAAGACTTCTTTTTTAAAACATCATGCCTTTTACACATCTTACTCTTTTTTCATCATGGACCATTCAGCAATGTCACCTTCCACTCCTGTGATATTAATGGTGATTATGGTTATTATTTTATTATAATAAATAATATTTATTAGATTTTTCTTCCTGGTCATCTTCTCCTTCTGTGGTATAACTGTTATAACTCAACCTTTTATTAAATTTTGATTTATTAATGTTCAGTATATTAGCAAATGAATGAAATTGGGTTGGTGGCTTAAATTAAACTACTAAAATCAGAATAAATTCTTTATCCTAGCATGTTAGAAACTTTGTCTAGGTTTCATTTTTAAGGGTAAGAGCTTTAAGCTCTGGTTACACATTAATAAGGTGGTACAAGTGTGTAATACTGGAAAAGTATCAAAAAAGCATTATTTAAAATACAATTTTTGTCACTTTTAAATATTTTTGTTAATTCACCTGGTTTCTGGAATTTCTTCAGGGAACTTAGTTATTTTTCACTCTCCTTTTTAAGAGGTATTTTCCATAATAGCTCTGGTTATGCTAACTGATTAGTACAAAACCATATGAACCTATTAATGGGACCATGATATGAATTGGGAGCTGTAGATACACTGGGTGTATTTTTAACAGACATGGGAAAAAAGGTGGTGATACTTATTTAGAAAATAATACATTTTTTACTGACCTAGATGCCAAAAAACCCAGGAGGAGAAGGCTACAAGATTGAGGCCATGAAACATCCTTCAAGGCACTGTTTTGAGCATAGTGAGAAGTTTTTGCTGGAAAGTTTTGAGAGCTGTAAGTTGGTTTTTTTTTTTTGCAATTCCAAACTGTGGAAAACCCCAACAGTTCGAAAACATAGAGTTAAATAAAGGAGTGTCTATTACTGAGTACCAGAGCTGCCACCATGTAGCAGGTGCTCTCCTAGGAGAGTACTAGATAGAAGGAACGAGCAAAATAAAGTAAATTTGGGTTATTTTCAAGCAATGCAAAAAGATGCCTTTCAATAATGGGAAAAGGCTTCTTAAACACAAGTTAAACACAATATGGAATGAAAATTCCACAGGCTAGTTTTGCTTTAACATCTAACAAATTTTTTGTACCTATGAACCCTTGGACTAATCCAGATACAAATCAGATTATTTGTTCCTTTTAGTTGTTCTGAAGAGAACAATACCTAGGCATTTGCTAGAGCTCTGTGTTCCTGAATATTTCTTTTTATTCCTGCCTTAAAAATCTTTTTTTTTCAGGATCAATGACCTGAGATACATAATTTTTATTTTAGGGAGGTGAATAACAGCCCTTGTACCAGTTGCAGTGGCTCAGACAAGGAGCCCAATGCAGGGTAGTGAAAACCCTGGGTAGATGGACTAAAAAAACTCAGGAATGACTCAAATTCAATGCAAATGTACAATATGCAGAGGAATTTCACTGCACTTTTTATATCCTAGAAGATCAACACAGTATTTTTTGTGTTGTGTGAGAGCTTTACCAAAGATTGATTTTTAAGACCCCAGTGATATACTGATCAGATTAATTACACTACACAAGTCACTTCAATATATGTGTGATCTATGTATAGATGTGTTTTGAACTGATTAGAAGACAAGAACTATGCTCTTTCCAGAGAATAAAAAATAGTCATGTGGATATGTGCATGAATATTCACACACAGGACAGCAAACCAGCCCTGGATTCAGTGCTAATAACTCCTTAGGGGGACTCCCAAAACAGCCAGGAGTGAAAAGCACAAGGAGTGAGATACTCTTTCTTTCAGAATTTAAGTTTATTTTCATTCCTATGCATAAGCAGCCAATATGTCAGCAGAGGGTATGTGATCAGACCTTAGGATAAATGCTGCAGAACTGGAGAGGATCTTCTCATTTTGCCTTTGCAAACATTTTCCTCAAAGCTGCATTGAAATTTCACAAATTGTAAACCACAAAACAACAACTGGTGCTAATAACCTTAATAATATGTAGCTTGTTGAAGTGTTATGTAGTTTGTTGATGGTGTTGACATCATGAAATAAGGCCCAACAGAAGATAACAAGAAATGCTTCTAAATCAGACTGCAGAAATTAACCAAGCATATGTTGTACAACATAAACTGTGGACTATACACATTTCTATTCTGAACACGGAATGCCCAGGAAAAACAGCAATTTTAAAATTGAGAATTAGGGCAGAAATGGCTGTTTTCTCCAGTATAAGATGTGTGAAGATCCAGCCATGAAATAAAAATGAAAACTATCTTAATTACAGTTTAGCAATATCTGGACCATCTGTGGGCCATAACCAACTCCAGAACCAAACTTCACTCAGGAAGACACTGTTGGCTAAGTCCAAGCACTTTGGTTTTTTAAAAAGACATACTGAAGTATTTAAAAGGAATTGTTTTGTTTTTGATTAACCAAACCTAAAATCCTGAGAGAAATTCATAATAACATCACTGCCTGAATATTTTGCCAGGCTGACATATTGCTCATTGTTACAACTCAAAAGAAATTTTTCGTTCTTACTTAAACTGCCATCACCCAAACAGTTCAAACATCCCAAGTTGAAGAAATCTGCTTCAAGTACTGCACAGAAATGACTCTAAAAAAATCTTTGCTGAAGAGATTAAGTATGCAATGCAGAAAGAGAATGAAGAATAATGCATTTTGTGTACTAAATTACATGTATGTAGACTGATTTTGCAATAAATCTATTTTTTTTTCTAGAGTAATAATGCAGTCCTGTTCCCTGGAACCCAGAGTAAATTGAACTATACAGACTGTAAGGTACAGACCTCTCATAGCTGAAATTGTTCCTACTTGCAAAGATATGCTTGTTAAGTGAGGGTCTTCTATTGCTTAGGACATCTGATTCCACAAAGGATATTAATGTTTTTTATATATAACTTAAATATGAAAATATTGTATACCAAAACTTGTACCTTTCTATCCTGTTTCAGGGAGTTTTCAGTCAAACTGTAATAGTGTATTCATATTTAATTTCATTGTTGTAAAACACCTTTTCTATATATTTGCTGAAATATATTATATTAAAAGTTAAAGGAGACCCTTAAGTAGCAAGATAACATTTTAAATGGTTTAAAAATTTAAAAATTTTCTGATTATTTTGTATTATAGGCAGGATGACACACAAAATAAGGCTGTGATAAATTGAAGCTGCTTGCTACAAGTAAGTAAAATAAAACAAACCAGTTGAATTATTTTCCCACTCAGTAGATGAGATCCAGCTACAATTCTCAAGTGCTAGTGAGTTCCTAGCAGCCTGTGTTAGAAAGTGAGTGTGACTTGGGAGGTTGCAGGATAAATCTGTCCTGGACCAGCAGATTGTGCTGTGTCCAATGAAGTGGAACAAGGATTTGTAGCTCCAAGCCTACCTTGTAAATCAGTGGAATTCACAAGCATTTCACCTTTTCTGGTATTTTGATAACCTCTTTTTCATTGCCTTACTGTTAAACTTCATTTACTTTTCTATTGTTATTACTTGTATTTTTTTTGAAGGCATTCTGAAGGAAAATGCTATCTCCCTCTTTGTGGTGTGGGCATTTCAAAACGTGACAAAAGTGCAGCAGCAAAGGTCAATTGTTTGGGTGAGCATCAGAATGAAACATTTGATTTTGGCTGAGTTATTAGTGCACTTAATGCATAGATCTGAGGCCTGGGCTGTAGGGTACCCACGTTGTCAGAAATCACAAAAAGCTGCTCTGGAAATCACTGCTCTGTTCTACCACTATACACCAGGATTTATTTTGTTTTTTAATTTATAGTTCTTAGAGATTTTTAGTCAAGGCTGTATTTTAAATTGCTGCAGCAGAACACACAATGATTAACTTGATATGTTCTTTATTTTATCTGCTGCATAACCTTTCAGCCCAGTGTGCAAGAGGCTGCTAAGCACACCAGGATAAAGTTCCCAAGCCCTGGGGTGGGGCAGAGACCAGCACAGTTCTGTTGGTTTCTTCATTAAAGCTGCTCATGAGCAGAGAAGGTGATTAATAGAAGTACCCCACAAAAACTGAACAGGTTGCCAGTCCTTGCCAGATGGTCCATGCCTGTTGTTGAGAAAGAATGGATGTAGCTGCACACTGTGGGTAAAATCCAAACTCTTTTTGAAGCCAGGACCTCAGCTCAATTTAAAATATCAGTAAGACTCTCATACAAAACTCTCTTCTTTTAACAAACTCAGTTTTAAATGATAATTTGTTTTATGTCAATGAACTCCCTGGTTTTAATTAGAATTTTCTAGTCTCCTTTAAGGCTTATTTCTGAGATTATTGATATTTGCACGATAAAACATCCTTACTGTAGGCAATTTATCAGTTTGGTTGTTGGTTTCTAAACTCCTACATTTATATTGTCTTCAATTGAATTGAGCATCTGATAATACTAAGATTGTAGATGAGGGAAGCTGCTTATTCTATGGCTCTTAAGTTTTTAAAAGCTAAAGCAATACCATTTTTCATTAATTTGGATATTCTTGAATTATATTGTAATTGACTTAATGGAGAAATAATGAGAAACTGAGTGGGAGCAGAGGATGCATGCTCATCCTCTGAAACTAAAAAATAAACAGTGTAGGAATTAAATAGCAAGGGACACAGAAATTACTGCAGATTCCATTGATGTCTTTTTCTCTAATAAAATGAAATATATTCTGTTCAGCCAATATGCCTGTGGTAATTGGCATCACCAATCATATTTCAAAGGAGCACTATGAATGAGATTTGCCCGAAAAGAACAGGGAATTAAGTGACTGCATGTGAGGAGCACAGACAGACTTTCCCCCTCATTTATTCAAGATTGGACGTAATAACCAAGGAAAACTGATATAACTAACCACTTCTGACTTCTGTAAATTGATATGGGATGGAGCTGTCATCTCCTAATCAGATTAAGCCCTTTCCTTAGGCCATTTTTAATCCGAGTTCTGCCATGAGGTTTTACTTCAGGGGAAAATAAACTGCTTGGTGTTCAGATACTAAACATTATTGATTTATTAAGATGACCAGAAGATGTTCCACTGGTAACCAAACATTTTACTTGTAGTGTGTATACTGTGAGTGTCTTTTGACTTGTCCTTTACAATACTTTGGATACTGTGAGTAAAATGGGAGCTGGTATATCAGATTGCCTTAAACCTGAATTTAATATTATAGGATGTTTGTTTTTTGAGTAACTGTGATACAGGAAACCTTTTATATAGTAATTAACATGAAAAGACACGCACATAGGCAGAAATGTAATTTTTATGAGGAAGTCTATAATGCCTCTGAACGAATACAAAACCAAAAGAGTACCAGGAAACACAGGCAATGCAGCAGCAACAAATAGAAACAATTAAGGAAATCAACCTAAAAACTTCATATAGCTCCACATTGTGCTTCAGGCACAATTTTAAAAATTTCAGGCATCTTAAACTATCAGTGAGAGTTCTCAATTATCATTTATGTTACAATTAGTTATTTTACATTCCTGATGTCAGCATTTTTCTGGGTTTACTGCTTCAATGGAGGCTTAGAGTTTTGTAGCTCCTTGGTTTTTCAACCTCTATAGCTTATGGTATTACAATCCCCCTTATGCTAACTTAAATCTACCTAATATCCCAATAATGCTTGAATTCTAAAACCTGATTATCCCTTCCACTTCTGCAAGGGATGAAACTATGATCCTCTTTTGAGAGGTGATGAAGGAGCAATACCAATAATCCTAGCTTTCCTTGGACTCCACTGGAGCTCTGTGCCATCAGAGGTCCCCAAGATTTTGGGAAAAAGAAATTAGAACAAAATATATGAAAGGGATTTCATGCAGTCTCAAATATTTGAGCAGGAAATCAGGCGGGTTTTTTTCTATGTGGATCTCCTTTTGCTACTGTTGTGCAGGAATGACTGGTCTTTGGGAATGGTGTGAGTGATGCTTTAGGAAAGAGATGCTCCACTGAATGCCTTCCCTCCTAAAGTGGGACTACCTTCTAATGATTTTGGGGACTGAGAGCCATATCTCCTTTTCCTCCTTTTCCAGGAACAACACAATAACCTAGAAATTCCAAAAGCCAATCTAATCTGTTTTTTTAATCTTCTTTTCTATGGTGATTTATTTCTCCTTATGCATTAGCTTCTTTCTGATTGTGGGCAGCCGTCAAAAATATAAAAAATTTTAATAGTAAATTGAGTAAAAAATCTGACCAACAGACACACTACCACCCTGAGATTCTGATTTATTCACTTTAAGTTCCATAGCAGCTTTTAGCCTGCAATCTGTGGGTTAAAGCCAGATTGTGCTAATATGTACACTTGGTATTTTCCTTCATCTGGTTATACTTTTATTTATTTAGTTCTGGATGTTTTTTTGGTCAGAATACAAACTAAATCCATATAATAAATGGAACGCTTTATATATTTCTATTTATGTACTAACTTGATTGCTATTTCAGCATCCCAAAAGCAGCAAGATCCAGCTGCCACAGATGCTGCTCTTTCTCCTCCAGAGAAAGGTAATAGCCAGGTGCTTGATACAGGTATTTTAAGTACAATCTAGAAAAGGTGTGTGGCTGCTATTCTTTTTTTTCCATTAGAAATTACTAATTGCATCAGAGTCATCCATCAGTAGTAGGTTTACATGGTTCATTTCTATATCTTCTGACTTCAAAGAATTAATTCCTACAAGAATTCAGAAGCAGGAATAGTTGAAGTTCCCACTAAAACAAACACACAGTAGTCCTGATAATCAAAGATTTTTATTTGACTTTATTAAAAATATATTTTCTATTCTATATGAGACACAGATGCCTTAAAATTGGTAAATGCATGACAACATCCATTCATTTCTTCAACAGATTCAAGTGAATCTAAAAGAAATTTCTGTGACATTGTTTTGGAATCAAATTAATTGTGTCCATGTCCTAGGAAGCTTTTTCATCTAATTTGTGGCTGAAACATCCAGGGGCTGTTGTCATTTGTAATATTTTCCTTTTAGAGTAGTGTGGGCTGCTTTCTATTCAGTAGAAAACAAGCAATAAAACTGTCAAAACAAATAGAACACAAATTCCAAAGAAGTTCTCCAAATAACTGAGTTAAGAAGTCTGTCGTGTAGTTTTTCAGAAAGTTAAAATGCATGTGAAATTTGCTTTGCATGTTCTAGTCCACTTTAAAAACATGCAAATAAGAAGTCACACTGAGGATTAATAATCCTAATAAAACCTAGTTTTTACTAGTTTGTTACTCTTCCCTCGTTTTTCCAAATTTTGCAGGCCTGACAAAAGGGTCTCACTCTGCCAGAACACTCACATACAAATCTCATCTACTCTCCTTATTTTTCCACAATGCTATTTTCCAGTGTGGGTGAACTAGGTTAACAATTTGAGTGTAAATAAAAACCCCAGATTCTCTTTTGCTCCCCATTATATAAGCAGTGCCAATTCCTCCAGAATGGCATCTCTCATTTTTAAATCTCTCATTTCTAAAGTTACAAAAATCATCCCAGTTATAGGAAATAATTCTTCCTTTTCTCCTAGCATGGGGAGAAAGAAATCACAGCTTGCAAGGAAATATCTATTGGTTTGCCTCATTGAGTTTCTCCAATTTGAGTTTCATCTAATTTCCTATTAAATACTCTGAAATGAACAAACAAAAATAAGTAGAAATCTTTGTGTTCAGTTCTACAGTAACCCATTGGTTAAGGGAAAGCTAATTGCCTGAAACTCCAGTACATTATCAGCTACACATAAAAAACAAGTGTTATCATAGTTCAGTATTTGACCCAAAAGGAGTTTTAAGTTAAGATTGAATAATGGGCTTTCTGTAACAAAATAAACAAATTTGAAGGCATGTTTGTCTTCAGTCTTAATTGAAAATTTGTCAAGTAAATTACATATTTTTCCCTCAAAAACACTTCATTTTCTGAGTGTGGAAATATTCCCTGTGGTTAAATCTTACATAGATTGTTTTGTTAATCCATGACTTGTGCCACTGCAATTTTTTAACAAATCCCAGTCATTCCTAAATGGCTTTGGAAAATTTGCATTGGGTATTTGAAAGCCACAAATCAGAATCCAGCATTTTTAGGTGAATGAGAAGCCATGTTGTCATTAAACTTGAAAGGTACCAGCATCTCAGAGCCTGACAGCATCCCAAGGAAGATCTATTTCCTGCTGCTCTAGGAACATTAAGGTGAACCAAAGGTAAATCAGCAGTGACAGGTCAGTGGCCACAGTGCACACTCAGCATCCTCAGGAGAGCTGTGTTTGCCTGCACATCTCAGGCTTTCCTTGTCTAAAGAGTTTTCCTACCCATAATTAACAGGAGGATTCGAGAACCATAAAGCATTTATTTGCAAGGTGTTTTCAAGCAAAATAAGGAATAACTCATGCTGTGACTGTGAATGCCTCCCTTCCTGAGACTGGACTACAGGTTTTGGGCAGAGTGGTGTATAAATTGAAGTCTCTGACACTTTAATGCTGCTGTAACAGCTTCAAATCAATTGTAGAAGAAGCAGAGATATACATTTCAAGGTTGCAAAATATGCAAATCCAGCTCAGGAGTCTGTTGTTTCTCTTATCTCTATAGAATTTATATGCTTATAGTTCTACTGACAGAATAATCTCATATTTATACACATAAATACATACTATACATTAAAGATAGCCTTATTCCATGGCTTTCTTTCTCTGGATTGTTTTATGAAGAATATTTGATTTCTTATGTACAGACAGAGGTTGTTCAGGCTTCCTTAATAGATCATTAATGTTTTGGGATGGTTTTCTAAAAACAAAATGTTAGCACTTAGATGTAGGCTGAAAGAAGTTAAGAAAACAATGTTGTTCCAAACACTGTTATTTCTTACACAATGTGTAATTGAAGAATAATGAAAAAGTCAATATTATGATGCAGTTATGATTATTGTAATTTTCTTTCAAGCCAAAACTCTTGGTTTACTCCTAGGCCTTACTTGCAGTTTCCATCTCTGCTTGAAAAACAGATTTTCAGTATTATGTCATTAGCCAAGCAATCAACATCTTTCTGAGTCTGTGTACAAAGTCTTCAGTAATTTTACCCAGTTCAGTATCAGGTTGGAAGCTGTATTTCTGGGCAAAGTTTGGCCAGAAGCAGAAATGGTGTGATTGTCAGATATTTGACAGCTATGACACTGTCCATAGCATGTAAGTGATAGCAACATGAAAGATCCCATATTCTCAAGGGCTTGGCTCTCAGAAAATTGTTGAACTGGATTTTCTCTGTAAACATGAAGCAAGTTCAGACTTGAGGAGAATTTCCTCATGCTGAGTGCCTTATCTTGCAAAGTTATGTATGTACAGTTCACCACAGTGAAGTCAAGCTCACACTAGGCCTAAGCCAGGCCAACCACCTCAGCAAGGAAAAAAACACGTGGCAGATAAAATGACAACCATAATGGATCTTTTAACACCCAGGAGAAAGGGGAAATGCTAAAACCAGTACTCTGAAGTACCTGTAGAGAAAAAGAGGGTTGTATAAAGTTTACAGAACACATCTTTGGAGAAATGCTGCCCTCCATGGAATGTATCCCAGAACTGCCCATGATTCCACAGGACATCCTCAGAAAAGACTTTGCATTGAGGGATGTGTAAGTCTTTAACTGGTTGTTTTTGTGTTGATGAGAAGGTACCTGTACACTACCACAGGATTAAAAAGTTGTTACAATGGAAGAAAAACTGGCAAGCAGTGTGAACACCACACAAATGCAGAATCTTGCAGAATTTCTGTTTTCTAGCTAAAACAATTTGTCATGCTCAGGGTCAAAGCAACCTTTAAGAGCAGCTGTATCTTTAATCAAATTGCCAGCTGTCTTCATTGGGACTCTTTTCTGCCTAAAATTAGGGACATCTTCAAATCTTGGAGAATAAAAAACTAACATTAACTGCTTATGTGGTTTTTCAGTGCCACAGTTGTAGATGTTGTTAGCATGTGCCCCAAGACAGATCACTGATGACATGAGGCTTGATAATTCAGTTAGAAACCCACCTTATCACAATGAGATTCTGCCTGTCAGAGGCAGAGTTTTATATTAACAGCTCAGCCCCCACTGGAACATTATTAGCCTGGCAATTCTGGACTCATAAAAAACTACATTTTGAGGATTTGGTTATTTTTCCAAGGGACATTGCTGTTGAAAATAAGAAACAGCAGTACTAATATTAGAGCAGGATTAGTTTGACCTTCATGTTTAATTAAAATTCCAAACCCTAGCAACGTATTCTTTTGCAATACACTTACACTGATTCCAAGGAACATTCTATTTTCAGAAGTCAGAAAGGAAAAAAGAAAGCTTGACATTATTTCCCTTTAAGGATTCATCTTGCTCTTATTCATTATTATTAGATCCTGAAAAATAGTAAAGGTACTACATTAGGTGACTTTAGAGGACCTAAAATACATCAGTAGTATTTTCTTCAAAGATGAGATTGTAAAAGTTACCATGATCATACCCACAAGAAAAAATGGTTTAACACTAAAAAATTACCAGTTAGATTTTTTACTTGTCTTTCTTCCTTTGATGTTAAAAAAAATGAAAAAAATCTTTTGAGATATGAATGTAGACTTAAAACCAGCAAAACTGCTTAAAAAATATAGTAGAAGACTTAACCTTTGACTTCTGGGAAATGTCCCAAAACCTACAGAAAATGTTCAAGGTGATCCAGTGAAATGAGTTCAAAGAAATTGTGTCTCATCTGCAGCTAAGAGTTGAAACAGCCCTTTAATTTGAAAGGCTTTCTCCCTGCATTTTCATAGTCCTCCTCTTTCATCCTGTGATGTTCCCTTCTTTCTCTTAAACTCAGTTTTTTCTCCCATCTTTGCTGCCTTCCAATGGGGCAATTCCTGATGGCCCTGCCTAGATCACTCCTTTCATTCTGAGGTGTGTCGATCCTTTCCTCAGCTGAAAGTCCCAACAGTGAGCAGAGAAATTCTGCTTGCAGAAATGCTGTGTCAGCAGAGACTGAGCCTACTGCTGGAACCTTGGAAATCATGAAAGAATACATGAACAAGATGAAAGTAAATCACTGTCAACACCTCACACAAAAATGGGCCATTTTTATACCAATTGTGGCTACTGATTTGCATATTAAATATTCAAACTGTGCAAAAATGAAACACTGAGAAATTCTTAGAAGATATTTAGAAGTGATTTTTGATCAAGAATCTGTCATTTGAAAAAAACAAAGTAAGCAGCTCTATTGAATATTAGAGCTCACATTTGCTTAACAGTAGTAAACTTATTTAGGTTACCACAGTGGTATGAGTGGTATCATAAAAATCTGTTCAAAACCAAAAAAATAATATGAAGAGAAATTAAACTGTCACCTGTGTCCATTCTAACTATTACAATTATTGAATGGAGAGTAGCGTTTTGTGATGTTGCTACGTCTAAAAATGGAACTCTGGTATTAGCTACTATTTACCCTGGGTTTCCTGCTTTAAAAAAACAAAAACAAACCAAAAAAAATTAAACAAAACAAAAACCACTAGCCAAAGCAAAAACAGTTTTGTCCCAATACGAGGGCTTAAGAGCTTTTGACACTGAATTCAGTAGCTGGAATATGCTAAGAGCTTAGAAAGCAACAGGGTACTCTATAGATTATGAACATTAAGTGAAGAAACAATAGATTAAAAAAGGTTATTTAACAATAATCAAATACTAATAGCAGGGTTGATATTTCTTAAACTGTCAGCTACAAATGCATTGAATCAGTTATCATAAGCTCTAAAATACATGAATAGATTGTAATTACCATTGCTACAGCTTTCATTTGGAGGTGCTTCAAGCTGGTCAGCTCCACACAGCACATAAGGAATCCCTCTGGCCTTTGCTGGGATGGACAGAAGAGATCTTAACTCCACCAGCAAAACAATGAAATGAAAATACCTGAAGGAAAAGCATTTTAAAGGACACAGAATAATGCAAATCAAGACTTCTCATGCAAGTAGAATGAGCCAACTGTGTAGTTTTGGTCCTGTTAGATGAAGCCCTGTTCTGCATTTCCCCTTCATGAAGCCCCTTCCAGATGTGCTGTGCAGGAAACATCTGCAGAGAACAGGGGCATCCCTGGAAACACAGCCAGGGTTCTGTGCTGTGCACTGACTGCAGAGAGTTTCCAATTAGAATTAGAGCTCATCAAGGCAGTGCCAGCAGGCTTCTGGCTGGTTAAGCCTCCAATTTTAATTGAAGTGCCTTTAGCTGGTGATAAAATCTGTCTTTTTAAACAGGCAAACTGCACAGTTCCTGTAGCAAGTTAAATTCAAGTTGGGTTTGCATTCAGGATAATTACATGGAGTTGGATCTAATTGATTTAGTTGAAACGTGTATTTTATTCACCAAAGTGCTACAAAATGTAATTATGTTTTTTTCCATTTCCTATTTCTCTCTTTTTTTTTTTTTCCATCATGTTGTTCCTTTCAGAATAATGAATTTCTAAAGAATAAGGTATGAGAAGAGTTTTCTGGTTGAAAATCAAGGTTCTTCAGAGTTTTCATATATATGGAAAATTAGCTTAAACACTAAACTTATTTCATATTATCCATTTTGTACCACCAAAACCATTCAGCACTGTGTGAAATTTTGAGAAATATACTACAGTAATTTAAAATACAGTAATACCAGTGATCATTGGAATTTCTCCATCTTCCTATGCAATAAAAGAAGGAATGAGACAAATTATATTTTTCAAAGATAGTCACTAATTGAAGCACGGTTTTAAAACAAGTTGTCTCAAAGAAAATCAGGACAAACTTTACAAGTATGGAATAATACACATAGCAGTCATGTATAAATAGAAGTAAAAGACAATTTTTGTGGGGGAGTGAAAATAGTCTAGGCATTCTTTAAATCACATCATATGAAAGAAATAACAAGTATTAATGCAATAACATTCTTAATTACAGAGGTGGAAGAGGGTACCTTTTAACAGTTCCAGGTTGTTTTTAATAGTTCCTTGGTGTGACTGGGACAATTTGACAATATGGTGAGAAAGCAATTATTGATCTGCAGGTGCAAAAGCAATATTCAGGGTGAAAAAAGGATTTTTGAGATGTTCAGCAACAAAAGCTAACAAATGCAGCAAAAAACTGTTCTCTGAAATATGTTATTCAAAACAATAATTTCTTTTCCTAGCAGTTAACTTAGGTGTTAATGGAAAACCCATTAAAAAAGCTACTCTCCTACAAAGGGAAAAATGAATGCAGTCCTGTGGAACAGGAAGATTTACCAATCAATTTTTTCCAAGGAAAACTTCTTTCTCTGACACTTAGTGACAAAGGAATGCAATTTTATTACTTGGCCAGATAGATTTCTGTTCACTCTTAGTAAAAACCTTTTCTATAACATTTATAAAACTTTATCACAGAGCTATGAGAATAAAATTGGATTTCATAACTCACATGAGATCTTGAGGGAGCAGCATCTATAAGCTTTAAAATCATTATTAAACTTAATGCATCTATTCTACTAAAATGTGTTTTTCTTCTAATTTCTCTGAAAACTTTAATCATATTATTTTGTTCCTTGGACATGTGAGATTGTCTTTGGCAATAATTTTAAAAAGTTATTTCATTTTTTAAAAATCCTATGATTAGTTGATAAGTCAGTTGGAATTTACAGGGATATTTTTTGTGCACAAATCAGACTTGCAAGTAGGTATCTAAATCCAGGTGGTACAAATATCTCCTCACAAGGAATTTCTGGAGAGTGTTCTTGAAAATCCTGTCTCCTGTGTTATGGAGTTTAATATAAAGAATTAAATTGTATAACCTAAAACACTTCTCTAAAGCACAAGACTTATTGTAATTCTAGATTTGAAAAGATGACACAAATTAGCATGAACTATGTAATTTACCTGAGAATAAAAGTTTTACTTATTAAACACAGCCTTCTTTGAAAAGTTAAGAAATGCTACAACATCACCTACATCATACCCAAAATTATTTTTAAATTAGAGATACTAGGCAAGATCCCCAGCAAAGGTAAATTAGAAATGTTCCAGTTAAGTCAAAGTCACTATGACTTTAAACCCTGTAATTGAAAACAAATCTGTTTATTTTTGGGGCTGTTTTTTCTGAAATGAGATTTCTGTATCATACAGATGCTAGCATCCATTAACTACATTATTGTGAAATTTCTCTTCAGTTCATCTCTGGGTTCTGTTAAGTAAGGCTGCACAAAGCTGTTATCCAGAGGGGAATATATAGATTTTATCTCCAGAATCCATAGCTGAAATAACCCACCCCCCTGTTTTAACCAGAAATTTAAAATTCAGAGTCAGGCTCATCCACTTCAGGCTTCCTGAAGAAAACACAGAAACAGCAAAAAATTCTGGGTTGAGATGATTCAGATTTTTAAAAAATGAAAATGAAAAAAAGGGAAAAAAAAACCAAACAAGGGATTAGGAAGAATATTCTCTACCTCTCTTCCCTACTGTGTGAAAACATATACTGAAGGAGAATACATCCAAAGACTAAACACAAGAACTTGGAACACCAAGACACCTGCCTGTAACTGGGTTCAGGTAACAGCCCATTTCCCAGCTGCAGTTCAGCAGTCTGTACTTATTTAATATTTTTAGCACAACTGGCTATTCTTGTATTTCATTCTTTGATTGTAAGTTTTCTCCAATTCATCCATTATCATGAGAAAACAATTTTCAACTTGTGACATATGTCCTTACACTGAAGACTGAAGAGCCAGGACATACTGAGAAGGCAAATTTCACCACTGGGGATAACACACAGATATCCAAACCACCACTGAAATTGGGCAGGGGAATAGATGAAATGGTGTCACACACATTAGGAATAAAACTTTCATGTAGTTTAATGCAGTTTTTAACTTAGGCTTGACAAAGCTTTTCCAAACACACAAAAGACCTGGCTGGAAGCTATGGTTCTCCAGCTTGTATTATTTAGTACTATTGAAGGAGGCATAACTCAATAGTCTAGACATGTATTTTAATTTAAATAGTTTTGATCTCATTATTTGAGATTTTAGTTAAAGTTTTTAGGGTGTATAAGGAAGAAAAAAATATCAAAAAGGAACAAATAGGATGTTCTTAAAAGTCACTTTGATTCTATGTTAGATCTCATTATTAAAAGTATAAAAGAGAAATCATTTTCCACAGAAAAAAGCTAAATCTGATGCCCACAGTGTTCTATTACAGAGACAGCAGCAAGTGGACAATGATTTGTCTCTGATCTTCATATTATTTTAAGATAATTGAAGTTGATGGGGTTATTCTAATGTAACTGAGAGTGAGGCCCAGACTTTTGAAATATCTATTTAAAAATCATGACAGTAGTTTTAAGAACATGAGTTTCTGTAATGGCACATAATTTTCATTATTCCAGAACTGGAACTCCCTGACAAGTCAAGAGATTTACTGACATTTCCCAGGCATAAACCAGTAAACATGGTGCAGATGTGGCAGGAGGAAATGTGGCAGTTTTTATCCAAATAACTGTAAATAATAGTGCTGTTTAATGGCAAAGAACAATGAAATCTACCCTTTGTAGATGTTCTTCACAGGTTTTACTTTTCTTTCTAGAAGCAGATATATTTAAATCAAGAGAAGCACTAGTGCACTTTCTCCTTTGAGCAAGGCTTTCAAGAATAAAGCAATTATCAGTAATAGCATGCTTTTTGGATTGGGAAATAATCTTGGAATGTGCTATTTTTGTATGTTTACCACCTGACACCTAGAATTACTGCAGGATCTATAAACAGTAACTACTTGTTTTTAAAAGTGTTGAACAAGAAAGACTGTATGTGGTTGGTGTCTTTGGCACAGAATTCAATTCTCTCCTTTTCTGTCTTGATTACATGATTATTAATTCCAGCAATAACTAAGCATATATTTCTGTACTATCATTGGTTTATGTATTTTTTACTACACAAACTTTTTCATTTGGCAGAATCTCCATTGGAGTTTTATTTGTAGTTCTTGACTCCTTTGGACACACTGGATTTATGCACTGTCTCAAATGGAAAGAAACAACCCAGGCTATAAGACACCATGGCTTCTTTTCTCTTACTTAAATCTTAAAAATTATTCATTTACCAGGTCTAAGCAGAAATAGAACTTTTCTTCATAGTTCCAGCCACTCTGATACCGTGTCTGGTCCCTTGGATCTTTAAAAAAAGCTCCTTAACATAATATCATATTTAGTATATCTATATATATCTGTTCTTTGGCTCATACAGTAATTTTTATTCAACTATAGCTCTTTAGTAGTTTCATTAAAGTAGAAGAACTGCTTTAAAGTTAATATTAAAACTTGTTACTGATAATAAATGTAGCTTTCTTTGTAAGAAAGGAATGCTCTCAGTCCTAGGTACCAACAAGAAGTAGGAGAATTTTACCAACTCCTTCTGAGATTTTTGTTACTTGTTTTATGGTAATGATGCAAGAATAAACAGAGGTTATTTCCTATCCTTTCCATTGCAATCTTCAGAGATTCTGTCATGCAGCAGCTTGCAGGAGCGGGCTCAGGAGGAAGACCCCAAGATATGAAAGGTTATGAAATTCTCTCTTGGAAAAAAAACAAAAAAACAACTGGTAGGCTTCAAGCTGGTTTTATATTGATCATAACATTTGAAAGATTTGCTATAGCATATTAAAAGCTACAACTGTCATTAGGAAGACAGGAAATGCACTATTGAGTTTCTGAAATACATATCAAAGGAAAGTACAACAGAATACAAGCATACTTACATATTCTAAAATACAAGTGTCAGGAAATAGTATTTGCCACTCTAATATTTCATCTCTGTAACAACACACACAAAACACCAAGAATGCTTAGGGACCCTAAGCTAAACAATGTGACTCTTTCTGTTCAGAGTCCTTAAAATACAGAATAATGATCATTACAGATCTTTAGCCTTATCTTGACATGTAAAACCTTCACGGAAAACACACCAGAGCAGCCTGTAATGATAGCACAGAGAATGGACACTTTTACAGCCAAAAAGAAGGTAGTGTGAGGAGCCAACACATTATATGTATTTATTTTTAATTGCCATGAGTGAATAGGGAGGCTGTGCCACGTATGTCTGCATCCTCCACAAGACTGATGCAGCATTGAAAGAAGCCGTTCAGACTTAATTATTCCTTTTTTTACTGTTGCAGCAAGTGTGTTCCAGCCCATACCACAGCCCAGAGCACCGAGTGCTGGGACACAGAAAACGCAACCTTGCAGGGCACCCTTTGGAGTGCAGAAATTGGGCTGTAAGGCTGCTAAAGGAGGTGATCACATTAAAGACATTAATGACATTAACTGTGGTGTGTAGCCCCTGTGCTGCCCCTGTCCCTTCTCCCTCTGCCCGCCTGAGGGCTGGATCCTCTCCGCAGCCCCCGTGCCGCCACTGCCGGGCAGCTTTCTCCTCTTTAAATCATGTTTTTATTGCCGCACCTCTCGCTTTGGTGTCTGTGAGCAGCCAGAGCGATGGGGCAGATGTGGGGCAGGGTCACTTTTAGCAAAAGGACAGCTTCTCATTCCCCCCAAACCTGCTCTCGCACCGCGGCCCGTCTGGCGATGGGAAGGCCCCATAAATTCAGAGCATGACTCAGTAATTTCAGTGCCCCCTCCAGGCCTTTTTCCTTCCCTCCGGAAAGGTCGGGAAACATTCTCCATCGCTCGGGGCCCTCGTTTGCCGCCCGCTTTGTCCATTTTAATCACAGCGCACCGCCCGCCTCTCATGAGGGACCGGTGCTCCACCGCCGCCAGGTGGCGCCTGAGCGCCGGGCCCGTGCGCGCTGGGCGGGGCGACCCCGCGGGCCGGGGCTGAGGGAAGGGAGACGGGGCTGAGGGAAGGGAGACGGGGCTGAGGGATGAGAGACGGGGCTGAGGGAAGGGAGACGGGGCTGAGGGATGAACGGGGCTGAGGGAAGGGAGACGGGGCTGAGGGAAGGGAGACGGGGCTGAGGGAAGAGAGACGGGGCTGAGGGAAGGGACGAGAGACGGGGCTGAGGGAAGGGACGAGACGGGGCTGAGGGAAGGGACGGGACGGGGCTGAGGGAAGGAGACGGACGGGGCTGAGGGAAGAGAGACGGGGCTGAGGGAAAGGAGACGGGGCTGAGGGAAGAGAGACGGGGCTGAGGGAAGAGAGACGGGGCTGAGGGAAGAGAGAGACGGGGCTGAGGGATAGACGGGGCTGAGGGAAGAGAGGGACGGGGCTGAGGGAAGAGGAGACGGGGCTGAGGGAAGAGAGACGGGGCTGAGGGAAGAGAGAGACGGGGCTGAGGGATGGACGGAGCTGAGGGAAGAGAGACGGGGCTGAGGGAAGAGAGACGGGGCTGAGGGAAGGGACGGGCTGAGGGAAGGGATGGGACTGAGGGAAGGGATGGGACTGAGGGAAGGGAGACGGGGCTGAGGGAAGAGGGACGGGGACTGAGGGAAGGGACGGGGCTGAGGAAGAAGACGGGGCTGAGGGAAGAGGGACGGGGACTGAGGGAAGGGACGGGTCTGAGGAAGAAGACGGGGCTGAGGGACGGGCTGAGAGATGGGGTTGAGGAACGGGACGGGGCTGAGAGGAAGGGACAGGGCTGAGGGGCATCGCCGCCCAACGGCGGGAATCTGAGGGTTTTCTGACACAGTTTGTTTCTAGTTTATGCCCAGGGACACTAACTTTATTTTTTTCCACCCTACAAGTTTTGGGTGCGTCGCGGTAAAGGTGAAGCAGGGGATCGGGATTCGCTGCGTTTATCTGAGGAGAGGCTTTGCCTTCAGGTGCTGAAGAACACCCCCCGCAGTGCTTGTTCAGATCTTGTTCTTTGAGTGCTCCAGTCTCCAGTTCACACATTTCAGTGGCCTCTTCCTCACTTGTGTTTTGGAGGTCTCCGCAAGACTTAGCCTAGCTGTTCCCAAGGGCACAAATACAGCTCATCTCCTAGGTTATAATTATAAATATTCTTCGGCCGGTGAGCTGTTTCGTTCCCTTGGGAGCTGAAGGAGCAACTCCCCGGGCTGTGGAGGTGCAGGGAGTGCCATGGACACGGGCAGACACGAGCAGCTCTGCTGGCCGGGTGTTAAACATTTTATGGTTTAATGTCTCCTGTGTTGAAGTCTTCTTGGACAGAGAACAATATACTGCTATCTTAATATATGACTGCACTAAAGCTTCAATGACTGGTTTATTTCAAATGTGAGTTCATTAGCCTCTTTGTACACAGTGAAACAGACAGCAATTGCATTTATTTCTCAGGTGTTGCTTTTGGGGTAGCAAGGCTGCAGGGCACAGATGGGCTGAGGCACGGGCTGTGGGTTGGAATATTCATGCATCATATAGTACTGAAATACAGTTTTTCAGAGGAAGTGGCCTCCTTCCAAGTGATTGTGCCTTTTGGTGTGATGCTTATTTTATTTTTTTTTGCTTACCCCCCCCAAAAAGCCCCAAAAAACCACCCCATCTACTTTTCATCGTGATCCTTTTGTTAAAATGATGCATTAAGGGTAGGGTGTGGCTCTGTCACCTGCAGCTAAAAAAGCCTTTGGGGCTTAAGGACTGAATGCAAGGCAGGTTGCTCAGGCAGACATTGTCTACAAGATATTTGAGCTCTCCATTTTCTTAATGTGTTTTCTCATTTTCTCTGCCTGTTATAGGAAGCAGTTTGCAATTTGTGTCCAATGAGTGCTCTCCATTGAGTCAGGCATGATCTGGGCTTTGGCACAGAGCTTCTAGAGAACTGAACATACATAAATACATATGACTAAATTGTTTTGCCTTGCTGAAGTTGACAGTAGGTATTCTCAAATTGCTCTTTATTCGGTGTAATGAGACCTTTCTTCTCTCTTTGCCTCTCAGGCACACCAAAGTTATTAACCAGGGGGAAATTATATCACCACCATCTTTAAAAATCATCCAGCCAAGGAAGTCACTCTTCTTATGGTAATAAGAAATGAGTTCGTCATCTGATGTTCTTTTCATAAGCCTAATTTAACTGCTTGAGGGGAGATAGGCTGCTTTAAAAACAACTACTTTAATTAGCATTAAATGGTTTGAATTTAACAGTTTTGAGGGGAGAACTTCATTGGTAATGAGACAAATTTTAGATTGACCATATAAACACACCTTGCACGTATTTAAGCTTTCTGTTTCTCGTGTGTTTAGTCAGTTTTCACGTACACAAACTCTGGCTCGGATGAGCTACTGAAACAGAGCACAGCTGTGCTGACAAGAAAAGAGCTGTGCCCACTTGTGCCAGCTGAGCATGTGTCCCCTCTGTGGTCGTGTTTACATGTGGTTTATTTTTAAGTAGAGGATGGAATGGCTTTTTGGTCAGATACAGGATTTATTGTCAGAAATGCAAGTTTTTATTTCTGCTCTGGTCCTGACTTCTTGTGCAGCCTGGAGCGAGCACATAGTTCCCTTACTCTGTCTATGAATTGAGTGTTATTAGGTGGGATAAATACTTAGATTAGTTGGCTTGCAGTGTCAGTCAGAGTATGAAAATAAATACCTTTTGAAGCTGTGAGCCAGTTCTTCAGCCAGGTGAAGGTGAAATGGTTTCCCTAAACCCCTGGAGGTATCAGGGTAGCTTCATGTGATCTGAAGGTCCATGTACCTCTTGGGAGATCTGGAGTTCAGCCTTTAAAACATATCAGGGTTTGCATACTGGAGATCCTGTAAAGGCTGGAAGGAATCTGTAAATGTTACCTATTAATGGTCTCTGTTATTAGAAGGAAAAAAAGTTTGTGTTAAATTTTTCAGATTGGCAGTGCACTTAAAGCTGGAGCAAATTTGATTCTGCAGGCTGTGCAGAAGTGAAATAGGTCACCGTCACTACTATGGTGGGCTTTTTTCCTTCTTTGCTTTGACAACACTTTGCAAAGCTTGAGGAGAGAAATTACACACAGCTGTAGAATACTTACTTTAATTAAAGAAAAATCTATGTCTGTATAATCTAAGGGAAGGAAATAATAAAGCTGAGGAAACACGAAAATACCTGCAGGCTACTTGGCTTCAGTAAAATGACTTTGCATTGAAAATATATACTGTACTTGCCCAACGGAATGTAAAATATTATTTATTTACTCTGTGATGAGGGCTGACCCACTTATTTCTGTCACCATATTAAATGGTGAGGGGCATGAACACTGTCTCCAGGTTAATATTTCACTGCTCTCCAAGTCTTTTTGTCCTTGTCAAATATTACACAGCTTCTGTGTATGGCTGAGTTTTTCTTGCTAGATGTGGTTAGGACAGAAAATTAGTTTTGGCCCATACCATGCAGACCTCCAAAAGAAAAGGCCTGAGGGGGAGAGTTTATTTAGTAACCCTTTACAGCCCTGCATGGCAATCAAGTGCTTCAGCACAGCCCCAGATGCCTTAGTGCAGCTGTGAAAGGCACTGCTTGGTGTGCAAAGGACAGCTCAGCCACTACAGCACATCCACAGGCCAACTAATCTTTGCTCTTTATGTAAAGGCTATTTGCAGCTCTCTCTGACAACTTCTATGACTTTTCTTTCATCAGCATACATTTTTTAAACTACAGTGTTCCCCTTTTCCTCTTCTGCACTCTTCCAGAAACATAAGCATTTGTGTTTTGCCAGACCTTTTGCTAAATGTTGGCTCCCTTCTGTCACAGGAGAATGTTGGGTGAAAAGAAAACTACTACTTTGTCCCTGTGCTTTCTCCTATATTGTGTCATTTTGTTCTGCTAGACAAACTATTCTTTGATTTAGAGGGGTTGAAGTATGAGTGCATAATAGATTATCTGTCACTGGGCCAAATCAATCATGGTTAACAGTGTATTGACAAGGCATGTAGCAACTATCCTTGACCTGAGGTTTAAAGTACCTGTTGTCAACATCATGTGCTTCTTGTTCCTGCTTGGCATGAACTTTGAGGCAGAATATTCTTTATCAGCTCTTTTATTATTAGATGTGTAGTAGTTTTGTCTCTGACACTTATTTTTTTTCTTTTTAACTAATATAGGCCTCTCTTTTCATTTGTGTGGCACAGAAGAACCCAGCCAGGCAGCACTCAGAGTTTTAAAAATAAAAGAGAGAGAACCTCTTTTGATTTAAATAGAAGCCAGCCTTTGAACACTGAGATAACACTGAGATTTTCATTGTGATTAGGCTGCCATTTAATTGCCCAGGCCAGGATGTTTTACATATTCATTTGTGGTACCTGTTTTTGGAGGGAAAGCATGGAATTCTTTTTGTCCATTATGGCAGTTCCTTTGTTCCTTTAGTCACTTTTAGCATTTATGCTTCAGCATTTCTTCCCCACAGCCCTAGGCACTATGCACAACAGGGTGATTTGAGCCTGTGAACATCCCTGCTGAACTTACTGGTACTTAAGTTCAACATGTGCTTAAATGCTGAAGTAGGAGCTTATTTTGGGTCTCCATGCATCCTTACAAAGATGAAGTGGTGATGTGGAGTAAGTAAAGAAATTACTGCCAAGTGAAAAATAAAAGACTTGGAGGAATATTATTGATGTACTTTGCTGCTTCAGGAGAAATCTATTTGGTCAGCTTCCAGGCAAGCAGTGTCTTTGCTGTAGTATGGCTTGTGGTTTATGGACAAATGAAAATGTATTTTGCCTATACCACCTAACAGTGGTACTAAACCTTCATCTTACTTATCAGAACATCCATATATTCACACAAGAATGACCCAGCTTCTACCAGGATGGATTTTTCATCATTGTTCTGTATTTACTTTCATGGAAATGGGGGATGTTGAGCCTGGAGAAAAGGAGACTGGGGGAGACCTCATCATTCTCCACAACTGCCTGAAAGGAGCTTGTAGTGATGTGGGTGTTGGTCTCTTCTCACAGGTAACAAGTGACAGGATGAGAGTTGTACCTGAGAAAGTTTAGATTGGGTAGAAGGAAAAATGTCTTCACAGAAAGGGATGTAGAATATCAGAATGACTTCCCAGGGCAGTGGAGGAGTCACTGTCCTTGGAGGTGTTAAAAAATCACATAGATGTGTCACCTGAGAGCATGGTTTAATGGTGAACAGGTGAATGGTTGATGGTTTCTCTTGATCTTAAAGGTCTTTTCCAACATGAGGGACTCTATGATTCTGTCCAAATGCTTTCTTGCATTGTCTCCTAGCCCAGACACCCAAATGCCTTCTGTTTGCGTAATTAATGATATGTTAATATCTTTTCTGCACCTTATCTCCCAAAAGGGGTTTTTTGAAGGGGAAGGATAAATGTTTTCCTCTGTGGACCAGCCTGTAAATACATGCTGTAGGCAAGGACGAGTAGCTTGCTTCCTGTTTGGGTCAGAAGTGAGGAGGTTTATGGTGAATCTTAGCTCCTGCTCTTCTGTATTTGTTCCTTTTTCCTGTTTGATCTATGCAAGAAGCTCAAAGTGAGATCATGGTGTTTATTGCAAGTTGCCAATCAGTTTAATCCTCACACCAAAGTCACAGCCAGGCACTGGAGAGTTGATCTCCACCTTGAAGATGTGGAGATGTGAAATATGTTTTGTACTCACAGGTATGGCTGATTTACTGGTTTTTTGTGGGAATTCTTGCATGCTTGCAAAAGGGTAATTATGTGAACCATAAAAGCTTCAGACATAATTCTTAGGGGAAACAATATCAGGCACTATGAATTTGTATGTAAACATCTAAACAATAGATCATGCTTTAAGAGGATCATGTACTGCTAAACTGCAGGGTTCCAGCAGATTTATTTCTTGGGACAAAGCTGTGGAATTAAGTAATTCTGTGTCCTCCTGTGTTTTTCATTATATAAGTGCTTAGCTTCTGCAGACAAAACTTTAAGGAACTTTGAGCATCATCATACAAAGACTTCAGACTATCCTTTTGCCAAAACCTCCTAGTGAATGAATGAATTCAAAATAAATTATCCTTCATCATTGTAACCTGTAATCAAGCATAGAGAAATTAAACTGAAAACACAGGCAGAGAAACTGCATTTTTAACACCTTATATTCTTTTCATGGTGCAAATTTGAAGATACCCATCTGTTTGATTATTTTTTTCCCCCTTAGCTGGATTGTGATATCCATATATTCCTCATGTCCATTTCAGCAGAACTGAAATATAGACCTGGCTCTGTGTGAGAGCTGTGATGGATTTTATAACTGTGTTGCAAAGTTTCACATTTCCATGTGCCAGAGCAGGGAACTACATCTCCATTTCAGGAAAAAAATGAGCTCACAGTGTGCCTACTGTGTGATTTGTGTGCCAGTCACACCTCGTCACCGTGTTCAGCACACATGCAATGCACTCCTCTGTTTTGCTTGGCTCAAGTCTGAGGAAAGCCAGGTTACAAGAAAGTGTTTAAAGTTTTTATTAATGCATTTATTATGGTGCAGTATTGGATTATCACCTGCAGGAGCCCAAATGTGGAAACAGTTTTGAGACGTGCAAGTAGTATGGCAACAACAAAGAGATGGAGCTCAAGAAGAGAACACTGATCACTGTTTATAGTAAATATGAAACAAATAAACAGCTATTGTAGCACAAACAGGTGATATTGTCAGGAATGACACTGAGCTTTATTTTGTTTAGGACAAAATAATGAAGTCCTCATTTCCTTACATCTCTATAAATAAACAAAGACAGAAATGGTATAAAAGGTATAAAATAGGTCTGAGCCTCACTACTTCTTTAAAGTGACATAACCTGATCATTTTTATCCTCTCTTTCTTTGGCTGAAATGGTTATGGTATTGATGCAAGGAAGGTGGATACAGGGTGCTTTAAATTTTCATAGAAAAAGTTTTTAATGTTACTTTTTAATGTAACAGTCAAACAGCTGCTTCTTCTCCTCGCTATGAAGGCAAATGAGAGAGCCTGGTAGAGGTTTCAGGAGAGAGAAGGAAGAAGTGGATGTTTTCTATGAGTAATGCTGTTGGTTGGGGTGAGGACAGAGGTGGAAGTGCACACGGAGATACAGATGGCCATGAGCACAAGACAAAAAACAAGTGTTTCCAGAAATCACAGTTTTTTGTTACAGAATATTTTATAAGTTTTATAAGTTTTGACACTAGTTGCTGTTGCAAAGAGAATGGTGTTAGGTCACAGATTTAACCCAGGATTTATCTATTTCTTTTAATACTGGAGATATCCAAGAACTGAAGTACAGGCTCGATGTTTCAGTTATTTGCTTTTCAGAATTTCCTCGTCATGTGTCACTTGATGCCCTGTTCCACTGTTGGTTCCCATGTTGTCCATTCCCTTATAATCTCACAGAGACCTCAACCTCGTTTTCTTAGTGAATTCCGTGATTGCTGGACTTCCTCTATGTATGAAACACTAGTGCATGTCCTTCCCTTCACTCCAGCTCTTGGGACATCTGCTTGTTCCTTCAGTGACATTCATTGTCACCTCTTCCAGCCACCACCATTTCTCCTTTCAGGAGTTCAGAGCACTCTCACCAGCCCTTATCTCAGGACTTGAGTGTGACCATGTGCTCCTTTCCCAACAGCTTCCCTGCAGGGTTATGTTTCCATACAGTCCCTTTTGGCTATTCCAGATAATGGTGCCATTGCTGAAAGAAAATATTTAGCAGGACCACAGAGAAGGCTTTGGGGTCTTTTCTTTTTCTGTGGTGGTTAAATGCCAAGGCTTTCAATAACTTCAGTTCCAGCTGGGTCATTGGGATTCTGAACTATGTACTTCAGCATAGTTTATGGATTTTAAACCTGTCACATTGTACTTTTATTATAGATATGGTCTTGCACTTGTAAGCTGTTTTCTTGATCTTTTGCCAGCAAGGCTTTTGTAGCAGTCTTTGGAAGATATACTGTAGCAGCTCCCTTTTATAATATCTATCATTAATACCTCTTTGGCATCTTGAAGAATTTCTTCTTTGCTGGAGATTGGAGCAGTTGATTAAGCAGCCTTTTGCTGTCCTCAGGCAATTTCTCAGTTTTCCACCTTGTTTCAAATCTACCTTTCTAGCAAAGGTCCTGGAAAAAGGTTGTGGCAGGGCAACTGCAGCCCTTACCTTCATGGTAATAATAAACTGTTTGAAAAATTTCAATCAGGCCAAAGCAGAGAGACAGCTTTAATGAGGATTTGTAGTGACCTTCTGTTTCATAGTAGGTGGATTCTGGCACATTGTCAATTTTAATTCTTACTGATCTTCCTGCGGCTTTTGATACCAGAGATCATAAGTTTCTCTTAAAATACCTGTAGAAGCTCCTGAGCCCTGCAGGCTCCATTCTGACATTGCTTCATTAGTATTTGCCTCAGTGGTGCCAGTTTGTCACTGTAAATATCTCATCTTCTGATATTGCCCCTGTGAACTGCCAGGTTCCCCAGGGCTATGAATTGGGCGGGTCCCTGGGATTCCTCTATGTATATGTGAACAGCAGCTTGCGTTCTCAAAACTTGTACACATGATAATGACCTGCAGAAAGGGCTTGCACGTGGTTATTTCTTACAACTATTTCTGTGTGTGGAACAGCAGAACTTGCCTGTCAGAGTGCAGGCTGTAAAATCTTGCAAAAGTAAATTGCAAACAAAAATGGGGTTCTGGTTGTCTGTTATCTCATTTTGATTGAATCACATTGTTTTTGTTTTTGTGGGAATACAACTCATATCATATCTCACACTGAAATGATTTCTGAGTTCTGTTATTCACAACCACTGTGGATTTAGCTGTGGGAGCCCAATCTGACAGGGATTATGAATTGAAGTCCACCACCACCACAGTTCACAGTCCAGGGTATGAAAGTGAACTGAAATCAATAGTGGTTTGCATTATAATGTGCCTGCCTCTGAACTGGAAACTGAAGAATGGACACATCACCTGGGTGTGCCTTTGCAGCTTTCAGCAGAGGGTAAAGTGGCCAATAATAACAAAGTTCAACTTTATTTTGTAGAATTTGGAAAATCCCACAGGGAAATGCTTTTTTTTTGACACCATGCATGATTGTTTTCTTCTCTTAGTGCTTTGATTTATGTTTGACACATAATAAGTTTGCATGTATTTCTAATTTATGTAGTTTCTTCAAATTTTGTAATTTCATGTGTTTTTGCCACTTATCTCAAATTACTATCAGCTGTAATTATTACACTGTTTTCCCAAGTACAAATGAAAATGCAAGCTAAAACCAAGACAGCAACCCTCCTATTCCACATGAGACAATTTCTGTGTTTAATACCCTGCCTCTAGTCAGTTATTATAGAGCCCTTATCTGTGTAATTCACTGTTCTGTCTCCACCAGTGGTCAGAAAGCACAAGGCAGCAGCTAGCTTAAATACACATCTAGAAATTGTTTCATGATTTCAAATTATTTTTACTGCTTCTAGTTTTATCTAGCTGGCTTTTAGTTCATTATTTTCTAAATAAATCCAAAGAAATGGTAGTATCTGATGCTTTTGTTTAAAAAAAAAGTTATATTTCCTAGTAGAACCTCATCAGATTAAAATAATGGATTCAAACCTATGAGTCTGTAAACCAGTGCTGCTGCTTCTCTTGAGTTCTCTTAAAGCATGAGAATCTGTAAATGTTTTTCCTACATAAGAACACTTTCATAACATAAATTATTAGAAACGTGCCAGTGTTTCTAGTTTCTCTAGACAATGCTGTGTGGGGTTTTTTTATTTGGTTTTTTTGTTTGTTTTTTTGTTTGTTTTGTTTTTTGTTTGTTTTTTGTTTGTTTGTTTTAGTTTCTCAGCCTCAGGTGGCAGGGAACTCCCTCCCAGCCCTAGGATGTGGATAGCTGAGCCAACAGGTATGCTCTGTTTTCAAGGGCTGCCTTACTGTTCTTTTCTGTCTGTTGTTTTTGATTAATCTGAGGCACCGTGACCATCAGATAGCATTGTTGAGCTGCAATGTTTAGGTGCTGTTTGTTTCCGTGAACCAGAAAGACAGCATCAAACCTTATCACCCGAACTAAACGCTGCCAGCACAGCTCCCCTCCCCCAGGGGCTGCGCTGGCTTTGTGTTAAATAGCATATTGATTACAAGATTACAGCATTTGTATGTAGAAAGTGAACGGTCATGGGCTTTTACATTTCAATTGCCTGTTTATCTCTGCGGAAAATTGTACCCGTTCACAGAGGAACTGCTTGGGGTGATTGGGCACAATGTGGGGGGAATTACCGGGACAAAGAAGCAGGTCTGTGCTCTTCTGGGGACTCTGTTCTTCGGGATCCCTGGACCTCTGTGTGTGAGCATCAGTGGCAGAGGGAAAGGTGTCGAGGCTTTGCCTGTGTTGTCACCGATGCAGAAGGTGGAGTCTCTTCTTTCCTTCCCCTTGCGTTCCAGCCACTGAGGGTGATGTGGAAAACGCGAGAATTTCTTAATCCGGAATGCAGCACCTGCAGCTGTGAAGCAGTGCTGCTGTGTAGGGGAAAGTGGCACTGTCTCTGCAGTGGGGACAGCCAATTCATGTAAGGAGTGAAGTGGGGGCCAGCGTTAGCTATAGGATAGTGTGTTTTGTCACTAACTGCATAAAGCAATTTTGATTGTTAGGTGGATCACTCACTCCTGGATGTATGGTGGGCATCTGCCCAGGATTGCTGCAGAGCCCTTTGGAGTACAGCTCCAAACTGCAGTATCAAAACAGGAAAGAGAAATTACTGGTCAGATGGTAGCCAGTGCTGCTCCCCTTTTGAAGGCCCCAGTGAGTTAGTTCTTTCAAATGAAATTTAGGATTCCAGTTATGTGTGCAATTAGTCTGCAGAATTGATTTCTACTATTTTGATATCCTAGTATCAACACCAGGGATTATTAAAAAACAATTGCCTCTCTTTGATGCAGCTCTAGAGTTTTATTTGCATTATAGCAGCAATACCTCTTTAGAGAAAGGCAGCAAAGTCACTAGCTATTGACATACTAGAAAGAAAAGCTTCATTAAGGTATTTTGTGAGTGGGAGAAATTCAAAGAATGTCCCAATAACATCAGTCTCATCATTACTGCGTTGCCACAGCTAGAAATCTGGAGAATGTAGAATTAATTGAGTCTGAGCTAGGATTTTGGGCAAAGTCACAAAGAGAATTAAAATCCTGATGCTGACCTTACTCATGAACTCAACCTCAACCTGCTCAGTCCACTCTGCCTCTGCACTGAAAAGCTGAGCTTCTTTATTATGTCAAATTTCTTTTAATTTTCCTCTAATTGTACATACACAATGATTATACAAAACAACACAGTGAGAAGGGAATCTCCTAGTTATGCTCAAAATAAAAAGATCTATTTAAAATATTTTGAAATATCTGAAATTCATAACACTGCATCTCTCCAGACATCATCTGGTGATTTACAGAACAGTATTAGTAACAGAATATTTTTAAATGTTTCAGATTAGCAATTCAAATCAGACCAAATGCAAAATAAGTACTTGACAAGATATCAAGAGTCAGCTGTGAAGCTACCAAAGTAAAGAAACTTGAATTTCCTTGACAGATGCTGTACTAAAATCTTGATTGTTTTTCATTGACCTAATGCCAAAAAAAAAAGGCTGATTAAAAAACAAAATAGCTAAAAGATACACAGTTATTATTGTGGTTTTACCTGCATAATCCATGTCATCGGGTAACTTGTGCAAAAATCAAGGCATGGGCAAAGGAGATTTTACATAATCATTAAGGGAGAGAGCTGTGTTCTGATTGCACTGAATTACCTGGATGTCAACATGTAAAGATTTGGGATGTTTTTAAATACAGTATGTTAAACCAGATGGAATCCTTTTTCTGCTGCAAGGTGGCTAAGGGTATTTTATTTTGGAAGGATTCCACAAAGTAATTATTACCCAGTTCTGTAACTGTTATAGAATGTAGGAAACTCAGAGAAAATAATAATTAAAATTTTAAATGTGTGGGTTTTGGGAGGGTTATTTTTCTTCCCTCTGAGAAAATGCAGTTGTTCAAATGCCTGCTAATTAGACTAGGGATGGTCTATATTAGATTACCTTCTTCCCCTTTCTGATGTATTTGGAGAGTATGTTTCAAATTATTTACAGTCTTGAATTGGTGAGATATTCCCAAATGTTTCTCTGACTTTTTTTCCCTGCTCTTGCCTCAGATTTAATATAATTAGTTCTCTCATTTTCATTAGGTTACTCAGGCTGATGTATATCCTGAATGAAATCTTCTTTTTTCGTATTTAACTATTAGTTAACCCAGCAAGATCTGATATTTATTTTGGTGTTTTAAATTCCCATCTAATGCATTTCAATAATGTGAGGTTAGATTTGTAATGACACCTTAATTATTTGGTTTTCTTTTTATCAAATACATTGCTTTGTGGCATTATACAGCATTTTATCCTTTTTAACTGTTGGCTTTTTTTGCCATCTAATCATATTGCTTTAGACTTACTCTGAATATACACCCAGGCAGTGCACAGCACTGGTAAATCTGTTTTGTTTTCCTGATATGTATGAAGCTCTGATTCTGGATTTGTTTTTATTTTTCCTGAGGATTCCCTCTCCTCCTCTGTCCTTTGTCAGCCTGGTCCCTTTCACACCTTATGGGGAGTAGGAAATAATCCTACCATTAAGAGGAGGATATACAATCTATTACTTTTCCTGCCATGATCACAGCAGTCTCCCTTAGTAGCTAAATGTTTTGTCCTGTCAACTCTTTTGCAGATCAGGTTATTAAGGAGTAGAATATTGATTATTTAGGATGAGATTTTTAAAGCTTGCCTAGAGGGTTGTGGTGTCCAATTAGAAATTAATGACTCAGAGGCAGCTTTGAAAATCCCACCTGTTGAGTTGAAGCTTTCAAATGAGTCTGAAGTTAAGAGCCATAATGAGTGCACAAATGGTGTGATATTTTCCTGTGGCTGGAAGAAGTGTTAAATACCAGCTGTATATCTTCATGTCAAATAATTAAGGAAGTTAACAGAAGTAGACTTCAGATGAATAAACTGATCCTATTTTCCTTGTAACAGGCAGTTATTTAAAAATACTAAGGCACAGTGCAGCCCTGGTAATGACAAATTTTGTCTAGAAAGTCATGTTATATTTGTTTGCTAAGATATTTAATCACCTACTGTGACATAAGCTTAGAGCAAGAATAAAAGCAGGGAACATAGGTGTGGATTTTTTTTTTTTCTATTGGAGAAAGTGGAAAAAATAATTTTAAGTTATTTTTAGGACATAAAAGTAATAGTACATCAGCCATAAGAATAAAACTAAAGTGCTGTTCTGTGTGCCAAAGATTTTTTTTTCTTTTTTAATGATTCTGAGGGTATGGCAGGTGAATCCATTTAGCAGGTCTAATGACTGGAAAGTGGAATGTTTTTCAACTAGTGTGGATGAAACGATCTGCAGCCCATCAGGGTACAGCTGGAATGATGTCATACATGGTTATGCTTTAATTCTTCCTGCATTGCTAAAGGGGGAACAGGGTCTGTAATATCCTCTGACTGCCTTGTTGAATGCAAATCCTTGAGCTGGAAATGGAGAGTGTTCTCTTTCTCCACATGACTAATGTTAATTTCTTTAGCAGAAAAAAAATTTAATAAGTCTCTCTAATGGTAAATTACCATTTATTGTAAATGTGCCACATAAAGGAAGTAATAAGTCATTATTATTGACCTATTACTGGTCTTTCTGTTTTACCTCTAATTAAATAAGAAAGTGCACTTTGAGTTAATATGCTTTTTGTTTGAATATCCTTTTTTTAGTTCAGAACTGGTACCAATACTCCAGCACACTGTAGGAATCACAGCTTTCTCTTAGATTTTTTTTTTTAAGCTGGGGTCTGAAGTTTTCTCCTTAGCTGTTCTTTAACTGGATCCCCTCCACCCCATTTCTCTCTTTTGTAGACTTCTACTCCCAATATTTTATTGGACTCTTCTAATCACTTGTTTGCTTCTCAAGCACAAATGTGGGAGCTTTTCCTGTGGGGAGATAGTGCCCTACTGAGCTTCAAACTTCAAACTGGTGACTTCAAATATGTTAGTGCTTGAAATAATGGATTAGAATATGGAAAAAATGAGAGGAATTATAAAGGAAATCCAGAAATTTGCAGGATGTGAGTGATGTTATGGCACAGCAGCTGGAAAAGCTGAATGATTGAGGTGGTGGAGTAGTGTGTGGGTCATGCAGTGTTAGAAAGGAGCCTCAGTTCTCTGGGTTTGGGACACCTGTGCATATACAGAGAACTGCCAGTAGGGTAGGAGCTATCCCAGAATAGGCTCAGGAGCTGAAATCAACATCTGGGAACCTGAAAGCAAAGTATTCTTAAAGTTATTAAAACCAGCTGTGATTCTTTCTCATGTTTGTGTTGTTTTTTTGGGGTTTTTTTATCCCCTCAGGTCAGAATTTCTTTCTGCATAACAGGACAGGGCTAGCAGGAAGAATCACAGGAACTGCTGTGTCATTTGATACATAGCCTGGGGGAAAGGCTTTCCTTGGAGCTGGGAAACCTGGACTTGAACCTTGTTAGGTAAGGATGGCCTTGGATGTGACCTCTCACACCCTGGGCAAAGGCAGGAGAGCTGTGATAGTGTGTGGAGGTGAACAGTGTAATCACCACCATATCAGTCACACTCAGGAAACCCTGTGTCAGGCCACATAAGCCTGCCTGAAGAAGGAGTCCAGTACTCTGTGTGCTAGAACTTGTCTGCATCTCTGAGGGAATGTTTTCATTCCAGCACTTAGGATGCTCTGTGTGCTCAGTTTTTTCCCTGGGCTTCAAGTGCATTACTTGTTTTGAATCCCACTGTGAAATGTGGAGTTTCTCCATGCATTGCAGACATCAGGCTCTGAACTCCGAGTTCCCTCCTTGGGATCAGAAGCCTAGAAGTTAAATTTGCCTGTTCTTTATAGAGCCCTGTGTCTTTTATTGGACATGCCTAACCCCAAGTGTGTAGCCAGAGTGCAAAGGCAATGTGTTGCTCATGTCTCTTGAGTGATCCTGTTGCAGTAATTGTCACTGGGGATACTCCAGGGTCACCCTTGCTCAACCAAATGTTGGCAACAATACTTTAATGATAGTGGGGGCAAAACTTTGCTTTGTAGCTCTGGAAACTCCAGTTTGAATATGCTGATGTGAAAGTAACTGCACCAAATTTATTGTAGTATGATGGAAATGTAACCATTGAAAATTGATCCTCAGCTGATGATAATGAATATGTTAATAAATGTTGATGCTTCTTAAGTAAAAATTTAAAAGTGAGGCCAGCCTTTGTTCTTCAATGTACATGACTAATCCCTCTAAATTTGACTCAGTAGTAAAACTCAGCTCTCTTGTTCATTTGCCTATTTTTAAAGAGTAGATATTAAGTTGAGGAAGTCAAAAACCACTGCTGTTACTTGAAAGAGCATTGCTAAAGGGTGTTGCTACCTGAGGCCTGGGAGTCCTCCTAGGCTGTTGTGATGCAGGTAGGGATGGCAGGCTGGAGATGTTGCTGAAGGAGTAATAAAACCTATTGGAATAATGCAGTTTAGCTAATTGCCTCTATCCAAGAAAAAAAACCCAAACTTATCCATTCTGGCAGGATTGGCATTGCCCTATAGCAGGATTTCTTAGAAGAGAAGAAAAATTTCCAAGAATTCCTAAATGGCTGATCTATTTAGATCAAACTTTTAAATCCCTGGTGACTTTATTGGTAGTCTTCAACAGTGGTCCTTAATAAGATGGAGACAAAATAGGAAGTCTAATTTCTCTTTTAATGCTCTTTGTAGAAGAGTTCTGATGTAGAAAATCAATACTTCTATTCAAAGGAAAGCTATTGAAACAAATAATATTACTGATTGGCAGGCTCAGCAGGCTTTTTACTTTGATTACATTCTTGCTGACAGTACTGCACTGGTGTTTAGAAAATAAAAAAAAACCCAACTTTTAACTGCTTTTGCTATGAAACAATTTAAGCAATATAGTGTTTGGGATATAATTGAAATAAACTTCAAGAGCAAAGGAAAACAAATTCTTATTTGTGCTAAAAAATACTTGTATTAATAGCAAATAGATTCTGTATGTCAGCTCAAGGACAGCTGCAGTCCCACAAACCCCTTGTTTTGGTTGTTCATGTTTGAAATTTTTTTAAAAGTTTGTATTTTACTGAATTCTTAAGATAAAAATATAATACTTGGAATTTTTTACAGTTACATTTTAGCCCATACTTAATCAGAGGCATTTTCCTTGTTACATCTGGGAACACAGATTACTCAATGGTCTTTCTTTGTCTGTGCCAGCTCATATAATTCACATTTTTATTACCCTGATCAATTGAAACATTTTATTAAAGGTCAAAAGAAAAGAAAAATTGTAAAATTAGGAATGGAAATGGATTTGATTAATGATTGAAAGGAAATATGGAAGCAAATGATCCAATTTATTACCTTTTTCTATTTGATAAGTGTCTTTGTTTCTAGCTCTATATTTTGCTCCAGCTGCTTTGACTATACAACTATCTGTTCCTTTTCTCCCCAGCCATGTAAAAACATGGGAGAAATCTGCATCAAGCTGTGAGTGGGCAAAATGGATGGTAACAGCAGCATACATCATAGTGTTAAACTTGGGCAAGTAAACTCTGTGCAGGAGGTTTTTCCCTGAGACATAAACTGTAGTGCTCAGCATTTATGGGGTGCCAAAATATAAACAAGACATTAGAGAACATCCAGAGGAGGCCACGAGGAAGGTGAAGGGCCTTGAGGGGAAGATGTGTAAGGAGCAGCTGAGGGCACTTGGAGACTGAGGTCAGACCTCAGTGTGGTCTTCAATATCCTCAGGAGGGGCAGTGGAGGGTCAGGTACTGACCAAGGAAATGGGAGGCTTGGGCTGGATTTCAGGAAAAGGTTTTTCACCCAGAGTGGGACTGGGCACTGGAACAGGCTGCTCAGGGAAGTGCTCACAGCACCCAGCCTGTGTGAGTTCCAGAAGTGCTTGGACAACACTCTCAGGCACATGTTGGGATGCTGGCCTTGATGATCCTGATGGGACCCTTCTAACTCAGTATATCTTATGATGCTATCTGAGTGCAAAAAAGTGATTCAAGTGCTTTATATGATGTCATATAGCACCCATGGAGGGTGAAGAGGTTGAATACCTTCCAGATCAGCTTATCTACTAACATGTCCTTCATCTTGTATCGTCTTGGGCTTTTGCAAATAAAACTTTTATTTTCCCCTGCAGCCAGAAGGAGTGTAGCTTTAGTTACAGCTCCTTTCCCATCCCCCAAATGACTCCATTATATGAGTGAATGAGGCAAAAGCCTTGTTAAAATGTCATTGGTGTCTGTACATGTTGCATCATCCCACACAAGAGAGTGAATGGAACTGTATGGTCACCCCTAGTTTGTTATTTTTCAGGTTTGGAATTCTGGAGTTTTGATAACTCCATTGTAACAGATCGTGCTGTTGGAACACAAGTGGATTTTTTCTGTGCAATTATACAATACTCCAAATATGTTAACATGCAGTGGTTGAGAAGATTGATGACTTTTACATGCATCAGCAGGGAATTATTTGTGATGTCTCAAGGGGTTATTTTAGAGACAAACAAGACAGCTATTTTGAGCAACAGTCATATAATTCTTTTACATGGACAACTCTTCAAGAGATGTCTGATTCACTGATAATTAAAATTATAAATGAGTCTTGTTTGGCCTGAGTGATTATGTTCATGCTCCAGTGGCCATGGTCTCTAAGTACTAAGGCATATAATTAGACCCTTCTTTGACCTTTCAATATCACGTTGACCATATCTGGGCTCTAATAGATCCACAGCCCAGATAGTTGTGCAGGGCCAGATGGTGTTTTCATGCAAAATTAGTGCAAGGGTTTGCTTCAAAGCTCCTAGCTTGATGCACAGCAGAAGAATAGATGATTGAAACAGGGTCTCTGGTGTGATATGATAAACTGTGACTGAATTTACTGAGGGTGGGTGGGCTCCTCATGTGTATCATCCTCCTTCCTGCCCAGCATGCTCCATGTCCTTCTAGGTTCTTCAACTCGTAATTTTTGTAACATTTTCCTTTCAGTTCAGCAGCAAGATGAAGGGGTTTGATCTGGCTGTAGGAATAATGAATATATTTTTACTGGTAACAAACTTTAATGTGTTCAGCTAAGTAAGACAACTCTACTTATGACAAGTACAGAATTTGCATGAAGAATCTATGTACTTCATGCATCTTTAGAAAACACTACCTTCCCAAATTGCAAGAAGAACAGAAGTTTTTCATTCAAATGCAGTTTTGTAGTGTGGGAGACTTTCATGTATAAAATGCAATTATGAAATTTTAGTTTGGTTGTTTCCACTTTAAGTGTTTTAAATTTTGATGATTTTTGTACAGCAAAGGCTCGCACAATAAGGAAGATGACAAAAGACAGATGACAACAAGTCTGTCAGAAAGTGATGAGAATTTCATAAAGGTTGAAGAAGTCAGTCAAGATAAACATTCTCTTGAAATATCCTGATGAGCCTGAACTTTCAGAAAGTAGTAAATGTTCAGTGTATGAACACAACATTTCTTTCAGGTACCCATGAATACAAATACTCATTATGTGAATTATAATAATTATGTAAATTATATAATCATTATGGAAATAAAATGAATAAATAGAATCTAGGGAAAAGTACCTATCAGCTCCACATTTTGACTGCAGCTGTTACTTAACCTTGCCTACTTGGTAATTCATCAAGAAATAATTAAAAATCTCTAATATTCTGTGCAGTCTTTAAATCTGTGCATAGGAAGGCATGAGGCACACAAGTTCTATACATTCACTGATTTCATGCTAACAAGTTGACAAGATCCTGACTAAACTGTGTAGCTTTAGTACTGCTTTACAGAGAATTGATATTTCCTGGGTTTTTTCCAAAGTCATCTGTGAGAATTTCTCTGCATTTTCCCTTTAATACACTCAGGTGGACTTTGGAAATGAAGTCCAGCAGTAACATTTTCTGGCAGTGCCTCCATTTTCCACTGTTCATTTAAATGATTTACATCATCTTCTACCCTGAGCCCAGACAGAGTCTGCATTCTCTACCTACTGCTGCAGGTAATAGGCCCAAGATGTATTTGGAAGCCCAGAGGAGGAATTATTGAATTTACATACTTTGTGTATGAGGAATGCAACAGTCATGTAAAATAATTAACTGATGTTGTCAATATAAAAGAGTACAATACTTTTCTGTTACTGATTTTAATCTAGTCTTTTGGTAAATACCTTTACTTCTTAAATTTTTTACTTTTACCTGTGAAAGAAATTGATGTAGATTTTACTTGGGGTTTTTTGCCCAGGTTTAAACTGGGCTGCTGCATATGATGTTACACAGTGGCAAATTAAGGGTTTTCTCTGATGTTTTTTCTTGGTTTTACATATAAGTGGGAGAAAGGCACTAACTTAATAGATTTGTAATAGCTTTGTGTGGTTATAAAACAGATGAAGATTTGTGCTCTGTGCTAAGGGTCATTCAGTTTTGTGGGGTGTAATTTCCTTCATAAGTACTTACTATGACTTACTCAAAACGATGTGCCTGTGCATGGCATGGAATTGCTTCAGGAGTCCTGTTCCTCACTGCTGTGAGAATTGTTCTGCCAGAAAGCCACTTGTGAGCTAAGGAAGTGCTAAAAAGGGCTGAATAAACTGCAAATCTTCATTTATGGGCATTCAGGTACTGGAAAGTATGATCTGACTTTGAATCCTAGGGTTGCTCCCTGTTTTTGCTTAATGACACCTTTCATTCTAGACCAAGGACAGTTTGTGTTATCCACTGCTGAAATGGATTTAATGCTGGTGTTTAAGCCTTGTTAGCAGCAAGCAAAGGAAGTTGGAAGGAGAGTTGACCCTTTATGTACCTGCATCATCTTCTTTTGGAGATCAGCTTTCCTAGGAAAGATGTGATGGGCAAAGGATGGATACATGGGTAGATGGGGAAGGGCTCCCTATTGCCCTTTTGAAAAGCAGAGTGTGTTACTTGTGTGTGCCTGAGGCACACTGAGAACTTGTGGAGTTGCATGTTCAGGGAGCAGAGTGTTACAGGATTTGGGCTGGGGTGGCTCAGAGAACACTGAACATCTGGCAGTGAGCACCCAAGAAGTCATTAAGGGTTTGGGGTCTGACTCCCTACTGAAAGGATGGACTTAATCCTCATATGTCTCTGGTTTCCTTTCATGACTCCAGTCAGCTTGCCTGACTTTTACTTTGAAAGGGACAATTCCCATTTATTCTGCTGTTGCTCACAGAAGAGATGTGGTTCAACATAACAGCCCAGGAAATTTTCAAGCCACTCGGAAAAACAGAAAATCCAATATAGGAGTCCATAAGAAACCTGAGTTGGACAACTTAGAATATCTTGCTCTAAGATTTATTTATTTTTAACCAGTGAAGAACCTGCTTTAATTATCATGTAGTTTCTGTTATGCTGCACAAGTAGAGAGTGCACACCTGCTTTGTTAAGGCCTTGCTGTCTTTGTGGTTACTTGGGAGAAACAACCCCTTTTCCAAGGCAAGCATATCATGAGCATCTCCTTTCAACTGACTGTATTTTAACTATTAACTATGAAATCCTGATTTAAATAAGAATAGATTTTTTTGCTGAAGTAATTTTTTTCTATTTGGTTTGAGTCTTTGCTTATGTATTCTCATTTTCTAAGGCAGCTGCTTAGGTTTATGCAATACTAGATAATGCTGGCTGAACCTCCTGTGTTTGTTTGCATTATGCTTTTGTTTCATTCTGCAGCTCCAAACGATAGGTTGCAGTAAGTGTTCAATTTCCTGATGAGCCTTAAAAGAACTTTGGCTCTCCAGTGCATCAGCACACGACTCCTGTTTTACCATGATAAGAAAGTATTTGCCTTTAGGGAAAAGGAAAATGATTGAATGCATGTGTTTTACATTACTTGAACCATGATCATTTTACTGAAACAGGCCAAGACATTAACAAGGGTTTGGCCACGAGGGAATTAAGAGTCAGTCGTGTATCTTATATCCTAGTCAGATGCACTTTATTTTAGCAAAATGAATTCAGAGAAGAAAATACCACTTTAGCATTTACATTGCGGTCAGAAGTAATGAAGAATGAGATGTGGTTATACCAAATTCAGTGCCATTATTCATATAGATTTGCATTTAAATCAAAAGCATGTAAAATTTATATGTAAAACTCTGTTCTTTGTAATGCATTTATTGTAATTTAATTCCTGGGTAATTATTTTAGCCTCCACTTAGACTTTGTGCCATTTCCAGACCTTAGATCCACACCCCTTTAGTAGTTGTCTGGCCATACACTTCCTTATTCTAAAATTTTGGGTTTTATCTCTGAGGTGTCCCCTGAGCTGTCAGTTGCTTATCAGTCTTTGAGAATCCATGTGTCACTCTGCTCCCTGAAAGGGCTGGGAAGCCACTTGGTTGGCAGTTCAGATGTTAATCTTGATTTTGTAGCATGGTGCTCTGTGCTGTATCAGAGAGACAGTCATCCATCCAGGTCCTTTCAAACAGCAGCTGCAGTGATGTCCTCTTTTACAGCATGATGTCAGGGGCAGGTGCTGGACCAGTTGCTGATAGTTTGTAAGAAGTGATGCTGTGAAAGGATGACAGTGGTTTGCAGCAGTACTTCATAACCATGCTTCTTTCATAGACTAAACCATGCCTATGAACAGGACTTGGAAAATTCTGAAGTCTTCCTACCAAAAAAAGAATGCCACAATTCAGTGCCTTATTGTTTAAAACAGCACAATAAAAACGAGTCTTCAGGAGATGGTAATTCAGTCTTTCTCCTGAAGCTGGTAGGGCACTGATGGTTTACCATGGAATCATTTAGTTGAAAAAGACCCTTAAGATCACTGAGTCTAACGATTGACCCAGCACTGCCAAGTCTGCTGTTAATTGGAAATGCTTGCCTCGTTGTTTAGAGAATGGTCCTGCAGGACTCTTGGAGGTGCTGGGCTGCCCTGGGAGTCTCCATGCAGGACACAACCACTGCAGCTTGGGCCAGCTCTGTGTTCCTGGGCACCTCCAGCCTAAAGCCCTCACCAAGCCCTATTTCTTCATGGGTGCTGGTCAGACACATGGGGACAATGTGCTTTAAAAGCTGAAATTCTTGCAGCCTGCGTGTTTACATTCATGAAGAGCACAGAGCAGAGCCTTTGGCTGTTTATATCAGTCTGTGCTGGTATTTGCATCTCTGTATGGGTCTGTTGGTTGCTTTCCTGTACATTTTGTGTAGTTCTAACGAGAGGCCCCATGAGACCACAGCTCTTGGGATGTTTCCTCATACGTGCCCAGAGTTCCACACTTAGCTGAAACCGTTTAAAGCTCCAGCCAGGCTTTCTGGTGGTGGATTTGGGAAGTTTCTAAGGGCTGTCCTTTTCCCTGGGCTGTCAGGGTTTCCTGGCTGGGACACGGGAACTTTAGGCCTCATGGAACATGTGGCATTAACCTGTGAAATCAAGATTTTCACTGCAACATAAGCTGTCACCCAGGAAAACAGTGTACAATGCATTTGTGAAATGTATGAAAAGAAGTTCAGGAATTCAGTTAATTAACCACATCAGTTTCTTAACGTGATCAATTTTAATTAAACTGAATTTTAATAGAGATCTGTGTAGTCTGTAGAGAGCAATTGCTAATTCTACAAAGCATGTGCTGCTTTTCACTTCAGATTTGCTCCCATCTAATTAATATGGATAGGGCATTAAGCCTTTTTGGACTCTGGTGGTTTTCATTTCATGACTATTAATGATTTTAATGAACTAGACTAATTCAGTAGTTTTCATCCTAGTGTTTCAGAGCTTTGTTCATCACAAATTTCAGGTTTATAATTGGTTTCCAGGTCTTAACAGTGGTCATTGATCAGCTTCAGCAGTTTCTTTTACAACCCACTAGGAACATAAGAAAAGGTTTTAACCCTTTGTTAGCACGAGGGCACATCAAAACTGCCTCACTATCAGAGAAAGAAGATGGGATCTGGGAGTTCACTGAACATTTTGTGTCTGAATGCAAGTTTTGCAGAAATGTTGCCATTTGAGATGTGAAATGAATCTGAACATATCATTATGTCACACAGTTTACAAGGTAGAGCGCCCAGTTCTGGACTGCTCCTCGTGGCAGATATTGTACCAATGGAGAACCACCTTAGAGCACATCTGTTCTAACCTGTGATGTGTGTGTGGCTGTGAAAAGTGTGGAGACTGCCTGATAACTCAAAACTTAACCACAAGACCTTTTTAACTTTCTTGGTACCTTATTTGTTTGGCTCAGAAACCCATCAGAGGTTCACCTCTCTGACTGGCACAAAGAGTCTTTCAGTAAATGCCTTTTGTGTGCTGTGTACTATTACTAATAGCAAACACCTTCCTCCTGTAGGACTTAACTCTGCTATTGACAAAAATAAATATGCATATATGTTCTTTTTGCCTTGAAAAATAAAATTTTCAGTAAGGTTTGAGCAAAATAGCTTATACTTGTTAAACAAGTTTTACTGATTCCTACACAAAACATTTCTGCTGGGAGTTCTCATTCAACAAGCAAAGCCTCTGTTTTTATTCATTTGTTGGCTACCTGCACTGCCTTTGTGGCCCTTGGGAACTTTAGGACAGATAGTTCTGAGGAAGCAAATAATGTCAGGGCTCAGTTTTGAGCTAGCTGGTCATCTTAGGCTTAGGAAAATTATTTTTTAAAATTGCAATTTTGTTTTAGATTAAGCACTTTGCCAGCTACGTGGAATGCTTTGCTGTTGCTGCAGACACTGTGCTGAGCCATGGAAATAAGAAGCAGCCACGTGTCCTGGTGTCATGGTGATAGTATTGATGTTTTGTTTTTTGAACATCTTGATCACTGCCCAAGCCTGATTGTAGAAGGCAGGAGAATGTGGTTAGGTTGCTACAGAGTGTGCTCAGCAGTCACCTGGCCATGAGCAGGGCACTGACTTTCCCTCAAATGAGTCAGGCAGAAATTGTACTCTACAAGTCTCTTGTGCATTTGCATGCCAGCATTTTAATTTTCTTTCTCATGGGCCACGCACATTTGCAGTGAGTGAAGATGAAACATTTCACACCAGCAACTTCCTAAGGTTTATATACATTTCTAGTCTTCAATGATGTGATTTCTAAGTGTTAATGAGAGCTTGGAATAACTGGCAGTGATAAATACTAGCGATGTTTAAAAAAAAAAAAAAAAAAGCATACATCTTATCTAGAGGCAGATCAGACACCCCAAATATGAATCTACAGTAAAGCCTCCACCCAGGAGACCATGAATTAAGGCTGATAAATAATGTGTGGTGAGGGGTTTTGAATTCTCATTCGAATTCTACCAGAAGCACTAACAGCAATATTGATGTAATACTAGAGGTGTATTTTGTATGCTTAGTGCAGAATGGAACTGGATTTGTGCTGCTTCATCATTCTGGGTTGGTACCATTTGCCCATCATCTGCCATTGCACATTGGATAATTGTGTGCAAGTTCTGAATGGATAAGAGCAAGTTAGGAGAGAGAAAGGCTTATTATATTCAGAAGATTAAACAATGATCATAACTATTCCTACTGGTCCTGTAATCTCTGCAGGCATTAGCATAGGGTTCCCATTCCTTCAGAAAGTCACTTTGCTCTCTGACAGAAGGATCTCTTTCCTACTGCTGCCAGCTGTAATCTCTGTGCTTGTACCTCAGATGAGAAGATTCTTATCCAACTGCACTGTGGTTTGGAAATGTCTGTTCCAGCACTGATGTGTGCCACTCTATCAGCAGCAGTAAAGATCAATTATGCTTTCCAGCTGTTAACCCTGCTTCAGTCTTTGACAGGATTTGGTTTTTAGCTGCCCTCAGACTGTGGCACTTTTTAAAAATATGACAAGACTATAATGTATGGATGTATAAGACCAAATTGTCGGATTGTTAAGCAATAATGGTGAGAAAAAATGCTAATGACTTTTATTATTCTCTGAAACAATGCTCTTTTTTACTTGTTTTATTCATTCACCCAGCACTTTTAGCATTTTTAACATTTCTAAAACAGTGCTGTCACAATTAGAGCCAAGAAACTTGCAAGTAGTAGGCTCTAGTGAGTAAGGTAGTGAAAAGATAGTGAATGGCATTTGACATTTAATGGCTCAGTATTTTCACTGAGAAGTGAACAGAAACTCTCATTTTATTTACTTGCTCTTTGTGAGGTTGGAGCTTATCTGTAGCCCAGCAATCTTCTGCTATAAAATGCTGAGATGATTTCTTGAGGGTGAGGACGAGTTTTGCCCATAGGCTTATTAAATTTCAAGAAAGTGGAGTTATCCTTGGGTTTCTTCTGTGTCTTGAACAGATTTCAAGCCCGCTGTAAAAATGCAGAAGAAAATCCTTCTGGACAAAATTAACAAAGCAGAATGCTTCCAGCTCTTGGTCTTTTTCTCTCTGCCCTCCAGGACAGACTCCTGGGAGGTGAGGAGCATTCTGACTTTATGATGACCTGTAGCAAGATTTGCACGACATTATCTGTGTGTGTGTGCCTCAGGCAGGATTTATTCATTCTATGTGATTTTCAGTGTGCTGCAATGATTCTGTAAAGTCAGGAATCATTCTAAATGGAAGGATTAAGAGCTAGGTTTACAACTGTAAGAAATACAGACATGTAACCATGGTTTATAATCTATTAATTCCCTTTCAGTGGTGAGTGTAAATGTTAATGTGCTGACATAAAACACATTGACACTGAGACACCACTGTTAAAGATATTGTATAGGTAAATTTTCAATCTTATAGTGTGGTCCACAAGAATTGACAGAAAGGTCAATTATATATATCTCTATATATATAGATATAAAATATATAGTATATAGCTAATACAGTTCTGAACATCAGTTCTGTTTCTTCAACAGAAAAAGCAGCTGTGGTTTAGAAAATGTTCATGTTTGAAATGTCTAGATCCCAGTTTTCTTTTTTCTTTTATCATTGCAGTCAGCATAGTCACGAAAAAATAGCTCTCATGATGTCATAAACTTTACTGAAGAAAGCAGTGTCTTTCTTGAATTATTTATTTTACATAAAACATTTATAAAGTGCTACTAGACAACATGGAAGAGCAGTATAGTAAAATCAATAAGCATTAAAATCAGAATGAATTTGGGCACTTCATACATTCTGAGGGATTATTCTTCCAACTGTGCCTTACATGTGATTACAAAACACCTTTGTTGCAACCCTTGAACCCGTGGCCACTCTGGGGAGGCTCCCAGTGTTTGAGCAATGCTGCTGGACTGTCCTCAGTTAGCTCCCAGCTGTTGCCAAGGGGTGATTCCCATCTGGGAGCTGCATGCTGTGGTTTGTGCAGGCTTTCCTGTGCTCCCCTCTCCACCTCCAGTGCCTTCCCCATGCTGTTGAGCAGTGGTGTTCTTGCAGAAGCTGGAAGTGTCCCATAAACTCCCTTGGAGCAGCAGAGTAAGGACCAAGGAAATGACCTATTGCAAGGAGCAGTGATTGCTGATGTCATGTTTGGAGAGATGAAAAAATTCCCAATGCAAGAAATAAACAGCAGCTAAGGAGTTCAAATGGTGTGGAAATGAGATGATATAGTTTTGTTCTTACAGGGGAAATCAAATACCTCTGCAGTTATCTGAGCTAATAACATCACACAAATACAAGGTTTCTGTCAAATAACCTGCTGCATATAGTGCCCATAGATGACATCACTGTTGAAAAGCTGAGAATCTGTGCTACAAGACAGAGCTACTGGATGTGAAATACACATTTCAAGTGAAATGAGGTCATTGTGTTACACACAAAAGCTCTGCAGTGTCCACGCTGGTGTCACAGTTCTGTTGGTTTTTTTTTTCATTGCTAAGTGGTAGTTTTTGCTCCAAGGTGATGCCAGTGCAGCCAAATACCTGTTGGAGAGTGCTGTTTTGTCCCTTCATGCAGTCCTCAGGTGCATCTCTTCAGCTCACCCTCAGAGATTCATGCCCTGGGGAGGTTTTTGTGCTACCAGCTCGTGCTGTGTGCAGTGTTCCTCATCTGCTCTCTCACTGGTTTGTTCCAGGGTGGTGTCTCTGGGTTTCCTCACTCCAGAGGCAGTATGGGGAATGCCTGCTGATAAGCTGTCAGTGGGCTTCCCAATAATAACCTGGCCCAAATAACAAACTTTCTCAGTAATACCCTGACAGATGCTGTGTGCTCTGGTGTGATTTATTGGTGGGGTATAACATTTCCCTTCTAGTTTCTAGAGTATCAGCCAGCAGCTGGACCTCATACTTGTACCTCTTCTTCGTGGTAATCCTGTTGGCTCCAGATTGCAAGCACAATTAAGCATCTGAAAATAACTTTTTTGTTACAGTCTTCAGGTCAGCTGCCAAGGGGAAAAAGTGCTAGTGGATAACTTACTTTCCTTTGGAGCAAATCTTAACTATTATTGTCCCATCTCAATGAAAAGGGAAATTTGAGCAAGTCATATGAGCACAAAAAGGAGACTGCTGCTTCACCACTTTTCCCATATACATTTGAACTTGAGTCTCTCAGAAAATTGATTGTAAGACTAGACAATAGATTCCTTTTCTTTCTGATGATGGAGGTATAATTTTGGTTTGGTTTTTTCTTACTAAATATTGATGTATTTTGTTCTAACTGAAGGGAGTATCAACAGCAGAAGCTGAGAGCACACAGGCAGAGGCTGGGTGTGAGTTTGGTTTGTGGAGTGAGAAATGAAGGTTCAGATTTCCCTAAGCAAAGAAATATATTGAATCTAGCCTTGCACTGCTGTCACTGGAAAATGCTGCTTATAACTGACAAGTGAGAATATTCAAAAAATGTTTTTTTACCTCTCTAAGACTATATTGATGAGTTTCTTACAAATTTCCTACTAGTTTTGTCCAGGAAGTCTTGGATGGCCCAAATTAAACCTTCTGGTAAATTACTTTGATAATGATTTCAATTTTGTATGTGTGTTCTTGCTTGGGTTTTGTTGCCATGATGTTTGTTTTCAAAGAGCATTGTCTGCATGACAGTCCTTTTCAGCAACAGGCAAAAATTTGGGATTAAAGTGATGTTTTGCCAAATTTTGCAGTTTTGTGAGTGTATTGAAAACTCAACAGATAAAAATTTTTAATTGCACAGGTGTTTGCTTTTAGAATTGCAAGAGTTTTTCTCCTTTCTTGAAAAGTTATGGGTATTACTGGTTTGTGTCAAGCATTCTGGGCTAGGTGGGACCCAAAATTGGTACCTGAGTTTGTGAAGGAAAAAAAAAAAAAGATGAAAAAGAAACCCAGCCCTCTAAAAACCAAACCCAAACCCCAGATTTCCTCATTTTTTAAAAAATAACTCTTTTCTTTTTAGTTTCTGTCTTGTATACTGATTGCTGTGATATTTCTAGACACATTAGCCTGTCATGTGAGGGTGAAGAGTGGTATTAATTTTTAGAGCTAACTGAACAGCTATTTATTATTTTAGAATATTTGCTTTAAATAATGTCTTGTTATTTTTAGAAATTTGTTCTTTCCCAGGTTCTCTGGTTTAGTTATAGCCTGCTGACTTGTTGCAAGGCAAATACTTAGAAATTTACTGAAATAATTACTAGAATAAGAAAGCAAATTTGTGGACTCTGCAGAATTTGTGGTGTGAATTTGGTGTGAGTTTTGTTGATTTTTGTTATTTTTAAACTAAGCATGTCTCCTCTCTGAAATGAATACACAGTATAGCATTATTATCCAATTAAAATAATCATCTGGCTAAATGTTAAATATAAAAAAAGTTAATCAGTGGAACTGGTGTTCTCCTGAAGCCCCAGCATGTTCTGCATAGCACTACTCTCTGCCATGCATTGGTCATTTTGCAGGGATGTTTTTTGTCCAGGCTTTAAGGGCAGCACTCTGTAATCCAGGAACTCTGTCTGTGGTGCCTCCTCACTGCTCTCTGCTGCTCTTTAGCACTGCTGAGCACAGCGTGGGAGTGCCAAAGGGGGTGACAAGGCAGTGACACCAGGCAGGGTCACCTGGAGCTCACCTTTCCCTGCTGAGCAGGCTGCTGCTCTTCACTAAATCCTGATGAGTTCACTCCTCCAAGAGTGGGTGGCCGTGGCAAAGGCAAGATTTGCTTGCTTTCTTTTAGTAGCAGAATAAAGGTGATGCTTTGTGCCTGAAAATACACAGAAGCAGTGAATTCTGTCTTGGAAAGCGTTTTATGTTTATTCTCAAGGTGGCAAAATCTGTTTTTGCATGTGCTGTGTGGAGCCAGCCACATGATGATACTTCAGATTTAAATGTGGTGGCTTATGGGGAATGTGGAGGTGATAACTTTGGAGAGAAGTGATCACAAGTGATTCAGTTTAAATTGCGTGGAAGAAGGTGCATGAACATCAAAGTAATGTCAGAGGGGAGGAATTTAGAGATGTATCGAGTTAAGGATGGATCAATGAAATGAACTGCTCTGAAGAGTTTAGGGAATTGAGTCCATGGAATTGAAAAGTGCTCTGGATCTTAGTTTAAAAGGAATTCCAGTGAAATGTGAAATCAAATATCTAATTACAGAGCATTGGACAGAGTTACAACAGAGATAATTTAGGGCCAAAATTAAGGGATGCAACCCATAAACAACCATGCTCATTGTGTACCCCTAAAACAATAATTAAACTAATGCAGATCTGATGGAAGTACAAATGGCCATAATTTTGCATTGAACAAATTCAGGTTGAAAACTATTTATTGAGAGTCTGGCACAGCTCTCAAAAAGAAGCATCAGGAGACAGAAGGCTTAAGTGAAGCCAAATGTTCTCCTCAAAAGTCTTACCTAAAAAGAGGGTGCAAGCTGAGGGTATAAACCAGATATGAACTGTTAGCTGCCTCTGGTATTTCTCTGCACAATTCTGCATCATGCAGTGTGGGTTTGCCCTCTAAAAGTGTAAGCTCCAAACCTGCTGTGCTTTTTCAAGACTCCTATTAACTATAGTTAGGCTTTGAATTCTGTCCTAAAGCAGCAAGTGGGGTTTAGTTTGCATGGCTTCTATTGCCCCAGCTGAAGGTGTTCCTTATTTTCCATTTATTTCACAATGTGAAAAGCAGTATCAAAGCTGACAGCTCAGCCCTAGCTGGAGGCTGTGTGTGCAGGTTGGAGTGACAGGGAAAGGGGGACCTGGAGTCCTGGTGCCTCACCTGATTCCCCTCAGAGTTCAAGGAACTCCATACCTCTGACTTTTGTTACCAAACAAAAGGAACTTACATTAAACGAATAGTAATTTAAAGGTGGGCAGGTTATTTTATGGGAAAATAAGGTAAGTCCAGAAGTATATAGTTCTATGTTGGGGTATTTTTATTTCAAAACCTGCTTCATGCTAAAAAAAACCAACAAAAATTCAATTACAATAACCAGGAAGAGTCATTGGTTTAAATTAAATAATTTGTTTAATTGATACATAGAAATACTCAGAGTCCCAGTACATAGAAAATCAGCATAATAGATCCAGAACCCCTTCATATTTATATTTTGGGAACCCAAGGGGTGTATATTTTTCAAACATATTTGAGGTCAATAGAAGGAAAGCTACTGTACAGGATATAACACACAAAAGAGAAAGAAAATAATGTCTACTGTAGTACCCAAAACATTTCAGCTAGGTATATGAGAACTTTGAATTTTGCTTTAAGGGCTGTGTAGTTAAACACTTTTTAAATGTGCTTCTTAATTTTTCCTTGCATTGTAATTCATTGTTGGCCTTTTCTGCAGAGAATTGTTGGGATTAACCAATAAATCAGCAGAAAAGACATGCCAATTTTCCTCAACAGTTGACAAATTACAGTGTGGGCAAAGTACTGTATGTATTATTTATTTATTTATTTATTAATGTATTTCATGAGAAAGGCTAACATTCAAATGCCCCAAACCCGTGCTGATTTGATAATATTACATTTAATTATGTTCCACTTTTTCTCAAGTAGCATTTTTAAATGTGTTGCTAATAGTCATTATCAATATTAAAGTAATATAAGTAATACATTTGTGGATATTTACTTTAAAATAGTATTATTTGGGAATAGAAGATTTGTAATTGCAAGGTTTTTCTTCCTAGAACTTCATTTTAATAGAACACCTTTGAGTTGGGTGTATTTTTTCAGAACATATAAAGGAAAATTTGGGGGTTGAATACTGTAGCTCTGAATTATTTAAATGCTTGCATTCTGGCTTCCACACATTCATTATTTCCTAGTGCTTTGGGATTTTAGCCCTTCAGTCAAACTAGGCAGGGTATCTGTATTTACAAATACATATTTAGCAGGCCGTTCGCAAGTAGCACCTGATATGCGTGAGAAATAGTGATAAATAATCATTCAAATTAGCCCATTAATTGTGCATTACCTTGGATTTCTCCAGTCTTTACTCCCGTTGCCTGCAAAGGTTAAAACAATAAACACAACCCCACTGCTGCTCAGGACTGTGGGCTCTTTCCCCTTCATCACAACAAAGCCATTGTTTAAGGCAAGCTTTTGTTCAGCGCTCGGGAAGTGCGAGCGCAGAGAAAGCGTCCCTGACCTTGGCCATGTACCCCACAGCTCCTGGAATCGTATTAGCTTTTATACGGCATGATGTACGAGCAGCCTTCCGAGGAGTCTGGGGAGCGGTGCTGAAAAATTATCTGTGGCCCCACTCGGCGTGGGAGCCCGGGCACGCCGAAAGGTGGCCACGCAGGATCAGTCACTTGCCAGGAGAATTAATCCACAAACACCGGAGGTTTGTGTCCAAACAGGAGACAGAGGAGTCCTGTCTGCTTTATTCCAATAAAGGGAGAGGCCATGGGGTCTCTCCAATTTTGGAGGACGCTGCCTCCTTAATTCTTATAGAATTCACAGCTTTCCCCCATTGCTTCTTTCATCTTCCCATACCCAATTTCATTTACCAGCAAACTCTTTTCCCCATTCATCAATCAGTGCAATCCCTCCCATTGTTCCTTTTATCTCTGAGTGCCAACTTTATCTGCCTCTCACACTGAAAAGGCCCCAGTGCCTCTGGAGGGACTGGCACAGTCAGATGAGGAAGGATATGGATGCATCTTCCTCCCTGTTGCTGTCATAGTGAGGTTGACTCTGCCCCGTCTCTGCTCTTCAGTCAGATCCTTTTGCCAGTCTTGGGGACACAACAACTTTCTAAGGCCCTGTGGAAATGGAGGGAGCTCACCAAAAGTCCCTGTGGGAGCCAAAGTGCAGATGGAGCCATGGAGAAGTACTTAGAGCATCCTTTCAAATGCTAAAACCTAATTTCTGTTTGCTCATTTAAAACCCTTTAGAGAATATAGCTAGGCAGATATTATTTTGAAACTCTATGTTTATTTAGCTGTGACAAAGATGCTCTGGATTTAAAAGCAAACTGCACTTCCTCCTACATAGAGGGGTATTTTTACTTGGTGCCTAAAAAAGCTGGCTCCAAGTAAAAATAGCCCCCGTGTGGGAGGAAGTGTAGCTAATGAAAGCTTTATTGGTGGGAAGGTGACTGGTTTGCTTCTGAAGCTACAAGGACTGGCAGCAAGATGTTTGTGGACATGCTTGTGTGGATACCAAACAAATTCTTGGGGCATGAAGATACCTGCCATACTGGCATTAATTACAGCTATGGGTAGGATAGTGTGAATTAACAGCACTTTGGCTTAACATCCAAACTGCAAAGGATCAGCTAAACTCAAGGAGCTCGAGCTGTATTTCTGTATTAACATCAAGGTGTTTGAAACTCGTCTGGATGTGTCTGTGACAACTTCCAAAAGCTGGCTTGCACACCCAGTCTGAGAAGCAGGATAGCACCAGTCAGGCTGCATATTATAACCTCTGCAACCAAAACCTGTGAGGCTCGGGGGTGCAGTTTTACAGTTCACAGCTGTGGGAAGTGGGCTGGCTCGGGTGGCTGCCAGGCTGAGCATCCCCTTGTGCTCACACCGAGTTTGGTGGTGCTGCTCTTCCACGGAGCATGGCACAGGTCACTCTGCACCTCCAGGAAGCAGAGGAGACAAAGACCCTGCTCTTGGGGGTGGAGACTGCTCTGGTTAAGTATATATTGAGAAAAAAATGCTTTTTTTTTACTTTAGTTTTGGTGGCAATTTACAGCTATTTCTGAAATCACTATTTTGGCAACGCTTCCTCCTTCTGTAAAACAAACAAAAAAAAAGCATCACAGTAAGAAAACACAGGAATATGCAATAGACACCTTTCTCTTTTGAACCACTAGTAATACATGATGAGGAATGCAGTTTGTATAAATAGTCACAGATGGAGCTTGAGTTTTACTATTAGGATCTCTCATAAAGCACTAATTACTTGGCTTAAAGGAAAGCACTAGGGAAAAAAAATGGGCTTTGTGGATCAGAAAGATGGAATCTGATTTGAAGTTTCTGTTTCATAATTACCTACACCTTTATTTTGGTTTGGGTCATGCCATGACCCAAAAGCCTCTGGAAATAAAGGGTTCAATTTACAGACTTCAAAAGCTGTATCTGATGTTATCTAAATTTACAGGAGCCATAATTTAAATAACCTGCCAATTTTAAGGCAGCCTTTGAATGTTTTTCTTACTGTGAATATTACTGTCAGAAAAGAGATTATTTTCTTGCCCCTTCTTTCCCAACAGGCCCATGTCAGAAATGAGTTCCTGACCAAAATAAAACAGAGGATTCTCTCCCCAGAAGTAAGCATGTTGGGACAGGACCCACACTTGTGGCCATGATGGGTGAACTCAAAGATACAGCTGCATTTATTAAGCTTTTTGAAGTCAATAGCCTTCATGAACATGAGTAATTTAGAACTGAGGTGATAAAACTTTAGTCTCTGATTGTGGAAGTTTTTTTCTCTAATAAATGTTTCCACTGATAGTGCCAGAAGTCTTTTCAGTGTCTGAAAAGTGACACAAAAAGCCTGCAGGTCATTGCTGTGATTAAATCCTCTTGCTGAGTGGGACACCCTAAAACACCTCAAACACTCTGCATTTCAATTTTACAGTTAGGCATCCTTACTTGCAGGTGGCAGAAGCAAGTTTCATATGTATTTCAAGGCTTAGTTGGGTTTTCTCTGCCTGATGGCAAAGCCTTAGAGTTCCAAAAATTCAACCTGTTTCTGCTATTTGTCCTTTTGTGCTTTCAATTCTCAATTGTGTGACTCTCTCGATTAGAATGAATGCATGCAGGTGTGTGCTAATAATTTATCTAAGGATTAATAATTGCTGTGGAGATTCATCTAGAAATAATGATGATTGGAAAAACATTAATTAAACAGTCAGGTTGAGAGCACTGGCTACCAGCATTCGATTTCCAGGCCTTTGATTTCATGTACTTTAGTTCTGTGGGTCTATGTTTTTCTGCACCTGTCTCTAATCAGATTTTCTCTAATTTCTAACCCTTTGGTTTTAGAATTCCATGGTCTTGTTCAGTGTATTAAATAAAGGTTCCTTTCCCTATACAAATGTATACTGAAGAAAATTTAAGATAGTGCTTAGAATTAAGTGAATGTTGCAATTTTAGAGTTTAAAATTAATACTAGAACACTTGAAACAATATTCTGAATTGAATGGGGTTTGATGTTGAGTTAGTTTATTTTTTTTTATTATATCCTTCTTCTCCTAAGAGGGAAAAGGGCTTCTTTTTCTTAGACCAACATTTGTCTGAAGAATAAGAGTAATGAGCATCTGAGAGTTGAATGTGGGTGAAATAATGTGACATATCAATGACATTTTCATTTAAAATATTTTAATGAGAACAGGAAATAAAAGAGGGAGAAAAAGCCTGTAGGCTCTGATGCACTGTTCATTACCAGAAAGTACAAATATTTATTTTGGATTGTGGCAGTATCTATCTATCTATCTATCTATCTATCTATCTATCTATCTATCTATCTATCTATCTATCTATCTATCTATCTATCTATCTATCTATCTATCTACCTATCTACCTATCTATCTTTTTTCCCAAAACAATCTATAAAATGGTGCATAAGTTTTTTGTAATGGGGTATAACAAAGGTGATTTAAGTGAGATGAGCTGCTCCTATTCTTTGTTCTGCTAGAAGCTCTCAATTGTAGCAGTTTTTAGCTATTTTGGCAGTTTGTTGTCCCATTGAAAGGTGCTGGGAAATGTAATATGCTGCATTTCAATATGCATTTGTATCCCCTTTTTGTTTATAGCAGCAAAAGCTATGTCATTAGAATGAAAATAAAAAGACAAAAAAGAAAAATCAGGAAAGGAACAGGCATCAGTTGATCTATACTGGGGGGAATGGTTAGCTGGAGTGTACACACCCTACATTTTTTCCACAAGCTTTTGCAAAGTCATCTTAGCTAACAAAAATCTGAGAGTCATTCAAATCAGTGAATATTTGTTGTAAATCTCAGAAAACTTAAACAATTAACCATTCCCTGAAAAATGTTTTGAATTTTTTCCCAGTGCTTATATTGGTACAGAGCCAGTGCAGAAATAATCTAAGGCTCCTAATGTGTAAAAATTGTATTAAGTAATAGAATTTTGGAATCAGGGAAAAGTCTGTGTTTGCATTCAAGTGATATCATCCCAGAGCCAGATACCATGTGAGAAGGGGGGCTGCAGGCTGGAACAACACTAGAAAAACCTCTCCTCCCTCTTACTCTTTTCAACTATCACCATGATGGCTCAAACCCTTCTCTTCCTCCACACCATAATTGAAATCTAAAGCCATTCATGTTCCAATCTGTGAATGCAAAACAAATAAGGAGATTTGGAAGTGTCTTGTGTTGGGGTGTATTTAAAATAATACTTGATCTAATATCCTTTCCACTCTCAGAGTGCAGGGATCCTGAGGTTCTAGCAAATATATATAAAAAAAAAAACCACTGGAATCTGTTCCTGACAGTAACTAACAATTTAAAACAAGCAAGACCTTCATATCTCACTTGAAGCACTCACAAAGGCAAGTTTCAGACACCTCTGTGTGTGCTGCCTCAGTGTCTTGGTTGTCCTTCTGACATCTCCCACTAAAGTCCCCTAAAACAGAGCCCAACAGCATAATGCCAAACTATGTGGGGCAAAAAAAAATTAGAACATTAATAATTTCAGCCCAGAGTTTTCTTTTATTTCTGGCTTTGGGTGACTATATAATAATAGAATTATTATCACAGAAGAATAACCTCAAAAAATCCTGACTGGGTAATATATTGATTGATTATTTTGAAAGAAAGCCCAAATTACATTTTATCTACAGAGAGACAGAAGGGAATAGAAAGGTGTGCTTGGGTTTTAATGTCCTTAGTCCAGAGTTTAGAGTTCTGTTGGTTTTAACATTTTTTTAAACTCAGAAGTATATTTAAATCAAAATCCTTTATCTAGACCAATTTTCCTAACAGAAATAATGACATGTTTTCTTCTTGGTCTGACCATACAAGTTGTGCCACAGGGAGAATTTATTTTTTTTAAATTAACCAAGTATTTCTGTGCAGTGAACTATCTGTGAAGGGCTGAAAATCATAAAACATAATTGTAGTGGAAGAGTTAAAGGCAACTTATTTTTGTATCTTCTTCTTTAAGTTTAAATCTTCAGTATCCAAAGGCTAAATTTCAGGCTTATTGTTGTTCAAAGCATCTCTGTCTGTGGTTGGGTTTGGGGTGATTTTCTGCTTTACTGCTGTTTTGTTTGTATGGAGTTGATATTTTCTCCGGAGATCATTCCAAAAAGTTCTTACAGTTGAGGGAGGGGAACTTGTTTGTTAGTTTGTTCTGATTGATAGCTGTTTCTGCATCATGGCTGATTCAAATTAATTTTAGAATTAATAATTCTAGAATCAGAATATTTTACTGACAACATTTCCCAGTTACACGTGCCAGTTGAGTTTTCATTTGCAATATAGATTTGATGTTGCAGTATTGATAGTGATGATCTAGCGGTGATGAGCAAATCACTCCAGTGGAAATCAAATAACCTGTGAGCTAATTACAGGCCTAGGCACCAAAAGTGTCATTGGGCTGTTCAGGCAGGGGACAGGACTGTACCTATGCCAGCCCATTGATGCTTTCCAGCAGAAGGCTTTGATGGTTCTGTCAAAAGCTTCAAAGGTGAAAGATGGAAAAATGAAAAGATGAGATGAAAAAAATTTCTTGGTGCTGCAATTTTGCTCTCATGAGAACTGCACAAGTTTGCTGATTCGGATTGAGATCAGAGTGATTGACTGGGAGACTGTCTGATTACAACTTGGATACCTATTTTAACTAAATTGGTCTAGAAACCAATTCAGATCTATAAACCACATCAGGTTAAATTGATTTAAGTTTCTCTTAAACTGATTTAAGATAGACTGCACCAGGGACTTGCACAGATTTAACTAAATCTGTTTCTAAACCACTTAACTCAGTGCTCAGACTGATATAAATCAACCTTTGAATGCAGAAGTTAAAAGGTCCATATTTTATAGTTGTTCACTTTGTTCATCTTTGACTCATCTAGATCTAGCCACAAATGTTCACTGTACACAACTATTTCACTGAACAGGAGTCATAATTTTCTTTAAATTGAACTAATATTTGAAAAAAGGAGATATTGGAGATGCATATGACAGTGCTTTCTGCTGAAACCCTTAGAAGGCTGAAAAGACACTGGGTGATAATGAAATTGTATTTGGAGCTTTTTTCCATGAAATGAAGTAGTCATTCTAGTGTGCGAAGTGCTATAATTATAAAGCAATTTGCCACCCTTAATGGGAGGACTTTTATTTCATAAAATATTAACAAAATATAATATCAGTGCAATAGGTTAGGAACAGTCTTATTTTCTCCATAAAAAGTCAATTTGTAACCACTGCAGACTGTCTTTCTCAAGATGACTGTATTAGGGTAACTGGTCCTTTTATAGAAGTACTGAAGATAAGCATTAAAATAATAACAACAGATATCTCATTTACCTTTCTACTTAGTAATCAAATACTTTTCAGTCTGCTTCTCTAATTTAGAGGCTGGTGTTTCTGCAGATGATTGGCCAAGGGAAGTAGCATTTAATCACTGCCTAAAGAAGGTAAAAAACATTTGAGACAAAACTACATTTTAAGAAGGGTTATCAGCTAGGCAACGTTGGACCCATTTCCTAGCTTGCTTAAAAAAGCATTTGTATTCAGCAATCAAGTAAGGAAAAATTAACCTTCTTTTTCTACAGTAAAGGAAGAGGAAAGAAAGTCAGGGAGCTTCTGTAATTGCAGGTTTTCAGCTCTGATCCAGGCAGCTGCAAAGCATATGCATCATGTGAAGAAGAAAGGACTGGAGAAGGCAGAATTAACCAAGCCTTAATGGATTCACTTTCATTTCCTCTCTTTGTTGCTATTTTTAATTAACCAGAAGATTCAATTTTTTTTTTCTTTCTTTTTCCTTTTTTATTTTTTCCTTTGCTGCTGTTATTTGCACCCTTCCAGTGTCTACTCAAACAGTCCATGATCAACTCCTGGGGAAGTCATTAATTGTATTCATTTTGATGGTGCTTCAAGAGCAGCTAAGAAATGGAACTCTCTAAATAGTTGAGACAAAGCTCACTTGAGGAGGAAATTACTTGAGCTGAATGAGCAACAAAATTTTCTCCTAAAATAGATGATAATAGCTCACTTTAATGTGTTTTAATGTGTTAGGTAGGGAAATGTCCCAGGAGGGAGAAAAAGGGTTGGCAAAGGAGGATCAGAAATTAAATGTGATCCACCTCTCCAGTATTTTAGTCTGGAAAATAATGACTATAAATTGTTCTCTAAAGTCAGTGACTATATATTGATAGTTTCCCTCTGCATTTAACAACCAGCCAGACCAAACCATAGACAATCCATATCATTGGCAGGTACTGTAGAGTTGTGTCCATGAGAGAACATTCACCAAACTCTGTTTCTAAAGTGCAGCCCCAAATCTCTTTGGCAAACTATATTTGTAACTCTACTAAGTGGAGTACATCTCTGCTTTAATGATGATTGTTGTGTGATTGCATTTTAAAAATAAAGTAGAAACAAAAAAGTGGAAAGCAGCATCACAACAACCAGTTAAAATATTTTCTTTCTAACTGACTTTTAAGAGTTCATTTTCTGAATAGCACAAAAACACCTTAAGGAGATGGGAATTTTTCTGATGGAGGATACAATGAAGATCATTAGTATATTAGCATTAGTCATTCCAAGGCTGTGAGGTCCCATTTTAGTGTCCTTTATGCAGCAAAGCTTCCACTGATGTCACATGAGCTCACCTGGGACATCAGCTGGAGCTCAGACTGAAGGATGGGATCCCAGCAGGGTAGTTAGCAAATGTGTTTGGTCCCTAAGAATTCAGTACAAGTAATAATCAAGTAAGCTTGATTATTAGCTAACAAATCACTGGGAGCTGGATGTTTAGGCAGCCTGACAAAGCTGCTGGTTGGAAAATGTGTATCCAGAGGGGTCATTCACACTGGAAACCCCTCATGCATCTGTTATTAGCAGGGTGGAAGCAATCTTGCTGATGTCCCCGTGTATGTTCACAGCTGTCTGGCAGGTGGGGGTGGTGAAAACACAGAAGAAGCATTGCCTAAACTAGTTGCTTGTAGGTTGCAAATGGAGGGTGTTGCTATTTATCCCTGTCAACAGCAGGCCCTATTAACTATTTTTAATGAATCACCACTGCTTTTACTTTTGCCATCAGCCATGACCTTCACCATTTAGAAACACATGGTCTCTCATAAATGATAGTCTGTGGCATATAAACTCGAGAAGGATTCCATCACGGCTCAAACTACAATATCTATCATTAAAACAAACTGCTCATTCCAGTTGAAGAGACACTCATATATATCATGGAACCAGCGTTCCATATTTTGAAATTTACTGCCCTGCATTGGTGCTTTCTTTTCTCTTGACTTTTTTTTTTTTTTTTTTTTTTTTTTAAGGAGGCCACGCAACCTTGCTCACTTAATACTTTTGATAAACTTCTACTGACAAGGAACTTGATTAATGATGGTTAAAGGAATTGAATCAAGAGTAGGAAAGACAGGGCCAAAAAAGCAGACTGCTGGCCTGATGGAAACTAACGTCTCTACAGAAATATATGATGGACCCTCCTTTTTGCCATGCCAAGTAATTACTCGCACAGGCCTGTTGTAATAATTCCTATTACAGCCAAAACGGAAAAGTCAGTAACTCACAGCCCTGGGACAAGGTGAAGGCAAGGCCAGAGTAGTGTGGATCAATATTTCATTTACTCACTTAGGTTAGCTTCTATCCCTGTATCAAATTCTTTTACAGAGAGCCATGAAAGAAATGAGGTTTGCTGAAAAACACCAAGACAGGGCCCTCATTTCCTTAGGGGGTGCTCACGGAGTACACAGAGCAACAAAACCTCTCAGCAAAACAATATGCACTCAAGGTCACTCATTACTTGCTACTGTTGGAAAATAAAGTGCCATTAGCCTGATATGAGTAATGTACATCAATCAACTGCAGACCAGCAAAAGTATGTTTTCAACATGGTATTGCAGCTGAAAATGAATGAACCATGTTAACACTTTCCCAACACTTGACAACAGTGAAGAATTTTTCCTTTGGCATTATCATTTATTTCAGAGTTTCACTGCAGCTCTTTGTTGTGAAATCAAACCAGAGCATCTCATTTGCTGTATTTTGCTGTAACTGAATTAATTCTCACGTAAGTAAACATCCCTATTTTGAGGGGGACAGTTGGGTGCTCTCCAAAAAGGTCCTGTCCAGGGCCTTACAGGACCCTCAGCCTAAGGGCAGAAAAACAGATGTAATAAAAAATAATCTGTTGTGCTGGTAAAATCATTTAAAACAATTCTTGCTTAGAATGTGAGATGACATCAAGGTGCACATACTTCTGCTTTGCTGCATCCTCAACTCTTTACTTCCATACAGAAGTTTGGAGGAAGGAGAGGACTCCAATGTATCATTCAGTGCTGATCTGAAGGGCAAATGTAATATGTGCTTCTGCAATGGCTGATGTACACTGTGGTGTATGGTTTTTTTCTGTTTCTTCTCACTGAGTTCTGAGAGAAGTGTTTGCTGGGTTGTTTGTGATCGCTCATAGAGTTGATGAAGTTTTTAGATCTTTTCAAAGCTTCTTGATTGCCATCTTGCATGAGTCGGCATGGCAGGAAGTTATGTTTTCTGTTAGCAAAATTCAGAATTCTCTGATGTTACCTGCACTATTGAAATATTTATATCATGATCATGAAGCAGTACCTTCCAAAGAACTTCCATGTTATCCTGTCCAAAAATAAAACTGCTATTATGCATAAAATAAACTGTCACAGAGTAGGGAGAACTACTGTGGGAAGAGGACACTTCTTTTTCCTATTAGAAAGTAATTTTTCTCCACCTCTTTTTCTTTAGTAGTATTCTCTTTGTCTTTCTTGAGCATTTTGAAATCACTTACTAAATAATAACATTAAGTCTTTGTTCCAGAATCTTACCCTGAAGACTGACTGAGACATGCAAAAATAGTTGAAGTGTTTAGGATTTTTCACTCTTACTGTCTTTTGTAGTGGTAAAGATAAATTATTTTCTTTTCTAGCCCCATCTCCTGAGACCAGACTCTCAACTATAGTAAATGTTGAGTTCCTTGCAGCACTGAAGTAATTTAACCACTATTAATTCCATGCAACACTCTAATGTGTAAGTAAACACAACCCAGAACTTATGGGCCAAGAGGAAAATGACTGATCAAAGCTCACATGCTAAGTCAGACATGACTGTGGTCTTTCATGTTTGACATTTTCAAAATTTATGTTAAATTTGCTGCTGTTCAGTAAAGTCTGGGGACATTGGATTAATTAATTTCATACCCTCTACAGTTAGCTTGCTCTTAAGTTTTCTGCAGTTTTGATATTTTTTATTTTCATTTACAAATTGGAAGTATTGGCAAGTGAGCAACTCCAGTCTTAATCCCAGTTCCATGCAGACCATGCTGGTTCCATTCAAGTAAACCAGCTGAAGCTCTAGTAAATAGGAGCTTGATTATATTTTGGATGGTTTGGGTTGATTTTTTCTATAGATTTCCTTATTTAAAGCTGAATTTTCTAGTAACTATAGTACTGCAGAATACTTTTCTCTGCTTCCTGTTGCTCTTCTTATGTGCTGTTACTTTCTAATGATTTAATGTAAAGTGATGTCCCGAGTCTGAGTCCTGAGACAGTGCTGCACCCTTCATGTCTGTGAGAAGGGAAGAGAGATGAACATTTATAATTGCCTATCAAACTAAATAGATCAGTTTAAAGAGAGTCTGTCTTGCTGGTCACGTAGAGAGGCTCTCCTGGATTAAATGGGTCCACTACATTTGATTTGTTCCTTGGTTTAGATGTGCAGTCAACTTTGTAAAGAGAGTGTAGTTCAGTCATATAAAGTCTAATAATTCCTTAAAGAGATTCTTTGAAAGGCACAGAGAAGAATTAGAGAAGCTGTCTCCTCTATTCCTTAGAATCACAATTTCCTTTCACCCCCCCCCCCCCCCCCACAAATCCTGTTGTTGTGATTAAATTACTTTTCAAAATCTCATTCACTGCAGGTATGGGGCTGCTCTGTGTCTGTGATTTGAGACTGAGTCCCAAGTCCTCAAAATTGTTTAGGTGATCATATACAATTAAAAGTGACTCAGTGATGTTAGTAGTTCATTCTCATTGACCATCTTTGAAGCAGGGAGATAGTATTACCTTCATGTCCTGGGAGGAAGTGGGGTGGTGAGGCAGAAATAAGTCTAAAGGCATTTAGGTGCCCAGTTAAACCAGTAGAAAATGAGCACCTAAATACCTGTGGAAGGTCTAGGTATCACTTACTGTAGGGAGAGCCAGCAGACAGGTGTTATAAATCTCTGGAGGTTTCCTGTGCTTGTAGTTGCAATGAACAAATTCTCCAAGAATGCCTCCATCAAGGCAGGAGGGTCTTGTGATAGGGAGGTTGAACAGTTCTGTCTGTTCTAAGAGAAGATTAAATCACTCTTTCCCCCTTAATTTTCTCTGTTATAAAGGAATCAAAGATTACTTTTTTCTGTTTGCAAACTAGAACTCTAACTTTTGGGTTTGCTTCTTTTCCTATTTCACATGAAAATACCCTGGTGGTTGTTGGTGTCTCAGAACTTGGAGTCATTGCTTTGTGTGGGTGAGCATTCTGGTGTAGCTTTCATACCAAAAAAAGCTGCATGCAGCAGGATTACTCTTTGAACCAGGGTGTTAACTGAGAGATTTGGGTCACATCCATCACCCAAACGTGAGGCAGTCTGCTTGCACTTATACAAAAAGAACAAATGGTTGGTCTGGAGGTCAGGGATTTTTGGATTCACAGTGCACTTAGTTAGATCAAGGTCTCAGCTGGGGTTAAAATCAATATTGCAAATTGCAGCTTAAATGGCAAAGAATATGTTTCCATCTATGTAATATTTTAGGTACAGTAGTCTTAATGTATAACTAGGTCAGTTCCATTAAGATGTCATTTCATTAAGGGACCATAACTGCAACTGGAATTTGGCCACTAGATGAATTTTTTTTGTCTAATACAACTGTACAGACATGCATCACTCTTGGATGCTGCTCACTTGGGTAGTTCATCTTTAGAACAACCACCCAGCCATCAGACAGTGCACTCTGCAAGGAAGTTTGAAGGAAATCAGTAAAAAATATTTGTCTGTAGGCAATGCTTCTGGTTTTGAGCTGTCACAAGAATACCTGTCAGAGTAGTGCAGTAAAGCATTTGGACATTTACCTTAGAAACAGAGACCTTCAGTTTAATGCACTTGTAGAGATACACATGCAAGTAGCATGTTTAGCACTAGAGCCTCCAGGCTCTTGTTCATAAGGGACACGAGACAAAACATCTGACTTCGAGGAGCTTTGCTTCACTTTTTGTAATGTGGCAAATCTGAGCTGAGTTGACCATAAAAGACTTTAAAAGTCTTGGGATAAGGAGATGAAAGCATTGTTCAGAAGAAGGGACTTTTTCTGCATTCATGCTGGCTAAGGTACATGTCTGTCCCCGAGCATGGTGCATGCAGGAGGGGCAGATGAGGAAGAAAGGGAAAGTAATCTCAAAATCTTGAAAAAGGAGGAAGACTGTGGGATGGCTTTTATGTAATCCTCTGTGAGGATTAATTTCTCATGCACAACAGTCCTACTGAGCCCTGTAGCCGAGCGTGGTGCCGTTTACAAAGCGTGCCTCTGTCTGCTGGTGGCTGGGCCATAGGTTCAGTCATCTGCCTCTCCTCACTGCTGAGCCAGAAGGGGCAGTGCACAAACTGGCAGTGTTTAGTTTGTGTTCCATCCCCACTGGCCATTCTCCTAAGGGCATCACCCAGCACTGCCGTGCTGCTCAGAGCACAGCCTGCTTTTCTCCAGTGCACACCTGGGGAGGACAAACAGCCAAAGCTCCAGGCAAGCGAGGAGCTCCAGCCCTCTCCTGCTTGTGGGGGCCTTAAAAAGCCCCAGCTTGCCAACAAGGATCTGCTCTATGTTTGTGGAGGAAGTCTGGGGAGGGAGAAGTCATAACTGGGCAGCAGCTGCTCTGTATGACTTGCTTCCCTGGAAACCTGGCAGCTCTCCAAGTCAGAATCTGAATAGGAGTTTGCTCGCAGCATTAATTCCCCGTGCAGTCAGCAGCCTGCTCCTGCCCTCCCTGCTCCCAGCAGAGAGGGAGGCAGCTGTGCTCAGCAGCAGGGCAGCACCTCTGCCCGTGCAGCTTTGGGAGGGCTGATGCTGGCAGGGCAGACATCCAGCACTTTACCTGGCAGCTGGGACACTGGCCAGCGACGCTCCACATCCTCTGTGGCACTGGACACAGCCTGACCTCATGAGGAGCTAGGCATGTAAGAGCTTTTTTGGTCACTGTATTGATATTTGGGGATTCCTGTTTACATGGAAGGCTTTCCTGTGAATTTTCAGTCATGTGTAAGCATCTTAGGACAACCTTCTACTGTCTCTGGAGTGACTTGGATATCCTCCCCCCTCTCTCCCCCTGCTATTCCACATGAGCACAATTTTCTTGGCAGCTTTTCAGGACTCCCCAGCTCATTATTGGGTCCTCTTGAAGTTGCAAAAATCAGTTTTATGTCCCTTGAATATTTATACACAGAATGTTTTAAATCTTCCTGTTTTAATAATGACTTAATCTGGGATTTCTTTTTAAGCACCTCTCAAATTGTCCTGTTTACTTCTTGCTGCTTTTTGTAACAGTTTTGTCTTTAGTTTTCAGTCAATGTACAACATGACTCATAAATTCCAAAACACTGCAAAGAGGAAAAAATAAAATTTCTACCTGTTGGCAAGTGGAGAGAGTTAACCTGGATATGAATCAATTTCTGTTGATGTTTATTTTGTCAAGATACATTAAAAAGCAGTCTAAAATTAAACAAGAGTGAATCACACAGCCACTCTGTGCTTGCAAGTTTTCTGCCTATGGAGGCAGTAACAACAGCAGCCCAGACAGCTTCTTAAGGCTTTTCCTGCTCTTCTGTGCCCTCTGTTTTTGATCATCTAACCAAGGCTTGTGAATAGTGCCAAATCAAATAGTACAGCATCTCCATAAGTCTGCTCTTGGAAGCTAAGGAATTCAGCAGTTGGAGTGCAATGCCAGGTATAAAAGAAGCAATTATAGTGGACTTCCAGGAGTAACTTTTATATATAACTTTATAACTTTATCTATAACTTTAATAACTTTTATATTTGTATAACCTATATTCTGAGGCTTCTTTTATAACTGTACTTCTGCTTTATGCATGCTTTATGCACAAAATTTTAATCTATACAACCTATACAAATACTTGTTCTGGTTTTTTGTTTTTTGTTTTTTTTTTTTGAAGGTTCTCAAGTGCCATACAAAGTTGGAAGCCTGTTTCTGTGCACCCAGGTGCTGGTCAGTGTTGGTTAGTGAGAGAGAACCTTTGCAGAAGAAACCATAAAAATGATTTTGAGTACAGAATACTGCCTTTGCCAAGTATTTCTTATTCTTCAGAGTTATGCAAAGCCTTCTCAAGAGTTCAGTCCTTTTTACTTAGTAACAACTAAGAAAATATCTGATGTAAAACCCTACAGGTTTTCATGCTTTAGACAATGAAATAAATTAGTGTGGTAATGGCATTGTTTAGAATGAAAGTGAGAAAACTTGAATTTCTGTCATTGAATTGCAGTGTGGGCACAATTTGAAGTAAAATTCATGTCACGGTGATCAGCCATCAAAAATCTGCTTTCCATTTAATGTTCAGGAGCACAAAGAGGAGCTTTGCCCCAAATTAAACTATTTTTAGATATATATTAGTGAACAGCCACACTCTCTCAGGGTCTAGAAAGCCAGAGTCCATTTGCAGTGATTTAACATGCTGCTTGCTTAAATTCCAGGTGAGGGGGCAGGGAAAATCTAACTTGAAACTCGATTACAGCATGACAAGATCAGGGGAATAAATGAGCAAAATCGATTTTGCATTTACTGATCTTCCTTGTAAAGTTTACCCTTTTAGCTTTGTATGTATTTCTTACTGTTTCATAAAGTAGCCATGGTTTATTGATACCCAGGTGGCCCAGACCTTCCACACCTTGCCTGTTTGTTACATCCATACCACCGAGTGCAGGAGGGGAAATCCTGTCTTTGCATAGCTTTAATTAGGTAAAACTTCTGCTTTCTGTGTTGTTTCAGTCATTTGTACCTTGGAATACTGGACTATCATGATAAATGCAAAAAATGGTTGAAGATTTCCACTTTTGTGTGAAATTTCCTGTAGTAGCTTTTGATGGTAGTGAACTCTAAGAACCACTAATTCAAATAAAAAAATCCTTTTTTAAAATCGTACAGGGATTTCCCTCCTTGTTATTTTACTGTGTAGGCTCAAGTCTTCTCTACAGCAGATCAATAAAGAACTTGTTTGCATTAACAGGGCTAACATTACACTTGATGTAGGTGCCTGGCTGTATACAGAGGTCACTTGCACTGGAAATGCATGAAAGAAATCAAATATTTTTCTTGCTTTGCTTGAACCTAGGGACAACTTCTATATGTAAAAAATTATTCCTTTTCCCTCTAGGGACTTAATTCTTAATTGTGGTTACTAGAGCACTGTTTTTATAGTCTCTGTGAGGTTTGTAGGAGTTCATAATAATAATAAAAAAAATCCTACATTTCATTTTATTTTTAGGCTAACAGCAAAAAGTCCATCTATTTGTCTTGGAAGTTTTGCTTCACAACAGCAGAGTCAAATTAATTTCCCAGGTATTCATTCAGAAGTTAGGAGAGGAGGGGAAGGAATTGTTTAGCTCCTGAGACCCTGTCAGATTAAAGCTAAAGAACACAGGCCACATTTGGGCCTTGGGATGCAGCTACTTGATTTAGGGTAGAATTGGTAGAATGAATTTTTAACATCTAATTTTGCAAATGTGTAAAAAATAGCATTCTGAGGAATCTTTATAGCTCTGTGGAAACCCTGTGTATTTTTTACTGAAGTACTTAATGTGTGGGAGAGGTTTTCTCATTTAATAGTTTTATGTTTAAAAGAAACAAGTTCCTAGCTTGGAGTTTTGCTAAAAAATAAAATCAATCCACATGCACTCATATGGGCTCTCAACCACGTGATATTTTCTAGTCTTTTCCAGACATTTTCTTTCTGTCCTAGAGAAGCAGGATATATTAAAATGAGAAGTATAAGTGAAATAATTCTACTTTGCTTTGGAAAGCAACCTTTTGTAATGTGTAATCCTATGTTACCACTTCCTTGAAAAAGCTTTCTTTTACTTAAAATAAACTTTCTGAAATAACTCTCACCATTTGGGAAGCTTTCAACACATTGTAGGACAGAGTTTTTCTTTTCCTCTTCCAATAATGCTTTGCACCATGCTGTGACTTGAACTTCATTTTCACATGTTGTGGGAGCATCTGAAATCCCTTGCCAGTCCACCTTTCTCTCCAAATCCTTGGAAGAGAATTGACAGAAAAGCAGGATGTCCATAAAGGTATGTGTCCTGGTGTCCAGCTGGGCTCAAACCCATGGCAGTTTGTTAAAATACAGTATTTAAAATAATATAAAATACAGTAATTAGGGTATAACAATGGTGGATGGCAAGACAAGATAGGCTGCAAATGGAGTTTTTGATATAATTTCCTTGGCAGAAATGATGATTTTACATCAGGTTTACAAGAAAGTGGTGAAATTTCTGGTGGTGAAGGGACAGAACAATTCTATTTTATGGTATAAAATATACTGTTGGGTTTGGGTAGGAACTCAGCCAAGGGAAAACATTTAGAAATGGAAGGAGAATGTAGAATCCAGGCATAACTATAACCTGTGTGTGGTGAGGATGTTTGATCCACAGTCTACACATGGAAAAAAGCTGTTTGGTTTAATCTGATTTGTGATAAGTGCTAATGGATTCTTCACATTGTGAAGTTGCTGTTTTTGATGAAGCAGTTTAGGTATAAATTTGCAAAAACCTGAGCCCAATGTTTGTGAATTCAGCAGTTCATGTGAGAAATCCAAAATAAGCTTGCTCAATGGAAATTTTTTTATGTCTTTAACTGATGGATTTTTTTTCCTGAAATTTGAGTTCATATTAACCCTCATTATGTTCAAAGAGAAAGAAAAAATCAAAAGCCTGATCCTAATTCCACTTTCTTTGAATGAAGAACTGCATGGTTTGGTCTTTATATAGCAACAGTTAATGTTATAGATTGTTGCATTCACCTTGAGCAATTATATGGTTTAATGTTTATGCAGCAAATTATTAGGTTTGGCAATGACTCAGTCTTCAAGATTAGTTTTGCACCAAATTGCTTGCAGATACCAAATGACAGGTTTTGTAATGAAAGGTTGCAATTATTTCTAATTTCTTCAGTAGTAGTCACAAATCACTGATGCTGATTCTGCCATTTGTACGTGGCTTTCTAGAATAATATCCTGGTGTGTCTGCCTTACCAGTCTTTTATTCTGTTTACAAAATTGAATAAATCAGGTGAAGTTACAAGTGTGCAGGAGAAAATTTTACATAAATTATTCCTGCATGATCAGTGTGGGTGTTTTGGGGTTGGTTCCTTTTAGCATAGTGATTTCTTATTATTTACTTTCCCTTGCTTGTTGATGATGTTTGTTATTCCACACGCACCCCCTCTTCTGAATGATTGGAATGAGCTGCAAAAATGGGTAGTTAGTCATGGGACAGTGTTACCCTGGTGTGAGTGTTCTGCCCCTGGTTCTGCAGGCACCTTGCTCAGCCCTGGCCCAGGGATCTGTGCATTCTCTGCTGCTCAGTGCAGCAAAAGTGCTTCCAGTCTTCCCAAGCTTCTGAAATTATCCAATCCACAGAGGCTTATCACTTTGCCAAGCTCAAATAATCTCCTTATCACAGTCAGTCTCACACAAGTAACACCATGACTTATCCTTATGCTGTCCTGGCCAATATTAATGTGTTCTTTCAAAAGAAAACAGCTTCTAATTGCCTAAGCTGTATGTGAGCTGTTGAACACTAGGTACTGCTGCTACTGCAAGTGTTTAATGGCTTTCTAATACCATGAGTATGGAAAAATAAAAAACACATAAACCCCCCTTTGGTTTATTTTGTGTTTGAACGATTCACTGCAGCAGCACTGTCTGCAACAATAAGAACTGGGATTGTAATGCAACTTTCTGATCAAAGTTTTTGTTCATGGTACATGTCTAACTGCATTTTACCAAGGACAAAACTACTGCCAGAGAAAGCATCTACAATCACAGAAACTATTCTGTTTATTGAAGACTTTTTCATCTTATCTAAAGGTTTTGGTCAAAGCTGTGTTAGCTGCTTACACCTATGCAGATCAGTACATGCAGGTGGATGGTGAGGCTGTTCTGGGTTGTATAAATATGTGATAACCTAAATCTGCCCAGAGCAGGCACAAGATGCTGAGAGAATTGGGGTTGTTCAGCCTGGAGAAGAGAAAGCTTCAGGGATACCTTCCAGCAGCCTTGTACATGGACTTGTACAAGGGCATGAAATGACAGTACAAGGTTGAGTGGCTACACACTGACAGAGGGTTAGATTGGGTATTGGGAATAATTCTTCACTGTGGGGTGGTGATGCCCTGGCACAGGCTGCACAGAGAAGCTGTGGCTGCCCATCCCTGGAAATGTTCCAGGACAGGTTGGATGGAGCTCTGAGCAACCTGGTCCTGTGGAAGGTGTCCCTGCCCATGGCAGGGGGTTTGGAACTGGATGATCTTTGAGGTCCTCTATGGGGATATTCCTTCAGGAACAGCCTGCTCCCATGTAAGTCCCCCAGGGGGTCACAAGTCCAACCAGGAAATCAGCTCCAGTGCGGCCAACCCAAAACATCCAAGGATTTAGACATCTCAAGTTCTTTCATATTTTGGTTACTTGCAGGGAGTAGCATAACTAATGACACTTGGTACAATATTGTAGAGTTAATGCAAAGTCTCATGTGGAGAGCACACTCAGGAAGCTTTCATGCATTTCCTCTTTTCTCACCAGAAAGTTTTGTGATGGTGCCCCCACACCCCCCAGAGATGGAATGTTTGCACTGCATTTGTTTTCCCAGCACAGGTATTCTTCTAAATGAAAAGTAGAAATTAAGACTGCTGCAAAATTCTTCTCTTCTAAGTCCTGCTCTTTCTTGCCATATTGTACCAAAATATTTATTGTATTTAAAAAAAAATCAACTTTCCTTAAAAATTTGTTCATGAAAAGCTACACTAATATTATCCTTGTATATGTTACAGTATTGGGGTCAGGCATCTTTAACTTTCAAACAATTCTCAGGTGAAGAAGCATAGAAAATAAGATGACAGCAGTGAATGTTCAATAAAAAAGTTGACTGTCCTCAATCAGTTTGGGTTTCTGTGTGCTCAGCTTTTATATTTGCAAGTATGGCCAATTTTGATTTTATTTGAATAATTTGAAAAAGTTTTTTTTTAAGCAGTGCTTTTTCTGTTGAGGGGGAAAAAGTTTATATCCTTAAGTAAAGGGGTTGTAGAGCATAGATGATAGAGATGTGACATTTCTTGGGAATGCAGTTTCTTCTCTCAGATTTGGGATTCTCAGAGGGGATTCACATAGAGGAAAGTCTGAGACAGCCAATTCCTTCCCATCTGTGACCATCACTTACAAGCAAGTAATCTCTGCTGTAGCAGCCAAACTTTGGTACCTGCAGTCCAGTGCTGCTACACTTGGAGAAAAACCTGTCAGGACCCTGAAAGTGGCAGTGGTAGGCACTGATCACCAGACTACAGCAGAACTTTTCTGAGCTACAACATGGTAGTGTAAGCAATCTTCTGGCTATTTAGCACGATAGGATGAATTTTAGGAATGCATTACAGAACCTGGCTCTTCCTGATGGAAAAAGAATCCCTGTTGCTGCCTGGGAAAGGAGAGAACAGCAAAGCATTTAACAAAATATTTTTGGGAAGCAGCAACCTTGTTTCTTCAGCACATTTTATTTGCTCCAGACTTGCAGTGGCAGCTTCACTCCATGGCACCTGGGTGCTGTGGAGCTGATGTGAGACACTACATTAAATATCAAATAGGTTGGAAGGCTTGCAATTGCTTAACACATCTCCATGTATGACCACACTGAGTCACTATTACCAGGGCTTTGGCAAACATTTCAGGCCCTTTGGTGTTTGGATTTTTTTTTTTCACTGTTGCCAGTTGGTTTCTGCTCCTACATGTACTGTGTTATACCAGACAGCTTTTGCTGATGGTGTATTTCTCTTTGTACTGCAAAGGGAGCAATTTTACACTCAGGTTTTTGCAATATGAATAAGGTATAAAGCTGACTAGAGCTGTAAGTCCAGAGCTATATTCTTTCTGTATTATGGTAATTTTATTTTTGGGCAAGTATTTTTCCACTTCTGTCTGCAGTTTCAGTTAGTTGTTTATAAAACAATTTCACTTCTAAGTAAATATCAGCAGTGGGTGAGATGATATGTGTATGATTTTGAAAGTGCATATAGTAATCAATAGAGACTTAATTACCATCAATTTAATTCTTATTTTAATTACTTCTCAAATATTACCTTAATTTTTGTCAGCTTCTTTTTGGTATCTGTTTGGGTCAGGCAGAAATACAGAGGGATCAGAAGGGAACAAAGGAGGATGCTGACTGTCTCTTCCCATCACTTTCTTGTGTGTAGCTTTTGTTCATGAGGATGAACACCTGTCACACAGCAGACCTGTAAACACTGCAGAATTTTCTCTCTTAAAGCTGGATGGCTTCAATTATGTTATTTTGTTTGAGATGTTCAGTGGCAAGAGGACTATGTCCTTCTAATGAGACTTCCTTTTAACAGCTTTGCCCATCTCCAGAAACACTAATCCCAAAGTATCAGACTTTTCTTAATCCAGAGATAAAACAGCTTTCTGAAAGGCACGCAGCCTGCAATTAACTTTTTCCTTTACTTTTATATTTTTATAGAAGAATCAAACTTTCTAACATAGTCTTGACAGCCTGTGTCATTTGATGGGGTCCTTCAAGGTAAAAAGGTCATGAAACATCACAGAAAAAGAAGACTTCTTCAAAAACCCTAAACCTTAACCTTTGCTAGAACTATACTTCTTTTACTTCCCAAGAAGAAACATGTGCTTCAAAATGAAATATTTCTATCATGTAGTAATAAACTAGTGTCAAATACAGAACAGGTGTAAAGCTGTTCAACAATTTTGTTCTTTTTTAAAGTCTGCATTGAGGAAGGTCCATAACAAGAATATTTTTTTTCTGTACGCTATTCTTTGATCCAGTTTGTTCCCAAATCTCTTGTATATAAGAGATATTACTTGGGGCTTTTGTTTAAGTAGTAGCCATAATAGCAAGAGAATTTGCAAGGGTGGACTTAATTATTAGGATCCACCAGATGCCAATTAAACTCATGCTAATGTGTTTGATTTCAAACACCCAGCCCTGCAGTAGATCCCAATGCTTCACTGCAGCTCTGGCAGGAATTAAATCTTGATCCTATTGCTGTGAGTGGGGATTGGCTGCATTAATATCACTGCTCAGACTCTGAGCTAATCATTACCAGCCATAGTGTCTTTTTTCAAGCAGAAGAGTGACAATTACAGGAGTTCTTTTAATAAAAGGGAAATTATATAAATAAAATTTCTCTGACAACTCTGGCAGCTTACCTGAGTGTGTTAATATACATATAAAGAACTATTGATAACTGTGTGAAATAAAATTACCCTTAAATGGAATCTAAGGAGATGGAAAGTGTACTAATCTATCATTAGAAGAAAATGAAACTTCAGAAGAATTTATGACAGTTCCACTAGCTCAGTGTAGCCTTGTGGCACTTGTTAGGAGCATTATTCAGGAGAGGCATAAGGGTGGTGGCAACAAGAGTCAGGTGTGTGGCAAGGTGTTGGTTGAGTGTTGGTTGGCAGGAAAAAACCCTGTTACATGGTTTGACAGAGCACTATGAGAATTGTGTGGTGCTGCAGAGATTTAATGTTCCACATAAAAATGGGTGAAAAACTGTGAAATTGGTGGTAGGAGCCAATTTTAATTCAGCATGAGAACGCTGGTTTTCTTTCTCAGGTTGCTAGAGAAGAAATAAAAGGCAATCCTATGCTCTGGTAAGCAGTGAGTACATAATAAGGATCTGTTCACAGAGAAAACTCTTGCTTGGTTCATCCTTTGATTAATTTCAAATTAAAGAGAAATATATCTCAGACTGGTTTTGAAGAAATGGTTTAAAAGACATCAAAGTAAAGAGCTATTCATTGGAGTCACTTGGACTGTAAAACTGTAAAACTCAGAAATCTCTACTTTTGGTTTAAAACTGTTTGAAATTTGCATCTTGAGCCAGAGGGTATAAACTTGTAAGGGAGGTTTTGAGGCCCAGTTTTGTGGTGTTAATCTGGGCAATGATCTGAAGGATTTTGAAGGATAAAAATTCACTAGAACTTAGGAAGGAAGCCAATGAACAGAGGAAGAGGTCTGTTGTGGGTAGGAAAATTGTCTGGTAAGTGTGACATGACAAGCACCTAAGTCAAGATATCCTAAACTTGAGAAAAAAAAAATCAGTGCCCATCAATGGTAAATAGTTCATTTTCTATATTTTTAAAGAAAATGAGTTTCTGAGAGAAAGTGGTACTTATATTTAATGTAAATGAGATAGAGACCAAGGGTCATCTAGTTCTGGCCAAACCAGTTGGAGTTGGGTGATGGTGGTGGGGTTGTCAAGGAAGCATCACAGTTCCTAATAAGAATAGAAAGTATGAAAATACAGTGTTAGTAAAGCCAAAATAAAATGAAAACTTGGAAAGCATCATAAAAAAAGTTGGCAGGGAGAAAAAAGGGAAAAGAAAAACCTGAATAAGTCTTTAAAAAAAGGGCATGTGAAACTATGGTTTCTTTACTTCCCTTTTATTTTTTAGAGACCAGTAAAATTGTATACAGTGCCAAAAGCCAAAGAATAAAAGTTTTTTGTAAGAAGTGTAATGCATGGAGATGAAGATTTGCCTAGGTAGCTGTTTGTTTTTTAAGATTTCATAGTAATCAGGATGTAAAGAAGATATTTAGAATAAACGAACAAAAACTTCTGGAGATTGATTTGAAGTTGGATAGCATGCACCAAATCTACCAAAGATAAATCATGCTACATCTCTCTAGTGAATTAGATTATTCATGTAAAGGAATGAATTAGATTATTCATGTAAAGGATTCTTTTTAAATTATTTATACCTAGCTCCAGTAAAGGAAGGAATAGAGGTAAGTAAGAGAAATCATGTAAAGTAGCTGAAAAATTCTAAAATGTTCTAAAAGTATAAACTTTTGATTGGAAGTTTCTTTAAAGGCCACCTTTGAATCACTGTTATAATAACACTGGAAGAAAAAAGCAGGTACAGAATAATTAAATTATGAAGTCACTGTTAGTAGGAGATTGACTTCACAAAGAACAAATTTGATGATTGAGGATAATGGAAATGGGAAGTAATTTAATGCCACAAAGCATGATGCTGTGCTTTTAAAAACGAGTCATAAGGATTTCTTCTGGGAGATCTGGGCTGATCTGGTAATGACAACAAAAAGAAGCATCTATTAGCAGATCAGAGGACGAGGGGGAGCTACCACTGTGAAGAAAAGCAGTAGTTTGATGAATCTGCAGAAGCATTTCCAAAAGGCACAGCACACTGCCAAGGTTACGTATGTGACACTGCTACATGTCATCTAAGTGACTGCATGCTGCTCTTGCCCCTGCTCCAGCAGTGTGATCCCAAATGAAAGAAGTGTAGGAAAAGGCTGCAAGGACCACTGATGGGATGGAGAACATGTCTGCTGAGAGGAGACTCGGTCAGTCCAGTTAAAGAAGTGATCACCAGACAAAGCAAAACCCCTTCCCTGCTTGAGAGACTGGAAAATATTGGCACAAGGACAAGTTGTGTCTGTCACCTGGTCTTAGAGGCAGATATTTGGGCTGGAAATCTCTAAGGAGATCTCTGTCCTTGGAGAAGGGAGATGCCAGAAATGCTGTCTGATGATAGAAATGGGAGAAAGATGCCAAGGTACTATTAAAATGAAATATGATTAATTTATAAGCCAGATTGTATGATGATGTGGCTTGTGATAGCAGGCAATTAATTTTGATTTAGGAGGTTCCTTCCTGCCCTGTGTCTGGGATTCATTAAATGATCTTTCCACCTGTCTCAGACTGCATTTTGAACACGATGGCATGGCACTGAGGGAACAACAATGATGCAATTTTCAACTGTGTCATAAAGTCAGGATACACCAGCTGAGATTTTTAAAGATCTGTGATTGTTTTCCTGAGCTCTTCCTTCCTGGTTATGACTTTGCTGCTTTCTGCCTCTTGCAGTTTTGCTGTGCTAATGCAGGTCAGAGTACCTGGCCACTTCTAGCCCTCCTTACAAAGCACTGAGGAGCAGGTCTGAATTCCCCCATTCTCCTCAGGCTATGGGCTTGCATCACATAAATCTCCTGACACCTCTGGCACTGCTGGAGTGGATTTGGGAGTTGGAGGGAAAGGACTAAGGGGCTCAAACTTCACCAGGTGGGGCATCTCTTTTGGGAACCACAGCTGGGCAGTTCTGTGGCTCCTTCTGAGACATGCTTAGACTCAAGTCTGCCACGAAAACTGGTCTCAGAATGTGTTCCTGATTCATTTCTGCAGCTTTCTTCTGGGAAGCCTTCAGTTTTCCTGCAGTCACCTGGGTAAACATTAATTCACTTTGCTGCTGTGCCTTAGTAAGCAGTGGCTGCATCCCCGTGCTGAAGTGTGTTTTAATGCTTTTATATGATTATGAATGAGATTACATTTATGCATAAACTGAAAAAAAAGTATGTGAATATATCTTACAAAAATGACAAGTGATTTTTTATTGCATTTAGTAAATTTAAAATGCATATGCTGATGGTAGGGAATTAACACTGATGCTTCAGCCTCAAGATAAAAAAAAAAAAAACGCAGAAATAAGGTATGAAGGGTAACCTGGTGTGTTTTGGGGGTATTTTTAGGAGGTTGAATATTTATCACAAGAATTGTATCTACAGTGGGATTTGTGAGTGGGGTAAGAGATATTGCCTGTGAAACCCCATGCAGCTGGATTGTTTGTCAATGTATCCTTGTAAGAAATCTTTAAAATAAGGATCTATCTACCAGAAAGTCTTTTCATGTTTCTTTGTATGGAATTGTCATGAAGCTTTGATTCTAGAAAAGGGAATTATAATGAAATAAAGGAAACATTGTTTAGATGTCAAAACGAATGTGAAGGGTGACATATGTGGGAAGAAAGAAACCACAGAAAATTGGATATTGGCTCCTTGAAATTTACGTATGTAATGTGATGACTGTGGATTGTCTAAAAGAATCTCTCCCTTTATGGTTGGTGCAATCAACTATTTTACTGACCTTTATGGAATAAAGAATATTAATATTAATATTAATGACACATAAATACTGGGGAAAAAAAAAGCTTAGGAGGTGTTTATTTGTAATTATGTTGATATTCACTGTTTCTGCTTTTTTCAAGTTCTATTATTATTTTTCTCAAATTTCTTATTTTGTGTAAGAGTAAATTTGAAAATATTTTAGAGCACCCATGAAGTAAAATACTTTTTACATTATAAACAAAATATCGAGTTTACTTAGATGATTAAGATTCGTTTTTATACAAATATGAACTTGTCCCACACTGTGTCTGTGAATCAATAATGAAATATTTTGCTGTGACCATATTTAATGATATTTCTCCTAATTACTGGCCCATAAACAGAAATATATCCTCTGTCTCTTGTATCTGAAAAGAGTTAAATGATGAATGAGCATGTTTTAAAATACAGGTACAAATTTAAAGACATTGTGCTTATCTTCTAATAGCCAAGCATTTGCATAATCAGGATTATATCAGCTCCACAAGAAATTAATCAGAATGGTATCAACTTCAGAGGAAATGTATGGAATCCTGATGTCAGCTTTGACAGCTGTAGAACAGGGAACTAGCTCAATCTTTTGGGTTTGATGTGCCTTTATAGAGACTAGCAGGGTGTGATAATGACAGTGAAAATGAGCTCCTGTGAGGCAACTTGTTCTCTCAATCATCTTGTTCCATTCTCTGTATAAGCTATGAGTAATTTGTAAAGTTTCTTTCTAATTCTCCAAAGCCTTGACACAATGGTTCAGGAGTATGCACATATGTTTATGCTGACAAGGCTGAGGATCTAAAGTGGGCTGGATGAGGAACTGTGTTACCACAGGGCTGGGACAGAGATGGCACTGTAAAACCTTTATTTGGTGATCATTTTTGCCATTTTATGCTCAAAAATTATTCTTCAAAATCAGCATCAGCATTATCTTCCTCGACAGACATTAGTCAGAATGCCAAAATTTTCCTTTTCCAAAAGGATTCCCAGGGAAAATGTGCCAATGCTAAGTGATCACTGGGTGGGGAGGGCCTGACTAGCTGGTGACAGGCAATGTGTCACCACTTAGACCCTGCTGGAGGCTGGGGGTGACTGAAGGAGGCATTCCCTGACAGCTGACACTTGTGCAAACCAAGTTCATGCTTCACACAACCCTTGGCAAATGCCTTGAATTCCAGAAACTGCTGTGGTGGTGGTCACCAACTGAAATGCCTCTGTCAGTAATCTTGCACTGAAATTCAAGAATGAGTGAATTGTAAGGACTTAGATGTTCCTTTGCTACTTCAATTTTAATTGCCCTCCTCTCTGCAACTGCAGGCACCCAAATGGATTTACAAAGACTCATGGAATTTGAGCTTTAGCTGTGTTTAAACTTATGGGAGCGTCTCTCCCTTTTATGCATCTCTGTGCAATTTTCTTCCCTTGAGTTTTCTTAACATGGGCTCACTGGCCAGAGGGAGACCCTCATGAGGCTCTGTGATGATGCAGGAACAGGAGCACAAGTGAGCTGTGGCTCAGGCTGACAGAAGGATCTGCCTCCAGGCGTGCTCTGAGGGAGAAAAATGCATCCCTCTGCTGTGCTTGCTCAGGAGGGGAAACGACCTGCTGCCTTCTTTGTGATTATAGGACCCACCACACACACACACCCCTTCTTCCTACACTATGGGGTGACTGAAATGAGAAAGAAAAGCTTGGATTCATTTCTTTCCCCCAGCCCTGTGCCTTATCTGCGTGAGGAGATGTGACACGGCAGCTGTAATCCCCTCTCTCCAGGTGTGCATTCACATGAAATGAAATGATGCCATGCAAGAGCATGGCCTCTGTGGGGACAGCCAGGGAAGCAGCCAGACAAAAACCCCAGGGCCCTGCAGAAATAACAGAGAGCACTGGCAGTGTGGGAAACGCTTTAGCAGCAGCAATATTTGTGTTTAAACATCAGTACACAAAGTCAGTTCAGCAAATCAGAACTCTGGAGAAAGGAAGGGCTTAGTGAAAATGTACTTTTTGATAAAATGAATACTAATTGGAGATGACTGTAAATAATGTGGAACAGAATGTGCTGCCAGTGAGTGAAGCCTGCTCAGAAAGACCTATGGTTGCAGTTTGAGGGTAATTCCCCACAAGCCCAGCTCTTTTTCCCTTCCCTGTGCCTGGATGTGGCAGTGATTGCAGCCCAGGCTGTGGCAGGCAGAGGCCCTGCCTCTGCTCTCTGTAAGACCTAAAGTAGTCCCATGTACTTCAGTGGTGTCAATCCTGATTTACTGTGCCACAGCTGAGCTTGTAATCTAGCTCTGAAATAATAACTTGATGCAGACTTGAGTGAAAAAGGGTCTTGTGTAAAATCAGGTAAAGAAGAACTGTGAGATTTTCTTCCTTTTAATTTTTTTTTAATTTTCATTTGGTAATTTTTAATCTCTGGTAAAAAATATTCTATTTGTCAGATGGTTTTGTCACATCAGAGTAAAATAAAAAGAATACACAGTAAATAATACTTCGGGCATTGTGGAGCTAAATGCAAACAGTGCATTGTTTGTCCCAGTGAAATGTGTGTCTTTTTCAAGATCAGGCCACTTCTGAAACACTTGTGTTGGCATCATTATCCTAGGGTAGGAAGTAGTCATTTATTTATCCCCTTCTGGCATAGGATTTAGAGATGAGCCATTGCCCTTCTGGATACCTAATCCAATTCTGATGCTTTTGGTTTTTCCAGTAAAACATCAATAATTTTATATGCTTCTATTGTCTAAAGCGGTTTTGTCTTGATGAAAGACATTTTAAGTGGGCAGTGCTTCAGAACGAGATTTCTCTTATGTAGCTTGTCATTACGTGTATAATACGTAAGTAAATCTTATCTATTAAATTAATGAGAATGTGGGGAGAAGGAAATATTTTTGATCAGTGGTAACCAAACTCTGAGAACAGGCAGGAAAAAAGATGTGCAAAGGGCTTCAAAATACAGCACGGCATTGTTTGCAAAGAGCCTGCTGTTTCCTTTATGTCTGACTGATCCGTGCCAGAAGCCCTCTTGAATTTCTGCAAGAATAGAGCTTCAGATCATCTGCATTCAGTGCCAGAGTCATGGCCCTGGAACCGATAATTGCCTCTGACAGGATTTAATTACCTTCTCCAGGACCTTTTCTCTGTTTGATTGGAGACCACCCCCCGCTCCGATCAAACCAGACAGTAATAACACGCCGTGGCGCCGGAGCCGAGCCCGCGCGGCCGGCGCGGTGACCTTGGCGAGCCCGCGGCGAGGGGCGAGCGGGGCGAGCGGGATAGCGGGGATAACGGGGATAACGGGGCGAGCGGGATAGCGGGGATAAAGGGGATAGCGGGGATGGCGGGGCTAGCGGGGATAAAGGGGATAGCGGGGCGAGCGGGGAGAGCGGGATAGCGGGGATAACAGGGCTAGCAGGGATAACGGGGATAGCGGGGATAGCGGGGATAGCGGGGCTAGCGGGGATAACGGGGCTAGTGGAGATAGCGGGGATAGCGGGGATAGTGGGGATAACGGGGCTAGTGGGGATAGCGGGGCCAGCGGGGATAGTGGGGATAACGGGAATAACGGGGCCGCGGGGCTAACGGGGCTAGTGGGGCTAGCGGGCCTAGTGGGGATAACGGGGATAACGGGGCTAACGGGGATAGAGGGGCTAGTGGGGCTAGCGGGGCTAGTGGGGATAGTGGGGATAGTGGGGATAACGGGGCTAGTGGGGCCAGCGGGGCTAACGGGGATAACGGGTCTAGTGGGGCTAACGGGGATAGCGGGGCCGTGGGGCTAGCGGGGATAACGGGGATAGCGAGGATAGCGGGGCTAGTGGGGTTAACGGGGCTAGTGGGGCTAGTGGGGATAGCGGGGATAACGGGGCTAGTGGCGATAACGGGGATAGCGGGGCTAGCGGGGATAACGGGGCTAGTGGGGCCAGTGGGACTGGCAGCGCCACGGCCGAGCCCGGGGCTGGCGGGGCCGGCATCACCGAGCCCGGGGCTGGCGGGGCCGGCATCACCGAGCCCGGGGCTGGCGGGGCCGGCATCACCGAGCCCGGGGCTGGCGGGGCTGGCACGGCCGAGCCCGGGGCTAGCGGGGCCGGCATCACCGAGCCCGGGGCTAGCGGGGCCGGCATCACCGAGCCCGGGGCTAGCGGGGCCGGCATCACCGAGCCCGGGGCTAGCGGGGCCGGCATCACCGAGCCCGGGGCTGGCGGGGCCGGCATCACCGAGCCCGGGGCTGGCGGGGCCGGCATCACCGAGCCCGGGGCTGGCGGGGCTGGCACGGCCGAGCCCGGGGCTGTCATCGCCGTCGCCCGCCGTCCCGAGCTCCCCTCGGCAGCGGCGGGGGGCGCTTCCCGTGCAGGAGCCCAGCGGCGCTGTGTGACATCTGTGGCAGCCTCTCTGCTTGGTGTGCATCGCACTGCGCCCGTTTATAATACTAACTTTGTAATATTAACTTCGTGATATTAACTTGACGCGGTTTTTTGTTTAGATTTAATGCAGAGCCCAGATGTGCCCTCTTTTTCAGCAAAGAAAACCGCGTTCCTTCAGCAGTGGGCTTCTGAGGTGAAATAGCAGCACAACTTAAGAGTCTGGTAGTTTTTAAGCAAGTATTTTCTCGTTCTCGAAATTAAGCAAGATCTTTTGCCCTCGTCTTACTGTGAGAGTTTCAGTGCCCGGAGTTGGCCCATGGATGCAGAGCACCCTTTGCCTTGGTTCCGAGTTCTGTGGGCCTTGCTGCAGGTGCAGGGCTTGTCCTGCTCCGGTGCAGCCTCTCGGGGCAGCAGGGACGGGCCCGGCTTTATTCAGCGCTGTCTGTGTTCCTTTCTTCCTTTGGCCTCGGAAGGGAGATGTAAATGGCACGCCGTGGGATGGAGGGCAGGGGTGATTTGGTGTCATGGTAACTTGCCCGACTCTGGCTGGGCTGTCCCTGAACCGTGCTGCAGGCGCTGCCTCTCACACATCTGCTCAGGCAGCAGCGGGGGGTGCTGCTGCGGCTCTTCTCCTCCAGGCTGCGCTGAGAAGAGCAGCAGTGGCTCTGGTGGATGCCTTGCATCACAGTACTGCCCCTTCCAGTCGGAAAAGCCCACCGGGACAAGCAGGAAAACAGAGCTGCAGGAGCAGTGTTAGTTGAGGAGACAAAAGCAGAGGTGGGGAGGGGGGAGCTTGCACAGTTCTGCATTCAAAAATCCACCCCTTTGTGCAGAAGCCTTGTCTTCCTTTTGCCACTTAACCTGCTTCACCCTTTTCCTAAGTTTCCATATAGCTGACTTTCCAAGATATGCTCTCTACAGAAATCATGGGCATGCAAGGCGTTCCTTACTCAAGGCTGATAACCTTCCATAGGAAAGCACTGTTTGGTGAAAAAAAGTAACTAAATCTGCGTGACTGGTGTAACCAAAAGCCAGTTTAATTGAGAGTGGTTTCAGCCTTCTGTGCATGGTCTGGCAACAGAGCAGACTCTGAGGTGAAGAGGCATTAGAAAGATAAATGTGAATGTGGGATTTTTAAAAAATGTTCTTCCAAACCTCTGCTAGCATCTAGCAAAGCATGCAGGCTGCTTGCATAGCCTGAGATGGCAGAACTGCTCCCAGCTGCTGTGCCAAAGCTCTTCCCTTTTCCCAAAGCAAAGCTCTGAAAGGATCAGACAACAAACCTCTCTGAGCACAGGTCCCCACAGAAACTTGAAGGTAATATCCACTAACCCCAACTCTGGAATTTTTTTCATTTCCAGAATGGGCAAAACCAGTAACAGAATAAAACAGAGTGAGAGAGTGTGTGGGTGTTGGGGGAGGGTGGATGGAATCTGAGGCAATTTTATTTTTTTTCATTTGCCCAGACAGATTCCACTGTGAACATGTAATGGTTTTCACTGAGGCACTGTGTTATTTTAAGGTAAATCTGCTGACTTCAGAATGCATAATCAGCTTCATGATCGTAATAAATTATATCACAGTCATCTCTGGTGGGAACATGGAAGGAAACACACAAAGCAAGGGTGCCAGGACAGCTTGCTGGGTAGGATGCTAGCCTAGAAACACATCTTTCTTGCTTTTTTAAGGAAATCATTTCAAAAGCATCTAGGTCAATTAAAAGCTCCTTCAGAAAGCATTGTAGACACTCACAATTTAAGTCTGTCTGAAGGATACTTTTGAAATAGTCGTTGCTGTTCACTCCCACAGCTGTAAATTGGAAACTGCAGTACTTCTTGCAAGAGCAGTGTGTGAATAAAATACATTTGAAAGCAAGTGGAACCAAGTAGAAGCTGTCTGAGGAGCTGGGGTAGAAGGCAGCCCTCACAGGCTGTGGCACTGACAGCATCTCTTCACCAGCAGCCACAGCTCAGGCACTCGGGGCATCCCCCCCTCCTGGCAGGCTCTTCCCAGCCCTTGCATTTGCTGCCACAACTGTTTGCACAGCAGTACAGTGAGCTGGATCAAGGAACAGATCCAGCTGGTAAAAGATAAAGTATATGCTGACTGCATGGCAACACAAACCACTGTGCCAGCCAAAACACTGCTTGGCACGTGGAGCCCAACGAGGGCTGTGAGGAGGGAGGATGGGAACTACTTAAGCAACCTGCTGCCAAATCACAGTTCCTTTTAATTTTTCAGGTGCCTTAAGTGTTAATCTAGAACAGTAAAAGTCGTGTTCTAATGTGGAAAAAGGACTGACCATGGTCTGATGAGACAACTGGAAGATTTTTGTCAGAGATTTCTCTGCAAGGAAAGCTGGCTCTCTGATTTATGTGTTAAAAAACAGAAGTAAAATGAAACTAAATTTTTTAACAGCGGAAATAGCTCACAAAAAATATTGCTTAGAAGTCATATTGTTATATTTTGATTCTTCCAAAGAATATAATAGAAAAGTTAAAAATGGACCACTGCCTTAAAAAAAGACAGCTATAATTTTTTGTAACTTTTCTTAGAAACTTGTGTTATATGTCTTTTCTAGTATTACTTTTTAATTACCACTGCCTAATTGTGAGATAAATCATTGTTGCATTACTCTTTTATAGTTGAGATAAAGTCCTCATACTTTAGACTTGACTTTCCAGGCTTCAGTGGTGGTATACTAAAAATGAATTTCATCTATTCCATGTGACACAGGTTGTTTAACAGGAAAATGTTTTTATTAGAAGAACTGGGTTAAGGGTCCATCTGGAACCAATTGAATTCTCTAATGGCCTAACCCTCTATTTCTAGAGGGAGAGAGGAGGAAAAGCAGAGAGCAAATTCAGGCTAACAGTGTGGTTCTGCAGTGTGAATTTAAGAACTTTCCCCTCTGCTCTCCCCCCAGCCTCTCATTGCTGCTCTCTTGCTGCAATTTGCCACGTCTTCAGCTTTGTACACACAGCTATTTCCATGACTTGCTGTAAATTATACTGCTCAAATAACTGCTGTTAAAAGTCATCATCCAAAAAGGGTGGGGGACACTTAAATGGGGCAAATGAGAGAAGAGCAAATTGTGCTGGGAGAAAGGAAATGAGTGTGGGTCTGAGGGCAGCCCAAGGCTTCCCCAAGCCCTTGTCACTTGAGGCAGTCATCCCTTCAGCCCATGTGCCATGTAATTACACACTCAGCCATAGACTTCAGTGATCAGCAGCCCTCTTTAGTAATCAAAGTACCCCTGTTCCTCCCAGGCCTGCATGCAAAGGCTTTATCCAAATATGAGGCACTAGAAAGATGGAAAGCCTCATATTGCAGCTGGATTCAATGTCCAGTGATGATCCCAGATGTATTTCTGTTATTTCAAGTGGCTTTAGCTGAGCTAAAAAAGGAAAAAAAAAAAACCAACCCAAACCAAAACATCTGCAATAGCATTTCTTTAGGAAGGACTTAATATCAAAAAGGCATTGTGTTGATGTTACATTGTGTATAAACTCAGAATTTAGTGTCATTTATTTTCACGTTCAGGCACAATGTTAAGCAATTTCTTTCTCAAGTGCAGAATGGTCTGTCAGACATCAAATGCTTGCTACATGTCCAGGACAAAAAGGACTACAGCACATACATTAATGCATGTCCTGGGATTCTCCATACTTCTGATTACATTACTTATTTAGTTTCCTAGCAGAAAGTAAGAGTCATTCTGGATATATCACTATGCTTATCTTTGCCAAAACCACCTTAAATGTTTGTTAGTGATAGAGAAAAAGTGACATAGAAAAAAAATTCTCCCAAAAGAAAACAATTTTCCTTTCTGTAGCTGGCCATTGAAAACATTTTATTTCTAAGTCGGGTTGCATTATTAACTCATATCAGAGTGGACTGATAGGAAAATGTGGAAAAATAATATTATGTTGCTAATAGAAAAAAAAGCAGCTAGGAAGTCTGAAGCTGTGAATTTTGTGTAGCTTGTGTTCCTTAGCACCACATCTCTGGCAGAAACAATATAGGGTAGGGCACAGTGAGAGGAAATGAACATAAAAAGTGTTGATTGTAAAATATTGTTGAGTATATTCATGTGTGTGTTTGGGGAGGAGATAACTGTGCAGTTCACTCCTTACCTTCTCTGCTTAAAAACACCATGCAGTTGTTTGAAAAACCTTATAAAAAAGATAAAATCCTAAGTGCAAAGAGCTAAAAAGGCATCCATATTGAGAAACTGTACCCAATTGATTATTCAGCTGGCAAAATGGGAATTTCAAGTTGCATAGACAGCTAATTGTGGCCTGCCTGTGGAATGACAGGTCTATAATTTTTAGTTTTGTGCACATTCAAAGCCAGTCACCTTGACACTTAACAGTCCATTATGTGCTGGCCACCGACCATATGATGATATTCAAAGAGTGACAGGTCTTTTCCATTACAGAATGATAAAATGCACTATGCTTTATTTGGATAAAGCTGTCTTCAGAGGCAGCACAAACCAAATGCTTATCTGATCCTTGCATGCAACAATGACACTGAGACACCTTTTACTCCACAGGGCTGACCTGCTTGTTGTTGGAAAATTTTTTGTGGTTGTTGTTGTTGTTCTTTTGGGATAAAGATGAGCGAAATTTGTATTCCCAGTATTGTTTTCTGGAAGAACAGACAAGCTGGCACTCATATCTATGATTTCTTTCAGTATTAAATAAGACAGATTGCAGGAAGCATTGGGACACAGGTCATGCAACTACATGATTCATAGTCTAAGGAGAAATGTTTGGGGGTTTTATAAAGAGATTGTTTGTTTTCAGCATGAATACAGAGCCAGGTCAAAAAGCATGTCCCAGGATACATGCTATCAAATAACAAAAAAACAGCAAAGCACCACAAATCAGGCTGAGACTTGGCATTTGAGTCCCACTGGGCAGGGAGAGCCATTCCTGCCAGCACAGTTTGGGTGCAGGAGCTTGCAGCTCTCCAGAGCCCAATGGGAGATGGGCCCACACCAGCCATGAACTTTCCTTTTGGCCTCAGCACCAGTTCCTGTGCCAAGCCATTCTCAGGGAAATTTATTTATTTATTTCTAAATGTCAGTTTTGGATTGCGAATTCTGAGTGTGCCTTTTGAATGGCTGTTTTTAAACTGTTTCTGGAGTTCCAACAAAGAGTCAGGATTGTTTTTCCTAGCCAGCAGGGCCTGCTCCAGCTCCCAGGGACATTAGTGAAAAGATGCTGACTGATTCATTATGTGCTGGAGCAAGGTCTATAGGAGTAACTGTGCAGAGATGAGTTTTTGCAGGACATAACTTTTATCAACACTTCATTTTGTGGTGATCTTAAAATGATAAAAATCCTGTGAATTACAAATTCACAGAGCCCTTTTCTTGAGCATTTGGAGTGAGCAGCAGTGACTTTTGCCACTGGAAAAAATGATTTGTGGATTTTCCTGATGATACACAACTATTATTTCAGTGTTAAATATTATTTTTTAGGCCCTTGCTTACTCGAAAGTGAGTGATGATAAAACGACAATATTTTGATGATTTTTTCCCCTCACAAAAATATACTTTGCATGCAAACTTTCAGTCTTTTATGTTCTTATATGTACATACTGCAAGTATTTCTGCACAGCTCTGGAGGAAAGGCTAATGAACAGAGCATTCTCTGAAGAGAGCAGGCAGGAGGCTTCATTTGTTCCCTACATGCTGCAATAATACTAATACACCTTTTACTCTACAGAATGGCTTGTACTTGGGGAATTGTGTTTTATCCAATTTTCCTGCAAATAATGAACAAGTTCCCCCAGGTTTATTGGCACTATCCTACGCACACTTTTTTTGGTGTAAATTATTTATTCTACTAATTTAACAGCAAACAGTCCTGGATAGTGAGCTTAGTGAGGCAATTTCGTATGTATTGGTTGTAGGTTAATTATTTAGGGATTGAGATATCTCTGGTAATGCCAAATAAGTGCAGACCTAATCAGAGAAAGCAATTGAATGCACCTAGGTTTTCCAAACCTCAGATCATGCAACCATTATTTGATGGTCATTAAGTTTGGTGTTTTATTGCAAAAGAACATGACTGTGTTTTGAGGTAGCCCACAAGTTAACCCTTGTAGCTCCTTCCCCAGGCAATCAACTTTTTGATGCCTTTGAGCCAGCTGACCAGAATGTTCAAACCCACACATCCTGTTATGCTGAAAATGGAGGCTGTTAAGGGTGGGTTTGGATATGTGTCTTGTGGCATAGCTTAATGGTTTGGAGGCCTTGGACAGGTGAATGCTGACAAGTGAACAGATAAATCACATTTAGGACTACAATAAACACCCTCTGCTGATTTTTCTCTAAGGTGGTGTGCACACACACAGTGGAGATGGATTCACTGCTGTAATTGTCACTATTTTTAAAGAGAGATTTTGATGCTAATAATTTGGAAAACACGATAGCATCACTGTCCAGTGTCACTTTAATAGGTTTCATGTAATTTTTTTTAATTCAATGAGGAAAACATTATTCTTATGAGGACTTTTCATGCCATAACTGGGTGATTCATTCACGAGAGCTCTGAGTAGAGTCTGGGAGGACACTGTAAGAAAAGCAGTGTGAAGAGAAGTCTGTGAGCAGAGCTTGGTGTGGATAACATGTTGATGTTGAGGCACAGCTGTTTCTATTCTACCATCTTTATTTCCACAGCAAAATCACTGCTCTGTGCTGAGCTGTGCTTGGCTCCTTAGAAGGAACTCAGGAAAGCCCAGCAGAAGGGTGAGAAACTCTTAATTCAGTTTCTAACATCTCCTCAGAAGCAGTTGGAGGTGTTTTATTTTTTAAGATGGGGTAATCTGCTCTGTAGGCTGTTTTTTGGGGGGCTGGGGTTGGTAGGGTTTGTTATTCATTCTCTCTGTGCTTGATTTGGGGTGTTGTGGTTTTGTTTGTGTTTCATACAGATGTGGAGTTGTTTTTAACGTTAAGTTTAAAACAAGTTGCAGATGGTGGGGAAGATTTGGGATGATGCTTTTCTTTTCCTAAGGCAGTTCATTCTGCAGTTTTAGGTGAGCCTTTACAGAAGTGCTTGTCCATTACAGATGAGCTGAAAAGATGCCCACAAGAATGGGTTTGTTAAGGCCTATCCAAGGTTCTAGGTGGAATAAAGAGATGCTTCCAGCCATCAGCTTTGAGATCATTCAGCAATTTCTCTTTTTTGGAAGCTTTTTCTTTTTCATGGAAACTAAAAATTAAAAACACAAAAGGAAAACTGCAATAATTGGAAGAGTATAGGAGAAATCTTGGTAAAATTATGAAATAAAACATATACAGCTGTGCTAAGAAAAATATTTGACTCAATTTTAAATGCCATGAGTCATTAGGATGTGTTAAAAGGCCAAGTACAGCATTGTGTGTTTCTCCAGCAAAAATGAAGAAGGAAAGTTGAATCTCACTTCATTGCAGAAAGTTTTAATGACAGGAGTATGCTACAGTTTTTCTTAGGTGCTGTCCCTGAGCTTATATATCAGCTTAGAATTGTAAAATTACACATAATCTGAGGCTTCAGAATTACACAGGGTGAATATAGGAAAGGCTGAACGGGTTATGTGGAGAATATTTGATGGGATGTGTGCTAGTTCTTGTTGTTTTAGAATCTTATTTTGTGAAGGTGCCAATGAGAAGTAAGAAAAATCATGTTTTTTCATATTTCAAGAACTATACCTGATAAATTGGAAGAAAAGAGATTCTCATAATATTTGGTTTATGTGGTCTATTCACACAGTGAAGCTATTTTCTCCTACAGAGTTGAGGATGTGTGGGAAATTGAACTGTGGAGTGTGATTAGAACCAAGCAATAATTTTGTGATACTGGCAGGTGAGTGAGCACAACAAATGAAAGACTCGACTTTGTAAAACAAATGATTTTTCTGACTATGCTAAACCAGTATAAGGAATAAAAATAGATATGGACTTAGAGAGCAGTGATGGATTGGTCTTTAAAAGCCTGCTAGTTTGGGGAAAAATGTTAAATATTTCTTTTACTAACAGAGATGGAGACACTTTAGCTAGTCCAGAGATTAAAGCTGTGCTTGTATCACACATCTCAGAGTTCTGTAAAGAGCTTCCTGAAACAGAGGTAAAGAAACAATCCATGCATTGAAAACAATCTGGTTTCTCATAGTAAGGAGCTCAACAAGCCCTAATTTACCCTGTTCAGGAAAACAGTGTGTTTGAATTCCTTGTGTTTCCTTTCCTGCTTGCAGACTTTAAATCATCAGTGCAGGATGCAGGAGTTGATGGCTTACAGAGGTGCAGTTTTGTTGGCTGTGATGTGTATTCAGTGAGAAGATCCCAGATCCCATTCTGCCACGTTCCTTGTTTTGCCTTGCTGATCTGAGCTGAGGTGTGTTTGCTGCAATGTGACATGAGATCCAGCACTGATTTCAAGTTCCCCCTTCTCTTCTTGGCACTGACTTGAAGTTTTGAAGAGGGAATATTGTAGGCAGCACAGCAGTGAGGATTTTAATCCTTTTTGTGAGAAAACTCGGTGGCAATCTTCAGAAACTCCACAGTGCCTTGTGTGCTGGGCTCTGTGCAGTAATTGCTGCTGTGTTTGTGCTGAGATGCACTTCAGCAGGAAGGGCTGTGCAGGTGTGATGCTCTCTGCTGGATTACCAAGCTGTTTCCCAGTTCACTCCCAGTTAATGGCATAGAGACAAAGCTCTCAGCCAGTCTGCCTGGAAAGGAGGGCACAGGGCTGGTTTGGATGCAGGCTGATCAGGGAAACTTGAAATAAGGACACCTGACAGATTCAGGGGTTTCTGGGTGGAATGTAACCTTTAAAAGCCTCAAGAGAGTAACACATGGTCTTTCAATGACATGTCTTTCAATGAGTTCTCTCATTTTCACATTGTTCTTTGGCATGAAATGTTTAACAGAGATTCCACCTGCCTGTTCCACAAGTAGGTCAGCATTTGATGACTGCATTAAAATTGTACTTTCCTAAATCCTCTCTCTCACTATAATCCTGCCTGTCCTTCTCAATTTTCCTATGTTCTAATGTGCCATTATGGAGAAGATGTGGAGTGTTTCTTTGAATTATTTCCGAGTTGTCACCCACAATGAAGCTGTTTTGTTTTAGGCTTGGATCACATTTCATCCCCAAAAGCTTCTGAAGATAGGCATCACAGATATGATGCCACACAGGAAAGGTTTTGTTATGCTCATGTAAAAGTCTATGTCTTTTTGTATTGTTCTAAAAAAAAAAAAAGACAAAAAAAAAAACCCCACAAAGTGTTTGGGCTTGTGAAAATGTCTTAAAAATGTATTTGGAATATTTAAATATTTTTGGTAATTTACCTCTTCAGGCTAACATTCAGCTCATTTTCAGTGTGGCCTATCACTTCTGGTGTGACATTACTGAAAACCTTCTGATTAAAGCCAGCTCTCTTATGCATACTTTACCTCAGTGACCTATGAGTAGCTTGAAACCATTTGAACTCTGTCTAAATTGGATCCCCCTGGTTGTAAGTGTTACTGCATGTCAGTTCTGTGTCAGTTGGATGGAAATCTTGCTGCAGAGGATGAAAGTTCACAGCTCAGTATTAATCTACTGGGCAAACTACATCTAATGCCTTCAGTTTTCTTGAAATATAGCTTCTGATGACCTCTGACAGGTAAAATACAATACAGGATTTTCTAATATTCATTTTTTAGTGTAGCTATTTAAAATAAAGCATGTATCATCCTTCTGTACCAAATAAATGCTGTGAGAGACAAAATTAAGAATGGTGACAAGTGGATTATTGTACGTGGAGACTTTTGTTAATAAAATATGTCTAGGTCCATTACTTCACAATTATCTTGGAATAGGAAATGCAAATCCTGGCTTTGCTAGAGGAGGCTGTGTATGGATGAGCTGCTGGCTGGGATTCCCTTGCTATCTCTGGGATGAGAATTTCAAACTGCTGCGTGTGCTTAACAGAAAAAAAAAAAAGTCCTGAAGCTGCATGGCTTCTGGAGCAGGCAGCATAAATCACTGAGTGCTGCTGGAGTCTCTAACTCACAGATTGGGAACTTTGGATTTAGCACCAGCTACTGTTTAAAAGAGAATCTGTATAGATTTGTGCAGCTTGGATGAAACCTGTGTTACACAGTGACAGCAGTGACACCTTTGCTCTTGTCACTGTTAGGGAGAGTTCCAAGTACATTACATTTGGGTTTGCTTTTGAAGGGACTTTTTTGGACTCAAAATCCAAGCCTAAAAAAGGAAAAATGTCTGATGGGCGCAGGTTTGTAAGTCTGCAACCTTCTCTCACATCTGTTTAAACTAACAGCAAAACTCTTACCTCTTGCAGAGCAGAAGTCTGACTTCTACATATTTATTTAGAGTCTGAAAGGAAATGGACCCTGCATTCCTTGCAAGTCCCAAACTGTGTCTAAAAAGAGTGGGGTTTGGTGGGAAGAAAGGAATCACCCTTGAGCTCTGATTTGCAGGGGGATGATGCTGGTGCTGGAGGGATGCTTTGGTGCTTTTCAGGCACTGGGCAGGAACCAAATCCATCTTTCTCAAAGCCCTGCTTCAGTCCCACAGGGCAGAACTGACAAAGTGTGCTGTGCTAGGCCTGCCAGGAACCTTTGCCTCTGCAAGAAGCCTGTGCTTCAGCCCTGTGTCTGAAAGAGAAATTGTAGTCTATTGAGAGTGCACCTGCCCAACAGCATCCTTTGGGCCCTTCCAACTCGGGTTCTGTAGCTCCAGTTTGTCATTATAAACACTGCCATTTGGTAAGTCAGATAAAACATCTCATCTGATGGCTCTCATCCTGCCATTCCTCTTAGGGAAGTACAGAACAATAGCAATAAATCAGTGCTGGAATGGCCAGAGGTATTTTAAGACAGTGGCAATTGGATCAGTTCTTGGACAGTTTAGGAGTATATTTTCCTGTTGTTTCCATTTTTAAACCAGACTTCTGAAATCCTGACAGCCTGGCTCTTTTTCCTGTGAGTCACACAAAGAAATAAATTTTTGATTACAACACGTGCAAGGGCCCAGATCCCAAAACTTTGGAGCTGGTTTCTGTCAGAGGCTCTGAGACCTCAATTGAAGGATCTATATCAGATGTGGGTGCAGAGTTGGGGTCACACTCATCTCTGGGAGCTCACCCAGAGGCAGTGCCACAGGACTTTTCTGTAAGTACCTACACACCTGAAATAAATATGGAATTACAGCCCAGGCACTCTTACAGCAATGCAACCACAACAAAGTATTTGAAGAAATGGAAATTAGGCAGCTTGCAGACTGTGGCAATCTGGTGGCTGGTGGGCTTTGATCATTGATTTTTGCTTTGTTGGTTTGGCAGTATTGAGTGTGGGTAACTGCTGCATTCAGACCAGACAAACAGGTGGAAAAGGGCACACTCATGAAAATCCATCAGAAAATAAGGGAATGCTTCAGAGTAACAGGAGAGTGTGCAGGTGAATTCTGGAGTGAAGGAATCCCAGCAAGGACTGACAGTGGTGATCTCTTCCCTTGCTGTCCATTGGCTCACACTATTCATTTTGACAGAGACACCCCCAGAAAAGGAGAAGTAATTTACCCATATGTGGGAAATCTTCTTGTTGAGCTTACAGAGGGCTTTATGGCAGGCCAAACTTGAAAGAATAGAAAGAAGCCAACAGCAGTGAATAGAACAGTCTGGTTTAATAGTTTTTGCACATGAAACAGCTGGCTAAAAATCATGTATACTGAAATAAAGTTTTTTATATCCACAACTAATGTCTAATATCAGAACTAGGAGTTTGACCTCAAGGCAGGGCAGAATGTGTGCTCTTTTCAGTTTTATCAATTTAGCTAGAAGTGAAGCCAAGGATTTCAGAGGGATGAATGTGATCCTGTGTCTTCTGCTGCCTGACCCAACAACAAAAAGTATAGCTCTCAGTCTGAAGCTTGGACAGAAGCTTAATTATACATTTGTCCAGGATTATTCTAGATTTGACCTTCTTCAGGCCAGCAGTTTGTTCTAAATGGGAAAAAAATCACAGATTATGTGAGTAGAGACACAAGCTGGTCTGGAAAAGTTTTGTGTCTGGAGTTGTTTTAAAAGCTGCAGTGTTTTGTAGGCTTGGCCCTATACTGGATATGCCACTGGGGTTGTGGGAGGTTGGAACTGAACACCTGCTTTTCCTTTGTCTCCTGCACTGCCATATTTGTGTATTTAATTTTTCCCTTTCCCGAGTGGGACCTCTCAGTGGTTGGGTCACTGTGACAACAAGGTTGGAACAAACAGACCCTGGGCTTCTCTCAGCCTCTCCCAGCCCTGCCAGAGGCTGTGCAAGTCTGAATGCACAACAGGAATCCACAGGAGCCCTCCCTGGGGGCACACAAAGGTGCCCTGGTTAAATTCTAACTGAGACTTATAAGCGATTTTATGAACTGCTTTTCCTTTGAGAAGGCAGGTTTTGGAGTATGACCTCAGTTTTGAATTCTGCAGTAATAACATCACAAAAGATGGAATTGTGATCAGTAGGCCTGAGGGAGGAAAGAAACACTGAAAGGAGGCTCCTCAACTGCATGGTTTGGGTTAGCCAATGGAAAAAATGACATTTTAACTCAAAGGGTTTGAGGTCACCTCATGGGAAAAGATACCAGAACCCACACCTAGATTAGTTTAGAAGCCTGAATGTATTGGCAGAAAGTCCTCTCAGGATTCCAGTTACCATTTCTGTACTAAACCTCCTCTCTGTATATACCCTGATAGAAAGGAATCTTCTAGGTTGTTGTTACACAGATTTCTGATTAGGCTTACTGATAATTAATCTGGATAAACCCATGTGCAGAAGTGTCTCATTACAGCATGATATGGGACATTCAAGAGATGTTTGTGTCTGGGCATTTTCCATTTCTTGTGTCATGGTGAGATTGAAGGTTTAGTTAAATTTTCAAATTTTACTAGCTTGTGCTTGGCATCCACTGCTTGATCTTGACACTGTCTTTTGTACATGGAAATGCTGATGACTGTAATAACTATGAGAGATAAATATTTTAATTTATAATAACATTGTTTCTATAATTTCTGTGCGTTTTGTTTTGTTTCATTTTGTTGTTTATTTGTGTGTTTTTTCGGAGATTTTTGTGTTTGATTGTTGGGTTGTTGGTTTTTTGTTTTTTTGTTACTCCTCAGTCTTTGCTCAGCTCTACAAGCACACTGTGATGTGTCAGGAGGAATAACATATAGCTTGCAGTCCATCATCTGCATTCCCTTTGCATTAGGTGTAACACTGGCATGAAAATCAGAGCCACTGCTCCAATTTTTCCAGCTGTCTCTGTCTCCCTGTGATCTTTTTGTACAAATTTTCTGGCAAGTCTACAAATGTGCACGCTTATATCCCCTTTCTTGGGCATACATACACATTTTTCTGTCTCAAAACATGGGTAAAACTAAATAGAATAATTTTTTTTTCTGGTAATTTGAGTGTTTGCCAACATCAGTAAACAAAACATATATATAATATACAAAAATTACAATATCTTCTTTCTTTGTCCTCTTGCTCCCAGATTTCTATGTAAGTTTGTTCTGGTTTCATTCAAAATATATGAATAAAGCAATATCAGGATCTTTTCACTGCTATCTTCAGGTCTTATTTATACTTTTTTCACAGCTTCAGAAATTGTTAAACTTTTAGGTAATAAATGTCATCTTACTTCTGAGGTTACATTTGCTTTACTCCCCTCAGTAATATTATTGCTTTAAAACTGTGATTTGTTTTCTATTTTGGTATTTTTCTCTTGCCCCAAGGGACTGGAGCTATAACTGGGATTTGCATTGGCCACGGTTCTGTTCTTATTCTGCACATGGCTATGGGTAGACAGGAGAGAGTGCCAGGGCTGAACATGATATTCTATTGGAACAGCTTGTGCCAAGATTTTGGGCTTGAACAATTTGGAGGAGACATGATGTCACTGTCTCAGTCAAGTGCATTTGAACAGGAAAGTTGTGCTGTGTTTTGGGCATGTGTCTCAAAAATAACAATTAAAACAATTTAAAAATAATAATTAAAATAATTCCTTGATTTTTGTGTTTGCTCTCTGGTTTCACAGCCTTTGCACTGCATAGCTTGTGTCCTGGTGGCATTTCTGTTTCATTGTTTTTCGAGCAGAGTTTGATGACACTGATTTAGCAGTTTCTCACAGTTCACTGCTCCAGTTTTCATCAAATTATACTTGTAGTTATACTAGACACTTTCATCATCAATTTCCATATGCCTCAAAGACATGCAGGGACCAGTTTGCCAACACTGAACTCAAACACCAGACAATAACTGGAATGCAGGATTTCTTTTCCTGAGGTGTCTGAAACAAAGAGTGGAAAATCCCTCAGTTCTTAGCAAGTGTTTTCAGCCTGGATGCATTCAAAATCTAGACAGCAACTGTTATGGAGTATTGATTCTTAAATGCCAAATCAAGGGATAAAAATGAATATTGACCAGAGATGATACTGTAGGACCTTCACCAGGAACCTCTCTTACATTAGAGCACTGCCTGTGAGTTTAAGGTTTGCTCTTTCCCCACAGAATGGGAGGATTTGTAAGCAACATGAGCTGTGTTTTCTGTACAGCACAGTTTGATAATGATAATTAACACACAGTAAAGATTTTGGCTCCAGGCTCTTAGGTTTATGTGTGCCTTCAGATCAGCAGGGTTACTGGGGACATTTAGAGGGACAAGGCTCCTGAGAAAGTATTTTCCTTCATTTAGGGAGTCTTGGGCACTCAGATTGGAAAGCCATCCATGTAGGACCACCTTTAAAGGATTTCTGTTATGCTCATCCTGCAATTTTCTATAAGGGCACCACAGTTCTGACCCAAAGGGAATCTGGGTTCCATAAACCAGAACTAGATGCAGATTTGCTGGAGACCACAGTTCTTTATGTCTGTCAAAAGCAAGAGTTAATTATGCAGGGCATGAAGTGAAGCTCTGTTTGTTTAGGTCTGAAGAGGTTAACTCTGAGTAGCTTCTGACAATAGTCATCATCATCAGATGAATTTGCTGGTAAATCTGTAGTCTTAAAAAAAAATCTTCAAGATAACACAGGAGCAATACTCTGTGAAATGTGAAATGCTTTACTTGCACTGAGAAATTAGATCTATTCCAGTTTTGCAATTTGCTTTCCATGTGGAATTTTGACTGATTTTGAGAATTTCATAGATAACTTTCCATGCAATAGGGACCTTCTCTGAATTTTTCTCTGTTTCAGGAATTTCAGTTTGTGGGGCTTGACATTTGAAAAATGCACTCAATGTGATAGAAAACCACTTCACTGAATCTTCTGCCTGAAGTCAGAAGGACATGGGTAGAGTTGGAGTGTAGACATCTGGCATCCCTGTGACTCCTCAGACTCATGGGGACACAGTTCATGTTACACCCAGGAACAGTGTGACCAGGGACTGCCACAGGACAGGATAATCTATGTGATGAAGAGGGAAGAGAGTTACATAAGTTGAAGGTCAAGGAGAGGAGAGGTTTGTAATACACTCTCCTGCAGTACTAATGCCTGTTTTCTGACAGACCATCAGGTTTTGGGATGGTTTGGTACAATAGGCTTTGAGTGCCTGAACTGCAGGTGAATTAAACTGAAGGTTCTGTCAGCACTGGCTTTAACTCAATGCATTATAAACTAAGCTAAACCTTCTTAATTCTGAAAAAAAAAAATGTTCACTGTATGTTCAGGGAAAAAAAAAGGATTATTTATTTGACTATCAGTTACATTTGGAGTTTTTAGGACAAACAATTCACCTCCAGATGGGGTTTTTTTTGCATCACTTTATTTCTCTACAGAGGGTAAGTACGAAAATTCCAATCAAATATATAATTTAATTTAATTTAAAGGGGACAAGACAGCAGACAAGCATTATCCTGTGACAAAGTTCTGGCCCATCAAACACAAAAAGACTGCCCAGAGGGCAGCTAGTGATATTTCCTTCAGTAATCTTACCTGATGCTCTATCAGCAGAAGAATGACGTGCTCTCCTGAGTCTCCAGATTCGGACAGAAGGCTCAAATTTCACTTCCTCTTGGCAATCAGCATCTTCCTCCAAAAGCTGCTGTGTTCCTATGTGGGTTCTTTCTGAAGGTGTAGTGTTTGCTGGAGTAAACAGGTTTGTTTATGGGCCCCTTTTTGTGAGGGGAAAAAGCCAGATAAAAATTCATAATGGGACAGATTATGAAAATCCAAAGCCATGAGGTTTGGGGTTTTTTCAGCTTCTAGAATTCAATTAGCTGCTGGTTCCAGTCTGCAATTTTGTTAAGAAGCTCTAAGAGCTAACAAACCCAATTTGCAAAATTGGAATCCTGTTGTTTTGGATTTTTTTTCTGTTTGTTTGTTGTTTATAAGTAATACTCTGTTTTTCTGTTGTTTCCATGTTGTTGGCCATCATGCACATCAAATGTTCTGTGACTTACAGCCTAGAAGTGAGAGAAGAGAGCAATGGAGAGCTTTGAATCTATCCAACTATATTGCAAATTTGGAATGCTGTGCGGGCTAAGTGGGGCATGAAGCCTAAACTAATGCAGTTTTCTTCTGTTGTCTTCTGCTCCACAGTTAAGGAAGAATTTCTGCTGTAATGAGGGGAATGAGCCTGTTAAGATACAGTTTTTGGCAGAACTGCACTGGTCTGTGCTGACATAGTGACTTTTGGTGAAGATTGCTACCAGTGGCCATCCACTGGACCAAGCTCTGCTTTCTTGAAATGTTAGTAAATTAAAGTATGAATTGTCTAGTACTGTGTCCCAGTCTCTGCAGTGCAAATGAGAACCCTTGGTGCTCTGGTCTTAAAGGGCTAAAAAATCCAGGAAATTGAAACCACCACCCCAAACCCCTCTGGTACTGTGTCCAAGTGATCAGGTAGTGTGAAACACTGGCCTGACTCTTTCAGGAGGTGCAGCACACCCTGTGCCAGCCTTTGTCCTGCACTGCACACTGGGCTCTGTGCTGTGCCAGCACAAACATTCATGACACTGCTGTGGGCTGGACTGCCTCAAAACCCTCTCTGCCCCTTTGGAAGGAGCCTTTTTGGAAACCAAATTTGTTCTTCATGTGTGGCTTGCCTGTGTTTTAAAGGCTTTTTGGTTTGGTTTGGTTTGAATTCCTTACTGTGTAAAAGTTCTCTCAAAAAATCTGATTATTTAAGGAATGAGTGCTCAGAGGTGGACTTCAAATTATGCTTTCTTGTACTGTTTTACAGATACTTAGGAAATTTTTTTTCCTGAAGTAAATAGCAAAATTAGGTAGGTGTCTGAGCTACCCTGTGCTTGGCAGTCACTGGAGGCAGTGATACCTATGAAATAGATTAAAGATGACATAATAGATTGTGAAGAATGTGTGTGCTTTTCAGGACACTATAGTGTTTTGTAATTTTTAATAAGCATCTCCTGAATCTGTACATTTGATGATACTCGCTTTGGATTTGTACAAGTGAAAAAACAAAATTCAGTGCCAACTCTGAACATGACTAAAGTTTCATGTGTAACAAACCCTTTCAGTATCATTAATAGCAAGTATTAAGGTAAAGAGAAGCTGTTTGTTCACTGTTTTGAATTTCAGCCAGCTAGAAAAATCAGTCCTGTGACACCCAAAATAAATATCTCATTTACTTTCTAGTTTTCTGAATTTATCTCTAAAATCCTTTTGTTAAGTGTGTGTTAATAAATATATGTTCCAGACATAATACAGATATTTTCTTTTGTGTACTTGCTGCTCTTGTGAATTAGAGAAGAAAGGCAACAGGATTCAACTCCTTTCCTCAGAAAACCCTTTAATCAGTTTAAGTAAAATATTTTCTCTTTCTTTTAGCAGCTCTGGAGCCAGCACATTTCTAAGGTGAGTATCTCTTTGGAAAGCACACTGAAAAGAAGTAGTTTGTAAAAGGGAAAAGTTCAGTTGTGTGCCCTAAACAGAAAATATTTCAGAGTTTGTCAGGTCATATATTAACAAAAATGCTCCTGATGGCTGTTGTTGCTGAGCACATATCACTGTGTGCTGTGAAAAAGGTGTGACCTTAGAAGCAGGTCCCACTCTGGATTCATGTGAACAAAACCCAAATACCAGGAACTTTGAGGCCACAGGGCTTGCTGTGTCTAAGGACAGTGAGGCAGGTAAATGCTCATTTCAAGGCTGAGACATCAGGGGAATGCCTGATCTCTCACCAGGCACCAGAGGGAAGGTCTGTGAGCTTTCCAATTCCCGATCCCATTCTTCCACCCTGCTCTTCCCTCGGCGCTAGGAGCTCCTTTTTGGAGTGTGCATAAAGACAACCACAGGCAATGTCCTTCTGCTCCAGGGTCAGGTCAAACCTGCTCCCATCACCTTCCCCTCCACGTTCCTGTGCTGAAGCTGGCCCTGGTGCCAGGAAAGCCCTCCTGTTTTCTTTCTGCCCTCAGCTGCTCGTCTCATTCCCTGTCACAGGAGAATCTGTGCAGTTGGGAGGTGGATTGGGTGAGGAGGCTGACCCACACCAGAGCAGAATGTTTTTCCCTGGTGCTGAACGGATCAGGTTCCCTGTTCTCACCAGAGGGGAAGTGGGCTGAATGCTGGAGTGCTGCTTTTACAGCTCTATCAGAGTAAGTCAGCTGAAAATGTTTGTGCAACTACAGCCTCAGACTCAGTTCCAGGAAAATTTTCCCTGGAAATGTTGCTTTGATTTGGTCAGGAGGGCGACTCATCTGTGGGCCATTTTGTCTGAAACAGGAATTTTCCTTTGGTGGCTCACGATGCTCACTTCCACCAAAAGTGATAATGACAGCAGTAATAAAATCAGACTGAAAGGGTAAATTTGGGGAAAAAAAGTCTTATGCTATTTAGTCTTTTTTTCAGGTTAATTTTCTTAGTTTGCCATGTTTCTAAACAGGACAATCCATCCCAGTGGATTTCTGCCTGGCAATACAGAGGACACTTCTCATGGCTTTCAGCAACAAAGAAAAACCTGCCTACTTGCCATGCATATCTGAAGGTTGGCTAGAGTCAAAATTACTTATTTAAAATATATAGGCCACTCACTTACTGTCAGAGGCCTGCTATTTATTTTCTGTCTGCTCTACTATTCAAAAATATTTGAGTTTTTTCATTCTTTCTTTTTCTTTCTTGCTTCCTTTCGTTCTTCCTCCTCTTAATATATTTTGGAAGTCTCCCCTTTCCGTTTGCCGTCTTGAAAGTAAAAGAACAACCACGTCTGATCTTTACTTTGTTACTGTCGTGACTGTTGACACAATTGCTGTGGTTTCGGCGGGGGTGGGAGGGGGAAGAAAAAAGAGGGGGAAAAGAGACAACAGCCACGTCCCCTGGTTCTGTTTTTCCATAGAAAAGCCCCAGTTGCCCTAAGACAATGCTCGGCCTCAAAGGCGAGCCCTGGTGTTGCGGGTTGCAGAGGTGAGCTTACCTCCAAAGGAGCGGGGCACCGCATCCATACCCAGCGGCCAAAGGTGCGGCGGAAGATCTTTCCAGGATTTGGCTTTTTGGGTTTTTTTTTTCCCCAATTGTTGCTGTTATTACTTATTTATTTTGCCATCTCTGCGGGCAGCGGGAGGGAAGGGAAGGGGAAGGGAAGGGAAGGGAAGGGAAGGGAAGGGAAGGGAAGGGAAGGGAAGGGAAGGGAAGGGAAGGGAAGGGAAGGGAAGGGAAGGGAAGGGAAGGGGTCCCGGCGGGACGGTGGCCCCGGCAGAGCCGAGCTCGGCGCGGGGAGGCTGTGCCGCGCCTGGGAAATGCAGCAGCGCTCGCTCCCTCCCTCGCTCGCTGCCCGGGGGGGCGAAGAGCGAGGCAGCGGGAGGAGCCGTGTGCCTCCGTGTGTCTCCGTGCGTGTGCGTGTGCGAGCAGCGCCGTGGCCGCCGCGTTTCCTGGTGCCTGCTCCCTGACCCCAGTGGCAGCCCCGCTCACTGCACCGCCCCGCCGCCGCCCCGGAGCCGCGGCCGAGCCGAGCCCAGCGGAGCCAGCGCCGCCGCCGGAGCCGCCGGGGGTCGGGCGCAGGCTCTGCCCCGGCCGCGCCCCCGCAGCCCCATGGAGCGGCCCCGCCGCCCGCGCTGAAGGCGAGCCGAGCCGCCCGGGAGCCGCGGCAGCGGCGGAGGGAAGGTGAGCGGCCCCGGCGCGGCGGGGCACGGCGGGGCACGGCGCACAAAGCCGCGGGTTAGAGGTGCCGTGTCATGGGCGAGCGCGGGGGGAGCGGGCGGCAGCTCCGGCGGCGGCGCCGAGCGCGGCTCCCGCGAACAATGCTGGGGATGGACGCGGGGCCGGCCGCGCTCCGGGAGCGCCGCGCCCGCCGGGTCGGGTCGGGTCGGGTCGTGCCGAGCCGGAGCGGCGCTCCCGCGGCCCGGGGGCGGCGGCGCGCAGCGCGGCTGCCGTGCCCTGCCCTGCCCGCTGCCCAGGCCGTGCCCCGCTGCCCTGCCCGGGGCGGAGGCCGTGTGCGGGGCCGGGAGGGTGCCCGGCTAGGCCGGGGAGCTTTGTGCTGCCCGGGGCCAGCGGGCGGGCGGACGCGGGGATGGGGGCGGCAGGGGGGGACGCGCCGCCAAAGTACGGAGGCAAAGGCGCCCTGGCTCGGCGTTCCCCTGGCCGCTCCGCAACCTTGATCCCGGAGGCCTCAGACGCTCTGAACCTTTGCGGGGGGGTCGGCACCGGCGGAATAAAAGAGCGGCGGGCATCACCCCCCCGGGCCGGCCCCGCCGCGCTGCCCGCGGCTGCTGTGGAGTTCACCGCATCCCTCCCCCGAGCATCCTCCTCCCTGCCCCCAGCCCTTCGCTCCGCGGCAGCGCGGGGCCGGGGGCGATGCGAACTTTGTGCGGCGCCGCACGTAGGGCAGCGGTGCCCCGGTGCGGCGGGGCGGGGGGCGCGGGGCGGGGGCTGCGGCACCGGCACACGCCGGGACGGGGCCGCGCCGGAGCCATTGGCCGCCCGGAGCCATCAATCAGCGGGGGCGAGCCCGGCGCCCCGCGGGGCCGCGGCCGGGGCGGCCCGGGAGCGGCGGAGGCGGCGAGCGGCCGGAGCCAGGTACCGGGGGTCGGGAACCGGGGCCGGGCTCCGGATCTGCGCCCCTCCGGAGGGCGGCTGAGCCCGGAGTTGCCGGCCAAGTGCGGCGCAGCATCCCGGGGAGCGCGGGGCCGCCGCGAATGCCCGCGGGGGAACAGCGCCGGCATCGCGGATGTCGCGACAGAAGGTGTTGACACGGGGTTAACCCTTCCCGGCTCCTGCCCTTCAGCGTTTTCTGCTGCAGCCCCAACCCGGCTGGGGGCGGATTTTTGAAATTCAGATGAGGAAGGCGTAAATATTTTATTTGGGGAAATGGGTTTTTGGCGTGCCTTCGCGTGCGCGTCCATACGCAGAGCTCGTGTCAGTGGCGCTCCCCAGCAATGCAATGTTACATTGAAAAGGACTTACCTGTGTTGATTTCCCGGCAGGTCCTTGGCAGGGCGGCAGTGTCCAGGTTTGCAATTAGCTGCGCTTAACTTTGGGTCAGCCCTGTTCCCAAAAAGTGGTTTATACCTGGAACACTGAGCAGATGTGTACAATGGCACATCTCCTGCCCTGCTGCCCGTACAAATAAATGCGCGCTGGGAAAGGATACAGCATGCTGGAAAGTCATCATTTAGGCTTTTAATACAGTCATTCCTACTTCAAACTGCCTCAAAAGGCGAGGAAGATATTACACCTTGTTTTACTTGATTGATGGGAAAATAATCCAACTTTTATTTTTTTGTACTCCTGTGTGTAACCTTCAAGTAGTGCTCATAGTTGGAGAAAGAAGAACGATAGCGATTTGAAGAAGACTTTTTAAATTTTTTTTTTTAAATCTTGGGCCTAAGATACATTTGTTCTAAAGTTTTGTACTGTTCAGCTTCTTTCTTCTATTTTCTTCAGAGACGCTCACAGTAAAGAAGGTAATAATTAGATTCTTCTAATAGTTGAGCTGTAGTACTCTGTGGAGTATTAAAGGGAAATTAAGAGAATTGATGCAGAAGCCAGCCTCAAATTATTTATTTTTTTTTACCTCTGGTCTGGCATTTGTTGTTGAATTTAATTTCAAAAGGATGCTTTGTTCAGCTCAGTCTCAATTTTAGTAGAGATTTATTTTTAAGATTAAAGATTAGAACAATGGGAAGCAATTGCAGCTTATACACTTATAATCTTACTGAGAGTCAACTTAAAAGTGTTTAATACAGCTAGTTAAGTGTCCTCTTGTCATTTGTTTCATGCCAGTTAGTTGTAATTTCTTTCTGTAACATGGACTGTTACAAACATTGTAAAAAAATGCCTATTATCTTTGTGTATAATTCATTCTCATGAACAAATTAGATTTTTCTTCCATGAGTGAACTATAATATGAAATTTAATGTTTCGACCTTTCTTGTGCTGGGTTGCTGAAAACAGTGTCATTTAGCTTTTCTGAAAGCCCAAGCATATTTTTGTTGTTGGTTTAACGCATTGTTTTATATTGTTGCTTTTAATTGCAGAGAAAAATAACATTACACATGTAGTTTTCACACTACTTCTTAATATATGCAGGCTCTAAAGTTCTTGCAGTATAAAAGAAAAACTATATATTTTTTTCCTGGGAGCTCTGATGGCCAGCATTCTCGCTAATGACAGTCATTTCTCTGGCGTGAAGATGTTTTCATTTGTATTTACTTTTCTGTACAGGGCAATTATGCTGCTCTGTGTTGTGCACTCCTCCTAGTTTCTGTCTCAAAAGAACCGCGGTGCTTGGAACAGGACTGCAGTTTGAAGCAGGTGTTGTGTTTTACTGTTATGCAAAACAACACTAAAATATAATTGCAAAGGAAATTCAGGAAACAGCTGCAAACTTGGCGTGGCAACCACTACATTATGTGAGCAGTTGTTGCAGCATCTTACATCGCATCTAGCACAGCAAAGATTTGCTTCAGCAAAGCTCACCCTTGCTTATTTTTGCTGCTGAAACCTTGTTTCTCATGAGAGGTCCACTGGGTCTCACAGGGGGAGACCAGACCATAAGCACAGTTACAGTGCTGTACCACCTCCAGTGCCAATTTTTTAATTGGTGCTTTATGTTTATAGTTTCGTCTTTTTTTTTGTCTTTTTAATACACTTTTTTTCCTCCCAGTGTTAAAAAAAAAAAAGAAGGATAGAACCCAGTTACTGGAATGGAGGTTGCAGAATGCCTTAACCCAACTAACATATGGAAGCCTACATAGGCCTGAGGTGGTAAAATAGTAAAATAAATGGCCTATAGCGGGCCATCTGCCATTTGCAGAGCGTTTTCATCATGCTTCATGCCAAACTGGAAATTAGGCTTTGCATTAAAAATATATTTTGAATACAAATCAAAGATTTCAAATGCTTAATGTTACACATGGCAAACACATTTCTATCTGGGAGCTAGAGAAGCCCAGGGAAATTGCACTGGAAAAATATTGCTTAGTTGGATGCTTAGGGCTCAAGTCATTCTCTTCTCTTTCCCATCTCTTTGTCTTCCCGGTAAGCACCGATTTACTTCTGTAAAATTCACTCCAGATATGAAAAGTCCACTCTTGCATGTGGCAGCTAAAGGGAGGAATGGCAGTGGGTTCCCAGCGTGGTGATTTCATGTAAGTCCTTGCAGCCAGCACAGCGTGTCCCGGCTGAGGACCTGCCTCATAAACGGGGCTTTTTAAAGAGTTCCTCATCTCGAAAGTGTTCTTCGAGCATCAGCTGATCAATGTTCAGAGTCCCTCTGAAGGGAAGGCAGCTGAGGTATCCTCAGTTTATCGACTGAAGAAATCGAAGCTCAGATTGTGCACAAGAAACTCAGCAGAGCGTGTTTGGGAGGTTTCTGGATATTGGGTTATGCTAATATTACAGTGCACATCCAGTCCTAACGCTAAATATGTTTAAGAGCACTCTGAAGAAGCAAAACACAGAGAGGGAAGAGCCTGTTTCTTTCATCTCATGCAGAAATATTTCTGTGTAAAATCGCGCTCAGGTCAGATAAATCGTTGCTGTGAATCCAAACCAGTTTCAGTGCTAGTGAGCTATAACATGGATATTTTGTTAACATTGCCTAGACACTCACCTTTCTCCGGGACACAAATACTTCCATTCAGATGTACTTGGATCTACTTCTGCTATGCAAGTGTAACACGCTCTTTACATCAGTTTCTTGTGTGTTTCTCAGTTGTTCTCTAAAGCTACAGCAGCGCCTTCAAAACAAGCGAGCATATTTGTGGAAAGTCATTTGTCCTTCAGGAGGCTGGGTCCACTTGTGACTTTTCGTGGTTGCAATTAACACAAGTTGTTATTTAAAACGAAGCGTGTGAAATGGGGAGTATTTAACAGGAGCTTTCAACACAGATATTTTATTCCCCCCTTCCCCCACCCCCTGAAGATAAAGCCTTACTTTAAGCATTCATCCTTTGGATGTGTCTAATGATGATGGAGTTGGCTGATGAGGTAATTAAAAAGGAAAAAAGTGAATAGTAATGCGTGGAGAGGGGTGATGGGTGCATCCTGCATACAGATCTCAGATCTGCGATCAGGAGAGTGTAGGGTGTGTGTGTTTCCATCCGATGGCTCACAGCAGCGTGTGCTGCCCTTCTCTCCGGCAGAGGTCACGGAGTTGATGCGGAGCTGCCCGGAGCACAATGCCCTGCCCTGCCCCTGGCCTTGGCAAGTGGTGAGCCGCTCATGTCCATAAGGAGGAAGGATGGCTCATGGAATTCCTTCACAAGGCAAAGTTACCATCTCGGTGGATGAGTACAGCTCCAACCCAACGCAGGCGTTCACGCACTACAACATCAACCAGAGCCGCTTCCAGCCTCCACACGTGCACATGTGAGTATCCCTGGCTGCTGCTGCCGTGTGCCGGGGCTGTGCCTGGGACAGGCTGGGCTGACAGCGGGGACATTCCCGTAGTTAGTCACGGGAGGTAAGGGGCAGCATGGTGTAACCAGATGTGTCGGACCGGCGTGTCCCGGCTCCATCCTCTCCGTGGAACTCGTGTTCTCGGGCTTGTCACCTTGCTGATCAGGGACCCATTGCCTTAAGGTTTAAGCTCCTTTCCGCCAGAAAAACAGGCCTAATTTGGACTAATTATCGCCCCATCAGTGAATCCTTTGTCCTCCTGGTTGCAGGTGGAACCTGTGCCATTCCACGTTCCACTCGCAACCTGCGGCACAAGAACTGCAAATCCTCCCCTTAAACAACAGCCAGACCATGGGAAATGGGGAGCTGGAGGTTCCTTCTCTCACCTTGTTATTCCTGGATATTGTGGCACGATGGGCTGGCACAACAAATGCAAATCCTCCCCTTAAACAACAGCCAGACCATGGCAAATGGGGGGCTGGAGGTTCCTTCTCTCACCTTGTTATTCCTGGATATTGTGGCACGATGGGCTGGCACAAGAACTGCAAATCCTCCCCTTAAACAACAGCCAGACCATGGCAAATGGGAGGCTGGAGGTTCCTTCTCTCACCTTGTTGTTCCTGGATATTGTGGCACGATGGGCTGGCACAAGAACTGCAAATCCTCCCCTTAAACAACAGCCAGACCATGGGAAATGGGAGGCTGGAGGTTCCTTCTCTCACCTTGTTATTCCTGGATATTGTGGCACAATGGTCTGCTCGCTTAGCAGAGAGCTAAGTACCAGTTTCAACTCTGAATTCCCTTCCCATTGTTTAGTGGGGTTTGATCTTTATCGGTTATTTATGTGAAGGTTCTTTTTTCTGGTAGCATTAATAGACTGAAAAAGCACGTGAAACTAAAACAAAGCCGACATCTCTTGGCATCCTGCGAGCCATTGTTAGGCAGGGTTTTGAACCATGTCCCACTGCTGAATTTGATAAGGATTTTGCATAATAAGGGGGGAAAGTTGTATGGTGCTTCATTGCATTTTTGTTATGTAGAAGCCTGCCGGAAGAGTCACAATGTAGGAGTTCAGCACCTTCTAATAGGATTTCGTGTGGTTACAATGTTCCTAAAGGCAACTTTAGGAAGGATGCTGAAGAGTGTGGTGCATTCACTTTTCAAGGTGAAAAACCTTGCACTAATTACATTTGATTTATTGCTACCATGATGACGTAAGTTTGATTTTAGAAACATTTCCGTGTCTTGATTCACTTTTCAGACCTTTTGTCAGCAAATTTCTGTTGCGTGTTTTGCACTCCAGGCTGTGCTTCTGACTGACAATAAGTACAAATCTTATTTAGAGAATGAATTCAAAGCAAACAAAAGAAAATCAGAAAGGAGTTTTAAAGAACCCCTTCCTATTGGCATTGACCTCAGTGGGAGCTGAATTTAGGACTAAGTGCGGTGTTCAACGCTGTAAAAATTGTTCATGCTTTGTTTAAAAATCTCACAGACATACAGGCACTCCTCTAAGGGATAATGTATCCCTTAAATGATACTAACTTGATGGACGTCCTGAAAAACGAATTTGTTTGGAAAGTCTACGTGGCTAAAATAAAAACTGAAACTTCAAAGTCATGGTACAGTGACAGTATTTTAAATTATTTCGACTTAAATACTGCAACTTTCTTAAAATCGGAAGTTTGGTTTCAGCAGAGGGTGTGGCACACAAAAGGGAGATCAAAATTTTGAAAAATTGGAAATGAATTAGTCTCAGATTCACAGTGGAAGCAGAGACAGCAATGTTCAGATGCAGGAGGTGAGGTCAGGTGTAGGTTTGGATAGCAAGTGACAGATTTTAGAAAAGCTGTTCAGAAAGAAAAGAGGGGGTTCTACCAGGTGGGCAGAGGAAAGAAAAGAAGTGAGGATCTGAGTGTGCTGAGGGTTTGTGTGGTGTAAGAACAGTAGAATTGTGCCTGGGGAGGGGAGACTGGGTTATGTGGTAGCTTCAGATGGAGTCTCTATTTGTCTTCTTAATGTATTGTAATGGAAGTTTTGTGTGTTTATCTGAAAGAGGTTGTCATCAAGTGAGAATTCTTAACAGAAAATTGGTAAAAGCAGTATTAACAAAGAAACCATGATCTTTTTACCCTGTTACATCTCTGTTAGTGCCACGTTGCTGCAGCTGCCAGGACTGATTTGATTTGGTTTTGCAGTCTGCTTTTCTTTGTTGCTGTCTTTTAAAGTAAGCCTGTGTGTGGTTTGTTGGTTTCATTTTGTTTGTTGTTTTTTTTTTTTTTTTTCCCCTAAGAGGGAGTCTGAAGAAGCTTTATTCTCTAGTGAAAAATTTATTTTGGAAATCCTGGGATGAAGAGAAATGAGCAAAGCAGCATGGGAGCAGAGTTTTGTGACGTGTGTGAATAGCAGGGCAACCCATTGCTGCATGCCATAAATCAGCAGCTGGCTGCAGGTTAAGGACAGTGTTCTTTGCTAAAGGAAATACTCTTTTTAGAAGTAGTTCCTTTATGGATATGCATCTTTCTGTCCAAAAGTGAGAACTAGTTCTCTTGAGCCTTTATGAGGTCTTGTATCCCTTTGGGCCTGATTTCACACAGAGTGAAGGAGAGCCCATGGAATATCACCAGCATAAATCTGGTGAGTGAGGCACTGCTGGCAGTGCTTTGCCTGTTCTCATGTCCTGGACTTTTCCTCACACTTTTATTTTGTGTCTTTCATGTAGTTCCACCAGCTGGGATAGAGTTCTCTTCTCTTTATATGTATTTTTACACCAGCACTCAGTCAGTTTGTTTAAGCATACTGTCAGGTAGACAACAGTGTATTTACTACAGCTCCCTTTGCTTGGGCTGGCAGCAGCAGCAGTTTTGTCAGTATAACTTTTCCAGTTTGTCCAGCCATTTTATTTCATTTAAATTCATTTGATTTCATTAGATTTCATATCTCTGCAAATTAATGTTTGAACAGGCATTCCAAAGGCTGCACAGTTGTTTTGCATAAAGAGATGCAATTTTAAATATTGTTTTGCCATCTTGAAGTGATGCTCCCACCCACAGGTTTCACTTATTTTCTGACTGTTATAAAGTGTTTGTATTTGAATGCTTTGTCCAATTAATGTTTACTTTCAGTTAGTTTTAATTAACTGCATCATCTTAGTTCCCTGCTTTCAAGGGCAGCTGCAAAATAATAAATAACAATTATAATATGCTTTCCTGTGCTTCATGTTGATTATTATTCTCTTGAAACTTTATACTTTCAATTTTTTTTTGTCAAGAATTGTGACTTACAGAGTGAAGTGCTTCTTGCTCCTTAGGTGTGTAAGTGTGTGTTTGAGGGGTTTTTTTTTTTGTTTTTGTTTGTTTTAAGCCTGTTTATACTTTTGAAATATTCTGTTTGAGGCTGCTAGCAGTGGTACCAACAATACTAGTGAGCAGCAGTAGGATGCAGCCTGAGGACAAATTCAAATAAAAAACTACTTCCTTAGGTTTTCACCAGACAGAAAAATCTTCCTATTTAGGTACAACACCCCATTTACTTGCAGGGGGAAAAAAAAAAAAGAGAAGAGTGAAATAAACCTTGTGTATCTATATGGAAAATTCCCCTTTGGACTGTCTGATGAGCATGAGGGAGTTTTGAGAAGATAAAAAAGCTGCAGTCCCATCTGCTGCAGGCTGAGCCTTTTAAAAGAGTTCTTTAGGTTTCCTCTGGTTAACACTTTGTTATGATTTAAATTCAATAGTAGAGGAGTATGAAAAATAGAAGTTTCTGTGCCAGAGCAAAAGTCCCCTAAATAAGTTTATTCATACCTGGAGATACATTTTTCAATCTGTAACTATATAATTTTACTGCCTTTTTTTGTACTAGAGCAATCCCCCATGTGAATATTCTTATTTTAAAACAAAGAGTAAAAGTAGAGTTTTATATTGGTAGAAGTATGTGTCTGGTTGAATAAAGTACAGAAATATCTGTGTGCAAATGTGTTAATAATAATAATGATAATAATAATAATACTAAAACACAGCTATTTGATCATGGAAGGAAAACTTCCAACTGTGATGAAACCTTACATAGTTAGGACTCAGAGATCTTATTAGACTTATTAGTAACAGTGATGGAGAGGATCTTGGTTTTTTGCTTGTTTTTTGGATTTTGTTTTTGTTTTGTTTTTTTACTTGGGGAGACCATCCTGCATTTAATAGGCTTTATAAGCTCCCACTGAGATTAGTGGGAAATCATGCATTTGATTTGCAGTATTCTCAATTTTTGTTTCATGTAAGGTGTGTGATATTTAGCAGGAGGGGAAAAGAGATGGCATTAGCAAAATATGAACTCATTTGACATTTACAGAAAAGTGGAGCTGGTACATGTAATATTATTGGTTGAGAGAACAAGAGATTCAGTCTTACCAGCTGTGCCTTGTGTGACTGGGCAGTTGTTTCAGCTGGTGCTGATGTGACAGTGTTGTAGTTTTGCTGGAAATTATTTCTCTGGCTATTAATAACATTCAATATTTTTATTTTTTTTTTACAAAAGCATACACAACTTATGACCATACATTTTCACTGCTTATTTATCCAAATAACCAAATCAGTATTGTCATTGAGAAAATTAATTGTCGTTAGTTCTTAATTGTCATTAAGAAAACTTTCTGACTGGTGCCTGTGTGGGTTTATGTGAGTGGAGATCTCTGCAATCTTACTGATTTTACATTGTTCAAAGTTGCTTGTGCAAAAATCTAAGCAGCATGGAAGTTCTAAACTTAAATTTTATGTGTAAAATGAAAATAACTTTTTGAAGCAGCTACATTTATTTGGGATGCTGGAGTGTGGAGCACACTAAAAGTGTTCATGCACTGGTGATGTAAGGCTCAGGAAATTTGTTATTAAAATTCAAATTTAGGCCCTTTGTGTTTATACAGTGCAGTCATCATATGCTAAGCACTCTTGAAAAATGGATTAAATTTCTGACCTTTCTTTTTGTGATTATAAAAAGGAGTAATACCAACCTACCTTTAAAAAAATGCCCTGGCATCCTTGGAAGGGCAATGCTGTTCAAGTGCCAATACTATTATTGTTGTTGTTGTTGTTGTTTTTATGAATGTAGGACAGGTTTAAAATAATTTTTATTCATATATATTTTTTATTTATATATCTGTTCACCTTTCATACAGAAGTAAGACTGATGAGGATTTTCATTGTAGAGTCATTCTGGCTGCTGTTGGTAATCCCTGAGAGGGAGAAAAAAGGGTTTTTGTGTGTTGGTGTCCTACTATGCTGTATTAATCAAGCAGAGAAGCCTTCAGGTAGCAAACACTTTATCTGTAAGGCCTCATCTCAGTAGCTATAAAAGGAAATTTTCCTGACATGATCTGACTCTACCCCACAGTGTACTGTCACTGGAAACTTAATTCCTTTTTTTAAAGCATCAGGGCAGTAGGGATGTTGTGGAAGCAGCAGATTCTTGCTTTTGTTTAGTGCTTGAAGGGTGAGATACAATCTGTCCTGTGGAACAACTTCTAGGGCATAGATGTCCAAACAGAGGGTTAATAACTAAATTTGCAGGCCCCACACTGCAAATGCTACTGGAGAACTTTTGGCTGATGCTTTTTTCCTGGTGGCAGGATGGTTTTCCCTGACAGCAGTGATGATGGAGCCTGTGACACATGGCTCTTCCAAGGAAAGTGCTGCATCTTACTCTTTTCTTTTACAAACCCTTGCTAGAATTTTTTTTTTTTTTTGTTGGACAAATAAGCAAAAGGAAAGCCCTATAAGCAATATGAGTTTAGATGTCTATGTTATATGTTAAATTATTATATGCAGCTTGCTTATGTTTGATGCAAGACTATTTCAGAAGTAATAAAGTGTTGGTCATGGACATTGATTTTTTTTTGTACTCAGTGTTGGCATGGTAATTTTTTGAGTTTACATTTCTGATCTTGATCTCCCAGAGGTGGCATAACTTTGGAGCCAGTTGCCTAACGTTGGTATCCATGGAAAAATTCAGAAATGGAGGGCTAGTGTGTCTCCCTCTCCAAGGAACACTTGAACAGTTTGGTTTTGAATTCTGCCATATGCCATATGCCATTGAGAAAATAAATGCTTTTAGGCACAGCAGAAGTGCAGTGGGGCAGGGACATGCCTTGAAAACCTGCACCTCTGAGCAGTGAGCCTGTAAAATTGCAGCTGGGGAGGCACAGCCCAGCTTGGTGTTGGGATTACCTGCATTCCCTCAAGTGCTGGGTGGGATGTCCCCCTGCTCTTGCACGGGAAAATCATCCCCTTCATAATTCACACCAGCTTTTCCCAAGTCCCTGGAGTGGATTTTCCAGCAAGCTGTGAGTTTTGGTCCTTGGTGCAATGACTTCTTGTTTCCAGTGGTTTGGATCATACTTGGCACGTGCAGCTGTAGTTTTGTGGATTTCATTGAGGCTGTTTCTGCTTGCAGAGGGCCTGAGAGTGGCTCTCAGGTCTTTTCTGTAATGGGAACATGCAGGGCAGTGCAAAAGAGGCTGTCTGCATCTGTGCATGCACATATTTCACAGCAGGGATTTCAGAAGAATACAAATAATTTGTTTGATTGGATTTGGAAATTCAAGTCTTATTTACTTTCAGTTAGGATGTGGGACATTAAGGTTGCAATTTTTAGATGGTGTGTTGTAGAGAGCAAGTTTTGTGTTACTGTGTGGTTGTTTGTAATTAGGAGGAAGCTGTGACTGAATTATGGATTTGTTTAGGCTGGATTATCAACTCCAACCATTAATCTAGCACTGCCAGGCCTGCCACAATATAAAACAATATGTTAACTGCTAGAGATATTTAAAAAAAAAGTCCAGGAAATTAGGATCACATAAAATAAAACAGCACATGTGTGCATTTAAAACAGTCAAACTAATTCTGTGCTGTGGTAAATGAGACTAGACTCCATTTAATGGTTTTTATTTTGCTGCTTTTTTCAAACAAAAAGTTAGGGTAGGACAATCTTGCACCCAGTAACATTCCTGGAGCAGTACCAGGTGTTTGGAGCAGAAAAGGGCAAGTCTGGATTCCAAACAATAAAGTTTAGGTACCTGGCATTGCAGTCATTTTATTTATCTCCTGAAGAGTTGACCATAAAGCGTGGTCATAACCTCGATAAACCTGGAGATTTCTCCCAGCACAGGAGCTGTGTGTATCCTGCAGGGTGTCCAAAAGTGCTGCTGGAGGAGCAGGGCTGCTGCTGAAGCTTTCAGAGTGGGGCAGAGAGGATTCAGCTCATAAAACCCAAGTACAGTGGTCCTCTTCATAACTGATGGATCCTGTTTTATTTCTGCTGCCAGCAGAGCTCACCTGTGTACTCTCCACTGACAGAGCCTGCTTGCCCTTGTTTTTACATGCCCTATTTTATAATGGGCATATTTTCTAAATTTAAATCATTATGACAAATAAGAGCCCAGCTGTCTCCTGTTTTTATTTAAATTACTGCACCGTGCAGTGTCTTTTGAGATTTGTTTTTGTCACAGGTCGTGGATTTCATTTTCCCCTCTCTTCCTTGCACCCTGGCTGACATTAGGGCTACAGAGAATTCTGCTGGATGTTGACAGGGAGAAAACAGCACCAGAGGCTTCCTTGCAGCAGAGTCTCCACTTGCTGTAGTGGGCATTAACTTATATCCAGCACATTAGACTTAAAAGCACAGAGCCATTAAGTGTAGCTCTGCCTTCCCAGGAGGGCAGCAGATGGAGGGAGGCTGGGGGAGGGAAGGAGGAAGGAGTGTGATGGAGGGGCCTGATCTGATGTATCTGTAAAGCCAGGGAACTTGCTATTTACCACGTTTGCCATTTCCCTGGGATAAGGAATGGGGTGTAGTGGCTGTGAGTGTGAAGGTCAGCACATTACTCCTAAGTGTTTGGCTGTTGCATCAGTTTATGGGGAGGAAAAGGTGCTGGTCCAGTATATCTTCCCTCCTGCTCCTTTTATACAGGGAGCACAAAGGAAAAAGTCATTACTTTTTAATTACTCCAGGCTTCTTTGTTTCTTAGAGCACGTTCACTTTTGGCCAGCAGTGAGCGTTAACAATGGGTTATTTGCTTTCCTGTGAATGGTGAAGTAGTAGTAGTTTTGGGGAAAATAACGTCCAGAATTAAAATTTCATGTCATCCAGCTTATTTAATAAATAGGAGCCTTGTCCTGTTCTTGTAAAATGCAGAGATTGGTGACATCATTATTGCTTCCAACGGGAGAGGACCTGACACTTAAAAATACCTGATTAAGTGGCTCCCTCAATTTTAAGCAACAATTCTTTCAAGGACTTATTTTCTCTGCTTGTTAGCAATGTACATATAAGATCATGACAATTGATGGATATTAAGGAAGAGGGAAATTTTGTCTTTGTGGTGTGTTTATTTTGTAAATTTAAAGTCATCCAGGCATTCACTTTTCCTCTTGGTGGAAAGCAGTGAATAAATTAAAATTAAATAAGTACACAATTATATATGAAAAAAAATATATATAACCCGGGTGGAATATTTTAATTACTTGAAAGTTTTTATATATAATTGTTTCATTTTGATTATATCCCTCTTGATATTAGTTTATTTTCCATCATCTTGTTTGTTAAACAGGGTAGTTTGCAGCTTTGACAGGAAGGCATGTTTGCCAGAAGAATTAATTCTGTTCTGCTCTCAATACTATTCTGTACCTTTAAAGTTTCATCTTACATACCCTCTTTGTTTTTTTTGAGGGACAGTAATGATCCAAATTGTAACTTGTTAGATGTTTTGCAGGTTATTTTAATTGTTTGTATAAAGTTCTGAAGACAGTTTTTCTCCTAGAAATGCATAATGAGACTGCACAGATCAAATGCTGTAGTGGGAGTTTCAAACTCCCTCTGAGAATTAAAATGCTGATGGTAATGCTAGGGGTGGCATATGATTTTTTTCTCCCCTTTTTTTATCTCCACTGTGACCTTTGGTGGTGCTCTGCTCAGCTACTCTGCATGGCTGCTTTCTGAGAGTGCTGCTGCCTTAATGGAAGGATCACTCTCAGAACCTGACACATCATCTTGGCAGCAAAACACACACCTTTAATGTGTGGAGTTTTCATTTATTGTTGGTTATCTGTGGCCATGAGTCCTGTGCCTTTGAGAAGACAGGTTGGTTTAAAAATGTTTGTATGTAGAGTGAAGACTTCATTTTCTTTGAGTGAGGATGGAAAGGAAATCTCTGGTCTCAAGGAATTAGAATGGTCTGTGTTTAGGGGGATTTTGCTTTGTGTTCTGGCTCATTCATTTTAGATATTGTTATTGCAGAGTGTATTTTCCTGAAAAGAATCCTTACATCCAGTCTAGACTGTCAAGAGAAACATTAATTGAACGTGAAAATTAATTTTGGATCACCTGGCTTCCTTGATAGTCTGTCCATACCATCATTTCATTCTGTCACTATTTTCAGTGAGTCTTAAAGCTCTCAGAAGCTTTTTAAGATGTCATTCTACAGCATGAGAAAGACTTCTTGTGAACAGTCTCATTCTGTGAAGAGTTAAAAGGTATGAACTGAAACCCTTGTAGCCAGGAAGTTGGTGGAGCTTTTTTTATTAATTAGTTCACATTAAATGGGCTCCTAGAGAAGATTTAGAATGAGACATGGCAATTTTCTGTACATCTGTCTATAAAAAGACATTTCTTTGGGTCCAGATACTTATATAATAAAATGCAGGAGGAATGTACTGGAGATGGACCAGGACAGAATAAATGGAAGTTGAGAAATGTATAAATGATCTCAAATACTCAGAAATAACCAGAGAGAAGATGTTGGCCTGAGTTTTTAGCACTCCTTGCACCTGCTGCCACATTTGTTACAATTTTAGTGCCTGAATATGTCTTTAAAGATTTTCCTGCCCTAGCATGAAGTGGAGCAGTGTGATATGTATCACAGTATTGCTGTGGTGGCAGTGTGGAAATCTGTCTTTTGTGTTTGTATGTGTCTTTTTTTTTTTTTTAATTTTCCTAACAAAAAGGTATTTTAGGTTTTGAACCTCCAGACTTATGCCTTGGAGTTCTTTGCACAGAAGTGTGGCCATGCTGACCATGAGGTTGTTTATAGGAATTAAAGCAGAATTCTTTCTTGTATTTTGTTGGTTTTTGTGGGGTTTTTTGTTTTTTTTTTTTTAAGGCACCAAACAGCTGTCAGTGGGGTAGGATTTCTGTTTGTTTAGCGTGTTATTAGATAATGAGCTCTAAATGAAAAGTCAAGCATTCTGCTATCTGTCCTCTGAGTCATCTAATCCTAAACAACATGCTCTGCATTCATACAGCACAGACAGTGCTGACAGGTATGTTCAAAGAATTTATGGATTCTTTTTCTTCCTCTCTATTTTCCAAACAGAAAAAGAGAGAAATTTAAAGAGTTAAAAATGCTGATTCTTTAATGGCATAACTGAAATAATATTATGTATCAGCTACATGGGGAGCTGCTGCAGTGACCAACCTCCTGATTTTAGCACCCTCCCAAAAACTGCAGAAGAAAATTTGAATGGAGCATGATAAAGTTTCTTGAACTGCCTTAGTTTGCAGTTAGTTTGCTTGAATGCTTTGACCTGAAGCAGTGATAATCAAGAACCCAGGTGTCTGGGAGAAGTATAGGAGAGAGAGTAAAATCTAGTCTTAAAACAGTGAATTGCACAGGGCACAGCAAAACCCTTTTCTTATTTGCCTTGTGCTGCTGCCTGTGTTTTGAAATCTGTTGCACAGCTACACTTGTATTTTCTCTGGGGAGCCTTGTGACTGTGGTTTGGATGTGTCTTCTGCAATGTGTGGTACAGCTGCCAATTGACCTGGCAGCTCAAATTGAGCTGGGAGGTCAGCTGTACAAAGGAAAAAGGAACCATATTCATTAACCCCCGTGTATCTTTTGGTACTTAGGCTAATTACAGAAAGGACTTGGAGCTAAATTGAGACATTTCAGTAGGTATTTCCCCCACTGTGAGAATCTGCCTTGGCCATGGCACGGGGGGGGACAGCAGTCCACATGTGCAATTTCAATAGGTCTGGATTTTGCATCATAAATATGCACTGGAGAGAAAACCAGCACGTTCTCTCAGGATGCTGTTAGGGCCAGGCAGAATCTCATTAGGGACAACTTCAAAGATCAGTTCCTCATGTCCATAAAAACAAGTGTAAATTATCTTCTGTGAGGCTGCTGTTAGCAGTTGCACTGTTACATTATGCATGTAGCCCAGGCTGCACATGGTATCAGCAAACTGCACCAGGTTTCATTAGGGTTTCATTTTTATGCTGGGCATGACAACTTTGCCATTTATTGTTGTAGTTTTGGCTAATGCAGTATTTGACTTAAAATTTCCTGCTGTATTAGCTGCTGGTAGTGGCACAGTGTCTGGAAAGGTCTTTTAGGGTTCTGCAGTGGCTGTGTTTTTATAGAGGAATGGCATACAGACATTTCCCTGTATTGGCAGCTCTAGTTGCTTTCTCATTCTTCTGCTTCCTGCACTTAGTGAGAGGGTGGCTGATCCTGACCCTCTTGGAATGAAACTTGAAGGAGCTTTCAGTGATGCTGCTCTGCAGCACGGGACTTAAATGTTTATGAAAATGACAAAGAGGGCAGAACTTCAATGCTGTGTGCTTTCACATGCCCTGTCATATACATTTGAAAGGCCAGCTTGTAATTGTTGCTGGGGAAGTGTTTTGAAGTGGTGAAATGCAGCCTCTGTGCATGGAAGTTTTGTGACCAAGTTTCTATGGGATCAGGATTTTTGACATTGCATTGATTGTCCTTGAAGAAGAAGTAAGATGCCATGGGATATTCTCCTGAGCTATATTGCTGAAAAAGGAATGATATATTTTTATATTTTTCTTTTCCTGTAGTATTTTTGCATTTTTGGTGTGGTTTAATTAAGGATGAAAGAAAACATTCACTATCACACCTAGTCAAGGCTTGCCAGTGCCTTCAGATGTGATGTTAATCTCCTGACTGGGCCAGGAATCTGATTTGCACAGTGATTTCACAAAGACCTGCAACTTGGGGCTGCTCAAACTAAGTTCTGCTGCAACACCCAGTGTGGTTGAGTGTGTCTGGTTCAATCCAGTGTTGAATTGATAATGCCAGGAGGCATGTGAAGCAATGGTTTCAGGAGATCTCTTTTGCTCTGCTTGTTTGGAGTGCTGCTAGCTGGAGTAGCCCTCTGCTTTTCAGTGCTGCTGTACTGTACATGTGGCATAATTGGGAATTCAGAGTAGTCCCTGGAGTCTGATGCCCAGTTCAGCTCTCCAGCCCTGCTCACCATCTGTCCCTGTACAGCACTGGCACAAGAGGAGCTGGGCACAGCCAGAGGGGACTGTGAGCTGCAGAGGTTGGCACTGCTGCTGCAAGGTGAGGCTGCTGACCTGTGTCCCTGCACAGGTTAGTAATGGCCCCTGTTTAATGTCTGAAGCACAGCACAGGTGCAGCAATGAGATTCAGAGTGGGCATGGGCTGTAGGGAGGGGGAACAAGGCTGCCAAACACCCCCAAAGTCCTCCAGCCCACTACCAGAGAGGTCTGCAAGAACAGACTGTGCATGGGAACCAATTTGCACAGAAAGTGAAAAACTTGTCTCCAGGATGAAGAAGTCGATGTAAATCTATAATCTCTCTAAATCTATAATTATGTCATCTATAAGAAGGGACCCTGAAGGCTGAAGCCTTGGTGGAGCTGTGGGCATGGTCCCACTGCAGGTGGAATGAATGGGGCCTTGGACAGGAGAGGATGTTTTCCACCCTTAGAAACCCTAAATCTCCATTAGAACTTCTACCTGAGGAGGAAAGGACAGTTAATCTGAGCAGAGGCCAGATGTGCACTTCAGTGCAGCTAGAGGACTTCTAATGTTCATCATGTTAACAGATCTGCCTAAGAATGACACAGATTGTGATGGTAAAGCTTATAGTCTTGATAGGAAGTAGCCTGATAGAGGAAAAAGATGGAGACAAAAGTCTTGCTACTTCCTAGGTTTAATTTTTTTTTTGGTTTTGGATTTTTTACTCTTATAAGAACTTTGAGAAACTTATTTTCTCCAACAGGCATCAAATTCTAGTGCAGAGCTGTCTGAATTTAATGGAATTTAAAGAATACCATGTCGTTTGCTTTGGAAAAGTTGCTGCTGCTTCAGCTATGCTTTAAAGTCTCATGAGCTAAAAAAACTTCCTTTATTATTATTTTTTTAACAAAAAAAATTGACTGAGGAATCAAAACATCCCCATGGAGTATATTTGTTATTTGTTTCCACATGTGTCTATGTACATGTATATATAACTGGTTATTACCTGATGCCCAGAGAGAATGTTTGCACACAGAGAGAGCTTTGCTGTTTTTTGGAATGCTGCTTCCTCTTTGCATTCCCTTGCCTTTTTAAAGCCTTTAAACCCCCAGCAGGGTTTGTTGTCTAGCTGAGGAGTGATCAGTTCCATCAGAAGTTCAAGACTGCGTTGGGAGGAAGCCTTCATTTAACATCATTGTTTAGGTCTGGCTCCCTGTCTGCCCCTGGCAGACAGTGTTTGAGCAGGAGATAAGATAAGAAGTGGCAGTGATAGGCATGCTGCAGGGTTACTGGGAGGGCATGGAACAGCCTGGCCAGGGGACTTCTGAGCTCTGATTCTGCCTTGGAATGGGTGATTGAAATGTTCTTCTCGTGGGCTTGGCAGTTAATGTGGCATTCATGTCAGCGTGTCCCTCAGGAAAAAATGAAGTAGTTGCAGGAAAACAAAGAAAAAGCAGAGTCTGTAAAACTGGGCAGAGCATAGTTTGGGGTTTTTTTGTATAGAGCATGGTCACTTGGTGCTTTTACTGCTTAAATAACTACATGAGACCATGTGAGGATACAGTTTTGCTCAAGGAAAATATAAGAGGAATGAGTGACAGAAAAGCCTGGATGGTTAGGACTGAGATGCTGTGACCAGAAGGTGTGAAGAAGGTTGTGAAATGCAGCCCCTCAGCACAATTAAGAAACTGCAGCCAGGGCTCTTACTATCTCACTGTAGTAAAGATATTTGCTTTACCTTTTTTCTTTCTTCATTGGGTTTGTTTGCTTTTAATTTGTCTGTTTAGAAGGATGTTTCCCATCCAAGCCTAATACCATCTCTAACAGAAGGAGTCATCTGGAAGTCAAACGTGCAGTGCAAGATCAAACTGTGTCTGCAGATACAGAAAACTCTCATTAGACCAAGCAGGTTCTTATTTTTGCCTGAACAGGATAAAAACCACCCCGTTTCCCACTTGAGGATGGCTGTGTTGATGCAGCTTCTGCAGAAAGGAGGCAGGGACACCATGAGAAGGGGCAGGTGGGGCACAGAACAGGGATCCAGCTCTGTGTGGCTGTTGTGTGCATCCTCCTTTCTAGGCTGTGATTCCTGAAGTCTTGGCTCACAGTGCTGGCTCCAGGCAGTTGTTGGAGCAGCTGCCCTGTGAATGGGACTGGGAGGAGGTTTGGCTGGGCACATGCCTGGTGGTGGGTGGCTGGGAGGGTGTGAGCTCCACATGTAGGTTCTGGGTTAGTGGGGAGAGGAAGAAGGAATTACCAGACCCATGGTAAGCACCTTGATAGGCTTCCTGATATGTTAACTCCCATGAGTCAGAGCTTGGTGAGACACTCACAAAGGAGAGAATCACACTGAGAATGAGCAGGGAAAATCCAGGGCACAACAGGTCTTTGTGGTTAACACTTTCATCAGTTTTGCTCAGCAGTGTGAAGAGTGACAGCACAGTTTATGAGTTCAGCAGCACTTCCCATCCTTCCTCCAAGCTGTAGAAGTGGCTGTGCATGGTATTAGCCTCAGAGAGCAGCTCTGACATCTGTTAAACTGGTGGCAGGCCATGCATAATGTCCCAGGCTGAATTCCCTTTGTACCACACTGGTCCCTCCACATGCAGGCATGCTCCCATCGTGCTTGGACTGGAATTCTGCTTTTGCCATCAGGCTGGGAACTGAAAAAGTGAGTGGCACATGGCACAAGTCAGAGGCCTTGTTAAATTCCTGTGGGGTTAGATTCCCTTCAGATACTTGGCTTGCCTGAGCTGAGCACAGCAAGGCAGAGCTCTGCTCGCTGGTGTCTTGGGCTGGTGGTGCAGACATCTGGCAGGCTGCCTCAAACTGAGACAGTTCAAAGGCAAGTTTGTCATTCAGGCTGTTCTCTGGGCCTGGCTACTTAGCAAAGGTCAAGGGCAGAGCAATTTGCTGGATCATGCTTGCACAGCGTGGCTCATAAGGACAGGTATCGTGACAGGGATCTAAGCGAAGTGATTTTGCTGTTTTGCCAAAAAAAACCCCAAAAGCTGCACCTGTGGTTGTTAAACTAAGTTGTATTTGCTGCTGTCTTGGTGACACACTGCAAAGGGTATGCAGCCATCAAGTCACAGTAACAGCAGAGTATTGCTTTGGTAGAAATGGTCTTTGGGGAGATCGTGATGTTTCAGACAAGAAAATGTCATTTGTGTGGGTGAGATGAGCACAGCTCTTTGGAACTGCATGGTATTCTCTTCACTGGTTGAAGGTGATCATTATTTAAAAAAATCCATCATGTTATTTGACAAGGAGAGGAATAGATGTGGTTCTTGTTACTGTGGGTAATACCAGTGGAAAAAAAGCAAGTGCTAGAGATGGTTTCTGAGACAAGAGCAGTCACTAGTGGAAAACCTCTGAGCGTGTCACCATTCATTTTCTACAGCAACATGCAGGCAAAGCCCTTCTTGAGGAAAGACTTGGAGCAGCTGATTTTCTAGAAGGTAGATAGAAACACTTTACAGAGTATTTTCATTCTAGAAATACATGGCTTTGGCCTTCAGGAGTATAGCTAGTCTCAAGTCTTCACAATCTGCAGGAGATGAAGGAGCTCAAGACTGTATAGGCTGGAGTACAGCAGTAGAGTAGAACTGGATGGAATAATGAATTGCAGAAGGGATTTCTGGAGCAGACTGGAGTATCTTGCCTGTTTTGCCCTTAAGGGCTGCATTCATTATGAAACAGTCTCTAAGTCTGTTCTTGATTGCCAAAACGTTTGGAGGGAGGAAGGAGGAGAAAGGTTGCAGGAAATTAGTCACTTCAGTCAAAGAACTGAGAATCTGAACTGCTACCTTTGTATAATGTAGGTGACTGTACCAGTTTTGATGTGAACAGGGTAGTTTCACTGAGCTCACATTCCTGACCTGTTATGGTCACTGTGAACTTTGGCTTTACTGACTGCAGTGAGCACCAGCATGACAGCCCTGGTGCTGTGCAACTGGAGATTTCCCTGGCAATGCCAGAGTGCAGAAATGTGAAGGAAAACACAGCCCAGTGTATCCAGATGTAAAGAAAGAAATGGTTAAGACAGCTGTTTCCAGGCTTTAACAGTTGCATGGTATTTTTAAGTAGTTTTTTTCTTTTTTTTATCTCCTTAAGCAACTTAGTAAATTAGCCTGTTTCCTTAAAAACTACCCTAGGAGTTGTATCTTTTACAGAATGTTCAGTAATGATTTTTTTGCTGCAAACTCATATAGACATTTTTTCTTTTTTCTTTCTGTGCACTTCCCCATAGCTTTGCAGAGCTGTGGGATTCTGTTGTAAGTCTGTCCCTGGAAGGTATCTTTTCCTGCTCTTTAATGGATAGAGGCAAAAGAACTAGGATTTCATTTTCATGCTGAGAAATATGACTGTGGATGGGTAGGTGGGTGCAATTTTACATGTATTCTCAGTCAAAGCAAAAGTGGTTTTGATTGTTGAACTAAAAGCTACACACTCAAATTAGTATAGCTGAGTTACCTGATATTCCATCTATTATTGTGTTTTGACTTTGCCAGTTTCATTTTATTGCTAATTTTCAAAAAGCTGAAGCTTTTCTGATTATTTTTTTTTTAATACCTACTCAAAACATTTATTTTCTTCTCCTTTTAAGTACCAAGAGGAGTATGAAGATGAAAATCAATACTGTGTGTCCATATAAGGGAACTAATTCAAGATAGTTCCTACAGAAAAAGGCTGTTCTGCAGCTGTTACTCAGAAATTCCTCTTGGTGTGGACAGTCACATTCTCTAGGAAAAGTGCTTGAGCTAAATCAGAAAGCAGGCCTGTGCCTAATAAATAGATTCCCTGGGGAGCCATAAAGGGAAAGCAGTGGTGCTCTTAATTCACACAGCCTGACTTACTTCAGACGACCTCCTATTTTCAAGCTTTGAGAAACCAGAAGATAAATAAAATCTGAAAAAGACTCATGTATAAAAAATACGTAGATTCTTGTATAAAAATAGTGTGCAGTTTTGGGGTGGTGTTTTTGGTGGTGTTTTATTTTGCTGGGGAGGGAAGACACCGGTTTGGGGTTTTTTTGTTGGTTTGCTTTTGTTTGGGTTTTTTAACCTCATGTGGGTTCTGAGGTATCTTTAGCTCATTTATGATAAATTTGGTGGAATTAATCTCTGTGTGTGTGTGTGTGTATGTATTTAGCACAGACTGTGTGAGCTTAAAGGCTGCAAAATTCAGTTTATGCCTCCCCAGCACCCACAAGAGAATGCATTTCACCCACCTTGGTTATTCCCATCTAAATGTGAAATGATGGTTTCTATTTGTTCTGCTGCAGATAGGATGTTTTGTGGGTTTTGCATGTCTAATTGCACTGGCTGAAGTAATGAAATTCCCTCTTTTGTTTTGGAGCATAATCAGTGAGATTGCATTTGCATTGCTTATAAAATGAATCACGTAAGTGAAATTACATTGCCCACATCTCATTCTGTATCATAAAATGTTATGTGGTGCAGCTCGTTTTCCCCCTTCCCAGAGCTTCCCATTGTCATGTTCTTTCTCTACATTTCAAACTTCAGCTATTTGCCTTTTGTGCTTGACACAGAAATTACTTTCTGCAGTTGGAAGTGCACAACATATGGATTTGGGAGCAGCGAGTCTTCAGAGCTTTCAGGGGCAATACTGAAAACAATATTCTGCTCATATTTAGCATTATTCAGTAGGTCTGTACAACCAGCAACAACCTCTGAGTCATAGGTGGCAATGCCTTACTACCATTCACAGATAAAAACTGGATATTGAGAGGTTCAGCTCATTTAGCTTTGGAATTGTCTTGGAAAAAAACACTGAAATCAAAATGATTCTGTTGTTCTTCCCTCTTTTCCACTGCCTTTGTTGCTGGCACAGAGGCAAAAGTAAATGTGTTTTTAAATTGAGTTTTCTAAAAGTATCCCTGAGGTAAATTTCTATCTTGACTATAATTCATTCTTGGATTTATTTGATTTTTGGGGATACATCTTTGGAAATAAAGGGTTTAATGCAATAAGAATAATTGCTTACTGCAGAAGCCAGTAACATTTGTGATAAATATGAATGTCCCTGATACTCCCACTGAGGACTTTTAAGTCATTAATTTTTATTATAGAAGTATAAGCAAAACTCAGATGTTCTTGGATAACCTGTAACACTGTGGTTGCCCACAAACACTCTGCCTATTAAACTGCATTATTGATGAAACCTCCTGATTGTATATGCAGCACTGCTTCTTGTAATATTGTATAAATGTGATGTGTGTCAAATAAATGCCACAGCCAGGTTAAAGTGATGGTACAACTAAAATAGTCAGTGCTGGTTTTCATCCCTGAGATATTTTGTATTTTCTATAAGAAGGTGGTGGTTCTGAGTTCAGCAGCCTCTGTCATATACAAGCACTCAGGGAAAATGAATGAGACCACCAAATAATAGGAGAGAATTAAAAATAAAAGGGAAGAAAGCAAATCAGAATGAACTGTGCATTTCCAAGGAGCATTTCCATCTGGAGTTTCCTTCATGCAGCTTTCTGCTAGTGAAGACATGAGATTTTTTTTCCTGCCCCACCTGCTCCAGTTTTTTCTCACTTGAACCAATGTTTGTATCTTGAAATGTTGTGGAATGTATACTATTTGACCTGAGGTTTCCTTGTCATAAGTTATTTAATGCTGGAGAGAGAGAGAGAGAGAAAAGGTGGAGGGAGCTATGTGGTAGAATCTTCTTAGCTGGGAATGTATTTGGCACAGAATTCACAAATAAAAAAAACTGCTTTCAGTATCTGTGGTCCTCTGCAGCCCCCTCCAGCCCAGTCACCAAGGAATTGCAGCTTTTTGTTGATTGAATCCAGTTCTGTCTGGGACTGGATTTCTTGTTAGACCTGTGTCAGGAAGATGATGTTAGCTGTAATGAAGACAATTGCACTGGAAAGACAAAGGATACAAAGATTAAAGTGCAAAATTCTCTCCAGCAGAATTTAAGCCCAAAGTTGTCACTCATGTTTCTGTGTCTCCAGCAAAGTTTCTGTGAAAGGCTGAGAGCATATCTTAAGAGCTATTGTTTTTTAGCAGTTAGGTGTTTTTTTTCTGTTTTTGTTTTGTTTGGATTTTTTTTTGTTTGTTTGGTTTTTGTTTCCTCCTTTACAACAAAGAGAATTTTATGAGATAAATATATATATTTCTGTACACCTTGGGACTGATTCAGATCTCTCACTAGTCTAGATCTAGAATTCAAGCTGAGTTTAAAGACGTGTCAAAATTTTTTGCAGTAGAATTTCTAGGAGTACACAGATATTAGGCCAGCTTACATGAGCATGACAGCTTACCTAATTCCAATTAACCACTTTAATGTGGTGCTGAGCTTTTTGTTAACCTGGATGCTGAGTAGGGAGCTGTATTTTGGTGCTGGCAGAAGGCAGTCAATAATCTCCTCTATTCCTGTTAGACACTAGGTCTTAGCTTTAGATGTAGGGTTAAATGGTATCTGAATATTGTCATCTTCCCTGCAGAAAGCTTCTTAACCCTTAGGAGGTAGTGAAATGAAAAGAAACCTTGGACAAGGGCTGAAATAGTTCATATACATGAGACTGAGTGGTAGAGGGCCTTTAGAGACAGCAGGGTTATTCTGAAGGGTTTTATTTAGGAGGAACACAGTGTTAGATGCTCACATTTTGATGGGAAGCATTTTATGAGTAAAACCTTGAGAAGTTTGTTAGAGCTCAGATGCAGGAGGCAATACACATCCTCACAGATTTTTGTGCTGGCTCACACACACAGATTCACATTGCAGATAACATGATGTCTGCCAATTTGCTTCTTTAAAACAGTGTGCCATGCTGCAGGGCTGCTAGGAAATTCCTTTTTGAGTTATAGGTTCCAGTCTGTTTGTTCAGTGCTCTCCTGCTAGCATCAGTGACAATTTCACATGCTGCTGGCATTCTCTGCCTTTAGGAACTCAGAAATGGGAGCTGCTGGTGTTTGCCCAGCATGAATTGCCTCTCCTTTGAGCAGGATTTTTTTTTTTGAGTCAGCTCCATCACCCTGTGGAAATCAGAGCAGGGAGAGCAGCAGAAGAGCTGGTGATGAGCAGCCTGTTTAGGAGAGGGCCAGCCCTTTGCCTGCATGGAGATTGAATTGCATCTCATCCCTTGGAGAGGGTGATACCTGCAGGTCAGGGAGCAAAATGACTGAGAAGGCTGAGGGCAGAGATGCTGACTTGCTCTGTATACTTAACTTGTGGCTTAAAAAAGAACACTTGTATTTTCTTGAGCCAAATTTCAAGTAGCTGCCATACTTCAGACTAAATATGTGTTGGGGGAAAGAATCAGAACCAGCCTCAAGTGATTCTCTGCAACACTCTGGGTTTAATCCTGTGGGTATCTAAACATTGAGGACTTGTTTCTGAAACATGGAGGTAAGTTTTAGATTTAATAGCCAGTTCTAAAGAGAATGAGTTCTCAAAATTTTTATGCACCTTCAGGTCCACTTTCCCAGTCTCAGTTTCCCTATCACATAAGAGTTATTGTCTATTTGCTGAATTTACCATCTCCAAGAAAATATAATGAGTTATGCATATGAATTCTGTACATTTTGTGGCATTCCAGATTTGACTCTCAATATGAATGGACATCAGAAATGGAATACATGCTGCAGTACATGCTTATACAATTCTGTTGTGACAGGACCTTGTGACCTTGGTCCCTCTGATCAGAATTGTCCTAATTTCTGAGGAAGATGGCATGTCAAGTTAGAGCAAAACCACTTAAATGTAATCTGTCCTGGAGATCTGCTTCTGCTTGTTTTGTGGTGCATTTTTTTTCCCATTGCATTTTGGAAAAGCTGTTTTACTGTTGAAACAAGGGCTGAAGCCTCCTCTCTGGTTCTGTTCCAGAAGTAAATCCAGCCCATTTTATGATTCCTGCAGTTGGAATGACTGGAGGGATACCACACATTAATTTAGCCTCTCTTGCTAAATATATCAAAATGTGTATTTTTCAAACCACATTGTCCTTAAATTAAAATTGGATCTAAACTTGGGATGCCAGATTGTACTTTCTGAGTGTATTTCATGAGTTGGCATTTGGATAGCTTACAGTAGGGAAATAAAAATCTTTTTAGAGATTATTGACTTACCCTCTTAGTAGGTGCAGTTATGCCAGCAAATAAGTTCTGTCAGGGTGGGAGAAAAACATAACTTATAGCAATCCCTCAACAACAGCAGCAAAAGAATAGGGGAAAAGTGCTTAATGAATTTTAATTGAAACCATACCAGCACAGGAATGGTTTACTATTTTATTTAAAGGAAACTTCTGTCTGGGCCTTAGAGTGATGCTGATACTGGTATTGAAACTTTTTCCAGTTCTGTTTCACTTCTCTAACCTTTGGAAAGCCTCTGATAGCTAAATTTTAGAAGGTATTCTGTTGACTTAAAATAATTTTTTTTCTGCAAAGGGATGATTAGTAGGATTTTCAAAAATGCTCAGGCAATTCTGTTTCTAAATTCCCTTTAGTATCAAAGGCAGAGGCTAGGTACTTCAGAAAAGGCCAGCTAACTATTTGCTCCTCAAAGAACACCTTGGCAAATCTGAATTTTAGCTCCTTCTGGTTTTATTACTGACCAGAATCTGGGATTTACAGAGTTTGGGCTCTTAATTAGTCAAGGTTTAAATCAGACTGAGAAGATATATTATTATTAACTCCTTATAAAGGAGAGTTTTCTTAAATTTGCCCAAATGATGACAGTGGGTGATGTAGGTCTTTTCTGTTTAATCTCATAAATCTCACTGGAAGTAAAACAGCTCCAGAACCTGTAATAAAAAGATCCATCATTTCCCTGCAGCTATAATTGTTGGAAGCATTAGCAGTAAGCTGCTGAGCAGTGCATTGAATCCTCCTGTGGGTTTGGAAATGTAATTTATTTTTTTTTTCCACATTGCACCAAGACACAATTAATGCCATTTCTGTAATAAATATCAGACCTGTGTTTTACAGTTTCCAGAAGCCTCTAAGGCTTTGCTGGGTGACACATGTGCATGGAGGTTTCCAGAAGAGGAGGGGATTTCCAGCAGATTTGGGGTAGTCTGTTCTTAGATATGTGTGCTTGTTCACATAAAATCTGCCAGTGAGAGTGTTGAAAGGTATTTGCATCCCTTTGTTTTTAGTCAGAGAAGAAACCAGATGTTGGCTTGGTGTTTGAGCATACTGGAAAGACAGAATCAAGTTAACAAAAGCATTAATATGTATGATTTAAACAATTAATGGCTGGCAGTGGCCAACTAAGCAATACTATATTTTGGCATTAATTTTGTTTATTGAGAGGAAATCAGTATTTGGCTTTGAGGCTTCAGCATGTGCTGTATCACAAAATCAGCTATGTGTGTATGGCCATCTAAATGTTTTTCTGAGGGGGGAACTTAAATGACACTGCATATGTGTCCAAGTTTTGAAGATTTGTAAATTAAGATATTGAATTTTTATTTCAAAATGTAGACACATTTGCAGTTTGATATAGCCCTTCTGGTCTGTGGCCTTAAAAACTCAGTTGAGAATCATGAAGTTGGCCTAATAGTCTTGAGGTTTGGTTTGTTTGTGTTTTTAAATAAGAAAAATTACACATCTTTTGCTTTCATTCCCTTTCTTGGATGCTGCAGGTGCATTTAATGCTTTTTTTCTTCAGCTGAGAGACTTATTGACGAATTTTAATAAAAATTAATTCAGCCATAGATTTCACATGATTGCCCTACTCCAGGAGTTGGGACTGGCTCTAAGAGCAGTAACAAATATCACAACATCACAAAGCTGTGAGACTTGGATACAGAGATAAATACATTAAGCACTGTAGCAAGCAGTTTTCACAGAAAAACCCATTCTTTTCTCCTGAATTTTCCATGCCAGAGGGAGCATGTGTAGAGACAAAGGTATGAATTCAAAGAAAGAAAAACCTGAAGATATAGAAAATATATTGCTTTTGTTCTCCCATTAAAAAAAAAATTGTCTTCTATTGCCTTAGCTGAGGAGAGGAAACTAACAGCACTAAGAAACAAGCTTTTAGAAATGTTTTTGCAGAAAGTATTTGTATTTTAGTCCTAAAATAAATATACCAAGCTAATTGGCTCTTTGAAGAAGTATTTTGCTTGCAAATTTTGAAAACAGGAATGGCAAGAAAAGTATGAAATTATACAAGAGGAAGCTAAACTGTAAATAAATACAATGATGTCTATTCACAGGAAGTATGAGTAGGATGCTTTTTAACAAGCTAGTTATATGAATATGTTTTCAATATGGAGTTACTACATAGGGTGTCTCCAAAACAGAGTAAGTGCAACAACACACATGGATTTTATGTGGCACACAGACTTGAAGTCTGGGCCTCAGTGGATGTGTAATGAATACTTATTTAGATGTCATAAAAAAATAAACCCACAAATTCAGTCACAGATATACCCAGTGGAGTAATTATTGAGATGAAAAGCCAGCATATGATGGGATACAATCTGGGAAGGACTTGGGAATATTTATGCATCTGGAGAGCCCAGGAGGAGTAAAATTATGTGTTTTTTCTGTGCTGTTTGCCTCCTGGTTCACCTGTAGCAATGGCAGCAGGAGCAGCCTGCAGAGTGGTGGGCTGCAAGCAGGAAAAATGCAGATTTGAGTTGTGGGGCTGGAGCAGGGATTTTCAGCATCTGTTAATGGTTTGTCCAGCATAGGTGCTGCATTCATCTGAGTGATTTACTCAATGCTAGGAACTGGAAATTTTTCCTGGCTTAATGTTTAGGATTTTTATTCCATCTTCAAGGATGAATTGGTTTCTTGGGAATCCCTCTCTGAGAGGGGATTTGGAGGCTGCATATCTCAAAGCCTGAGAGAGCAGGGCAGTGAACACACAGTCTGTGGGGTTTGGCTCTCCAAGCACAGACATTCCCAGGGACTGCCTAACCCAGCCCAAGACCTTTATTTTCAGCATTTGCACTCACCCGTGCAGAATTATCCTTTTCAGTCAAAGCTGACTCCTTTCAGGAAAAGGGTGCCTGTGCATTTTCTGAGTTGTTCTGAAGCAGGGTTCCAGTGTGGCTGTGTCTGTAGCAGGGCTGCACTGTCCTGCCTGGCTCAGAGCAGCTCTCCAGCATTTATTAGACATTGTTATGGGTAACTGGTGTAGCTGGGGCTGGAATGCACAGTGGACATGTCTGTCCTCTGCCTCTGTTGCTCCTCTTTTGGGGGTTCCTGAGTTCAGCCCCCACTACCTTGCTGTTCAAACCCCAAATCAGAGCCTGGATGATGCTCTTGTTTCATGCAGTGTGTGAGGAACTGCAAATTTGAGGTTTGTACCTTACTCTAAATGAGAGCCACTGGTGGTAAGGGCAGTTTAGTAAAGCCCAGTATTTATCTGATAAACCAGGTTCCTCTAGAAGTGTATGAAGGTCACAGTGTCCCTTCTGATTTCTGAACCCATGTCATAAATGCATTAAATGTGACAGATCTTACATTACTGCCATGCTCTCACAAAGCAGTCATTGCTCAACTGCCTTATGGGATTTCATTCTGGGTCTCACATAAACTTTTTAAAAACCAGCCAACTGCCTGATTTTCTAAGGTGCAACATGACTTACATTGTTTTCTATTTCCTGATTGCTGTATTAATCCTAATGAACATATAATTATTCTGAAATACCTCTTACTGCATCATTCCACGAGCATGCTATTCCAAATGCAGTAATCAAATAATCTGTGAAGTGATTCAGTCTGCCATGTCAAGAAGATTGAAAAAAATAAAGTGTTGGTGGTGATGGAGAGCATCAGAGTTAGCTGGATGCACTGTGTTTGGAGCAAAGGCAAAGAATAAGTTGAATTTCTTAGGTACCTGCTCCAATTCAGCGGAATGGTGGTGGATGGGGCTAAAATAATTATTTTATCTGCTGTTGAACTGCAGCAAGGGTCAGATGCATTAACTGTCACAGAGGTTGTAGCAATTGCAGCTGCTGGTTTGTGGGTAAATCAGAGCCCAGGAGGAAGGTGGTGCTCACAGCCCAGAGCCTGCAGGTGAGCAATGGTCACCAGGAGCTCTGAAAGAGCAGAGCCCAATCCTCTAGGGATGCAGTGGGAAAGGAGACTCTCCTTTTTTTTTTTTTTTTTTTGCTGTTTGCCATGCTGTAGCTGGAAAGAAAACTTGAGCCTTTAGGACTGGCAATAACCCCACTTTTATTAAGTTTCTATTGAAAGGACTGTTTTGAGTAAGATAAATTGATGGACTGAACACAATAACCTTCAGCATCTCACTTTTAAATTCTTAGGCAAGCACTACTGAATAAGAGAAGGAAGGTAAGGCATAGGAAAAAGGTTACTTGGCAACATCATAGTGTTTGTAAAGAAGAGAAAGAAGGGTTAGTGACTTAATAAATTTTGATTACAGAATTTTCTGTAAGCAAGTCATTGCATGAATAGAAAAATCCTAAACCAGATTTCAGTGCCATGCTCTAATAGGGATTGCCTCAAGCAGAACAGGGTCTGTTTGGCTGCACACTGCAGAGAATAGCTAAAGCAGAGCTGCTGTGTACAAACAAAATTGGACTCCCCAGGGCAGGCACTGCTGGTCATAGCTCAAGCAGGGATATTCTGAACAAGTTCTGTGGTGATGATGAAAGCTGGTGTTCATTTGTTTTGTGTTGTCTGGAGTAAACATGCTTGGAAGTAGGGAAATGTTGATTCCCATATTTTGGAAGGAAGACACCATGTAGAAAAACACTATGGTCTCTGATTGCAGTTCTGCCCAGCTTGCAGGTACAATTTCAATGAGTAAATTAATTTTTCCTCTGGAGTAATAACCTTATTCATTTCACACCCTTGTTGAGAAAAAAAAAAAATCAATTGATTGGTGGATTTTTGTCATGGTTTTCTGCAGTGGTAACGAGTTTCATGGCTCAGGTAATTGTAGCTGGTGCTTTGGGTGGAACAGGAGGTGCAATACCAAACCCCAAAAAGAGTTATCTACCAAATTTTCTCCAGTCCAGCTGGCAGTAGAATCTGTCTTTAAAATAAGCATCATCTTGGACAGCCTGAATTTTACAAATTAATTCAGTGGCCCATGTCAATGAGGTGTGGTACTTTTATGGTAAACACAGCTTGATTGGAAGGATCCAGTTATGGCACCTAGGAAAATGCAGTCTGACAAATATCTCCCCACTACTGCTTCACCCACTAATATTTAACTGTGAATAGTCTTAACAAATGTAATAATGAATAGAATAGAATAGAATAGAATAGAATAGAATAGAATAGAATAGAATAGAATAGAATAGAATAGAATAGAATAGAATAGAATAGAATAGAATAGAATAATTCTAACAAAATTATATTCTAAATCAGTAAAATCTTGTTTGTAAGTGCATTCCCAGGGACAGTTTTCCACTGGAAACCAGGACATATCCATCTAGTCTGATTTCTGGAACTACTCCCCAGGGCAGGGGACTGATTTGCATCCTGGAGGGTGCTTCTGGTCTTTCTCACCTGTGCAGGGAGCACTGGTAGAAGTTTTCACATAGTTCAGTGTAAAGTAAAAAACTAAATGCTAATTTGGTTTGCAGTTCAGTAAACAAAAGTGATCTTAAAAAAAAAGTCAATATTTTCTTAAGGTTTGTACTTTATTTTCTGTTACTGATCATACATCTCATTATAACTGAGGGAGTTTAGGACAAACAAATTCACAGTGATGTCTACTGGTTTTTCTTTTCAGTGTGGAGAGCAAAACTAATAAAACCTGGTGTATTTTTTTTTTTTTTTTTTAATTTCAGGCACCTATTTTTGAATGCCTGTTGTGGCAGTTTGTCCAAATAAGTCTTAGGACAGCATTATTTTGGATGCTTTAAAGTAACTGCAGCTTAGTTTCACCAGCCTGATAATTTGAGATGTAAGTGAACTATTATTCTGACATAACTTCTAAATACCTCAAAATTTCCAGCTGAAGCTAAGCTCTAACCATGATCAAAGTGGCACATCAATGGAATGAGCTGAAGTTTTGTGGAATTGAGATGGGATTTTCTGTGGCACTAATCCAGATGCTGTGCTATTCAAGTGTTGAGCAAATCAAATTATGGTAACTCTGCAGAGAAATAATTGCTATTCCAAAGTAGGGAATGGGTTGCCTTTTGTATTTAAGTTATTCTGTTACAAATTAGAGCTTCTAACCACTGAGTATGCATAAAGCATTTCTCTTACTTATTTTTCTCTATTCTGCCTTAACAAAAAAAAAAGTCACCAAAATCTAAATGACCAGACATGATGGGTCACATGTAATTGTTGAGATCAAATTACCAAATATAGCTTGCAAATAACCAATTCAACTAAATTTTTAGGATCATTGGGTATTAAAAAAAAAGTTTTATAGTGTGATAGCACATCATGGATTCTGAGAAGACAAGCTCAGGATTTTTTATGAGTTTAGGAAGTTGCCACTAGACTGGTTCTGCCTGATCACAGCGCTCTGAATGTACCTTATTGTGTGTAAACAAACCCTGTGCTCTGGGATCTGCAGGAGGACACATGCCCGTGAACAAAACCAGCTGCTGAGCCCCTGCCTCACCCGTGGGACCTGTAAAACACCCTAAATCCATTTTCCCCCCAATGTTTGGCACCTGAAGGTGCCACACTGTGTCCCTTTGCACCCTCCTTTCCCCGCCAGGCGAGTTCCCCGCGGTCCCTCGCGTTTTCGGCGGCGCTGTCGCGGCCTGTGGCCGTGCGGGCGCTCGGGCCGCGCTGCTCTCTGCCACGACGGCTGTGAGGCCTTCCCCCGGTGCCTGCTGCCCTGCTAACCCCTGTGTGTGCTCTAGGGTGGACCCCATCCCCTACGACACCCCGAAGCCCGCGGGCCACACGCGCTTCGTCTGCGTCTCGGACACGCACTCGCGCACGGACGGCATCCAGATGCCTTACGGGGACATCCTGCTGCACACGGGCGACTTCACCGAGCTGGGGCTGCCCTCCGAGGTCAAGAAGTTCAATGACTGGTTAGGTAAGGAATTACTGCCTTCTGCTGACCCCAATTAACCTCTGCTGGCCCGGTGTCGCTCGCTGCCTCTAATTGAATTAGCGCTGGAAAATCTCCCCCCGCCCTGACTGGGCTTTTCCTCCTGTGATGTGCTGCTTCTAGCCTCTGTCTCGTTCTCTCTGTGTTTCTTGGGGAAAAGATTCTGTCGATGCACAAGAGCTGTGAAGCCTTTTGGGAGTGGCACAAAGGACACAGTGTCCCATTAGTTGATGCTGGGGGGTTTTGTATCCACAGCCAAAACTGCTGCTCACTGTATTTTGGGTTTGCTATGACTTAAGTTACAACATACTTGGAAATGATGAAAGTCTTTCTTCCCAGCATGACAGAATCAATAACACTGTTTGGAAGAGGAGAGTTTTTTGGGGGGTGATACTCATGTTCCTGCTCCCTTTGAGCTGGAGTACTGGCATTCTAACTTTGATCACGGGCAGCCAGCATCTCTTTGGTAGGATACCTTTCATATTCTGCTGCGTTTGACAGCAGTGCCCTGACAGCACATTGCTGGACTTGAGGGCAATTAAACAGCAGCAGCAGAAAACCAAAGTGAAGGAGGGGAACTTGTGCAGGAGGCTCCTGCTGTAAATGGCACTGTAAATGCACTGTTGTGCACTGCCAGGTCACCTCCTGCTCCAGAAATACCCAGAGCTGAGGGTGACTTGGGCAGCTGATTTTCAAAAAACATTGGAATGAATTTAGAGCCTCATATAAAAAAAAAAACCTCAAAGCATAGTTTTGCCATCAGGTTTTACTGCATTCTCTCTTGCCTGCTGTGTGATGGCAGCATCTCTACGTGCCTCTAACAGAATCATTTTATTGCATTGGACTTCCTTGGCTGACCCTTCAAGAGAGATGTGAGGAACACCTGGATTTACAAAAGGAATTTTTAGATAGAAGAATTTCTACATTGTCTGTCTGGTCATCCTTCTTTGTGTTTTCTTAATACTCTTCTTTTTACCTGACCTCTGTTTTCCCCAACCCTATTTTAATTTTTTTCCTTTTTTTTATTGTTGTGCACGTAGGAGTGGGGCTTCCTGATTATATCACTGTGACTTAGCTTTATTGTTCTTATTTCTAGAAGGTGATATTAGATTTGATAGGCTCAGAACTATCCTTTTTCTGGGCATGTAGTTGCAGTTGTAGTTGTAGTTGCCTGTGACCAGTGCCTGGCATTTGAAAACACTCAGTGCTGCAGAAAGGCAACCCAAATAATCTGCCAGGATGCTTTTACCCTTCCATGGGGAGCCTTGCAGTGCTGGCAGCCACTTGGCATTTCTTCTATCTATCATGATGATATTATTTTAACACACAGGTCCTTGACTTAGCATTCCCAACAGAAAAGTTATATCCCTTTGAGTAGGTTGTGTTCCAGCCTCAATAATTGATCAAGGGGCTTTCTTAGCATGTATGCACAGTTCTTGTAGAAGGCAATATAGTATTTATCTGAGAAAGCAGATTTTGCAGTCATTTCCACTGAAACTGTCAGCTTTGGTTGTGTGAGGGCCTGCTGGCTTTGCCCTCAGGCTTTCCTATTTCAGATACAGAGAACATTTTTTTTTTATGTGGCAATGCCAGTTATGAGGTTCCTGGCACAGGGTGAGACAGCAAATTGATTCACCTGTGAGAATGCTGGTGAATACTTGCTTCAGTGCCTCCATTAGAATGATATCATGGGATAACTAAAACACAATGGCTGTCCATCATTTTTCCTGGCCCGAAAGCCAAGGGCAAAGTTAAAAAAAGATGATTATTCTGAGCTCCTGCCTTGCTTGTCCTGCACTGGGCATTACAGTGCCAGAGTTATACAGGGCTGAGAGCACTGCTTAAAGCTCTGACTTCTATATTTTTTGATTCTTGCATTCCTTTGCAACAATTTGGGTCTTTCACCTGAGAAAAATGTCCAGCATCCTGTCTGTCCATCCCATTGACACTTGCCCTTCTTCCTTGTCTCCACACTCTCCTTCCCACTCTTCCAAGTTCTCAGCCCTTCCAGCAACTTTTGCTAGTTAAATGCTTTTTTTCCCTTTGGGTGTTGCATTTTCATTATTGGTTTTGCATGGAAGTCATCTGGGCTTATGCATTGAATAACCTCTGTGGTCACTCAGTGATTACATACACTGGCTGAGGTAATTTATTCACTTGGTTTTGGTGTGAACATGTCCCTTGGGTCTTGTAGCTGCTGTAATCACTTGACCTTAGGGACTGTTAAATGCTTTAAACACAGTTATGTTCAATTTATAATTGTTTTCATTAAAAATCTCTTATACCAACTTAACTAATTTTGCAGTAAACACAGCATTATGTGCTGAGGAAGAATTGAGATGTTATTCTGTGCCAAATGTTTTTTTATTTTGCTGAATGTTTCAACTTACTATTATTGTCTCTGTTCATATTTTTCCCATCCATTCTCATTCAGTCATAGATGTGAAATGAAATAGAAGAATATCTAATTATAGCTCTGTCTTCATAGTGCAATATTTCCTTTTCTGGCTGATGGGAAGTGATTGAATAACTCACAGGGACTGAAGAGAAAGCAAAGATAAATTCAGGCAGATAGATCTCTAATGAGTTAATATGTTATTTTGCTCAGTTACTATGGGCCTGATTGTGCATATCCTTGCTTGTGTGAGTAATTTGAATTCAGTTTAGAAATTTTTTCTCAATTAACCCATTTTTTACTTTTTTGTTTAGTGTTTATATCATACTGTGTTCATTTTTTGGATCTGGTTTGTTTGTTTTTTTCCCCATGCAAGGTTTCTATTATAAAGAATATTACTGCATGAGCTAGGCAAAATCTTGCAGTGGCAGACTTGGATAAATTCAGTAGGTGATCTTACTGCTGGTCATTGTCTCTGGAGCTTAAAGCTGAATTTAGCTAGGTTTTTCCTGAGTTGTTCTAGGATTTAGAAACTTGACTGTTTTGTGTTTTTTAAGTCTTGCTTTTGTTCTCAATTTTGATTTCTTTTAATTTCTTTGAGATAATGACTGTAAAAACTTGGTGAATGGTTTATTGGCCAAATAAATATGGGTCTGTACTGGAGAAAATATTTCTTTACTGTAATATGTGCTTGCCTCTAGTGTAAACATTGTTACTAAAGCTAAAAAAAAATCCAGTTTTTTTTTTTCCTGTGCTGTAGTTCCTTGATCATGTTGCTTGAAGTGAGAAGAATGATTATATAATTTTAATGCAGAGGTTTTCTTGTTAAGCTCTGCATATGTGGATGTGGTCCTCAGCAAAGTATTGTCAATTACTTTAAAGTTCATTTTTGTGTGACTATCAGAAATTGAAAATAGCAGCATCACCTTGGAATTGCTGGTTGTTAAGTGGAATAGATGACAAAATGTAAATGTGGTGCTGCTCTCAGAACTATGGACAGACACTTGGTTCCAGTCTACACTTAAATTTATGCATTAGTGCTGTGGAAATTTGAAATTATATTCAAAACTCTTAAGCTAGACACCTGGCAGAATGTGTTTGATATTGAAGATAGTATAATTCAATTTGAAAAAAAAAAAGAAAAAAAATAACTGTACCAGAATAGTGTAATAGTAAGATCAAGCTCTTTTCTTATCACTGTTTAAAAATGCAGGGTCACATTCCACTTTTATCCTTTCTCAATCTCTCTGGTCTGGCTTAGTTATCTGGCTCCATCTCCTCTCCAGGCATGGCTCATTTAGGGTTTAGAGTAAGTGTGTTCCTTTTACTAATGTACACTCAGAGCAGTTTCAGTGTGAATGAAGTGTTTTGCTCCCTGAAACTATATTTCTGATGTGAATTATTTTGGTGCCTGACATCACACTATTCTGTAAAAAAAACCAAACCAGTAAGTTTTAAATTTCTCCAGATTCAGTGGGGTATTAGCTCAAAGTGTTCTGAGGTAATTTAGAACCAGAAGGAAACTTGTGAATATTTTAAAGTTAAATTATGGCAATAAAAACAAATCTCTTCCTTTTTTTTATAAATTGATTTATTTCTGATTTTGTGTTTTTACCATCTGGAGCATATTTTGAACTCTGTATTGCTCTACTTGTTATAGCCAGAGTGAATAATTGACTGAACATAAAATACCATTTTGATGAACAAAACTCAGCACTTGAAAAAAAATTGCATTCATTGCAAGTGAAAGGAAATGCTGAGGTAGCTTTAATGCTGTAAAGTATGTGTGAGTTTTGAGCAGCTGTTCTGGGAGAGAGGGAAGCAGCTCCTTTGGAAAATCTATTAGTCCAATTTTGGAAACTACTCTGTCTTCTGGTGAGAAGCTTCCTTGGGCTTCAGACACTGGGATGGGATGGAGAGATTTTATTGGAGATATTTTATGTTGAGGTTGAGCTGGTGCTGAGGAATTGTGGGTTTTTTTACTGATTTAGAAGTTTTGTGGGTGATGTATCTCACTCTGTCTTTTCCACAAAGTTTTAAAAAACTTCTTCCTACTTTATTTAGAGTTTATTGGCATATTACTACTTAAGAATATTTCCTTTGCTTTTGCTCTAACTTGAATTGTGCTTAATGCCATGGTTAAATTCCCATTTGCACTTGGTTATCAATTCCCACATGGCTTGCCTGAATTAATAATCAGTGCTCAGCTTTTATTTGCATATACCTTTATATGATATATTATTACTAACTTTTTATTTATATTTGTTTTTTTCTTTTAAAGGAATACAAAAATAGTTTGAATGTTTCATTTGATTATGTCTATAAAGTAGTGGGAAAATACAACCATGTTCATTTTTGTTAATGGCTCAATAATTTTTCTTGATGTAGCAATCTATAGTGCAATGTGAAAACAAAAGTAGGAAAAAGTACAAACTTCTCCTTTTGTGCCATGGTTTTAATAGCTGCTTCTTCATATTTATTCTCTGCTCTGGGTCAGGTATTAGATGCTTTGTGGGAAGCAGAACCCCAGAAGTATAATTTAGAAGGTAAAATAGAAGCAATTGGATAAAATGAATGTTAAGGTAGTAAAATTTCCACTAACTAAAATGGAATTTATGCCTGAGGAGCAGAGTAAGATCATTCATATCTGATCAGTTCTTTTTTGTTCTGCTCTTGTTATTCCTGGCAATTCTTCAGAAAGAGATTTCACAAAAATCTATTTTTGCTGTCTCCTAATGGGCTAAGGAGAAACTGAGGGTTTTTAAACTCTGTTTGCTGCTAAAGTGTGAAATTCTTACAAATTGCCATGGTCAGTCAAACCAGATATAAAGGTGTTATTTGACAGCCATTAGAAAACTTGGCTCAGGTAAAATGTGCTTTCAAAGGGAATAATGTTCTGGAGAGAGTGGCTCTTTATAAGTTTAAGCTAATATATTCATTTGGTAATTTTCAATGAAAGAAAGGAGCCAGTGAGTATTGCACAATTCTTGAATGGATTTTCAATCACAATAATTGCTTGGTCATTTCTTGGATCGGCTTCCCTGAGCTGCTAATGTTGTCTTAGAAGGGGGGAGGGGATGATCAGGTTTGTAAAAAACCCAAAATAATTCTTCCTTTCAGTTCCCCCTTTCCCTCAAATCCACTTTGAAACAGAAAAGAGATTTATGGTTGCTGTATTGACTGGGCATGAAACAACTCTGCCACTCAGATAGAAACTTTTATAGACATTTTCATCAGATTCCTCCTCCAGCACTGCTGCCACAGCCACATATTGTATTGAGAATGATTTCAGTGGAGAGTGGTGGAAGGAAAGATTCTTTGCACCCCCATCAGTTTATTTCTTGCTGATTTAATGTTGCATCAAAAATACAAAGTGCAAAAACCACTTCCCTCCTACGTTTTCACACCGTGCACACCATATTAACAGCAGCTAATTAAAATAAGTCTTTCTGCTAGTAGAGCATCACATTCCAGGCTGGAAAGAACAATGGTTTGGGGGTGGAGGAGTTGCTTTGAGCTGAGAGGGGCTGGGGAGAAAGCACAGCAGATTTTAGTATAATGTGTAGTGTTCAAAGAAATTTTATTTCATCATAAAGATTAGCAGGCTGTGTAATTCAATTTAAAGCTGGTTGGCAGTGTTCTGTCTATTACAAAGCCTTTTTCTTTCCTTTTTTTTTATTGCCACTATTTTTTTATGTTGTGTGTGACTACAAAACCTAGTAGACAGCAGGAACGATCTTTGGGTTTTGTACTTCCCACCCTCCTTTCTCTTTTCTGTTCTGCATGTCAGGAAATATGTGAGATTACCTTAAACTGAGCTGCAAAGCAGTCCATCAGTGAAATACCATCCTGGATTTTTTGGCTTGTATAAAATAATACATTTTTTTTGTGGCCCAACAGCCACTGAAAGTGAAGACCTGCTAAAAATGTTCGATCAAGGGGGTTGAATCAAGCTTAAAATTCAAATGTTGGCATTTATTCACACTGGTTGTGGACATTACTGTGCTGTAGAAAAGCAACATGCAGCAATTTATGGTAATGCAAGGCTGGCAGACCTTTATCTTGCAGTAATTGCCTGTACTAGGGGGTTAATAAATGTTCCAAGAATTACTGACTTCTTTTTTTTTTTTTCTTAAAGAAAAATAGAGAGCTGCTTATTGCTGGCTATAACCAGCCTGCCTAGCTTGGTAATTAACCCTCTTGTAGCAGCAGGCTGAGTGTCTGAGCTTGGGCAAATCCTGGCACAAGGGCTGTGAAATAAAGACCTGTGCAACTCCACATCCCCATCCACCCCTGCCACGCCTGCTGGGGCACCTTCAAACCTTATTTACCTGTATTTAGGGAGCATATTGGTTTTGGAGGGTGGGTGTTGTGTGTTTTGGCACCACTGGTGGGGAGGAAAAAAAAAACCAACTAAAAAACCCTTTTCCCAGAGCTAAAGGAATTAAATTTTTTTTTCCATGGCATTGTAGGGTGGCTGCAAGAGCCACAGGCAGCATCTCCAGGCTGGGAGCTCTGTGCTGCCCCACGAGCTGTTCTGCTCTCTTTTCTTGTCCTGCACCCCAGCTGAGAGGTGACAGCCACCAAACCCTCTCTGGCTGCTGATGGTCCTTCAGTGGAGAGGGAACAAAGCAGCACAGCAGTGTGTGGAGAGAGCAAAATAACATCAGACTGGGGGAGGGATGGACCCTGCACAGGAGAAGGAGACAGATGAGAGCACAGGGATATAAAGTACTGCACCTGCTCTTTTTCACCTGCTTCTTCCAGAGCTCATCTCTTCTCGAGTTGATAAAATTAAAAAATGAGGGCTCAGGAACACTCTGTACTTTGAATTTCCTGTAATTTTTGGCAAGTGGACCATGAAGACCTCAGAATTAGGTGCATTTTTCCTGATGAACCAGAAGCTTTCACATTATAGGGCAGGCTGGGTATCAGAGTGCAGTGGCTCCTTTTCTCTTGAATGTTGCCATTGCATTTTTTTTGGTGCAACCAGACAACACAAAGGGTTCTTAGTTTAAAACAGAGCTGTAAATGATAAAAAATTTCCCAGAGCTGCTCTGCCCATATGTTACTCTGAAGGCTCCTGCTCCCTCAGCAGCACTTGGCATTTGCCTCCTCTACTGAGAGATGAGCAGAAAAGCTGCTTTGCTGCAGCTTTTGTGCAGGAGATGTCTCCTGAGCATGGCAGGGAAGGAATTTGCTCCTTCTGCTCTTCTCTGTCCCTGCTGCAAGTTTCAGTGGTCACTGGGAATAATATAATGGAGCTGCAGCCATACCTGTGGTCCTGAGAGTAAATGTCCTGCTGTGGTGGGGACCCAAGCATGGGGACAGGAGAAGGAAAAGGTGTTGGAAGGGGTCTGGCATTGGAGTGAGATCCCAGAGTGTGCAAAGCTTGAGTGGAAGCAATACAGCTATTCCCAAAGAACTGCTGTGAAAAAGATGCTTGCCTGCAAGATGAGAGGGCAAAACCTTAGCAGAAAGGAGAATAAATAAGGAATAAATGGTTATCTTTGTCTTAAGTGACTGAAATAGCTGCTGATTGCTTTGTGCTAATGACCAGCTCTGATGGACTGGAGTTGTTGTGTTATTCAGCAAAACCCAGTCTGTAAATCATGGCTTTTTACACTAGGTTTCTCATCCCATTTTTTGTTTTAAAGGCTAGAAAAAATGGCTAAAATGGGCAAGTCAATCTGCAGAAAGCACACTAGGTGAAAAATTGCATTCTCCAACAATTAACCATAGCATTTAATTACAGAGAAATATTTATTTGTGCACCAGAATTCTCAGTGTCCTTCTGTGCACTAAAGTACAGATGCTGCATCATTTTTCAGATTTTCAAGCACCTTGTGAAAACGTTGGTGTAAATTCAAATGCACAGTGATAAGTACCATAAATCTCACACATTCCTTTAACTTGATTTGAGAACATTTCACTCCTAGGTTAGTGGATTACAATTATCCTTACTGAAGAGCAGAGATGGTACAACAGAGGGCTTATCTCCTTGCAACAAGGGCAGGAAGGATCAAGAGTTTTACCTGAATTCTGTCACAAATAAAAGCAACTCTCTGTTGCAGAACAGAGTTTACATTACATACACTGTTTTTAATTTTTCTGGTTTGTCCTGCCTTTGGAAGGGCAATTAGAAGGTATTTCAGCACATAGTTTTCTGCAATGAAATTCAAAGATTTGGATTCTTAAAAAAACCTTCAGTCTGAATTTGAACTGTCTGTGAAGTCCTGGGATGCTGCAATACAAATTACAACAAATAAACTAATAATTGAAATTCTGCAAAGCCGGTATGAAAGAGGAGGTGGCAAGAAAAACTGTAGCACTCAGAAATCCCTGGCCCCAATGTCCACTCCAAACCTTTATCAGGCTCCAAGCTTCCCTTCTCTCTCTCTCCTTTTAGAGTTTAGTGTTTGTCCCTGTGCTTAAACTCACAGGGAAGGGATCTGTGCCCTCCTGCTCAGGGAATTCTGCATGGCCAGGAAAAAACCCTGCACAAGAGGAATTCAGTTCCTTGCTGGAGTGATTTTCTTAGTAGCTAAGAAACCTCTCTGTGAGCTGGGTTATTAAAAGGAATTTCCTTACAGGGCTCAGGAGATTCCTGGTATCCAAGTTCATCTTGAAAGACTATAATGGAATGTTTAGTTTTTTTTAGAATAATAAATTTAAACTCAGGGCTCAGAAAGTAATGCTGCAGGTTCCTGAATATTTCAGTTGGCTGTAATTTCTTTTGGATTCTCTGTGCACTTTCTCTCTGTGTTTTATCCTCCAGATAAATTCTGAGCAGTTCAGAAAAGGCCCATGGAGATGGTCCTTGGATATTGGACTCTAGAATTGGAGTTTAGCCCAAGCTTTCAATTTCTGCCCTTCCAACTTAGAAAAGGAAGAAACAATTCCCAACAAGCATCAGCACTGCCAAGTGAAAATATGTTTAAAAGTACCTTTGAATATCAAACTTGCTTCTTATACTTTAATGTGTACAAATAAAAGCACAAGCCCTGATCACAGGGTAAAAATCTCAAAAGCAGCTAATTGCTTTAGCACACTGGAGAATGTTACATTCTCAGAGTTATTAAAAAGCTGTTGTCCTGCTTTTAGGCAGCAGTTCATGCTTTTAAAGCCTTTGGGATATTTAAAAAACATTTTATCTTATTCCTTCTCTTTATTTTCCTTGTGATTATTCTTGCTATCCCTGCTTTCATCTTTCCTCTTATCATTAGTGATATTTATCCACATAACACTGGTACTGATAGTTGGTTAATTATGAGCCCCATAATTGTAGTTTACCAACAGTATACTCAAAAATCACAATTTTAAAGGAGGGATTTCAGTCCAGGTGTAAAACCAAGAAGTTATGTAGAATATAGTGTATTATAATATAATATAAAGAAAATAGTTCTTAGGAGCTGCTTGTTTGTGTATTTTGAGATTTTTCTCTTCATGAGAGATACTCTGAATAGCTTCCTGGAAAGAAAGGAGATATTTTTTCAGAAATACTGACTGGGCTCTACCAAACCACAAGGCAGAGAAAGGTGATTTCCTACTGCTTTGGGCAATTGTAAGTCTCAGAGACTTTCTTCTAAAAATGAGAAAGCAAGTAATGGGAAGTAGCTCGAAGACTTGGGGAACAGGAAAAGGTTTTGGCAATCATAGGTTTCCCTGGTTGGTGTATTTATCATGGGTTTCCCTGGCTGGTGTATTTATTTGCTCCTATTAAGATAGGTGGGTAGAGAGTGGGAGAATCCTGACAGGATGTGTGTGTAGGTCAGTCCTGGTGGCAGAAAAGGAAATTCTGCTGCTTGTTTAAAGGTCCCTGTCAATAAGGTGGAAGAATTTGGGGAAGAATCTAGATGTGGGTGCTGCACTCATAATTCTCATTTCCTTCACTAAGTAGAGAAGAATTGATGTAAAACCTTGTTTTTGTTTTAAATAAAGATTTCACTTTTTCTGCAAAACTCTTGTCCTTAGCTTTCTCTAGCCTTTTGCAGTGTGAAAATCTATGTGCATGAAAGTACCAAGACATTGTCTGTGATAATTATGATTAGCTTAATTACTTTCTGTATAATTGTTTCTCAAGATGACCTCCTTTTTGGTGACTTTTATTCATTTATTTTAGGGGGAAAAAGAAAGACTTAATTGGAATTGTAGATTACAGAGCTAAAGGGTGTGTTATGGGAAATAGGTCCAGACCTGTTTGTGCCAGGCAGTGGAAGTTGTTTTTTTATATTCTTAAGATTCATGGAGAAAAAGAATTTAAATTGATACAGTGTGTGTGTGCACAAGGTAATATCAACAACCAATATATTATTTCAAAATCTGGTGAATTTCTTTATGGAGGATTAGGTTATATAGTGTGGGGGGCTCTGAAAAGAAAATAGAATTGTGTATTGATGCCTTTAGAAATATTATTTGAGGGCAATAAAATGTTCTCTGAAATTCCCTCCTGAGTGGAGAAAATGGAGTTTGTTTGCAGTAATTGCATTTTCTAGCATTTGCTTTTGCACTTTCCAATATGAGTTAAGCCAATTGGAACCTGTGATTTTGTTTTGCTTATTGGCAAAAGTACCATGTAAATTGATCTGTGATGCATTTATAGAGAATGCTTTGAAAATTTTGAAAGAGAGATGCCTTTCTCTTATTAGATTTAGATAGCACTAGGGTTCATTTTTATATTTTAGCCTAATATAATAGTAACCAAAAATATTTCTTTTCAATTAAGTCTAAATCAAGTCCAAAAAGGGCATTTCTGGCATCTCCTGGCACTGTAAAGGCAGAGCTTAAGTTCCTGCTCTCAGCCTTAGTATTTGGAGTTCAAGGTCACAGCCATTTGAAACCACAGGATGTGCTGAAATTGGTCCAGAATTTGTCAGCCCAGGTACATCAGGATCCTGATATTGCAAGAGAAAAATCTAAACTTCTGTTGGACAAAACAGAATGTATTTCTCTGTATGTAGAGTCCTGAACTGCAGGGGGTTGATGCAAGTGTCTCTGTTGCTGTAAATAAAATTCTGTTTAGGGGAGCACCCTTCAGCTCTGCTGTTCCTACCTGAAAATCTCTTCTAATTTTCAAAGTGAGGACCATTTCCCTTAAAGGATCCGTTAGAAGGGCACCCAGCACCAGCACAGGCCTGGGAGTCCTTTAGGTGTTATTTTGCCTTGGGAAAGAGGAGAGGAGCAGGAACTACCATTAATGCCAGGAGCACTTGGAAAATGAAAAGGGACAGACAAAGCTATTGAGATTTTTCAGGCAGGGTGGTGTCTCAGAATTTGCTAAATTTAAAGAGAAATTTAACAGCTGCCAGCTCCTTTGATTTTAAGTTACGTGATTTTTTTTTTTCCCTCTTGAAAGCTCCATCTTTTAGGTTGCATAATTAAAAGCCTGAAAAGAAAGCCTTGTACTAGCAAGCAATCTGTGCTGCTTGTGTTTCAGATTTCATAATTTTAAAGTCAATTTGGGGGGACTTTTTACACCTAAAGTTGGCAGTGCTGTGAGCTGCAAAATCTGGAGGCCTTTTTTATTTCTTTTTTTTTTTTTTGCTTCTGAGGTTAGACTGAACAAAAACTTCAGATTCTGTTTCAAAACAAAGAGGTGTCATATACGAATTGTTAAAACTTTAGTGAAGATTTCTATGTTTTAAAAAAGAAACAAAACAGGTTTTTTCAATAGCAGTAGCCCAGTGAAGTTCAAAACAAGCTGGAGGTCAAAACCCAGGACAAGTTATGTCAGAGTAATGCTAAGGAAGGGAAACAAAAGCCTGTGGCTTCTGTAGTGCTACACTTTTCATTTCAACAGACAGGAGGGGAGATATTAATCACAAACAGTTACATTAGAATAATGTTATGGTTGAGGTATAAAAACATAAAAGCAAGGAATTGTTCCCAGTGCCCGAGTGTGGTTAAATCAGAGCTGAGGTGCAGCGGGCTCTGCAGCTCACCTGCACCTGGGGATGCTTTGGCCAGTGCAAAAGTCACTGCATTTCCCTGTGGAAGAGAGGGTGAGTGGAAGTGTCTGGTGCCAGCCCCAGCAGTGCTGCAGCATCAGGCAGAGCTCTGTGCAGGTGGAAGGGACCCTGTGTGTCCCGGACCCCGCGCTCTCCCGGCTCAGGGGCGTTCCCTCCTTCCTTGCTTTCATGGGTTTATGGCCCAGCCTCGGCATTATTGTAACGTAGTTTTTTGTGTTTAATGTTTCTCAGACTTGGTTTTCCATTGCCAGCATGGAGGAAATCCTAATGCATGAGTTTCAGAGGAGAAGGCAGCAGACTCTGAACCTGCTGTGTGGCTCGATCCGCAAGTGTGAGTATTAACGCTGGAGCTGTCAGGGCTTGTGAGAATTAATGGAGCCTGACACTTGCAGAGGGAAAGGTCAGAGGCAGAGCTTGCACTCACCTAACACTTGTGTTTTGTTGTGTCTAACAGTGTTTTCAACAAAGGGGAGCTTTAATGCACCAGCTTTGGATTTATCACAGGAATTCCAGGGTCTCAGCCTTTGCTTCTCCCTGTGCTGCGATCTGATGTTTTCTTTGCATAAAGGCAAAGCAGTTCCAGTTTCATTCATCCTCTCTTCTTGCTCTGTTGCCCTGTGTGTTTTGCCTTTCTTTTTTCTTCTCCAAAACTGGAGGGGAAAAAAAAAAAAGAGGCGTCTGAACTGATGATGGAATACTTTTCACTGAGAGATCTTATACTTGAGTTTTTCTGTACTGTTTTAGAAGCATGCTGTTTTTGTGCACGTTCTGTTTCTTATTTGCTGCCTTTTTTTTTTGTTGTTTGTTTTTAATTTTTTCATTCTGTAGGTTTTTACAGACACAGGGAGCTAAGCTGCATAGAAATTCATGGGCTGTGTTTTCAGCCAGTGTGTTGGTTGATACCAGCTTGAGCTGTTCCATTGAGGACATTCGTGAAGGCTGACTTGATTAAAACAGCCAAAATATTTTCACAGTCAGTTGGTCAGTCTCATCTTAGAAAAGATGGGGTTTTTTTACTCAGTTTTGGATCTCAGTACCTGAAGTGTGTTATTGGTGAGATAGGCACAGCTTATCCTGTGTAAGTTCAAGTCTGTATAAATGCACTTAAGCAGTCTGACTCACCTATTGCTGCTGAAGGAGAAATAGCAGCCTTGGAGATACTCTGTCCCTGTTTTAAAAAAGCTGAAAGGAGCCTCTGTGTGTTGTGACTGTGCTGTAAATGCTGGGAAGAGGGAGTGGCCATGTTCCTGTGATGCTTTCCATGGGAAACCTCTTTAGGAAGAGTTGCAGAGCTGCTGGCCAGGAGCTGCAGCTGTGGGGACTGGATGGAAGTCTGTAGGATCTGCTCCTTCCCTGTTTATCCCTAGATGGGGTTGGTTACAGGGGAATGCTCCAGTTCTGCACCTTTGGGGCATTTACAATGTACAGTAAATCTGAGATGCTTCACTTGCACGCACATCTCTCTCTTGCACAGTTTTCCCCTCTTTATGAGGGGACTGAGATTTATACTTCAAGGCTTCTCAGCCTATTTCTCAGCATATGGCTGAAGGGTTTATGAGGCTATGAAGCAGGCATGAAAAAAGCTTGGTGTTTCATGGAAGTGTTGTGTGGTTTGAATAGTTAATGCACACATCTGCATATTCAGAGCTCTGCATCAAAAGCACTTGCATATCATTTGTGTGTAAATACAGGTTTCTACCACTATACAGACAGCTAGTGTTACATTATTTCTTATTCCCCTACTTCCCTGTGGGGTTTGCAGGTAAAAGGAGTCGAAAAATAATGTGATTTTCTATTTTTATAGGGACTCAGCAGTTAATGTTCACTGCCAGGCAGACTCCTTTTCATGTCTGGCAGCTCTGTAGAACTTGGGCTGTGTGACTAAACCGTGCTCAAATGAAAGATTGTTATTAAAATGGGAATGGTTGTTCAACAGATTCAGGCTTTCCTGGGATCCAAGTGCTTAAGGTGAACTTAAAGAAACCCACTGAAGCTACTTATGTAGGTTACAAAAACCCTCACCCCCAGCTTCTTCCCTTGTCCCATGCAATGGATATATTTAAAGTCAGTCTGCTGTTCATCTGGCACTTGGAGGGGTGTAAGTGGTTGCAGCCAGCAATAGGAATTCTGCCTCAGCAGCACTCACAGAATCAGTTTTCATGTGGATCAGTGCTCTGTGCCCACCAAATCCTTGTGCTGGCAGGGAGGTGTCGTGGCACAGCAGTAAAGATGAACCCCTGGGGGACAAAAGCACTTGGGGCTGCTTGGGAGTTGTTGACTTGTCAGACCAGAAGTCACAGGAATTTTCTGAGACTCCCAGATTAATGCATTTACTGTGAACAATTCCATTTTTACAATTCAGAGATAACCATTGTTGCCTTTATTTGAGCAAGAGTGGTATTGACCTTTTGGCTTCCAGAAGAGAACAACTTGTCTAATTGCAGTATTTTCTTCATCAGTGATTACATTGTGCCCTTGCTTGCACTGGTGAGAGTAGATGTTGAAAAACATCTTAATCAGAAAAAATAGATATTTTGAAGATGCACATATGCACACCCTTTGTGTGGGTGCATATACACATAAATATGGGTTTCAGATACTCCAGTAAAAGTGACTGCTTCACAGACTTAGTGCCCTGGTCATTTCTGGTAGTTGTAATTTTAGTCTTTTGATCACACCTGTTAAGCATTTAAGTATTTTAAATAAACTCAGTTATTTTGCTGTGAGTTAATAATTGGGGTTTCTGAAGTGCTTAGCCCAGCAAACAGATCACACTTTTTCTAGTTGGGAAAAGGATTCTTCTAATTGTTTTCCAGAGTCACAGTATAAATTGGAATGAATGATGTTATTGATACATAATGCAAGTTCTGATAGTTAGGAAATCAGGTGAATAAAGACCAAATGCTAACAAAGGTTTAGTGAAGGAAAATGAGGAAAAGCCTTTCAACCTGTGTGTTGATGCAGACACAGAGATTAATCTGGTCAAGATAAAACTAAATTACCATGGAGTAGGAGATTTTTGAAGATGACTGTTTATGTTTCCATATTAAACACAAGGCCAGCAGATTACAGACAAAGGGCTATCAAAATAAATGAAAGTGTAAAACTTGGACTTGTATCAAGTAAGATGAAGAGTTTTCTGTGTTAAAACAGGCAAATATTGGTAACTTAGCAGAAGCCTTAACATCTCCATGCTACTTCTCTGAGAATATTGTTACCCCTAGCTTGTTTTGGGGAATTGATGGTTATGACAAGTGTATCAAATTTCATGTTGGTGATATCTTTTATGTTTCCTGGGAGAAGAGAAAATAGCAATTTTATCTTGTGCCCAGGAGTCACAGAGAGCAGGAATTGTAGGTACATGCCACACAGAGTTTTTAAATAAAAATGCATTGCAGAGCAGCACGTAGTAGAGATGGGGAAGGGGAGGAAAGTGGGAAAGGATTGAGTCAAAAACTGTAGAGGAGCATTTATTGCATCTCCTGAGCTTTTATTCTAATGCAGCACCACAGAGAGTTATGAATATGTACAAGCTGTATTTTGTTCAGATGTGAGGTGTCTATGAAAAGCATAGTCTGCTTGGGTTTTTTTTCAAGGCATTTGTAGCTTTTTGGGTTTCTATCCAGAATTAATTAATTTTGCAAAGATGATGTTTGCACACATACCTTGTGTAACTCCTGTTTCTGTGCTGTAAATACTGAAAAAGCAGAGGGGTTTGACTGGTTCCCCTGTAAGTCTTGTTTAGGGGAAAAGTTAATCTTGTTGTATATACTTACAGCTTTACTCTGAAACTTACTTTAAAAAAGAACCCAAACAGTTTCAAAAGTTGAAAGGCAAGTTTTAAACCAGCAAAGCCATTTCTGTTTAGGAGAACTGTTCTCACAAGAAATGTATAACATCTGATTCTGTCTTCCCTGGGATGAATGTTGTGAGTTCCAGAACTGGAAGATGAACCCACAGATTTCTACATACATTTTGCTGCCTTTATGAAAAAACACAAACTGCACAAAAATCCTCATTTCTAAATGATTATTAGTAATAAACAGCAAAATGCAGGCTAAGGTATGAGACTAAGCAATCAGGCTTATTGAGAAGGTAGTAGCAGTTAGGTCTGATGCAATCTTAATTGTGATTTTTGGCAAGTCACAGTGGGACAGATTTTGTAAAAGAGCCTAACTTCTGTGAAGACACCACACTATGGGACTGTATTTTTAAGGGAGCTCAGCACCCAGTATGTTTATTTGGAGGATCTGGCACTGACTGCTGGTACCAAGTGCTTGAAAATCTGTTCTGAACTCCAAAAATCTGGCTGTGTGAGCATGATCCATGCCTCCTTCCAAACAATGGTATTAATTCCCCTGAACTGAGGGGGGCAAACATGTAATTCTTTACTTCTGACTCTGATGGTAAATGAATTAACCAGATTTTCCTTTTTCCTAGTTTGTCTTATTTGGCTGAGTTTTTGTGGTTGCTTGTACTTGTGTGCTTTTTACAAGAAACGAGATACTGCCATGAACATAATAACAGAAATAATAATAGTAATAATAATAATAGTAATATAAAAGTATGTTGCAAATGAATTGAAGCTTCTCCTGTGAATTTTGAGGAGCAACATCAGTATCTGGGGGTTCCACTCTGTCACTGCTAGCTGTCTGCTTGTTGTGCCAGCATCTCTGGTGTGGGAGGAAATGTGCTAATTAAGTCCTCTTTTTTTTTTTTTTTTTTTTTTTTTTTTTTTTGTTATTTCAGGAAACCTACCATATGAATATAAAATAGTGATTGCTGGGAATCATGAACTGACATTTGATAAGGAATTCATGGCAGACCTTGTTAAACAAGATTACTACCGCTTTCCCTCTGTGTCCAAATTGAAACCAGAGGACTTTGACAATGTTCAGTCACTGCTGACAAATAGTATTTACTTACAAGATTCAGAGGTAACAGTTAAAGGATTCCGAATATATGGTGCCCCGTGGTAAGTCTCAATTTAAACTTTCTTTGCTGTTTATTTCTTGAACCAGAGCAGGAATCATTCCTGCTCCATGCATGAAGCTGCTCTGTTGCTTTTTGCTGCTTTTTGCCCTGCAGAACAGTGTCAGACTTAGCTGTAACCATTCTGAAACAATTGCTTTCCTTTTTTCCTTTTTGGTTCTTTTCTTTTCTTTTTGGATAATCTCTATGTAGCCATGTGTGTGAAGTAAGACAAAAGGAACTGTAACTATTTTATTCTTCACTTAAACTGTGTAGTCAATACTGACTCTGTGCTTGTGGATTAACTGTGGTGGCATTTTGGGATGTATTAGGGAAACTCCATTACCTGCTATACTGTTGAGCTATTTATATCTGCTGTGCTAATAGATTAGTGTGGTGGCATTTAACACCCACACAGCATAAGGGCACAAGGCAGCAGATGCTTTAAGCCTTATTTTTGATCAGTTCTAAACATTGCTTTCTTTTGCTTGCAAAGTTCTGATAAAATTTCAAACCAGTTTTGGTCTCATTCCACCCATGTGTCAAGCATGTCATGCAGGAAAGATTGCTGCCCAGTTTTGTGCTAAGGAGATTCTTCCTTGTTTTTTCTACATGTCATTTAATTGTGATTGCTGACACCTTTCTGTGGAGCCTTGGGTGGCACTTGTTCTAAATTCTCATGCTGAGAACAGCCACAGTCCTCTCAGGCTTTGCCAGAGACCTGAACTTGAGTGATGGTGATAATCATTCTGCTGCCTGGCATTCTCAATTGTCAGCAGAAGTACTGAGATGCTAATTTATGCACACCTATAAGAAGGGCTTATTATAAGCTTACAACTTATTTTTGATGTCAGGCTTGCTTTAAAGGTGAAAGTGGGAGAGGAAGGAGGGATGACAGGGGTTGAGCCAGGAAATGGGACAAGCCCATACATGCATTAGGAATTTTCCCCCTTCATCTCAGCTTTGTTGTCTTGGCCTGCAGACCTTGGTGATTAGTGTGGCACCACACATGTTGATGCTTCTGACAATGCTTTTTCCTGGTCATATTGTATGCATTAGTGCTGGCTAAAAAACTGTGATCTAGCTCTGTATCTCACATTCTTGACTTGAGCTACTAATCTTTTAATTTAAGTCATAGCCTTTAGCTACTAGTTTAAATCAGCCTGGCATTGCTTAGCTAAAAAAAAAAAGAAAGTAATGCTCTAAATCCTGCCATATCAGCAAATTGGGAAAGATGATCTTAATTCAGGTTAGGAATCGTCTCCTTGAGATATTTCAAAGTAATTTTTTTGTAACAGCAGCACAGAAGGCAGGGCACATAAGGGCTTGGGTGGTGAGGTGGGTTTGGGGTTTGCTGCCAAGGTTGAGGTTGTGTTCAGCTGCTTTTGTAGGTGTGCATCAGACCTGGAGGGCACCCAGTGATTAGGAAGTGTAGGCATATTTCCAAATTTATTCAGATTTACCTGAACTCAGCTTCCTGCTGGAGAGACCTGGAGAGCACAGAATCCAAGTCTGGAGGAGAGTGGGTTGGGTTTTCTCAAAGGGAGAACCCTGTTATGCAGTATAACATTTACATTTATATGTACTGGCAATATATCACATTCTTTTTTCTCTTCTTTTCCTTCCCAAATTTACAGTGGAAATCTGTCATTCTTTTATCTCCAGCTGCATTTCTAAGTTCTTTCAATTTGCAGGTGTACACATGGATTTAGGATGTTTGCTCTGGAATATTAAGGGACATCACATCAAGGCACTGAGTTGTCTTAGCTGTAAAAAGTGAATGGCATCTGTATCCTGACCTAGTCAGGGAAGACAAACCTGAATTAATTTTTCCTGTAATCCATTGATAACTGGATTTTTCTGGTTAGTGATGCATGATAAATGAAGCCAGGTTGTTAGAAATTGACACTGAGCTCGAGCCAAGTGTGGACTTCTCTTTCTGGAATGATACTTCATTTGTGTTTAGCTGTGAGAAATTTCAAATTACGTTTTGAGCAACTGCTGGTGTGGAGTTGAGGATCCCATTTTCAATACAGCTTTTTTGTCAATCAGTCAGTCTGTGTTGAGAGTAGAAATGTGGTATTGTCCATATTTTTTTGTATTTTAGCCTGTCTTTCAGAGGAAGGAAAAGTCCCATCAGATATTAGAAAAATCTGCTCTAATTTTGTTCTGTGCCTGGAAACTGAGACAGAATGATAAGACAAGCATTTTACCACTTCTTAAATTTTTATCCTCTCTCCCCTCCAATCACATCTTGCTCTATTCCTATAAATCTTCAGATTGCCCCAGAGGAAGAGAATTTGTGGGGTTTTGTATGTATTTATGGCCTCCTTACCCCAATTAGTTCTGTCACAGAAATGGAACACTGGTCATTAACCCAGAAGGTGTGCCAACCCTAACATGAGATAAGTTGGCACATTCAATTTATGTGCAGTTTTGTAAGTATTTCCAGAGGGGGGAAAAAAAAATCTCATTTGCTGATAAAGCCACTGGTTTTAATTTAAAAAAGAGGGATCAGACCAAGAATAACAGATGTGATTCTGGAGGTTTCAGCCTGCCAGGGGTTTCTAAGAAGTAATTGCCAGAGTACTGGGAAGGCTGGCTATAAGTCATCTATCTACAAAATGTAAATTGCCAACTCAGTGTAAATACAGAAAAGAAGTATCAGTTCATATTCATTACATGTTATTACTCATGGTACATCTAAAAGCTTTCTAAAGACCGAAGAGAATTCAAGCAGTGCCTCCTAACTTACAATTTAGCAGAATTTGTAAAGGGAAAAAAAACAAACTTACAATACATGGGAGCATTCATGTGTATTTGCAATTGGAATGTGTGGTGGTGCATAACAACAGCCTCTAAGGAGCAGAAAATTTGAATTTAGCCTGATGGCTCTGAGAGTATTAAATGGCATTAGCTGGAGGGAAGTTGAAAAGAAGAGTATCAGCCCCTAAAAAAGTGCAAGGGTGGGACATAAATCACATTCAGAGCTGTGCTCATTTTCTGAGGTGAAGAATGTAACTGACATTTTCACACCTTAAACAGGAGATTCTTTGATGTACCTTGAAGGAATAAAATGGCTGAAGATTTTCCATTTGGTCTGCAGATAACAATCCACAAAAACATTCCCCTCCTTTCTCTTCCTTCTGTCTTTGCCCTATGAACCTGGCTTGTTTGGTGGGAAAATAATTGATAGTTTATGCAGGAAAAAAATCTGTAAGGTTCTAGTGAAAACATTTTCTCCTTGGGAAATTTGAGATTGAGGTTTCTTATTAAACAGGACAGAAAATAAAACCAGTGATGGATTTATGAATTTTTAAATCTTAAAACTCCCTCTGTGAAGTAAACATAAGCATAACTCATGCTGATGGATCTGTGAAAGGGTAAGGAGAGGCAGTCTGTTTTTACTGCAGCTTTGGCTGCTGAATATGCATAAGTGAATTAGTGTAAGTTTTACTTAAATTCAAATGTTATTTTAAAATATGTGTTGTTTTTTAAAATTATATTTGAAATTGTTCATCCATGCTAAGGGCTGAATTTACCCTAGTATGCTGTAGACATTTGGATACAAATATTCTCACAATGTGTGTTTCCTAATGAAGCTTTAAAAGCATTCAAACCACCAGAGAACTGCAGTTAACTGGAGCCAGAATTTGTTTAAACCACATTTTGACAGAAACAATTGTTCAGGGAGAATATTTTTTGCCGTTTTATTTTGTTCTGCTGATCAACTCTATAGGTAACTTTTGTGGTTTTTTCTTGTTTGAAAGAGAAAAGTAGTTGGAAAGAATATTCTGATGTACTTTATTTTGTGTGCACTGAAATTCGTGATTTTTAGTTTTATGAATAACGAGGCAATAGGCTTATTAATGGATTTCAAATTCTGTTCTGCATAAAAATTTCACCAAAAATGTCAAAAGCTGTAAGTGTAAACTAATCTAACAAAGCAATCCTTTACATTATTTTCAGCTATGAGTGTGTGTGAGCAAATTCCACTCATAGCTAGCAGAATGAGAAGTAAAGCTGGAGATCTGGGACTTTCAGCCTTATATTTGTTTAGATAACTGGAGATATATGTACCTTTTTGAAGGAAAAAATGTGTGGTGTAAAAGCTAAATCAGTATAAATTAACGTGTGTTCATGGTTAACAGAATCAGCTTTATGGGGATAACTCCAAAGCACCACGAACCTAAAAGATGACAATCAATTATTTAAATAATGACTGAAATCTGTGATTTGCATCATTGTGATGAAAATGAGTGCATCCTGAATGAAGCTGGGAATAAAGCTCTTCCCTCCTGACATTGTTCAGCAATATCCTGCACGTTTGTCGAGTTGTAGCTTGTTCAGCTCTCAAGAACAGAAGCACAAAGCTGGCCTCCCAGTTGCTTTTAATGAATACTAGTGGGTTTTTCCTATGTCCAAGAATTTGATCTGTAGGGTGATCCAGAGGTCAAGAACAAACAGCTCACTATCACTCACGTCTCTGGAGCCAAGGCTTTCATTTGCTTTTTTTAGTAACTCTAGAGGAAGTGCCGTAACTCTTTTTCAGAAGCAAAGTTTTAATTGGCATAGATAATGCAACCTTAAGAATGTGGAGACAGGTTCAGCCATCTCCTTTAAAAATAATGTTTTCTGAAATATTTTCCTTTTTTTTTTATTTTTTTTTATTTTTTTTAGCCCAGTGTAAAATTTGGGGTTTCATCAAATGATTTCACATCAGTTTAAAATTATTTCTCTTACTCTGTTTCTCTCTCTGCTTCATTTGCAATGGTATTTTAGTATAAGAAGCTCTAAGTTAGTTCTTCTGCCTTGTTCTGATCAGTGTTTTCAGACTCTCTGTTTATCCTGTCAGAAAAGTGTCAGAGGGGTTTTTTTCCTTTCCAATTATAAGTTTTGTAATGCATCATGGATTTTGCTGACAGTCTTCAAGTTCTTGAAATAGCAAGCAAATTAACAGCAGATATTGAGCGTGAGGACTGGAAAACCAATTGGCAACTCACATGATGGGATTCAGATACACTGATGGGTTGGAATGGATCTCATTTCTTTTATTTTCATGGTCTTAGTTGGCAATTAGCTTGTGTCTGAAAAAAGGAGGGATAGAAATTGGACTATTCAGCAATAAAGTTCTTTGCAATTTAGTGGTGAGGAAACCAGGGGAGACTGGATAAGGATGTGTGTGTTGCACCAGTTTTTCAGGAATTCTGGTGTTTATGCAGCACAAGTCAGCAACTGATAAAATTATTGGCAAAGACAGAAGTCTCCTGTCTGTACGTTAAACAAACACACCACCACTGCAGCGTGGTTGTGTTTAAAGGTGCAGGCTTCTGTTTCATTTTTCTTGGCATTTGTCTGCCAGGTCTCAGTTTAGAATCGAAGAATGAATTCCCCCTGGTCTAGAATTGCAGTGGTTTGTTTACATTTTTTTCCTTGTTGGGAATGTAGCTGATTTTTCTTTGGTCTCCTTGATACCAGATTCACTTCCAAGTAAAAAAAATGTCCTGTTTGCTTTTTAAAGGCTTTCTTTCTTTTTTTTTTTTTTTTTTAAAATAAAGAGTGGGATGCTTGTTATTTTAAATACACTTGCTCCTAAGTAATTTTTAGTACCGTGATGCCAACCTGCCCTAATTAATTCTTTGGAAAGCTCTGCTTCATGGCACTGGGGCAGATCATGGAGTTTAGATCTTTTCTTCAGACTTGACTTCAACAGGAATAAGAACTTTAGAGTATTCATTGCTAGTGTTAACAAATAAACTGTACCTATTTGTGACTGGAATTCTAGCCAGTTAAATTCTAGCTCTTCTAGCTCTTTTGAATCTTTTCTGGTGTGGGAACAGGGATTTGAATTCTTCCACATCATACAAAACAAATGATTGTGGAAATCTGCTCTGAGTCTCTAATTCTTGCTCCATTTTCCTGTAGTTCAGCTTTTTGCTGTGCAAAAAAGCAGAGAGCCAGAATGAGTGTGAGCTGTGGTATTAGGGGGCTGATTATTTATGGTGGCCTCCTCATTTGTAGGTTAAAGTGTGGTTTGCTCAACAAGAAGGACATTTTGATGGACAAGTTGTGCTTACACCTGTAGTTTTGCTTTGGTTGGTGTGTTTTTACTTGCCAGGAACAAGCAGTTTGCTTTCCTTTAGGTGGACACTGGAATAACAGAGTGGTGACTGTGGCATTCGTGTGCAAGGGGCAGGCTGAAAGCATTCACACCCACTGAGGAGTCACCAGGAGTAGGAAACAGAATACTGCAAAACTCCTGACATTTTTAACTCTGCAGCATCAGACTTTGTCATGGGAGGAGTTTGAAGCCCCTTAAAGAATGGGAGCTGGGAAAGAGGAGTGAAGGCAAGAGTTAACCCAAACCTGAGATAGGCTGTTCTGTTCTGTGCAGGGCTGGACTCCTTGCAGTGTGTTGATGCTGGCTTGAATAAATCCTCCTGTGCAGCTTCTGCACTTCAGGACTCCTGCTTTTCCATTTCCTTTCACCTGCACATGCACCATACCTCTTTGTGGTGGTCTGGTGCAGAAGGGAAGAAAGACAAAGCTGAAAATACCATGCTGTTAAGGTTAACTGAAAAATTAATTCGCTCTAGGACAGCCACCTTTGCAGTAGGAGAGTGGAGAAGTAAGAGAGGGGCTTCAGCCTTGACAAGCTGACATCAGAACGAATTTTGCATTGCGTGGTGCTCTTCAAGCCTCATTACTTTAATTGCTTCATTTCCCCTGTGCCCTGAGCAAGAGGAACTAGGGAGCAGGTGGATGCTTTGAGTGACAGGCAGAGAAGCCTGTTGGAGGCTGTGTGGGTGAGTGCAATCAGGGTCAGGCTGCTTGGAGCATGGCATGGAAGGGTTCAGGGCTCTCTGGCAGAGCTATTGAGCCAGAGGATCCAGAATTGCACTGAGGAACTGGGTGGGATACCAAGACTCTGCTGTAGGGCAGGGAGGTCAGGCATGGGCTGTGTTTGTGGAAGGGTGTAAAGGTTTTGAAAGCAAAACCAGTGAGAGAACTCCAAGTCAGAAATACAATGTAATAGGAAAAAAGAGAAAAATATAATGCATGCAATAGTAGAAAAGAAAAACCACTGACAGAGTCAGAACACAACCTGACACCCTGCTAGTCAGGGTGGTGGTAGCAGTCCAGATGAAGTGCTCTTGTTGAAGCAGTGATCCTGTAGAAAGGTCTGGTAGCTCTTGTCCTCTGGAATCCGGTGGGTAAGGGCAGCTCTGGTGTTCCAAACCTCAGTTTTTATCTGGGTAAGGAAGGCTTGGCTCCTCCCCCTGGCTGGAGCATCTCCCAGTGGGATGATGTAATTTTATCAGTCATGCACTGGGACTCAATGGCCATTAACAGGAGATATCTCCTGGAGGGAGGATGGGCTGTGGGAAAGATAAAGATGATTGCCCCAGCTGGTTTAAAGATGGCCCATTAGCAGAGGATATCTCCCACAGAGATAAGGATCACTGGTTTCAGCAGATGGTGATAGAATACACATTTCTCGGCACATCTTTGCATTGTAACCTAGGACAAAGGGCAAGGCCACCCAGTTTGTGTTGGGTCTGGCTGAGCTGGAGCTCATTTCCTCCCAGTCCTGTGCTCTGCATTGGGAACTGGAAAGGTGTTGATAACACATCTGTGTTTTGGCTACAGCATCAGCACTGTTTTCTCCAACATCCCTCCCCTCCATCAGTAGGCTTTGCAAGATTTTGGAAGGGGACACAGCTGGGACAGCTGAGCCACACTGGCCAAAGGAGTATGCCATACCATATGACAGCTCAGATATAAAAGCTAAGGAAAGTGGGGGGGATGATGTTTGATATTTACAAGCACTTCATGTGATGCAGCCAAGCTTCCTGGGAAGTGAAATGAATGAAATTAGGATGGAGGAGGTGACAGGGAAGAAGGTGGTTGGGGTATGTAAAACAGATGCAATCTACAAGTGATTTGTTTCACAGTTCATCTATTCAGGAAAAACAGGAAAAAACATGGAAGAATTATCACCAACAATAAAGCTCACATGATGTGATGGTGAATAGAAATGGAGAAGCAATTATTTTTTATTTCCTTTAAATCCAAAAGTAAGTCAAAAAGTAAGTGCCTAGATTTTGTCAGCTCCCAGTGAAGGGTAAGATTTCTCATTACTGTCTTCTGGATGATTTGGGTCATATTTATCTAATACTTATTGATCAGAATGCTAACTTTACCCTGACATGTGTATAAAATGCTTAAAGTAATTCACAGAAGCTGTGAAATAAAGCAAAAATTGCACATGCACTTTAAATAAGAGACCACTGATTGTGAATCTGAGCATAGACATAAAGGTCAAGAGTGACAACTACATTCATCAGATTTTCATGAGAATCTGTTCAGTAGAATAGATCTGGCACCTTATTTCAGAAGTGGTCAACACTCATGGACTCAGTTGAAAATCAAAGAGACCCATGGGTTTTTATAACCACCTCTAAAACATTTAGGTGCTGGTTTATATTATATAATTATAATATACTATATATTATAAATAATTTAATATAAATATATATAAGTAATATATAAAATAATATATATTATTTTGTATCTGCAGATCTGCCACCCTGTCTGTCCTCTCCTCCTGGAGAACTCTCACCTTCAGCTTTGCTGCTTTGGCAGCATTTGTAGGATGGGTAGAGCTAGCAGGAAGGTTGTGGGGTCTGGTTCTTCAGAAAGCCAGTTTATGTGTGTTCATATAGAAATCAGTGTGTCTCTATGACAAAAGCAGATACGTGCAGCTGCTAACTGTATTAATTCTCTTGAGTCAGGTTTATTGGCTTGTACCTTGAGAAGATACTTATGGCTGTGTATTGCCTCCAATTTTATATAAGTAATATATAAAGTAAGCTTTATGTAAGAAGGAAGGCTGTCTTTCAGTCTCCTTTTCCTGGCACAGATTTTAATGCATCTTGTTTTCAAAACTGGGAATGTAATACATCTCAAGAAAGGTGTTCTCTTTAACACTTCTCTTGGTGTTCCATCTGGGCTGCTTGGGACACTTCCATGACCTGCACTACAAGAAAAGGGAGAAAGGCAACCTGAGCTGCTAGTCTGAAACCTGTAGTCCTCAAGTGTTCCCATTTTAATTAGGGATGCCCTAAAACACTGTCATCTCAAGTTATGGCTACCTGAGTTTGGTTTTTCAGTAAGCTTGGCTCCTTCTTCTGTTTATGACTATAACATAAGTTTCGTGTTTCTTGAGAAACCTGCTGAGTGCCAATTTTAGGGAGATTGTCTTCCACTGCCTAACCTGCAGATCTTTTTTTATAAACTTCTAGATTTATGGGGTCCAAGAGCTTATATTGCTGCATGGATAGAGGTGGAACATCTGGAAAATGACAGAATAAACCAAGTACAGATCACTCTCCTTGGGGGCCAGATGGGGTATGTGGCATCTCTGCTGGGCTGTGGCATCTGGTCCCATATTGCAGGGTTTGTGTAACAGTCAGTTCCCTGCATCCCAGTATTGTGTTTCTGATCCACGTATGTATAGCTGAAAAGTATAGTTGCTACAAACTTTAGAATCACCTGATATCAACCTAGAAATTCAAGTGACCCTGAAAGGGTGGGATGAAGGTGTGACTTATTTCAGAGAAGTATTTTGTTGTTGTTTTGTGGGTTCTGGAGATGGAATATTCAGAGATCTAGAGACTGATGGTTCATGTGGAAATGAGCTGTTCTGGCACACAACAGCGAGACCTAGCTGTAAGGATGTGCCTGTAGCTCATAATTACTAGCAGTCAGTCTGCCTAGAATGTACACCTTTTCTTATTTGTATTCCAGTCCTGTAACCTTCCCTATTCTCTTGTGCCTTTGTTCTATTAATCTACAAAACAGGGCTTGACTTGTGATTAGTCCTCAGAGGTTGTTCCTATTAATCAGGCTGCAAAACAGGTCTACTTGGATGTTCTGTTGCAAGTGCTTAATGTGCTTTCCTCATCAGCCCACAGCACAGAGCTGCTGGGGCTGCCTTAAATGGCAGTGAAATCAGTGAGGTGTCTGCTGCACTTTCTTTGTTTTTACATCTTGATTTTGTTGCTTTAGGAAGGGGAAAATAGAGGGAAGTAATTGCAGTCCTGTAGAAAATTGCAGAGTGACATTTGGTCCTGTCACAGCAGAACCACTGGTTACCTGTGTTTTGAATGTGAAGAACCTGCCCAGTTTTAAGTGTTAGGTTTAAAATTCAAACTTTGCTCACAGGTGGAACTATGTTTTAAATTCTTTGTAGAATTTGAGGGATAAATTTATCCCCTTAACTTTCAGAGGGTCATTTAAGAGAGTGTATTTCTCTGCAATAGAGGTAGAGTAGGTGGAAAGCCAGAGAGATTTTTTTGTGAAACATACATATATATATTAAAAAAATAAAAGAGTAGTCTGAGAGCTGGTTTAATAGAAAAAAAAAACAGACAACCCCAAAGTGAACTGTTTGTAACACTTCAATTATTAGAACTTACCATAAAATTTGAACAATAAACAGCAAGTGTAGTGAGAAACTAACCTAGTTTTATTGTAGAAGAAACTACTAACTATAAAAATGTAATGTGATTTATTCTTCTAATTAAATGCCTGTAGGAGGAAAGTACGTATTTTAAAATGTATCAAAAGAAACAAACCAGATCCCTAGTTATTTTATTCTATATTGTTGCTTTGGCTTTATTTTTTTTTTTTTTAAGGTTCTGTTGTGTTGGTGATGTGTCCCTGCTGATTGGAAAGGCTTCGTGCTGCCTGCTCCAGCTGCAAAGGGCTTGCTCAGGCTGTGGTTTTGTCCAGCCTGGTAATTTCATTTTTGCCAGCTATTTCTACCTTTTTTTTTTTTTTTTCCCCTCCTTACTTCTTTCTTCCTCCCTCCTTACCATTCCCCCAATAATCAGAGAAATCAGTCTTCCTGCATTGATTCATTTCGACCAGAGTCTGGAAGGCACAGGGAATCAAATTAACTAATATTTTACTTTTGCATGTGATTAATGCTAATGCTTACAGAGAAGAAAATACTTTGCTGTGATTTAATTTTCATTCTCCAGTTGGATCCCAGTGATTTAATTTTGCAGAGGGCTGTCTCTCTGCTTATTGTCTCCGAAGGAATCATAGAAGTTAGAGATGGAAAAGACCTATTAAATCATTCTGCTATTGCAGGATTGTCTCCTACACTATATTTTTGAATATTATGCCCAGTTTCAATGAATGCAGAAAAGCAGTTAATTCTTTTGTGAGACTGTATCTCAGTGTAGTGAAGATGTTACTGATGGGAACTAACTCTACTTATATGTTTCCTATGCTTGTTTAAAAAAAAAAAATCCAAATTGTGTGATGAGATTAACCTAAATATTTCTTCAGCCCTTCATGATGTTACTTTTCTTGCAGGAAGTCCAGGCATGCATCACACTATAATGTCATGGTACAACCACGTGTGTAGCTCAGATAATTTTATTCTTTTCCCCATTCATGTTGCAAGCCCATGCATAATTTGCTGTCAGCTGCTGCCCCTGAGTCTTTTATTTTATCTTAACAGGTTTGGGTTTCTTCTTCTCACTGCTTATTTGTGGTTTTCAATTGTCTTCAGATGTATTAGCCTGCTTTTTTTTTTTCCAGAAGGAATCCTCTTTTCTTACTTATCTCAGTGTTTGTAACCTCCTTTGGCATAATTTCTTTCCCCACTGTCATGTTTATAACACTTCTCACTATATTGAAATCTGTGAATTTAATTAATGCACTGTTTACCCGTTCTTCCAGATCATTAATAAAGATGTTAAATAAAACTGATCCTAATACCAATCCCTGTGGCAATCTGCTAGCACCTCCCTTGTGCTGCTGCAATCTATTTATTTATAGCCCTTTAGCCACTATTCAGCCATGTGATAGTCCTCATAAGCAAGCCAATTTTAGGGTTTTGAAAAGGGATTGTGTCACATTTTGCCAAAGTCTGGGTTGATACAATCACTGCATTATTTTAATCTACTGACTTGGCTGAATTTAATATATGTACCAAAATTAAATGTAATGAAATAGAGCTGTGGTTTTGGAGCACTTTGAGATCTTGGCAGCTGAGTAGCTGTAATTCTCCTTTCTTAGAGCAATTACACCTCCTCCACCCCCACCCACCCCAGTTCACCATAATTTTATTCTGTGCTGCTTATAGACTTACTAGGAGCCAGTCTCAGTATTGCTCTGTAATTCACAGTGTACTCATCAGTGCCATGTTCCTCACTGCTTCCCCAGGATTTGACTTTAAATACAAAACTACTATAGATGGAATTGTTCTTTAGTATTTGAATTGTCTACTGACAATTTGAGTTGTCTATTGCTTGTTTGTCCGCAGTTGTCATTTTTGTTATTTTTAAATTTTTTTATATAATTTATACAAGTATACAAATGTCTAGTTGAAATTTTATATATGTTTGCAAAAAGCAGTAGAAAACTCTGGTCTTAATTTTAATTCATCCTTGTGAAATTTGTAAGATTTATCTGTTTGTTTAAGTTCAATGTGGGTTAAGTGCTTTCTTGCAGTCCAGTTTGGGGTATGTATGATCAGTTTAATAGCATACTGAATTTGTATTTTGTTTAAATTTAAAGACATTTAAAGTGGAGTAGGAAACATTTTGCACCTCACAACTTCATTGTGTGCATCAGTATAAACTTGAATATTGAGTTGTGCCACCCAGCAATTGAATGAAGCCAATCTTGTGACATTTCACCCTCTCTTACTATATTTGGCTTGATTTCACAAGCTCTATGCAAAACCCCATTTTTACTCTGGAAACTGTAGTGTGGAGAACTTGCTTATCCCACCTTGGTCGGAATGGCATGCTGTGCCAATCACCCCTGAATCATCACATCTGGGATAAGGAAAGGTGCTCAGATCTGGGTCACAGGCCTGACTTAGGTCTGTGCTAATCCAGAGCAGTGCAGCAGCACAGAGCCAGAGCCCTGCTGGCTGGGGCTGGGCAGCTTGCAGTCTGAACAAAGTCACAGGGTGCTGTGCTCAGACACCACTGACCACCTGGAGCCAGGATTTCTTCCTTTTCCCTGAGAGTGAGATGCTGCATTCGATAAATACAGTGATTTTGATGTCATATTCATACTGAGTCTGAGCTCTGCCACATTACCCCTTAACACAATTTCCTCCAAGTCAGCTGGGACTCTGTTTCATTCTCCAGAGTGCATTTAGGAAGTGCATGCTCCAGATTTTGAACTGGCCAAGTTTATCCTGGGTAAATGCTTTGCATCTTGTTGCTGCAGTGCTTTGGTTTGAGGTTCAGGGGCTTGGTGGAGTTCTAGTGTCACCAAAATAGGATTTACTGTCTGGTTGAATGCTGACTTCAGAACAGAATTAGTGCTTCAGTAAGATCTGCTAAGAGTGCAACATTGGTACAGGTTGCCCAGAGATGTGACATCTCTGGAAATACTCAAAGCTAGCTTGGATGGGGCACTACCTCACTGTACAAGGTGCAGGAAATAATTTTTTTAATTTCTCCATCTACAGAAGAAGGCTGGTAGCAGTTACATGACTGCCATCTAGACAGGCATTTCAGCACACGAAACACTTGGGAAGTGCCAAGAATTGTTGTTAAACTTGTTCTTAGCGAGGTGATCCAGCAAATGCAAGCCTTTCCTCCTTGAATGATTTCAAAGGAGCCAGAGGGAGTGTTTGCCCCCTTGAAGCCTGTGTCCTTGCTGGGGTGCTTGGCTGGACCATGCCCTGGGAAGCTGAGCAGGTGTCTGTTTTCTGCAGGATAAGAAGGGGCGTGTTTGAGATACTGTTGAAGTGGGATAGAGAGCTGTGCTGCCTGAAGTGGGAGCTGATAACGTGTGAGTTTCAGGACACTTGAAGCCATCCTCTCCCAAAGAGGAAGGTTAATAAAAACCTGTGCTCTGAGTTTGCTTCCTGAAATTCCTTTGGGCGGTAAATTCATTGCTCGTCAAGAACGAGTTTATTTAGAAGGATTGGAAGGATGGAGCCAGGGAAAGCCATCTGGCACAGAAATACTGTGCTCTCCTGTGACTGTTCAACCCCAGCAGTGCTGGGCTCGTGTGCCCTTCCTGCAGAAACTCTTCCCTGGGCTAAGCCTGACACGCTGCTGAAAACTTCTCCCAAGGCAGAGGTTGAGTTGACAAAGACATGGACAGTCCCAGCCTTCCTCTCCCCATCCTGAGCTCCAATCCCAGCCCATTTTTTCCCCACACAGCTGCTATGATGTTTTGTATTTTTAAAATGCACCCACCTTGGCACTGATTATCTATGGGGAAGATATTGAGACTTCAAAGGAATTTAGGGTGGGCCACACCTGTGGGAAGAAATGCACCTTTGTGCCTCACAAAATAATACAAATATTCATTCCTACCTACTAATAACCACCTCCTGCTCTTTATTTAAAGTCAGACTAAGAGTGGAAGATTCAATCTTCAATGAAAGGCACTTAGCAGGTATTTGAGCAAAGAGTCCTGCAGTCCAGGCAGTGAAAACTGACCCTGCTTCTTACCTTCTATCAAAAGCCCTGTTGAAATGTAGGGGCTGTTATTGTATATTTATTCAGGCATCAATCACAATCAAGCCTCCTGCTAGTTCATCTGTAAGGGCATTGTAATCCTATTTTTATCAGTTCCTTCCTGTACAACAGACAGTTAAAATGGCATGAGTAGGGGTCACAAATATCTTAATGGGTTCTGTTCCCAGAGGTATCGGTGACCAGAGGAAGAGTTTTGCTGAAATTTCTTCCTGAGCTGATAAGGTGGATAAACAGAGCTGGGGCAGCTCTGCAGAGAGCATTGCTGAGAGAAAAACCTCAGGAGCAGATAGAAATAAATGCTACTCTTTGGGAAATGTCAAGCATTCATGTTTTTGCTCTTCTTGTATATACACTTAAAAATTTGCTTATTATAAAGTAATGGATTATGCTTTTTAATCTCATTCTTTTCATGGAATCCAGCTTTCTTTTGATGCAAATTATTAGAACTAATTTATAAATGAATGCCGAGAATGTTTTAAAATGCATTCTCTTACCAGAATGAAACTAGCTTAGGACTTGTAAATGCATAAGGAAAAAGTTCATTACAGCAAGTTTTATCTTACAAGATAAAATATTGCCTGTGTCTCAGCATTTTAAACTAATCTATTGTTCCTGGTCAAGCCAGTCTTTCAAGATTAGAGAGATAATGGACATAGTGTTTTACACTTAGTTTTTATTCATAAATTGTAGGTGGTACTTTTCCTTTTTTAATTCCCAGGTTTTTGGGGGATTTTCCTTTTTGTTTTAATCAAGTATTAGTATGTACTACTTATATGAACTAAAATAAAAAATGTATTATCTTCTAGAAAAGCAGAAATGAATCCTGCAAAAATTTTTGCAGCAAACTGTAATTCTAAGAGTTTATTCAGAAAATTCTTTCAGTTGAGTGGCTTGTCTTTTAACTTAAAGAACAAGCAAATATTGCTTATTTTTTTGGATATTAATGATTTTATTATATTATTGTAAGTGCAGACTTAATGTCTGTGACATCTTTAGGGTAAATGTTAAAAACAATTAGCTGCCCAAAACAGTAATAATGCACTTTATATAAACTAGAATTTGGTTTGTAATAACTCAAAATAATGGACTCAATGAGCTCAAAGGTCTTTTCCAATCTAGTTAATTCTGTGGTTCTGTCAGAGGCACTGCCCTTTCATACAGAAGCATCATGCTGAATTGTGCACTGAAAACCTTAGATAATCAGAATTTTGTAGCAGCTGACCTTACAACATGGTCAATTAAATCTTTCTGTCTGAGGTTAGGTCAAGAAGAAATTGTGCCCATTTGCAGTAATCTAGGTTTCTCTTTTGTTGCTGGTCTTAACTATCCTTTCAAGGAGTATTAATCATTTCTGGAGGTGTGGCACATAAGTTAATTTAAAAGTTGGTCTGACTTTTCTTTTCGCTTCAAGTGACAAGAAGGTGAATATCAGTGTGAGCAAAGATGTTATTCCAGTTGGAATAAATAGTGGGGGTGGAGGGGGTTGTGACTTTCCTATCAGACCTTTCACTTTGGTCCCAATAATATTTCACTTTCTTCTCACCTCACTCTGGTGATTATATTTCGGGCGAATTCATTTTTACTTCAGCAAAAGCTGACAAGAAAGGGCAAACTTTGCAAGGAGCAGAAACTGCTCATTTTGGTGTTCTGTCCCAGCAACTAGATTTTTTTTCCTGATGAAAAAAACAGAGTGATTCCTTAAAGGTGATTCCTCAAAACAGCAGCAGAGCAGCACAGGGAGCTCCCTGGGCTCTGAGCATGAGATCTGTGTTGTGCTGGGCTCCTGGCCCTGACTGTGCCTGGGGAAAGGCTGATGGCAAAACTCAGACTAAGGCCTGCACACTGTGCTTGATTTCTCTAACATGCAGATGAGTCCGTCCTGCAAACTGTGGTGTGAAAAATTTCACTTGTTGCAAGCAGCTCCCCTGAAGGAGTGTCAGAATCTGTTTGGAAACATGGGCTTGGGTCTCCTTCCACTCCCTTGTTTCCACTATTCATTTGCAATTTTTTACAGGGATTTTATGTAAATAATAGGTAACATGCCATTAACCCTTTGTGTTAAGTTTTACTAACTCTAGAATAGGCATTGCTTTGTAAGCACAGTGGGGTCCAGCCCTTATTGCCATTGACTTCCATGAGCATCCTGCCTAGTCATTCTGATTTCACCTCTATGGATTGCCAATGTTTTAGTGCCACTGGCATTAATGAAATGTGTTTTGCAATAGCTCTGCAGTAAATGTCTTGCCAGTATTCACCTCAATTAAATCCTGATTCGCTCCAAATCGTTGGGCAGACCTCTCCTCATTTCAGAGGGAGATGAAGGCTCAGTCTCTGTAAATGACTGTCAGATCTGGGATGAGAAGACAGAGGAACGTTGTTCCCCCCCTCTCCAAGATAAACAGGGAGACTGTTTTGATATATTTTGCAGTCAAGCAGAAGTTAAAACCTTGTATAAACCTTGCCTTGTGTGCCTGCTGTTCTCCAGCTGAAGAAAGCCATTGTGCCTGTGGAGGTTTTGGTAAACACATGCTTAAAGGTTAAATGGTAGATTATAAAACACAGAGAATGGCAAAGTGTATTTACCCATGTGCACAGCATAGCTCTTGTGAGACACACACTGACCCAGGAGGAGCCTTTGGGCAAGGGAATTGACTGCAGTGCAATATTGACACTGCCAAGAGAAGTGTGTCTGGGTCTGGATGGGACTGCTCTCACAGGCTGCAGGGATTGTCACTTTTGGCTGTGGAGTAGTGTCTGATTTTGGTATCATGCTATAAAACGTGGCACTTGTTACAAATAAATGTACTGTTCATCATAATGAACTATCAAATAATTACCCTATGTGAACTGCTTTTCATAATTTAGTATCTTTAAATATGCTAAAAAGTGTATCTGCTCCCATGAATAGTGTGAGCAGAAGCCCCTGATAATTAAGTCATTTTCTCTTTTGGGAAGAATAGAATTACCACCTAAAATATTTATAGGAAATACTTCAATGTCTATACCAAGTTCACTTTGAAATCACCATTTCCTATAGCTTGAGTTCAGCAGCAGTTAAAATATCTTTGTCTAACACCAGAAGAAGTTAAAAGTGTTACTGTTCTCTATTTTATCATAATTTCCCAAATGTTCCAAATATGGAAGAGGGGAGAAGAAGAGAAGAAAAGACACTAGATTTTTGAATAAGGAAAATGTATGATTAGTAAAGTTTGGGATTAAAATATAGAAAAGTTGAGATGAAAAACTAGAGGTTTTGGTGCTGGGCTACAAAATTGGCCTAGGACTTACAAGGTGCATTTTTCAGCCCTAGATAACTTTCTGACTGTGGTCTCATTGAAGCCAGTAGGATTTTCCCACTTATCCCAGATGTGTTTGATCCTGAAGTTCTTGGACAACAGATGAGAAAAATTTCAATACTGTACTTGGAATTTTGCCTGACTCAAGGCTGCAGATTTACTTTGTGAAATACAGCATGCAGGCTCAGCCATGTCTCATCTTGATGCCAGCTTGGGCATCTAAAGAGCTCAGGAAAATACCTTGGAATCTCCAGGCCTGTAAGAACTCGAAAAAAGGCTTTTTCTTTATGCCTACAAGGGATCCTTCATTGCAGTTCTAGTCTGAAAAGTCGTGTGAATGCTGTGTTTTCCATGTTTGTCAGTATTTTAGTATGCAATTTAAAGAACTGCCTTGCATTGAGCAGGTTATTGGTTGATTATGTAGACGAAAAATAAAAGATTAAGGGTGAAAGTCAGCTCCCTCTGAAATCTCTACCATTTGCTCCTCACTTCTGTAAAGAAAGGATGTAATTTCAAAAGTTAGTTTGGAAGACAAATTCTTTCCAATAAAGGCAGGGGCAATGAAGTTTCATAGTAGAGGACTAAATTAATAGAGTACCCTTCTAATTCTGACTGCTTTTCAGCTGTACAGTTACTTGTTGGAAATGTAAGCACAGCTATTTGCAACAGTGTGTGAAATTCCTCTGAATTTCTTAAAAACTATCAAAGCGTTCAATAAATAATTTTAATTTTAAAAAATTTGTTTTTCAATTTCTGCTTGTGCTTGTGATGCAGCCCAATATAATCATGCTTTGGGAAGGGTAAGGGAAACATCTAGTCCACACACCACTTTTCTAATAAACCCATTTATACTGTGGGTTGAAGAAGAGAGCTTTTTAAGTTAAATTGTCTGGACTTGAAAACATCAGTGCTGAATATTTTATGTGAAGCTTGTCAAGGGCCCTTACTAAAATAGCTTAAAAGCAGTATCACAGTTGCCTTCTTATAAGCATTGCACACAAGAACTGTGCTGCTGAAAGGTTTTCAATATTGCCAGAAGTTGATATATATATTTTTTTAGGTGTCAGATTTTATGTGCTGTATATATATGTGCATGCTCATGTGAACAAACACCTATCTCACCACATTTTTGCAGAAGCTTTATTTTATATAATGTGTGGTGTCCCTTAAGGTACAGTAAATTTGGGGTTGGAGGCTTGATACTGGTTTTTTATTTAAAAGTTGCAGGGTGAAACTAAGCAAGAGTTCCTCAGCTCTGTATTTTCACTAAAGGAGACTGAGAGCAGCACCTGCAATCCATCCCAGCTGCTTTACACATTGGCCTGTGAGCTAATTGTACCCTTTGCACAAAGGGCTTGTCTCTGTTGCCCATAATGGAGCCAGGGAAAGCCTGCCTTGCACCAAACATTTGACTTCTCAACAGCTGAATTTAGCTCCAGTATTAATAGATCTGCATGCACTGTAGCTAATGAGAACAGGTCATATTTGGTCCTGATGCATTAGAAATAATAATAATAATAATAATCTTAGATAGACTAATAATAATAATTAGATATATAAGAAATAAAGCTACCTCTGTAAGGGTATCATGACAGTGGTTTAAGCATTGCAAAATGTTAAATATGTGAAAAATGACTGACAGACATTGCTTGTATTTGGCTAATTCACCTGGCCAAATACATGATGCAATTAAGCAACTAGGCAGAGTCACAACAGTGAATACTGCTCCCCCTTTGTAAATTCATAATTGCAGGCAGAAGTTGAGCTGCTCTAACAATCTGATGAACAAAGTTTGGTAGGGCTTGTATGTTCCCATATGCAAAGTGTGTCAGACTACTTCAACATGCCTAAAATCCTCATGCTGATTTCATTGCAGGTATGAAAAAATACATTAACTGTTTCATGTAAGTGTGTTTCTGCATGCATGCATAGAGGTGCTGGCCTTGTATGTAGATGTCAAGGCTGTTCCTCTAGTTTTCTGTTTGATTTTTTTTGGTGGTTTTTTTTGTTGTTGTTGTTGTTGTTTTGTTTTCTGGGTTTTTTTTGGTTTTTTTTGTTCATACCTCCTGAATGAGAATTTTCTAAAGAAGTAAGTTTTTTTAAACCACTGGAGTGTAGTACAAACTGAAGCCACCACCCCTGCAGTTTTGCCTGTGCCCTTTTTTCTCTCAGATGTAGCAAGAGAAAGGTAAGGAAATGGCTCTGGCTCTGGGGCAGGTGTGATCTCCTGCATCCCTGGAAGAGGAAGGTTTCAGATGGTATCCCACTACACTCTGAAAATATATCCCCAAAATATGCTAGAACTCATTTGTATCATCTCAGACATGGAACATTCTGGCCATCTTTTAAAGAAAAGAGCTGCATGGATTAACTTCTTCAGGGGAATGTAGCCACGATACGGTGCAGAACTTGATTTTTACCCTACCTTCTACTAAAAAGTTTGTTTCCTAATGCTTTTAAAAGACATCATGGTGACCTCAGGGTTTTATTGTGCTAGTCAAAATGATTTCTTCTGATGGTAAAGGCAGGAGAAGGCTGAGTAGCAGCTTGTGTTAGAGAATGGAAGGCAGCAGGGCCTTATAAAGCCAAGTTTTAAAGTGGATGCTGCTAATAGAAATGCACCTCTTCATACCTTCTGTGCTCTCAGAAGCAAAGCAATATCAAAGAGCAGGACAGCAAGAGGTGACTTATTGAGGAATAAATGATGGGTGAAATCTGGAGCCCAGCTTGGGCGAGAGCAGCTGAGAGAAATATGTGAGTTACAACAGTGAGAGATGTTACTGTGGTCTCCTCCCTGCTGCCATTGAAGGGATGTCTGCAGGTTCTGAAATCCCTGTGAGCATGAGGCATCATCTCTTACAAAAATGTTTTCTGGAGGATGCTTATTTTTTTGTCACTGCCATCTAGGTGTCAGTCTATTAATCCACATAAAATATTCATTATGGCCACATGACTTAATCTCCTGTATCCCAAGGTGTTTATGGCTGTCAGTATCTGATAACCTGTGGTAATAAAGGAAAAAGTATTGGCAAGATTTGACCATTAGTGGTGTTTTTTTAAATAATGTGAGTGTGTATATACAGACATACAAAGTTTTCTTAACTCATGCTCTATATTTCAACCTGTGTGAAGTCACATTACAGAGCTTCCCCCTGTTACCATCAATACCTGGGAGTGGGCCAGGAGCCAGGGGCAGAAGTGAATTTTCACATTTGCCAGGCATGGCTGACTGGAGAAAGCAGCTCTGTTGCTTTCTTGTGCCTTTGCTCATCTGTCATCGTGGCAATGCACAGTGACATTTCAAACTGCTAGCATGGAAATAAGATAAAAAGTGTTTGGGACAACTGGGAAATTTCATTTAGACAGAATGTCAGGCCCTAGTCTGCAGTGAAAATACTGCAGGTTTACCATGTCCAGCTTTGCAATATCATTTGATGTGAAATTAAATCAGAGGCCAGCCATGAACAGGAAAGCATTTGAGCCTGTTCAGTTTTAGCTTGTTGTACAATTCTGGTCCTCCTGACCACTGTGCCTTGCAGAAGTTACAGTGGATAACCATTTATAGAGGTGTTGGGAAAGCATGATTCCCACAGAAATGTGTTTTAATGCCTTGCCTTGAAGTTTGAAAAGTTTGTTAAATCTCCAGAATAACCTTATTGTGGCCCTCATTGTTCCTGTGGCTGGAGCTGATGCTGGCCCACAGTGATGCTGCTTTGCACAGTAACCTAACACTGATGTTTCAGGACACACAGGCACCAGTGTGGCTCCTGAATGGGGGAGCTACATGTATTCATAAGCTGTTCCATTCATTTCTCTGCCATGGAAAAAGGGTAGGGCTGCTTTCATCCTCCTGCCAACCCTTTTATCTCTAAAGAATCAAATTTCAGGAAACCTTTCTGCCTAGGTCAGAATTTCAAAGGGTTCTGTAATATTTTAAAAGTTTAACATCTCAATTATTGTAATTTTAAAGGGAACGTTTCTCTGAGAAGGCAAAGCAAAGCAGCCCCCCAAAACAAAAAAGAGAAACCAATGAAAATGGAGATGTGGGGTTTAGTAAAAATGTGTTTAGTGGTACTTCACTTCCTACTATTCAGGACAGTGCATTGTTAGAGCTGCTGCAGTGTTTATACACATTGTGGTTATGGCTGCAGTCAGGGCTATTGTTGAAGGATGTTATACTGACATTTATCATGGTATGTCAGTAAACCCATTGTAAAAATGTCCTAGTAGTTAAATGAGGCTTAGATTTAATGAGGCTGTAAGAAAGGACCATTTTTTAATCATACTGTAAATAAGGTTCCTGTAGCAATGTCATTGGGATTTACATGCAGGTTTCCTTTTGTTTCAAAATGAGAGCAGCATCTCCATGAAGTTAGGCAGGCATTTTAGGCAGACACTCTTGCCAAGCCTTTGAAGCAGGAGATTTGTGGTCATACTTGGACTACACAGTGTTTGTAAGTGAAGATGTGACATCACAAAAAATCCACACCTCCCCTCCTATGAGCTAATGGTACAATATAGGTAATAAAATCATTGCACTAACAGAATAGTGTGGTGATGGCTAAGTAATACACTGCCCATGACAGAACACCCTCTTCAGTACTTTTTTAAAAGATACTCAACATAGTCCCAAATTTTTGTACTATTCCATTTGCTGATAGTGAACTGACTTGAATGTTTTTAACACCACTGCTGCTGAGAAATATAAAAATGCAGCTCATAGCCATTAAGATTTTACACATCAACATTTATTTTTCTTGTAGCTGTGAAAGCAGCCATCTAAAGCTTTAAAAGGTAGTTATTTTAACTGCATTTGAGCTTTCTGCATATAATGTATTTTCTGTGAAATATAGGGGGTGTGCCTTATATTTAAATTAAAAAGCATGAAAGTCTAAGGGAAAATATAATTTTAACTGTTCAAAAGAGAATTGTCAACAGCAGATTAGGATGGGAAGAGAGTCTTTATTGTCCTTCATATATTTGTTTTCCAGCAGGAGTGCATTGTTCCCTTTAAAGCTGTAGTTTGATGGTAAATCTGTGAGTTTGGCTGCCAGGGAAGCAGTTCCTGCCCTGGACAAGCAGTCCTGAATGCAGTGCTATATTTCTCCATGGGCTGCTTGAAGTTTTGAAGCCTGTCAGACCAACTAACCAAAAAGATGTTCCCATTTTTGTCGACAAGGGTGTTGTCAGTGGTCTCATCTCAGGCCCATCAGAGAGCAGTGCCTGTGGCAGGGAGGAGCAGGGGAGGCTCAGGAGAGAAGTTTTAAGTTAGTTAAGTTATTTAAGAAGCTTTTTAAGTTGTTTGGCTAACAGAGAAAAACACCTTTCTGCCAGCATCTCTGCAGATAGAATAATTTCATTCTGGTTCTACTACTGCTGGCTTTAAGAGGAAAACTCAGAATGGAGAAAAAGAGAAAGACAATTCAGGGTGAGGGTATTTGGATCCATGGCAGCAGCCAAAACCACAGTAGCTTTCCTTTTCCACCAAGAAAAATTTTGACTCAGCTGGGGACCTGCATGTCCTGTTATTTTTCCTTTGCCAATATATTTCCTTTCAGCTGCTTAAACCTTTTTAGGGGCATTAGTAGGGTGGTGATTCCAAGTGCTTTATCCTACAAGAGTAGGTTCTTGCAGCTCTTATTTAGAAGGCTGTTTAATGTTAGCTCTCTATTCATTTGGAAATAATGGTGTTGGGAGGGGGGGAATAATTAAAAGGGCTTCAGAAAGTAGTTAATTCATGGCCTGAAGTATAAAATACATTGCAGTCTGAGAAATCATGTAGGGGAGCATTACTAAAATAATTAATTTAAAATTTTACATATATCACCCACGCAGCAAATGCCTTGGCTGCTGCTAAAATGAGTCCAGTGCCCTTCAAAAACTGAGCATCCCTTGTATCTCCCACTCACTCCCTTTTAGATATCCTTGTTTTCTTCCTTACTCTGGGCATGCATTTTGTGTCCAGAACATCAGTTTTGGAGGAAGGTTTTGGGCAAGAAATGAACTCCTAGCTGTGTTTATTTCAGCATTATCACTGTGTTTTGAGGAGCTCAGTGAGTGCCCAGTCTGGCACACAGACCTGACCCCTGCCAGTGCTTCCTTCATCCTGCATGGATCTGGCTGGGGTAGTGTCAGCCCTTTAACTTCAGCACTCCTGCACCAAATTTAGGGGTTTTTCTGTGCTTGCCAAGTAGGCAGGCCAGGTAGGCATTAAATGTTGCAAAGCCTCACCTCTGAGTGCAGGAAAACAGCTGGTGGGTTTTGCTATTTGAGGGGGGGTTGTTTGGTTTGGGTTTGGGGTTGTTTTGGGGTTTTTTAAATTTCCTTTTGAGCGTGTCCTGTGCAGGCTCATGTTCTGTGCTCACAGCCCACCCCTGCAGTCATCAGTGTGTGGTGATCCTTGCCTCCTGTCTGTCTGAGTCCTGCTCGGGGCAGGTTCCTGACACCCAGTGCTTTATCCAGCACAGGCTGCTTGGCACCTATTGCTCCTGATCTCAGCATTGCTAACAAACAGCAGCATCAAGGCCATATTTCCTGGCTCCTGCCAGAGCCCTGCTTTCCTGGGTGAAATAAAAGTCCCATTACCATGCTCCTCCTCATGGGCTCTGACAGTTTGATTAATTAGGCCCCCTCTTTAGATGACCTCTGCACTGACACGACAAGGAGGTGAATAGAAAATGAATAGTTTGCCCACATAATGGCCTGCTGCAAGTTTCAGATTTTTATCAGATCAGACTGAAGTCCAGGGCTGTGTTAGAGCCCCCAGTGTACAGCAATATATGGCTGTGGGTTGTGAACTGCAGGCTTTACAGCATGCTTAAGGAATTAAAACCAAACCAATCCTAGCCATCCTGATATATTGACTTCTTCTCTGAGAATTAATCTTTCCTTTACTCTCTTGGTCATACAATACAAATCTAATTCATTTACATTATCAAATAAAATGACCTTTTGTTTTCAAAGGATTTTTTATTGCCAGGAAATACAGTATGTTAGCTCTGTGGTTATTCAGCCTCCCATAAAATACTAATGTAAAGCCATTATTCGAGTGCCACTCTATTTAAATGTCAGTCTGCCTTTCTATTATAAACCACCAGTTCATAGGCTGGTAACTCATCAGTAAAAATTTACTTCAGCTGAGAACTTGAAATGGGAGCTCACAACTTTTCTTTGAATGCATCTTTTAAAAAAAACCATGAGTATATAACAACCCAGGGGGTGAATATGTAAGTGTGAAACCACAGCAGGGCTGGAGCACCTCTCCTGTGGAGACAGGCTGAGATTTGGGGTTTGATTTGCCTCTAGGAGGCAGCTCAGGCTTTTAATAAAATCTGGAATTTTGGCTGGTGGTCACTGAGAGAGACATCCTCCCTGCATCGTTGTTCTGCTCTTTGCTTCCACTTAATTATTTTGCATTAGCACTCTTGAGAGGAATTAGGTGTGGCCTCAGAGGGATGTGGGGGTCAAACCTTCCCTCCCTCAAGGTGAGAACTGGGAGAAACATGAATAATATTTTGATGATCAAATAACTGACACAGATGCAGAAGTTCTGCTACATTGGTTTCCAATCATTCTATTATTAAAAATATTATTCTATTATTATTAGTTTTTTCACCAGAAGAGTCAAATTAACTCTCCCACAAACCTCATTGAAAGGACAAGAAGAAGGTGGGGGACCTTAAAATGAAATGTTGTGTAAATGACCCAGTTGTCATCAGAGTTCCTTGTTTAATCTTGAAGGCAACAAAAACAAGTGACCCATTGCTTAATCAGATCCTTTTCAATTAAAATAATGCTCTGTTTACCTCCATGATGCTGAATGATCTCTTCAGTCTTTTCAGCTGCCTTTTTTTCATGACCCTTGTGTTTTCCCCTCAGTCTCTTCTATCATGTTTTTTCCCTTTGTGTTCATCTGTTGGTCAAGTAACTGCATTACTTTAATTGATTTGCTGAATTGGCTCATACAGAAGGCAGCTCCTCCAGGTAATAACCTGAAAATGTTTGCTGACATTACTGTGGCCATGCTTGAGTGCTGCAGCACTTGCAGTTCTCATTCTCTGGGAGTGCTCTGCACCATTTCTGCAAGTTGTTTTTCAGTTTCCCTGATGCAAGCAGAGCAGCAGGGAATGAATGTTTGTTTAAACTATCCATAAATATGAATGTATCCACACACAAGTTGTGTGTGTTGTGTGCATCAGGTATAAATCAGGTACAGGATTTTGATGGCTTTACAGAAAAAGTTTGTTGGTGGACAGAATTTAGCAAATAAGGTAGCAGTGTTTTTTGGTGAAGGCTGGACAGGAGCTGGTGAATTCCTGCAGACCCCAAAGCTGGATCACAGTTTTCAGCAAAGGTGAAATTCTGGGTATGCCAACTGTTAAATTTCTGCATGAAGGAAGGTCTGTAATAAATGAGGAAAATGAAATTAATCTGCATAGCTGTCAAATAAATGACACTTCCTAAAACTTGTCATTGAACTGTAAACCAGTAAATTATAGCTTAAGACCAAGCCATGATATTTTATACCTAAATGCCAACTCAGCATGTATTGTGACACTGGAAATTCAGTTTTCATCTGGTTAGCAAAGGGTAGGAGACTACACTGGGCTTCAAGAATAAGCTGGAATGGAAGGTAGCACAGACTTCAGACAAATTCTGGGAGTATCCTGTGACCTAATTATGACTAACTGTTCCCATTCTTTTCTGTAAATATTTAGAAGATTATATTACAAGTTCCTACAATTAAATATTGTGGGTTGTCTGGAAGATTTAATACATGTGAGCCTGGTTTGGTTTTCCAAGCAGGCATTCTGGAAAGTTTCAGTTTCTTATTGAGGAATGCTAAGCCAGCATTTTGAGCAAAACATAAATAAAAATAGTGATGGTATTTATAGATAAACAGCACCATCTGGCAATAAGCAATCTCAGTGTGTTATTTGAAGTCATCAGAGCAGCTAAGAATAATTGAGTTATTGGTAAAGACTAATGGTGAAAATCATGGAGGGCAGGATTCTGTGCCTACCATCTGATGGACTTAGGCATATATTGTGGCAAATTTATTCTTGGGTTAGCCAACCTAGTTCTGCACATGCCTCTATAAACTGCTCTGTCTAGACTGTTCTGATCCTAAATTATTTATTATTTCTAAAGCACTTGAAAGAGTTTTTGAAAGCCTTCAAGTTCCTGTAATTGTGATGTAGGTTTGTGCTTAGTGTGTTCCTTGGGGTTGGTGTTGGTTTATTTATTTTTCAGAAACATCAAACTGGTTGGATAACTCTGGAAATTGGAATGGGAAAAGCATGGGGCAACTAAGACATTCAGAACATAAAGGCACAAAGACCCAAACATTTTTTTTCGTGATGTTATGTGATAGAGCTCCTCAATATAAAAAAAACACACTTTTCCTGTAGGTGTCATTAAATGTTGTGTATGTTAGGAGCAGGACAGGCTGCAGATATGAACATACAAAAAGGTGCTGGAACACTGCATAAAAGTATGTCTGGAATTCATCTGGTCTGTGGCATTAATTAATGAACAAGCTATCACATCTGCTGACCCTCACAGCCTTTTGGAGGAACTACAGAGACTCTATCAGTGCTAAAGAATTCTGTTTCAAGGAACATTCCAAATTATTAAATATCTAGAGGCTGTTTTTAGGATCAAGAACCAATTTCACTAATAGAGCAGGTTGACATAACTACTTTGGAGTGTTTTATTTGTTATACTAACTTATATCTGGCAACATTTCTTTCATAATCCACTGAAATGCAGCTTAATTGTTTTAAAGGCCAACATGTTTCTGTTAATATTTTCCAAATCCTGCTTGTACAAATGTGTACAATATTCAGCAGAAACTACTGGATGTAATTAGACCTGTTCAGATTTGGCTTTTTTTACATGTCAAACACACAGACTACCCCAGTGGATAGAAGATGTGCACTATTAAGTGTGTGTTGGGGGAGAGACCTTTACTTTTTCTTTTTTTGGGGTTTTTTTTTTCTCTATTTTATTGTGTGTTGTCATCACAGAAGCAGGACTGCTAGTAAAAGCCTCTCCCAGACTGACCTGGGGTAGAAGCTTTGTCAATTCACATTTCCTGCACAGATAATAAGAGGAATGTAAAAAATTAATGTAAGATGTGGTACAATAGCATATTATGATCATGCTTGCTATAAGAAATCAAGCATCCAAGCATAATTCTTAAACATGCACAGTTGTTGAGCAAAATTGAATGAAAATTTTAGACAGCTGCTCTTTTTTTTCTTTTGTTTCCTCTTTCCCCTGGCATGTGCCTGGGAACAGACATTTGATTTATGTTGTGGTGAGCTTCAGGACCAGAGAGCTCCTTCCTTTAGACATTTTAAGATTCTCTGTGTTTTTATGAAGACCACAAAAGTTTACCATAAGAACTTGAGTCATCTGAGTTCTTTTCAGCACTGCAGCATCCTTTGGTGCTTCAAGGGTGCACTGGGAATGGAGGAGTAAATGTGGTCACTCCAGGATGAGAAGCAGCTCAGGGTGTGCTCTGTAGGTCTGAGATGCTGCCACAGGGCAACACCACACAATGGACTTGATGTATGGGTCCATTTGAGTCTGGTCCTAACTTAAACCAGGTCTATCCTTCAAGCCAGCCCCAGCTACACACAGCACAGGAATTTTTGTAGGCCTTTGTAATTCTGTTCTTTTTAAAAAGTAGAATGAAATTAGCCCTTGAGTCAGGTTTGAATTATTTTCATATTTTTGGGATATCAAAATATCTCCCAGATCTCATTAAGTAAAGCCCTAAATAAAATAATTGCAACACAGTTAGGGATTGGAAAGCCTCAGAAGGTTTGGAGGAGATTTCCTCTTTGATGAGCAGTTCAGATACTTGAAGAAAGGTTGTGTGGATCATAAGCTTGAGAAATTCACCTACTCCCTTCCTCCCTTTTGCAGTATCCATTGGGTTCCTGGTGGTGGCCACTGCTCTGCTTCACTGATTTCTTTACTGCTGTGCTCTGGGAGCCCTGTGCTCTGTGTCCTGCTGTCCCCAGTGTCTTGTGATCCTCTGTGACATTGCTGGGGTTTCAACCTCCTGCCCGTCTGCTCCTTTGCTCTGAAGTTTCTCAAACCCTCATGTGTTTTTATGTGTTTCTTAACTCAGATTCTTTTGGCTTTTCTTTTTGTTGAAACACATCTTCCCCACAGATGAGTTTTCTTAAATACTGTCTGTGGTGTCCTGGTGGTGTTAACACAAAACATGCGAGCTGAGTGGACAATCCCTGCCAAAAAAAGATCACTAACCATTCCAGACACAGGGTAGAAGATGTCAGTGGCTGGTGTGGAGCATCAGAAAAGAAAAGAGAAATCAGTGAGAGGTATCCACAGAGAGGGCAGAGCTGTGCAGACACTGGCAGAGGAAAGATGCAGGAGGGAATTATTTTGGATGGCTATAGCTGCACTTGCTCCTGTCCTGTTCCTGTTTTATGTGATGATCTGGTCCAGATCAGCACATCCATGGAACATGATGTGTGGCAGCAGTAAAGGTCCTGGATTTTTCCTCCTTTCCATGGCTCTCACAGATCTAGGCATGAATCTCTATCTGCCAGGAGTTTAAACTAAATCTTTGTGCAGCCTGGTAATAAGGAGGTCCATATAGTAACGTGGCTAACATAATTGCAGTACTGATAATTCACTTTTGTGAGAGCTTCAGCTGTTTAAAGGTGCAGGGCAAGCAAAAGCCCAAGGAAGCAGGCTGTGTGATGCTCCTCTCTGTTCTGTGTTACTATTCTGGCTTTCTAAATGGGACACTGAGGCACAGCAGGTAAGTGCTGGTGGGGATGACATTCAGCTGGAGCCCCCAGGCTGTGCCTCCCACTGGTGTCTCGACACTTCATGTAATGAGCACATTTAGGAAACAATTTAGCCTTTACTATTTCCTGGTGGTTGTTATATTATGAAAAAGCATTTGAATCTTCGCTGTAAAAAAAGGAGCTTAACCAAAAAATGTCTTAGTAAGGATAAAATGGAAGCCTTCCTAAAAGATTGGGTAACCTTAAAAAATGAATGAATACCTATGAGATAATTCATTTTTTCTAATCCTGTTTAGAAGTAACTATTGAAATAAATGGATTTACTGGTGGAGTTAAGAGGAAAATGTGAATCTAGGAGGTCTCATTGTACATTTACCTTCTGAGTTGTTGAACTCTGAGGATCAGGTAATTAAATTCATGAGTCAGAGGAGAGATGAAAGTAGGTTGTAGGGAGTTACCATCCTTTAAAAGCAGTAAAGTCCCAGAAGGAGTTGACATTTCTGTGTTACCTGGGTGAATTTGGCTTTGTGTCTCCTTTCCTCATGTAAGTGTTGCTTCTGAGGCGAATGCACTGAGGAGCAGCTGTGATTTTTTTTGTGCCATGAAATGATGCTGTGCTTTTGTTGTGGGGTAGTTTGGGGTTTTTTTAATGTATTAGTAAAATAATAAAGCTTACTTGGGAGTTGTGATGAGCTGACCCTCAGTTTGGTTCTTCTGCATCAGCTGTGAGGACGTGTTCTGGTCCATCAAATGTAAAATGACAAAATCATTTATAATCTCTCATTACCCTGTGGTTTTTCAATGCCTCCCTTGTGGCATTATTCAGCAGCCAATATCTTTCTGTTGTTGCCATCTATACTTAAAAATGAAGCTTTAGGAACTTGCTGAAATCTTTTACTTAGGGATCTATAGGAAAAAGAATTAGGTCAGATCTGAAATATTGTTACTAATGACTAAGTAGCCTTTATTAATTACTTGTTCTTGATTGTAATTTGCCACAAGTGGCTGTATGTGCTTTTGCCCCTCTGATTCTCTCTCCCACCCCATGGGAGGTGATGAGCAAAGGTGGCTGGAGTTAAACCATGACAGTGCAGCTCAAGTTCATTGTCTGCTCTTCCCAGGTGGGGAGTGGTTTCTCACAGTCAGCAATCAGTTTGATAATACATTGCAGAAGGCACCTAGCTCTGTGCACAATTGCTGCCTTGGCTTTCTGAACCCCCTCTGAAAGGCAGGGACCCTCAGCTTGCCTGGCAGTGCTGGCAGGAATCATTCACAGTTTCATGTTTTAAATGCCTGAAACTTAAATCTGTAATCCAGGTGTAGTCTGCTCTTCCTTTGATTTGCCCATTTTGTATGAAAATCTTTAGTATATTAAATAAGTAGTTGACCATCTTCTTTTTGTGTGCACATGCTGCCTAATGAGGAAGGTTTCTCAAAAGTTTTCTATGCAAGTGGATTCCCATGTGGTGCCAGTTAGTCACAGCTAATTACAGAGGTTGGTGAATGAGGAATATATCTGAGCTCAGGTTCCCCTCCTCCTCCTTCCACAGTGCTTCAGAAGAAAATAAAATAAAATAAAAATCCTCCAGACAAATCCAGGTTTTTCTGTGGTGGCAGTCTCCAAAGAGCTCCAGAGAAATCACAGATGTGGTTTCATGTTTCAGGTTTAACTATGTTGTAATAACTACAGTCTTATCTGCAGGAGAAGTGCAAGTGGGGAAAGAATCATTAATTGACAGTGAAAAGTTTGACCCAAGCCCTGGGTGTTTGTTAGTTTTAAGCAGCTGAATGTTTAGCCAAATGATATTTTAACATTTGCCTGCAGCCTTGAAGGTTACAATGATCTTGATAAGCTAAAACCTAGGAATGTTATAGGAAAGGAAACCTAGATACAAGCTAATCCTAGAAAAGCAGAAATTCTTGTGGTTTAGCCAGAGCCAAGACACAGCCTTCAGTTTGAGTTCAGCTGCCTACAAAGCTCCTGTGAGGTGCACCAACCTTGCTTTGCAGCACAGGAAGGTTTTTGTGCTCCCATAAAACGTTTGGCTGAGGTCTGATTTTCCCATCTTCTGTCACTGGTCATTCAGGAAGTCTGCTAGCTTGAATGAGTTCCTGTGTGTGTGAACTATGAGTATTATCCAGCAGGACTGCATGGGATATGTCTATTATTTGTCACAAAGGCACCAGTGACCTTCCTGCCCCTATATTAGCAGTGCCTGCTGTTTTTCCATACTGCCAATTGTCAGGAATGCAGATCATCCATGGAGCTGGCTGCAATCCTCATTGGCCCAATTGTTGGCTCAGGAAAGCAAAATGCTTCAATTATTAAAAAAAAAAAAATTAGAGATGTAATCTCAGCAGATATTCCCACTTAAATGCATATTTGGGGAAGGAAAAATGACTAATTTAGTGGATAGAGAGACAGAGTACATAATGATATTACACAGCACTCTAATGATCTCTGATTTTAACAGGTATGGGTTTTTTCAAGAGTGATTTGTGGTTGTTTTTTTGCCCCCAGTTTTTGTTTTCTGCTTTCAGAACTGCAGCAGACAGAAGAATTCATCAGAAATATGACCAGGGCTAGGAATATCCTACCTAGAAAAACCAAGTCCAAAAATGTCACTTGAGCTCTAGGAAACACACACGTGGATGCAAACTCTTAAAATTAGTACAATGCTAAGAGCTGTATAAAAGTTTGCCAGTAACAAATCAAAATATTCCTGTATTTCATCAGAGCAATTGTTTTGTGTACTTGTTTGGTGGGGAAATGTTTTATTATGATGTACCTGTATTAAAGTTACGTGTTAAGAAAGTACTCCTAGAAAATGTACTTGTCATTGCTACATGCTTGGGTTGGTGGATAAAGAATGTCTCAGAACAACTCTGTGCTATGCTGGAGAACACAGAGGGTATCAGTTTTCCTTGAGAAATACTAAATGAATTTTAAATTATATAGGGAAGGAGTTCTTATGTACAAACATTCCTAAACTTGGGTAAAAAGCTCGAGATTTAGACTTTTTTATTTTAGTATTTTTTCCTCTCTCTCCAGTGAGTAAATGCCCCCAGGGCTGAATGCTCTTGAAGCACAAAAATAACATCAGGCATCAGTCTAAATTCAAATGTATATTTTAACACATGTATGTATTTGAATCAGTGGATGTTAGAGGCATCCCCTTCAAAAAGGCTGTCAGCAGTTAATCTCTGAAGCACAGAAATTGTTTTAATTCATAAAAAAAATCTGGGCAGGGAAGAGATTTTTATTTTACACTGATGCAGTTTGTCTTATTTTCCCCAAAGGACACCATGGTTTAATGGATGGGGCTTTAATTTACCCAGAGGTCAGTCTTTGCTAGACAAGTGGAACCTTATTCCTGAGGGAATTGATATACTAATGACACATGGACCTCCCCTTGGTAAGTGGAACATAAGTTCTCTGTGATTTTTTGCATGAAAATTTTACTTTCAGAATAAGCAAAGTTGATAATGCTGTAAGATATACTGTAATTGCACCTAAACTAAAAACTATGGATTTAAAACCTTTCTGAAAGAAGTGGGAAATTATGATTAGGCTTAGCTGATCTGCTGAGTTTCCATAAAAAACTTGATTTTTTTATTAAATTCAGGCTAGGGAAGAGCAAATATCTGACTCCATAACCATTATAGTTTGACATTTTTTTTAAGAATAGTATTCATTTGACAGCCAGTTTCCAATCCCATATGACTTTTTAGAGATTGACTGAAACTTTTGAAACCTTTTCTCACTACAGTGTCATGTTATTTTAAGGTTTGAGAGTAGCAGTGAAGAGCCTGGAACTATGTAGTCACATATTCTCCTTGATAATGTCCTTGTAAACTTGGAATATGTAAGAATCATTTTAAAGGTATTAATTGGCTTATAAAAAATTTGTGAAGGAATAAAATCATGTTCTTAGATAATTGTTCCTAACTTGATCTAGTGACAGGTGAGCACCACTCTGTGAATGCATAATTTGTTTCTTCATTAGGGAGCTGAAGTTTCTCATTTAGTTGAATTTTGCTTGTCTTGTCAGTATGAGTGATTCACTGATCTCTGTTTTAACTTTTGATATCTAAACTAAATTCTGGCAGTCTCAGAAGGACACTGGAATTTTAAGTGCTTCCAGGCTGGCTCAGTGTTCTTTTAGAGCTTCTTGGTGGCCATGGAGTCAGGAATCAATGCATCCTTATGTTTTTTACCACAATTAAGTTAAGAGTCAGCAATCTAAGCCAAGCTAAGGGAAAAAAAATAAAGTTTTTGTCCAATGTACTTACTGTTCCTTTTATATTCTGGTTAGTTTTTTAATACTACTTAGAGAATGTTGTAAGATGTTCAGCAAATTGCCTTTAACCTTCCTGGAGCTTCCCAGTTAAGGCAGTGACACAGCATCCCCTGACAGCAGAGCCACCAGATATTGCAAACCAGGGCTCTGAACTGCACTCTCTTAATCACTTAATTTTCCCAAAGAAGCAAAAAAACCCCCTGCAAGTGTGTTTATAATGTTTCATGGGTGCTGTTTTAAATGGGTTGTTCATCCATCTGCTCTGAATTGGGTTCATCCAGAAATACTGTGATGCTGCAGACACTAATGAGTGCTGTAATTGAATAGGGGTGCTTAAATTTTGTGTTTGGAGGAGATAATGAAGTTCAATTTCAAGAGGTTGGCACTGTATCTTAAGTACAGACACAGATTAGGTGTCAATACTTTGCCTAAAATGAGGGGCTCTAGGTCTCAGCCTGCATGATAATATTGACAAAATACTGCTTTTTAAATAAGTGTGTTGACTTATTAATATTAAATAAATATTAAGGGAGGTGGAGCTGTAACTGGACTCTTTTCTCACTCTAAAATGTATCCAAGTTCATGTCCCAGCCTGTTTTTACTAACTGGGATTAACTTGGCTGTAATTATGCTAAAGTCAGTAGAATGGTGCTACAGCTGGATGTGGCTCCAATTTCCCTTTTCTTGCTGCTTGCTCACCTGGCCCTGCTGATCCTTTTCCTCCAGGCAGCAGGCTCCTGTGGGGACTGATGTTAGGTTTTGTACATTTTTCTGTATCATCCACAAAACCAAATGGCAGTGTGGTCAGTTAGCACTGGCTCGTTGGGAGCTGCTTTGCAATTTTTGGATTGCTTGAGGCTGGTGGTGAGGGCTCAGAAGTAACCTGATGCTTGCAGACACAGCCCTCTAGAAATTGTGGAAGTCTGTATTTTAAATCTTTGGGGTGGCAGCTGCACTGGGTCGTAGCTCAGCTCATCTTCCTGAGCTGTTTCATTTCTTGGGAAGCCAGGGAAAGGGAAGAAAAATCTGCAGCAGTGCCAGGAATAAATGTCCCAGGGTTTCAAGGTGGAAAGCAAGTTTAAACCTATATTTAAAAAAAAACAAATCACATCCAGAAAAATATTAATGTAGAGAGAGGGAGGAAATCTTAAGGAAGACAAAGTGACTGTGAAGCATTTCTTAAAAGCCATTGTGTGCTTTAATGGAGAGGTTATGACTAGAGATAATGTAATAAACCCTGTGTGAATTATGACTTCCTGAAAGGCTACATGAAACCTTACCTGAGCAGGGAGAATTAACAGTATTGATTGCCTTTTGCCTCCAGGATTTCGAGACTGGGTTCCCAAGGAGCTGCAGAGGGTGGGCTGTGTGGAGCTGCTGAACACAGTGCAGAGGCGAGTGAGGCCCAAACTCCATGTCTTTGGTGGGATCCATGAAGGTAAGGAGCAGTGCTGTGCCCTCAGATTCCAAGAAGCTCATCCTGATGGTGTGCTGCAGTGGGTAATGTTATATTGGGTTAAAGTGGGGAAGGGAGTTCAGGGAAGTGGCACTTTGTAAATTTATTCAAGCAGACTGTTTCAGGAATGTGTGCTACATTTAGCCACCTACATCTTTCACTGTGCAAAGGTTGTTCTGTACAGGTTACTTGAAAGCAATTCAAATTTTGACAAACTTGGTTGGAGAAACAGATGAGATTCCCCACACTTGCAAGCCAAAATGAAAATTATCTCCATTACTCCCAAGTGCAGGAAAAAAAAGAAAATGCAAAGACAACTTGCTGCCTCTGCTCACCTCCCTCAGGGTATGAGGAGAAGAAGAAGGGAGGGCATCTGGAGTCCCATGTTTTAGAAGAGATATTCCCCCTCTGCCAGTGCCAGGACAGGCAGAGTGTGAAGCTCCAGAAACAATGAGCTCAGTCTGTGGCAGTGGAAGAGACTGAGAGATTAAATATTTAATATGATTTTGTAGCTTTCATGTGGCTGAGAGACAAACACTGGGAGTTCTGCCTGAGAGGGAGTGAAAGACTTCATGACCCTAGAGCTCAAAATTACACATTAAATGTTTTATATTCTCCCCCCTGGAGGCTTCTCCATTGTCTCTAACTAGGTTCTCCATAGGCCTAAAGATTTCAAGGACTTCATAAAACTAAAAAAGGACAGTTTTCTCTGCTAGTGGTGTTGGTTTTTCTGAAGCCCTCGTGACTTCATGCAATGATTTTCATGCTTGGCATCTGTAAATAAGGAGTTTATACTGGGAGTACTGACATGACCTTCTGCATAGAGGCATAAATAGCAGTCCTTTAAGGCACCCAGGAAAAGACTGGGTATTTTGTACAAATATTAGCCTTTGCATATTAAAAATAAATTATTATGGCAAGGCTTCCAACTAAAATGTGTAAATTGTCTAGAGCCTTTGTAGGCACATTGGGTGGTGAAACTTGTGGTTGTAGTAGTGCTGAGGGTGGGGGAGGAGGGTGTCTGAATGTACAAAACCATCATTATGAGGAAGCACCAAGGAACCATGTGCAGCACCCTACATTTAAAGTCTCCAAGGAAAGGTAGCAGCACTCATTAAAAGTGAACATTCAAATAGATTCTTATAAGGATGCCAACAAAAAGTTAAAATCATTTCCACTACTTACACAGAAGACATAAGAATGGCTTGTTTCAGTACAGGAAGAAAGTATTAAGAGCATTATCTTACAGTGCAATTAATTTTTATCCAAATCCAGCTGAGATGAACATGCACCACATTCCCATGAACCACTGGAGGCAATACACACATTTTGGTGATGCAGGGGTTTTTCCCCCTGGTTGATAAACAAAACAACCACAAATAAGGTTTTTCCCACCATGAGATGATCTAAATCAAAATTGCCAGTCTAAATAAATAAAGTAATAGAGGTGGACAGTGCAGCAATTCTGAAGTGATTATTCTTTCTGATAGGCACTGTGGGTAGCTGTATTTATCTTAGCTTTCTGACAGGAGTGATCTGTACTGTATCATAATGGTTTGAAAGAAAAACATTTTTCCTCTGGGGAGTTTGCAATGGGAAGCTTTCTTCCTCCATGAAACTCTGGGGTTTTTTTCAATTTATATATTTTTTAAGTACATTTGGGCCAAATACTTCCTAGATGTTTTCAAGCTGCCTTGTTAACTTTTTGTGGATGCCAGCTTAAAACACACACACTTTTATAAAATTCTTTTTAAAAAATATATATAAATTAAATAATGGAGTCATAGAATGGTTTGGACTGGAAGGGACTTTAAGGATCATCTCATTCCAAACCCTCTGCCACGGGCAGGGACGTTTTCCACTAGACCAGGCTGGTCTGAGCCCTGTTCAGACTGATTTTGAGCACTTCAGGGATGAGGCAGACACAGCTCCCCTGGCCAGCCTGAGTATGTGCATGTGTGTATTTTTAACCTGCTGATGAGTTCCTGAGGTCTCAGAAGCCAGTGTGAACAGCAGCTCAGCAGTGCTAGGGTGAGGAGCTGAGTGATAAGGGCTAGCACAGGAGAGATGACAGAGTTCAGGTCATTTGTTGGAGAGGCTAAACCAAAGTTAGTTCCAAATCTTGTGTTCTGAATGGTCTTTTTCTTCTGACAGACATGACAGGCATGCAAAATATAACTCACTAATTAAGTAATTAGAAAAAGAACATGTGTGGTTTGTGCTTCTGCCCCACCCAGTTGCAACATAGGATTTTCCAGGGTGAAAAAAAGTTTGTACATAAATCAAAAGTACACTGATTTTTTGTCCTGGTTTGGAGGACAGGTGTCTGCCAATAAAGGCAGAAGCTTCTCTTAGAAATGGAGAATGTACACCCCCTCCCTCCAAATTATTAGAATTTTGAAATTAAGGGGCTCTCAGGCAAAGATAGGGGAATTAGGAATAACAGTTCTTTACTAGGAAAATTAAAATAGGAATACAGTATTACAAAGAACAATCCCAAAACACTGCCAGAGTCAGAATCAAGCTGACACCCATCAGTCAGTCAGGGTGTTGGCAGCAGTCCCATTCAATGGTGGCTGCATCCTCCTGCAGTGGCAGATGTGGTTCAGCTGGAGCAGTGCTCCTGTAGAAGGTGCAGTTTCCTCTGAAGGTCCAGGGATGATGTGGAAAGGTCTGGTTTTCCTCTGGGATCCAGTGGAAAAAGGCTGCTCTGGTGTTCCAAATCTCAGTTTTTATCTGGGTAGGAAAGGCTTGGCTCCTCCCCCTGGCTGGAGCATCTCCCAGTGGGATGATGTAATTTTATCAGTCATGCACTGGGACTCAATGGCCATTAACAGGAGATATCTCCTGGAGGGAGGATGGGCTGTGGGAAAGATAAAGATGATTGCCCCAGCTGGTTTAAAGATGGCCCATTAGCAGAGGATATCTCACATGGAGATAAGGGTCACTGCCCCAGCTGGTTTTAACAGATGGTGACAGAATTTCTGGTCACATCTTGTCTTGCAACCTAACACGTTTTTCTCTCAGTTGAGCCTTTGTGGCAGGGATACCATAAGGTGTCATTTTGAAGGGGTTGGCTTGTTTTCTTGCCCCTGGGTGCTCTGTGTGCCCCTGGCAGTGAGTGTGCCCCTTGTCCCCGCAGGCTATGGCATCATGACCGACGGCTACACCACCTACATCAACGCCTCCACGTGCACAGTCAGCTTCCAGCCCACCAACCCTCCCATCATCTTCGACCTTCCAACCCCTCAAGGATCCTGAAGCACTACTGGGGAAGGTCTATAAACTGCCATTTTCTAATTGCAAAACTTACATTCAGTTACGTGTTTATTTCAAAATAGGGGCTGGGAGGGGATTTTGTGGGGAGCTGGGGATTTTGTTTTTGGGGTGGGGTTTGGGGTTTTTTTGTTCTTTTTATTTGTAAATTGCTGGTGCAAAAGAAACAAGAAGAAAAGTTAGAGGTTGTGCTTTTTGGAAATGCAGCATTCAGTTTTAAATTGATAAAGCATTGTGAATTTGTAAAATGAATTTTGTTTTTCAATAAATTTGCCATTGTAAATTGTTATAGTATTCTCGAAAGGACAGCCAAGCTTTCTTTTAATAAGTGAGAGACCTTATTTTAATATTATATTATAAGCTAAAAAATAGGCAGCAATTAAATACACCCAAATTTGCACAACTTATGTTATTGTCGGGGTTTTTTTAAGTGTCTTCTTTTTCCCTAGGTTTAAATGTTAACTTTTTCTCTCCATTTATATAAAATTTTTTAGTAGCACAAACAATGTTTTGGGGTGCATTTACCTCTTGACATGTGTGCATGTACTTAAACTTGTTTCTGTTCAGAATAGAATGCAGCAAGGGGAGAATAGACTTCTCAGTCATTTGTCTCTACCTGCTTTATAAAGACTGATCTAGATAGCCACAGCCTGTATGTGATATCTACCTTCTGTTGTTTCTTTTTTAAATTATTTTAGCTTTAAAAGACTGGGGGTGAAAGCTGCAAAGAGCAGGTATTTCATGCAGTAAAAAAAAATTGTAAATGCGGACTCCTTTTAAATATGAATTTATATATATATGTATTTTTTGTGCATTATAACTAAGCTAGGATTTAATATTGCCAGTATAGCATCTGCAAAATTATGCTGTACAGCACATCTAAATTATGAAGGATGTGACACATTTTTCCAAGTGCTCAAGGCCTTCAAGAGCCCGAGTTAAATCTTTGTTGTAGTTCAGGCATGTATAGAGTCAAATGGATACAATCAAGCCTAAATAAAATAAGGCTTAGTTGTCCTTTATATTTAAATATTCTTCTTGTCTTTTTTATTTCCTTTTTCTTATTTTGCACTGTGTGTAAATGCAATCTCACTAGCACAAAATATTGTTGAAGATAGTTATTTCTGTTCCACCACTGTAAATGCTATTGAGCTTTGTTCTGTTTTATGTTACCTTGTTAATGGAATTTAGAAAAGCAGTTGTTCTTTTAAATTTATTGTGATATTATATCTAGCGGCCTTTATATGCAAATAAAATTGCAAGATTTTTAAATATGTGGCTCAAGGCAATTTTGTGGTTTTTTGTGGCATGAATAATTTTGGGGATTGATGATAAGGGTAAGTAAGAAGTTTTCTATTTCTCAATAAATTTATATTGCAGACCATTCATCAGTTGGGTCAAAAGAGCACTCAGAGTTTCCCTTCTGTTTCTCTGCCATCATCTCTCTGTTCCTTTTAGACAGAAGGGATTTTGTCTTTAGGTGCTGATCAAGTTTGTGCTGTTCAGCCTTGTAGGACACTATTCCAAATGACACGAGGAGGGATTGATCAGGTAGTAACCTTTTTTTTTTTTTTCACTTTAGCACTGAGCTGCAGGTGTCTTATGCTCATCCATTCTGGGTTAAAAAATGAATAGAGAATAGGTGAAATACATCACTTTTTATGTGGATCTCCTGTCAGTTTGTGGCTACAATGGGATCCACCACTGGCAGGGGAATCTCAGGGCAGAGTGGTTCTGTGTATTCCAATGGAATGACAAACACTGCAGGACCTGCTGGTGTTGCTGCATACAGTTATACAGATAATAACAGAGTCTTATTCCAGAGCAGGAGTTGTGGCTGCAAAAATCTGTTTTCAAACATGAGAAAATAAGGCACAGTTTTCATGAATCTGCATCTGCAGCAACATCAACAATACCTGGAGAGAGAGCATCCCCGTTTATCTTAACAGGATGTTAACTTTTGACATTATTTTGATACAAAGGTTATAGACAAGTCAAATCCAAGGCTCTTACAGCAGAGTACAACTTAGAGAGCCATGTATTTTGATGCAACATGCATGACACTTATCTGTGGAGTTGGCCAAAATCTTCAGATTTATAACGCTGCCATACAAAAAGCCTTTTTTTGGGAAGAAACTGCTGAAATCTCTTAAATCTTATTCTTGTTCTGTATGTGGAATTTCTTGTCAGGTTTCCTCATGAAATAGACACCTTCACTCCCTAATGAAATCTCACTCTGCTTGCAGTGCTGGTTATTTTATCAATTGAGCCAAAGGAAGAAAGGTCACCAAATATTAGTCCTTGTTTTTGGATGTGGATGCAGGATCTGTCTTGTGGGCTTTTTTCAACTAGCAGTGAGAAGATGATGAAATTAGTTTTGACAACCACAGCTTTGTCTACTGGCAAAGAACTTTTGAGATGTCTGTGTTTGGAGGACAGCAATTCTTGGGGCACATAGAAATCATGTATGTTGCACACCTTAGATTATTCTGTTTCACTGGTCTGTTTTCACTGCTCGAGGAGGAAATACCCATAGCCTCAGGTGCTCTGTGGTGCCATGAGCTTTCAGATGAGCAGAGAATAGCCACTCTGTCTGTGCTGCCCTCCAGCCTTCTGGAGAGCCTGGCACTTCTTCATCAGCTACAGCAGGTATAGCCCATGGCACCAGTCTGTCGTGGCTCTGCCTCTTAATAAAAACTGGGCTATTCCAAAAGCAAAAACTCCAGGATTTGAGCAGACTTCTGGCAGCAGATGAGTGGGTGGCAGTGGAAGTTCATCCAGGAGCCTGCCTTGGGTAAGCTGCAGTGCTGTGAAGGAGCAGATCTGTAGCAACCTCTGTGAAAAACTCTAAACTGGCACCTGTAGCCATAGATGTCCTAAAGGTGTGGGTATTGGTTTCAGCTCTTTGCCATGTGGCTTTTTTGGCTGGGTGGTGCAGCAGGTGTGTTCTGCACTGGGATGCACTGGATTTGTAATGAGGATAAGATTTTCTCCTTCCATTTAGGAGATTGTGATCAGTTGATGCTGGTGCTAAATGCAGCTGTTAATTTACAGAAATCTTCAGGGCTGCTTTCTCACCCGGGTTTTTCTCCTGGTATTTTTTTCCCTCAGACTCTGTCAGCTTCACCTTGCTGGTAGTTCAGCACTGAGCTTGTTCTCCATGCCAGGGTATTTTAACTTTTACTCCTTTACTTTTTTTTCTTTCAGAAATTGATCTAATTTTCTTCTTCTGAAGAAGTCCTCATTTTGGCTAGCAGCAATTACAAAAAGGCCAGGGAAATATTAGCAGTTTGGCTTTTTTTTTCTTTCTGTTCTCCTTGGAGATTTTGAAGTGTATAGGTGTCTGTGCTGTCACAGGCAGGTAATTTTCCTTTTCTGGATACAAGCCAGGGTAACTGGGACACAGTATGGTTTGTAGAAGTTTGGTTTCACAGGGAGGCAAGAGTGTGTGATGAATCTGCTTCTTTTCAAGGATCTTTCACTGCTAAAAGTAGCTTGATACATGCATGCAGAATAAACCTTGGGTAATAAGTCTTCCTTTGGGGTCTGCCCCAAGCTCATTGCACTCACCAGGAGTCTCTCTATTGACTTCAGCTGGCTCCAGATCAGACACCTGGCATCTCCCTGGGTTGTGTTTCTGTCTGTTACTCATCCTCCAAGCTGCAGGAGAGATGGTCCTTGGTTGAGATGCAAGACCCCTTTGGCAGGAAGAGGGGCCCACCTATTGTAAGTGCTGCATCTTTCCAAGTGATTGATTAACAGCAGTGCAGTCGATTAACCTTTCCTCTTGTGAGAGCAGCTTCCATCTCCTCATCTCCATAAGGCTGAGAGCAGCCAAGGCCTTCAGCAGGGGAGGGCTGTGGAACAGGATGTTCCCCAGAGGTGATTGGTTCCCAATTCTCTCTGCATAGTGAATTTAGTGAATTCAGCAGACCTGGGGGTCAAGCATTTATTAGGCTAAGAGGCTGTCAAATCAATCTGCTCTACTCCAGGCAAGTTCTACCAGGAGAATGGGTTCTGCCAAGACTGTGTCTAAGCAATGGATTGATGGCTGACTCCTGGTTTAAGCTGCCTTTCTCTTTTCCATTTCCCGTGAATCAGAGTTTTTCCCCTCACTGACACCAATATTTTCTCCTTAGACAAATTTTATTAAGGAAACTCTTGGAAACTATCTGTAATTTAAGTCACAGGGAAAGTTCCATTCCCTTCTTTGAGACCTTGCTTTTTGACCACATATGTTCAAATTATATTTCTGGATTTTTTTTTTCACCCCTTCTCTCCCCCCTTCTTTTTTTCAGCTTAATAGTCTCTAGCAGTTGTAGGCAGGCAGGGATTCTGATTTTTCTCTGCCTAACATCAAAACATCTTAATGGAAAGAGAAATGCATTGTAAAAGCAAGTTCATTTTCTTTCCTTTATCCTAATCCTAACTTCCTTGCAGATTCCTCATTTGCTATAACCAGGCTGTTGAGCACTGTCATCAGCTAATTTACTTGAGGTACTCAAATAAAGTCATGTTGTGGTCAGGCTTTGGACAAGGACACCCTCTGCAGCCCTGTGGGCAGGTTCCAGCTGTCAGAGCTCTGCCTGATCTGCAGAAACCAAAGAAAGGGACTCTAACACCTGAGTGCAGCCTAAGTGCAGCATGGGAGACTAAAGTCAGGTTTTAACATTTTCATCTTCGCTTCCTGCCAGCCTAATCAAGAGAAAATGCAAGAGAAGTCTGAGTGAGCTTAGTGCTCTAAATCAGTTTTCAGTGATCCATATTGATTTGTTTTTTCCCCATCTAGTTATCCCTTTCTGTCCCTCCACCTCTGCCAGGAGCCAGCCAGTGCTGCAATCATTCTATTAGGATGTGGCTATAAGGATACATCTCATTTTGTTTTACCTCTTGTTTTCCTCAGGCTCAATTTACTTTTGGTTGATTATGGAATAGAATCAGAGGAGACTTTCATTTCTCTGTGATTCTCACTACACAGTTCAGTCACTTATTTTGTGAAGGTTTACATTCATGAAAGAGGGGTGTGACAAACACCTGTGCCTGAGTTTAGGATAACTGAATGAACAGCCCATATTCATCTCCTCAAACCACTGTTTGTAGTTCTTCTTTGGGTAGATGTCAGTGGTACAATAGGACTTGTCAGATTTATGAACTGAGGAGTTGGGACTGCTTAAGTCCAAGGAGTTTAGATAGATGGCAACATATTCCAAAAATTAGACTGGAAAGCATAGACTTAAAAGTATAAAATAAAAGATTTTGTCTTGCTCAAATTGCATTAAGATGTATTTTTTTATTACCATTACTATTGAAGTGGCTCAGAAGTGTCAATCTGTTGCCAAGGGCCCTCAGTTACTAAAGGAGCACCACCACAAATTTCAGGGGTTTTGCATGCTGTGCTCAAGCATTTCCAACATTCACTGTTGTGTAGTGACTGCAGCAAAATATTTTATTTTCTGGTGAGTTACTGCAGTAAGAATGTAAACTTTTTTATGAGCACTGTCATAGCTTCTTTAAGAGGGCTGAAGCAGGTACAAAATCTGCATTATTGTGAGATACAAACTGCAGCTCTGTCAGTAGCACCACATTGTTATTGGATTTGTGTTGGGAGGTATCTAGAGAATTCTGGAGACAGCATGTTTGAGCATCATATTGACACTGCAAGGCTCAATCCCAGCTCTGGCTGGGAGAGGGGCAGTTCCTAAGAGGAGCTAAATTGTATTGATTAAGGTCTGCTAATCAACAGAACAACTTGCACAAAGTGCTATTGAATTTTCTGCAGAGTTGAGACTACAAAATACATAGACTTATTCTTAATCAGTTATATTACATATAAAACTTAGAAATCCAAGAGATGTATCAGCTTGGAATGAAATTCAGGTGGTTTATTTTTATTTGTGGTTTGTGTTTCTGTTATCAAATTGAGGCCAGACTTTCAGCTGTGTTTATGTTGCCAGTAAGATGTTACTCTTGAGCATCCCACCACTTGTTGTATCTGGAAGCACATTTAAAAAAAATTCTGGTTTTTTTGCATGCCTTATAAAAAAAAATCTTACCTGTTCTAAGATTTCTCTGGGGCTGCTGTAGGTACCAGTCCGACTTCAGCAGAGGGGATAGTCAAGAGAAAAAATTTACTTTTCTTAGTCTAATGCCCTACAGCAAACTGCCAGCTCTGTGAATAAAAGCTGGAGCTCTCAGCTACGCTCCAGGAGCACAAAGACTTTCCTGACTTGGTGTTCCTTGTCAAACATGGTCAGAGAGCCCCTTTACTGTGGAGCCTGAGTCAAATAAGAATCAGGGAAAGCAAAAAGCCAGTAACTGTGCTATTTTTATTGTTAGAGCAGCTGTGGGAGGAAAACCAAGTTGATTAGCCACAGTTACACCAGTGGTCTGTAGCCAAACTGAGGATGGAATCCTTATTTTCTGATCTGCCTTTTTGCTGCTGTTCAGTTCCTCAGAACTTTGTATTTAGAAAGATCACACAATGAGAATGAACCAGGTTTCTAATCCTAATTTGGAGAAACAAAATAATTTAAAAGCTCAGGAAAGATTCCAATTAAAACTATCATTTGAACCAATGATAACCCATAGATAACAGAAAGGGCAAACTGGATTTCCAAGCTAAAATAAACAATTGGCAAATGTTAGACAAACAGTATTTTATGACTTGTTTACCATAATCTTCCTTCTTAAGGGTGTGTGCCAAAATGCCAGGGCAGGAACAATTCCAGGACTGTTCCACCCCAGATTTTCTTTTGTTTGGAGAGGGGAGGTGGAGCATTGGAGGGTTTTTTTCTGTGTGTGTGAAGTAGTTCCCAAGCCACTATTCCTTAGTAGGAAGTGCTCTTTGTTGAAATCTTAATCCCAGTTTCCTTTTTTCCACACCAGCCAGTTGGACTTGTACATGTCACACAGTAAATTTTTTTTTCTGAAACTGCATTTTGATAGATTTTTGTTCCCAGCTTAAAGCCAAGCCTGAACAATGGGGGCAGGTACACGGCATGGTTGCACTGATGATTTAGAGTTTGCTGGCTTTTATATGGAACAAGAGGAAAGCTGGTCTGGTGTCAGCAGTCATTACCTTCTGTCTGTGATGTGCTTTCCTGACACAGTGGCACTTGAGAGGCTGCTTTGTAACCACGTTACTATGAAAACAGACTTTTCCAAGGAACAAATTATCCATCCAGAGTGCACTAACCATATGCAGACAGCCCCAGCTGTAGGTCTGGCTTCCACTGGTGTCATTTACAGACCTGAATATTTGTATAAATGCCAATTAAGCTGTGGTAGCACTATTTGTCACAGAAAGCTTGGCCATATAATAAAAATACCTCATTTTCTGTTGCCAGACAATTTGAAGAGGGCTTCTGCTGCAGTAAATCAGCCTTGCATGGTTACAGGATTGTGAGATGAAGTTTCAGCATTTCTGGGGGTCTGATTTTGTGGAGTTGGTGATGCTGCTCGTGTGTGTTAGGGATGCAGGGCTGGCTGCTGTGAAAGCACACACAAAACAGTGAGACCTGACAAGCTGTAAGAGCACTTCTGTGGGGCAGAACAATCCTAAAGCCAAGAATAGGGCAATGGAAGAAATGCTGGAAGTGTGTCTAGTGGATAACACGAAGTTTACTCCCTTCCCCCAAGCACACATTCAAACACGAACATCTTGACCCTCAGCAATTACAGCACTGAATTTAGAAATTACTGTGAAGGACTGTGCATGTGCCTATGAATCATCTGAGTCATCCTGCGTGCTGACTTGTGTGTTTAGTCACTGAAATAGCTGTGTAAACTTCCCTGGCCTCTAAAAATCAGTCTGTGTACATGCTGTGGAGTATTTGTTACTCCACACATAGATTGACGCCATGCTGGTAATTTGATATCTGCAGCATGCTGTACCTGACCTGCCATCCAGGTCAGCTGGTTCTTTCCCCTTTGAGAAAAGATAGTAGCTCTTCATGGCAAGTGAAGCCTCTCTAATCTTCAACCACTGTCCATTTACACATGAGTACATAGGTTAAACTGCTCATAAAATGATAGAATCATGTGAGGAGTAATACAAAGTGGCAGTAGCAAAACTGAAAAGAGAACAAGCAGTGGCAATATGTTTTAGCGTGTGTTTGCATTCACAGCAGCACAGCTTTCCTCCAGGATACAAATAAAGAATATGAGAATTACAGGAATGATTACCTGAGTCAGGCAGTTTCCCAAGTCCTTTGTCATCCCTCACCCTCTGGAAAGTTGCTGTGATCCTGTAATGATCACTGGACATTATTTTTTCATTTGGGTAGTTTGTCCAATATAATTCAGCCTCCATGGACTTGCAGCTCATCCCTATTGTAGTAGGTCACCATATGTTTCACATCTGGTCCTACAAAAGAAACCACATTACAGATGACAACTGTTTTAGGGCACAGCCTCCAGAGACTGATAACTGTGACTAGCAGTCTTGACAATTTAGCAGTTGCATTAATCAGCATTAAAATCTCATTTTACTATTACAGGCATAATTACTACTAATCCAAATGTTGACCAAAATAAGCAATTTCACAAGTTTTGTTATTTAGCAAGCTGATATAGACAATTTTTTTTTCTAAAATGCAGGCATTTAATAAAAAGCCAGCAGCAAATCCACTGCAGTGTCTCATCCAAAACTGTTGGACCAAACTGACCTCATCAGTGATGATAGAGCAGAAGTGTAATCAGAAAGCAAGCAAAGGATGTAGGCTTCATATGTATGTTTTTCAAAATTCAGATCTTTCATTTGTCATGGAGGAAAGTGCTGCTTTAAAATTGCCTGGAATATCTGAATATTTCCTCTCAGGTGAGTATTTCAGTTTACATTTGGGATCTGACCCTGGCTTTTATTGGTGAGGGGAAGGGAAAAGAAAAAAAAAAAAAAGAAAAAACAGTTTACAGACAATTATATGCAGGGAAATTATGTCTCCTCTTGCCTCACATAACACATCCTGGAACCCTCAGGTATTTAAAGTTTGAAACACTTTTTTCTGTATGTTTCCTGTAGGGGATTGAAACTTGTTGCATCTTCTTTTCTTGGAATACTTGAAGTCTTCCTAAGAGGATAAAACACAGGAGCCTGGATTACTCACTGAGTGCCACGTACAATTCCATGTTTGTGGTTCTCCAATATCCTGACAGCCTTTTCCTGTCGTACATCCACTAAAACATGAACAAGGGGAGGCTATGCCACGTGGGCAGGAACATTCTGACTCTCAGTAGTTCTTATTGAGAGACAGCTGCCTGCAGAAAGCCAGCCTGAAAAACTGAGATAAATGTCTTTGGAAAGAGCCAGGGAAAAATCATTTGGCTCTCTTCTTCATTACTCATCAAATCAAAATCCATCCTGTGTATGCCACCACTGTGTGGGCTAGAAAAAGGAAACTGCATTCTCCTGAAGTAAAACTTTCTTCTTCCCTGTCGAAGAAAGGGTTGTCTTCTATTGAATTTACTGAAAATTTGCACCCCGGATTCAGTGTAGCAGCAAGGTAAATACACCTCTTTAAACTTCTGCAGGATCAGGGCTAATTTGCAGGTGGTTTGTTATCACTGGAAATGCTCTAAAGTCTGGAATTGCAGACATGCCTCTGCTCTGTGTATATCCTGTGGGCACCTCTGAGAACAAACAATTCCTACAGCACTTCCAGCTGAAATTTCCCCTTTTCCTGCTCAGGGGCAGAGGGTTGTTTCCTTCTCCCAACATAAGGGTGACTAAATGCATTTTTGACGAATGGCTTTTAGGTACTATTTATTGCCAGGTTTTAAATTTTAAAATTCTGCCATTTTAAATTAACTATGTTACAGCTACAAAGCAAGGAAAGACATTTATCCCAGGCACTGCAATTAAATTTGGTTTTCTCTAAATCCCACCTTTAAATAAGGTTGCTGTTGGGGTAAATGAGCAGGGATGCTGGCCTGGAGCTATTCCATGGGGCTCCCCTGAAGGCCACCTGCTGTTTTCCCTGCCAGGTTAGACACTGGAGCAGGAGGCACTGGACATCCCTTGAAAACTCATTTTTTCCAGCTGGAAAATACAGGTGATGTACTGGATTCCGCATATGAGCAGCTCTCCAGAGCTGAAATTTATTTTAAGCTCTGCTTATTTTTAGAGAGGTTTTTGCTGTTGTTGTCAAATCTATGCTAAAGCAATTACTGTCTGTGAGGGTCACCTGGAGTTCAGTATCATTGAGAGACTTGGAGCAGGACAGTGAATGGCATGAACAGCTCCCTTCTTGCCCTCCCTGCCTCCTTGCTTTATTTTATTTTTTTCCAAATGAGAAGCAGGTTTAAGCCCTTTTCTTTCACTGCATCAAGCCATGCTGTTGAAAAATCCCTCCTCTGCTCCAAGTAGCCAACTCCCCCCAAAATGCAGACCCTGACATTACTGGGAGCAGCTCCAGTCTCCTTTTGCCTGGCCCCTCGGGGGTATTGAGCAAGCCAAGGTATCATTAGTTTCAGAGCAATCCACCGAGACAAGATCTGTTTTGACACACAGTCTGAAAGGGATGAGCCGAGATGTGACAAAGAGCAAATGAAAGCCAGAGCAAGACATAAACATGGCCATCCAAGGGAACTCCTCAAATCTGCTTTTCCCCCTTGATCAGCTGCTCCTTCCCTGTCCAGCTGAACGGGTAGGCAGGGAATTGGGCTGTGTGTCACTGTTGATGAGAGCAAGCACTCCCCCTGGGAACCTCTGCTGCCTCCATGCAGCTTCATTTCAGCGTTTTCTAACTTCCCTTCAGGGCCATAACTTTTACATTTAGATGACTAAAGAGACTGATTTTTCTACTCAGTCCCTTGGCTGGAGAATCACCATGTAATGCAAGACAGCTGTTCCTGCATCTGAGCACTCTAATACCAAGAACTTGCACAAAGAGAGAAACCTGCACTGGGAGGAGTAGGATGGGCACAGCAGGGATGCTGGGCTGGCTGCTCAAAGGAGCCACAAGGACCATTTTCTGAGTCTGTGTCAGAGCCCTGTCCATGTCCTCTCCACCACAGGTAAGTGCTACATTCCTGGTGGGAAAGCCACATATTGCTTTTCTCCCTGCCACAGAAAAGCAGCATTCGTGTGGAGCTGTCCCAAAATGTGTTCTGTCTTAACAGTCGTGTTCCAGAGAATAGTAGGATGGATGTAACTCTTGTTTGAGGGGGAGAGGAAAGTTAAAAAGAAAAACAACCACACAACTTTAATCAGAAAATTGCCTTATCTTTTTTTGCCTTTTTTTTTTTTTTTGAGGAGTTACACTACTCTATTTAGAGCAGCTGCAAGTGGAGGGCTATTTTACACCTGTGTAATTTTATATGTGTATAAATACAACCTCCTGTTTTCACTTTTAGATGTGTGTGTGTAGACACCACAAATGAAAGCCTGCTGATGTTTTGTGCATTGACAAACATCCTCAGGTGTTAGGACAGCTGTTTTTGTGGCATACCCACAAACACACACACAGACCTTGAGGACTTTTTTCATTACACCCAGCCATGAGAATTTTTAATAACAGAGCTCAAGAAGTTTCAAGAGATTTATTTTCAGCATGTCACTCATGAAAATACCTGCTCATAGATAAACCTGTTTATTAACTCAGAGTGGTGATTATAGGCAATCCTCAGATCACACCTCTCAGACATTATAAAAAAGCCACAATTTTCATCACAGATGGATTTTGTAAGTCCTGTGCAACTGCAAATGAGCAAAGTTCTGCTGTTAACCTCCAAATTGCAGGTAAGCTGCTGGTACTGGTCAGGCATGTGGGTTTTACTTGGTAAGTGAGAATAGAACCAAAATAAGAGTTTTGATTCCACTTTTGGTGGAATTATAATACACGTTGTTCTCTGATCATTATTCTCATATTTAGTAATGAGAAGTCTATCAGGTGAACACAGCAGGATTAAAATAATTCCCTGTGGAAGAGGTGGAGGCCTTCAGGAAAGGGCCAGGCTTTATTGTCTGTGAGGGTGCTGTCAGCATAAATAATTATCATGAACTTCAAGCAATCAAACTTCATCCTATTGAAGGAGCCCCATTAAATGCTCAGATTGTTCTTAATTTGATCTGGTGCAGTCAATTCCTGAGGGAAGCAGAGACTGCAGAAATCAATGTGGCACTGCTGAATAAGCTGGGGTGTCTTGGTCATGTCTGCCAGAAGAAGTGGAGCTGCCTAAGGAGGGAGGTTGTCTCATCCAAAATGCTCAGGAACCACTTGAACCAGAGGGCTGAGGGAAATCAGGCTCAAAACTGTTTCTTCTAAAGCTTGGCTGAGCTGCTGTTCAGCTCCTCTCTGAGGTTTCATTGTCCCCCAGCCAGGTTGATGATGGCATCTGCTCTGCCATGAGGATGTGTAATGGTTTGAAAGCAAAACCTGTGAGAGACTCCAAATCAGAAATACAATTTAATAAGAGAAAAAAAACAGAGAAAAAATAAAAGTACATGCAATAGTACAAAAGAAAAACCACTGAGAGTCAGAACACAACCTGACACTTGATAGTCAGGGTGGTGGTAGCAGTCCAGATGAAGTGCTCTTGTTGAACAGTGATCCTGTAGAAAGGTCTGGTAGCTCTTGTCCTCTGTGATCCAGTGGGTAAGGGCTACCTTGGTGTTCCAAATCTCAGTTTTTATCTGGGTAGGAAAGGCTTGGCTCCTCCCCTGGCTGGAGCATCTCCCAGTGGGATGATGTAATTTTATCAGCCATGCACTGGGACTCCATGGCCCATTAACAGGAGATATCTCCTGGAGGGAGGATGGGCTGTGGGACAGATAAAGATGATTGCCCCAGCTGGTTTTAACAGCTGGCCCATTAGCAGAGGATATCTCCCACAGAGATAAGGATCACTGGTTTCTGCAGATGGTGATAGAATTCAGACTTTTGGGCACATCTTTACATTGTAACCCAGGGCAGGATGCTTTCCCAGCACTCACTCCATGCAGCTGGCAGGCTGCTGGGTGCTCACTGATGCCTCAGCTCTGACTTCTGTCTTCAGAGACAGGCACAGCATGATGCAGGCTTCAGTGCACCCCCTGTTCATTCTCTGTTTATAATTGTTCGAGTCAAAATACACTGCTGGTTTCAATTTACTGCTTTCTATGTCCCCACTCACATTTTCTTCAGAGGAAATAATGCAATGCGGGACATGAAAGGTGCTCAGCCATCCCCAGGAGAGCTCCATCACATGCCAGGGTTACTTGGGAAGACAAACACCATCACCCCCCTTCCCTCTTTCTTCCCCCAGCTCTGGGTGTGAGTGTGATGGTCTGGAATATCCCTGGGGTCAGCTGGGGTCAGCTGTTCTGTCTGTGTCCTCTCTGCACTCCTTGTGCAGTCTAATTGCTGTTGGGCTGGGGTGAGAGACAGAAAGGGCCGTGACACTCTAAGTGCTGCTCAGCAGGAAGGAAAACATCCCTGTGTTATCAGCCTTGTTTCCAAAACACAGCCCCACACCGGCTACTGTGGAGAAAATTACCTCTATCCCAGCCCAAAGCAGCACATGTATAAACACCCCCTCCCTAAATCAGGCCCTTTCACTGAGAGCTTGTTACACTTCTGGTAGCCCAGCAAAGTTGAAACAATTGGCACAAATTTTTGTTAGAACTTCTTTTATGTCTCATGATTTAAAAATCACGCTTTCACTTTGTTGTTATCCTATTAATCAATGCAGCCATATTGAAACACTTCTAAATAAAGTTTGTGGTCAGTAGATTATTTTTTCACCTCCTATTTTGATCACAGAACCATGGAAAAAAACCTTAACTTAAAAAGCAGCCTGAGAAATAAATAAGGACAAGGCCATTTACAAAGTAAAATGCCTTTTTATTTGAAAGCTTTCTGTTCTTCCCATTTACAAGCATGGCCCCTGCACGTGTGCATTGAGTTTTGTGGATCCAATTTTTTCACCAAAAGGAGAATATGAGATACTGCTTTCGAGTTCTGCCTCAGGTAACTGAATGTGTTTAATGTCACAAATGCTGCAAAGGACACAGATAAATGTTTTGCAAACAGATTTAATAGATTTTCCCTTTCTAATTGCTGGTTGAATATTGGGAAACTCGACCTAATTCAGAGTAGGAATAACATGCCCTAGTCTTTCAAGTGGGCTTCAGTGCACAAAGCAGCCTTGCTGCAATCCTGGGAGGTAAAGAAAGCAGGCTTTCATATCCTGTTAGCCTTTCCCCCCCGGCAGGCTCAGAGTGCACGCTCAAATCTGCACAGAGAGCGTGCCCAGCTTTCCCTGGCCTTTTCAAAATAAACCAACAAAACCCCGAGCTGGCTGGTCCCACACAGCCACCTTTTTGTGTGGCTTGTGACTGACTGATGTGGCAGGTGCTGCAGCAGCCAAGACAATTCTGCATTTCAGCCCATTGTTGCCACTACCAAAGCCTATTATCTGGGGTAATAAAGTCCAAGATTAGGGGATTCTGCATGTTTGTGCTATTCTCCACAAAACTTATCTCCTAATAGACCAGCTGCTTTATTAGGCCTCCCCGTTGTGTGGGGAGGATTCAGTGACAGCATTTGTCTTCCCAAGATACCATTATGGGGGCTGGATCCTGCTCTCCTGGGCATGGCTGGGCACCTGCCTGCCCATGGGGACTGGGGACTGAATTCCTTGCTTTGCTTTGCTTTCCCTATTAAACTGTCTTTACCTCACTTTCACCCTTCCCATTCTCTCCCCCATCCCTCCAGGGGGAATAAGTGAGTGGGGCTTAGTTGCCAGCTGGGGTTAGACCTCGACTCCTTGGAAAAAAATGTTAAACATCTGTAGCAGAAAGTACTCAAATGGAACTGCCAACCATCCATCACAGAGAATTTATGAATGTCTTCCCCTCACATCTTAAACCTTGCACTCACTGAAGGCCACAACACCCAGATATTATTGCCATGTATCTTATACAAACAGGGACTCAACTAACCTGAGGTCAGGGAAGTGGGGGAGCATGGAGATGCTGTCACTGTGTCCTCCTCCCATTTTTTTTTTTCTGTGGATGTATCCTAGATGCATTTTAATAAGTAGGAGCTGTCAGTGTAACATCTTGCCTTCCTCACATCGTATGTGGGAACGTTGAAATAAGATTAGCATTTCATTTTTGTTCCAAAGATCTTGGAGTGTTTTGAGGGACAGGAGCAGACTGGAGAATGGAATGGGAACCTGACAAAATCCAGCAAGAGCAAGCACAAGTCCTGCACTGTGGAGGGACTTTGTTGGAGTGAGCACAGCCTGCAGAGGAGGTTATTAAATGCTGTCCTCAGCATTTGTCACCTACATCACAACCCATATTGTGAGATCTGGGGTCCCTCATGTAAAGAAGGAGAAGAAATTACGAACTGCAGAAATTATTTTATCTGACTTCTGCCTTGGCCCCCCTGCAATGGGAGTGTCCTTAATAGCCCCCCTGCAATTGGGGGGGAGCACAATAGCATTGTCAACACCCAAATCCCTTCATTGAAGGCCCCTGGGATCAGATCTTGCCATATTTTATAGCTTCAAAATAAAGACCAGAGCTGGCAGCCTTCATCTTTGGGGATGTCATTACCTTTTAATGACTTTAATTAGCAGATAACACCACCCCTAACTGAGAAACTGAGTAGTCTTTGTGACTCACATAGCAAAGCCAGAATGAACTGTCTTAAGGTTTGAGAACAGCCTCAAATATCACTTATTTCCATCCCTGATTCAGACACTTTGTCTTCAAATTGGCTCAAGAAAGCAAGCACATCAAAGATCAATAACACTTCAGGGAGTGTGTGGGAGGAAGGGAAGAAGAGTAATGGTGAGATGATTCCCATATTACCTTGAGGCACATTAATATTTCTTTGGCCACAAAACACAGGTGAGCTGAACTCCAAAGCAAGGTAGATTTTGCTGCAAGATGCATAATACTTGTGAGAGCTAGGAGCCCTGCAGGTTTCTTTAATGGGCACCAAACATTTATTGAGAAAACAGGAAGGAAGAGTGCTAATTTAGGACCAAAGCAGTTGGCAGAGGCTCAGTGTATAACACAGCAATGCACTGTAACAAATGTAGGCAATAATGTGCATCATTCTGCACAGTCAGAGCCACAGACTGTAAAGACCAGGTAAGAATTAACCAAATAGCAGGAAAAAAAAATAGCAAAGAGGGTATTATCCTCCAGTAATTCATTTTTTTGGGAAAGGGCTGACTGGTGTGATTAGGGCTTGAGACCAGGGCACAGAGTGTGCACTCACTGTGGTGGCAGAGCCAGAGTTCACACTTCTGTAAGAGGCTTTGTCATAAGGCAACAGCACTTAATTTTGCTCTTAATGAAAAACGCCAGGAGATTAAGACCAAACTGAAGATTTCTACTGCCATCCTGGGATTTAGAGGTTATGCTGAAATCATTAATACAACCACTATTTGAACTCTTTTGATCACCAAGTATTAAATTCATCCCTAAGTACATAAATCCTAGGAAGCAGAAAAGCAGAGCGACCAGCGTTGCTGGTCCTTTTTCATCTGCTTTTCTCATCATGGCCAGTGGTTGTAATGTCCCTCAATCATCTCCTGAGCTGCATAAAGAGCCAATGCAGCAGTCCCTCCCCATAAAAAGCTCTCCTAAATTATCTTAGAAGACATGGTTTTTTTATTTTATTTTTTTATTTCAGACTCTCAGAGCATCCATTAAAATCTCAGGTGGCTTTGTTCCCTCCCTGGGGCTCCTGTTCCTGCTTTGTGCTAGCCCAGAGAAGCAGGCTTGGCCCCCTGCTCTTTCCAGCAAGCAGGTATTTCTCAAAGCAAAGTGCCTGGATGCATTTGCAGCACCCCCAGGTGTGCAGTGTGCTGGGAGAGGGTGAGACACGTTTCGTGGGTCACTATAGGAATGTACTCCTGTGCTGTGGTGATAAAGAAGAAAGCTTTTTTTTCTTTTTTTTCTTTTTTTTCTTTTTTTTTTTTTTTCTTTTTTTTTTTTTTTTTTAAGGTAAAATGAGTGTCTAATATAAAACCTGTGCTCTAAAGCCAGAAGACCTCAAGCCATTTATTAAACCAAAATCTCCATTGCAAGCAGATGAGTCAGCACAGTAGTCAGGGAACTCTAACAACAATTTGTTGCTGTTGTTTTAGAAGTTCTTAACAAATATTTCTGAGTCAGACAAAGGATTATGCTAATGAACCTCCTGGGCTTTTCCACAACTCTTCAAGACATTGGCCACATTTTCTACTAAAAGCAACTTTCTCATTAACAGGAAGACTCCAGAACACATGGATTCTCACAGAGAAATAATTCCTCTAATTTATTTTCTGACCTCAAGCAGTACTTGAATAAAGCTGTCACTCCAAAATATTATGGCATTGTTCTTCCTTTTCACATCCTTTTCTACCTTTGAAATGAATTCTCATATGAAACCCCTACTTGCTCTTGCAGCAAACTGTTTGTTGGGTTTTTTTAAGTGCCCCTCACCACAACACTGACAGCTCAGGTGAGATTACAGGGTCTCTTAGGAGGTGAAATGGACTTAGCAAGGCTTTAGACTTTCATTACTCAGCCAGAATGTGGAGTCTATCAATTACACCTGCATTGACATGCTGGTGAATTAATTGGAGTGTGTGACAAGGACAGCTATTACCCCGTGTTGCTCTGACAGCTGGGCTTGATATCAGGAATTTGTCAACCTTCCCCTTCACATGAGCTGCTGGGGGAACAGCTGAATAGACCAGGTGAGGACTTTGCAAGATTTCCCCACTACCCCCCCTCACCCCCAACAATCTCAACATCTGGTGACAACCTAAACCCTAAATAAAATTCTGGACATTCATAACATCAATAAGCAAGCAGCAATGGCAGACCTGTGCTATAAACAACCTCCTGGCTGGGCTGACAAAGCATTCCAGGAGTCAGAAAACTAATTCATTATCATCAGAAAAGTTAGCACCTTTTAGTAGTGACTTTCCATATGTCCTTCAAGTGGCAGTGATACTTATTGGGTAGGAGAATTTCCAGTTTGCCTGAGTTTGGGAACTGGCATTTACAAAGGTGTTGATCACTTAAACTTCACCTCCCTTAAGATCAGGAGCAAATTTGAGTTACATTTGGATGTAAACAGCCCTATAGTCTCCTTCCTCTAGAGGGAAATACCTGAGCTAGTCCCCAGCCTAGAGAGAAGAGCAAAAGCCAAGCTGTGGCTCTGCCCCCTCTGCTCCCCTTGATGCCTTGGGATTTTAGCTTTTATATTTTTCAAATCCTGTACTGCAAAGTGTAGTTAACTGTCTTCACATTTTGGTAGGACAAAGCAATCCCTCTGGGCCTGTAACCCATGGATATCCCACAGCCTCAGGCCAGGAACAGCATAAACAAAAGTGAGTTGGGGGGGAATTGGGGGAATCTGGCTTGATTAGCTGAAGCTGTAATTGGAGGATTAACCCCTGGTGTGTAAATGGACCAAATTTATATCTGTGAAAAGCTTATGTCCATCTTGGGTGTAGCCTCAGAGGCTTTTGACTGCCCAAGGTGTACCTGTTTGAAAGCCTTTAATAAATACCCACTTTATTCTCTTAATCCTGTCTAGCCTCTGTTCCAGGTAGCCACACCAAGGGACCACTCTCTGCTGGGCACAGAGAGGGAGAAATGGCTCAGAAGCAAATCCTGAGATATGAAACTCCATTAGGTCTAGAGCTTACCACCAGTGACACATAAAAGTTAATTTGTAAACAATTAGGATATGCCAAAGCTGGTAGAAAATAAAGACTTATAGCATTTCTGTAAAAAGGATAAAGGAAAGATGTCCCAAATTTCCTAATTCCCCAGCTCAGCAAACAAGTCCCAGCTACTTGGCTTTCCCCAGATCACAAGGCAAATTGCACATTTACCATGGAGAGATTTTTCTTTGCATAAAATGACATTATTTTTTTTAAGTCTGGAGGGTTGGTTTTCAGCATCCATTGCCCTAAGAATGTCAGCAGGGACAGACTCCATTGGTCTCTGTGCAGGTGATAATTCCTTTATCCACAGCTGTGGTTCCATTCCCTGAGAAAACACAGCAAAGAGGAACTGCTGCCCTTCACCCACCAGCCCTGGGTTAACTGTGAGCCCTGAACCCACACTAGCACTAGCTCTGGAAATTACTGGTCTTTTTAAGATATAATAATGCAGCCAGGTTTTGATTTTTTCTTCTTTTGCTAGGAAGTGGTACAGAGCAAAGATTCCATCACCCAAGGCTTGGTGGAAAGATACAGAAGACACACTGTCATGGTGAGGGGAAATAACTGTGACCAGCTCATTAATTTTCTTTGACCAGTTCATGTGCTTGTGGCCAGCAAAACCATTTTATCCAGTACATGGACATGTGGCTACCACCAAACTCCTTTAGCAGGTAACCCAAGAAAAGTAAAGTTTGAAAGGCCCTTTACAACACATTAAAAAAACGAGCAGAAAACAATCTGGCAAGCTCAGTGCCACAGATTCTTGGAGGAAAAACTGGCCCTGTAGTAGCCATTGTTCTACTTTCACAGCCAAGAGCTGCTCACCTGGACACCCAGGGCTGGAAAAAACACAGTGATGCCTGCCTGCCTTGGCCTCAGACCACAAAAAATGGATCCCTGGACTCTTGTTCTGCCTTTCAGCCAAAATAAAATTCCCTAAGCTGGGGGAGGAATGCAAGGGGAGCAGCTTTCTTATTGCTTCTACATCTGGCTGCAAAGCTGGTAAATGATAAACTGCAAAAACCTGGAAATGTGCAATGGACAAAATGTATCCCAGTTTTTGCAGATTTGGTGATATCACCTCCAATTTAAAGGGGTATTTTAAACAGATGGTTCAATCAGCAAGCAGAGAAAGTTGCAAAAATTAAATGCAGTTCAATGGTGAAACATTCTCATTTTTGAGGCACTACCTTGAATTATGCAGCAGTGCATCAAACTAACTTTCAAGTCAAAGTGACCTTTGGTCAAAGTATATTGAAATAATCTTACTTTATAAAATATTGGTTAGGGGAAATCCCCCCAGCACCTGGCACACATAGATTTTGCCATTTCAGGAACTTGTCTTACCAAATGAAAAAATGCAGCCTTGTAGGTGTTCATTAGCAGCAGAAGCAGCACGGGGATCCATACATACAATTAGTGTGGTCAAACTGAGGTGTTAAATTACCTAAGCAAGAACTGCACTGGTAGGTTTCTCTTAGGAAAAAAAAGGATGGTCAAGTAGACATAGGCAGTAAGATTACCTTTAAAATGTTTTACTGTAGACCTAAAATAGCTATCCAGCTCTGAAAAAAAGAGTAAAAATAAAAGAGGGAGAGAAGGGGAGGGGGGAAAGAGAGAGAACATAATTTCCAAACCCTTAGCTTATTTTTAATTTATAGTCCTTGGAAAAAAAATAAGTGGATAGCCCAATCATTTATATGCCTGGGCAAAAGCAATACATCTATATAAAAGTACAGTGATATATTTCTGTTGCTAGTTTAATGTGCTGCTCTGTGCCCTGTGTGTTCTGATTCATTGGAGAGCAGCAATCATGTCGACAGGAGCTGTTCTTCAGTTCCCATCAGCGACAACTAAAGGCCAATTCAAGGTTGTGGTGGGGTCATGAATCTAACACAGTCACTGATGGAACAATTTTCCTTCTGCATGGCACTGTCAGTGGGACACAGAGGGAATATACAGCAAGGACTGCTGCAGGTATGTCTTGTTTCCTCATCCTTCCTCCCCTCTCCCAACCCCCCTCCCCTTTTTTTGTTTTGTTTTTAATTTTTGGCAATGATGTGTGCTGTTAACAAGCAGCCTCTGGGGAATACAGAATACAGAAAATAAGAGAGGAATCTTCTAAGCCTTTAGGAGCCCAGCATACTCCTGTGCAGGGCAGCTCAGCAACATCAGTGTGAAAGCTGGATGCACTCCAAGACAATCAGATGTGCAGCCTTATAAAGAAGAGAGGTGCTGGACCAAACTCCACAGTGTTTTCACCTCTGGCCCACCACCCTTTGAGTTAAATAAAGAGGTATTTTTATCTGGCTGTTGCTGTCCTCCTGTGGTGTGAAAACAAGACCTGAATTTTGCCTGACAGTATAATTTTCCCGCATGGATCACCTATATCCTAGGTGATTCTTCCAGTGAGTTTGGCACAAGTTGAAAACAAAAAGCCAACTCCCTCTATTATTTGTTCCAGGTATGTCTCTGAGAGAGGTGATCCTGAAGCTGGTGAGGGTTATTTTAGGTTATTTTGTTCTCATGCCAGAGGGAACTGCTGGGATCTGCTCTCCTGAGGGATCTCCCCAGCTTTTCCTTCCAAAATTAGGGGGTCCCCTCCTTGTTCTAAGCAGGTGAGACCCAGTCTGCCATTTCACTTCGATGTCCAAGGAAAATTCCATTGCAATTGACATGGAGCCATTTATGTCCTAATCAGGGATTTGTATTTATGAATAGTCAGGAAGGGCTGGAAGTGGGAAGAAGAGGGTTTGTGCAGCATTCCTGCTGACATGCAGGCTTCCCCAAGAGCATTCCCCCAGTGCTGTTAGCTCTCACTCATCAGGCCCTGCAGCTGCACACAGCTGTGTCTAACTATCTGATTTTTTTTTTTACTCTTGTTTATAGTGTTGTAGTTGCTCTTGATCAAACTGACTGCAGAAAAGATCCCAGCATGTGCTGAACTCAGAAGCAGAAGTTTGTGTCATCATCCTCTTCCATGTGTCTGACCCACCACAGGTGGGAAAAATGAAGAGTATCAAACCTTCCAGACCCCAGTCTTTAGCTCTTCTTTGGGCAGAATGTTTCACCATATTGATTTGCATTAAAAATGCTCCTCTGGAAATGAAAGATTTGCATCTGCCTCATTATTTTAGATCTGAGCTGGCAACTGAGTTAATATTAAAATGATAGATACACACAAATCACATTTCCTATGTTACAAATAACAGGAGCAAAGTGAATATACCAACATTAATAATTTACCTTTTGAGCTTAGCCCTTCTTTATTTTTCTGAGACTTCCACAAGCAGATTGCCATTTCCCCCAATTTATTCATTATTCAAATTCAGTCAACAGTTTAAAAGAACATGTTTACCTAACAGATAGCTTGCATTTTGCTTCCATTTTCACTGCTCAGTATTTATAACAAAGTGTGAGTCACAATTGTGTCATCACATAATATAATTCCTTTTCCTCAGCTAAATCAAAATGTAATACTTCTGGGGAAAAAGTACTACCAATGTGTCTATAAAAATCAAATTTCTACAAAAAACTTTCTATGTCTGAATTTCATCAACATTCATTCTGACTAACAACCACTTGGTTGTTTAGTAAATAATCATTAAAACTGGCTGAGCAGCTTTACTTCCTTCCTTCTCTGAAAAGAATGAAGGAAAACACATTTTCTTTCCTTTAGCCATCTTTAGCTTCTTCTGCCACCCAGTCCCTCCTTTCCCCCTGGTTAACAACAACAAAAAAGGCTATGACAGCAGCTGCCTTTTTAGTTGCCTTTTATTCACTTTTGAGCAGCAGCCTTTGGGGTTTTGCAGATCCATGGTGAAAGTGAAAACCAATAGTAAACTAAAGAAACACCAGGAGCAGAACAATAAATCTTTCACTCTTCCTCTCAATTCTTGCTTAGCTTTGCACTTCTCTGACCCAAGAAAAGCAAGTTTTTTCCTCCTGTTTTAGTTATTCTTTGTTAATTTCAAGTATATTCCTTATTTATTAGAGGGTTAACCAGACAGGGAACCTGTGCATAGAAGCTTGAAAAAGCACCAAGCAGATCTTTGCCACTTCTCCCCATCTGATTTTTAGCTGAGCATTCTGGGCAGCCTGTGCCAGTGCCTCACAGTGAAAGAAATTTAAATATGAGAGATGCCTTAATTCCATGGAGGATTTCTGCCAACCCGGGCTGAGGTGCTGCTAAATGAATGCAAGATTTTAACACCAGTACACACATACAGCTCTCAGAAAGGAGGAAAGGCTTTTCCAAAGAAAAATGGAGTTGCAGGGGATCTCTTCTCCTAAATCCATTCTGACTTCCAAATGGCAGCACTCTCTCTGCATTTTTGGAGGAGACAGAATAGATTTAGAAAGTGGCTGCTTATCGATTTATTGTCTTTATGCTGGACATGGGTTTTTATTAAAGAAAGCAGATACTCAATAGTGTTAACTAGTAATGGGAATTGACTTTTCACTAATTGCACAGAACCTGCCATTAATACACTTTAATAGAAAATAGGCTTGTGCATTCCAGATCAATCCAAAAGTCTTTTTTCTGAGTACTCTACAGACAAAGGACTCCACCAACAACATGGCAAAATAAGACATATTTATTTACTTATTATTCCTCCAGTTATTGAGATAGGGAAATACCTCCAGGGAATGAGGTAAATGCTTTACCTCAGCTGCTTTTCCACTTTCTGTTTGCTCCACAGGGCTCAGTCTTTCCTGGTCTGCTGTTCTTCCCCATTTGCCTAGTTTGTAAACAGAGGAGAATTTTGTCTGCCTCAGGTACTGTAGGATGCAGTAATAAATAAATGTTTTAGATGTAAGTATGACATGAGAAATAAAACAATTTATCACTTAATACAAATATGTTATGATTACTATAATTATTATTACTCTCATCGTTGTTATTAATCTTATTAGATTTGTTTAAAATGTTAATGTTATAAAACAAATTCTCTATGTGTTTAGTTTCACCATCTGGCTTCTCATTAGAAGGGCACAAAGGGATTAAGAGCAGCAGGGGCTAAACCCCTTCTGTGTTATCCTGGGTGTGTAGCTCTGTGGGGCTCAGCTGCCTCCCAGGACAAAACCATGAAACCCCTCTCCTAGGGCCTGGCAGGGGAAAGCCAGTGGGCACGGTGAAAACCACTGCATTTTCACCCAGGTGGTTTGGAACATTTGCTGAAATAAGGCTTGTTCCATGATGTATCAGGTACTTTGCATCGCCTGTCAGCCCCCTGCAGAAAAAAGATGAAGACAAACAAAAGAGGAATCAAGACTCAGCCCCTGTCCCACTGAAACCCTTGCAGGAAACGAGCCCATGTGCTCTCACAGCAAACAGTGGAGCAAATTGGAGTCCCAACCCTTTTTAGGCACTATTACCAGTCCAATAAAGCAGCTAATAATAAAGGATTGCTGCACTTAAATAAAACAGATTGGCAAGACCTGATAATCACTTCTGACGCTGAAGCATTACAGCAGCAGCCAGGCTCCTGGAGACAGGCAGGGTTTGCCAGCAGGGCTGGACTTCTGAAGGGTGGGACTCCATGACTTCAGCGGAATAAAGTTTGCAGCCCCTTTATAACCACACCTCCCATAGTTGTCAGCTGTTTTAGACCCTCTCTGAGCAGCTGAAGGAAAAAGCCCCCTTGCCCAGGGTACTGGCAGTGACACAGGGGCTGACAGAGGGCAATACTTTGTAATACTTTTCACAGGAAAGCTATTTTTTAGTTCTGTGCTCCCCTTTTGCTTCTTTATCTTGTTGCTGATTGTTTATCAAAGCAATGGCAACTCAAACTAAGCTCACCAGCTAAGGAAGTGCTGCTAGTTTACCATAATTACTACTTAAGTGTGTTATGATGCTGCTTATTAAAAACTACTAAGATATTATTAATTCATTGAAATGAATTTATGCCACTATCAATCAGTGATAAAGCCACTTGCATTTATCCCCTTTCCTAAAGTGGTAGTTCATACTGTAAGAGCCTACTCTCCTTGTAGTGCCAGACATGTTGCTTCTAGACACCTGCAGAAATGCAGAGTAACTTGCCCCACAGGAATGTTTTATTTAGTCAGACAGCCCTTTGAAGTCAAAGGGTAACCATTCCTGATCATAACCTTGGCTTTGCACTTCAAGTAATTATCCTTTAATTGCATTACTCTATTTGAAATAGAGTTGTAATTGGAAAAAAACAATTTGATGTTCCCTGATGCATACTCTGACATGTGTTATTTGTTTTTTATTCAAATATAAATGTTCTCTGTAATTCTATCAAAGAAAAGAGAAAAATAAAACAAAATTGAAATGTCAGTAGCAATTTTGGACATGTGAGAAGCATCAGCAACTAGTGCTGTGTGGGGAAAATAATATTGTGAAATGAGTGATGTCAGTGAAAAGAAGAGATGTGAAACGGGAAAGGGCTCCAGCTCTGCTCTTGCAGAAACTGTTGCACATTGTGATATCTAAATATTGATGCTGAGCCGGGTGCCAGCTGTATCTGAGTGATGGATGGGCCTTTAAAATTCCATTGAAGCAGAAGATGCAGGTTTCCAGCCTTCCAGCTAGCTATGGAATAATTACTAAGGCAAATCCAAGTCAATGGAGTGCAGGTCCCCTTTCCTCATACCCTATGGGGCAGAACACACTCTGAGGCAGAAAAGTGTTTTTATTTCTTCCTTCTTGGGCAGATCAGTGGTAACTTACACCCATGCCACTTGCAGCTGGTGTTTCTGAGAGAGGAGCTCCACCCAGTTGGGCTGTGCCAGCTGCACATTACAGTTCTAAAAGCACACGTGTGCACACAGGTTACTGAGACTTGAATCAGCCTCGGGCCATTTGGAGCACTATGCAGATAGAAATTAAATAAGTTACAGATACAATGCTAGTGAGTAGATTCTCCCACTCTGGAGCAAAACCAGTCCTTTAAACTAAGGAGTCAGCATGTGCTCAGAGGGATCTTTAGGGAACAATCCTGTAAAGCTTACCCAGCATTTTATTTTGGGAATCCCACAACAGAAGGCAATTTTATTTTAGGTGAACACTGTACACTCTGTGGCTGCCTTTCACTTCTTAGATCTGGGGCACAGTCTCTCCTGCTGTTTCACACGTAACCAGTGAGGGTGAATGGTGTCTTTGCCCAAACAGTCCCATCAGTTTCAGCATTCTTTCCTGACACATTTCACCTGGGCAGAATGCATCTCTTGGCTTGGCTTCCTCACTGCTCTGAGCCATTTCACTCAAGTCACCAGGGCTGTTAGTAGGAGCTCACTGCTGAGACATGGGACAGTGCAGCTGAGATTTGGGGCTCCCTCAGAGCTGATATGAGGAGCCTGCTGGAGGTTAGGCATCCTGCACGAGTGTATTTAACAGAGAAGCATCCCTGCTTTTTCTCGTTTCTTAGGGACTGAACTGAAACTCCCAGGAAGCAGCACAAAGACAACAAATGAAAACTAAGCCAAAAGATAATCACTCTTATTACAATGACTACTAAAAAGAGATGGTTGTCAAGAGAGAAGCTCCAGGAGCATTGAAGTCAACTGTCAAGATCCAGCCCATCTGACTGAAAACTGGCCAGCAAGTCAGCTGAGAGAGCACTGGCTTGCTATAAAACAGAAGGAAAGGAGCAGCTTGGAGGTTTGATAGTGGGGTTTTTGGTTGTTTGTGGATTTTGGGGGTGTTTTATTGTATGCTACAAACTTACAATAGAAAATGAAGTGAGAAGAAAACTCATTCACACCTGGATTATAAGCACTCTAATGCATGATTAATTAGAAAAACAAACAGTGAATTAACAAAACTTATGTTACTGAAATTTGATAAAATCCTATTTTCTACCTTGAAGCAAAGTAATTATGTTAAAAGATTTCTCAGACAACTTGTGAGCTCTTACAAGCTGTGAATGAAGTAGGATCTTTGAATTCCCAGTTATTTCTCTTTGAGAATTTAAGTTCTGATGTTCCTGGTAACCAGCTTACCCAGGTTGCACAGCTGATGCTTGCTGGTCCAAACATACATGCATATATATATATATATATACACATATATACATATACATATACATATATTCTTTTTAATATGTTAACTAATGTTGTCTACTACATGGCACTAATTCAGCAGCTAAAACACTCAATTGAAAAATAGAGCCATCAATTAAAATGCAAGAAAAATGGAAGAAAAACAAGGAGGAAGATCAGAAGATGATAGAAGAGAACTGGTTTTACTTCTGGCTGCAGGCTGGGGCTCTGCATGGACCCACTCTCAGGAGGTTGTGGTAGGTAATGCTGACATCTGTGGGTGAGATGGAGAACTGAGCTTATGACACAAGCTGTTAATACTTTCCTAACTGGAGCTCAGAAAGCAAAGTCAGTGTATGATCCAGATTTAATCTGCTGCCATGCACATGCAAAGGGCTACTGAAGGAAGCTGAGGGAAGAAGAGAAGAATTTTCTCACCACTTAGTTATGGTAGGAGAACCAGGGAGTGTGTGGCTGATTTTGCCAATTAGTGCAAGGTCCTGCTATGAGTGCCTTCTTGGCTACCCAATCCTGCATTCATTTCTCAGGCAGGAGATCTAAACCAAACTTTCATAGAGAAATGCAAATGTATCTATAAAAGTGTTGCTCTCCTTTTAAAGAGCTAGAAATCATTGAGGTGTTTGGGGATTGGGTGAGAAGCTCTTCTAAAGCCCAAAATGAAAATCAGCTTAAGTGCAGGTCTTGTACCTGAGTCAGCTATATTGCAACCTCATGCCTGTGGGTAACACTTTTCTTGTCCTGTGCTCCATTTCTGAATGTGCCAATGAATAATTCCTCTTTGAGGGGTCCCCTGATTCTGGGGATGCAGCTCTTGGAGGTGCACCATGGAACTCATGGACAGGTTTGCAGTAAGCTGATGCCCTCTGCTGGGTATGAGGGACTTGAAACGTGAACTTCCTATTTTAGAGTGGGTAATGGCACAAAACTCCTTCAAAGAGTGAATTGGACAGCTTAATGGCAAGGGTTCACACCTTCCTACGGTATTTTTTAGTTCAAGCTGGAGGACAGCTGATGAATTGAAATCTAATTGCAGCGAATGAGTAACAGTAGCTCTGGTTATGGTTTCCACATTGGTGAATACTAGATGCAACTTGTAATTAATGATCTTCAATATATTAATTTCAATAAACTGTTCCCCTACTATCAGTTATATTTAAAATAATCTATAATTTGAAGCTGGAAAGAAGTGTCTAAAAGAAAGTCACATTAGTGTGGTAATGACTGGTTAGAAACCAGTATAAAGACGAATAAAGCTTTCAGAATGTTTGCTGAAGAGTCATTGGGCAAAAAAAGACCTGGCTCATGAGGGACAAGCTACTGTATGTCAGCACATCCTAAATGCCACTGAGAGATCAGCTGAAAAAGGCTGAAACTGCACCTATTGAGACACAAACACAACAAAAGTGATTTTTAATTTTAGAGGAAAACAAAACTGGAAGTTGTGTTTTGTCACGAGACTGAGAACTCTAAGGCCTTGAAGCTGACTGCAGCTCACTGTAGCTGTTTGTCACACACCAGCTGACAGATGCACACTTAACCTCTCTGCAGCTGTGACACCATGGGATTCAGGTGAAAGCATTTCTGCAGTTGTCTATTGGTGCATTCTGGCTAATTTGAGTAATGCCTAGGAGAAAAGGCTAAAAGGAACATTAAAACAGATCTAAAACAAGTAAAATTTATCACCTTAACTGTTTTCTTCTTCTCCTTTAGAAGCTTTAATTCTGACTTCTGGATTTACAAAATTAAAATTTTTGTGTAGGTCTGTCCACTTCCAGCTCCTTCTGATGTCTTGAATGGTTAGAGATTCAGAAGTTAGAATAGTTAGTTCCTGAGGTAATAAATTTAACTGATTTTTTAAAATTCAGGCTGTGTCTAAGGATAAGGTTATAACATACATTGTAATATAATGGTGAAAAGTTAATGTAAACTTGCTCTTTTTAATTACCTGACAGCATTATACTGCTATTTGAGTATTTAACACAAATAATCCCAAGGGATACTTAATTGGTTTTAAACTTTTAAACTTTAAACTCTGGCAATTCTCACGGGGTCAACAGAAGAACCCTCACTGACTTTTAGAAGTTTGACCACGTTCTAAACTTAAAGTGAAGTTTGCTCTGTGTGAGAAAGTAAAGTGTTTAGAGTGTTAAGGACTGGCTTGCTGTCTTTACACCACAATTCTGGGGCTTCTGTTCAATAAACTCAAACTGATCCATGGAACGTGCACTCTTCATAAACCAGTCTTTTATTGTCATTGATTTTTGTCTCTTGAATATGTCAACTTTGACAAGGCACAAATTTTTGCAATTAATACCAAAAGGAAAGTCCCTGCATGCAGAGCTTGAAGTGCTTATGAATTTTGGATTTTATGGAAAGTAGTTGTTTCCTTGTCCTGCTTAGCAGGCTTAGCTGTGAGCAATTCTGGCACAGGCACTCACTTTAGATGATGACAAAGTAGCTTGTGTGGTGTCTACAAAAACAGCGAAAAGTGAAATTCATGCTGTAGGCAGTTTCAATCCAGCAAGATGGTGAAGTTTGACTTGTAACAATGTCTTTGAATAGGAGAACGGTTGTGGGGCACGTGGAACTGTATTAAAAACATGCTACTGAACTCAGTAATACACAGAAGCATTTTAAGTTTATTAACAATGAATACTGACAATTCTGGTCTAATTACAAAAACAATAAATGCACATAAATGATACAACTCTACCAGCTTTTTCTCCCTCACTCTCCTGGAAGTTACCTGTTCATTTTTTCATCTAATTCAAAATATTGCTTAAAAGATGAAACAGTGAGAGACAACTGACTACAACAACTGTCAGTGCTCTGACCAAAAAAGTGTCTGATTATTTTTATAACAGATTTAACAAAAATGTAGCATCTCAATGCTTATACTCCAGTAGGACCAGCAGATGTCAGCCTAACTCAAAGCATAACTTTGGATTTTGGCAATGCAACATCCATGACATCAAAACAGAAAAAAATCTGCTGAGCACACAGCAAGATTATACAACTGTACCAAGTAAGTCTTCAAGAAGTTAACAGTATTATTGAAAAAATGCAACCCAACAAACATGCAGAGCTTCCAAGTCATCAAAGAACAGGAAATTGATATAAAACACAACAAAAATGCAAAGAAAAAAAATGTTACTAAGACTTCATTTATGAAATCTTTCAATAACCCTTGTAAGAGTGTAAAAGTTTAATACGATGAGGACAGATAATGTATCAACCAAAGGTACTTCCCATTCATCGGGGTTTTTTTGGTAAGTCTAGATAACCTTTGGAAACAGACACTCATGTTCATTTCAGCTGCACAGAAACCTTTAAAACCAGTAAAGTGAAAAAACAGAGTTGAAACAGGCTGTTGAAATACTGGTTCAGTCTAATTACAGACTGACAACAGAGGCAAAATTATTTTAATTTTGTTCTACAGAAACCAACAAAGTAATCACAATGCCTTGACAGGCTAATTTCAGTATTTTAATATGAATTAATATTCTTACGAATTCGTAAGGATAACTTGATCTCAAATCCCAGTGACTGGGATGAGATCTGAACACCTAAATGCTTTTGACTCCTTTTAAAGTGAACAGGATTGGATTTATCAGTAGCTTCAGTGCTCTATAGAAGATACAGCATTCACTATTAATACTAGAAAGAGAGCTTTACTAATACTGCATGTAAATCCAATGAGAACTTTCATAGCATTTCACATAAAACAGATTGAGATCCTGAATTTGAGAAGGAGAAATGAGGGATACATAGAGATGGTTCATTCCATAAAACAATGTATGAAAGAACAGTGAGTGGCTCAGGATAGTGTACATTAGAATTTAGCATCTTGTACTTGAAAACAGCTGTATGGCTGTGTCCCTAATCCCACTGAGAGCGGCTGGTGCCAAATCCCAGCAGCTCCCATTACCTGCTGAACACCGAGTGTGCTGTGTGGTAGCAAAGCATGGAGCACAGGCAGGATGAAGCTCTGCACACACACTAGCCCACGTGCTTGTTCCTGATGATCTCTCCCCCCTCGATCTCGATCTGCTCGTAGAGCCACTTGCGGTCGCAGCGGCACTCGGTGCCGCACTTGTTGGAGCCGCACTTGGGGCAGGCGTAGAAGCAGCCCAGGCAATCCTCGTCCAGGCAGTCACACAGGTCCATCCCACTGTACAGCAGCAGGCCCTGGCTGTCATACACCTTGCTCTTGGCTGGGATCACCTGCCTGTGCAGTGAAAAACAACAGTTATCCTCCGTGCTAAAATCCGCTTTTATTTTGATGAGTTATCCTCCGTGCTAAAATCCGCTTTTATTTTCATGCCAATTTGCTAATATTTGTGGAGGGAAGTTTGCTTTCTTCAGGTGCTCACTTTATCACTGTTAATTTCAAAGATATACATACCTTGCTGTATTTGATAACATTTTTCAGTCCTAATTGCATCTCCACTCTGTGCCCAAAGTAAGCAGAAGAAACAGAGGGAGAGGGAAGGATGTGTACCTGGTGAGCAGCACCTTTAGTGTCTGTTTCTGTCTGGTGCAGCTGCACTTAGGTGGAGAGCAGGGGCAATGCATTAATGTGATATTTCTTGCATAATTTGCTAAATAGAAAATGTCTTTTTTTTTTTTTTTTTTTTAAATCAGTCACATTAGAAGGTTGCAACTCGTTATCCAGTATTATTAACTTTGTTTTTCCAAAGTCCTAACTTGCACACTTTTCTTTACCAAGTGTAACTACTGAGTTTACAGAATGACAATAACCAGTATTTTAAGTGCAGCCTACTTGATCTTACTGTACTCAAATTTATCTTATTATCAGAATTTCAGTTGATGCATGTATTAATAACTACATCTATGGTCTGTGTAGTATTGTGCCTCACAAACACAAACACCTTTTTGTGCTTGCCTGAAATATGAGCTGTAAGTTAACATTTTATATTCTCTTTTATTTATCTCAGGAATGAGAGTGATCTTCAACATCCATAAAACCAAGAAGCCAATCCATAAACACACAAATATCCACATAGATAATGTTATAGGCTGACCATCAAGGCTATTTTATTTTCAAGTGAAAGTTAATGTAAATACAACTAACAAATTACCTGTCTGAATTAAACATTGATATTTTTGTTTGAAGCCTTCTTTTTTCCCTTTTACTGGTCTCTGGAGTGAACTCAGTCTGTCGTCCTGGGTTAGCAAACTGGAGTGACTTTAAAGCCTTAGCTGTACGCCCCTGAAGAAAAAGAAAATGGCACTTAATTGGAAATACAAATCTTAATTCCTAAGAAAATATCCAGTCAAGGATGTTGTAATAACCTAGATGAATTCTTGACCTATGATTCTATGATTTACCAGGAGAAACAACTTAAGTCTCAAAATCTTTATGCTGGGGAACTATACCTGTCTCTGACCCCAGCAACACAAACTTTGTAGCAGCAGTTTTAATCAATGCTTTCAAATCATCCTACTAATTATACTGACATATAATTGAAAAATACAGCTGGGGAACAGCTCCTGGAATGCAACTCCTCTTTGCTCAGGGTGCATACAGACAAACTCTCGCTGTTTTGGCTGCCCACACACCAGATTAGCCTGAACAATGCACCCAGCCACATTCTGAGCTCAGCTCTTGGAGAACACTCCTCCCACACCTGAGCATCACTGCCCCTGACCAGATGCCATGGCCTTCACAGCCCAGACACCACAACAAGAGTACACTTAATTCACCTCAATGCAGGTTCATTCCGTAATGAACTGCAAGAGAAAATGCCTTTTTTTATCATTTTGTTCTTAACTGAAGAGACATCCTAAGGAACAACTTTTTTCAGTGCTCAGTTCCAAGCACAGGACCTTGAATAACAGCTTAAAATACCAGCAGCTGTCTGGTATTTAAATGAATTTATGAGACAGCCACCCTAGCAGACACAATTTTTCAAAACTTAGAGGCCATATTATTTAATTAGAGATGATTTTTAGGGTTCACCAAAATAAAGGTTTAAATACAGTAAACTGCACATCTAAATGACTACATCCTTTCTTATTTCTATGAGAGAAAAGTTTATGTAGCAATTTCTTTATGCAGTAGTTACATGAACTCTAACAGCTTGCAGAGTACAGAGGGGATGGGAAAACAGATCCATCTACATACATCTGGATCCAGTTTTCTTCTTTGTCGCTCCTCAGGTTCCACATCCACAGTTCCATTTATTATCTGCATGCATTTGGGACAAAGCTTCCAACCAGGAACAAACTGTCTTCCAAACTTGGCACTCAGAAAAGCTGCATCATCTAAGTCAATTGCCCGCAGGTTTTTCTTGGATAGTTTTCTGTGGATGTTAAAGGGATCACAACAGGATTTCTGTAAGTCTTCAAATCTCTCAATGTAAATTTTTGCATGGTGGAAGCAGATTGTGTTGCTCTCTGACAGAGTGATGCCAGTCCTAAGCTGAAGCAGCAGGAGGTCAGATGAAGATACATCCTGTTTAGTCTTGAAGCCAGTGTGACGGGTGTAATAGGTCTTATGGCATTCGTTGGTAGCTTGAAGCTGAACTCCAACTGAACAAGGATCCATTTCACTTTATCAGAACAACTTAGTTCCTTTATTTTGCCTAAAATTGGTTCTTTGAAGGCTTCAGGAGTTTCTGTGAAGGTCACCCTAGGGAAAGCATTAAAATCAATCAGATTCACAGTGCAAACTTTTATCTATAAGTCTGACTTACTGGATTTAAGTAACTTAAAAACATGTAAAGAAATTACAGTCTTCTAGTCCAGACAAAACTAGAAATATACTAAATTTCTTCTGGAATTAAACCAAGCATCTTCTATTCCTTTCAGAGGCTTTTTTTTTGTTTGTTTTTACTTTTGTTTTTCTTCTAAAGTAAGTATTTATTCAAAATGTTTAGTAGCATTACTTTCTCAAATTACAGAGTGTAGGTTAATTGCGGTGTTTATGTTCACCTACACCCTATTCTGCAAACAAAACCCAAAAAAATGGAAAAGCAGTGTACTGGTTGTGTCTGGGATAGAGTTAAACTCTTTACAGTAGCTGGTGTTTCGGATTTGTGACCAAACTCTCTTTTTTATTTTTTAATTTTCTTTACAATATTTTTAAAACCATCTTTCCATTATTAAACTGTTTTTATCTCAAGCCCCAAGTTTCTCACCTTTGTCCTTCTGATCCTCCCTCAGTGAGGGGGGGAGAGTGAATGGCTGTGTGGTGTTCACTTGCCAGCTGGGGTTAAACCACAACACACATTTATCTGTTCTAACCACTGAACAGGGTAATATGGCCTTTTGATCAATAAAATATTTTAGTTGTCTGGTGCTGAAGAGTCTGGGATTCTACTTTCAATCAAATAAAATGAAATAGCATCATACACAATCTAATGACATGAAAAAAAAGTGTAAGTTTAGCCAATGCATAGAAATATAAGCATGGCAGTGCAAGAGCTTAAAAGAGCAATGGGATTTTTAGAATTAATCTGACAAAGCCATTGGTTGGAGTATTTTTGCAGCAGTAATGCTCTTGACTGCAATACTTCACTTTTTCTGAAGCAGATATATATCTGCTTACATGAAGCAATTACACATTTTTATACATTAAACAGTATGCACAGTAATTGAAAGATCTTTCATAGGACATGATATTTTTCTAGTGATTTAACTGATGCACATATTAATCATCTGAGAGGTTTTATGTGGGCCAGTAAACTTGTCTAAAAATGTAATTTTACATCTGATTTGGGACACAGTTGATTATAACTGAATGACCAGTTTTAAACTATTTTTCTCAGCCTATTGTTAGGAATGCTGCAACTTTAAATTAAAGAAAAATAGAAGCACAAAAAGTCCTTAATGTAGAGGCACTACATAAAATGCTTTAAACCCTAGTCTGCAGAAAAGAATGTGTATGTTTCATCCTGAAAACAATGCAAACTGTTCTGTTTTTTTGCAAAAAATCTGAAAATACAAAGACTTAAGTATTCTTATACTTAACACTGATTTCTCAGGTCAAAACCCAAATCCTATATTTTTAGGGCCAGACCTAGTGCACTCCTAAGTTGCTAGGCCATTTGAACTCTTCACTCAAATTTCTGTAGGCTGAGTTAACTCCTGAAGTTTTGAGCTTTTCAGATCTGCACTGAATAATACACACAAGAAAGGCAGATGTTAATGAAATTTAAAAATTCTTGTTTTCAGTGGCTGCTGAGCACCCACTGTGGGAAGTTTTACTACACAAAAGTTCCAGTGCCTTTGCCTATTTACACACTTTTACTGCAGTACTGACTTTGAATGATTTGAAAATTTTTAAAAGACCACCTATCAAACTTAACCACCTTAGTGAACCAGCTCTAATTATAATTAATCCTTTTTTATTAACTGCACAAAGTTTGAGTTTCAAGCCAAGGTAACTGGAACTGTTAATGGCCAAAGTTCAGTGCAGCTGAGTTAACATTTTAACAGCAATTTAGGCAATAGCAAATAACTTTACTCAAAGAAGTCTGTTACATGCTCTGCATCAAATCTGCCTCAAGTGCAAAAAAAAGGGAATTTTTGACTGATTCCTGCTGTGGAAGGTGGGGTCTGTGTGTGTGGCTGAAACACACTAAGTGTGTACAAGTGATGGCCTGGATTTCCAAAATTTGCACATGGATTGTAAGTCATGACTCTTGGAACAACGTTCTTATTGAGAAACCCAATCTGTCTTCCAAGGAAAAAACCACCAATTTTTAAAAATTATTGCAATGCTATCCCTGCCATGTCTCTGTTTTTGACTGCTGACTATGCTGTGTGATATTCCCTATATTAAACTGCAGAAGAGCAGTTTAGTTTCACCTTTGTTATGAAAATACTGCTGACTCAGCCTAGGGATCTCACCCACTTAATCCACAGGAATCCCTGGTGGAAGCTTCAGCACATTTTTGTGATAATTGATAAATGATTCGTGTTAATCAGAGAAGTTCTGGAGTTTGTATAAAGCAGAATACTTAAAATAAGAAAAGAACATGGACCCAGATAAAGGGAAATATATGATTAAACCCACTGTGTTTAAATCCCCCTGTTATGAATATTGTGTATATCAGTTTGTAAGAAAAAAAAAAAAAAAAAAAGGGCTTTCCATAGTCTGAAAGGTTTTTGCAGAATCAGATTTCCTGCCTTTGTGTGATCAATCGCACACTATCTGCTAAAGATCAGACTGCCCACTTATTCTGTTTTTATCTCCCAAGACCAGATGGTTACATGAGCAATTGTCCGAGAGCTGTCCCACGGAAGTTTGCAAGTTTCTTTGACCACCACTGCTCACCTTTGCAGAATTACTACAACAAAACAATAACAATTATTGGTTACTGCAAGGAAAACCATCCTATAAAAGGGAGCTGCAAACCAGGTTGGGTGGAAGCGTGGAGTGGGCGGTGACCCCTCACGTTTTCCCCAGCGCTGCTTGCTCTGTCTGTATAAAATAAAGCGATCTAAACTTTGCTGAGCATCGAGACTTCTGTTTCTCATTTGTAACGCCGCCCCTCGGGAGGAGCACACGGCTGCTTCTGCTGTGAATTCCCCTCGGCGGCACGAGCAAAGCGCTGGAAACCCCAAACCGCAGCTGTGCATTAACCAAGCCAGGCCCGGGGGAAGGCTCCACGGGGGGCACGCAGCGGAGCGCCGCCAGGAAAGCCTGCCCCACACGGGCAGCGCTGGCCTGGAGCTGCCCCGGGCACAGAAAGGCCCGGCCTTTCCACAGCGGGACGCGCGCCCCGGTGCCTCCCCGCCCTGCCCGTGCCGGTACCGGTGCTTCCCCGCCGTACCTGTCCCCCCGTGCCGGTGCCGGTGCCGGTGCCGGTGCCGGTGCCGGTGCCGGTCCGTGCGCCCCGTCCCCGCCAGGCACGGCCGCTCACCACAGAGTCGCGGGGAGCGGGCGGCACTTCCGGCCGCCGGCTGCGACAGCGACCCCTGGCGGCGCGGAGGAGCGGCCGCGGGCTGTGGGCGCCGAGTTTTCCTTCCTTTTCCCGGCGCTTCCCGGTGTCTTTTTCTGCTCTTTCTTCTTCTTTTTCTTCTTCTTTTTCTTCTTCTTTTTCTTCTTCTTTTTCTTCTTCTTTTTCTTCTTCTTTTTCTTTTTCTCCTTCTTTTTCTCCTTCTTTTTCTCCTTCTTTTTCTCCTTCTTTTTCTCCTTCTTTTTCTCCTTCTTCTTCTTCTTCTTCTTTCTCTTCCTTTTATTTTCTCCTTATTTTTCTTCTTTTTTTTTCTCTTCTTTCTTCTTTTTTTCTTCTTTCTTGTTTCTTTCTTCTTCTCTTCTTCTTTTTCTTCTTTTTCTTTTTTCTTTTTCTTCTTTTTCTTCTCCTTATTTTTTTTTCTCCTTTTTCTTCTTTTTCTTCTCCTTAATTTTTTTTCTCCTTTTTCTTCTTTTTCTTCTTTTTTTCCCGTCCTTTTTCTTTTTTTTTCTCATTTTTCTTTTTTTCCTCCTTTTTCTTCTTTTTCTTCTTTTTTTTCCCTTCTTTTCCTTCTTTTTCTTCTTTTTCTCATTCTTCTCTTTTTTCTCTTTCTCCTTCTTTTTCTCATTCTTCTCTTTTTTCTCTTTCTCCTTCTTTTTCTTTCTTCTTTCTTCTTTCTTCTTTCTTCTTTCTTCTTTCTTCTTCTCTTCTTTCTTCTTTCTTCTTTTTCTTTTTTCTTTTTCTTCTTTCTTCTTCTCCTTATTTTTCTTTTTTTCTCCTTTTTCTTCTTTTTCTTCTTTTTTTCCCTCCTTTTTCTTTTTTTTCCTCATTTTTCTTTTTTTCCTCCTTTTTCTTCTTTTTTCCCCCTTCTTTTCCTTCTTTTTTTTCCTTCTTTTTCTTCTTTTTCTCATTCTTCTCCTTCTCCTCCTTCTTCTCATTCTCCGTCCAGTCACCCTACAATGTCTCCCTCAAAAAGCCTGTTTTTTTTGTTTGTTTTTTTTGTTTTTTTTGGTTGGTGTGGTGGTTTAGGGGTTGTGCTGGGATGCTCTGGAAGGTTGATCTCCTCCAGCCTTGATGCTTTTCTGAACATCTTCAGGACAATAATGGATTTATCAGGGAGGAGATGTGAAATTTTGACCAGCCTTCATTTAGTCTAGGTAGTGACAGCATGCCCTAATTATTCTTTCATTATGAAGTAATGAAGCCAGCTGGGCACATGGAGTAGAAACATCACAAAAGACCCAAAGCAGCAGAGTGGTTTTTGTTTGGGTTTTGAAAAAGTCTGTTATTTACAGTAGCCAGTTAATAAAAAAGTACTAGAAAAAAGATTAGGAAGAGGGTATTTTCATATAGGCATATGATACTGAGATTGCCCTTAAAATGCAAGATTATAAATCAGGATATCTTTTCACCTAATTTTTTGAACAATGTTGGAGAATTGGTGGGACTGTGGTCTGGAAATAATTAAAGGCCTATGGAGAAATTATTTTATCCTTGCTTCAGGAGATACCCAGGGTTCTAAAGCATGGGGGTGTAAAGCTTTAACATGTGGGAGTAATGGCATGTAGGTTGTGCCATTTGCTGCTTCTCCACGTGACCATTGAAGAAAAGCATTGTGAATTCCATATATATATATCTAGCTTAAGTCATGCAGTGGCTCAGTGATGACAGAGGGACTGTGAAGTGCTATCATTCAAGAAAGCTTCAGTGAGGCTGCTTCTGCTGACTTGTGTGCTTTAGGATGAAATATGTGCAGTTAATGAAGGGGAATAATTCATGAGAGGAGATATCTGAGTTACAGGTTGCGACACCAATTTGTGTTACATAAATATAGGAAGAGCAGTGAGGTGTATTCACTTTTTCAGTGTTAGTGTCAGTATGTGAGGCTGACTGTAGAGGGCTGGTTTCAGGTTTTCTGGGGATTAACAAATCTGCCAGCCGTGGATTTGGACTGGTTTTGGTTGATCACATTAGCTTTCCTCTGTGCAAATGGAATGAGGGAGAGCTCTGGGATTTAGAGTAAAAGGATTCTGGATATGAAGGATGAAGGGGAGCAGGAACAGGAGCTAGACTAGGTGTGGTAGAAATATCCTCATGTGTTCTGATGATACTGGGCAGGAATTTAAATTTGTTTCTCTGCCAATGACTCCATATACCATTTTCACTCATAAAGGCATCTGAAAACTGCCAAAGCTCGTGATGCAGAGGAATATGTGTGTGATTTTAATGGATTTTGTGTTGAACAGCAGCAGTTCTACTCCCTCCATTTTGTGTCTGCTCACTAAGAGTCAGTGATTCATGTGCAAAAACTGAATAAAGCAGTATTGACATATATCATCACTTAAAAATTGCTGTGTTTTTCCATTGCCCTGATTTCCACAGCTTAAAGCAGTGACAGATTTGTTGCTGACCTGCAAAGAACATTGTGATAACCTCAGAAGATAGGTATCTATAACTGTATTCAATATAGTATAAATTCCAAATTTCAAAGGTAATCAAGCAAAACATTTTCCATAACTCTGCCTATCATTTGAACAGCATTGTTCAGCATTGTTTTAGGATCTTACACCTTATCCAAAAAAACCTCACAGAGATTCCATTCACCTATATGATATCCAGTTAGCCTGGTCTAGAAATCAGCAAAATACTGATAAGTGCCAGAGGTTTTATTTCTTCTTCATTCTAAGCAAGTCTGAGGATGCTGTTAAATTGGTTTTTTATTAAAGGGAAACAGGCTAAGATATTCTACTAGTACAGAATCACTATCTCATGAAGTGTTTTTTTTTAACTTCAGTGTTAAATAGAAAAAAAAGTCCATATTATTATATTTCGCATATTTGATATATAAGTCATCTATTTTGGTATATTTGATAAAGAAAACTGAATCTGATTGTGGTTATATATTTTTGCTACCACCAGGGATCCTATTAGTTTTCTTCAAGGCAAACAAAATGTGCCAGAACAGAAAGTAGGCATAGATGTCTGCTTTGAGTTTCTCTTATGATTTTCTTCTAAAATATTGTCATCTACTCTTTCAAAATCATGAAGTCAGAGATACAGAGGGCAATTGTTGTAGGGGAAAAAGACAGAAAAAAACCTGATAGATTTTTGCTGCATTTTATCTAAAAGTCATGAGTGTCACAAACAGAACTGTTTATGACAGTTTTAACTTGTTTTAAACACCAAGTCTTTAAGTCATCAAAAGTCTGGGTAACATCATAAAACTAATTTTAAAAAATCTTAAAAATTACCTTGGCAGTTTTGCAGCATGCTGTAAGTTTTATTTTGTTAGATATGGATATGATAGCATGCATGTACTGGCTTAAATTGCTCTCTGGCCTGGTTGTTGGCAATGTTATAAAGACTTCTGATTATTTTAAAAATTCACATTTAAATTTTGGCACACGTCTGTTGAATATTTGGATTCACATCATGCTTCAGTTTTTGAGGTATCTGGAAATAATAGAAATTCTGTCAGGCTGAAAAGAAGTCCCCTCAACACTTTGATTGTAGCTGTGTCATGAAGAGAATCGTCCTCTTTACTGGCATCTAAACTTGGGATGCCTCTTTGGGAATCTTCTGCCCTTTCCAGGCTGGTTTCATGACAGTCCCTATAAATTTACTGCCCTGAACATTCTGTCTCTCTGCTCAGTGAGACCTTTGTGCTGAGGAGGATTTTGGCTGCAGCTCCTCTTGTCTGAGCAGCTTCACAGATGATGTAGCATCACCCTGTTGCTATTCTGTGTTTTTGCCTTGGGATTGAAGAGAATGTGCTCAGAACCTTGGATGTCTGCTGTGCTTTGGAGTTGGTGCAGCGACTCTCTGCCAGTTTGGATCTCATCTGGGATACAAACCCAACTTTTGGGAGTTTCCTTCACTCATCTCCAAAGGAATTGAATTTATTTCTGATTCAAAAAGCAGGGACATTAGTAAAAGCAACGTCATTCAGTCCCTTTCTAGTCACTTCCAGGGCAACTAATCCTTGCACAGACCTAAGGCAGTCAGTGCTTACTCACTGGTAACAGGTTAGGGTGTTCATGGAATTTAGGATTTGCCTAAAAGTGCTTTCTTTCTTTATTGGTGCATGCTGAATCATTTGTCTGGGTGTTACTTCTCCCCAGTGCACCCTGATGTTGCAGGAAGCAAAGACCACAGATCATGAATAAACGCTGTGGGTGGGTTTTATGTCAGTGTGGGTTTATGGATCATTCCAGAAAGCCTTCCACAATTTTTGTCTATTAAATAGTAGGGCTTGATTCATGATTACTCTGCATTTCTTTTCTGCTGTTTGCCACAGAGAACAAGCTCTAAGGCTGCCTTAATTGAGCACCAAAGCTGAGGAGAAGAAACAGAGAGATTGGCATTTAGGTCAAGAATTGTTGGTTCTGTAGCTGCCACCAGCCAGTGAAAAACACTCGGGTTAAATCCTAATTTGGGGAAACCTATCCAGCAAAATAGCTAGCACTGATTATTATCTATTTTCTGGAACTCATGTTTATGATATTGTCTGTAAAGGGACAAATTTTCCTGTGATATTTTTATTCAAGGAAAACATTTACTCTGTTGACATAGGCTATATGGCATAACACTGCTTCTATGGGTAGCTGATGCATACCATATTTAAAAAGGAGTATTTTCCATGGCAAATCACATCTGTCTTAACAATCACCAGCTTGTTATCTCATTGAGAAGATCCTAAGCAATATTACTTAGAGAAGCTGAATGGCTTGCTGAAATCCCAAAGCAGACCATATTCTTGTCAAACATAGTCTTGGTATTAAAATGGTCACTGCAGCTGGGTGTATGCACAAACCAATAAAGAAATGTTTCTGTGAGCTTAAGTTATTTTTTTTTTCAGTCCTCTCCTGATGCTGGGTTGGGCTCTGCATGAAATTCAATAACTATTCTTCACTTCTGCAGTGCTCTGCTCCATGACTCACTGTACATCAAAATTTTCTGTCAGCTGTAGCTATGGGAATTACCATGGTTCCTTGAAATCCTTTTAGAAATAAGACAGTTATCCCATGAAACTGAAATCAAGTTTATTTATATGTTTGCTATTTTTGCATTCAAGAGTGATTTTTTTTTCTTAAGGCATGAGAGGCAGTTACATTGTCCATCAGTTTTATGGCTTTCTGACAAATCACTGGCCTTAAACCACACTGTTTGCCCTGATTTCATGCCTCATTATGTATTTGGAGAGAAAATTGTGCATTTGTCTGCAATTGATAGGTCTGTTAACAGGTACCAGCAACTATTGTGAGCAGTCTCAGTCTAATCATTGCAGAAACAAATGTAAACCCATCACATAGTGCATTGGGCTGTGCTTTTTGAAAGTGTTCAAACAGTCAGATTTTGAAAACTTTATCCTCTGTCGTTGTTTTGAAAGATACATAGGGAAAGTCTGACAAATGATGGAAGGAAAGTCCAGTATTTCCCATCCCCCCAAAAAAACCACAGTAAAACATGTTCAACTAAACCCATTTTGTGGATGTACTTTGGAGTATCAAAGCCAAGGCAAGGCTAGTGCTTATTATGCTTGAGCTAAGCACTGGATGAGACAGTTTACAATTTATCTAGTGTTGTACAGTATATTAGAAATTATACAGCAACAGTTTTCTTTATAGATTTTATTTAGTCCAAGTAACGTAAGAGGACACTTCAGCTTCCAGAGGAAATGAACAATAAAGGTTAAATTAATAACACTAATAATTAATAATTAATAATTAATTAATAAATAACAAAATAATAAAATAATAATGCTCAGTAGGTGTGCAGAAAAAAAAGAAAGTGCAACTAATCCTAAAGGTGACCTGGAAAAAGTTTCTTAGTTTTGACAGTAATTATAGGCTTTGGTTTTTCAAATTAAAAATTTTCATCTTATGCCTTTATTGAGAGCTAAAGAACAGGAAAGGTGACACCATGCAATGCACAGTTAAAATTTCTTTGTGGAGGCAGTGACATTGTATGCTCCATTGAGACTTCTTGTTTCTCTGGGTTTTAGTGTCATTCCATTTCCTCTGGGAATGTCCTGTATGTCCTCTGAGTGTGTGCCCACAGTGCTGAGGGAAGATTCCATGTGTGTGTCCAGTGCCAGGTTCCCAGGATCAGCTCCAGGCCTGCAGTGCAGGCTCAGTAGTGAATTGCTTTGAGATCCCAGAGTCTTTTTGATACTCTGGACACTTCCTGGAATATCTTCAAATAGCTTGTACCATAAGCTGGGTTTACTCCTTCCTGCCATAACATTCTTCTCTTTCCACTGCCAACTTCAAATGTTCTTTTTAAGTTTTGCCTGGGTAAGTTGAGCACCAGCTCCTCAGCAATGATGTGCTGTCATTTTATCTGTAATGGTCTGTTTCTGAGGCAGCTGCAGCATGTTAGTCTGGTTTGATTCTGACAAAATTATGCATTTCCCCAACAGTATTTCTGATATAAGCATTCCTTGTCCTCTAAGAAATCTTTGTTGCTATCATATGTCAAAGGTTTTGTTTCTTGTGTCAGTAAATGTGAATTTGCTATGATCTATAACCACTCTTACTTATTCACCATTAAAATAAATTTTTGATTGGAAAGTCCATGGTTTTCCTGAACTGTTAGGACTTTGTGCTCTGTATAATTCTCAGATAACTGAATGGCTTTGCACATCTTTGTCAGCACCAATTTTTCATTGTCAGGGCACTCTGTTGATGTAGGACAATCAATGTTGTTGTGTGACTGAGAATAGGATATACTTTTATTTCTTTTAGTCAGCAGCAAGATATTTAGCTTCTTTTTTTTTCCATGGTTGAGACTTTTTAAGAATCCATTGGGATGTTTTTGTGGTTGCTGAGCCATCCAGCCTCCTCTGGTTGTTAGGAGGTATCACATGCTTTTGCATGGCTGATAAAAATGTGCTCAGTGGTGACTGAAATCCCAGAGAAATCAGGGTTTCACGATGTTGTGGGGTTAATTTGATTCTGAAATTTTCTTCAAGCAATTCTGAAGTGCAAAGAACAGTTCTGTTGTTGGAGTGGTACCATTTTATCAAGACTCCAGATTCTCATTCTTAAGCAGGAACAAAAACATTCCCATTATCTGCTTGTCCATCTGATGTCGAGTAATCTGGACATCATTTCAGATTTCCAGTTGTAAGACAATTGCTAATTGCTTTGAAAACATCTCCTTGTACTTTTTCAGTTTTTATTTTCAGAGGAGAAACTGCCTTTTTCTCTTACCATTTTAGTATTTTAATTTTAGCTTTAAAATATTCATAACTGTGTAGTGACACTTATCTTTCAGATATTTGAAATGCATATAATCCTTTCAGAACATGTTTTGTTTTGTTTTTATGACTTCATTGCCCTCCAGCTGCAGGAGACAAAAATTTGGGCCATTTTAAATGTTGAATTCATGTTATTTTAAATACATAAACATAGCATAGAAGAGTTCCTTAATTACTCACTTTAATAGACTGTGACCAAAATGTTGTTTTTCCTTTTGTGTAATTTCCTTTTTTTTCCTGTAATCTCATTGTTGATGGTGGTTTTTATTGCTTTTTATCCCTTTATTTTGAAGCCTATGTTCATCCAGCCTCTTGGCAGTACGACTCTATAATGAGTGGAAAAAATTTAAAATTCTCCATGACTCTCATTCTTGATGATAAACATTCATTCACTATCTATGGATTTTGGAATATTAGGAAGTCCATGGAGCAGTCCTTAATGCCTCAAAATTCATTAACTTAGTATAAGTGTCCAGTTGTCCTATTTTGGCAGCCAGGAGCCAAATTTATACTCTATTTACACTCTACAACTTGCTTGTGGCAAGTGCTGCATAAAAAAAATAGAGCAAACCAAAGAATTTAATTCTTCTATTGTTGCAAGTAAATGGGTATTAGGAAATCTGTCCAGAAAATGGCTCAGCAAATATATTCTGAGTGACATAGGCTGAGAAAATTTCTCTCTCAAAGGGCTACTTCATACTGTTAATATTTTATAGCCTCTTAGAAATTCTCAGCTGGAATAATTACAGTTTTGTTATGTATTGAGCTGATTGGAGAGATGTTTTAAATCTGGATTTTTACCTGGTTCTTCTCAAAGTACAGAGACACTTGAAAGATCCTGGATCCTTAGGCTCATCCTAAGGTTAGTGGCTTCTCAAGGAAGGGACATGCAAAAAGAACTTCCAGAATTTTCAGTTTCAGGAGAAACGTTTTCATAAATTAGTGTTTTGTGTGTTTATCTGTTTCTCAGATTGTTGGTGCTTTTTCTTTCACTCTCTGGAGTGTGATGCACACAGAAGCTTCTGCTTTGTCCTGGGTTTGTTCCCATGAGGTAACTCGTGCTCTGCACAGTGGTACATTCTTCTGATTTTGTGAAGTGAAATATGGTCACTGTGTGCTGTGCTTGGATCAGGGTGAGTGCTCTGGAGCTAGGTCAGACTTGTATTCAATGGTTTGTGTTCATTGTGGTTTTGTGCCTTAGCACTGGCAGGTTTTTTTTAATTTGTTGCTTGTTTTGTGACAATGGAAAGCGTCAGAAAATAATGGTGAACATATAAAAAATTGGAATAAAGATTTTTTTGTTTGGGCATGGATTATTTATGATGCCAAGTAGGATGGGTATTAATTGTTTTGACTTGTCTTTACTCTCCAGATAGTGCCATGACTAACAGAAAAGAGGCAATGTGCTCTGTTACAGTCATTTGCATGGAAAAACTGCATAACTATCCAATCCTTTTCAGACTCTTGTCTCCCCAAGCACCAAATGGTGTCTGAATTCTCATTTTTCAAGGAGCAGCACAAGCAGCCTGATGCCTCTACAGTGCAACCCTGTGGGAAAAGTTCTTGAGCTTTGCAAAATGTTCAGCTCTGAGAAGATGAAGCAGATGTTAGTGCAGAAAGAATTTATGCCAGAACTTAGTAGGATGAACAGAAGGGGAAAAGGCACCAGAGGAAAACAAAATGAGAGAATAGGCTGGACTGGGAATAAAATAAATGGAGGGCCATTGAGGACTGACTGAACATAACTTAGAGATGAACTGAAAATGCAAGTTAGTAAGACCCAAAAACTGGGAAAGAAAGGACTGAAGAAAGATTAAAAGAACAAAAAAAGGCAGAAGCAAAATAAATGGAAGTAATGGAAGAATCCAAAGCTCTGAAGTTACTGCAATTTTCCCCCCTCCAGTTAATTTCACTTGATAAAATTATAATGTATGAGAAATCTGGCTTTGATCCTTCTGGCAGTCTAGGTACACTTGTTTCTCAAAATAGGGAAAATAGCAGGAAGATAATGTGTTTTAACTTAAGGAACCAAGTATGAGAAAATCCTGTACAAAGGTTGCTTTCTCTTTAGTTTACAAAGTAGGAATTATATATATACAGAATATTCTACTGGTCAGCAATTTAGTATTTTTTCCTGTGTTTTTAATCAATTTTATGAACAGTGAGAGCTCAGAATATGGATGCATAAGAGTTAAAATATCAGATAAGACCAGTGGTAGTATCAAACTCTGTAAATAGCCATGTTATTTTGTTTAAATAACTACTTTGAGGAAAAAAATGTGGCAAGTGAAAAACATTTTGGAGATAACTTGCAGAGACTATGTAAAGAATAAACTTACCAGCTTTTGTTTGCCTCACATACTGAAGCAAACAAGTTTAAAATTACATGTAATAGTAATGCCCAGAGCTGGGGTGGGGGAATAAATTATACTGTCATTATATTAGTAAAAACAGAGACTGAGCCTTTATTGAGCTTTTCACAGAACTTAATGGAATTTGCAAATAAAATTATGAAACACCTTATTCATATTAAAATATTCCACAATCATAAGCTAAGAATTTGTATTTCAGGAGTCTATCCACTCTTTTCTCCAAAAGATAACATTTTGGTTATGAAGAAATTAGGATGTGAAGACTCAAGAATGAGGTATGTGCTACTAAAACATGGTAATTCAAAGTGAGGGGAAATTTCTGACTGTTCATTATATTAACTACCTCCATCTCAAATGGTTTCAAAATGTGCACATCATACTTTTAGGCAAGGCTCACTTCAGGGATGTATTTAGAAAGCAGTGGCTCTTTAGTGCAGTTGGAAGCAGTTGTTTAGGAGAGTAATTTCTGTGGGAATCTTCAGTTGCAGGTATTTATTTATTAATACTGAATTATGATTCAGTGTGCCAAGCTTTTCCTTATCCCCTGCTCTTCTGGTCTTCAGGAATGTCACTGAAGTTCACAAAGGGAAAGGGCCAAGAACACAAGAGAAGTCAGCCCAAATGCTCCTGAGGTGCACCATAAAACCCATTCCAGGGGTGAAAGAGATGGGAACACCGACTTTGATCTTTTGTTTCTGGGCTGGCTTCATCCTTAAAGGAGCAAATTAGGTGTGGCAGCAGTCACATACTGACATCACAGCAATTACATGTTCCATCAGTGTGGTGGTCTCCCAGAGCAGGATGCTTAGTCTTGACTACAAGTCAACAAATCATCACAATTTCCTCTCTGCTGATCGTGTTTGACACATCTTTTTCCATTCAGCTCTCATCAGTGGTACTCTAAAATTTCCATGCTGTGTCATGTTGCAAAACCAAATCATGAGTTCTTGCAAACCAGTTTCTGATTTGAAGCTGAATGTTTAAATTTAAATGAGGTGATGATAGATTTTAAACCGAGCATGTTTAAAATTTAAAAGAAAGTATTTGGTGTCATCAAACAATTCTGTCATTGCACTTTAGATATACAGATATATTAATGGGGACTACCACAGTCTTTTTTGTAGAAAAAAGAAAAAGAGAAATGATGGAGTTGAACGGGGGCATAAAAAGATCAGATTAAAATTTGTGTCTACCTAGTAGGGAGTATACTGCTGCTGTATTTACACTTAGTTTGTCCTTTTCACAAACTTTTACTTCTTCCTTACCAATTTCCCCTTAATATCCTTCTCTTTTTAATCCAGCAAATATCTTCTGAACAGCAAGTTCATGTTGTATCTTGCAGTTCATGGAAATTCTGCAATCTCTTTGTTAAGATTCCCTTATCTCTGTTCAGTTCAGAAAGTCTTTACAGCTCCTGCTTTTTCACACTATTGTCTCCTATGTTGTTTTTTTACCATCAGTACTCTTTTGATACTCAGAAAGAGACACACTCAAGGAGATCAGCTATTTTGTTAGAATCAGCATTTCAACTGCTACAATGATCCTGAAATGAGATCAGCCTGCAATGAAGTTACTGGGATCTCCTGTAACAGGAAAGGAGTGTAAATACACTAGTGAATGCTCCTGTTACACAGATTTTCCCTAAACATTGCTGGTACATGCCTGTCTGCTGCACAGAGAGGCATAAAACCAAAAGCATTCCCATTAGAGTAGCAGCTGTTAATCATCTGAGTTTATTTTTAAAGGAGATAATTGGAAAGTGTTCCTCAGTTAAGTCTTGGCCCAGAGCCTGTTGAAATCAGCAGGTGGCTGAGTTAGACCTGGCCTGGAGAGTTCCAGTGGAACTAGCAGTGAGGCAGAAACTAGAGTGGGTATTTGTTTTAACAGGATCTCCCATCACTTCATCTCCAGGAAAGAGGTAGAGTAGATTAGTTAGTCCTTGTAGTGCTTTTTTTAAATTTGGGAGATGGTAGATTTAGGTGTATTCCATGACTCTGTGTGCCACTGAACAGGACAATGGCTAAACAAGTGACTGCTTTGATATCAATCTATTTTATCTGGAAGTAGTGCCCATAGACATAGAGACCTGGAATAGTTCTAGCTATTTAGATTATCTTGCTCAGCCTCTGAGATGTTACAGTAATTGATCTTTCTCCTGCTGTACAATTCTGTCTCATTTTTTCGCCTCCATCCTTCAAGACTGCTTTCCTGCCAGACCCTCTGAGAAGATACTGTCCTAGTCCTGGCATCATGCTGCCTTATCTGAAATAGGGCCCTGGAATTTCATAATGCCATGTTTTTACTGCACAAGTAGTATGCATCAGCTGCACTGGCAATATATAATGAGAAATTTATATGGCTCTCATGAGAACATAAAATTATGTGGCTTTTTAAAAATTATTTTTTATTTTTCTTCTGACCAGATGCATTTTTTGAATTGTACAGAGAGGCTGAGTTCCCCATTTTGGTCCTATGCTAATTTTCATTGTATTTAAATTAGACCCTTTTTGGGTCAGTCAGCTTGTGTGGAAAACATTTCTTCAGCTAGAGAACTGTGTTTGGTAGGAACTGAATAAGCAGCAGTGGTCAGCATGTAATTGAATGAATTCTGCAGTGACAGTGAGCCTAGAGTTTGGTGTATCCCATACATTGCTCACTTGAAGTTTGTTTCTCTATAAAATATCTATGAAGTGAGTACTCTCTATTTTCGAAAAGGAAAAATTGTAGTTTTCAATGTTCTTCATTTTATTGCTTGTAGAGGTTTTCTCATGTTGCTTCCAAAAACAGAGATAAGGATGTCAATCTTTTGCATGCTGGCTGTCTACAGAGGGTTTGGTGAGGGCAGAATCCCCCCAGAAATAAGCAGGCAAGAGAGGGAGTGTGCCAGTGCCTGTATTCCTCACCTGGAATGTAATGTGTAATGCCATCTTGTGGAGCTGTGTTGCATTCATCTAGAGGAAAATGAGTAACAAATTCTGTGGGTTTGCTGGTTGCTTTCCTTTTACCTCAGAGGGAGACCTGCATGTTTATCTTTAATATACCACAGAGCTCTAAAGCTTTAGCAAGAGGAGTAAATAATTCACAGCTTCAGAATAACACAAAGATACAGACAGGTTGTGAGGGAGATAATTTAATATTCTTGATCAACTTGTTAAGTATCTCATTTTATACAACACAATGTTCTTCTTATTGACATCATAGCAAAGGAGAATTTTAAGGGAAGATATGAAAGAGAACCAGAAAGTGCCTTTCTGGATGTGTCAGCTCTTGAATTGACAGAAAGTGCCTGTCTAAAAGATTAACAAGAAGATGATGGGAGCTGTCACTATAGCTTGATTAGAGGCCTCTAAATACTTGATAAGAAGTGATGGGTAGGAAGGATCAGTCATAATGAGCTTTAAATGTGATGGCAAATACCTTATGGTTAATGCAATAGAGAAGGGATGGTCAGCAGAAGGTTGCAAAAGCAAAGAAATATTTGGATTGGCAAGCAAGGCTGATGATATGTGCAGCAGTATTCATCATAAATCTATTATACACAAAAAGTGCAGAAACTTGGAAAACTTTGTATTTCTACTCATGCTGGATGTTATGCCAAGGATTCTTTGTAAGAGCTGACATTCTTCAGCTGAAGAAGGATGATGTGACTCATCATAACTGCTAAGACTGATAGGATTTCAAATACTGAGTTTCTACCACTTTCTTTGGAAACATTCTGAAACAGTCTGGGGATAAAATCACCAGATAAATCAGTTTAGCTTGCTCTCTAGAATTCTGTGAGCTGACAAAGAGGTTATATTAATTTATTAATATCCTAGTTTTTTTGTTCTGTTCCAGACACTACTGTAAGATTATTTGATTATTTTCTGAATGCTGAAAGTATTGAGAGCAATGCTTCTAGATAAGTTCTATGGGAATTAAAAGGAAAACTCCTTCTGCTCCAAAATCACAAGAAATTTCAGTTTTTCTGATAAAAAAGATCAGTGGCAGATTCCTAAGGTAAGATCCCTATCTACTGAAGTAAAAGGAAATGAACTCCTTACTGCCAGGGTACATTTTACAGTCAAATAATACTTCTGTATCATATGAAAGGAAAATCTTGCCATCCCCAATTAAAGAGTAGCTGGCTCCATTTCATCTCTTCTCAATTTCCTGGAAGGGACATAGCCCAGAGGTGTTCTTAAATTACAGTGGAGTTGAATACATACTTAAAAAGATGATGGGAGGCCATTCATAAGTGAGTTTTGAACTTTGGTGTGAATAAGTTTTTTAGGTGATTTGAAAGAATCACTCTCAAAGATATTAGCAAAAACAGATTTAATATAAATATGCAGAAGCAACACTGTTAACAAAGTTCAGTGCATGGCTCGCTCCATTACTTACTACAGAGATAAGGCACACAAAGGGAAATCTGCTTGGAATGGATTTAGGATGATTTACATGCAGACTGGAGGCACTGGAGGGGTAAGGGTGTGAGAGGGTGAGGGAAACCCTCTCATTGAGTTACCAGGTGCACAGTGGAGCTCTTGCTTTCCAACCTGATGGAGCCTTGGTGTAGCTGAGTCCAAACTCAGCCCTACTCTGGGTCAACAATTTATTTCTAAAGGATTTAGCAGCACTTAATCATTGACTAATATTTGCAAAATAATTCATTAGGGTGTGTATGAGCTCAAGAGTAATTTTAGCAACATTTACTCTACACTTGTTATGTATAAAGGTGTGCCTGTTAAGTTCCCCTAGAGTTCAGTGAAATATGCTGGTTGCTTTTTCCTCACTGGACAAAGGGTTGACCTTGAGGAGGAGGGTATCAGCCAAAGCCCTGTTGTCAAGTCGTGTTGAAGGTCCCTCTGAGTATCCAAAATTTGAGGGCTGGCAAATTCTGAGAGGCTTCCCTTTCAGAGGGAGATGCCAGCACAGCCTGTTGTGGTATTAAACAAAAAAGGGGGAGATGTATTGCACTGTTATGGGTTATATTGCACTGGAAAAAATGGTTTGCCCAGGGTTTGTGAGACTGGCTTGTGAATAAACTGCTGGACATTATCCCAGGAAAATCAAGGAGGCTTGATTTTTTTACCTTTGTCCATGTGGATTTCCATCCTCCTCTGGTCCTGAGCCAGCTAGGGGACCAGAGAGAAGGAAATACCACAGCAATACCACAGCCCACCGTGCTCCACGAAAACTCAGAGGGCTCCCCAGGGCTGCTGCTTATGGCTGGCAAGTCATTTGGCTTTAGTCATCTGCCAGTCCCCATCCTGGCCCTAATCCAAGCTGGCAATTACTGGAATTTTCCTCAGAAGGAAATAATGTTGCGTTAATATTGCCTCAGTCCAGATATGGTTCAGGCAAATCGTGTTACAGGGCTTCAAGGCCCTGTTCTGTTTGACAGCAGAAGTTCCTTCGGCAATAAAAATTTCTGGGAACACACTGATAAGCTGTGTTAATTGCCCAGAAACCATTAATTGCCCAGAAACCATTAATCAAGGCTGAGGCCTAACAAGAATTCCTGGGATTGTTGAGCAGCCTGAAGAGAGGGAGAGGTGGGGGGATGCTCCACCAAAACCCTAAGCATAAGAGCTTTGGTTTGCATTAATTCATTGCCATTCTTGATGCTACACAGGCAAATGAGAGCGGGTTCTTATGCTGAGAAGGCTGATGGTGATTTAGAGTTTGTTTTATAAAAGAATTATGCATTTAGGAAGGACTGTTCAAATGCAGGAAGTCTTACAAGTTAGGTGGAATTTCAGATCTTGGACTGTGGCTTATTCTGCTGTGCTGCTGGGGACACATTTGTGTACTAAAGGCTAAAAAGATTTAGGAAACCTGACTTGTGGAGATTTTAATTTAGATAACTAAAGCTGAGTTCCTGAAAGTATTGCTAACAATGAATTACCTGTAATTCGTTTTGGAAACTCAAGTTTCCACCAGGAAAATCTGTCTGGCCTTGGTTTCCCAATGAATTTTATCTAAGTGCAGGTACCACATAAAGGACATTCTCATTCAGGCAAAGAAAAACATTATTGGAAATCTAAACATTGGCTCAAGAAATGCTAAAAGCTGAATGAGCTGAGGAGGTAAAAGGGGAAATATTCTTTTCTTCTACGTTGAAAGCAAACTGTGAGTGTCACTACTCACATGTTCAATTATGAGTTCACAATATCAATTTAATTCTATTTTTTTTGTGTTTTTTAAAGTAAAGTAGACTCAGTTTTGTGCTCAGCAGAAGTGAAAAGCCAGCTAAAGCAACATTTAAAATTACCAGTGATAGCATTTTACAGGCTTTACTGTACCTTTTTCTGAGCAGGAGGGACTTACTCCTATAACACAGATTTTTCCAAAGAGAACAAGAGTTGTGAGTTGTTCAGAAGATATTTATGCCATCTTCTTCACTGCAGAATATGAGCATTTCATAATTATGTGGTCTAGTAATTAGCTTTTGGTGTATATCCTTCAGCTTAGGACTTTTGAAAAAGACACATGCTGTTGTGCAATTAGGTCCAAGGTATTTTCAAAAACATCCATTCACCATCTTAAGCAGAAGATGACTGATGATGGTTCCTAGTACTGAATGTCACTGCCATTTACCAATTACTAAAAACTTTTCAAGCTTGTATGTGGCATTATGAGTTCTCCAAAAGTGAGAATGTGTCCAATTAATATTAGTGCAAAACTACTGAATAACTGGGTATATGCATATAGGTGCATTTCATCTGCAAACTTGAAAAATGCTATGCATGCAATTTGGAAAAGCAGGCTTGATTTAGGTGCTTGCTGTGTGAGAAGAATGATAACAGAAGTAAAAACTGACCAGAATTTCTCTTCAAAGGACTTTGATGTGAAGCAGATGGGAGCTGCTAGCAATGTCATGGTCAAAAAGTGTAAAAATGCCTCTCTTTCTGCTAGTCACTATCCAGAAAATGTGATAAAGACAGTATAGTAATTTCATAATGCTTCAAATTGTGTTTTCATGTTGCTTTGCTAGAGCAAGAAGCTGAGAGATTCTGAAGTGTCTGTTATTGATTGCCATATCCTTGGGCAGGTCACTTTCCCTATTTTGAAGGCAATGGTTCTAAGTCAAAAGCAGAGTTGCTTGTTTTTTTCATATGACATATTGAATTATAAAGAGATCTTTTTTTGTGCTATCAGTATTACCTAGTTAGAGTTGTGGCAAATAACCTTTAATAAGATGGCAGAAATTAAGGTAAGAGTGACATTAAAGGGAAATTTTCTAATTTGAGATCTGACACTATTCCAGTCTTCAAAGTGTTTGTGAATATTTAATGGCTCAGATATCTACTGGAAGGGTGTAGACTGAATTATTTAAGGGCATCACAAGCCCTTGAATATTTAGCCCCTGAAGCATTGAAATTCATATTTAGGGGTTACTAATTATGATATAATATTCATTTCCAGACTTCCTCTTGTGCTATTTTTAAAAAAATTATTTTACTATTAAAGCAACATTGGTCTACACAGTGCAAGCAAAATTAAATGGCTATCCTAATCTTAAAATAAATATAGTGCTAAATAGATGAAAATAAATATTCTTTGAGTTGTTCTCATGTGTCTATAGTACCACTCCAGACAAACATATTTTCTATTAATTACAGTGCTTGTTCTTAGAAGTGGTGACTGGGGCTTGTTTTGAGGCAAACTGATCTTTGTCAAATTACTACAGCTTCATTATCTCTATGAATTAATTAGCTGGGTATTGGAATTTGACAAGGTGATTTCTACACTCTGCTTGGAGAAATGCTTAATAAAATGGCAGCCCATGTGTTGTACTTGTTGAATAACCAGTACTGACTAACCAGACTGTGCACAGACAGTGATTTGGTTAAGCTTATACATTGTCCCTGAACTGAGCATCACAGTGTAAAGTGATTTTGAGTTCCAGACATAATAATCCAAGTATATGATACATCTAGATGCTTGTAGATCAGGATCTACTTGTCTTAAGGCTGGATTGTGTAAACAAAGCCAGTGAGGTAAAGTTTGTGTCTGTTCACACCCACGGTGCAAATCAGTCTCCCATCTAAGGCATTAGCTCACTTTAGAATTCTCAAGATTAAGGTACTTCTCCAAAAAGAGAAATCATATAGGAAAGAAATTTAATTTATTGGGCCAGATCCATGCTGGGCATAACTGTCTTGGGTACTTTTTGGAACTGGGAGCAGAATTAATTTCAAGCTGCCTGTATTATTTCTTGATCTCTGGGCTGGATGAAGTGCATTCCCTGATTTAGTGTCACTTAGCTGTTGGTGATTCTAAATGCCTGTTTGGGGCACAGACCTGATCCATAACCCATTGCCTCACTGTGACATAAATTTTGACAGAGTCTGAACCAAAAATTTTCTTGCTGACTTCTGGAGATTTTTCTTTGTTATCGTATTATTTTGATTGGTATTTTCCACAGCATTCACAAAAGCATCAAGTCTTGCCAATATTGTATAATGAAAGAAGGAGATCATGAAAGGGAAGATAATTTTTGAATGAAACATGAAGGAAGAGGAAAACTGGATTGGTTAAGTTGTTTAAAGGTTTGTCTACAAGCTATTGGGTAATGCTAGATTAATTTATGTCTTGAATATTTTCATTTTAAGAAGGACATATTTTAGGGCTTGGACTCATATCCCGACAGAATAATACATGTCTATAGCATTATTTAGTGAATGCAACTACAGCTGAATGTAACCCAAACATATTAGATGCATAATTTGCTTTAATTTTTCCACACAGAACGTTTATATATGATGTCTGTTTCACACAGAATAACACAGTGCAATATATCTGACCCACCTCCCATATTTTTTCAGTGAATTAAGAGGTCTAATGGTTAATGGCAGTGAAGCACAGGTAGTTAATTCTTTGCCGTCCCCGCCCACACAGAATGAAACACTGACATTTGATTTCTTGAAAGTGTGTCCTTTGTCTAACCCCGCTCCGGTCTCGTTTGCTCCATTTCCCAGACTGTAGCCTTGTGAGCTGCTGTAATGTCTATCAGCATAAGTCATGCTGACAGACCAAGGCTCTGATAACTAATGTTAATAACATAAATTGAAGGGAAACATGAGAGACCTAGAAAAATTTTATAGATCCCATTGCCTGAGTGGAGGGGAGCCACTCACTAATCCCAAAATGAATGTTTCAGATTGGCTGTTTAGCTGTTTTTTCAGGCTTTTTTTTTTTTTTTTTGTCATTTCAACTAAGGTGCCAGTTGTATTTTTTAAAATAAAAGTAAAGTATGTGGCTAAATATTGCACACTGACAAAAACTAAATGCCCTTGCTGAGTTGGGAGGGTGAAAGAGGAGCAGAGCATGTGAACATCACGCTGAGCTGCCTTTCCCCTTGCCATTTAAATAGTCCAAGCTAAGTGCAGCCAGAGTGCTGACATTCCTGTTTCCCACCATTTGTAATTACCTCTGCTTCAGGCTGCCTTTTTCTGATGATTTGTGAATTGTAAGTTCTTATTCATTCATCAGTTGGGTTAATACAGGGAGAGGACGTTTATATTTCTTGCTTATGACAAAAATTACAGTGAGCCCAGTTATATGGGAAATTTAAAAAGCAAGTGCAAGCCTGTTTTAAGGCAGGAGGAATGATTTATTTTGGCTGGGAATGACAGCTGAGCACTGGCAAGAGTGTGGTGATGCCAATTATGTTGATGCTTTTAATGGTTTCAAGGTGAGGAATGCGTGTTTCCTTGTCTGTCTGTAAAACCAGGCTGTGCTTCCCACATTAAAAGGCACTGGGATTAAAGGCCATTTCCTTGGGAGGACTCTGAATGCTGCTGCTGCACTCCATGTTCCCATCCTGACATCTGGAGAGCCTCAAGTACGACTGGCACAGACACTCCTAAGATCAAGGTCAGGCTGTCTGCATAATGCATGGCAGGGAGAATTAATTTGCCCACAGATGAGCTCCGTGCAGTTTAACCATGCATCTGGGCATTGAAAGAATTAATGAATTGCAGCGCAGGCCATCCTGCATCAAGTGGAATCCTGCAGCAAGTGCAGCACTATTATTAACACTATATTAATACTATAAATTAAAGTTTTCCAGGTTCACTTCTTTCAGGCTCATGCAAGAAAAGAGATAGTTTTGCTCAAATAGAAGTAAATAGTTCAGTCCATTCTAATTTTTACCACTTCTAAGATTAGATTTTGCAGGCTGGTGGCTAAAGTCTGGCATATTCTTTTTGCAGGACCTGACATTAAAAATAGAATTAATATGCAGTTTTGGAAAAATTCATTGTTGGCAGACTGGTTCTGTTCAAGTTGGAAAATATTTTACCTATTGATTTCAGGCCCATGGTAGGAGTTCTTCAAAATCTACTTCTGCCTGCATTAGAAACATTTCAAAAAGCTTATCCACCAATCTACTTTTTGGAGTAGCATTTCATACTGAGACTTTCACCTTTTGACAGAGTTCCCATTTATTCATCGTGACAGATCTAGACAACAAGCACAAAATTGACCTCTTAAATATTTTTCTTAAATGATAATAAGCAGATTTGGATGTCAGACTACACTGATATTTGTGGCTCACATGTACCTTCATTAAACTTTGCAGAAACACTGAAGTAAAAGTAAGTTTAATGAAATTATTGGGCAATCAATGGAAATTGAACTTTAAAAAGATAAAGTCTGTCTTACAAACTATCACATGCACACTAAGATATCTTCAAGTCTGGCCAGCCTTCTTTCAGGATTTCTGCATTTCTATTGCTTTTGACTCTGCTAGTGACAGTTTCAGATTTGAGGTTTGGAATAGTTTTATTTGCAAAATGAAAATGTGTGGTGCATTTGTCTGATGGATAAAATCTGTATGATTTTTGTTTTCACGTGCAACCTAATTTGTGACAGATATGGACACACCTGTGGACAGGTTTTAATGCCTATAATTTAAATAAAATATAAATGATAATCATTATTCTTATCCACACTACTTTTATATTGTAACTACATAATATTTCATGATCATGTTACTGGATCAGGCTAAAATATTGTCTTTTTAAATGTGATTTGGCCATATAATGCCTATGTGGCTCTGGTGGGTGTACTAGTTACATGGGAAAAGACTATGAGAGGAAGAAAAAACCATGCAATTTAAAACATAGTAAAGGTATCAGGTGGACTCTTGAGTTTTTAAAGTTAGCTTATTAAGACTCATAACAGAAGTGCAATAAAATTATTTTTATTTGAAAATACACAAGAGACAATACAGATCTGTTTTGAAAACATACTTTTTTACATAGTTTTTTATTACAAGCTAGTTTGTTTTGTAATTGTAATTCAAAATTCTCTCATTTAGAATGGAATAATTGCTGATATTAATAATATGCTTATTTTTAACTTAAATTTACTCATGTTTAAAACTGAAATGAATGAGACCCAATGTGATTTACCTATTACTTTACCACTTTTAAAGCATCACTAAATCAAAGAAAACGTCCATGCATAAAAATCTTATAAATAAAATCAAGAGAATTAATACCTTTTGGTAAAAAAGCTAAAAACTACATAAGTTAAAATATCTATTATTATAACAAGACAGATTCAGAGTAACAGGCAAATTCTCCTTAAACAGGCATATCTGTAAGGGTCACAAAGCAGTGTCTAGTTATCTGCAGCTCTCAGAAGATTTGCTTGTGACTACTCTGAATCTTTCATCAGTTGTTCTGCTCTCTTTGGACATGGAGAACTGACTGTTCTTTTCCCTCTAACAGCCTTCAAGCATGTAAAACGTTCTGCTAATATTCCCCCTAAGTGTTCCCCTCCCCTAAGCAAAACAACCAAATTTATTTAAATCTTTTTCTCCTAATATGCTTTTTTAGGCCTCTCTCCATTCTTATTGTCCTTCTGTCGATTTTCTCCAGTTTTTCAATGCTCTGAAGTTCTGTCAGAAGTAACCACTCAGCCAGGGCCCTACCCTGCAGAACTGAGTGGTGGAGGTAGGTTGTGTCTTGCAGGCTCTGCTCCTTGCATTCCCACTTTTCTGCAGCTCTGGGATGCTTTTGGCTCTCTCTTTGCTTGTGCACCTCCAAGCCTGCAGTGCCACACTGCTGCAGAATCCATCCTTTCCATCCTGTGTCCGTGCAGGTGATTTTTCTGGTGAGGAATGGTGTGTTCTCATTTTCCCCCCATAGGATTTCATCCTGTGGGCTTCATGTAATTTTCTCAATAATGTGAGGTAATTTCCCATTCTGATTCAGCCAGTCCTCCAGCTCACTTCATACTGGTGTTTGCAGAGTCAGGTTGCTGCAGAGTTCTGTGAATTCCATTCTCTGAAGGGAGTCCTGTGCTCCCAAGGCACATTATCACACCATGTTTGCACTACTGGGGTCAGGTGCCTCTAGATTCATCCCTAAATAACTTTTGAGACCCCTGTGTTAAATAATGATAAAATTTCTCTTTACTATGTTTTGTGAAAATAGAGAGATGATGATTTCTTCAAGTTAGCCAGGTACAAACCAGAGTTCCTGTTACTTGTGTTGCTGTGACAATGAGGCTGAACTAACAAGCCTTGCTGAGAAAGTACAAGAATTCAGGTGACATTCAACATTTGAACACAGATTTTGGCTCTTAAATACACATCCTGTTATTATTGGCAGAGCATATTGACTATATGAAACATAATGCAAAGCAGAATCAGTCAGGATCTCAGCTGAGAGAGGTTTACAATCCAGCTAACAGAACCAGAACCAGCAGCAAGGCTTTTTAAAAAAGCTGTTTCTTAGGAGAGATGAAATCAGGACAAAATAAAGACTTGAATCTTGGGAACTTTTTTAAAGCACAGAATAGCATAGAATAATCTATGTGAACCAGGCAGTGGAAGTACAGAAATATAAATAATGAAGTTGTGATAAGTGGGAAGAAGGGGGAAGAGCAGAAGAAATTGGAAGCAGCATTTTTTATAGACCTATTAAAATGATTTTAAGGCAACTGATAGGTGAAGAAGGAAAGGCCTAAAGAGGAGTTTAGTCAGTAGCTCTTCATTTTGGCCTTAAAAATCTTTGTTTCAGTCTTGGCAGTTTCTAAGTACCATAGCCTGGTGTTTTCCATTTAAAGCTGAGCAGTACCTTTGCTTAGCAGGGAGCATTTAAAGCCAAACTGCTGTCTGCAGCTCCCTTCACTGGTTGCTTCCATTCTGGCTGAAGGAACAGTAGGATGGCCCCAGTCCCCTGACAGTGCAGTCAGTGGTGTCAGTGTCACAGGTGCCACAGTGGCATTCTGTAGCTACTGGGTAGGAATAAAAAGATTCAGGATGGTCACCACAGCCAGGGATCTTCACTGTTTCATACACAACCTCCTTGAAGGTGCAGGTTTGCTGAGCAGTTGATACTGGTGGATATTTATATACTGGATCCTGAAATTAGAAGAAGGAAATAAGAAAAAAAAATTTGTTATGGGTTATATTTCAAATTTTTAATAAAATGGGAAAATCCCACTGAGATCAAAAGCATTGGGTCTGACTTTTCTAATTTCACTTAGATCTTTAAATTTCACCTCTTCAGGAGGACTGATATGGCAAATTTGTGTCATACCATCACCAGGCAATCTTTCAGATCAATTGCTTGATTCTTCAAATGATTTGAAAGAGCAGAGGAGTAATGGCTGCTTTATTGCATCTGCTTGCAACCACAAATGGAGCACAAAGCAGAGATCCAGATTGTAAATCTTCTAAATCTGGTTATACAACATGATCATAATGCATGCAGCCAGTTAATTAACTGAATTTCACTATGATATTTCAGCCCTGTGTCTGTGCTTCAGGCTGGCTGTGTATGTACAGCAGTTATTCAGCCTGCTCTTTCACAAGGGCTCATCCTGTCTCTGTGTTTGCTGGGGGCTGCAGGAATGGGTTATCCATGCATCACTTGAAATACTCAATTCTGGTGCCTGAAATTGAGTCTCACCCTCGTGAAGCAGTATCCTGAGCACCACGTGGCGTTCACTGTGATGCAGAATTCACATTCTTCTCTTTCCACAGCTATGGTAATATTGGTGAGCTGACAGCTGCTGCAGCAAATTGCTTTCCAGCAAAGTAAGAGCACGTAACAATTAAGTGTCTTCATCCTGCCTACGAAGAAAAAAAAATGTATCTCTGCTGGAGAAATGCATAGTTATTTTCAACAGGAAATAGAGAAGCAGGGAGAAATGGAGTCTCTGCATTATCCTCAAGTGGTTCCATAGCAGCAAGAGTTCAGAATCATCAGTAAGAACAGACATTAGATAGATCCTCCTTATGTTTACTGATAAAGGAGTTTGATTTTCCTAAGCAACTGAAATGGCATGTCAGCAATCTTTGCAGAATGATAATAATAATAAAAGAATACCATACCACTTTCAATAAAATATTTTTTATCTAAGTTTCTGTAGAGAGAATGTATCCTGTCTGTAAGGACAGAGAAAAAGAGGCAAGAGAGAGAAAGAACAAAGTATAATGTATTTTTCAGAAACAATTAGTTCCCTTAAGTGTTTGCAATATAAAAAAAAATATTTCTACATCAGGATCTAATGAAAACTTACCTGTATTCTAGTCTCCTTCCTAGAAGTATCAGCTGTAGTGAGAGGAAAGCCCTGTGCTTTCCTTTTATACTGCACTGTGTGTAATTTATACCTTGAGGATTTGCAGTGTATTAATGCAGCAAGCATTAGTTTGGGACTTGGTGAAAGCAGATTAATGTTCAGCCAGACAGTGAGATTAAGCCTTGTTGAGAGGAAAAAAGAAAAGCCAAACACAGTGGGGAAGGGATGGTGAAGGTTACTGTCACAGTGTCTCCCTGCACCTGCCACTGGATTTGATTCAGTGGCATTTAGAAATAGCTGAGCCATTTCACACTTTGAAAAAAGGTTGAGAAGCCTGTTTTTGGAAATGAAAGGTTTGGGTGTTTTAAGTGCTCTGTCAGCCCTCAGAGTGGTTGGCTTGGGGTGCAGGCTGGTCCTCTGCCAGTGGAGGACCCTTCACAGTGGGGACAATGCTATGGTGCTAGCTAATAACCATTTTCTTGTTTTTTTCAAGGTGTTTCTCTGAGTTCTCATGGTTTTCTATGAGTTAGGTCTTACCCAGTGAGCTGCATATGTATTTATTCATTGATCCAATAAAGTAATGAAGTATAAGAACTTTGTTAAACCCTCTTTTATTTGAAGAACTCCTCCTTTCTTTGCCATTCTTTTCCAGCCCAGTATATGCAATCCTGGTTCCTGTCTGTTGCATGGCCACATTTTTTAACTCATGTGAGGGATGTTTGTGTTGTGGGAAGGGACTGTTAGAATGCCATAATGAGGCTCCTAGATTTGTGTTTTTATGTCAGTGATCTCAGATGAAATATTTTCATGATCTGGGGAAAATGCTGATGTTTTTAACATTAGCAACCATGCAATCTCAACGTGAATGTATTCCCTAGTTTTCCATGGTGCTAAAAGAGTCTATGGATAGTGTTCCCCTGCTCACTGCCCTTTCCCTGCACTCACAAGTTGGGGATGTGTGCCTTTTCACCAGAATCATGACAGAGAAAGAACTCACATACCAATTCTGGGGAAAGTGACTCACAGTGCCACTGTATTTACTATTACCTGCCCAGAACAGCCAGTCTTGCTTTGTTATGACTGTTCCATTATGGTCAGTCTGACTTTTACAGAAATCCATCTGTGGAAGAAAACTAGACAAGGACATAGAGTTAAAAACATTTCATCATGAAAAGAAATTCTCACTGGTCTATTAGTTTCCTGCAGACGGGACACTTTTCAAAGTGGCTTTTACAAATGAGCTCTTTAAGTGTGTCATACCTTCCTGTGGCCCTGCAGACTGACCATCTGTTCCTCTTTCCCTGCAGTCTGCAGTACCTTCATTTGCAAATGGATTTTGCATGGCACCAAAGTTAGAAAGTGAGCTGAAAATTTTCCTTGGACTCCTCCCTCCTGTAATAAAAATTTTGTTTGAATGAGAAAACGGTTCACTATGAATCTATAAAGAAGTAAAAAAATTAGACATCTTCCTCTGAACTAACAGAATGCTTGTTTGATAATGTTTGTGTTGTTTAGTGCCAACACAGCCTGTCTTCTCAGAGGAGGTTCTCAGTTGCTGTAAATCTGTAATTCCAGAGATGCCAGACAAAAGCTGATTACTTTTGTTATATCCCTGCTGAGCATCTGATCTTTTCTAAGCACTAATTTATGCAAATTAAATGAGACTAAGTAAGTTTCATTTGCAGAGGACAATACAGAAAATATCTGATCTCTCAGTTGCAATGGTCTGTTTCATGCTTTAAAGAAGTCATACACATTCATTAAAACAGAGTTTCACAAGCAGACAGTGCAAGTTTAGCCCCTGCCATGTTGTTCCTTCCCCAGTTCCTTGCTCTGGCCCACTCAGCCTCTTCACTTGTGGAAGCACTGGTGAGGGAAATAATTATATTAACAGGAAAAGCTGTCTTTTACAGCATTGTTGTTAATCCACATAATTTGTTCCACAATGAGACAAAGAGTTGTAGCAGTGTAAATGATGGGATTGATTGGGGAGTGGGAATGAGGGGTGAGATCAGCAGAAAATGGATGTGTGTGATATTGGTTTTTTGGATTTGTTTGGGTTTTTTCCTTGCAAAAGCATCTAATACAGAACTGAAAGCTTTTATGTTTCTTATATGTTCTAAACAAATGGAATTTCTTTCTTCAAGTGTGGTGGTGCTGAGACTAATGATTCTGTTACTACAGGTTTAAGTCTGTCTTGCTTAGAAGAAGGTAGTTTAGATATTTGAGAGAGCTTCAGCATCTGTCAAAGTGCTATGGGAGACCTGGTCACATGTGTGCAACACATCCACCATGAGTACTAAATCTGACTGTCCTGATAGAAGATGCATTGAATCTTGTAGTGGGAAAAAACATGCCTGGTACAAAATACCTGTGACTATTCCAGCTGCAGCCTAGCTTTGGCTTCTAATGTATTCTTAAATACTTATGCACTCTTAAAGGTGCCAAGGGACATGGTTTTGAGTCTCTTATGTTCATAGTTGTGTTAACATGTTTTAGATCTTGATAAATAGATATATTACTGAGGTTAATAGCTTCTGCATAAGTGTTTTGCATTGAAAGTGTCTGAAGGCAAGTAAAAGGTGCAAAACCTATGGCTTAATTTACTTTCTATGGGGTTCCACCACATGAAGATTTGGAGTTGTGCATTCAGTGCCATCATGCTGAGTTTGTGCATTTGCCAAGTTTCTTTGGACACTGCTGGTGTTGACCAAGTACTCTTCCTCTCCCCTTTTTCTGCTTATCCAAAAGTTTTCCTGCACAGTTCCAAATTTAACCTGAGCTATACTTCTGCTCCCCAGTGATTGACTAAATTGATATCCTTGAAGTTCAGAGCTTTCAAATTGCTCCTGGGTCTGTACTTAAGTCTGAGCTCCCTCTGTGGGGTTGGCATTTCACAGCACAGCAGCACAAATAAATTGACTGGAGTTTTGTTTTTCCCTTTTGTTGCTGTTGTTTTTGTTGCTTGCTGCTGGTGGGAGATGACTTTTGTCACTGCATTACCTCCCCCTATGCCTTTGGGGTTTTACTGTGGCTCTTATTAAAATCAGTGGGGAGGCTGTCACTGGCTTTAGTGGCACCTGCACTGAGTGCTTGGCCACTGTTGGCCAGTATAATTTTTACTGATATTGTTTTAAGTTGCCAACACTAATGAAGCAGAGCTGTGAAGTAGGTCGGGCCTGCTGAGCACATAGATGGTGGAAACTAATTAGTGTCAGCTAAAGACTTAATCATTAATGACAAATCTGTATATGTATTCCTATGAAAGTAGAATATTTGATCCACAGGACACTAAAGAAAATGCAGAATGGTTTGACTGTGTCTTTAGCAGGATTTTAGAAATCTCTGGAGATACAAGTTTCCATTACTTGGAGCTCAGGTTATGTATCCCATATTTTCAAATACCTACACAAGCTGTTAGTCTTTCTAAGTCTTGTGGAAATGCTGCTTGCAGTCAACAGCAGCAGAAGCTAAACATTCTGAGAAGTGTTTAATAAACACAGAACAGTGCAAGCAAAAATACAGATGCTTATGCTGTCATTCAGTCATCTCTTGGAGTTTTTTTGTCTCACATGGCATAAATTAATTCATGGCTGATTCTTATGCCACTTTTCTAAATATATAAACCAGCTGCATTTCCTCATGCTTTTTAGTGCTGGCATTCTTATAGCCTTTATCTATTTTCTCTGGCAGAACTACATTGTGAGTCTTGGCTGCTTGCATAAGATCATTTGGTAACTCCATTGGTATCTGTTGGGAAATACATGTTAAGATTCTGCTCAAGGGTAAACCAAGGATAAAAATTGAATGTTTGCTAAAAAGACTCTCTTCCTATTTCTTTGTTTGTCATTCTTTATATTTCACTAATCAGTTTCAGTAGTTCAATATTCAGTAGTTTCTGAATAGTTTAATTTTCCAATGAATTTTTTTTTTCCTTTCTTGTGTGTGAGTAAATAGAAGTTTTGATTTTATGACTGCCCTGGAGTACTACTGTTTTATTTTAAGCTTTTCTGAGTGTTACAGTGTTCTCCAGCAAGAAAGCATCCTAATGTATTTAAAATAGATTAGTCATATTAGAAAAGTGACAAAGCAAGGGAAAGAGCTGATGGACAATATATAAAGTTGTACCATACCTGGTCAGCTAGGGTTTCCTTTTTGTTGCCTGAGCAGTTCTTGGGCCTGTATGGCATTGTCATTATGCTGCTGGGAGCATCAAAAAGATAATCAAAAAGAAAAGCTAATAAACATATCTAAATATTCACTTGAAAAGTCCAATTCGATTTGAGTTTATTTTTTATTATTATTATTATTAAAATTTTATGTTAATAATATTTCAAGTTCCAACTTATATAATATATTTTATATATATATATATATATATATATATATATATATGAATGACTGAAGTCCAAAGGACAAAAACTGCCATTAGTAGTTTGTGTGAGGAATGTTTGCATTTATTTCCTAGGTAGGTTGTTTCACTGATCTGCCATGTTCATATTTTGTTAAACCTAGAAATAAAAAAAAGGACAATGTTTCTGACACTTTAATATTTCATTCAGTTATGTTCTATAACTGTGTTAAGAAGTTGGGCAAGCATATGTCTATGAAGCATTTTATGATGCTTTCTTCTAAAACAGGAAATTTGGCAGGACTGAACCTTATTCATACATAAAAAACAGCAGCTGCTAATTGTTTTCAAACTGCAGCTATGATATGCAACAGAAGGCTTGTCTGAATCATGCTGACAGGCTGCATTGATAACACAATAAAGTTGATGCAGAATGATTTGGCACACTTGGAGAACAAATGAAAAGCCCACTTACTTGGGTTGCTAAATAAAGTCCTAGGCTGAAGATGTCTGACCCATATTCTTTTTGCAAGTGCAATAATTTTAGGTCAAATTGCTTAAGAAAAATAGGTTGGGAAGAATTCATACAGCCACAGCCACATTTGGCTGCAATTTTAGCATTTTGTCTGACCAACTTCAGCTAAAATATTGACTGCTTTTAGGCATTCTGAACAATTTGTTTTAAATTATTTTTTTCTAAGCAGTTGTATGGACCTTTGATTCCAGGGCATGAAGCCATTTTTGAGCAGATTATAGGGTGATGGAGTTGCCCTGTGAGCTGCAGGAATTTGATATCAGATTGCAAATTTGCAAAGAAATTTTATGAAGCAGCAGCAGGAGCCAGCATCACAGAGTTTTAATGAGAAAACAGATCTGAAACTTAAAAAAAACAAAAAATACTTTTATAAGGTATCAACCCAGTACATAGCTTGATTATGAAAACCACATCTGATTTAGTTTAGTTGTATCAGCAGAATGATGATATAAGAAAACAAATATTGTATTTGGCTGAATTCCCAATGAATGTGCATTTTTAAAAACAATTGCAATAATTAAACCAGAAGCCTTTATTCTTAAACTAGAATATGATAGAAACCAGAAGATCAGTTTGATTTAAATCACACTGTTGAGGACTTCCTGCTGTCTGAGGGCTAAACGTATTTTGGGGAGTGATGCATGGCTGCCATATTTATTCAGACAAAGAGAAAAGTTCATTTGGAAGTGTGTTTTTTAAGGTATTTTATTAAAAGGTTCTGGATTTGAAGGTTTTTTCCTTGGTGATCATTGAAGGCTGAGTGGAGAAGTACACAAAGCAGTTTGTGCCATGCCATGCCATCATTTCATAGCTTTCCAATCCCCAGGGAAAAACCTAGGAATGCTCTTCCTGACAGGAAGGTGAAACACCATTATGGTCTAAGGGATGTGAATGACAGTGACCAGAGACACTCCATCACTTGTGGGCATAAAAAACACCTGGTAGGCACTGCTGGGATGCCATGTGCCATGGTATAAATCTTCCTTATGCAGAAAAAGGACAGATATTTGATGGCTGGAACCCTGAGCCAGAGTCTTGGCCAGATTGACATCAGAAAATACCGGTGATCGTTCTCTTTAGGATCCAGGAGTCCCTCTTGTCTTGCCAAGGACCCTAGAAATTCATTTTTTCACTGGAATTGAGCAGTGCTGTGGGAGGAAAAAACAAGCATCATTGCAGGACAAGCTGAATGAGGCAGCCTGTGAAATGTGTGCTCCTAAATGTGATTAAAATTACCTTGAAATTGGATACTCGTGGGCACTTATCACCTTTTAAAATATTGATTTATGTTGTGTCTGTCTCAGCACAGCATTAAACAGCTGTTTGAAATGGATCAGTCTAAACACTGTCTGCTCAGCTTAGAGGAATAGAAAAGTCACTTAGCAGAGATCCATTTGTAATCTCTCTAGGACTGCCTGAAAAAGAAACAGTCCTACTCAATTGCTTTATTAATTATATAAACGGGCAAGATCGGAGCTGCAGATGATGGGCCAGGTTTTCTGGCTTGTTCTGGTGCCATCTCGTGGTCCTGGAGTAAAGTTTCCCTGAAAGTGCCTCCATGGCTAAAGCAGATTTTACAGCACTGCGGCAAGCAGGGCTGAAATTTGGAACTGAGGCAGCGTTTTAACCTCCTGGCTCTTGGCCAGGCTCCTGCTGTGCTCAGTCCTTCCTCACTCTGGTAAAGCCTTTGGGCAAAAATAGGTTTTGTGATGTCTCATTGCAAGGGTGGTGATGATGCAGCAGCCTTGAGATGCGTTTTGCTTGTCCCTGTGTGTGAGAGGCATGGAGAGCTGTGCTCAAGAAAACAGGACTTTCTTTTTTCTAAGCCCTGGAACATTAGGCATGATTGCTCCTGCTGGTGTCTTAAACATGGAATTGCTCTGGAAGTGCATAGGGAGAGTGCAGCTCCTTTTTTGCCTTGTTTGGAATAAGAGCAGAAAATTTACAGAAAATATCTGTAGCAGCTCTGTCCATCTCATTTCCACCTGGTCACTACAGAGCTTGTACACAGAGGGGCATTCCTCCTAAATCTGAGCAGCCTCTCTATGTGCTCTCTCATCTTACTGTTATCCCAGCCTTGAGAAAAAATGGTTTGCTCCAACTTGTCTCCTTATATTCCAATGTAATAATGGTTTCAGCTATCTGGAAGCCTGGATTTTAGAAGTCTTTACTTTTGCTACAAGTCCTCAAAAACTAGGAAACTTTCAGTGGCACTGAAATGGTTATTTTACAGCTTCCTGTTTTCTTGGTGTTGTCCATTGTTTGCCATTTTCTTTTGCTATAACATATAATCACTTTTTATTGCATCCAGCAGATTAGCAAGCACTTTCTGACAAATGTTTGTCATATTTTTGTCTCCTTGAATTCTAATTTCTGTTTGAATGGCTTTTAGGCAATGATCCTTCAGAAGGAAACTGTTGATGTGCCAATGCCTCTGATAAAATTTCTATGTGTCTGTAACACTATGAATCATTGCAGCCCATGGAATCCTGCAAGGTAATTTAATAAGCTGTGGTTTTGGTAGACTTGTAAAAAGCTTAAGGCAGATCTCTCAGTGGCTGTGGACAACAGGATCTTTCTAGAGCACTGAGTACAGGAAAGGTGAAGGAATTTGATCTCAGGCCTTGGTTGTCATCAATAGGTTTGAAAAAACAGAAGCCACTTTTGAAAAGAGCTGAAAATATTGCTGTCATATGTTCACAACTATTCTCCCTCTGCCTTTTTTATGGCTTTGGATGAGGTCACAGGGAGTGGGCTACCATACTCCCTGTGGGTAGAACAAAACTGCAATGAAATCTGCTGATAACTCACCTTCTGCAGATAGAAGAAGGTTTTCAATGAATTCCTGGGCTGGCAAATTGGAGTGATCATAATTCATTAGCCAGCACTGGCTAATGCAAAGGGAGATCAGAGAAGGGGCTGTTGCCACAGTGAGAGGACCAGTCATTACCTTCAGCACTATTTAAAGGATTCTAAGCTGTATTTAAGCCACTGTATTTGAGTGGCTTAAAATGCAGATATTTTGAGACTGTAGAGCTGTTCTTCACATTCTCATATATATTTTTGCCTCTGTACAAGTGATAATGCATTTATGGGTTACCCCATAGAGCCTCAGCTGTGCTAGAGACAATCCAGTGTTTGAGACTTATAAGCTCTGTAGAAAATGTCAGTGTTCTGTATTCTTAATTTCTATTCCTGACTGCCAATGTCATCACCTGCTCCTGGATACTGGAGATTATTATAAGACTTGAATGACCTATTTAGCTGTTCTGAATTTTTGAATTATGATTTTTTTTTTCTCCTCCCTTATCAGCTGAATTTCTTCCCTCCCACCCCCTTTTAGCTTAAAACAGAAATTGTGAAAGATTATTAGGTAGTTTTAGAAGACATTGATCCCTATATAATCTGTGAACCCTGTACAAGAAAACTGAAGTCAAATTTATCATGGCTACTAAAAGACTGGGGAAAGGAGGAGTCCTTGATTTTAAGACTTATAAATAATAATAATGTCTACAAGATATTCTCAAGTCCCAATCCGTAGGGATGGAAACAAGCTTTAGGAAGAAATTGTACATCCTCAGCAAGCAGCAGTTAAAACTCAGAGAACTTCAAAAGCAGACACGAATTTTATGTGCAAATGACACAATATACACAGTTTCCAGTGGGCATGTGCAGGTCAGAATTTTAATATCAAGGCATAACTCCCAGCCCACACTGAGATCAGGTTAAATTTCTGCAGACATCTGCAAATCTGGCCTTCATGTGATGATCAAGGCTCTCTCTGCAACCCTTTATTTTAAAAAGTGCAACTCTTAGATATGCAAATTGTAATATTTATGATGTATAGAGACTACAGTTTGAAGCACAAGGTTGTAAAACTGCTCCTGATACTCTGTCCACCCAGATCTGTTAGGTCATCTTCCAGGAATTAAATCTAGAAGAAATAATTGATGCCATTTCCTGAAAACATAAAGAACTCATTTTTTTGTTAATGGTGACAAAAAAGAACATTCAACTATATGAGTCTGGATCCCTTCCAGTTAAACAAAGGACATGAATTTTCTTAATTAGAGAGTAATTGGATTCTCTCTCTCAAGCAAATTACAGACTTTATATCATAAGGAAATAAATTACAGGAGAAAAAATTGCTGCAAGCTCTAGGTGAAAACATTTATTATATCCATAGCTCTGCAATTCACTGTGGTAAACCTCAGCAAAATGGAGTTACTGTCAATGAATCAAATCTATGCTTTTTTGCATTTTTCTTTCTGTATTTATATTTATGTGTGAGAGAAAAGGTAAATCTTTCCTGTGCTTCAGAAACTTCTCCCATAAGCTTGCTGTGTTTCTGTGTAAAATATCACATTTCAGCAAATTTGAAAGAATGATCTCTCAGCTAACTCAACAATTAACTGAAAAGACCTCCCAGTTCCATAAATGAAAAAAACTGCAGTATAACTCTTTTTGGAAAAAAACTTCATGAAAGAACTTTGTAGGTTTTACTTAATATGCTTATGCTTTACTCTGTAAAAAAACTTAACTCAGTTCTTCAGTGGAAGAACTGGCATATAACTGGAATAACTGTGAAATTACTTCTAGCAAGGATCTTGTACTTAACCTACTGGAACTGGAGTCATATATGGAAATGGGAAAATGCTGTACATAATGCCCACATTAAAAGAAAAACAGGAACTGAAAACACAGCCTAAAAGCACATGGAACAACTGTTCCCAGGAGTGAGTTAATATGTGAGCAAGGACTGTGAATTTATCACCTGAAAGGGTAAGCAAAACCATAAGAAATATAATAAAGGAAAACAAACGAGTCAATTAAGAGCTGTTGTGGTAGATCACCCTGGTTACCTGGTTCATTTTAGCTCTTATCAGCAATGAGATTACAGCCTAGCTGACTTGTAAGGTCTCCAGGAATGTGTTTGGTGTTATGTCAAGTGTTGTTTAGCTGGAAAAGGTGGTACACAGCAATGTAGCAGATCAATTATGAAGAGAGGAAAAGTTCTATGCAATGACAAAAATTTTAAAGAGATAAGACCTAGTGGTCTGAGGCACTCCAGAACAGAGTAAGCATCAATTTTCTACATCTGTTTTCACTTTTGCCCTGTTGTAAATAGTAGGTGAATTCATTGATGTCTTAAAGCTGGAAAACAATTTGACTCCAACATGAGGTGAAATTAGCTAAGATAATTTGAAGTGAAGTAACAGAAACAGGATGAAATTGCAAGGTCATGTGGTTAGGGAGTAGTGGAAAGCATTTCTGCTATCAGTGAGTAACAAGCAACACATGAGCTATTAATCAGCTGCAAGATAATTGTGCTTCAGCAGTGATGTGGCAGTGCAAATGGTAAACATGATGCTCAGGTAAGAAGTGACTGCTGCACTGTGTGTAGTCCAGGCCAGATAAATCAGATGAAGTGAAACTGGAGCACGTGCAGTGCTCAGATGAAATGGAGAACTTCACACGCTGGCCAGAGAAACTCCTTTCTAGCAAGATGCTGAAAGAGCCTTGCCTGTGTGAGTGTAGTAGGAAGCACACACCAGGATGGCTAAATGCTTGAATTAAGGTACAGTGTTGGCAGGGAAAAATAGCTCTAAACCCACTAATGAATAAATTTAGCCTGGAAATAATATTGGGCCTTAGGAGGCAGTGATTTACCAAAATATGAGTATTGGTCTAATACTGCTGCTCAGCTGTGAGGGACAAAAAGATTACAGCAACCCCCTGACATGCACTGTGAAATTACAGGTGATCACAGAGTCTATTTATTGACAAAAACTTCAAACAAATACATATTCATAATACCAGCACTTCCCATTCTCTGCTTCCAATGGTAATTAGTTTGAATGGATATTAAGCATGGTTGGCTTCTTAAATTAAGTCTGGGGTCGTTTTTGTGGGGAGGGGTCTTAAAAGAGGAAGTAAGGTGAATTTTCCTCACCCTGAACTCTCGACCTTTTCTATCAATGACAATACAAATGGCTTCTGGGAAAACCCCAATTTCCCTCCCTTCATGACTTTGAATCAGTTTCTTGTTGCAATTGTTCATGTTTCCTTGGATCTCCTTCCTAATTTCATCTTTTCCCATTGCAAGCACAGCCGAGCAAACACAGAATGGCAGGCAATTAATTATTTAAGTTTCAGACAGAACTATCTCAAGCCCAGTTTCTTCTAACTAACTTCTAGCTAGAATCCTAATTTCTCTAAGACGTTTCAGCAGCAAGATCCATTTGTTGGCAGGACTGTGTTGGGGCAGTGTCTGCTTGTTTCCAGGCTTTGGGTCCTGCTTGTACAGGTGCCTTTCAGATAGCAAGAGGAATAATTCTTACAGCTGGGAGGCTTTCACAGCAGTGCTCAGGGTCCTTTCAGCTTCATACCTTTCATTGCAGCTGTATAGAGGCAGAAGAGTGGCAATCTCCCAATCAGACTAATTTCAGTTTTATTTTTTAGTTTGTTTTTTACTGTAATTCAGGCAAATGAAGACATTTTCTTTGCCTTAAAAACAAAGGTTTAGATTTGTTTTTCTAATGGGATATTTACTCTGATTAAATAACAAGTAACTTGTGAATACCTATCACTTTATCATATGGGAAGAGTAATATTTAAGGAATGTTTGCAGGGGTTTTATGCACTACAGTCTTTGGATCAGAAATTAATTTATTGTTTCAGAAATTTCAGTGAATACACTTCTTTACTGAGGCTGTGTCCATAAGACTATAAAGGCATAAATCTTTCAGTTGTTTTTGGGATATTATGCTTCTAATGTACTTCTGCTGGTCTTCCTGCATACATTTATTGTTTCTAATTTCCAACAGCAATATCTTGTTCCCTTTAACTCCCCTGTGATAAATCTGCAGACCTCTTGTCATTTTCATTGATTTTCCTTTGTTGGCAGCCTCCTCATCTTGCCCTTACATCAATAATGCTTCCCAAACCTAGCTCTATTTTGGGATTTACTTTATAAAAATTTGGTGTGGGATTTGCCTTCACTCTCACAGTTTTCCTCTGAAGAAATTCTGATGATAATTCTGATGTTCATCTTAAGTGATACTGGAAATCATGTAAGAGATATGATTTTTTCTTTCCTTCTAAAGTAAGGTATTTGGTTCCTGTTGCCTAATTTTTATGAGTAAAAAATTGAGACAATGAAAAGAAGTCTTTGATATCAGAAAGTTGTTTTCCCTGGAAGAGATACATTGGGTTCTCCTGTCAAAGCTTTGGATGGATTGTGAGTCTGTTTTTCACATGTAATAAAATCATCCATGACTTAGGAATGGAACCACTGAAACATATTTCTCCTCCAACTGCAGTTTAGTGTAAAGTTGATGGAAAGCTGGACACTTTCAACTCAAAATTCTCAAAAACTGGAGGAAGGTTCCTGTTTTGTGAACAAATAAAGTGGAGCTTCTGACAGGCCTTTCCCATTTCTAATGGCAGTGTAAAGTAGGTGACGTATTTATGCTTTCTTTTGTTTTTTTAGGATTGCTGTTGGGAGTGTGGGAGCCCTAGGGTGCTGTGTTTAATTCAATGTACAGGCTGCTGGTGTTGAGCTGAATTGGTGACCACAGGCAGGGCAGCCCTGGGTGCATGAGAAGGATCCCCTGCTGGCATCTGTGGCTTTGGTGGAGGATTCCTGGCCTCCTGCAGGAGTGGCACCTCACAAACAGCACAAAAATATAGCACAGAACATCACAAGCACGGTGCTGTGGCTGGGATAATGTGCTGCTTTCTTGACAACAGGCACAAATAAAGGTTTATACCCAGGGAGAAGCTGTTCTCAGCCAGTGAGCTGAGAAAACACCACAACACTGAGAATTTTTTCAGAGACCAGAAACTGGGGAGGATTAATTCCCCCAAAGAGCTTTACAGTTCCCATATCCTCAGAGTCACATGTTCTTGCATTTGCAAATGCTTGCTCCTCTGCTGGCTCACATTTATTGTCTCACAGGACCTACAGAGATGCATCAAAATGATCCATTGGCCTTCCCTCACCAAGGATAAAATTCACCAGTCTCACAAGAGTTCGGGCTGCAGTACCTAATAAAAAAGTTGGACAGATTTGGGGTGATAAACCAAGACATGCTGTTTCTTCAGCCTTCATCCATTCTCATTTGATGCAAGCAAAGTACTTTGATGTTCATTATACTGGGCAAATGTAAAGGAGGATGCATGAAATGGAAATGAGCTGAATCTGTAGAATCTAATTTAAAACTAGAAATATTTTCCTTTTTCTTCTTCATTAATGCAATGTATTTTCTTTCTCTTGCTCAAAGTGGCCTTAAAACTTTTCAATCTGTCCTAAAATGTCACTAGAAATGCATATTGCCCATGATTTTGATGTGAAAATAAGTTCTCAAGCATTGACAAGGTCCATTTGAAACTGCTGCTGCAACCCCTTAATTATTTAATGGCAGCTGAAGAACCAGTTCTTTATTAGAGCTCTGGCATTTGAAAAATTTGATTCAGATTTACCTGCAGGCTCAAGCATGCTTTTCTCTCATTAAAAAAAAAAAAAAAAAACACCAGAAAATATTAATGGAGAAATAATAAATAAACTCCAAGAAATTTGCCAAGGGAATATGAGTGCACTGAATTTTGAAGCATGTAAGTAGGAAAAAGGGCAGCACTGTACCCAGTGATGGCAGAGCTCACACTGACCTCCAAAGGAGCCTCCAGAAGCAATGATGCTCCTGAGATGTGCTTTACAGTGCAATGGAAAAAGGAATGTTCCCAGAATGGGTGCTGAGAGATGAGCCCTCTATATGGGCATAAATTAATTTGGTTTCGAAAGAAAATAAAATTTTTATTTTTTCGGATTTTTAGCTTGCCTGTCTGATCTAATAGTTTTTCATAATGAAACATTATTTTTTCCTTAGAAAGACAAAGAATAAAATAAATTATCTTTCAGTGAATTCACTTTTTCTAGTGAATTTTCCACAGAAAGTGAGGGTGGGTACCTGGCTGAATTTCATTGTGGGTAACAAAACAGCAGAGTTGCATGAAATTTCTTTCAGTTTTGAAATGTGCTCTCTGTAGTCAGAGTTCCCAGAATGAGTCTTTCTGATTGACTTTCTGAGGCAATTTAGGCTGATAAATTGCATCCCTTGTTTCAGTTTGTTCTGCTATGCTGTGAATTAAAGAGGGCAGGCAGCTCAGTGCAGTCCCTGATACTGATCTAGAAAAGGCAATCAGTGGTTGCCTTTGAGGCTGTTGTGATATTTTCTTCATAATAGGGTCATATTTTACTGCTGCTGTACAGGCATGGGTATTTCCATGTAATTCTGGGTTATTCACTGTAATGGCTATTTTATTTTCCTTTGCTCACTCCTTGCTACAAGGTGAGAAACTCTACTTGTTTTTTTTGGTTTTTTTTTTTTTTTTTTTTTTAATTATTGAGCCAAGAATCACTCCAGCCCTTCAAGAATCTTAGTTAGCTTTTTCTTCAAACAATGCAATAATAGCTGACTTGGGGGCCTGCCATTTCCAAAATTTGCCATGGAAAATCAGACACACTATCTTTCACATAATAGAATCATGTGCACAGAGTGTTTTGTGATTCTGAGGTATTAATCCAGAATTATATCCTGGAGAACTGTTCATCAACATCCAAAAGCAGCCATAAATAACAAGAATATCAAGACGTGTTTTTGCTCCCAGTGCTCAGGAAAAGGATTTTCTACCTCTGTGAATGAAATGAGAAACATTTTATCTGAAAAGCAGTCTATTCTCATGATTACACAGCCCCCCACAGTTAAAGAAATTGTGTCTGAGGCAATTGCTGAATCTGGGATCCATCACAGCATAACCTGATTCCTTATTTTGCATTGTTTAATAGCCCACTGATTGTATATCATCTGTGCCACTTGTGAAGCTCTAGACCATGATTTCACACAATGTGAGACACCTTTTTTTCCTTTTTTAATAGTAGTAGCAAGAAGAAATTATTAGACATGACCCATATAAGTATCCAACCCTGAGTGTGGATTGTTTCCGGGGAGCTCTCAGCATCAAAGGCTATTTTTTCTGGTACTTACTCTCTAGAAGAAAAGCTTAAATGTGTTCTATTTGCTATTGCTTTCTGCATTGCATTCTCCTGCTGCAGTTTTTCTGGCCAGGAGTTCTAATGTTGCCAGGCATTGGGAATTTTATGGAAGCATCTGCTGTCAGCAGATTGAGAATTTGGCTCCATAGTCACCCAGTTCTAGAGCACTCTGACTCAATGTTGTTGGTCTGCAGCTAAAATAGCTGCACCAATTTGCACAGAGTCAGAAATACCTGTGCTGGAGCCTGGTGGGACACCAAGAAAACAGATTCACTTTCCATCAGTTGCAGGTTATTCCATGTGCAATGTGCCACACAGGGAGAATTACAATTAGATAAGAAACAGTTGTTTCAGATGATTTCCCAAGATTTCCAAGCTTTTCTTGCTTAAAAAAAATGTGGTAATAAAAGAATGTGATAAAATAGTCTCTTCTAACAGATTTCCCAATTAATCAGTATAAACAAGCCTAGCTTGTATGCAAATACTGAAGGCTGGTGTGTGCCCTTATTCAGATCAGGAGTATGAAATCCAAGCTTTACTCTGCTCAACTAAGCATTTAATTTAGTTCTTAAAAAGATCTAAAATGTAGATAGTAAAATGTGAATCCAAACAAATATATTTGAGGCCAGGCTATGCTTGTAGGATTCTAGTTGCTAATCTGACTCACACTCTCATGATTAATGTTCATAAAAACTCAAAAATTCTATCAAGAGAGGTGTGAGGTCTTGAAAGATAGCATGGAGTAATTAAAAATATTTTATCATAAACTTTTCCACTATTTCTATTAAAACCCTCCACATTCAGTCCAGGGATCTAGAAAAGAAAATGTTGGTAGTGGAACTGCAAGGACATGAGCAAACATAAAAATATTGTGGTCTGTGTAACTTTCATTCACATCCCAAGATGTAGGTCAGGCAATCATCCTTAGAATGCTTAGGCAGGGTTTTGATTGGAATATTGAATATTTCCTAGATGGTTTTCTTTTAATGGATATACTATTAATCTTTATAAATAATGCTAACCTTGGTTAGATGCATGATTCTGCAACAGAAGAATTCCACAGAAGAAACCTAATTACTTGAACATATAGGTTTAAATAATTTACTTCAAAAATGACACCATCATCTTTTTCTTGGAAGGACAACTTTCCATTACTTCTGATTGTCATTTTTTATTGCTAAATCAATACTTGATGTAAGAAGATTTAAAACCAAGTCTTATTCTTCAGAGGCATCGTGCCCAATGCCACAATGGAAACATTAGACAGATTTACTATCATTTTTTGGTTTACCACAAAAACTGTAAGACAAGGAGGGCAGAGGAAGCTTTCATTAATGGTATGAACCCATGAACTGAATTTATTATTCTGTTCCTGAGCATTGCTTTTCAATTGCTGTGTGTTCCACATAGTGTTGAATAATCTGGGTATAATAGAAGAGTACTGCAAAACTGAAGTGGAAAAAGAGGCACATGTAAAAAAAAAATAAAAAAATCTACTGTGTTATGTAATTTCAAACACTCCAGTAAGTAAGCAGAAGAGTAAATCACAAATTTTGCCAATTCAGTGGCTGCCAAGCCAAATTGTAGTAGTTATGGGGGAAGTAGCAGGATTTTCCTTTACAAGAGCTACAAGATTTCCTAGTTTTGTAAATTTTATTTTTTTTGTCTGTCACTGCATATATATCTCAGTGAAAAGGAATTGTAAATCAAGTGAATAATTGAAGTTGTAGGTACTTGGGAATTCTGAATCCACATCACTGCTATGCAGCAAAAATGGAATTAGGAAATGGTTGGAGGTCAGTATTTACAATATCTGTTTTAGAGTCCATGAAATAAATAATCAGGATTATAATAAGATATGAGCACTGCATTTGTTACTTCTTCCTTATGTTTAGTAAAGCAATTATCTGAGAATCAATCAGATGAATACAGAATGTTTTGTTATGTGATTTGAGTTCAAAAGGAAGAAACCTGATTATAAATTATTGAATTAAATACAAACAGACACCTCAAAACCTATGTGAAATATTTATTTTTATTACAGGATTTCTAATTTAAAGGTATCATTACTGAAATCCAGGGAGGTTTTACCACTGAAGTGGAAAAAGACTTGACTGACACAACACAGCTTGAAAATTCATCACTCCATAAACAACCTGAAAATTTGATGTATTTTGACGACAGATTAGGAATGGTATAATTTTTAGATTTTACCAGTTGTTTATAGATCATATACATCCAAGCTATGGAGCCCATTATCTTTAAACTATTTTTTTCAGTTTCAGCTTTAGTCATCTCTTAGGTTGTCTTTCAAGTAAAATGAAAATATAGGACAAAAATAGTCTTGCCTTACATAAGAAATTGTCCTTATATAGGCAGTAGTGGAGTTTAAGAGCTATGTAGGCTTTGTGCTCACATTTATTCTTGGGGTAAATTTCATAATATACAAGTCATCTTTTAACTCTGATTAGTTCACAGGCACCTAAGTATGGGAGAAATCACTTCTTTTGTAACTTATTTGTGTGAATAAATGCAAATACCTGCAATTACACCCCCCCATGGTTTTGAATTTCAACTGCCTCGAAGATTCATGTCAGTAAAACTGAAATGGATGAATCTTTGTGGAGAGAAAAGCCAGAGAGAATTTGTGTATACCCAGAAAACTTCAGTGGGTATCAGAATGAATATATTGGATTCTGTCTTAGTGGCTTTTTCTTATAACCTGATTTTATATGTATATATGGATATATAGATATATATATTTAAAACAAAAAAAAAAACAAACACTGAGTCACTGTGATGGAAAAAAAGGATACTGTGGCTCTAAAATCATGTGAGATATATCTATATCTGTATAATCTATATCTATATCTATATTATATATCTATATCTATATCATCTATATCTATATCTATATCTAATCTATATCTATATCTCTCTGTATATATGCACATTCTTAGCATCTATCAAAACATAACTCTGCCAAAAAGAAGTTTTGTGAGCTTAAAGAATATGTGACACCTGGCAGGCTGAATTGAAAGGATTAAGGTGTAGAGAAACACAGGCAGCATGAGAGACATCTTTGATTTATTCATTGCTTTGTAATGCAACAGTATAAGCAAAGTAAGCAAGCAATTTTAGAAGTAATAAGTCAACAATTTCTATTTTAAAAAGAAGATTAAATGCTGGGTTTTATTAAGGATTTGCCCCTCCTACCTGCCTCTCCACTGAAATTTTTAATCTTTTTTGCATTGGCTTTGCTGTGGAAACTAATCAATCTTCAGTTCATCTGGGGAGACAGAGTCAAAAGCTTGAATCCTGTGCCCATTTTTGATGTGTTGTGTGGTAATCCAATTAGATTCCTGCCTCTACTTACTGAATTTAAGCCTTATCAGTGGTGCAACTGCTCAAAAGAAATCTTGACATATTTACCAATTTGTATGGCCATTTTTACTGGCTATTTCTCCAATGGTTCTGTCTTTGTGTGGGAGTTCAAATGGAATGTTTCACTTGATCCTTTGGGAAAAGCCTCAATGCACTGCAGCTCACTTTGTTATTGGTTTTTGGGTTGATTGAAGTGGTCACACGTTTTCCTGAGTGTACTGTGCTGTTGTCTTTGCCTTTACAGGCTCATTTCTTCATTTATTGGCCATGTAGACATCATTACTTTTCAAAGATCATGGAGTATGTTTTAAAAAGCTTCTCAAGTGTTGCAAAGCTCCACAGTAAGCTGTGGCTGTAAACAGAAATAAGTGGTTTCTGCAGTGCTTGACTTTGTTCTAATGTGATGTATAAATCAGATTTTATCTTTATTGAATTGCTGAAGATAGATAAGGATCTCGCCTTGAAAATAACCTAAATTGTTATTCCACTCAGAGGAAAACAAAAAAATGAATATACTCTGAATTATAATCTATATCTTGAACACCTAATTCCTTTTGTATGTTGTGTACTCTATTACCAAAACATACTGTCTAACGTTGATGAAGGAGTAATTAATCTATAGATAGAAAACACAATAAAATTAACTCATGAACACCAGGAAATTGTGTTTTTTTCATGATACATCTATGAAAGTGGATTCAGCATCACTCTAATAATGATGTATAATGAATTCAACCCTTTAACAAAATAACTTTACTTAGAAATTATAATAAAAATAATTAAAAAATAAATTAACTTAGAAATACAGATTTGTACAACTAATTTCAAGAGGTCAGCTTTAGCAAATGTTATACACGTCTGCAGCCACTCTACATTTTCCCAAATGAATTTGTAATATATGGATTTTCTGTGGCTACAAACTGAGTTCTTTTGTCAAAAAAAGGGTCTTGTTACCTTTGTTAACATTGTGGAAGGGTGTTGCATAATCTTAAACAGATGAAAGGAAATAGCATTTAATATGCTTTATTAAATTTTACAATTCTAAGGCTCATGGGGAAAATCTGCTAATGACTGGGCAGTTTGTATACACAAATATTTCCAAATTAATTGTTTTCTTATTGTTGTTTGGTATGTTTATTTTCTCTTCCAGATCTATTCTGTCCACCTGGCATTGTTTTTGCAATTGTATTGCCCTTGTGAGCCCTTTGTGGTGTGATCCATCATTCTTCATTTCACTTCCAGTGCCTGATAGTCAAAGTAGGCTGTGAGATGGTTGTGTGATACAAAATGTTTTATTTTGCTATCGTTCTTATTGCACAAAAAATTCTGAAAGCTCCTCATTTTTTTAAGAGCTCACATGTGCTCTATCCTCTCGATTCAAATGTGGGCCTGGAGGGGGATCCAGTCACACACTGGTGTTAGCCTAGAAACAAATCTATCATAAAAACCAATCCTACATGAGACTCATAGTGTCTAGGGGGCTGTCTGGACAATCACAGGATGGCAGGAAAAGCACATGTGTAAAGAGAGAGATAAAGTTTTATTGGAGAAGGGAACATTCTCCCATAGCAGGAATGTTCACAAAGTGTTTATGTAGCAATGGAAACGTTGCTTTCTCAAAGAACAGTCTGGCATGTTTTTGCTCTCTAAGGACACATATCTTGAGTGTTTTGGAATATTCTGAACGCATTTTCCCCTTTCAGATGAGGAGAAAATTCCCTCTGAACCCAAAGGTTTCTCTGTTCCTCTGAATCTGAGTGCAGTGAAGAGCAATGTTGCTGCTGAAGTGCCACGTGAATTTTGGTTTGAGGCAGTTCCACAGCTACTCCTGGACAAACAGTGTCTTGTTTTCCTTCCACTCAAGGTCTGGATCTGTGCTGCCATGGCAGAAATTAGGACTGATGATGCACTTTCCTCCATGGCACACAAGTTTGTACACTCATTTGTTCTTCTGAGATTTTGCTTCTGAACAAGAATGCAAACCTTTCTTTGATGTCACACAAGGCATTGCATGCTTCACTGTGATGAACTCATGTCAGCAAAATCCTGGATAAAATAGATTTAAAATGGTCTTGCTCTTGGATTGTGCAGCATTAGGCTCTGATGGTAAGCACAGTGGTGACTTTGTCATAGATTAAGATCAAGACAAAATCAAATGAATATAAAACAATAGTTGTACTTATCTGTAGCAACACATCCATATCATGATAAGCTGCTTCACTCTTGTGTCTTTTGCTTGGACTGCTACAGGAGCCTGTGATTTTGCAGGGCAAATTCAGAAAGAACAGGAAGGAAAGCTCATTCCCAGTATATTGCAGGCTTCCAAAAAACCCCAGCCTTTATTGCATCAAATGCAGCTGTTGGGAGGGAAAATTGCATGTGGCACTGCAGGTCCTTCTTGCCCTATGCTGAAAAAGCTGTTAGTATTACTGGAAAAAAATGCAGAAATAGGGAGCACTTTTATTTTCCCAATGCAATTTTTGAGCTGTATTATAAAACAAAAGTAAGATTCTCTTTTATATTCTAAAAATGAAAATGCACATGTATTGGCAACTTGGTTAATAGGCAGGGTGTTATGGAAACTCAGGAAAGTTGTTCTCCACAGGAATGCTGTCTGTTGGTTTTTGGGTTTTGAATAAAAAGCTTTTTAACTGCTGAACACAATGCAAATGGACAGTACAGTTTGGCTAAAACTGAGGTTTGAACCTGTTTGCTACCTGAATCATGAAGGATGGTGTTCCTGCAATCTGCAATTAGTGCCAAATTAATCACTAAAGAAGGTTAGGAGGGCACTGGAGTGGTTAATCCCACTCCATCTGCTTGCCTGCCATATCTGATTCCTGACATGGAGGGATGGGATCCAGACCACCAACCTCCAGGTCTCCCTTCACACAAGGAGAGAGAAAGGATGGCTCTTTGCATCTTTTAAACACAGATTCTCTTCCTTTCCTGTCTGTAAGGGACTGATTACGAGACCAGAGGAAGTAATTTTGAAAGTCAGATCGCTTTTCTTCAGAGCTGAATAAATGTTTGAGTAGCATAATGGTCTGAGAAAATGACTGCAGTGTGCTCATTCTACCCCAGGTAGTTTCTTCATGTTTTTTGATTTGAAGGAAAAAAAAAGAAAAAAAAAGGAGAACTGCTAATCCTGTTTTTCTCCTCACAGTCATAAATGATGAGTGGGTTAAAGTCCAAGTGCTGTTCATGGTCCTGTTGTACTTCACATTTTGGGTGAAGTACATACTAATGTACTGCCATTGTAATGAGAAATAAGAGTTCTCATTAAGGTCTGTGTTGTTACAACTTCCTTTAGGACTGCAGAAATCCCCTTCCTTATCTATGAGTGAATTTCCTCACAATAAGGTGAGGTTTGACAGGATATTTTTACCTCAGAGGACTGTTGTAAATACAAGTATTTCCAGATTTTTGGGTTTTCAATGTATTACAGCAGCAGATGCCATGTGAATATAAAAGAGCCATCCTTTCAATGCTGTACCGTCAATGTCTTTTGATGCCAACAGTTCTTGTGTTCAAGGTGATGATTTTTCAATTCTCAGTGGAAAACTATAACATTTCATTATCTCCAGTCTCCTATTTTATGTGCTTGCCTTGGGAGCATCCTGTGAGGGGCAATTAATAATTTTTTTACTTTGGAAGCAAATTGCACACCCACTCATACACAAAGTTTTCATGTATGCCCTAACTTCTGTTCCATTGCAAGGAGTGTCTTCATCAAAAAAACCTACAATGGATAGTTTCAGTAAGAACCTAAAGCAAATTTTCAGCAAGTATCACTACCATACATGGCTTCATTTTGAAAGCTGAGCTCTTCAGAAATATTGGTAGGAAGTCTTTACTTCCTATTTATGAAAACATATCTTTAGTAAGGTGCATTTTGTTTTTAGAAATTATGTTCTTCTAAATTTTGTGGACTTGTATGATTTTTTTTTATTAAAGCACAGTATTCTAGGCATTCAGAAAAATAGTGAAGGAGGATTTCTCTAATAATCATTTTACAGAATACATTTCTTTCTGAAACTTCTCAGTCTGTTTAAATCTGAGTTTTGCATTTGTGATTCACTAAAATTCTCCAGCCAACAGTGGGAGTTACAGTGATGCAAAGACTTCAGAACTGGAATTTGATTATTTCCCAATCTTTGTAAAATCAGAGTGAGGGTCTGGATAGAAATAATATCCCTGATCTTTATTCCACTACACATGGAAGCTACAATCTGTCTTCTGAACCCATTTTTATCTATAATGTGCTTCCTTACTTCTTATATTTCTGAGACTAAAATAAACAAGAATTCTGGAGATTCCACTATTAATTCTGTAAAAACTGCCCTTGAATGTGTTCATTTGAACTAAGATGTGCTTCTTGTAGCCCCAGTTAAGCCATAATGGTTCCTCATGGTTGTGCTTGTGTTGATTAAAATTGTGTTGCCAATTGCTGCCAGGCTGCACTAGGTGCATCACTAAAAACCAGATTTCTGTTCATTTTTTGTTGTACTTGGCTCAGACTCAAAATTTCTGATTATTTCAATTTTTTTTCTTCAGTCATACTTGGCCCAGACATTCCTCATTTAATGCATAGAGTTGTCCATTGTGAATTCCCTTCTCCTAGCTGAATTTCTCAATGCATCACATTTGGAATCATTGCATCTCTCCTTTTTGTACTGGTTCATTTCCAACAGCCAACCTGTATTTTCATTCCTTGTGTTCATGACCACAGTCAGAATTTATTTCTGTGGCATCTTGATCAATGTTTTTATTGAAAAAAGATTCACCACATCGTATTTTCACTGTGGGTTTAGTCTGTGCTGCTTTATTTTACTTCCTCATGATTTGCTGTTTTGTGGAGTGAATGTATTTTGCAAATACAAGAGATCTCAAGAGTATCTTTAGGGTGAGTATGAGCTTCACCAGATAAAAAAATAAGTGTTCATCTGTTTTTGTTATATGCCGTTTATAGCTCTTTATAGTTACTGTTCATTGAGTGCTATTGGAATATCAAAGATACATGGAACAGCTCCTTGTGCCTTATTCCAGATAAGTTTTCCATAAAGAGTTTATAAAAAAGTGAGCATTAATTTGGTGTTTCTCTTTGAGTGTCATGCTTAACTACTGTACTACCAAGAGAGTAAAGGATGTTTCATATTAATAAAAAAAATGAAGTGTTACCTGTGCTTGTCATGACCTGTCAATACATTGCCAAAACAGTGCAACCAAAGAGGCCATGGGGGTCAAACTGAGATTTCCAGTGTTTCCCCCACACCAAGCACAACATCAGTGGGACTCTAGTGGTGGGTGATACGGAATGAAGATTTACCATTAAAAACTGCTTTAGTGGGAGGCTGACCTAAGGCAAGGAAAACTTTCCTGTAACTGAGGAAGAATTTGAGATGACAGGTAAGAGTGGAAAGAGTCCAATCATTGCACCCCTTATACCCCTAGGAAATTACATTTTCCCAGAGAGATGAAAAGAGTGTTCAATTATGAAAATTAGGCAGTGGGCAGAATAGTTAAGTGCTGGTCATTTTAGAAAAGAAAAAAAAGTTCTTTCTAAAATAACTGTATAATTATGCAGAACAGGAGCCTCTTTCCCTACTTGCAAGGTGAAAATCTCAGCATATGTATTAAGGAAGAATTTCTTCCCAGGAATTTCTGATTCATGTCATTAGAAAAACAGGGCACTTGTGTTTGCATTCAGCTCCTCATTTGGAAGGTGGTGTTTCTAAATCCTGCCATTTGGGCTCTGTGTGGCATTGTTTTACCATAAAACTCACAGAACTTATTTCATGAGTAGACTCCAGCCTGGGAAACACCTCTCACTTCTGCCAGAATAGTCAGGTACAGAGAATTACACCTGAGAGCTGTTCAGAGCTCTTGGTAATATAAATACTGAGAATTATTTTGTGTCTTTTACTGATTTTTTTGGTGTGGTATATTTGGCATGATATATTACATTTTTCATGTTTTTGTTTCTTTGTGCTGTCCCAGAAAAGCATAGGAAGGAAGGTACTAAAGGTCCAAAGAGAAATTCCTTGAAAATGAGGGAAGCTGCTGAAAATCAGATCATGGTCCTTTTAAAAGAAGTGACAGAATTCATAGCTTAATTACAATGGCAAGATTTAATAAATGTTAGTTTCTTAGCAAAAGCTGCTGAAAACAGAAGATCATAGATAACTAATGACATATTTTTATGCTAAATATAAAATAGAAAGTAGGTATCATTGTCATGTCACTTTAACAAATTTTCAAAGCTATGATTTCTTTAAAGATCAACATTTTTCTCATCATGATCAAAAACCAGCAAGGTGAAATCAGGGACAGAACTCTGGGTTGAACACAAGACTGGAAGAAACAATCCCACTGGGATAAAACCTCACCAAATGCCATTTTGTGTATTGTGGAATTTGCTGTTTGTGCAAATAACACAGCTGTGGAAAAGCATGGTAGGAATGATGTTGGCTACCTCAAATTGCATAAATTAAAATAAGCAAAATGTGTAAATCTCAGTAGAATGCATTAAGGGGTGTCATAAATATCCTTTAAAGGTTGGCTCTCTTGTTACTTGCAAACAAAAATTCAGCCTTTTATGTGTGCAATAGGTCCTTAGTCTGCTTGCATCTTGATTATTTTAGCCAGGATTTAATCATTACTCTGTGAACTTTGCAATTACCTGCCTTGTTCATTTGGCTGTTTTAAGAAGGAAGGCTGATATGAAAGCCAAATATGAGTTCCCTTGATAATGGACATTCTTACACCAGAATTTTTTACACTGCTTTGACAGGGTGCATAATATAAAGGATGTTCTAGAAATGCATCAACCCCTCTGATCTGTCAGATCTTTTCTCAAATGTAAAATACCATAAGTTTAGAACTCCTACTCTGCAGAACCAAGACTTTATAAATAACCCCATAAAGCTGGTAGTTGCTCATTTATCTCTCTTCCTAAAGAAGATCCTAAAGATAGGTAATGGACTCTGACATAAATGAGCAATGCAAAAGAGTTCTTTTATTTGTGAATAAAACAGGAAATTTGTTTTGACTGTATGCAGAGAAAGCTTTTGTCAGGATTCATTCACCTTCTCATCATTAAAATGCAAATTCCTACCTTTATTATTCTAGGTTTATACTGGGCTATTTCAGCCACTTTTAGATGAATATTTCAGTTAAATATTTGCCTTTGCCACGCTGCCAACAAAGAAATGTACAAATTAGGAATTTATGTTTCACAGAAAGAATCTGTATTGTTTTGGTTTTAAATCACAGTTGAAATCCTTTTTCACTTCTTTACATGTGTGTAAAAGAAAGTAAGGATTATTTAAGAATGGATTTATTTGTCTGACTTACATTTTTTCCTCCACAGATGATTCAGATCCCATTTTCTGTCATTTAACAACCATGTGGATGCACAAAGAAAACTCTCAGAAAACTGAGAATTGTATGGAGTATGCCCCTCCAGATGTGTTAATATTTCTCCACGTGCATGGGCAGTAGAAATGTTCTAATTCCACTTTGCAGAAAAGACATTTCTTGAAATAAACTTTTTTTTTAATGTAAATCACTTTGTACCAACAAGGTGTGAGTCTAGAATTCAGCTCCAGGTGTAATGCAAGCACATCTATGTTGTTCAGATGCCTTAGCTGAGTTTAATTTTTAATTATTGTTTAATATAAACCATCCATTTTGTCAGAACAAACATTGTAGGCCACCCTCAACACCTTCCATTGGAAGATTCTTGGTGGTGTTAAATTAGTAAACCTTGTGGTTTTGATAATAGTTTGTGTTGATAAATAATGAATATTTGTATGTTCAAACTGTAATTATGACAAAACCCTGAAGACTGAGCTGAGCTTTTTGTTGGAGAGATTCACTTGGGTCCTTCTTACCCTGGTAAAAAAAAAAAATTGCTTAAAATGGAGCTTGAACTCATTGAAGTGGATGAATCTGGGCAGATTTTGAGCTCCTAATGTTAATGACTCACAAGAAAATCAGCTTATAAGTAAAGTAGCTTCATTTTCTTTACTGAGTTTCAGTGCTACCAGCAATGGCAGCATTTGGGAATGCAGTTCTCTTACTGAAGGGCTAAGGGAGCTGTACAAGCACACTGTTGCTCACCTGAGGATACAGCAAGTAATTACAGAACCTTCTCACCTAACAGGTCACCACAGAGACATAAAAGTGCCCAGACATACAAATGAATGCTTTTTATATTGTGTGACTATGGCTAAATCAGCACTCTCAAACTTTTCCTTCTCTGGGCTAGGGTAAGTGTCTAGAAAAACTTAACGATTCCTTGTTTTTCTTCAGGAAAGGAAAAAATGAGAGATGTAACTTTCTGAAATTTCCCCAAGAATATCTGAAGCTGACTTCCTGAAATGTGCATGGCAGAAAGGATGAGAAGCCTTTTCAGGTAAAAAGATGTACTGGATTTTTATACATTAATTCTCTCAGCCTTTGCCTTTTTAAAGCTCCCAGTGAACATTCCTGCACAAGAGTTTGCCTTGTAAAGGCAATTTCAACCAGAAGGGGGGCCTTTTCCTACTATTTATTTATTTATTTAGTAACTATAATGAACTAAAATTACCTAGGAGTGCATGTTCAACAGATTTTTAGAAGGATCACAGACTGTGAGTTTGGTGCCTTTTATAGAGACCCAGGTGGGGAGTGTGATGAGCCATTCCTGAGCACAGAGCTAGAGATCTGCTGGCTGCTGGAGGTTCCAGTTCCAGCTAACCAGCCACACAGGCCTTGAACAATTCATTGACGTTTTTGGCTTCAACAGAGGAAAGGAATTAATCCATGTTAGCCTGGAAGATCTGAAGCACCTGGACCATTAGGTCCACTTGACTCTGGGTTTAACAGCACCCTTCAGTAAGACTTTCAGACTTGGCTTCCATGCCAAGATTAACTCTTGGGCAGTAATTCCCACATTCTAATTTCTGACATGGAGTTTTGACACAGGTATAATGCCCAATTTTTAGAGTAGTTAAGTTTAATTCAGTTCTCAGGATCTCATAAAAATTATGATTGTATTCATAAGCTACAAATAGTTTGGCTTTTGATCTCTGTATGAAAACTCCTGTCCCTGCTTGTGTTCAACAATAGTTAAGCAATTCCCAGAGGCACATAATAACAGAGTTCCCACACTGATAGATGTGAGGAAATTTGCTACAGTATGCTGCAGCTGAAAACCACAAGATTTCTCTAAATTTAGAGGTTGATATGGAGGTTTTACTGACCTGGGATAGGAATAGGGTAGAACTGAGCTAATATAACTAGGGGGTTTTCAGGAGTTACTCTGTTGTACAAAATAACATCAGCTCTCTACAGATAATTTCTGCATGTACACATTATTTATTTGGATGGCTTTTGGGCCATCTCTGTTGGGATGGGTGGCTTGATGTCATAGCCTAATGAGGGTATGACCACAAATATCTCACAGCTTTACCTGCCTTGTGCACAGACAGACAAAGATTGCCAATCCTCCCCTGCTTGTGGCAGCTCTGTGTGAATGTGAGGGAAGGCAGCATGTGATTTCCAGAACTCTATTTCCTGTTCCCTCGGGAGAAAAGGCTGGATGCTTCATTCAACACACAGAATTTAATGTTTTCTTGTGTTAACTGCACCTTAAGCCCCCCAAGCATTACTGTCAATGATCCTCAATGTTCTGAAATGCAGGTCTTCTTCTAAAGGGTAATTTTAAAAGTATTTTTAGAAACTCCATTTATGCATCAGTATTAAAGCAATTTTTATATTGCCTTTATGCTACCTATTTTAACTTCTTGTTTCCTAGCTAGTCCCAGATTCCCAGATCAATGACAATACTCTAGAAAGGGCACTTCCATTCAGGAAAGGTTTTCCTCAGTAAATGTCACTGAAAAAACCATAACTATTTGTTTCCCCTCACACCAAAATAAAGGCTATTATTGGATTCTTTTCTACACTGTTTGTCAGTCCAAAGTTGGTGACAAAAATATTAATTTCATTAAAAAATATAAATAATTAATTTTTCCTTCAACTTTATATGATAGCAAGCATTGCAGCCTGCTAAAGTTGGTAATTCTATGTGTTTATTCAAGCTGGGAACATTTTTTTCTGTGTTAACTCTGTGCTTAATACACCCCTGAGATCATACAACAGTATCTCTAAAATAAAGAGGTTTAATAAACTAGATGAGAGTATAATTTATTTGAGAACAGTTTGTTTTGGCTCAATAAACATGGCACTTAAAACTTCCAGACATCCAGCTCCCATGTGAATCTCATTTTGAAGCCATTAGGAATAGGATTGGATAGATTCTTATTTTTGTCAATGAGTCCTCCTTATTAAAAATTTCTTATATTTTCTCAGATGTGCAATGCTATCAAGACTGGTTAAAAATCCACACACATTCCTCCAGAATTTGTGTTTGCATGTTTTGGAAAAAAGTGGGATCAAGACACTTAGCTGTGAAATGTGTACCTAGTGCACTTACAGGCTTGAATCTTTAGTAGGAAGTGTTCTAGTCCAAATCTAATGTATGTGTAAGAATCAGTGTGAGCAGAGGATTCTAACATGATTTGGAGTGCTACAACTACAATGGTGTATCCCTGCTTTTAGTCTGAACTTGCAGTTCCCTCATCCATGTCTTCTATTCATACCCATTTCTTATATAGAAATCATAAAAACATATTTACTGGAAATTTACCATCATCTATCTTCTAGAAGTTCATAGAAATAGCCTTTTTTTCCCTACAAATATATATGTGAGCTATGTTTGATGCCATCTAACATCTGAATTTCCTTTCTTTACATGCTTCTTCTCAAAGCAGCTTGCTACTGCATGTTCCTGCAGCATGAGACACCTGAACTTCCAGCTAGCAACTATTATATATTTTAACAGGAATAGTTTTGAGCTTTTGTCTTACAGATGTTTTTTTCCAGTTGTTCCTCAAGTAATGGTTAACCCAATAATGCAAATTTGCATTCATTACTATCATACTGATTTTTCTCCAGAATATTCCTTATAAAATCCCATGGAGAAATAAGTCTACTATGCCCTCATAATGTTTTCTGATCTGGACAAAAAATATATGCAAACAGGGATTTAGCATCTGATATTTTCAGGTTTTATAATCACTATGTTTTCTCTCAGCATAGTTGGAAAATTGCATATTCAGAATAATACATTTATTCTTAAATGCAGAAATGGAGCAAATTCAATGACACGGTAATTTAAGTAATTCTGTGAAGCTAATTCATCTTCTTCATGATTTAATTAAAATAACAGTTTCCAGACTGCAGATCCATCCTTCTAACTACTACTTGGCATATCTGTAAGGCACAGTGCATGATCCAGGTTCTTCCATTTCAACTAAAACCAAATTATTAGGAGAGGGAAAAAAAGAAAAGGTGATAAATAACTCTTGTTGTACTGGATAGAAAAAGGATGTCAGCATTATGATTGATGTGGCTGTGGGTATCTTGGAAATCTCGTTCCTCATTTAGAAGTTTTCTCTCCAGACTACCCTGATTTCTTTTTTTTTTCCCCTCTATTGTGGTTTTTCAGAATAGACTTGATATGAGTCCCTGTCTGCTCAGAATGACTGGAGAAATATTCAAGTCTAAAAATAGAACATCTGTGGTATTTTTATCCCGTTTTTTTTAGTAAATCCATACCTTGGTACAAGAAATCATTCTCCAAGTAAAAATATCATCAGTTTTTACTGCTATTCATCCTGAAACCATTTGCCATGGTTTTGCACTTTCCTGAGAAAATATGAAAGGGCTGCTGTTCTCTGGAGCATCAACTTCCCTGGATTATCCTATTGAAGCACAGCTAATGAACAGATGTGCTATTCACACAGGTTGTGTAGAACTGACTGAGGACAGGCTGCATTTTAGTCTGCTGAGTGTCTCATTAAATACTGCCAGCCACATTCAAAAGAAGAGCACTTGAGCCAGATTCTTTGACAGGGGAGTCTTACAGAGCCTAGTTAGTAAAATATGAATAAAATATGAACTTCCTGAAGTGGTACAACCACTGGGAGAGAAAACTTATTCTGGAGGCAAGAATTCATTGCTGCTTTGGTAAGGGTCTCTAGCACTGAAAACAAGTGAGAGGAGGGGGAAATGCAAGTTCTGAATCATGTTTCAGCACATCTGAATTGTCTTAGTGACCACAGTCTTTTCATTTGATTATTCCAAGTTCCCACTGCTGCAACATTTTGCTTGTTTTGAAAGGAGCCCCTGATCTTACAGGATGCTGGATGTGTTGTCTTGAGAGGTAAATAGAAATAATAGTGGAGCAAGCATAGGAAAGAGCAGAAGAGGAAAAAGAGAAGGTTAAAAGGGAAGTAGAATAATTCATGGTGCAGAAGTGAGGTAAGTACTGAGCTGCTGGTCAGTCTTATTTGCTGCACAGATTACAGCAGGAAGGTGAGTGCTGGACTGAGGCCAGACCCTGCCAGTGTGAATTGCAGCAACTGGGAGAAAAGCAGAAATTAATAGTGGGCATAGAAACACAAATGAGGCTCTGTAAATCTCGTGTTCCCTTTGCATGAAAATGTCTTAAATTGTTGTGCATTTTTTCTGGCACTGTATGCATAGCTTAGCAGTAATGCATATTGTTCACCTACATCACTGTAAAACAGGATAAATCTGTGTGACAGCATACCTCAGAGATCCTTCACTATGATACATTACACTGCTATCAAAGATAGGGACATGTAGGTATCCTCTCTTTGCTCTACCAATAATATTATCCCTTATCAATGTGAAGGAACAGAGGAAATTTAATAACTCTTAAATAGAAACTGCTCTTTGAATACTATGAAAATAAAAAGCTGAATGAAATCCCAGGGAGTATTCATCTGCAAATACTCAAAGCTTGTTTTTTGCTTTTAAATCAGTTAAATATTGGATCAAGTAAGACCTCTGAGCTAGATTGAATTGCATGTGGTTACGTGATCCCTATTACATTAGAAAGGATTTTTAAAGGCACAAAAAAGCTATTCTGCTTCTCCCATTGGCAGTTATGTGTATCTTATGTGTGCATATAAACCACAGTTTATTTCTCTTTGCTGAAGAACATGCTTTAGCTATTAAAACCAAAAAAATAAGAGTGCTCAGAAAGGAATACCAAAGTTATTGGTCTGTTTCTACTTGTCCTTTTTTACTCAGATGACAACTGAATTTTTCATTTTAACAGTCACAAGATAATAAAAAGACTGCATTTGAAATTTTGAAAGAGAAGTAAAAACCAACTAAGCCATTATCTTTTCCCCCCAAGTCCTTGAAACATCTCAAAAAAATAAAAGGGTGCTCAAATCCTACTGATAAAAAGCAACACAAGGTTTGTTAGAGAAGGAAGGGACTGGACTCTGGAAAATGTCCCTAGAATTAAACTTTATTGATGTAACTCTGGAAAATGCCCCTAGAATTAAACTTTACTGATGTAGGAGTATATCTAGGTGCTCCTAGTGGTTCCATAAGTTTACCTATGATAACTCTGATATTTTTATGGCTTCATGTTTGTCCTAGTGCTTAAGTGATGGTTTGATCCATGAGTTTGGTATGCTCCTGTTCCAGGTCACAGAAGACTCTGGGTTTTGGTATTGGAAATGGATTCATGGAATGTTTTAACTGCATCCAAGAGCACCCAAATTTTGGACTGCTTTTGTGCTGACAGAAGACATAGTATTTTAATGGCTTTTGGGATGACATTAGTGATTTATCTATGTTTTTCCCTTTATATTGACTATGCAATTTGAAGCATTGTGATTGTTGAAAAAGGAATTAGCTCTAAGTGCCATTTGTGTTTCTCAGTGTTGTTGGCAAGACATGCCTGACATTTAGTATGTTTATTTGGCTGATCCTCCACACTCTCCCTACATAATCATAGGTCATCTAGTGACATGGGTGGGATTCCAGATTGGCAGCAAGTGATGTAGGCAGGAGAGACACACAAGTGGGATAATGTGGTAGTGCTGCTGGGGATCTAAAGGGAAATGGTCACCAGGCTCTCTTGGTTTCTCTGTGGAGGAAGACCAAGGCAATGAAACAAATGAAACTTGCTGCTCATGTTGAATTTGTCTCCAGCTGCAAAGACACCTTGAGGCAAAGTGTCTGGTGTGAGTCTTTCTTTTGATTTCTTCTCAGTTCAGTCTTTTCTTTCTCCATGAGGGGAAGCAGGAGTGCCTCCAGTTTGTACTGAGATGTTAGAGTTGGAGGTGTATGTCAAATGTGGCCAAGCTGCATTTTCACAGGCATACCTTACAGAGAGTGGAATGTGCCACAGCTTCAATTTTCTAGCTGCAAAAGAAATAGGCAGTTTATACCCTGCTCGTGTTGCAGCAGGAAAAGTGAATTTGCTGCAGGGATTTGAGGTGTTAACTCTGCCAAAGACACAACGGTACCATCTAGTCATGAACTAAGACCTACTGTCTGCTGAGGTGCAGAATTAAGAGTGAAAGTTAATTTGGCTTCATTTTGGAGATGGCTGCAGGAGCCTGGGCGCGCTGGGCAGGAGCAGAGGGAATGTTTGCTGGGGGGCTTGGTGCCGGGCGAGGCAGCGGCGTGGAGGCACCGAGAGCTGTTTTTTTGGTTTTTTTTGGTGTTTTTTTTTTTTCTTGGGGAATTTGGTGGGCGCTTGGGTTTGGAAATTCTCCGAGAGACCTCAGCAAAGCTTTTCACTTCCTTAAGGGCGAGCAAAGGCAGCACCGCTCAGTTTGGAACGGCATCACCCAGCGCAGGGAATATCTGGCTGGGAATATCTGTTTGGCGGGGAAATCTGTTTGGCGGGAATATCTGTTTGGCGAGAGTTATCTGGCGGGAATATCTATCTGGCGGGAATATCTGTCTAGTCGGAATATCTGGCGGGAGTATCTGGCGGGAATATCCATCTGTCGGGAATATCTGGCGGGAATATCTATCTGGCGGGAATATCTGTCTGGCGGGAGTATCTGGCGGGAATATCTATCTGGCGGGAATATCTGGCGGGAATATCTGTCTGGCGGGAATATCTGTCTGGCGGGAATATCTATCTGGCGGGAATATCTGTCTGGCGGGAATATCTGGCGGGAATATCTGCCTGGAGGGAATATCTGTCTGGCGGGAGTATCTGTCTGGCGGGAATATCTGGCGGGAATATCTAGTTGGTGGGAATATCTATCTGGCGGGAGTATCTGTCTGGCGGGAATATCTGTCTGGCGGGAGTATCTGTCCGGCGGGCATACCTGTCGGGAGCCCTGCCGCCAGCTGCTGGGCGTTCCCAGGGCGCGGGGAGCGAGGCGGGGGCCCGGCCGGCGCGGCGCGGAGCGGCGCGGGGCGCAGTGCGGGCGGCGGCCGCCAGGGGCCGGCGGCGGGCCGGGAGCGCGGGCGGGAGCGGCGGCGGGCGGCGGCTGCGGAGCAACAGGGCCGGGGCTCGGAGCGCTCGGAGCGCCCGGGGCGCGGAGCCGCGGGCTGGGGCGGCGCTCTGCTCCCGGCTCTTCGCTCCCGCTCCGCATTCCGCCGCAGCCCCCGAGCCGCACAACAAGTGGATGGAGCGGGCGGCCGGCTGAGCCCCGCACGGAGCCGCCAGCCCCGTCCTGCCGCCGCTGGCTTACCCAGCGCCGCTTCACGGAGCGGGCATCGCGCCTCCGCACAGCGCCTTCGCTTTTCCCTCCGGGCGCCGGAGCCGCGCTGGCCGCCGTGCCGCCGATGCCGGCGAGGAGGGGCAGGAATAACTCGCCAACCTGTGGTGCGCACTGACCGCGGCCACCTGCGACCGTGGGTCGGCCGGCACAGCCTCCTCGGGGCTGCTGCCGCCCGGTCCTTGCACCGGCGGGGACAGCGCTGCTGCTTCTCTGCCGAGCACCAGTAAGTATAGCAGCGTTTTTGGGATCTTCTTCTGCATGACACGTAGGTACGATTTTAAAAATAGCGTCATTTAATAGATCGCGCTCACCTTCTCTCGTGTATTAATAGATGTGGCTATAAATGAGGCTTCTGTTTGAAAGGGGGGTGTGAGGGGCTGTGTGTTTTTGTGTGTGTGCTTGCATGTAGATGTTGCTTCAGTGCACCTGCAGTTGTTTTCTTGACATATCACGGTATTTTCACTTGGCTGAGCATTGTACGTGCCTGTTTCCAAATTAAATCCGGGGAGATGTTCGTTGTGATCGAAACGCAATTCTGCTGTAGATTAAAATGTAGCATTCCCGCACCTGATGTGTTTCTGCAAATACAACAAGAGCTGTTCGTGTAGATACATTTATTCTTTAATGTTTCACATGGATATATGTAGGTGTATCTCTGACATACGTGCTGAAAGACCTGAATGCATTGTGTGTTGCAGTATTTTTATTGGTGTTTATATGTGTTGGTGTTTCAGAAGCATGCATATGTTTGTGTATGGATGCAAGTGCTTCTATGGGTGGGGATTTTTTATCTGTCTCTATATATATGTGACATACCCACCCACATCCTTACCCACAGAGTCGTTCAAAATCTCCGTGCATGTGATGTGGGTGTGTGTGTAATGTAGAAGTGTGAATAGTGTGGGCAGGAGAAGATTTGAATGCCATGGTAATAGATGACACAGTTTCATTTGATCGGTGTGACCTTTTAGGAAAACAATCCAATATTTTCCCTCTTTGTTTTGTTTATTTTTGTGTGTTTGTGCATGTGCCTCAGGTTAAGTGCTTCTTCTGCATGACCATAACCAAAGGGTGACCCATCCACTCCCCTATGTCCTATGGGGACCTCAGAGCCAGTTTCTCAGTCTTCATCTCCTCCTCCTCCTCCTCCTCTCCTCCTCCTCCTCTTACCACTGCTGCTGATGCCCTGGGTGCTGCTCCCAGGTTTGAGACATTGTTGACAGGCTGAAGAAAGGATTTGCAAAGACCTCCTCACTGTGTAAATGAAGTGATGGCTGGAATTAACTTCAACTCTCCAAGTAAAGATATTAAACAGCAAGTTCGCTAGGCCAAAGCATCACCAGGAACAAATAATGAGGAAAGACACTATTTACTTTTGGTTTCAATGAAGAGCTAAAACCATCTGTGGAGAACAGGTACCCTTTGGTTTGCATAGTTTTTTTTTTTTTTTTTCCTGAGGAATGCAGCCTTTATAGCCCACGAGGCAGTCATGATTCTGATCAGGTAGAGCTGTGGTTGCTGCAGGAGATAAATGAAAAAAAAGGGCCTTGGTGGATGGAAGAACAAGGTCTCAGCTGTTCTCTGGTTCATTTTGAGAATTTCATCTTTTCTCGTTAGCAGAACAGCAGAGAGAAGAGCAAGACAATGCGGATCGGTGGTTTCCCAAAACTCGGATTCACCGCTACAGCCACGCTGCCGCACCCGCTGCCCTCCAAACGCAAATGGCTGTGAACTCCCCGGCGGAAGCGGAGGCCTCGCCGTGAGCAGAGCCAGACCTCGCTGCGGCGCTTGGAGCAAGCAAAAGCCAGCAGGATGGAGGTGGCCATGGTGAGCGCCGACAGCTCGGGCTGCAACACGCACCTGCCCTACGGCTACGCGGCCCAGGCGCGGGCGCGCGAGCGGGAGCGGCTGGCGCAGTCCCGGGCGGCGGCGGCGGCGGCGGTGGCAGCGGCCACGGCGGCCGTGGAGGCCGGGGCGGCCGGCGGAGGGGGGCCCTACCACCACTACCACCAGGAGCAGGCCCGCGGCGCCTCCTCCTCGCAGCCGCGCCGCCAGGGCGGGAGGAGGAGGAAGAGGGGCAAGAAGAGGAGCCGCCACCTGGGGAGCAGGGAGTGCGGGGCCTCCTTCCCCTGCTCTGAGCTGCTGCCGCTCAGCGGCTCCGAGGAGAGGATACTGAAGGACCTGAGCGAGGAGGAAGAGGAGGACGAAGAGGAGGACGATGACGATGAGGAAGAAGGAAAGCTCTACTACAGCGATGAGTATGGGGAGGATGAGTTTTCCTACTCGGAGCAGCCGCCTGACGATGGCGGAGGCCCCGGGGCTTACGGCTCCGTGCGCTACAGCGAGTACGAGTGCTGCGAGCGCGTGGTGATCAACGTGTCGGGGCTGCGCTTCGAGACCCAGCTGAAGACCTTAGCCCAGTTCCCAGAGACACTGCTGGGGGACCCAGCCAAGCGGGGCAGGTACTTTGATCCTCTCAGGAACGAGTACTTCTTTGACAGGAACCGGCCCAGCTTCGATGCCATCCTGTACTACTACCAGAGCGGGGGCCGGCTGAAGAGGCCGGTCAATGTGCCCTTCGACATCTTCTCTGAGGAGGTGAAGTTCTACCAGCTCGGGCGAGGAGGCCATGCTCAAGTTCAGGGAGGATGAAGGTTTTGTCAAAGAGGAGGAGGAAAAGGTTTTGCCGGAGAACGAGTTTAAGAGACAGGTCTGGCTGCTGTTTGAGTACCCGGAAAGCTCCAGCCCGGCCAGAGGCATTGCCATCGTCTCTGTCTTGGTCATCTTGATCTCCATCGTCATCTTTTGTCTGGAGACTTTGCCAGAGTTCAGAGATGACAAAGAATTCGTCATGTCCCTGAGCTTGGGGAAGGGGCTTTCCAACGAGTCTCTTGGCCTGGACGCTGGGGAGCACACCATCTTCAACGACCCCTTCTTCATCGTAGAGACCGTGTGCATCATTTGGTTCTCCTTCGAGTTTACGGTGCGCTGCTTCGCGTGCCCCAGCAAAGCCCACTTCTTCAAGAACGTCATGAACATCATCGACATCGTGTCCATCTTGCCTTACTTCATCACCCTGGGCACGGACCTGGCGCAGGAGCAGGGCAGCCAGCAGGCCATGTCCTTCGCCATCCTGAGGATCATCCGCCTGGTCCGCGTCTTCCGCATCTTCAAGCTCTCCAGGCACTCCAAGGGTTTGCAGATCCTGGGTCACACGCTCAGGGCCAGCATGAGGGAACTCGGCCTCCTCATCTTTTTCCTTTTTATCGGGGTCATTTTGTTTTCCAGTGCTGTTTACTTCGCGGAAGCTGACGAGCCTGCCACTCATTTCCAAAGCATCCCGGATGCCTTTTGGTGGGCTGTGGTGACCATGACTACAGTCGGTTATGGGGACATGAAACCCATAACTGTGGGTGGGAAAATAGTCGGGTCCCTGTGTGCCATTGCAGGAGTGTTAACCATTGCTTTACCAGTGCCAGTGATTGTCTCCAATTTTAACTATTTCTACCACAGAGAAACCGAGAACGAGGAACACACGCAGATGATGCAAAATGCGGTCAGTTGCCCTTACCTCCCTACAAATTTACTGAAGAAATTTAGAAGCTCGTCATCTTCATCCACAGAGGATAAATCAGAGTATTTGGAGATGGAGGAAGGAGTTAAAGAATCTCTTTGTGTAAAGGAGACTAAAAGTCAGGACACGGGGAATAGCAGTGAGTCAGAGAAGAAAAACTGTGTAAATTCAAATTCTGTGGAAACTGATGTGTAATTTTGAGCGTTTCAAAATATATTTATGCATTAAAGAGTGCAGTGAAAATAATGAAATATGCAAACAAGAGTCTGCAGCATACGGTAGTATGCCATTTAATGGTTAAGTACAAATAAAAGGCATTGCTAAACATGTATTACATATCAAATGAGTGGTACAACTTGAGGAAAGGATTGCTAGATCTGATACATTTTCAGACTTTATATTTTTATTAGAATGCAAGTGTTTTGCACATGAGGCTAAAAAATTTATTAAGAGCAAGTCAGTTTTAAAGTGGGTGCATGAACTGTCGACATCACTAATAACAGCTCTGTGGTAAAAGTTGGCATTCAGAGGTATTTACTATGTAAGAAACAATGAAGTTTGGTAGTCATTTATCTATTTATCAGTGCTTTAATAGCAGCTACCATAAATCATTGGATACCATAGTCATTGTTTTTCAAATGGTAAATTTATTGTAAAAAGATATTCTACAGAAGATAGATCTAAATTTTTTTTTTCTTGAAATCTATAATGCTTGTTTTTAACTGGAAATTTACTTTGAAAAGGCTGTTGACCCTCCAGAAATTGTTTATTTTTATAACTCTCTTTGGAGGCATTGCAGCATTTGTTGTCTAATAATGAAAGAAATGAAGTAAGAGAATCGTTAAACCTGGTCTGACTGCAAAGGCAAAATGACTGGAATGCTCTTTTGCACTACTTTATATGCTGGAGATATATTGAAAGAGACTTCATACTGTGAATGTTTACTAATGTAATAGTTCAATGACAATCATTGGAAGAGTGAATTCTGCATCATATTTTATTGTTTCTTCTTTCTCTGTGATGCTGATGGCACAACAGCTAACATTACATTAATTCCACACTCTTTTTAATTATCAATATCTGTGATCTGGAAAAGGATTGTGAAGTAAAATTTTCTAATCAAATTTATTTGAGATCGGTGTTTTCTACTGATACCCTCAAGAAGTACCAACCTAATTTATATCTTTTTTTTTCTGCTTAATTTAGCATTCAGAATCTGTGATTAGTACATGCACTTTGCCAGTATTGAGGAAATTCGGTGTATGGGAGGAGAAGGTAGAAGTAATAAGATACTCAGTTTTTATAGAACTGCCAATTGAGGATTGCTAACTTTTAATAATGTGCTATTATTGGTGCTGCATTTTCCCTTGATCACAGCTTTCACCCATGTATATTTGAAGCAACGTTTAAGATCTAAAAGAAGCATTTAGGGCTTCAAAATGAACTCATTGGGTCCCACGGAGTCCTTGTGAAAACATTCCATGGTTTCTTTTCACCGATTCTTAGGCCAGCTATGTTTTACTATGTGTCAAAACCTCCCATTGCCCTTCCTAGGAGGTTCAGGTAGGTAAAGATTACCTGGCTTGCAGTATATTCCAGAGTCCAGAATGAGACAGGTAAGATATTGCTGCATACAACATAAATAATAGGTTCAGAACAAGGTTTTTTTCAGACTTACCATTACCAAGGGAAGGCACAATTAAACTGTAACTTTCTTTAGAGGCACTGTGGAACATTCCAGATGATAAAACTTGAACCAAATTGGCATATGCACTTTAAGGTATGGGAGAAAAAAGGTCTTACCAACACCACAGAATCACAGTTTGCAATATTCATTTAAAGCTGAGTGGAGGGTTTTTGCAGGGGGGAGAACTTGTTAGTGACTGACTTACAGCAACAGCAAAAGCACTCTGAATTGGGCATCCAATTTTACACATGATCCATCAGATAAGTCTTGTTTGCTGAATCCAGTGGCACCAAACAGAGCTGCAGACATAGGCTTCTCTTGAATGGTTGGGTTTTGCCTTCATAGCTTTTCTGTGAGTCTCTTCGAAAAGTTTCTCTGCTTGTCTTCTTTTGCATTGCAGAAAAATAATAATAAAAAAAAAAGACACACACAAAAGACTGTGTTGTGCTGAGCCCTGCTTCAGAATGTGTGTTTAAGTGTCTGATTCCTAATTTAAAAACATTGAACAGGCTTCACTATATTTTGGATGTGAAGCATTAAAAAGAGCTCCTTTTTATTGTGGTGGTCTTAATTCCAACTGTGTTTTGAATGAAGTGACTCAGTAATTTTATACATGGGCATTTGCCAAAATTTAATATTACATTTCACTCTAGCTCACCTGACTTGAATGTGCTAAATGCTTTTTTTTTTTTTCTGCAGTGAGGATGAGCCAGTAAAAATCTGTAACTGGAAGTATTTCTTTCACAGATAGCAGTTAATGGCCTAAAGGGCAGGAGGGTTCTCTTCCTGAATGGTTTGGTACCAGTTCTGTCTGACACCAGAGACCATTTAGTGCCTGGGACCATGGCAACGAGTTAGGAGTGAAAGAAATACTGACTAGGTAAATAAAGAACTTGGAGAAAATAAGCAGTATGTGTGTGCAGTAGTGACTGGTTGAAAGGGGAGGTTGTTCATAAGAGATGGGATTTCAGACCTCTAATGGAAATAAGAAAATTCTTTGAATCACTTTTAAAATACATTGTGGGTGTGTGAGCCCTACACACAGTGAATAAATCTCTGCACTTTGTCATGATAAATATGAGCTATAGTGCTCAGTGCTGGGTTGTGCTATCAGTTTGGTAGAGCATTTTGAATCACAAAAAGAATTGTGCATTCCAGAATGGAAGCAAATAGATCTACTTGGGTTAATAATTTGATTATTCAAGTATCTATTGGTCCAGTCACAATATATTTTTAACATGCCAAAGTCCTACCACTAACATGCTACAACCCAAAGATCCCAAGTGCTTTACAAGAAATAAAAATTTGTGTTTAAGTATTACTTTGGTTGGAATGCTGTGCCAGAGAAACCCTCTAATTGAGCTGTTCTTTCTCCAGATTACTACTCCTGCTTCTGTCAGACCTTTCCCAGTGATACTGAACTCTAAGAAAAATATTTTTTTTATGACTTAGGCATTTTACATTTTAAATCAGAATGGTGAAATGCATTCCCAGTGTAACTGATGTGAATGGATTTACACTGGGTATCATTTTAGTTCTACTAATGTAGTTCAAATGATTTTAAATTGACATACATTTCAGCTAAAAATAATGCAAAATGAGATATTTCAGGTTTGCTTGCAGTGGTGAAAAAATTTGGAGGAGTTCCATTAGAATTCATGGAAACACAGCAGCACCAAATCTGATTTCAAATATAGTCTGATACTTAACAGTGTGCTGGCATTTATTTAAAGAATTTCATAAGTATTTTTATAGTAATCTTAAGTGCCAAGGCCAGACTCATGAGGAGAGGGTTTTGCCAGCTGAAGCATTAGATTTAATGGCTGACTCCAGAGATCCATAAATTTTTTCTTTATTACATTTCTCATGTTACATTGATTCATTGAAAACATCAGCCTGGATGCTGAACTTTATACCAAAAGAAATGTTGTGTAACTCAGACTGAAGGTTTTCAGTGTTCAGTTAAGCTTTCTAGAATGATTCCACAAGAGGCTAATTCCCTTTGATGGAAAATATAATTTGTTTGCATTTGAAGGAGATTTCTTCTGCTTACATAGGTTTTTGTGTGTGGAGTCCACCTCTGTGGTGGTCATGTAATGCAGAATAAATTTTATCCAGGGGATAAAAAGTTCCACTGTGATCATGATTGCATCTAATTCATGACAATAGTGCCCTTGGTGTTTGGGGATACTAAAAGGCATTCTTGTGGTCATAAAAATTGGGATTTGAGCATCTTTTCAGTCTGTAAAGCTTTTCCAATAGCTTTGGAATGTGAAAATGATTTTGCATAACACTGGTGTAGGAAGAGTTTGGGATCAAGCCATAACCTTGGTAAAGGATCTTAGAGTGTAACTCCTGACATGGAAGATTCCTGTCAAGTTTGCTTTCAGGTGTTGAGAGTCATTTGACTTGGGATGTGAAAATTCACTGCTGAGCTGCCAAGAACATGAGGTACTTCATATTTGCATAAGTGTAGGATAAATGCACTATGGAAAACCAGCAAAATATCAGAAAGTCTGTTCCATTTGTAGTTTCTGGCCATCCTGGATGCATACAACTAATTCTGAATGCCAATTAATTTTTAGCATAATCATTACATTTTATAGCTAATCCTCATACTAAATATAATCTATCCATTGTGTCACTTACTTCCTCTGTTTTTTACTGGTTCTTTATTACTTTTTACTGTCATTGCACCGAGTTATAAATACATAAGTAAATAATTTAAAAATTTTAATTAATTGACATGAGAGAATAAGAAATAAAAACAAATATTAAAAACTCCCCAACTATAATATCCAGTATATAAGTTACATAATTATCATTAAGTAATCTAAATAACAGAATAACTTCTGTAGATGGGACAGGGTATACACTTTCCTCTTGCTATAACTGAATGATCAAATGCTTCAGATTTTGCAGTGAATAAGATCTAGTTAAAATATGATTTATGTTATTTTTGCACCTCCATTTGAAACAAAAATGCTTGTAGAAAAATTGGCACTTTTGTGAAAATGAACATCCCTTCTTTCTACAGAGACCATCTAATGTGGACAAAGTGATTGACAGGGTTAATTCTGGGTTAAGGTGCATAAATATTTTGTACCTGACACCCAGGTACTCTACATATTGCTGCCATGCTTTTTGTGTGTGTGTGTTCAGAGTTCTGACAAAATTAATTCTGAAGGAAAACTCATTAAAGCATTATGTACTGAGATGGTTGAACTAATTCTTATTTTTAATCCTTTTCTGTGCAATTACAATGTGCCTTGAGACCTTTTTCTGCAGCAGGCCCTTTGGAAAATAAATACATAACAAGGAAAGAAGAGAAAGCTTAGCTCATAAAATATACTAATTGAGGGAAAGTGAGGTAAGTAAAAACTTCTTTTATTTCCCTGATTTGTGCATTGATGGTGCTGCCAGTAAAACCAAACTGGGGGCAAACTGGTTGAACTGATCAGAGTGCTTCATGCATTGTTTCTCTTCCAGGTACCCCATGGTGCAGCTGGGAAGATGCTCCTTGTGCTGGGCAGCACCAGCTGGGGTGGGACAGGCTGCTGGAGGTTTTTACCCTGCTTCTGCCACAAGAATACTGCTGAGTGCAAAATTTGATGATTATTTGCTTGGTAATTTGATGGTTATTTGCTTGGTAATACCATTCAAGCTTCACAGACAGGGAGGATTCCAGCCTACCACTTCCTAAGGTGTGAAGGGTCTCAGGTGTGCATTCACAAAATGTACCTTTCAATACCTGAATTCTGTTCATTTCATTAGGAGCTGGGCTGTAAAATGCTTCCTGAATTGGGGAACAAGAAATTTGCTTAAGGTCAAAAGGGACACTGTGGTGGAGCAGGTTTCCCAGGTGTTACAGCTGTTACATGAAGGATTGTAGGAAAGGACAAGAGAGATTTTGGTGTCTTTGTTTTTAATCTCTTGCTGAAATGTTCCTGGGGCATTTGTGTTCGGAGCAAGGAAGGAGGATAGATGGAGTCAGTGAGGTATGTCAAAGGCATCTTTACTTACAGATACATGCTTTTTTCCTGTTTTTAGCAGTCAGAATAAAATAAGTTTGGGTGTTTTTCCTTGTTTTTGTTTTGGTTGTTTTTTTTTTTTTTTTGGGTTTGGTTTTTTTTTAGTTAGTTTTTTTTTTTAACATTGTTGCTATTGATCACTTAGTCCTAACACTAATTTTAAAGGCCATTTCAGTGGGACAATACACACTGAATCTGAATCATCCTGGACATGAATGGTAGCTTTCCATTCAGAAATTCAGCTGAGATGCATTCAGTATCCTGTCATTCTGTTTCAGTTGTGCTGGCTTTTGATCCAATGCTCTTGCACTGAATTCTTGCAAAGTTTCAGTACTAGGCACAAGTACAACTACCTGCCCCTGCTGTGTAGAGGAAAATTTGCTTTCCTTGTTTGTATTTATGTTTGACTTATGTTTGTATTTATGCTTGTGTTTATGTTGGTATTTATGTTTGCATTTATGTTGGTATGATTTTGATGCAGAATTTTGCTGTGGAGGAGGGATGCTCCAGGGTGCTTCACTGTGTGTTTATCCTCACTGCAAGGGGAGCAGTGTCCACTGGGTGGATTCAACCATGCTGCTGTTCCACTGAGATCAGTGGAGGTTTGGTTTTCAGTGATCTCTGTCCTTGTTGTGGATCATCCACTGTATGAATGAACTTCAATTTCTGCCTGCTGTTGTCTCCCTGCTGGCACAGCTTTGTGATGAATTCAGGGTGTCATTCAGTGACAGTTTCTCCTTGCACAGCCTGAATAGCACAGAAAGCCTGAATGCAGAAAGCTGCAGAGGACTGTTGGTTCTGATGAAAGGTATCTCTTGTTTTTCTATCCAAAAGTATATTTGTATTACAAGCTACACATTCCCCAGACTCTGCATTTCAGGTTAAATACCTTCTGTTTGTACTGGGTTGATATATTTAAAGATGCCCTCAATTTGCCCTGAATTCCTCAGGAATTTAAGACATTGACTATTTTTCAGCTCTCAAGCATGAAGGAAGATGATCCCTCTTTGCATTCAATATGGCAAAGCATTATTTTAAAACAGAAATCTTGCAAATTTTCAGGGTAAGAAGCTAAGGAATAATATTTTTTTGTAAAGTCTTTCTTAAATATTAGCTGCAGACACATACCAAAAAAAAAAAAAAAAGGTTTCATCACAGGGAAGAAATAGAAAATATTTTTAATTCAATGTTTAAAGGGCATAATTCTATTTTATTCTGTGCCAGATGACAAGCTCAGATAAATGTTACTTTAGCAAGAGTCTTTATACTGCAGAGAGTGCAATAGAGGAATTGTATAGCAATTTAAACTCCAGCATTTATTTCTGTATGTGTTTATTTCTGTTAGCTATTTATATGCAATGTTATTTATTTGGGACTCATAGACCTCAAAATTAAGGAAAAAAGTGTTATAAGGATCTGAGTAAATGAAAGGAACAAGGTTTAATGCTTCTGAGAATCTACAAGAAGAAACTGATATTTTGGTGCCATTTTACTTGTGAACATCTCTAATAGCTGATAGGATGATTCCATAAATGAGAAGATAAAACTGTTTTCTCTGGCTAGTAAAATATTTTGTGTTACTCAGAATTTAATGGAGGATTAGCATTTTTATGTCTTTGAAATATGTAGAAAATGTAAAAAGACTAAAAAATAGAAATTGTACTCATTTCCTGCTCTTTGATTTTACAAGAAAATATTTCCAGAATTGATTAGTGATTCTGGACAACTCAGTTCCTAAGTGAAATGGAGTGGCTGTAAAGAGATTTACTTCTGAATTTATGCAGAAATAGTACTTTTTAAGCTGTCTCATTTTTGGGCATTCAGAAATAAAGACATTTGGACTCCTACCTATTTCTGCAAATTTCTGAAGGTTTGGCTGATTTGTTTCTTTTGAGAGGAGAGAACAAATCATATTTCCAGCTATTATTTTTGTTTTCTGTGATTTTCTGTAGTTTTGAATGACACCTAACAGAAGCAAGCAGAGAACCACAAGGTTTTCAAGCACAGTCTCAGTTGCACTGCCACATGAAACAACAGATGTGATTTAACAGGTTCACCTAATTAGTCAGGCATCTCACACTATTGGATTGCCCAAAGAAATGCTCCTAATACTTTTGACCTCTCTGTTCTATGCTTTAAAAGGTTCTCCTGATGCCAGGCAAGTGCATACCAGGGATGGCAATTTGAGGTGGTGAAAGAAATGTGTTTGGGAGCAGTAAGGGCTGGCTCCTTTCCCTTTTGTAAAGGGCAGGAGCTGAGCAGAACCACACAGCCATGGGGTCTGGGACCTCACCATGGTCCTACAGCACCAGCCTTAAATAAAAACCCTTTTGCTACTCCTGTTCTTTGTTCCTGAATCATCCACACTTGATGATTCCTGTTTCTCCAGTGTTTAACTGCTGCCAATACATCTATGATTATTTTTCTTGATTTTTTTTTAGACAGCTTCCTTTTGCTGATGAGCCAGAACATTTTCATGGATTTTCAACAGCAAGGCTATTTTTCAGCTGTTGGATGTCCAAAGGAGGTGCTGGGAAGCTGGGAAGTAACTAATGATGTTCTGATTTGGACTGACATCCAGAAAGGTGCTAGAGCACGATGTGTAGTATTTCTTAATCTTTTCATTGAGATGATTTAGGGGTTTTCTTTGCTGTTCTTGCAGCTTTGTCATTGTTGGAACTGGAGCAGATGTTGGTATTAAGTAGACACACTCAGTCATAGCAAATGACTGCATGTCTAAATTTGTTTATTGTATGTATGACAAAGTATCTGAGCTCTGTACCATCATTTTATAATGGTTGAAATATTTGAGAAGATGTCTAAAAATTAGCCTGATGTGAACTAAATTAATGAAAAAAATGCTGCAGTGATGCCTTCCATTTGATGTTTGCCAAAAGGGGGAGGTGAGCTATGTGGCTTGTACTGAGGTTCTGAATGTGGAATATATTGCTAAAATGGTGATTTGACCTGAAATATAATTGTTTCAAAGAAAACCAGAGCAGTTTTCTCCCAAAATTTGTGCTCACAGATGGGAAACTGCACATATTTGAGAAGTAGAGTGTCCAAGCTGTTTTCCTGGACTATCCATGTCTGCAAACTGAATCATGATGGAAAATTCCAGAGCACCTGTCAGCCCAAACACCAAGGTTTAGGTTCTGAGGATCACAAAGCACAACTCCATCTCTATTTTAGGGCTTGCTTCTTCACAGAGGCCTCATCCACCCTCATCTCCTCTATAGCCCACTGGCAATCCCAGAAAGGAGCAATCATAAGCAATGAAAATACGAAGGTGAAGGAGAATATCCATCCCAGGATTGTGCAGAATAAAGCCTTAAATGAAAAATGCAATCTATATATTGCAAATCTCTGAACACCCAGTGTTTGGTACAGTGCTGTGAGCATTCTCTGGACCCTTTTTCTGTGATGAGCACTTAGGTTTTGTGGCTCACTGGTGTTAATGAGTCCAAGCAGATTCAGGAACTGAATCCAAATGACAGAAAAGTTCATAAATTCAGTGAGCAAAGTTAAGAGGTTTTTGTTGTTATTTTCAATAACTGCTGGCAAGAATGTTATGTTAATTAAAGAGGTTGACCTCTGCCTCCAAAGGCAGATTCATTATTAAATCCTCTCCAGCCTTCACACTGTTGTATCTTGAACATTCCTCTTTCTAAGGACTGGTATTTCCATTGTGAAGGATTCAAAGGTTTTTTTCCCATTTGGAGCTGTTTTATTAAATGATGTAGCTCATGTCCTGTGAGTGCCTGCTGTGAAGGCAGGGCTGTGGTGGTTTGTATGTCAGTGGTGCACAGTCCTTAGGAAAAGGAAGATAGAGAGTCTTCCTGAAACCACTTGTGGTGGATCATGATCTTTCTTTTTACTAGATGTTATTGCCCAGATAAATACTTAGGACAGAAGTGTTCAAAATGGTGTTGTCATACCCCACTCTGTACAGGTTTTCCATGCTAAAAAAAGAGAAATCTGAAAAATTATTCAACTGCATAAATTACATTGTATATGCACAGGCACCAAGCAGGGCATCACATTCTGCAGGATGAAGATCCCTGTTTATGAAGTCATGAAAATCTGCAGTATTTTGCAGAACCTGATCCTGAAAAATCAGAACCAGAGATATGTAGGATTCTTGTTTTGGAGTTTGGCCTCATTTCTGTTCCTGCCCCTGACCTGGATTTTGGGCTACACGAAAGTAACCTTTGTATTTGGGGGAGAAAGAGGTGGTCAGTAATGCAGAAGTTATTATGGGTATGTTTAATGTGACACAGCTCGAGCAGGACATGGCACAGTGCTCTGGTATTTGAGCCAGTTCTGAATAAATTTGCTCTGGACTTGGAACAGCCCTGCCTAGAATACAGGGAGAGGTATTTGTGTGATCACTAAACGTTCCTCTTGATGTAATATAAGCAAAGAATAGAGATTTATTTTTAGAGTCCAGTGCAACTCTCTTCAAGCCCTCTCCCTTTAGATTAATTTTCATTTTCATTTGGATTCACTTTTTGTTTTCTTACTGTTGTTGAGAATGCTGCAGACAGCAAGGTTTTGTACCCCAATGACACTCAGAAGGGAATAGACTGTGCTCTACAGACATTATTCTGCAGAATAATGTGTACAGCACAGCTCATGGGCAGATTTATTAGTACTGTGCATACATAAAATGCCTCTAAGCAATGAAAGCTTTGGGCTGCTCAGTCAGATCTTTGAATGATAAATGGAGTTACTCAACAGCAGTCTCTGTGTGCATTTGACATTACCTGAGTTCCATCTTTTCTGTGAGCACAAGGAGCTGAAGGAAATTGGGTTTTGCCAATCCTGGGAACTTGTGTCTAATTATACACTGATTTATTTTCTGTTGTGAAACAGAGAGCTGATACAGTTGCTATTGTAGAGTGGTTGAATTTTACTGATGTGAGGCTGCTTGCTACGAAAGGGAACATTGTGCTCCTGCTCCACTGCCATTTTTTGTTTCATGAAAATATTTTTGTATCTTTCCTATCAGATGTGATATTATTTCCCCACCAGATGTCACAGAAACAAGTCCTAATTATGCACGTATTCAGTGTACTGGAGTGCAGGGAACCTGCTCAATGGCTGACTAATATTACTTGCAGAATACTGTACTGGTATAAATACAGCATTTACTTGTTCCAAGCCACCTACAGGATACTTATATTTTAGATTTATATAATCAGTAATATTTTATGTTTCCAGCCTATACAAAGATGGCATTGTATTAAATAAGTGCTTTTGCTGTAGTTAAGGCTCCACAGTTCCTCATCTCACTTGCTACCTCCTTTTGGTCTTGTTAAATTCATGATGAATTTTTCAATTTATTTTATAAATGCAGAGATTCTTTTTAGAGATTTGTTTCTTATAAATAGCTGATCTGATCTTCATTTTGAGACTTAAGTATTTCAATGCAACATTTCAGTACGTTGCAATTCCTAGTGGACTGGCCATCATCAACATAAAATATTAAATGGTACTGGATGTCAAATGATTAAAAAGTAGTGATTTAGATAATATCCAGGAGGCTCCATTTGTAATCTCTCTCTCTTGTTGTTATGTAAAGAATAGTGTATGTTATGTACACTCATTGAAGAGAACATGGAGCTATTCTAAATTTAATGGGCCCAGAAAAGCCACAAGTGGCAAAGCCATGCACTTCTGCCAAGGGACTGGTGCTCCTTCCAGAAGGAAGCAAGGAGGAAAGTACAGAGTCTATGAATGACAATCCAGATGGGTCATCTTCCCTTTTCCTCTAGCTAGAACTTTCTCTTCCTAATCCAAAATGTTTATTGGTTACAATCACCCCTGCTTCTTGAGGGATGCTTCTATTTCCATCTGTACCATGGTGAATTTTTACCTTGGTAGCTAAGAGGTGATCATGGGAGAGACATTCCTGAATGTTAGGGTTTATTCTGATATTTGGCATCGTTCTGATGCCAGTAAGATGAATTAGTGGGATATCACTGTTCTTAAGTATATGTGACCTAATAAAAAAACTCAGTAACTAACCATGAAAGAGTAATTTTAGCAGAGAACAAATTACATTGGGTATATTTAGTTTCTTTTACTTTAAACCATTGAGAATATCATTACTAATCTTTTTTTCAGGTGTCTTTTACTTAACTGCATAGCAAAATCTGTAGTCAAAGAATATAAATAGATTCAAGAGCACTTGTGAAATGCAATCTGAAATGAATAGCTGAAATTTGGCTTGGAAAACGATTGTGATATAAAAATGAATTCAGTATCTTGCTAATTTTTTTATAGCTAGAAAGCTTCTTTCTATTTTGTTTTAGTAAGTTTTTTTTTTTTGGTTCTTATGCAAAGGTGCCATTCTTGATAGGACTCCAAAGAAATACAAATACAGAGGAAAAATTATATAAATGAGAAGTGAGGAAAAAAATCCCACAAGGTTTTGGGATTTTTGTTGTTGAAATATTTGTAATTTTGTGTTTTAAAATACTTGGCCAAAAATGACTGACAAAATAATTCTAACTACGAAAAAAATTTTCAAACTGTAGTATATTCTAATTATTGTGATCACTCACTAATGTGTTCTGCTTGGGAACTGATGATGTAAGATGGCTTAAATGTGTAGTTCATTATTATTATGGATGGTTTCTAAATTTACTGAATTGCTTCACCCAGTGCTGGAAAATAGAAAATTATATTCCCTATAATAGTGTTTTGTGCTGAAGTTTATCTAGCTATAAGAATTTACATGTTGAAATAACTTGCAAAAGAAAAGAATTGCTGTTTCTAAACAGAATGCCAATAAGAATAATATTTGTTTAACACAATTTTCTATTAAATATCTAAAAACATCCCCAGTGTAGTTTCCTTGTGCTTGATGTCTCAGTGGAGACCACGGGAGAGGCACCTGGTCGTCATGAGTTAGCATTTGCCATCACATTAATTAAAATCAGAGACTGAATTTTGTGGCTTAGATACTGAGTTTCCTATTAATGCAGGCTCACAGGCAGTGTATATATTGTAGACTAAAACTTAGTTACAGAAAATGCTAATAGTGTAAATGGAACCTGTGATTAAAGACTGTGAGATAAGAATAGATACTGAAAAAAATTCTGGGTGGATTCAAGAAAATTTCTGTTCTCCATTTTTCATACTGGAAAAGCATCTTCTAATAACCAAGCACTAGTTTGTTAATACAGTTCTGACTTAGTAGCTGAAGTATTTAGTTATTTTTATGATTGTTAGAACAATGACCAGTTGATAATAACAGATAGTTTATAGTTGGTCAGTAGCTTCTCAGTCAGAACTGTGGCTTCTTCTTTGCCTCTCTGAAAAACTAGTTTCATTTAATGGAAGTAGTGCTGCAGCACTTGATGATGGATTTTCAATTAGTTTGTGCATGTAAAATACATAGTATTTAAAAATAGTGTTATACTTGTTTATTTCCATGCATCATGGAGATTACTTTAGTCACTTTCTATCATAACATGCACTTTGGAAGACTTTTTATTTAAAAAAAATAATTCTGTGCATTAACATAAATTCATGGATGTTTGGAAATGTGGACTGCAGTTTGTCTTCCTACCCTTTTTAATGTGGCATCTTTTTATCAAAGAAAGAGTATTAAATGCAACATGAATCAATAGGCTTTATTTCTGCACACTTGCAGAGTAGGAAATACCAGTGATTATCTGTGGGGTGAAGCTGGCAGCATAAGGAGGAGTGACCCCAGAAGCAAGAAATTCAGAAACTGGTGTGAACTTGCTGCAAAGTGCTGCTTAAATAGCATTGTAAAAGAAAATAGAGTGATAAAAAAGAGTGATAAAAGAGCAATTCACTGTGGTCAGCCACAGAGTAACCTCTGCTCTGAAATGTGTGCAAGTTAGAGAGGGTAACAATTCAAAGTACTGCTAGAGCACAATGGCTCTTGATTGTTCTTGGTTGCTAAAGAGCTGCTTTAATAAGTTTGTTTTGTGGAGGTACCTGCCTTGAATTATTGGTGAGTCTGGGTTAGGCAGTACAGGCTAAACAGAAAGAAATATGTTTACTTAAATGGAACTTTGTCATCTTTTGACAATTGGTTTAAATATGGCACTCGCTGCATTTGCAGTAAGAAATGTTATTTTATAAGGTATAAGAGCTGGACTTCATTAATTATACATACTTTATGTTATTATTACAAGCACCATTGAACTCTATCAGTCATTTCCTTACGTGAGAACTTAATGCTGAGAGCTAGTTCATGGGGGGCTAGATGTTGCTGGGAAATTGCAGTCTTCTTCCTCTTTTCTGCACCTTTTCATTCCATTTGGTGAGTTAATTTTCCCAAACTAAGCCAGAGCTTGTTGGCATTCCCGTGCTGGCCTGTTCCAAGCAGTGGGTGAAGCTGTGGTTCTCCTTTAGGTCTTTGTGTTTGAATGACCACTAACTGGCAAGCTTATCTCTGTCATCCTTTCCTGCAGCAATCACACTAATTATGGCTTTTCAGGACACTGGGAGCTCATGTCTGGGCAGCTTCCAATGCTCTCAATAGCACTGTGGGCTATTTAAAATGAAAATTTGCCCTGATGTTTGAAAATGCCATTTGGAGGACTGCTGGGCATCCATGTGAGGGAGCACATTCGTGGCTTCTCCCAGTCTACTCCAGCACTACACCCAGGTGATTTATAAGGATTCAAGGTGGCTGTAGCACATGCTGTGTCAGCCAGTGAAGGCAGTGGAGGAAAAATTAAACTTTAAAAGTTTTCTCCAGGTTTGAATATCAAAGGTGTTTTGAAAGGAGCTCTGGTGATTCAGCAAAACCTCAAACCTTTCAAATTCAGAGGAATGTTTTGAGGCTCACAGTTGTAGACTGTAACACTGTAGAGAGTTAGTGTTGAATTGTTATTCCTAAATGACTCTAAAAGTGAATGAGAATTTTTGCCATCTCAGTAAAAGTTATGGTGAGATAATTTCTTTGTGTTTCTGGTCATGTTCATGTCTAAGGTGGTAAAAATAGGATGTTGCAGAGTGTCAGAGGTCAACTTCTTAATTTAGACCAAATCAGGAAATTCTTGGGTAGAAGATTAGTGACGTAGTAGAATGAGTGAAAGAATGAATGGATGCTTGTGGTACCAATTTATGACAGAAAGATTGATTTTAGAATTATTTATATGAGCTCCCTGAGCTCATTTAAAATTGATGAACAAGGATTTCAGTAATTGAAAAGAGCTAAGAGCGGTGCTGAAGAATGACTTGAGAATAAAGAAAAAAAGGTGTGCAGTATTGAAGAAAAGATAAGAGAAAAGTACAGAATAAACCTGTGGAGAGCTAGTGAATTTGGACCAAAGCATGGGCCAGCTGTAGCAATGAAGGGACCACAAAACATAGAAGAAGAAGGAAGATGTGAAGTCTTTGACTTTCCAATTTTACAGGATTTATGCATGTGAATTGTTTGTCACCGTAACTTGAACTCCTCTCTTGCCTCTCCTGCTTCCTCTTTTACATCTTTCTCTATGTGGTCCAGTGGCTTTTTGGAGATGGTTGCTGTTTACTGCACAGTCTGGCAGAAATCTGATTTTAATTTATGGGATGAAATTTTTCATTTATTCCTTACAAACACCTTGCTGTTTCTCCCTTGGGAATGTCTCAAGAGTGTGGCTGCAGCTGAGGCAATATGCCACCAAAAAAAGCCAATATTCACTTACTTGAATTTTTAAGTAGTCTTTGACTGTTTGTCCCCTTGATTTTTCCTGACAAAGTTTTAAAATGCCCTTTTCCTTTGACTTGATTATTTTTAAGAAGTGCCATGGTTTTTTTATGCTGCAGAAGCACAGTTAAGTGGGTACAGTTTACATTCACAGACCTGGGCCCAGTTAGCTTATGTCTGGCTCTAAGGCCCTTTCCTTCTTAGGCATAGTATGTTCCCTTGGGGACAAATTCTGCTCTTTACAGAGGCTCTACATGTGTAACTGAAAGCAGAGTTTTTTCATTTCTGTCAACTATATTTAGATTTTATAAACATCAGCTTCAGTATTTATTCTAGCTGCTTTGAAGTTGTTGGGGGTTAGGTTTCTTTTTTTTCCTTCCTTCTTACCTATGGAATTTTTCCCATAAGTAGCTAAGAAACACTAACTACTGGGCACTCCTGTGTACTTCAGAAAACAAAAAAAGTGGTTAAGCCAAGGGGGAAAGAGGGCATCTGGTTGCATTTTCTCTCATCTGGGGAGTTTCTCTCCGAGGGACAGAGATACTGGGAGATTTTGGGGGCAGGGAAAAGACAAGACTGGGGACAGCTGCTCTCAGTCACTGTCTTGGGGCTTTGGAGGAGGATGGTCGAGCTGCTGCTTGGGGAAAGGAATTTTGTTATCACAACAGGAACCCTGTTCTGCTGCTGGGCCCTGCACCAGCTACCACCACGTAGCTTCTGATACATCTCATCCACCACTCCAGGATTTCTGCTCTTTCCTGCTCTTCCACTCAGTGCTCTTGAGTCCTGTTGGGGTACTGGGATCTGCTGCCCCAAAGGGGTTTGTGAAGCAAAGCCTCTCTTTTCCATCTCTTCCATCTCTTCCATCTCTTCCATCACCATGTGCTGCCCCAGCCCCGCCCCACAGCGCCCCCTGCAGCCTCGGAGGAATCATTGCACCTCACTGCCCGGCCGGGAGCCAGCAGCGTCCCCTGCTGGCTGTGACAGGAACTGCACCAAGGGAGAAGTGCCCACGGCTGAGGAGGGTCACTGGGTTCCTGTTCTGTTTGTTGTTGATGCTGCAGTTGTTGTTTGTTTGCTTTGTTACACATACCAGTAAAGAACTGTTATTCCTATTCTCATATCTTTTTGCCTTGAATGCCCCTTAATTTCAAAATTATAATAATTCAGAGGGAGGGGGCTTGCATTCTCCATTCCAAGTGAGGCTCCTGCCTTCCTTAGTAGACACCTGTCTTTCAAACCAAGACAACTACACATTTGCTTTTGAAAAAGGCCATCCTGTCCAGAAAATGCTAACATATTTTTGTTGTATGGCTGTTTGTTAGTGTTTTTAGCCAGCCACCTATAAATACTTTTTGTTTTGAAAGCACCTTCAGCCCAGTATTAAATCATATAGTGGCTGGTGGTACCCACTGATTGTTATTTATTGTTGTCTACCAGGTCCAATAACTCTTTTCCGGGGCTGTCTGCAGTACTGGTGTAGTTTATATGGGAGCTGTAAAATGGCTAAAAAAATTGTCTGGCTTTTGGTGTGGTAGTTGTTAATGTCCAGTCATAGTGAGTCTGTGCTGGGCTGTTGGGATGGGTGAGAACATGCTGTTCTCATATTTCTGTATATTATCCTGAGATCTCTGAAGGATACAAGCTTGGCTTTGTGCCTGTTTGCACAGTTTGGTGCAGTTTGCCACGCTGAGATTTCGCAGTGTTTTGCTGTCAGTGCTGTGGAACTGAGCTCTCACACCTGCTGTGAATCTCACTGTTCTTGGTCTGTCTTTATATGGAGAATTACATCTCCTGTGTACTTGAAAGCATTTTTCTGACAAGCAAAAAACTCTGCTGGGTAGCACAGCATTCCACTTTATTAAGCAAAATAAATTGATATTTAGTAGAGCCCTTTTAACAAAGGATCACAGCCCTGAAATATCAGCTGGCATAATTTTGTGATTCTCTGTTTAATTAAATGGAGTTAAATGAGTTCATACTGGCCTACCTGGGGTAAGGATCAAGCAAAGACTGAGTGTGTTATAATGAACCAAAGACAAATTAATCTGAGAGCCACGATTTCTACCATTTGTGTCTTTGGAAGGGACCATAGTATTACACAGATTTAACTTCTGGTTTTTCTGGTTGAGACTTCAGCAGTACCAGCAGTTTCAGCACTGCTGAAGTCTGATTTTTAAGGCTACTCCAGCACGAGCTTCTGCACCATCCTGCCCGACCACAAATGCTGTGGTTATGTAAAGCTTTCAGATGCATAATTTTTATTCAGGTGATGTGATTATATGGACTCTTGGATCTAATAAATCCGTGTAAATGCTGCAGCTGTCCAAGAAGAAATTTTGATTCTACAAGAGAGCTGACATAACAGCATTATTGCACAATATGTGTTCCAGCATTATGTGCAGTGAAAACAAATAAAAGTCCCTTAAGCTGCAACAGGTGTTTTAGTCTAGCACAGAAACATAATCATTAATGGTTATTTCCTTTCTTCTCATTGAAGATGCAATAATTGTCCCCTGAGTATTTGGTGGTGAGGGGAATTTCTTGCTGTTTATTTTAATAATATCTTCTGTAGCACCATAGATATTGCCTAGTACCCCCAATGTTAATAATTTTCCTGCTATTTTCTCTCTTCTCATTCTTAAATTCAGGCTTAGGCTAGCTTGTTTTATGTTGTATTTGGGATAAGCTAAGTGTACATTTAATAAGTTATAACAGATCATCTCTCAGTCATAAACAGGTAAACTACCCTATCCTGATTTTGCTGCACTAATACATTTCAGAAGCAATTCTGTTAAAGACAGTGAAGTTGTAAATCTGGTTAAACATGATGCTAGATGTGAAACATGAGGTGTGAATATTGTCCATTTGAGTGGTGACTCTGTATGATGGAGAAATACTTTCCAAGTAAGCTGTGCTGAATTGGGTCACATGTGAAAGAATATAAACTTAAATGTAACGTGCTGTAGATCCTTTCACAGCTATCTAAAATGTCGCTGTGCAGAGCTTGCAGTTACCTGGAAGTCTCAGGAATTAGGACAGTGCTCTGTGTGTGAGCAGACATCTTTGGGAATTGTCTGTATCTGAGTGCCTTTAGCCCAGCATCTTTAGTGCCTGGGAAAGCCTGAGAGGTTGTTTTAATGCCTGAATTGAGTGCAGCACCTATCACTCCAGTCCAGCTGTGTCAACAGCACTGATGTGATCCCACATTTCCCCACAGAACACTGTGTACGTTTTCTCATGGTTTGCTTCTTGCAATGCCTATTCAAATTGCAGTGTAGGTAGTAATACTACTGCTGTTAGGGAATTTTCATGGAATTGCTACGAGTTGGTATCAGCAGAGCAACCCCTTCACCCTTAATGTCAGCCTGCCTGATTGCTGTGATGAGGATTCTCACAGCTTAGCAGGTGCAGGGGAGCTGTGCTGCTCTGTGGAGTGTGCAAAACCTTCCAGACTGCTTCAGCTTCCTGCTAGGAGAAAGTCCCTCCTTGGAAGTACCTGCCTGGGTGTGAAATCTGTGAAGCCTGTGAGGGTGTAAAAATGCCCTTCAGCTGATGCTGAGGAAGATCTCATAAAAAATTTTGGTGCAGAGAGCTGGCCTGCCCCCTCTGAAAATGAGCAGGGGTGCGACTGAGGAGGTCACTGTCTGGTGAAAAAAAGGTGGAGGTGATTAGCATCGTGGCATGGGTTGCTGAAGCAGACACTTTTTGTATTTCAAGCTGTCAGTGGATGGGTTCTGGATGGTTGTAGCGTGGCCTGAAGGGAGCTGTGCAGTGAGTTCAGGCATGGCTGGTCATACAATGCTCAGCAAAATCTGGAAGGCAGGAAGCCACTTCCAGGGTGTGAAGCTAAACTAACATTCAAAAATAAATGTGACTGTGTTTTCAAGGTCAGCTTTTTTAAACTTCACAGTCTGGAAAGTCAAGTTCTCAATGCAAACTGAAAGTAAAAAAACAAAAACAGTGTTTAAGAACAAACATAAGCAAGCCCCTTGCATTAAAAGCAATGCATTTTAATAACCAGCTGTGATTCTTCTTCCCACTAATTTACAAGGGTGGTATGCAAGCTTAATTCAAGACTGTGCTAGCATGCATCCCCTGCCCTAGCAATTTCACATGCAGTTTATTTTGGGGCACAGTATTTTTCCCCATATTAGCTATCTGTCTACAATAGCCATGGCAAAATAAGCAAGCTGTGCTCTGTGATATATAATGTGGCATGACTGCCACAGTGTAAAGCAGAATTGCAAGGAAGGAACCCATAAAAAAAGATAGCAGTTATGGAGGAACAAGTAACAGAAAGCTGTGCTTCCAACTTTGACTCACCAGTTAGAAGGAAATAAAGTGATGGCTGGTAGAAAAGAAATACTGTGCAAAAAGAGGGAGAGTATACTCTCATACCTGTTTTTCATAAAGAAATAGGAGGTTTAAATTTTTGCCACTATTTCTCTGGCAGAGTTTTGCTCTGGCTAAGAAGCAGGTATTCAGCTCCTTCTCTCTCAGCTCTGACTGTGAGGCATGGCACTTGTTACCTACTAGTGCTTGCCACTGAGCAGCTTGAAACAGGAGCACTGGAGTGAGGTTTGTCCTCAGTTGTCACAAAGTGATGTAACCATCAAAGACAAATTAGGTCAGCAGATTTGACTGCTTTAATGAGGAAGGCTACGCCGAAAACTTTCAGCAACCCAGTTGCCCCTGAGGAGTGCCCATCTTTTCTAGCAGCAGGGACAATTCAGTTCAGACCACATTTTGCTTTTATTTGCACCACAGAATAGCTTGGTGGAATTGATTTAAGTCAGAACATACCCATACCTAATTGTGTGTAGATTGTATTTAGCTTTATGCAAATAGGTACCAGAGTGGATAACTGAACTATTTTCACCTCTCATTGCATTTTTATCAATGAAGGCAAATCAATACTACATTTCAGTGCATCTTTGTAACTTAGATTAAAAAACCTTAGACTTTTTTTTTTTTTAAATTTCATATTGTTCCTGCATGAAACATCCTGGTACTGCATCCATACATAAGACATAATTAATTTAAGCTGCCCCAGCTAATTAAAAGAAAACGGGAAAAAACTTTAATGAAATCAGTTCAGTTGGAGGCATAAATTAAGATGGTCCATGTATTTTATCGAGTGAAAAATGTTCTTTTCTGTCTATAACTGCCACTTCCAGAAGCTTTCTGTATCTCAGCAGCTCAGTGGTCTGGAATGACTTGGTGAAAGAAGCCAGTTCTAGAGATCAGGATTAAGTTAATGAAATAGTGGACTGAACATAATCCCATACTTAAAGTCAATTGTGCCTCTGGATTCTGTTTGCTTGAGAGATCTTAACTCTGAATCTCCTGGCAGGAATAAAATGCATTGTGTAACTGCTATTTCAGTGGACCAGCACTAATTCACTTCCCTGGACAGTGTTTTGTTGCTTGCATTAATACATTTTCTAAATGAAATAATTAAGATAGTTATTGTGTAAAATCCTAGTAGTCATTAGTGTTAACAGTATCTAAAAAGTGAAAATCAGCATCACCTTTACTGTTGTGCCTGGCTATTTTCATGAATATAATTCTTATACATTTCACTCACATCATGCTGGAAGAATAGAAGTAAACTTTTGAAGTTTCAATGAGTTGGTCTCCTTTTCTGAATTTAGAATGGCTTTTAAAATTGAATCCTGCTTTTGTGAATAAAAGGGATTTTTTGTGGCCTTGGTATTTAGCTTTCCAATGAAGTTAAAGGTTCCTCACGAGACAAGCTGCCTGGAATGTGTTTGGAGCAGCTAAACTGTTATTTGCAGGTTGTAATTTGCTGCTTTTGCCACCTTGGGAGACAATCTCTTTCTGATGTGCCCAGAACATTTAAGACATCCAGTTCTTCATTTAAGTAAACAGCAGGTTAATTTTAAGAGGAATAACGTATCTCTCAGCAAAAGTTGAAGAGACTAAGGAGATCTAGGCTGAAGGAATCAGACCATCTATCAGACCATAAGCCTCAGAAATGGCTTTAAAGAGAGCAATATTTTTGTTGTTATACTTCATCTAATGACTAGGATGTCAGCATAGCAGAAGGTAACCATTAATACCAAGAAGCTGCAGAGAAGAATCTCACTCTGATCTGAAAGGATTCTTTTCTCAACCTGGTCTAAACATTTAATTCTTTTTTTTTCTTTTTTTTTTTTTTTTTTTGGTCTAATTTAGCTTTTTATTAATGTTTTTAATTTCTTCAGGCTGGATTGTAAAATCAAAGGTCTCCCTCTTGCTTTAACTGCTGCAGTCCATATTGCTCTTGCATATGGGATTCCTGTCACTGCCATGTGAGTATAGAGAAATGTTGGCCATCCCCATTGTTTTCAGTTCTCAGACCATTGCTGAGGGGCTTCATCATACAGAAATTCAGCTCCTGCTGGGCTGGTGGGCAAAAGTGAACTCAAATTCACACAGTTCTTTCAAACCTTTATACTTCTGTTTGTGAGGTCAGTCCTTTGATCTTAATTTTATTTGAATTATAATTTAGTGAATGACCTTCAGTGTTGCTGAGAGCAGTAAGAACTGTGAGGACCCCCCAGCCCATGCCCTTGAACTCCATTGGTTTCTCATTTTCAGGGTTGAAAGGAGCCTTTTCTTCAGCCCAACACTCTGTAATAGTGTTTGTTTTAACTATTCCTTAAACCCTGTGAAGTACATACTTGTTCCCCCCAAATTTTAGTTCAACATAAAAAAAAATGCATCCATAATGCCACCCTTAGTGCAGCACTTCAGTTCCTTCACTGTGTAATAGTAAAAGATATTTATTTTTTTCCTTATTCATATTTCCTGCATGTGTGTTTTGCCTCAGTAAAACAGTAAATACATATGATTTAAAAATTTTGAAATCAATCTACTACTGATTATTAGAGTTGCAGTGGAAAACTGTTTTCTGAATTGAACAAGTTAATGATTTGCAATGGGCATACACTCCATAAGGTGAGGACTGGAATATTCTTAATTGAATAACTGGTTCTAATTATTTCTAATTCTGGGGGAAATAACATTTTTCATTGAGCAATTTGTCATTTACTTGAAGAAACATTAATTCATGTGCTGCCATTGCTGTGAATGTGCTGCTTCTGCTCTTATTCCATAAAGCCACTATGTCCTTCATGCAAAGTCTGAGAGTATAAATGTTATGTTTTTCATTTTAAATAGTTTTCTCCTCAAGTAAAGGATAATTTTTTGTATAGTTGTGCTGTTCTATTATTTTCCTGCCTGTAGATTATCATTCATTCTCTGTATTTTCTGTATGGCCTGTCAACACTGAGCTATGTTTAGACCATGATTATGCACTGGAATTTTCTAATACTGCCAATATTAAAAAATGCCATTAATAAGTAATTAGCCCAACAGATATTTGCGGGTAAGGAGCTGTATCCCATGAAATTTTGCTTAATCATGACTGTCCAAGTGTGCTGTATTATAAAACATGAGTAGTCACTTGTAAGCATTTTGTGCCACTGCCTCTTTGTCTACAAAGTGGCTTGACACTTTTTAATTTAATAGAAAATGCATTAATAGAATCTGGATGCAGAAATTACAAAACCCCCTTTGCTAGTACTATGTGAACCTTCCTGATGAGTGTAATATAAAGAAGGAAAATGTCTATTGTCTCAGATTAAGAAAAACATATTCTCAGATTGATGCATGTATGCAAAAAGTAGGAATATAGGAACAGATTTTGTTTCTGGCAGATCATAACTTGTGGGTCAACACTTAGATCAGCCTTACTGTGGCTGCACAGCAGCTCTGTCAAAAGTTGAATATCTAACAGGGAGTCTATTCCAGTTTTTGGACGTGTCCATCGTTTCAAAAGGCTTGATTTTCTCAGTGTGTCAACTGGTTTTTAAGCAAGGAAAGACAATCCCATATTATTCAATAGGACTGTTTAGTTCTTAAGTATGTGTTCTACCTATTTTTGCTCGTAGTTCTCCTTGTTCTGGTTACTGAGGTATGTCAATTGGCTATGAACCATTCCTGGCTTTTTAGAGTGAGTATTTTCAGGTAGAATTTTAGCAGATCGTTTCTTTTCCCAGCAATAGTCAATGGAATGTCTCTGCATTTATGTCTGTGTGACAGAAGTCAGGATTCAGACTTCACAATTCCCTGTGACACACTTCATGACTGTATTCTTCAGAAAAAGAATTGTCAGTTCTCTGCAGCATCAGAGACATCAGAAGGACACTCTTCCTGCTCTTATCCAGAGGGCCTTGGGTACACATTTCATGGATCTTCAAGGTCCTGGCTTTCTGAAAAACACATTTTTCTCATATTTGTTTCTATTTTCTATTATTTTATGTTTCTATTTAAATCACCCCAGTTCTGCTTTGATGCTGCAAGCAGCAATTATACAACACAATCTTTTGTGCTGATTGTTATCCTTGTTTAAGTGTCTTCTGCTTAATGTTATCCAGAGGCTGTGGTCCCACGTGTTATTCCTGGTTATGCATTTTTAAGGTGTGACTGATTTAAGGATCTGGTCAGTCCAGCAAAAACTCTGGCATTCTTTTCCCTCTGCATTCCTGAAAGGAAATAATTATGATCAGAAATTAACAGACTGCCTTTGCCCTCAAATTTCAGTCAAGTTTTCTTTTATCTACTGTGCTTTAGCTGAATTTTAGCTACCATGTCTGAAAATGGGTATATAATTCTTTTCTGGAAAAAATCCAAACCAAACAGGTTGCAGGCAGCCTGTTATATTTTATGAGACAACTTTTCCCATTCAGCATGGCTGAAATCTTGCTTTTGTAAGTCTAAAGACTTATTTCAGCTTCCAGGGTCTTTGCACTCAAGGTTAAAATTCTATCCTTATTTCTTTCCATTAAATTACTACAAATTACTGTAGGATTAAACTCGAGCAGCTGCAGACAAAGGTCAAGTTCTTGGGGGTTTATTGTTAGTGTGAAATGTATCTTGCCTGAGTTTTGCTTGTACTTGCCCTTTTCCCCCATCTCTGTATAGCTGAAGGAAATTTTTGCCACTCTGGATCTTCATGCTCTATCAGAGAAAAGCTTTTAGAAGGTCTAAAGCTCTGGGTGAATCTGAGTCAGCCTATGTGGAGGAATACAGTGCTAAAAGTGCTACACAGAGTGTGGATGGAGCACTTTATAAAGAAAACACTTCCTGAAGCCTTTAGTCCCTCCTGACTGCAGCTGAGCTTTACAGTGCAGACTTTGTCAAGCCAGGACCTGCAACAGTTTTGTTTAACAGCTATTTCTGGTGAAACCAAGTTTTCTTTCAAAATATTTTAGAAACCAATTTGCAATTCAGTGGGTAATTTATTTGGTTTAAGTGTCATTCATTGGTTTTGGTGTTAAGTTTTAAAAAAGGAGAATAAGTGGTTGCAGTAGAGCTCAAGTTACAGAAAAAGTATGTAATTAATTGTTGTTAGTGATTCTTTCTAGTCTCTGATCAGACTTAGCTTTTCTCTAAAAAATGGACTCAGAGATACCTTCCTGCAAAGTTTGGTGTTTTTTCACTTTCCTATATATCAAAAATATCAGGATATATCACTGAACTTTCTGAAGTACCCCTACTTCAAAGAAAGAGATCTCAACAATGAAAGAACACTTATATAATATGTTAAGCAATTCAGTAATAAGAAAATGTCAAGTCAATGACAGTTTAATATCCTCTTTGTTACTGTAATGTTTGCAGAATTTCCCCTCTGAATCATACAGTCAAATGGTACAGATGAAGGAGTTAATTCTTAATAAATTAATATATTTTTAATAAATTTTAATATTCCAAAGTCATGGGACTAGTGGGAAGCAGATCACAGCTAGTACACAGTAAATCTCATCACCATCATTTTAAAGATATCTTAGGATGAAGACAAACTTAGATTTTTGAAAACTAACTGAAAGAGACCAAAATACTGTTATTTTTTTTCTTTTGCTAAAATGGAAAGGAACAAACTGTCATTTTTGACATTTTTTTTTTTAATATCAGAAGGAGTTCTGTATTTAAATAACTTTCTTACTGAGAATGGTTGAGAAGTATTGGAAGTTTAGTCCAATGTACTTAAGGGTAGTACTTAAGGACTGGTAGATCTGGGAATAAACTCTGTTTAATAACTGAAGGCCTATAGAGAGACTGATGAATTGTTTGATATTTATAAAGTGACAGAAAAACTAAATATTTTTAAAATAAACTGTCTTTTGTAATAAGGACTCAGTGGTACTTGTGAGCAAAATCAAGGTTTATGTCACTGCTGGGATGGACACAACACACAAAGCAACATGTAGCAACAGGTAAAATGTTCTTTTATTGTGGCTGTGCATTTTTTTTATACACTCTTCAACACAGTGCCTGTTTCATTCATTGGTTACAACAGCACAGCTCATCCTGTTCATTGGTACAAAGCAGTCAGTGGTTTTGGGCAGACTTTTTACAGGAAGTTTACAAAGAGATCATAGTTTTGTTTTTCTGACTGCAGGTGTCCCGTGTTTATCTCTGTTCTCTGAGTTCTCTATGTGAATGACCTTGTATTCTTTTTCCTTTCATGGGTAAACACGAATTTTATCAATTTCTTCTTCTGTCAGCTCACTCTGGCTCACAGACCAGCTGTCAGCCCCTGCCACAGGTTTAAGTTTCAGAAGAACTAGTGTTGTACAATCCATTTCTGAGAAAGAGAATAAGTGAAATGTGTCAGAAGACAACTGTTTATTTGTTTGAAACTTAACCTTGGGAATGGGTTTCTCTTCTAAAAAAGAATTAAGAAGCAGATGCATTGCAGAAAATGTCACACAAAAAGGCATGTCACATCCTACATCTCTTTTTTTCATTTTTCTCTTGTTTTTGTTTTTCTCCTGCCAATCTTTCTCTCTGAAATGAGGCAGTTCAACACTTTCTATTCCACTCACTGCCATTTTCTGGCACTTGATCGAGTTCTTAAACTTTTCTGATAATTGTCTGTCAGCCTAGCACAACATTTTACAAAATTAATTGCATTCTCAACAATAACAGACAATTTGACTCACATAGCATCATGCTGTCACCACTTCATGTTAATAATCTGCCACTTGCCTTCCTATTCCAGGAATATGTATGCTTTTGCCCCTGAATATATTTGCCTTAGACTGTTTTCAGCTCCTTTTATTCTGCTTTTTTTCTCTCTGCTCTAGGGTTTTCCCCCCAGTACCCCAGCTCCCTTTGTTAAAAACCAAGCTTCATATATACTTTAAAAAATTGCAGGAATACTGATAGTTTGGGGACTTTTGTAGTATTGATGGTTGCTATAGGTACCTAGAGCAACTTTTCAAGCTGCTCTCTCACTAGTGTCTGTAAATCCTACAGCTATTGAGCACAACTCAGCTTGATATGCTCTACAGTATTTACTTCAGAATGGATGAATAATTTATACAACTGTGAATTTTTTTTTTTTTTTGTTAGTGGTTTTGTACCCTTAGGAGAGCAGCTGAATATTTACAGTGTTATTTTCAATGTTATGATTATTTTCTGTGGTACGTGAATGTTTTGGAAAATGTACCAACATTTGTACAAACAAAAAGAGCAGCCCCAATTTATTATGTGAAAGGTTTTACTTCTCAAAGAAAGTCTTTGCTTATGGCAGTGTGGTGGCAAAAAATAAGTTGCTCAATTGGAAGGTAGATAAAATTCTTGCTGTGCAAGAGTGATGTTGAGTGAGGAAGGAAAAGAAAGAAAGGAAGCAGAACTAGGTCTGTCTGTGTAGATTGAGATGTTAGTGCCTCTTACTAGATGCTTACCAGGTCAAAGACAATGCTGAAGGTGATGTGGTATGTCTTGCACAAATACAGCAGCAGCACTGGAGGCTGCAATAAGAATCCAACAAAATCAGCTTGTTGCATAATTTGTGGTGATGCAAAAAGGTAAATGAGTTTGCCATTAATTTATAATACAACTATTTTGTTAAAAAGTGATGTTACATACCACATTTGTGAAATATTTCAAACATTTTTCTGAAAAGTCAGGTCAGAAAAAATATTTTAGTGCCATGGGAACATCATAAATCAAACGTAACAAATATACAGATACTTAGCAAAACTGTACAGCACACAACCATTGTGGTGACCTGTACATTGATTTCTGAATGCCAGAAACAGCAGATGCAAAACTGGTTCCAGTGATGGCTTGGAGACACAGATAAATTTAAGCAGTATCCTCTTTGTGCTTCTTTCAGTTCTGTCTTTTTCAGGACACAATGTTGTATCAAAGTTGTGTGTCCTGCTTCCCTTCTAAGGTGTCCTAGGGAGTCAGGCAGTAACTTCTTCCTCTCAGGAAGGATTTTGAACTTAATTTGACACTGTACCAGTTCAAGGAGAAATGTTCAGGTTTTAGTTTTGCTGTTCATGAGAGACAGCCAGGTTTCACTTTTGCTCTTCAGCAAATGCAGAAATTTTTCCCTACTTAGGTAGAAGGTGAGTTAAGCTAAAATCTAGAGAAGCACCTGATGAAGGAAAATGGCTGGCATTTCACTGAAACCTGTAATGTTGCATGCATGCAATAAGTGACAAGAAATAATATGTAGCATTTAGGGTGATCTTTACAATCATCAAAGCATTTGATGATTAAGCCTCTAACACATCTGCAAGAATTTCTTAGGGATCAAGAAGGTGGTGAAACTTCACAGGGCCACCTTGGAAATAGAATGGCTTAACTTACACGTATTGATACCAATATCCTACCTAATATAAAATTTCAGCACTTCAGCTGAAGCAGAAAAACCTCCTCTTGGCTCTTGAGATTACCCTTCAAAGCATCCTACACTAAATGCCAGCACTGCACAGAGAAACAACTGTTGCTATACAACACACCTCTATGCACACCTACAATCGCCTTGTGATGACAATGAAATGAGAAAGGATTATTGTACTTGTACAGAGCATGGGTGATTTTTCTGAGCAGATAATGACACATACTCCTACTGTTTCAAATTGTGAGGAGGAGTCAACACGGAGAGGTATGTGAAAGTAAACCTTGTGTTTGCTCCCCTTACAAAGTGAGCCTACAGAACATCATCTGCTGCAATAAGGATTTTGAAATACTGGCTTTCATAAGCAGCAACTTTTATAGATTTTATATTGGTATAGAAACATGGCATCAGCTTCTTGTTCACTTTTCTGTGCAAGTCAGGCCATGAATTCCTCAAAAGCCTTACATGGTTTAGCCCAGGAAGTTTTGCACTTTTCCAAGTCCTATCCTCCTGTTGTGATAGCTAAGACAGTGTTACAGATTTTGTGGTAAAAAGCTGAGGAGGAAGACTGTACTGATATATTTGGTTCTCTTTTTTCTTCAACAGAAAGCAGTATTGGAGAAGACACAGGTGCTACAGCACTAGTGCCATTATACATTATTCTTTATTTCAAATTTATATGTAATCATGCAAATTTTTCAAGGACATTTTACAGATTTTGCATAACACCATCTGTCTGTAATGAGAAATATCTGTGTTAAGTGACATTAAATTTCTTCATTATTTTAGGAGTATGAATGAAGGTTATCTCAAAACTAGATAATTCCCATATGTGGACACTGCTGAAGGCTCAAGGAAAAATCCAACTCGGATCTTTCCCAGGCTGGGGACTTTTCTCAGAGATAAACAAGGAAAAGAATGAATAACATAGATTAACACCTGGTGTTGATCACCAGAGCTGTGCATTTGCTACATGATGCTTTGCAGAAAGCATGTTTTCAAAGAGGTGTTGCTTCTTGGACCAATGAGCCTTTTCCATTCTGTACTGAACGATCTATCCTATATAAGTGCAGTGGCCTTTCAATAAACTCCCTCTTCTTGCTGCTTTGGAAGAGGCTGGGTGTGTGTTGCTGTATTATTCACCATTCATAATCAGACATAGTATTGAATATAGGAGAAACTATGTACAGTGAAAGTGCAGTACAGAGCTGTGTTTTGGATTCAGTATGAGAATACCCACGCTGATACCACGCTGATGTTTTGGTTGTTGCTAAGCTGGGCTTACCCTAAATCCAGGACTTTTCAGTGTCCCATGCCCTGGCAGTGAGCAGGTGCACAAGAGGCTGGGAGGGGGCATGGCTGGGATGGGTGACCTGAACTATCCAAAGGGATTTCCATCCATAGAAGGTTGAGTCCAGTGTAGAAACTGGGATAAGTTGGCCAGGAGGGGCTGATCACAGCTCAGGGATATCTGGGCACTGGCCAGCTGGTGATGAGCAGTGGAATTGTGCATCACTTTTTTGTTGCCCATCCCCCCTTGGCTTTGTTGTTACCTCTCTTTTTGTAACCTCCCTCTTCTTCACAATTATTATTCTGTTTTTCAGTATTTCAGTTATGAAACTGTTCTTATCTCAACTCTTTGATGAAAATAGCTCAGCTGGTCAGAGCATGATGTAAATAAAACCAGCATGGTGGGTTCAGCCTCTGCATGGGCCATTCACCTAAGAGCTGGGCTTGATGATTGTTATGGGTCCCTTCTAACTCAGAATATTCTGTGACCTGAAAATGAAGCTTCTTCTCCCCCTCCTGCTGTATGGTACTTGGCTGCTGGTTGGGGATTAAACCACGAGTCTTGCATTTCAGCTGGAACCATGTTATGTTAGAGGAAAACCCTGTATAAGTTTATCCACTGAAAAAGACTGAGAATCCGTCAGAGCTCTTGACAAACTGTAGTGGATAGTTAAATTTTCTCTTACAAATGGGCACCTTACTGAATTTCTCTAGGGTCAGTATTGATACTGACCTTTTCCACTTGACTTTTTTGGGAAATGTATTCTATCCCCCAAATGATCTCAATGATAATATTACTGCCATGAGGCTCACAGTGCAGGGCTTTGTAGGCATGTTTTAAGCTCTACATTATTGGCATAATTTTAAAAGCAAACCAGTATATTAAGCTTTCAGTCTTAGAAGATTTTCTTTGAATTATTCAAAAGTCATTGAGCTAATATATGCCATCTATATATGTGATTTCCTCTGGCTCTTTGGCTGCTTCAGAGTAACTTCTTATCACTGTAAAACTGCTCACAGTTATTAGGTCTCTCATATTGGTATAGAAATTAAAATACTTGAAATGTATTACTATATGGAATAATATACATGTAAAATCCAAGTTCTTCCTCTTTCTTACTTACACTTTCTGTACTGTGATAAATTATATTTTTTTCTCATTTTTGCAAAAATATCTATTAAAAATTTACAACAGTCTCAAAGCATGTATTAAATTGTAATAAACAAATACATAGCTTTATAGCTGTACTGATCCAAATGAATAAATAGTGTTTTGTGTTACTTTTTACTGAAGTTAATGGATCAAAACTGAAGTTGTTGGTGTCAGTGAGACTGGTAGCTTCACTTTTGTAAGACTTGGCTCAAGACCTGTATTTCTTGATTCAAGTTGCTCTTTCTTTTTCTTTGGAAGGCAGTAGTTAGTGATGGTGTTGGCGGAGGTGTAATAATAACTGTGCTTATTGAAACACTTTTTCAGCTTCCAAGACAGTCTGCTGTCCTGTTTTGGAAGGAATAAATGCAAACTGTCTTAACTGTACTTAGAACACGTTCCAGTTGTGTTTCCAGGTAATTTGTTGAGCTCATGCTTAAACACAAGAGGCTTCTGGCAAGATCCCCAGCTCATAGTTTACTTTATTCTTCATCCCTGTGTTTACTGAATGATTTATTTTAAATTTTCCCCTGGTCCAAAGAAGTTAAAACGCAGCCTTCTTAACTCTGATCATCTTTGTCAACTTCAAATACTTTGTCATCCAACATCTTAAGCTTTATTTAGTTATTTACCCTTTATTCTAGGTTTCCACTCTATTTTTATCATCATCATTATCTTCTCCTAATTGTTAATGTACAGTTTCAGGCTATGTTCATTCAAGCATCCTTCTGCAGATTGTAATTGCAGTTCTTGAGTTACTGAAACTTACTTCATCATACATGAAAAAACTTTGGTAATAATAAATAAAGAGTTTTGACAGGGGCTCTGTGTGTAGTAGTTATGATGAAGAAACATTTGACAGTCAAAATATTGATTTCCACAGGATTTTCCAGACTGCCAAGTGAGTGGTATAGGGGTAGGTGGGTACACACATGGGAATGCATGGGCTCCTCCTGTAGATTGAGTTCTTATAATTGTGGCCTGAATATACAGTTAAACTGCTGTAAATTTGTTTGTGTTGTTAGTAGGTTAAATTCCTGTAGAAATTACCCTATAAGCAGAATGAAAATATTTATGACAAGGGTTGTATCCACCAGAATTTACAGAAGAAGGGTCTTTGTAGAATGGATGGAAAAAGATTTCTTTGCACTTGGGACTGCAGAAGTTGTGGGGCATATAGAAGAAAATGGCATTGAAAAGGTGTCTGTTTCAATCTTGCAAAAATACTGGAGGACTTGCAAGAACATAGTATGCTGAAAAGGGGACAGGATTTTATAGAACAGGTTCTAGTGTGATTGGGTTTTTTTTTGGTTTGTGCAGAAAGTTGATCACAAGGTTTGTATGAAGAACAGGGTATACATAAATAGTGCTCTTAAGATAGTTTTGTCATGGCTGGTGTGTCAGGGATTTTAAAACCTGAGTGTCTGAAGGATTAAGTGTTTAGAACCAACTACTGCAACAGCTGCTTGGCACAGAGAATAACAGTAGCAAACTTTCATATTTTCTATTTTTATAAACACATCTTTGCACTAATATCCAGTCAGAGGAAACTCTTGAAAATAAACTGAATGATAAAAGATATGAAACATGACCACAAATGTGGATTCTACATGAACTGTAGCTGTAATAATAGGTTAGGAGTAACAATTATACATGTACAGAGGACTTCAACATGCATTGAAAACCATATTTTCTCTGCTATAAAGATCTTAAAAATCTATGTAATACCGGGTAAAGTATGCCAATCTGTAAAAGTTAGTTAAGGTTTTGTAAGGTGCAGAGAAGAGAAACAGATGTTTCAAATCCAAGAGAAGTTAAAAAACGGAAGGAAGAAGCTTTTGTAACAAAGATGAACACAGGAGATGGGAAAAGAAAGGTTCAGAGATGAAATGAGAAAGGGAACAGAAGCTGGAGCAGGTAGGCTGGATTTGCTCTGCTGTGGAGACAGAAAGCTATTAAAAATAGGTAAGGTAGAAATTAACATAATTTATACAGAAATGACATTCAGGCCAACCACAGACAGTGAGTGAGGCTAGATGTGGACAAATGCAGATATTACAGTGGTGTAGCTAATTGAGCTTTTTTTCAAATGCTTGATCCTGTTTTATCTGCCTCTGTTCTACCCTAGATTCACACTATAAACACCCCATGATAGTTAATAAAACTGTTCCTTTAATTTAATTTTAGCATAGCAGGTTCTTCAACTGGTAACTAAATAAAAATGTTGCACTCTGAGCATGTGAAACGGGGGTTTAGCTTCTCTTTGGAGAAATAAAATTTAGCAGCTGAAGCTTTTGTGTGTGGGCAGAGGGTAGACTTCACTTTAGGTCAGAATTATGAATGTCTTTTTTTATATATACACTTACTGGTATTTTGTGCACTTATAATTCATTCATTTGTGCTTAAGTACAGTAAAGACTTATGTCTTCTGGGTTTTGTGTGGAGTTGATGCAAACTGAAAAAACCAGAATTTTGGCAGCTATATCCCAAAAGTAACATACTTCTTCCATCTAACCACTGCATACTGGTTTCATACTGCAATTGAGCTAGTTAATTTTGGTCTGCCTATCTTCAAATGTCCTTAAAAGTTCTCATTCCTGTTCTTTTTCTTCTGATTGTTTTGTTTCCTAATGCAAAAAAAATCTGGGAATTATTTTTAGTTCTAGGTTTGCTTGTAGGCTTGTCATTTTAATAGGGAAGTTTTGATTTTTTTAAAAAATATATATTTAATGTTGGTTTTTAATTTATTTTTATGAAGATGAGGTAGCAGGTGTGTATCAGAAGAGGCACAATTGTAATAACAGTATTTTTCATGGTCATCCCTAACTCTTCCACAACAATTAGCTCTTATGTTGGGAGCTGAGAGGCTCAGAAAATGAAGGTGCAGCTCAGTGAATGTGACCTTGCACAGTGCTTGACAAAATGAAAGTGGCTGAGTGACTCTTAAGCCTGTCTTGAGTTATGATGTGTCTACCATGGAATATTGGTGGGCAGTAGTGGTGCTGGTAAGACTCTCTTCCTCACCCTGTAGGACTTTAAGTAAAAGAAAACATGAATAAAATTCTGCACAGAAAAAAAAAATTATACTGTTAACTGCACATTTTATTCTAGTTTTGGCATATAGCTACAATGAATTTAGCAAACAAGCATATTGGTATAATCTGCCCTATATATAATTGCAACACCTACAGAATTGCCTTAGGATGAGGTGGGGTCTTCTTTAGGATTTCATTACCATGGTTCAAAGCTGGCATGGGAAGCATGGTATAAAGGTTTTCTTACTTATTTCTGTACACAATGAATTATATATTTTTTTTTCCCCATTACCAGGGTGCAATGTCACTGTTTCTTCTGTTCTTCCAGGACTTTGTTTGAAATATTGCAGTATTTTTATAGCAACTGAAGTGTCAATAGCTGGCTCATAGTCCCTAAATTTGTTCTGCACCTGAACCCTCCTCTTAATTTAAAAATATAGACTATATTGCTTTTTTAGAGATGCAAAGCTCTGATGTTTTCAGGCAACCTACCAAAACAATTCCAGAGCCAAATTTTAGATCTGGAGAACCCTTTGTCCATAAAAGTACATATTTTTATCCTTTCTTGACTAGACTGCTAGAGCACTTTAACTGCTGGTGCTGGTAGAATGTGTGGCAAAGGTCTTTCTTCATCAAAGTAATATTTCTTTTAGCACTGGAAACAAAGTGTTCAGTGAGGAAAAAAAAGACTTGGGGAAAAAAGTCTTTTTTTCTAGCAGGCCTACAAGCCTACCTAACCATAAATCTCACCGTGCCCAGATGATGGCTTTGGCAGGTGAAGGTTTTTTAATGGTCTCATTAAGGATTCTCTATGTGAATTTGCTCCCAGAAAGAGCCACAGCTCCTCTTTGCTGGAGAGCAGCCAGCTCTGAATCTGTGCTTCAGGTCTTTGGGAATCTTCTTTGTACAAAAGGAGTTTTGCAGGGTGCTGTAAATGAGAGTTCTCAGTGTGCTCCTTAGGAGTGCTGTGTATGGAGATGCCTTGAAAAAGGCATTTTCTTCCTGTCTGCCTCTCCAGACAGAGCCTCACTGAATTTATTCAGAGCATCCATCTTCCCTCTGGCAGGTCGACATGATGCATTAATACATTATTTCAAGGCAGCTGCTAATCCATCACAACAAGGGAGAGAATGTGGAAAGAGGGGAATGGAAAAATCTGTGTGATGTCCTCAAGGTCATCACCAGAGATGGAAGCTGGGTGCTCTGGGTTGCAGGTGGTTTGGGTCATGTTTCTCACCAAACACACTTGCAGCAAATGAAACAACTAAACACAAACTAATAACAAAACCCTCAAAATTCTATTTCATTAATACTTCTTTTAAAATCCACTATTAAGGCTGACATTCAATATATTAAGTATCTGGATTTGTAGCTTCTGCTATCCTTGAGAATTTTTCAACTGTAAAATTATATTTAATGAGTTATTAAGGCCTGTTTTTCTCTTTTGTGCTTGTCAATTAAATTTAAGCACCCTGCTTTAAATGATACTGAAGAGGCAGAAAAAAGTTAAACTGAAGAAAGGCTTAAAAAATAAAATAATAATTAAATTAAGAGTGTTAAAATGACAGATTGAAGATGAAAGCAAAATTTACAGTAAATACATGTTACTTCAGTTATCTTTTAGTGATGAAATGAAAAATCTGATCATGATAAAACTGAATATAATGGTGAGAACAAATCTTCAGGAGGGAATAATGAGATTCCATCATTGTTAACAGAGGGTAAATCCTGCTAGGCACTGGCATATGTCTTTGCTTCTGACTCCATCAGGAAAAGATGCCATTTTCATCTAGTGAATTTAAGAGCAACTTGGACTGAAAGTGCAAATAAAATGTTTGGAATGTGCCAAACACAGAATGTCACGTCTCAGGTTATCTTGTGGACCATCCCTGTTCTCAGCACTGCAGATCATTTTGCTTCTCCTCTGTCAGTATAACATTTTTCACAAGTGCTAATGCTCTGGTGTTACTCCTCATATGTATATTAAAGAGGAGAGAGTAAAAGCAGCTTAATTACATCTTTTTGATCCAAGGAGTTTAAAAGACAATTAAACTTGCTTAAGTGAAAAAGAGCAGTATAGTCATGCCTTTCTTCTCATAGCTCTGTTCCAGTTGAAATTATTAATGTATCATCTTATTTTATGGTATTCACCAGCAGACTTCAAAAATTCCTCTTTTCAGAGGATGCAGTGAACAACATTTTCCCATTATAGTTTTCCTCTCCTGGAGCTGTTCCTTATAATTCTAAAAAGAGCATCATTCTTAAACTCAGAAAGATGGTACAAAGAGTTTTCAGCAAAGGGTTCTATTTTCTTCTGCAAGTCAATGGAATAAAATGCAGAACCGTGGTTTGAACTGAAATGCAGGGTGCTTTCATTATAATTTTCTTGCAAAACACTGAAAAGCTTGATTTTCCTCATTGCATATAGTTATAGTGAAGTGACAAGAAAATCTCTTGTACTACAGATAGCCTAGATTTGTCACAATTCCCAATGGCACAGTGGCATGTACTTTATTCACTTTTCCTTCTGCAAAGGGGAAAGTGAAAAGAATAATTATAAGTAGGTAGCAGAAAAAAAAAATGTACCGACCTCAGACATTTTTTAAATTAGAATTTTAGAGCTGTGCACGAATAGGTGGAAGAAAAACAATGAAATAATTTAAATTAAAATTGTATTCATAAAGAAGTTATTCAGTGATGAACTTAGAGGAACAGATTCCTGTGAGTCTTCAGATGAGCAGAGAGGAGATGGAGAATCTTTTAGACCTTGAATGTCAGCATTACCTGTAACAGCAGTCAGGTGTTTCTGTAAGCAAGTTTTCCATTTCAAGTGAAAAACTCTAATGGTGTCTTTTGTTAACAGATCTTAAAGTGCATCAGCACAGTCAGTTATATATTCTCATCATCATTTGATGGAACAGAAAAGTGGATGTTAAATGTATTTACCCTGTCTCTAAGTGTTGCCATTTAAAAATCTTTCCCTGAATATCAATTCTGGTTTTTTTATGAGATCCTTACTTCTAAGCATTTTAATCACTAAAATGCAGATTTGTGGGAATGTCAAGATGCTTACTTTTAGTCCATAAATTGATTAAGTAAATTCTTGTGGAACATGAGTATCCTATTAATCTTTGAGAAGCTATGTTGTATGATGATGGCCAGCATTTGATGCATAAATTGGTTTCACATCCGTGACTGATAAGAATGGATGAATGTTCAACTCAAGAATTATCAGAAAGTATTTTGATTAAGAGTGGTTTTTGATGAGAATTTTTGCAAGGCAGCAGAACTGCTGCAAATGTGTCTGCACAGTGCAGTGCACAGCTCTGTGCCTGTGTGTATGAACAGCAGGAAAACCACAGGCTCACCTGAAATTGTGCCAGAAATTTATACAAGGAGGGATTTGTATACTACATGTTATTGTATGTGTTTTCATTAGTATGCTCCCTTTTTTTCTATTGCTGTTCCATTTTGCTTTACAGCTGGTTACATGCTGCCCAATATTTTATACTTCACCTTCTCTCTATTTATAGGATAATTCAAACTCAGTAAAGATGAAGTAAGCCACACTTTGAGAGCAAGTCTTTTAAAACCTACATGTTTATCTCCACTTCTGGCTTCCTGCAGTAGGTAGTGTCCCTTTATGTAAAGTGCTAAGTAAAATCCATCCAGCATTGCAATAATATTCAATGCTGCCCTCATTCAATGCCTATTGAAACAAATGGAAATCTCTGACTGATCCCAGTGAGCTTTGATCAAATCTTTCAAGCCAGTGTGTCTGTATGTACCTCTTCAGAAGTGTTAGGAGTTGTCTGGGCTGGCACTGCAGAATGACCAAAAATAATTGCTGCATTTTCAGAAGATGGAGCAGCAGCTACGGTCTTGGTATCTGCATTAAGGGTGAGCAGATCTCATGACTATGTGGCATCTCAAAATCTACTTCTATCTTTGGAAGAGTTGCAAAAATAGGTCTGGTTTGCAAAACCTTATCCATGTTTTAATTTCTTCCCTTCCCAAAGTGATTATGAACAAAATTATGGAAAAAATATGTAAAGAGGACCCAGCGAAAGGAATAGAGGTGCACACAAACCCTGGAAGCTACTGACCTACATGCACTGTTCTGCATTTTTTCCCTGAACTAGATTGTGTCTTTTCAATGCACATCTTCATTTTTTGGGGGTTTTTCCTAATAGCATTCTTGGGTTTTTTCCACTTTGATGACTCTTTTCACTCTGTTTGTTCATTGCGTAACTTTTTTTTAAACTTCTTTTTAATCTGAATTGCTAAAGCTAAAATATTTCAAATGAGCAAAAAGAATTGGGAGTTATCTTGTTTAGATATCATGTCAAATGATGATTCATTAACTATAGCTAGACAGCATAAAGGTATGAGAGAGTAATAAGGGATGATATGCGGTGTTAGAAAAAATGAAGAGGGAAAGGAAAAGGTTTTTTCAATTTTTTTTTACATTAAAGGGACAGCCAAACTAATTGACTGTTCATCATCCCATAACATGGGATAATAACAAGTTGAGATATTTTAATATAATAATAACAAGACCCTGTACCAGGGTCTCTCTCTTGTGTTCTTGGGAATCCCTACCACTATCAGCACAATGCAACCCTGTAGTATGTGATTTGTATTCCATTCATTCCTGGAGGCTACAAAAGATCAGGAAGTAAACCTTTCTACATAGGTAAGATCAGCACAAGTACTGATTTCAGAACATGTTACTAATGAGAATGAGTGGTGCAGAGAGTATGTGTGAAATTTGGGGAAGAGGAAATTACTTCTGTTCAATTAGGTCATAGATTAAAAGCTGTGAACCCGACTAAATTCTCAGATACAAAATACAATAGCATAATCCTACAATCACATTAAGCAAATAGTAGATTTTTGTGCCAGGGCAAACCATCAGGAATGTTAAATTGGATCTCCTGTGCAGCAACAAGCTACACTTTCCTCTGAACTGGGCTATGTCTTCTGGTCTCCAGAATCTGGAAACAATACTTTAATTTGGGATTTAGTTGAGGCCAAATTCATATTGAATATCCCAGACATTCCACATGAGTTGGAAGTAAAGCCTTTCATTCCTGTGCATGAGTTGATCAAATTGCCTTGAATGCAGATGATAAAATTACTTTCCTCATCTTCTCAGGGCCACAAAAAGCAATTAGCCACAGTGCTATATGTAAACAAAAAGAACCATGAAATCCTCTAACTTATAATCACATAAATAATTAGAAGTTTGCTATAAAGTAATATAAAACAGAAAACCAAATTCTTTGTAGGAATAGCAAAAAAGCCATTGTCAGGATCCCATTCCACCCTTGACCAAAAGGATCACAGATGTGTGGACTCCATTAACAAATGGTCTCTAATCAGATGAACAAAATTTCTGCCTTGAGTCTCAGAGGAGACTGATTTCACTCTAATTTCTCTGGCTTGATAACTATGGTGCTCATGTACAGATGCATATCTGAATTGCCCTTAAAAAAAAAAAGCTTAGTAAGATGCTTAGAATCTCAGTGATCAATGAGATGCTTAAGTAATCAGTTTCCTGCTTCTGCACCACCCTGCTCCCAAAACTCAACCCCAAACTTGCTGTGGAAACTTTGCTGGGGCTTAAAGTATTCTTGGGGCACACCAGCTCAAATTTGAGTAATGCTCTGGTTCAGAACATTTTTAATTAGAGTTTTGGTGTATCCTTCAATTAGTAAAGAATAAGAGTTTTTGTTGCTTGTTCCTTTTAGGGTTGTGTAGAAATATGCTGTAGGGATACAATGGATTGATGGATGGTTTTTGCTTCACTCTTAGGAGCTTTTCTGAGATGTGAGTTAAATTATTCACTTTTTTTTCCCGGAATGTATAATTAACTATGACTTATACTGAGATTTCATTGCATGGTAACATAATGCCAGTTATTTTTATGTCAAACATATGTTTTTCATAGTGGTTTAGATAGTTGTGGGCTGCAGTTAGATTTTTACCATGCAGTTATTTCTCAGATTTATGTAATAGCTTGCGCAGATTTTTTTTTTAAACTTTTTTTTTTTTTTAAACTTAAGCTGTGTCAGAAGAGATAAAGCCTGAATTGCAGGTATTACAATTCTTTAGGGAAATCTAGTCCATGTTGTTCTTCCTCTTGATTTTATTACCCTTTACTTTAAATGTAATTTATATTAAAAAATACAATTTATACATTAATTCCTAGATTTTTTTTTAGTGTCCAGGTATTTTTAGGTAAAAATAGGTAGCAGCAAAACTTCAGCAGAAGCACAGTGTCACTCTTCCATTTTAAAGCTTTTATAATAAAAATGGAACTTCAGATTCCTATCCCAGGGAAAAGGTGACATTTTAAAAACCAAAGTAGGTAAATAGATCTTGTGCTGGCTGGAATGAAGAAAATAAAATGGAGCAAAAATCAGTGCCCAGACTTTTGCATGTGCTTTATGTCTGTGTGCTCTTTACTTCCTTGCCTGACTGAGATGCTGTGAGTGTTCTGTGACCAGCTGACCACTCAATATTCTGCTTTTCCATGAGTCATGAATGCATGGCACTGCCTCTTGGGAGGGGTCTGTGAATGTGGCAGAGACTGGGGAAATTGCAGAGAAGGGAAAAACCCAGTGGCAGAATGGGAAGGCAGAGCTGTTGTGATGGGATGTCAGAAATGTTAAACTCTTATCTCACACACACACACACACACACGGATGTTAATTTCAGCTGTAAGTCTATTACCCAGCACATCAATTTATAATCTTATTTCCCTATAAACCTGCTTAATTAGCTGAGCATCTGGGGCCTGGTGTTGCTCTGTCCATTTATGCAGTCAAAAAAAAAAAAAGGCTTTGTGAGGCTTTTAATGAAATCCTGGTGCTTTTTATCTGGATTACATTTGGTTACCACTAGACTGACTTTGGCTCAGAATCTGCAGTTAAAAATTGTTTTCAGTTCCTTTTAATTCAGACATAATAGTTCCCTTAGCTTTTAATTTATGGTGAAAGCTTTACACAGCAAAATATTTTTAATTATTTTTGTAGATAGAGAGGCTGCAACCAAAGAGTTCCCAGTGATTTGCCCGAAGCAAGATGATGACTGTCAAAGCTAGGACTAGAATGCAGAGGAGCACAGCTCCCACTCTCATGCTTCATCTACTGTATGCAGTGACCCATGTGCATTTTTAGCACTTTTTTCTCCCATGTAGCAGAGGAAGAATCACAATATAGTTAATGCATATGAATGCACTAAAATATAGTTTTGTTTTTAAGCTTTAATCTCTCAACACTGCAGTGTAACAAAGAATGTTGTTATTATTTCAGTTTCATGCAGATGTGATGTGAAGTCCTGTCTGCTTGAAGAACTGAAAAAATATGTGTTTTCTGATTGGAAAATGTGCTTTGATCAGGGAGGACCCACTGTCAGAAAGTCACTTTTATTCTTCTCTCATGGTGAGGCTATTACAGATGGAAACACCATCTCACTGGTGAGAGTTCTTGAAATAGATTATCACAAAAATGTCCCAAGAATGAATAATCATGCATTGGTTTTAAATGGTGTTATTCTCACACAGTTAAGAACTCATCTGTACTGTGAAATATTGGTCCTGTTCCCAGGTAAGGTGATTTCAAAACTCAGACTGAATGTTTTGCCCAGGATCATCCAGCAACAGAAAATTTCTAGTGATTTTCTGTGGAATGATCAATGTTTTATTTCATTATTCAGCTCCAAAATGAGCTGGAATAAGACACCCCCTCTGCCCATAAAAAAAAATCAAAACAAAACATCCCAATATAAACCCACAAGAAACCCCCAAACAACAAGAAAATAAAAAACCCCAAAACCAACCAACCAAAGTGAGATAAATGGATAAATGGAATATTGTTAGGAACAGGACAATATCTAGAACATCTGTGAGAGATGTGAGTAATAACAAAGGTGTAAAAGAAAAAAAAAAAAAAAAAAGGAAGGTTTATTCTCTGTTAGAAGATGGAAGTTTGAGGTTGTTCAGCACTAATGCAGAATTCTTTGTGTTGGAAAATTGTCCTTTTTGTTAGCCTTACCCACTAATGTGGCATGTCACCTGCTCCTCAAGAAGCTGTTTTTCCTGGATGGCTGCAAAACAGTGAGAAACAGATCAAAAATGTATAGTACAGTGGAGATTGCAAAGTTCAAGGGTTGGAATGAAGCTGCTGAATCACCAAGCTGTCATAATTTTGCTCTGAGATGCAATCTGGAACACAGACATAGCATGAAAGAAGGGAAGGCTTAGCAGGCTACTTGGAATTTCAGGAGTGTTTCCAGGCCTGAGGTAGATGATGTCTGAAATAATTAATCATTCATTTCAGGTGTAGAAAGCTCAGTAATTGGCTCAGTGCCCATTCAGTAGGAGGGTGAGGATATAGAAACAAACATACATTGACATTCCTGCTTTAGAAAAGTTAGTGGTTTCTATGTTATTTTTTTTTATTATTATCATTGCTGCGTGCTGTAGGGGTGCCAAAAGAGGCAGGTTATTGTTGATTTTTGTTTGCCACTGTGATAAATCACTGTTTGCAGTAGCTGTGGATCATTTTGTGTGTCAGTCCACCTTGCACAATTTCCTATCCTCTGCTCACAGTGTCCTGTTTCCATTTCCTGTGCTTGCAGTTTGTAATAAATGCTCGTTTCAGGGCACTTAACCAAACTGTGTCTGTAATGCCCAAATGTGGAACAATGTCAAAGACTGGAATATCAGATCTGGATGCTCTAAGAAATTCTCTTGGTACAACTTGGACAAAATACAACAGATGGTGTATAGACAAGCTTTTGGAAACTAATCACACGGGTTTTTCTTTGAAAGCTCCAACTTCCTCATTAGGAAAAGGACTGAAGCATATTAATTGCTTGCTGAGATGCCCTCTTTAGCTTTCTTCAGCTTGAAAAAAAAATATAAAAAATCCAAGAATGCCTAAAAACACGTATTTCCATCTGAGATGGATAAAATTTAATTGTGGTTAAAATTTAATTGTGGTAAAAAGCCCTGGAAAGATTTTACTTGGAGTGCTGTTGGATAGGTAGGAGTGGAGTATGTATGGAGCCCATTCATTTAAGTGAAATCTAAAAGAGTTTGAAGTTTCAGCAGGTTGGAAGCCCCAAGCACTGTCTGATTGCTTTGAGAAGTTCAGAACAAGGAAGGAAATTTGCTGTTCCATTAAAGGCTGATCTAGAAATAAAAATGTATACCCTAGTCTTGGATGAATTTTAAATGGAAATTAGAAGGAATGCTTCAGAGCAATGAAAAGAGTTTAGGATGGACCTTGGATATTTTAATAACACAATCTGATGAGATATATGTGTTTTTTGTGGGCAAAAGAGCTGCTGTATCCCAGTTGGAACTCAGTGAGCAAAAAATGGCTTTAGGTCACCAAGAAGTTCTCTGATGTTCTTGAACCTTTGCAGGAAAGAAATAAAAAATGAAGACCAATACAGTGTTCATTCCTAATTTCATTATTTAGGAACAGTATGAAGTGCTTCCTCATGGGACCTGTTAGAGAATATAATATATGCTGTGAAACCATATCCTCACTGCTCTTGAGAGGATTTTCCATCATATGACACTAAAAATATCTCTGAATCCACAGTTGATGAGTTTAATTACTCACCAGCTCTTTACATTACAATTCATTACCCTGAGGTAATAAAGACAAAATAAAGCAGTTAGATGCTGTTGTGCCATTGTTCCAGTGTGTTCAGCAGATTGTCTCTAATCAGTGCTGCTTGTGTTTATGCAGCATAATTAATAGAAACATGAGAGCACTGTCCTGAACAAACCCATTTTAACAGGTGCCCAAGCTGCTGCCTGCCTTTCATTTTCTGCTACTTTCATGTAAGAATGGCTAGTTTAGTTACAGACTTTAATGAATTATATTTGTTGGTCTTAGAAATTAAAGTCACTCTTCCATTTTTACTTGTGATTATTTTTATTATATAATACAATTCTATAATTCTATTCTATTCTATTCTATTCTATTCTATTCTATTCTATTCTATTCTATTCTATTCTATTCTATTCTGTTCTATTCTATTCTATTCCATTCTATTCTATTCTATTTATTATTAAATAATAAAATTATGCCCCTAAACCACAATAGTTCAGGCTATAGTCCATTCTGTACAACCCTTGATACTAAAGTTTTGACAGAAATTATATTTTAGATGATAAAGTTCTAAAGAAATCAACATTACATTACAAGTAGTGAGTGATTGGTTTCATTGTATTATACATAGGTAAAATAGTTTGTTCTTGGCAAAGTTCTTTTGTTTGAGTGTTTGTGACACCTGTGTGGTGTCACACAGATGAAGTGAAAGTGCTTGTGTAAATGGAAACCCCAAATATTTCCTGATTACTGGTAGATTTTGACTCTTTACTCAAAATCACAGGTGACTGTAATCTATAAATTAGTTGTTTTCAGCCCTGTTGCTGTCATCCAACACATGGAATTTGCACACCAGCTGTCAAGTGAGCCTGGCTCAAAACTGCCTGTGTGATATGGGCATCCAGGGACCTCTGGGGGAAAGACCAGTACAAAATATGTGAGAACTGGAAACAGGACCATTTCTCCCATCACTAACATTGGTCAAACATCTGTTCTGTGATGGAAAGATTAAGAATTTTTTGCTTTTGTGAAAAACAAAATCAAAAAATCAAATGCAGATCAGCAGTACCTGATGCCTGAGGCTTTAATAGTGTCTAAATAATCTATTTTAGAAAATAATTTAGACTAACTTTCTTGGTTGTGCATGCAAGATAAAAATATTTTAAATTATAATACTAACATAACATATAATATTAACATTTATTAATAATTGTATTATTATTTATTAATTCTTTTCATTCAAGAGATCACTTTTTAGATGCAACTTCTTTGTCATTAAAAAGTCCTCATTTTTTTTAGGGCACTGCTCTTGCTGTTGCTCTCAGCAAGCAATTAAAGACTGACCTGGCCTACCCTTCTTGCTGTTTCATGCACATTTGTTATTATATAGCATTTATTCTGTCTCCTCCAGCACTGCAATCGATAGCTGTGATCACAGCCAAGGATGTTACATGACTGTATGACCCAGATATACAAGTCTAGGACAAAAAAAGCCCTGGCAGTTTGGAGAGCCTCATATTTTCATTTGGCTTGCTCTTCTGGAACAAGTTGAAGGCTTTGTAACTTCCCCTGTGAAGTCATGGGATAGTTGTTCTAATCCAGATTTCCATCTCCCTGCATGGTGAGTGTGTGCACACCTCTGGGTTTCATTAAAACAGAGTCCTCATTGCAGCAGACCAGAGAAATCCCTAAGAAATCTGTTTTTCAGGCTTTTGCAGCATGGCTCAAGGCATTACTGATGTGTGCCATGGAAAATCCTGGACCCAGAAGGGAGCTGACCCTTATGTGTGCTACTGAGTTTGAAAGATGGAGATAAAGAATTTACTGTAAAACATTGTTAATCTCTTACTGATCCTAGCCTGTTTCACTTGTGTATTGTAAACCGTGCTCTTTCATTAAGGATTTTCCTTGTAAACAAGAGATCAGTAGTTCTTTTTGGGTTACATAAAAGGTGGTGACAAGAGTCTCTGCCTGTGCCTGTGTCTGTAATGTGCTCACACTGAAAGACCATTATTCTGAGGTCTGAAGCATTGCAGCACGTGGAGAAAATCTGGAATAGACTTCATGTGGCTGACATAGAAGTGCTATTTTGGGGCATTGTTATGGTTTAATTTGTGTAATTTAATTTATTTAATGAAGTCAGTATGCTGACTTATCTAAGCTAGATCTCAAAGAGCTCAGCTGGGCACTGGAAGTGGCAGGGCTTTGTTCCTGGGGTCACACAAAACTCTCCAGCTCCCACCAAGTTCAACCATTTCCATATTCCTGTAGGACACTGAACTTTTGCCATCAAGCATTTTGCACCAAAGACTGTTTCTTGTCCCCAGGATAATTCTGCCATGGTCCAAGTCACAGTTGCAAAGGGCTCAAAGTGTGGGGATCCTTCAGTTTCTACTTCAGTATGCTCCAGACTTTTGCTGTTTCAGCTGCCTGCCCTACTTCTTTGCCTAAGCAGTATTATATGTGGTAAAGTAAATTTATACAGTCACTGTAGGAAAAAAGTTTTAGAGAATGATGAAATGCTAGGATTTCATCTACTGGCCACCAATATTTTCAGGAATAGGATTAAGGACCAGTGAAACTCTTGAGTTTGTTCCAGTGGTTTCAAGTACATGCAGAACTGGGTACAAAGGACATAATTTCTTCTTTAAGAGCAGTATCTAGAGTGAATTATTTCAGTTTGGAAGTGAAATATTGCACAAACAGGGCTTCCAGAATGTAAGGATTTAAGTTTTTTGGCACAAAGTTCAGGATAATTGCAATGTTTTCAAATTATCAATGAGCTCAGTAGTTCATAAGTTTTGTTTTCTACACAGGTGAGATTCTCAGGCCTAACAATAATTAGCAAACAATAAATGTGGTTACATTGAATTATTCTGTCCTCACCAACCGAAGCAACAGTACATGTCAAATCTCTTTCATCCCAAAGAAAATCCACAGACCCTCCAGCCTAGTAAGATGGCTACCTGGAGAAAGTAGGGGAAACCACACTGTGAATTTAAATTATGATTTAGGGAGTTAATTTCTGTTTCTATTAGGTATTTTTCCCCCTAGCAATAATTTAATTCATGTAAAATATTTTTTGTTAACGATTAAAATACATTACAGACTTTTCTATTTTTGTTTTATGGCCTCTCAAAGGCCTTCAGCAATCAAGATGTGCATCATGCAGTCCAAGCACTCAGGATGTTGTGACATGGGGACAAAACTGTGGATACAACAAATATGTCAAGTTTTATTTTCTTTTATGATTAGAGGATGCAAATTATAAAATCATTAATATCAGAGAGTTACATGTGGCTAATACAGCTTCATTCCTTTGTATCTGAATGAATTTTGGATGTGCAGAAAGGCATGCAGAGGATTCCTGCAGGAAAATAGATGATCCTGGGACAGGGGAGAGAGCTCTGCACTTGAAAATAAAGTCTGCTATATTTGTTTATCTGAGAGTGATGTGAAAAGGTGAAGGTGATTTTTTTTTTCTTCTGTTTGAACTTTCTGCTGTAGGAAAAAAGCCCCAAGCAACAACTTAAAGAACGAGCCCAATGTTCCTAAGTCTGAGCTTTGTTTTTGTTGTAGAAATTCTTGATTTGTTGATATCTTGAAATTAGTGTCCTCCTGACTGCAAAAGAGGATGGTGCTTCAATACAGCTGCTCCTTTGAGCAAGAACAGGCACGTTATTTAAGGACTAAATGGGGGAGGAGCTCCTCAGCAAAAGAGCAAATGAATGCTAAATGCTGAAATCTCTATGAAACTGGTTCAAATTAGCTAATATTAGATTGTACAATCACACTTTCATTTTCATTGCTGTGATGTTACAGTAGAAATGCTTCAGGCCATGTGCATAATGCAAAGCCTCTTCTGTAAATTCATTTTAGGTGACAGTGTTTTTAGCCAGTGATGGTTCTAAATATAGCCTGATGAGTAAAAAGACATTGCCCTTAGGATGGGCTGATCACATTGCCACAGCTTTTTTTCCTCTTCTCTATCACTATTTCAAATATCAAAAATAAAATTTAAAGAAACTCAAAAAACCCAAAATAAACAAAACAAAACAAAAAACCCAAACAAAAACAAACCCACCACAAATCCACCCCCTCAAAACCAAAAATAAAAGGAAAGGCTCTTTCTCTTGAGGGCTTCTTTTGTAAATAAGGATGAAGCCTTAAAAAACATTTGGACTTCATAGTCCTTGTGGGTTCTTCCAGTTCAGAATATTCTCTGATTCCATGAAAAGAAAACAAGAAAAATAATGTGATTAGTGAAAAAAGCTCTACTTTTTTTTTTTGTTGTTGTAACAATTTACAATTCCAAAAATTAACATTTAATATAGTATAAGTGGAAAAATAGAAGAACCTCATGTTATTTGCAAAGACATGTGAGTATCTTTTCACCTGAATTATTTGTTATTTTCATTATGGAAGTGCTACCAATTTTATAAGGCTTCCCAGCAAGGAGGGAGTGACTTGATGTGTTAATATGTAGGCTTGAGGTTTGCCATGTTTGGAAAATGGAGCTGGACTTGTGTTTAATCTCTAAGGGGTATGTGTGCTCTGCTTTGCAATTTGAACAGCTGCATTTCAAAACTACTTCCTATTTAATTGTATTCCAGCATTTAACTGTAATCCTCTAAAGAGGCTATGTAAGAAGAGAGATTTTTAATGAAAGACAAAAAAAACCCCCTCCTTTGTATATTCATGGATGTGAACACATGATGCAATCTGGCCTCCACCAGTCTGCCTTCTAATTATGTGCCCATGAAGCTCAGAGAGGATGCCAGAAATAGTAGTAATGATAAACTATTTCAAGTTCATCATCCTAAGAGCAGGAATTTGGGAGCTGTCACAGTGCATTTTTTATTAAGCACCCAGATTAGCCCAGTGAACTGAAAGAGGCTCTGAGGAGAGGCTCTGCCATTCCCTGACACAGCTGAAACGTGGCATTCCCCCCAAGAGCCCATCAGAGAGGTTGGTGTGGATATGCAGGCTCATTTCCACGTTCATCTGAAGTCTGTACCTCCTGAGTTGCAGCTCCCATGTGAAAATGTTGGTCTGTGGCTCACAAAGAGGGAAATCAGCAGCTCCTGGGCTGGCAGAGTTATTCAACAGGAGCGTGTGGGGGGTGATTCTCCCCCTCTATTCTCTCTTGTCAGACCCCACCTGTGTGCATTTCTGGTATCCCCAGCATAAGAAAGACGTGGAACTGTTGGAGCAAGTCCAGAGGAGGATCGTGAAGTTGAAAAGGGGACTGAGAGGAATTCACCTCTGAGGACAGGCTGAGAGAATTGCAGCTGCTCACCCTGGAGAAGGAAAGGCTGGATGGAGACCTCTTAGCAGCCTTTCAGTGTGTGAAGGGGCTTACAGAGAAGCTGGAAGACTTCTCCTCAGGAACTGTAGAAACAGGACAGGAGTAATGTGTTCAGTCTGAAAGAGAGGAAATTTAGCTTAGGTATCTGGAAGAAATCCTTGGCTGTGAGTGTGGTGAGGCACTGAACCAGGCTGCCCAGAGAAGCTGTGGACACATCATCCCTAAAAGTGTTCAAAGCCGGGTTGGATGGGGCTCCTGGTGCAGTGAAAGGTGTTGCTGCCCCTGGCAGGGGTGTTAGAACTCAAGGATTTATAAGATCCCTTCCAGCCCAAACATTTCTGTGATTCCCATCAGCAGCAGGGCTTCCACAGCTCCCAGGTTTTGGCCAGGATATGGAGTTTGATTCACCTGGGACAGAGCTGAACCAGGAGGATGCAGCCACCATTGAATGGGACTGCTGCCAACACCCTGACTGACTGGCAGGTGTCAGCTTGGATTCTGACTCTGGCAGTGTTCTGGGGATTGTTCTTTGTAATACTGCATTTCTATTTTAATTTTCCTGGTAAAGAACTGTTATTCCTATTTCCCCTATCTTTGCCTGAGAGCCACTTAATTTCAAAATTATAATAACAATTTGTAGGCAGGGGGTTTACATTCTCCATTTCTAAGAGAGGCTCCTGCATTTCTTAGCAGACACCTGTCCTTCAAACCAGGACATGGGATTTTGGCTGAATTAATTCCATCAAGATCAATAAGCCTACTCAATTCAAATCCTACTAAGGGTGGCAGAATGTGTTCTTGCAAAAATGTAACTCACAACAGAATGCTTTGCACCATTTTTTTTGTCCTCCTGAGTGATATTTAGAAAAGCCACAAAATTTCTTCCCTGTGTTTTCTTTATAAAGCCTAGCTTTATACATCTCACTGCTGACAAGCTGTGTTGTGATGTGTCAGTTTATGTTGTGTCAATTGCCTCTGGTTATATAATGTGCCATGATATGACTAATGCAGCTCAACATGAGTCACCTGTCGTGACAGCTTTCTGCTCCCAAAAAACCTCTTTGCTTTCCCTTTGGAGTATTTTTTTTTTGTTCTTATTGTTTTATTTTTCTTAAAGATGCAATTTTATCCAATTCACTGTTCATTGTTTGAAATTTTTACACACATTTAGGCACATACATTGCCTATTAGTGTATGTGACTAAATCATTACTGAGACAAGTAAAAAGCATGAGGTGTTCCCACTGCCTGCTGTGGAGAGAGATGATTATAGATCTGCTGCTACACTGCAGCACTGTACCTGAGCAAAAATGTTACCAACAGAGCAGAAATCCCAAACAGCAGATGGCAATCTAAATGGGAACAGTTATAATCAGGGCTCATTTGTACCAGGAAATTGTATATAACATTACACTGGATTATTAACACCAGGCTATGATTGCAGTGTTGAACTGACAATGGCATAAATGCTCAGTAGGTACATTTGTAACTTGAACACTGATATAAAGCAGAATTTTGCCCATTTTTTCTTTTAGGAGAGACACTGAGACACTAATCCACTGCTGCCTTATGCCACTGAGATTAACTTGGTTAAAGTGTGGTGCTGATGCTGCCAATGTGGGGTCAGGACTTGTGTGGGTCATTCACTTCAGAGCTGGGCTCAGTGATCCCTGTGGGAACCTTCCAGCTCAGAATACTCTGTCATTTCTTAAAATAACAATGTGCAGTGCTTAAAGGAAAACAGGTGGAGATTTATTTTACCTACATTTGAGAAATAACAAAAATTAATACATGAACTTGTAACCTTTAACGTGTTTTTTTGATTCAGTGGTGCTTTTTTACTATGAAAGCATGAAGTGGTTGTGAGGTTTTCCATTATGTCTTTCTTCCTCAGATAAAACCAGCCCTTATTTGAGTAAAAGAATATAATGTTTTCCTTAAAATTATCTTTGTATCATAACAAATTATATTTTTTTTTCCTTAAAGATTGAATGATTGGCGTAATCAGGAAAAGAACTCACATTGTTGCATGCTTCTCAAGTTATATAGAGAAATGGTAGGGTTCAAATTCACTAGTCTTATTCAGATGACAAAGTATAATTGCAGAAACTCATGTCTTTCCTATAAATAGCCTGAGAAAGCACAAGTAGGTTCCAATAAGGAATTACTGAAATCAGTTCACTTATCTTACAGCAGGTGATGAATCAACAGCAATTTTATTGACTGCAGAATTCTGGAAGTGAATATTTTTACCGATTTTTATCCTGTACTTATTAATTTTGCCATGCCATATCAATACTATTCTTTTGCATCATCTTTCAATAAAATGCCATGTTTACTGTCCAATATCAGTGACCTGTTAGACACATCATTTCATTAGCCAAGAGTGCCTGTGAGTAGGTATACATTACTGCTCTCTCAAGGTATTGTAACCATGTGCCATTTATATTTTTATTATTTTTTTAAATTTACTTTTCCATCTCTTGTGATTATGTGAAATTATTTCCAATGTTAAAAAGAGAAAAACAATGGAGGAATAGGCTTTAAAGCAAATCTGGTTATTAAATCTATACTAAAATAGAGTTAGACCTTGCAAATTTTGCATTGTGCTGGCACTGTTCTGAATTTCCTTGTGGCTGGACCACAGACAAGGCTGTAAATACAACCAGTACCTTATAGATGTAAAATTTTCCAGGTGAGCTGAATCTGCAGAAGAGTTTGTGTTGAACACAATGATGCTCTGTCCTCTGCTATGTTAAATAGTCCATGAAAATGTGAAACAACACAGCATGACAGATTTTAAACTTAAAAATGCAGTTATCAGCTCTCACTCTGTGATGTATCCCAGTCTGCCTCTGACATGTTTTAGTGTTGGTCAAGTCCAGCCAATGCCTCTTGAGCAAAATGAGCAGAATATTGACAAAACCTCATTCATTATTTAGATAGTGTGTTTTGTGTTGAAGCCCATAAAGCTTAGGATTTTCATCCATTTTACATGGATTTTAGGTCCTGCATTGGCCCTTGAAAGAACATTGCTTATGTGCAAATGTATTTCCCACTTCTTTCCACATTTTCCTCTGCCTTTCTCATCTACAGATACAGAAATTAACATACTTGCCTAGTCTTTATGTTTTCCTTGTGTGTGCAGCACTTAAACTTTTTTCGGGCTTACCATTTCTGTGTGTTTAATAACAAAGCTATAATTTACAATAATAAAAATGTCAGGGGTCCTAATTTTTCTCTGTAACTGCTAGGAACCAAACTCCCAACAGTAGGAGTGAGATTTCTCCCTGCAAATATATAAGTGAGCTGCCCATGTGAAATATTTGCTGATCCCTCTGGTAGTCTCCTCCCCAGCACCACAATCATTCTGGTCACTGCTGTCTAATTTAATCTCCATCCAATTTGCAGGTTTCAATTGCTCTGTGTTTACTAAGGAGCTGCAGATTGTGTTCCCCAACTCCTTAAGGTATAAAACTATTGTGCCTGGCCATACAGTCTTTTATTCACTAAAATTGTACCAAAGAGTAAAATTTATGTTTCAGACTTAAGCTCCAGTATAATTATTGGCCCTTTTGTTGGTTTTAGATTTCTGTAGCATTTTCTCCATAAGGATATGCTAAGGAAATATTTGGAATGGCAGCCATGGATTTATTAAGGTATGCTTCATATGCAGCACCTTGTTCCAGCACTCTGGGAATGGATTTTCACCCATGTGTTACTTTTGATCTGTACAGTGTGAAATGGCCATCTAAGAATTTTCTTCTGTTTCCTATGCAAGCATGTGAAAACTCCACTCTTCAATTTCACACCTGTTTTTGATCACAGAGAAATGGCACATTGGTGCTCCCTTTAACTGCTTGCTCAAAGGCTTCAGGGAGTTGCTCTTGAGCAGGAAACCCACAGTTGTTTCAAAGTTGCAGGGAGAAATCCTGTTAGCTGACTTAGAATCCTGTCAGCAGATTGCATCATTATTTAATGCATCGTGCTTTGTCACAGAGACGTTTCTGACACGGAGTTAAAGGGGCCACAGACTCAAAACTTTGACTGGTGAGCAGTCAGGCACTCTGGAATGTTCATGGCATATGTGGCATAGAATGGAGATAACAGCAAATGTGATGAGTGGAACAAATTGTGACTGCAGTGCAGATGGAGAAGACTGCCTTTTCCTAAATCCTTTTACTAAAGTACTCTGGGAGCCTAATCTTAGGAATCCTCCTGTTACTAATCAGAACACCTGTGCTGTAGAAAGATGGAGGGGGTCTTTAGAAAGCAAGTATAAGAGGAGATTTTTGGGATAAAATTTCCATGTAGGAGTAAACAGAGATTATAAACTCTCAGACCTCTCAGGCCTTTTAAAAGGGTTCTTGCCTCAAGCTTTTCAGTAAACATTAATAGCTCCACAACATACAATGCCTTCTACAGGAAAAAAGAGTTTTTATTGCTAGCTGGACTGCTGTGCTTGTGAAAACATCAACACTACAGCATTTATGGGCTAGGGGTGCCTTCAGTCTCCTATCAGAAGTGGCTGCAGACTGATGTTTTTGCATACTCTTCACTTTTTGGTGACATCATTCATATTGTGTGCAGGGGTTAAAAAAGGCTAGGAGGGAAGGAGTAAAAATGCTTAAAAAACTTAAAAATCCTTGCCAGAAATCAGTGGGAAGGAGTGAGAAGAGTTGCCATGACAAGCTCCAGCGCTGTACCCCTGAAGAATTGCTTTACACATTCAACACCCTTGCAGTTTCTGTAGTGATTATGGTCTAGTTCCATTCTTAGTTTGATTTGTCTGTTTGTAAAACATCATAGAGGGATAGTTTTTTGAAATAGAAGTTTTTTTTTTGCTTCTGCAACTGTGACAAATGCAGGGTTTTAATAATTATGAGCTAAATTCTCCATAAAGCTTTACATGATGTACTCTCAGGGTAGCTTCCCTGACATTAATAGAGCTACTTTCTGCTGCTTTTATAAAAGCTTCAGAAGGAAATATGTCAGTCTTCTGAAGAAGTCTTTAAAAAAGAAAATATTTAGGAGGAGAATACCTGGGTTTGGCTATGTAAGTTTAGAAGTTAATGTATTCAGTGTGGACAACATAAACTGAGAGGAAAAGGAGAGGGATATCTGAGACTGGCAATTTTCAGGATATAAAAAGGATAATGAAAATTATGAGACTATTAAATATAACTTTATGCTTATGTTGAATGAGGGTGCTATGCTTCAAAATGAATTTTATACCCTCCTTTTTAATTTTTACCAGCAAATGCAGAAAAAAAAATAAATCTGGAGTACATTGAATTTCTTTTTAACATTGCAGTTTGGCCAATTAACTATAGGAATAATTATTCACAGGTGGCTTGTAAAATACCTTGCTTTGACTGGAAGTGTGAAGGATCCCTGTAGGCTTTTACAGGCAGAAGTAAACCTGCAGGACAGGTGGCAGCAGCTGACTGAAGAGCACAGGCTGCAGTTTAATTCTGCAACAGCTGAAACTCCAGAGAAGGTTGTAGTTGTATTCTGCTACTGTAGAACTGGGGACCATCATTATGAAATCATTAGCACTTAATTTGGCCCCTGACATTTTTCTGCAGCTGTATGCATTGGAATCATTGGAGCATAATTGTTCCTGGTCTCAGTTATGATTACCTGTCCCTCATTTCATATCAAATCCATGTTAAACAAGGAACACTAAGGCTGGAAGCTTAGGCCAGAAATTGGTAATTTCCTCCAGATGAAGAGCTGAATCACTTTTTCTCTTTAAATATTTGCTTATTCACAACTCCAATATGTGTAAGTGGCTCAAGACTGAAATATCAGTTTGATTTCCTTTTCCTTAGAGACCTGCATGTCATCTGCAATGCAGTGCAGCCACTGGCTCCAGATGTGAGTGTGTATTAGCTGTCTCTTCTCCCTGATTACTCCTGTTAGCAGTCATTAACTGGATTTCCTCACTCAGCTTTACACTGAGATGTCCAACACCATATGGTATTTACTTTAGTAACTGAGGGATCAGTGTGTGTAATGGACTAATGAATGAGATGGATGAACATGTAAGTAACTCTTTTGTCTTTCTCTGATCACCTGGAGAGACCAGAATGTTTTTCTTTTAGTTCAAGTAGATAAAGTTTGATGGTGCACGTTCTGTTGGTTCACACAAATTAGAAAGATTGAGTTATAATCTTAGTTAATTCCCAGAAAAAAAGGCAAAAAATTCTGCTTCACTTGACAGGATAGGAGCAAACCAAATGACAATTTCCCAATCAGTCCAGTGAGTTCTGTGCTCAAAAACTCTGTCTTTGATGGTCACAGAGTTGTCTTTACACTTTTTTTTTCCCTGAATATCCAGGCACTTTGTGACATGTGCATCACACTGCATTTCTTGTCAAATCTCAGGCTATGCAGGTTATTCTTTGACTGTTATTCAGTAATGCTGCTTGCTGCTCCTAGAAGCACAGCTGGAATTACACTAGAGGAAGGAAGTTTGCATTTTGGAAGGTTTGGTAGGGAATGTCATCTCTCCTTCAAAATTATCAAAGAACACAGAGTTTCTGTTTTCTTCCCTGGTTTTGAGCTAGTGATCAGTCAAATTTACAGGAGAATAATCCAATAGGAGATAATGACATTCTATTTTGAGTTGATAGATGACAATACTGAGGGACCCAAGTTCAAACCATGCTTTTAATTTTGTCAGGCAGTTGTCACAGAAAGCATGTATTTAGAAATTTGCTAAACATCTTGGGCATTCAAGGGAAACTTGAATAGCTGGAGAAAGAGTTTCCACCCTAGCTAGAACATGCTAGAAGCTTCCTTGAACTAATGAAGTTGTTCCTTTATGTCTGCCAGAGGGGTTCATGCTTTTAGTCAGGTGCTCAAACCTCCATGGCCAATGAGACTATTTTAACTCAGGCTGTTAATTACAGTTTTGAGAAGTCATTTTTGTGCTTCTAAAGGGCAGAGTTAATTTCACATTAATTTCTATATGTTTATGTGAGTTGGAAATCTGTTGCTCCCAAATTTTTTTGCTAACAGAGAAATTATTAGTTTTGCTTTTCAATAATGATAACTTTTAATATTACCCTACTTTATTTTAAAAATTATAATGTCACATGTGTATTTTTGGAAACTGTTGCCCTTAAAAAAAATCTTTTTCTCATAACTATTATTGCTTATTTTTGAGTCAGGTGAAATGTTTTTAAGCAGTTGGTCCTTAGGTAAGAATTTTCTTAGAAATGTCATGAAATCTGAGGAACTATCTGTGTTAAATACTATCAAGTGTAAATAGGGTTTGCAGAAATTCTCTCCCAGTCTGGGTTTTTCTAAGTAACATGTTAATATAAATGTGAATATATGCTTGAAGCTTACTACCTTTGCTACTTGGAGACTTAAAGGAGAGTATAATTTTATGGAACCAGGTAGATTTTATTTTTTCTTTTGGGGAGGCTTTCAAATTTGCAGGTGTTTTTAAGAGATGTAGTTATTTCTCAGTGTCTGGGAGGACTGTCAGTTGAACAAATTACATTTGTTGATTAGGCCTCTTAGAGTTAATACAGAGATAAATGTACTGTGAGAGAAAATGGAATATTATTAATCTACTACTGGCTATTCCTAAAATCCAAGTATAATCCCATGCAAGATTTAATAAATGATAATTATTCATATTAATGATCTATCATATCCTCTCATAGTAATAGCAATGTAATACAAATGAAGACCCCTAGAACATTAACCACAGGAGACCTGAAAAGTATAAACTGAGTATTTTGTTTGGTAGCCTTAAATAGCAATACCCATGAAAGATATTGTGGCAGTTTTCATTTAATCAAAAGAAGTAGTCTGCATAGTTTAGGAATCTGTGCATGTTGTTTTGCAAGCAACAGGGATGATCATGTAACTCCAGGATTATAGCAATACTGGATTAATGCTGTTAAAATTTATAATGGCACAATATCTGTGCAGCAGACTGTCATGGGAGGTAAGGCTTTACCTTTTCCTCAAAAACCCAAGAAATGCTTTTTCTCTGGCCAAAACAAGCAGCACCACATATGCTTAGACTCATTTTTTTTCTCACTCTTTCTAGCCAGGCTGTGATTGTGACAATGCTCCTGGAAAGAGGAGCAGAGCAAGGGGAAACCAAATATTGTTACTCTTGTCTTTTAGTGGAGGTTTGAGATAATGAAGTAAGAGAGGTGGTGTAAGAAGATGTGCATGAAATAAATGAAATTATGAATAATGAAAGCTGTGCTAAGGACTCCTTACAGTGAACAAAGCCATCTAAGAAATCAGCTTAAAGCTGCTGCACCTTTTTGAGTACAAACACACTTGACCTAAGACATCCTCATTGACTGGAATATTTCCCTTTAGAGCCACTATGAATCAGTTTTATTATTCTATATTACCCACATTTAACTTAAAATTGAGTGGATTTCCTGCATGAAATGTAGGATGAATTTATGGACAGCAGTGTGTACCTTGAGCTATGTCACAAGTCTAAGGAGACTGAGTCACCTGTAAAAATGTAAACAGCTTCTGAAGTGTGGGAATGCAAAACACTTTTTCTCAGCCTGTGAGCAGAAATAACTTTTTCCTCTCACACTGACCCAGGACTAACACATATATTAATGCCACTCAGGAATCTTTCTTGATGACAATCGTCAAGATATCAATTAATATTCATTAATAGAGATGTCAAATTTCCCTTTGTGCATTTATTCAGCTCTTCCAGTAGTGAGAAACTTCACAAAAAATTCACACATTGTTTCTTATTTTCAGCCCAAATGGTGCAGTCTGTTTATGCTATTTTCCACATGTTTTTCCACCATTGTTGGAGTGTTCACCTTCATTGAAAGCAGGAGAGGGTTATTTGGAAGCTGAAAAAAAAGAGTTCACATCATATGCTTCTGGTGCTAGGAATCTGCCTGCCATTAACTGTTTTAAGGGGAAAAATCCAACAAGTTTTCTGAAAGGAGATAATGAGAAAAAAACCCCCTCAGTTCCACTGGCTGTTTAAAATATTAAGTCACTAATTAAGTGACTAATGATATACCTTTTTCTTCTTATGTATTTAGCAAAGCCTTCTTAGTAAGAAGGGTGTTAATTGATCACATTTTAGGAGGAGAAAACATGATCAGAAATTATCAGGTTGGACCATAAATATAAAAATAAGGGCGAAATTTGCATTCTCATTTGATGATCAGAAGATGAAAACAGAATTAGAATATTTTATCTTAATCTGTACACCCCTGTTTACCTTCTGGTACTTTTTGAAGTCGTGTACTCTGATTCTTCTGAACTGATAGATTATGTGATATTTTAAGCATTTAATATGCAAACTATATGAAATAGATTGACCTGCTTGTGTTGAGTTTTCTCAGGATAAAAAGTACAGCCTTTATAAGCTCTGTCTCCTTCTCTTTCCACCCCCAGGATAATGTTCAGAGTTTCAACTTACTCCAACCCACTGCTTGAAACACAGAACACTTGCTATTATATAAGACACTTCAATTTGATGAGATATCTCTGCTCATGTTATTTTTCAGATTAATTTTCGCTGCTTTTAGATGGTTTTTGCTGAGAGTAGCAGAAGAAGAAGAAATCAGGGGGTTGGGGTCACTGTTTGCTCTTGCAGTAGCATTTGCAACAGGTGATGCAGATCTGTGCAGCACATTTCCAAGAAGAATTTGGGGTAGCACTCAGTTCTTGTAAATAAAATTATCTACCTGTGTGTTTTGGTGGCTGCACTGAGGATGACTTTCGAGGGGGACTGTGAAAAGATGGACATGGTGCTAAGAGAAAAATAAATGCTTCTTTTAAAGGCTTTCTTTGAGAAGCAAGTGAATAATATCTGTTGATGTAAATGTAAGTAACTGTGATTTATGTTATCCTTTTTAGTCTCAAAAGACTTTTCATAACCAAGCAAGGATTTAAGAACCAGCTAAGCTGTAAATTACTACAGACTTTCCATTAGATAGTAAAATTTTAATGTGATAAATGTAGAGGACATTTCTTATCTCTGCAGCTAATACATACTAGAATGCTGTGTTAAAATATGATTCTTATTCTCTTTTGGGTTGATATCCACAACTTTTGTCCTTGCACCTACAGTTGCACATGCTCATGACATTGATCCTGGAAATGTTCATTTTTTTGAAAAAAGCAAAGATCTTTGAATGATTTTAATTAGAAAAGAACCAAAAACCAGAGAAAATGGCAGTCTAGGACAAACAGTTATTTCTCCCTCTTTTTTTTCTCTTGAAATGGAATATGCTCCTCTCTTTTATTAGAATTATGCTTGAAAAAATAGGAATTATGACAGTAGCACTTTTATTACTCCTTTTCCTATTCATCTACCTCTTTACACCTTCCTTATTTTTCCATTTCAGTGGTGAGCAAGTAGGTTTGATGAGAGATGGTCTGCAGTGACTTCAGTGCCACCTCAGTACCTGTGATGTGACACAGATGGACTGGGTGACAGCACAACTGTGTGAGGAAAAGGGGAGGCAAAAGCTGCAGTTGGGCTGCTGAGGAGTCTTCTCCATGCCTGTTTTCACCTGGTTCAAATATTCAAGGATGGCTCCCTGTAGGAGCAATTTTTGTGCCCAGAATCTCTAGAGAAAGGAGCTGCTTTAACAACAGCATTAAAACAAGAATCCAAGAGAGGCTTAAATTTTGTTATAAACGTTATAGAATAAAATCTGAGCAAGATCTATTCCAATAAATGACAGGAAAGCATGTGGTTAGTCAGCAGCCAAAAAGAGGTGATGAATTTTCTCTAAATGCAGATTAGAATAGTCTGGTTATTTAATAAACAAAGAATGCCTCCAATAATGCTTTAGTTTTCATGAGAAAAGCAGTTCAGACCAGGCTTATGTGGACTCACAGCTGGTCATCTCTTGTATGTTTTCATTATTTTTTCACACAGTCCTATTTTCTGGAGCTACTGTTTTCCTGTTTTCACCATCCTTGGGATGTTGCTGGGTTTTAAAGTGGGAAAGCAGAGGCTGGTGGAGTGCTAAACAAATCCCCTTGAAGCCATTGAATTACTTTCATTGTGAAGGCACCTATTGATGCAGATGTATGGCTGGCTAACACTAGATATTTACAAGGCAGCATAAAAACTTTAAGCAGATGAGTGGTAATTAGCACAGCTGAGGAAAGCAGAAAACATTTGGACACACTCTCTCATATGTAAAGGAAGTGGGAAGAAGCATTACTTTTTCTCATGTCATTCTGATGCCATGAGAATAAATAAGTTGATAAATTTCCTTGCTTTCTTTTCCTTTGTTTAGTGATTTTTAGGACTTGCTTCACTGTGAAATGAAGAACTGGTGATGTGGAAGTGCCAGGCTTTGATTTAAGGCATGTGGAAAGATATTCTGCAGCTTTTGCACGTTATGCTTTTTCTGCACTTAGATGTCCCATTAAGTGACCTCAAGAAAAAAAAACCTGTTCCTTTCTCACAGGTTTGTTTTGGCATTTGTTTCTGTACCTTGAATACCTCTTCTGGAGTGTGATGGGCCCAGGAAAACCAGATGATCCAGAAATGTCAGTCTTTTTCAGCTGAGCTTTGTCATATTCTCTCACAACCCTTCCTGACTCCTCAGCATCACTCCAGTTTACTTTGGCCTACAACAATTCTGCATTTTTCTCTCTAAAGCCACCAATGCAGACAGTGGAAACTACCAGATTCCTCATCACCACACATTTCTACTGGAACACCTAAAAGCAAAAAATTATGTAAATTGAATTTAATCTAGGTGCCTCAAATGGAAAACCAAATATTTCACTTATAGTTTTGGCAGGAAAAATAGATGAGCTTGAATGATTCTGTGCATACATACCTCTGAATTCTGAATGAGAACTCTTGAGAATTCCTGTACTGTTACTAATAAGCCATCAGGGCTTGGATCTATCCCTTTCCCTTGTTGGAGCTGATTCTGTAATACAGGTCACCTCTAGCTGTAATAATGAGTTGCTTACTTTCCTGCATGACTCTTAGTTTAGCTCCCATGTTTAAACTCCAGTTTTCTTGCTGCAGAGGAACAGGCAATTCTACTTCATCTTTCCCAGCTGCATTATTTTCTTTTTCTAACCTTCATTGCCTTGAGTTTATTGTGCAATACACTGGCCATCTATCCCACAACATAAATTACTTTCCTATATTTTTGGCTGGCTTTTGGGGAGAAGGAAAATGCCATCCACTAAGGGCAATTAGCTTTTTGGGATGCACTGCAAAACTCCTCACCATCTGTCTCACAGATCCAGGACCACACATGGGAAAGAAGTAAAGTAGCAAGCAAGAGTATAATTACAGCTTGGAGGCTGCTACTGATACTTCACATCTGGAAATTTAACTAGAGATTCTGGTTTCGTTTTGTTCTTTATTTAGAACTAAAGGTTCCAATTTCTTTCTAGCTAGCTTTCTCAATTATTTAAACATATGAAGAAGCAAAGAACATTGGAGAAGAAATATGCCATGTTCCTCAATCAATGCCATGAATATCCTTTGGTCTTTACAGACCAACAGTTGTTGACTGACTTAACATTCATGTAACTTCTAATATACTTTTGCCTTACCTCTGCTTCTTTTCCAAGTTCTTGGCTACATTCTGCCTTTTGTCTGCCAACTTTTCTTTGTATCTGTGTACACTGGTATTAATCATACCCTTGGCTTTTTTTTTTTTTCCTTTTAATGCACATCAGACTCAAATTTGTTTGGGTTGTTTTGCTTTTTTTCTACTTTTTGCTCTGAAGTATCAGCCCATCACACAAAATGAACTCTGTCCTCAGCAATTTCTATGACCTTTTTACTGACTCAGTCTTGGTTTGGTATCTTCAAGTACTTCCATTTTGTTGGATGTGAATGGCAGGTTTAGCTTTTCCAAACTTCTCCTGTCACCTGTATCCCCTGACATATTTCTTTACTGAGCAATTGTTGATTTCTAAGTGTATTTCTTATCACTCTTATCTTGTTATTCTTGTTATTCTTGTTATTCTTGTTATTCATTCTTGTTATTCTTATTATTCTTATTCTGTATTTCTTATAATTCTTATAACTCATGCAAGCAGTTGCCAGATAAACTAATTCACCATGGAACAGTCAGTACTAGGATAAGTTCTTCTGTTCCCACAGTTTTATACAAAATGGTTCCAGGAACCTTAAAATGACAAATTCTGTAGAGTAAGGGGGGTTGTGGCTCTTTTAATTTCTCCTTCACAGAGCTGATGTGCTTTTCTTGTCTTTTGTTTTGTTTTAAATCTTGTGAGAAAGCATAGTTATACCTAAAATTCCTGTATATGGCTTCTAAATATCATTGTTTTCAACTGTAGATTCTTTTGAATTCAAGTAGATCCATGTCCAGTACATTTTAATTATTGTTTTCACTTTTTTATTGCTCACCCAGATTTGCACTGTTACACTACCTGAGCAGAATATTCACCCATGTTCTGAGGTGGGATATGAAATCCTTACTAACACTTAAGTGAAATTCTTACTTGATACCTTCTTATACTTTTATGTAAAATTCTTGTTGAAACTATAATTTCTGGTTCATCTGGTTCATCATACCTAAGTGCTAAAGCAATTAATTTATCTTTTTAGAGTCATACTGTGCCTGGAACCTGCAGCTGAGTTTTTTCTTCAATACTACAGTGTTAAAAGCATACAGTCTGCCTACTTACCAATAAGAAAAACTTTGAGATTGATTTGCTTTTTATATTCATTGGCTCAATGCATGATTTAGCTCTAAAGCTGCTGTGAACTCCTTAAGATAGAGAGAAGTCTCTCTTAATGATGCAGATAAAGGGTACACCCAGAGCATTTGTAGAATGGTGAGCTAGTGACACCTGAAAAAGCTGGCATTTGTCATGCTGAACATGCTTAGAGAGAGACATGGACATGCATGTGTTTTCTTGGACATCTCTGGTTCTCCTGATTTTTCATCAAATCCCCATGGTAATAGGAAGGACTGTCAGTCCCTTATTAATCTCCCAAAGACATTATTTGGGGTTCTGCTTTCTCTGTATTGGTATTTACAAGCAGAGATGACTGAATTCCAGTTTAGAACTCCATTTTTTTGTGTTAAAAGGAAGGGTGGCTGCATTTAAGCATTCAGCAATGTGAGCATGGTTTGCTTTAATGAAAGCATGTTCTGTTGCTTTGTTACAGCTTTTGACTGACTCTGCCAGCAGTAGAGGAGGAAGGCAGGAGGCAAAAAGGCAAGAAGCAGTGCTGCAATTCCTCATTTACCAATCATTCCAATAAATAAAACACTGTGTATTCAGAATTACTGCCTGGTATGTGCCTGTTGAGTTACTTATGCCATATTTTCTGTGTGGCCAAAGCATATTTTCTCAATTTGAAGAGATTTTGTATTATCTTTTTCTTTTCCATACCTCTGAAATTTGTGCATGAGATCATGCCCTATTGCTCAATTTTAGGTAACTCATTTTCAGGCTAGCTAATTTCCTTATGATTTAGCTTGTAATGGCTGTTAGAAAGTGCTTGCACTATTGATTTTTCATGACAAGCTTGGTTTTGGTGTTCAAAAGGCCTGATGATTGTGCAATGGTGTGAAAATTGAGTAAAGTTGGGGTCAAATTTAAATAAGTTAATCTAGCTTTAAGCCCCAAGTAAATTAATTTTGTGTTCCTCTACTTTATTTTATCTATTTTATTCTATTTTGTATAATCAGCTCTTCAGTGTGTTAGTCATGGAACTCTGATTGATATTGCCATAAGCTGAAGTGGTGTTTGCTTTTTTTCCAGATCAATAAAGCAGGTTTTAGAAAAGCTGATACAATAATTTCAGATCCATTGCCAGTTATGGTTTGTTGGTCACAAAGGTGAGCAAATGTGATGGGCTGGCAGGAGAGAATGAGCTCTTACAAAGGCACATTTTTACTGCACATGAAAGTAGAGCAGCCTCACAAAGAAAGAGGAAACCCAACCCAGAGCCAGAACAGAACAATGAAGGGTTCCACGTGCCAGTAATCATCATTTCAGTGGGCAGACATGAGTTTCTAAGAATAACAGCTTTTATTCAAACTTGAATGTGGTCAAAGTTTCGATCCAAATCAAAGCACAGTGGCTTGCAGAAGCCTCTTGCCTTTTTTCTCCACATACATTTTCTTTGGTGTGAGAATTTTATTGTACATATGAGTTACTTAAGCCGTAAATTATTCCATTTCAGGAATAACCTAATTTTCTAATTACACGATCAGTTCTAGATTTTGAGCCCTAAATTTTCTCAGTGGATACATGGGATATTGAGTGATAGCCATCTAGATACCTGAAAGACCTATGAAACACTTTATATAGACAAGCTTGCAAGAATAACTAACTATATGAGTATCCAGAATATTTGTCTCATTTGAAATTTTTTTGCTTGCATATAAACCATGGCTCATATCATGCTAGTGGCAAAATATAGCTTGCCACAAGCCAATTTTGGTATTTTATCAGCAATTAGTTAACTCTTCCTGAGAAAAATGCCTTCCCTCAGAACTTGCATTAAGAAGTGTGAGGGGTTTTAATGCTGGTTTGTGAGTCCTAAGGTGTCTCTTTCTTAATCAAGCCCTAATTTGGGCTTTTATGGACTGAGTTGTTCCTAGGCAATTTTTACCTGCTCCTGTCACAGGGTTTTTGTGCCTGTGCAGGTAGTACAGACCATGGTACCCAACCATGAGACAATATCAGAACCAGCAGCTCTGAACACAGTGTGTGTTTTCCTTTTCCTCTGGTCAAGCTAAGGCCTCTGGCAATGGTTTTTTTTTTTGGTCTCTGTCTCTGTAATATGGTATGAGAGTTGAAAAATCAATGGAAAGAAGCATTAATTATTGATGATTGCTCCACAGAACTTTCTCTAGTTAATTTAATGCTGCAATGTGCACTAAAGGGAACCTCAATATCCTTGGTAAAACCATGGCCCATGCAAATCAAGAGATAGTTTCCATGGGTTTAATAGGATCATGGGTTCCTTTTGCTCAGGGGAGTTTTCATAATTGCACCCTAAAATAGGAGATGCAAAGTTGTGCAAACCTCTAGCAACTTCAGTTCTCGTGGCTTCCCCCCTTTCTTTCTTTAATTTTTATTTCTGTACTTCTACAAAGGGAAATCTGGCATGTGACTGCACAATCTGCCATGTGGGGCTCATAGCTTCCCTCAAGCATTCTTTTTTTAGCATGGTATAGGTACATGCACTCACATGCAATATGATATAGCAGTGTTTTCTTTCTTCTGTTATTCTCTACTGCAGAAATAGAATGTGCCAGGCATATGTGCTTTTGGTAACTTCAGCATAGGTGTCTTCTTAATGAGCAACACATAAACCCCATTTTTTGGGTTTGGGGAGAAACTGCGTTCTGAAATTCTTCTGCTGGTAGTTTTTAAAATCTTTTATCTGGTATGTGTATGTTCCTTGGGGAAGGGCCCACTTTTTTTCTTGTTCTGTTTTTTAGTTGTTTTTTTTTTACAATTAGAGTGCATCAAGCACACTGATCAACACTTGTGATTGCTATGGACACACACAAAAGCAGCAATAACCCTATTTCATGACTTGTAAATGGGATATGTTGTCAGAATATGAACACTGACTTGAAATGGAACGATATCCATGCTTTATTTTATTTTATTCCTGCCTGCAAAAATTTCTTTTCTACACTTTAAATTCCTGTTACAGGCCATAAACCACAAAGCATTCCTTACAAGATTTCCCTGTTGCTGGTTAGAATCCACAAACTTTTCCTGAGACATTCACAATGGAAAGAAATAGGAAAGAAATGAAAAATGTGCATGAGTGATACTCGATGTACTTTTTCTTGTTGTAGTTTTTATCTGGCAAATAGTCAAGTGCTACCTGAATGGATAATTTTTGTGCAATAGAAAAGATATAACAAGGAGAAACAAGGAGGAGCAGAATGAGAGATAAAGTCTGATGAGCAACTTTATGTGTTTATTTATTTCATAAACATTTGAAAGGTGGTGGTTGCCATTTTTCATTTTAGGAAGAAATTATTCTCCTTGTTTTTCATACCAACACAGCTCAGGATCTCTGAGAACTTTGCACCTGCAAGTACAGATTTGGAGGTGTTTCTCTACTCCACTTGTTTAGAAGCCCCGAGTATTTTGCAGTCTGCACTTTAATGAAACGATAATTTTATAAAAAGTTAAGTGTAATTTCACAGGAGCTTTGGAGCTAGCAGCTGGCATGCATCTTTCTTGGGACATTATTCTATCTAAAACTGTTTATTTTTCAGGCAGCAGATTCATAAGTGTTATTCTTCAAGTTCTGAATGTATTTTGGAAGAACTGTGACTGGAAGGAAAGATCTTATAGGTTGCCATGTCCCACATCAATTTAATTAAATACCGTTCACATTTGCTTTTAGAGTCCTTAAAGTCTGTGAGGATGTCCACTATGGTTTTGAATTATGTAGCAATTGGAAAACTGACCTATGTGTATCCAAACTTGAAGACTTTAAATGATACATAGTTTTCATCACACTTACCATATTTACATGGATGAACCTTGCCTTGAGAAGGAAAGCCTGTCTAAAGGATCCATGCAACTTGAAATTCAAATCAACACCAGCAGAAGGTCTAAAAAGTTTCATTTTAGTCAGAATTTTAGTTCACTTGAATCATGATCCATTTGGAAAAAAAAAAAAAAAAGCTGTTTACTTTGGAAAATAAAGACATCAATTAACTAATGCAAAGGGGTTGGTAAATCATAAATGCACTCACAGTGTTTACAAAGCCTATCTTTATCTGCTGTGTAACTGTAGAATGCACTCATTTGTATCAGCCTGCTTGGCTTACCCCTGATGTTGTCTTCATGAATAGTTTTTATTTCTGATGATTGTAACCCAAGACTGCCATCAGACAATGTCTTAGCTCTCATTTCCCTCCAGCCCTGCTGAACTGCTTTTTGTGCTGCTGGGGCTGTGTTTTCCACAGCAGCATCCCACAGGGGCTCAGGGCACCCAGTGAGTTTGCCAGCCCAGGCAGCAAGCTGGCAGGTGTAAAATGTCTGCATGGAAACTGTGAAACCAAGCACTCAACTTCAGTGTGCCATTTTATTCTTACTACATCAGTGTTTTTAAGTGCTGTATATAGTGGGAGCTTTTATGCAGGTTTTTGCTGTAGCATTGTGTTTAGTATTTTGGTGTTCTCTCCACTAGATCCTTTTGCAAGCCTTGGTATTTCTAATAATTTATGTCTATACAAAGAAATAAATATTTTATAATGAGGATGATTTTTCCAGAGCAAGGTATGCAGCTGGCAAGTAACTGCTATACTTTTCATGCACATAGTGGGTACCTAATAGGTCTAAATGTTTAGTCTCCTTGTGGATATGCTAAATAATTAATGGATAAAAAGTGGATCTGTGGTACTACAGCTCATTATCATGTCTCTCAGGTATGCATTTCTCCTTAATAAACACTTATATTGTGAAAGAGTCCACAGCTGCAACAGGCAGAGGTAAGAGATGCTGCCTTCTGAATGGGCCTCTTCAATTTTAATGACTTGGAGGTCATCAACCTGCAAGCACACAGGTGGATGTTGTGATAAGCCACATTGAACTCATGTCCCAAAACACAAAGAAGCCTTTTATAGGTTTTCTATTTCCTTTTAAAAATCCTTTTAATTTTATTTCTCTGGCTATATGAGAGGCAATAAAGGAGGTTAAAGGAGGTGTTAATGCTCACAACTTACCAACTGAAGATTAAATATTGTGGCACAGAAGTTTGTAGGCTACAAAGCCTGGTCAATATTGGTGCTAGAGAAGTTGTTGTTATAAAAAACACATGTTTTCATTTTGGAAGGCTTCACTTGATTCAAGATAGATGATGACTGGTACATTACTGGTAGATGTCCAAGGTAGATGTCCACTTGTCTTAGGCTGCAATACAGGATGTGACCAAAAGTCTGTATTCTATCACCATCTGCTGAACCAAGGTGGGGCAGTGATCCTCATCTCCATGAATAAGAATAAGAATAGAATAAGAATGAGAATGCTTTGGGAATATGTAAAATACAGTACTTTCTATTTAAAACAACAGTAAAAGCATCATATTAATAGTAACAACAATAATAGTGAAGTTCAGTTTTTTAACACATATATTTTTATTCTCTAGCCTCCAAATGCTGAACAAATGCCAAATTTTCTTCCCAAACTCTCTGCATACTTCTTCTGGAATAAATTGTATCTAGCTCATCATTCAGCTGAGTCACTTTAAGATCCATATTATAGTTGCTTTGTTTCTTTTTCATAGCATTTATTCACTGAAATGCTTACACCTTACTTGACACATAAATAAAAAGTAAAACCCACACTTTTTGATATTCAGCTGAAAATGAGAAGAATAGAAATGTTTTATCTCAAAAGAATTGAGATTATTCTTTTCTTTCTTATCAATAAATAATATCTCATTTATTTCTATGATTAATTGGAGGATGCACTCAATGGAAAAACAGAAAGCTATTTGTGGAAGAAGAAATATGTGAGAAAGGAAATTCTTTCAGAGTAAGGGATGTTCAGGAAAGAAGAGTTTCTGTGAGTTTTCCCATTTATTTCACCACTTCAAGCTTTTCAGCCTGGGGCTCTGGACATTAAAATGAAGGACATATATACTATTTATTCCTTTGGTTCTCTGGGTCCAAGTTGATTTCTTTATGGCAAGAGAAACATTTTGGCTAAGGACATGTTGATGAAAGCAAGAAGGGATTAAAGGGAATAAAGAAAAGGTGTTTTACCACTGAGAAATTTTAGTGGTCTAATAAAAAATTGTCAAGGATAAACCTTTTTCCAGACTGCAACAGATGTTGGACAAAAAGGTGTCACATATGGACATTTGATCTCCAGCAGAGAAAAAGCACAAGAAGAAACTAAAGAACAGAAAGTTTTAATACCAGTACTATCTATGTGTTCTTTTAAAATATGAGATTTATTTTTGGTTGTTGTTTGTGTTTTGGTTTGGTTTTTTTTTTCAGTTTTCTTTTCATCCCAAGCTCTGAGATCAGGCTTTTTAACCAGGTGGCTCCAACAATTAGTAAAAATTCCTGTGGGGGAGATTTTCCTGAGGATATAATGCCACCACAAACAATTGCAGAGATGCAGGCAGCTCCTTCAAAAACAAGACAGCATTTGTTAGTCAACTGGAATTCAAGGTTAGAAGCCTCTAGGGCAGTGTCACCTATGTGCATAGAGGAAAGATGAATTAAGAAAAATCTTTTCTTCAAGTCATTATTGTCATTATTGTGCCCTGGGTGAATGGCATCCAGGAGGCAGCAGGCAGCTCGGGGTTAAAGCATCCTGCAAGTTTCTGAACATCTCCTACTCATGCTCTTCCTTGTTTGCAAAAGATTATCCTGCTCCTGATCCTGTTTGAAAACACAGTATACTGCACTATGGACTTGCTGTTTAAACTGAGATACTACCTTTGAATGAAGAGCAGAGAGGATGGATTTAATGTATTTACACGTATCAGAATATGAGGGTGATCCTGTATTAATATTTTGCTCAATCTGTTTAGTATATCTACTTGGAAAACCCCAATGGATTTAGTGCCTAACAGTGTTTTAAGTGTTATCAGACTTTACTATTTCTGCAAATCGTGGTTGCTTTGATGTACAGTTGTGTAGTGCAAACATCTCTTAATCTGAAATTTACGTACAATTAGTGATATTTCATTTAGAGAAGTGTTTTCTACAGAGCTGTTAAACACAAGTGTGATGAGAAAAGGGTAGTAACAATTGCAAGTACTGTCTCACATTTTCCAGGACCAAATGTAGAGGGGAAAAAGGCTAAATAGAAAGTGTGCTGTTCTGATAGGTCACATCACTTTTCTTCTCAGCTACATGATTCAGGATCAGTACCAGTAGTGCCACTGTTTTACAATATTCTAGGTATCATGAAATCCAGCAGATCTATGGAGGGACTCTGTTTAACTGACAGAATCCCTAATTGCAAACTGATTAACCCAATCTCCTTATCTCTTTGTGTGTTCCTTGTTCTGGCATTGCTGTTGTCAAATCCTGGCTGCATCTAAGCAGTTGCTCTATGCAAATTGATAATGTTTTGGGTTTTGTATCTGAATTCCTTCCAAAGGTGTAGCTGAAACCAGGAAAACCCTCTTTCTCATCAGCATGGCCAACTCTAGTATGTTGTTACTCTGCCAAGTGGTGTGGACAGGAACAAATTCCTGCATAAGCACATTGACTGCAATGTGATTTCCTCAAGTGCTTACTAACAATATATAAAAAGGAGTGCAGCATGAAAGTGTGCTGTTAATCTGCCAAGTGGAAGCATACCCCTGGCTTTCAAGCCTTACATGCATTCTGCCCTAGAGGCATGCTTCTCTAAACTCAAGGGCCCAGCATTAAATGCTGCCAACAAGACTTTTTGTAACCAGCAATTATTTCTGACTTTAGGCAGCTTTGTATGGGCTTGTTAACTGTTAGTTCTATCATGATGTATTTCAGGATATTTTAGCTTTTGTGTATTTGCTTTTTGATTATTGTTTTGGATGCAAAACTCTCACTGTATTATGCCTGTGAAATACAAAGTACTGAGCATGAAGTTTAGCTGGTGGGGTTTTTTCCTTAGTGTTTGTTGGTTTTTTTTTCCCCTCCTTATTTTAATTCTTTTTGATCCTAATGTAAGAGATTCTAGTACAGTTCTGGTCACCCAATTTTGGTTCAGAACCACTTTTCTTAAGAATTATTTGGAAATCTAGAAAACATCACCAGCAAAGATTTAACAAAGGGATTACTTTGAAAAAGAAAAGACTATGAACAAAAATTACTTGGCATTCTGAACTGCATTTTTGTGAAGCTGTGGAAGTAAAGTTTTTCCTCTCCCCAGTCATGTGAAGTGCTAGTAATAGCTGTTACTGAATCTATCAAGGCCTTTGGGAAAATGCTAAACATGTCTAATTTCAGAAATTTTTGATATGATCTAGTTAGACTTCCCCTTGCTTCTTAAATAGTCCCCCAAGATATTCCTCAAATGTAAAAATGGCTATGAAAGCCATTCTAGACAGCACAGCATTCTAGACTTGCCTCAGAATGGCTGGAACTGTGATTTTTCCAACTATGACTAGAGCTCATAAATAAATGATCACTGATGTGGGCTGTGGGAGCTGTGCACAAAAATTGTCATAAGGAGGCATTCCACTTCATCATACCCTCAGCACACAGTGGCCAGCTGCTCTGTGAGAGCAGAATGATTTTGCAGCAAGTGGAGGAAAGGCTGATGGCATTAATGCAGGGCTGTGGATGTGTGTGGTTGTGCTATGGTTATATTCTGCAGTGCAAGGACACCAGATACCACTGTAATAAAAGGAAGTGGGCAACAGAACAACTTCATTAAAAATTGGCCCAAGAAACACCTCCTTAAAACTGTAGCACCAAACACAGTGTGCAGAGATGTATTTTAGATAGATAATAAAACTTTTCCTTTCCTGTCAATAGTGCATTTTCTTCAGGGGCATGATTCTGTCAAATTCAGATTTACCAGCCTTTGTCCTTTTGATTTAAGTTGCATCCATATTCAGAAATGTAAAACCATGAACAGAAAGGTTGACAAAACTATAAAAATTCATGTTTTTAAACATTTAATAATAATAGTAATAATAATAGTAATACTAGTATTAGTAATAATAGTAATAGTAATAATAACGATAACTATTATTATTATTATTATTATTATTATTAGTAGTAGTAGTAGTAGTAGTAGTAGTAAGTTATCCAGTCTCATTATAACATAGAGATGCAATTTTTTGCTGTTCTGTCTTCCACTACTAAAACCCACTCATTGTTCCTCTTACTCAGCTGGAGCCCTACAGAATTCATGCTCTTGGATGCTGTAATGGCAGCATTCACCTGACCTAGCCTGCTATTGAGAATATCACCAGCTCTTATATGTAAAACAAGCCTTTCCTGGCCTCCTTTGCCTCCTCATGCCTGAAATAGAATTAGTTAATAAAGCCTATGAGCAAATTTAGCTGCCATATTATTATTAAAAAATCAAACTGTGCTGTCAAGAGCAAAAGCCTGACCTGGTGTAAATCAGATTAATTTGACTTAAATCAGTAATTCTCCTTTAAAAGTGGTCCATTTCTGCTAATTGAAGCATACGTGAGAATTTTAGGATACCAGCAATTTGCTGCAAGAGTGAAAATAAAAGAAAGAGTAAGATTTACTCTTGAGCAAGTGACTGGCTGTAGCATAGAGATGTACTATGGATATGGTGGCTGAGTTTATTATACATATAAATACAATACATTCTCATTTTAGCAAAATGTTTTTCTCATGCTAAATACTGCAATAGAGTACTGAATATAAATGGATAATTTGTGTGCTTGGCATTTAATCTAGTGGTTATAAACTATGAACTATTGCTAAAACATATCTGCTCTGCTCTGTCTGTCTAGCATAAACAATGATTGCATTTTTTTTTATACTGAGATTTTTGTCTTGTTCAGAGAATGCCCCACCAACTTACTTGAACTGCTATAATTTATTTTCACTAGAAATATAAAGTCAGGATATTTAAGTTAGATACACTTACTAATGCTATTAAAATTATTCTGGTTTCATATGGAGCTTTCTGAACAGGTAATTTAATGTTTTTTTCTGTACTACACTTTCTATACCTCATACTATAACCATATATAGATATCTATCTATATCTATATCTATATCTATATCTCTATCTCTATATCTATATCTATATCTATATCTATATCTATATCTATATCTATATCTATATCTATCATCTATATCTATCTCTATCTCTATCTCTATCTCTATCTCTATCTCTATCTCTATCTCATATCTATATCTATATCATCTATATCTATATCTATCTATATATATCATCTATATATATCTATATCTATATCATCTATATCATCTATATATCTATATCTATATCTATATCTATATCTATATCTATATCTCTAGGACAATAATACAATCCAAGAGAAATAATGCACACAACTATTATGAACACTAATTCAAGCAAAATACTGTGTTTAAGGTGACAATAGATTTTATGTTTCCTACTAGATTTCAGTGTATTCTGTGAAAATTTATTTTTTAAAGTGTTGTTTTCTCTGAAGGTTGAAGACTTGCATGTCGTAGGAAATCCACATTCCACTCTCTACATAATATTCAGGTGGTTGCCTAAGCCTTTTGTATTGCTTACTCAAATTTTTGGCTGAGGCAAGGGAATGAAGATGCTAAAAAAAGGAGGAGAAAAGAAATTTAAAGAGTAACAGTATGACATGTAAACTCGTGGGTGTTAAGGTTAGATAAATATTAGAATGTGAATGAGAGGATTGATTCTTACTTCTGAATGCTTCTTGTGGATGAGTGGGTACATTGCTGTATATGGTTTGATTTAAGCAAAAAGTACAGAGATTGCTTAAGTTTATTCAGTCTCCAGTTCAGTGACATGACTATTGGCCATCTTCCTAAAGTAATGGAAGATATGTGAAGAAAAGCAGTGTCAAGAAGGAGATGAGAGCACTAAAACAGAGAGGAGAGGAAAAGATCTGAAAGCTTCTGAAATCAGGGACAAAAGGTCTGTTAGCTCAGAATTGAGAGAAAAGAGGAGAACTCAAAATGCATCAAAACAGGAAAATTGAGGAAGAAGATGTAGAGTATAGAAAAAACTTAAAGAAAAATTAATGAGGAGAAAAGTAACCTAGCCAAACCAACGGGGCTAGGAAAAAATAACACCATGCATATAGAAAGGTGAATATGCTCACGGCCACAGGGACACAAAGAGCTAAAGAGTGGTGCTGATACTTATTTAAAAAAACCCAGGAATTTGTCTAATTTGAGATTAAAGATGAAGTATACACAATGTTTTCTTTAAAAGTTGGAAATTCCAAACATTTTACCTACTGAGACTGGTGCACCCAGAAGAAACTTTCATTCTGCATAATATTGTGGCAGACTGTAGGACTGTGGAAAATGCACTGCCACACGGTAAAGAGTGGGAAGATGGTAAATTGGTGGTAGTGGAAATGGAAAAAAGAGCTTTTTGTTGGACAGGACAGGTAGTTAATGCCACCTGGTTGCTGTACAAAGCCATGTGAAACTGGCTGGTGGGTTTGGACTTGTTTCTCATAAGACTCTGTTTATATCCCAAAAACCACTACTGCAGGTTGCACCAGTGAATAACAGCAGAGAGCAGGAGAAACGCCAATACTGAGGAAATGTTAACACTGGAAAGGTGCTGGTAAATGGAGCTATTCCACATCAGAGGAAGAATAAATGGCATCAAGAAATTTTTTTCAGATAACCTAAGTGAATGTAGTAGGTTTACTTATTCACTTGCAGCTATGTTTGTGCATGTGTACAGTTCACACAAAAACTATAAGCAAAACTTTTTCTGTTGTTAATAAGAAAGAAATTCAAAACTGCTGTGCATGATAGAAAATACCTTACAAAGTAATTGTTAAAAATAATTGCTATTTTCAAGGTTTTAACAGTTATATTAATTTTTAATAATAATTTACAGCATTGTGAAAGCCTTAATGCATCCTGTGGGTGCATAATTACATTTCACATTGGATAGCACTCCTATGAGTGATTGCAGTTAGAATAATGCTATTACTACAAGAAATGAGTGCTGTTCCCCAGGAATCAGGGAATATCCCTAAATGGAAAACAAAGAACTGAAAAAAAGAAGTGTTAAGATTTTCACCATTCTGGAGGAAGTCAGATTTGGGGCTCATGAAGTTGAAAAAAAATCTTGAATGATGAAACAGGTTTCTGCAGTGTCTCAGCTTCTTCAGAGGTATCTGTTGCAAATATTGACTTAAACTGTCTCTTTAGGTTTGTGTGACATGATTACATTCAGGATAAAATTAATATTGGTACTTGTCTTAAATAAAATAAACCAAAGCTGTGTTCTTGTGATCACATACTGGCTGCATTTAGACTTCATGTTCAGGCTGAAATTCACTCCTCAGACTTGCACAGAGCTGTTCAGTTTATGAGGAACCTAAGCTACCCTCAAAAGCTGCAATTAGCCTTTTTTGGAAGCAGAGCAACAGCCTGGATGTGTTATTTTCTTGTTCTGATATGGCAGTTCTGGCTTTGCATTCAACAGGACTTAATTTGCTCCAACGTCACTCTTGCCTAGAATTTGCTTTTTCCATTAAAGCTTGAGTGTAAATCTTTTGTGGTTGGAAAATAGTGAGTAACTTATGAAGAGTTTTCCATGAGAACAGATGCATGCTATGTTTATCTTGTCTTTGCCAGTGCACTAGTGAGCAGCTTTTTGTCCTGTCCAGAAACCTTTCAGTGAGTGGAGCGTCAATGATTTCAGTGCTGGCAGTGCCTTGTTAATGCCATGCAATGCATCTTAGGCCAACACAGAGCAGCTGTCACTTGCACAGGGTGAGCTTGTGACATCCTAATTTGTGAGGACAAGTTGAAAAATTATCAGACAACGTCTCCAAGGCTGAGATCTGACTGCTCCTCTCTAACCCTCCTCTCTGAAAAGATCACCCTGCCAAAGCTCACCCTTATACAGTGAGTTTATTTCCATTTATGTACAATTCCTGACAACTTATAAAACGGACATCCCTCTGTAAAGTTCTTTCTATTAGGATTTCAGTTGGGATCAAAAGCATGCTTTCAAATTCAATCTCATAACTTTTCATGCTTCCAATGCTTTGGTTCATGTTGTGGAGTGATTTCAGTGTGCATGAACTTGTTTGCTGATTGTCTCAAATGAAGCTAAACAGAAAGAAACTCACAGGAACACATTTAATGCATTCCAGCTGCAGGTAATGATTCATTCAGGTTACCAGACCATAACTCATTGAAATAAAACCCTTTGTGTAGTGTAGAAACTTCCCTGCAACATCAACTGCTTCTCTATGTAGATATGTTTTTATTAGTTCTCATTACTTGCTAATTTTGATGTAAGCAGTAAAAAAAACCCCAATTTTTAATACGGAAAAAAAAAGACTAAAGCTGGGAATCTGATCCTCAACTGAATGAGGAACAGAAAAGACAATGTTTGGAAAATCCATCTATATTTCTGAGAAAGATGGCTGCTGTGCACATTGAGTTCTTGTGGACACTTGATCTTCTTTTATATCTGCTGTTGTGTGTGCTGAGTTTGGAGTTCTCCACTGAAAAGGTGTTTCCTATAGGGGAATGCTGGATCAAATTCTAAATCTGAAGGATCAGGGAAAACATAAATATAATCTTTATCACATACACCCTTTTATTCTATTTTAACATTCTACATGGCCTAGGTCCATAATCTGCTGAAACTAATAAGGTTCTAGTATGAAACTCAAGAGTATTAAAAAATTAACAAAACAGAAACAAGAGAAAACCATCATAGCACTGGATAGTTCTGTGTTTAGTGGGGATCTCTGCTTGTGAGTTATTGAAATTCTCTTGGATGGACTTGTCAGCAACTGTGAGCATCTCATTAGTTGCAGTTTAATTGTTTTTCACCAGTTGTTGGTTTTCAATTTTTTGTTTTCTCCTATGGGAGAGGCAGATTTTATAATGACATCTGTGTGTACATGCTGGTTGTCACAGGTATTTGTTCCTACCTCAAGTTTCCACTTTTCTCCTTGTTCAGTTGTACATATCTGACACTTAAATACAAAACCTATATTGATTTATAGAGAATTATTTAGACTTTAGATGCAAGGAATTGCAATTTTTCAGAAGAAAGTTCATAACTAGTAGGAAGAATTAAGTTTCAGAATTACTTTGCCTTTTGAAAATTCACTTTCAATAAAACCCCATTGGTTTAAGGAATTAAGTGCCTCCAGTTAAGGCCTGGGGTTGAGTTTGTAAGGTCTGGACATCAATAGATGGATTTTTATAAAAACAATTGCAATATCTCAGTGTATTTCAAACAAAATAATTATATTCTTAATTCATTATTGAGTATATATTGTACAATACTCTTGAAAAATTGGTAAATAAGCAATGAAAAACATGAGAAGATATGAGAGTTTTCTCCCTGAGACAGGTTTTTATTGGGTTGTGTAATATGCATCCATGTAGACAGTATTAAAATAAACAAAGCTGGAATCAAATATCAGTTACTTAATGGACATTAAGATGAATCAAAAAGCCCAGAATTAAATTTTCAACTCCTATATCTGTATGGGAAATCTAAGATGATGTATTTACTAGAAATTACTAGTGCATTGCCAGAAAAATCTTGATTGCATTGTGCATAAAATAATGGTTATGTGTACTATGCAATGCTCTCCAGTCTAATTTATTCATGTTTATTCCTTATTTTTTAAATTTAAATCTCTCCACCACCTAAACTGAAAAATGACTATGTTCAAGACGAAGAAAAATCTCTTGTAAAGGTGCTTTGAATTTATTTAATGCAGGTTAGAACTTTAGGAGTGGAGATATAAACCTGACCTTACTCTTCTCTACAGTTCTCTCAGGGGTTTAGATAAAAATGTTCTCATCTTCAGTGGAAGATCAACTTCAAAATATTCCTTACTGCTCAGCAAAAAATATCTCCATATTATCAACCCTGTGTTGAGCACAAACCCAAACCACAGCCCCACACCAGCCACTGCAAAGAAAACCAACCCTACACTGGAAAAAATGAGCACATACAAACACCAAAATGAAGTTATAGATTGGGGTTACATCAAAGAAAGTTTCTTGAAATCTGCTTGCATGTGATAGATGTAAATTATTCTGAAATTCTATGGAAGAAAGTGTAAATAGAGTGCACTTGCCATTACACTAAGTGGTTAATAATATTAAACAATATTGTATATACAATATAATATTAAGAGATAAATCACTATTCCTTTACTGTTGGTTGTACCAAAATTTTAAAAAAAAATCGTATATTTTCAAATCAATATTTGCATTTAAGATTCCAAGAAAAGCTTTCACTGTTATTTTCCATCTGTGAAGAACTACTAGGGTATGACCTATTATTAGTAGCAGGTTTCTAGTCCCTTTCCCTTTTTTGTGGTATTATTTTTTGTGTTTTCAAACATTGTGATGGACAAACTTTTCCAAGTTCTTTCAAAAGTCTGTGTGGTTATTTGTGGTCTCATAGTATTGCAGAGTTTGGGGAATTTATTTTGTGGATGGTCCCAATTCTGTTGAGTTCCTCCTGAAGGAGGGGCAAAGAATTCTGCAGAAAACTTTTCCCTTGTGGACTTTGCAGTATGTGAAAATGTCAGAGCACAGACTTCAGATTCTCCCCCATCTCAAGGACTAAAGTGACACACAGTCATTTTTACCTGAACAAAGTAATCATCACTGTGTGGGGTGTTCTAAAGCACTCTGGAGCATTTTTTTAGAATTTGCAGCTGTGAGGAAAAGTAAAAATTCATATTAGTGTGTAGTTTTGAGTTTCAGCTGGAGCTAGAACTTATGATTTATCCTGGAATTTTTAAGGAAAAACAAACAAGATTTTATTCCAATGCCTGCTGAACAAATATGAGGCTGTCATTATTCTTCAATAAAATAAGCTAAATTAATTTCTAGTTGTTCTTTCCAAGAGAAACATGTGACAGGTAATTAAAACTAATTGAAACACCCTGTGATTATTCTTCCAACATGGCCATGCTGTTCTGAAACCTGGCTGACAGAAAATCTGATCCTAGTCGATTTAAAAAAAAAAAAAAATAAAGAAATAATATTGGCCTATTTAAACATGATTTTTTTTCTTATCATAGAGGAAAAAGGATTTTTAATATAGTTTCAACTCTACATATACAAGTTATTGAATACTCATAAAAAAGTCTGATTTTTTTTAAAAAAAGGTTGATATGCAAAAATACTGAAAAACCAATTCTGCTTCTGAGGCACTGCAAACAGATAATTTTAGAAGGGGTGTATAGCTGTGTTTAGCAGGGGCACATCTGTCACAGTTACTTATTTCTAAAATAAGTTTGGTTAGACCTTGTCTTTCTTGTCCATTTAGGCTTCAGAATCCAAGTCAATCCCACCTATCTTTAAGATCTAAACTAGAAGCTTAGTCTAAACTGAGTTTAACCTCTTCCAGGTGGTGATTCTTTCCATCTGACATCCTCTGAGCTCTTGAGGGAATGTCAGCATCTGATAGAGGCATGCTAATTACACAAATTGCAAGTCTAAGCAGGTGAGCAAGTAATCCAGGCCCCTGGTTTTAAGGGTATGGATAAAACAAAGTATTTTAAGGTTCTGCAGGCTGACCTGAAGGAAAGAAGAATGGGAAGGATGAGGTAGAAACAAGAAACTGGTTTGTTGTTTTAGATCTAGCTACTTATGACTGAGGCCAAAAGCTGGGTGACCTAGAAAAACAACACCTAAACCGTATAAAATACTTAAAAAAAAAAAGCATTTCTGTTGAAGCAGTGCCAGTGTGGCTCATTCAGACATTCTAACATTGCACCACAAAGTCCACAGCCTTGCTCTGATGTTCCATTTTTTGCCATGTTGGTAAGACAATGTGCCTGCTAAGGAGTTGTGTTCACACAGATTAGCTGTGACTGTGGAAGCAGCCTACACAGATTTGTATTGATGATATTGAAAAAATTTTCTCACAAAGTGCTTCCTTTTCCCTCAAATAAACTGGTAATCAGCAGAAGTTTATTTTATGAGCTCACAAATACCAAAGCTTGAATCCCATATATATATATATATATATTTATTTACATATTATATATATTTTTTTATATATACTTATAATTCTATAGCAACTGTCAGCCAGTCAGCTTCCATTTTCCATTTTTACTGCAGGAAAAGCATGGCATGATTTGCTTCACCTTGGTCAATTTAGGCACATAGGGACTTACACTGGCTTTATCCAGTGGGTCCACAGCAGTGGAAGAAGATCCTCACCATAAAGTTGTTTCTGTTGTATCCCTCCCTCTTGTATTTGGAAAGGCAGTGATATATAACATATAATATAAAACATATATAATAAATATATAATATATAATATAGAATATAGAATACAGAATATATATTATATAATATAGAATATAGAATGTATTATATTACATATATTATATATTATATTACATATAATATATAATATATTACATATATTATATTACATATAATATAATATAATCTTCTTTAGAGATTCTCTGCACAAGCAATGATATAAGGTCATGCTGCATCTAATTCTACATCTGGATGGCTAAAATCTGCCATTGAGACCTTGCTGGGAGGATGTCACATACTGAGAGTTTCAGCAGTGTTGTATCACTGTCCTTTTCTCACTTACTTTGTCTTTCCATTTTAAAGGTTTTACTAAGTGAGTGGTGCAGGCAGAATTTCAATTACTCATCGATGGTGGGGCACCTGTGGTCATCCCAGCACATGAAAAAAGTAGTCAGCTTTCATATTTATAGTGAAAGTGTCTTTTTTTTTTGTGAATGACTCACTAAAAGTGGAGGCTGGCTGTAACAAAAATACATATGGTTCCCATGGCTCATTCAGGCAAAAGTGTGAATTAATTTTGCTAAAATGTTGTTTATAACTATACTGTACTTCTAAACAACAGTTCTGTGAAATCCACTTTGCTGTTACGTGTAGGCAAAGCAGACGAGAAACTTCTGTGCTAGATGACAGAATAACCTTTCCCCTGAATTAATTTCAGAAATCTGGCATTGGTTTCATTGCCTAACATTTATCTTGCATTTAAACTTTAAAAACTGAAATTCTTTATGTCTGTTTGGTAACTGAATAGCCAGAGCAGATTGAGCCATGCTGTCCTATGTGATGTTTGGCACAAAGCATGTTTTCAAAGAGGTGTTACCTTCTTGGACCAATGAGCCTTTTCTATTCTGTTTTGCATGAACTACCCTGTATAAATGTAGTAATACTGAACAAGTTTAGGCCACAGTGGACATGTCTGAACAAGCCATGGCCAATATTCCTCCTTGGACTCTAAGGATGAAAATCAGGTGATGACTTGTCTCACTCTTATATGGCATCTCACTAAAGCATTTTCACAAAAATATTTTGGAGTGAAGGAATTCATTGAAACTACATATTGTGAAATACTGAATTTCCTAAATTCAGTTATACAAACATGGATAAAATTTTAAAAGTGAGATAAGTAAGAAGAGTTGCTTATCTGAGCCATTAGCAGTGTTCTGTAAACTAGTTTTCAGTAACAAAAGCTGTTGGGTAAATTAGTGTCTGTTTAACATTGCTGAAGTTAATATTTTTAAAGTTCTCTGTACAGAGAATGTTTGTTTTCCAAGGAAATATGCATCTGAGGTGATGGTAGATGTGAGCTTCAGACTTAATAGATCTCAAAGATCTGTTGGAAAGAACTTTATGCTGATTGAGTGGGTGTATACATTTGTAATAACCAAAAAAAAAAAAAAAAAAAAAGAAGAAAAATAATTTCTTGTAGAAAAAAGCTTTTGGTTATAAATGATGTGTATCGTGGCATGAAGTTTAACTTCACGTAGAAGTTTAATCAGTCAATTCTTTGGTACCAGGGCTGGTGGGTATCTAAGTTAGAAAACAACTTTTCCTTGAATTATTTGGCATATTTTCCTTTCAATTTTGAGAGTTGGAAATTTATGTGCTACAGCAAGTCTGTGATATGCCAATATAAAATTCACCATAAAGATGCAATCTGATGGTAGTTTGCAGATCCCCAGAACCTAATGTAAAGTGACAAAGAAGAGCAAATTTTTACTTCCTACCTGCTGTGAACAAATATATTTTCAATAACCTATGGAAGCCTTAAATAGACTGAAGTATTTTTAATTTTCTGTCGAGAAGACTTGCAGTTTTTTAAATGTTACCAAAAAGTTCATTCACTCCTTGGTTCTTCTGTTGCTCTTCGGAAGAAATTGATTAAAATGTTATTTTAAAATATTGAAAATGGACTTTCTAGTTACCCCTGCAAGCAATTTGAAGTTAATGGGTTCTGTGTGATCTTTCTTAATTTTCCTGCTAATTAAATGTGAAGCACAGTGTTGTAAATACAGCCAGTGAAAATGGCATGCCATAATGTACAGCTTTGGAAATGCTCTGATAGTGCATTTAGTTTAGTTCATTGAGAAAAAAATTAAAGATTTTTTTGAATGTATACTCAAACTGCAATTTTTTTCAAAGGAATGGAGACAGAAGAGAGCATATTTTCAAAAGGCTCTGCAACACAGATTCACAAAAAATAGGTCAGATGTCTGCTCCTTGAATTCTGTCTAGCTCTGTAAGTCAAAAGTACTTTGGATTCAAGGTTTGTTTATGGTGAATCTGGCAAGCTGTAGTGAGACTGCTGGAAGAAAGACCAACAGAGAATGTGAAGACAATTAATAAAATTTTTTTATATAGGACAGTGTTCTAGGAGGCTGTAAAGCTTTCCTGAAATGCCCCTTGAACTTTATTTCTTGCATATTATAGGAGTACAAAATCCTTTATATTTAGCAGAGGCACCAGTCAGACTGACAAGATGTTCTGCAAATCATGCTGATGAAGAAATATTCCATTATTTCTCTGTAACAATTAAAACACCTCCTTTATCTTTGTTTGTTTCTCCTCATTATAGGTCATACCCCTTATTTGTCACAAAGGTCTTTATTGCTCTTAAATATTGCATTTGCTAAGCTCATCTAAGGAAAATAATTAATGCCTGTGTACTGGAAGTACTGAAACCAGTCAAAAATATTTGTACTTCTTGATGCATTGTGCTTTAATACAATCAGTATTTTATATATCTTCCATTGCCAACTCTTGCAAACACTAAGAGCAATGAGGACTAAAATTTTACCAAAGAAAGGGTAATTCTTTCAAGGTAATATTCTGATATAACCATAAGGAGAGCTGTGCAAAACCAGAGATACATGCAGTGAGGGGTTGCTGGTTATCAGGACAATCCTTCTATTGGTGTGCAAAATAATAAATCTAGGAAGGAAATTGTATATACATATTCATGGCTGCCAGCTTTGGACCACATGTAATCATTATTAGTCCACAATGCAGATATTTCTACTTTTGATCTAGTTTCTGAATATCTGAACATGAACTTCTGAATAGCTTTTATGCAGTTCCACTAGAATTGAAGATTTGGAAATGCAAATTACTTAAATGGATGAACAGGAGGTTTTTTTTTTTTTTTTTGTTTTTTTTATTTTTTTATTTCTTTGTCCTGAAGTGTCATGTGCAATTTGTTCTGTCTCACTATATATATGCATAGTTGGAGTCTTTCACTGCCACTTTGATTCCTTTTTTTTCTTTTTTTCATCAGTTTTGTGGCCATACAGATGCAACTGTCTTCTTTCATTTGACAGCCATTAAATTATGTGCATAATCTATAAATAAAGCTGGTCCCCTCATCTTTATTGCTTTTTTGATCTGGACTAAACACAGAAGGGCAATATTGGTGGAAGAATTAATAGCAATTTCTGCAGCCCACCTCCCTTAATTAATTATGTCAAAAGCTGCAGTAAGAACTCTGAAGACCATTCTTTCTTGAAGCCTCTTGTCTTAAAAAAAGGTTTATATTGTGTGATGCTTAGAGCACTGAAGTGTTGCTCAGTTTAGCTCTTTAGATAAACTGACACTAATTTTGTCAGACTGATGGTCAAGTTTTCACAACTTCTGTCCTTTCTGCAAAGCAAAATCAAAATTCTTACAATGTGCAAAGCAAAATGTCATATTACAAGGTTGTAGCTGGGTCTATTTTAATTCATGAAGTAAATTTTTTAGAAGCCTTAGGAGAATATTGCAGTGTTCAAGACCAAACAGCAGAATAACCCCAAGCAAGTACTGACCTCTCTGCTCTTGAGTAATGAGCAAAATTAATCTTTGCAGTCTTGTTCAACAGTTATTTATCATCAGGGTGTATTATCTAAATCATTAGAACTATTCTTGCACTGCAGTTCTGGTACTGGTCCAGATTTTCTTGGATCATAGGACATATTTTGATTCTGGAAATTCAGTAATAGAGTTATGTTGATACTAATTTTTTTTCTAAGATCCTTTATTGTGCATTCAATTTTTTTGCAGTTTTAAAAGTGAAGCAGAAAATCTCTTGCTAAAGAGCTGCATCTGAATTATAAAGATACACATTGGAAATTGCCTCAAGTCTGTGGATTCCTGAACTTTGTCTTTGTTTCACTGTGACACGGTTTTTTTTAAGGTCTCAATCTCTGATGTTCTAACATGTAATCTTCTTGTCTTTTATATAAAACCAAGCCCATGCAGCCACCATTCCACTGTGCCTGAGTTCAAAATGTGCAATATGCTGTGCTGGACATGATCCTAGGTAAGGAATTTTTTCTGGAGTGCACCTGTACATATTCCTTTCTTTTATATTCCTATATTCTTGTTTCTTTTCTTTATAGTTCTTGGTACATTATAAAATGTGCACTATAAAACTCAATAGAAACTGGAATTTTTTGAAGATACCAGTCAGGCTGATTTTCCTGAGTCTTAGACCACTCTTGCCACTGCTTCAGTCCAACCAAGCCATTCAGACAACTCCTTTTATTTTGGCTGTTACCTGTATCAAGCCTGTTACTCTTCCCCACAATTAAGGCTAACATTGCTCATTTCAATCTGAATGGGATTAATAAGATTTGACAATATTTGAGTATAAATTAAATGCACCAAAGGATAATGTATATTTAATGCCCTCAATGAGAAATATAAGACTGGCCTTATTGATGAAAAGAAATGCAAAATTTTAAGTCTATCAAACTTAATGATAATTAAAGCATCTCATTTCAGCAGTCTTTCATCAGTTATAGAGAACAGGAATATATCCACTAGCTTTCAGCAATGTGTTATTTTAAGCAGTACTTCCTGTATTTTATGTAAATCCTTAAAGGAAAACCCCTCTGGCAGTTTTGAATTAAGATTTCTGAGGGTAACTGTACCTTCCTCAAATCTTGTTCTGAATTATGCAACCTAAAAAGAGAAAATAAGTTGTTCTCTTGAGTGGAGGCTGGATTGACAGTTCTTAAACTGGCCATATTGAAACTCTTGCCATATTGAAAATATTGTAAGTGCCATGCCCTGCAGTCTCATGATTTGTAGGATAACAGCAAGATTTTTTTGTGTAGGTTAAAATTATTTTTAAAAAGAGAAAACACAAGATTTTTCTGTATTTGAGAAGCCCCAAAATTACAAAATATGACCCACAGTAGAAGAAAGTTGATTTTTGCCTTCTTCATGGATGGGATGGCACTGGGTATCACCAACAGTGAAGCTCAGAGAATCAGGCTTTTACTGCCTCTGTGCAATGTTGCATTTAGAACCTTGCTGTTGGGCATTGCAGAGGGAATTTCAGCTACCATGCTGCTGTGCTTTGATGGCTAAAATGTGAGATACTCTTATCTTTATTGCTTCAATGAGATTGTTCCAGATGAAAATCATGTGAGTATCATGGTCTGTCTCAAGGCAGAGATCCTGGATGAGCAGAGACATTACAGTTCCAGCATTAAAATGTCCTGGTCTTAAAGATTATTTAGAGCAGCTGGATGAATATGCAAAAGGAAGAAAAAAAGGGGGGAAAAAGCAAAGGACATTAATTTGGTTTATAATAGAGTAGTGGTCAAGTGTCTTTTGATAAGCCACATATTAGATGTTGTGTTTCACATCAGGATTGTCAATATGTGGTCTGTTAACAGGGAGTAATTGTCACATGTATATGGTCATATTTGTATTTATCAGCACTTGCACTGCCAATCTGGTACAGCACAGCAGAGAGATTTTATGCTCTTTCTGTAGCAAACAAACTGATTTTAAGCCAGTGAAAATTCACTGTAAAACTCAAGTTATGAGCTAAAAACTATTGACCTGCTTTATTCTACGAATAATTATAAATAAGAGTTTGTTAGAGAAAATGATCATTGTATGGGGAATGCTTTTAAAATAGACATCAAGTCGTTTATAATTCTTTGAGAGCTGATTTACAGTCTATAAGAAACAGTGTGTTTAACATAGTAATTATATTCATGTGTTGTATATGAAGAGGGAATGTCATATCTCAGCTACACATTTTCATGTTCATGCTTACATTCAAGACAATTTATAATTTTGGAGCATGAGGCCATTAGATTTTATCTGATTCATTGTAGTCCACTCCTATCCCTTAGGAAATATTCTCTGTGTGTACACTCTGCAGAGAAATAGTCTCTATTACAGTTAACCCTTTAAATGATTAGATTTCTATATTTGCTGCCTGGTTTGGACACGACAACAATCCCCATATTCTTGCTGCTCCTGCTGGGCTGGATTTTTATTTGTACTCAAACAGTTGATTGCAAGTAACAAATGCCAAAAGCATTTTGTATGATTTCAGGTTTCTGCCAACAGAGGCTGGCCTTGTTTAGTTCTCTGGAAATGGCTGCAGGGTATAATTGAATGTTTGCAGACAGTTGAGTCAGCGTGCTGGAAAAACAGTCTAAGGAAAGTAGAGAACACTGGAAAGTGAAATATTTCCTACAGGATTACACTATCAATTATATTCATCTTCATTCCAGCATATTGTTATCAAGCTACGTTTTTATTTTCATATATTTCTATAGTAAATATAAAAATATTTACTTATTTTTACTTGATGTAGGAAATTTTCTATCATTTGTAGGCTGAGGGGCTTGTTAATTAATAAAGGGAAAGCTTATCACCAAGCATGATCTTTCCTTGGAGAAAATATATTACTGAGCTATGTGTGACCTTTTGCTGCTTTTTAATGATCACTCTACTCTCAGCTGGGTTTGCAGGACACAAGAAAGTATCTGAATGATTTTTCTTCTTTATGTAGAACTGAAGTTGGACTCAGAGTCGTCCAGCAAAGTCATATATGTCCAGATCTTGTCACAAATTATTTTCCTTTATTTCATCTCAAAACTGCCTTTTTATTTTCCTTTGTTTTCAATTTTTGTTTTCTTTTGCTTTTTTTCATTTTTTATAAAAAAATAAATATTTTTCCCTTTCCTGCCTATTTCCTCATTCCATTTTTTCAAACATCCTCTAGCTTTACTTTCTTTAATTCTCTCCAGGTCAAGACTGTCCAACCTCCCTATTGAAAAAGTAAGGTGGCAGTAATTAACACTATGTAATGATATCACCTTTACAGTGTTAATTCTACTAGATCTGTTTTCTGTCCCCCTTGTTTGCATGTTCAGTTTATTTTTTTTTTGGTCATTGTTAGTTCTTTGGATTAAGGACTAGCTTCTTATTGTCTTTTGTTGCACTACAATACAATACACTACAACATACACTAAAATATAATGTATACACTACAATAATTCTCCAGTTGAATTAATCAAGAACAGAATTAAAAAATAATAATATACACTATCAGGAGTAAGATGTCAGGGAAAAATTACTGTTAATCCTCAATTAGTCACCTGCCAAACAGTAAATTGGAAACATTTAAGACAATGAGGACAGTAAATTGCAATATTTCCTAGTTAGTTTTCTAGATATTTCCCTGATTTTTTAGTGTATTTCAGAACTATCTAGTTGCTTACTGTTGAAAAATTGGTTTCTTTTTGCTGAAATAAGCATGTTCCTCTTCCCCATTGATTTTTTTTTCTTATTTTTTTCTCAATTTTCTGAATCATTGTAGAAATAAGAGTTGTTTTCTCTACTTTTGAGGAAAATTGAGGCTCTGATACATCCCATTTGAAGGCATTGCAGGAGGTGAGAAGTATCTGTATCCCTATGGAATAAATACATTGTGCAGTGTTACTGGAATTAATTTCCTTTAACACAGAGCTAGAAAAGTTGATATAGTGCTTGAGAGAGCTTTCCAAGTCATATGACAAATAAAAGAATATTCTATAAATTCTGTTACTTCTGATAAAATTAGTGAGAGATACAGATGCTGTTTCTGGAAAAAAATCAGCCTAAACTTCATGGGCATTTGTCATTTTACACTTTAAAGAGAAGATTGGTGGATTTACACTCTTGGACACATTAAAATTGAATTTATTCCCCAACTTCCACTGGTTCCATTGAAATTCCAGCCTGAGAAAACAATCTTCCACCAGCAGAAGACAGAATGGAGCCAAATTTAGTCCACTCTGACATCTGTATTGGCTTAAACAGGAGATAACCATATGACTTTTTGGTCTACTAGTGATGCCATAGAATCACAGCTAAGAGAATCCCTTCTGACTAAAGAAACTGCTGTTCTTTTGTTTTTCATTGCAAAAGATTGTGCTAGTTGCCAGGTTGAACTTTTTTAGAGATTCATGGTAAAATCACGTTTTTATGCTTTCACCATTCAATGAAATGAGATGCTGCCATTTGCTTTTCTAGCTCGTGTTTACAAACACAAATAATATTTAGAAATCAAAGCTCCAGAGAGGTTGTTTCAACTTGAAGCCCTGTTGAAAGGTAGATGTATTAATTCCAGCCCAGGGCTGTGCTGTTTTCGTGCTGGGGCTGGCTCATGCTCTGGCACATCTCAGCTGGGGCAGGGTGCACATGGAGCTGTCTGCACCCATCCAGCAAGGCACATCCATGAGACCTCTGTGAGACAGCAAACAGGAGTCTATTTTTGCATTAGGAGAAAACACTTAAACTGATTCTTAAGTCAAGCCAAGCATAAAAGTGATTTAAAAAGTTTGAAAGTGACTGGCAGAGAATAAGAAACTGCAGTGCTGGAACTTTTTTATTGCTGCACATGAAGCAAGGCTATCCTTTTCTCATGTATAATTTGCTGTTTTGTGAGAGCAACTAGCAAGGCAAGTATTTCTAAGCAAATGTACATTGATATGTTTCACAGTTTTGGAAATAAATTCAAGAGATTTTTTTAAAAATTGGTTTTAAGTATGTTTATCATATGTTACAGAGATGTTCCATTTTGAACCTATTTCCATGAGTAATTAGTGATAAAAAACAAGGCTTTAAAAAGTTTTTGCTGTTGGTTAAGGGTGCTGGTTGTTCATCACTACTGTTTTCCTGTATATCTGGGAGCTCCTGAAGTATATGTTGCTGATGAATATTCTTTTCTTGACATATTTCCCTTTATTGAACTAAAAAATACGAAGTGTCAAAATTCACCAGCCATTTCTAGAAATGGTGAGGATATTTCACTTGTTGCAAAGTATTCCCAACATTAATGCCATTTAATGTGCATTGTGCCATCCTGTGTATCCACAGGAGTCCACAATTCTGTGAAATTCATAAAGAATGAGGCTCAATGAAATCAATGAAATGATGTGTGGCCTTCTATTTCCCATGACTCAACACATCAATGCCTTCATGAAGGGAAATAAAAAAATGAAATGAAGACTAAGAATAGATTTTTACCTGTTCTCCCTGTGTATCACAGGCACCTTTCACTGAGGTTTCTTCTCCCATTTGACTGTTTTTGCTACACCCTTGACACGACCATTATATTCTGCAGCATTTCAAACTGTCATAAAAACCCATTCAAGCAGAAAATTTACCATTAGAGGCACATGCCTTGGTTTATTTTAGGGAAAAGTATGAACAGTTCTAGGTCTACATATAAATTTTTTTGTCTAGAGGCCATTTTTATACTCAAGTTACAATAAAGGCTCAAAATAGATCAGAAATATGATGTCAGCTTGCAGGATCAGTTGGCAATCAGGCACACCAACTTAACATTTCTTTGAAAGAGTGACAGTGAATTCAGGCTTTCTTTAAAAAGTGAGCTGTGACCTACTGCCAGGTAGGATATGTGGACTTCATTTTTTCCTATGTCTCCTTTCCTTTCAATTTTTATTTTTCCTTCTTTTGTTCACCTTGGCTGAATTAATAAAAATGTCTTAGCGTGAGATGATGCTTCAAAATGAGAAGAAAGGCATTTTTATTATTTAATTTGAATGTTTTACATTGCTGCTTTGTCCTCAAGACTACTTAAAACAAACCAAACATGACAATATGGCCTCATCTTCTGTCCCAGAAGAAGCAGAATAAAAAGTAGGGAAGGCATGAATCATCCTTGAAATGGAATTGTTTCAGTGACAATCTGAAAAATTACTAATAATATAATAATTAAATGTAAATTACTGATTAAATTAGAAGTATGTGAAGTTGGAATGGACCAAGGGTTTTTATGTAGATTCCTGCCTCTCCCAGGGCAACAACACACATATGTTTATTGTAACAGATTTTTGTGTAAAGCACTCCAATAATTAAAGCCTTTCCATAAATGTTACAAGTCCACACAAAAATTCATTTATGTTTTATATCTTTCTAATATTAAAAGTTTTACACAGAAAAATTAATTTTAATCTAATATCACTGGCTGTAATTTAAGTCCTTGATTTTTTTTTCTCCTTAATTATATATAAAAAACACTTTTAAGCCTTCTTTTTCTAGCAGTCTTTCATATTTTTAAAATTGCTATTGTATGTTGTACTTCGGTTTTATCTTCCCTGGATCAAACCATCACACTCTTTTCAGTCTTTACTCACAATTTCTGACTCCTGCCCTTTTAATACTTTTTGTCTTTTTTATCCTCCTTTGGATTGGATTTTCTCTAATTGATTATTTCCCATAGCCAGTTACAGAATTTTAGGCAGTACCCTTCCAGAATCAACCAGAAGAAACAAATTCCTTTCTCAGCCTTACAAAGAGAGATTCCCCTTTCATTTTCATTATATGGTTTGATTTTTTTTTTCTTGTAGCCTGATCTGGTTGATATGTGTTCAGATTAATTGCTTGAACCCCAGATTCTCTTCTGAGGTCCCTAAAAGCCTCAGTAGTGACATGTTTTTTTTTCTTTTGTCTTACATTTATATAGTTGATCAGTTTATTCTATGTGTGATACTTTGGTCATGTCTCCTCAGGGCACTTATTTAATCAAGATGATTCTGAGTTCTCACCATGGCCTTAGGAGAGCCAGCAGGCTCTTCCAGCTTTATTTTTGTCTTCAAGTTTAATAGGAACTCTGCTGACCTGCCTCATCTTGGATGAACTGGCATAGCCAGGAATTTTTTTTCCATATTACTTAAAATTCATGCCAACTTGTGATCATCACTTATTAAAGGACTCTAAATCAGTCAGTAAACACCAAAATTTTTTTTAAAGACTGCAGTAGCCATGCCTCACAGCCTGGATATCTTACTTTTTTAAGCTGTCCAGAAGCCTCTGTTTTGAGCTCTTTGTCAGGTGGAATGAATCCTGTACTTCAGATCAAATCATACTCCTGAAACAACATATTAGTATTGGCACCTTGATAGCAAAAATTGATATTTCATCAGTCTAGCACTGTAGGAATACTGGACTGGGTGGGAGCTTTGAGAAACTGGCAGCAGGAGTGAGAGATGTGTGTTTGTTTCTGGCTTCTCCCAGAACCTGGCAGCCACTGGCTGAACAGAACAGTGCCAACTAATGCAGCATTTTTGGTGAAATACTGGGATATTTGTGAGTGAGACAATGGTTAATAGCACAAGTGAAGATTTACACTTTGTTTTCTCCCCCCACCCTGTATTTCTGTGTAGGAAGAGATGATTGAGGGGATCTCACCAATGAATACAATTATCTTAAGGACAGGTGTCAAGAGAGTGGAGCCAAACTCTTTCCAGGCAGGAAAAGTCCCAAGGGCAATAGTCACACAGCAAAGCACAGAAAGTTCCCTCTGAATATGAAAAAAAAATAAATATTCTTTGCTTTGACAGCAACGGAGCAGTGGAACAGAGAGGTTGTGGAGTGTCCTCTGCAGAAATTCAGAGCCTGGACACAACCTGCTCTAGGTGAGCCTGCTTTTCCAAGGGGTTAGACCAGAAGATTTACAGAGATCCCTTTCAACCCCAGCTGTTCTGTGATCCTGTGGTATGGCAGCAATAGCTGACCAGTCAAAGTGTTTTATAAATGCTGATTGAAGCCACAGATATTGCTGTGATCACCCCAAACTCTAATAAATAAAAAGAGTGGATGTAAACAGGCAGAGATCAAAAAATCAAAGCTTATGACCTAGACTGTGAACCAGCTGCTGATTAAATCAATGCTCTCAAAATACTGGAAGTGTGGGAGCATTTAATACAAATATGAGTGCTACCTTTCATCTCTGTGTGTTCTTTTAGAGTGGCTACAAGAAAGTTCAAGGACAGAGTAGTAAAGCTGAAATAATATTGAAAGCAGCTGATTGTCAAGGGACTCTTGCAATAAAAATACAATGTGTATTTTATTGTGAATTGTGGTTTATTATTTAATCTTTAAGTCTTTGCCTTTCACTCCAATTTTTACTCCAATCATCCTTTAATTTTCTTCCTTCATAGCATCACCCACCAATGTCACTGTGTGTTCTCCCACAGGAATCTGAGACAGGGTGAGCTGTCAGGAAAGGACATGAAATGCTGATTAATGCTCTGGGTGTACAACTAGACTGTTGTCCTCTTGGTATTGATCATATTTTGTGGATGCCTCTTTTGGAGCACATCTACTGCCATAACTATTGTATCTTTGTGTTTCTTGAATAAATATTGGTCATGCTCCCTTGAATATCCCCCTGATCCCTTTTTAAAGATATAAGAATAAGGGGGATCCCAAGATCAGCTGTTTGTAAAAACTGATGTACAACAGTTTTGGGAGACACACATAAGGCTTGCTAGCAAGGATAAAAAATATCTTGTTTTCTTAGTGCTACTTTTCCTTTCCCAAAGTCTATGAAAAGATGGTTTTAAAGCTGTTACACGATTTTGGTTGGATTTTCCTTGCCTGTAATTGCTAAATGCCTGTTGACATCTGGGTTTCCAATGTCTTGTTTGTCTCAGAACATTCCAGGGTGCTACATTAATTCTGCCATCTTATATGAGAAACAGCAAATCTCAAGTCTTAACCTCCATTTCATCAACTCCTTGATGTGGTCTGCATGGCATTACATAATCATGGAAATAGGTCCCAGGCCATCTTCTGAAAAAAAAATGTCAGCTGCACTGTGAGCTCAAAACTTTTTTCTTTGTCAGGGATGTGTTTGTAGGATACAGTGAAATTATTTATACAGAAAATTTGGGCTGCAAAAACGGTATGCAGGTAGCTTATATCTATCTCTAGCTTATATCTGCACTCTCAGCCAGGACATTGATGCTGTTCATGGTGTGTCCTCAAATCCTGCAAGAGGGATGTGCTCTGAGTGATGTGCTGCTTTTTTTTTGTAATGAAGCACAATGATAAGTAGCAGAAATGCAATTTACACCCGTCTTCTTTGAAATAACACTGTAACTTTTAGACACATTTCTATTCTGTGAAAAAATAGGATACATCTAGCTTTCCTAAAACACTAGGACCCCTAGATTATATTAAATTCTGTCATTTTCAACATAAGTAATTTGTCTTAAGATTCCTTCTTCTTAATTAGGTGGATGGCTGAGTGTTCTCTCCTGGAACTGTAAGTTACAGAGAGAGATTTCATCAATGATTAGTTAAAAAGCTTGTCTGCATTTGGAAAGCTTGCTGCTAAATGAACAAAAAAGAACAATTACAACTCTCCTCTGTTATAGAAGGTGTGCATAGTTTATGGCTTGTTTCTTGCTCTTTCTTTTTTGCCTTTATATGTTGAACTTGTTCTCAGAAGAGAATAAATTGATAGGACTTCTGCTATTTCAGTTTTTCATTATAAAAATCATAGCAAAAAATAGTGGGGTTTTTTTTTAATTGTTTTTGTTTTCATATTTTGTTCTGTTATATTCCTGGCTAACTTGTAGCCTTTGATATATGACTTGGTTTAGAGTAGTCTGAGCAGTATTTCTGGGGTTTCACTAAAGGACTTGGATGGAAGAGTTAATACTTTTGAGGCCTTAGTGTGGATGCAGATGGCTCCACTCTGCAATCTTGGCTTATGCAGGATAAAGGACCAACAGTGGTGATCATTTCTGTAAAAAGATCCTATTGATTCCCCCATTTCCTGAAGGTGTATTGATCCCTCGGGGAATAAGTGCTTTAAAATTTGCTGATCTAGGGTTGTAAGTGTCTTAAGAAATTTATAGGAAATACAAATATACAAATCACCAGCATCATTAGAACTAGTTCCTAAATGATATATATTCACTCTTCTTCATGGGAGAGGAAGAAGGGATTTTGGGGGAAAATCTTTGTCTCCTTGTTTAGAAAAAAAAATCTTTAAAATTTATTGAAAGTTTCTTTGGAGTAGAATGAAGTGAGGAGGATCTGATGCTATTCCTTGTGTGCTGTCTTAAGACAGTTCATCATGGCTATATTCATGTAACTATGCTTGTTTGTTTTTTGATTGTTTCTATGCTTGACCCTATCCCTTTCCTTGTTTGAAACCCTCAGGATTTTAGTTCATTCTTTGTCTTAGGACAAGATGTTTGGGGTAGATGTTATGTGTTGCATTTTGGCTATAGGATAGCAGTGAAAAGGATAATGCAACAAAGCTCTTTGTGTCGTGGAGAAGCAAAAGAGAGCTTTATTTAAAGAAACACTGCAGTTGTATGGGGTAGCTTGCAATACAGAATAGAAAAGGCTCATTGGTCCAAGAAGGCAACACCTCTTTGAAAACATGCTTTCTGCAAAATATCATGTTTCTCAGGCGCCCTGAAGGTGCATAATCATTGCTATAATTTCTTGTCCTTGAGCAGCCTGAGAAACCCAAGGCTTCAAGGCTGCTTTTCCCCTGGCTCCCAGCAGTATCCAACGACAGTTAATAGCTCTAAATTTTGCCTGTCTTGAAGAAACAGGCATAGCCTCAGTCCACTGCCCTATTACTTTTGTGTTTAATGGAGAGATTTGCACGTCCAAAAAGCAAATTATCCCACCTAATCTGAACACCTCCTAGAGCTATCTGTCCCTGTTAGGAACCTGACAGCCCAGACTAGCAGAGAGGATGTCCAGTTAGGCAAAAGTCACTGGGCATTTTCAAAATAATATTTTTGTTATAATGCACCATCTCTTTCGTCCCCAATAAATGGTGCCTCGTCTGCAAACACAGGGTGAAACTATTTTCCTGAATCTAAAGAATACTTGTTTAGTGATTCTCCCAGATTTTTGCCTAGATGATAGTGAAATTTTTCAATTCTGTCGGTGATACTGGAGTCACTATGTCATTGGATACTGCTGGGAGCCAGGGAAAAAGCAGCCTTGAAGCCTTGGGTTTCTCAGGCTGCACAAGGACAGGAAATTATAACATTGATTATGCACCTGCTGGAGATGTGAGAGATTTGATGTTTTGCAGAAAGCATGTTTTCAAAGAGGTGTTGCCTTCCTGGACCAATAAGCCTTTTCTATTCTGTTTTGCACGAACTAACCTATATAAAAGTGTAGTGCTTCTTTAAAAAAAGCTCACTTTTGCTTTTTCATTACACAATGAACTGTTGCATTAGCCTTTCCACCCCTCCTATACCCAAAATGCAACATCACTAAGTTCTTTAATTTGGTTTTTCCACAGACAAGCTAGCAGCTGAGGCTCTGTGTGCTAGTGAGCCTCTCCTCTCTCTGCTGGATGTGTAGGGCAATGTACTGCAAGTGCAGCTCTCGTTCTTTCCCCACCTTGAGGAGGGAGGTCAGTGTGTGCTTGTCATTGCCGTGCAGGCATCACCAAAGAGTGCCGTGCGTGATGGTGGCTCCTGAAGCAAAACAGAAGGTGCTCTATTTTTAGTCTGCTCTTGGTCAGTTGCTGCACTCCACGAAAGATCCAGATGCAAGGCTCCCTACAGGCAGCTGAATCTGGCTGTCAACACTAGCTCATATGCTCACGTTGCTGCATTTAGCGTTACAGTGGGTTCCGGAGAAAAAATGCTTAAAAAAACACCAAGTGCACAGTTTGTAAGTGTTTATTTAGCAGAAGCCTAAGAGGCTATGTGTTGCACACTAGCATATAGTCAAGTGATGGTGACAGCTCACAGGCTGCCTCACTGCCAGGAAGCTTCTTTAAAATCTCACCTGTTAAAAATCAAGCTGTTATGTTTGAAAGAAAGTGAAAGAAATTAGTGTTAAACTGTTTTTAAACTGATATGTGTATCATGTGTTTTGTTAAAATAATTTTTAAAAAGGCTCAGTGTGATGGATGAATGGTCTTTTTGCAGTTTCCAGAATTACTGGATGGAAAGTGAAGCGCTGACTCTGAGCTACCTACCTTCAGTACTGATTTAATAGTTATTTCTTCCAGTAATGTTCTTTATTGCTCACCCTATCCAAAATTAAAGTAACATTCTCTGCCTCAAGGCCAAAGAAATTAGTGGAAAATGTCCTAAATCCTATCTCTTCCTGGGGAGTCACACTAAATCAGACATTTTAGCAGGTGGGTGTTCAAGAATGAATTAGCCATTCATGTCAGACACCATAGAAGGCCAAAAAAATGAGTCATCTGCTCAAAGGAATGGCTCTGATCTTCCCATCACTCCAGTGGCTGCTACCTTTGCACCAGCTATCCCCTTCCCAGCCTTCTCACTGTTTACTGAAGAACAGACAAATCTCATCCCATTCTGAACCCATTTTTGTGATCATTTCTGGAGGGCAGCCTAGGGAATCCTCATCTCAGGTTCATTTCTATCCATGTCTTTTCACTTACTAGTAGCTTTCTAATTTTTTGTCTGATTGGAATGTGACCTTTGGTAAACTAACAGTGATTTTTCAGTTCAGCCAACCATTTCAACACCCTCGTGTGAATCTCATCCAGCCCTGTGGATTTTTCATGGAGTTTCTAATCTGCTGCTACTTCAGTGTCAGCTGTCCCCCTTTGCAAAATGTGCTGCTCTACCTGGAGGCTCAATTTTCCTTTGGAGATCAGCTCACTCACTATGTCCTGTGTCATTTGTAACCATATTGACTCCTCCATCCAGCAACTAACCTTCATTTTCCCCAACTTTTTTTTGCAACTGGCAAAGTCTTTCTAACTCTTTTTTTTCCCTCCTATTTAGACTGCTTGAAAGGAATTTTTGATTCACCAAATCTCCTGATAAAAACTCTCTGTTTTCTTCTTCAGCACTGAAATTTTCACTACCAACTTCAAATGAAAATATTTACTCATTTGTTTGGAAAACGTTTTGGGGATTTTATTTTGCCATAGTATGTTGATTTTTTTTCCTTATGCAAATGTCATGCATCAAATTTTTCAGGTACATAGAATTACAAATTAAAAAATTCCTAAAATCATTGTTTTTATAAAGGAAAATCTTTCATTAAAAGCTAGCAAAAAACACATGAGCATTTTAAAAAGCAATCTTTCAAGAATTATTTCCTCTATGAAATTATTTTTTTCAGGATGATGTGCAAAACCTAGAACTCATGTTGTAGAATAAACAAGCATTATTAAATATGAAAATAAACAAACATTTGTTTCTTGTCTATCAGAATCAAACTTTTGATAAGAGGAAGAGAGAGAGAAAGAACTAGAACATTGTTTAGAATTGAACTAGAACATTGTTTAGAATTATAATCAAGCATTCTTTTCATATGTTTTTCCAAGAAAAAAGGAGATGCTTCTATAATGGTTAATTCAGACAGCCTATTCATAAAACTCTTCATTGAAATTTGTTCCTTTTTCTTTTTTTTCCCCCATGATAATTCAGCTCAATATTTGTTGATAAAACAGCTTGCTTCCCCCCAGATGGTAGTGCTGAAGCTACCCAAGAGCAGATGAGAAATTACACAAATGTAGGTCTACTTCTTTTTAGGGAAAAAAAAAATTGCACAAAACATATACTGACTATTTGTTGCCCTAAACCCTGCTTCATTCACTCAGAGAATTAATGACTTGAAAGCATAAATAATGAACTCAGTTTATTTGGAAGAGGAAGGATATCTTCACTGTGGGCTGTTGGATTCTAAATAGTAGGTCTGAAAAGATATATGAATGCATAAATCTTAGGTTTTAAAAAATTTAAACCCAGAAAATTTATTTTTAGTTCTAAGAAAATTATTAAAAATCCAACTAAGGGTATATAAAAATAAAAATAATGGAGCACCCAGTGGAAAATCTGCATTTAAAATGATCAGCAAAGCAGCTGATTTGGTTTCTGTTAAATTCTATCTATTTTTTCCTTTGTCACAGGGAAAGAAACTTTTTAATGTTTTCTTGTGCTTTCATGATGTCTGTCTGCGTGGTAAGTTTGCTGCTTTAGATTAAATAAAATGCAGTTTACTATCATAAACATGAGAGTTTCCAGATTCAGAGAAAATGGTGAAGTACTTGGACAGAAGGGTGTGAATTTGGTAGCAGAGAGGTGTGAATTCAGTAGATAAATGCAGCTGCAGTCCAAGTGAATGGTAAATGCACCCAGAGAATTATGTATTTGGTAGCAGCAAGGGAAGGAAAACACCAGTAACAGCAACTGCTGAGTCTATATTGAAAATTGGAGTGTTCTCTCACACCTCAGAACTGCCAGAACTGATTAAATGTGTTTATTGATATTCAAAATTTTAATGCATTTTTAGTGTATAATCTACATTTTTCTATAAACACTGTATGGTTTTTCTTTTCAGTAGATAACAAATATGTTTTGATTATTTTTATATCTCATCACTGAACATGGAGCTTCATTTAAGCATTTTGCCACAATTCCATGGATTCCAGAAAAACAAAAGGGGTTCTATAAACATCTAAAAAATATATAATATTCAACAAACAAGTCAGAATTTGGAAAGATTCTAAAACTCTATCTCAGGTTTCTGTAGTATTTGAACTCAATTTAATTTTATCATTGCGTTTTTTTTGTGTAAATAGCAGTAGTATAAAACAAACATTTTTCTGTTTATTCCAGTTGTTTACTATTTCCTAACTGTTATTATGAACAAGATAGGGGCTATTTCTGCACATGCCAACTGGTCTGCATTTCAGAGAGTCCTTTAACTTGGGGGCAGATGTGAGGCTAGGCGTGCCAAGGATGATTTATCCAACATGACTTGATGAGGTGGTGAGCAAATCTGAGAGATGCAGCAGGCAGCAAGGCTCCTGGGAAACGTCTCAAGGTGATTGTGTTGGGTTGATGAGGGCAGAAATTTGAATTCTGTCACCATCTGTTAAAACCAGCTGGGGCAGTGACCCGTATCTCCTGGCACATATTCTCTGCTAATGGGCCATCTTTAAACCAGGTGGGGCAATCATCTTTATCTTTCCCACAGCCCATCCTCCCTCCAGGAGATATCTCCTGTTAATGGCCATTAAGTCTCAGTGCATGACTGATAAAATTACATCATCCCACTGGGAGATGCTCCAGCCAGGGGGAGGAGCCAAACATTTCCTACCCAGATAAAAACTGAGATTTGGAACATCAGAGCAGTCTTTTCCACTGGATTCCAGAGGAAAACTGGACCTTTCCACATCATCCCTGGATTCCAGAGGAGAACTGCACCTTCTACAGGAGCACTGCTCCAGCTGAACCACATCTGCCACTGCAGGAGGATGCAGCCACCATTGAATGGGACTGCTGCCAACACCCTGATTGACTGACAGGGTGTCAGCTTGGATTCTGACTCTGTCAGTGTTTTGGGATTGTTCTTTGTGATACTGTATTTCTATTTTAATTTTCCTAGTAAAGAACTGCTATTCCTAATTCCCATATCTTTGCCTGAGAGCCACTTAATTTCAAAATCATAACAATAATTTGAAGGGAGGGGGTTTACATTCTCCATTTCAAAGAGAAGGTTCTGCCTTTATTGGCAGACACCTGTCCTTCAAACCAGGACAGTGATGCAGGCTGAACAGCTATTAAGATACTGGTTAATTTAAAGTTTTCCCACAGCAAAGAAAGAATTAGTGCAGAATCGTTTACACGCTACAAATTATAGATTGCCAGGAAAATAAATCCCGAAGCAAATAAGCTTTGATTCCTCCAAACCCTTTCGGGTCTGGAGTTTGGAATACTGCACCACCCATGCTCTCTAAGCTGGTGGGGGCCCCTCTCTCCAGACAAGCTCCTGGCATTCTGCCTGCTGCTGGCTTCCCAGTCTGCTTCTCAAAAAGTGAATTTTGTCTGTGTGCCAAACCAGCAGCACCTGGAACATCTTGGCCAGAAGCAGATGGTAGAAAAGGTGTGAAACATTCTAGACGTGTCAGATGGCAAAAGAGACACCTTCCTACAGATAAGTTTCTTATCCCTACAGTGTTTAGGTTTAGGTGAAATGTAGATTTAATTAGCTAGAATGTTTATTTCACTTTACTGAACAAATTTTCTTTAGCTTGTACTATTTGCTTGCTCAGGTTACTGCTACTCTGGAGTTCCAGAAGAAATGTAGTCATTATTGTAACTAATTTTTTTAAAAAATAATACATTATCAGATAATTTAATACTTGAGGAAGAAAAACCCTGCTTAGCTTTACATATTATAAAAAGGAAAAGTTTTGCTGGGTCCCATACCAGTAGAAGAAATGAGAACATTAAATTTGCTAAAACTGGCTCTCATACATTCACAGTAATTCCTTTTTTATTTGAAATTAAAGTTAATACTGTAATCTGTGCTTCCCACAGAAATTATTAGAAATGCATACAAGAGCAATGAAGCCATTAGGTTAGGCTGTGTTGTTTAGATGGTCAGACTAGAGCAGTAACAAAAGTTTAAATTCTCACTTTTGCACTGAGGAAGAACCACTAAGACTTTATTTCAATTCCTCAAAATAAAAGCACTTGTGACAGTGTTTCTTTCTTCCTCCCATTCTCTTTCTGACAGTTTCCACAGGAGCTGTTCTGAGAGGGTAACATCTCTGAGGTCCTTTTACAGGATAATTTAAGACCATTAACATAATTTTTCTCAGTGTGTAGCTCAAGCCACTGCAATTTGTCTTCGAGATTCATGACTACCAAAATTCACCAAATTTAATTTAAAACAGTGGAATATATTTCCATTTATTTAGCAATGAGAAACAACTGCAATAAACACAGAGGAAAACTAAATGGAAGAAATGGATTGTGTAATCATGCATATGCCATTGCCAGCCTGATCTCCTCAGGCTGTGTGTGCTTTTCTGCTGTATCAGTCAATCAAATATTACTATATTGGAAAAGCTTCTAGGGATATGAAGCACTTCATTTTTAATGATTTTTTTTATGACTTTCACACATGCAGAGTGGGCCAATGCAGCTCTACCAAGTTCTGTCAATTTTAATAAGTGCACATTCTTGCAATAGGCCCTGCCAGTCACAGCATGAATATCTCAACAGTTCAGCCCCCCAGCACCAAATTGCAGGCTCCCCTGGGATTCTGTTTTCCCTTTTTCTACACCATTCAATATTGTCACTCTCACTTTGTGGCCAGTGAACATCACAGACTCTCAGACTAGATCCTGAATTCCATCAAAACAACAGAAGTGTGCAGTGCCACTCAGGATTTATGTTGGGCTCTGCACATAGGACATTATCAGACAGTGATTTAAATTAAATTAATTTAATTTCAGGCAGTTCTTCAGGTTATTTTTTATCACCTGACTGCTGAAAGGTTGTATGTTGCATTTTGCACTTGGAAGTCCAGTTAGAGGGTGCTGCACTTTTGTGTAACACAGTTCTTAGTCTGGAATTCAGATGGGATAACCTGTGTAAAAGGGATTGAATAAATGTGGGTGCAGTATTTGAAGTCTGACTTCTATATCTGTTCTTCTCTATCTGTATCAGCAGGGAGCCAGTTGTGGTCTTTCTTGCATCCACAAGTCATTCTCTTGACTTTACACTGGAACTGGCGACCCTGTCACCTTTACCTTTTGACAGTAACTCTTCTAATAAAAACTTGTAATCAAAGTCAATCAGCAAATTTCTTTATCAGCTTTGTGAAGCATAATGAGTGAATAATATGTGCAAACTGCCTGGGTCAGAGCATGGGTCAGTATGTGTGTCAGATTTGCTGCTGGTTTCTGGAGAGTTCAGCTTGGATCAAATCTTGGTGCAATTTCACTTGGCAGATGTTGGGGTTGGTTGTTTTGGTGTTTTTTCACCATCCAAAATCTGAGACCACTTCCAGTTCATACATAGAATATTCTTGGTAATGCCTATTTTTCCCTAACATCATTCTCATAAAAGGTGGAACTCCCTGAACTTTCTTTTTACACTTCCCCAGAAGGAGAGACCCAACCTGGGAGGTGTTAACCTGGGAAATAATGTGAAAATTCAGCAAAAATTCTAGGCAACAGAAAACTGTTGTATGCACCACTGCCACCCTCAGCAATTGTTCTGTAGAAATAAACTCTACAAATATGGGGAACAGCATCCTCTAAATGAGACATAGTGTCCCAGCTGGTTCATGCTAAGCATATTAATATTTCATTTTAAAAGTGCTGAGACATTTGGGAGATTTTGAAGTTGGAATCTTAAACTTGTACTCCAGATGAAGGAATGTGTTCCCTATTTCATGTGCACTGTGTACTCTGCTCTTAAAAATAATCCCTGTCTGCTAACTGAATAAAATAAGGCATCCTTTCATTACTTAAAAATACCTGTATTTTACAGCAATGGATTCCTCAAATGTATTTAAGTGATTGAGATTTAATCAATTTAAAATGTAAGTAGATAGTACCTTTATCTTTAAAAAGAAGGTTTGATAAATAATAAGATTATTTTTTGAGTACTTTTCTGGAGTCTGTAGCTAAGGACAGGATTTATATGTTTTCTAAGCTTCATCCTTGGTAGTCAGTGAAGCAAAGACATAATAATAGATATTTTCCTGAACTGAATTAAGAATTTGAGTGTAGAGCTCTGGGGTAAGTAATGTTAGATGCAACTAAAACATGTTAATGGAGATGAATTAATTTTTAAAAGACCTCGTAAGAGACAAACCTTACTGTTAAAAGAAAATAGCATACAACCAATTACAGTAGGATCAAAAAAAGTAATAGGATAGTTGTTCTTGATGCTAGAGTGAAATAATGCTAAATGAAATATTGGACATGTCTTTGGAAAATTGTGGTTTGTTTTTCCATAGCAATAAGAAATTTCACAGAGAAAAATAAGATCACTGTCTTAGACTCTTATCCCTAATAGGAAAGGCTGAATTTCTGCCTACATGTCAATATATTGAGCAATAGATGTTTGATCAAAACCAGGAAGGAGCATTTTAGATTCCTTCAATCCCCATCATTAGATTTTTTTTCCTACCCAGCTCAGGTTTAGACCTTGCCTGCTACAAACCATGACATTCAGAGCAGCTGCTGGTGCACAGGCAGTCTTATGCAGGGAACTGCTGCTGGAAAAAAGTGCCAGAATACACAAACAAGAAACTCTGACTGGGCACAGTTCCATGTAGCTTGTGATCATTCTGTGCATGATCAGAAGCTGTTGCTTCCTTTGGCTGGGTGGAAAAGTTATAAGAAGATGTTGAGGAAAAAAATAGGAAAAAAGATGCTCCCACCATACTCTTTCTAAATTGTAATAAAATATATTCAGAGTTTAAATTTTACAATTACTTGCTCATTGTGTGCACATCAAAATTAGTATATAGCTGTAATGGAAACCTTATTTTCTTAAATATTTTTATAGAAGCAAAAGAGGAAAAACAATATTTCTTGGATTTTTATTTTCTAACTCTCCTTTTTCTCTCCCTATTTGTGTGCTAGAGTTGAATTTCTATTGGAACATGACTGAATCCCTAATGGCCTCCACTATTTTTTTTTACCCTGAGATATTAAAAGAAATGCTGTAAAGGTCAGACTGAGGAGCCTGAATTCTCCTTTCACTTGCCTTGTTTTCCTCTAGTATTATTCCACTGGCTTTTGTATTTACTTCAGATATAAAATTCTGTATGAGGAAACTGAAGCCATACAACAGAATGCAATAAGTGAGGCAGCACACCTTGGAACTCAGGCCTTCTCTGCAAATAGCTTCTATTTTTCCTTCTGTGTGCACCAAATTTCTGGTAGCTAATAATGTAGCCAGAATGCAAACACAGCAGTGTGTATTAATTTTTTAGTCATAACAAATATTCTACTAAGCAGGTCACTGAAAATGATGATTATTTGGCTTATGAGGATTTAACAAGTGTGGCTAAAGCCAGGCATGCCAGTAATCCTGCTATTCTGATTTTCTCAGATATGACAAGTATGGTACTGCAATGCAGCAGAATGTAGAATTATCTGTAGTGTCAGAATTATCTCAGGTCCTGCAAACACCTGAGTGCAAGGTGCCTGGTCTGATTTAACCAGCTGAGGAGTTCATTTGAGCTTTTAAAGCATCTGCCTTTGCTTACCTTTATTCTGTAGCAACAGGTGTCAGAAGCATCTCCTGCTTTTCTGTGAGCTCAGGGAAAAGAAGCCCAACCTTTGTATGGAGAAAACCAACTTTGTTTATGTCTCCTTTGCTCTACCCCAAGCATAGCCATTTTCTATGGTGATATTTAAAATATTCCCCTTTGCATTCTTTGACATTATCTAGCAATTCAGTCTGAGCACGAGAATATAGGTGTTTAAAAGATCAAGTAATTAACACTCTAGTACTAGGATGCAGAAATATTCCCCCTCCAACACAAAAAAAAACCCAACAAAAAACAACCAACCAAACCAAAGCCCAAAAGCAATGTGAAATGCAAACCTTAAAGAAGAGACATTAAGGCATGAATTTAGAAGTCAGTGCTGAATGGAATATGGAATATGCATGGAATTCCATGCAATAATCTAGTGTGCAGTAGCACACAACCCCAGGGAGTGTGATGCTGTGTAGGACAAAACTCTCCCCAATAACTGCATTCACCAGTTTGAAAGATTTGTAGAGAGAAAGGACATGCAAAGAATAATTCTGGTAATATCCATACTCATATTTGAGCAGCATTTCTAAATGCATTTACTTCTCAAAGGTTTTATAAGGAAAAGCAAGTTGGATAATTTAATTGCTATACACAGGTGTGTGGCAACAGGTATTTTGGCTGTTTCCTTTTTTATTCAACATTTATTAAATTTGTTTCTCATTTCCACTGATGGCAATAAATGAGTATTACACTGTTTATGCATTTGGAGGATTGTTATCAATCATGCTTTATTGTTGTACATGCTAAAAACTGTTTCCATAACAAACTTTCATTCTTCCTGCTTCTAGAGTCTATTTTAATAAAAGGTTTCCTTATAGTCAACTTGTCTAGTAAGTAAATGCCTTCTGAAGTTTGTGGGAGCTGCCACACATATGCAAAAATGAGCAAGACAGAACATCTGGAGTGATTTGGTTGGGGAAAAAAAAAGTATTTATAAAATTATTTAGGAGAAGAACCCAAGAAAATTGGAAGCCTGTGTTGCTGAAAAAATACACAGAATTCTTTTCGGCTGCTAGAGTCCCTGTTCACATAAATTTTTTGAATTCAAGAATTCAGGCCCTGCTTTCAGTAATATCAATGCATGTTTGGAATGTAATAAATCCATGTTCACATTCTTACTTTCCATTCAGCAGGGCAATAACTGCACTGGAAGTGTCTGCCTTCAGATGATGTACTAAGTTCTGCTGGCATGATTCCAATATCTGGAAACATTACAGTTTTATTTTAGTATTAAAAAGTGTCAAACACTCATTTTCTTTATTTATTTTTCCATCCTTGTAGAACAGATTCATGCTTCTCCTAAAGAGGTTGTGTTACCAGTTAAAATATGCTGCATGCTGATAAATATCAAACCAATCTGATGGTTTAAGTAAAAATAAATTACCTGTTTGGTCTGGCAAAAAGTAGTGATGACAAGGCTTAAATAGCTCTGGACCTCTAAGTAAGCACTTGCTCCCAAGCAAGGCTCCTCTGTAACTAGGTTAAAACACAAATAATCTGCTGCATTTTGCCTGTGTTAGTCAGGAATAAGCTGACCAGTAATCTGTTTATAGAAAAATGCACATAAATCAAAGGAGATATATGAATTGAGGTTTTATTCTATTTTTGAAGCAAATAGAGGGGTTTTCCCCCTAAAAGACACACATATTTTCTTTTAAAAAGGCAATGTTATCAATAATATTCAGCAAATATTTCTTGCTCCCCAGGAGAACAAAACCCCTCATGCTTTGAGCAGACCCTGCTTTTTCCTTGCTTTTATATCAGTGCCTCACTATTTTTACTGCTGGATTTTTTTTTTTCTCAATGTCTTGCCTGAATCTTGCCATCTTGCAGTGCACAAAAGTATCCTGCTCACTCAGAACACAGAGAACAGGCGATTCCAAAATAGGAAAAAATCTAAAATAGCAAAAAAAAAAAAAAGGAAGCTGTAAACCCAGACTTTGAGAAGGGGAACACATGGGACTAAGCAAGATAAATTAGTGAGTAGCAGATGACACCTGGGGTGAGATTTTGAGAGGAGAAGCTGACAAAATGTACTAGCCTGTAGGGAAATAGGTTACCCACCTGCCTTGTAACTGGAATGTCTCTTCTTAGGAATCCCTAAGATTATTTTCACTGTTTGCAGTAAAAAAATTGCTTAATGGAAGCCTAATTCTAAGGATCAATTAAAAAAAAAAAAAAAAAAAAAGCTCATGGTTGTGTTTTTCATGGCTAAGGAAAGAGAAATAACATATTGCTGCCAGCCCTGCAGTATGGTACCAGCTACAACACAAAGAGAAGCAGAATTCTGTTACAGGTTGCAAATTTTCTTTCTGTGTCCTTGAACATTTTCACATTGCTCTTCATTTGCAAATTGTTAAAGCTGTTATCATTCTGGTGTTACCTTATCCTAATTTCCTCAGCTTGTAATAGCTGTGGCCTATTTACTTTTGAGGTCTAAATCATCTTGGTTTAGCAGAGCCATGGTTACCTGGGGCAGTTTCTATTCCCTCTAGAGGCATGCTTCTATGATGATGATGTTTATGAGCCTTGAGCAAGTGGTTGGGAGGACAACACAGCACTGAACTCCAGATGGCCCAGTTTTAAACTACTGACAAGATTCTTTTCTTTTTTTTTTTTCTTTTTTTTTTTTTTTTTTTTTGTTCAAATATTTATTTTTTATTTCCACAAAGTCCATTTCTTACTACAAGCGAATTTTCTGTGATTTTAGCTTTTTACCAAGCTATTCCATGGGCTGCTTCACTTACCATGTCTCCTTCTTAGAATGACTTTTAAAGACATTGAAATATATCTCATCTGTCTTCTGAAACATAGAGCTGAGTAAACTTAAAGTCTCTCACATTTGAAAGCTATGAGAACCATGCCAGGCTATTTGGAAATCAAAGTAATTACCAAAATAAAATGATCCAAAATCCAAAATCAAAATATATTATTATATTTTGTATGCTTCATCATGGTTAGACATTATCATGACTTCATCATGGCTGGACAAACCTTCTTTGGCTTATGGAATTCTGCCATTTTATGGGTGGTGTAGTTAAAAACTAGAGACTTCAGCTTTTGAAGAGGTTGGTATTTTTTCTTCAGTTAATTTTAACACTTCATTTGAATCTCAGCATAGTTGCAGGCCACTTGCACCAGAAAGATATTGAAAGCCAGTCACAATCCTTGCTGGCACAAGAGCACTGTTTTGTGAGATATTTTCTGTGAATTTTCGGTGATATTTTCTGATATTTTTGTCTGCAATTGGCACAGAATAGATCTCAAATTGATCAGAGCCAGGTTTAAGGCCCTTTGTATTTTTTCATTGACTTCTCATTCAGCATAATTTTGATTACTCAAGTTGTTCTCTTCTTTATTAAACTGATTTGGACAATTAGGTCTTGGAATGTTTAAAATTTTTTTCTATTAGTTGTTTTCTGAGTGCCATGCTATGGAATGGATTTGTCCTTTGCTAAAAAAAATTAAAGTTTGTTAAACCATTTTGAGGAAAGGGTCACAGGGCATTGCTCAAAGAAGTCACCTGCTAAATGATTTGAGGTGGAAGGAAACCCATCAATTTACTGTAAGCCCTCTTCTCTTACTACCTGCTTCAAATAGATGACACATGATACATAAGAAATCAGTCAATATTTTCAATGAAAACATTTGTAATGTTTTTGTGAAGTCCATTCAGACCAGACTCTTAGTCATACTCAGTGATTGTTGATGACTGTAGTATTCACATTCATTATGCAGCTTCAGTAACAAAATATGTTAGATAAGGAAGATATTTAGGAAGTGATAGAAGTAAAGCCATGAATTTACTTCTAACATTGTTCCAAACACAAGATGAATCAGACATAACATTCTAAAATCACTATTTCTCTATTTTTTTGTGTATAAGTGCATGTGAGATGCCATTTCTCGTGGGACAAGAATAAAGAAAAAAAATAAATGTAATGGAAAAGGACCTGAATTAAGTGGTCTGTGTTCTTCATATGTTTACAGAGAATGAAAGAAGAGGTTTGAAAGCCTGTCCCTGGCAGCACAGTAACTTTGCACTGTCAGGAGACCCAGCTTGCTCCTCCAAGGCATCTAGCACCAACCACTGTCACCATTGGCCCAGATGGAGAGATCCTCATTTTGAAATACTTCTTTATTTCTCCATGCAGAGGCATGCATTACAAATTGATTGAGCAGGCATGTTTGTGTTAGCATTAGGCTCACTGTGGGGTGCTGAGATGAGAAGGGACAGATACACTTATGTAAGCAATGCAAGTTCAGCTTGCTTTATTTTCATGCTTGGAAACAACATCACGTTTTCTACAATCAAGGCAAGAGCTGTGAGGGTGCTCACAGAAAAAACTGCAAATATAATAAGTGAAATACAATGTTGGCAAGTTTTGCTTGGAGATAGAAGGGAAAAGAAAAGCAAAGTTAAAAATATTTCCATATTTTTCCACTGTATGTGTGGGCAAAATTCTATTAAGTATCTTAATAGTATTGATAGTTCTTAAGTATAACAAGGAGCACAAACAATAGGATTTTTGGTGAAATTGCATTTTAATGGTTGACACACTACTATCTGGTTAAATTTAATGCATTCCAGATATGGGTTTCCATGACCAGTTATGTTAGTATCCAAGGTTTTATTTTAGGCATTTTTCCCAGTGAATATTCTGGCAACTCATCCTTTGTCATGAGAAAGGTGTATGAGAATAGCTGGCTTTTGTTTTTTGTTTATTTTTTTTTTCTTCTGTGGAGCCTGATTCCATAGATGAACTCTGAGAACATCTGTTGTGAAAAGCCTTGCAGGTGAGACAGGTAAATGAGAGCTTGTGCTTTGAATCCCAAAGTCAATTTTCACAGGGGAAAGTGCCCATGTCCTTTGGCCCTATCGAGCTGGGTACATAGAAATGCTCCACAACCAAAAATACAGATGCCTAGGAAGTTCTGATGTTTCTAACTGGAGTTTGGTCAAAACCAAGTTAATTCAAATATTTGAAAACTTGCTTGAAATTCAAGTCTTAGCTTGACATGGAGACCTGAATGGAGCCTTTAGAATTCACATTTTTACCTGGGATGCCTTATATGATCAAGAGGTACTTAAAATTCAAGTTCTTCTGGAGTTCAAAGTCTGACAGTGAAGATGTTATTTGGCTGTATCAATGTCTTGGCTTTACTGTCCAAAGCCATGTCATGCTGGCAATTCACAATTTCACACTGTACCTCAGGGGACTGGGCTCAGAAGATGTACTGACACAAATATAAACAGAATTCTGCAGAACTGACCATATGCAAATCTTTCCAATTACAATGTTTTGCTAGTCTTTACCTCCCATCATGATCTAAAATTATATTTATTTAATCTGACCAGAATTTGGCCACCCTGATTGAATTCTTAGTGCTCTGGGCTCTTGGGAAGGCCAGAGTATTTGAGGCCAGTTCTCAGGTCTGAGCACACAAAGAACCCCTGATGAAGGTTGGTAAAAAAATTCTACTGCTGATTCTGGTTTACTGAGCATCCCATTTGGAGTTTTTACAATCTGATGTGAGTGAGTAGCTCTGTTTTCTCATGTGATTATTTTTCCCTCAGGGATGTAAAGTTTTACCAATGTTTTGGTAAAACATAATATTCCCTGGGAGGATTTTGCTGCCAGGTGTTGGATGATCCTGAATCTCTGGAAGTGAGGTCTGAAAATATCTGTAGCTGCATGTTTCAGATTCAAACTTTGGTTCTTGGTGATATTCTAAGACATCAGCACTTGGGTGTCTTCAAACAGCAGCTTCATCTGCTCAAAATAAGTTCCAGCATTTGCTGATGGAATTTAGTTATCAATTCCAAAGTTTGGAAAAGGGATAAAAGAACCTGCAAGTAGCCCATGTTTTCAAAAGGGAGTGTAATCCTTCATTCAGAAACTGAGCTCCTTGCTGACTTGATGAGATTTGGATGATGAACATAAGTGCCAGAATATATTCCATTTTCTCTGTACACATCTGAGTGACATCCACAGGACAGGGATCCTGCAGTGGCTGTATTCTCTGAGACTCCTTTTCTGGGGCTGTATCTTATTTCCAATGCCAAGGCATGAGGACATAGTGACTTTTACACATTGTAGGAATTTCCTTTAAGGTGGCTTTCAAGAGGTGATTTTTTAGAACCTAAGTGACATTTAAGTGGATTTAAGGTACTTTTGGAAAAATATGAATTAATTCAGTGTAAGAAGTTTGGTTTCACTGCAAAACCAGTGTGAGATTGCAGGGGAAAGCAAATGATTTGCAGCTCTCCAGAGGATTTTAGAGACTATTACTGCATGGCTGTTCAACAGCAGAGCAATTCCTAGAGGTCAGCACGAGCTGTCAGATCTGCTTGCATTGCCTTGTGCCAGTTAGTCTCCTCTAATTGCTGACAGGACTTGTACACTATAGAAAAATCTCATCCCCGGTTCTGATAGGAAAATAGAGTCTAACAGAACATGAGTATTTATTTTTATTGTTTGAATGCACACCAACTCAAAAATTTGCACTTAAAAGGATGCCTGTATTTTGTATTATGACACATAGATTATCATTTAGTTGTGCAGTTCTTTCAGCTAAATTTAGAAAGACAGTTTTAGGTCATGAAGTCTAGAGAAACATTCCAAAAAGAGAAAAAAAAAGAATATGTACCATTAATATGCCATGTATGAATTTATGTGGATAACATCTGAAATGGAGATTGTTCATCATTCTCCATCCTAGCAGATTTTATTATAATGGACTCTGACTGGGATGTTATATGCACAAATGCACACACAGAGCACTTAACCTATTCAAAAAGACAGGCCATTCTGCAGTGTTTAGGATGGATTTAGTTAATTGAGTATTGATTTAAAGAACTTGGAATAAAGCTGTCCTAAATGGCATCTATGGTGTACAAGCATCAGTTAGTATGCTCTCAGTCACTGTGGCTGGAAATGGACAGAATAGACTGCAGGAGAATGACCTGAACTGAGAGTGGGATCAGTGTTGATATCCACAATGAATTCACAGTCAAGTGAGAAATGCAGAGATCAAGGAGTGAAATATTCTGCCCAGTAAAATCTGCAAGTAGCAAACCCATGTAAATTAGCTGAATAAAGTCTGAGAGCCATATAATCTTCACTGAAGAGAAAGTTTCCTTTAATTCACAAGAGGGATGCAATAATTTCACAAACCCAGCAGTACTAATTAGCATATTTATATCTAGTTCAGAACAGTTATTTGGAAATAATTTCTCATTTTCTTTCGCATCAATGTATTATTATCATTTTATTTAGGTTTGTCAGCATCCTCTCTTCACTGTGGAGAATATGCACTATCTTTTACAAGTGTACAATATATAATCTTCTATGTCCATGGGAGCACACATATGTATGTATATACAAGTATACCCAAATATACTTAAGACCTCCATATTTTTCAGGAGAGAATTTTTTTATTACCTTGTTATATCATACTAAGACCTGAAGAGCCTTTTGTGTCAGTTATAAAGATGTCAAGTTCTACTAATAAAAGACTTGGACATGAGCATGGGCATAAAAAATTTAGGAAGAAAAAAAAATTGTTGCAATTATGTAATCCCTGAATTTTATTAAATGAGCAGATTAAAATCAATAGAAAATAGTAGTGGGAAAATGTGTCTTTCAGGTTTCAAGCTCCAAAATTACTCTTCCCATGGAAAGCTTTAATACAGAAAACCTCTTGACCTGTTGTGTGTTCTCAACTGACTCTCATATATATGGCCTTAACATGGATATTACTGTCTTGGCACAGATGTTTAGGAGAAAACTGGGGTAAAAACAACCTTCAGCTAACTTGCTCTGGCAAAATTTTAGGAAATACCTTCTGTGTTTTGTCTTCTTTCATAGCTTAAGTGAACCACATGGCTTTGAAATTAGTTTTTAAAAATGCATGAGCTCCAGAAAGCCAAGTATTGTAGAAGACAACTTTTTCCACACTTTCAGTTTCTAATAGTGCAAGGAAATCTCCCACATTCATTTTCATAAAATCCTGATGTTGAGTCATGAAGCAGAATCATGCAAAGGCATTGCTGTAACCTCATGGTCTCTTTATTCTAACAAATTACAGTTCTCATGTGCATGACTCTCTTTCTGCCTGTCAGTCTATTTACTCAACCTCTCAGCTGTTCATAGTGTAAATATGATGAGTTTGAGCCTCTCAGTTCACATGACCCACCAAATCTCCTTGTCACTAGCAATTATTAGTGTTTAGTGCTGCACTTAGGCCTGTGTCTCTGTTTCCCTCTGCTGTTCTGCTGAGACATTGCTTGTTTTTCCAGCCTAAGCCACACGAAGCTCACTTTAGAGCCAGACTGTGTTACTTGCTTGTCTACAAACACCTGCCAGAAGGCCTCCAGAATATTAGAATGCACGGTTTGTGGTGTGGCCACAATGCACAAAAACATCTGGATGCAGATGTATAAAAAACCCCATGGCAGACAAAATCAGTTTTTGGGGTGGTACAGCCAGCAATGACAACAACAGAGATGTCATGTCCCACTCGTTGGATGAAAATTTCTTTGACTGAAGTTGAGATGAGATGAAAGGAAAGCCCTAGGAGGAAAAGCAGTTTTTCCACCTGCTGCTTTTCCACCAAGGATATCCAGTGGGTTTGTGAAGGGGCAAGACAGGGTGGGATGAAAAGTAAAATAAAGGAGGGAAACTTACACATGATTCCCTAGAACTGTTGCTGTGGTGGGAAACTTTCACGTTTTGATTCAGTGGAAGATAAAATTGTATCTGGCCAAAACAAAAATATCTAAAAATATCTCTTAGATTTATTGTCATTTATAAGACACAAACGATTAACAATTACTTTAAATAAGTTTTTCTCTACAAATGTAAAGCTTAGATTGGGCTGGTTGCTGAGGTTTGCCTAACTCATGTCTTGACTCTTCCTCTCATTTAAATATTTCTTTCAGCAGAAATATTACAGCAAAGTTTGCAGTCATTATCCACAGCAGCAAATTTACTCATACTTGTATCTTTTGGTGAGCAAGCAAACACCTGTTGAAGTAGGAAATCTGGTCCTGCTTTCTTTAATAAAATAGTATTTGTCTTCCTTTAATATTTCCTGATTCCTGATTTTCCCCCTAATTTTAAAAGATTTACGTGGAAGTTCTCCTGTTGTATTTCCACATCACAGAAGTACATAATTTTAATGTTGAAACAGTTTATAACACTATGTCATACGATATCTAATGATGAATTTCAATGCAATTTTCAAATCAACTCAGACATGAAAGGAATGTAATCTTAACAAGTGTAGATTGTGGTAAAAATGCATTTAGATCTTATATCTTTGACAAGTCAGAAACTAACAATTCTCTGAAACATAAAGAGCTGCTTCACCCATCTTTGACCAGTCTTTGCTACCCACATTTTAAATTACAAAATCTGAACCAAAAAGCCTCTGTACTAACAAATATTTAATATATGTGTGCATACTTGCAAGGCAGAAATGTATTTTAACATTTTTAAGAGCAACAAAATTAGGAAAGGCAAAAGAACAGTCTGGTTCTGCAGACTCCAGTTCAGGTAGTTCATTTTAAGCTCTTTGAAGGCAAGCTCTATGTTATTTAAAAATCTCTGTTCTTCCAAATAAATTACAGCAAATGTTAGCTATTTTGAACAGAAAGAACTGGCAACTGAAAAACAGGGAACAAAAGGCTTATTAAAGTAGATCTGAGGTTCTTTAGGAATATATGAATTTTAAAATGTGTATCTTTTGAACATTACAAAGGAGAAAAGGAAATATAAGTATGTATACACAGAACAGACATGCTTATATTTGTAGAAGTACAAATGTAAAGCAGAAAGAAGTAATTCAAAAGCACTTGATTTTGTTGCCATTCAATGAAATCACAGCTATTCTGGGAAGCAAGAAATGTATGAGCTGTTCCAAGGCTGTACAGAAATAAATGAAACAAAGCACAAAGGTAATCCTAGGTTGCCTCAGGTATTTCACACAAGCACAGGCAAACATAGGTGCTTATTTTGGCATGGACACTCCTCTGCAGCTTGGTTCTCTTTCTTGCTGAACACTACCCATTAAATTAGAGTATGACATACAACAAAAGGTGATCAACCTTGCTGAGATTTAGCAGAGAAAGAAGTGCAATGTTAGCTGGTGTGCTTGCTAACTTTATATCCTTGTTGGGAGCAAGGTGTAAAATCGATATGTTAGTGCACAAACTCTGTCCTAACCTGCTCATGGGACTCATTGACAGATTTGATCTTGTCTTCCTCTTTTTGGAAGTCTTGGTATTTTCCCTCTTGTACAAGAGACCAAGCTTTAGAAAGAATGTAGATATTGGCTATGATGGCTTTATGTCTCTAGTGCTTAAACAGAAAGCATTTAACCTCATGAATTTTTAAATTGTATTAATAGATGCAAACATTGGTGTACCACACGTTTATAAATTAACAAGACACTGCAAATGGAGGCAATAAATAGTGAAAACTAATGAAAGTGAAATCTAGTGCATGTCCTGAAATGTTTCTGACAGATACAGTGCCCATTTTCTTTTGGAATTGTTTTTTGGAACAGTAGCTCTTTTAGAGTTGCATTAAAATTTCATCTGCTGAACCAGGTGTTCTTCAAATCTTGTTAGGAAAGAGATTTCTTTCAGTTCTCCACCCTCCCTGGTATGCATGCAGTATTGTGTATTTTCTTTTTGGAACTTATATATTTTTCAAAAACTTGTTGCATCTAAAGAACATTAGTGCAGAAACTTGACACATCAACAGTACCACTTATGTAAATGCTGTACAAATACTCAAATAGGCATGATTCTGATTTCAATTCTCTACAATTATCTTAGAAAGAAGATAAAATGAGCAAGTGGGGCAATCAATAGCTGGGAGCGAGTTGGAATTTTAGAAAACAAAATTATGTGTAATATTTTGTTAGAACAAGCAGAGGATAAAAACAAACATGAATCAAATTTCCTTCAGCAGTGTTTTTGTGCCTCTCTCTAAAGATATCCAGCCTCACTATATATATTCCTGTCAGCTGTCTTGCTGCTCAATTCTCCTGGCTTTCATCAGGGCCTTAAAGTTGGTGGTTTTACACTGTAGCTAATGTGAAAGAAAAAAATTGTTCCCCTAGAATAAATATCCTTTTGGTTCTCTGGCTGCCTCTGCCCAAGTATCTCTGGAAATGATAGCAAAGAGAGGTACTTTCCCTGAAGGCTTTTTTGGGGCATTTTGTTTTCAAGACTTCTGAAATTTCAAGACCTGAAATACCTAAGCAGCACATATAAAATAAACAAATACAAATAATTGATAGAGGCTGCTAGAGCTGTCTGATCTTTGTGCCACAAGCAGCCACCACTTTTGGCTGTGACAAATACATAGAAATATGTCCCCAGGAGTGAAAATTGCCACTCAGTGAAATAAAGGGACCATCACCAAGGCAGGGTCTCTGCAGAATTACTTGTGCTGTTTTACAGTGGCTGGTACAGACCAGACTCCACTGGAATGAGTGGCAATTTCATGGCAATTCATGCAAACACTGCCCATGTCTTCTGGCAAGGTTATCTAAGGATAAAACTATAAAAAGGAAGTATTTAAATGAGCTTTAGTGGGTTGCAGGTCTGTACACTGCCCCCTTGTTTGCAACTGCTTTCATGCATGGAATATATAAAAATGGGGTCTTTTTTGCATTTAGTAGAGGAATTAAGAAACAATTATATTGCACAGTAAAAAATTAAAGGATTACTGACTTGTGATACTAAATCATTTGTTGTACAATAATATACTTGAAGGAATGAGCAGATGTTTAACTGTATTAAAATGTAAATAAATTTTTCCCAATTACTGAAGTCCATAGGCATTTTTTATTGAGGGGGATAGCTATCAGATTACTCAGTGGGAATGGTCCCAGTAAAACATCTCTGCAACACTGATTTATTTTATTAATCGGTTTGGTAGATTTTGGAGAGTGAAAATCACAAATTGCATAGGGCTATCAATTTACAGTCAGACTGACACTGAAAGACCGTGCATAATTCAAGATCCAATCATTCAAACTTGATATTTTCTCCAGGGAGAAATTAAAAAAAAAAAATCACAAGTTCCTTTGCATGTTTGGTACCTCATAGCACATTTAATCTAAAATTTCTTCTTCCCATGTTTCTGAAAATGTTTATATGCTGGGATAATCAATTCTGCTGACTCCTAACTTCTTTTGCATAAGAGAAGACAATAATAAAATGTCAAAATAGCTGTTGTGCTACAGGACAACTTGTTTTGCCTACTGGTTAATAAAAGTAGCATTTTACTCATATCTTTGTGAGTGACAAACACTTGAGAACTTAGAGGTGTTCAAGGACATCCTAATCAGCAAAAAAAAAAAAAAAATAATTCCTAAACACAGGTGACAGGGAAAATCCTGTGGAAAAATTCACTGCAATTGTAAGTTTTGGTAGAACACTTCCCCACTGAACTTCTTAGAACTGTCCAAGAGATCTTGGTATGTAAATGAATGAAGAAAAAAGGGAGTAAATTAATGAAGAAAAAAGGAAGTAGGAGAGACATTTCAGATACTGTATGACAGTTGTCAAAAGGTGTGCTACATATTGGATAAGATTATCTAAGCTCTAGGAAAAAAACAAAAACTTCCAATGTGCTGAGTTCTGAGTAGAAATTATGATAAAAAAACATCTTTTGATTTTAATTTTTTTTTCTTTCAGAAGATGAGCAACTCTGGGGGATCTTGATACCTCTACAGAGAAAGACAAGAAAAAATATTATGGTAAACATGACTCTTAGCAAGATCTACAAGAGTGTTATTTAAAAACCTTCTGTATGAAACATTCATGACTGACCGAAAAACTACTGCTAGGATGGACTAAATAAATATTTCTGTCATGTTTTGACAGTTTTCCCTTTTTTTTTATTACTGGTTCCATTTTCATAAGAAAAATGAGAAAAATATTTAATACTTTCCAGTCTATATTTTCTGCCTATCTTCACATTGGTTTATAACCATGAAAATACTTCTAAGAATATCATTCTACACCAGATTAAGACACTTTCTGTTGTATTATTCAAAAGTGATTTCAGCAGAAGGTGTAATGAAACTGTGGCAGGTGTATGTGGGATTACTTTACCTTCTTGCAACTATTTATATGAGACTCTTGGAAGTTTGAAGTTGAAATATTAAAGCATCTTTCTTCTGGCAGAGAAGTTTAAATATTTTGTTATGAAAATGAAGAAAACTAAGACACTGATTTGCTTCTTTTTTCTCCTCTTCTTGCAACTTCTTCCTGCATTTTTCCATTGGAAAGTAATAACACAGTATATATTGATATATAATAAGTAAATAATGATATGTATATAACTTCAACAAAAAAAGAAAATAGTAATGATTTTAAACCAAATAAAAACATAGCACCATCTTGTTCACTGCTAGCACATAAATCCAAGGAGCCCAGGTCAATGGCAGATAACTCTTGTCCCAAGCCACACAGAATAGCAGTTACAGAGACCATAATTCTCTTATCTGGGGAGTTCTTTTAGGATTCTGGCTTCACCTGATGTAACTCTGTTCTCTGTGAATGGAAAAATGCATCTCTGCCAGATTTGGCATCTTTCTTTTTGATCAAGGAAATAAATCTTAAATCTTATTTCCTGATCCATATTTCCACACAGTACCCCTGTGGCATGAGTATTCTGGCATCAGCTGCTGCAGCAAAACTTTCAGGAGGAAAACCAGTTTTGTTTCAAACAGTAATTTGTAAAAATTTATCCTTCTTTCATATCACTTGATATTGACTTTTGAACCAAAATTTCTTTGCTCTAGGCAAGATAGCTGTTAACCCCTGGCAGTGCTTGAATTCAGTGAGAATTTTGGATCTCCATTCAGAGGGGGCTTTGCTTCATGCAAGTCAATTTATCTCTTATTCTAATGATCAAGTGGGCCCAAATACAAGTTAAAGGACTCTGTGGGATTTTCTTGGTACTGAACATGCCCATCCTTGGTTCCACACTCCTGTGCACAAAAGTGTTGGCACAGGATGAGAGAAAATTGCAGTAATGGTCATCCTATTTGAGAAGAACCAGCCCTCAGAAACCTGCTCACAGCAGCACAAGTCATAGAATCAATCACAGAATCACAGGATCACAGAGTCACAGAATCACAGGATCACAGAATCACAGAATCACAGGATCACAGAATCACAGAATCACAGAATAATTGAATCACAGAATCACAGAATCACAGAACCACTAAATCACTGAATCACAGAAATCACAGAATCACAGAACCACTAAATCACTGAATCACAGAATGGTTTAGAAGGGATCTTAAAAGTCTTCTTGCTCCAACCCTTCTGACATGGGCAGGGAATGTTCCATGAGACCATGTTACCCATCCAGCCTGGTCTTGAACACCCCCAGGGATGAGGACTGCACAAACATCTCTGGGATAAAGATGTTTTTGAACTTTTCTGGTGGCCATAATGGGAGGCAGAAGGCAAGGTATAAATATATAACACTAAAGGTCCCTGATAGGACCAGAAGAGCTTTACACTTTCTGTCTGAGCATCTGGCATAGGATGGCAGCAATGACTGATATTGTATTTTGCTCAGATCTCACTCTTAAATTTCACTCAGGCTGCCTGGACAGTCTATTGTTTTGGGAACAGCTAAGACAAGCAGTTATCTAAAGCATGGCTGTCTTTGGGAAAAAAAAAGGAAAACAAAAATGGTTAATGAGACCAGTTCCTAGGTCCTTCAGCACTAACAGACACATTATAGTGATTAAGACTGGAAAATGAGAAGTGTGATAAGATGCTAAGGAGATGTTAATATATGAGTTTGAAATAGCAAGCAGGTTGTCTCAGCTGTGCTAAAGAAGGTCACCTGCAGAAATGGCAATGTATAATGTGTGTTATACATTACAGTATAACACAGTATACAGTATAGCAGTAGCATTAATTTTGCAGAGAATGGGAAAGATGAAACTCCAGGTGATGAAAGTGAACAGAGATGCCCACTTACATTAGGCATTGTACACAGAATTAAAATGATAAATACCAAAATCTGAATTTTGTAAGTTATTTCTTACTTTTTTTTTCTCTGCTGTCATATCAGGCAGTTTTAATACCTCAGAAGCAGCTTGTATACAGGTCTGACATTTATCTTTCTGCACATCACAAAAATGTCAGTTGAAAACCTGGTGGAATATATTAATTGACTAATAACTCTATTGCACACACACAAAATACCTATTTTTTTTTTTTTTTTTTTTGAGTAGGAGAGCTAGTTTTATCTCTTTCTGAATCCTTTATTTTCAGTTATCACACAGCATTGGACAACAAGATGGTCTCCATTTCTCCGTGGCACAGCTCAGCTTTCTACCATAGTTACTTGAATATAATCTCTCTTCTTCTCTCTTCATTCATATATTCAGTGTTGTCTGCAGGCTGCAGTCTGTCTGTCTGTCCATCCCAGTAAATGCAGTGAGCATTTCCATCAGGGAGGCCTAAAAAGAGAAATGGGTGTGGTTTTATTTTAAACAGCCAGGGGAAGAACTGAAGAGTCATATATTAATTTGCAAAGATCCTAATACTGTCCATTATTACTAAATAGTGAACAAAACCCATGCCACAGAAAAAGCTGTGTAAGTTTTGTTTTTATCTTGTGTGTGACCATTAGTCTAATTTATAATTAGATATATCTATATCTATATCTAATCTATATCTATCTATATCTATATCTATATCTAATCTATATCTATATCTATATCTATATCTATATCTATATCTATATCTATATCTATATCTATATCTATATCTATATCTATATCTATATCTATCTATATCATCTATATCCATATCTATATCTATATCTATCTATATCTATCTATCTATATCTATCTATCTATATCTATCTATATCTATATCTATATCTATATCTATATCTATATCTATATCTATATCTATATCTATATCTATATCTAATCTATATCTATATCTATATCATCTATATCTATATCTATATCATCTATATCTATATCTATATCATCAATCTGTCTAAAATGTATTGTGCAAGAGAAAGTCAATCTGTGAGATCCCCTCCAGATGTGTGCCTTTCTCTGAGGCATAAATACACCTGCAGGCATATTCTGAGTCTGATTGAAGACTCATTTTGGTCCATGGAAAAATAACTACATTTTTTTCATCAGTGCATAACGAGGGGGAAACCATGCTCTTTGGAATCACAGTCTAAAACCTTGTGCTGGCTGTGCCCTTCCATTTCCAGCTTTACTAACTGTGTGTATGAAACTATATTATTATTGCCCAGTTGTTCACTGTAATGTAGTTTCCAGAAGTTCTGCGAGATGTGAAAATTCCACAAGAGGTGAAAATTAAATCCATGACATTGAATAATGTGAATGTGAGTGAATAGCAATGAACTTGTAGAGCTATTGCTCTGGAATTAATGGTGATTTTCTTGAGTGAAAGATTTCTTGGGTATCTTTGTACAGATATTATCCTGCTTGTTTTCTCAGACCATCCCAGTCATGGCATAGGCCATGATTTTCCTCCATTATAAGACATAGCAAAACCCAAATCTTCTAGATAAAATAATAGATGTTTCTTATTTTATTTTTCATTTGACTATCTAAAGATTGACCTCTTGATCATGAGAGAGTAAAATAAATGCTGATCCTATTTCTTGGTTGTTCAATTACATAAAGCTGTGGAACCTGAACATTTCAAGTAGATCTCTCTTCTTATATGTGTTGCATACACTTGTATTCTGTGTGAAGGTTATTCCCATTTCTACAGTGTTTGCACAAGGTCAAGGGGTAAAAATGAGCATGGAAATATATATATGTATATATAGATATATAGATAAAGAGATAAATAGATATATATCTATATAGAACTTTAGATGATATACAGATATATAGATGATATATAGATATATAGATATATAGATATATAGATATATAGATATAATTAGGCTTTGCTATAATTTGGCAGAAATGATCATAACAAGAAGAGTATAGGGCAATTACAGTCATACCAAAATGGAAGGATTAAGAGTGCTGATTCCCAAGCTGATATTTACAGATAGCTGGTGGTACAAAATGAAGATCCTAACCAAAATCCCTAAGGATGAGGCCCAGAAGGAGTAACTGACTGCACAAAATGGGAACCAGTGAAAGAGTTTGCAATTAACTTTAGCTTCTTGGCAGATAATGAAGTTTCATACATTTTTTATTAGGAATTATTAATCCAAACATTAGCATCTATCACTCTGCTATTAATTTTCATTTTCTTCTAATTTAAATTGTTGTCATCCCATGGAACAGCACAATTTCATGCAATTTTGATGATGAATGACATCCCAACAGGAGGAAAATACTCAGGGAGCTACTTGAAATCAATTCTGGCTTGGGCTTGAGAAGTCCTTGTGATGTTTAATAATGTATCTATCTGGAGAAATTGTGATCCTCTAACAAATCATTTATAAATGGAAAAAGAAGGCTGAAGTGATCATAAATATTAACAGCAGAAACCCTCCCAATGCATTGTATTTTATTCTTTAGTCATATGGTGTTCAGCATGGACAGATGAAAATAAGACATCATTTTCCACTAGGAAAATTTATCATTGCTTTAATATCAGAATGGAAAGCATCCTGGGGACATCTAAGTATTTCAGAATTCTTAGTGGGGAAAAAAACAATGAGACAGAGGTGATAGATTTTGCCCAGCTTCAGATTTTGCCCATCTTCCACAGAAGTCATTGTTTCATACAAGATGACCTAGGGAATGGGACTTGATCTGATAGTCAGCAATTGTATTGTGCATTGTTCCTCTTGTGTTTTTCCCCTTTCTCTCACAAATTTTCATTACAGCCATAATAACAACAATAATTAGAATTATAACAATAATAGTCTTATTATGATTTATGTCATTTGTGAAATTGTCCTCACCTCAACTGATGAGTTTTCCTTTTTCTCCTGATTCCCCTCCCCATCCCACTGAAGGGAGGAGAATCTAATCTATGTGCACTAAGTAACTGCATGGTACTTAGTTGATGACTGAGGTTAAACCACAATGCTTATTTAAAATTACAAATCTCTATTGCAAGTATAAAAGTGTATACAAGAATGCAAAGTTAAGTCAAGAATGAAAAAAATGAAAGCACAATCTCTTTTGTGTTTGTAAATTCTGACATGTGCCTTTTCCAAAGTGTTCCTAATCATTAGAATTTGATTGCAGGATAAATAGTTATAAATTGGACAGAAACATTGTAGAATTGATGCATGAGCTGTATTTCTTAGCAAGCCAGTCCAAGGTCAGCTCTATGATATAAGACTACACAAGCAGTTAGCCAATTTTCAGAACTATTATCCAGAACTCCCAAACCTTTTACTGCTTGGACACTGTACAATGTATTTTTTAAGACCAACAGTCCAGCTATTGAAATTAAACACTCTTCTGAGACCACTGCCAGGAAGTGCTTAGAAAGTGTTTATGCTGATATTTGTGTTGAATCAGTTAAGTAACAAAGTAAAGCTTCTCCTAAGGATGTAGGGAGTGCATTTCCCATGTTGCAGACAAGTTCTTCTCCTTTTGAATACCAGTGAAATGGCTCAGCATGAGTGTTTACTGATAGGACAGAGCTTCAAAAAAATAATGATATTTAATTGCAAAGTATATCTACTTTTTTTTTACAGGAAGTACTATACTGCCTAGATCATGGTATTATCAAGGTGTTTCCTTCAACTTTTTGTTTATATACTGAAATACCTCTTTGTGAACAAGAACTTCATCAACTTTGTTATTGTGAAACTTAGGTAAGTGAATGATAACCCTGGAGCTGCATCTCTAGGAGCATACATGCTTATATATGTATGTGGCTTATCAATGAAGATAAGTCACCTTTAGAAATTTATTTCATCATTAACAAGGACAGGCCTATTTGTTGCTGTGCTAGCCAAAATCAGAGATATTCTTAAAATATCTCAGTACCTAGATGACTTGTCATTTCACCACAGAGGGAGGATTTTGTTTCTGAGAAAGAGCAAAGCTCCTGCTGAATTTAGAGCTCAGTAGGAGCAGTGAGCAAGGGCTGCCAGGAGATGCTTTTGATCAGTTTTTGATCTCTGTGGAAGATTCCCCAGCAGGATCTTTGATTCCAGCTGCAGGCTTTAATCATGGCTATCTCTACCAAGCCAAGCCTACCCAAAAATTCTGCCTAAAGCTCAGACCAGACCCCTCAAGTGTTCTGTGGCTTCCTCTCCTGGCAGAGGCATCCATATGCCATTCCATGACACTGCAAGGTTATGCATGTCAATGGACAGCCTTCAGACAGCAATTATTTAATCTGGCCTAGATACTGTAGATATGTGTCACATTTTATTAGTGTGAATTAGTCACCCCTTCTACAAACCACTGGCATTAAGAGTGTAGACACCCTTGATTGACCAAAATATGAGTAGTGGTCTAACAATGATACTCAACTGTGATGGACAAAAAGACTCTCTAACAATTTAAAGTTAGAAAGTGTATGTTTATTCATACAGCAGTGGGGTACCCCCTACATGCACTGTGAAATTACAGGTGATCACAGACTCTATTTATTGACAAAAGCTTCAAACAAATACATATTCATAATACCAGCACCTCCCATTCTCTGCTTCCTGTGGTAATTAGTTTGAATGGATATTAAGCATGGTTGGCTTCTTAAATTAAGTTTGGGGTCATTTTTGTGGGGAGGGGTCTTAAAAAGTGGAAGTAAGGTGAGTCTTCCTCACCCTGAACTCTCATTCTTTTCTATCAATGAAAATACACATGGCTTCTGGGAAAACTCTAATTTCTGAAGAATAAGTTTCTGGTTCCATTGTTCATGTTTCTTTGAATCTACTTACTAGTTTCATCTTTTCCCATTGCAAGCACAGCTGAGCAAACATAAAATGACAGGCAATTAAGTATTCAAGTTTCAGATAACTATTGCAAGCCCAGTTTCTTCTAAATTTTAACTAGAATCCTAATTTCTCTAAGATTAGTGTTTCAGCCTTGTGTGTGCTAGTAACCCTCTGAAATTGGTAATACCCACAGGTCTGGAGAGTGTAACTATTTGCATTATGGAAGTCTGAGTGGTTCAGGCAGTTTGCACTCACCATCAGCGTCTCTTTTCTGAAGCAAAATGTAAACCTCAGAGTCAGAAATTCTGAATGAGGCCACTGGGTCAAAACTGAGGCAGCAGCAGGAGACTTCCTCTCACATTTCAGCTGATTCAAGTCACTGGAGATGTTCTATCATCGAGGGGAAGTGTTACCAGGCAGCATCTCTCCATAAGCACCTATCTCTTACTGAAATTACCTCAAGGTCTGGGCCCAGATCTTCAGAAAACGATGAGACTCCTTGTTATTCACTTAATTCATGTCCCCAAGGCAGAACTTTTTTGTATTATATGTAACTTTACAGATGGGGATAGAATTTAATTGAAATATATTAAAGTAGGGTAAGTGATGCTAATAGGAAAAGAAAAATATTAAATGAACAAATATGTCAGAGATTAAGGTTTGTTGACTAAAAGTAGATGGAATATTTTATTTAAAAAAGTAAAAAAAATTATGAAAGAAGGCATGTAGAAATTCTAGCATTATGGACATTTTATTATTGAAGTAAGGATTAATAAATCACACAAGACAGCATAGAAACTTTTGATGGTGTTTGTAAATAAAACTGGATAACCTTTTTTAAGAGTCAAATGGTGTAAGAGAATTGAAAATAATTTTACAACACTAATGATACGTATAACTCATCATCCATTCAATTTCTTTTGTATAATTATTCTAATAACTTAGTTTAACTATTTTACATAGTTAATCTAAACGGGGGGGAGGAAGAGAACAAATAGAGCTTGCTCCTTCTTTCAGAGAGATTTCAGTCCTGATCAGCAATTTTTAACCCAAAACCAATGTTTCACAACATAATATTTAAAATACTAATCTATCTTTCCCATTTAAGAGGGATTTTGTTGTAAAGCTGTCTTCCTTTCCAAGCCAGGAAGAGAGGTGCTGCATGTTAAATTTCTAGACAGTTTGACTGGCAAGGGCAAACAACTGTGGGGATTGAGGATAACAAGGAGAGATGTAGTTGATACATATCTCCATTTCCACATCTTACATTTCTTTCATTTCTCCATTCATGTCTCCATCCCCATGTAGTTGTGGGAAAATGGATTCTTTACTTCCAAGCAAAGAAAATGTTTGTTTTTGTGTCCATAGTAATTGTCCATAAATGAGATAGCTGCAGATCAGCCTTGGACAAAGTGAGGCAGAGTTAAATCACATGTCCCTGAATGTTTGGGAAATGAAATTCAGCTCCATGTCCAAGGAATAATGTGTCTGCTCTTACAAGGTCTACATGGCTAGAATTCAGAATTTTTAGTCTGCAAGTACTTCGCCTAAGTAGCAAAGATTTTGTGGTAGAACATAGCAGGATTTTGTGATAAAGCAGATTTCATTCATCTGGCTTGGAAGTAGGTATTTATTTTCATTAAGGTTGTTGAGAGAGGGTTATTCCATTCAGTCCAGACAGTCACCATCAGAAACAGCTGAAAACTTTGCCCATGAAGGAGTCTTGTTACAGCAGAATAAGTGATAAATTCAGTAGCATGAGTGATAACCTGCAGACAGATAATGGCCCCTCAGTGCCTTCTGTGCCCTGGAGGTTCTCTGTGGTTTCACTCTGAGAGCAAAAGGAGCAAGGCTGCAAGTGCCCTTCATTCCCACCTCAGGATCACACAGGTGCCCACTCCAGAAAAAAGAAAATAATGGAGATATAAGGGGAAATCTTGCTAAGTGGGCAGATGGTCTCATGTAAATGTAACTCAGCTTTACAATATCAATCTACTTGTATTGAAAATCACTGATAAATCTTTGATGATATTTGCTCCATACCAGAACAGTGGGGTTTTTTTTCCTTCACCTAAATGAAGCTACTCTGAGCTCAGAAAGGTTATTTTCCTTGTCTAGTGAAATATTTGACAGATAAATAAAGTTCTACCTGTCGAGTGGCCCAACTCATGAATAATTCTCAACTGAAAGGTGATCATAAAGCAAACTTCCAAAACTGTCAGTGTGATTATGTGAAGCAGGGGGGAGGGAAATGAGTAATTTTGTTGTTTGGGGTTTGGTTTCTTTGCAGTTCCACTGTCAGCAGTGAATAAATGCTTCTAAAGCTGAAGGTGTGCACATCACTGTATGAGATTTCATGGCAATAGTTTCAGCTGGCATGAAGCCCAGAACCTTCTCCTGATGTTTTGAAATGACTGTAAAGTGCAGAGAGTATTAGGGTACATGGATATATATTTACATTTTTGCTCTCTTTCATTCAAATGACTAAATATCAGTTTGTAAAGCAGTGTGTCTAATCGCCACATCAAAATTTGTGTATTTAAGGAAATTTGAAAAACGTTATGTGATTGCATATTATAGTAAGAAAATAAGAAAAAAAAAGTATGATTACGTATTATAGTTTAGAATAACATTCTAGATTGTTAATTATACTGCATAGTACAAGAAAAACTCGAGATTCTTCCTTTTAGTACTCTGCAACCTACTATGGGAAATGAGTGGTTTGAAGTTTGAAAATCAAAATGCATTCACCTGAGGCTGAACAGACTCAGGGGTGACCTTTTCACTCTCTACAGATAAGAATGAGTCTAAACAAGCCCCATTTCACCTGGAAGCACAAAGCCTGTCTCCCAGAGCCCCATCCTACAGCTGGTAATTCTCAAGCTTGATGGGCATCAGTAGAAAGGTGCCATCAAAAGATTAATTTGACAAGGAATTGTAGTGGATTCATCCCACATTTAGAAGACAGTGGAAAGGGAGAGACAATTTGAAAGAAAGCTGAACAGATAGATGGTGACAGCTGGCTTAAACAGAGATGGAAATGACTCAAGAGCCCATGCTCAGACCACAGGCTATACTGTGCTATAAACTACACAGTACATTCAATATAAAATTCTTTGGACCAGGCATTTGTGACAGACTGGAAAAGAGAGCAATCTTTTGGTGTCGTGGTGGTACAGCCAAGAAAAATAATTGAATTTTATGAAAGCAACTTCGTTGAAAATGGTCAGGATGTGTCCCAGTGAGAGAGTCAGGTGTTGTATATATGAAGATGAAAATGTAGTGATCTGGGTTCCAGCTTCAGGAGGATGAATGTAAGAGGAAAGGCTGAGCTTGGAGGTGTCCTGCAGAAAGAAACAATTAGATTTGTTCTGGATAAATAATTTTAGTGATGACTAAAATGTAGTTGACACTGATGCAATCTCAGGAAAGGGAGTGGTGACAGCATCATCAGTCATTGCTGCAAGTTTCACTGCTAGAGAAACACTCCTGAAGTCATATTTTAAAAAGTTCAATTTATTTTTGTGCATCAATGCATTTAGCCCCTGCTTAAGAAAATGGTTGGATAGTAGAATCTAAAAATCTAAGACCTTAGTAGATTGTTACAATGCTTCCTAAACATTGAAGTGGGAGAAGAAAAATAAGATATCAAATCTGTGCTGCTTTCCTGTGAGATATTTTCTTTCATCTCTATTACTGTGACTAAACAGAACACTTATTTATGTCTCATAAGGGCCTGAACTCTGCTTAATTACTTGCTTAAAAAAAGAAATTTAAGGGAAATGGATTTTTTTAGAGAAATGTTCTGCATTGGACAGCTTTTTACAACCATGCTATGAGCTAATGGTCACTATGCATTGGTTTCAGGTGAGACTTTTGCCCTGTTTTTATAGTTTTCAGGAGACAAACTGTTCCACTTACAGAGATTGTGAAGGCTAGGTATTTTTCCACACTGATATAATTGGTTACAAAAATACACTTTTAGAACAAGCATTAGCTTAATTAAAAATACTTGTGGTTTTAAAACAAAAATACTTTATTCATGTCCCAGCCTTTTATGTAAAATCCTTCTTAGGCAAACTTGTTGAGAGTCTCCTACGATTTGCATTTGCTCTTTTCACAGATACTCTCTTAGCACTGAGGCAAGGGTTTATGTGCATTAAGAAGAGAAGTTAAAGAGGCGTTTTGACTCAGAATTACCCAGCTGGATTCCAGATTGACCCCACTGGCTCTGGGGCTGTCAACATCTTCCATTCCAGTTTTAAAAGAGTCCATGGATTAGAGTATTTAGAAACTATGAAACATCTGAAAAGCAAAATGTGAGTGAAGTGCCTTCTTGTGCTTGACTGAATGAGAGAGAGATACAGTTCAGACCCTCAGGTGCTTTCTGGTGACATGAATAAAGTGACATAAACGTGCAATGTTAAGATTATGTCCAGATTTTTAAAGAATATCGCCATTTGTTCCTCTCTGCTTCCCATTTCACAGAGACAGCAAAATTATTTTTCTGGGTATTGCACATGAATTTCCAGAATAATCCTTTGGGTTTTCCCTTTTAGAAACTGTTTTCCTCCTCTTAACTTCGTTTGCTTAACCTCTCTGACTACTTTCCTTACCTTACCCCCTCTGATGAAGGATTTTCCTAAAAGGTTTTTGGATAGTTAAGTACTATGGACAATGTTGGCTCCACTTTGCTTGTGTGCTGTAATGATTTGGAAGAATGCTGATATGTCAGTCAAGAAAAACTCCCTACTAAGAAAATTCTGGTTTCAATATGCCTGATGGGTGGATCCTACAGAACTAAAATAGAATTTTCCCCTCTATCATTAATAATATATTCTGTAATGGACTGATACACCTTATTTTTTTGTTGCTATACTTAGGTATTGAAATACAGATCCAAATGGGGTTTTTTTTGTAATTTGGGACACTGACAAGTTTCTCATTCAGAGTATTAACTACAAACCATTCTTTGGACTTGCATCAAGCAAATGTTGATTTCTTGAACTAGAGATTAAACTCTGACATTAATACTCTGTGCTTTAATCTCTCTGTTCAAATGAGCAAAGCACATCTTTTGCTTTTACTGATGTTATCACAGTTTGCTACTGGCACTTGCATTAAGGACAGTAATTGATTTCCTAAATTTTAATATTCATGGACGTCCACTTAAACAACAAGGAGCTATACAGATCCCAGTGGTAACTGGATTGACTTTCCTCTGCCATGCATGCAGGTGATATATGATGTGAAGAGTCCTTAAATCTGGAAATGCATAATGAGGGAACAAGGTGGAGTTACCAGTAAGTTTTACTGCTGTGTGTACTTACAGGAGGCAGGCCTTCTCAAGTATGAACTCACCTCTGGTTCTCCTTTGTTCTGCATTTGAAATCCTGTAAGGAATGGAATTGGAAACTTGAGTTTCCAGGCAGGTCAGGTGATGTGAAGTATTTTGTAATGCAAGACTTAAATTGTGCATTATCAGCCATGTTGCAAAATGTGAATTTGATGCCACAAAGTAGTCAGAGGCTCAGGAGGAGCTGTCAGTCGTGCAGGTGGAGTTGTTATTATTGCTGTAATCGTTAGTGCAGACACAGAGCATTGGAAATTTAAGAAGGCTCATGCAGGGAGGAGGTGCTGAGGCCAAATTGTAACTCTGGGAGTCCTCCAGCAGAGGAATGCTGAGTGCTTGGACATCCTGAGAAATCACCGTTGATCACACATCATGGATTGATGGAGGAAAAAACCAAGAAACGTAACAATGGAAGCAGAACCCAATCACCTGATGGATTATCATGAGCATTACCCATATTTAGTTTAGACACAGAGAATGGGATAAAAATGGTCTGGCATAGATGTAACTAAATGTAGGACTATGACAATCACTGGCTGAGATGACAGCTTGTTTTGCAAGTTCAAAGTGACCTTTTCTGTGAAAGAGAAAACTCTTAGAGGGATAGGAAGTGGTAGTAGAAGTGCAAAGGTGTCACTTTTGTTGAATTTTTAGGCTCGATATTATAGTGAATATTTAGAGGGAGATTTATTCAGAAGATATGTCTGTCTCTTGAAGAAAATTATACTTATTACAGAGCTCAATATAGCCTAGTTGGCACAGGGGTTTAACTAATACTCATGCCTAGTCTCTGATGGCTCACCAGCTGGCAGACACTGAATTTAGGTTGAAGTGGTCCAACTGTGTCTGCAGGCAATGACACAGACACTGAGCAGGAGATGGCTGACAGAGAGAGGCTGGTTTATGTTGCAGCGCATGTTTATTTTATTTTATTCAGTTTATTGTTATAATGTTCCTATGCACCCCTATGTTTTCCCCAGTCGGTTTGTCCCCAAGTTGTATCCACTCCAAAAGTACCTTGTTTGGCATTCCCTGCCCTTGTCCATCATTGTAACCCTGGCCCCTTGTTCTGGAACCTTCCCTGTCCATCACTGTAACCCTGCCCCTTGTTCTGGAACCTTCCCTGTCCATCACTGTAACCCTGCCCCTTGTTCTGGAACCTTCCCTGTCCATCACTGTAACCCTGCCCCTTGTTCTGGAACCTTCCCTGTCCATCATTGTAACCCTGCCCCTTGTTCTGGAACCTTCCTTGTCCATCATTGTAACCCTGCCCCTTGTTCTGGAACCTTCCCTGTCCATCACTGTAACCCTGCCCCTTGTTCTGGAACCTTCCCTGTCCATCACTGTAACCCTGCCCCTTGTTCCAGTCCCTTCCCTGTCCATCATTGTAACCCTGCCCCTTGTTCTGGAACCTTCCCTGTCCATCACTGTAACCCTGCCCCTTGTTCCAGTCCCTTCCCTGTCCATCATTGTAACCCTGTCCCTTGTTCCAGTCCCTTCCCTGTCCATCATTGTAACCCTGCCCCTTGTTCTGGAACCTTCCCTGTCCATCATTGTAACCCTGTCCCTTGTTCTGGAACCTTCCCTGTCCATCACTGTAACCCTGCCCCTTGTTCTGGAGCCTTCCCTGTCCATCACTGTAACCCTGACCCTTGTTCTGGAACCTTCCTTGTCCATCACTGTAACCCTGCCCCTTGTTCCAGTCCCTTCCCTGTCCATCACTGTAACCCTGCCCCTTGTTCCAGTCTCTTCCCTGTCCATCACTGTAACCCTGCCCCTTGTTCCAGCATCTTCCTTGTCAGTCTTATCCTGGGCCAATTCCTAGTTCTTCCACCCCTTTGGAAATCCAATCCTAGTTTAAACAGTGTTAAATGAGGGGTTGATATGGTCTTTAATAATGCCATTAGGAATTGGTTAGGTGTGGCTTGTAACCAGCCTAAAATTTAAGGAAAAATTAAGTCTCTCAATTACCTGTATTTTGACGGATTTTCACTTTTCTGTAAGTTTAACACATATTCTTTAAAAATGCATTCCCCTAAGCTTGAACTCAAAGAACTAGACAAGGGAAAAAATGAAAATTCATGAGGGAAATAAGTTCTGATGGTAAGTTTGGTCAGTACTTTTTCCAGTAATACAAATTACAGAATGTAGATGATCTATGAACATAAAGTGGGCAAATTAATTTGGAGAGGAAATTGAGAAAAATATAAATGAACTCTATTTTGTATAGGAGTGCTGAGACATTATGATTAAGCAATGAATTTTATTAGTAATATAATTCTGTCCCTGAGAGTAAAATGGCAAATCCATTTCAGATTTTCCAGTGAATTTGTAGTAGTAGACCATATTTGCACTAATGGTGAGACTTGTGGCCCAAGCATTGACCTGGGACACCGTGCAGTAGCATTAAGACCAGAAATAAATCATATGAAAGGAGGTAAATATTTCAATGTATACCTTAGTAATTTCTCACTTTTTCTTTTAGCAGGACTATTTAGATCTTTGACCCTACTATCAGCCACCAATACTGCTGTTGTTCAATAAAGGAGAATATGTTTGTCCAAATGCAAATAGATTGACTAAGATGTAATGGAAGGTCACAAGGAAAAAAAAGTCAGTTGGGATCGAATATTTTAGTGTGATTGATAAGTTATTTTTTCTTAATTCTGATTTTTGTGCATAAAATTATTGTGTCCTGAAGAGCTCTTCAGATGTTTTGATACCACACATTACCAGCCCAGAGCTTGGCTTTAGAGCTGAAACCCTGAAAATATTGCTCACCTTCTTTTCATTTTTCAACATTCAACATTAATTGTTTCAAAATTCTTTTTTAGCTGTTGTACAAGTCAGGGGTGTGACTAGACCTATAGGGTTGGTGCCCAAGTGAATGCTGATACAACTCTGGGCAGTGTTGGTGATAAGAATGTGATATCTAAATATTTTTCCCAGTATTCCAGATAGGTTTTGAAGCCCAGAGCAAGCATGATGCTGAGCAGTTATGGATACTCACCAGCTGGTTAATTATATCTGAGTGTCATTCTGCCAAGGTTTGACGGAATATAGAGAGAATTCCAGGAAGAAAATGGCAGTTATGTCTCCAAATTCTTGTTTGCCAAAGGGTTGATGTGGCTGCCAGCTGAAGCCTGTTTCATATGCTTACATCAGTCAAATGCTCTCCATTGATGAAACTGTGGAATGGATTGCTGCCTATAAGACAGAGCTTTAGCTCCAGCTTTTGAATGTGTGGAGTAAACAGCTTCCACTGGCATGAAAGAACCCTTATATTCTCTGCAATTCCAACAGGAATTTTGTCCAGACAAGGTGGTCCTTCAATAGTGCCTCCTCTCCCCCACTACTGGCTGCTCCACTGCCAGATCCTCCTGCATGGAAATATCAAATTCAGGGGGCTGGCAGAAGATTTTCAGTTTTACAAGGATTTGTTCCTTTTGATATTGTTGTATTCTTTTCCCCATATCTTTCCTTGAAAGAATGTGTATGATGATCCTCTTGAAATTGCACCTTGATGCTTTCAGAATCTGAGGTTTTTACTATCAGAAAGTATTGCCTGACTTGTGCAGTGCATTGTGGGCATTGGGTGAGGGCTGGAATAATCTCTTCAGTTGCACTTGAAAAAAAATCAGCATTTCATGTCAGTATTATGGACTGTTTGTTTTGAGAATTCTGAGGATTAAACTTAGTGCATAAGCCATGAATAGGCTAAATCAGTCCGGCATAAGTAGCATGAAATAAAAAGATGCTTTGCTATTTCAGGACCAGGCTGTCCAGCAGGGATTACTACCTAACCTGTTGTAATCTTCTCAGTGATAAACACACTGGGTTTTTTGCAACACAAGGGAGAAACTGTCTTAATATTGACTGAAAATGCAGCCAGAAACTGAATTAAATCATTACCAGCAAGAAAAATCACTTGCTTTAATGAAAAGAGAATTTTCAGTGCCTGGAACAGGCACTGCCAGCATATCCTCAAATTCTTAAAGTACTGGGGGCAGAGCATTTGCTTCATTTGTGTCATTCAGCTGGTGGAAAGGAAGGAGGGTTTAGTTGGATGTTCTTTCCTGTGCACCTCTTTGTCACACCACACAGTGCCTCTGAAAACCTATAATACATTAAATAAAGGTAAATGAATGAGAAAAATAGCTTTGTCTCTTTTGCACTCTATTTCCTATCTCATAGTCCTACATTCTGCCATATGAGCATCACAGAAATAACATTATTTTTTTCCTCCTGAGTCAGTTTTCCGTGTAAGCTATTGATTTTCAATAGGTAGAATGATAATATTTTATACCTAGATATATAAAATACATATTTGCATGAAATATATTTTTAAGAAGGCAAAGATGTGGAATTATCTTCCTAAATGGGGCAGTAGCTCCTTTCATTATGGCAGTGCTTGCTATAATAGAAAGCTTCCCAGCTTCCTGGGGAGGTTTTTCTCTGTGTTCTAATTGTGGCCTTTAGGTGATCTAAAATTTGCACACTGTCTGATTCAGTGGCTCAGTACTTTTGACAAATGGGTCAGAAATCCTTTCTGTGTATTTGTGTCATTTTCTCATCCCAAGTTTCAGGACACTACCTTGCTGCTTTAGAGAAATATTAAGATGTGTTCATTATGGTTGGCAAAGTGTAACAAAGGCCCTCAGTGTAAAGTACAAGAGCTGCTGTTAAACTTACAAAGGTGACCAATAGGAGCATAAATGCCAGTACTTTTATGGGAAAAAATATCTTTACTTTCTTTTTTTATCCCTTTGGCTTTAGAGATTTTTTTTTCTTTTTTCTTCTAAAGTTATAGAGCTTGATTCAAAAATTATTTAGAATTTCTGCTGCCAAAGGCTAAGTTATAAATAATTCTTCCTTCATTAGCTATTTTAAAGTTTAATAGTTGGAATAGGTCTTTGGAATGTATTTCAAAGGTTTAATAGTTGTAATGGTCTATGGAATGTATTTCAAAGTTGCATATGAAGTTCTTCAATAAAAAGTAAAAAATTCACATGCAATTTAAAATTTCTAATGAGGCAATGAGTTCTTGAATTATACTTTGAAACCTGGATAATATTATCATTTAAAAACATATTTTGGGATTTTCATCTGCATTTTGAACCTATTATCAAAAGAAGAACCCATTATTGAAGTAAGAGAAAAAAATTTATTGGGGACAAATATTTTAAAAATGAGCTTTTGATAGAAAAATGTTCAATGTGTACAAAGGGATGTTAAATTGCATCAATTATTACCCACAATATTTGAAATGTCATATTTTCTGTCCTTTCAAAAAAAAGGAGAAGGAATGAATTTAGGCTACCTCAGTAGCTGGACTGCACTTTAGGACAGCACTTGTTTAACATAGCATCAAGGCCAGGAGACTTAGGCAGCAGCAGAAATTCTCTTACCCCTGAATCTTTAACCAAAATAATTTCTTACCAAAGCCTCTGTTCTGATTTATAACAGAGTATAAAAACGACCATCTGATATTTGCATCTGCATGGATGGTGTCCTCATGAAATTTTCAGATTGACATCAAAACCATACGTGATCCTGAAGCCAACTTTAGAGATAATCAATTTTTTTTTCTTTTCAATATCAAACAATGTTATTTCACATAACTTATTTTGCTGTTTGTAGTAGACCTGTCATTTGAATGATGATCTTAAACCAGAAATATTTCTGTCAAAAGATGATGCCTGATGAAAGTTAACATCTGAGATCCAGCACTTTGTGATTTCAACATTTTCTTTTACAGACAGAGACATTTAATCTCTATTCAATCTCTTATCTTAGGCGAATATGAACTGGCAAGAGGCAAACTTCAACCATTGTGGAAACACAACAATTTTCTTCTTAAATTGTGAGGCTCTTCCTATTTAATCTTGAAGGTATGCCTTTGAGAAACTGGAAAAGAGAAAACATGGACCACAAAAATTACTCCCACTGGCTGGGAGAGAAGATGGATATGTGCATGACAGAGGAGGGGAAAGGACAGGAGCAGTGGAAAGAGTGTTCATAGCTTTGGGAATTTCTGGAGAGTGATTTATTCAGCCAGACTTCCCAGTCTGGCATTCCAACAGATGTCGTGTCTATTTATAGATCAGGCACTGCAGACAAGGCAATTCATCAGGTGGAGTCAGAATCAGGGTGAGCAGTTGAATTTCAGTTCATGGGCACGAACGCCCTGAACCACTGCATTACCTCATGCAAGGTGCAGGCACGATCAGGAGGAAACCATGCATGCCTGCAGCCCTGGTGTGTGCAGGGAGAGAGGATGCTCACCTCCTCCTTTTCTGCCTCTCTGTGCTTACAGCATTCAGCAAATGCTCCCCACTGCTCCCTGGCTGTGCCAGGTACAGGGGCAGAGCAGGTGGAAGCCTGTTAGTCCCAGCACTCCAGGAACGATTGGAGCACAATCCCCCTGCTCTAACTCCCACTTACTTTAATGAGATGTTCACAAAACAAGAAATTCAGTTTTTCTAGAAGAGGAGACACAAATGGGGTGTGTGGATAATATTTAAGTGGTGCTTCCAAGGTTGTTGTTTGTGCCTTTTGCAACCTCCAAACCATGTGGTTTGCCTAGTTCTCCAATCATTGCAGTCTTTCTGTTCTGTAGCTTAGATTTCTTTCTTTCATAGACCACAGAAATGAGGGAAAGAAGGAGTTTTGACACATCTTGTCTTGTCATGGTCCTGGAATGTGGCTTCCAGGATCTGGTGCTGTTGTGGCTTCCATTTAGACATCACCACAGGGACTGAGCTACTGAGGAAGAGTGAAAACCAAATGACTTCGAATGTTTCACTCCTCTGTTCTGCAATAACAGCCCATAGAGCATTGGTTTTATCTGTGAAACCTAAGAATGCAGGATACCAGGCCTAAATCCTTCTGACATGCAGATGCCTAACCTCTCAATGCTCATTTAGTTTTTCAATCATAATTTGTGTGCAACATATCCTATTACCCTGTGTTAATGGACACTAAATTATATTAATTTATGCTACTTGCAGATCTTTAAGAAGAAAGAATTTATGAATGTAAAGTGAAATATTTCCATTCTTCTCTTCCCACATCTGTAAGTTCTATGTACATGTGTTTATTCTATGCTAAAAGAAAAATCAGAATGTGAAATCCTCCTCTGTCTATGACAATGTTGACAAGGTAGTCAGTACACAGAAAAGGAATATTTCTAAAGCCTAAATCTGATGCCACATCACTATGATAGTGACACACAAATAACTACTTAATCTCATCTTTAGGGTTTTTGTTTCTGTTATTTTTTGACAGTTATGTTAGATGGACAATGTTTTTTGTCTGTTCACACAGAGTGCATTGAGTTTTCTCATCCATTTTCCTAAAACAATAAGGAGGAGTCCAAATATTGGCTGTAGCCATTTTGCTTCCACTACCAGATCATTCTTTGATCTCTTTGCAAATACTTCTGAGAGAAGTCACTAGGAATAATGAAAGTACATTTAAATGATAATAAAGATTACTCAAGAGGAATGTTTCACAGATGGTCTGTCTTCAGTAATTATCAGTTGATAAAGTCAGATAATATTTCCATCCATAAGATAATGTAATAAAATGATAAGATAATTGTAATACAAGATGCAATGCTCAGTTTTAGAAATCAGTATTTTTCTTAATGTTTTCCTGAGGTTTTTTTCCTCCTTATATGAACTTTTTTTTTTTCCCCAGAAGATTAACTGGAACTGACAGCGACCAAGTCTCTATTTTATGACTCATGAATACTAAGTTACCAACAATTCAAGTGCTGTTAAATAACATTTATAAGAAGTCTTTCATCCAAGGATTTCCAAATGCCTTCTTATACTGATGGAGGCTCTCTGCAAACATGGGAATTTATTCTGGCTGTATGAGGGAAAGCCAAACCAGAACATAAAAAAATTCAGTGCTCAATGCAGATAGAGATTTCTATCATTCTGCATCAGGTTTTTCTTATTAAACCACATTTTCCTGTCTTGCTTTCTGAGCTGCTGAGTAAAGAAGTAGATATGAGTGAAGTTTGGGTTGTGTAGAAGCTGCCCTTTCCTGATGTGTCATTAAACATAGACATAGTTGGCAGGAAGATAGCAAATGTTTATCCATGATTTAACGATAGAATCATAAGATATTATAACTAGATATTTGCTCCAGGCCATTTAATTATGTCCTGGTGTGAACCACCCACCCTGAGGTTTGTGTTTCTCTCCATCCCCGTGGCAGCACACCTGTGCTCACACCATCACTTCCTCCTTCAGGTGTGTTACAGACACTGTGCACTTTCTGGCTGCTGGAAATCCTTGTACAGTCAGAAATGGATCTGTCATTTAATAAAACACCCCCTTAATAGGACACTACATCCTTTATCATCTTAAAATCCTCCAAAATGTGTCAGTTGTAGGTGAGTTGATGAACTGTGTGCTTACTTCTTGAAAAAGTGCACTGAGCAGGTTTTACCTTAGTTGTACAAGAGAATAGAGCAGGAACAAACTAGTGCATTGAGCTTGACAGTCATCTTTTCTGACAAATAATTTGAAACTTCAGGCAATAATTTGTCATGGTAGGTTTTCTACGCATCATATGTGCATGGGAAAGTATGAAAATAAAAATGGAATCATTAGGCAAAGGAACCTGATTTGAATAACTATCTAGGCAAAAAAAAAAAAAAATTATAATCCTTAAAAATTCTTTCTCATTTAATTTGTTTTCAGACTTTCCTTTCAGTTTGTATTAGGCATCTGACAGTGAAAAAGGAATGAGCTTTCTTTTTATTTAACCAGAGTTTCTGGTTTTAATTTTCCCACAGTTTTCTGAAGGGGATTTACCAACTGCAGAATAAAAGGGCTTTCTATGGCTGAAGTTAACCTATTTTTACAAGAACTGCTGCAAAGAGCTTGTGAGTTCTTTGGGTTTGGGGGCAGTCCCTGAGACAGCCACAGAAGTGGTGGCACATGGTACCCACTACCACCTTGAAGAAATATTATTACCAATGCTGAAGTGCACAATTGCTTCTGGAGGTGACCACAAGACTGCAGGGCTGCCAGACAGACACAGAGATCTTTGTGCTTCCACACAAAATGGTCCATCACATCCCCCACTGCAATCTTCCTACTCAGCACCTGTAGGAGCACCATGTCACCACAACGCTGCAGAAACTGCAGGGAGTTACGAGAATATTGCAGGGGAAATGTAGCCTAATACCAGCAACACAAGACCAAGATGCCTTCCCTGTCAAAATTAAATCAATTGGTGACATTAGCAGGTTATTGAAGAGCTCAACCTCTCATTCTTTTTGGCTTATGAACAGATCAGCACAATTCATATTGTTTCTTGCCATGAAATACCTGGACTTCTGTCTTCAACAGAGTTCTTGCTCACTTTTGTGGGTGGAATACAGCTGTGATGCAGAAGTGATTTCTTGATAATTGAATATAATAATAAACATTGAAATTGTATCTAAACTAGAAAAACATTGAGAGCATTTGTATGGATAACACTCTATGAATAATTCACAGCATGGAAATGAAGGTACAAAGATAGGACATCACCTCATTAAGAAATGAAAGCCAAAAAGCCCAAATGAGTAGTACTGCTTCTAAAAATATAACTCATTAATCTTGACTCTGCCAGGAAACATATATGGTCTGGTACACATTCAAATGTTGTGTTGGGTGCAGAAAACATGGGTTTGTTTGGGGAGAGAGAAGTGGAAGAATGTGCAGTAAATACCAACCAACCCATCTGGCACATTTCCTACCCCAGTGCAAACAGAATGTTTGTACTTCTGAGAGAGGAATGCAGCTCTAAACTCAGCTCAGCCTAGGACTTCAAACCTCCTGAATGATACATTTCACTTTCGTGTCTAAACAGTAGAAGGTGTGTGCCTTTGATTAGTGTAAATTGAGGGAGTAAATTCATTTACTTGTAATAGCTGCAAGTGCAGAAGTTTAAATATCACAGGTAGACAAATTATAGCTCAATTCACAAATACAGGCATTCTCTGAATAATGTCATGCTCCCTTCAGGACTGCTGCTGCCTAGCCCATTGGGTTGGGACTTTATAATAATTTTATTTTGGTGACTTCCCAATTTCATAGTAGGAAAGCATCACATTTTGGTGTAATTTCTTAAGCCCATTGGTGAAAAAGTGTTGTTTAATCTGAGGTAAGCCAGATCTTAATGCCAATAAACCCAAATATTTTGTTCTTATTCTACATTGTTTTTCATGACTAGTATTTTTGTGGATCCCTTCTTTAAATAGTCCATAGACTTTGGAAAAAAAGGGATGCAAACTGAAATCCAGTATATACAATTTCTTCATAACAAATAGTTTCAAATGATTCTTTATTTCATTCCAGGTTTTAATAGACGTTTTCCTTGGTTTCATAGTATTATCTAAAATAATCTGATTTGTATTTCTAATCTAAAAAGCAAAACATATTTCATAGCAATAACATATTTTCTTTGTCTCAGGAATCCAAACAAAGATTGTTCTCATTCTGGGACTATCTGCATTATCAGCAGATTTATATTGAATAAAAAAAATATGTAAGAGTGTTAAATATTCACGTATGTTATTTATATACACAGAATAAAATTATAGGAACTCTCCATTTGTCACCTAGAAGGATAGTTAAACATGACTCATTCTGTAATTAAACTGAAGGAATATCAGCTAAAAAAATTAATTTATTTAGTATTGACTGAGGTTTTGCCCTCTCTTCTGGTATGTTCTTCTTTCTTGGATGCTTTAAGAATGACTCCCAGACATATTCAGAGGAAAATGGTCATGTCCTATGTTAAGAGACTAATTTAAAAAAAAAAGGAAAAAATTCTCTCATTACTATAAATATAATAATCCTTTCATTTCATCAGATGGCAGTTGTTTTCAATCTTTTTTGTTCCAGTCTTTTTTTTTTATTTTTTCTAAGAATGGTGGTAATCCAGTGGAGGGATGGAGAAGATTTTATTTTCCTTATGTATTCTAAGTTTCAGCTTTTCAGTGATGAATGGATGCAGTGCTCTTGAGTGAACTGTGGAAGAAGCCTTTATTCACAGAAATTACTCCTTTGGGATTCTTTGTGGTTCTAGAGGTCTGGTACACATCCCATTCCAAGAATAGAAAATAAAATGTGCAGAAATGAAGCAGGAGTGAGTGGGCAGGAGAGGTAATTCAACTTTAATTCTGATCCACTTATATCTGTGGCCAGGTGACTGAGAATGGCACTGGAGAACCCAGTATCAAAATAAATATCCCATGGGTAATTTGTCAACAGAATTTTATAGATATTTATATTTATATTTATATTTATTTTCTATTATATATTTATTATTATTTATATTAATAGAAATTATAAAATATTATATTAATGATAATACAATTATATAATAATATAATATATCAATTATTTATTTATATTAATAGAAATATATTTATATTAACTAATACTGTTTCATATTAGAATATCTATATCTATATTTATATTTATATTTATATTTTATACTTTATTTATTTTATAGAAGAACTATGCCTTGTGTCTTTTAAAAGTAATGCCTCTGTTCTGAAGTACCTGCTGTCAAAACATAAGAAAAATTCTCACTTTCTCATTAAGAAAAGTCATTTTTGTGACTAGATCTTTATGGTTGCAGCTGATTCTAGTTAGTTAGAAACTTTTAAGATGTAGAATTACTATTTTATTTTTCTCTTGGAATAGCTCACTGTAATCCCCTGGCAACCTCATTTTCAGGCTGAGGACTGCATATGCTAATGCTGAGCTTTATTTGAATGGAAATGCTCTAAATTTTCCTATATGAACAGTAGTGCTTGAAACTCTGAGACTGGAAAGAATTGCAGAGAAATCTGGAGAAGCTCTGTCTGGGAAGGACTGCACATCATCTTAAATGTGTTTAAGATATTAAAATATGTATGTATTCTTCTAAAAAAAGAATTTTCTGTTGCATCTTGCACTAAGTAACTATATTTATAAGTACTGCAGGGAACTTTTAGTTGGCTTCAATTAAGCAGCATTATTAACAGAGTGTAAAGGATGGAGAATTCTTAGCCCAGAATTAAAAGACATTAAATATCTGTCAGCCCTGTTGAGCTGCAGGTACATCAGAAACCTTTTGTGTTGGGATCCTTGGATTATTTCAACCTGTCTGACAAAGCTCCTATGATCACCAGCAGCTGCTGGAGCATCTGGTCTTCTCTGGAGTGTTTAAATTGAGACTTTGGGCTGCTGTACAAAAGGGTGCATCTTCCACCATCTGCTCTCTTCCCTCTGCTCTTTTGGTGCTGCACAAGCTGCTTTGGAAGAGAAGGAGGTAGTAGGAAAAAATGTATTGCTGCCCATTGAAGTGTTGTAGCCCTTTATTTGATTAAACAAAAAATATTCATTCATGAATTTTGTCCAGACCTGGATCATGAAGGATCTATTTGTATCACGTGCTTTCCAGCAAAATCATCAATCCTCTGTTTTGATTTCCATTCCTGATTTGAATTTGTGTAATAAATGCCTGGTCTGAATACTGTGTAGGACAGCTACCAGGTAATGTTCCATCCACCTGCATGCATGGAGCCAATTATGCCTAATAAATTGAGAGAAGGGCTCATTGCAGGTGGTTTGCAGAAGCACTGAAGAATGGACTTATCTTTGTTTGCCTTCAAAGTGTTAGTAGCTCCTAGGGTTATATGGTGTACAGCTGTTCTAAAAGGAAAAAGCAAAGAGGAAAGCTGAGCTCTATGAAATCTGCCTTATTTTTAGCATTCCAGGAAATCATACAATGATTTTGACTGAAAATAACCCTCACCACATACCCTATAGGTGATTTTTTCTATTATTTACAAGTGGCATTACATTTTACAAAGACAAATTTTGGAAACTTGTCCTTCATGTCAAGAGTTGTACCATGGAGAAGAGGTTTTACCCTGAGGTTGCTCTCCCTCCTTTGGCTGATTTCCACTCTTTGAGGTGACTCAGGTGTGTAGTGACAGAACTTTTAACCTGGTTTGTGCATAATGGACAGCATCTGTCTCCCTGAGAAACCTGCCACCTGAAGAAATGCCTTTGGTTAATTCTGCTTTGCACTCAGTGTGCATGCTGAAATAAAAGTTCCAAAAATATGAATGCTTTATGTATGACACACTCCCTTTTATTTTTTTTTTTCTGCACAAGTGAATCTGAGCTATTGCTAGGAATAGGATACAAAAGTGGCAGCAGTGCTCTGGGGAGCAGGGGCTGAACACATGCTTTTACACTTTCTAAAGTTCAAAAGGAATATTTCTCCTGCATAATCTTTTTTTTTTTTTCTTTTTGCTATAATTGCTACACTCTGTAGATAAAGGCATTCACTGGTCAGTTTAAGGAACTGCTTTGTATTTTTGCACTTTCTGGTTTACAGCAGCAGCAGTTTAGCAAGTTTTCCATAAAAACAGTGTGTCTGCATACACACACATAAATACACATAATTTTAAAAATTATATCTATATATCTATATATCATCTATATATCTATATATCTATATATCTATATATCTATATATCATCTGTATAGATATATATCTATATATCTATATAGATATATATCTATCTATAGCTAGATAGATATTTATGTATATGATTCCTGTCTCAGCTACTGCAACTGCATATCACAGCACTGGTGAAAAGCAAAATTTTCCATTAGAAGTATTAAATAGGCTATAAATAGATACTAAACCAGTAGAAAAATTAAATGCTAGGGAAGACCCCAGGAAAGTTCATGGAAATATTCACTTGAAAGGGATTTTTTTTTTCAGAATTAGCTTGAGTTGAAGTGTTTTCAGCAGTGAATTGGGTTGTTAACTGGTTTAATACAGCATAATCAACAGATTTGAAGGTTCTCTGGTTTATACTCTATTCAGTCTCTGCAGCCTTTAGGAACCATTCACCAGTGAAATTGCAATTCTTGTGCAATTTAGTGTCATTGTTGACTGACAAGGTAAATGCTTACTTTATGAAGGAGCAGTCCTTAAAACTCATTTCTCCTTGAGAGTGTGTTTTTTTTTTAATGTACATTTGATGCTTTTGACCCCTTCATAAGTGGATGCTAGCAACTTTCTCTGACATAGATTTTTTTGAACGTTTCCATTTCACTGACCATGAATTTCATGGTTTTTATTCCTCCTTTGCATGTGCAAGCCATTCTCATGTGGCAGAACTTTCACAAATGAGAATAGAATCCACAGGTGGCAGAATTTTAAAGTGCTTCACTCGTGGGAGGCCTCATGCTTGTAGCTCAACATATTCTATAAAAGCTTCATTGGGAAGCACATGAAGAGGTTTTTAAGTGCTGCAATAAAGTTCCATTTGATATGAAACAGGGCACTAATTCAAAACAAGGTAAACCTCTGCTACAACTACCTGCAAAACCATTACCATGTGGTATTTCTAAGAAACTAAACTGAGGAACTGCTTCTGTATTATTACCAGTTTCTGTGAGTCTTCCTTGACTAGAAAATTGAAAATAGAGATGGCTTCTTTGCTTGTTTTCCTCTACAAAAATTGCTATGGCATAACAGTAATAATGTACTTTACCATCCATCTTTCCCCTACTGGGAAAAGATTTGGAAATCAGTAGGTAAAAAAAAGACAGCACCCTGTTGCAGGAGGCTGTTGGATGGAGCCCTTTGTGGTTATGAAATACCTGGGAAATTGGATCAGACTTTTAAAAGTATGAATTGGTGTCCTTGCTATGTATGGAACTTTTCCAACAACAGACCCCAAGTCTTAGATGTTATATATGGGATATGCCAATACATATGTAGAAAAAAGAAACACTTTGTCTCTCTTTGAGACAAGCCTAGACTAGGAAAAGTCATTTTGCTTTTTTTTGCTTTTTCTTCTTTCTTTTTTTTTTTTTCCCATTTTTTTCTGAACACATAATTTTTTTGACACCAACTGCACGCTACCTTCTGTTAACCCAGTTCTATTTCAGCAAGAAAAATATCTGAACCAGGAATTCTGTCTGGTACATTTAATATTCTGAAAATGAACTTAGAATCTCATCAGAACCGTTTGACATCCTGGGTGCTGTGCCAGATCTTCCTAAATGTGACACTGGAATGAAGTATATGACCCTTAAGGTAGTATACCAGTAATAGAAGAAATGAAACAAGTTGCTTGTTATGTGTGGTAAGATATTTTGAAATACCCAGCAGGATGTAGATAAGGGAGATGTATTGAACTTTTAAGTCTCATCTCAAAGGAAAAAAACCAGAAAAGCCATACTCTGAGGATTAAAAAAGCCCCAAACCCCCAATGTGTGACATGAAAAATCAGCTTATTCTTTAAATACTAATTAAAAATGCTGTCTGAGCACAGAACTGGCTGCTAGAGAACACTAGGAATGGCAAAATTAATTTGTTTCTATACTTATTGCCATGCAGAAAATGTTGTTATGGAAACCAAATATATGTTATTTCTTAAATAAATATTCTCTCAAGGCCTCTGGAACAGAGGAAAGGAATTGAAGCTATTAGTGTTATTGTTGCTGTTGGCTGTCTGAAATCCCAAAACTGGGATTCTAATTGAAAATCCAAGGATTTTGGCTTTATAGTAAAAATGTAGAAAGCCATTGTTATCTCCTTTTAAACACTATGAAAAACTGGGACTGGCTCTCCAAGATGCCTCTGCTGAAAGCATCTCAAGGTTTTTCCTGGTTTGGGAAGCCTGCAAGCCAAGAATAATTTATGTAGAAATTCACCAAGTGAGTTTTCCATATAATTTTGGTGTCTCTCAGATGTTTCCTAAGTCCAGCTTGATACAGATTGATGCCAAATGGGTTTTTTGGATGGATCTGGACCCTCATGCTCATTGAAAGAATCCATGCTTGGTTTGTAGGAGTTTTGCCTTTTGTCCTGTGCAAACTGATCAATCTCCAGAATTCAGACCAAACATGCAGGACATTTTCTGGAGCAAATTTGCTACTATAGAAATTTTTCAAGTGTATCTGTCATGGCACATGAATAATCATGGTGGGAAGGGGAAACTTGAAGGGCGTTTCTGGTCTTCTGATGTTGTAAGTAGTGGTTGAGAAAGATCAATGACAATCAAGGCTTGGTCTGGGACTTATTTTCAGGCAGTGACACTGGTGAAACGTGACTGATGATTGAATTGTCACAAAGACTGGACTTGTCACTTGAAATTGTCAAGGGCAAATTGGTTTGTTCAGAATTCTTTGGTTTATTCATTATGGAGATGGAGAGGCCAGTCAGGATGTATGACTTGCATTAGTCCTCCCTGGGAGCAGGTTTTATGGCCTTGAATCTGTTCTGTTTTCCTTTTTTTTCATGAGTCATAAGCAGCTAAGAATTACTTATTTTGCTATTGTGCACTAGGAAAACTCATTTAGAGAGTGAATGTATAGGTATCTGTAATATCAGGGAAAAAAACCCATAATGTATTTTTTATGATGCATAATTTGGGTTTGGATATCCTGCATTCATGGAAACAAAACCCAGAATGAAACTGTCAGGAGCTGTCAATATGTTTTGCAGAGTTATATTAAAACCGGCAGCTGTAATCCTTAAATTATTGGAGGAATATCCTTTAGAAGCAGGGAGAAAATACTTTATCTGTATTAGCCCTGCAGTGACAAGAATGTTATTGGAATTCCATCTCTAGCTCCAGACACCAAAAATTAAAGCATTACAAAGGAAAGAGATGTGAAAAACCTGAAAGCTGTGGAAAATATGGCTCCTAATAAATGAACTTTGTTCTGTGACTTTTGGGGGGAAAGATTAAGAGGCAGGTTGAGCTTCATTAAAGTCTCCCTACTGAAAAGGGCTGAAATTTGTCAAAGCCTGTTTATGTTATTTAATTTTTTTTAGATTTTACTTTTGAGTTGCAGCCTTAACTAGATACTTATAACTAGTATATTACAACATATCAGAGGAAGAAGTTTAGTCTTTTTAATCAACAATTCTCTGACCCCTGTGCCAACAATTCAGTGCCTCATATAAAGTTTGAGCAGTCGTTTAGGCTCTTGGCAAAAAGGTAGAATATTAAGAATATTTTAAGCATAAGAAGCCTGTGTTACTTGCTTCTTTCATTAAAAGTATTTTTTTACCATATGGTAATATTTCAGTAGAATCAGGAGTGTGCATAGGCTGTCCAGAATTCCTTGCCAGATGTTTTGCATTATCCATGCAAACCTTTGTAGATGTTTCCTTGAAGTGCAATTGTGATGTTAATTTGTTTTTATTGAGCTTGTAGAGTAGTAGGTCAAAACTGCACATTGAAGGGAAGTATTTTTTCTGGTTTTTTTTTCACTGATCTAGTCAGTCCTAACATGTTCTGCTTTAAAAGTCTCTTTGTATTTGTTCCAATTCCCTTTATATAAGTCTCTGCTGTAATTTTTAGGGATAATGAAAGTGTTGATTATAGGGGTATTTTCAGGTTCAGTAAACATTAATATTATTCCACATTGGACAAGCTAATACAAAAATGAAATCCAGTAACCAAAAATGTAAATATGAGAGTGAGTTCATGCTTCAAGAGTGTATAAGCAAAACCATATCATCTCTGATTTGTCAAGCATAACCGAGTCCCTCAGGGGGATTATGCTTGGCCAGTCAATCTGGTGAATGTGCAGAAATACTGAGAAAAATATCTGAAATAACTGGTCTTTTTTTGGTAAGGTTTTGGATATTCTTCTTTTTTTTTTTTTTTCCTTCTTTTTTTTTTTTTTTCATTCAGTTTGTGCTGGTAACAATCTATCAAATCTGACTAGTTTAAAATTGCAGCTTGTATGAAAACAGCTTTCCCTTAGCTTTAGATACCAGACTGCTTCTGCTCCTGCCTTCAATTTCTGCAATAATTTTTCTTTCAGGAAATTGTTTTGACTATTACCCATCAGCTTGCAATTTTGCAAGATGGGATGTCACATCTTCAAACAAGCTTCACTCAGTAAAACTGTTTCCAGATTCATATTTTAGAACCTTTTATTCATCTTTAACTCTTGAATGACCTCTGCCAGCTGCCACTTGTGCTGTGCTTGGCAGTCACTGCCAGCTCTGAGAAAATGCAAATTCCTGTGCCATATTTCACAGCCTGAAAGACCCAACATGTCCTATCTGTGGCATAAATCAAGGAATAAAAACAACCACCCACGTGCACGGTAAATACTATTTCTGCAGAAAATAACTTGCCCTACTTACTATCTAAAATAGTCACAAATATTTAATGTGCAGCGAGGTTAAAATAGCTCAGAGTGACATTTGGATGGCACAATAGAAGGGGTGGTGGAAGGTCTGTGTAGTCTGGCCTGATGAGAGGTTCTGTGCACAAATCTATGAGGAGATTGTTGTTGACTGATGGAAGCAGCTACTCAGCTTTTTGAGCTTTTTTTCACATTTTCAATGAACCCATCTGGTTTTTAAAAGCACTGGTGAGCAATAGAAAAGTTCCTAATACTAGAAGCCAGGTTATTGAAAGAATGGTAAGATCAGGGTTCATTTTAAGTTAAGAAGTAATACTAGAAAAAGCCATGTGGCTAAATAATGTATTCATATCCTAAATCATATTTTCTGATTTCTGCAGTGAAATATAATGAATAGTACTGTCTTTGTATTACTTGCCAAGGATTTATTCACAAATCTGTTGTAATTAAATAATTTGGACATGTGGTATTGTTGTGTTAATTGGTGGTTTTAAATAGGTATCTATTGTAATGGTATTTGACCAAGAAGTTCAGAGTTCAATAAGTCATCAGTGAACCAAACTATTTGAGAATAACTCTGAAAATCTTCTCTAGGCTGGCAAATTAAAGGGCAGGGCTGATTCAGAATTATATCATTCTCAACTGATTAGTTTTTTTTTGTCAGCTGAAAATGGAGGAAAATATTAGAACCCAAGACAATTCATTGGATTTAACATGGTCATAATTTTTGAAAACTTCTGAAACATAAGAACAGCTTGAATAAATTATGCTGATACTTAATTGTAATGAAGGATTTGGGACCCAAGTGCACAGCTTTATTGCTGATCAGAGAATATCCACAGCCAAATCAAATTGTTAGCTCTCCTGAAGTGTGTCCATGTTTCTGTGTGCCTGCATGTCCAAGTATACACATTTAAATATGTGGAGAGGGACAAAGGGTTATATTCACATATGTTCAAGTGATTCATTTTAACACATATAAATATATATATTGTGATTTTTTCCCCTGAGTTAAGGTTCCCAGGAGCATTCAGTATGTTGCAATGCTGTTAAATCCCTCTGTTTGGGATTCTCAGGGATGCTGGAAGGCAGAGCAGAAGCAGCTCACAGATTCTTTCTTCATCCTTTCTGTCTACTTGTCATGGAGGAGCAGAATATGAGAGGGAATAATGGGCTGAGCTCTCAACACTTCTCTCTACCATCCCAATGTTCTTCTGGTTCTTCAAACTGTAGGTTTATTGTGGAATCTTGGAGAATCAGGGATGCACATTGCCACTGATAAAGTGATCAGTTTTCTTTTTCATTTACTGTGTGCCCTTGGTTTGTGTGTTTGCATAAAAATAAGGACTAATCTGGTAAAACCTCTTTTCCCACTTAGAGTCAGACAAAAGAGGAAAAACAGCTGTTTCTGCAGCTTTTGAGGAATACAGTAAAATAAGAATCAACAAGGGAGACTTTGTTAAAATTTGATTCACTGGTTTATGAATGGTACTTCCTGAAAGCAAAAAAGGAGCTTAAAGCTCCTGACACCAGAACTGAGATTGGACAGACTGGCAATGAGAAATGGCTGATGCTGATAACCCAACAGGTGCCAGCTGAGTGCTCACCTTGGCTTGCATTTTCATCTTCAGCCATTTAGGTTCTACCCAGGGTGTAATCCTAACCTCCTCAATTTCATCTCCTCAATTTCCCAATATTTTATATATTTTAAATTTACTTTTTTCAATAACTAATGTCTAATTAGCAAATTAAGATCTCTGTTGTGTGTGGAGACAAGAGGGGCAGACTGCTATCTGATGGAGCTACTTTTCATTTTCCTTAGAAATAACAAGCAAAACAATTGCACTTCCAAACCTCAAGACACAGGCTTTTCCTATGCAGACACTGTAATTTAATAACTGGAAGGCTTATTTTGTTTAGGGAATCAGAAATATTGCAAGCTATGTATAAAACTGAAAATAAGGAGAATATTCTTTTCCTTCCATGGGATTGTTACCTGGAGGAAATTAGCCCTAAGATGTGTGGGCTGAGGAAAAGACTGACATTTTTTCCTTTTTCCTTTTCCTTTTTCCTTTTCCTTTTTCCTTTTTCCTTTTCTTCTTTTTTCTTTTTTTCTTTTTTTTTTTTTCTTTTTCTTCATCATCACACTGAAATGATAATTTATTCAGCTTTTAAGGATGAAACTGTTACAATCCTATAAACATAGAATCATTTTAGTTAGAAACCCTCCTGCCATGGTAAATAGTAAAATTTTAATATGCTGGCATTACTGACTAATAAAAAGCTGCTTCCACAGGCCAAGAATAGTGAAATATAAGGCAAACTTAATCCTAAATGAGCAATTTCATGCTAAGACAATTCTGCCATAAATTCTCAGATCTGTCTCTCTTTGATGGAAGTGGAAATTCTCTGGCAAGCTGGAATAATATCAGTCCCTGAAGAATTACATGATTTAGATACCAAAGGACAACTAATAAAAGAAACATGTAACAGTCAAATTAAACATTTCACAGACCTTAAGTACCTTTTGCAGTGGTGAAATAGATGTATATTGGATATGATATCGATTTTGAAGTAAAAATCATGACAAGATTTTTCAAAGAATCAATCTGTACAGTTATATGAACTTAACTAGCAATTAAAGCATGGAAATTTAGTTGTGAAAGTGAAACAGAGATTGCTAACAGTATAAGATATACCCAGAAGGAAGGACACAGCCCTTTCTCTTCCCCCACTGATGTGTCTTTTCCCATTTTCTATTTAAAACACCAATGACTGTGCATTACAACCAGTGTTCTGTCTCCTCCTACCTTTTCCTGATCTGTTATTAGGATGTTGGCAAATTCCCAGCCCACTCCAGCAGTGATAATTCATTATCTGTGTATAGAGCAGGGCAATCTATCAAGCTGTGAGATTAAATTGGTGATGAGAAAGTGCTTTAGAATTTGTATCCAAATTGCAAGTAAATTTTTACTTAAAGTTCATTTTGAGATGAGATTTAGACTTAATTTTTATCCATCTGTAGCTCAAAGTTGAAAGGGAAATTATCTTAAGTGCATTCAAATGCCTTTTCTTTCCATTTTCTCTTTTATCAGGCTCTCACAGAAAGAATGTTTGTTTGAATAGAACAACTTATCAATACCGGTCAGAACAGAAAATTTTTAAATTTGTTTTTGATATCTTTCCTATGTTTCTCAATTTTTAAAACCAGAAAATATAAACAGTTGTCTTAAGAAAGCACTTTGGAATTAATAAGATATATTCCTTTTTAATAAATTTTGACACTTTTCAATCTTCCTGAATATTTTTAGAAAAATTCAGACTAGACATTCTTGGAGAAGAAAAAAAAGAGGAAAAAAAGAAAAGAAAAAACCTTATACCTGAAGTGTTTTCTGGCCTTGCAACACTCTGAAAAAAAAAGAAAGCAAGCAGAAAATATATCAGGCTAGGAGCAATGATGCTACTTATAGCATGATTACTTTGGAAAACATTGAACTGGAAAAAAATGTATATTACTGGAAAATATCTGCAGTGCTGTGAAAGGCAAATAAGAAAGAAACTTGAAGAGGAACCCCTTCTAATCTTGATTATAGTGGTAGTGTCACTAGGATATAACCAGACTTTTACTGCTTGTTTGGAGGAAAAAAATCAGTCAGCATTAAAATCAAACCAAAACCCCCAAAAACCAACCAACCAAACAAACAAAACCAAAACCAAAACTCCACAGCAAACAAACTCTGTTTAGTAGAGTTTTATAAAAGTTTCCAGACACCAAACAATGGAAAATTTTCAAGAAATCACAGGACCCATTCTTGCATAAATTTCTGAGTTACAGTTTTCTATAACAAATATTTAAGTGGTTGCACACCACTTTGGAATTAACATCCTTTATTAGTGTGAGAAACCCTTATTCCACAAAAATACCACAGAAGATCAGCAAAATTCATGTGGTTTTCTAGTCAATGGCAATGTGGATATGACTGATTATTTCTTTACCCAGTAATTTATGAAATACCTTTTGTAAGAGTAAAGAGTAATTGATTTGTACAACAGCAGAGTGCTCAGATAATATGAAAGATTAGGTCATTGTCTCTGTTGAAATAGAGTGTGTGGGCCTTAGTTTTTTCCTAAGGATTTCACAGCCTGGTTGAAGAATCACTGACCTTTAATTTGTTTAAGTTTCCAAATATTAGACTGAAATTTTCTAGTTGAACAGGAACTTCATCCTGTATTTAATTTATTATATTTGTTCAGCTGTAATTGCTGTCCCCAACTCTGCCACCTTCTCATGTGCAAGAGGTTAAAGCAAGCATAAAACCAAATGCTGCCTGCACAGCCTCTTCTGAAACCCTCACTAAATGCAATATAAATCTTTTCAAGAAATACACCCTCTTTGAGATACCAGAAGAGACAAGGAGGCTCACAGCTCCTCCCTGAGCCAAGCAGCTGTGTGTAGCACAACAGGTTTCTGCAAGGTCAACAGCAGTCTGCAGCACACTGCTGAATCCAAAGAGCTTGAGTGGTGAAGGTGATATTTCTAAAATTATTTGACAGTTTTGTGCAATAACACTGGAACTGAATTCTGATTCAGTCATTGAGTTGCCCTTGTGTTTTCCCATATTAAATTAGATTTCTGTTGCAGGCCCTGAAGAAGCCATCACACTTTGACAAAGCTACAAGTCTGTGGCAGATACTGATTAAAATAAATAGACCCTCATAACTAAAGCCTGAAGCATTTTTCATAGTAAGGTGTTCTCTGCAGATGTTGATTTATTGGAGACTTAATCATTGTGTTTACAATGGCAGACTTAAGATGTTTGCAATAATGTGGTTAATGAAAATCATCAACTGCACTAAATAACATTATTTTTAAAATCATTCTTTAGTAAGGTTGTGCATTCAGGGATCTCTTGTTCTGTTACTTACTGGAATAAATCAAGGAAACATTTATAACAAGCTCTTATCCTTATGGGCTATTTCTAAGAATGCTGGAAATGTTCATAAAGCTTTTGAGGTAAACATTTGAGATGACTCTTTTGAGAGCTATTGTTGGATGTACATCACTTCTGCTGGTTAACCCAAGGCAACTGTCACTGTTCTTCCTTCCAGGTCAATTGATAACAGGCTGGGATGACTCATGTTTTTGACCATCTTTAAAATGTGCTTAGTGCTGTGAGAAAGAATTCTGGAACACCAAATCACTGAAGAGAGAAATATATTTTTAACTGCACCCTTATATTTCAAATATTTTCCTATTCTGAAATTTAAGAGAAGGATCTAGTAATAGAAATTTATTCATGTGTAGTTTTTACCACCTGCTGAAGAAATGGCAGCACATGATGAAACTAAAGAGCCACTTCTAATTTCCATGTCACCTTGTATGATGATGTGATTCCCTTGCAAGACAAGTAATTTTTCTACAATAGCTGAACTCTTCTGCTTAAGTGCATTTGCTGTATACTCCAGTTACTTTTTTTTAAATTTCAAAATATTTGAAAATCTTACTTAGTACTTATGCAAAACCACAATTCTATCAAATTTTTATCTGTCTGGTGGGATCACAAAAATTTCAAAAATATTTTATAGATTATATTATATAGTGTATCAAGAAAAGATATCCCAACAGTTTTCTGCTTGTTGGTAGTGTCTAGAAGTAGATGCTTCAAATTAAGCTGCAAGGTTGCTTCTGCAGGCAGATGGATAATGTGATCTACATTAGGCAACAGTGAATCTCCAAAAAATTAAAATGACTTTGAGTCTAAGCCTTAAAATGTGAATCTTAATGATTTACTGCAATGTTATTATCAAATTCATGGATGTTCCAGTTTGTTTTTTACAAGCTGTACAGTTTCAGCTTGATCTTTATCAAAATAATGACCTCTGCAACAACTAAAGCAAAATCAGTAATGTTTAAGTTTTCTATCTTTTCTTTTTGTTCTGTCATTAAAAACCCCTCAGACCCTAATTTTGCTTCCTCTCACCACTTCTTATCTTGATCTGCTTATTATATACCTTCTTTGATCATTTTTATTGGTATTCTCTGAAAACATGGCAGATAATTAATGGGTACATTTTATACCTGACTGGAAAAAAATTCCTTTAGTCAGAAAATTCCTTCCAATCATAGTAGTTAAGTTTCCATTGATGTAATAAAAATATGATTATTTATTTCTCCTCTGAAACTTATCTTTAAAAAATACAATGCATTACATTAACAATGAGAGATTTTATTTTAAATTGTTTTCAGAAATTCTTCTATATCTTGACATGGACAATATTGACTTAGAGGTTTAGTTGAGACATTGGGTTGATGGAGGTATTATTGACATAGAATTTTACTTGCTAGAGGTCATTCTTCTGCAACTGGACTCCATCATTTATAGAAAAAAACCAGTTCCTTCACTTAGTGATGTCTGTAAAAACATTCTCCTGTCCATTTGTGCCATTCATTTTTTTCTTTTTCAGACCCCCTGTGAGAGAGGGGATGAGGAGCAGCTTCTTGCAGTTTGTTAAGAGCTGGCAGAGAATTTATTGAAAGCTTCAAGGTATGCATTGTATGGTTATAGGGCTGTAAGTGCTTCACCCTTAAAAGCTGAATAAATTATCATTTCAGTGTGATGATGAAGAAACAGAAAAAGAAATGTCAGTCTTTTCCTCAGCCCACACATCTTAGGGCTAATTTCCTCCAGGTAACAATCCCATGGAAGGAAAAGAATATTCTCCTTATTTTCAGTTTTGTACACAGCTTGCAATATTTCTGATCCTCTAAACAAAATAAGCCTTCCAGTCATTAAATTACAGTGTCTGCATAGGAAAAGCCTGTGTCTTGAGGTTTGGAAGTGCAATTGTTTTGCTTGTTATTTCTAAGGAAAATGAAAAGTAGCTCCCTCAGATAGCAGGCAGCCCCTCTTGTCTCCACACACAACACAGAGATCTTAATTTGCTAATTAGATATTAGTTATAGAAAAAAGTAAAAAAAGTAAATTTGAAAAAATATTGTGAAATTGAAGAGATGAAATTCAGCACATTATGAATACATCTTCAACAGTTCTATGATTGGAAATGTTTTAACAAAATCTGAGAAGTCTGTGAATTAATGTCACTTTGTTTATGACTAGAATATGTTGAGTGGTCTAATTTAACAAAGGATAATCTAAAATATAGAGTAGCTAATGGGTTTTGTGAGATTTGAGTTTATTATGTGGTTCAGCCACAGATTTCAAAGTGTGTTCTGTTTAAAATGAGTGTATTTCCATCTCAGAGTGTTGGAGGACTGAAGAGTGCAGAGATATTCTCTTGATATACACTAAAAATATCTAGCTTAGATATGTTGTCCCTGCAAAGGCACATTTTGATTTAAATGGCATTAGTAGTGTGCATGAAGTTAAGCATGTCCATAAATGTCTGCAAGGCTTTAGTTATTCAGTGCACTCATTATCTCAATTTGTTGTGCCATGGAATTATTCCAAGGATCTCATCTAATCAGATTCTCCTGGAGGCACAATATATGCCCACAATAGTATGAGCTATATATATCTCCCTCTATATTTATGAAAGATCAATGGAACATTTTTATTTCTAGTGAATGTATGTATCTGGGAATTAGCCCTGCAGGAATTAAAATCCCTCAATGAGATCATGGTGTGAATTCCCATGGGTATAAAGCTGAGGTAGACGTGTCATTTTTTAGATAAAAACACTATAATTGATGGCAATATATATATAAAACTATGGCAATGTATTATAAGTAATATAAAATAGGCATAAATGTATAATTAAAGACTGGTTTAATTAAATTTAAAAATAAACTTGACACTAGTGCCTGTACACTAATCCCAAGTATGATCCACAGGTACAGAAAAACACTACCATTATGCTGAATGAAAATCAGCCACGTGCTCTTCATTGAAAATATTTTGCCCAGTAGTAAAACATGTTTGTTTCAGGTACTTCTGAATGACTAACCTTTGGTATTTAGCTTGAAATGCAGCTGGCAAACAGCCCAAATAATTCTGTTCTCAGTAGTGCTATTGTAAGTCTGTTGAATTACTTGATGTTATTGAAAGGGGAGCAGAATGCAGTGAAAGATTATGGCCTATTTCTGCTGACTTTGTTGCTTTCATCTACAAAAGCAGTCACAGGAATCAGTGAAAGTATTTTATGCAGAATTACTCCAAATGTGTAAACACAGAAGAATGTGACTCTTCAGAGCTTGAAAATACTCTATACTTGAAAATACTCCTCACCTCCCCACCCAATTTGAATTTGTTTTCAAGTAACAGAGCTAAGAAAGTAAATTTTTCCCTAGAGCTGGCTGTAAAATGCCAATTTTAATACTACAATTATTAAATGTGTGTCACTATCAGCTGAAGGAATTAAGTATGAATCATTTGAAAAGGAGCTGGCTAGCATTCCAAATCCTTTAATAAGTGTCTTTTTTTTCTAGATGTACAATTCCTTCTTGGCCTTGCCATTCAAAAAAAAATCACAGAATCACAGAATATTGAGGTTGGAAGAGACCTCCAAGATCATCGAGTCCAACCTATGTCCTAAACACCTCAACTCAGAGTATAGACTATAGCATGGCACTAAGTGCCATGTCCAGCCTTTTCTTGAACACTGTCAAAGATGACGATTCCACTACCTCTCTGGGAAGAGCATTCCAGTATTTTATTAAAATTGGTGCTGTTAACAACAATCACTGAATATTTTTTTGTCTTTATGATCATATGTCAGTTTTCAATTAAACCACAGAGTCAGAGTAGTTCAGATGAAAGAATTCAAATACAAAGATGCTCAGCCTATAATCTGTGCTTTAAACTCTGGGGCTAGGTCAGGTATAGGGCTAAGGGTTAAGCATGAAGTTTAGATTAGGGTTAGGATTAGATTTAGAGTTTAGAGTAAGATTGGGAGTCATGGTTAGGCTTAGGGCTCATGGTTTGTGTTGGGAGTTGGGCTTAGGTTTAGAGTTGTAATTGAGATTAGAAGAAGAATAATCCTTCAGGTACTTGTTTGAGAGTGTTCTCACCCTCATTACAGTTAAAGCAACCACAGTATTTAGATCTAGGACAGATTTTTTCAGGTACAGAAACCTGAGGGGGTATTATTATTTCAGCATTTCTACTTTCATCTTAGCATGGTTTCTGTGTGAATTTTTGCCAAATAATCTTCCTTAATATTAAAGCCTCTGCAAAATAAACCTTTTTTTTTTTTTTCCCAATCTCTTTCTAGGTTATATTGCCATTTGTAAAGTTTGGGTTCTTTTGGATGGATATTCAGTTTTATAGGGGTTATTGAGAGCATTTTAAGGGATTTAAAATGAAGTATGCAATTCTAATTTTTTTTCTTTGCCTGTAGCTGGTTTTATTATGTCTAGTTTTATTACAGTTCTGTAAATGTAAAAGATTGAGGGTTCAGTCCACAGGTGTAACTGGTAAATATGGCCACTTTGAGCAAGCATTTTTTTCTATTTTTATAGCAAGTTATCATTCTGTGAGTCATTTGAAGTATAGCTCTCATAAAAGGCAAAGGTGCAATTTTGATACCTTTTATTTTACCAAACCTACTTAATATGCTTTGCTATAAAGAAAAAAAACTAGAACTTTTGACAAAACCTATTGAGATCCTTTCTTCTTTATTACATTGACCTAAATTTGAGCTCATTCTTCCCCATATTTCAAAAATCTGGTGAAAGGGATATAAAATTGATGCAAAACAGGTCTGTGAATTGTAATGCCTTTTTGTGATTTAATGTAAATTAGTAATTTAAATGCATAGCTGTATTAAAACAACAATACATCACTCACACTTCTAGGCAGACTTTGTGCAGGTCCAGCTGCTGAGTGTTTGGTTTTAACTGCAAAGAACAATTCAGAGATGTTAGTGTTCCAGGTTACTGCCAGATTTTAGTTTATTAAGGTGCTGTTTCTTTGTGAAAACTGACTAATTCTGTGTGTCCTGTGTGAGTATAATATTTGCACCCAAGGTTAGGAAGTCTAGCTGAATGAACAGCAAATCCAGTAGACAGTGTGGCTATTTTCTAATTCACAAGGGACAAGTGCTGCATTTTTATAGACCAGTAGGTAAAAAGTGGCAGGCCATTTTTATCTTTAGTTACAGAGCACACCCCTTGCTGAATGTCTTTCCTTTTCTTGCAGAAAAATTAGCATCTGACTTGACTTGCCTGATACTATTTCTTCTGACAAGTAATTGGAACTTTCTGGGTGAGAACTGGGGTTTATTGTCATTTACAGTCTGTTCAGGAGCTGCATTTGTGGAAACAGCAGTCTTTAGTTTTCGTATTTGCATTGAACAGAATTAACAAAAATCGGTATTTCACATGATTATACTTTCAAGCACATGCCCTGAATAAATTTTCATTTTAATTTTACTTTCTTGTACCTTTGGGATGTCTAATTCACAAAGTTCTCTTCCACTTTAGGATATTATAATAGCTTTATTGCTCTCTACCTGCTGTTAAGAGAAGAGTAAAATAATAAAGGCACATTGGTTTTCAAATAGCTTTGATGAGTTTTATAATATTCCAGTTGTTCTGCTGGGTGTCTGTCATTTTAGCAGGAAATATGCTTTATAAGCACGTTATTCAAATATTAGCTCTCCAACCTCTAAGTTGATATATCAACTTAAATGCCTGAATCATCAAATAATTTCGTTATCACTGGTGCTGAAACATCAGGAGAAGCATGACACTGGGAAGGAGACTGATATCTCTTGGCAGGGATGTGAAGGTGCTTTTCTCTAAGCTGTAAATAAAGCACAGTGGAACCTGTGTAATTGTTCTAGCATGTCTGGTGCTACTACAGTTAATTTAAATTAAAAGTCAAGAGGCATTAGAGAGCATAATATTTTGTGATGCTGTCCATGCTCTGTACATTACACAAAATTTTAAGCATTTAAAAACTTAAATAAAGTTATAATTTAATTTAAAAGGATGCTAAAATTGTGCATACTCAGTTTAAAGATTCTTGCATTTTCACATTTTCTATCATTCCCTTCACCAGAAGTCTTAGTAAGAGAGGAGTTTTATTAAAGTTTCAGAGGCTCTTTTGGCTGTAATAGAGATAAGAAAACACAAAGCCAATATTCAGGGGAAATAAACTACTCAAGTTTTTTTTTTGCAGTGACTTGTTGAGGTGCAGTTTGTGCTTCTCAGAGGTGCACTCCTTTGGAAGTCTGTGTGTAATATTTGCACTGTACTGTGCTCCACACTGCTTTTTAATCCTGTGTGGAAGGAATATAATCTAGCTTTTTATTTATGTTTTTTTTCCTTTGTGTGTTTAGCCTTCTATGTACTAATTCTAATTTGTCTCTAAATGTGATTATAAGGGGAGTACCTGACATTGTTTGATTTTCCCCAGATTTTACAGATTTTGGTCCTTCCCTGTCTACCTCATTGACCTTGCAGTTGTTATGAGGCATTGAGAAGTTTTTTGTGACACGCAGGGTGGGCTGTCTTGTTGAGTCAGTGTTGTGAATCTTTGTGAGTGGACTGATTGCTGTCCATGGTGAACAAAAAAAATTGGACCAGTGATGCTGCTGCTCACTTTCAGTCCTCTTTCTAAACTTCACCTGAACTAGTGCAAAAAAGGGTAAACTCCTCAAGCATGGTCTCCACTCTTTGTACTGCTCTCTGTTAAGGAGTTAGATCAAGAAGATAATCTTTGCAGTTAGCCCTAAATGTTCACCTCTGGCTTAATCAGTAGGGAATGAATTCTAGTGGCTTTGTAGGAAATGATTTAGCTCAGCCAATCAGACTAATTCAAAATGTCTAGGTAAGCATGTAGGGAAAGGTGACTAAGATATGAAAAGATAAATTATAAATTTAATCATGCAGAGGGAGATTAGGCAGTCTCTCCTGTGCAGGTGCAGTATACAGAGCATGTAGAAACACTGATAATGAAATATTTGCTTAGGAGATGCAGGAAATACTGGTTGCATTTGCTCTGACAAAATGGAGAAAAGGGTGTTTTATCCTACTGACATATAGCAGTAAAAATGCAAAGTAGATGATTGGCTGCCACTTATTTAATTTGATTTGCCAGGGCTTATCAGCATCATTTCAATGTTCGTGGCATGTACAAGCTATTAGGAGTCCAGCTGTGGAAGGACACTTTAGTTTTAAAAGCTCATATACATTCCAAATAGGAAAAAAGAAGGAATAGAAATGGACTTATTATTCAATCAGGGGTATCATAATTTTCTGGTCGGTTATACAATGTTTCATTTTGGGCTTTTAAAAACAGATAACAGTGATGATCTCATTTGTATAAAGTTACTGTCGTATTTATTTACTTAATTAATTAAACATAATTCATGGTGGATCTGAAAGGCTGTGACTGCCCTCCTAGTGAGGCCCAAAATTGGGGAAATATTAGCTGGCAATAAAAAAGTTAATTTAATGAAGTTGTAAATATGAAAAAGAAATAGTAGAGGAACAAAAAGTGTTTTTTCATGAAGCTTAATACAGTTACATAGTAGAGAAACTTCTATCAAGAAATTGCATCTTGCCCAAAAAAAGGGAAAAAAATCCAGTGTTTTATTATGTGAAAAAAAAATTGACAATATTATCATTATTATTATCATCATTATTATTATAATCTATCATTATTATTATATCTTTTCTAATATGCTGCTATGGATTTTTCTTCCATACCCAGACACTGAATTTCAAAATCTTTCATTGTGTTATAGATTTTTATGTTAGTAGTAAAGATTAATGCATTATGACTTCTTAGTCCTTCACTCAGAGGAGAAATAGTGGAACATGATACTATTATGTTTAAGGTATTTTAGATGGTCATTCAACATTCAGTTTTCTCTCCTATCATTTCTACCTCGACATTTGCATTGGATGAAATTGGATCTTGTTACTAAAAAAACCTGTGAAATGTATTTATTCTGCTCCCTTTACTGTACTGACAGATTTCTTTGTCTCTGATCAGTGCTCTTGACCTCAATTCTCCCAGCTGGGAACAAGTTCTGGGTACTATTCAGTGAAACTAGTTAATTTTTCTCACCCTCGTATTTTTCCTGTGACTATACATGAAATTGTAAGCAGCTGGTACAGAAAGTGTTTGGTATATTGCCTGTTATATTGCCACACTTTTCTCACTTTTTAGTCTTGCTGTTTGTTTTCATCTCACTGTCTCTATCTACTTCAGGATCAGCAACATTCCTGCTTTTATACAGCACATGATGCTGCAGGGTTCTAATTTCTAAGTGATCTAAGTGATGCCTGAAGCACTATTATAATATTAATTTAGCTTTATTTTGTTGGAATAACGATAAGTAAGAGGAAAGGCATATATTAATTAATTGTTTTGTTATAGAACATAGACAATTAATTGGATTAAATAATTGGTGATTTAATTAAGAATAAATTCATCAAGAAGTATCTGTGTATTTCTAAGAATGCATTAATTGAAAATAGTAATGGAACAATAGTGAAATCCCTCCACTATCCAAACAACTGTGCACTGTGAGTTTTTTCCTTCGGTCAGGATGCATTAATGAATTCTCTACTGTTACAGGCTTAGCTCTGATTACACCAAATCTTTGCATAATCTTGTCACTTAACTTGAATCCAACCCTGATTGACCTAATGTTAAGTAGAAAAGTAATCTTACACTGAGCTAGAAGTGTATGCACTAAGCTCTGGTGGTGGGTTGCCCTTCCCTGGTCCCCTCCCCCCCTTGCTCCTTGGCCACTCTAAAATCCCAGGAATCCAGGGATCCTCGTTAGGCCTCGATTTCTGAGTTTGGCATTTCTGTTTCCCTGGACCTTTCCTGAAATGCCTGCACGGCTGAGTCAGGATCAGCAATGTCCATATCAGGATTTTCCACTCTAAGCCAGGAGCAGCACTAGAGGCGTTTGGTGGTCCCCTGTGTCCCTGGGACATTCAATTACTGCCTGAATAAACCTGGAGACTGACAGTTTGTCACAGGTTACAGTGTAAAGATGTACCTGAAAGTATGTATCCTATCACCATCTGTTAAACCAGCTGGGGCAGTGACCCTTATCTCTGTGGGAGATATCCTCTGCTAATGGGCCAGCTGTTAAAACCAGCTGGGGCAATCATCTTTATCTGTCCCACAGCCCATCCTCCCTCCAGGAGATATCTCCTGTTAATGGCCATTCAGTCCCAGTGCATGATGATAAAATTACATCATCCCACTGGGAGATGCTCCAGCCAGGGGAGGAGCCAAGCCTTTCCCACCTAGATAAAAACTGAGGTTTGGAACACCAAAGCAGCCCTTACCCACCGGATTCCGGAGGACAAGAGCTACCAGACCTTTCTACAGGATCACTGCTTCCACAAGAGCACTTCATCTGGACTGCTACCACCACCCTGACTAGCAGGGTGTCAGGTTGTATTCTGACTCCGTCAGTGGTTTTTCTTTTGTACTATTGCATGTATTTTATTTTTTTTCTCTTTTTTCCTATTGCATTGTATTTCTTGGAGTGTCTCACTGGTTTTGCTTTCAAATCATCAAACAGGTGCATCTTGCAACACTATAAGCAGAGGTCTGGAGTGAAGCCCTTTGACACTCCTGGGGCTCCTGTTCCCCTCTGAGTGGTGCACTGCCCAGAGCTCACTCGTAAATGTTAAATCAGTCAATCATTAAGTGGCACTAAATCCTTTCAACATAATCCATTGGTCAAGCCTGAGGCAAGTTTGGCAAGGGGACCCAGTCTGAACCTCATGACTCAAAGGGATGGTCTCTCTTACCTTTGCACTTTAATTTTTCTCTATCCCTGGCCTCCATGCAAGTTATTTTACATTGATTGTGTAATCAATTTTCTTTTGTGAGCTTTATCTATACAGTAAGTAGTAGAGTAAATATTTCCATTGAACTCTGTTAGTTTGAGCTTTCACAAATTTATATCCAACCTCCATTTGCCAATACCTTGGATGGTGATTCTTTAAACTGCCTAAACCTCTAATTCACAACACCATTGCATAGTTCAAAAATAGCAGCCTAAACTGCACTATTGTTGCAGTCCTTTGCACTATTGTGGTAAACATTCGTATTAGGCAGGGCATCAAATCTGTGGGATCTATCTGTAGGCCTTGAAAGAACTAGAGGATATTAGCCTTTTCAATACAAATATAGAAACTGATTTATTTCAAGGAAATGTGTGGTACATTCTGTTGAACATTATCTGTTCTGTTGAAGATTACATAAAGCAAAACTTGAAGTAAATAAAAGTGCTTACTGCAAAATTACAGTTTTCTACATCTTCTGATTATTGTAGCTCCATTTTCCTTTAAGAGAACAGTGATAGCTTTTACAATTATTATTCCCACACTTGTCCATCTATTTTTTCTTGGAAGTAAATATTCTAGAACTGGCTGAATACCTTTAGATTTGTTGAAGCTTGGGAAATGTTTAGCATGTAAAAAGGAAGAGTGAAAAATCTGTAAACATTAATTTCTTCCCTGGTAATTAGTGTTGTATTTTCTTATTTTTAGAATAATCTATGTTCTTAGTCATTGGTTTTAGTCACTCCTATAGGAATGACTAATCTAACTAAAAAATAATGAAGCATCTTCAAAGAGAAGAGAAATGTATTAATCACGAAAATGACAAAATGGGGGTGGAAATTAAGGTGAATGACATATAATTTAAAAATCAATACAGATGATACAGTGGTTCCCTGGGACAATCTCCCAGGACAACAGAAACAGGTAGGTTTGTGACAGACCATGAGCCTTTGGTGTAATATTGTAGCCTAGAGGGCCTTTTTTAGTTTTGTTTTATCTAGGATATATTTAGAGCTTTCTCTTGAAAATGTATACAGGACTTTGAGGTACATCAAATAGAATTGAAGCAGTTCAGTGCCATGAGGCTGTACTGACCTGTAGAGCCCTTAGGGGCTTTGTGAGGTCAGTGGTAGAAGCATCCACTGTAAGGTCAGTGGTAGAAGCACCAGGTAATCTGTGCTTTTGTAACTGCAAGCTGGATCCAGGAGTCTGCCTCTAGGATCTGTTAAATTATGTTGTAACAGAAACTGCAGTTTTTTATGTTTCAAAGTTATTGACCCCCAAGTCCTTTCCCACAAAGCCACGTTCCAGCTGGTCACAGCCATCCTGTCAGGCCATTCCTCCAGGTTATCAAAGTCCTGCTGGATGGCAGCATGACCCTCTGGCACATCAACCCCTCTCCCAGGGTTGTGCCATCACAAACTTGCTGAGGGTGCACTCTGCCCCATCATCCAGACCATAGGAAACAGCCCTCAAGTTGGCCCAGAGGAGTCTAGATAGGACATTAGGAAAAGATAATTCATTGGAAGGATTTTCATGGGTTGAAACAGGCTGTCCAGGTGCAGTCATGATGCCTGTAGATAATTTGGAACCCTGATGTGGCACTTGGAGACATGGCTTGGTGATGGACTTGGCACTGCTGGGTTAACAGTTGGACTCAATGGTCTCAAGGGTCCTTCCCAACATGAATGATTCTGTGATTCTGTTTTTAGTGGGACTGGAGCCTAAGGTACACCAGTGGTTACTGACTCTGGGCCTGAATTTTCATCCAATTTTCAATCCACCCCACTGCTCATCCAGCATTATGCCTCATACAATATATAGTCCCATAATATATAGAGAGCCTTTATAGTGAGCACAGCTATGAGCTCTGAGAGAATACCTTGCTCCCTTCTAAGGATTTTGCATGTGTGTATCCAGAAATGCAACACAGAACCACTGCAGTCCACTGTATTTAGCTTATTATGCTATTTTAAAAAATCCATGTAAAAGACTTCATGTTCCCTCCATCTTTTACATGCTTATGTTTTATGTTTTCCATCCCAAAAAGTGGAAATGTGTCACTTGAAGCAGCAAAAAAATGCTGTTTAAAGGCAGTTATATGAGATACTGTAGAGTGAGGAAGAGTTTTTCTGTAACAGCCCCAAGTGGCTGGGACACGGTCCTGTTTGAAAGGTGTCACCCAAAAGCATGGGTGAAAGACACATTTTAAAAACCACTGTTTACTTCCCTTCCTCTTGCCTCCTCCAAATTTCTGATCAGGAATACTTTGGGAGATTGCATCAGACAGTTCTCCTCTCAAACAGCTCTCAGTGTGTTCCTGCAAGTGGGACTAACAGAAAGAGGAGTGTTCTCTACTGAATCTCAGCTGCTGCCTGAAGCAGGATATTCCTCTGAGATCATCCACGTTAACATGATCCAGTACGACCCCATTTAATCATCCTGTGTCAACTGCATGCACAAATTAAGTGTGAGACTTTTTATCTAATTTTTAAAATTATTTTTTAAATTATTTTTCGATGGGTTGCTTTGCATTTTTTTCTTTTCTTTGCAATTAATACCTCACCTGTGTTCTTTGTACTGCTGTAGCAACAGGTTCTTAAATATTTTTGTGAAATTATGAACTTTGTTAACTCACTGTAAACTTTTCACAGAGAAGTTAAGTCATATATATTTGCCATAGAAATTCTGTATCAGAAGACAAGTGTGGTATTGTCAATTATAAATCAGTTCCACAAGTGAAAAAGCCTTTAAACTTCTCATATCCAGCCAATAATACAAAATTAAAGTACAGTCAACACAGGGACCAGTTGTTTTTCCCCATAATAAAGCCTCAACCCATGCAACATCCTGTCATTTGTAAGCTGACATACACTGTACATAGGGCAAAAATGATGTTTTCTCTGTGCAGACACATATCTGAAGTTTAAAACACATTATGTGGCCAAAGTAATTATTTTTCCTGTTGTAATTAATTCTCCTCTCGTAGATCATTTTGCAGATTATCTTTTTTTCAAGGCTGAAATGTATAATTTGTAGGTAGTTTTAAGAAACTCCATGCAATCTGTGGATCATTCAGAACTTGTTTGTGGAGTGGTCATAAATGCTTTTGCTACAGTTTGATGTAGAAAATACGTTCATCTTCTGCCTTCCTCTGGCACTCTTAGGCATAGCAGTGAGAACAGAACTTGAACAAGCAGCAGTACAACGGTACATGGCATCAGCCAGCATTTTTGTAAGCCAGCAGCTGCTTCTTGGCATGAATTAAATAGTTGTGTTTAGGGAAAAGCAACCAAAGCATGTCTTTTCAGCCTGGAAAAAATAAAAAAAGAAAAAGTGTGCCTTCTAGGAAAGTGATATATAGTTCTGGAAACACAGTAGATTTGATTTGACATCTCTTTCTCATTAGATGGCTCCCACTATTATTTACTAGACTGTATAAAAAAGAAAAATTTGCAATGTGAAACCTTAGAAGTGCTAGTTCTTTCTATTCTGCCTATAATTTCCACTCTCATTTTTCATTTTCCCAACATGATTTCAACTTTTTTCTTTTATAGTAGTGAGTTTCATCCATTGCTTTCAAAGAGAAAGGGACAAAATCATCACTTACATTTTTCTTGTTTACTCAAGGCCCCTAACCTACAGTTCACACTTTTTATATTCTGGCAAAACCTCCCAACTGCCAAAAGTGCAGCATTTTTGCACGTAGACAAAAAATAATGTGCTCCTAATTTCATTTTTATAGATAATTCTCAACTCATGTTTGCCTACTTCTTATTTTCCCCTCATTTATATTTTGTGTGATACATACACATACATATATATATATATATATATATATATGTATATATCTATATATGAAATTAAAGGAGGAAGAAAAGAGATGAGACTGGACAGATTACTCAAATAAAAGGAATAAATGGATAATTTTAAACATTATCAGTAACTTTTGTGCCATACATTAAATGGCAACTTGATGACCCTGATGAAATTGCCTGTGCCGTACCTGTACCCCCTTCATCCCTCTCCTCCAAGAGCCTGTTCTTCTCAAAAGTGTAAAATTGCATAACAGAACATGCATGGGAATTAGGAAGGTTGGGCTGAAGGCTGGGCTGTGGTTTTGCATACCTGGAGCTCAGGGGACTATTGCTCTGCCTAGGGTGACATCTGCCCTCTTGTGCAGTAATGAAATATGCACATGGCACATCAGACTGGGAAAAGTTCAAACTCTTGGCTGTTTTCAGTTTGAAAGTTCAGCTATCTGAAGAGTGACCTCAGAGACCTTAATCACAATTTTGCCACAAGCAGATTTGCTGAGACCAGAGGGGAAAGCCAGTGCCTGACACAACACAGGTGTGTTAGCCACTCTCTTGGACCTGAGTATGGGCTCCAAAATAACATAGGGGGATATCACATCATGCTGTGTGGACACTGCTGAAGGCTTGTGCAAAAATCTGGATTTTTCCCAGGCTGTTGGCTTTCTCAGCTCCAGCTCAGACCTTTCCCAGGCTGGGGATTTTTCTCAGAGTCAAAACAAGAGAAGGAAGAAAAAACACCACGTTTGTCACTCACCCTGCAGGTGTTTAATCATTGTTGTAATTTCTTGTCCTTGTGCAGGCTGAGAATTCAAGGCTTCAAGGCTGCTTTTCCCCTGGCTCCCAGCAGCATCCAATGGCAATGCTGCAGTTCAGCCTCAGCCCATGAACCCTACTGTACATTTATTTCTTCCACTGGAAGCCAGTCCTGCGTCTGAGAGGATGTCCTCTAAACTGAATGGTGCTTTGGTACCATTCCAACCTCACCCCAAGTATTGAACATTGTGCAAAATGTGGAATAGGGGATGAGTTAGGAAGCAGCACCAATCATGGTTGGAATAGGAGCAAAAGTAGGATTGCCATGGATGAGGCCAAATTTGGCCTGTGGTGCTGGGATCACTGATATTCTGCTCTCATATGTGAGAGGCAGGTGGAGGGGCAGCATTGTGCTTCCTGGAGGGCCCTGCAGCCTGGGAAGCAAAGCTTTGCAGATCAGTTTTCCCTCAGAAAACTTTGGTTATATGTGTACTAAGAAGTTCAGGATACTTGAATTAGTCTGATCAGAAATAAATCCCCTCTCTCCCTCGGGGAGTGTCCTCAACACTGCTCCATCACTTCTGTCCACTTTGATTAACCCACACTATTTATGAATGTTTGGACCACCTCAGCTCCATTCTGTATCACAATTTATCACATTGCCTCTGCATGCTTTGTTTCACTGCAGCTACTAAACAAATTCCAGTAACCTGAGTATTCTGGCTTGATTTATTTTTGCCATGCTTTTCAGCTACAATCAGAAACATAGAAAGGGAATCTGTGGTTGCTATTGAGACAATGCCTAGGTACTTCAACTTCAAAAGTTAAAATAATTTCATCTCTTTTATCTCATTTGTTAGCAGCCTGATTTAAATGATTTCATATTAGTGGAAATGCAAGAGAAATGACATTAGCTGGAGCTTGTGGTCCCAAGAAACCAAGATAAACCAGCAGCTTATCTGCTAGCCAGGAGAGTATTTCAGCACATTTCACAGCCTCATCTTGTACTACCTGTTAAAAGTATGAATTTGTGGGTTATCAGTATGAAAGGGTATTCAATGAGAAAAAATGGAGCATTTTTATTCACTCATTCATGCAGTATTTTTATTCACATGAAGAGCAAGCTCTATTGGGAAATAACTGTTGCACTATATATTCTGATACATGACAAGTTCAGGAAAAGCTAACCAAGGTCAGTATATCAGGAAAAGAACCAAATCCACTGTTTTAATAGTTTCTCCTGTGTTTTCATCTTGTCTTCCCAAGTGGCAGTGAGTGACCTTACTTAAAGATTAATCTTTTCATTAGAAACAGTAAGATTACTCCAATGCCTTCCTTTGCCAGAACATTTCTTTCAAACAAATGAGAGATATTTTTCCAGACCTGCTATTTTCTACTCTGTACATATTTCTGGAGACTTTGAGATTCTGTTCTTTCTCAGATGCTGTTGATTTAAACTCAGAAAATATTCAAATTAGAAGTAGATGTGTATTCATTAGACCGAGGCTTTTTATAATGTCTGAAAATAGAGGGGAAAAAAAATCTAAACAAAACTGAACATGTTTCTATTATTTTTTTTTCAGAATGCATAACAGAATTTTTAACCTCGAAAGTGCAGATTGTTCACTGAAGGAGTTTGTGACTAAGTTGAATTCCAGATATAATATAGTTTCTTTTTCCCACCAAAGAAAGAAGTTGCACCTTTTCAATTTTTTCCTGGTGTAAGTTACTTTATCAGTGACTCAGTATTTTTAAAAATAAAACTTGCATTTAAGATGAAAGCTATAGAGTTTAAAATGACCTTTCATACATGAGTGAAAACTGGTTAAAGTGGCCTTTAAGAACCAACACCAGGTGGAAAAAAACCCAAGAAGAATATAGACAGTTAATAGTCAAAATTGAGAAGATGGCATGGGATGTTCCAAAGCTACATCAGTATTAACAAATGTACAAAAACTAGTGTTTTTCTAGAAAAAGGCAGGAAATATTTTGAAGAAATAAAGACCTCATCAGGTTTCTTTATAGTTAAATAAAACTATTTGGAACATATTTCTGTTCTGAGGCACTGAACAGTCTGCAGTTACCCTTCAGCATTTTCAGCCTATCCATCTCCATCCTAGTAGTAAGGAAATAAATTTATTTACTAATGTTTGACTTCATCTCAACAGCAAGGAAAAACATCTATTTTTAGTGATGAGACACTGTCCACTGATAATTTTATGGTAGTGAATCCCAGCCATCATGTTTCTTCTTCCATGATGCCTTGCTTTAAGAAACTATAATGTTTATAGTAAATTAATCTAAAAGAAGCATCAAAAATGCCTGTCTTTTCAGTTCGAAATGCATAATTTATGTTACTTCTGTGACAGCTTGAATAGTGCTGCAATTAACAGTCTATAATGCTTTGCATGATAAATCTGCTTTTCAGATATTCATCATTCAGATGTAAATATTTACTCCACATTCAAATGAGCTACATTGATTGGGAGCAACTATTCATCATTCACTAGTCTAGAGGCAACAAAATCATATTTATGCTTCAGTTACTTCAGAATAGCAAATTTTTAAACATTGTTCACTACTGGCTTTTAAATATGTATGTAATTAATTATAAAATGATGGTAAAGAAGGGCTTGAACTCTGCTTTCACTCACAAACTTATACTAAGTTTAAAAGCAATTTTATTCTGTATGTGGCAAAGTCAAATTAAGATCATATCGGTGTTTACACCTGACATTTCCTTATTTTACATGATTTTTTTAAAGTGCGTCCTCTTTTGAGGTTTTTTTTTTTTTTCCCATTTCTCACATGTTTTCTTCTCTTGTATGATGATTATTCTAATCACTGGTACCTGCAAAGCAGTGGAAGATACAGACAAGTCCCCTACATTCTAGGGGAGACACTAGTGGTTCAGACAATACCAGACAAAGCAAAAGTCATTAAAAATGAGTTCTGCTAACAGAGAGTTGAAAGAATTTCACTGTGGATGAGATTATTTCTGCTTCCAGTAGATGCATGCTGAGAAATAGAGGGAAGAAAACTTTTTATCTTCTCATTGAAATAAAACTACTGAATTAAATATAACCCATAAAAATGTTTTAGGTCAAATAAACAACGTAGGTTATGGTTTGTTTTTGTTGTGTTTTTTTGGTTTTTTTAAAGGTGTGTTACAGAAAACATTTATTTTGGGGGGGACTACTATTCAGCAAAGTGAATTCCCTACTATTCAACAAATTCCCTATTCCCTCCTATTCAACAAAGTGAATTTGCTCAACAGTTTAAAAATGTCTCCCTACTTACTAATTTTTTTGACAAAGGTTGACCAAAAACTTTTTCCTTGATAATTTGTTTTTGTAAATTTCTGCTCTGCCCATTTCCACGGGGAAGATCACAGATATTTTTAAAAACAAACAAACAAACAAAAACCCCCCCAAAACAAACAAACAAAAACTAGAAAGGTAATTAAATAAATCTGAACATACAGGCTGCAGGGCTAAGAATATTTTATAGGGATTGTGGGCAGGGAAGGCATCATGATATAAGGCAAAGATTTCAATTTTTTTTATTCTTAACTAAAGTTTTGCCTGCCTGCTCTTGTTTTATGAGATTAGGGGCAGATATTTAGTTTTTAAATAAGTATTTTCCTTCATGACCAGTTAAGGTGATGCATCACAAAACTCAGGGGCTTTTTCCATGAAGAAAGGTTCCAGTACAAGCTGCAAATCACCTCAATTAAGCCCATGCAGCTCTGAAGCTCTTATCTTAATCCCTGTGCTGATAAATCAGTAATTGTTCTGGAAGACTACAAGGGAAACGTGACTCAAGAAAGGACATTGTGTTCCAATTGATCTCAATTACTCTAATATACTAATTCCTTTGTCCACCATCAAATTTAATGCTTTTGTCTCCCTAAGAATTTGTCACAAGATCTCCTGTATTATCAGGTTTGTGCTGACCTGTCACTATCTAGTCTGCATTATCAACCAAACCAAAATAATTGCCTTCATTTACCTGACAAGTGTTTTGAGACCTCAATCCATCATGGTGTTTTAAGTGTTTGAATTAGTTACACATGAATCACTAGCTCAGTATATCTTCAAAAGATCAGATTTTGCCTTCTACCTCCTTTGGGGCAATTTTTACCTAGAGACATGAAGAAACTTCTGCTCTAAGTGAACACTATTGACTCAAACTTCATGAAGACTTCATTTTGGCATGAGATTACATCCTTCAGTAGAGTTACCCCAGCTGTATTTCATGAAGAAAATAAAAATTTGCCCATCAGCCTAAATCGTCCTAGTACAGTGAAAATTTGCCTAATGGCAACCAGTTTGTTCTTTTCTATTTGCAGTGTATCAGATAATGTCCCTCAACATGCATTAAATACTACATTCTTATTTCTCTGGGAGCAACATTCAGGCATGAACATGCCTTTCTGGAGCTCCTTGTGCCATTCTGTCACATTAAGTCTTTACCTCTTTCCCTTTGCCTAAGGGGTAACTGTGTACAGAATTAAGTAGACAAATTAAGATAAGAAATATTACGTCTTAAAATTTGAAAGTATAGTATGTTCTACTTTGAGAAGCTCATGCTTCATCAGTTGATGTGCACTTGTTGCATTGCTTCTCATCCTTCTCAGATGTACCATGGAAGGAGCCAAGTCACATCTGAGTCACTTAAAAGGATGGGTGACTTTGTCCCAGTTTTTATTGCAAAAAGAAATCTCAAAAAGCAGTCTGGTGAAAGTGTTTCCTGAGTATGGTCACCCATAACTTCCTCACTCCTAGTGCAAGTGAAAATAACAGAGAAAGACAAAAAAAGACAGTCCTGGAAAGGGTTCTTGAAGAAGAAGTTAAACAACAGTAGGAAGGGAGGTGGACAGGCTGAAAGTATAAAGGGCAAAAATGGGGACAGAAGAGCTCTCCTTCAAAAGGCTATTAAATGCAATAGCTCACATGAAATCTTCATTAAAGAATTCCCTTAGCAACAATTTGCCATCCCATCTTCTGGAACAGTAAGTATGGGTTTATTTTATCTGCATAATTTCTATTCTCTTGTCTATCCTAAGAAAACACTGTCACCTGTTAGACAATTTAAGGGCTTTTAAATCTTGCATTGCTTTTTTTTGTAAATGCAATTCATAATGTTATAAAATAACAAACTGTTATTTTCTCACTTGCAAACTGCTAATTTATATTTTCATCTGCCATAGTGTGTCTTTTCTAATGGCAATCCCCAAACAAAAATGCAACAATCTCCAAACCCTTTTCCAGTTTTGCTGCTAGTGCTGTCTTTGTCACATCTCCTGTCTCCTGTTCTCTGTGGAGTCTATGGCAGCCTGATCTTATCTGTCTTGGCTTATCCACCCTTAGGTCGGACTGCAGGCCAGCAACATATGGTTCTGAGCCCAAACCTCAGCTTAGACTCTCTTAGTTCTGGTGTTTTTTTGATTTTCAGTGGGCCACCACTGACCTAACAGTGGGATTGAATATTTTGACTATCAAGGTCAGTGTTGTAGTTTGAAAGACAGGTGTCTGCTAAGAAAGGCAGGAGCCCTTCTTGAAATGCAAACCCCCTCCCTCCAAATTATTATAATTTTTATAATTAAGGGGCTCTCAGGCAAAGATACAGGAATAGGAATAACAGTTCTTTACTAGGAAAATTAAAATAGAAATGCAGTATTACAAATAACAATCCCAAAACACTGCCAGAGTCAGAATACAGCCTGACACCCCATCAGTCAGGCAGGGTGTTGGCAGCAGTCCCATTCAATGGTGGCTGCATCCTCCTGCAGTGGCAGATGTGGTTCAGCTGGAGCAGTGCTCCTGTAGAAGGTGCAGTTTTCCTCTGAAGGTCCAGGGATGATGTGGAAGGGTCTGGCTTTCCTCTGGAATCCAGTGAGTAAGGGCTGCTTTTGTGTTCCAAATCTCAGTTTTTATCTGGGTAGGAAAGGCTTGGCTCCTCCCCTGGCTGGAGCATCTCCCAGTGGGATGATGTAATTTTATCAGTCATGCACTGGGACTCAATGGCCATTAACAGGAGATATCTCCTGGAGGGAGGATGGGCTGTGGGAAACATAAAGATGATTGCCCCACCTGGTTTTAAAGATGGCCCATTAGCAGAGGATATATGCCAGGAGATAAGGGTCACCGCCCCACTTGGTTTAACAGATGGGGACAGAATACACATTTCTGGTCACATCCTGTATTGCAACCCAAGACAGTCAGAAAAGTAGATAGAACTTTTCCAGGGTCATGAAAGGTTCTCATAAAGCCACAATTTTATCCCTACTTTCACCGGGGCAGAGTCTTGTTTCTTCATAACCTGTTCATGAAAGCAGGATAAACCCAGCAGTATGTAACACAACCATGAGAAAGGCAGAGAAAGGAAAAGAAGTTCCACATCAAAGGTTTTCATACAGCTGGACTACTTTGACTTCTGTAAACCATTCCAGTTACACTGGAAATAATAGTGCAGAAACTCTCTCCCCACAGTTGCCTCATAAAGCTTTCCATTGGGCTATAGTTTGCAGAGCCTAGAAGGAAGCCTGAGCCATTGGGAGAATCTCACAGACCAAGCCAGCTTATGTTTCAGTCTTGGGGGCCCAAAAGAGTGAGCAAATTAATTCTTTTGTAAAGCCATTTGCAGAATTTGCTTGTGGCTGTGTTGTTTCCTCCAAAGGGGCCAAATTAACAGGAGCAGAGCAGAGCTTAGATCTTTTACTTTAGTCTAAAAAGTTTTTTCTAAGGATGGTTTCTTCACTGGATGTGGGGAAATAGTATAAAGCCAGAACTTCCCCAAGACTGTGGCTGCAGCCAACACTTACCTCACAGCACATTGGAAGAGGTGTATCTTCAGATCAGAAAGGTGAATTTTGTGCCTTACTCTGAGCTAGGACTGCCCTTACTCATATGAGCAATGGAATTCCTCTGGAGTCCAGGCTTACAAGCCTACTTGGACACCTGCATGAATGAATACTTGTGTGTAAGGCCAGAGTGGTTATGATGGCACAGCCTTGGACATCAGGTTTAAGGCTTTGTTCAGCTCTCTGGTTTTTAAACAGCCTCTATGTGGAGTAGTGTTTATATTCTATGCATTCAAGCATAAACAATAAATTTTGTCTCATATTTTGTTAATTGTCCTTAGGTCTGTGCCTCTAGGAAATTGAGAACAAGATAAATAATAATTAAATGACAGATTTTTAAAGTTAATTATGAGATACAATTGGATAAATATTATTTAAATAAACTTATGACAGGCTCTCCTTTTCCCTCAGATAGGAATTTCAGAAAAAAAAAGTTTTCTTCATCAGTCTTTTCAGTTTTAGCCTTGTATATACAACTCAGTTCTTAATTGATTATAACATAAGCACTTGGGATTCTTTTCCATCACCCCAGGAAACAGATTAATCAGTTAGACCCAGGTTGTTTGAGGGTGAGGAGTGTAGCATTCAGAAGAAAGAAAGAGATCTGAGGGGGTTTTGTTAAAGGACACACTTCCTGTACCTTTTCAGGAACACACCCAATCTCTTTCATGTATTTGCATGAACAAACCCAAAGTCCCAGGATTGGTTTGTCTAATTAAAGTTTCAGAAGATTAGTTTTACTGTAGAAAGTTTCAGACCTGGATGTAGCTTCCCATCCTTGGAATGTCCCTGAAGTGTGCAGTGAGACAGCAGCACCTAATTCTGAGCCTTTTGAACAGCCAGCTGCCAAACCCACCTGTCTTTATCATAAAGCTAATTCCCATCTGAGTTTGCCAAACTTTGTGGGTTTGGTTTTTTTTATCTGTTTGGCCTGAGCTGTCCTGCTCAGGGTGGGCTCTGTGCAGCAGGAACTCTGGAGTGGGAGCACCAGTGCCTGGAGCTCTCCCAGGTTTGTGTAAGTGGTCAGCTGGAACACAGCCAGGCTCTGTGGGTCAGAGCTGAGGAATGCAAAGACTGTGAAATATTAACTCCTTTATTTCCTGAAACTCTGGAGAAATTCCCTGCTGAGAGGTTAGCTGTAGGACAGAGCAAGTGTGGCCACAGCCCAATTAAGAAGAATGGAAATATATTTGTTTTCCTCATGGAAAGAAGGGGAAGTACTTTTTAGATTTGATTAGCCAAAATAATCAGTTTATGTCACCATTTTTGCAAGTTGTGGTGTGACTGAGGAAAGAAAAGAAAGCATTTTAAATGCCTGTTACAAATTAAGGCAAGTTAAGAAGATACTGATCCAAGCCTCTTTAGACCTTTAGAGTTTGCTACCTTCTAATCAAATGTAGAAAAAAGTTCTGAAGAGTTGTTTTCTTTGTTATATGTTTTATCTAGGCAGAAGTTTGCCTAGGAATTTTGAACACCTGCTGCTTTTCTGTATGTTGGTAAAGTTGTTCTTTTATGTTGAGGGTGCAGTGTGTTTTGTCTGGCCCCTCTTTGCTTGCAGGGCCTGTATTTCAGTGTAGGTCTTCTGTACCAGAGCTCAGATATTCTGTCAGCTTTTCTATGGAATTGTAGGTAACTAACAAGATATGCTGTTATATATTTTTCTTGGACGTGACTGAAAAGAATTAATATAATGAGACTAAAAAATAATTTCTGTAACCTTTCAACTGAAAACCCAGAACTCCAGATAGAAATTTTAAATATGTTAGAAGCATTCTTTCTGTCCTGTGCTTAGAGAAACCCTTCTTAAGCTAGATAAAAGTATACTCAGTGTGAAAATGCAATATGTTTATCTGCAGGGCTCCCTTCAAGCCAGAACATTTTCTAACATTCTGTACCACAGAAATTGTGTGAGTAGAGGGATGTGATGCATTTGCCCTAGTATTTGCCTTCCTTGAACTCTGTACACTGTTTCTTGAGAATTACTTGTGGTTACAAGGGAAGTGGGGAGACAGATAAGGAGCTGCAGCTGAGGCTGGTGAACATTTCCCTGGTAAATGAGCAGCACATGTTGGCTGCCCTCCAGCACCACTGCTCACAGTGCTTTTTTATCGAGGTATTTCCTTTGAAGAGTATGAGGTTGTTAATGTAAAGCATTAAGACTGAGTGAACCTGAAGTGGATAGATTAAACAAGTGCTGCCTGCTCTCTTTTCCCTTTTTTCTGTTTATTTTATTGTACACAGGCTTGTTCCATGAGTTAGGAGGAGTCCTGTGTTTTCTGTCAAGCTTGGACCTCAGCCATAGTGACAGAAATGGCATGAAACTTTGTTACATACTGGAGATAACTAATTTGTCATTTTATTTGATAGAGTTCTTGTTATAGAGTTTGCACCCCTCCCTTTTTTATTCTCCTCTGGTTTTGCAAATGTACCATCTTTATATTCAAATTCTAATATATCTAATCTATTACTCCTGATTTATTTTTTAACATTAGTCTAGTTTGTCAAGCTTGTGTCTAAAGGCAAATGAGAGAACTAACCTGATCTTAATATGAATTAGTGCTATGAAATTGAAATAATTATTGTTGTATTAAGAGTTACACCTGGTATAAATTCAATTATCTATCACCTCTAGCTGTAACAGCAAGATATGAAGGCCCCAGAACAGCTGATTTTAACAAAAGGGGAATATGGCACCCAGAAAATGAATGAAAGGAGTCACCCCTGCACATTAAATAGTTAAAAAGCTCAATCATGAAGCTATTAAGCTGAGCAATATTTTATAATCTACATTTCATAATAAAACAGTTATTAATAGCTATTGCAAAGAAAAAAGCTATGGTAACTACAGCACTTAAATGTAGAGGAAATATTCTTTCAGTCTTAGTGAATATTGATTTCTCAAGTGACACTTGTGTGGCAGTACATGCAATATTTTGTGTAAATTCTTTAGACATTCTACAATAAAATTTGTTTGATTATGGCACTCAGATTTGGGTCCTGTACAGTTTAGATGCAGTTTTCTTGTGTTAAATGTTATTTTCTGCTATAAGTTGGATCCCTGAATGGGAATCATATTCCATGGATTTTGAGGCATCCCTCTTAAAAAGCTTCTCTAGCAGGGATAATCAATAAGTTATTTATGTTCTGTTATCTGCCAGATCCTGCTGTGCTGAGCCCAGCACCTCACTCAGTGGGACCCTCTGGAATACACTGCTGCTCACTGAGATTCCATACTTCACTGGAGATTATTGCTAGATTTTGGTGAGCTAAATTTCAGAGAAATATATCAAGAGATGTATACATCCCAGTCCTAGTTTTCTATCTTGAAAACTGTTGGTCCTTCAAGAACAATTTCTGGAATTCCAGCATATTCTTATTTCAGTCTGTTTTCTGGGGTTCTTGGCACTGTAATTGTCTTCATATTATTATTTTTTTAAACTCTACAGGTATTACAAGATGTTTTTTTTATGTCACTTCAGTCCATACAAATCATTATTATTCTACACCTGAAGTTCTGTTTTCCAAAATGAATGCTCTTCAGAATAATAAGGAATGTATATATATTAATAATCTATTAAATTAATAGATTATTCTTCATATATTAAAATTTTGTGGAAATTTACCTTTTGTTTGTAAAAAAAAAAAAAAAGAAAAGAAAAGAAGATTTATACTTTGGGTCATTCTTTGTCTTTTCACCCTTTATCCTCTGGATATCTGACAACAGTACTGCAGTTTCTAATGCTCAAAGGGGTAAATACATTCTTGCAGCACCCAGGGAAGAGGGTGAACAAACAGACTTGGGAATGACAACTGGAAAGGAACTGATCCTTTTTTCTGATTGGTTTCTTGAGTCTTGTGCGTGGGTTGAAAGCCAATATTGGCAATGTTGGCACTGCTATGCAAACTCTGCACTTGCAGTGTTGCATCAGGCCCTGCCTGGCTTTTATTTGCTCTGTGTGGTAGTAAGAAGGATATTTTAAAAGGAAAGTAAAACTTTCAAGTCGAGAGATTTCACAGAATAATTATTTTTCTTATTTCTGCCCACATGATGGCAGTATAAGTTAATCCAAATGAAGAAAATAATAAAAAAGAAATATAGCTTTACAACAACAGAGCTCTGTTGCACTCCCCCAAAATCTAAAAAGCTAGGAGAAGTTTCCAAAAGCCATTTTGACCAGTTATGAAAGGATAACTCTTCTTATTGTAAAAGCCCCACAGACTCAAGGAGTGGTAAAGCATTGTTTCATGCAAGAACCACAGGCAGCTAATTCTGAATGGGCATGGAATGGTGCTGAGTTAAAAATAAAAGTGGTCAGTGAGGCTCTGTCAGTCATGCTTGCCTTAATCATTTGCAGTCAATAAAGCCATTGAAGTGCAATTGCCACTCCCTGGCACCAGCTGTGCAAGTGCAGAGCTGGAGGTTTGTGTGGTGCTGGGTGTTCCATCCCTGCTAAAAGGACACAAAGCCCAAACAGACAGGCTATTGAGATGCCAGTGCAGAAAGAGTTAGGCACTCCTTCAGAAGGCTTATAGCAGGAACAAAATCTATTGACTTTTTCAAGCTCTTCATCTAATTGTAAGCTGAGTCAAAAGAGTTTGGGGGGTGAGTTCTGAGTGTGTTTGCTGGGTGGAACCAGAGAACTTTGTCAGTAGTCACAGTTAAAGCTTACAATGTTAAAAAAAAAAAAGAAATATGAAAAAAACCAAACCCCTAGATACAACCCAACTGAAAACACTTTCTGAGCTTTGGCATATTTGTAAGCACGTGCTATTTTTTTAAAGCTTTCTTTGCACTGTACACTCTAGTACACTTAATTTTAAACTTCACCCTTTTTATTTTTTTTTCACATCAGCTTCAGATGAGAAAATGTCAATAGCTGAACTGTGTGCTTTCAACTGCAAAAAGATTAAACAGGTCAGTCCAAATGCAAGGATAAGAGGCATCTGTGAAGCCCATCATGTTCCTTTGGGTAAGGTCTCAGATGAGTGGTACCTGTAACCAATTTACCTCCTGATCAGTTACAGAAGATGTGAGCACAAGCAGCACTTTTTTAATTTTCCTTGGTTTTTTGAACTCAGAGTTCAGTCTTAACAGATGTGGTTTTTCTTGCTTTTATCTGATGTTGTATAAATGAGAAATTGCAGCAGTACAATTTTATTTGTGCAGCTTTGGTTCTTGAAAAACTTGGACTTTTGATGTCTGGAGACTTGCATGGCATGTACATGCAGATATGAAGTTTAAAAAGTGGGAACTGAACCAGCTGAAGTAGCAGAGTGAGAAATCCTTTCCTATTTTTGTTTAGCATAGCTGAAGTTTATGTTTCTCAGGTTGTAGAATATTGCACAATGTTCTATACAATGTTCTTTCTGCCTTCTTGTATTACTACCATGGCTAATGGATCTTCTTGAAATGCATCTCTTTTACTTGCTACTATCTATAACATAAGTCCTTGCTCTCACTATTTATACTTTTTATAGGTACACAGGAACTTATGGTGGCATGTTTGGAGTTAAGACTCAAGTGACACCTAAAAATAAACCCCCAGAAGTATTGTGGTAACTCATTCCAATGTCCACATATGACTGGTACTACTAATGGGATAAGTCCTGACATCTTCAGTGTCCAGGGAGTTTTCTGACCACATAATTCCTATAAATTTGATCAAGTGTTCATTTTGTTTTACCCTTACTTACCTCTGTAATATTCTTCTTTTGGAATATCTCACTTTCTTCTCAGGAGGTCGCCTACAAATAATATTCCAGAAATTGCCTCTCAAACCTCTGTTCCCTCATCCCACCTCTTGTATAAAAAAAATCTCAATTTCCCACCACAATCTGGTCTGCATGGCCAGGCCAGGACTATTTAATGCCATTGATGTCACACATTTTACTGTACTGAGCTTATTACTCCATCAGGAAGTTTTCTTATTAATTCCACAGAATCATAGAATAGGTCAGGTTGGAAGGAACCACAGCAGGTTTTGTCTGATCTCTCTGCTAAAACAGGGTCATTGCAGAGCACATGGCACCATGGCCCAGGTGGTTCTCAAATACCTTCAGTGGGGAGACTCCACACCCTCTCTGGACAGTCTGTCCCAGTGCACGGCCACCTGCACAGGAGAGTTCCTGCTCTGTTCTGGTGGAACTGGCTGTGCACCAGTTTGTGCCCGTGGCTTTGTGGCCTCTGGCTGGACATCCCTGAGCAGAGCCTGAATCCATCCCCTGACATCCCTGAGCAGAGCCTGACTCCATCCCCTGACATCGCTGAGCACTGACTCCATCCTCTGACATCCCTGAGCACTGACTGCATCCTCTGACATCCCTGAGCACTGACTCCATCCTCTGACATCCCTGAGCACTGACTCCATCCCCTGACATCCCTGAGCACTGACTCCATCCTCTGACATCCCTGAGCACTGACTCCATCCCCTGACATCCCTGAGCACTGACTGCATCCTCTGACATCCCTGAGCACTGACTGCATCCCCTGACATCCCTGAGCACTGACTCCATCCTCTGACATCCCTGAGCAGAGCCTGACTGCATCCTCTGACATCCCTGAGCACTGACTCCATCCCCTGACATCCCTGAGCACTGACTCCATCCTCTGACATCCCTGAGCACTGACTCCATCCTCTGACATCCCTGAGCAGAGCCTGACTCCATCCTCTGACATCCCTGAGCACTGACTCCATCCTCTGACATCCCTGAGCACTGACTCCATCCTCTGACATCCCTGAGCACTGACTGCATCCCCTGACATCCCTGAGCACTGACTGCATCCTCTGACATCCCTGAGCACTGACTCCATCCCCTGACATCCCTGAGCACTGACTGCATCCTCTGACATCCCTGAGCACTGACTCCATCCTCTGACATCCCTGAGCACTGACTGCATCCTCTGACATCCCTGAGCACTGACTGCATCCCTCTGACATCCCTGAGCACTGACTCCATCCCCTGACATCCCTGAGCACTGACTGCATCCTCTGACATCCCTGAGCACTGACTCCATCCCTCTGACATCCCTGAGCACTGACTGCATCCTCTGACATCCCTGAGCACTGACTCCATCCTCTGACATCTCCTGAGCAGAGCCTGACTCCATCCTCTGACATCCCTGAGCACTGACTGCATCCTCTGACATCCCTGAGCACTGACTCCATCCCCTGACATCCCTGAGCACTGACTGCATCCTCTGACATCCCTGAGCACTGACTCCATCCTCTGACATCCCTGAGCACTGACTCCATCCTCTGACATCCCCTGAGCACTGACTGCATCCCTCTGACATCCCTGAGCACTGACTGCATCCCCTGACATCCCTGAGCACTGACTCCATCCCCTGACATCCCTGAGCACTGACTGCATCCTCTGACATCCCTGAGCACTGACTGCATCCTCTGACATCCCTGAGCACTGACTCCATCCTCTGACATCCCTGAGCACTGACTCCATCCTCTGACATCCCTGAGCACTGACTGCATCCTCTGACATCCCTGAGCACTGACTGCATCCCCTGACATCCCTGAGCACTGACTCCATCCCCTGACATCCCTGAGCACTGACTCCATCCCTGACATCCCTGAGCACTGACTGCATCCCCTGACATCCCTGAGCACTGACTCCATCCCCTGACATCCCTGAGCACTGACTCCATCCCCTGACATCCCTGAGCACTGACTCCATCCTCTGACATCCCTGAGCAGCCTGACTCCATCCTCTGACATCCCTGAGCACTGACTCCATCCCTCTGACATCCCTGAGCAGCCTGACTCCATCCCCTGACATCCCTGAGCACTGACTCCATCCCCTGACATCCCTGGAGCACTGACTCCATCCCCTGACATCCCTGAGCACTGACTGCATCCCCTGACATCCCTGAGCACTGACTCCATCCCCCTGACATCCCTGAGCACTGACTCCATCCCCTGACATCCCTGAGCACTGACTCCATCCCTCTGACATCCCTGAGCACTGACTGCATCCCCTGACATCCCTGAGCACTGACTGCATCCCTCTGACATCCCTGGAGCACTGACTCCCATCCTCTGACATCCCTGAGCACTGACTGCATCCCCTGACATCCCTGAGCACTGACTCCATCCCCCTGACATCCCTGAGCACTGACTCCATCCTCTGACATCCCTGAGCACTGACTCCATCCTGACATCCCTGAGCACTGACTCCATCCTCTGACATCCCTGAGCACTGACTCCATCCTCTGACATCCCTGAGCACTGACTCCATCCCTCTGACATCCCTGAGCAGAGCCTGACTCCATCCTCTGACATCCCTGAGCACTGACTCCATCCCCTGACATCCCTGAGCAGCCTGACTCCATCCTCTGACATCCCCTGAGCACTGACTCCATCCTCTGACATCCCTGAGCACTGACTGCATCCCTCTGACATCCCTGAGCACTGACTGCATCCTCTGACATCCCTGAGCACTGACTCCATCCCTCTGACATCCCTGAGCACTGACTCCATCCTCTGACATCCCTGAGCACTGACTCCATCCTCTGACATCCCTGAGCACTGACTCCATCCCCTGACATCCCTGAGCACTGACTGCATCCTCTGACATCCCTGAGCACTGACTGCATCCTCTGACATCCCTGAGCACTGACTCCATCCCCTGACATCCCTGAGCACTGACTGCATCCTCTGACATCCCTGAGCACTGACTGCATCCTCTGACATCCCTGAGCACTGACTCCATCCTCTGACATCCCTGAGCACTGACTGCATCCTCTGACATCCCTGAGCACTGACTGCATCCCCTGACATCCCTGAGCAGAGCCTGACTCCATCCTCTGACATCCCTGAGCACTGACTCCATCCTCTGACATCCCCTGAGCACTGACTGCATCCTCTGACATCCCTGAGCACTGACTGCATCCTCTGACATCCCTGAGCACTGACTCCATCCTCTGACATCCCTGAGCACTGACTCCATCCCCTGACATCCCTGAGCACTGACTCCATCCCCTGACATCCCTGAGCACTGACTGCATCCCCTGACATCCCTGAGCACTGACTCCATCCCCTGACATCCCTGAGCACTGACTCCATCCTCTGACATCCCCTGAGCAGAGCCTGACTCCATCCTCTGACATCCCTGAGCACTGACTCCATCCTCTGACATCCCTGAGCACTGACTCCATCCTCTGACATCCCTGAGCACTGACTGCATCCCCTGACATCCCTGAGCACTGACTCCATCCCCTGACATCCCTGAGCACTGACTCCATCCTCTGACATCCCTGAGCACTGACTCCATCCCCTGACATCCCTGAGCACTGACTCCATCCTCTGACATCCCTGAGCACTGACTCCATCCCCTGACATCCCTGAGCACTGACTGCATCCTCTGACATCCCTGAGCAGAGCCTGACTCCATCCCCTGACATCCCTGAGCACTGACTCCATCCCCTGACATCCCTGAGCACTGACTGCATCCCCTGACATCCCTGAGCACTGACTGCATCCTCTGACATCCCTGAGCACTGACTCCATCCTCTGACATCCCTGAGCACTGACTCCATCCCCTGACATCCCTGAGCACTGACTGCATCCTCTGACATCCCTGAGCACTGACTGCATCCTCTGACATCCCCTGAGCACTGACTCCATCCCCTGACATCCCTGAGCACTGACTGCATCCTCTGACATCCCTGAGCACTGACTCCATCCTCTGACATCCCTGAGCACTGACTCCATCCCCTGACATCCCTGAGCACTGACTCCATCCCTCTGACATCCCTGAGCACTGACTGCATCCTCTGACATCCCTGAGCACTGACTCCATCCTCTGACATCCCTGAGCACTGACTCCATCCCCTGACATCCCTGAGCACTGACTCCATCCCCTGACATCCCTGAGCACTGACTCCATCCTCTGACATCCCTGAGCACTGACTCCATCCTGACATCCCTGAGCACTGACTCCATCCTCTGACATCCCTGAGCACTGACTCCATCCCCTGACATCCCTGAGCACTGACTCCATCCCTGACATCCCTGAGCAGAGCCTGACTCCATCCCCCTGACATCCCCTGAGCACTGACTGCATCCCCTGACATCCCTGAGCACTGACTGCATCCCCTGACATCCCTGAGCACTGACTCCATCCTCTGACATCCCTGAGCACTGACTCCATCCTCTGACATCCCTGAGCACTGACTCCATCCTCTGACATCCCTGAGCACTGACTCCATCCCCTGACACCCCTGAGCACTGACTCCATCCTCTGACATCCCTGAGCACTGACTCCATCCCCTGACATCCCTGAGCACTGACTCCATCCCCTGACATCCCTGAGCACTGACTCCATCCTCTGACATCCCTGAGCACTGACTCCATCCTCTGACATCCCTGAGCAGAGCCTGACTCCATCCTCTGACATCCTCTGACATCCAACTCATTTAAAATGTGCCATTTAGTAGAGCACAGGGATAATCCAAGTCTCCTGTGCTAGGCCCCATTCACATGAAGAACAAGAAAAAATGTCTTTTAAAAAGTGGTTCACATGAAAAAAAAAGAAGAAAATTCAGATACAGCTGCCACTAAAATCTAGGTAAGAAAGTAAGACTGTTGCCACATCAGGGACAATGAGGGAAAAGTGTTCCAAATGATAAAAATGATGGAAAAAGGGATATATTAGACTGCAGGGGAGACTGAGGAGGGCATGCTGTCTGTTTCCCACACGTTCAAGATACAGTTGAAATTAATTTTAAAAAATATCTGAAGTTTTCAGAATGCCCAGTGTTCTTTATTTATGATTATTCCTGCTGCCTGATTTTTTTCCATGCCTAGACTCCAAAATGATCCAGGATTTGAATATTAATAACAATATGAGAAAGCACAGTACCTCTTTGAGGTTGGATTGCTCCCCTCTTGTTTTTTCAGCATTGACAAGCAGAAATGTGTGGGGGGAAATTGCTTATCAAACTTCTCTTGGATGTTTTGGAGACAGCCATCAGGGCTGCTCAGAGGAAGCAGATTGGCACAGAGGAAGCACTTTGCTACCTAAAACTCCTGGGAAGGAGCAGCAGCAGAAGGGTGTGAAATTGCATCACATACAATAAAAAATTATTTTTCTTTTCAATTGTTGTAAAAGAAGGAATGAATAGATCTGGGCACAAACCTGACACAAGCTTTGTCATTGCTACATCTTCACCTGTGATTTGCAATTTTGTGCTTTCCAAAATAATGAGAGACAGCTTCTAGAGATAGTTTTGTATTCAGGAGTGTGGGGAAGGTGTGCTTCATGGGGCTAATTTAAGAAAAAAAATTAATGCTTATAAAAGATTTGTCTGATGATACATCTTAAAGGTGTGTAACAGGGAGTGTTCCTAGAGAAGATAGTTAAGCATTTGAGCATCTGTATCATATGATACTTGTTCTTTGGTACCCAACTTGCAGTCTAAATTCCTTACAATATTTGTTTAGGCTGAAGCAGTGCAAATTCTTTCTTCCTTTGTGCCAAGCTGTATTTCATATTCCTTCTTAGCTGTTTTGCTGTATATATGCACTCTTACCATTAATAGTATTTGAGCAAGTGCATTCTATGTCATGTTCTAAAATAAATTTTGTCATCTAGCTCTGTGTTAAACCATCTGAAAAAATTCCTAGAGTGCTATAATTTGCTGTAAGAAAACACAGAGATTGCTGGCTGTCCCATGGCTTTGACAGTGGTTAGAGAACCTTTAAACTGTCCTCAGTGGGTAAAATCTTTGGCCATTGCTGTGGTGTCAAAAGGGTGGCCTGGGGCTCTCTGGCATCCTCTGGGATTTCTTTTGTACAGAATCCTCTCCCTGCCCCCAGCACCAACTGGCCTAGCAGGCCAGCAGGATGTTTCTGGAGCTAAGGAGCAGCTTGGACATTGCTGCTCCTCCTGTTATCCAGTGCATGGGTGTGTCTGGAAAAAGACTATTAATTTGGCTGTTCTTTTGCTGCAGAAATATCCCTTTATAGGCCTCTGCTTTTTTATGCAGTTCAGAGAGGCCTTGGGGCTTCTTTGACCTAGTTCCCTGTAAAGATTAATGGGAGTACTGCTGTCAGGCTCAAAGAGTGCCTTTGTTTATAGTTTCCACCAGCAGAGTGGAGAGATTTGGCTTTGGTGGGCTTGGCATGGGGAGTGACAGCTCTGGCCATCCTGCTCTCAGAGGTGAAACCCTTCAGACACAAACACCCAGTGCTGGTGGCACAGGTTTCATCACAGCAGCAGCCAACTCTCTCTAAGTTGTGTAGAAGTGCAGGACATCTACAGCCCTGAAGTTCTTCTTTATCCCCCTGTCAATTCAGAGTTTGGGTTGTTTTCTGCAAGACAAAAGCTCCTTGTGGTTAGTTAATACACAACAAAGAGCAATCAGTAGGTCAAGTAACCCATTTATTAATTGATAAAGGACTCTCAAACATTTGATATAAATTAAAAGTATTTTTATCCAATACTGATAATAATGAGAAAGTCTGATTTTTCCTAGCTGGTTGTGCTGGCTCTAGTCATAGTACTTGGTTAACATGTCCAGGGTATGATGACAGCTCTAGCATTCTTTATGAAAACAGCTGTTATTTCCATGCAGAAATAATGATGTAAATTAGCAGAAGCTGAAGCTTCTCTTGGTTTGTCTAGACTGAACTGTGGCATGGACACAGAGTATGAAGCATTTTCTTATACAAAGCTCATTATGTTGTGGGTGAACTAATATTTCTAAAGGATCATGATAATTTTAACATCTAACATCCATTTGTTGTTTCTTTAGGATTCCTAAATTTTTACAGCATCTTAAATGTAACTTGTGCAGTGGCCTTCCAAAAATGGACATCCCTTGTAAATAATACATGACTATTATTGTCATTTTCTTAGACTGCCCTGAGAATATAGTTTGGTAATGATTCTAGAGTTTAAAAAGTCAACATTTCTGAAATATTTTTTGAAAATAATCTTTATGCCTCAAAGGACAGAGAAATCTAAGCTACAGATATTTGAGACAAGAAGTTACCTTGGGGGTTGGTGAATGAGTATGTCTTTCTGGGCTAGCAATTCCAGAAATTACAGATTATTAGCAGTAGCTGGACTTGCTTAAACCAAGTATGAAGCCTTAATTTTACTCCAACGATGTTCACAGAATTGCAACGTTGTATGGTTTTTTTGCCCTTTGATATGAAACAGGAACACAGGCCAAATCTAGGATACCAATCTCCTAAACAGCCAACATAGTTTTGTTTCCAAGCAGAATTATATTGTCATTAAAATTTTGATGCACTGTTTATCATGAAGGGTGTGATGGTCTTGACTGCATTATACCCTTGACTACCTTTTTCCCTTTGCTTTGACACTTTTCAATACAACTTGTTACAGAACAGTCAAAAAAGTGGTTTAGAGATTGGCATTGATTTTCAATGCTTAACAATTCTCTTGGCAGGTGGAAAATCAATTATATTAAACATAAAGTATTTTGATGTTGTCAATTTGGTTTAAGGCAGAGAATAAACTATTCTTATTCTCCCATATTGAGGTTAAAACTTGCAAACAAAACAATCCATGTTACTCTGTGTCACTCAGGTACCTAACCATCACAACAGAACCTTTCTATTTAAAGTGTGGTGCCTCATGGCTGCAGTAAGCCCATGACATCAGCATGTTCTTGGAGTGATGTTGCATGAAGCAATGAGGGGCAATTGATTTTTCTCATGAAACAGATTTGTCGCATAATGTGTTGGGTAGATGTGACCAGAAATGTGTATTCTGTCCCCATCTGTTAAACCAGGTGGGCCAGTAACCCTTATCTCTGTGGGAGATATCCTCTGCTAATGGGCCATCTTTAAACCAGCTGGGGCAATCATCTTTATCTTTCCCACAGCCCATCCTCCCTCCAGGAGATATCTCCTGTTAATGGCCATTGAGTCCCAGTGCATGACTGATAAAATTACATCATCCCACTGGGAGATGCTCCAGCCAGGGGAGGAGCCAAACATTTCCTACCCAGATAAAAACTGAGATTTGGAACACCAAAGCAGCCCTTACTCACTGGATTCCAGAAAAAACCCAGACCTTTCCACATCATCCCTGGAGCTTCAGAGGAAACTGCACCTTCTACAGGAGCACTGCTCCAGCTGAACCACATCTGCCACTGCAGGAGGATGCAGCCACCATTGAATGGGACTGCTGCCAACACCCTGACTGACTGACAGGTGTCAGCTTGGATTCTGACTCTGTCAGTGTTTTGGGATTGTTCTTTGTAATACTGTATTTCTATTTTAATTTTCCTAGTAAAGAACTGTTATTCCTAATTCCCATATCTTTGCCTGAGAGCCCCTTAATTTCAAAATTATAATAATGATTTGGAGGGAGCGAGTTTACATTCTCCATTTCAAAGAGAAGCTTCTGCCTTTATTGGCAGACACCTGTCCTCCAAACCAGGACACCAGTTCATGGCCATGCTAGCCCATGTTTGTTCTCTTAGCAGCATAAATCTGCTGCAATTAGGAAGTCAAGAGTGCCATACCAATTTACACTGCTGATTGTGTAGGCTCCAAACACGAATTTAATTGGATTGACACAGTTGCAATTAGAAACAACATCTTGCTCTCAGCACCTCAGGTTGATGAGGGGCAGGTTGGGACTGGCATGGGAAGGTGTGCCTTGGTCATTAATAACATTAACAGCATTAATAACAGCATCCTGTGGACAAAACAAGGATAGCTGTCTCTCTGGCACTGCAGTGGAGTTGGTGTCTGGCAGTTCGTGTGTGTATATTAAAATATCAGCATCTCTCCATATAGCAGCTGCACTGCATGAGAAGCAGCTCACTGAATTTACTTTTAACAGTGTTTTGGTTTCAGTGTGAAACGCTCCCACACACAGTTTTACGGGAATGTCTGTCTTCCAGTTAGGCAGAGTAGTAACTAAAGAATTCCCTTCTCCCATTACCCCTGCCCAGTGGGGGAGGACAGCTTATACACAGCAGGATCTTTTTTATGTCGATCTGTAGGTGGAAGTGCCCTGCAGCCAGACACTGGTTCTATGAGGAAACTTGAGCAATAAAAATATTTTATGCTTTTAACCACCCCATCATTCAAGAAAGATATTTCTGCAGGTGTGAAGTGGCTTCTCCAGCAAAGCTTCCTTCAGAGGCAGAGTAACAGGAGAGATGTTTGGCACTGCTAAAGAAGAGGTCAGATGGCTCATGCTGTCTTTTCAGATTTGGTATCTTTTCTGTGCTACAAGGCAAATATACGTTGTTTCAAGGTAAGAGGATAATTGCACATTATGAACGTTGGAGTTGTGGCAGTGAGAATTTACTTGGGTAGCAGGACCTGTAAATTTGGGGTTCTCACTTAGAAAATGAAGATAAAAGCATGGAATACAAACAACCAAACAATTTGTTGCATGAAGGAGTGAATGCTCTGGAGATGTTCTGTGTCTTACCTGTCAAGCATTAAACAGCTATTTCATATAGTCAACTGGAATGAGATTCAGTCCAATGCAGAAATTAGTCCCTGTACTTAGGAACAGGACTACCCAGTGGCAATTTGGGTGGTTCATGGACTTGCCAGTGAGCCAGGGTTTAGGACTCCATCATGTCAGTTGGATCTACCTCTGTCAAAGGCAAAAAATTTTGAGACATAAACTCAGTTCTACCTCTGAATTAAAACATCCAGAAATTTGTCTCTGAAGCAAGGAACTTGCCAGGATGGTTTAAGCCTGATTGTCACAAACCCACATCCCACACTTACTATCCAAACTGCCCTGCTGTTGCATTTGTAAAGAAGGTAAAAAATGGCAAATAAAAAGTAATTTTTTCATGCAGCTGTGTGCATAGTGTACAGTCATAACTACTCCTCAGCTTTATGTAATGACTGCAGCATAGCAAAAAAACCCCTCTGTGTAAATGAGTCAGTCTTGGAGAACTTGCTTAGTTATTGACCCCTCACACCTTGTTTGTTCCATTTTAATCAGCTCTAGCAGTAGCAATGTTCCACCACAGACACAAAAGTCCTTTTCTTGAAGCGCCCAAGCTCAAACGTTTATTTCTAGCAGGGTTGTTCAAAAGTTTCTGGGGTGTCTAGTGTTTGTTGAGTGGCTGCAGACCATGGTGTTTCATCTGAAGTGGCACTGCTCTGAACTGCTGCCTGCAGAGAAAGGAGAAAAAGGAGAGAGATCAGACATCTTCCATGACTTATGATGTCCTATACCAAGTGTAGGCAATGAATATCAGTGAGCCATGGCAGTGAGCTTGCCTTGCACTGCCCATGCTATCCATGGGCACATGTTAAAGTGCCACGTCCATGCTATCCATATGTTGATGGAACAATGCCTGAACTGCCTGGCTTACTCAGGAAACATCATGGTATTTCTACTTGCTTTTAAGAAGGCTGAAATGGCAGCTTGATATTTTTATCTCTTTCTTTGTTGTTTCTTTCTTCCCACCAAATATACAAAGTGGTTCCTTCTCTTTCCTTTCTTTACTCTTTCCTCCACCCCAACTGCCTCTGTCATTATAGGAGTATTTGAGGGGAAATGTTATCTTCAGCTCTGTTGGGTTCTCCACCAATTTCCTGAGTAAATGGAATAAAGAGAAGCCACTTGACTATTTATTCCTAAAAGTGCAGTCTGGGCTGTTCTACGTCTGCTGCAGTGGTTGTATCTTCACAGTCACTTGCAGAGTTTTTGATAGGCCCGTGCTGGCCCCAAAGGTGTTACTAGGAAGTAAATTTCTGGGCTTTTTCACACCCCATGTAGCCTTCCACAGCTGTGCTGTGCCTGGGAGATGCTGCCAAGCCACGCTGATGAGAGCTGGTGATTCACCAGTTGACTAAATGCTATGTAGGTGGAGACAGAGTGGTGTGGGGTACAAAACTCTGAGATTTCGTGGACAAAAACAATTCATCAGACACTGGCTGAGTGCTGGGACCTGGTGTGACTGCTGCACACAGCTGATGCAACAGGCATTCTTCATGGGGAAATAAGATGGGTTCACAGGGCATGGCTGCCTGCACAGGAGAGGCAGAACATGCAGCTGTTTATACTATCACAAGGGTGAAATAAACACCCAGCACCTGACTACTGGTCTATGATGTATTTGGAATGCTTCACTTCTGGACTGGGTCTTTAAATGGAAAAAAAAAAAAAATCCTACCCTGCTTGTGGGAAACTTCATGTTATTTTAATTCCTCCTTTCTTTAAAATAATTCATCTTGCTGATTATACAGGCTTACTAAACTTCAGACAGTGTGAGTCTTTTCTTTGGTGCTTATTCTCAAGCTTGTCAAATCAAGAACTAAGTTCTAAACAGTAACAGTCCTCAATAAACAATTTCTAAATGATAGAGAAAACAAAAATTTAGAACAATAATGAAACATTTCCTGCATGTTAAGGCATTTGAATAAAATTAACTTTATTTTTTTAAACTGAGAATGACTTCTACCTGCTTTTTTTTAGTTAAGGTTGGTTTAAAAAGCCAAGTTTGTCTTTTAGTTTATCCTCATATGAAACTGATTTATAAAACACAGAAATTGTTTATAAAGGTAGGGGGAAGAACCCAAAACTTATTTCAAGAACAATTTTCTATGATGCACATTGTTTTTACTTCTATGAATAAAGTCAAACGAAAACAAACCTTAAAATAAACAGTTAATTTTGCCTGCCTTTTACCATTTTTCCTTATATTATCTCCAGACCTTTAATCTAGGCAGAGGGAGAATATGATCTCATTACTTTTAGCTACATTTATATTTACTTTCTGATATTTATTTTAATATAAATATTTCTTGAAAAGTTGAAAAGAGTCCTTTGCACGACTTAGTGCTTTTAGTCTCTGGCTGGGACATGAGAATGCAGAAATCAAGACTTGGGATTTTATTACAATAGTCCTACTGAGCTCTGGGTCATAACTTGTAAAATGCTGTTATGACTTCTGTATTTTTTCTCCACCTACAAAGTGTTGTCTTGGGGAAATGAGCCACCTGTGGAATAAATGCTATTAAAGGGAGCTAGCAACACTGGTTTTGCTTCCATTCTTTTAGGTGCCCTCATAATTTGCTTGAGTTTTCACTGATCTTTTTTCCCTGGCTAATGAGATGTATCACAGTGTTATGCCTTCCACCAAAATATTTGGTCCTTCTGGAACTTTCAAATCTTTATTAAACTATTATTTTGCCAATTTACAACCTTGTATGGGCCTTAAATCTTTTTTAAAAAGCTCACAGTTTTTTCTTAGCCAAGCTTGGGGATTTCTTTCCATCTCAGCCTTTAATCCCAGCCTCTGTCAGCATTAAGTCTTGTCCTAGACCTGTGGCCACTTCAGCACTGTGATATAAATCTAGCTCTAAATCACTGAATTTCACAACATTATCTCTATTCCCACCCTAAACCATGCAACCTAAGAACTTCTGCCCACACAGGGCATAATCCAAATCCCAAATGATTCATGGCCCTCATCCTAATCTCTTGGCACTTCCAAAATTTGCAGCTATAAGGATATTCTCCACACCCTTAACTTAAGCATTGCTCTTGTAAATGCATTTTGGTTTGTGTTAGTTTTTATGCATAATGGGAAATTGCTGGATTTGAAATGAGCTCAAAATTTTGAATTCCAACTCTGGGAGCAGAATGGGCATTCCTTGCCAAACTACTTTTGGTGGGTGAATTTCCATAACTTACCCAGGTTTACTGATAGTTTTCAGTAATCTCTTGGGGTTTTAATATATTCCATATTCTGTTGTTATCCTTGATCTCTTGAAACAGAGAAATGATATCCATGAGTATCCCTGAGTGGAGGTCCTAAACATTAGTTCAAAAGACTTTATTATGCAGAGATTTACTTTTCCTCTTTGTGTAAAAGGCTATAATTATGGATCATTTGAACCTTCAAAGGAAGATTTACATGTCAGAAAAGTTATATGCAGTATTTTGGCATGGTAACAAATCATTTGGCAAAGAAACAGACCAACCAGATTTTTTTTTTTTGTTTTGTTCTATTGGCTGCACTTTTTCTGCTGAGAGGAATGACATTATGGGTCTCACAATGCTGAAGTTCTAAACTGGCTCTTGATTTCTGAGGCAGCTGATGATTTATTTTAATGATCTTGAGGGACTGAGGAGAGGGCTTCTCTGGTTGGAGTTTCTTGCTAAAACTCTAGATATCTGTAGCTATTGGCCAGACATGAAAACTTTTAGGCCCCTGAAAAAATCCCAGCTGTTTTGTTCTGCCTGGTGCAGACAGATTCCCCAAATATATTTGAGCACATTAATGGAAAAATATTTAGGGCTAGGTGATTTCCTCCTACGCGAGGAGAAGGTATTTTGTGGATTCAATTGCTAAGGATCCACTAAGCTCCTGAGGATTTCATTGCTGAACATCACTTATTTAAGGTTGGATTCCATTATTGATGTGTGTGATTGGGTTTTTGGTGGTTTATTTTCCCTCCTCAAAACAAATGAAATATATTGTATGTATTAGTTGGACATACATACCAATTATTTTAAAAAATTCTTCTTAAGTGTATGTGCTTCTTAATATCAAATGTAGTTTAGGACAAAAAAAAGTCTCTCTTAAAGAGCAAACTTAGAGACTACCTTTTCTTACATGCTGTCAAAAATTATGAGTATGGCCCTTCATCCTGTGAGAACAGAAGCTTAGGTGGTCCTTATAGTGCATGATAATTTTCTTGCCTTGTTCCCTTAAGGGAAAAAAAAAAAAAATCTTGTTCAAGGAAGGATGGCTGCAGTTTGAAATAGCAAGAGGAAGCTGAGGTTACTCACAGGAGATGTGTGTAAAAATGCAATTTGAGGGGAAAGAACATCAGTAACTGTGAACAAGATCATGGATGAGACATTTGTAGAGAGAAACTGAAGCTACAGAGAAGTTGGATAGGTAGGGATGAAGGAATGTGGGCGAAGGCAGGGAAGAAAGTAGTGAAGAAAAGTGAAGATTTCTAGGAAGTTTGAAATATTATAACAGATGGGAAGCTCATGGAACCCCAAAGGGGTTACTTAAACAGAGGAGTGGGATTTGGTAAAGCTGCAGTGTTTCTACTGCTCTTTTGCAGCTAAAATAATCTGAGAAGTCCAAATGGGGAGGGACATCTCTATTTGAAAAATGAGGATTTTTGTTGGGTTTGGGTTTGGTTTTTTTACTGTTATTCTTCCATGTTTCCCACCAAATAATTCAACTTCATTATTTTTCCTGATGTCTTTATCTGGATTATAAAATGTCGAGACTCTTGCAAGTCTGAAAAAAAAAGGAAATGCTTTAATCTCCAATGCTCTAGAATATTATCTGAGCAAAAAATTGTCCCCAAATACACAAATCTGTGTGCATTTCTTTCTCTCTTGCCTGGCCTCAGATAATTTGCTCTATTTCTCCTGTGTTTTTACCCTTTAAAAATGTGTAACAAAGCTGTAGTGTTTGTATCTCAGAGGTATCTCAGCTAGCCAATCTAGAAAACACCTTCTCCTCCCTTTTTATTCCTCTCCACCTCCCTTGGCAGGGAACTGTTGCTAGTTGAATTTTTTTTTATTATTATTATTTGATCCCTAGACATCCTCCCAGTTTGCCACTTTTCTGTCAGCAGAGAAACAAGCCGACTCTTTTATCTTGTTTGACTTTTATCTGCTCTCTAAGCTGTGACCTAGAAGACAAAACAGCCATCACTTAAATTCACATTTGGGTGAAAGATCAGACATTACCTGTGCTAGCAGTCCATCTGTGATACAAGCACAGCCCTCAGTGGTGCTGCTGAGAGTGTCATTAGTGAAAGCAAATAGAAGTTACAGGAGCTTCTTTGCTGGAAGAATGGTGGTTCCTTCATTTATTAACAAGGATTTGAAAGATGAATGGGAAAATATTTAGTGATTCAAAGCTGCTACCTGGTGGGGTACTTCTGATACTCAACCATAAAAACTCTGATACTTCCCTGACAAAATGAAGAGGGTTTTGTGACAGTACAAGAATATAAAAGGATGCAGCTTAATTCTTTTTTTTTCAGGTAGTAATGTACCTGCATTAAAAGGACTCAGCCCTGAGAAGTGCTGCAAGCATTGGTAAACTTCAGTTCCACCTCTCTGCAGTATCAGTGAGGTAGCTCCTCTGCTGGAATCCCAGAATATCAGAACTTGGAAGTTTCTGCTTCTGCTTGGGATTAAAACATTAAAATTCCTCTCTTGCTCTCATCCAAGTTTTCTCCAGCTACCTGAACAAGTTGTTCCCCAAGGTTTAATTAGTATTAAGAGAACAACTGCCTTTGCTGTATAATGAAGCAGTTACAGCCCTCCCATCCCAAAACAAAAACTCTTTGCTATCCCATGTATGTTACCCTTCTCCTCTAGAGTGGAACTCACATCTGTCAAACACATAGGTCTAACTTTGTCTTCTATATGTAGCAATTAATCATTAAATGTAATTTACTTATTTTAGTGTAGAGTTTTTCTAAACCATCCTTCATTCTAGGACCTTTACCACATCTTACTTGAAGGATTTTACATGTCTCCCATGTTCTTTAATTTTAGCAAATAATTCTTTGTCATTAACCTGCTGTTAGCAGTGGCTTGATCTGCAGTCCTCATTTAGAGTATGCAATGAGCTAAGAGTGGAAATAGTGAATCAGCATCAAAGCAGGAAATCAAGTTACTTGGAGAAAAGGTATTTCATGGAATAAAGCGAGAAAAATGTTAGGGAGGTTTCCTTGTGGACAAAAATTGGAAATGCTGCATTGTTTTGTCAACTCAAAGATGCAGAGAATCATCCAACAGAAGTTACATTGCCTTTCATCAATTTTAATGCAGCTTGTATCTGCAAAACTCTGCAGCATACAGATGAAGGAGTCTGGGCATATTAGTATGCTAAATCATAAGCAGCCTGTTCACATTCTGCATCATTTGTTTAAACTTTAGGTTCCAGATCAACCTGCAGAAACAGAATGATGTGTGGAAATGTGTTGCTCTTTGAAAAATTTGATGACATTTTTCCTTATATGTTTGCAATCAGTCAATAAATTTTCTAAATTTGGTTGCAAAATATTTCTGAAAACAGCTCTTGGCCAATTATTGTCTGCTTTTGGACCTGTTAAATATCAGGAAAGAAGGAACAAACACAGTAATGTATTTTTTCATTATGTTTTTAGAAACTTCCTGAGAAATAACAATACAGTATTATGCTGCTTCTTTTAACAGCAAAATAGTTTTCTAGTGTTTATGTAGTTAAAGGCTGGTGTTGTTGACTGCCTCAGATAAGAGTTTCAAACCAAAAGACCATTCTTAAAATTTACCTTCCCTAGACAGGAGTCCTCTGACACAAATAAATGACTACAGTTACTGCATCTCTGCAGATTTTCTGCAAAATTTGTACCAAGGGATGAGTCAACTGATGCAAATGCATATCTGGTTCAGAATTTATTTATTTGAAATTCTCATATTAACATTTCTTTTCTCTGCCTGCTTTGTAAAATAGAAAGTTGGTCTTGCCAAAAACCAAGATCAGGTTCTTGCAGAGAAACAAATGCACAAGGACTTCAGAACAGCCTGACCAGGCTGCTGAGTCCTCACACATGTTCTGACAGTCAACTTCTCCACTCAATTGGGATGAAATTTGAGCAATAATGGACATTTGTGCTTTTGGAAGTTGAAGAAAAAAGTGCCAAGAGATTTGAAGCCTTAAGAAAGCAATGGTAGACTGCATGTACATTTGTAAATGGACTGTGTATTATAAATATTTTTGAAAGATGAAGTTTGACACAGAAAAGCTGCCTGTTAAAACAGAGCAGTCACTTAACAGATTTTTTCCTGTATTTTGCTTGTGATTTTTTTTTTTTTTAACACTGTAGGTGTTACTGTCAGCTAACTGTGTGCCAATGGCAACTGTTTATTTGAACTAATAAATATAAAGAACCTGGAGAATACTAATTTTAATTTAGCCTACAGGCAAATGATGACCAAAATATCAGGATACAAATTCTGGTGGAATGGTTCATGACACTTCAAAAAAACAAACAAAAAATAGTAAAAAAATCCATAACAGCTGTTCCACTTCACCCCATCCCCACCTAACCAAAAAAAAACCAACCAAACAAAAAAAAAAACCAAACAAACAAAAAAAAAGCAAAAATGGTGACTAATATTGCTTATTGCTAATTTCAGCTCTGGTTGTCTATATATATATTTTTTTTTTTCCTTTTCTTCAGTTCAGAAATGTACAAAGTTTCCCTTTGCTAGTGACCTCAGTACTACCTCAAAATTCATCTTTCCTTAGTTATTTCTTAAAGTGTGCAGTAAGAGTAAGTCACCAGAAGTGAAATCAATCCTTTAAGTGAGTTTTTCCTGTAAGGAAGCAGAAGATTTTTGACACAAAGGCCAGACATGTGCATCTAGGATGTAATCTTGGATTTGTTAACTTGGTTATTCTGCACTTAAATGATTGGGAGTACATACCTGTTATAGCAACACACATTGTTTTATTATTTCAATGTTAGTGTGCCAGTGTCCTGAGGTCAAAAAATCCAGTAAAAAAAGCCAGTAGCAGGTTTTATGGGTGCTTCCTTTACATTTTTTCCTAAATTGCTTCTCCCACATGGCAGTGCTGAAACCTCACCAGCCCCTTATTGGTCACACTGGGGTAGAGGAACCTGAGCCACCTCAGTGCCACCTCAGCCACTCCTCATCCACCCATCCCTGCCAGCATCCCTGGGCTTTGCACCTCAGCCCTGACCCCTTTTTCTCCATTAAAACTGTCCTTTAACTACTAAAGATGGGAAATCTCAGTACTAAAGCAGCTTGGCTTGGAAGGCTGAAGTAGTTTTGATGGGACAATATCACAGTGGGTCCAAGTCTGGTGCATTTTGGAAGGGAACCATAATGCCAAGCCACAGACCCTTGTGTGGTGTTGTGATGCTTAATTGAAACAGACTGTGAGTCTTCTGTTCTGTGAAAGCATCTCACAGCAGTAATGAGTTAAATGAGCCTGCAAATGAGGTCTGCTAACAAATTGTACCCATCACGTCTCCATCGTTCTTTACCCGGTCGTCGTGCAGAATTTGGTCTCTCAATAGTCCAGCCTTGTGATTCTCCCAAAATGAATATTTTCCCCTTGGTCTTTAAAGTTTCTTGAAAGATTGAATTAAATTCTCCATGCCACCTGAATGAAAGTAAGGTAATATGCCCTCAAATCCCAAAATAATGCTCTGACTTTCACTTATTTTGCTGTGTTTTTTGTGGCTGTGTTCATTCTTTGTTCATACTGGAGGTGTTTATAGTGTTTGGGAAGGAACAAAGTAGGATCAGTTGGTAAAGGCATCATGATTTATGTCAGTGGGTAGCATTTGGGCAAGCATGAGTCTTTATTTTTAAGTTAGCTTTGAGCCAAATGTTGACTGCTTGAGGTTTAAAAATGGTAAAATTATAGCTTTACTTTGGCAAAACTGCAGTTTTACTTCAGTGAATCTGCTGATCATGACCGGTATTGTCAGGAGTATTGTCAGACTTGTGTTTGCATTCTTTGAAAACACATACTGGGTTTTTTGAACTGGAGTTCCTCATTATTTGCTGCTTTTTCAGCACAGGTTGTGGTGGTGTGGGCAGAAGTGTGGCCAGAGAAATGGAGAGACAATCTCCTCTCAAAAGGTGGTGCAGACTGCTAAGATAAGCCCATCAACAGGAGAGTTGGCTGCTACCTCAGCCCTCTGAGCTGCTGGCCCATGAAGAGTTAAAAGTGTTTGTTTCACAGGAAATTGGAAGAAATTTATGTGCGCAAGTGAAACTGAAAGGTCGAATGTGTGACTCATATCTATTGACAGATGGAATGAGCATAACATAAGAAGACAGTGACTAGAAAACAAGCAGGTTGTGTGAAAGTATTTTTAGAGACTAATTTCTACCCAGCTGTGTCTTCTATGAACTGAGCAAGTTTGTCAAAGTTACCTAGAAGTTGCCTAATAGCTACCTAGTGGCAATTAATTACGTTGATGTGGTTTGAGTGGATACTTCATCCCTCGGGATGAAAACAGTTAACATTTTATATCAGTTCCACCTGACACTTAAAAGAATGTAGGTAAACAAGAATTAAGAGGACATATAAGCTCCTAATAGTGCTCATAAACTTTTACATACCCACTTATTTTACCTCAGTTCCCCTGTTGACTCCCACTTCTGTGCTCTCTTCCCCTCTCAACCTATCTTCTTTTTTTCAGCCTAAAATATATCCAACTTGCTTGTTATATAATAATGACTCATACTTTCATTGGCTTAAACTTTACCCAATCTTTCTTTCATGTCATTTCTGGTCTTTAAATTGAGATTTAGCCTCTTCAGTTTTGGCTACTACATTGTGGGTTTTTTAGTAAATTCCACTGATACAGCCGAGAAAAAAATGATGCTGCAACTAAGTGCATAAAAATTGTTTAGTAATATGGGGGATAAAGACTTGGCAATAATTTACATGGTAATGCATCTTGCTGGACAATGTATAGAAATCCATAAATCCTATATGGTGTTTAATAGTCTTCATCAAATTTGGACCCAAGTGTTTTGGACCCACACAATAAGGTACATGGGAGTGTTTATTTCCTTGTTGCCTGGGAAAGCAACTTGGGCACAAAATGCAATATGCCATATATATTATTGGGTTTGTGTGTTTTGTAGACTATGGTGCTAAGTTCTGAGGCAATGAACTCCAAACCTAATAAATGCAATTTTTTTTCTATTTTGGGCTTCATATACTATTTGGCCAGCTGATCCCTATCAAATATATGATGTACACCTGGAAAACTACAATAATGAGCGAGAACCTTATGGCATAAGGAAATGTGCAACTTCTACCTCTGCTCTCATCAGATGAAGGAAAAGGGGGCAGAATTTGCATTTCCAGGAGCCACAAAGAGCATTAGGGGATGGATAGCATAGGAACTTTTCATCCAGCTTGTAGAGTTCACTCTCCCTCTTCCCAAGCTGCTGGTCTTGTTATAATTTTTTTTTAATCATCTTTATTTATTTAAAAGGCGACTCCAATTCAATTCCTAGGCTATTAGATGCTTTCCCTGGTGTCCTGACTATGAGTTTGGCTCCAGTTTGCAGACCTCCTGCTCTATATCCAGGTGGAATAGTGAAAATACCATGCAGTGCAAGCTGATTAATTATTTTTGTTAAAGAGGGGAAAAGGAAAAGAGGAGAGATAACCATTGACTTCAAACTGGGATATTTCAGCAATGACAAAATTTATTTGATTTATTTTTCTATCCTTTTATTTTGTTTGTTTTGAATGGGGTTTGGAGGTTTTTTTGTATGGGATTTCTATAGGTAGTACAATATATGTTGCTAACAAGGTTCTCACAGGAGCTAGCAGGACAAGTGGAGCCTGTTGGAGTGAAGCAAACATCTGATGTTTTCTTTTTTGAGAAATGAAATCCACAGCACATTAATTCTACAAGTTTACTGTCATGCTAAATGACTGAGAAACAGTGCAAATAGAAAGGATAAATCCTTCTGTTAGTGAGGCATGTAGCTGCAATTAACATTTTCCCTGCACAGTTATAAGATAAGATGTATGAAGGTGAGGAGCATCACTTGTTCATTAGAGTGGGCAGAAGGCAGTCACAGTAAAAATGCATGTATTGCAAACGTTTTTTTTGAGTGTATGCATATGTTGGTTCCATTGTCTATACTCCTTTCTCATCCAGATATTCACCTGTTCCTCTTCTGGAGCTCATCTAAATTGTTAGCAGCATATTTTCCTGCTTAGAATGGAAAACTCAAGGGGAGTAAAGAGCTTCTTTTTCAAATAATATAATATTCCTACAGGAATAATGTATTAGTGGAAGTCTTTTATATAAAAATAAAGTACTGAATGATAAAAAATAAATCATGCAATTTGTGGGGCAAATTTTTTAATTCTGGCTGATAAAAATACATTAGTAAGTTTATGAATGAAATTGTCTCTTTTCAAGCATTACTCATGATCATCTCTATTTTAAATTATTGTTCTCCCAAAACTGAGGGGAAAAAAAAATCTATTTTCCATGTCTTTTACTTGCATTCTTAAAAAATAGTGTTTTCTCTGCTTTCCATGAAAAATCTGTAGGAGAATACTGTTTCATATCTCAAATTTAAACTGAGAGACCTAAAATCCCATATACAATTAGGACTTACTTTAAATAAAAGTAGAAACTGGCAGGTTGCTATAAATGTAAAGATTACAGCAGTGGGTGCCTGAGATCTTTTTTAATATGAAGGGAATGTTCCAACTGCTGCCAGTGTCTGGTAGAATATACACCCTAACCTCCTTTCTTTAGAGGAGATGAATGGTCCAGTATGAACAAGAGATTGGTCCAGTATTTGATTTAGTGCTCTCCCTCTGCTGTAGGGAGGTTTATGCTGATTTTCACAACTGATGGGAGGCAGATTATTAATGCTGACATATTTCTTTTCCCTCCACACTTGTGTAACCATTATTGGTGAATACAGAAAAGAGCCCCTACCTGGAATACTCTTTTCTGTGTTTAACGTTTTCACAGTTCTCTTTGTTTTGAAATGTTGTGTGCATGAAGTTTTATGAAATTTAAAACCTTCCATTTGTTTTAATTTTTGCTGGTCACTTAGTGACTTTGCAGAACACTTGGGGTAGGTTTTGGAATTGTGATTCCAGTCAATGGAAAAGTTGCAGGTTTTTAATAAGCAGTTTTTACACATCACTAAGAATATGTACAATATTTCTTAGGTGAACAAAAAGAAAATACAGTTATGATTTTGCATATAAGGAATACTTATAGCTGGGAGAAGTTCTTGCCTATTTCTTCAGCAATGAAATCAATCTTCTGCTTTAGATTTTAACTTTCTCCATTTTTTACCAAATTTGGAAAACTTGATGCTACTATCTATATCTCTAATACATCATTAAGATCTGTGCCAGAGCACATCCTGACCTAAACTAAACCCACCACTAATAAGATGATTAAAACTAATCTGCATCTCTGTATAAAAGCAGCACAAGATCTGATCTGCAGCACTTATGTTTTGATTCTGCTTTTACCATGACCACTGAATACCTTGGTATTGCATTTTTTTCTGAAAATCAAGTATTCTCTTCATGTGATTGTGCAATTCATGCATGTACTTTTGAGTTGAATCACTGAAATTTAGTCCACACCTGAATTGTGAAATGGAAAAGGAAGAAGATGAGGTGGTCAAAGTTAAGCTCCATCTGAAGATAATTAAATCTAATGACCAGAAAGAGGTAGACATATGTTCATACATCCATATGCATGCTTGTTGATGAAGATGTCAATCTTGTAATAGTCATCTCTTAGATCTTGTAGAGTTCTTCTTTCCCCTTTTCACCAGATTCTCCCCTGTCTGATGCATTAAATTAAATAAGAATTTTTACCCTTTTAGCTAAAAGTTGGTTAGTAGTCTTGCATACAAGCCAGCAAATATAACCATTGCAAATTTTTTGAAATCAACAGTAGAAATACTGTAATTAAACTTTACTGGATGCTCTTGCTTTGTACAATGACTTGTCTTCAGTATTCTGTTATAGGCATTGAAAACTGCAGTTACAGTATTATTTCACAGGTGACAAGCATTCCCACACACTCCTTTGGGAATTTTTAGACTGTTACAGCCCTCATGAATAAAATGAAATGGTGCAGGTGAATTGATAGAATGTGTATGTAATTAATTGAGTATCCAAACCTGCTTGTGTACATCCTCTCATACTTACAAGTAAAGTCACCCAGTTACTTAGATAAAGTTACTGCTGCCAAGGTCATATACCTGAAACTGAAAACGTGTTGATTTCCTTTTCCCCTTGCTTATCAAAGAGGATGGTGCAGTATGTGATCTGGCATCATTACACTAAAGATTTTTCTGTCTCTAATTAGTTTATTTATGTTTTCCTGTGGTCTTGCCAGCTGTTGGTGTAGGAGTAGCACTGTGTATTAATAGTATTTCTCTTCTAACCTCTGATGATGCTTTCAGTGGGTTTAATCTGAGTGTTATCTTACCTGCACACAGAGAATTATTTGGAAATTTTATGGATTGCCACAAGGGGAAACTCCCCCTGCTTGTGACAGGAAGGCATTAGCTGCTCTCTGTGGAGTGAGCTTCACCTACAGTGAGGAAGCTCCTGGAGATAAATTCTTTCTGCTTCCATTCCTTGTCCATGGCCTTTTAACTTTGCAGCAATAATTTTGCCCTCCTTCCTGCAGCAAGAATGATGATTTGAACAAGACCAAGTGGAAGAACTGTAAGGAATACTGAAATAAGTGTTGAAAGAAGTAGCCTTCCTCAAAGAAATTATTCCAAATGTTAGTTTTCCCATTGTATACACTTTGTGGTTAAGTTTTAATTCTCCCACTTCTTCCAGGCATTTTCTGTGGTTTCTGTGAGGTTTGTTCCACCTTCAAATGGATGACACTCATGAGGAAAGTTTTTGGGATTTATAGTATCACTCAGTATACTCTGAATATTTTCCTCTTTTCAACATCATAGCAGCTACCATTGGCATATGAGCAGCACACACTTCATATCTTGGGGAAAAGTGTATGGGCTGGTGTTACTAGCCTCAAATGGATTTGAATTTACTCCAAAGCTGGGATACTTTAGCTGGGGATACCTTGATAGGTAAATGGCATGGTGGATTTACCTTGGCTATCTGCCAGGTGCCCCACCAAGGCCAGCAAAACAGGGAGCAGAAAATATAATAAAAGGCTTGTGGGTCAAGATGAAGACAGAGAAATCACCATGTACACAAAAATGCTTCTGAACTATCCTAGCAGTAGTTACTTAATGCTTCAACACCTTTTGGGCAGAAAAAGATGTGTGAAGAAACTGAGAGACTTTCCTTCTTGTCACAGTTTAAAGCATGTCTGAAACAATAGCAGTAAATGACTGAATATAAACATTGCTGTGCTTCACAATCCAGTTGAAAGGTTCAGGTCTAGCTGGTAACAAATGGATGGATCATGTAGCTGTATGACCTGACTACAGAAATATGTAATATGTATGTGGTCTGCATTGTACTGCTTTCCATTGGTGCTTCTGGCAGCCCATGAATAAATAACTGAATAAAAAAAAAAAGGGAATTGTTTTCACATAAAAAAGAGGACATTCAGATGAATGGAAATGGCACAAATAGGCATTTGATGCAGTCAAATAAATTTCATTATTAGTTTATTTTGCTGGGCCATTCTCAGTTGAAGATGCACCAAATTTATAATCAGGCAGAAAAAAAACCCCAACCCAAAATTACATGTTTTCTATGAGGAGTGGTAAGACTGGAAATCAGAAAAATGAGGTTGATAGTCTAGCAGCTTGCAAACAGAGGAGTTAAACCCTCTCACCTGTGCTTTTGCAAACCTTCCTTCCCCCTCCAACTTTGGGAATGCCATCCTTTCCACCTTTCCTCAAGACAAACATTTCTACTACCATTCTCTAGAGTAGTGCTAGCCTGAAAGAAGAGCCATTCCTGACCATAACCAGAGATGGGAAGGAGAGGAATAATTTTCCTGTGAGCAGCTTTTCTTGTTGTGGTGGATCACTGTGTTGGTTTTCCATCTTTGCCAAAGTGCCACCTCCAAGCTCAGCACAGTGCAGCACATCTCACCGGGCTGTGTGCTCAGCAGCCCCCTGAGAAAGCTTCCAGGCTCCATCTGTGGAGATGCAGCCCTTATTTCAATGGCTCTGCTCTGAAAAACCATTGCCACTGTGCAAGCTGAGGCTTTTGAGGGGCAGGAGCAGGACACTGCAGTGGCTTTTGCAAATGGGTTGGAGGAAGGCTGAGAACAAAGCTTGAGCAGTCTGTGCTGCTGGGTTCCCTGCTATGAAGAAACATGAAATCCAGGTACACACATGAAATGTTTACTGAAAACAGCTGAAATGCTAAGTCACTGCTTATTAATCTGTGAACTGGAACCTTCCTTTGTTTTTAATAAAAGACACTGAGAGGAGCTAGCTCTGACTAAATCCACAGTGTGTGCTGTGTGCATGAAAGCAGCATCAGTGTGTTCCCATAACATCAGGAGTCCCTTAGTGATGCTCATGTGCATGCTACGTGACTGTTAAACCTCCTTTTCTGCCATTGTTTCTTCCTTACTATTTATTTTAAGTGAGCATATTCATTGAACTGAAAATGCCAAGTGAGTAATGGGGAACTAGACTGAGAAATACAAAAACTGATCATTCTGGTAGAGGAATGATGTATTCTTTGTGCATAAATTCTAATGTTTGAGTGCCACTAAGATACAAACATGACTTATTGCTGATAATGATGAGTGTTTCAGAGGCCCAGAGATTGTCAGAATGTCAGCTGTCATCTTGGTATTAATGAGAAACAAAGCATACAAGGGTGCATTTATTAATAGACCATACACAGAGTCTGAGACTAAGTGGTTTGGAAAAGTACTACATTGTTTATAGTAATAAAGGTGAAGAAACAGTGGAGGAAACATCCCTGGGGCTTAATCAATGATCAGCATATGAAGTAAGTCAAAGATTGTTTAGAATTGTTCCAAATGAGGAATAACTGACGTCAAGAGCTTGCTTGACTTCTTACCTGCTTCACACTCTGGTTGCCTGCAGTGACAAAAGTACAAAGAGAACAAGCTGGGTTAGGCTTGGGGTGGGGAGGGGGGGCAGGAATTTATTTGCATTTAATTTAATTTATTTACAGGAAAGCCTCAGATACCAAGGACAGAACTGTCATACACTGGTAAATCTGTATTTTGTTAGCATCAACAGGTAATGAAGCCAGGAACAAGGGATGTGTGTTGCTAACACAGAGTTTGCACTGAGGCACTGCAAGCCACAAATGACATTTTGTTCACTAACAGGGGTTTTTTTTGGTTTTTTTTTGTGTTAGCAGCGTGACGCAGGTACAGGGCCAAACTTATTGTGACCCCACGGCCAGAAATGTTCCACAGAATTCCTCCTGCCTTCCAGCCCTTCAGGGAAGGACTTGTTGAGGTAGGACAGAGAAGGAATTCTCAGAATACTGAAGCAAACATGCATAATACATTCACACAGGTGCTGTAACTGAGGTTGCTTGCATGGACACATTAATTTCAGCTCTTGGTCAGGAAACAGTTCCAATAATGAAATTTTCCTGGATATTTTTAATCAGGTGACTAAGCTTCTCTGACGTCCAAAAGTGTCTCTGCACTGATCTCTTCTGAGATCCTAAAAGCAAGTCTGAAGTCCATCTTCTAGAAAGTTTATGCACACCAGGGAAGGAATTTGTCTTGAGGGGAAAAATAAAAGTGATGTGCCTGTGACTGTTTAAAAGCATAGTTCACACAAGGCTTATGTAGTTTTCTATTTAATCTGTTAAAGGGAAAAGGAATGCATTTAGCTAAACGAATGTAAGAAAAGGAAGAGTGGATTGTATCACCTGTGAAAAGAGTGGAAGTGTTATTGGTCTTGTTCCAACAGCTGGAATAGTTTCATAACTGATTTTTCCCATTATCAGTGTGGAAGCCCAGGGCAGAGCAGTGAGCCCACAGCACTGCACAGACCAAAAAATCACCTGTAAGGGCAAGCCAAATATTGCCTTATATACGTGGATGGATATTTTCCTTACTGCCTCTGGGTGACTGAGTCTTCTGCCTGCACTAGAAACTTGTTGCATGAAAAATGTTGCCTGAAAAGTTACCTACCTGCTCTGTCCTTCAGTTCTCCACTTTCCAACAATTTCAGTTTTCATCCCACATACTTCTATTTGCTTCAGATAAAGCATTATCTACTCCTATTTGCTTCAGATAAAGCATTACCTCAATGGACAACAGCCTTGTTCACTGTACAGACAATACATATCCTGAAAGCTGCCTAGTCTTTGTCGAGGAACATGCATGACAGATTAATCTGAAAAATAGCTTGTGATCCTGCTGAAGTGTTTGGGTTTGTTCTCTTTTTTAGTGCAGTTACTTGTTACTTCAGTGGGATTCAAAATTGTTTCAGAGATGTTAAACATAAATACATCGGCCTGCCTGTGATATTTTCTTCAAAAGATGTTGAACATATGGAAGAATAATTTGCCTCAAAACCAGGTTCTGGGTAGTTCAAGTAACCTTTCTGTGTGTCTGTGTCACTGGTTTGAAATGGAGTACTGTTGGGAATAATGAGCTAGCATTTGGGCATTGAATGAGTAAACACCCCCAAAAAAATTGCACACAGCTTTTGTAGTTGACTTAATTTTGCTTTCATTAAGTCAGCCTTTGTCATTGTGTGTAGCAAGAGCCACAGTTAAGAGTAGAATAAACACAGCTCAAATAGTGCCAGCTAGAAACTTCCAGCAAATTATCAAGTGGAAATGCTCCCTTCCAGTGTTTCAATTGTACATGTTCTGGTCAGTCTGCCACACGCCCTTCTTCCTTTCTTGGAATGGAGCTGAGCCCATTAGTTCCTCAAATGTTTGAATTTCTCCCAAATTAGTTTTCCATTTGTCCCTCTGGTCTTCATTCTTTCCATCATATTAACTCTGTTAGATTTAGAGAATTGTCTTAAATTACCTAACTTGTGATCTGGCATTATAAAAAGTCAGTTAAGATTTTTAGCATATTTTTAATGGTTTGGGAGTTTTGGACAGTTGAGTTTGGGTAATTTTCTTAGGTTTTTTTGCCTATCATTGACAGGACACATCACTTAAGTAAAATTGCAGTGGCTGGCATTCCCAATTAGACATAACTGAGCACTGCTAAAATTCAACTGTGCTCTATTTTGTGCACAGATGAGTTACAGGACTTAAATAACCCAAGCATGTTCAATTGAATGTCTTCTTTGTTTTACTGTGTGATTAATCAAGATTTCATAATGATCAGTGACCCCTTGGAAGTGATGACATCAACAGTGTTTATTCCCTCTAAACAGTGAGGCTCCTTTGCCTTTCAGTCACTACTTTCAGTTTGTTTTAATATTTAATAGAAAACACTACAGACAGGAAGGATGAACTGTATTCTGTGAATATGCTTTATCCATGGAACAGACCAGAATTCTGTTTCTTGTATGACTGTATGAGGGGGGGATATGTGAATCACTCTCTTCTCTATTCAGCAGAAGGCCATGTGGTTTTAAAATGTCCCTGAGACTTTATTTATAGAGAAATGTTGGTTCTGGAGCCTGTCTTTGAGAGGAGATGGTGGAGAATGCTAGTCACAATGAGTCCTCACATTTATCAGCAGATATCAGACAGGATTGCAATCAGCCTCTGTCCCCTCTTGCCTTCTTTAGACAAGCAGAGGTGAGTGGTATAAGAAGACATTTGATTTGTTTGTGTGTCCACTGCAATAGGAAAAATGTTTTCAATTTTTTATTCTTTACAATTAACCTCGTAAGATCACAAGAACCATATTCTTATGGTAATATAAACATTTAAAAAAACTCTGTCTTTAATAAAAAACACAGTGGGTAAAGGAGAGCATGAGACCATGGAGCACTTGAAGAAGCCTGTATTGCATCTGTTGTGCTGAGGGATGAGAGTATCAAAACTTGGCTTATCATTTTAGATAAATCAGAAAGCATTCCTAACACTAGAAATCTAAAAGTATCCCTGAAGAGCTGCCATACTTCCTGTGTCTGCTAATCTGTGTGTAGGCTGCTCTAATCATGGGTCAAAATTTTGGATTTATTTGGAGCAAGTAACTGAAATGATGAAATAACTTTCTAGCTGAGTTGCCCATGTGTTGCTTACTTGCCAATAAGTGAAAAATGAAAGCATCACTTTTATTGACCAATCCATTTTTCTTGTGGGTTTAATGATAATACTACAGACTTCTCTGTTTGGAGAAGTCCTGATTTCTCCTCCTGAGTCATGAGGGCACATGCAAACATACAAATAGAATCATTCTGCAGGTTTTGGACAAACTATTTTTTCTTTTCCTATGTATAGGTTTAATTGGTCCTTGAAAATTTGTTCTATTTGCTAGTGTAGGCTTCTTCCTACAAAAATGCATTTGAATGCAAGCTCAACATAAAAACTATTCCAAAATAATCCCTACATCATATGACATTTATCCCCAATGAACTTCTACTTGATAGGGTAATTTCTACAGCAATAGATTAAATATTAGAGAATCACAAAATGGCTGTGGTTGAGGGAACTTCTGGAGATCATCCAGAAGTCTGACCCCAGGCTCTTGACAGCTACCCCTAAAATATTTGAATGAACAATTACTTTTGTGATGCTAAGATATTAGTATATCTTCATTTTTTCATTTCACACATGGAGAATAAGTTTAAGGGGGAAAATACCTGGAGGAGTGCAGAGTCTATTTCCCAAAGAAGACTTTTATGGGGTTTTTTTTCAGTTTGATGTAAATTACAATATTCTCAGAAACCTCATTGTGTGCCTAGATCAGAACTTAGAACTGAACTCTCATTCCCTTAAGCTCAGGATTCTTTCTTCCTTTGAATCTTCATTAAAATTATTTTTGCTATACATTTTATATTATAAAATATATATTATATATATAAAATATATATTGTATATTTATATATAAACATTTTAAAATTTTGTTTATTTATTTATTTATTTATTTGTTATCTATATTTATATAATAATATCATATAAACAAGCACCTTCAGAGTGCTTTGAGAAGAGAGAGCTTGCAGTGGTGAGGGGTCCTGGGAAAGTTTCTGTGATGAGAGTGTCTCTTTCCTGTTTTGTCCTTTGCACAACACCTACCAACAGCATCACTGCAGAATTCTCCAGCATGTGTGTCAAATGAGTAATTAAAAGTGAAATCTGGCCCCACTGATACCAGACAAAACTCCCTCTGACTTTGGTGGAGCAACATGTATCACCCCATGACTTGCAAATATGCAGAATGCAGTACCAGGGCTGAAAAGAGAGTTTTATTATCAGTGTAAAAATTCTTTTAATTAGTAAAATATGCCTCAAACAAGTGACTGTGGCCAAAGGCACCTGGTGGTAAATTTTTAACTTTCCTCAAACACATCAAAATCAAGCACTGAATTTTATGATCTATTGCTAAAAGTGTGTAAAAATTCCAAACTAAAAAGGAGAAGCTTTGTAGACTTTTTTGTAGCTTATGATTTATCCAAGTAATACAGTGAGACAGTGAAAACTATTAGCAGTCTGTCTCACACTGTGTGTTGCTTGGGTTAGGGGAGTTAACAGCAAAGATGGTGTATCCTTACAAGCTGACTAGGGAAAATTACAGAATTCCTTCTGAGTAAACAACATTAGAAATGTCTCCCCCTCCCCCCCCCATATACTCTTTTGTTCCTACTAAAAAGATTAAGTTAATCAAAACCTTGTAGATTAAATAATTAAGCCTGTAGATAACCACTATTTTTTATTGTTAATTAGACATAGAGAGGTGCAATTTTCATAGGATGCAGAGTCCCTAAATTTAGCTGTGGAATATTACATTGATCACACAAAAAAACATCATTGATTCTCAGGGGAAGGGTTGGACGTCAGTGTGTGCGTTTTGGCTCAGACCACCTTTCACCTGTTCAAGGGGGTTCCAGTAGATCTTTATCCTTGCTGCACATAGCAACAAAATGTGATTTGCCATCCTTAACCCTTTGAACATCCTGAGTATCTCAGCAGGATGATTCACACTCAGTTACTCTGCTGTCGTGCTCTGTATTGTATCTGAAATCTTTATACCAAAAGTGCAGTGTTTTTATCTTCTCCTCCTCTCTCAATTTTTTAATGTATTTTATATTTGTTTAAATATTTAATATATACTGAAGCCATTAAAACATGTCTGATAAAAATCTGTGATATTGCACCTTCCTACTATGACAATTACTCCTTTCTTTAAATGACTTGCAACCTTTATACAACTCTGAAATTAAACCCTGACATGATGCAAAATGCTACATTTTACTTCACCTGCATAAGCTTACCAAAGGCAGTGAATCTTATTAAAATATTGTGCAGAATATTTTATTGCTATGTAGATCTCTGTCATTATGCAGTATGATAATTCTCAGATCCTTTTTCCAGCAATCACTAATTAAGTGTAACAGGCATGCATCCAGACACTCCTGAATTTTAATCCTCATGTTTCTTAATGAGTTGATCAAATATAACACAGAATGTAATAAAAATATGGGACTCATTTAAAATACAAATATGTAATTTGTATAATTGTCCAGCTAATAAATGATGTCTAAATATTATGATTGTTTGTGCAAACACTTAGGGATGTGTCCATGCAAGTAGCATGTGCACATGCAATTAAGTATTCTATACACATAATTGTCCATAAGGATTTTCAGAAGCAGGCATGGCACTACATTTGCAGAATACTTTCAAATCTAGACACAGGTCTTGCTTAAAAAGAACAAAATCTATTTCTATTTAAAAATAATGATAGATAATTAAGTTCTTAGAATGGTAATAGTGATTTAGATAAAACAATACCCAGTAGCCTCAGCTTGTCACCTGACTGTAGCACTGGCCTTTCCAATGTTCTGAAATTATGGAAGAGCTTCTTTCCTCCCTTTTTTTTGCTGATGGGAAATTCCTGTCAGCCGAAGTGCCTGATATTTGACCTGCTTTAAAATGTTTTGCATGATTTTGCAGAGTCAAGGAGCTTCCAGTAGTTCAGATAAGCTTTCAGCAAAGATCTAAACATCCTGCTGCTTAGCTAAAGTGATGTTTTGATGTTCAATACCACTTAATTTTGCTTCATTCTTCTTCATCTTAAAAAGCATCTACACAAACTCAATATTATTTATTGGAAGAAAAATAGAAGAAAAAACTGTCAGTTGTGAGAAGCATTTATTTTTCTACATTATCAGTGGTGTAAGCACAGTAACACTGGATGGTGAGGGCCAGCCAGAGTTGTCTCTGCTTTACTCAGCACAATATGATTTAGTTGGGTTCAGTTGTTTGTTTGTTTTTTTTTATTTTCCAAATTCCTGGGCCCATAAAGGCTGAGAAGACCACAGAGACAGATTGCTCAGGCACCAAAGAAAGAGAGTGTTTTGTGCTGTTTAGCAGCAAGCTCTGTGGCTGACTGTGGGAGAGAGGCACAGGGAATGGAGAAGCAGGAGTGGATCTGCAGAGGGAAATTGCTGCTGCTGGGGACCTGATATCCCCATTGCATTGCCAAGGAATGGCTTCTTGTCACAGCAGCTCTAGTTCAGTGCCATGGTGTCTTATTTAACCAAAAGTGTGTACTCTGTCACCATCTCTTAAACCAGGTGGGGCAGTGACCCTTATCTCTGTGGCACATATTCTCTGCTAATGGGCCATTTTTAAACCAGGTGGGGCAATCATCTTTATCTTTCCCACAGCCCATCCTCCCTCCAGGAGATATCTCCTGTTAATGGCCATTGAGTCCCAGGGCATGACTGATAAAATTACATCATCCATTGGAAGATGCTCCAGAAGGGGGAGGAGCCAAACATTTCCTACCCAGATAAAAACTGAGATTTTGGACAGGTACCTTCTTTCCACTGGATTCCAGAGGAAAGCCAGACCTTTGCACATCACCCCTGGAGCTTCAGAGGAAAACTGCACCTTCTACAGGAGCACTGCTCCAGCTGAACCACATCTGCCACTGCAGGAGGATGCAGCCACCATTGAATGGGACTGCTGCCAACACCCTGACTGACTGATGGGTGTCAGCTTGGATTCTGACTCAGGCAGAGTTTTGGGATTGTTCTTTGTAATACTGTATTTCTATTTTAATTTTCCTAGTAAAGAACTGTTATTCTTATTCCCATATCTTTGCTTGAGAGCCCCTTAATTTCAAAATTATAATAATTTAGAAAGAGAGTGTTTACATTCTCCAGAGAAAGGGTCCTGCCTTTTTTAGCAGACCCCTGTCTTTCAAACCAAGATACACGGGCTGCTGCCTGCCCCTCTGCAGCTGAGTGTGGTGAAGAGCTCCTGCAGTGTCTCCTCAAGGCAAAATCCAGTTACTGCTCAGCGAGATCTCCCACAGTGTGAACCAAAGCACAGCAAAAGGGATTGGGCAGAGACTCTCCTCAGAAGGGCTGTTCTAACCTGTGCTGAGACACTAATAGACTTTCACTCTTATTTTCTCTATATGGGACACAACATGTGAACCTGGTCAGACCAGAAAGAGTTTTTAGGAAAAGAATGTTTAAACCTAAATTGATCTTGGCTTTTACCTACAGCTTTGAAAGTGAAAGAGCACAGGAGAATATCCATGCTGGGATAGCACCCTTTCTTTCTTACAAATTCCTCTCCAAATCTCCATTGAGATATTTAGCTACTTACTGTAATATATTTTCCAGTAATGGTTATGCACATATTCTGAAACTTTGATTTTATTGTCTATTTTTTAGATATTTTTGACCCTCTCCTGAATAAACTCAACTCTTTATATGATGAAAAGTAGATGCATTCTTTTAATTGACAGTTTATTTAACAATCTAATTTAAAGTAATAACATACATTTAAATGGCACTATCAATTCCTTTTGCAATTGGATCACCCCAAAACCAAAAATGTCCAGCAAAGAATATTCACCGAGGGAGAGTTTGAGAAATGAGGAGATGGATCAGGCAAAACCAAAAATACCTCATTTTGACCACTGTCTCTTCTGTAGACATGAATGGGTATCTTGGGAGACTGACAAATCTTCCCCTCCTGCTCTTCTATTCCATCCTGATACATGCCAGTCCTTCAATATTTTCCACAAGCTTTCCAATATTCTTTGCAATATACTTTTATGCTCCAAGCAAGATAAAAGATGTAAGAGCTTTTTGAAACTACAAATGCTCTAGCTATATGTTGTAACCACTGTGTAGGGTCTCACTCCCACTTGAGAATATGATATGTTATTCTTCATACTGACAAAGTTTCATAGCAAGAGTCTTTAAGGATGCTGCATTCAGCCTATCACTGCTCATGAGAGAATTAGCCTGGGAATTTGGACCTGTGAATTCAAACTCCCTTATTTTACAGATGGGGCTAAACTAGTTAGTAAGAAAAACATGATTCATGCTTTAGATGCAAAGCTCTTCCCTCAATTATCAATAGTACTTTCATGTGAACTAGAAAGCAGCTGTTACAAATAAAATTCAGTGTAAAGCAAAAGGGTAGACTAAACATTCACTCCATAGAGTTGTTTTTATCTGGAGATTGGGTATCCATCCATTATATGTGGCTGCAAAGGCTAAACTGTCCTTTTTAAAGCACTCCATCTGCAGTGTGTCAAAAATAGTGCTGTCCTGCACATGCTTAAATTTTTGGCAGCAAAGTGACACCTTAATTTCTTTTACAGTAAATATATAGATACATTACACAGTGATATGTAGAGCAGACGTTTCTAAAAATGCAAAGAAATTCCAGTCTGTTCATGTTGGTGTAGTAGTTTTAGTACTTCAAAAAAGAGATGGTTGGGCAATGCAGTCGTGATGCAAACATGAATATTTGAAGAGCCTGTATACAAACACCTTGTATCAATGGGTATGGCCATGACATCTATGAACAAAAAGAAAACTTATTTAAAATTTACCTATAGAAAAAAATAAAGCTTTCCTTTTAAAAGTTTTCAAAGTGAGGGACAATTCTTGTATTCAGAGTTCCAGCATAACAGGCTTGACTCATCGATAGATGACACATCAAGCACAGGGAATTTGAAAAAGCACTGCTTAACCTCACTAAAAAAATCATGGTTTTGAGAACAGGAAAGAAGGAAAATTGCTTTCTGATCCTTGACTCCACTATGTTCAAAAAGGGTAATGAATGTTCTGATAAAATACATTTCATTGGACAAATAAATCTGGTCCAAACTGACAATGTTATGTAAAGGGTTGTTCAAGTCTGTTTCAAAATCATCTTGAAACAGAAAAAAAAACCCCAAACAAACCAGAAGTCCACTATGAGACAAGAAATTAAGTTTACCAGTGCATTCATTTTTTTTTGGTTGTTTCTCTTGCAAAACTTTTTAGTGACCTCCTTCACTTAGCAGACTAACCCAACAGTATGAAAGTATAGGACATGAGGAAGGGTATCAAAACCAAGCCTCTAAACAGCAAAGTACCCAAACAAACAGACTTTTTTAAAAAGAACACCACCACACACACATCCTCCCAAGGCCCAAATACTGCACTTGACCATTCACAGGTGGACAGCCCCAAGAATGAGAATTTATTTTTTCTCTCATACCAAATAGTGCCATGTGGTGCCTTGCATCTCATTTGCAGCTTTAATTAATTAGAAGATCATAGCCACACCAGGTCAGTATTACTGGCTTAATTCAGTTGCTTAAAAAGAAGCATCTCTTGCCATTTGAGGTGCAATGGAGTATCTGAGAGAGATGCATGGCATTTGGAGATTATACTCTGTGGAAACACATCATAGACCTTGTCAAAAAGCACTAGATAGCTGTTAAATGCATTGAATTTTATGTTTTCAATGTTTAAATGCACCTCAAACATCTTTGGAAATCAAGGGGACAGTAAACTTCAGGGTTACTTCTCTGAGCCCTAAAGTTGTGCCATTGTGCATAGCACAAATTGTGTATGTCAGCTTCTCCCAAGGCTAACCAAGTTTGTTGAAGGTAGTATAAGTTATTGCAATGGGAGAATATATCTGTTATTAATGATTTATGGGACACAACCACCTTTTTATTATTTTAAGATTTTGATGTATGACTAGAACTAATGGAAGAAAAAAGAAAACCCATATTTTGCAAAGCATGTCATTCACACATAGTTTTTGATGCCCCCCATGATAAAGGACTAATTACACAAAGTGATGAAAGATACAAACATTTATGAAAATTAAGGTGTGGAAGAGCATATCTTAGTAGATAATGTGTAGATTTGCACCTCAAAGCATAATATAAAGCATGTGTATAGAAATTATGCATAGGAATATCTAGGGAGCCATTCACAGAAATGAAAGTAAGGCAAGCCATTCTGGGAAGCAAGCCTGTCACAGCTAAAAAATATATCCACAGCCTATAAGCTTTTAATGAAGAAAAATGTTTGTTTGTTCCAGGTAGAGAACAAAAGGGTTAACAGGTACTGCCTGTTTTAAGAATTGCAGGAGTGTCAACTCTTAATTTTTTAGCAAACTATCTAAATGCAGCAGACAATAGCATCCATTTGGGAGATCTCCTCAACTCAGTGCAGTCTGACAGCATGAAAAAGTGTTTGCATTTTCTTCACACTTGCTGAGCAAACTGACAAAACATTAAGCATCACGAGTGTTAACACTATTTGTTTACGATGGAATAGTAGGTTTTGCTGCAAGAGCAGGAAACAGCAGTAGTGAAATATCACATGGTGCAGCTAGAGAAACTCTTGGGAGACTTACAAAAGATCTAGCAAGGCAGGAATCATCACAGGAAAGATTTGTCAGCCAGCTGCTTACCTCTAAATTTGTGATGTATGTTTAAGATCTCAATTTCCCTTTTGCAAAACTGGGGAGTTGCATATGTCTGATAAATGTGCTCTAACGTTGTTGTCCAAAACATGATTGCATATAAGAAAGAGTTTAACATAAAATTGAGAGCTTCCTAGTTGTCTGGGTGATATTTCATCCATGGATCCACATGGATGGAAACTAAAATTGAAAAATGGGAATATCTGCTTTCTATAGAAATAATGAAGAAAAAAAATTCTTAAAATCCTTTGCAATTTGTATAAGAAAAGATGTTTTGCAACACTTTTTTGTATCTGTTAAGTATACTATCCCTAATATATTAGTCACCTTTGACAAAACTGAGCTTTCTGACTATCTCTTTAAAATATTTTTTCTCAGCAATTTGCAACCATTTATTGTTTCCTCTGTTGTAAAGAACAGAAGGATGTAATCTGGTATGAAGAGAGCTGAGATTTATTTAGTGTCTATGGTCAAACAGGGAATTGATCCTAACAAGTGTTTTTTTGGAATCTTTCCCCTCAAAACCTAAAGCCTCTCAAAATCTAGACATTATATATACATGCAATATAAAGATAAACTTGTTTGGAGCTCAGGAGATTTTCACAGAATAGTTAAAATTACACAGATGTACAGCTGAAAATTAAGTCTTGTTTAATTGTGTGCCTGGAGATGGATTTTTGGGTACTGACATTTGAAAATGTTGGCCTTTGCATAGAAATTATTCCATGATAAATCTGTTCAATTAATGAAATTTTATGTCCAAATATCTGTCACAGTTAACAGAACCAACATTGATGCTATGTCTTAAATTCAAGTTATTTTCTAATATTTTGTGAGTTTCTTAGCATTTGAATTTTCTTTGCCAGTAATCAAGGTGGGTACAAGAGGTTCTTTTTCCAATAGACTTGATCAAAAGAATAAGTAAAAGTCCTGAGAATTTCAAGAAATTCTGCAGATACAATAAATTTCTTGACTAAGGACAGCTACACATAGTAGATTAGAACTTACAAGTTTTTCTCCTATATAAGTTTAATAGTGATGAAGCTATATTTGAGCTATATTGGAAAGCAGTGAAGATACTATAAAAGGTGTTCTGAAGTTGTTTTATTTTTCAAATGGAAATTCCAAACTGTTGAGCTATTTTTACTTACTTTTATTTTTATTTTTTCTTCACTCCTCATTTGTTTTTTTTCTTTCAGTGACAGTGTTGTAAAGCCAGAAAAGCACTTATAAGAGGTGGGAATGGAAACAGTGAAAAGAGGAATATGAGTTAGTTAATTTTTCTATTGGTTTTATTAAATGAACCTCGAATTAAACTACTTGCAAAAATCTCAATTTTGCAAAAATCGAGCCATTTAAAAGCATAATTTTTTGTACTTTCACTGGAAGCATTTACCTTCAGTACAACTGTAGTGTCAGTGCTGGAAAACAGTATCCTACTCATACATTTATACAGTTGAATATGAAGGAAGACATCCATGAACTTGGAGGCCAAGAAAGAGCAGGTACAAACTGAAACATGAGATATTCAAACTCTGGTTCAGAGAAAGACCTTTTCCCCTTAGGGCACTGGAATAGCAGAACAGGTTGCCCAAAAGAATTGTGTATTCTCCATCTTTAGAGATTTTTCAAGACATGACTGCTCCAAGTCTGGAGCAAGCATGTCTCATCACATGGCTGACCTTGCTCTGAGCAGAAGTTTGCACTAGATGAACTGCCCAAATCCCTTCCAAACAGGGTTTTCCCATGTTTTAAAGATCCTGCATTCAAGGTCTTGTTGTCTGAATATAGACAGTCCTTTAAAGATGTTTTTTTCCCCTCTCAAATGATCAATACACAGCTTAGAGTGTGTATATGAAGAATTGAAGACTGAATGGAGATGGCCTCTGCCTACAAACCCAGCATTTAATATAGGTCCTGGAGGCTGTGATGTGATTCAGTAAAGGACTGAAGTCTGCTGGTCGATGTGCATGGGGCTGTTGCCTAAATCAAACAGGGACAGTAAATTCTGTGAAGGAAAACTGAAGGATGATCATCTTTTATTGCCAAGAAGAAGGCAGAGGCTGGGGAGTACTGAAGGCAGCTGTGCTAAGATAAAACTAGTCTTTATGATTATGTCTCAAGCTTCTACCTCTGAATTTCCTGTTCTTAACACCTATAAGGTCCTTGCCTCTTTAATCTGATTAATTGTTTTCTTTATAGACCAAGCTCTCCATATAATGCCACTATGTGAAGGTATCCACAGATATAAATAGTTTACACTGAAGTGAGAAGTTTAAATTGATCCTTCATGAATATTTAATGGTGATAAAGTTTGTCAGATTAATACAACTCAGGTGTCAGAGTAGAAAATTTATTTTTAACTCTCTGTGAAAAAATCACATGCTGATTTTTGTCCACCTATGAAACTGACTCCTAACAAAACGCAGAGATGTTTTCTAGAAATTCCAGAAGAACCTTCCAGAAGGAAAATATATTAAGAAGATATGTCACTGAAAACAGTTTTGTTTTCACAGATAAGGTAACAATTTTGGCTGTCACAACTATGAAATGTCTCTGTGACTGTATATGCACAAAAGTTAAGATGAGCAAAGAAAGTTGAGTCCATACACCTCTGACAAATCCTTGTACTTGCAGTGTTCTATAAATAAAACTCCTGCAGAAGGTACATTCAGGCAGAAGTTGACTTCACGCCAACATTTTTAATCTATTTCTTCTGTGAACTTTAGTGGAATTGTTGCAGTTATTTTCTTTTAAATGAGAAGGGGATACCATATTTAATTTCCTTCTGTCTACAGATCAATAATTTGATGTTCTTCTTGACATTGGGTAGGGTGGATTTTTTTTTATGACTCCCACACTTAATTTGAAGTCCCTTTCATTGTAATACAAAAAGTTTAAAAGCATAAAGCAGTGCATTTTGAACATAAATGTATGAAAAATGTGATTAAATGGTTAACCACCTCTTCTGGCCAAGTATAGAAGCGTTCAAATTAAAGATGAAATTGAAATCATTAAATTTTTTTCATATTTCAAAGTTCAGTTATGTATCCCAAAACCAAAGTAAGCCACCTACACTTGTCCTTATTTGTATTGCCCTACACAACATTAAAAATAGAGAGAATTTTATTATATAGGTATTTGTTATGGAAATGTAGATTTCATTCTTATCTTTTGGATCTCTATATCCCTTGGGAAATATTCTTTCCATTTGGTTATAGATAGAAGCATTATATTAATAGAAATAAGATTTAGCCAAGTTATTAAAATTCTCTGAATTCTAAGTTAGGACTACAAATATTGCAGCAAGGCCTCTTTCCATTTTCAATCCCTAGCAATTTTCCCAAACTTTGATGTAGAGCAAAATATTTACCTAGTGAGTTAGGGAACAGCTGAGGGTTAAACATTCTATTCAAATATATTGAGCTCTTTATTAGTGTTTGGAATATTTTATCAGTTCAAGAAAGAACTATTGATCTCTGATTGTTTGAGGTTTTTCCCTCCTCCCAGTTACTTCCTATCTTTTAAGTTCCATTACATTTATCATTTAGTATAAGAGATGTCTTACTCAAGTTTGCTCCAATTTTGTTTAATTTAGTAATTCCACTGTAAGGTGGACTTTACAGACAGGACACAATTTTCCCCTAAACCTGCCCTTGTATTACCAAAAACCCTGAAGAAATAGAGTCTACATCCTCAGAGCTGTAGAACACACACATTAATTTTCCACTTATTCAGTGTTTTTCACTGTACTGGCTGCTCCTTGCACTGAGAATGTTTCTCATCTTGCTGAATGAAAAAGGCTGTCATTGTTTCCAGGGTCTGAATCATGAGCCCCCACACACAAATGATCTCTGGAGTTGAGCAGGGGTGTTGCTCTGCAATAACAATCCATTCTGCAATCGACATTGGCCATACCAGATTTTTCTATGGCCAGATTTCTATTTGTTGATCACACAGCAAAGCTGAATGGAACTGAAGAGGAAATGTTGGGAAAGAACATTGATTTATGCATAGACCACCAGAAAAGATTTGTTTCTCAGCCTTCTATCACATGTGAAAAGATTCTGTTTTGGCTGTTCATAGAAACATTTTATTTTGGAAGGTTTGAATGTGCTCCACCTAGTTTGCTTACCTCTCCCATCATCCTAATGTGTTCAAAATAAATTGAGAGGAAACTGGAGATAGTAAATTGCTTGAAATCATCCTGTGCAGAGAGGAGTATGGTGTGCCTTACATAAGAAATTTTTGATATTGTGATCTCATATTTGACATTTCCAGAGACAGAAGTAATCTCCCTTCTGTCCTTGCACATAGAGGATTCTACAAGAAATTGTAGTCAGATTCCATAACTCAGGGAACTGATGTCTGGGGATCTTCCCTACTCTGTATGGGAGGTGAGAATACAGCTAAAATGAATCAGACATAAAGGAAACTTCATTGTCTATTTATTCTTCCCACTTTCACCTCCTAAGTGAGTGGAAATGATGAAAATCTATGACCTCATCTCAATCTAAAATTGGAGAAGTTAATTCTTCCCTGAATCACATCTGTCATAGCTTGACAATTGTTTCTTTAAACCCAAGCTTTGACACCACACCTGTAATGAAATACCTTTGTGGTGGACACCAACTTCTCACCTAAACAAAGGTAACCTCCATGAGATGGAACCAGAACTGGAACACAGTACATTAAAAGGTCTGGACCAACAAATTAAAGTCCTTCTTATTGAAAATTCTTGCATTATCTGCCTCCATTAATTTAATGAAACCCCATTTTTAAAGAAATATTTTTGTTCCCACTATGGATCTCTTCCAGATCCTTACTCCTTTGATGTACAGGAGACTTCATTTAAACTTATTTATGGACAGCTTATGCATATTTACCCTGACACAGTGGCCTTTCACATAGCCTTTTCCTGACTGCTTTCTTCCTCTGGTATGTTTCTAGGGAACAAATGTATTTCTTTCCTTGCCTTCTCCCTCTTCCCAAAGTTTTTATTCTGTTTGGAAAAAGAAGCCATTTTAGTCAAATTTTCCTTTAATTATTCTATCAATTCTTCTGTTTCCTTACTCTGTAAAATTTTTTCATATCAATGATGGATAAATGCCAGGAGTGTTGCAGGTAAGACTTTATCTTTTGAGAATTTCGTGTTTAAAATTCAACCAGTGCCAGTCTGATAATGACTTCCTTCCTATTTTCAGAAAGAGTAAAGATACCATCAGTGGATATTTAGCAAATATAAAGGTCTGCTTTTGCAAACACTGACACTTAAAGTGGCATACATCATTTTATCCTCTGTTGTGGGTCAAAATTATTTTTACTCCCTAAAACAAAATATAGAGTTCTTGCATGGGGAGTAATGTTTTGATCTGGGTATTTAGCCATCTTCAGCAACTTTTGTACAAATAGATATTGTATCTGTATATGAATGGATATTAATGATTTCTAGTCCAAAATTATGGGCCTGATTCCCTCTAGAAACCTAATGCAAAACCACATACATTTTTATCTTAAAATTCCATATTGGTGCTTAATATATCATCCACTCCACTTTCAGACTTCTTATGAGATGTCCTAGCCTAAAAGTCAATTTAAAAAAAATTATAAAATATTAATTTTACCCCTTAGGCATCACAGGCTGAAGTCACATGAAAACACAGGGCAGGTGCACTGTATTTCATGTCTATTTGCTCTGTTTCTGCATTCTTCTTTCCCCAGTTGCCATTAAGATATTCAGTACATTATAAATTTTTAGAACTAGATTGGATTAATTTTGGTTTCCTAGTCAGCCTTTATTGAATAGAAATATATTATTTAGGCCTGTGAAAGATCTACCAGGACCCAAAGAACAGCTGCAATACAGCCACTTCATTCCACCATAACAGGAAGTAAATTATTAATCAGTTATCTTGGATGTTTGTTATGAAAGGATTCGTTGTTCAGGTATATCAGTGTGATTTGAATGTTCCTTAAATTCCTTAAATACCTGCAGGGGCAGTGATTCCACCAGCTCCCTGGGCAGCCCATTCCAATCCAAATCACTTCTTCTGTAGGAAATTCTTTCCTTGTGTCCAACCTGAGCCTCCCCTGGCTCTTCCTCAGTCTGTGTCTTCTTGTCCTGTTGTTGGTTGCCTGGGAGACAGTCTGACACTTTGGTTCTTTAAAAAAAAAAAAAAAGCAACAAAAGCTCTATGACAGAAAAGTGTAAGGTGAATTTCTTGGGGAACAGAATAAAATAACCTAGATCTTGCTTATTTCATTTATTTGAGACAAATCTTTCTCTCATATCCAGAAACCCACATCTAGAATGTTAATACTGCCTGGAAATGGTTTTTCTGGGTGTCAGGTTACGTTGTTTTGAGAGTGTTCATTTTGCAGAAATTTGCTCTGTGAAGATGTAGATGCTCTGCAAGATGTGTGTTGGGTAAATAATTAGTTTGACTTCCATTAAATTTGATATTCAGCAAGAGATTTTGCACTGGTTTCTGTGTTGGGGTGTCCAGGCTATGCTCATGGACCTGTTACCCATAAAATGGGATTTGTTGGCTGCACATAGAAGAAAGATATAAAAGAGCTTATTGGGCTGTACCCAACCACCTGAGTTAAGTAGTTTTATTACTGCTGAAGCTGTACCCATTGACAAGGAAGGTTTTTTTCTCAAGATGAGACAAGATTCTTAACTTCTAAAATCTGCTGAGTGCTACAACTAAATCAGTCTCTGGGCCATCCCTGCTTTGGGTGTTTGTGTGAGGTTTGTCAGCTCAGAACTCACTTCTGCCTTTCATGGTTTATTTTTTTTTCTCTCATTAGAGGAATATATTCATATGTAAATGAGTATCTTTCAATTTCACCTACATTCTTGTATCAAAAGCCAGATGCACTATGGAGTGTTACATTCAATTTTTTTTTCTGTAGCTTACACCTTCATTAATCCTCTTCTACAATATCTCCCTGAAATGTTTCTTAAAAACACCCTATTAGCAATGCTTTCAAATTGTATTTGATCTCTGGCTAGAGGGCAATTAGAAAATTACAAGTTTAATTTTCCACAATTAAAATTTGTTGTCCTTACCCACAGCCTTCAATCTGCTGCTCCTCTGTCAGGAATGATAACTTTAAGCAGGAAATCCTGTTTATTGGAGTTGTTCTCCCTTCTTGAAATGCCTGTTCTGCTAGGCTCCTTCTCCAAGACAGTTTGGATAGAAATGCTGGTTCTAGTCTACATCAGTCTTCAGTAAAAGCCTTCTTTGGAATATTAGAAAGATCAAAACATTGTCAGAGTATCCAATTCTATCAAACTTCAAAGATCATATTGATTTTATGATAGAGTATTTTGACCACAGAATAAGATTTGTTTTAAATAAATTGATCCATTTTCAATTTAATTCCATTATTTTGTTTTGAAAAACTAAGAGGATTTTCTGTTTAACCTCTGTTCAGCAAGTAAATTAAGTCTTAAGTCAATATATTTTAAATTTACTTAAAAAATATTATTAGTCAATTCATTAATTCATTCACTCATTCATTCCTTTATAAGGCAAAGTAAAAAAAATACTACTACCCCTAGCAGAATATCCAGAAAAAAAGTCTAAAACATTGCTGGTATGTGTTACTTTGAGATTATTTCTCTTCATTTTTTTTCCAATATGTCAAATTTGTCAGTATAGTGTTCCTTTCTGGGGACCTCAATTTTAATTTGCTATAATTATCTGTTTCTTCTTTGCTGCAGTGATATTGTATACAGGCATGTTATTTTTAGGAGGTTTTGTCCTTAAATCAAATCTGATGCCTGTTCCCTTTATGACCCCTTTTGGAGATCTTTTTTCAGCAACACCAGTCATTCTGCAGTCTGTTGTACATGTGCTGATATTTAGCAAAGAAATATGAGCAATGCCTCCTCTGAATGCATAAAAGAGCCTTTCTCAAAGAATATATTGATACATTAAAAAAAAACTCTGACTAGATTCCCTAAGTGCATTTAAATAATTTCTCTGGCTGAGATCTAAATGTGTTCAATTTTTTATGCATCTTAAACATATTTTAAGTTGTTAAAAATACATTTTGTTTAAGTCTCTTTCTTTAAATTTGTGAGAGGGTACTTTTTAGGGGGTGGGGTAGTTCTTATTTCATGTAATCAGAAAATTATAATTGATCCTCTTCAGCAGCATTCTATTAAATCTTACTGTCCTGAGAACAAAGTTGTGCTCCTTCAAAACTGATGCAGACAAAGCAGCTTTATTTCCTTCACTGGGATTAATTAAATTCTTAATCATACATGTGTTCAAGGACTTTGCAAGAGTACGTACTGGCACTGTAGAATCTTGAATAAAGGTTTTTTTCTATTGTTTGAGTCGTGTTTTCCTGTCTCCTGAAGTTTGCAGTGAGAGCTGGCAGGGATTTCTTCTGGGCAAGTTCAGGAAGTCAATGTACCTGCAGTGCCATGAGCAGAGCCACTAATTATAGATTATATGTATTATAATTATAGATTATAGAGATAACTCAGGATTGCACAATGGAGAGAAACATGAGCAGTCACACTTTGACATTTATGGAGTGGTGGAAATCCTGAGGAAAGCCACCAAACCCCATTTCCCACGTGAGCAGTGGTGCCTTGTGCTGCACAGGGACCTGGCACAGTTTTACTGACACCTCCCATGCCAGACCCTTTTCTTTTCCTTTTCCTACTTCATTCCTAAAGGTTTTAACTTCAGATGAGTTGCCTGAAGCTGACTTTGTTGGGCTATTTAAGATAAAACATTTCAGCTGTACCTGGGAGCAAATACTGGCCTAAACCTGATTATTTTTTCTTAAAATAAGAGTCCTCCTGGACATTTTATTGACATCAGCTCCCTACTCAGGAAAAAAGATTAAAAATTAATTAAAAGGCTCTGAAATCCTTATTCAGCATTCTTTAACGTGGGTTTTTGGAAGTAATTTTCATGAGTAAGTCTTCACAGCACTGAAGTGCTAGAGTAATAAAATTCAGAAGGAATTTTCTCTGAAACTGCAATGATGGATTCTTACTTTGTTTAGAGGTAATAGTTCATTTTAATATAAATTAATTTTAATTTAGTTGGTGCCATGAAACAGTAGCAAGCTGCAAGCAACTTTACTTCCAAAACAAAAATCTGTAAATTGAAGAACGATAATATTTGATACTTACAGGATCTTGTAAAATAATTTTCTTGGTGAACCAGTAGTTGTGAATTAGCATTGCATCATGTTAAGGAGAGGAAGAGTGAAAATAGTGATATGAATCTTTTTGTATGTTTAATGATTTTGCATTTGTACCACACCACTTTCTGTGAGTAGTTTTCCAACATTGAATGCAGCTCATCAAATACAGGAAGTATCACAGATAGAAAGAAGTTTGTCTTCAGCTGAGACATGTATCTCCTTGGCAACTTTAATTATCTAGCTGTTTTTCCTGTCATTTTTTGGTAAGTGAAGTACATTACTGAAGTTCATCCGTGTGAAAAGCACAACTGCTGCCCCAGAATTAGGAGGAAGGACTGTTCAGCAGTTTCTAGCATTGTTGGAAAAACACAACCTGCTCTAGACAACATGGTGGGTGATTAAGAAAGTCCAATGTAATTGTTATCTGCAATAATCACAGAACTCATGTTGTAGTTCTTGGTGCAAATAAGGTGCAGTGAGAACTTAAATACAAAGTGTTTTGTGGCCTATAATTTAATTATTTAGAGTTAAATTCTATGGTGGTAGCTCCTCATTTTTGCAATGGGCAATAGACAAAGATACTCAATATCTGTAATTTTGTTTCTGTCTGATCTGGGTTATCTCTGGGAAAAAGAACTTGCAAAAGTTGCAAAGTTCCAATTGGAAATGTATTGTGCACTCTGTGAAAGAAGTTACTGCACAAGCTAAGGAGGTGAGGACAAAAACCTTTCTTCTTGATCTTGACCTTGAGTAGTCTTTATTATCAGGATGATGGGAGTATATTCTTTTTCTACTTTTTGGGGGCTGGGTTGTGGGGGGTTTTTTTAAGGCTGGAAAATAAGAACATTTGCTTCTGACCTGAACAAATGTGTAAGAAATGCCTTGTGCTGAGAGGTATTACAGATAAGTGTGGTTTGTGAAATGTCAGTGTGGGTGGACCTGAGATGATTGAAAGGAGGGATGTCATGAATTCTTTACAAAGATAAACTTGCCCCAAACTCCACAACACTTGTGAGAGTTGTTCATCCATGGTATGAATAATCTCTTGGGTTGGTATCTCTGGTGTGTCCTCCTATTGTAGCTCTGAGAGAGAAATGGATGCTCCATATCTCTTGGAGAGATGTTTCTTTGTTAAATGTTGGTATTGTGCTGAGCTTTGAAGTCCTCTCATTCTTTCAGGTTTTGGTGTAGGGGAAAGAAGTTCTTGTTGAAACGTTTTTTAACCAAAATTGAGAGCATAATGTAGTATTAGAAGTAGGGAAATGAAGGAACCTGCAGTTATGAGAATATTGCCAGGAAAAGAAAGATGCTGTGCAAGAATCATCTCCCACTAAAGATACAGAAATGTGTGTTTTGTGCTTTCTAGCACCTTGAAAACACTGCCCCAAGTGACACAGGTGAGTTGACTCCCATCTTTCTTGTGCTGCACCTTCTGCTCACTGGAAGCTTTCATATTTGGCAGCCTAATAGATGTGTATCTCTGGATTTCTACACAGGCCTGACAACCAACAAAACATGCACCTTTGTAAGTGTTCTAGGAGAGAAACACAGGGAAATACTATTCCAGGAATGAGGATCCTGGTGGTTCTGGTGTATGAAAACAAGGGTGATGGAAAGAGATTCCACCAAGGGTAGGGCTGGGAGCATTCTGAAAGCACAGCTGTAGGAACACAGCAGTGTTTGGAGTGTATTTCCTCACACAGGAAAGAGGAAGGCAATCCTAGTGCAGCCTGACATGAGTTATTAACTGCTTTAACCTTGGATAGCTGACTGAAACAAACCAACACAGAAACAGGGAGAGGTCTGAGAATTAAGAGGGAACACCTTATAATAAACATATCTTAAAATAGTGTTCAAGAAAAAAAAAAAAAAAAAGAGGAGTTTTGCACATACAATATTCCAGACTGGGTTAAAAATGGTAGCTGGGAACAGTATCTGTGATAGTGAGTTAAGTTTCACTTACCATGATGTATGGCACATTTCTGTCAGCATCACTATGGAAATATGACTTTCAGAAGCAACCAAAAATACTTGCTCTTTTAGTGAGTAACAATTTAAAGCATAACTATATATGGGACAAAAGGCTCCTTAAAAAAAAAGTAAAACTCTAAATACTTGTCCCAGGAGATAGTGTATGTCAGAAAGGAGATCAGAGTTAACTTTGAATTCACTAGCTTTGGGATCAGTTAAGGAGCCGAGTTAGAGCCATGTTTTTACAGCTAGCAGAATGTTTTATTTGCAGAGATAGGGTATGCTAGTGCAGGGTGTAACAGTGTGCATGAAGGATGCATGCTGAAGCATGCTAGAGACCACTGACTTCAGGAACCAGCAGAACAGATAAATGTTATTGTGGGTTTTGTACAGGTCTCAGTTGTCTGAGTCCTTCAGGTTTCTATAGAAACCTTTTGTAGGAGACTTTAAATAGAGGCTCTGTGTGTACCACAAAAGTCAGAATTCTCTGGTGTCTTTGGCTACAGGCTTCCTCTTTCACCCAAGAGCCAAGTCTGATAATATTGAGAAGATCAGAGATACTTTGGAAGGAACAATGCCATAACAATAACAATTATCTGTGTGATTTACATCATTTTGTGACCTTATGTTCTAAATGCATAAACTGCCCAAAGCATATAATCCCCTCAAAAGTTTGTATGCCTCATTTAATAATACATGAATATTAACTAATTTGTAATTTCTTTATGAAAGATAACTATTTCTCACAATTCTGAATGTTCATTAATTAATGTCTTCTATAAAAGATCAATGCTGTTGGTAGAATTTTGCTTAGAGACCACGAGACAAATTCTGCCTTCATCTGGGAAGATGAGACTCACAGTAAAGACAGACTTGTGTTTGTTATATGGAATTAAAGAATCACAGAATAGGCTGGGTTGGAAGGGATCCACCAGGATCATCAAGTTCTGGCCCATTGTCCAAACACTTCTTGAACTCAGGCAGCCCATGCCATCTGTATCTTTAAAAAATAATTCTCTGTCTCCTCCACCATGTATTTTGTACAGCAATTTGGTCAGAAGGATGAAGATGTACTAAACACAACCTTGCCAAAGAAGCTTATTCTGAAAAAATATAATTAAATCAAAATACTGAGCCATGGTTCTTTGATGCCAGGCAGTTTTCCTTTTGTGTGTCTTTCTGCCCAAGTAGGTTCCAGCCACCTCCAGATTAACAAAATATTTTGTCTCAAAAATAGATAAATGTCTTCCTACAGCATTTTTCATCAGTGAGCTTTTATCTTGTTTTTTCTTGTATGGTCCAGTTTTCATGTAAAATGAGCTGAGGACACTTTTTTTCCCTTAACATGATAATTTTGCTAGAAAGTAAGTTCAGTTAATATGGTTTTTTCCCCAAACAGGTACTTTGACATTTCACTTAAAAAAAAATTGGAACTTCTATTTTCTGATTTCTACTTCATATTTCCACTGCTTTCTAGGAAAAAGAAGTCATCCAAACTTTTTTTTGGGAAACAGAGTAGCCAGAGAGAGTGAAAAGTGATTATCTTCAGTTCATTAACTCACTACACCAGCTCTTGATGACAAAATTGCTGCCTTCTGGAAATTGGTTTTGAAAGGACTAGCTCTTTATCAGTCAATAAACTCTTCTTTTTTCTGCTATTTTCTGTGAAATACTGGGAATTTATTGTGAAATTATTGTTTTGGGGGCATGTTTAATTGGTTTTTTTCCTGTGGGTAAATTCTTTTGTTGATTTGAGTGACAGGTAAAATGCACAATTATGATAACAGGACTTAGATTTCATAGAAATGCTGTAATTTAAACAGGCTCTTCATTCACTTTGGGATTGTTCTTCCAGAAAATCCAGTGTGTTCACACAGCCAGTTTGGTAACATGTTGCTGCATGGGGAGTCCTTAGTGGTGGGGTATGAATGCAGATGTTGCACTTGGCAAATTTATGTTCTGCTGGTAGGTGAGACTCCATGGAAAACTTTTTTACAATTCGAGTATCAATGAAAATGACCAAGTAACCTTTTAGCTATGGACCTGCCAGTTATTTCCTACAACTCCACAAGTTATTTAAAGAGTGGAATGGAATAGAATAGTCTCCAACAGTTCCAGTTGGAAGGGACCTTCAACAGTCATGTAGTCCTATTGCAAGTAGTGGTGAACAGGTACATATCTAGGGCTGTTTTTGATGAAAGAGTTAACTATATGATTCCCTAAGAGTTGTAGCAGCAATAGCAGAAAAAAAAAAGTCAGTAAAATCTGCCTAGTGGAAAAGCAGATTCAAAACAAAAATAGCTGCTGTCAGACAGCTTGGGAGCTATCTCAGCTGAGCTCTGTGGAGCAAATTTAGAACTGCTTGTAAACTAGAACTGCTTGTAAACTCTGATCTGTTAATAATAAATATGCTACATATATATATATATATATATGTGTATATATATATATGTGTGTGTGTATATATGTGTACATATATATATGTGTGTATATATATATATGTATGTATGTAAAGAGGTGAGGGCCTCCTTCTGGAACCATTCCATAGTCCATGGAGTTATAGTTCATGATTCCATGGATCAAGTCAGTTTAAAATAAAAGCAATATAATAAGATTATTCACTTATTAACCATGTGTATTAGAGAGATACTGTCATGCTCATCAAAGGGAAAGAAAAGAATTCTTTTGTAGTCAGTTTTTAAATTTTGGTGTTCAGAGAATTACAGAATAAATAAAGCACTAACATTTTCTAGTACTAATGCCTTGATCAGTCTTGTGCATGACTTTGTATGCTTCTCAGCTCGAGGATCCATGAGGATGAATCTTTCAAACGTGGTCTGCCTAACTCATTTAAAAACAAGATTATATCTTGTTGAAATGCAGAGAATCTGTAGATGAAAAGTCCACCAGTGTCAAAGAAGGGGGCAAGTTAATTTGGATGAAGGTTCAACAACGTGATCTGGGACAGGACAGAGAAGTAATATCACTCTGTTGAATTGCTCTAGTTAATTTCTATGCCATCTTTTGTTCAAAATTATGTTCAGCTCTATGCTTTAGATGTTTCTGTTGCTTTACAACTATGCTGCTTTTTTCAGATGCATCTCAGTAAGATTTTTTGCTTCATGTGTCATTTGCCACATTTCTCATGCATTATTTGGTAGGTCTTTACCTTGTTCTTTGTGTAAGTTGATCAGTGCTCAGGTAGAGGAATCTGTGTGAACACTAGAAAATGTAGAATGCCTCAGTTCCAGAAAGATGCATTCACTGGCTCCTCCATGCGGTGTTTTTTCTTGGGAGCTGGTGGGGGATGGATGTCCCAGGCTTTAAAAAATGACTTCATCCCATTTCACAGAAAAAACCCCAAGTAAACCATTGTGATTACAGCTCTGATAACTTCTTAGCTGGTGCAATAGTCACTTCCCAGAAAACTGATTTCCCTTTACTTAAGTCCCATGTGGCATATTTTAGATGGATCTGCTGAACTAAGCTCAGTGTTCAGAGTAAAACCTTACCAGCAATAGTTGCTTTCTATTCAAGCTCCTTTGGTCTTGGTTGATATGGGATCATTTTAACTTTATGTTTTCCTTTTCAACACTGGTGGAATGTCTGTCTCTAAATGTTCAGAATTTGGTGGAAAGTTACATAGAGTGAAAATTTCTATTTTTATCTTCAGAATACAACTTTGCAGTGACTGGAAAAAAATGTCAAGCTTTGAAAGGGCATTTGCTGTGTCTGAAACAGGTGCTTTTGTCTATGAGAGAGAGCTACATGCAATTTGGATGGAAAAGGTCTAGAGCCACCCCTCTGCTAAGAATTTGTCTGTCATTCACATCTCCTAATTAGTAAGCATTATGTTCCCAGTGCACTCAGAGCTATGAAGCAGTTCTCTGGAGAACTGGAGTACAGTATAAGAGAGCCAGGTAATTACAAGCTTTCCAGACATGTCAAACACAGGCCTGTCAGCAAGGGCTCCACAAATAAGAAATCTTAGGTCTTGAAGGAAATTTTTCATTACAGCTCTCTCCACATAGAGTCATAATCCAGGGTGTTTTCTGCATCTTTTATGACACAGATTAACAGTCACTGGAGAGAGTAGATTGGATATGACTCAAATCATTACATATTCCTTCTAAAAATGGTGTTAATAGTTCATGTAAGAATAATACAAACTGAAACTTTTAATTGAGATGGCTTTGCAGTGCCAATGTTTTTTTGGGTTTTTTTTAGCTGTAATGGTCTATTTGCTACCTACTGACTTGGCATCTATTGAGATGATTCAGAATAATATTTTATTTATTGCTAATTGCCTAGTGGTTTGTAATACTGAGTAATTCATAGAAAGAATAATCTTATCACTGTGACTTTAATAACTTTGTCCACCAGGGAAAGAAGTACATTCAGGAAAGCAGTTACAGAACTAATTTTTCAGTAGATTGTTTTTTTTACCTGCATCCTATCTGAATTTACTTTTTGAAGAAGAGAAATGAAGTTTGCTTCAAATTATTGTTTAAATTTTGTTATAAGCTTCTTTATTAGCAGTACTTTTGGGTTAGATAATTATTTTTCAAACTGGATGCAGAGATGGGCCCAGCACCAAAGCTATGTAATACATGCATGTATTGAATGGTTCATAATTCCAAACCCTGCCAGAGCTGAAAATTGGATTATGTTCTTCATAGGCATTAGAAGGATTATTTTGCAAAGATGTGATGATGCAAGTGATATAATAATGTGACAGTTTAGACCAAAAGTCATGAAAATAAATAAAAGTTCAATTAATGAGATCTCAGACTGTATGTTACTTTAAAATTGCATAACCAGGTGGCCCTATAATAAGCCATGCTTTTAATCAAATTAATGAGTCTACAGTTCAGCATGACTCAGAATAGTCTTTCCCTACAGCACAACTTCCTAACAACCCTTCATGTATCATTCATTAAACTCAGACTAGTAACATTATGTAAAGCATAAGGATATACAGGACAGATTTGGAAAATGCAACCATACACAACGTTGGAAAACCCAGCTTTACATCAAGTCCTTTAAGAATAATTTCTTAGTGTGCTTGTTACAAAAAATCAGCTCCTTATCTTCACCCACTCTGTGAACATTGCATGTTCAAGTTTCTTTCTCTGAAAGACTGATCTTGTCACACAGTGACATATCCTTAATACTTGTTTGAAGCACGAGAATTTTGAAAATATTTTTGCACAACTTTCTTCTTTTTCTTTTTTAACTAAAACATTGACAATACATAAGTATATAGCTATATATATGCATATATATATATATATGTATGACTATATTAAGTATGATACTGTCACAAATGAGCAAAACCATCAGAAATCTGAGGCAGCATTTGCTCCAATAATGAAGCCTCAACTGAGGCAACAGTGATAGCACCATCCATATGAAGAAAGCCTCCCTGAAGAGTAATAATATCTGAAGAAAGAAGTAAATGATTTATGCCAAATTCAGATTTTTTTTTATTTTTTTTTTTTTTATTGCCACCTTGTGCTCCCTCCAGCTTCTGGTAAGAGTTTAATTACTGATGTTACAATGAGTTCTATCACATGGTGAGACTTCCAAACACAGGGAGCAATTATAGCAGAGAAGGTGGAAGAGCTGAATATGTCTTTAAGCTTAAAGAGGTTGCAGAACCACCATCCTAGTGCTGAAATATAACTTCATATAATTTATATTTGTTATAACTTAATGTAACTGTTTGTTGTGGGTGCTTCTCCAGTAAACAGGTTGGTGTTGGACCTTGAATAACCAATATTTAATATAAAACTCTATGGATCAAAAACAGCAAATAAACCTTTGGATTATTTGGATTAAGGAAATGGATCCAGATTTATTTTTAAATCATTGGGTGAGGCACTTTTGGTTCCATGTGTGGTTCTTGCAACCCTTGTTTTATTTGCCCATCTAAATAGATTTGCCAAAGATTTGCCAAACTTTGCTTCTCTTCAAAGCTGGCAAAACATGCAGCAATGTCTTTGGAAACATCTGAAAGAGTTTTCAGCTCTGGGGAAAATTACAGAATGCAGACTGTTGTTGTGAAGGGCTCTGATAACAATGGCAGTGTGCAGCCAAAAACAATTATCCTTCTTATAGAATATTACAAAAATTTACTGTTTTCTATGCAGGAAGACTGAAAAATGTCTGTGTGATATTTACACAGGCCTGTAACATGGTCTCCAGAAATATTCAGGTATGAAAAAAAAATATTAATAAAACTTCATTGTATAATTCTCATGGCACAATTTATAAGATAAGTAGATTTTTAAGGTGGCATGATTTATGTGTTCATTGTCCTCTGCAAGCATGAAATGTCCTCTGAATTTTTAATAGCAGTGGTATTAAAATGATACTTTTAATGTTTTGTTGTGTTTGCATTCTTTTTTTTAAACTAGTGAAAAATTACATTATTTAAATTTGTAACTAACACTAGTTTAATTTTGAAAAAAACAAATATTCCTTAAATGAGAATTAATGAGTTTAGTAAACTAAACTTCAGATTAGAAGTGTAGGAGTCTAGTTCCTGAATTTCATTTCCAGCTTCTATACAACATAAATGAAATTTATATACTTGCTTGTTTGTTTATTTTTAAAAAAATAAACAGAAATTGGGGTTTTTTTCCATTTCAGCAGTACTTGTCTGTTCAAGGTTCTGTCATTTTAAACCCAAGTTAACAGAATTAATGAGCTTCACAATATCAGACTTTGAATTCTGAATGCATATGTTGTTAATGAATTTTTTTTGATCCTAGCAAGTTAAGAGATACCTTCCTTAACATGGAAATTTCTGAGAATTGGCTCTTCCTTTTTCTATGGCAAAGAAGAAAAATGCTCTGAAATTTTCAGGTGTCTTTTTTTTTCTGTTTCTGAATGAAGAAGAGTTTGTGCTTGTAAGCTTCTGTGTCTCACAGCATTATGCTGCTATGCTGTGGTGTTGTGGGTTCATTTACTTTCTTATTTTTTTTAATAGTATAATATACATTATGTTCTTCTATTTCTTATTATGAACAATCTTTTCTGAATGTAATTTGTCATAATTCAAGTGCCACTAAAATAAAGGTTAGATTCTCTGTATATATAATAAAATTTTTTTTTAAAAAAAGAACGAAAAGCTTTTATAAATTACTTTATTGTTTCACAGGCCTTGGAGAGTGCTGCTGTGGATGGCAACGAGTGTGACTCATCTGGCTATAGAGCTGGAAGTGTAATATTAAAGAAAATAAATAACAAGGCTGGAAAGAGCATTAAATGAGGAAATGAGGCATGGATGTGTGAGACAGAGGTTAGTCTGCTGCATGCAAGTAGAGACCACCTAATTACTTGGGAAACAACTTGGTGAGGAAAGTGCCAGATCAGGAATGATCTAGAAGCACTCTGGGATGTGCTTGGCTTCTCAAATGCAGGAACTTTCCCTCCAGCAGAAGGTGGCTGGAAGAATATGGAGGAGTATCTTGAAAATCCCAGTCTTGAAAGGAAATGCAGCAGAATTGTTGAAAAAGAGATTCATACTATCATTTTTTTATTATTGATTTTGCTGCTTGTATATATATATATGCTGTTATGAGGGGGATTTTGTATTGCTCATAAACAGCTCATCATATTCAGTGTCAAAAATCATGGGGGTTTACTACTAAAAAAAAAGAAAAAAAATGCCCAAAACATGCCCTTAGTTTAAGATTTTACTATGGGAATCTTTAGCAAACTGCAGCTGGGAACTACAATGTAAATTTTGTTTCTGAGAGCCACTAATGCCAATAGGGCAGTGCCCACTCACTTTATCAGGAAAGACATCACCATCTGCATTTTAACCCCAAAACTCTGCAGTACTTTTGAGGAGTCCTTGCTCTTACCATGCTCTTTTATTTTCTTTTCTCCCCTTAGAACTTTTATTTTGCTATAGAAGAGAAAAATAACTTTTCCTGGTCTACAAAGGAACATTCAGTGCATAAACTTTTTTATTTAATCAGTTGGCAATTGACTGTGAACAAAAATACTTTTCTTATATCCCTCAAATGCATTTATATTATTAAGACCACCAGCACCACCACCCTATTTCAAGCAGAAATTTCTTGTATTAAATGATATCTGCAGTAAAGTTTATTTTAGTAAAAAAAAAAAAAAAAAAAAAAAGAAATCAGGACATTTGAGCATTCTGTTGATTAGTTGTACTAATATTGATGAAAGCATTGACATGGCCAAACCTATAGGAAATGCTATATAAAGAAGACTTAAATAAGTGGCATTCAGATCTTACCAAATTCAGTGCTCATAAATCTAAAGCTAAGCTTTTTTTTTAGAAAGCTAAGGAGATAAAATGAAACTGGTTAATCAATTTAATTGATTGAACATTTAATGTATTAGATATTTATTGGATTGAATCTAATTATTTCTTATCAAAAGGAATTAGAGGAGGGAGAGATTTTTATTCCACAAATTGCATTTTAGGTTTTGAAATAATCAAGAATAATATGTTTAAGTCTTATGAGAATCTTTGTTATCTAAATATTATATATCTGATTTTTTTTTTTTACAAGATGAGCTGTGTGACGAATAATGCATTTCCAAAGTTCCTTCATATGAGCTACTGGAATATAACTAAATCTGGGGTCTTGGCAAATAAAAAAACTAATGTCTTATAAATGATGGATCATTTCCTATATGTGCACATATAAATAAAACAAAATAATGGTTTGATTCTATCCTTTTTAAAGGAAGTGGACCATTTCTAAAGAACTCAATAAATCAACAATATTTATCAAGAACTGTGGGCTATAAAGGGGAAAATACATTTTATATTAAAGTATTGATAGTGGTTTATGAAAAATTTTGTTCTTAAAGAAATGACACATTTACAGTAAAGATTTGGATATTCCCAGGGGAAAGAAAAAGGATTGTCTATTAAGCTTAGATCATCTGGGGCTTGGATAGAGCAAGAATATGGTGGCTGACATTTCAAACATGTCCAGTGTTCAAACTCAGGCACTATCTGAATGGAGAATATACAGAAGTTTTTGCAGCCACAGGTGCAGAGGATGATTCAAGTTTTGTGCTTCCTACTGCATTTTATGATGACTGGTGGCAGTTCTACCAGCCCAAGAAAAATTACTGTATCTATTCTATTCTATTCTATTCTATTCTATTCTATTCTATTCTATTCTATTCTATTCTATTCTATTCTATTCTATTCTATTCTATTCTATTCTTTTATTTTATTTTATTTTATTTTATTTTATTTTATTTTATTTTATTTTATTTTATTTTATTTTATTTTTCTATTCTATTCTTTTCTATTCTTTTCTATTCTATTCTATTCTATTCTATTCTATTCCATTCCATTCCATTCCATTCCATTCCATTCCATTCTACATATATGTATAGAAGTATATTATTCTATAGGGATATTCACATGAAAGGATGGTTTAAGCCTAGCACTCATATCAAGGAGGATTCTTCCCTATTCTGGTATATTCACTTCTTTCCCTCTCCCATTAGCATTTTCCATGTGGGAATTTACTGTATGGTGGGAAGGAAGAACTGGTGTAGTGCAGTGTGTGTGCTATAAATCCATTTAATATATTATGTAAATATACAAGTTTTTTCTATCTTTCTTTTTGACTCCTACTGAGGTACTGGCATCAAACTACAGAGGTCTATAGGTAATCTATTGTTCAGCTAAAAACTGACAGCCAAATCCAGATTTAGGAGTTCTGATTTGACCAATTACAAAAGTTGCAGAAAGAACTCAAAGGACTATTATAACAAAGGAAAACTTCCAAAAAATAGATAAAAAGCAATAGATTTGACATGTCTTTACACTTAAAGAAAATGAAGAATTGATAGCCATTCTAAAAAAAACCCAGAACTGTCAGTTTTGAAAGGCAATATGAAATTTCACTGAGTTATTTCTTAAAAACTGCTTTGATTATAAAGCCCCAGTCCCTGCTAAGTCACATCATACACAAACAGTAAAATCAGAGATGAAAAGTTTTCTGTGTTTTTATGTTCTTTACCTGGTGTTTTTTCTTTTTACTCCTTCCTCCCTGAGCTGCACAACAGAAAGCAAAGACCTTCTGGCCACCCTTGACTTGATCTCTCTTCTCAGAAAAGTGTGATTCAGCAGCAGTGAATTTTACAGGTAGGTACTTTTTTCCCTTTCTTAGAAACATCAGTAACAGCAAACTCAAATGCATTGTCCTTATTATAAAAAAGACATAACCCATTCTTATGGATTTGCCTTGAATATTTTCATTTATAGAAGGATGTTTGTCTAGTATAATGGCAGGTCCTGACATTTGTTCATTCTTCAAGTCTTCTCCCTCAGCAAGCAAAATACTTAAATATCCTTTCTTTGTGTTTAGCAAGAAAAAAAGTGTGTCCTATTAGTGATAAACAAAACTGACTGAAATTTGTGTGCTCAAATCAAAACTGATCTAAATATCCTGACACTTGAGAGTTGCAGTTAGCATCTTCCAACAAAAGATGGCACTGCTCAATTTTCTTCAAAACTAAAGTCCATTCATTGAAATTAAATGCTCCTAAAAAAGTTCCTTTGTCTTTGTCTAGATCTGCACACTTAGATCAGTATTTGTTATTACTGATGAAGTAATAAATTTGCCTCAGATATGTCTAAAAATATGCATTTTTCCACACAAAGTCCCAAGTGGAAAAAAGCAGCTAAGTGCCAATAATTCACAAAATACTCTGGCAACTTATTGAAGTTCAATTTGGAGTCAATAATTATTTTATGGGAGCAGTTTTTCTACAAGCAGGAAATGAAAGGCAAATAGCTTCCAAGATTGTTTCAGATCTATCTTTTTCTATGCATCATAAATTAACCATTTAGATATTAATTTATATGCCTTAACCATTTAGATATTAATTTATATGCCTACTGGTAAAAGTATACCTTTTCCTCAAAAGTTTCTGCTCACATTATAGAGATTTTACATAAATTTGAAATTCTCCAGTGCCTTGTATAAAATTAGACATCTCTATACTTTAGAGCTTTGCTAAATTTAGCTATAAGAAATAATCCAATTATTATCATGAATTAAAATTAGGAAGACAATAATAAACACATGGAATTTATTTATTGTAAATATATTCACACAGACAAATTGTAAGGCAAATTTGTAACAGCTCTGTCACACCTGTTACCATGACCAAAATGTAAAAACCAAACAAAAGCCAAACTCAAAATTTTTAGAATCATTGTAATAATAACATACAAACTTCAGAAAATAATTTAATTAATTCAGGAAAAAAACCTTAAAATTCCTCAGCATAATGTCAAAATACATAAAATTATGCACGTTTTTGTCATTGTTTTATTTCAATCTGAAGTGTCAAATATGCAAAGATAACAGAAATTTCCAAAGGTACCCAGAGTGCTCTGTATTAAGTGACATCAAAGAGCTTCTGAAGGGTTTGGATAAACTTTATTTCCTGTCCTTTTTTTTCTTTTTTGTTTTGTTTTTAATCAGTTGTGAGGAAATTTATTTCAGAGGTTGCATTTCACATACTTTTCAGTCTTGCTTCTGTTTTTGCTTTCTAAAAATACTGTGATGCTGTGCTTTGAGATACACTCTTCCTTCTCTTTTTCCTTTCCATGCTTCCCTTAAAAAGGGGGATTTTTAAATTATTATTATTTTTATTATTATTTTTTAGAAATAAAATTGCTAAGTGAGAGATTCTATATTTCCTAAGAAGGTCCTTCAACATGACAGAATTTTTTTTTTTTAATAAAGAAAGAGTCAAATTTTGTTCCAACCATGAGAAATCATTCAGAGCACATTAAACCCCCCAAAATAAATGCCCCCCACTTCTGGTGGGCATCACTTTGAATGGGACCAGCAACAATAGCTGGGAAACCTACATTTAAAAAAAAATAAAAATAAAAAAACAGAAACATGATAAAACTGTAGTCTGTAATTTAAACAAGATTGTGGAAATTTATGATAATGGCTTTATAGCAATTCAAACAATGAAACAATTCAATTTCAGAAGGGCAATAATGAATTTTTTATTGGCAGAGAAGTCCCTAGATCTTATATGTAGCTCACTAGGTCAGTCTTAGCAGCAAATAGGACAATGATGCATTGATAAAAACTCATCATTATCCTCATTGGGTAGAAAGAAAACAATGTTTTTAAAGGTCTAGGCCCATTTTCACAGCAAGAAATCACCTTACCTCATTAAAAATACATTAGCATTTTGTTTATCTGCTCAGGAAGAAGGGATTTAATGAGATTCATCTTAAATTGCTGTTTTGAGAGAAACAGCATATTAGATAGTACACACATATTTCAGTGTATATGCAGTAAATTTAAAAAAAAAAGCATCAACTAAAGGAAAAAAACCACATAATACACTAAAATTAAGATGCAGAAATCACTACCTTGTGGTTTTTTATTCCCCATTCTGCATGTAGAACTTGTTCTAATATGCCAGTCTTGGGGCTGGGAATTTCTCCAAACGTGTGCACTTAAATAAATCTGACTTTTTTTGCCCCATGCCTTTTGCCCTGTCTCAAGCTCCATGGTGAATGACACAATAATTTTCTGCCAGTCCTGTCTCTGGGCTCTTTACCCTCCCTGTGCTCTGCCTGCATCCCTGAAGGACTTTCTCCCTTCAGACTCTCATCTCATGGTTGTGCTCATCAGAGCTGGAATCCAAAGTGTAGATTCTCTCAAGGGACACTGCAGGAAAGGCTCTTCCCAAGAAACTGGATTTTTGGATTTTTTGCTCCCTCCTTGCTCACGGAGAACTCCACTGGCTCCTGTCCCAACCCCAGCTGCCAAATCTTCTCTGGGAGTGACCAAACAGGGGCTGAACTCAGGAAATTCCTAAAATTTCATCATGCTTTGAAGTCCTGAAAACATTCAATTTACTGCTGAAGTTTTTTTGGGAGAAAAACCAAAGTAATGCAGAGTAATAGAAAGAGAGCATGAGGAAGAGATTGAAGGTGGTGATCAAGATTAATGCAAAACTTTGACAAAAGGTCAATCCTGTACTGAGTGTGAATAGCAGTAAACTGAACTGCAAACTTTCCCACAATGACTTAAAAATGCATTTGGTTCTTTATAGGAGGGATGTGATTTTTTTTTTTTCATGATCATCCAGTGAAATGGTAGAGAAATTTTATGAGGTTTGTGGTTTGCAGATGTCTTCTGAAAAGTTTGCATTCTTTCACAAATGGCATCACAAAAATATGCTGTTAAAGAAGCCAAAATTTCATGTGGGACATTTTTTTTTAGTGTGCTTTTTTAAAATTTAGACATACTGAAAAGAAAAAACTACTCTTAAATTTTTGTTCATAAAGTGACCATTTTTAACACAACGTGGAAATCATGAAAGTATTTCAGGTGAAAGTTTTTTTTAATTTTATACATTCCAGAAAAATAACATGCATTAGATTTTAGATGAAAATGTTTGAGACCACCTTAATTGCCAAATATCCAATCCTCAGTGAAGCTACCTCACCATATGCCTGAAACTATAATTCTGTGTTCCTTAAGATGTCAGCAAAATCCATATGCTGAAAGGCAAAGCACAATGAAATGTAATAAAAAAGCAGATTTGAGAGCATGGTATTGCTGTTCTGCAGCCAAATTCCTTAAATAAAAGCATGATCTCTTCTCTTCAGATTCAGTCATATGCTGTGGTACTGTTTGCAGAACCTGCTGTGGATAATTAAGAATGTTGAATGAGTGATAGAAACTCTCATTTGCTGCTGCTTGTCACAAGATTCACGACTCTGTTAACCAAAAATCACAGACTTGAACATGAGCTATACCTTCCTTTATGCCAAAATAGCATCATGCATGTGGTCAAAATAGGAAAAAAGGTAATTATTCCTAGGAAACACTGAGCACTGTGTTCTTCCAATAAACTCTTTAGCCCTGAGCAGGATCTATCACAAATATTTGTTAAATTGTGAGAGGAAAAGTCATTTAAGTTCTTATCCCATCTACTGCTGCTCCTAAAATTCAGGGGCAGTGCCTCTTCATACTTGGCATGCAAGTTCCTCCTCTTCCTCTCTCCACGTGTTTTGGCTTGAATCCAATAGTTTTTTATTTCATCAGGAAAGATCTTTGCCCTGCCCCTGATGCTTTCTGCCTCTGACACTGGAATAAATTTACAGCTGTTTTCCTCTGCCCTGTTAAATTCAACCTTTACCCACATCATCCAAGTATTTAGGGCAAATTTGGCAAAATCCACACCTGTCTAGGGCATCAATGAAAATTTAGATGCCCATGTCTAAACTCCTTGCTTTTGGGCTTGAGGAAGTCCTTCAACTCATAAGGATCAAAGTTCTCAAGATGTCCATTGTATCCCAGCAAATCTGGAAGGAAATGAACTCCAACTGTACTGTGTATTGCTGTTTGTGTGTGCAGTTTGCATTCACATACAGTCATTGCAGAAAACATGAAAGCAAGGATGGAAATCCAAAACTGCCACTATCAGGAGCTACTTTAATATTGTTAAATAAATGAATAAAAGTCGCTCCCTCTCTCTGACACATAAAAATTGTAGCACTTGGCTACACCTGAATATGTAGGGTTTGGACCATGTTTGTGAAAAAGTCAGAGTCTAGGAAGAGACCATAAGTGCAAAAAGGTTTTCCTAGTTCAAGGGAAAAAAAGTAATTTGATTTGCACAATATGAGACATGTGTTCCACAACTGTGTTCCACAAGAATATTTGCCTTGTAGAGTAGGAAGAATTAGTAGGAATTCTCTATTCCTACTGGAAACAGTATAAAGGAATATTAGAAAATTTCTGAAGCAAAATGTGTTCCTCATCTTTTCAACTTCTGTAATGAAAACAAAATTTACCTGACTTGTTAAAAAATCAAAGTCAACACTATTTAGTTTAGATATTGGTTTCATATAAAGGCTTTTTTATCACTAGAAATTTCCTGAGCACTTAAAACTGTTCATTTATACAGAATAGAATGTTCTTTCATGTTTAGGTTAATTTAATGGAGCTTGGAGTTTCTTTGATAAAACAATTATAATTGCTTCAGCATTTATTTAAAACTTCATTCTGTATAACATTCTTGGACACAAACCAGAAATATTAATAGTATAATACTATTTAAAATTGGATGAAAAAACCAGTCTTCTTCCACACTCTTAAATTTTTAAAATGAATTATATCAAAAGGAATCTAGAAGTACAGTATTTAGAATGCAATATGCAAAAAAATTCAATTTCCAGTGTTCACTTCTAATGGGAGATTAGGAGTCAATCTCTATTTCCATTAAATGCTATTTCCATATGGTAAATTTGTAACTTTTTCTTGTAAAATAGGGCAAATTTAGGAGTTTGGAATCCTCAAAAAATTGTGATTCTGATTTCTATGTGGTCAAGAGAGAATTACAACTTTAATTTTTACCTTTTCTAAAGATATACATCACTATAATTAAAAATGCATTATAATTTTCAAATATTTTAAAATCTGTCTGCATTTACTTAGTTCTATGTTATGACTTCTCTTATATTCCTGAATTTAGTGTTGGCTTCTATCATCTGAATAGAAGGCCTTGGGAAAAAAAAGAATAGATAGATAGATAGATAGATAGATAGATAGATAGATAGATAGATAGATAGATAGATAGATAGATAGATAGATAGATAGATAGATAGATAGAGATATGAGATACATATATAAAGGAGATATATATATATAAAGGAGATATATATAAAAGGCCTTGAAAATATGTAAAAACATTAAGTTCATATGTTGGGCTTTCACATTATTCCTGTAGTTTTGAAAAGATTTGAAGAGATTTGAAGCCTGGCTGTGATTTTCAGGCTGTATGAATGTAAAGAATTCATTGGAAAGCAAAGAAAAATCAAATGTTCTATTTGTTATTTCTTCTTTGACAGTACCGTTTTCCCTATTACTATGGCTATAAAACTGGTTCTTTCCTATTGTAAAAAAAGAAGAAATTAAGGTTTTATTATTCCAGTACAGCCTGTAAATGAACAACATGTTATGTAGATTGTCTCCTACCCAACCTGTCATTTTGGAGCTTTTTAGGAGAAAGGAATTGGATGGTCCCTCTTAATGTGTAAGGATGTAATAATCATGTTAAAGGTATTGTCTTACATGCATGATTTTTTTTTTAACTTGGATTTTTTTGATTCTCTGACTCTATGACTTGAAATTACTTTTTTCTTCTCTTTTTTACACTTCACTCATCATATGGAAAGCATATAGTGTGGAGGTTTTTTCATGTTGCCTCTCATTTAACTGGCACCTGTTTCCAATTTCAGTAGTGGGGATTATAAACTGCTAAAAAAACTTAAGCAGATGTGAAATTCATTTTCAAGGTGAAAAGGCAAACCTGGTCCAGACATGCAATAAAATTCCAAGTGTGGCACTGGCCATTCTTTTCTTCCTGGTCTGTCTGATCTTTTGAAAGGGATGTTTTGCAGTGGATTTTGTACATTCTCTTACAAACTCATTCATAGTACACATTTGTTCAAATCCATATTAAGATGATTATTTGTATAAAGACAGGTAATGAATAAAATTCCAGAAAACACTTTAGTTTATGACATATAAGGGATATTTGGACGATTTTTTTTTTTGTGACCACAGAATGAAATAAAATAACTAAAATTCCATCCATTTCAAGACAAAGAATTAAATGCCATGTTCAGTAATGATAAAACACATTCCCATATATTTTGGGGTAAATGACATGAAATAATGGGTTTAAGGTTTGTTTGCCTCCCTTATCATGCACAGTTTCAAGAAAAAAATTCCAAGAGGTACCAGCTGGAAAATATGAAGTTACTCAGCTTCATAATTCCACATTCTACCATTTTTCTTGTTCTCCTGTCTACCTTGCCATTATTCACCTGCACACACATCAAAATGCTGAAGGGTCCTGACTGTACAGATTTTCTTTCTGCCTTTAAGCATTGTGCTTGTTCACATCCCACAATGCTGGCAAAATCACTCAGTAGGATTAAAAATTCTTGATGGGTGAAACTCCTTTTCATGGACAAAATACAAATGCCAGTGTAGGAATTTTGCCTATCTCAGGATGACCTGTCCTCAAAATCGTGATTTAAAGCAAAAGAAGTGCCTTTTTATAATCCATAAGGGATTTTTTCAAAGTGCATTCTTATTTCACAAACTCAAGTCTGATTCTGATTTCAGTTTTCTCTTCTGGGGCACGAGGTGGGCATATAACCCTAAAGATGAGCACTTGCTCCAGATGAAAACTGGGACCAAGCCAGCTTCAACTGTGTACAGTTATCAATGTTATCTTTTTTTTTTTTTTTTTTTGAAGGGTTGAAGCTTTGGCTTATGATGGATCTGCCTGATATCAACCGTGATAAGATACAGAATGTAGTGGTGAGCAGCCCACTTTCTGTCAGTGGGCAATTCCAGGAGACAAAATCATGTGGAACTGGGTGAAAACAGAAATAGCTCACTCTGGACTTTCTTCTGCTTTGTTTCCTGGAGGTGATTAATGGCATTTAATGATAGTTTTGTGAACCACAGTGAAACACCTCTGGGCATGCTGCCAGGGTAAAGGTGGTGTGTGAGTTGAATAAAATGCTCTGGGGGTTTAAAACCCAGCAGGAAAATTACATTCCAATCAAGCAGCTCCCTTCACCCCCTCCCCTTCTGGTAATGAAGGAACAACAAGGAGAGATCATAAATTGGAATAACAATTTATTACAATCACAAAAACCACAGCACCACCCATAGCAAAAAGCCCCCACAAAAGATGGAGAGCATTCACCCAAAAAATAACAAATATTTTTTTATTATTGCCAGAAATAGTGGTGGTCTCCAGACTAAAGGCAATAGTGTGAGGAGAACCCTCACAGCCTGATGCTTTTTGCACCCAAATTTGGAAAAACAGCAAAAAACCAGGGAAAAAACAATTCCTTTGGGATTTCTTTTGCCTGGCTGGGTTTGGCCCTCTCCCATTTCTGGTTCTGGCCTTTTCCTCCCAAAACCCAGCCCCCAGTGAAGATGGGGATGGTTTGGAACTAAACAGTGATAGAAACTCCACACCTCTTTTTCTCTGCATTTCTATTGAAAAGACATATCTAGAGTTCACAATATTAATTGAATCTTATGGCCAAAATTATAAATAAAATTCCACAAAATAATTTCCTTTGTCACTTTGCTGGCCAGTAACTTCTAGTAACAGCAGAAGTCACTGTGCCTACAAAATAGAAAATTTTTAGCTCTACTAATAATTAGGCAGTAAATTTGAGTGTGGCAAAAAAAATTGTATGTGTCTAAAGAAAGGACCCTTTCTCCTGTAACAAAGTAAAGGAATACAAGGCAAAAAATATCTCACTGAATTTTTTTTAAGGGCTTGTATCACTGTAAAACACGCTGCAAAGTAACTTACTGGTAAAGCCCCAAACTTGTCAGTATTTACTCACATCCTTTCAAGGTCTAATACAGAAAATGTGCTGTCAACAGTGGATTTCAACAACATTGAAGAAAATGCTGTCAGAAATCAAATATGTCTTTGAAAAACTCTTTTTCTGAAGTAATCTCAATGACACATTGTCTTGCTTTGCTTGTCCAGCTGAAGAACAACTGTCTGTTTGATCTCAAGTGAACTTTTTTAAGAGAAAATTGAATTTAATCTATTAGGTAGATAGTTAAGAATCTCTGAAAGATGGTAGTTTATTTGCTTATATTAAGAGTCACTATGGTTTTGATTTGCTCTTATCCTTTTTTTCTTATCTATACCCATTCTCTCAGTTCTAGGAAAGTGTTGGACCAGCCTGTGACTAGTTTATGATTGATCAATGAACCTCTACAATGGAGATGACTCAGGGATATGGAGGAATGAAGTCAAAAACCACTTGTACTGTGGTTCAGCTGTCTGGTGCAAATTCCTGTGTTCTGTGAAGAATGATTTGCTCATTTATTATGATTTTGGTATGTTGTGGTATGACTCTGCTAAATCAAAATCCTGTGTAATGTCAAGCACCTACAACCAAGAAAATCCTTAATTAAACATTCAAGCATCCAAGTGTGACACGACTAAAAGAACCCAGTTGGGAATCTTGGAGACTGACAGAGTTAGAATAGCTATTTACCTCTCTGATAGTGAGACTAACACTTTTTTATTATCTGAAAATTAGGGGGAATTTTACTTCAGCGTGATTGATTCTACAGAGAACCCTCTTGTTCTCTTTTTTTGTTAAAGGCTGCCATACTGCTCTCTGTTTAGCTGGAATTAGCCTTCAAGTTGTGTGTAGAAGACAGGCAGACCATGCTAAGTGCCACATGAATCACAGTCCTTCCTTTGATTGCAACATTTTTAGGCATACTATTAAAAAATGTCAGAATTGGAAACCTTTCGTTTGACATTTATCTGAAAAGCCATCATGTAACTGTATTTAAATGTCAAACGAGAATAAAGCTGTATTCTTATCTGTATAAATATCAAAGGAATGGTTGTTTCCTCTGATATTTGGGGTTCTGAAAGGGTAAAGATCAAGTGAGGTGCCTGCCCTGGCAGAGGTTGGTGTTGCAGTGTTCTGAAGCAATACCTCACACCTGTATTCTGAGATTTGTTGCCATGGGTGCCCAAGACAGCGAGGTAGGAACTGAATATTTCTGAGGCAGCTGCACCCATAGCCAACATAGCACTTTATTCTTATTTCCTACCCCAAATTCTGCTTGTACATGACATGATTTGGAGAGGGGAGATGAGCTCAGGTATGCCAATTTCCAGGTGAGCACTCAAATCACTGAATTATGTTTTATAGTTTATCACATTGTCACACTTGCTGAAATAGCACTGCAAAACAGAGTCAAAAATGAAGTATATTTGAATAGGGTCAGTAAAGATACAAATTAATATACCTAAACTGTGTATGCCCCTCAAACTAGCAGGTCTGCTTTTTCTCAGGTAGCAGCAGAACAGAATTCCTACCAAGTAAATTTTTGTTTAGCCACTCCATATTGAAAAACACTGACTCATTATGAGTCATCTAAAATTATTAGATTAATAACTAAATGGAACTTAAAAAATGCAAATTTGTTTTTCAATACCTAAATAGGTCCAAAAGCCAGTTTGCCCATGTATAACAAAATCACCAAATCATAGAATCAGGTAGGGTGGAAAAGACCTCTGAGATCATCAAGTCCAACTTTTGACTGGCCACTACCACACCATAACTAAATTGCTAAGAGGAAAATAAATCAAAAGGACCATTGTCCACAAATGCATGTAGTATTTCCAGGTAAGAGCCTAAAGATACTGGTGGGATTCCTAATGCTATTATAATTGTTGAGATTTACAACTCCAGTGGCTGATTCTCTCACACATTCTAAGTGCAGACTCTAAAATTTAAACATTATAAGAATTGCTTTTTTGCAACACCTGTTTCAAGTGCATTAACCTGCTGTAGTTGCATAGTGAAGGCATTCAAAGAAAGCAGAGTTCAGGAAAAAGGCTGCTGTATTATCTCATTTCCACTAGAGGAAAAAATAAAAAGAAAAACAAACCAATAAAAATTCACCATTGCCTACCTGCCACGTAAATCACAGCATTCCTTTCCCACACACCCCCACCTTAAGCATTTCCTTTCTGTGCTATCTTCTTTGCCACTCACTCATCTGGAAACAGGATTCCTTTTGTATTGCTGGGACTGCATGGCCTGGGAAGTTGTGATACACTATTTGGAGTCTACAACATGTGTCCAAGTCCCTTGTCCTGAGCACCCAGAGCTAAAGCAGGGCTCTCCCTGAAGCTGGAACTTCACTCTGGATGGTGCCAGCTCCTGACAATCCCTACTCAGGGATCCTTACCTGTCCCCAGGATAACATGAGCATTAAACCACACAAGGTATTCCACCAGGTGACAGGCAGCCTAAAATTCAATTATGTGATGCTGCCTAGAAATACCCAAAGCTGCTTGCAATTTCTTATCTTGAGGCTTTACCAAAAAAAAAATAAATAGTTTTTCTTCATTTCACTGACATTCTACTCCTGCACAAGTTTAGATTGGATTTATACAGTCAATAAATACCTTATGCTGTACTTTTCAAGTAAGTGGTAAGAATGACAGAGAAGGGCCCATATAAGATCTGGAGTCTCTTCTTCCCCTGAAGATATACAGTCAATTCAACTTCTTCCTGTATTCCACTCTGCAAACATAGGAAGATGTGTGAAATGAACAAAGTATGTGTATATAAGCATGATGGGTAAAGAGTGTTGATGTTGAACCTGAAATGAAACTAAGGAAAGCATATGAAGTGTGAAACATATGGCAATGCATATGCATGAAGTTTGGATCAGGATATGCATCACAAAATAGTAATAGGTTTTTATTCTGGGAGGAGAGAGTGATAAATCAAAGGGGAATGAGAAGCTCACACTAAAAACAAGAGAAGTTGGAATCTCCTTCCTCTTAGCTGTTTGGCATTTCCTCCTGAAAGAAGCGGAGGAAGTATTTAAATATTTTATAACCTTCATTATTGGAGCATACATCTCTTTATTACATTTTTGGAAGCATGTGTTCTATTTGAAATCAGTATGGATATATAAATATTTTTAGGAGATGATTATTCTCTGTATGTAGGTGGAGAAGAACATGGAATTAGTGAGATCTTGCTTTCATGAGTAACAGAGCAGCTGGCACTACCCCTCCTTTCCCTCCTCCTCCCTGGCCAAGGGAAAAGACCTCATATCCTCAACTTTAGTTCCCAAAATAAAATAAGAAATGGCTCTGGCTTTCCTCTTTCAATCTTTTTCTCCAGGTAATATTGAAATTGCATCTGCTATGTTTGCAATTCCTTTACCAGGTCATCGTTGAAGTGGAAAGTGAAAAAATAATGGCATAGGGCCATGACAGAGCTGTAGAAAACAGAAATTTTAGTCTATTTTCCTGTCTAAATATTTGTTATCAAAGCCATTTAGTCACAGGGACTCAAAAGTGCTACCTAATCTTCTGTTAAGCACCCAGGTTCAGATGGAGGAGCAGGTCCCCTTTATCCAGCATGTGCAGCACAGAACCCACAACCATAAAGATGGGGTACAACTACCAATCTGTGGTACCCAGGGCCCTCTGACCTTCCCCTTAGGTATTCAGTGCAGGTGGAAACTAAAATGTCCACTGCTGGTGCTGAAAAATGTACATTCTCCTCAGCACAGGTATGATATAAACATCTTAGAAAGGGCTCAAGCCCAAGAAATCTACTCAAGAGCATTATTTGGAAAAGTCTTCCAAGGCTTCTTTATCCCTTCTCTGTCTTGAAATGTGGCAACAGATCTGCACAGGAGAGACCATGGCTCTAGTTCAGCCAGCTGAAGCCTTGCTATCGTTAAATCTCTGTTTTTCCATTTATTTATATGTTGGCATTCAAGAAATTCAAAGTTCATGAGACTCAGTGACCTCTTCTGTTCCTGGCTGCATGTTTTGTTTTCTTATGTGAAAAGACCCAGGTTTGATCAAACAGCACTGAACCATTGCACCTGAAAATCTGGCCCAACATCAACCACTGCAGAAATATATAAACTTCATCTTTTTAGAAAATCATGGAATCCTTCTCTGATTCTTGGTCATGTATGACAGAAAAGGACAACTGCTTAAATATACCAGGAAAAAAAACAACATAGAAATCTTTAAGAGACAGAAAAGGTTTGAAGATGAAGTTGAAAGCAGAATACAATCAAGCAATAAATATAATATCATTCTATTGTGCTCTGCAAATTAATTTTACTCAAAGTCTATGACTTCTGGAGTGAAGTATCCATACTAAAACTGATCATGTTTGAAACTGCAGAGTGTTTTCTAATTGCTTATGTTATCACATAATTCAAAACATTTGGATTTTTTTTCCAAAGGCTAACTGAACATAATTCAGGCAAATAGAGATAGCCATGAGGTCCTCAAGGTAGTTGAGTACTCCATTTGAAAGCAGATAAATAGATTTATCTGCAATTTAACAGACTGGGAGCAATTTTGCTATTTTCTTACTTGTTTGACATAAAAGCCTTAACATTAAACGTAACCATAAATTAAATTTAAAACTGGATCAAACCATTAGACAAATGTGCAATATAAAATTTCTACTTTACTCATCTAATTTGTTTTTAGAAGGATCAGCTTCCTTCAGAATGATGGATCTCAGTTTTGAATGGCCTGTATGCTTTGGAGCTCTGATGCAGTTTTTGCATTGGCTCCTTGTAAAGACTGGGGCAATGTATAAATTTTTAATGAACAATGTTTGGAATTTTCAATGCTATCATATTCACTGCTCTTTGAAATACATGCTTGGATAGTAGCCATGGAAATCTGCAGACAGTGAACTGCTTCAATATGTGCTCTGAAAAGTCCCTAACACTTCTGTGCCTGCTTATTCACAGTTAACAAACAATGAAATGGTAGCATTCAGTTTAAATAATCATTTCTGACTTGCTTTACTCAGTAACTTGCTGGTTCAATGTGCAGTCCTCACCTCTTTTCCCTTTCCAGGATTTTCACAGCAGCTAATCTGGCCATACCCACTGCCTCCACTTCCTCCTGAAAGGAAGGCAAAAAAACCCAAAAAACAAAAACAAAAACAAAAACAAAACAAAAAAACAAACAAACAAACAAAAAAAAAACCACAAACAAACAACCAAACAGACAAAATCCAAAACCTCAGGAACAATACATAATGAACAAAAAGTATATTAATTTTTTTTTTCCTCATTTGCACTTTGCCAAGCCTTTTACTTTCATTTGTTATCTTAAGATGTCTGGAATTAAGGTACATGACTTCCATATTTGTACAGCTCAGAAAGAAATAGGAATTAGACACTGATTAGGGCCTAATGTCATATAAGTACTTTATCATTGTCATCCATATTAAACAAATACATTTGCTTGAAACTAAAGCATGTTGATTGAGCAATGACATTTTAATAGAAAATTTTATTTCACTGATAACTGGCATGTTAAACAAAATGACACTGATATAAATCTGCAATGATCCTATTATTTTGAGTGAAGTTAATCCTGACTGATATAAATATTAACTGAAAACAACCAGAGTCCACAGGGAAAACAATGGCATAAATGTATTTTAGATATGCATTCTTATTTTGCCCATGTTGTGGAACAGACTCCAGGCAATTCTCTAGAATGTGAAGCCCTCTGATAATCCTGTACCACAATTTACTTGGATTTTAGAACAGTTATTTACTGCCTTCCTGCAGATGCACATGTTAATTAAGTTGATTTTGATGAATGTATTATTTATAAACCCACAGTACTAAAAGGTCATGAACTACAAATTCCTTGCAATTTTGATTCCAAACTATTTATTAGGTATGGTTCAAAGACCTGGCTGCTTGTGGGAGAAGTGTCACTTTCTGCTCATTTGAATCCAATTATGAAGCATGTACATGCAGAACACTCCAAAATAGTGTTGCTGTCGCTGTGACTGCATTTCATTTTTGTCTCATTATCGCTGGATTTAGTACCACACAAAAAGAATTGCATCCAACTTTGGTTTCTTTTTCCAGCTTTTCACAAGGCAGCCTAGGAATTTCCTGCTGAAGTTGAGCTGGAGCAGTAAGTACAGATTTTCCTGAGTGTCCCACAGACACGTAAGTCATTTGGCTCATGTGTGGGTGGGCTTTGACTTATTCAGCTAGCTCTGTTATAGACTAGCAAACACATCCAGCACAATTAAATAGATGCACAGTATGGTCTTTACAAAATATCATTCAGCCATGTATCCTGCAACAAGCAATTACAAGTCATCTTCAGGGCATTGATTTATTTCTCATTGCCCCAGCAATTTAATGACCTTATGATTTATACTGATTATGGAAGTCTCTCCTTGGCAAGCAAAGTAATTATCCATCAATCTCAAATTCTTTAAGGGAAGAAAAATGTTTATTTTCTGTCTGCATAATAAGTTTTATGTCATTTTTAATGTCATGACTCCCACATGCACTAAAGATATATGTAGCAACTTCCAATGTCTCACAGAATGTCAATTGTTAATGCAATCTGACAACAGGCTGAGCTCCCATTGTCTGATTGTTTGGCATTATATAATGAAGGTGGTTAAGTTGTCTGCTTGGAAATGCATGCATTATCCCAGGATAAAACAATGAAAAAAATGCTGTGGCTCAGTCATGAGGCCCTGCAGGAAATCCTCAGCAAGAAAAATAGCAAGATTTTGAGTACATTTAAATAGCAACTGTACAAAGAGAGCTTGAGGAGCAGCAGGACAGATGATGCCTCAGCACAAAGGGGTGAAGCACATAACCTGTCCATGCCCCTCCCACAAATGGTTTTCTGTAATTGATTTAGAGTAAGGATTATAGTTCACCCTGTGTGTGAGTTTATTTTGTAAGAAAATAGGGTTCATTTGAGTTTTAGTAGGAAAAACTTATGTAGGATTGCATCAGCTGCCACACTAAAATGTCATTTGTGGTCTTCTGGAGAGCTCATATATTCATTTATGGTTTGCTTGTTTGTTTTTTCTACTGTAGAACTTACAAATTGAAAAGTTCTTAAAACCTGAAGACCAAGGAGAGGCTAGCATCCAAGAAAACTGAGTTTTACAGATATACCACTGAGTTCCCCAAATTTTACCCTTTCTCAGCCCTGCTCTTCAAATATTATTCACACAGAGTAGTCCAAATCACTTTGGACTGATGCTATCTTTCTGTGTATTTTCATCTTTTTCATTATCTTCTCCCAGTCTTTAGATATTGACTGTCACATGTCCTCTGTTAATAACTTTTGTATTTTAAGAGCCACAGAAGTCCCTTCCACACATTTTGAGTTGGATGGGAAGATTGACTATTCACAAGAGTTAGAATAGACAGAAATTATAGTTCAAATTTGGCACAGAAATGAAGACAGCAAGTTTCCAATATGTCCAACATGCAGCCTCAGTGGTCCAAGCAAGAGTTTAAAATTACTCTTGTCCATGCATTCAATTTACTTGAATAAAAAAAACTTCTCCACTATATGCCAAGAGATTTTAGATTTTACAGCCTCTGTTCTTTACCCATTTGATTCTCATGTTGAAGCAAAGAAAGAAAATCCTGACAAACCACCAAACTCTCTTTTTCCATAAAATCTGCAATTACACATTTTTCTTAAGTTAATGTCACCAAAAATGACCCATCACATACAACTCTAAAGTCTTTGAAAAGGAAAATCTTCACAAACCATTTGACTGGCCTGGCACAAGTGGCTCCTACCACACTTTCCATTGCAGAAAACAGACACTGCTTTTTCTTCCTATAAGCTTAGGATAGGATTTAATTTTTCCCTTAAAAATAAAATAAATTGGTCTTAACTAGGAATGAGAGCAAAACAAAATTTCTGAATTAAGCTGTAGATTGGATTGGATTTCACCATCCTCTTGTCCCCAAGTGGTGTTCTGGTGCCCTAATGCATTATTATTATTATTATTTATTTTTTTTTATTGCACAGTTCTATTTCAGAGTGTCAGTGATAACACAATGGCTCCATGGCAGCCTTTTGATTCATCCTGCTTTTTTGGGAGCACTCCAATTCTACCTCTTGAATGATCCACAGAAAACCAAGCAGCTGAGTGAGTGATCAGGGATCCAGTGCTTTGGGGTGCTTCTGGGCCACCACCAGCAGTCTAGATAATCTGTGTGTAACAGGACCCAAAACACAAATAGAACATACCTCAATTCAGAATATCCACAGCAAAATGTCTAGCTCCAGGATAAAATTGCAGTATTAAGAACAGCATCATTGAATCAGGCCCAAAGAAAGCATAGAAACAGATACTATAGAACAGAAAAGAAATGTGGACTGAAATACAAAATATTGGCATGTGGCAAATCATTTCCAATTTTATTAAATTAAATGCCACCAACCAAACTGTATATAGATTTTGAGGTTGTTGTTTACACAAAATATCCCATTTTTAAGCATTTAGCATTGAAGAATGTGAATGAGTAAAACCCATATAGAACAGAGGATGCTGACAGATTTTAAGCCACTGTGTTAATTGGAGTTTTTCCAGTGGAGTCAGGTGACTCCATTTCAACATTTATCTCATTGGGCCATTTAAAACCAAAAGCTTCCATGGCTGTTTAACAAACTTGCATTTTAACACAGCTAGATGCAAGAGGATGTCTGCAGGAGCCACAATTATACACTTTATTCACAGAATGAATGTCTTTTCAAGGCATGGATCTGTTTATGTAACACTTCTGGGTCTTATCATTACTCACAAAATGATGCTTTGCTGAGATATTTAATTTCATTTTGATGTTCATACAATGAAGACAACTGATTAGGATCAATGGTGGGGTATCTTGTGGGTTTAGCAGATTACTGCATTTAATTTTGATGGCAACTTTTCAAATGAAACACAAATTGAAATAAAACCACAAGAATGATGCCACAATTTGAAATATACCCTTCCATCACAGATTTCATCATTGAGAAGAGAGACTGGAGAACTTAATCCAAGTTCATAAGTGTCCCTATGCTTGAGACCTCAAATCTGACAGTCAAGAAACTGAGAAAAGAACTCACAAATTTTGTTATGGGAGTTTGCTTTTGTCACACCTCTGTTCTGTTTCAGGTTATTTCCCTGCAGTGTAGCCTGAAGAACACAACGTCTGCTGTTTTTTCTGCAGCTTCAATTCAAAATTCAGAACCTTAGTTTAGTATCCACCTTTATGAGTCAGCCACAAAATGTCAGTTTGGGGAAAAAAAAAAAAAAAAAGGATCAGGGTGATTAAGTGGCACTGAGAGCAACTTGAAGGTCTGAGGCAAGATTTTCCAGTTTCTCTGATATGATACTTGAACCAGCAAGTAAAGGTATCTTTTTAGTAGACTCTTGAAAAAAAAAGTCTATTGTAGGTTTCTGGAAACAACTTCTAGGCAGACTGAAAGTAGCTGGAATCATCCATTTTTGCATGGAAGACAGCACAGACTTCTTGGAAAGCAGATATTATGTCATGTGGAGATTTCTGAAAAGTATTTTTCTAGATGCCAAATATTTTTTTACTCCTTTTAAATTAAATCAAGGAACTTTTTTTTTTTAACAAAGCATGAAGTTATTATTTTTGAATATAGGCAAAAAAATACTTCAAATGTATTTTTGTATTTTTCTGATTAGAGCATTTTTGGAATATATTTGCACATATTTTTTTACAATATGAAATCAGTTATTTTCCAAATATTTTAATAAATCTTTGACAATTAGTATATGCTAATTTGACATTTGAAATAATGAACTGTCTTCTAAGTCTGTTGTTAATCCATTATCAGAGTTGGAGGGTCAGGTCATATAGCTAATTGTGAATCTCCACTTCCTAGAGATTTATAAAATTTCACAGATACAGCTAATCACCTATGTATCATGCATATGATGTATAAATATAAGTTTAGAATTTTTCAGTTAATTATAAAAATGCATTTCACATCTGAATTCCCTCTTTAACACATACCACACCTTGACAAAAATGAATATAGTGCCAAAAATTGATTGGTTTTGTAGGTGCACAGAAGAGAGAAAGGAAAACACAACAGGGTTTAAAAAGATGCTTGAGATGTGAACAGTGATTCACAAGTTAGTTTTGTGTGGGAAACAAACTGTATCCACAAGTTAAATATGTGTCATAGATCACAGGTATTTGTTCTTTGCAAACATTCATGAAGACAGTAAAAAAGGAGAAAAAACCCCAAAATCTTCATCTACCTTTCCCCCCATGTTTTACCACTGCATTTTGTAGCATATAACATAGAAAATTACATTAGCAATTGAAAGAAAACTCTGTTTTTCTTGTGGATCTTTGTTTTGGCTTTGGTTGCAGTTTCTGTGTGATTTTTGTTTTTTGGTGGTGGTGGTGGTAGCTTTGGGGTTTGACTGTTCCTTTAACACCAATAACATTCCTACTATTGACTGCTTCAAACTATTTTACCATGAAAAAAAATAAAAGAAGGTTTGGTTATGCTGTAAAGGAAGAAAACCTGGAAGGCAGATGTTTGTTGTTTAAGTTTGCAATGTAAATAACTAATATTACTTATGTGCCATTGCTTAAGAAGCAGCTGTTCCTCCCACCTCCACCTTCACTGACTGGACAGTGCCTGTTTTCCACCCTCAGAACATTGTCAGCATAAGTTTCCTCTTTCTAGCAAATTGGAAAAAAAAGTTAATATACATTTAAAGGGACCACCTGCAAAATTTTAGTGCACAGAAATTGCTATCTGCATTGTTGCTCTTTAGGAAATTGCCTGTATTTCTTCCATTTTGCCTGATAAATGTAAATCCCACACTATAAGATATTTACATTGTCTTTTTTAGGGTTTTTTTTTCTCCCTATGGATTCCAAGGCTTGTTTACACAGGGAAATTAACATGGAGCAAGCTACAGAAGAATGGTTAAGCAGGCTTCTTTATTAATATATCACTCTTTTGATACAGGAAGATTTACCAATATCTTACTGTATCCAGTGAATTGCTGCTAGCTCTTAGCCTTCTGTGAATCTTGTTTTTGTAGAGCAGTCCCAAACCTATGCTACTGTTAAATATAAAAAATAGGTTGTTTCATTATCCACTAATATATGGCCATTTTTTGTTGCCATGAAGTTCATGAGCTGTGTAAGCCCCCAACATAAAGAGTGTTTAGTCTCTATATAAACCTTTAAAAGGCTTCTTAGTTAAGATATAAGATTTTTCTTACCTTAAAATTCTAATCACATGACATGAGTCCTTCAGCTTGAGTTGAAAAATGGGTTGAATAGAAGTTGTGAATCTTTGTGTCCTTCATTGTTTGGTATACCATTACTCTGCCCATTCTTAGTCATCATCTAGCAAAGACACTCAACATTTTCTGTTTCACTGCATCTTGAATATTTGTCCTTGCCTTTACTCTTTAATGTATAAACTGCACTTCTTTTACCTCAGTGCCAGTATTGAATCTGATTGAATACACCTCTGCAAATAAGTATCCAAATATTGTGTCTTAAATTTTCCTGTCATGAATTTTTCTGTCTTTAAGTTTATATGCATTTAGCAAGTTAGTGAACTCAGCTTTATACCTCACAAATCCAAACAGGTTTTAGTTTTAGTTTAGTGTTTTAGTTTAAAAATTAAATTAATGCATATAAGGTTTTTCTACAAAGAAAAGGCAGGAAAACAAACTGGTTTGATTGTTTGTAGTTAAAGTAATATGAAAAGTTCTTATCAGAAGAGTTTGGTATTTTATTGCATTATCTATATGATCAGTAGTGAAGTAAATAATTTACTGTTATTACAATAGTAATTGACACTGCTAAACATATTCCAAAACAAACAAAAATGTTTTTTCCATGGTGACAGAATTTTGTAAATGACTAAGGAGAATTTTATGTGCATTTATATAAAACCTTTTTAAGGACATTCCAAATAATCTAAATGGCTACATTTCTAAATTATAGACATCATTGGTTCATGTTTAAAAACAAATGTTTGAATATTGATGCCTGGAAAGGCTGACCTGGAACAGAGGCGAGACAGAGGTAAAGGAATAAAATAGGTATTTATTTAAAGGATACACCTTGGGAAATGCAAATCCCAGCTGGGAGCTACACCCAAATCAAATCCCAGATGGATCCTGGTCATGAATATAAATGCTTAGATGTCTATGTGGGGAAAGGAATATTAAACATGACACAAATCCTGCAGTGCTATCATCCATCATGGCATTAACAGGCAAAGTATTTGAAACACCAGAATCCCAATTCTAAAATATATTTAGGCACTGTTGTGGCTTTGACCTTTAAAATTGGATCCCCGATTTTCAAAGGCATTTAAGTTACATGAAATTCAGGATTTTAAATGAAATTCAGGGGTTTTTTCTTCAAAAAATGGATTTAAACATTTTTATATAGTTTTTACAAAAATACATAGCTAGTGAGAAGTGGGGTGGACTGTAATATTCTTTTCTGTGGATTTTTGGAGCAGGTAATACATGTCCTAGCTTCCTAGCCTACTATCCTATAAAGATGTGGACAGTTAGAAGTTAGAACCACTTTTTACCTCGGTTATAAAACTGGACTATAAAAAAATCTAATTCATTCTAAGTGCAATTAAACCTTATTATTAACACTGATTATCCCTTTAAGTGTATGAGCAAAGTCACTCTGTAAGGGATTTTTAGATTAATTTGGAGTAGAAGAGTAAAAATGTTTTAACAAATTTTGTAAACTGAAGAGATGCCACAATTATTAAAGCAGAGTTTCGATACCTGCTCTGGAAATCAGGAGGAGGTTTATAACAATTTGAATTTTAATAGAAGTCCTGGGACCTAAAGATGCTTCTGCTGAAGCTTGAGCAGGGTACATGACAGACTGCATGGCAGAGCAGGGAACAGGCATCTCACAGAAATGCCTCCATTTGCTGCTATGGAGACAAACTAGAAGCTAGGACTGCTTCTTTGCTTAAAAAGCAAACAAGGAACAGTTCAGAAGCATTTGATTAATTAAAATATAAAGTCTACTTATGTTTCCTATAGGTCTGATTTCCATGGTATGAAGTGTATGTCGACAACACATAAATACAGAAAGTTAGAAGCTAGACTGCAAGGTACAGCTAAAATTTCCCTTATCAATCAAGAGAAGGGAGAGTTCTCCTTTTTACTTATAGAATCACAGAATCATTAGGCTGAAAAAGACCTTTAAGACCATCATCCAACCACAAACTCCAGAACTAAATCAAGTCCCTGAGTGCCATATCTACACAGATTTTAAACAACCCCCATGGGTGATGATTCAACCACTCCCCTGGGCAGACTTTTAATGTAGAAGGTTTCCCTTTATCCAACATAAACATCCCCTGGCAGAACTTGAGGCCAAGGGAGATGAGGAAAATCCCACCTGGCTCCACTGACTTCTCAGGGAGTTTAGAGAGAGATGGGATCCCTCCTGAGCTTTCTTTTCTCCAGGTTAAGCACCCTGAGTTCCCTCAGCTGCTCTTCATCAGACTCACACTCCAGACCCTCACCCAGCTCCTTTGACTTGATGCCTTTTAGCTCTTTATCCTCACAAAACCCAAATATCTGAGTACAAGGCAAGTTTCCAGTGAATGAATGAAGTGTAAACCAGGTGCAGTGTGCTCCAGTCCTCCACGGGGAAGTGAGCCAAAAGCAGCAGTTTTAATCTTTTTAGAAAATATCTTCAGTAGTTCTGAATGTACAAAAAGTCAGAAAAGGGCAGTAAAGGGGCATCTCTGTCTGTACCTTCTCACCTTCATCAGAGATGAAAAAAATTGCAGAGCAAAAGTTACTTTAGGGCTGTGTTTGAGTTGCATGCTAAAATTATGAGATAATTCTTTACACAGGGCAAACGATCAGAAAATGTTACTCATCAAGAATACAGGGTAATGGAGTTGCAAGTGAGGTCAGTACCTGGTACTCAGAATACAAATTTTCTGAAGAAATTGCAGATAGTTCATATGCAAATGCTTTGAATTTGCAAGCACAAACTGTTCTTTCAATTAATTACCTCATACTTTATGCTCTGCCAAATTGCCAATTGGAATAGTCAAAAAATTCTAATCCCAAACTGTAGAGAACAGTGACATTCAGAACAGTAGATTAACGCTGAGTATTTTACCAACTGAAGGCTGCATCCAGTTGGGGTTGAAGGAGTAATGAGTCAGAAGATTTGGGTTATCCATTTTGGTACCAATTTTTTTGGTTTTGTTTAATTTTTAGCTTGCATTGATTCTATCCCATAAACCAGAGTAATTTTGATGGAGGTATTGGAGGTAACGTGAAAGGAACTCATGTTCCATTTTTGGGACTCCAGCTTTTCTCATCAGCCTGTGGCACTTAGCACACATTTTGCAAAGATGCTGAGGACCCTTGATTTCCCATGGTTTCAGTGAAAGCACCAAGTTTTTGCATTTCTCTTGCGCCTTTTTCAGGCCAACAAGAAGCTGAGCATGTACTCTTACATCTCACTAGAGCAGAACTGAAGATACATTGCACGATTTGAAACTGGACTCTAAAAAGTGAACAGTCACAGAACTTCTGGGCAATCTCATTCCTTTATTAAACTGAAAAACACTTACTGATCTCAGTATTCGTTTGTCTGCTGATTCCTGGATTTAGGTTTTATTAAAAATAAGGAAAATGCTACAGCAGGTTTGAAATGTTAAAAAATAAATGTGCTTTTTTGATTCACAAGAAACAGTCCTTTTGTTATGCAGAGTGCTGTAGTGCTTGACAAGAATTTGGTCTATGAGCACTCTGTAAGCATCAATTTCAATCCATTTATGCTCATTCTTGTACAGAGACTTACAATCCCATCAAAACACAACCCAACCACTTCAGCTGCAAAATTCCATCCAAGTTAGCAAAGCCAGGTGTATCTGCACTTGTGGGCCAGTGAGGTCTGATGCAATGCCCAGTGAAAACACTGAGGTGACCAGAATACCTGGAATGCAAAATTACTCAAAATACAATATAGAAGGAGAAAAAAAGGATATTTTTCTTTCCAAGTCTCAGAAAAAAAAACACTAGATGAGATATTCCTGGTGCTGTGAAAAGGTTTGGAGAAATTTCTCCCTAACCCACACCACTGAATCACCCTTATGTCAGGCTCCATCTGTGGAATTCTTACTCATGTAAATAATATAGGGCTTCATGTTTTCCCCCAGTGATTTTTGAACTTTTTCATTTCACTTGAAAAAGAAGAGAAAAAGGTAATCTCAGGTGCCTGATTTTGCCACTTCTAGCAGTGTGGAAAGGGGCAGAAATAGAGGGAGAGTATTTTTTAATTGGAAGAATATGTAAGGTTGTGAAATGACATGAATTTGAGACTTTATCAGTAAAATTAAATGTGTAGTATTGAACATGTGTGAAGTCATGCTTCCCATAAGAACATTGGATATCCAAGAGATTTGTCAATTTTATGGTACTTTAACTGCCATAAATGAGACCATAATTAAAACCTTATATTGAAAATTATCTGTTTCTAAATCAATACATGTTGGAATAAAGGATCAGTTTCTTTAAAAAATTTCTCATATCTGAAGCAAAACATCTTGTCTGCTCATTTGTGCAGACAGATACAAACCACAGAAGGTAGTAACTGATGCCATAAAATCAAGTAGGGAAAAAACAGTTACTGAAATTGAGAAAAAAATTATTTGTATTGCATTCATTTCATGTTCATGCTATCAAAAATCTGAACAATCAGACACAAGAGTGAGAGACATTATGTAGTTTTAGATGTGTGTAGTCTTGAGTGTGAGGCATTTCGGCATGTCCTCTGATAGAAATAAAGGTAATAAGTCAGCATATCTGTTTCTCTTGGTGAAGGGCTATTTAAAAAAAAACCTATGTTATGTATGGCAAAACAAATTAGGTTCTTTGCCTAGCATATGGATTTAGGTTCCCACTTAATTTAATTCTGATGAATGTTTAAATTCCTGTTAATTTTCACAACCAAAAACCTGCCTTCTATAATATATATCAAATAAAACCTGTCCATCTCCTCACAGCCTCTACAATTCATCATTGAGGAATGAAGAGTTAAATCATACAATTAGATTAATTTTATTATATAAGAAAAGATGAAAGACTGCAAAATAGGTTACTGGGAAACTGATGATTTAAAAAAAGAAATTAGTCTATGTTAAATAAAAAGTACGAGACCTTAAAGAGAAAATGTCAAACACTGAAATAAAAATTGTCAGTGATGACTAGGAAGGCTATCACATAAGTACATTAATAAGATATGTAACTGAAAATAAAAATGGATGAGATTAAATAATAGAAAGTGAATTAATGAGAGGGAAATCTGCTACAGTTCCCAAAGGTAGAGCTGGAAGCTAAAGAAATATCTAGTTATTTTAAGTATCAGAGAACAGGCAGTGGAATCACTAAGGGTGTGATGAGAGTGTGGAAGTTTTGGAGAATTTGAATATTAGTTGATTAAATTTCATGTCATATAAGAGAGCTGTTTCAGGCACGTGCTATTAATATGAAAAAAAGTTTTTTGGTGATGGGACTATTTAATGTTCTGCTTTATATTTCTTATCTGCTGGGGTTTTGTTGTTACTCATATTACTGCCACCAAATTAATGATCTGTAGAAAGATCAAACAGTGCAATGGAAATTATGACCCAAGCTGTTAAGAGCAGAAAAACAAACTTTCCCAGATAGCAAACATCATTAAAAGATTTTTAGAAATGGATAGAGGGAAGAAGTGAACCTGAACAGGTATTCCACTTCTGCACACTACAGAAACACCAGAAATAAAATTATTAAGGATATGTCCAAAAAGTGTGGTGCTGAAAAAGAGAAGCCATCATTAAAATTATTTTTCTGTCTTTTGTAAGGAAGTTTTAAATTTTAATAACGTCAAAAATGCTGTGACTTTATTTAAAATATCCTATCAATCATAATCTATCTCATAAGATACCCTCCTGCTTTTCATACATCACTCCTCACCCTCACCAATGTTTCCCACCCTTGTGATAAAGTTTATTGTCACCTGAGTTGTGGCAATTCAAAGCATTTATGGAAATATGCTGTGGATGCACTCAGTTAAAATTTTCAGGTTAAATAACAAACTGGAAAAGCCTGAAAGATTTTTTCCTAACCCAGGCAACTCCATGTGCAGGAGTGTTGGCACAACCAGATCTGCAGCATGGGGTCAGGACCAACTGGGTGGAAACAAAAGTCTCTAAAACTGGCTTTCTGGTTTAAAAGGAAGAATCCTATCAGAGTCTGCAGGTAGGAAGGCTGCATTGAACAGAGATGTTGAAAAAGCACTATGATACTCATACTCTAATACAATCTCTAAGTGGGCCAGCATAACTCACTCAACTGATATAAAAAAAGAATCTCTGGCATGTCACAGAAATACTCATGAATAAAAGAAAAAAATCTTTTATAATGTTAACAGTGAACATCTAGTATGGCTCTTAAAATCCTGTTTTTATGCATAGAATTGGACAAACAAGAGAAAGGATGACCTTCAGTTCTTACCTTTTATTTGCCTTGAACGTCATTCAGAGAACAAAGATAATAGACTTTTTCACCTTGTCTCCTTCTTTTTGCAAGAAAGGACATCTGCAACATATTTATAGAAAAAAAATGATGCACTGCTTAATGAAAAAAACTCTAGACATATGTGCATGGTAGATAAAATAATTTGTGGGCTGGAGTTACAATGGAAAAGTTAACTCAGCCCTGCAGAAAGGATGGTTTGTTGTTTGCTATGCCCCTGTCCTGGTGCTGGCCAGGACAGGGTTAATTTTTGCAGTAGCCAGCAGGGCCCGTGGCCAGCACCCAGAGGTTATTTTGTACCACTTCATGTCATTTTCTGGGCATGGGGAAAGGCTCCTTCCCCGGCCAAGGCAGTGTGGGGGCAGTCAGGGGTTTTTAAGCATCCTGTGTTAGGAATCACTCACCTCTCTTGGACAATTTTGCTGTCTTTATTGTTGGTTACTTTTTATTTTCTTATCCTATTGCCATTTCCAGTAAATTGCTCTTATCTCAACCCATGATCTTTGCCCTCTGTGCTTCCAATTCTCCTCTCAGTGCCTGGCAGGGAAGGGAGTGAGGCAGGGGAGGGAGAGCTGTGCATATTTTGGAGTGATTTCAACGGGAACACTAAATTCAGGAGTGCCATTCCTAAACCAGGACAGCCCTATTTGGTGCCCAGTGCAGGCCATGAGGGGTTGAGATAACAGCAGATCTGCCCAGAGCAGGCTGGAAACAGGTTTGCTCCAAGCATTGGCTGTGTCAGCTCTGGTGCCCCTGGTCACAATGTCACTTGGTCTGTCCATGTGGCTGTGGCACCCAGCCCTGGGTGAGCCACGTGCCCACCATGGAGCTCTTTTCCAAAGCAGGCAGAGGGATCAGGATTGCTTTGCTGTGCTGTAGAACACCAGTTTATGACACGGTGGCATCAAGGGCCATGAAGGTGTTTGGGATGTGTGTGCAGTGCTGCTCTCCTACCCTCCCCTTTGTGAGCCCATTAATAATCACATCCAGTCTGTGCAGGGAGCAGGGGAGGATGGTTTTCCCCAGCCTTTTATTCCCTTTTCCTCTTTCAGGCCTATTACCACAGCTTTTGAGACTTGAATTCCCTTTGGACGTTAAGGAAAGCATATTCTTGTTGCTATGTATTCCAGGTCTCCTCAGTGGGGTCCTCATCATGTTTAGGGTCATGAAAGAGATTTTTAGGGAGATCTGCCCCAAGAGTAGATAGATATTTGTGGCATGAAATGTGGAAATAGGTCATCTCCTGAAGGATTATTCTGCTCCAGTGGTCTGGAAGTTCACCCCTGAACAACTACAGGACCCTGATAAAGTGGCAGAATATTTGAAATAAAAATGCTGTGGCAGTTCCATACAGGCATGGAGAACACCATTCCTAAACCATGACAGACTGGGTTTTTTGGTCCACTCCTTCACATATATATGTGATATATATGTACATGTTAAAGAGTTCTTCATGTACATGCAAAGAAAAGTATGAATTGCTTGAACTTTACTGATCTGGGAAGGTGTTAAAGGTTTCCCTACTGCCTCTAAAACTTTCAACAGCCTTTGACCAGCTAAAGCACCTTGACCTCTCTCTCCTGACATTTTATTATCTCTTTATTTCTCCTGGCATAAGTGTTTACTCATCCACACTGTGAACCAAAGTGGGGAGCTGATCTTGCTGACAGGTGTCCTGCAGAGAAAATAATAGGTTTGAGTTGGCTGAACTCCTCAGCTGCACAACTAGCTGCCCCAGCACACTGAAAGAGAATGAGAGGAATTAGCAGCTGAAGGTGGAGCCTAATTCAGCCTAATTAAACCAGCACTGGTCTTGAAAAGTATGTACATCCCAGAGCAGGCTCAGGCTTCCTGAATGTTGATTAAATGTTCAACAATAGCACAGTGCTGCTGCTTACTTTGCTAATTTTTTTGGAGATTGCTTCATTCCCATATACATCTTTCAACACAATTTTTAGGTTTACACTGTTAAGGTGTGTGCCATAGGATTATTATATTTGCCTTAATTAAATTAATAGTTTGGATCTTAATGTTTTAACAGGCATATTGTTTCTACTACTCCACGTTTTAAACACATCTGGGTTGCTTTCAGGGTTGTTTTTTTTTCTGTGCAGCTGTTCAGTAAATTGAGAAAGCGAAACTAAAAGGAGTGTATTAACCAGGCACCCAGAGCCTGTGTGTTCCTTTGATGACATGTGGAACTGATAACTGGACTGAGAACAAAGCTTGGAATGCCTCAGGATGCAGTAAGATGAGCCAAGAAAGTGAAATATATATTCCTTGGAAAAAAAATTGTCTTGACAAGAATACACAGTGTCATGATTTGACCAAAGGAAGCTGACATTTGCAGGCATTTAAGAAGAAAACATAAGAATTATTTTCCCTGATAGTGCTGGCACTTGTGACACTTGCATGAGACTTCATGTATTTCACAGTGTGTAATGCCTTGACTCAGAGTTACATTTCTTAACCTTTTCCCTCAAAACTCAAAGGCAAGATGCAATAAATCTTTCAGAGCACTTCTCGAAACCATGAGATGTGTGGTGTGTGTGCCTAAACCAAGAAGCACAGCTTCACTAATCAGGGGAAGCAAGTAATGGTGGTACCTATTAAGTGCTGAATAATGGGACACATTCTTCCTTCACTGACCCCTTACTTGTCTTTAAGAAATCCCCCTAAAAGGAAGCTTAAATGTCCAGCTGTTAATCTTTATGTCTTTAAGTATGTTTATTGAAAATAATAATGTGCTTTTGTGTAATTTTGTAACAGGCATTTTTTATAAAACCTACCAGCACTGCAACTCTATGTAAAGTTAAAATGAATATTGTCATTTTATGTCATAATACTTACTCAATTAACAAGGGGAAAGATTAGCTGCTGTAACATTGGATCCCATACAAACCTTAGGTTATACAGATAATTAGAGGCTGACAGGACTCTACCACAAGATCCTTCAGGGCACAAATAAGAACATCTCTACTTGGCTCCTGCTCCAAACTACCCCTTGCTCCCTCCCCACTGACTGCTCCAAGAAGTTAGGGAGATTTATTCTCTGCTATAATTAGCTGCTGTGTATTCCTGCTCAGTACCAATGCAGAGATGTCCATCAACATCAGTCAAATTTCAACTCCATCTTCAGCTAGTACAGTGCAATTTGTGACAATATCTCACATTTAGAATTCTGCTATATCGCCTGCTCGGTAGAAAAAAAGAGATTCATAGCCTCAATTCATAATTCCCATTTAAAATTTAATTTTTATATTTAATATGTAAATCTGTTACCCATAAATAATTCCAGAATGTTGGCAGAATAATTTTTCACACTGCTCTCCTGTATGTGGTGTGACTCTTGGAGCAGTCCTGTGCAGGGCCAGGAGCTGGACATCAAAAATCCTTAGGGGTCCCTTCAAACCCAGGGTGTTCTATGCTTCTGTGATTTTAACTTAATCTTCAAAGGAAAATAGAGATATAAAATATGTTCATAACTGGTCTTGGAGGGTAAAATCTGTTTGAATACCCACAGTATCCATACATAAAAGTCGATTACTATTATTTCAAACAACCTGGAAAAATACAAAATTGGTCACAATGCAATTGAAACTAAAGGGAAAATATTTAGGTGGTATTCTTGAAACCAAAATAACTTTTTTGGAAAATTAAAAAAACTTTCTTGTTGCACCTGAACATCAGACAAAAAAAACCCAACAGACAGAAATGGATTAAAGTGTAGTCTAAAACGTTTCACATAAAGCAAAACCAATCAGTGCAACTATCAAAATCTGAAAAGGAAATCTTTGGAACTCTTGGAAAACCAGGTGAGACAAGAAACCAGTATTGAACACTGGCTGTCAAACAAAGAACACAGAGTCTGTGTTTAGCAGAATATCCTGGATTCCAGGAGGAACCTTTTTAGTTGTAAGGCTTGGGCAGGAAGAAGTGAGCCCATCCTAGCAAGGACAGTTTTGAAATCCTATTTCCTATTTCCACAGCCATTCCCCCAGCTCAGCACCATCCTGCCAAACAGACCCTTGCTCTTCTCCACTGGTTACCCACCACATTACTCAAGCTACTGCTTATGAAATCATCTAAACTTCATCAGGGAACTCAGTTTGGCCTGAAAATAATCCTGTGAAAAAATAACTCCACAGGACAGGAATGACCTGTTGACATCATGGCAAGAACAGCCCAACCTGACACTCCCACTGAGAGAAACAGATGTAACAATGTTGTGATAAATGAGGAAATAATTGCTGACTGCTCTTTTCAGATACTTCTCCACAAACAGCTTCTATACAAAGCCAACAGAAAGAGCCATTTTATTTAATTTTCTTGCAAGAGATCTCATTTATTGGACTAAAAATGCAGTGTTTACTTACACCTTGTGTTCTAAAAGAGGAAATACAGGGTTTGTGCCAATATTGTATGTTTCCTGCTTTTTTTAAAGGAAAAACTAATGCCAATTTTTTTGCATTTGGCTTTGGCCTTTCAAGCCTGTAATAAGCTGGGTTGGCACAAACCAGAAAGTTGAAATGGATGAACACTTTCTTCTGGGCTAAATCTGAATGCTAATAGAAAGAAAACATGTTAATTTTGGTAGAAAAAACCCCACACATAATAGCTCTTCAACCCTGGGGGAAAACAGGGTGAAAATACAACATAAATTATTCAACTTTGAAGGCTGATTCTCAGACTCTGTAGAAACTTGTCTTTTAACCTACCTTGTGGCAAAGAATGTCTGAGGAGCAAGTGCAAGTGAAAAAGATCAATAAGCTCCACACATTCTCTGGACAGAAAGCAGAAAAGTTTGTATTTACCTGAAATGGGTCTGTCATTCATAAAGATGGAGTTCAAAATTTCCTGTCACTGAACCTTTCTTCCTGTCTGCCCCAGGTCATTCAAATATTTTGTTTTCACACAGTGTTTGAGTATCAGGGGCAGGGGGAGAAAAAGAAATTAGGTACATTTTTGTTATATTTATGCTTTCTTATGCATTCTTAATTTTTTTTTTTTTTTGATAATACTTCAACTTATGTGGAAATAATACTGAAACAGATGATAAAAGCAAAAGCCTGAGAGGGAATCAAATAACTAGGCTACAGACATTGTATGGGGAGAAACTGAGGAACTCAGGCAACAATCCTTACCCATCTTTCTGGACAATGAGGAATTATAAAGAACATTTTTATTCCACTTCCATCCTATCAAAGATTTTCATATATACTAAGCTGATCATGTGTTAATTCAAAGAACTACCTAGATTTACCATTATTCAGTACCTTACATTGCAGTGATAACTAAAACTCCAATGTTGAAAAGATTGTCCTTTTTCCAACCAACATTCCTTCTTCTCTAAACATGTAAGTACATACTTATTTGAGTTTACAGATTTATGCATTCTGAAGTTATGTGAATGTATTTCCATAAAACCAAGCTATCAGCTAAGAAAAAGAGTTTAAAACTGCCTAAGCAGCGTACTCAGGCAGAAGAAGAAATAAACAAACAAAAAATATTCAATTAATGGCAGCACTTGAGAGCCCAGCCCATGTCTCACAAGGCTGGGGATAAGAGCACAAATCTTACATCTCAAATTTCTGAGGATTTTGTCATCCTTTATGCAAAGGATAAGACAAACAAGATATGACAACCCTGCTCATACTTAGCCTGAAGCACTACTGCTGCCAAACAGGTACTACCTAAAACAGAGGTTTATACAGCAGGGCTGCCTACCAGAGCAGAGACCAAAAACACATTTTATGCCAAGTGCTCTGCAGTATCATGCTATGTATTTATTTTCCCAGGCCCACATTCGTTTATAAATATGTATTTATAACTACCCAGTTATGGCTGGTCACTTGTCACATTGCTGTTGTGGAGGCAGAGATCTCTCTTCCAATGAAGAAATTCTCACACCAGACCGATCCTCAAATCTCAAAATTCAGTCTCTTTACCAGCTCATGCAGCTAAACAGTGCACCAGAACACCAGTGAAAACTAGGAATGTACAAAAAGTTAGTTAAGCACTTTGAAACAAGCAGCTCTGTATGATGCCCTGTATCATTGCTAACATGCATCCTTCCCCCATGGAAAAAAAAGACAGCAGAAAACTGATATGTTTGTTAACAGCCCAACAAAAAGTGGGTTGGAGGCCCACTGTCCTGCACCAGACTCAGCTCCAAACCTGCCCATTTCAGCATTCTGAAAAGGTGGGACCTGGGTCAGAACGCTGCTCTTTGAGGTGGTTATCACCAAGTAACTGAGCTGCTAAAAGATTAGAGTGAAAATAATAGCTATTTGTATTTTGGTAAGTGTATTAATTATCAAGCAAAGAAATAATAGCTGAGAAAACAATCTTTTTCTCAGCAGTTACTGTACACTGGTTTGGGAGTGAGTGGGGAATACAGGCAGCTCTCTGTATGATCATACCCCCTTTAAGTCACACAAATACAAGGGGATGCATGCCAGTAACCACAGAGGAGATGCATCTCTGCACTGCATTTGGGACAGCACTGAGATTACCAAAGGAAATTGCAACTACAATAATTCACAGGAGCTATCTGTAATCTCTCATAAAGCAGGCTACATCCTGGGCACACAGGGTGCAAAATCTCACCTACTGGTTCTGGAAAACAGGCTCATCCTCCCTTGTCCCACAAGGACAGCAATTCTGCCTCATTTCCCTGTGCTGGTGCTTGTCAGTACTGCTCATTCTGCCCCTGTTTGTGCAGCTGAGCTGCCCCAGTGCCTCCCACCACACCTCCACGTAGATGTTTGACGTAGGAGCATAACGAGCGGATTTCCATCAAAAGGGAGCTGCCCAGCAGAGGAGCAGCCTTGTGCAGAGCAAAGCACACACCTGCCGTCATCACAGAGCTCTGGGGCTCTGCTCTCATGGTTACCATGATATCATCACATCCCTCTGAGTGCCTGCTGCCTTCTGCCTCGCCACCAGTGTCAATTATTCATGCCTGCTCATCGTAGCAGCGCTTCACCCAGAAACGCCTTTTCTTTCTCACCATGCATCTTAAATAATAATAATAAAAAAAACCTCTCTCATCATTTCCAGCACAAAAGAACATGTGTGAAAAAGATGTGTTTGCAGATGTCCTAAAGAATTTGCCTCTCCTGGATTCACTGGTCTGCTAATTACCCACAACAAGTGTAGTGGGTATTTATCACTGGAGGAGAGATAAGCAAGGCAGGTGGGAAATGTTTATACAGGCCAGATAACTGAATGCTTCCTGTGCCAAAACAAACAGGTGCAGGTTTTATTGATGCAACAAACAAGGAAACAAAACCAAACAAATACACAGTTGATGGGGAATATTTCTGTTCCACAAAAACAGTACCTACAAAGTAAAACAAAAGATGTTCTGTCTCCTGGTGGCCAACACTTTCAAAGTTAAGATTTCTCCTCCTGAATTTCAACATGAAGAATTACATCCAGGGGATTTTAACAACATTGTCCCAGAACAATTGTTCCAGAATACCTGAAGGAAATCAACTGATATATATTTAGAACCTCCCTTTTCTTGGTGGTCTGGCATCTGACAGCAGCCTGAGATGCCTGCCAGTGGTACAGCCAGTGAAAAGCCACTTTGGCAGCATCTTCCCACTCATCCAATGGATAGAATACACTGGATTCGTGGATTATGTACACCAAACTAAATCACTGATGGAGATGCAACCAGGGAGCTTTTTTTGTGTGAAGTGAATAATTTCTATTGTGCCCATGTAACCAGTGTGGTTCACATGAGAGAGAAACATTAGGTGTGTGTAGAGTAGAACCAAACCAGAAGATGCACACCAGCTTCTAGTGGTGCTCAGTCTGCAAAACCAGCATAGAGCTCATCTGGAGCATATTCAGCACCCTCAAAAGCATACACCATGAACTCCAGATCATCAGCACCTATTGTTTTACTCAATAAACTAATTTTATTAAGTAATAACTCTTACTAACTCCACTGAGAAACTCTAACCTCAATTTTTACTATCTGTTTTGAACCATATTAATTCTCTTTTCACTGCTTTCAAACAACTAAGACAGCAACTTACCTTCCTGCTAAACTGTTTGTTTTATATATGTAAATGTAAAATATTAGTTTGTTAAGCTTCGTTTTTAAGGACAAAATGCAGCTAAGAGAAATTAAATCAATGATGGTTGCATGGTAAATCATGCACACTAACAAAAAAGAGATGCAATAAACTCCACTTTTAAGACTGTACAAAGACCTGAGGTGATTTCTAAAAGAAGATGTTTGATATGTCTCATCAGAGCAGAAACAGGCTGCGAAGGTGCCTGTAAAAATCATTGCCTAACATTCTATGTTCAAGCCTTATGCAGGTTTTTAAAAGTCTTGTAATCTTGAAAAAGGATGTATTTCAGCAATTCTTCAGGCTGAGAACCTGGGGTGGGTGGAGATGGGCAGCTGTTTCACACCTGGGTAACGATGAGATGTGACAGGGTGGGGTCAGTTCTGGGGAGCTGGAGGCTGTGCTATTTCCCTGTAAATCTCTGTCCAGGTGCATTTCCAGCCCAAAGACAGGCCATGAGATTACCCCACATACCCAGCCACAGGCCTGATGCTCCTGATGAGACCACTGGTAAATAATTAACGCAGGCAGCACAGTGGTTATTACTCACAGCATGTCTCCTGGGTGCTTCTTTTCCCTAGTCTGAGGAAACTGGGGCAACCTGCTGGCACTGCTGTGGAACTTTGGGCATCCCCTCAGCAAGGCTCTTCATAATGCTTGGCTCTGCAGAAAGTTAGATGGGGCAAGCAGCTGCCACTTAAGGTAGAGGGACATGCCAATGACCTTTGAATAGCAGAACACTTTTGAAAGCAGCCAGAGCTCCCTTGAGTATCTCTTTCTCAGAGGTATGTGGCTGTGGATGACATGGAGGGTAGCTGCTGCAGTGTGTTTTACCTCCCCAGCTGTCTGTGCACTCTCTTCTGCAGCCAATCCTTGAAATCATCACCTGCCCTGCACTGTGAAATGCTCTCTGCTTCCCATCTCCCTCCTGCCCAGCAATGTTTCCCAGGGACAGCAGGAAAGGGAACAGCAGAAAAACTGCTGCTTCCCTGAAGGAGAGCGGGTTCTGAGAGGATTTCCCGCTGAACTGGATCATCTGGCTGTGGAGCCCCACAGTAGAAGGAGCTGCTGCCCCTTTCAGGATGTGCTTGTGATGGGCAGCAGGGGTCAGAGCCCCCCAACTCCTCCCCCAGTGCAGCTTCTGATAAAACTTATTTTCTCTTGACACCACTGCCCATAGTGAAGGAGAGGAATGCATTCTGTAGAGAAACTGATATGTTCAGTGTAGCAGGTAATCACTGCATGGCCATCTTTTATTTGAAATATTGAACACTGTACACTTGATGGTCTCAGCTCTCAGTGAAAGTTGAGACTTTTGAGACTTTTCATTTAGATTTTTATCTCTCAATGTCTTCATATACTTGTAGTTGTCCTTTTTCCTTTTCACTGCTTCTTTATAGTTGTCATTTTTGCTAGAAATATCTGAAAATTTATCAGGAATTATTTGCTTTTTTTAAAATTCGATTCTTTTTAAAATTTGAGAAGTAGCACATCAATGGTTTTAGTAATCCTAATGACAACTATTTTTAAGAGCTTTGACATGCAAAGTTACTGGATTTTTTTTTTCAAGAAATCTTGCTTAAATCTGGGTCTTAGCCACCATACCCTATCACCTTGAACCATTTTCTAAGTTATTCTTAGAATTCTGTATTTTCTTCTCCCTTTTCTATGTAACTGTTGCCTGTAAACTAAATAATTTTTAAAACCATTCCCAGCTTCTCTTTCTTGTTACTGTCTCAGTAGTCCCTTTTAGTGACTGCTGCATGGCATCCTTTACTGTGCTAGTAACATATGTGGACTCAGTCTATTCAAATACTTACTGTAATTGTTCATTTCCCACATTCTTGAGCAGCAACCTAAAAACAAAAACGAGAATTCCATATTTCAGAGCACCTGAAAGCCTTGCAAGAGTTAGATTGTCAGCCCCTGAGTAGAACAGGAAATGATTACATTGAAATGAAAATCAGAATATTTTTACACAATATACTTTCTTCATGCCAGCCAGCTGCTTTTCTTGTCAGTACTGCTTAGAAAATGTTTAATTATGATACCTTTAATTTCTTTCCACCAAACAGAACACCTGTACTTCTGTGGATATTCCTTCAGGTTGCTGTCTAACACTACAGAAGGAATCCCTTTCTTGCCTTGTGACAACTAGTGACTATTACAGTGGTAATTGTTGAATGAAAAGACAATTAACAAATTAACTAAAGAATTATTGGGCATATGAGCATGTAGAATAATAATTTATAATTTCTTAGGAAATATTTTGCTGGAGTTAGTCCACAGAAAGTTTGGGGATATCTGAACAACTATTTAAAACAAAAGGCATCACTCATTTCTTAAACCACCAGGAAGAATCAGGTTGATCTTTCTATTGTGAAATAACTCAAAGTACTCTGCCTGGACATAGCTATGATCACTGAGCTTCCTAACCATGGGACAAACCTGGATAAAATCTGTAGGCATGCATTTCTAAAGGAGATAGTGCTAGCCTTCTAAATTCCTGAAGCCAATAAGATCAGAGCTTGGCAGCACTGAAAATTTCAGAGAAATAGAATTTAAATCATCAATTAGAAATCAAATAACCTAGTGATCATGCCCAGACTGTAATTTTTTTTTGTCCACACTATGAGTAGTTTAGTTCTCTACTTCATAGAAACTGAAGTATTCTTCTACCTCTATTTTTTAATTAAAGATAACTTCTAAATATCTCAGTTTTAAATATAAAAGATATAAAAATACTAACTTTTAAATATATCCACTTTCAAGTTATATCTTTGATTTCTTCTATAATCAATTCTTTGTGGAAGAATATTTCCAGCAGCAAACATTATCTGATGACAAACTAAAACACTTTAAAAAAATCGATTTATTTTTTGTCTTTGTGTCTTAAGTTTTCAAGAAGCTCTGCATATATCTTTTGAAGAGATGGAAGGGAAGAATATATTTGGGGTTTTACTTTCTTCAAAAATATGTAGACACTGAATTTTTAACCACCATCTACAGCAGGAAAGTCTCAATTGCTAGGAAAAATCGTGTTCATGTGTTGTATCATAATGTTTTTGGACACTATTGTTACCAAAGTCTTTCTTAGAAAAATTAACTGGCAGTTAGAAAATGCAACGCATTTGATAAGGTCTTCAGTCCATTCACATTTTTTTTTCCCATGGATTTATCTTCTTTTCCATTTCTTCAACTATTTTCATTCCTGTTTTGAAAAATATCCAAGATGCAATTTTTTATCACTTTTGCTGCAGTTTTAGGTTTCTGTGGCCAGCCGACTTGGAGATATATATACACAGATATAAATAAATAAATAAATTTATATTTATATTTATATTTATATTATTTATATTTATATTTATATTTATATTTATATTTATATTTATATTTATATTTATATTTATATTTATATTTATATTTATATTTATTTATATCTATATTTATATCTATATCTATATTTATACCTATATATTCATATCTATATTTAAATTCATTTTTATTTTTATTATAATATATAATACATAATATATAATCAATATGTAATATATACTATATACTATATACTATATACTATATACTATATACTATATAATATATTTGTATAATAAATATAAATATAAATATAAATATAAATATAAATATAAATATAAATATAAATATAAATATAAATATAAATATATATAAAATACATCTATTTTCTCCTAAATTGCTGGGTGTCTCTCAGTATATTTCACCAGGATTCCATTTGCATGGACAAAACCAAGAATACCAGTTCTGTCTGTTTTTTGTAAAGCTCTTCCCACTGCAGCCAGCTTTCACTAAAATGCATGTATGTGCCTTGGGGACCACACCACTCTTAACACTCCTAATGCTTATTTTTCTGCATCAGGCTCTGTGTTTTTCTCTAGTCATACAATCTGCAATCACAAGCCTAACTGCAGTTTCATTCAATAAGAAGCTGACATTTCCCCTGATTAGTGTCAGTCTACAGTATTGACTTTTCTGTAGTGCTTTAATTAATATGTGCATTGCAAACTCTGATCCCATGAAATACTGGCAGAGGCACAGGAAATAGCAGGGCTTAACAGGCAGCCCTGACTGCCACTCCCATTTTCTGCAAAGGTGCAGGGGGAAAGTACCTCTCATAACAGAAAGCACAAGTGAAAAATTAAATTTTTTAAAGTTCAGGTCTGCACCGAAGAGTAAACACAGTTGGCTGTGCTACAAACAGAGAGAGTGAAATCAGATTTACTATCAAAGCTAAGTGGCCTTGCACATGGATTCAGTCTTGAATTTGGAGAGGAGAGCAAAACTAAACCAAATCTAAGTTTAGAACAGCAATTTCCACAACTTTAGGATTTAACATTTGACCTAAGTTCTGTTCTCAGAGTCCTGAAGAGCTGACAGAATACACAGCTTAATAATAAAGCCAAAAGAACACACAGTTTCCACCAGAATCTTCCCCTGACAAATACCTGCCAGTCAGATTCACTGATGTGAGAGCAGAATGGAGAAATCCGTGGGTGAAAAAAATGACTTTTCTGGGGAGCTGATGCCTTCAAGAGAGAGTCAAACCTCTACGGTTTCTGGTGTTGCCTAGCCACTGTGACAGAAAGGCCAAATGTGCTCCACAGGATTCTCCTTGCCAAGAGTGTCACAGTAAGATTGTGAGCATGACCCCAGAGGCTGGTGAGCAGGATGCTCCAGAAAAAATAAAGCCTGTTTTGGAACCTATATCCCCCAATGTACACATGGGAAGGAGGTGGCATTGTTTGCTAGCTCACAGTGCAAGGCCATCTATTTTCCTCCTGTCCCTTTCCATCTATCTTTTTGTCCTTTGCTGGGAGGCAAGGAGGCAGCTACTGTGGGATAAAAGGGATCTGAAGGAGAAGACTGCAGAGAACTTGGTCTGGCCCTGTTTTTTGGAGAATTCCTGAAGGCTTCACACTGAGACAACAAAACAAATATGTCTTACAGTCCAACACAACGAGAGAAAAGTTTGATTTTCTGTGGAAATTCTCCCAGCTGTCTGCACTCCCCCAGCCCATGCAGATGGGAGGAGTGTGTGGGGGCAGAAGAGTTCCCACTTGCTGGAAGCTGCATAGAGTGAGAGCAAAAGCAAAAAAATACCAATTACAATGCAATTACTCCTCAGGCATGACTGTACTCCTACCCACTCACCAACTGCCCGTGTCTGTGGGCTGCCTCTAGTTTGGTTTTACTATAGCTGAGGAAATATTCTATCACTTGTCCTTCAGATAGATGGCATGAATTTAACTCCTGCACTGTTTTCTCCTTGTTATTTTAAAAAATGTGTTGCTTTTCAAGGTTTTTTTTTTGCTTGGAAGACAGACAAGTACAGCTACTTTGACAGCACAAGACAGATTTACCACTATAGACCCGTTTGTTTTGTTATTTTTATAGCTAAAGAGTGGTAGAGATAATTCCAGCATGGATAATGTGCTATTTACCAAGCCTGTTATAGTAGGCCAAAATTAATCCAGAACTTCCTCCCACTTCCAATTTTATTTATTAAGACTTGAGTTGTTTTAATTGGAATAAGCTCAGCCTATATGAAAGAGCTTTGCAGAATAAGATTTACATTTTTCAGAAAGTACCTTAAAAGCCAAAGGGTCACTCTGAGCTAGATTTTTAACTAAAAATCATAGGAGTTTCTCTGATATTTGGAGCATTAGACCACAAGAATAAGACAGAAAAAATTAAAGACCATTAACTTTTTCAGCCACGGAGACAAAAGAGAGACTGTTGAAAACAAGCAAACAAAATAAAACAAGAGAGTGAAAAGACAGCAGTGACAGGTCACTTTTTTCCACTTTCTTCCAGGAGCAGAGAAAGGCAGGAAAACACAACTCTTCATTTGTGATCTCTGTCACAGTTTAATTCCAGGTGGCAAACTAAGTACCATCAAGTTTCTTGATCACTACCCTCACTACATTATTACACTTCTTGAAAAGGACCAAAAGTTCTTTGATTTCCATAAAATGTCCCATAAATTATTTTGTAAAATTAACTTGTTCAAAAAGCAATGGAAGACCAGTCAAATGGAGAGAGAAAAAAAAGGAGAGAAATAGCAGAATGTCTGTATACATTAATAGGAAATAAAACCAGGATAAAGTATAAATGGAAGTTATAACCAAAAGAACTAAGAAATAAAGAGGAAATACATAATTGTATGAAGAGAGGAAAATATGTTGGAAAAGAAGAACAAAAGAGAAAAAATGTCATTGTGGGTGAACTTGATTCCCTCAATCACCATACTGGAAAAAAAAAAAAAGAAAAAGAAAAAAGGAAGAAGATTAAAAGAAAAATTTAAAAGTGGCGTGACAGAATTCAGACTAAGCAAGAGGAAGAAGTTGTACTGGTATATCAGTGTGCCTAGGGTGTCTAGTTCACACAGCAGAAAGGTTATATTTTGGGGCTGACACTGATTTCTCAATGGCTCTTCCCACCATATGAGTCATATCAGTGACACAGATCTATTTCTTCAAAGTTACAGAAACATATTCAAAAAATGACCAGATCTAAATGATCCTCTTAACTACTGATGAAGACATTCAGACAGGATTAATGTCCTGACCTGAGAGTTATTAGTCACATGCTTAAATGCAACTAAAAGCATGTGTAATAACTTCTGAAAGTTTATTCATGTTTTGAACTTAAACAAGTGCTCCACCCTAGAGAAGCCCTATGTATTTCTCACCTTCACCTCACTCTGTGCACCCTGCAAAGCATCAGCCACTCTGCTACGGATATTTTGAATATTTCATGTAACCCATCAGGTGTTTTGTTGGCCATGTTCCTTTGCCCCGTGAATTTAGGGAAATAATTTTGATTTGCATTTGTACTAGCCCATACTCTAGGGGAAGGCAGCAAAGAAGGGTTGGCCTGAAAGGGTGGCAAAATAAATAACATCTGAAATGGCAAATGAGGAAGCATCTAAGCCATCCACTGGAAAAATCCTGTTGGGAAGGGCACATGTGAAAAGAGCATGTGGAGAGGATGTGGACTCGAGCCTCAGCTGAGCTGTAACTAACAGTGATTCCCTCCCACTACAGAATCTCCATCTCCTGGAGGCAGGAGCTCCCAATGACTGCTCCTCAGGGCACACAGCAGGAACCCAGCAGTGTCAAATGTGATACTCTGAGAGCTGGGGAAAAAGGGCAGGGTGAATTTTCCCAAGCCATTCAAAGGAAAACAGAAGGGAAAGAATTAATAACAGAGATTAGCACCTGCTGTGTGCATGAGCTACGTAATATTTTGGTAAAAACACGTTTACAAGAGGTGTTACCTTCCTTGCACCAATGAAATTACTTCTACCCCCAGTTCTGCTATCTAATCTATAAAAGTCTTTAATAAATAGGCTTTTCTTCTGTCTCTGAAGGAAGTCCTGTTGCTATATTTTTTCTTCACATCCTAGCCTGATAGCAACACTACAATGCATCTCATTTTTTGGACAGTATAGTGATTAGGAACTGCACTAATTAACACACTCAGGTCCAGCTGCCTTCTCGAGCAGCTGCATCAAGCCAATAAGAGCCTCTAAGTTTCAATGACTTTGCAGTTGTTCACAGAGATGTTTTCTGTGTCTTGATGAGGCAAACAGCAGGTAGTTACTTGTGCATGTGATTGTTGAGAAGCATCTGGGCAATGACTGCAGCCAAGCTCTTGTTAACACAGAAAAACAATGATGAAACAGCATCTATACTATTATTCATTGTTACTGAATTAAAAAAAAAATTAAATCAATATCCCTTTTGAGCTGTACTAAGCAGCATAAAATAAAAGAATCGTATTTCCTGATGAACATGGTTTGCTGCCCAGGGGCTGATACTCTGTGTAAATCTGAAAGTTGTCTAGTTATTTTCTGAAAGACTTGATTTATGAACAGTGAACAGTAATGAGCTAAAATATCATCAGTTTTCATCATTTACTGTATTAATGAGGTTTAAAACTACACAGTTATGCATATGGTAGTAGTTAATACATATGTACATATAGATGCATAAATGGAAAATTAGATTTATTTTACCTACAGATAATCTTATAATTCAAAAGTATAAAAGATGATGTGTTGTTTTTTTTCTTATCACACAGGGCTTTAAGGTTTAAAATAATTTAATAAAGGTTTCTGATGAAGCAGGAATAGTTGGTGACTCATAGGTCATCAGTGGGTGGCAGGTGAGAGAAGGGAAAGCCTAAAGCAGTTAAGGTTTTAATGAGACTCAGAGCTAGTTTCCAATTCAGAACATTCTTATTTATTGTTTTTTGCTGTTATTTAACCACTACACAATGTTAAATATATTCTCTTTTCTCAACTTTTGTTTAGTCTAAATTGTTCTTTCCCTTTTCTCCAGAGTGTTTCTAAAAAGCAAAAAGATTCTATCAGAGTTTTAAAAAAATGGAAGGATTAGTAAATACAATATTATTTAAGCCATAATGTCATTTAGTTATGAGTTTGTTGCTTAAGACTTCATAAGTTTTGACTAAAAAAAATACTATTAAAGTATCCTCACTTTAGTGCTGCATGTTAACTTATTCAGCATTTATTTATTTTTAATTTGACTTGTGAAGAAAATCCAGAATCTGACAAGCTTCCACAATTTCCCAAGTAAACTAAACGGAATATGTTAACCATTTCACATGTCAGAAAAGCTGTTGGCACCAGCTCAGCTGAGATTTCATGACAGGACCAGGAACCAAACTTTTGGATATTATGTTTTAACACAGGAGACTGCTCTACCTAAATTACCCCACGTGCATCCCCAGCTGCATTGCTGAGGTTGACCTTTATTGTGATGGGAATTTCTCCTCTCCCCACGTGAATGGGAGGCAGCCATGTCCACAGCCACCATCCCTTTGGAGAGGATAATTGTGTGAGTCACTTGGGCTGGCTGAATCACAAGAGAGGGAAAAGAAATGCAGCATTGTCCCCAGAGGCAAACAGAAGCCAAAGATAAAATTTAGAGATATTTTGGCTACATGAACTTCTTTGAATAGCTTCTGGTCTTCACTTTTCAAAGGCTCATTTTCATCCATGGGGAAGAAAAGCCTGGCTTCATGTGGGGTTTTTTTTCCCCCTAGAAACATATATCATCACTGCACACTGGCAGATTCATTTACTTCTCATTAAAAAACAGCAATAATACAGTTCTGGTATGCTCCACTCTTCTTCCACTCTTTTTAGCTTCTCCAGTCTATTCTGCTGTTCTTCACCAAACACTTCAAGGAGCAAACATGACCTCTCATCTACACACACAGGAGCAACAGAACCTCTTGTGCTAAGCAGAACTGGAGAAAAAAAAACCAATTTGTATGGCTCCCAGCCTGCCAAAATCCAAACAACTTCACAGAGCTTTTCATTATGGCATCAACAAATAAGGCAAAAGAAAGTCTGAGGATCTGTCCTCACACACCTCTGCACCCTTTTATTTTGGCAAAATGGAGCAGGTGCTGGGATTGAAATCTCTTTGGTCAGCTCATTGCTTGACTGGAAGGACAAAGGTCTCTCCCTTTCCACATGCACAGGACTGTGATCTGCCTGAAACTCTCAGCTTCTATTCACATCTAGAAGACATATGGTTTCCTATATAAGCTCTCAGTAAGGGAATAAATGGTTTTTCTTATTATGATGAAAGAAATAAACCAATGAGCCACCAGCCCAGTAACAGCACAGAACTGTTCTACCTTCTCCAAAGCATTTTGAGCAGGACTGACAGCATAATATGCACAAAATTCTTACTGTATTCCAAATAATTCAAAAGGGAATACCCTGATCCTGCAGCAAAATGACAGTCTGATGCTGAACTCTCCTGTAACTTCAATTTTTCTTAAAGAACCTCCACAGCATGTTGAGTATGAGCCCCAAACTGAATAGAGGCAGAGGATTATTACAACCCACAAGACTAATCTAATGACTAAATCTAAATAAAATGTTTTACAATGACCTAGGATTTAAAATTATTGGATCATAATTCTTATTCTAAGACCAACAGTCACATGTGGATTCTGTTCCAGTCACCACAAACCAAACCTACAAAGAATTCAGTGACTAATAGTATGGATTTTAAAAAATCTTATTAACCAATGATTTCCTATTCTTTTTGTCACTGTACTAGGCCAGAAAAGAAAGAGAGTTCTTTCTCTTTTAAAAAGTAAATTAGTTGAAATTTTGAAAAGAAACAAAGAAATTAAACTAAAAGAAAAGGACAGGGTCAGAAGTGAAACAAAGCTATTCAGCATGACAGGTGGCTATCTTGGTACTCCATGGAGTTTCTTTTTCTATGCATGACAGTGGAGAAGCTCATTGAATCACAAATGACTTACCATGATTTCACGTGAGATTAGAGTGAGACCCTTCAAAAAATATGCATGCAGTTCAATTTCTAGGAGAGAGTGACAAGGAGGTAGTTTTGTATGCAAAGACAACCAATTCCTAGTCCAGCTAAGATCAAAAGCAAAAACTCTGCTGAAGGAAAGCAGAACAGACAACTATAATCTAGATCATGGTTTTTGGATAAAATATATGTAGTTTTCTCCCTAAGTGTTGTGATAAAATCAACCAGAAAATGTTGTTGTGAAATTACCAGTTGCAGCAAATCTGTAGTAAAAACCAGCACTGTTTTAACTTTTGATACTTTTAGTTAGCAAACAGAAAATTTCCAGAGAGTTTTACTGTGAAAGATGATCTAATGCTTTCATGATCATGTATATAATGATATCCAAACATCAAAAGAAAGACTAATGTAATATACAAACAGTGAAGGTAATTTTAAAGTATCAATTAATTATATGCCCTCTAGCATTTTTGTGCATTTTTTAAAATTTTGTGCATTTGTTTAAAAGTACCTAGAATCCACACACATAATTTTCTCATTATGTTGCCCCTGGACTTTAAATTCAACATTATTTTTCTTTCACTAGAAAACACAACTTTTGCCTGTCTTCTTCACCATAAGTCTGTGGTGGTGGCAAACTTCCCCACTTTCAGCACTCCTGAATTATCTTAATAATACTGGGCTGTACAGCACAGTTTACAACAGAGACACTGGGGAACCATTCTGCAGAAAAACCAAAAAAAGTGCTTGATCTCCAACCTTAAGTTTTCTTTTAGTTATGTTCATCTTTGTCCCATAACTCTCAGGCTGAGTTTAGCAAGCAGCACAGGTTCTACACAATGCTGAAGAATTACACAACTGGCGTCATTCAGCTGCCTGCTAACAAAAACTCTCTGCAGGAAAGTAAAAATGAAAGTTAAATAGCATGCATGTATCATCCCAGAGCAACAAGGAAACTGAATTTAGGCTTTATAAGTGGTCCTTCATAACAGTGATAGCATTAGTCCTCTTGTCTGAATTTCTGAGAAAAGGTAGCCAAACCTGGAGACTGAACTCAGTTTTCTGGTGCATATCAAATATGTTCAGAAACCTTTGCAGACTTATAAAATGTGATTCTGTGGAAATGAAACCATAAGTATTCAATGGGAAACAGGCCTGCAGAATGCTAGCAAAATCTTTCTGGATTTCAATAAGGTATTTGATACTTGCACAATGTGTTTCTGGACAGAATGTCTGGGATTCAGCTGGATAATGTGATAACTGAGCAACTGGCTCACAGGATTCCCTTGAAGGCTGGACAATCACCAACCATATGAACTTTAGCAAGGAAAAGTGACAAATTCTGCATCTGGGATGGGGCAGTGTTGGAGTCTGTAATCAAGAAATCTGAAGATCAAGAAGTCTGAAATCAGAGTGTAGGGATTTGAATCAAAACCTTTGGATGGATTGAAGTATTTTAAGCCACTCACACATAAAGTAGAGGTGTAAGTTTAAGTTTTAGAATAAATAAGAAAGTAAGTACGTTTGTTTTAGAATAAAGTTTAAGTGCTTTTAGTGAGTAAAAGGTTTCAGATGCCAGACTAGAAGTGTCAGTTCTAGTGAAGTTTGAAAAACAGAGTCCTAGATACGAGTGTTTTCCTTGGAGGCTCCAGGAACATCATTTTAGACATAATAAATCTATAGTAAGAATATTGCTTACATTTTTCAGACTGAACAAGATAGACCATATGTGTAGTTTATACCTAATCTGGTGTGTTAAGAAACTAGAATTCTAATAGGTTAAGGAGCGGTGGTTTGAGTTTGTGTCTTAGCTTGTTGGGAAGATCCTGTATAAGAGCATGCACTGGGGAGAGCTGGTGCTGTGGAAAGGGAGTCCTGGGCAGTGGAAAGCTGAATGTGAGTCCTGGAAGGCAGGAGGGTCACCCATGTCCTGGGGGGGCATCAGGAACAGCATCACCAGCTGGGCAAGGGAGGGGATTGTCCACTCTGCTCTGAGCTGGGGGCAGTTTTGGATGCTACAATATAAGGAAGTTATAAAACTATTAGAGACTGTCCAAAGGAGGATAATGAAGGACCTAGAAGGGCAGCCATATGAGGAGCAGCTGAGCTCAGTTCATCTGCTTAGCCTGAGGAAGAGGAGACTGAGGTCAGACCTCAACACAGTCTACAAATTCCTCCTAAGGGGAAGAGGAGGGGCAGGCACTGATGGTGACCAGGACACAAGAGAATGGCCTGAAGTTGTGTCAGGGGAGATTTAGGCTGATATCAGGAAAAAGTTCTTCACCCAGAGGGCACTGGAGCAGTGGGAAGTGGTCACAGAACCAAACCTGACAGAGTTCAGGACAGCAGCTGGACAACAGTCTCTGGCACACAGTGGCAATATTGGGGTGTCCTGAACTGGGCCAGCAGCTGGACTTTGATCCTTGTGAGTCCCAGAACACCTGTGATGGCTGGTCCAGTTGAAACAGTGATACCTTTCTGGCATGGGAGCTTTAGGCAACTCATTCAGTACTCACAGTGGAAAGTTAAAGCACACTTCAGCCACCCTGGCCAAGCAGTAAATAGTGACTAGTTGGTATCTTGGTGTGTAATTTTGTATTTTGTATACTTGCATTGCACACTAGGTTTCCAATTTCATCTATTTAGCCACCTAGGACAACAATTCAAATATTCCTATTTTTGCACAATTTTAGGAAGTTAACAAGAACATTTTTTTACTTTTTTGAAAAATAATGTTATACCTAGATCTAGGATATGTACATAAGGAAATGTTTTGAGGATCAAGAGAAGTGGCAGCAGGAATATTGAGTAGTGGAGGAGGAAGAAATATCAGATTTCTGGTGGGTTGCTGAAACCCAAGGGGTTCAAGCCACTTGACCATGACTACAACAGTATCTCCACAATGGATTGTACCAAAATTGCTCTTTTGTGGTAGGGTATATAATCCTACACTTCTTCCAGATTGAAAAAAAAAATTGATATGTAGTTCCTTTAAAAGAATCTATTGAGTACATTTAAAAATAAACCTGAATGTCAAGACCATGTAAGAGGAAAGTGCAGAGTTCTCTCTTCTGGCAAATAAAGTTAAAAACAAATGTTCATATTCTAGTAAAGTTTTCTGAATAGCCTCTGTTGTACTTGACCATTTCCTTACTTAGTCCAAAGAAAACCTCGGACTTTGTTCAATTTCTAAATTTTTCATTAAAAAACTATGTGCTTACATTGATTCTTAATACAAACTAGGCCAATACAATATCAAATTTCATTGCAATTTGACTGTGCATGATTCACTGGTTACTGGAGAACAGTGTTCCATGTTTCATCATAAAATTCTTAATTGCTTCAAATTTGTACTGTCTTGAAATAGATTTCTATAATTTTCAGATTCCTGTGGTTTTAGGAGGACTTTTAAAATGAGTGAATATCATATAGGGGCAGTTGTTCTTGCATGCACTGAGCCTAAATCAAGAGCTAAATACTGAAATCTCTTATTGTTAAAGTCCTCTGCAATGAAATGAATAGCACTTGAGTAGAGTATTAAAAGGTATTTCCTTTTCCTGTTCCTCTTGGGAAATGCCTACAGTGACCTCCAGCTTCACAGAATCTTCATTATAATCTTTATAATTAAAATCATTATAATTCATTATAAGGGGAAAGTGATATTTATCAAAACCAATAGACTTGAACTCCAGCACTCCAGCACTTTTCTACTTTCAGATGCTGACTTAGCATTAAAGACTAAACATTCTGTTTGCACCTGGGCAGCAAAAAGAGAAGGTGGGAAAATAGTTCACAGCTCCCTGGCCTTTTCTCCCAACCCTACTGTAGGGGTCCAAGGTTTAATTTATTGCCATGTAAGAAAGATCCTGCTAGTCCCTCCCAAAACAATTGCTCCATCTTCTCTCTTCCCTGGCTATATTCTAACAAACTCCATGCCTCCAATTTTCAGCACAGATGTGGCAGGTCTGGGCAGCAAAGCAGGTGTAGGAGTCAAGACACTCTCAGGTACTTTCTGATGCATATGGTGTTTTATGATTTTAGGAACTTGGGAAGACTATTTTTTCCCCTTTGCTTTTGTTTCTGTGCAGAGTATCAGGGGAACAAGTGATCTCAATGGAGTGACAGAGTCAGATCCTGAGACTGTGTGAATCAGAGTACAACTCACAGCAGCAAATGAACCAAGAGAGGAATGCAGTCCTCCAAATCTTACATCACTTCAAATATTTCTCTACTGATTTCATTGCTCACAAAACAAGAAATTTAATAAAAAAATATTTTAAAAGGATACTTTAAAGCTAATAAGTATCTTGTGGGCTGGTATCTTTTCCCAGGCTCACTTAGATCTATAAAACTATGGCAGAAATCTCAAACTTGGGTTGTTTTTCTTTGAACTGAGTTTCCTCTTTCTCCTTTCCTAGCCTTCACACAAAAACAAGTACAAAGTGAGACTCCTAGACTTCTTTCTCATTCCTTCTGATAGAGCTGATTGAGCTGGTGATAAGATTATCACATGGAGCTGGAGCTGCATTTTCTAGTTCTGAATTCATACTACTAGGCTTTGCAGTAACAATTATAGCCTCTCTTTCCCTCTTACTGGAAAATGCATGTGATTTAAAAATATTGAATTTACCCCATTTCCAAGAAATTTATTTCAAACTGAAGTTTCTGCCATAGTAAGTCTCTCCATATCTGTTGCCAAAACTTCATCATTTGCTTGCACATTTCTCTTCAGCTGGAAATGAATCCTGAGCGTGCAGCATCACCTAAAAATGTTTCTGAGGTGTGGGAGGAATTTCAAGATCTGAAAATGAACAAACTATAGAAAGTGTCTTGAAGCCAAAATATGATGGTAGAATGACATAGTGACTGCATCATGATTTTTTTTTTCTGGCTAGAGCTGCCAGAATTCACTCTTCTGGAGATTTGAGTAGTGTTAAATAGCCAAAACCACAAAGCTTCAGTAAAGTTCTATAAAGAATGCAAATGTCTCTTAAGAATTAATTGCTCACTTTTTACCTTGAAATAAACCAGATTTTGATACAAAATACAAGTAGAGAAAAATTCTTTTGTTCTAGCTTTCAACAGTTTCAAGAAAACTTATTCAAAATGGTTTACTTTTATTACCCCTCTTGGCAAGATTGAAATCAGAGTAAAATTGCAAGCTTCATGATCATAGAAATTTAGCTCCAGCCCGGGAGTTTGACCCACATCAGCTCACTTCCCTCAACCAGAAGAGGGAAAGAAATTGGAAGAACAAAACAAAGGAAAACTTTAGGGTCAATTGACTCTTTAATAAGCAAAAAAGGAGCAAAAATCTTAACCCATTCAGAGTGCTGCAAAGGAAATCACCCACCACCAAGGTTATAACCAGAAAGAAAATTAACCACACCCAAGCTAAACCCAGTGCAATGCTTAAGTCACCACAAGGAATAAGGGTGGTTTCTTCAGTTCTGGAAGTGTTTTCCTGTATTTTCAATTGTCTAACAACAACAAACTACAAAACCTGTCTGTACTTATTTATGTAATTTTTGCCCTTCTAAATCACTAACTTTTATCTGTTGACAAAACTACACTTGGAAATTGCATATTTGGCATAACTACTGTTCATTTAAGGGCTTCTCATTGCAACCACTCCTTGATGGACAGAGAGGGAACAATCCCAGCATCATTCATGGAGCCAGGATGGGATCCTGTGAGAGCTAGGGAAAAAGCAGCTTGAGTCTTTCCCAGGCTACTCAAAGGAAAACAGAAGGGAAAGAATTAATAACAGAGGTTAGCACTCTGACTCAGCCCAGCTCCTCAGTAGGGCTCATGTGAGAGCCATGTTAAGTGTCCAGAAGTATTTCACTTGCAGGTAAAATGTCATTCAAATCAATACAAAAGCTTTTATTTTGCCTCAGCATGGCCAGGGCTGTACCACAAGTTGGAGTAAAATCCTTCCTGGCCTGAGTCACAGAATCTAGAGGGGCTGGAAGAGACTTCAACCATCCCTGCTCCCAGCCCTGCTGCCATGGGAGGCTCCTCCTGACAGACCTGGCTCACCCAGGCTCTGTCCAGCACTCCTGAGCTCTCCCAGGGATGGGGCACTCACAGCCCCCTGGGCAAGCTGCTGCCACAGCTCTCCACTCTCCAGGTAAAGAATTTCTTCTCAATCTAACCCAAATTTCCCCTTTGGATTTTCACCCATCACTCCTCCTCCTGTCCCCACAGCTTGTGGCAGAGAGCCCCTCTCTATGCTCCCTGTAGAATCCCTTCAGATGCTGGAAGGTTGCTATGAGGTCTCCACGAATTTCTCATTTTAACCTTAATTTCCCTGTATCATTCATTAGCATTCACAGTGTGGTGAGTGTTGACTACATGCTTCACTTTCCCACTCAAAAGCAGCCTGCCTGCTCAAGCAGCAGAGCTTCAGACAGCAGCATAAATTGCCTGCAAAAAAAAAATGTATTTGCAAAAAAAAAAGTCTAGACATTTCATGGCTTTATATTTTGTGAACAAACTGGGAAACGTGGATAAAAAAATCACTAGTCTGTCACCACAGAGCATTGGTACTGTGTCAGTAGAAACTGACATTTAATCTTTGATTTCAAGATTATTTTTCTAATTTTATTTCCTAAATACTAATTTTGGGTTAATGCAAAAGGGCTATAGGAAAGGAAAAGGTAAAGGAAAGGAAAAGAAAGGAAAAAAATAGAAAAATAAGAGAAAAAATAAAGTCAAAACAGACAACTCTTTCAGCCAACCAGAGACTGCACTATATCATAGCACAAGATATGGTGTCTAAAACACTTTGGGTGAAAGCAAGTACAAGCAGCTAATATCTGGAGCATATAGCCTCTTGAAAACCAAATTTTGGTCAAACTCCCTTGCATTGTGGCACTGCATTCAGAACACAAACTTCTTGAAGACTATCTTGTCTTCAGAGAAAAGCAATTGCAGTATAAAAAACTCATTAATGAAGTTGCATTTCAATACTTAAACAGTAAACACTGCTACACCTAAGAAATATTAATATCCAATAAACATTAATTTTCATACAAAATGCATCATAAAAAGTATCCATTAAAAAAAATCTCCTAATTATACATTCTTACACTAAAAAGGGGATTGTTTTAAAAGATGAAGGTCATGGTTTTCTTTTAATATAGACTTTTTTTCTATTTGTAAATAGAGACTTTTTTCATGATTCAGAATAAAATTTAAGCAGGATCTTATATGTTTTCCTCCATTGTTTTCTGAAAGATCACTATATATTTGTATGTGCAGTATGGCATCTATAGGGGAGGGAGAAAATCAAGAGTCCTTTCCCATTATACTTTACCAGACACTCCTTTGCTATTGCTTAAAAACGAATTAAAATACCTTGTCTAGTGGGAAAAGGACTAATTGGACTTATCTGCCCTCACTGTGCAATGTCACAAAGTGAAAAATCCTGTCTAATGGTTCCTGAAACACCAATCTGAAATAGATGGCATTAGATGATTCAGAGAAGACAACCATATCTGTAGATTAATTATTTTTATTTTGTTCAGATTTGCTGATTTATTTTGAACTGGTCAGGGGGTAGTTAATGAATGCCATTCACTTCATTAAAAAACAAAGGGCTCATCTGCTGTAAATAGCAATCAAGTGATATGTAAAAGAGCAAAAAAAAAGTGCTGCTTAGTATCAAAAACTGAACACACAGCTGAGGCTGTGAGAGGCTTAGGGCCCAACACACAAATCAGAAGTTGTGTGGAAAAGAGAAGTACTGAGCTAATCAGACTCTTAGGCTTTACTGGATGGCTTTCATGCAAAACAAAACTCCATGATGCACCCCTTTAAAAGCTGAACTGAACTCATATATTTCAATTTCTCCTAACCTCACAATCTCACTAATTAATTAATTCAATTATGTCCCTGCAAACAGTTCTGCCTTCTCCCTTCCACCAAAACAATTGCTTTAGACCACCTGATCCACTAAAAACAACTTTGCTCATAGACAAGGTTTAAAAAATTAATAGAAATAATAGACTTAAAAAGTTTCCTTAAGATTATGCTTCATGTGACTAACTTAGGAGAGGGTGACTAACATATACATATAGTGTTCAAATTTTAAATGCAGAAATATATTAGTAATAATAATTACTATGGAATAGGAATAAACTTGTTCTTGCCTCTTTGCTCTTGTACTTTAACTGCTTGTTTTCAGACTCTAAACATAGAGAGAGCACTTAAAAAAAACCTCAACAATTAAAATGTGACTACTATTTGTTGAAAAAATTTACCATATGTAAAAAGAGAAAACAGAAGCAAAATGACATTCTTGCAGTGGATTTCTGTATCTCTGGCTTCATTTTATGAACTGGACAATAAAAATTAAATCCATTTGCTTTAGATAAATTGTCTCAAAGACTAGTGTTAAAATACTAAGCTGTGTAGTGCAAGTAAAGCAATCCAATAGAAATACAATATACTTGCTGTATAACTTTAATAGCCTTAAAAGAGGAATCCTAATACTGACATTTTATTAGTTCTGCTTAACATCTCAGGATTTACAGGTAGCCAGCTTACATGGAATAAATACATAGATATTTAATTAAAAATAAAAAAAAATCTTGCAGCAAGAGAGATAAACCTCATATGAGCACAAGATCAACAGCATGTGCATGCTATCTTTTGGGGGCAGTCTCTTTCATCATCTAATCTCTAATATAAATCTCAATTCATCCAAATCCACACAGTTTTCCCTCTGTTTTTCTAACCTTAGAGGTAACTCATTTAGTTGGATTCTACTCTTTTGTAAATTCTGCCTCTGAGCTGAAAAGTTAACTGCTTCTTGAGGTTCTCTTCTGTGATGACTTTTTCTTATTCTTCCACACTTGATAGATTTATCTTGTCCTAAACTAGGCTAAAGCATTTTGAAGCATAACTTATATAGTGTATGTAAATATAGTGTATATAAGAGTCTATTAGCATTCCTACTCCCACCAGCTTTCTTTGCAGGCCCTATTCACTCTCTAGACTACCTGTTTGTACAAAAAGGTCGATTAGAAGCTTTTAAAATATATTATCATCATTATCTCATCCCTTTCTTTAATAGAGATATCTATATTTTAAAATAAACAAATAAATTTAGCCTTTGAGAAACATGTTTTCTGCTAATGTAACTCCTCACATCCTCTAAAACACTAATCTCAAACTAAATCAAACGTGACAACCACCATTTCCCAACTCTTTATGACCCCAAGAAGACTTTTAACAGTGTACAAAGGCAAGAAAGGAAACACATTCTGATAGGACTTCCACAATTTTCTTCCTCAAGGAAAAAATAAGATTACATACTGAGAAAACAGAATATCTCCCTAGAACTGCCTTCCTATATATATATTTTTTAACTTTATGGATTTACTGGCTGGATGGTGAAGACAAAATTTATTTTTTAGCTGATAGACTGGGAAGGGGAGTTGGAATCAAAGGTGTTATAAGAATACTCTTAAGAGTGTGACTCACAAGAGAAAGTGAATGGGGGATGAGCAAAGAACATTAAGCAAACCCAGGTTCTGTAAAAATGTGAGTGCTCTCATCCCTTGTCAGCTTCAACAAGAACTAGGGGTTTAGCCCTGGAATAGTATCTCAGCTGTGTTTAGCACCTAGAGCACAAAGTAGTATACTGTAAAAAAGGTAAAACAGAGTAAGAAAAACAAAGAAAATAATTCCTTCTCCACAAAAGCAGTCTTGTTTTAAAAAAACCCACCCAAATAAACACTGCAAGACAAAGCTATCAAAATAATTTAATATTAAGCATATACTGCAAATTGCTGCTATTTGTCAGCCTCTAGGCATCTTTTCACCTAAAGGCCAAAAAAAAGCCTTTGGGTATTTATGGATAGACTGGAAAGGTCTCAGAAAATCTTCAGGATCTTTTTCAAAGTACAAGGATTTTTCTTGGTGTATATTCACTTAATGTAATTCCCTATTGACTGGCTGATACTTATATATCATTCACTGAAAAATCAGTATCTCTGCTGTCTGTGTCAAATGGGCCACTGGACCATCAGACTTGATCTTCTTCTATGTTTTTTGAGACTTATAGGGCCTATCATGTTTAAAAAGTTCTTTAACTTGGTTTCATTATATATTAATATCTATATATATAAACTAATAATGTAAATTTTTATATAGAACTCCTAGGCATGCATGCACATACACACAGAAAGACTTAAAAGCAAAATAAACCCAGAAAACCCTAGACCCTACCCAAAGCTATCTTTCTCTTGGGTGTATACCAAGAAATCTCTGCCAAAAAAAACCCACAGTAATACAATACATTACAAAAGAGAGATTAATATCTTCAAAGTTATTTTCCATACTATTCACAGTAAACGCAAGACCACAGTGCAAAGCCATTTAACACTTAGATTACATGAGACAGATTATCTGGGAGATGAAATTACCCACTACTGCCTTCCCTGTTTTGTGGGGAAGCAATAATTTTGTAGATGATAATTCCCAAGAAATACTACTGCCCATCTAGAAAGGAGCTAGTGGAAGACAGAGATGCTGGGAGTCTGTGTATCCCAGTTATGACTTCTGCTAAAGCAATACACTTCCTTCAGCATCAGCATCATTTTATCTCAAAGGTTCAGTGTTCTATGGAAAACAATAGGGGCTGTGACTTTTCTAGCAGCAAAACTGGTGTTCTGAGTAGGAAAAGTTGTGGGCTAGAAACAAAGACCTACAGGACCAAGATATCACCAAAGCTGATGAGCAACTGTAAAGAGGAGCTCAAGGACAAGCTGGATTTATGCCAATCATTGATGCAAGCAACTGAAAAACACAAAAATTGAAATTATGAATTTCATATTAGGTCAATTTTCTTATTTATTTTGAAACTTAAGACTTCAGTAGTTCAATAGTTTGGTAATTAAAGGAGTGTTTGGATTACTCCTCCACAGACAGTTCTTTCCTGGTGGAATAAGTGTAATGATATTATAGTCAAGTAATTCACATTTCTTGGAGTTTTAAGGAGAGAAAACATGGGTGAGAGGCAACCTGTACTAGTACTTAAGTTCCTGCATCACAGTATGTGACATGTGCTCACATTCTCCTAAAACCAAAAGGAGTCAGGAGTTTTCCCTCAGTTTATCTGTTTTCAAATGTTTGAAATACATAGGGAATTGTTCTGGAAATTAACACCCAAAAAAAATTAAACCCCAAAGAAGAATTGAATTTTAATAATATCAACTAGGACTGCTCAGCTTGTCTTAAAAAGCTCCCTATATCTCTGTGGCTTCAAAGTGGAGTTTGGCTTTCCTCATTTCCTTTTTACACACTGCTATTTATGAATTTGATGCGGTAGTTGGTTTGACAGATGATAGGGCTGCTTGCAACTTACTCATGTTTGGATCCCTATGTGAAAACTTCTTTTTTTAAGCACTAACCTCATCTTTTCTTTCTTTTTTTTTTTTTTTAATGAAAGCAGAACTATGCTAGCTTTATTTGCTTTAATTAATCTTCCTCGAACATACGGCAGCAACGGAATTATCACAAACGACCTCTGAACTCTCTGCATACATCGGGGCCTTCAGCTACTCTTGTTGTGGTCTAAATTTGGCCTGACTTTTCTATGAAAAGCAGGACTATTGTGGGTTATTTTCAGCCACTATGAGCAGTGCTGGCAGGCTGTGCAGGCATGTGAGTGGCGGGGCCAAGGACAGAGCCGGGATTGCGTGTTTCTCCTCCGAGGGAGAACACCGACAGCGGGAGCGACGGAGCACGGTTTGTTCTTGTCACAGATCACACACACAGCTGATGGTCCTCCCACAGGGGGATATTTTTGCTGTCCCTAATGACGCCAGGCAGGTGTTTACAGTTATGATGTGTGTCCCTCTAAAGTTGGAATTGGGCACAGACACAAAATAGCAGCGCTTGACGCACTAGACCATGACATACTGTACGCACTGCAATTAAAATAAACTCTACTCCTGATCTCTTTTTGCTTTTTTTTTTTTTTCTTGTGAGGAAACAAGAAAAGCTACAAAGATTCATTCTGGTTTGTGGAAAGCTGCACGCTATTCTGAGAGGTGTAAAAAAAATAATTTGCAGAATGAACTGAAATTCTCTGAACCACCTTTTTAGCCTTGGCTCACTCTCTGCCAGGTGATTTCAGAGAAGGAGGAAAGAAGGGAGCTTTCCATCTGTTGAGGTGTTAGGCTTCTAAACATGCTCCTGAGTTAATTTTGACTCTTTAAAGTGTGAGATAAGTTAAGATAATGCACTCTAAAGCAATATACCACGTCAATCAGCAGTGCTTCTCTCAATATGAGCCCACTCACTTCCGCCGCCTGCTCGCAGGCTCCGGAGGCTTCCAGCTCCCAAAATGTGCTTCCCTCCAGAAATGAGATGCTGAAATGCTATATATCAACAAATCATAGGCACCTCTAATAAAACAAACACGAACAGTGTGAATGGGAATAGAGAGGTTGATGCTGTTTATTCCATTTGTGTTGACGTGGCATTTTTCCCAAATACTTGTAAACATTCATAAGCACCAAGTAACACGTTATTAAAAAAAAAAAAAAAAAAAAAAAGGTGGGGAAAAAAAAGTATTGTAAAGAAACATTAACTCTTTATAAAACAGTTACATCCCAATACTAAACTTGTATTTACTTAAATAGATACATCCCAAAATATCTTTTTTTCTGTACCTCTTTCCAGTCTTTTTGAACCAGGCATAGATGTCTGTGCAGTATATTAACTTTGCCAGAGGCTATAAATCCAAAATATTTGGAGCATCATATCATCTTGTGGTCAGAATATATTAACAAATTTACCAAGTCTAGGCCTGCCTCAGTGCAATGTGCTTTTCTAAGGAATTGAAGGTTGCAGTGTGCATACAATAATTGCCTCTGTGTGATGCTTTAAGGATCTAGAAGCTCACAGGAAGCTGGAAGTTGTGTCTGGACCATCAGGTTTAGTAGTTAATTCAGAAAACATAGTCCATTAATTTGCCTAATCCCAGTTTTATATTTGTTCTCTACATTACTCTGTGGTAATGGGTTCTACAAATATAAATGATGCAAAAATCAATTTATTACATTAACTATAAATTTATTTAGAAGCTAGAAGGGGTTTTTTTGATATATCAGTTGTATATTTGCATATCTATTTTATCTTTTATCTTTTTTCCAAGCTGCAAAAAAGTAATTCAGTTCACATCACAATCCATGTGAAAGATATTCCATGCTTTTGAACTATCAAGGAATTTCTAGTTGTACTAGACTTTTTTTTTAAAATTGCAAAAATAAATTGCAAAATGTATTGAAATTTTAAACTTACAAATTTACACAACTTTACAAATAGACGTATCCACCATCATAAATTAATTTTCCGGTTTGCTTTAAGTTCCTCTGCTAGTAATAACTAATATTCTATTTGCTTTTTTCACCAGTGATGAACTATTGGGCTAATTTTTCAGAGAAAATATTCATGATTATTCCCAGCAGGAATTACCTGAGGGTCTCTAGAGTGGAACCAGGAAGTGAGCATTAGTAACCACAGTATCACACCAAAGAAAACCTAGTTTATTTACTGAAGTGTCAGCTTAAGAAAAGAAGAAAAATAATAATAAGAAAAACAATACTCTACTAAATAATGGTCTCTCACTTGTCCCCTCCCTGTGTATTAACAAAAAAAAAGGAAAAAGCAAAACCAAAATCAACACTGCTCCCATCACCAACCCAGCCCAGCCCAGCCCTCTCCCCCAGAGCACCAAGCAACCCTAATACTAATTCCAACATGAGCCTCTGATGCAGCAACATCTTGGGGACATATCTAACTTTCAGGATGAGTCACATCCCTGTGACTCAGAATCAATAGTAATTTTAATGTGCAAAAAAAAGAAAAAAAAATTAAGATGGCTCAGGATCCTTGCTTAGCTTCCTGTTGCAATAGATTCTGTCTCATGGTTTTACCAGTGGAATGAACAGAAGCTCAGCTGCCTTGATAAAATGATCATGGGAGAGAACTTTTCCCTGTGGAATCTATGGATTATTGGAACTGTGGAAATTCATCCTAAAAGAACACACCCAAAGATAACAGACTCCATACTGCCATGAGGAAAATAGTGCAGATTCTTTCTTATTTTTTTATTAAAATTAAACAGTGCCCGTAAAATAATTGGAAATACCTCTAAAATGTCAGCTTGTCTTCTGTTTACCATAATGTGTATATGAGGAAAAAGTTGTGTCCAAGTACCCATTCTAGCACTTATTTTCTCACTGTTGCAAATCCTGTGCAAAAACATCATGTTGTGTTTTCTCCAGTGCATTTAGAATGAGACCAAAAGTTAGATACCAAAGTATGCAAATTTATGTTGCTGGTTTCTATCTTGTAGCAAACAGAATATGCAGGTATTAAAACAGTTACCATCCTCTGCTTGCAAAAACACAATACAAGAAATTTTACATTCTCCCCAGAGACTAGGTTGGATTCCTGTTGGAAAGAAAGTTGTTAGTGGATAACCCTAATAATTATCAATCTGAAAGTGAAGGATGAAAAGGAAATGCATGCTATTAGAACTCAAAAAGAAACAAATCCTAACTAACACTGTTTCCAGGGAGATCTGGAAAATTGGGATTTTTTAAGAATCAAGACATTTTATTTGGAACTCATTTATTTAGGACTTTAGAATTTTATATTGCTTATATTTATTAAAAATAGAGACACATACACGTCCATAAATGTATTATTAGAAAACATTATATCTTTATTTTGATAAAGAGATAAAGAGATAAAGAGAATAAGCCATGTGACCTAAATACAAAAATTTATTTTTTAAAATATTTAAAATTAATAATAATAATAATAATAATAATAATAATAATAATAATAATAATAATAATAATAATAATAATAATAATAATATTGGCAAGAGGGGGCAGGGAACAAAATTCCTTCCATCCACAGACTATTGCACCAGACACACCAAGCATCTTTAAGGATATCAAGGAGAATATGAGCCTGCTCAGCTGACAATTTCTTAGACTGGAGAGTTTCCAGATGTCCAAAAGCTGCTGCATTTTGTCTGTGCAAGGAAGGAAATGCCAGAGGAGAGGGGCTGGGGTGCAAGACATGCATCACTACCATAGTGATGCACTCATAGCAGGAGATACAACACCCATACAAAAAAAACCAATTTTTGCCCTTTTTGTACAATAATTTCTCATTTTGTCTCATGTAAAACTCATACAGTGTTTGGTATTATAATACTAATTTCAATTACAGGTTCATGGAGATGTAAACTCAGGTCAAGAAAGAAATGTCTACCTGTCAATTAGCCTGTTTGTTGGCTGTTATGTACATATAAATATAATAGTATAATATAATAATGTATAGTATAGTATAGTATAGTATGTATATATGAATCTCTTACATGTCCTTCTGCATTTCCATTACCCATAATCTACTGCAAATATCATGTTGACTGTTAAACTGTGTTAAACTCATAAATTTTGTGGAAGGCTCAACTATCCTTAGCTGTATGATGCAGATTTTTTTTTCTGACTAAAAGCAATTCTGATCATTGATGCTCACAGATTTTCCCTTTACCATTGAGTTGTGTGTTTCTCTCATTAATATTTAAATATGCTTTGCCACAAGCATGGGGAGCAAACAAAAAGAGCTTTAGCCATTTAAAAAAGCCTCATAAAAAAAAAAAACTTCAATTATTTTGTAATAGGAAAACACTGACACTGATATTCCCTTTCCCTCTCTCACACACACAGAGCACGTCTCTTAAAGCAATATCACTGGAAAATAAAATTTTAAAAGGCTACCAAGGACAAAAAGTATGACCTTTCATAATCAGAAATTTATTTTTAGATGTTTAAAAAATTCTGGGCATAGTCTTCCCTGTAAATTTTTAAATTCAAACACTGAAATTACAAAGGTAAGATTTTTTCATAATGTCTTCCTGTAAGAATTCTACAAATGATTCCTCAAAAAATGAAGTACTTTGCAAATTGAAAAGCAGGATCAGAAAATAAAGAGTAAATTGTCCCATTTATGGAACAGAGAGAAATAAAACATCATAGCAATGATAGAAACAAAACCAGAAGCTACATAAATGCACCTTGTCCTTAGAAATGGAGTTTGTACCTTCAAGAACTTGAGCATGAACAGTAGATGTAAGCACAGAGAATAAATATATTCTCAAATACAGTAGTGAGTGATTCCCAGCCTAAATTCCCTTACTTATTTCTAATTAAACCTAGAAAATGCCATTGAAATGCATAAAAGACAACAAATCCAAGTCCACTACATAACATTCAGAAATGCATGGCCATAAGATAAAATTACTCAAAAATAATATGGTTGCCAAGCAAACCAAAGCATCAGTGCAAGTTCAAACATAAGTTTTCCTGAATCTAATATTGTATATGGGGCACTCAAATTACCAAAGACAGCATCTGCCTCTGGCACAGAGTCCAGTTGGTTGTGGGGTTTTGTTTGTAATAAAAAGTCCATTGTTCACCTTTGCATTCGAACATTCATTTGTTTCTGTTGGTCCATTTTTTAAAAATTAATGGTTTAAATGTCCCAAACACCTAATAATCTCAAAAGAGCTCAACATTTTTCTTCTTTGCCTTTAAAATATAATAAGTATTTTCTATTCCCTTGACTTCAAAGGATGATAAAGATTAATACAGTGACAGACTATTTGATCTTCACTGTTATTAGTTTTATGCATATAAGTTCAAAGGTGACAACCTTTGCTTTTTGAATCTAAGCACTTGAGAATTACTGAAAGAAAATTAGAGTAATTATTATGTTATCTTCCAGCACTCAGGTTTAGGAGGAGCAGAGTTCATTAAAGAAGTGACTCAGTATAGTAATTAATTAATTTTAATTCAACTTTATAGGACACGTGCTGTGTGCAATATTAGCAAATATGTATAAAAAATTTGCATAAACTAAGATATGAGGTAAACTTAATCAATTAAAACAACCACACAGGTTACTTAGAGAGTATTTCAGATGTGTTGTGACATAGTTTAACGTGTTTCCATCAAGGAATCCACCAACACTTTGAATCAAGGGACAAATATTCCTACACCCGTAAGTGATTTAATTCCTGAAGTTTTGGAAGTGGTTAAGTACTAGACCATACAACTCATTCACAGGAAATTATTTCCAACACAATTTGATTGCTCTCAACATCTTTACATTGAAGTTCAACTAGAGAAAGCTGAAGTCTCCTTTTAAATTCACACCAGTCACCAGCAGAACTTTGGCTACCCAATGGAGGCATGAAATGCAAATAAAGTGCTGGTGTAGTACTGTTTCCTGAAGTACAGCTCTTATGGGCTGACAGTGCTTTCTGACTTCTGTTGGTGGTTATAAGAGAAATATAAAATAAAAATATAAGAAAATATAAGAGAAAAAAATTAAAAACCAGAAACATTACAATAATTCTGTTGTATTCTGTTGTATGCTGTTGAGGGTGCATTTTATAAAAGAATATATGAAATGGAATTAAATTTACTGTTCTTTAGCAAGTTATTAACACATGTGCTGTTTGCATCACAATGGGATAAGTCTTTTGTTGCTAAAAACGACTTGATTAATAAAATTATTTCAATGACCACAGTTACACTGAGGGTTGGTCTATCTGGTGAAGCAGAGTGGACACAGTGAGATAAACTTTTCATAGCACTGTTATTATATCCAAATATCCCTGCAGAGCAGACAGGTTATCTCTGTAAAATTAAGGGTTTTTTCAGGCCTCAAGTATATGCACTGGTAAGACTACAGTGGATGATGGGAAAACCTCACTTGTTCCTTGGGGTGGAATTCAGGATACATGAGACATTTCTTTGACAGATTCACTCAAGCACTGCAGCCCTGAGCTTACTCCCTGTGAACACCCAGCTCCTACCACACCATAGAGCATCTGCCAAGAAAATATAATTACACTCCATCAAACCCTCAGGCTGATCTGGAAATCACACCTGAAAGGGGCAGAGCTAGGAGAGCAAAGCAATCAATAAACATTAAGAGGTGAAAGCTGTGGGATAGGCCCAGGATTTGGTGAATGTTCTTTGTCCTGTAGTATCTGTCACAGGCTCTGCAGATGATGCAAAACACACAGACATTTAAGATGTGGCTCTCCTGTACTTCAGTGTAGGAAAGGAAAACCTGAAGCTAAATAGAAGAGCAGCCATTTATTTGAACAAGTCCCCTTAGCTCTGAGGACATCTCAGAGATGAAGATTAGATAAACAGTCTATGCTACTTTATTAAATATTTTCTCCAATGCTTTTGTTCCAACTATTAAATGAGGAATATTAAGAAAATCTTAGAAAATTTCTTAGAAATCCATGCCAGTGATATTGGAGAAGCAGCCATGCAAATTGGCTGAGCCTGTACTACAATAAACTCTTACCTAGAGTTAGACCTCAATTACACACTCTCTAAAGCAGGGGGAGAAAATCGATTAAATTTCACCATGAAAAAGCAAGACAAACATCTGGAAACTTCAGAGGCCCACAGCCTTACTTCTGCAACCTGGTAAAGAGGCACATCCAGTTCATAGCTGGCTCTTAAATAACTCTTGGCTGGGTTTAATCTCTAGGAAAAGGTTTCTTTGCTGTGAAATTTGCCACATACATTTTTGAGCAGTTATCAGTAGATTCAAATTATATAAAATTCTCTAGTTAGTTCAATTTCAGTATAGCTATAAAAGCATTTTATATATATATATATATATATAAACATTTATAACTCTCCTTTTATGTCCTTCATTAACAAACAGTCACTTCACAATAATATCTTTATTGTTTCCAGGCTTCCTCTGATTTAAGTGGCCATCTCAAGAATAGCACATATGTTCCTCTATTTTAGCCACCAGCATTTAAAAAAAAAAAAAAAAAAAAAAAAAAATGAAGTCTCTTTACTTCAGCATTTGTCATGAAGCTTCACAAAATCTCTGATATTTTTTGTACCCATAATTCTCACAAAAACTGGGCACCACTTTTTTTTTTAGAACTTCAGTGTAGTATAAAAGTAACTGATCCATTAACTACTGAAACATTTTCTGTGTTACAAATACGTGTCAAGAAGCCAAAATACTCGTGAAATATAGAGGTTTTTGAGGAAATATATATTGCCAAATAAAGTTAGCATTCTGCCTGTGTGCATTTGCTCATCTGAGCCCAGCACCGACAGGTAACAGTTTGAGAGAACACTAAATGAATAACAGTCTGTCCAAAAACTCTTGGGTTTCCCAGAATGATTTCCAGCTATCTAGTGAGACACTTTAGAATCTATTTTTATGATCAGTATTGATCTTTACTGCAACCCTCTGATTTCAGAAAATATCCAATATATATGGAGGTAAACTGAAACTTCAAAATCATCATCAGTTGTTCATGCTAGCAAAGACTTTTTTTATTTTCCTATCAAATAACATGAAGTACTGTATCCTGTAAATGCTGCTTCTACCTATTTGTCTAATAATAGCTACATTTTTTCCATGTATGTGGAGCATCTTATTTGTGACAGCCATTCTGCTCCATGATAAACCTGGGGATTGTATGTTTCCATGCATTGATCTCAAATCTTCTAAAAAGTTTTCTTATGTGCTGTATGGATTCATGACATTTTTACCCATCACTCATCTCACTCAAGTAAATTTTTTTTCTCAGTTTGAGTGAGGGAAGAAACATGCTTCAAAAAGAGATGCTTGTTCAAAATGTGCATTTGCTTAGCTTTTGGGGAAAGACCACCTTCTGACAAAACCATATCTCCCTGCACTTCAAAAATAAATATAAGAGCAAATCTGACCAAGGTAAGCCAAAAGCAACACACCACTCTTCAAGGACAAAGAGCCAAAACCAGCTTTAAACACAGTACAAATCCCCACCTCATATTAGAGCTCTAAAATCACATACAATGCTCATGTACACGTGTTTGCAGAGGTGGTGCCTGGAGAATGCAGAAACACACAGCAGCGAATTTTCCAAACGGGGCAGTAGTGAATAGAGGAGCAGTGAACGGACTGAACAGCAGTGGAACAAAACAAAACCTGCAGGATTTTGGTTCCCTGTCAGGGCAAGGCTCACTAGATGGCACTGTGACACATCCAGAGGGTCCCACCCTCCGTGTGCGAGCAGGTTTGCAGCTCTGGGGGGAAGAAAAGCTGCGTTTTTGCAGTTCCTGGCTGGCATTTGTCTTTCTGGGATGCTTGCTGAACTGTAAATGCTTTAAGGTGTTAATAGTTTAGGCAGATAGTCTCTCTGGGAACAGCAATATGCTTTAGGTAGAGCATCTGAGTACAGGCATTGTCTGGATGTTGTAAATAGAACTAGTGGCACCAAGAATACACCAAACATTATTCTCCATTCAAATATAAGGTTCTTATATAAGTTACTGTACTTAATTTTAAAAATTTTTCACATGGTGTCTATTTTAAATTTACTTACATTCAATTTCAGCTGTGTTAATGTCCACAGGTAACTTTTGAGTTGCTTATTTGCTTATCTGGGCAGTGATAGGTAGGAAGTGCCAAAAAAATTCAGAATCCAAGTTAAGCATTTGTGATAACATTTCTTTGGGACAGCCCAACAGAGTGTTCATCCCCAAGGATGAACAATTCACATTGCAGAGCCTGACTTTTGTCCAGCATGCCAAGACACTCCACTCAGTCTCCTCTCCCATGAGACAGTGTAGTGGAGAGAATATGAAGCACATCATCTCTGCAATTCCTTGAAATACTGCTTGGGACTGATATAAATAGACAGAAGCAAGCATGCTTTAAAGGTGCAGACCACATTGTTATTAAAGCAGGCAAAAATCATGGCAGCGTTCTAAAAATGAATGGAAGATGGATAAAGCATCATAACACAAACTTGTTTGTATGAAGGAGCATCAAATCACTCTCTGTGAGGCTGGGGGAGTGGGGGAAGTATTGTGGCAGAAAGAGCTGTTATAAGAAAAAAAAGGCAATTCCACTTAAAATGGATCTATCACCTGGCACAAAGTATAGACCACTGCCAAGAATAACAGATCCAGAAATACTGAATAAGCTGCTTATTTATATGTGACCAAATGGTTTGGAAAAAGAGGAATAGGCTTTGATTCCACTCTGTTTCCCTTTGTTCAAATAGATTGCTCTGCTGGTAGTGGTTTTTTATTATAAAGCATGAGGAATTCAAGCAGATGAGACCCTTTCTTACCAGAGATGCTTGAGTCCATGATTAAACTAACCCCTGGGAACAGCTGCATGTTGACAGAGAGCCAGGTCTCTGGTTTGAGCTGCACACTGCATAATTTTGAATTCTGTCTGTATAGGTAAAGCCAAAAAACCCAAAAAATTTATATAAATGTGAATGTGTATATTTTAAACACATTGACCAGACCTGTCAGGGCTCATGCTTTGAGTAGAAGGTTCATATCATCTCTATACCTCATTAAGTTACAGACTTTTATAAAAAGGGATCTGCTTGGTCACCAAAGGAAAACCTTATTCTTCTCTTCCATTTATGCTAGTTGTCAAAAATGGTACCATTTTCCCATGATGATGATGGAAATGCAAAGAATTTGCTCACAAGTGACAGAGAAGAAAATAACAAACCTTCTTTGACAATTGCAGAAAAAGAAATAGAAAAAAAAAAAAAAGGAGTGTCAAAGCTTAGGTAAATGTTTTGAAAAAATTGGAGGATTAGAATCACATTTCCAAGCTTACTGAGAAATTCCTAAATTTATTAGTACAAATTACTTTGTAGCTTCAATTCATAACAGACTTTTTGACTTTTTAGACTACATTCCACCCAGGAAAATTAGAGACTTTGAACTCCCATTGAAGTAGAGTTCTGATGTTAAAAAAAGCAGAAGAAATTTCAAGACATCCACGAGAGGAAAAAAAACATTATTTTGACATTGCAGTCCAGTCACTACTACTCTAAGCTATTATTCTGGCTAAATAAACACCATCTTTCTAAAAAAAATATTTTATTTCCCATTCTCCAAATCTTTTTTTACTTTTTTTTTTTTTTTTTTTTTCTAATCCCATTCTTCAAATATATTCCCTGGAAATTCCTGATTCAATCACATTCACCTCCCAATCATTTTCTTCTGAAACTGAACACCTGGTTTTCCCCCCTCAAACAGATCCAAAAGCTTCTCCGTAGTAATGGTTTCATTCTTGGGGATAACCACTCAAAAAAAACCAAAAAAAACAAAAAAAAACAAAAAAAACAAAAACAACCAAACAAAAAACCCCAGAGACAAGAACAAAAACAAAACATAACAAAACAAAACAAAACAAACAAAAAAAAAAAAAAAAGAAGAAAAGCAGAAGAGTAAATAAAATAGGAGCACAGTGTAATGTGAGTCCTGATGTAACCCAAACAATTCCACTTCACAGGCTACAATGAAGGAGCAACACAAATATCACTTTATACACCCTTGAGAGCTTTGACTAGTACATGAATTTGCTCTTATGAACCCCTTCAAGAATAAAAATAAGAGCATCTAGGCCCTAGACACATTAGTTAATGTTTTCTGCTTTCCATAGGACAGACCAGTGAATGCTGAGATGGTTAAATGCCATTCAGGTTAGGTAGATAGATAAAAAAAGAGATATTTTATTACATGACATGAGAACCCAACACAGCTTTTCAAATTGCAAGTATGTAAACAAACAGAGACACATAAACTGCTTTTAGTTTATTATAGAGTCCAAGGTACTTACAAATAGTCTCCCTGCAAAGACAAAAAATTCAAGTCAGCTTCTTGAAACAAAAAGTTACAAAGAAAATATATTAAAGTTCAACTGAGTATGGTTTATTTAAAACTATTATACATTTTTGTGCCAAATTGTCTCTTTAATAAAATATTTTGTAAGAAGCAAACATGTAAATAGACAAATCCACAAGGAAAGTTGCTACATCTTGATTTCTTAGAATTAGGTACATAATGAAACATCTACAAAATTATCAAATTCTGTTGACTGTAACTAATGCTTTTCTTAATAAGAGATTGTGGAATTTTTTTTTCTGCTTTGCTTAAAAATTAAGATATTTTGCCTGGTTTTGATCAGTCAGAACACAACACTTTGGTTCAAATATCACAGCAGCCTCTCCTTCTATCACCTATTTATGAAAAAAGAGCATAGGTGTAAGGAAACCTTTATTTTTTTCTCAAAATTTTTCCCTCAGCATAGTTCTTTTAAACTTTTACCTATGTTAGAGGGGGAAATGAGACAAACAGGCATTTCTTCCCTAAAACTGACAAAAGTGAGAGAAGATGCAAGTCTATCACCTTTAACTGGCACAAACTGATTTAAGCTGCTGGCACTGAAATCTGAAACAGGTTTATAAGATTTATTTTTAATAGCTGTTGGAAAAAAATACATGTAGCTCAAAACACACTGCTCTAACTGGGTACAAGTAAAGGAAGATAATACTTCAGGAAGAAAAAAAAAATCAAGATTTTTCATAATAAATGGGGACTTGTGTCTGCATGTCCAAGCAATTATTTTAAACGTTACCTGTGAAGAAAAAGATATATCTGTTGGAATTCCTTGTTGAGAGGACACTGAGTAGGGAGGGAGAGGAACTAGGGAGAAGGCCCTTTCCTTTCCAGCAGTGCACTTAAAGGAGAATGTGCACCAAAATAAATACATGCATTTCCTTTTGTATTTATTCTGAAGTTCTTGCAGCAACTTTTATTTAGTTCATTGAAAAAAAATAAATAAAAAAAATTTAAAAACCACTGAAGAGACAGAATGCACCATGGATCTAAAAAGAAAAAAAAAAAGTTATGAAGAAAATCTCAGAGGTTGAGAAGAGTGAAAAATAAACCTGTTAGTTAACTAGAATATCCTGTAGGTTATTCACTAGAGTACCTGTTACACTTCAAACACAACAGATTCCAGTCATAAGTGAAATGCAAATAGAAGTGAATGACCAAATCTGTCTGGCTTGGGGATGTGCTAAGGAAAAACATTCAGAAAGGCAATATAATTAATTGGTATAAATTGTCACAGCACTTTTGACATCAACTAAAATTCAATAGTTTTCCTAGATTAATAAATTCGTGGATTGTTGTCATTTGGGTGCAAAAGGGCTCTAATACAAGTTTGCCAGCTGCATTAACTCTGGCCCAAAAGGCCAGTGCCAGTGGGGAAAAAGTTGTTGCAATGCAAGATCAGCTGGTACCACATGCCTATTCACATCTTCAGATCCTGGCAGATGAGAAATCAGAAACCTGCCAAGTTCTGTTTCTCACCAGCCACCATCAGTCATCACACACGTGCCATAACTCCATCATTTTCCATTTTTTATGGAAACCTGACAAAGCAGGAGGTGTCTAGTGTAGAGTATACAAAACAAATGTACACTAGTTTGCATTTAAATTTCTTAACACCTCCCTGCACATTTTGCCTGAAGTGTTTAGGGTTCTATAGTCAAAAAGCATTGTAAAAAAAAAGACATCTCCTCCAAAGATATCCAGGCATGGGCTGTGTTGCAAATGAATTTTAAGGTTGCTTAAACAAACACTGCCAAAGATCTCACCAAAAGCAGGTTTAATATAAAATTGAAAGCATGACAAAGTTTGTTGGCCAGGTTTAGTCTACTACTTATAGATGGTTAAACACATAGAGGAAAAGCAAACTAAAAAAAAAATCAATCTAAAACCAGAACCAACCCAAAAATTTTTCTATTTTTTTAGTTATAATATTACTCCACCCTGGCCACAATTTGGGTTGGTAACTTTCTTTGAAAGTTTGATATTAAAAATGTTATTCCACATGGGTTTTTTTAATCAGGCAAGAAAAATCAGTTTCCAAACCTCTTTCTCAAAAAAACAAAACAAGCAGGAACTCTTTAAAGAGCACTAGTCCTGGACGGGGGGAAGCACCATCACAGGCAGTAATTCAAATAAAACATCAAAAAAACTGCTTAAAACTAAGCTACTTGTATATACAAACAGCAAACATACAGAATTTTTAGTTCTCTTATATTTACAGAAGTCATAAATCCTAGTTTCCTAGTAAAGGGAAAACCCTTTATGATTTGCATGATCTTATATTAGATATTAAATATACCAGTAGATATCTAAGACATATAAGGGCTTGGAATGTTACCATGTGTGGATTTATGAGGAATATATTTAGGAACATCAAGGACTAAAAGAAAATATATCAATAATGAACAGATCACTGATCCACTTGCAGCTCAGCTTTTGTGTGAATAGTTTCAGAGAAATTTAAGGAAAATAGCAGACAACAGCAAGCATAACTGCAGAGTGACAATGGTTCAGAATAATACTACACTTGCCTTGAAAATGTAATTAGGAGGGAGAATTCCCCTAACTTCAGATAAATAGAAGAATGAAAGAAACAAGGGGCATTGAAAAAAATTAAAGTCCTTAACAGAAAAATACTGGAACATACAAATATTCATTGAATGTTTGAAAATCCAAGCCAACATCTGGAGAAGATGTACCTATCTTCAACAAATGAGGAAATCTGAAAGCAAGAGCAAACACATGGCTAGAGATTGTGATGTTCCAGACAGAGGGAGAGAAGCTTTATTTCAAAGAGAATTTGATTTGGGAATTGATAAAGGAGCCACCCCCATGAATGAAAGCAGAAAACCTCACTATAGAACTCCTCTACACCCTCAAGGGAAATATAAAATTCTAGTCTGATCATGTAATTTATACACATATGAAGGTGTCAAGGGAAATAGTGAGGGTGAAACAGGTAGAGGGGGAAAAAAAGATGGGGAATCTCTATACTACTGTAATAAAATAAAATTTTAGAATAGTGCTCAAATGAAAAGATGGAAGTTAGTAATGACATTCAACCTAGAGATGCTGCAATTATCTATTCTTCAGAAACTTGAAGATGTAGAATATAATTGATGTTTAAGAACAAGAACATACTACAGATAAAGTCTCATATATGAGAAAAAATCATTATAAAACTTGCTGTCCACCACCTAGTTTTATGGGTCCATTGTTGTAATTCAGCTACCCCAGCATGATGATCCATTTCACCTCAGCATATCCATACAGGTATAAACAATCCCCAATCTTGTGCAGGCTTTTAAACTCTTATTTTTAGCATCAAAGACTTTGAGCTCAACACGAGCAGAAAGGTTTTTAAATCCTTGTCCTTTATCCCAAAAGTGTTTGCTGCTCCAGAGTAAGACTTTATTTAGCCCACTCTATTGATATTAATTTTTGGTGCTGCAGGTTGAAATGTCAGTGTACATTAACACGTGGTCTATAAAGGGGATGCTGAGATCTCTCTGAAGTATTAGTCACTGTGCCCAGGGAATGCAGGGTGGTTTTGTTTGTGTTCTTGGCTCAAATGTCTAAGCTAGACACGTCCTGATCCTTAATAAAACACACACACAACATCAGGTTCATTATCTAGAAACACTTCAGGACTAGAAACTTTCTCCAACTTATTTACCAGTTACTGACCTCCATGATACATTAATTCTTTTTGAGAGGCATGAGGTCAGTGCAGTCTAACAAAATTACAGTTCCTTAAACCATTTATTCTTCACCTATAGGCAAGTAACTAATTTTCCCATTTCTTCTTTTTCTTAAGGAAACCCTTCAATAACTTTGCTTTTAACAAGAGGGTATTTTAATTCAAGATTTGCACTGTCACTAACTCCACAGTTAACTAGACATCTCATAAACAAATCAGTCTCATCCTGAATTTATTTTTTTAGGTTCATAATTACAACGAATCACAAGATGATTTCTCAGTCCTACTGAGAGTTACCTGACTACTCCAGAGGTCAGTTCTACCAATTCTGTTTCTAGGTACAGCCCTAGGTAGCATTTTATTGCTTAACCTACTCTGTTTCATCTGCTGTCACCTACAACCACTTGGATCTCTCCATTATAGTACAACCATCAGGGTCACACTTAATTTCCCCTTTTTATCCCATACTGGTCTTTTACAAATTTACATCCCACCTGCTCAAAAATTGTCAGTAATTCCCATCCCAGAACACATTTCTTCATAAATTCTATATTTCTAACTATACTGCCACCTTTCTTTTTGCTGTTGTTTTGTTCAAGAAGTGGTCAGGTAGCACATCCAAAGAGAGGTTTTATTTAAATGGAAGAAAAATAATAGAGCTGTTGTTTTCTACATTGCTGCAACTAGACAACTGCCACAGTTAACTCACAGCTAACCTTTAAATTTGAATTTATTTGCTGATATTTATTTTATAGTATTAATTGTAGAAGTTGTTGAACACTTACACACTATCATAATGAACACTAGGAAGAAAAGGGAAAGAAACACAACAATTAAAGTCAATGCAAATGAAAATTACAACATCAGACAGTTTCAATGGAAATAAAAAGCTGTGAAATCCTTTCTTTAATGCTGTCAAAGAATCCTCTCTATTTAGATAACTGAAGCAGGACTTCCATTTTGTACAATTAAAGCATCTAAACAAATTTTTAAACATCAAAGTATATTCTTGAGAAGCAGACTTGCTCACCATGAAAATTATGACAGTTCCCTGAATGAAAAGCATCTACACATTCTACAAATTCTTGAATATCTGAAATGTTTTCATTATCAGGAGATAAAAAAGGTCAATTTTCAGGAAAAATAGAGGAAATTTAAGGTTGCCATAAATGTTTTTTATAATATTATATTTCAAAAAGGTACAAAACACTAGATAACTCCTATGGATGCATAACAGACCAGGAAACAAAAAACTGTCATAAGAACAGTCAGTCTCAATCAGCTTTCTGTTGGGTGATATAATCTTCATCTGTTGCTCGTTGAACATGCATTTTTTGGGAATGTGAAAAAACCACCAGGTGCTGTTAGAAGAGATTTTGTGTTTCATTAGCTGAAGGTTCTCTCTCCACCTCTGTGCTATCCAGGTGCTAGGAAAAAGTTACCTACTAGTACTAGGGAACCACAAACACACATTCTAAGCTATTAAATCTCACCTAAATCATGCTATGCCAACACACACAGAAAAATATTTCACTTTCATTCAGTTAGTCTGGAGTACATTACATATCTTTCCTAGAAATTAACTCAGATTTCATATTAAGTCTCCTGGCACTTTGCAATTTTAAGACTGCATTTCCCTAGCCATAGCAGCACAAACTTAACATTCTTTTTTGCTGTGCTCCAGAAATCCTTCAAGTGTGTGTATGTGTGCATATATACACAACCCAAATAAATTCATAAACAGCATCACTTTTATAAATTCAGATACATATTCATAATTGTCATATAGACATACTTTAAAGCATTTTTTCACTTCACACCTATGTTAATATTCTCTGTCAAATGATAGAATAGCTGTCTTGCTCTTCAACCAGATTCCAAAACAGGGGAGAGAAGCAAAATAATAAAATCACACCATATTTACTTTGCAACTTAAATTATTTTGGAGGTCATTTTTCTTTCAGGGTCTATTCTTCTTCCCATTATCTAACATCCATGGATCTTTGTCAATGCAAATAGTTTTCAGAAATTAAAAAAAACAAAGAAAAACCATCATAAAACAGAACTTGGGGAGTATAAAGATTTGAAGATTGTTGGCCTCCACATTCACAGAATTTTGAAACCACGTGTATTTTCAGCCTCAGAACACAACTTTGAGAGAGCAGTGAAAGAAATAAGTCTTTCATCCATTAATTTGGCAAGAACACATTACATGAGATTGTTCATGACTATGAGAGGTACATTTTCTGTGCTAACAGGCATCTGAAGTGGATTTCACCAGTTACACAGATCTTGTCTGCCAGCCACAATTAATAACCAGCAGAACCACAACCAGAAATCTTACTTGTATTACAGAATTTTCCCTGACTATTTGTCAATATTTGGTCCTTCAGGTATCTACAATTAAATCTCTGGGGCTTCCAAGTAATTTTAGGCTCCCAGACCAGCATACATCTCCCATCAAAAAACTCTCTCTAATAGGCTCTGCTGTAGTTATGGAGAATATGTCACACAGTATTCAGACTAAAAGAAATTTATTTCTGTTGATGCCATAGCAGTGCTAAGAATACAACCTATCAGAATTTCAGAGATAAGTAAAGTCATGATGATGTCTTTATGCCTTTTTCCATGTTACCTATACATATTTCTTCTGTATTAAGAAATCAGGTGATGTATCTGGTCAGTGGCATTCACACACAATCTAGGGGAAACTTGGTCCAGGATTATAATGAGACAGACCTACAGATTCTTGAACCAATATAACAATAGAGAATTGACCATTTAGTTAGGATCTGTAAAGAAAACTGAAAGAAGAAATACATATTGAGGGACTGCTGGCTGGGCTATTCAGGAAAGACTTTAAAGCAATAACATAGATGAAAGGTGCAAACATACAAAAGAAAAACAAATTTGGAACTCTTCTAGGTGTGCTACACAAGGCCAAGGTGGAAATATGTGAGACACAATTTACATTCACGTGCATGTGTTACAAAATAATTGTTTCTTTATTAAATGGAAGTCTCATGGGAAAGGCTTTTCTGCTTCTAATATAATTAATCCCCACACTCTTTTTCATGAGCAAATGAGTAAGCAAAATGAAAAGCCATGTTTCTCACTTGTCAACAGGTTGAAAATCAAAGGAACATTGGATATTCTGTCAACAGCCTGACAGATAAAACAGCCTGACAGATAAAACAGAAGTAGAATGTTAATTAGCATTTAATTTGCTTTAGCAGTAAAGAACAAAATAATTGTTTCCATTTATCTAGTGTTTGAAGGGAAGCAATACATTACTACCAAATAGTCTGTTCAATTTGTGCTATGTGTGTATTAGGACATACAAAGCAGGTAAATCCTCAATTGAAGAAGCATTGGATTTAACTTATTTTGTGCTAAATAAAATTGCATATACTGATCTGTCAGCAGCTGCAGAATAATCTTCAGATTACACAGTGCTTTTGTTTGTTTTAATGAACAAGCACTTGGATCTTTTCCAAGAATGGAATTGATTAATATTTCCCTGGACTGTCACTGCAGAAATCAGCTGGAGCCTTAAGGGAGGGAGGAGTGAGAGCAGAGAGGAACCAAAGGTGTAAATAGCCCCTCCCTCAGTTTGACACAGAAGATTTGACAAGAAGTTAAATTTGAGCACAGCTGTACCCCTTGAAGCCTAGAGATATGAAACAGAACAGCAGCAAACAAGAGGCAATTCATCAGCTTTTGTTAAACATACAGAGTGGAGTCTGGAATTGTGCAGTCTTTGGCACAATTAAAACTTCTGTGAGATTTTTTCTTTTTTTTTTTTTTTATGACTGATGGAAGAGAATTTTGTAGAATTAGATGCTGCTGCTTTTAAAAATCCAGTGGGTTTTTAGAGCTTATAATGAAATGGAGATAAGACAGATAAGTTTGTAAAAAGGAGACTTGTGAGATCCAGAAACAGCTAGAAATAACAACAGCAGGGCAAAAAAAAAACCAAAAAAAACCCAGGGTGGATGAAAAATACTGACATATACATTGAAATATATCTGGTTTAGGAATATACAGAAAGCTGGAAATAAGCACCCTGAATTCAGGTGTACTGGTCTGCCTGTTGGAGTAAGTGTTAAACAGTGCAAAACTTTTGAAGTGAAAGTTACTGAACTGGAGGAATGAAAGGCATGGCAGAAGGAAAAGGATGGGTTAAACCAGTACTGTGTTGCTCTCAAAGACTAATTACAAAAAGTAAAAGGAAGTGCTGAAAGCTCAGTAATCCTTTAACTTAACATTATTTTCATAAATTTTAGAAAGGGAGTAAAAATGTGTATATGGTTAAAAAGCATACACCATTTGCAATTATGACTCATTCTTTTATTGTACTAACATTGTCAGACAACTCCTGTAAAAAAAAAAAAAGCTGTATTGGTGATACATGTCACATCACATACTAGATGGGACAGCAAAGTATTAAAATATTTTAAGTCAGTATTAAAAGATTTAAGATTTGCAGATCTTCACCCTCTGCACTGAACTCTAGAACATTCTTCTTAATTTACCTTCCAATAGCATTTCAGTGTTATTCAGCCCACCTCAGAAATCCCATTTAATGAGTAGACACAAGATCTACACAAGATCTTCTGCAGCAATGACTGAAGAAAGCCAGAAATCTTCTGTTTTCACTAAGAAAACTGAAATCTATGTTCAGAAAATAGATTGACTCAATGGAATAATCTTTCCATCAAATCACTCATAGCAAGGCTTTATTATGAAAATCACAAACAAATGCAACATTGGTGCTTTATAAAATAACAAACTCCAACAAAACACTATTAATCAACCATAATCAAAAGGAAATCATATTTGCATTTAACTTGAGTGTATATGAACTTCAGGGTGCTTGCTTGATATCTCCAAAAGAAGGAGAAAATAAATCATTTTTAGACCACACTACTTTTCAGGCACTATTCACCAAAAACTTCATTTTATTTAGTCTGAAATCCTGTTTTAAAAGAAGGGTTATTAATGATCTGTAATTATTAATAATGCTATTATAATACCCTTATTTGTACAACAGATATTACAGGACCCTAGAACAGCCCCAAGTCCAATTCTGTGTGTCACTGCACAGATTAACTACACTGCAGCTCAACTCAAAGTCAGCAAAAAAGTAGCATTGTTGTCACATTTACAGACAGGGAACTGCATCACAAAAACAGGAAACTCTTGGTTTTGCCAAGACTAAGTCACCGAGAATCCTTGTTCAATGAAAAAGTCATACGAGCTTGTATACATCAGAAAAAAATGTAGAATAGATTTTTCTCTATCTAAATCTAAATAAACTATTTTTGAGTAGAAACTACCAAAACTTGAGATAAAAAAAGCACATAATACAACTCATGCAGTTCCTGAATTAACCATACTAAATTATATTAGAAAGTATATTATTGTTTTTCTTCCTTCACAATTAATTCCAGAACATTATTTTGGTATTCTCCTTTGGAAGAAAAAGAAAAAGGTGGTCTATAAAGAGGAAGCTTACAGCAAAAAAGACCTGTCTAGAATATCAAATGCATATTTTCTGGGGAAAAAAAATCCCTATAAATTTTCTCAAAGTGTTACCAAAGAAAATTCTGGTTCTATGGAAAGGATTCCAATGAACTAAACAAAAAGGAGCTCTCATCCTTCATCACATATTCTCCAAGGAAACAAATCTTGCTTGAGAAATTTAGACAGGACATGCAACAAAAATATTGTTGAGAGGTTATTAGGTACTAAAAATTTTTCAGTAGATCTAGTGGCTTTGTGAGTTATATATGTAACTGAGAAAAGGAAAAAAAAATGATGCAACAAAACAGGAAAAGGGAAACAAGGGGATTCAATGGAAGCAAAAGAACCAATTATATCCCAAATATGTATTTGTATGTGTGGACTTTTGTTAATTCTCTGAAGTGATACAGTCATATACTTCAGTATTTCTTTCTTACATTCCAGGATTTAATTTGAGGATTTCTTTTTAACCTTTTATTTTTAAACAAATCCTGGCCTCCCTATTTTCACAAGAACTCCCAAAATATCTCCCAAAATGTCACATTATTGGGTACAACTTCATTCTCCTTCTTTATTCAGTTAAAAAAAAAAAAAAAAAAAAAAAGTTGAATTTAATATACACTGTTTTAAGTAAATAAGTACAAACCATCAACTTTTCCAAACTGAGCTAAACCCACAGTTTTCAACACCTTAAGTATTCAAATAGCCATGAAAAAATGAGATCTCTGCAAACAAAAGCACTTCAATATGAACTTTCACAATAAGGGAAGACTTGTTTATGAGTGTGTGCTCCTGTACACAAACACAAACACCACAAAAAGAGAACAAATTTCGAGAAATAATATAGAGAACTTTCACCAAGGTCATGCTGAATAATACAATGAATTTTTCTGATAGCACATGAGGAGAATTTTAAATGAAGAAATGTCACATACTGTCTCTGCTGCAGAGAAAAATGCTGTTTGCTGCTTCTTCATTAAAATTTTACCAGACAACTAATGCTTTCCACATTCAAGAAAGTTAAATAAGGATAAGGTTTTAAATGCAGACAATTAAAAAAATGTATTATAAGAATCACATTAATATTTTGGGTGTGGGGTAAAAAAAACCCACTATAATTTATATTTAATTTTCTTTATATTCATAATTTAGTGCCATATCACAATGCAAATGTTATGACAAAAATACTAATCAATTGACCTCAAAATCCAGCCTGGCAGTTCTTACATATTCAGAACAATATATAAACATGAGTTTAAGGGTACATAGAAAAATCCCTTTTGTGTCAACAGGAAAATGAACATTTGCTGAAGTTCTCTCCCATTTTACTTAGCATAATATTTTATTTGAATTGTTTATTCCTATTTGAAACATAAATGAAAAAAGGGGAAAAATGGTAACAAGTTCAAGAATAATGCAAAGAATTTAACTGAAACACTCATGTTCTCACTGCAGTCTTCCAAATGGGTTAATGTGGAGCTGGGATGCAAAATCTAGGAAACATCAAGTAGGAGTAGGAAATGATTTAATGGCAACACCTGGCATTAGTGAGGCTTCTACTGATTCATTTCTCCACGATTCAGAAAGGTTCCTGACAAGCTGAAAAGGGCTCAGAAAAAGAGCCTTAAGTCTAGAAAATATTAAAAGTTAAATCCATTTATTTTAGGGCCCACAAGGTAATGGAATGGTTCCAATATCACAGAAAGTTGTGCATACAGGGAGAGATGGCAGCACTGTGATTTTCTTCTGCCCCACATCCCCACTGTTGGGAACCAATGGTATGAAGTCAATTGTTGACAAATTCAGAATAAAATAAGCTGCATTTTGCATTCATGCAAAAATTCTAAGCAGGCCAGTGGAACACAACTGAGACATTTTCTATCATTCAGGCATCTAATATAATTGTTTAAAGAAATATACATTCTAAAATACCTGAGGGACATTTCTCTTGGTTAAATATTCATACCCTGCTTAACAACAGATATAATTCTAAGTCTAAATCTACAAATGGCTATGAGAAAGTTCTAACCTCCTCCTCAGGAATGATTTTCCTATTTATTGGATCTGATTGTGTTTGAGAAAAGATTGAATTGCATTATACTGAAGGTCAAATTTACATTCTAAGTTTCAAAACTAGTATTTATCATTATGAAGCACTTAGAACACTTTTAGACTTTGTCTAATTTCTAGATCAAATGGATCAGACATGACTTGTGAACATTTATAATCTTTAAACATACATTCATTTATTATGTTCTACTCTGCCACTTATATTTATTTATATTTAAATTTTGCAAACACACATATTAATTTCATTAAAACACATTTTTCTTTGTGTGTTTGAAATAAACTTAGATAAAATCTACACAGTGCCATACATACCATTCTCCTTTGTTAAGTATCTCATCTTTGTCAACACTCTTGGCTATGCTGAAAAAATTCCACACCAACATCTGTCCCCAAGAAGGAAAGATAAAAGTACAAAATATCCCTTCAGATTTGAAAACCTTATATGTCTCTCTTCATGTTATAAATTATATGAAAAAAGTCTCTGCCACAGTTCTGTTAGTTTTGATATGCCTGTGCCAGGTATGTGTTACTCTTCTGCAATCTGCTTGCATAATGGTGGGGTTTTTACTCCTGCTGGATCTATTAACAATAAAAAAAAAATTAAAATAATAATAATCTCTTACATGCCTCTGCTGCCACAGCGTCATCCTGATACATTCAAGTGTCATTTGCAATGCACTCCAAAAATAAAGGCACAACCAGTCAAAATATTTACATACTTCCTCATTAAATATTTCCCACAGAGGCTTCACAGGCACAAGTAAGCCATGATGAGTATGTTCACTTAAATTCAGAAAATTACTTTAAGAATTTTCTGGCACATGGAAGAGAGAAAACCAAGCCAGACAACAATTTCTGGAATGGAATGGAATGGAATGGAATGGAATGGAATGGAATGGAATGGAATGGAATGGAATGGAATGGAATGGAATGGAATCCCATTAGTTTTCCTTTTTCTCTGTCCCTCAGAAACGGGATTCCCACCTCTTCTCACAGAATTCCACATCTTGTTGGCACAATCCAACTTGCCAAATAAGCCCATGCCTCAGCAGGATAGAGAAGTTTGGGGTTCTTTTATTTTGATTTAGTTAATGTCTGTTCCCATAGGTCTTTCCTTCATTCCACTACCTAGACTAGGAAAGGAAACAAATCTAACATCCATGTGAGCTGTTTTAATTTGGATTCACTGCAGGAAACTAATGGGACAGAGGGGACCCATGAAGCTCTCAGTGGTTTGGTATTTTCATCTTCCAGCCATATAAGAAACGGTATGTTTCTTGCAGAATGAAAAAGAATCTTTACAGAAGCATTCATACTACTGAGCTACTAAATTAATTTCTGCTCATGGTACCTCCATGAATATGTAGACATTTGTTTAAAAACTAAGGCCTGTTTAATGATACTTAATTTAGTGGAACAGTTTGAACAGGGATATTTATTTCATAATTGCCTTGTTCTGCTAAGTGCTCAGCACTCATAGCACAGAAAAAAATTAGAAGCATTCAGGTACTTTCAAGGCTCAAGTTCTATAGCAGAATATAGATATCAGAGTCACAAATGAAGGGCATAAAGCAAACAAATGAATTCATGTACCATCAGAATTGGTGTACAGAGGTTAAAGAAAAATGGATTACTAACAAGTCATACATATGACAAAGGCAGAGGAAAACAACCAACCCAGAAAATTAATCAGCATATAAATTAATCTTCTTACCTGAGAACAAACTGGAGTTTGAAGTATTGCTTTCAATATACCAGAATGCTGAAACTTTCTGCTGGAAGAATACTGATATGGTATAGGAAAATTTCTCAACTCCTGAGGCAGGTAGATCCTGAAAATAAGTGTGGAAAAGGTTTTCTCTAATTCCATTTATGAGGTTCTACATGTTTATTTAGTTCATTAGGGACAGTAATACCTTAGACTGTATCTTGATTGGCTTGCTCAGAGTGTTAAGACAGAACTTAAATAGCTGTAAACTTTATAACCATTTAAGCACCAAATATATTTCTTCCATAATGCTGTAAAAACAGATTTAAAAGAGAGACTTGGTTACAAAAAGAGGGTGTGCTGGTGTGCATGAATCAATGTCATTAATTATCTATATTTCTTCACTTTCCTTCTGTCAAAAAGAGTTGTCTTTCAGAATTTCCACCTACCTGGGAGAACAGGTCATCTCTCTTTCTTCATTTTTATCAGTAAAATAATGATTAATATTTTAAATCACCTCGTGGGTAGATCTGAAGTGTTGAGGTTTCTTTAGTCAGCCCATGTTGTCTCCCACTACAAAAATGTCTATATTGCATATCCTTGTCTCTAAATGCTTTAAAAAATCTTCAATAAATTGGAAAACTTCTTCAGGAAGAGTTTTAAATTTCTTTAAATGCCTCATAAATTTTATAACATAATCCTTACTGGGGATTTACAGTGATGTGCTTTCATTTGTATATTATAGGCAGGAAAAGAGAAAAAAAAACCATACTCTATAAAGCTACAAAGTAAATAGTCTATAAAGTAAATACATAGACAATCATGTGATATCAACATTTTTAAAAGTCTTTCTCAAATATATAGATCTTAACAGTGCTGGGATTATCCATGACTGTTTTAAAATTATTACATGTTGAGAGTATAAAGTGTTAAACAAAATAAATGTAGTTAAAACATGATACAATAACACTTGGTTTCATTCCTTCCCTATGCTTTTCTAGCCATGAATGGTTTCTGGAAAAAAGTTTCAAAAAAGAAAGCTTTGATTTCACCCTTTTTATCATGCAAGTGAAAAGTTGAAAACAAAAATTCTCAGAAATGTTCAAAGCATTTAGGTTGATCTAAAAAAGTCTGTGAATAAACACTGACAACATTTAGCATCTGACCAGGTAAAGAAAAGATACCTGCATCAGACTGCCTTGAGAACAGCTATTTTCACATCAGTTCATAAACTTTAATTTGCCTTTTGCTTCCTCAGTTGGATGTGTCCTTCACCTTTACTTCCTGTGAAAATACAAACATAGACCACTACAACTCCTTTGAGCCTTTTAACCAGGACAATTTGAATTTTCCATTTGCAATAATGATTTCATAAAAATGCTTTGATGCAAGTAAATGGAAGCAAGCATTTAGGAGAGACAAGTTTTGTTGCTCCATTTACACTTACATTACTTCCAATTCTTTATCTAAGGAAATTTCCATGAACACAAAAATGGCAATACTTACATTTCAGACTGCTTTGTGTGAAATAACTGAAAAAAAAAACCCCAAACAATACAGCAGCTGGTATCAAATAGGTTACATTATTCCTTAGAAGTTCTTATAGCAATTCTAATTATATAATAAAATACAGTTTGTGTGATTAGCAGCTCTGAGGAATTCTATTGGAAGCAGTGAAAATCCTTAGGGGCTCCCTAGAATGGCTTAACTTTAGGAGCATCAGGGAGTTTCCATGAGTTTATTAAGATTTACTAAGATATTTACTCTCCTTTAGCCCTTAAAAGGGAAGATCTCACTTTGAACTTTCCTTTTATTTGCCTGACATTCTCTTACAATAAACAAAACACCTCTGAGCCATTCAAAAATAAATGCCTATTTAATGTTTTCTGCTGCCAAACCTTATGATTTACTATACATATTTAACAACACATTTCTTAAAAATTTTATCTTTCAAAATTACCAACTTGTAACCCTAAAGATAAAACACATGGACATCAAGAAGCTGCTCTTTGCAAAACTCTACAGGCTTCAAGAAAGGACTCATGAAGTCTTCATGAAATTAAATTGGAAAATTAGTAAAATTATATAGTGCTGAATATTGTTTTCAGATCAACAAGCTCGTACTTTAAAGTGCCTCATTTATTCAAAGAAAAGAAACTGGGTGTGACTGCATAAATTCCTCCCTGCCTGAGCATATTTGTCATACCTGCCTAGCATTGACAAGCCCAGTGCAGAGTATAAAAATCTTTATACCAGATCTGAACAAAAATTTGTGTGCTGACTGTGGCCATAGGAGCTCAGAACAAAATGTGGATATACAGAGAGCAAGGGAATGGGGGTGCTCTTCCTGCTGACCTCCCAGCCTCCTTTTGGGGGACTTCACAGGTCACTGCTTTCTGTGAATTTATGAAAAATGAGGTTCTGAATAAAAAAGTAATTCTCCTTTAAAAGGGTTCTTTCACTCTGGCCATCTCTGGCACAATTGATTCAAATTTTGCAAAGATGTCCATCATAAAATTTGCTTTCTGTTACTATACCATGCACTCCTACAGGAACAATGTTGTGTTTTTTTTTAAAATTTATCATATATTTTAGCTATTTTTATCAAAAGTTTGCATTACTCTTATTAATTTTATCTGGTTATATTGCCTGGCTTGGAGTACTTTAAAAATTGAAATAAATAAATTAAATAAATAAATAGATCATACATACATACATAAATAAATGTGATTCTTCACTTCTTTACACAACCTTTCAGCAGATTTTATTTTACAGTAAAAACCAGTGTTTTACATGTTGTTATAACTCGAGGAAAATTGAAATTAGTTTGGACATTTCTGTAAGGAACCTAATCCTGTTTACAGCCATATGGAAAACCCAGAGGATGCTCACTTTGGATTTTGCATTAGTCATTATTCTTACATTTGGCTATTACCACCATTTGTCTGGGTGCAGTGACAAAATTGCCAGAAATAGGCAGATTCACACATGGTACAGGATGTCTCACTAGGATATATTCCTTCTTCTGAGTCGACAGTTACTATTTGTGGAGTTTTAGATCTTGTTTTTACCATTCAATGCAAATGTTTAAAAACGTGCTTGTAGGAGTCCTTTAGGAGAGTTCTTTTCTCACAGAAATTAACAGAAAAACTCCTACTGATTTTCAGCTTTGTTACAAGAAGAAACCAACCAAAATAACTCCCTTGCAATTTATCTTTCTCTTTTTTTTTCTTTTTGATTTTCTTTTGGCTGTCAGTTCCAGACACAAAAAAAAAAAATCTATCAAAAAGGACACAGACTTCCTGATGACTGTTTAAAGTTCATAGTCTACATCATTCTCATCTTCTTCCCTTCCACCTCCCCTTCCATCATGATCGTGCCCAAGAACCAGTTTCACGCCATGAAATGTGTTCAAATACTCAGTTTAATCATAATTGCCTTTTTTCATATGAAAGCCACATCTTTTCCACAAACTTTCCCCCAGCCACCATTTTTTTTTTTCTTTTCAAATCTCCTTTATATGGAAACTGGGCTTCCTTTCTCCCAGCCCATCTGAGAACACTGTTACCTACCTGACAACATCAGCAATTACTTAAGAGACAGAAAGAAAAACACTTTCCTGCTCAACGGAATTTAATGTTGGAGGCAGATTCCTAATTCAAGTCAGGCACAGGCACCAGTCAAATACACCAGGCTATAAGGGGAACCACAAAGCATTTCTAATAATTCATTTGGATTGCAGTGTGAATGGACACATCATCCTCCTGGCTCTTAGAAAGGCCAGGAAAGGAGGCTGAAGGCTGGCATCTTCCAGAGGGCTCTCATTTGTATAGACAGTTGAAGAAACAAATGGAGTCACAGAATAAACCCAGTTGGAAGGGACCTCAGGAGGTCAAAGCCCTGCTTGGGGCACAACCAGCTTGTTGTGTGGTGAATTCTATTGCTGTGCTATGAGCTGTAGACAAACACCCAGCTGAAGGTGATGACATCAGATTCCAGTTCTGTGGCACAGAAATAGAAGCTGTCTCCTCAAGATGAAGCACACTAAAGGAGTAGAGAGCACTATAATTTTGGGAGATTTCATTTTGAGAAGAGGAATTATTCTTCTAGCCGGAAAGAGAAAGGAATATTTTGGGATCCTTGCGTATTTCAAACTTGAAAATAATTTATGATCTGTTACAATGAGTCCTATACTATTCCTACCCTCATTTGATATGACATTAATTTTCAAAATGGAAAGAGATTTCCTGAATGCTTGATTAAATTTAGACTGGACACCTTTGTATAGCAATATTAAAAGAAACAGAAGAGCAAACTTCAGAATCTACCATCAACACAGTGGACTTCTCCACGGAAAATCCTCTTGTTTATTTAGATCACAACAGGCTTTGTCAGGATTAAGGGAGGAAGTTGTATGATAAAGAAGGAAGAGAGAAGTTAAGGGAGGCAATATTCCTCAAAGTTTAGTCTCTGAATTAACAGTGTCTTGGGTTCCAATGCAAGGTGTAACTAAATATGTATTCTACTGTCTTTGGATACTGCTGGGAGCCAGGGAAGCAGTCTTGGATTTTCCTCAGGCTGCTCAAGGAAAACAAAATATAACAATGATTAAGCACCTGTTGGATGTGTGAGAAACGTGATATTTTCATGAAAACATGTTTAAAAGGGATGTTACATTCCTTGCACCAATCAAATCTCTATGCTCACTCCAGGAACTACTCTATAAAAGTGTAGTTGTTTCTTTAAATAAATGGGTTTTTTGCTACTCCATTGCAGAAGGAATTCTGTCACTGTGTCCTTTTCACCACTCCCATGGCCCAAATTCAACATTCTACCACCATTCATTCCTGAGGAGATGCTAAAATGGGTGGAGCAGTGTTTCTTTATCCTCTCCATGACTCCTCCATGGTAACCGTGTCTGCTAATGGGCCACAAAATGACAAAATGACTCATGGCATTCCATCCTTCCCTGCTCTCCACTGCATCTATTGCAATTTTCCTCTTAAATTGGAGCTCCAGCTTGGAATGTCTCACATTCCCCTGTGTGGGGCTCATTCCTCCCTATGGTTTACCTTCAAACCAGCACAAATAGTTTACAGTAATATTTACATGTTCTTGAGCACCATCAAGCACTTGACCCAGACCCTGGAGCAATTTATAGCTACAGTTCTTCCATACTTATCTAGATAGTCCTCTAACACATCACTCCTGGAGAAGAGACTGAGGAGAGCTCATTGTGGTCTACAACTTCTTCATGAGGAGAAGCAGAGGGCAGAAAATCTCTCCATTCTGGTGGCAGGACACAAGAGGATGGCCTGAAGTTGTGTCAGGGAAGGAAGATAGATTCTTGTTCTTCTCTCTCTGAAGTGTTTTCAGCTGACTGAACACTTTGGGGTTTTAAAGCAGAAGCAAAAAAATTCAAATTCAGTTCTCAAGATGGGTAGCAAAATGATCTAGATCTGCTTGTACATTCTTTTAGTGTTAAAGATGAGTTACTTAACATAAGTATTAATGTGCTCTATTATGATGACTAATGTTGTCAGTATATATTGCATTCCTGTGAAAGAATTATTGGTGCAAGTACTGAAGATCTATAAAATTAGATTTATAATACAAGACCCAGAAGAATTTACTGGTATAACAATTTTAATACTCCATTCCTCCCTCTATTGGGTATCCATTAACATCAAGAGAAGGGAACTAATTCATCTTTTATGGTCCTCTGTTTCTAATATAACACATTAATGAGGACTTATTAACCATTCTTTTTCTTAACATGTTGTTAACACTTCCTTGTCAGGAATTCAGGTTGTTTTTTTTTACTTGTGCTGACATACCAAAAAAATAAAAAAAATAAAAATAAAAAAAAAAAAAAAAAGCAAACTTACGAGTCATCAATCATCAAATATATCATCAATTAAATTGAGAATCACAGAATGATTTAGTTGGAAGGGACCTATTGAGACCTTCTAGTCCAACCTTCCAGTTTAGCAGCAGGTGTTCCAGGTCTTTCTTCACTGGATTTTGAACATCTCTGAAAATTTTTAGAGCACATAGCTCAAGAGTATTATTCCATTTGCTCATTTTATTCAAAATCAATGCCAAAGAAAAGAAAGAATTTGTCCTTCATCTCTAACATCTATAGAATAACTTTTCCTGACATTGTGCAAACAGTACCTCAGTCATTGAAAAACATACCATGAATCCTTCTAGAGTTTATTAAACACTTCCTTAAAATCTAAAAGAAATTTTGTGGGGCTTTTCTGTTTGTTTTTTCTGGTGTTGCTGTTTTGCTTGGTTTGTTTGCTGGGGGTTTTGGTGGGTTTTTTTTAGGGATAGGTGGCATGTGAGCACACTTTATCCAGAGATAGGCTAGATCTTATGTGAAGAAAATACTTGTAACACAATCAGAAAGCAGGCACTGACTATTCAGGACTTCTTTAGTCAGTTCCTACCACAGACTTTCATTTTCTCTCCTAATACAAACCTGCATTTTAAGCCAAGAGTTAAATAATGAATAAAAGACATTAATATTGCTGGGTTCAACTCTTAAAGATTTTCTATACTTGATGAGCTGGAAATTATAAGGAAATAAGACATAAGCCCTTCCTATTTCCTGTTCTAAAGAAAAATGACAAAAATATTTATAATTTTCTATATTCAAGTTTTTATTTTTGATATGTTTAATCTGAGACTTTTAGGCTACCACAGAATTTTGGATTTAATATAATCCAAAAAGACCATGAGAAATCTCCATCCCAAACTCACCAATTACTTGCTGACAGCATTTCTGAGTGCACACTCAGAATGAAAAAATAAAATAAAAAAAAATAAAACAGTAGAAATTTGGTACTGCAGCATCTAAAATACAGTTTGAAAAGTATGCAAAACAAAGTGACAAGAAAGAGGAGAGGCAAGCCTGGAAAAAAAGAGGAAGGCTGAGATGCCTTAAAGTGGCATGTGATGAGCACAGACATAAATGGGCACCACATACTCACATACCAATAATTCTGCTTTGTTTCTCCACTGTGGCTTTTCAATAACCTGCAAGTAAGCTACTACCCCAATCCATGCCTCCTCCAACTCATGCTGGTCCTTTAACAAATCCCATGGAATGTGGGGCACTCAATCAAAATATATCCTGAAATTTTATTCATGCCATCTTCCTTCTACCCCCTTCCTACATTCTACCAGTGCAGAGCTCCTTAATGGAATTTAATTTGTCATAATCAGATGAACGATGTCCTTACAGTCCTTACTGTGAAGCCCCCTTAAGTGAAAAAAATGCTGCTACAATAAAATTAAATACTTCTTTATATCATTTTGTTGCTGTCTAGACTTCCTGATAAAAAAAAAATTAAAATAGTATTCCTTTTAGCAAAACTTAGTTTGTGTACAAAGCTGATCTAGTGACATGTGTCTTAGCCCAAGGCAGAGGGCTAGGAACTAGATAACCTTTAAGATTCCTATTAACTCAAAATATTGTATAATTCTATGTACAGGGCTTTTAAAACTTCTTAAAGTAGCCAGGTGATAGCTGATAGTCACTGACAAGAAATACACTATGCCAAACAAAAGAGGCAAATCCACAGAGCCTGAAAAACCATGTAAATGAAATGTGGTTTGGAAAAAAAAAAAAATACCCTTTAGTAGCAAGCTGAAAAAGTAATTTACAGGTGTAACTTTCAGTAAGGGTCAGAAAAAATTCATTCATTAGAATTACGGGAGGTAAAATTTTCTTATAAATATTACAGGACCTTTAAAAAGTGTCATCATTGTAAAATGGACTTAAATCATATTCATTAATTATTAAGCATTACTCTAGTTCTTCACTGATGTTTTTAAATGGAATTAGGTTTCCTCAACTACCTGCAGTAGCACATCACTGCTGTCTATTTATAAACAACTTCTCTTTAGGTACAGAAGGGCCTTTTCATGATGGTATCAAAGTAGGTTTCACTTGGTAGAAATACTTCTAATCTTAAATGAAAGCAATCCATTACTTGTGGAGTGAAAGAGACAGATCTGAGGGTACCTATGAGTTTTATGGCATCCCAGATGTTCATTCACAATACACCCAATAAAACAAAGTCAGATTTATAGCTTTTCTTTTTTCTTTCTTTTAAGGGAGAATAGTGTCGTTATATTTTAAAAGGCATGGGAAGTCTGAACAAATGATGTCAGGACAGCTACCTGTTGATAACTGCTGATCTCTCTCTTCATTCCTCTAAGCTATTGATATTAAGGTCAAATACAGAATCCGGTTTCACAAAGGTATTAAAGTTTTACCTTAAATAAAGAACTACACTACATGCCCAACCTAATCCACCTTATTTAATCTTTACTGAGGACATTCCACCATACTTCTGAGCTCCACAAAAATGAAAACACTGCTAATGAAAAAAAAAAAAAAAAAGTAAACTAAAAGATTTGCCTCTTTAAAAGTCTGCAAGAACCTCTATAAGCCAATCTGAAGATCGTTTATATGAGTATATACTGGATGTTAAGTAGAAGTGCCATCTGTCTTAGCAAATTACAAGTTCTGTATTTCAGTATTTCCATTCATGCAGGAGCAGGAATTGCATCCCAGTCTACCCATTGATATGCATCCACAGCAGCTCAAAATACAGCTTTAAAATGCTGGTCTTGGAAAGGTTAGAAAGTCTTCAAAAGGAAATTCTCATCCCAGAATTGCAATTTAAATTGTGTTTACTTAAAAGAATCTCAAAGTTACCACATGATACTGCCATAAGGTTCTCCTCAACCACTGAAATTGCTTTTACTTTTCAGAAAAATCCACTATTTTTACTTTCCAGAAAAATCTACTATTAACAAAGCTGCTATGATGAAAGGAGATAAAATTTAAAGCATACTGTCCAAGATAATGCACTTACCTAAAAAAACCCTAGCAGAATATATCTCTAGTCTGAGACGAACAGTCCATTCTTCAGGGAGAATAAATACAGAACTATTATGTAAGAAAGTACATTGGAACAATTCCTCTGGATTACGTGCATATGTAAAGGCTGAACTCTTTTTTTACTCAATATAACAACTCAAACAGCAACCTGAAAATGAAAAGAAAACCAACACAGCCACTGCAACATAAGACAAGCACAGTTTCAAAAAACACTGCTGGAGGTAAAGTCTCAGTTCCTTCAGCTTTGTGCCATCTTCAGACAAACAGTTTTCATTCTGACCTCAGCACTTGTGTGCGTCAGCTCTTCCAGGACTATTTTTGCTTCCCTTCTCTCATCTAACAATATCAATGTCCTAGAGAGTTCTGCCTGGTAAATTGAAGTGTATTTCCCTTAGTGCCTTAGGTTTTTGTCGTAAAGAATCCTCTATATTTATATCCCTTTTCTATATGGATTATACACAGATCCAGAGTGTAACCATGTGTGTCAAATTGCAACAGGACAAGCTTTTAATTAAATGTCTGGTTTTAATATTGCTGTTCATATCAATTTAAAATAAAACTACCATAGCTTTATTGTCTTCATGTTGAGCAGAACAGACCACTGCCCTGAGAGCCAAACTAGGCATTATGTACTTTTGTGAGCTTTGAACAGCTACTTTTAGGGTGGGGTTTTTTGCAATTATTGACATTACAATTAAATTTAGGATAACAGCACAAAAGCTGGCAATTTTAATTTAAATTTAAAACAGAATAGTAGTGAAAACTCCTGCCCAGACTTACAGTTATTCCTAAACTCTCAACTGTAGAACCCAGTAGAAGGTCAAGTTTTGTCCCCCCCCAAAAGGAAGTAGAAGCAGGCTTGCTGCTGCCAAGCAATGAAGTCACCCTATAATCATAATTTATTAATACAGGAATCTTACTCTAAATTGCAAGCCTCTCTGTTCCTTCTGTTAGAGTGGCTGTAGTTGGCCTCCTCCTTTCCTCAGGTCAGTTTTTGCAGCAGGCAACAGCTTCCCAAAGGTCCCCTTCACAAGAACATTCAGTATATTTACTAGAAACCCTAATTTTTCCACTGGTGAACATATACACACTCCCTCTGTAGGTCTTCTACTGCCATAAAATTCTTCTGCTAGTCAGGTAAAAATATCTGGACAGCAAAGGCAGAATGATGCCAGTAACATAATTCCAACTTCTTCTTGGACACCACGTTCTTCACTTGGACAATTCCTTGCTCTCAGCCTACAATTTACTGCAGACTGGATGGTCTCTATCTGCTCACAAAATATTGTAGATGTGGCTCAACCCTCTCTTCTTTCAGTGGAAGGAATGTTGTAAATCAGGTTTCCATGACTCTAAAGCAAATCCTGATCATACAGCTTCTGTATGATTACACTGATTAAACTGCAGTCCTGCCACACACTCACATGAAAATATTTTCCAGTTTGTTGCCAAGCTGATGAGAAGACACATTGAGAGTAGCCTCCCAGAACGCACACAGGAAGAGCTCTTCCAGGGTTAAAAAGGGATGCTTTCATGCCTTAGAACACTGTGGTGCTGCAGCTGCACTTTTATGAGCACTTCAGGGGGGAAAAAAAGCCTTTTAAAGGTAAGCATTCCTCACTTTTAACTCCAATTGCCTTTGCTAAAAAAATGACACAAACATTTTCTTTCAAACCAAACAGAAGATATGAATCTTAATTAGTCCTTTTAGCCTTTCAGTGTGAGCCATATTTCTCAATATAAGAATACACACAAGCTCAAGGCATGATATTTTAACCCTTTTACCAGTCACTAAACTCTAACAAATACTATTTCCTGATACCCACCACCAGTAGATTGTGCTGAAGTAAAGAACAAAGTGAACTTTGCAAAAAACAGTTACTGTATTTCTTTTGCTCTCTCCAAAATCCATGAAAGACAGAAGCAATCTATAAATGCAAGGAAACAAAAATATTTTATTACAAATATTTCAATTGACAAAGAACTTAAAGATTTTAAATTGTCTGACATTATCCTGAATTCTTGCCTAACGAATCACAGAAGGGTTTAGGTTGAAAGGAACATTAAAAACCATCTCATTTCAACCCGCTGTCATGGGAAGGGATGCCTTCCACAAGAACATATTGCTCAGAGTCCCATGAAACCTGGTTTTGAACACTTTCAGGGATGGGGTATCCACAGATTCTCTGGGAAACCTTCCAGTGTCTCACCACCCTCACAGTAAAGGATTTCTTCCTAATATCCAATCTATATTTACTGTGTTTTCAGTTTAAGCCATTTCCTCTTGTTCTGTCACTACATACCCTTTTAAAATATCTCCCACCAGCTCTCTTGTAGCTCCTTTGGCTACTGAAAAGTGCTGGAAGGTACCTCAAAGATTTCTCTTTTCCAAGGTGAAAAAGCCCTCTCAGCCTGTCTTCACAGGTGAGGTGTCTGAGCAACCTGAGTATCTCTGTGACCTTCCCTGGACTTGCTCCAACAGGTGCACGTGAAACCCATTGCAAAAAGTTATGAAATTTGGAGGAGGAGGGCCTTTCTCACAAGGTTAAGATTATGAACAAATGGCACTTCCTAAAATTTAGAGTAAAGATATCCTAGGTTACAATCTGCTGAAACTAGGTGGGGCAGTGATTCTCCTTTCTGTGGGAGATATCCTCTGCTAATGGGCCAGCTGTTAAAAACCAGCTGGGGCAATCATCTTTATCTTTCCCATGACCCATCCTCCCTCCAGGAGATATCTCCTGTTAATGGCCATTGAGTCCCAGTGCATGACTGATAAAATTACATCATCCCACTGGGAGATGCTCCAGCCAGGGGAGGAGCCAAGCCTTTCCTACCCAGATAAAAACTGAGATTTTGAACACCTAAGCAGCCCTTACCCACTGGTTTCCAGAGGACAAGAGCTACCAGACCTTTCTACAGGATCACTGCTTCAACAAGAGCACTTCATCTGGACTGCTACCACCACCCTGACTAGCAGGGTGTCAGGTTGTGTTCTGACTCTGTCAGTGGCTTTTCTTTTGTACTATTGCATGTATTTTATTTTTTTCTCTTTTTTTTCCTATTAAATTCTGACTTGGAGTCTCTCACTGTTTTTGATTTCAAAACCATTACAAAGGAGCACCTATCTTCTGCACCTAGACCTGCCTGAACAAGGGCCTAGAACATCCAATGTTGAATGCACATTCACAAAGCTCTTGAATAAAACAGAATTAAACCCTGCAACACAATTTTTAGCATCCTGACCAAGCGTTCTCTTTCTTTTATGAGATAATTCTATTTTTATCTTGCCAGAAGCCAACTTTATTCTTAGTAAACGTTTTTGTAGAAAAGTAAACCAGGCCACTTTCCACATGTCAGTGTACAAATACACCTGCATGGCAACAGTACATTTAAATAAGAAAGTGCAAAACAGTGCGTTAAAATCTCTGATGAAATGAAGAAATTCTCCCTTTTCAACTAGAATAAACTCCAAAGTCAAAACATTTTAAGCACCTACTATATAACTTTTGATAGAGTAAACATCAGCTCAGTTCCAAGTAAATTTTGGCTATATCAAGTCACAAAGTCACTAGAAACTCTCAACTCCCTGAGTCTGTAACTTCTGAAACCTGGTGTTACATCTTTTTGAACTCCAATATGAAGCCCTCAAATTCAAAATGTACAGTTTTCAAAAACTCTGATTTGTCAGAAAATTGCTTGAAAAGAATACCCTGTTTACCACATAGCTGCCTTGGCAATATCCTAAGGTTTTATTCTCAGTAATATCCATCCATAAATCTCATCATTAGCATTATGTATTTAACAAGTTACACCACGACTTATAAACACTACACAAACTTTTTGTAGTCAATTTTCATTTGTCAGAGTCCAATACTCTCTTTAACAGGTGTGCTTGTCTGGGGCGGGATAGAATTAATATTTTTCATAGCAGCATATACAGGGCTATATTTTGAATTTGTGATGCCAAGAGTACTCCTTTAGATATTTAGCTATTTCACACATATTTTTTTTAATATAAAAGTAAATTTTAATATAAAACTTGCTCATTTGAAGAAAGCTAGTGCTATATGGAATTTCTGTTTCAGCAGAGTGATATAAAATAGATTGAAATAACAACAGAGATGTAAGTTACACTCAGCAAAATACAGAAATTGCAATGTCTGGTTAATCTTTACTATGGATAAAGCTAAGAGTTGGTGCAACAACCAGAATAGTAGCAATGGAAGAGAAATAATAAATTAGAGTTTGATTAAGGAAGGGAAACCTCCCATTCTAAACCACAGATACTCCCATTTTTAAGTAGAATGTATGTTTATATGGCTCATCCCAACAACACCAAACTGGGAAATCCTAGTGGGTCTATGGTGTCTCAACCCAAATGTACTACAGCAGAATATCAGAGTATAGTATGAAAACAGAATCAAACAGGTTTAAAACCTTAAGACCTCAAGACTCCATAATCTCTTCCAACAAGAATAAAAATTCCAATTTATCCATAACTATGCATGCTTCAAGCAATATACTAGAATATGCCAGAATTATTCCTTACCAGGTAAATTCCATTTGAAAAATCACAGAATTCAAAATTCACCATGCCATTTTGATACCTATGAAGTTGTCATAATCAGTAAAACAATAGGCATTGTTATAATTTTTTTCAGAAGCTCCAGTTTAACACTTTTAAACAATTAATGTTTACTTTTGCTAAAATTATGACACAGTGTGACACCTGTTTTTTGAAAGTAGAGCATTTTTAATAGATTTTAGCTACATTAAAATAGCACAAGTACTTAAATTTTTATTTTTATTTTCCCTCCCCAATTCTGCCAGTTCATTTAATTACATTTAACTTTTAGTGGGATATGTGAAAATCACTATAGAGCATAAAAATACAAAGCTTTTACAAACTGATCTATCACTTTCAGAAATGAAAGATGTCAAGGAAATTCTGATATAGAAGCTACAAACATGCTGCCAGTACCAGAAACCTGCATGAAGCAAGTAGAACTGAATTTGGGACACACATTTATTAATCTTCAGGGGTGAACACCATGTCATCCCCCTATAATCTATTTTGAAACAAGCAAGCTTATATTAAGACAACATTAACATGCTACTAGCAATACTATCTTGGAGTTTCTTCTGAGAAGACACTTGAAGAAGGCCAGGGTGATTATGTCTTTTCCTGGAGCAGAAAATGTGTTAGTGTAGTGCTTCCAGCTCGTGATGCCTCTTTCACTGTGCCTGTTGCACAGTGCTTGCTTCCCTGACTGATGACACCTATTAAGCTCTCTGCAGCTTCTCTATTGCCTTTCCACTCTTATTCAATTCTTTCTGCTCAGCCAGCGTGCATATTTAGCTCTTTCAGGACATCAGCTATTTTGCTTTTTGACTATTTCAACTGCCAAACTACAAAGAACGGGCTTCTGACTAAATTCATCATTAAAACCACAATACAAGGGAAGGGAACACTCTTTAAAATATTCAATCTTGCAGTGATTAGGATAGTTAAATTCCTGGCCTTTAAAAAAATGCTCTGCCTTTAGAAATATAGATCTTAACAACACAAACTCCTCATTTACAGCTCTTTCTATATAAATTTAATTAAGGACACTCCAAGAAGCTGAAGTACAAAGAAAAGCAGTGACTTGTCTGGCATACAGAAAATAAAAAAATTCTGTCCCTAACCTTAGCTCTTCAACTGCAGGCTTGCTGCTTACTCATTGCTAACAGGCTAGAAGTTTTCTCTTTTATAAATTAAATTCCTTGGAAACATGGTCAGGTTCTTTTCCAGGAACTCAGCATCACAGATCACATCACCTTGTGTTATGCTGACTAACCACAAGAATTGCATGAACTGCTGTGAAAAGGTGACAAAAACTCCTGAAGTGCTGGGGCTTGAGACATTGAAGAACACTTGACTATGGTAAACTAAATAACACAATGAGCCAAAAAAAGTTATTACAAAAGCTCCCAATGCTCAGGGAGAAATAATATTTTAAGATGTGGAACTTTTTGAAATGCAATTAAAGTGGAAAATCTTAAAGTGGCAAATAAAATTCTAAAAACTACTAGCAAGCAATTTTCTTCAAAATGGACTAAAAAAGCTCCAATAGCCTGTGGTATTTTCTCCCTAATGATTGTATAGGTAATTTTTACACAATTTTATTCAGTATTTAGACTATAATGATTGTCATTACTTAGGAGCTACTCAAATGAAGATAGCTATGCTTTTGTTATGCTTAGGTATCTATTTTATTTCATTCAAATTAGTATACTTCAAATAATACATTTTTTACATTGAAATATTAAGATATAGAGAGCCTATTAGTACTTCATTGATTTAATGACAAGTATTTATATAAAAAAGAGTGATCCTGTGTCATGAATACCTGATACATGTCTTCTCAAATGAGTTCCAGGTGCTATGGGAAGGTAAGGATCCTATGTGGGTATGTATGAGATCCTTTTTTCTTCATTAACTGTTAAATTTTCATTGTAGCCACAACCCTTCTGCACAGTCCACAGTTATTCAACATCATTTAAAATTTTAATTAATATCTAGATCCAGAACCCATCTGTGGCCACAATCATATATAAAATCCACAAACATGCAACACTGGACTTCTTATTTTTCAGATGTTTTGAGTGACTAGATTGTGGAAACTCCTTGCTAGAGGATAAACTGTGCATTTATCCAGTGTAGCTAAACTGCCTCAGCTCCCTCACTGGCTACTCTGGACAACCAAAGGTTTTTTTTTATATCTTCATATCTAATTAAGAATCTGATTCTCTGTCAGAGTGGGCCAAACTAAATGCCAGGCATGGAACTATAGGTTCAAGCTCCACCCAATAAAAATGAGCCTGAATAGAAAATATACCAATTAAGTTTCTACTGAAATAACGGATCACACATCAAGTATTGCAAGTTTTGTGGTGACCTGAAAGAGCACTTGCTATATTCTAATTACCTCTTGTACCTTATGTGATAAGAGCTCTGGTCATGGAGTTCACAAGCAGCTACTATATATAGCATTTCATCTAATGGTCCTTATTCTTTAGGAGTTCATGGAAACATAAATATTATTGACTGCTACTGAGATGACTAAAGTTGGTTCAAAAAAAATATGTTTCAGCATTTTGTTTAAATTAAAAATTAAATAAATAAGATTTTTAAAATTTATTTTTCATCTATTTGCAAGAATGTATCCATACCAGAAGCCTTCACTTTGGAAATTTAAGCTTCCAACATAAAAAGAAGATATTTCTCTTAGGAAAGGTATTAACCAATATCTAACAATTAGGCTTAGCCTTTTAAGCTTTGAAAAAGATGAAGCATCAACTGTACAAAGAAAAAACCCAAACCAGTAAATATTGAAAAAGCAAAATATTAAGAGAAAGAATAGCTAAGTTTGAAAAATGAGAAATTTTCCTGATGTTTTTGCATATATATGTATACACACACACAGAGACACCAAAAAAAAAAAAAAAAAAAAAAAAAATCAGCCATAGCTCCCAAGCAATATCTCATTTTTTCAGCAGTTTTATGTGAGTTTAGAATTAATTGGCATATTGTACCTCAGCAGTATGACACAGTCACAACCTAGAGACCATTTCTAATGTACAGACTTACAGGAAATATTTACAAGTCTTATTACACAAACACCAAGTACAAATTAAGAAAATCCACCATGTTGTAAACAAACCCCAAGGAGAAAAAAAAAATGTAGTCAACTTCAGGAATCTGAGCTACTAAACCTTTGTTTCATTTTGGAAGCATGTTTGGGTGAAGGCCAAAACGTAGAAAGGATCTCCAGAAATCTCCCACACTAGAACCAGAAAGAAAAGCCAGGCTCAGAAACCTGCTTCAAACCCCAGAGAAACAGAACCTCAACTGACCCTCCCTACTGCAAGGCACAATTTCTCACCCTCTGGGGAATTGCAATGATTGCCATAGCAGAGATTCCAGTTTAAATACTCTTATTAAGAAATCTCAGGGGTTTTTTCCTCTTTTCTTTCCCCTTTCTAGTGGTGGACTGGTGCTAAACTAAATTGCAGCTTTGCTAGATAATGGTTTCTCCAGCAGCTCCACATTACTCAGAGAAAATGCACACCAAACCCTGTACTACAACATAGTTTTCTAAAATCACACCAAAAGAAGCCTATTCACCCTGAGAAGTGCAATCTAGTTATTTATCTCCACTTGGCTGCTGTTCCTTTGCAGTAAACTAGCATTTCGTGCACACAGAGTAATTTCCCAGTTTCTGTCTTTTCACTGGAGATTTCAACCAGGCACAAAAAAGCTCCATGAAAAGCACGTGTATGCTGCAAATCAGCATTGGGGCTTGCAGACAACTAAAATCTATTGCAACACAGTGACAAAAAGAGCCACATGCAAAATTAAAAAATGTGTTTCGCTCCTCCTATTATAGTGCATTCATATAAGTTCTCTGCACAAGAACTTTTATTCTCATTCTTCAAAGTACCGTTTACAATGCATAGAACAACCATTAAAATATTTATAATTTAAAGTGAAAATACTTTCTATGAAGTTTTCCAAGTATGCATACATACAGATACATAATTCAAATAACATACATAAACTTCCTCTTCATGAGAAAGCACCACAAACAGAAAAAAAACAGTGGTTTTGGAAGAAGGAATTTATAGTTTCAGATTTGCTTTTAATAAAGAATTTGAAGTTACTCTATTATTAACATTCTTTATCTGATTCTACAAATAAAGGTTCTTTTGTGTTAACATATTTTGCTAGACTTTAGCATGTCAAAGAGGACAATTTGTGAATTAAGTTCTTGAAACAGATACTTTTCATGTCTAGGAATAGAACAAAATGAAGAACTGAAGTAACCAACTGCAAAAGATCTGTCAACAATTCTTTTATAAAGGCCCATTCTCAAGAGGTTGCAATTATCACAGCAGGACATTTTTTCAGGAAAATAATTTTGCCCTAGATAGCTTTCTGGCTTATAGTTTTGGGTTGGGTTTTTTATTCCTCTCTTTAAATGAATAATGACAGTTCCCATCTCTGTAAGAGGAAAATTACACATTACTTACCACTCACACTTCTCTCAACAACCTTAAAAGGACCTCAGACTACGTCTAGATTTCACTCATTTCAGCTTCCCTGATATTTGAACTGAAAGCTTCACATTAACACACTATCATAAAGTCTAATAATAAAATTCAGAGGTAAACTCCAATAGAATTCTTGGCTTTGAAGATTTATCTGTCTTTTAGATCACAACAAAAAAGTCTGGCTTTAGAGTAAAAGGCTACTTAAATGAACTTTTCCATGTATGCAGATACTATCTCAAAATATGTCCAATAATGCAAACCATCCACAGTTTGGAGAAGGAACAAATGCTGCTTCGCCCTCTAGCTCAAGGTTTAACTCAAAATTCTCTGCAGACAAAGGCAAATCATTTGTACATTAGCATTCTAAATCACCAGGGAGAGCATGGCAAGGCTTTCCTGTTGCATGTTGTGAAAACTATTTTTACAGAAGTCTGGAAAGGGCAGAAATAATAATAATTGATTTTAAGTTGCCTGCTATTTTTGGAAAATTGGAACAAACCGACTTGTATTAACCACAGAATCACAGACTATTCTGAGTTGGAAGGGATCCACAAGAATGACTGAGTCCAACTCCTGGCCCTACACAAGACACTTCTTGAGCTCTGTTGGGCTGGTGTCGTGACCACTTCCCTGGGGAGCCTGTTCCAGTGCCCAACCACCCTCTGGGTGAACATTTTTATCCTAATATTCAACCCAAACCTCCCCTGACACAGGCCATTCCCTCAGGTCCTGTCACAGAGAGAAGGGGTATGCAACATTTCCCATTTTTATTCTGCTACACATCAGAGTTCTGTCACACATTCTTTAGGAAAAGTAGTTTGGAAAGAAGGGCACATAACAAATGCTAGAAGTACTCTTACTCAGCTATGTTTTTCTTCATATTAGGAAGACAAAAGGATTCCAAATATTAATTGTTTGCATTGCTGAGCTATTGTACTTGCATGCAAACACAGCTCTTCAGACCACGTGGGGCTGGAGCACAGGACAGGTTCAAACATCTACCACTTCTAGAGCCTTGCTTCACTCAGGTTTTTCTTCTGCACACTGCAGACAACCTAATCTTTTCCATACAAAATCCTCAAGGTCTTTTTAATATGCAACAGCCATGGAGCCATTTTTCCTTGCTGTTTTCTCCTGGATTGTAAGTGCACTTGGCAAGAACTCAAAGCACACATGGCTGCTGACGCTTCGCACACTGGCAGAGAAGGTGAAGGTTGAATCACTCTAACACTTAGGAATTGGTTTGCAATAGCTTTTACAGGTTTGGAAAAAGCTGCTCACTCTTCACAGCCACAGAAATGTTACACCATGCCCTTCTACCCTGAAAGAGATAAAAACACACAGTTTATGAAGAAAGCTATTGTGCTTGGTCGCACATTCTATTCCCTGAGTCTTGGCAACAAAGAGAGGGTTGAGCTGCCCCTGTGGGAGGATGATTATTGAATTGTGCACCTGGCATGCACAAGACTTTTCTGCCTTTCATTGACTGCTGTGGACATCAGAAATGAATGAACCAGGGGAAGAGGATTGTTCTAGTACTTTGTTTCCCAGCAGATAAGCACCAAGCTGGGCCACTCCTTCCTGGCTTCAGGTAGACCTTCAGACCTTTTGAGTTCTTGAAGCAGTTTATTTATATTCAGACCTCTTAAAATAAATTCTGCCTCACTTCCAGCTGTCTCAGAGTAACAAAGCAGTATTTTCATTGCCTTGCCTAGGGCCATAAACTCCCTTCAACTTCAATTTTCACAAAAATCCCTCCTTAAGTATTATCTTGAATTACTTCTTCCTCCTGCCCTCTTCAGAGCTCTGCCCACCCCACTGCTTGGGCTCCTGGTCACAGCCCTGAAGGAAACAGGCAGCTGAGGATGCTTCCCATCACCTATGGCAGCATCCATCAGCTGCATCTAGAAATTAAGCCACTGAGAAACAAAAACCTCTGGGGATTCATGAACAAATCAGACCACTAAAAAATAAAATAAAAAAAAAAAATAAAAAGGGCTTCAGCCACATAGAAAAGAAGCTTGGCAAGCAAGCAGAATTTATAAATGTGCTTTCTCAGGTTATGGGAAAAATGGTGTTTGAGTCATGGTAGCTGCTGCAGGAAACTGGGTGGTAGACATATTTTTTGGTTTATTGTTGATTTTGAAGTGGCCTTCATTCAGAAAATAAAGTTTGCAAAAAAGAGTTAACTTCTTTGAGAGTTTTCCCTTTTTTATGAAAATGCATTTTAAAACTGCTTTAAAGAATGATTTTCAGGTTTCTTGTCACCAGGTAACAAGGCTTTTCTCTGATTTCTTTCATTTACTTGTAGATCAGTAATGTTCTCCCTAAATATAATGTGAAAAAGGAGCACTTTCCAGGTATTGCATTTTTCTTCTCTTTTATTGGTTTGGACATGACATCCTGAGGAGGATTTATTTTTTCTGAAACTGCATTCAGAGTGTTCTATGTCAGTTTTACTAAGCTAGGCACAGCAACATTTATCTGACCTGAGCATCAGAGAAGACTGTAGCATCTAGCTCCATCACAAGGTTCATTCACAAGGCAAGTCCTCATGTGGCATAACCACTAGTTAAAATAAAATAAAAATAAAATAAAATAAAATAAAATAAAATAAAATAAAATAAAATAAAATAAAATAAAACAAAATAAAATAGGTATAAATAAGGTGTATTCCAGAGTTCCCGAGCTAAACTCAATATTTTAACTGACATTTTTTCCAGCTAGTAAATGTTTAGGAAATTTAGAGATAGTAATGATATGTTACTATGCCATTTTCACTTTTCTTAGAGATGGACAGTTCAATTTAAACGTTGCTAAGTGTCAGTCTTTAATATGTCAGTTAACAGACTTTTGTCAGACCATAAATTGTAAAAGAAAAATCTGAAATCAGCCTAATCTGCATATGATTTCACATGCCTAATTAGGAACATGAAGAAAATCCACTTTTCATTGTTCAGACTGTGAGGAGAGAGATGCTGTTCTAAGGTGAGAACTGTCTTTGTAAAGCTCATCATCCCCTATTAACACCTCCACAAAAGGGTTGCCACAAATCTACTTTATAACTAGAATCACAGCAACATTTTGGAGAGGGTGGTGATATTCAGCTATAATAGAGCTTGACTCACTACCCAGCTCCTCATTTCTTTACATATTACCTGCCTTGTCTGAGAAAACCATATCAAAACATACTTTACAAAATTGCACTTAAAACCATATCTATTGGATTTTACTATCACTCTGTCTATGATGATGGTAATTTATACTTTCTATAAAGCATTGTTATGTAATGACTCACATTGAGTTGCTAATAAAAGGGAAGCCAAAATGCAGCCAATTGTCCTTCAACAATCTATTTCTTTCTATTAATTACTCTTGCATTTAGCCTTCCTTCTGGTTTTGAGTGGAGTTTTAAAATAAAAATTCCAGTAATGCACCATTTTTCAGGACTTAATGTTGAACATCATCTTACAGACTGGTCCTGCTACAACTTTCCCTTCCACAACATAAGAGAAATCCAGTTAACAGGAATGTTTCCTTGCAATCTAGCACAACAAACAAGGGAGAAATTCACCTTTACTCTTTTAATATGTGCACTTTCAAGTGCTCCTAGCATGCAACACAGCAAAATCAAGTCTGTGGAGTTGGTCAAGGATCCAAGTAACAGTAATACCTTTAACCTGTTTTGTTAATCATGTCTCAGCCACCCAGTGGCTATTAATTAATTTTTATATTTCTTCAATGATCACAAGCTCCATAGATGCTTGCAATAAAATGAAAAAAGAACTTGCTGCCACTATGCTTTCTTCTCTGGCTGCATTTGAGATTATGGCTGCCTTGTTGAACAACTCATTACCAGCCAAAAAAAAAGAAAAAAAACCAAAAAAACAAAACAAAAACCAGGGATCTCTGAATCCCCCTAGGTCCTGGAAATCTTCCCTTTTCCTCCTGGTAATCATAGACATTCTCTTGCATTTCACTCAATTATCTGTTTCTTGCTGTTCATAAGTTATATTTTGGAAGCCTTAATTATGATAACATCCATCTTTACCTTGAAATCTAATCAGTTTTTGTCATTGCAATATGCAAACATACCATATGTTTATACAGTTTAATACATCTTATGCAATTACAGAAATTAGAAGCTACTAATAACTTCAATGGAATGAATATTGTCATAGTTTTACCATCTTACATTAAAAATTTTCTGTATGAGAACATATTTAAAATAATATGTGAATATTTAAAGACCCCTGTGAGGGTCTTTAACTTCTGTTAGACAGAAAAATATACTAAGCTTTAAAAAATATATTGAGCACTCCCTCCTCCCTTGTGCTTAAAGCATAAGTCTTATTCAAATCTTACAAAAACTTAACCTATGATCATTTCCATCCTTTTAGCTGATTACTCTGTAGCAACACATAAGATTAAACAGATCAGTGCATAATACTAACAAAAAAAAAAAAAAAAGAAAAAAAAATCCTTAAGAGCCTTTTAAGTATTATTGTAACTTTTGACTAATAATGTTTCCATATGGAAAGTGCCTCTGCACTTAGAAAATATTTGAAGACAATACTGTCAGATAAACTTGAGAAAGAAATCCTGACATCTTCCATGGTATCCCACAGAAAAGTCATGAAAAGCTCGCTCCTAAAAACCATTTCAGCAGACCACAAACGTGATACTGATGCCAGCAGCACAAAGAAAACCTGGGCTCCTGAAAGGTCTTTGTGAACCTGTATAACACCAGGGATTTGGCAGAATCATCTTGAAAAGGTGACGAATGCAGAGTCTGTCACCATGCAAACCCCAGGACATATGGCCAGTAGATTGCTGGTAAATATTTAATCAAATGAAACATTAGTCTCTCGTGTAAAACCTCTGCTACACAAAGAGGCAAAGGCACAGCACAAAGCACAATGATGCTGTTTCAGGTTGCCCATGTCCACAGACTAAAATTAAAGCTCAGTCTGTTGCCACAGTGTAATACAACTCAGCAGAAGAGGCCTCTGTAGATTTTCCTTTTAGTTAAACCTGGCTTCTGGGGTTCAACAGCTTGGCAGCAGTGGAAAAGTATATTGCTTCTGCTGGAACATCTGTCTTTCAAGTCATTACTGTTCCCCCTGTAAAATCTTCCCTGTCAAAGCCAGCAGAATTTGGGTGTTGGGTTTGCCTGGTTTTTCCCTTTGTTAATATCTTATACTTTATCTAAGGTGTAAGATGCATGTGCAGAGCAGGTTGGGTGCTTCCAAACAGAAAATCATAAAACACATCTCAGTTTGCTAATCACCACCAATAGAAGGCTGGGTTTTATAGAGGGCAAATTAAACTTTTTCCTTTTGAGCTGTGATTGAAAGTCAGAATTAGTTTAGTAGTAAAATTAGTTTAACAGCTTCAGTTCCAGGGAAAAAAAAACTCCAGAAAATCCAGCAGCTCCATTTACAACTTGAATCAATTGTCAGAATGCAAAATCACATTTGCACATACCATGTTAGAGTTATGTGTAAAATTTCAATCCAAATCCCAAAATCATGTATGGTTTTAAAATCTTTACTTTTATGAACATTTTATTTACTTTTACGAACATTTTATGAATATAATGAACACTGAGGTCAGGTTAGGTTTTTTTTTCAAGTTTTCATATTTTTGCAAATATAGGTTCACACTTATTTAAGTATATTCTAATTTTAGACCCAAATAATATTAATTTCATTTCTTCAGTTATTTCCTGATTTCTACAGCAGAATTTTTGAGATACCAAGTTGCCTGAACAAAAAAAAGTTTAAAAGCAATACGAGATAAAAAAATCCACAATACAAGCTCCATTATGAAAATTGGCAATTAGCAGCATTGTACATGGAAAGTATAAACTGTGCTTGCCAGATTTCTGTGGAGGAATTAATCAGCCATGAGAAAAGTCTGTCCCAGCCCATTTGCTGGAAATACTTCACTTTCCTCTAGAAGCAGTAACTTAGTGCTGTGCAGATGTATCACAGAAAATTCAGCACTTGAATGGATAAATATGTGAATGGATATCCTGGACAAATTGCAGGGTCAGTATGTCTATCTCAAAAGTTATTACCCAGTCACATTTGGACAACCTCATATTTCACTATCAACATTACAGGTTAAGCATTTCTGAATTGTTCAAATTCTCCTTACCCTGCAAAGGAGAGATACTTCTCTTTTTTTCATCCATTAAAAAAACAAAAGCAACATTCTTTTAAAAAATAAATTCACCCTTCAGGGCAACAATATTTCTTAAGGACAGTCAAATCCCAAAACTGCAATTATACCTTTTTTGTATAATACCATAAACTTTGAACACTCCACATAGTGCTATTTAATTGTAAGTAATTTTCTGGTCAGCTTACTTATTTCAGCACCTCATTATTCACAGTCAAAATTTCAGCAAAACTAAGAACAAACATATCTGCAACACTGAAAAAAAAATTCCCAGCATCAGTTCAAATTAGCAATAACATTTTGAACATTTGTTATTTAAGTTTGTGTAATTATTTCCATCTTAAAAGGTGTAACAAGGCAACTTGTCCGATTTATCTTCATGACATCTTCCATTATCCAATCATGTATCAAGAAAACATGAAAAAGTCACATTAGAATGGCATCTGTTAATATATTTAAAGTTCTGCAGCTACTAAACTGATACCAAGTACAGAGACCACTAGATGGCATAAAGCAATAAATACAATGAGAAAAAACATAATTATACCCCTGATTTCTATTATGGTATTTACTGGCATTTATTTTATGATAAAACATCACACGGTCAGAAAACAGATTTTTCTTTAATGAAATACTAATGAAAATTAATTATTTTTTTTTCCTTCTACATGCAAAGTACTATAGATGGGATCTTGAGGACACAAGTTTATCTAAGAAACTCAAGTTAAGGTTATAAATACACTCTTAACTCCGACTTTTAAGATCACCTATTCTGTTACAACATTACTACCTATCACATGCTAGTTCAAATATAATACAACATGTAGTTCAGGTTTATATAAACAGCTTTCTTCACCAAAAAAAAAAGGAAAAAAATAAATATTCAAAGTGATTATGCCTCACAGTCTGAAGAAAAGAAGGCAGAGAGGAGATTTATTGCTCTCTACAACTACCTGAAAGGGGGAAAGGAGCTCAAGATGTGCCTGGGGATGTTCAGGTTGGATAGCTGGAAAAATTTCTTCACTGAAAGAGTGATTAGGCATTGGAAAAGGCTCCCCTCGTGGAGCCAGTCCCAGCAAGCAGAAAATGAGTGAACAGGACACCTCACAATGTGATTTAGTGGGCATGGTGGTATTTGCTCATAGGCTGGACTTGATCCTGCAGGGCTTTTCCAGCCTCAAGGATTCCGTGATTTCTGCTTACAGCCTCACAGGAGAATTTTAAGGTTGAGAATCAGTCTGGGAAATTTGTCCAGCACTCAGGATCTTCCTCAGGACAAAGAGAAGTAGTCCTTTAAAACACCTTCCCTTCCACCCCTCTCCTTCCTGAGTTCCACCTCCTCCATTGTTTCCAGAGGACACATTTGCAGCTGAGCTGCTCAAGCCAAGGAGAGAACCCTCACTGCAGGAGCCAGGAGGAGAGAAAAGTTTTGATGTTTCTTACACTAAAGCCTCTCTGGAACAGAGGGAAGTGTTGAGGCACTGCAGGAGTTATGGATATCAAGTAGATATTGCACACTTACACTATACAGTCTTCAGTTAATTCAAATCTCTGTTTTTCTGTGTTTACACTGCCTCAGTTCAGCACTTCTGTGCCCATATTTTATTTTTCTATTATTTTATATTCCATTGGTGCTACCTGTAATGGTGGTAAAGCAAGAGAGAGCAGGATCCAGAAACAGGAATGAAGATGCTCATGAAAATGTTTGCTAGCCAGACCAATGGGAAGTGACAACTTCAGAACATTAGATGATTCTTTTTTCAGAGTGTGCTGCTTCACTTCTACTTTTAAATGCTCTCTGTAGCTGAACCTGACAGTTATAAACCCATTTTTCTTCCAAAGACAATTATTTTTCCAGGAAGCAGGGACAGCTTTTTGAACAAAGCTAAATTATTATTTTCCCCATACCTGTATATCTATTCCTTATACACACACACATATATATATGTATACACACATATTCTCATGCTCCATATATGCATTATTCAAATGGGTATATGTATTGAAATACCAGGGGAATATTCCTGCACTTACCCATATATATGTATTTTCATATCCTAGTGCACTGGAGGAATCAAAGATCAGGGAAAAGACAAGTAAAATATTCTTTGTAGAGAGTGGGGAAAAGCCTTTATCATAAAGCAAAAATACAAAAAAAGACAATTTCATTCTCCATAACATTTCTTGCTAGTTATGAGTTCTTTATGACAAATTTTTAGCCAACTTTTAGGGGAGTTTAATTAGGTGTTTCCTGTAAAGTTAAAGCTATTTCCTGTATGCTGCCTTGTGTGATCATGCCTCCCTTCCCTGGATTAATACTTTCCCTTTCTGCTTTCTCCTTGTGTTTTGTGCTCCTTACTTACCTTATGTTGAAGTGTACTTTAAACTTTTCAGCAGAGATGCAGCACCAAAACTCTTCCTGTGAAGAATATGTCCAGTTTGGTACCTTCATAGTCATTAGGGTTAGTTTTTGTAAGTGGCCCAAATATCATAATAGATTATGGGTTTTAATTCGCTTATTGATCTCTACACACAGAACCTCAAAATTAATTTAAGCTTGAGAAGTGTCAATCTCTTTGACTAATTAAAACTAAAGCCTATTTGAAATCAAACAATTTGAGGCCATTAACTTTTTAGTAACTGTTATTACAATAAAAAATCAGACATGGCTGAGCTCTCCTTGTTCTTCTGCTAATGTGCTGTTCTCAAATATTGTGCTTATGCAAGCAAATTAATATATCATGAAACATGGCCTTTCATGACTGTGTATCCATAGGCCAGTCCAGTTGTGAGCAGCAATGGGAAGTCTAGTTACAGGACATAAATTGTTAGTGTGTTTAATTTTTTCCTTCTAATATAGTTTTAAACCAAAATCTGCTTCAAAGCTAATTGAATGCATAGGGAAAACAGATGTTACTTTATTTCATTACCTGTTATAATCTTTCACTGAGTAATAGGTTATTTTATTAAAACCTTACTGGAATACTAAATGATTCCCATCCTGTCTGTACTGATATCCCACAACAGCCTGAAATTGTTTCAAGGACTTGTTTAGATTTGATTTTATATTTCAGTGCTTATGCAGCAGCTTCACTTGTTCATACAAAACCATGATTTGTATTTCAACTTTAAAATTAAAATTCACTCTGATGCAGCTTGAACACCGAGCCTGCAGCCAAAGAGACTGTAAATAATTTTTAAGTGTTTCTATAAAGGCTAGGGCAGGTGGAAAAGCTATCTGGGAGTCAGTGCTACAAAAAGATAAGAGAGTGCAATAGAAAGTCTTTCTGCAACCCTTGATTAAAATAAGAATCTATGCAATCATAAAGGCTCCTAGAAAAGACACCTGTCCACCAGGTTCTCATGGTTTCTGATAAATTAGTCTGGAACTGCACAACAAGTCTTAAAACAGAATTCTAATCTACCAGAAACACTATTATCTGTTTAACAGTTCTTAAACAGAATTTAGGGGTTTGTTTTAAATTTTAATTTGAAAAGGCTATTAAGAAATGTTCCTAAAGCTCCTGGAAGAAAGAGGAGAGCTGTTAGAGAGCTTGCACATTGAGAAGACTGCAGATACTGGGGTCTGAGAAAGCTGAAGACCACACAAGTTTCCTTAAAACTTCATCCTCACATGGCAAATTTCATGTGTTCCATAAAAAGATCATCAGTGGATCAGACTTAATACTGAATGAACAAAGTTAAGTTGCAAATTGCCTGCCCCTTTAAGTTACTCCAACTAATCAAAATTAAAGTAGCTCTAAGTTTGTTTAGATAGAAGAGAAGCAGTTAATATTCCAAACAGAAAATATCCTCCTCTATCTTCATAATAAACCCTAAAACACATGCACCACTCAATACATTCTAGTTCACCTGCCTTGTTGTACCATCTTGTGCTGGCAGTAATTTTTTTCTGAGGTAATTTTTTTTTAATAATTGCTAATATAGGGCTGTGTTTTTGGGGACACTTGGAGCGGTGCCACCTATCACACATGAAGTGGCCCTGCCTTCCTTGAGATGGCTGAAGACCTGCCTGCCCATGGGAAGCAGTGAATGAATCCCTTGTTTGGTTTTTCCTGTGGCTCTTGCTTTACCTAGCAAACCATCTTTATCTCAACCCAGGAGTTTTCTTGCTTTTACTCTCCCAATTCTCTTTGCATCCTGCTGGGGCAGTGAGTGAGCAGCTGCCAGGTGCTGCTCCACCACAACCATGTGGAATCACCACTTCTACCCACAGCTGTAGGACTGCCAGCAGGCACTGAGGCTTTTCTTCTGGGATATCATGTTTGGAACCTGAAAGAGAAAACTACAAAATGCATGAGACCTCCTTGTCCTGCCCTCTGCTCTACCCCCTCCCTCTTTTTTCTCTCTCCTGTGTGGAACTTGGTAGCTCCAGCTGTGTGCTGTGGTTCAGGGGGCTCATGGCACTAAAGGATGAATGAGGAGCAAAGTAAAAACACCAGAAATGTATGGGGGCTGCTCCCAAAATAGCTTTTAAAGCCTTTAAGGATAAAAAAAAAAGATCATGAAAAGTCAAGGCACGTTGACAGTATACAACCATCTTGAACTCTTCATCTGCTTTCTGGAATTCTCACATATAAAATATCCCTTTTTCTTTAATACACCAATTAATACTCCTCCCACTAAATCTACACAAGCCAAAAATTCTGATTTCACTCAGTTTCGGCTTTGGGATTAACAACTATTGAAAAAAAAAAGTAGAAAAATTTCAGAAATTTTCATTGGATTCCAGCTTGATGGGCAATATTTAGACCATCACTATAGACTGGTAATCACTTTTCTTGTTCTTGAAGCATATTGATCATAATATTGTTTCTTAAAACCACAATCAAACTCTCAAGACATCAAAATATCATATATCACCAGTCTAGCTTCATTCAATCTGCTCTTATCTGTAAATTTATACATCTTAGTAGGGCTTTGAGTAAAAACCTTCTCTTCAGGATATTATATTGGATCTACAAAAGCTCAGCCCCACAACCCTAGTTATGTCTTTCAGATATTCATATGCCTTATAAGCATTGCTGAAGTTAAATGAGCCATGTCTGCTCCAAAATCTTAATAGCACTAATCTTAGGGGCTTTTTTTCAAGTTTCCTAAGATAAAAACGGAAATAATAACAATGGATTCCTCTATAATTAATATGTTAATTTTTGTGAACCTCTTTCTGCACAAAAAGGCAGAGCATTGGCACCTTAGAGCAACTTACAACAAACTATTTTGACAATTGAAAAAGCAAGTTAGGCAAATGAATAGAACAAAGTTGTGGATCACCACAGAATCAAAACTCAGAGAACACACTTATGTGTCATGCAAAAATTATCCTGTTCCAAACAATAATATACCATAGATTTCACTTTCAAGGACATCTTTGTTGAAGCCTCCCTTCTTTCAGTGCCCATCATCTGAAAATATCTCACTGTATATATATTTACTAAGAACTTGGGATAGACAACTGCTCCCTAAAAGGGAGAATTATGCTGTGGGAACAGGGAATAGCATTTGTTTACACTTGCCACAAACAATTTTGTTAACCTTGAGCAAACACTGTACCTCATATGATCACAGTTTGCCAAATGAAGAACTACATCCAGCCTCATTAGGTAAAATCCACTTTCCTCTTCAGGCAGTACAGTGAACAACTTCATTTGTTGCCAGATTACTCCATCTCTGATTTCTTTTGCCAAAGGAAGTTGGAATTGTCATAGAGCTGAAGATGGCACAATGAAAATGGGTTGGCACAATTCTGTTGAGAAATTGCTTCTCTTTTATGAGAAATTACTTCTCTTTTATGAGAAATTTCCAGGTCAACACAATGAGTAGTGACTTGAAACAGAGATGTTTCTGACATATTCCTGCATACACCTGGGTACTCCAGGGTATCAGGATACTCCAGGAAATAACCTAGCCACATTGACATGCATGCCTTGAGAATGGAGGGGAATACAGAAAATCTTCTGAGATTCAAATTAAATTCCTTCTACTGAGATGAGAAGATTAATAAAAACACTGATTCTTAATGGCCACAGTGCCCATCAGAGCAGTATTCTGTATTAGAGGTACCATAACCACATCTTTGAAAACTGTTCTTTTCAGGAAATGTTGTAACTCTAGAGAAACACGTAAAACCTTGGACTGACAGGTAATCTTCAGCAAAATGTTACATTTTATTCTGGCTTTTGTTATCTCCTGGCACTGCTTTTCATACAAAGACTCCTTTCTTTTGCTAAAGATACATCTCAGACCCTTTGACCTTACCAGAGGGTAATAAAGAAAACAGACCCCCCCTCCCCTTTTTTTTTTTTCTTTTTTATAACTTAAACTGGAACATACAGCAAGGAAATAAATAAATAGGAAACAAATATGTTTTCAACTTCCTAAAGATACAGCAACTAAATCTACTTCATTAAAAGTGAGCTGCTCCTTTGTATTCTTCCTCCCTATCCTGGCCACTGGCAAAGTTGCATTATTATCCTATGAGTCATTCTTTCTTCAAAATATCTCTCTGGGTAGTACTTGTTAATTAAACTTTCTCATCCTCTCTTCCTCTTTCTCTCTTACAGTTAGCAGTAGTCTTGTGTCCTCTCTTTTGAATAGACATCTATATGCAATCTCCCATTATTAGAATAGTAGGAAGGAACTATCTTTTACTATGTGCCCATTGAGCACACCATTACTAATTATATCAAGCATGCCCCGTGAGTTCTACTGAGGATTTATAGAGTAAATTTTCTTCATCTCTTTAGGACAATGTCATCCATTGTGCAGTGTGTCTTTGGTGGCATTTTAGCCAGTGGATTTGAAAGGTTCTCCAGTTTCACAAAGAAAAATGTGGAGCATCTGTCCCTTTTCTGTAGATGTGACTCTGCAGTAGCTAAAGCAGCCTGCTGCTCAGAAATGCAGAGTAGGAAATAAAATGTCATTTGAATACTTGTGGTAATAATGGTCTGGTGGCAGTGCCCTAGCCAAAGCAAATACCCATCAGATGTGTTTCTAGTAAAGTCATACATACTGATTTCTTAATTTCATTTTTATGAAAGAACAGCAAAGCATTTTTCACGGAAAGTAGGTTTGATCTCCAGCCATATAAAGAGACATATATATTTTATTATGGGCCTGTCCTACAAAATGCACAGAGAAGTAACTGAATGATATACTTGACTACAAATGAAAGGAAAATTCAGCTGTTATTTATGGTCAGTGAAATAAATTCACAGGATGGCTCTGCAGAAGGCCAAGAAGTTACAGCTTATGTTTTTACCCATGTTCATTTAATGCCTAGCTCTGCACAGAGGAACAGCCCTAGCTTTAAGCACATGGTGGGATAGGGAAGGCAAAATAAGACTGAAGAATTGCTGACATACTGGAGCAGCAAGGCAAGCAGATGAAGCCTGAGCTGAAGTCAGACCTTCACCATGGAGGCTATTGTAGACAGGAATAATTTGAAAGAATGAGAAGCCTACAATCAGGGCAGAATGGGAAGGTAGAATTCAGCAACTGGTTTAGCCTAGGCCAAGGAAATCCCAGAGCAAAACCAGGAAAAGTATCTACCTTTTGAAAAATCCATCCAGACCTCATCTGTACGTTTTGGAAGCAGAGACAAAGCAACACACACTGATGTGTTCTGGGTGGCTATGGCTGCCTTAGGTCTCACTTGGGGAATCCCCCAAAGTCCCTTCACGACCCACATTTCCATGGATTCAGAAATCAGATGAAGGGAAGGAGGATAGGACATTTCATGTGTGATTTTTGATCTTTTTATTTCCGCCACGCACGAACATCAAAAGCATTTGTTGGGACTGCAGTTGTCAAACTGTAAGTCAGCAAGTGAAAACAGCTGTCTATCCTCAGCACCAACAAACAGGAATAGATCTGTCATCATAATTACAGCTCAGAGCTGGACTGTCTTCAAATACCAGCAACAGTCTGCACTGTGAGCGGTGTCAAATAAGCCTGACTCAACTGGTTTAGAATCCATTTTTTCTAGAGAGCATAATGACAGCCTTTCTCTTCTGTGAAAGGTTGAAAAACTTTCTGTGTAAGAAAGTCTGTTATCTCTCATGTTAAATATTTCATGGCTTGCTAAAAGAAATCGTTCTAGACATCAAAAAGTGATTTACACATTTAATAAAATAATTATGCCATTTGTTTATGTGCACATAATTTTAACTTGATTACACTCCAAGAGCCTCGTTTCCTTATTACAGCAGTAACTGTCTACAGATATTGCTTTATGGATCTCTCACAAGTGTTTATTTAGATACATACAATAGCTCAAGGCATTACAATAGAACACTGAGATTTTCATGCCCAAATTGTTGCACATTGGCAAGAAAGCCAACAAGAGATATCTGAAAATATGTCTTGATTTAGCAGTGGCCTAGACAAAGATAAATCTTATAAACAATGCAATTTTATAGTGTAAATATGACATTGTCAGCAGATCTGGTCAGCAGATTTACAATGAATATTACAATTCTCTGAATACCATTGAATATGAAAAAGAAACAGGAGGAAAAGAGCTAGAGACAACAATTTCCCTTGGAACACAGAAGAAGCAAGAATCAAAAATAAGAGTATTTGAATCAATTCCCAGCCTGTCTTCTGAACCAAACCTGTATACTGACTGCCCTCAGGAAAGCAGGTTACAGTCCTCAGATGTGCAGATTGCCATTTTGAAATTACAGCATCTAACAGCTGTGCTGTAAGGATATGGTTTCTCTTTGGTCTGGATATTTTTACACAGTCAATTCTCAATAGCAGGCAAGCCAGAATACTCTGCTTCCCATCATGCATTACTTCTACATTCCCAAATTTTGAGCTATCATACCAGTCTACCAGACAACCAAAGCACAAAAGCATTCCAGTAAAGTAAAATCATAAAGCAACTGAAATTACAAGTCACCAATCCATATAAACCAAACTGGCTGCATAGTCAAATACTTATGCCTTTCAAAATCTTCTGGCTTGAGGGTTTGCACATATCTGATGTGGAGTTTTGATAAATGTGCACTTTTATAGCAAGTGGTGCTATTTGTGACGTGGAAAGTGCACTACTTTTGAATTACTACATTATTATCCTATATTACTCTAAAAGTAGTCATAATTATAAAAGAAGGAAGGAAAAGAAGTATGTAAGAAGAACTAGGTAAAAGGAAAATGGGAGCAAGACTGCAGTTGGTTGGTAATTTCAGAAAAGAATAAACAAAAAGAGGAGTTTCAAATTCATCATCAAAAGACCAAATAAATACCTTAGTTTGATTTGATTTTTATGTATGTGCATGCTCCTGAAAACTTATAGCATGTTCTGCTGAAATTTTTTAATTACAAAATGCATCTTTTTCACTTCAAATCATCTGAAACAGCTCACTGGAGGAAGCTGCAAAAGTTTTAGAAGTCTGATGTCGCATCAGTTGGCAATTTGAATATTGAAATAACTAGCTGTTGTTAACTGTTACTCTTTCTTGTTTAAGCTGTCATTGTTCCACTTCACATTGAAAATCAGTAAGATGTCAGGAATTCATTCACATTTCTAAAGGTCATTTTTGCTTCAAGGAAATCTGGGATCTCAGAAACACAAACCTAAATGTAATCTCAGTGTGGTTTACACACTTTCTTTATCAGGGTTTCTTCATAATTTATGGATCAGAAACAGAGAGAAACAGGATCCACTTTCAGCTGATGTTGCTTTTTATAATACACCTCTGATGAGGTTTATAAAAAGAAGAATGGTATTTTCTATGAAATATTAAGTCTCTCTGTACCTTTAGTGTACTCTAGAACCACACTGATTGAGGATTAATTTTTCAGGCTTGCTTTCCAGAATGGAGAAGCTGCATTTAAAAGAGGCATTATTGTTCAACACAGTCTTCTTCCCCATGAGTAAGGCTTGCAGAATCTCTTTCAAATTCCACACAGGTGTGTGTGAGGAATGTGCAAGGAAGAGGGAATAAAATACACTATTGCAGATCTACAAAAGATGATCTCAAAATCAAAAAGCATCATGTTACTTGTAGGTGTGAAGCTAAGGAAAGACCTTTGAGATTCCAAAAAGCTATTATTTGGGATATAATAAGCCACAATCTCCACTTGTATTTAAGTGACCCAGTGAGAACAGATAGATATCCTCAAGAAAGGACCTTGAAACCCACTCATCTTTTATGTCACCTAATATAGAGAAAGGAAGAGAAAGGATATATTTCAATTCCATCCTGAATAGATGGTGAATAAGTCTGTAGGAGTCATGAATATTTCTTAGGTATTCTCTTTAATCACATACACAATGATGTAATTAAAGGTGCAAAACCACACCAAAAATTGAAGTCTTGTCTAAAGAATTGGTGATTTACAAGGAATTGAATACACAAAACCTGGTTTGAGTCTGAGTCATGTGGAGCTGAGTATACTTCTGATTTTTTGCCAAAGGCAATCGTAATAATGTTGAAAAATATTACAATTTTAAATATTATTAAACTCATTAAGAACTTGTTTTATAGCTAAAGTGGATGTGACATTAGAGAACAGGCTTGGATGCAACTGTGAATCATGCCAATTTTCACTTGGAGAAGGTGCTCTCCAAACACTTGAGCTGTACTCTGTGATTAGGAAAATGAGCAGTTTCTGCAAAGGGAACAAGTTCCCTGACCCAAAAATGCTTTTTTGCTGTGGTGCCCTGCAGGTCCTGTCTCCTGCCAGCCATGACTCCATCTGCAGCTGAGAAGGAATGAAACTGAGAAGGGGGAATGGTTGAACAAATTAATATGAGGCAGCTCAGTTTAAAAAGCTGTCAGAAGCTTGTCAATAGTGATTTAAATATGTGGGATGAGCCACATCCTGCAGACGTCACTTTCCTCATCACTTTCTATGGAGCTTATTTAGATTATACAACAACTTCTGAGTGTTTATATATAGCTGTGAGGAGTCACACTTGGAGAAAACAGAAGATAATTAGAAAATGAGAGAAAAGCATCACTTCTTTTTTGTAAGAAACACCATTGTGACTCCCTAATAGAATTTCTACTTCTGATGGAGCTCATGAGCTCATGTCTTTAAGTACACAATTCTAGTCTTTCTGCTTTTTGAGAGAAAATTTGAATTATTCAGAATTATTCTTTTTCCCACTGCTAAGAAAGGAGAAGAAGTTACAGGTTATCCTCAACTAAAGCAGTCTGCATTTACCTGTAATATATGTATAAATATATTATATATATGTATAACATATAATTTGAAACTTCCACTAATAAATCTGGCCACTGTAATTTATTTCCAGAAAGACTTAAAATAGGATATATACTTCCTCATGCTGTTGACAAAGGAAATATTTCCTAAACAAAGGTTAGAAATAACTAGATACTTTCCTTAGTCAGACAGAGTAAACAACTAAACATCATAAAACAACTCTTTTTTTTTTCCTGGGTATAAAATCTGTGAACATATATTTTAGCAGAGAATCACTGGGTTTTGCAGGGCTTTTTTTTTTTTTTCAGAGAACTAAAGAACAGTTTCTCTGGAATGTTCATTATTTTTTCAATACTTAAGAATGAAGAAAACCACATAAATTAGCAAATTTGATCAAATCAACAAAAAGATCATTTTATTGCTTTGAGAATGTCAAAATAATAACCTCTAGAAAAAAATTCAGGAGATACACAGTGGCCCTCACATTTGATACTTTGAATTCTCAGTATACCTGCAAATTTTGTTATTCTGACCTTTTGAGTCTGAACTCAATAATTCTGACCTTAATAATTATTACTAGGGGGTAGTTTTCATTTATACTATGTGTTTTAATGAATTCCTCAGCAGGTGAAACACCCCTTTTCAAAAGGCCAGCCCAACTTATATGAACCATCTAATTACCACACACATTCACAGCCTTGTTGTTTTTTGTTGTTTTTTTAAATAACCCTAAATTAACAGGCCAACAATCCACAAACTATTTATAGAGCCAGCACTGAACTAAAACACAAACTTACAATCCCCTTTTTTTTTTTTCCCAAGGCAATATTGATTTCAATTTCTAGCCTGGAGACTTCTCAAACTCTAAACACTTTATACTCATACATTCTTTAGTTTAAAGATTACTATAGCATCCCTAAAAAGTTCTGACTTAAGAGTGTGGTGGAAAAAAGACTGGTTAACAATTAAATTTTTGTATAAACACTAGGGAAAGTTTTTGCATGAAACTGTGCATCCTTTCATGGTTTTCATTAGAATCAGATAAACACTAAGGCAAAGAAGCAAATCCAGCAATCACACATCCAATGATGTTAAGTGACAAGATCTAGTGTAAGACAGAATACTATTAGTATTTCAGGCAATTTTTTTCTAGTTCAGTTCATCTATGCCTGTTGTTAAAGTGTCCCATGAGTTTCAGTACAGTCAGTGAAGGAATGAAATATGATTAACTCTAAGCAGATATTGCTGAATCAGGCCTGCACACAAAAACATAAAGCAAATATTAATAGCCCTGTCCAATTCTCTCCAGGATAAGTACTTTCAAGGAAAACGTTCAAAATTGTGTACTTTATATAACTATTTAACATCTAATAAACAACAATTTGTGCTGTAGAATAGACCCCAAGACAAGATGTCATTCTGATGTCAATTTTCTTCTTTCATTCAGTGCTAATAATCTTACAATTGATGAGGTGCAAATAAGCATCTTTGCCAGTGCTTCATTTGGCTTTGCACAAGTTTTAGGTTCCCTAAATATCCTAAGGACAAAAGATACCAAGTTGCCAATAGATATTTTAAAAATGCCTTTTTTTTAATGAGATAAATCATTATTAAGATAAAAGTTAATTCCTTAATCACAGCATATTATATTAACACCATGCTCATGAAGGATGCAGTATTTATGGAATTTCCCTCTGTTGACAGCAACTCTTAGAAATAAAGTGTTCTCTTTACCTTCCCAGATGCATCCCTAAGGCTTCCATACCAAAATTACTTAGAATAAGTGCATAAAAGCAGAGATGGCACACAGCATCTTTCCTCCAAGTCAGTTCTCCAGACACTGCACTAAGCAGATTGTTTCCTTTCTGAATATTTACTTATTTTCATTTTCCCTCAAAACAAAACAGATCTTCAACTACAGGTCACTAGCAAGGTGCTGGAGAGTACTGAGAGCCAAGTTTTGGCTGCTTGCTTTCCAAAAATCACACTCTACAACTTTTTATGTACCAAAAACCAGACTTAAGGATCATCAGTTAAAAAGAAAAAAATAGGAAAACCTATGGTAAGGGCTCAGTTCTTTGAAAGAAAATGACTGGCATTGTGCTGCTTGTACAAATTGTACACAGCATAATCCTCCTTAGGCCCTGACAGAAATGTCACTAAAAGGATTTCAGGACCTATTCTCTCCTTTATATTTGCTTTGCTAGTGGAGCAGGTCCCATACTGTGATTCTGCCTAATCTCCTTGTGTTATGATGCAAAATATAGCACTCTACATTCCATTTACAGTTAGAAGTTACAGGCTGCAGCCTTTAAATGCCTAAATACTTCTCTAAATAGCTGTGCCTTTCTTATATTCTGCATCTTTTTTGATTCCACATAGTTATTTTTCTTGGTATTGATCACTATTTCATGTTCAGACCAATGCCTTTATAGGCACATCTGGAATACATATAATAAAATAACAGATAATAAACAATAATAATAAAAAAATTATTGACAGTGACTGAATGATGCTCTGATACCAAAGTCCACCTGATCAGGCACAAAACCTGAATCATCTTCATGTTAAATCTGACATTCTCTTGCCCACTCCAGAGTGAAGGATTCCTTTTCTTTACCTGCTCTCCAGCTCAACAGAGAACTTAGGAAGGGTAGGCAGCACATGATGCTGTGACAGAAATAACAAAGCAGAATACATCAATGGAACCAGAGGCAAAAGTAACCTCACGGTGCTGATTCACGTCATAGATGCCAACAACTCAAAAAGTTGCAGTTCATGAGTTTGTAAAGGGAAAAAAAAAGAGTTTTGGCCCCCACTCCGTGGCTGCATGACAGTAATTTAGTAATTCTTGATGTAAAAGTTTGTCAGATGCATATTCCAGGCAATACCTCCTCCCCCTCGTTGAATCATATAGGCTGTGTCCTAATCAAATTATATTTTTGAAGTGTTTCCTCACTGAATCCCACAAGATTGTTTCTCATATTTTCCCCCACACATGCTTCTGAAGCTAACTATCCTGAGGCTGCCAGCAGAGCCTTCTTTCTTCTCTCCCTTCCCTACCCCCCTCTCTTTTTTTTGAGGGGGCGAGGAAGAGAGTCATAGTTATGTTCGTCATTTTTCAGTCCTTCACAATCTGCCCTGTCAGCTGACAATATCTAAAAATATCAGGAAGACCAATGTTTATTTCTGTCATTTCAGGATTATGCCTTTTTTTTTTTTTTTTTTCATGAGAGTCACCATTTATTAACGTCAGGAAAACTTGTGTTCAGGTCTTTTGTGTCCTGCTGGACTGTCAGTGATCTCCCCCAATATTTATGAGGAAGCTCATTGATGTCTTCCAGCAAATATAGTTGGAGACTCCCCCATAAAACCAGGGAGAGAAGGCAAACTGGAGAGCAGCACAGCAGAGACATGGAATCACTCACTAAGCTGCTGCCATTTGCTTCCACATCATTAGTCAGTGATTAATGCACAAGAACAAAACATTATGTCCTTGGTTGCCCACTGGTTACCCCTGCTTATCACAAGCCAGTTACATCATACCCTGTTTTTTATTTACAATGGGCTCACTATTGTCTTTTGAATTATTTCCAGTTGTATCCCAGGAGTTGTTCTCTGTGCATTTGTAATAACCATGTACCACCTGTTTCCTCCCAAACTGGCTTGCAAGGAGGCATTTAATCCTCTTGTGCCCAATCATTTGCTAAAACAGGTTTCATTGCTGGGTTACAGCCTGTGCTTTCCAGAACTTTTTCTGATATTTGAGCAGAATAAAGCAGCTGATGGCAGCCAGATCTGCACCCTCAGTTCTCCCACAGCTCCTGCCACAAAACCTTCAAGGAGAGCCAGGGTCACAAGAAGAGATGACTAGGGAAGGCTGAAATGCAGCTGTGGGGCTAACAGCCTTGTGGGATTCCTTGTGCAAAGGTGTGATTTGGGTAATTTCCACCATAATGGTAATGTGTAATTTCCACCATATGGAACACCATGGGCAGGAGGCATTGCCTGGCCTCTGGAACTGTGCAGCAAAGGAAACAGGTGACCCACACACAAAAGAAGGCAAAGTTAGCATGGCTTTTATCAATACATATTAATAGTTTCATTAATTCAACTATTAACACATTAATATTAATTACTATTAATTTAACTATTAATATTATTAATACTTACTAATAGCTTTATTAAGTAGACTGTTTTCCTGTGGGTCTCATGTCCTGGGTAAAATCAAAGGCAGTCTCTGTGGACTCCTTCCCTAGCACAGCACTGATCACAACCAGTCCCTCAGCAAACACATCTGAAAACATCTGTTACTACTGAGGGCTGGATCACAGCTGCCACCCCAGCTCAAGCTGGCTCCACCTCATCACCTTCCTCATCACAAATGAGTATTCTCAGGAAATACATGCCACACAAATGATAGATCTTGTTGAGCCAAGGAAGCATGAAGCTCTAACTCTTGGCAGCAATAGGAGGTCAGAGTTGAGCTGAAAAACATTTTTTTCCCCAGTCAGGAATGTCAGTAAGTTTTCTGAAAACTCTGGTTGCCATAGGACACGTGAAAACATTCCCTTTCTATTGGCACAAGCAAACTGTCTGTGACAAAGAACATGCAAAAGAAGGAGGACACTGAAGAGGGGCTTTCAGAGAGTTTTCATTGAAAACTTTGCACACTCTTTATCAGCCACTTTTTTTTAAAAAAAAAGCCATGCACAATCTGAAGTAGCCTGGGGAATTAACTGTCACTTTTATTTTTATAAGGATCTCCATCTACGATGACACATGAGACACAACACAGTGTCAATCACTATTTCAAGCCAAAGCATCCAGATTTTAGCAGGAATTGGTTGGGAGAAGAGGGAAAGGGATTTTGAACACATTCTAAAGTACTTTTTGCAACATATACAAGGCGGAATGTGCACAACAAACCTGAAACAATTAGATATGCACATTACTATTCTGAATCTTGATTAGGAGTCAAAATCTGTGGTGCTTTTACTGATGCACTCTGGCTCTCCAGTGCACTTCTCTTCCCCATGTCCTGTAAGTGTAGAGTGTGGGTTCAAGCCTGAGCAGTGCAATTACACAAGTGTCACCAAAACTGTGGGAATTAAAAAAAAACTCTCCAACATCACCTTGTAAGTGTGAGATAATCAGGCATTACTTTATTCTGGCCAGGATGTTATTCCAGCCAGGATGTGCAATGGAAATAGTTCCATCCACACACATGGCAGTGGAAATCATTTCATCACATGTGCCCAGGTTGTGTAGTGAAAATCACTCTGTCATGCATGGTTCTTTACCAGACTTGTCACATATTTATACATAAAAAACCCAAAGAAGTTCTAGTTCATTGGTTCCACATTGCACAGTTCTTAGCATTTCATTTCCTGTTGGTTACTGATCCCTTTGCCTGTGATGCTGATTTGGTCCTCATCCTTTGGTTCTTTTATTAATATTTTCCCAGACTAGCTATCTCCAACTGCACCAGGGAATGATGTCTGTTAATGCCCATTTATCTCCTCTGTATCTTCTGGCTACTCTAGGAATCTCTTTTTGTTGACTGAATCCCACCAGGCCTCATCCAGTGAAGCTCAAAACCTCATGAACAATCTTATGAAGAGAAACCATAATTCCCCACCCCTTGGCAAAACAAACCCATGGCTAAAGCTCCTTTTCAAAACTGTAAAAGTTATGTGCATTACAACACAAAGGCTACAAAACCTTCTTCATAGGATGGGAAAGAGTTGGGGAAAGATTTGTGAGCTGCCATAAAGCCTTGGCAAGAAATTTAGTCTGTCTGGGGCACTACCTGAATCTATCTGTACTGGTTGATAACAACATTTCCCTCCTCTGGAGTATTTAAGAGATAAAAAAGAGTGATCCCAAGGTGTTTCTATGATAAAGACAATCCAGTGTATATCAGAGAAATCACTATGTATCAACTGGACTTGTAGACTAGTCCAACAGCCTAAACTGAGTTTACATGACTGGAATTTTTTCCTTCACCATACCATGTTGTCAGAATCTACAATTGCCCTGGTTCTGGCCACAGTAAAGTTAATTTTTGCAGCAGACAGAGGCTATACAAGGCCACCTCCCACCATGCCAGGAGTGGGATCAGTGTTCTTTCAGGGTCTGCAGGGTGCTGGGTTCTGTGAGGTGAATCCTTCACCTCTCTTGTAATTCTGCTATTACTGCTTTCTTACTGATCATTTTCTTGTGTTGTTGCTGTTTCTGGCCAATTGTTCTCATCTCAGACTGTGATCTTTACCTTTCTGTGCCTCCAATTCCCTTCTCCATCACACCACAGGGGTGGAGGGAGGGTTTGGGAGAAAAATGAGCAAGTGGCTTGAGGTCTGGGGTGTTTCAGTACCATTCCTAAGCCACAAAACACACATCAAAATGGTATGAATCATGAATTTCACTGCACAGGCTCCCAGCCTTCTCTACAGCCTTTCACTGATGTGCACTTTACCCTCATACCTGTAGCAGTTCTGTGTCCTTTGATCTACTTACATTTCACTGCATCTCTCTCACAGGCCCACATCTTACCAGTGGCTTCTCTATTTTCAGCCAAACATGGAGCAGGGAGAGTCCTCCTGAAAAAATCCAAACTCTCAGTTACCACTGCTAATATCAGGAAATTTAGGGATGCCCATATGTTTATCCCAGGTCTTTGTTTATCAAACTGAAGATGGAGGCAAGGGAAGGTTAGTAACACCCATCAGTCTGCCAGGTAGATTACATCAGAATTTCTCCTGAGCAGCTGGAATAGGAATAGAGATGGACAGGAAAGCTGCATCAGTCATATGGGATGGATGCTGAAGAAGCAATTAGGCATATCCAGCCTAGACATACAGAATAAATAAGAGGATCCAGTAGCAGGGACAGAAACAGAAAAGATGGGAATAAGTAATAAGGAAGCTAGACAGAAATGGAAAATTAGCTGTTCAAATAAATTAGTGTTCATTGTCAGGATTAGGAAACAAGCTGGCCTATCAAAATTGCACCATGACTAACAGATAATTTGGAGAGATAGTGACAATATTTGTGCAGGTCAATTTGGAGGAAAATCTGTACACACTCTAAAAAGAAAATAAAAATAATACTGTGATTAAATGTGATTAATGTGATTAAAATAATCTTAGGCTTGATTTAATTAACAAACAGTACGTGAGAAAGTCTCTGAAGACTGTATGAGTGCACCCAATAACAGAAATTAACAAGTGGAGCATCAACATGACCAAGAGAATAGGGAAAAGTTAAAATGAGGCAAATTGTATGAAATTCTTATATAGAAGGTTTTTTACTCCACTGCTATTGCCCATATTTCTACATCCCTCACCACTACAGATGTCATCTTTTCTTTTTTCCCTCCACCATGCCACATAAAGCTACAAGCACAGATGAAATCCAATCCATATCCCCTATCTAGCACAGAATAGATGGGGAAGAGCATGTGAGAAGGTACATTTGTGGAGATATCAAGATTAAAACTGTGGGTTTGTGTGCTCAGTCCACTCTACTATGCTGCCTCACTCTGAGTTATTACATCACTCCATCTACACTTGAGGCTCTTCCATCCCTTTAACATTTGTGCATTTATATCCCAGCTAAATATACCTGTAAACATGTGTGTATAAATACTGCAGCCAAGCTGCCCATCAGCCCCAGTCACCTCCCACCTCCTGCTCACTAATAGCACAGTCCTGCATCACCTCCCACTCAGCCAAGTAATCCTGTGCTGGCTGCTTTCGACACACTCACAGCTATATATACTTGGGAGCAAGATAAAACCCTTCTGCAAAGCAAAGACAACGTCTATTTTGCAGGAGTTGCAATGTATTTTAGACTCACTCTGATGCTCCGGGGTTTTTTACACCCCATTATGTGCTAAATTTGCATATACATGCGTGTCTGCAACTCATCTAGTCTGAAAAAGCAAATGCCACTAAGACAAAACCAACCAACCAGCCAACAAAAAAACAACCAAAAGAAAAATAGCAAACCTGGCCACATTTAGGTAGGCAAAAAAAAAAAAAAAAATTTAGCACCATAATTACATCTTGATAATTCTGAACCATCAATAAATCTTACTAAAAAAGTCAATGCAATTATGTTTTACTACACAGAGGTAAATTTGCCAGAGTGACTGTGTCCTGCTGTAGAAAGACAGTCTTGGTTATTTGTGCTCTATATGTTCTGTATCAGTGTCTAAATGCAATCATGGTGAGGAATTCCCAGTGTTGCTATACCATCTATACATTCCAAATCCACCACTGAATGATTTTCACACCATGGAAATTTTCCACTTCCTCTCATTTTTCTTGTGAGGCTTTTCAGTTGTTTAGTATTTCACCTCAGTGCAAAGGGTATTTAATGATTCAAGCTGCTTTCTTGCTTAATTTCACCCAACCATTCCTAAGTAAGAAATCCCCTATCTTGGTATTTGGCCTTTTCAAGTGCATGTTAACAAATATCATAACCTTTTTGCTCCATACTTTTTATTTTGCCAAGTTATGCATAGCAATTACTTTTCATAGTCAGCCTTATTGCCTTAATCCCTAACTTGCCTTTAGTGTCTTGAATTAAGGCTTAATATATCTAGGGCATTCTTTTAGTTTTAAGAGTTTGCCATTCCTTAAAGGCAAAAGATGAAGGTTAGACAGCTATTCTTGAAACATCAATTAGTTTTAGTGTATATATATATATATATATAAATATAAATATATATATTAAATTAGTATTATTGTATTACTCAACAAACCCAACAACCAGAGCACTTCTATTCAAGTGTTTGTTTCCTTGGAATTTCTAGATGTCAAGTTTCCATGTATCAGAAATTACTAAGAAAGCTAAAAATAATTTTTTTAAGTCAAATGCCATCACTATCTCCAGTTAAAAAAAAAAAATCCATTGAGGTCCTTAATTTAATCTTTTCTCCTGCTTCTCCTTAGAGCTCAGCTAATTAGCTGCCATTTCTAGGGGTCCAAGCCCAAGCCTGCAGGATACCAGAACAGGGAATAACAAGGTATTTTCTGAAGATCTGAGCATGACTCACAATTCTGTATGAAGTGGCATGAAAACAAAGTACACATGCCGACATAGGAGGCAAAAAAAGTCTAGGAAAGCATTTTAATTATGTTTATGCTTTCTGTGAACATAATGATAAGTACAGACAAGCAAGTAGGCAGCAACAAAACTCATGGGGATTATTTGCAAACTGCTGTAAAGTTAAACTAATTAATTAAGTGCAATTGATATTCAGTTGCATTATCCTCAATAGGAGAGAGGCAGGATTTAGTTAACATGGACATTTGTTTTAACTCTATTTCTGCATCAAAGAATCAAGACCTCTCTTAAAAATTAAAATAAGTATATTCTCCAAACAAAAGTATTATTGCAATGTGAATAGCAATAATGATGCTTTGTTAATTTTAGGCAAAAAAATAAAAAAAAAAAAAGTTTGTTCAGTTTTTAGCAAAGTGTTTGCTCTAATTTAAACAAATTTGCATATTCTACTGGCTATAATTGTGGAAAGCAGACAAAATAAATTATAGGTAAGGACAAAACCAAGGAAGCATTCTGTTACAGGGGAGATTGACTTTTACCACATTGCAAACCAGATAATTTTCTGTTTATGGCATTTTGAACTTTCTCTTAGTACCACAAAATCTTCCTACACCCCAGAACACCCTCACTACTTAGAAACAATCATAACAAATTTCCAGAAATGCTGATTGCACCCCATAGTGACCCTCTCCCTGAAGGTCATTTATTACAGCACGTTGCAGAACACAATGTACCAGGCTGCCATAAGAACATGCACAATCCTTGAGTTTCATCAACAGACACTGCTAACATTAATTAATTCCCCTAGCTCAGGGAGAGATCCAAAATCCTCACTTTGCTTTGCAAGAAACACAAAGCATCACTCTCAGAAGTCAAAATTAATGGAAGCCTGTGGGTACCTATTGACTCCAAATTTGCAATAATTTTCATTTCTCCTTTAAACCTGCTGTTCTGATTTCCACATCATGCCCACTTTTGAATTTCTCAGTTGCCATCCTTTCAAAAATGCACTGAATGCCACACTTGAGATTATACATATCAAGAAGTTTTGTCCATAAAGGACAGTGGGAGTTCCATCTGCAAGCCTTCACAAACTACTGTGGTAATCACTGCTAATCACCCATGTTTCCAATGTAGTCAATATAAATAATTCCACAAACAACATTTGCAAAGTTCTGACATGTGGCAAATGTTCAGTAGCTATGTTTAGCACATGCTGGATAATCCAAGTTCTTCATACACATTAAATTAGTAATTTTGACTCATAAAAAGGGAAAGGAAAAGAAAAAGGGTTTTAAAATCTATCTCAACTATAAGAGGGAAAAAAATGTGTATCATGCAGGAGTGCTACAAACTCACAGGAAGAGGTGCTTCCTTAATATAGTAAGCAAGGTACTTTTTCTAATTTTGTACTACCAGTGTTATTACTAAAGAATTCTGTTGTTCACCACAGAGGAATCTTTTGGTAGTGCATTGCTGCTACAAGTGTTCCTATAAAGATGTGGAAAGGAAACACATTAGTTGATACATGACTGTCAGAATAGTCCCTTAGGGAAAGATGAGACCTGCTTTTTCCTTTATGAAGGCTCTTACACTTTCCCTAAACTTCTGTAGCTTTTATTAGCAGAAATTCTGGTACTGGCTCCATTTGAGAAGGAAATGCTCAGTTTTTTCTCCCAGAGAAAGCATCATGGTTATATTTATGTTCTTTGGAGAAAGCAGAGTGACAGGAAAATGAAATATCTTCCTACTAAAATCTCAGATTTCTGTTGCATAAATTTGAATATTTTATCTGCTAATGTTACTACAGTGCCTTATGCTTTCCAGCTCTGATGTTTTCCCCTCTCACGCAGCACAGCCACTCTTACACATCAGAAGACCAGTGAGGAGAATGCTCACCTGCCATGGATTATGGGAATTGTAATCCAAAGAAAATTTAGCAGCCAACTGATCTCCTTGGAGACACTACATAAAAATCAGAAATGCCCACAACTGAAGCATTTGGCTGAAATGCTGTGGGTATTCTCTCTCTTTTTTATTTCCCAAGAGAAAACTAGACACTGCAGATGGAAGTCCGAAACTTTCTGCAAAAATCTTTTATGATACAGGTGGATACTAGTCATGCTATAGCTGTGATTACTAGCATGGCATTTGACAAAAAAAGAAACTGAGTCATTAAGGACAGTCTTTGCCCAGGGTCAGCCACTGAAGTGGTGACAAAATGGAAAGCTGAGACAAATAGTCTGAAGCTCTGGTCAGAGACAACAGGCTGGGGAGAGGAACAGACTGTACAAGCCACAGTTCTGACCAGCACAAACTGTGAGGAACCACATCATAAACTTTGCCCCTTGAAACAGCCACTTCAATCTGCTCACAACCAACTTTTCTTGCTAGGTTGTGATTTCCCCAAACCCCCACCCCAAATAATATATCTCTTTGAATGAGGAAGAAGCATTATCTCAAAAGGTTCTCTGCCTTTATTCCTCTGAAAAAGCTTTTGGCTCTTTCCTTTGCCCACCTTCTAGGCAGCTATTTGGGGGAACTGCAAATGCTTAACAGAGATGCAAAACACAAGATTAACATTCCTCACCAGTATACACACACATATCACAAGATCCTTACTACATGACAAGCTTAGCTTGGGTAATACTACATCAAGATGATTTTTCCTTCTGCAGTCTGGCAATTCAAATGTGCTATAAAAATTTGCTCTTAACTGCCTGTTTATTTGGATACCCCCTGTGTCTAACACAAAAAGCAGGTTCAATCCAGCGGTACTGAGAGACTCCACAGATTCCCCCCTCTCTTGCAGGATCTCAGAGTGTTAGTAAACATAACAGGCGACCAATCAGCCAGGCTACAGCAGCACACACATCTCCAGAAGGCAGTGAGGAAGCCTTAAATAAAACATAGTGCCAGCCTCCAGTGGAGAGCACTGAGCCAAATGCCAGGGATGCGAAAGGTGTCGCTGGGATTACCAATGACGCGCTCGTGGCTGCTCAAGCAATCTCTGTGCCTCCTTCCCTCTGACTCACTGCCTCCCTTTGGAGGCTTCTCTCACGTCATTCAGGGACTGGGGGTTATCCACAGATCACTGACTAAAAGCCAGCTCCAGCTTTGTCTGCATTCCCCTGCTCTGGTGAACAGGGCTGAGGTCACTCCCAAGCAGCCTTCGAGCTTGTTATCAATACATCCAATTAAAAAAAAACCAAACCAAAACAAAAAAAAAACAACAAAACCAAACAAACAAACAAACAAAAAAAAGCAACAACAGAAAAACAAAATGAAAAGAAAAAAAAAAGAAAAGAAAAACCAAACCAAACAACAAAAAACTAGCTTACCTTCTGCTCTCCTGTTTCTCCCTTCTCTGCACAACCCCCTCCCAAAATCAGTTCTGTTTTGTCCTGTTTTTCCCCACAGGGTTAAAATGTCCCTTGACCACAGTAAAAAGTGTTTTATGGTTTCCAACTATTTCCAGAGGCTTTTAACTAATAATACAAGATTAAATATGCACATAAAGCTCCTAAGTGTCAGCTGAGAATCCAGCTTCAGGACAGTTACTATAGAAATTTTTTGTTTCTGCCAGAAATAGAGGAGTACCAGGAGTCAGTCTAACCACTTTGTTTCTAATTCACTTTATAGTGTGCTGCCCTGCTCTCTCACATGCTTTCCATCCCATCCCTGCTGCAGGAAATGCTTTAGGCACTGCCAGCACAATTTCTTCAGCAGAACCCCCTTCCAAGTTACTATTGCCACTCATTCCAATGTGTTTTAACTGGATTCCATGAGTTAGCCATCTTTTCATTGGAACTATTAGGTTAGGTTAGTAAACCCCCAAATGATTCAGGCACTAAATACTACAGGCCCAGTGCACATATTATTGCATTGCTTTAACTGACCACAGTGTGTTTTTTCCATGTGGAAATAACCTGTGCTGAAAAAAATATATTTATACCAAGATAACTGAACAGTACTAGGGGACTGTAATGAGCATAATTAGAATTTACACATCAATGTAGTATAATATTTATGTGCAGATTAAAAAACAATAGAAGATTGTTTTTTTCAAAGGTGATAAAAATGAAGGACTCAAATTCCATGTCCTCCATGAACACAATAAACTATTAATCTGACTTCAGCACATCACAGGTTCATTTCATAGGACTTTTACACATCATTTGCCTCACAACCTCATGTGTAGCTGTCCCTGTATTGCCTTCTCCACATCTTACTTGTTCTCCTTCTATTGCCTTTTATCCAGCTACTAATTTTTCATCTGTAATCCCCACCAGAGGTTGCAATGCTCAATTAAGATGGCACTTTTTTCCACTTAACAGCCCCCTTAACCAAGAGCAGACTTACTCCAGCATGGTCTGCTATTCCCTGATCACCCAGCTAAGCCATCACAAAAGCCTATTCCCTCATGCTTGGTTTCACAAAACGAGATTATGATTTTTCTCCAGAGACAAGTTTCCATTGTTTGCCAAGAGCTTTTGTTTCAGGAGGCAGGCCCAGTGAATTATAACATAAAAACTGCTGGAATGATGTTAAAAAACGAGTCAGAGCCTGGAAAATAGGAAGGGCAAGCATAGCAATAGACTTCATCTGCTTAAGCCTTTTTGTTTGCTAACACTGAAATGGAAATGACAACCTAGAGGTGAGCTGGTCAGCAGAAAAAACACTCAAGACTTTAAACATGTTAAACCACTAGAGAAAAATTTTCCAGATTGTATTTCTTAGCACCCCAGCACAAGCCTATTAAATGTGGCAATGAAGTAGACTGGGGAGGATTCTATTTTTCATCTCCTCCAAAGCACTCTGCAGAAGAAAAATACCGTGCCAAGTTCTCAGTTTACATTTTGTGACAGGGTGATGCTCTTAAAAATTAGTTGTACCCTCCACTGAAAGTATAGTTTTCTACTGTCATGACTAAATCTCCTGAAATAACAAGTCAGTTTATTTTCACACCCTACAGTTCTCTCTGGTAAAGAAATTCCAATATATTTTTGTCTTTCTTCTTCCTATTTTCAACATTTGTGACACTTCTACTTTATAAGATAAATATTTGAAAAGGAAGATGTCTCTCCACACTACAGAAACACACTTTTATCACACTGGCTTTTAAAAGCAAAGTTCAGTTCTGAAAAGAGGGAGAAATCACATCATCAGAAAATGACTTTGGATAGTCCTGTACATGAATTATTCATGCTCTATTTTATAGTCCCCTTTATTCTCCAAGAAATATCAAATGATTCAGCAAGCCTATGATTTTCTGTGTTAATCAGATGTCTGACACTATACTCAGGCCTGATGATAGGCCAAAGAAAAAGAACTTCTTTATGTGAGCTAACTGCAAAGACTCTTGATGAATCCCACTCAGTTGCATGTCTTCATGTAATAAGATGTTCAAATGCAACATAATTACATTAGTGAAAGTGGAAAAGTCTGCCTAATGATTTATAGCCTAAATTCTAAGATATCAATTCCACCAGAACTATCATATACAAAATGGACTAGAGTTTTCAATTCTTCTGGAAAAAAAATAGATGCTGTCTCCTTATTTTATTTCTTTCTTTCAACTCTATTATTACAGCTATCATAGCCTATGCTTTCTTTTTCCAGTATGTTTCACACATCACCACTATCTATAGGCAAGGACAAGGATATACACATATGCCTTATAATGACTCATATTTAAAGATATAATGGTCAAGCTATCTTTATATCAATTCTAAAAATAAAAAAAACTCCCAACTTTCTGGTTTGTTTAATTATTATCATCTAACCTGCTGAGGTCTCCTGTTACATGATGTTTTACAAAACCATCAATGATACAGGAAGACAGAAAAACTCAGTATATTACTCCAGAAGAACCCCTAAAATCTGTAGGAGAGCCCATATTGTTATACACACATGTAAATGGTCTATACAGCCAACACTGAGTCAGGTTCTTCCAAATCTCAAATTTTTGGCTCATTCTTTCTCTCTCATTTGGTGGAGAGAAACTTACCATATCTGCCAGAATTTGGCAGAAATTCTTTAGTTCTCTTAGTAGCACATTGTAGGTAATAGTAGGGCTTAACCACATAAGGAAAAATTGCTATTCTTTACAGCAGAGGCATAAAATCAGGTATAAACAATTTTTTTGCACTGATTTTTTTTCCCTGTACCACACAGGAAGATTTTTGAATAACAAAACCAAAATGAAAAGAGCACTTCCATGTTAGAATATGAAGAAAGTTCAAAGATACAACTCAACTAATCTAAATCTCACTGTGGCCATGGATATTCTGCTCATGCCATACCTGTCTATTTGCTTTTTTTTATACCTGAGCAGGCATTGTCCAGCTGAACCCAGTCACCATTTTGGTAACAGCATGGTGTTTTGTTAGATCAGCTATAACACAAAGCTGTAATCCTGAGTGTTTCTACACAGGAAGTTAGGCTAGTAAACCTTCACAATCAGCTTAAAATTCATGGTCTGGGTTTTATGAAAATCAAAATATGCCCTTGAGTAAGCAGGGTGCTTTTCTAATGCTGATGCTGAAATTAACACTTTTATGTGGTATGCAGATTTTGAAATCCCATTGAAAAAAATACATATACATCCCTGTCTTTTGATTTCAATTCATATTACAGTATTTGTAATTTCCTATATCCTATGTAAGATAAAATAGCAATATAGGAACCTCACTATATTTGAAAATAGTAAATAACTAACAAGGAATGACAGGTAACTGCAGAGAAAAAATTGGCCCAGTATGATTGTCAGTTTAGGGCTTTACTCTTGTTGCAGTATTTACTGCCTTCTGAAAGTAACTGTTGTGATTAGATAATTTTTTCATATTAGAATTTAAAAGAAATAGGCAAGAAATACAAGATTTAAAAAAAAACTAAAACATTTTACATTATTTTTAATAACACAGGCAAGTCAACACTTCAAGACCTCAGTGCAGATTCAATTTGGTTTCTTCTTTATGACCTTTATGTACCAGCAATGTGCTTAGGAACATAAAAAGAATAGAAGTCAGTTAACACTGAGTTTCTAACTAACTCTGAAAATTTGTCTAAAACTCATGAAGCAGGCAGAATTATTGGGGGCAACACAGGATAGACATGGAGTGACTGAACTAAGCAGATTATAAATACACACACACAGAGGATGGAAGGGGAAGACACAGAATGCAATGTGACAAGAGTGGGCCTAGTAGACTCAATTGTAGCTTTTTTGCATCTGAAGCACTATTCAGGAAAGAGAAGAGCAGGAAAACAAGGCACTCTTAAGGGTAAAAGTCAACCCATACACATAATAAATATTTTATGTTCATTTTCAGCTATGCCCTTTTTTTCCTGTTTAGTGGCTGAGCTGCACATGGCTGCCACTCTCAGATCATCCTAAATTGCAAATCCTCTACTGCAGGCAGTGTGAAGAGGATAAGGAAATGAAACACAGCAAAAGCAATCACTTCCTTGCTTAATTTGCACAGTTGGTACAGCAGTTGTGTTGTGTTAGTTACAGATTTATTGCTGGCTGGGGGCATCGTGGTCTTGGATGAAGATGACTGATCAACAGACAAGTGTGCTGGAGGACAAAAGTTTGCATCAGTGGCTGGTGAGCAGGCCTGAAAGTGCTAATTGCCCTTCATTGTAGCTCATTATAGAGTGAGAAGATGCAGATAGCCCATCCTTGAGGTGTCATCATGAGAAAAAAAACAAATTAAGAAATAAGTTATTAGTTGCAATTATGAAGAAGAATGATGAAAATTAGCAGAGGAAGTAACTTCATGAAAAAGAAGAGAAAATATACATATAACATGTACTTTCTTTAATCTCTTAAAACCATCATTTAATACTAGCTATATTATGGTAATTAATGATACTAGAGCTCACAGTTATGGCATTTCTTGGCAAAATTGTATGAAACAGATGTCTGAGCCTGAAGACACTGGCTTCTATTTTTCCCCCAAATAGTGAGCTGTTATCATCCTTTCTACTGCTAACATATTGAATTCTGCTGCCATTTTCTCTTCTGCTGTCTCAATGTTAAATCACAAAATGCATTGCTGGTTGGCTGAGACAGGGTAGAAGCAACAGTCCAAACTAAGAAGAGAAAAATATTAATTGTAACATGTAAGCATTGCTGCCCCCCAACAAATCCTATACTAAAGGAGAGGCTGCTGGAAAGATTTTCAGCAACTGAGGAGCAAAAAAGGACAACTTGTGAACAACACATATAACAGGGTTAGGAAGGGATTATTAATTCTATATTTTGTTAGTTTCCTTTGTTACTGTTAAAGCTAATTGGAAACCTGTTTTCCAAAAGGACATATAGCTGAACTTCAGTGATGCTGGTGGGTTACTTCCAAAGCAGGATTTTCTGTGATCTCCCTTCCAGATACCACAGAAAGAGCATGCACAACACTGTATTTTTTGTTATTGAAATGGTGTTCTTGAAGTGTTTAAGGAGGAACATTTTAGGTGTGTCTTAAAACTCACTGTCAGCCAAGCAGTGATGCAGATCACCACAGCCCAAATTACATTATCATCCTGCTAGAAAAGCCTGATAAACAAAACACACCAGCAAAACAGGAGTGAAAAACAAGTGCTGAAGCAGTGCTCTCAACTTCATTGGCCTAAATGAAATGTTTGTGAGCTTGTCTTGTAAATTTTCTTCCTAGATGGGGGATATATTTTGAATTGAGTGTTATTATCCGTGTTAGTTTTCCTTTTTTCAAGAGTCTGCTAATTTGAAATACTACCTTTATAACACTAAGCTGTTTAGAACCATGCTGTATTGCTCCCACTAAGATTGGCCATAGTGACCTTTGCAAAGCAGAGAAATATTTGCTAGGAGAAATATCCCCACTTATAGAATATGCCAGACAATGATTACATGTTAAAAAATAAGCCATCTTCTCTGTTTTGTAGAATTTTGGCAAAATTGTTTAGTGATACTGCAATCAGTGCTGGGAGTTTTGAATTATAAAGAAAGAAACAGTGAACTCAGGGCAGAGTTTGGAGCTGGCAGAGAAATGTGAAAAAAATTTAAAACTCAAGTAATTTGGTGAACAATGGAGGAAGTTCTATAAACATGGGTTAAGTGCTAAGTTTCTTCTGATGTTTGAGTGGTATATTTAACAAGCAGGACAATTTAACATCAAAAATTATATAACCCAAAGTAATTTAATGAACTTGATAAATCCCAAAAGAGGTAAGAGATTAGAGGAAAAAAAAATCTAGTGACCAAAACCTTGAGGGGTATCTCAGTCTAATGCAAAAATCTATTTTTAGGTAATGCACGAGGCTAGAATGCACAGATCTGAAGTCACTTATCAGGTCTGTTGTTTGTATTATCAGCAGGCAAGGGAGAAGCTCACCTCTCTTTGCTTCTGCTGTGCTTCACTAAAATGGGGATATTGCCATGGCCACTTTCTCTGTCTTTGTTTTATCTATTTAGACTGTAAACCCCCCCAGTGGAAAAATCACTTTGTTCAATGTGTTCATAGAATACCTTGCACAGTGGGATTCTAATTTCAGCTGATCTCTCCAATTGCTGCCGTAATACAAATAATAAATGATGATATATTAAGACCACCAAAGAATAGCTCTCCAGTTTAATAAATGTAAATCCTCACTGGAGATAGTTAAATCTACTCTGGACTTAGAAATAGAAAATATATTTCAGGGAATAATCCTGAACCAGTAGGGGCATAGCTGACCTATTTTTATCTCTAGCTCCATGAATCACGGAAGATAAAATGGACGTATTACAGTATCAAATTTCTATTTTGAATGATATAATAGAAGTGGAAATCTTTTGAAGCTCCTTTTCTTTCAGGCACAGCACTCTACATATTAAGCCCTATGTAAGGTGCTTATCTTTGAGATATGGAATAAAAGCTGTTGACCTTTTAAACACAAAATCTTGGTGAGCTTTGGTATGGCTTGATCTAATTATATTATAATGGATAGAAGGTAATCTCTTATGTAGGCTGTCTAGACACATCATCTCTTATCAGAAATCTCAGGGGGGGAAATGGAACCTATAGCAGAGCAGTGATCTAGCAATCTTTGTTGAAAGACCAGGATGCCATGGCTTCACAACAGACAGCAAGAGATGCATGACATTGCTAAGCAACGCTATGAGCTGGTGAGGTTTTCCCTGGCTTCATATGGTGTGGTAGTTAAGGAAGTAAGAGCAAGAAAAGAAAGACAAAAAAACAACCAAATGAACCGAAGTGCGTAAGAAAAGGGAGCCTGTGAACAAATGGGAGAGCAGGGAAAGGAAGTGTGAATTAACATAGCCACTGTAGGATGGCAAAACTGCCATGCCAGGAAAGCAAAAAATATTGTGATTTTGCAATTAAAAAGTAATAAAAATCAGTGTGTTTATCCGTGGATTCCTCCAGCTAAACTTTCATCATCCTGTACTCCTTTAAAATTTGTAATCATATGTGGATTGGAAAGTGTCTCTTAAAGTAAGCTACACTTCAAAGGAAATCACCATTTGTTAAAGCTCTACTCTTGCAGTTAGGCTAGAGAATGTTTGAAAACCACACAAGTGGGTTCAGATGTGATTGACAGAATGTTAAAGCATTTCAAAAAATAGAACAATCTGATAAATGGTAAAAACACTCTCTTTGACAGCTTGACAAGTTATTTGTACTCTAGAAAGCAGAGATGTTTATTTGTCTCCATCTTTTCTCTCTACAACATTAGTTCTCAGATTGTAAATAGGTTTGTCTCCATGAGTAGATGCTCCTATGTTTTCTTCTTTTTTAATAGAAGTACTCACTACTGCTCATTTAATCTCCACACAGCCACTGCTGTTTAAAGTCTTCCCACCAAAAGAACTTCAGCAGATAATATTTGAAAGTACAGCTTGAATTTCTCCTGAATACAACCAAATCGATGCTCATGTGCCAGCAAAGCTAGTCTAGAAAAACAATATTGTACCAGCATGCTTTCCATTTAATTATAAAAGGGCACAAGTTACACTTTCTCAATAAAGTCTTCCAGTTCCCTCCTTCCACTGAGATTATTCCTCAGTGCTCTCTAAGGGGTCTGACTCTTGTGCAGTTTTTATCTTGTGTCAAAGAAATGACATTTGGTGAAAGATAATGAACAATCCCCATCCATCTCTCATTCAGGAGGTACACTGTCACCTTGTCTACTAGCAATTCCTGCCAGGGAATTCCTTCTGACCCTGTTTTTCCTGGAGTGCTTCCCAGGTAAACCAAAGCTATCACACAGATGGCAACAGGACTGCTGTCTCTCAAATCCTCCAGGAGAGATCCTTTGCAACACTTGGTCATATCATGCAAAGGTCCAGAATTTCTCACTCTAATCTAAAATAGTTAAAAGGACCATCCAAAAGAAACCATTTGAGATGTCATTCTAACCACAATTAGGTGTGAATAATCACTGCAGCAATCAAAACAGAACCTCACTCAACATTAGTCCCCCATTTCACAAAGATTTTTCTAAAAAATAAACAACTTGGTTGCTGAAAAATTAAAATCAGAGATAAGAAAAATATCTAATTGGCACAGGAGTCTGTATCTTCGTTTGAAATCAAGTAAGTCTAAGTTTCTGGTTTGCTACTGTTTTGGAAACTTACAGCAAGAACCATACAAAATTAACACCTTTTAAAAAAACTATTAATTACAGACTAAAGAAGCCACAATTTCAGTGCCTTTAAACTGTTTCCAATCTGATTCCACCAGTAACACAAGAAATTTTGATGCAAAAGGATAAGCAGACTTTTGGGCTGCAAACCAGTTAAATTGTACTACTGATGGAGCTGTCACTTCTTGATTTTTTTTTTTTTGTGAGAAGACTTTTTCTACACAGTTTTCTCAGAATTTTCAGTCCTTAAGTGCCTGCAATGGGTATCATATTTTGCAATGTCTGTCATCCCAGAAGTTGTAAAATTATACTTTATATCTTATTGAGAACATGTTTCTTATTTCTAATGGCTAAAAAATATGCTTTATTAGGCTAAGAACTGTTTACCTGCATTATTATTCAGTATTTTAAAGATTATGTATTTAGAGAAGCTTTTAATTCCTTGTTAGAATGACCCTTGCCCTATCTTTTTTTATTTTATTTTATTGTGCCATGCTTTTACATTTCTCAGTAATACTGTTATATCAGAGATTTATCCTTTAATGAAGTCTAGGAATTACCCAAGAAACCTGAAATATTTTAACTGCTTTGTTAAGGGTCCTCTTGGTTCAGCTGGGGAAAGGAGGAGGTTTTTTGGACCACAAGAGGGAGCTCATATTTTTCTGTTTTGTGCACAGCAATAAGCAGAGGCAGAGTGGAGAACTCACTTTAACTCCATCTGGTATAGAAACGAGAAAAATCAGATATATATTAATGAACAGCTTGGATACAGATGCAAGTTGGAATCCAAATCAATCTTGGTTAAAGACTTTTTCAATGAAACCAGGATTGTCCCAGATTTTGTTCAAGAACATATAATGCCACATTTTAAACTGTGTTTTTGATAGTCAAAATATGCAACATGTATGCTGATACTCTTCTCTGAGTAGCTTCACAGTGAAACCATTTATGGGATGGTAGATGTCTGCCATGATGAATGATAGCTGCAAAATTCATCCTATCTTAATATTAATATACATAAGTTAATGTTCCTAGAAAAAATCTCACATTCCTCATCAAGCCTTACGTGTATAGAGCACAGCAGCAGTGAAAGTTTTTAGAAATTTTGGAATGCTCTTGGGCCATTTGTAATCCAAAAGCAATAATTACCAAAAGAGCAAAGGGAAGGAAGGAAATGAGCTTTGTCTGAGGACATTGATCACTGTGCCTCCCCCCAGCAAAGCCTGACCACCCTGCAGCCCAAAGCTGTGAAAGGTGCTGGGAACACAGCAAGTGAACGACACAAATTCAAAATCTCCTCCTTCTCCACAGCTGAACTATTTTCTGAAAACCATTTTATATTCTTTGGGCCTGTTGAATCCCTAAATGTCTTGAACTAAAAAGATGTTATAAGTTCCCATGTTCTCCAAGTTCCATACTTTAAAAACTTATGCATATTTTCTAGCTTTCAATCAACTCTTTTCTATTTTCATCTCATTCCTCACAGGTCTGCACATCTTCACAAGCAGTCCTGCTCCCTTTGTATTGTTTCTACCTCTTTGAAAGAGCCAGATCTTCCTCATTTATCCACAGACATCCACACACAAATCCACCCACATGCCTGAAGGGCCCTGCAGGTGTGGATGACACCAGATGAAGACCACAACTGTGAAACTGTTGGAATTTTTTTTATTTTGGTGAAATAATTTCATGTATGGTTTGAGAAGAAAACTTGAATTTTTTTTTCTGTAATCTCAAGCATGGTTTATTGTTTTACTGGCAATATTTCACCCTGCAATCCAATCAACCACACATACGTCCATTGTTAAAATTTTCAAGGAGGATTATTTATAAAGAACAAAAAATCTGGAAGATTTTTTTTTCTATCCAGATATATTTCAATGTTATTTAAACATTGATATATTGCTGTATGCTCTGCTTTTAAAAACAGAAAAATAACAAGATTGTAGTCTGTTGTGTTGACTGGCTTAGCCACAAGTTGTTCCAGTATCTCACTAAAAACATAACAAATTTGTATTACCCAAAACATGTATGTACATCATTAACAGTTTAAAATAAGGGACATTTATTAATTTCTAAAGGTCACTCTTCTGCATCTAGCACTTGGCAGGTCCATTTTATTCATTTAATCCATTTTATCCCAAATAACTTCCATGTAAGAAAAGTGGACCACCTCCAAATTCACACTATTATCATCAATAAATTAAAAAACAAAAGTAAAGGCTTGCAGATCATGGGTGTTACAAAGATAAAAATTTTTCTATGCATGATCCTAAACCTTCCACAAAGAAAAAAGAGAGACATGTGAAAATGTTTAAGGCAATAATATTTTACCTCATTAACTTAACCATTGTTATCTCTATAAACACCATATTTACTTGAAAGTGTTTTCTAAATCTAGCACAATGCTAAAAGATATAATACAAATAACAATAAAACAAATCTACAGGTAGACCAGCACTGCAAAATGCAGGCTCTTGAATGTTTTGCATGGCAATATGCTACCTGGTGTTTCCTAAGGCCAAAATTGCCAATAACTGTCAATGACATTTAAGATATAAAGAATAAATTAGTTGTAAAAATCCCAATATAGAAACTTTTACCTCCTGCACTCTAGAGACATGCCAGGTGGTAACATGTAATGTCAAGCCTCCTCCCACAGATCTCTTCAGCAAAGCAAGAAAATTGGACTCTTACTTTTGGGTCTCCTCTGCCACCTGCAGAGATGGGTAAAACCAAGGGAAAAAAAAAAGTATTTGTGACTTTCACTTGTGGCATAATGAACTAATTGTAGGAAATCACCAATTTCTGAAAGATACATCTTTTTTTTTCCCATTTACTAAGCTGAATAATTTACAATTACTGATTCTATTTAATGGCCTCACTGTCAATGCCAATGTTTAAATAACAGCACCAAACTTAAAGTTGATTGCAAGAATTAGATTTTTAAATTTTTAGCAAAGTGGTAGAAATATATAAGGTGCACACACATGCATTAAACATACAAACATGAAATCAAACCAGCACAAGTCTATCTTGAGACCAGTCCAGAAGACTGGAAACTTGAAAGATTTCTTTCAGTGATAATTCCTAACACAAGTATAACAGGATTCATCCAGTTCTTGATACACATTCCTAAATGACATAAAAATAATGAATGCCAAAGCAATGAATTACAAATAAATTAAGGGTAGCTCTTTTCAATGGAAAGTAGTATTATTTTCTAGTAAGTTCCACTGGAAAATAATTCAAATGTTAATGTTTTTGTAAACAAGGGTTGGAGTCAAAGCAATGACAACAAACAACACAGCACACTAAGAGCTCAGACATGAAGAGCTGGCCACACATGTAAAGAAAGGGAAGAGTTATTTCTTCAGTTAAGCAAACAAAGGTAATTTCCAACTTATATTTCTTGAATAAAATGATACTCTTCCCATAATAAAACTAATTATCTGTCTGGGAAACAAGAATCAGCCAACATTTTCTGTGAGCCTCAAAAGGACTGGAATCCTAAACTGGTTGAATGTCAACTTTTTTCCTCTCAGTGGCATATGTGTCTACATGTCCTTGTTCTCTTCCAGTGCTGAAGCACAAAAACTCAAAATGAGTTCATTTCTGCCTCAGTGATTTTATTCTGCACTTGGGGGAAGATTGAGGCTCTTTGCTTTGTCTGACTGGGGGAGCTTACCCTCTATAAAGGAAAAGCTGATGTCAAATAATAACCAGTATAAAATTTCACAAAAGCAGCTGGGTCAAAGAAAAAAATTTCATTTCATGTCAATTATTCTCATCTCCTTCAGCTAACTCTAAGATCTTATAAGACACTCCAGACTCAAATATTTGGCACAGATGGACAAAGAAAGAATTACATTTGACCTACCAACATTTTCCAGACTCACTCCTATCCTTACTTCTGAATCATTTTTCTGTTATATTATAGTATTCTCATCTAGTTTCCACAAAAAACTACTGCACTAACTGCACCTGAAAGCTGGTCAGCAAGGAACATATAAAGCCACAGAAAAGGAAACCAGAGAGTCAACATCTGATAGTTTTTAAAAGGGCAGGTTGCTATGTTAGGCAGAAAAGCAAGTAAGTCTCAGAGGAGTATTTGGCAAATATTAACCCTGGTGAATTTGACTGTAGATAGGTACATTTTAAGATGCTGTTAGTTATTTTACTGGAAATTTGCATTTATAATATGGATACTTCATTATACATAACAGTTCATACCTAACAGAACTAAATAATTAGCAGTGATATTACTAATAAGTAAAAATATAAAATTTGAAGTGACTCCTGCCATAAGCAAACAATGTAAAAGAAGTAGGCTTTCTAGGCTGGCAAAGCAGAAACAGCAGCTCTGGCTTCCTCAGCATAGCCAGCAAATGTGCTCTGGAGCTTTTGGTTCTTAGTATGGGACAGGATCTGTCTGCATTCCCTCACACTGTAGTCCTCTGCAAATTCTCTTTTAACTATCTGCCATGTCAGCTAAATTGTCTGATGCTGCATTTATACTAATGAGGAGAACAGCAGCACTTTATGGCTCAGGCTAGTAGGGAAATGTGTTAGTTTGATCATAAATATTTTCAAGCAAACTGGGAAGAAAATCATCCTCACCCTGAAATGAATAAAATACAGACTTCCTCTCACACATATTCAATTGACAAACTTCAAAGCAATTTAGATGTCTTTATCTTAAAGTCTACTTTATTAGTAATCACCATGCTTACTTTTTAAAAATTTCATCAAATCTCTTTTTTGTTCCAGTTTAGCAAAGCCCAGCTGAACTTTACATTTCAGACATTGCCTTGTCTGTCCCTTAAAACAGCTACTCAGACATTACACAGAGTTAACATCAACCTGTCCAGTCTGTCATTCCTGAGTCTATCTCAGGTCCATACTGGTAAACACTATACTCATTTTTACTGATCATCAGGTATTTTATTTGGACTTACTACAAACCACTGAAAGGCTGACAAACACCTCTCAACTTTTTTTCCCTCTGTACAACAGAGCACTCAAAATTGGGATTGCAAAGATGTCTGATCAGTGAATTGAATCCTCTTCCTATGATAACCTGAAGGATTATTTGTAAAGCTTCATTTCATCCCCTTCTGATAGTGATAACTTCCTTCTTAAACTGGGTAAAATACCTAGCTTCATAAAAATGCACTCATATTGATTTTCTGTCTCTCACTCGTTTCACATTTTGTTTTCAAACCCATGATGTGGGCATATAATTTTTTCTTAGCCTACATTTAGAATAAGCACACATCAGTAAAACAACAATGCTGTTTGTTCAGTAGTTTATTCTCTTTATTTCAATTTCTTCAAAGATGAACAATTAAACAGTTTCTACTACACATCAACTGGATTTGGACTTCTCCATCTTTTTGAATATTTTCTCAGGCATATAGCTGTTTAGAATTTTTATATGCAGGAAAATACACGGTAATCAACAGGCTGGGATCAAAAATAGATATTAAGAATTTGAATTAAGATGTGCAACATGGGTATTGTCCCCATGACCTGCAGTTTTATCCCTTCTCTTAAATGGGGTCACTCCAGTCACTACTCCCCATCCACATTCACCTTACAACTTGACAGAATCTTAGTTTCAAAAGGTTAGGACTTCAAGAGAAAAAGACTACTACTGAATACTTCCGTTCTATCAAATTTGTACTGTTTAGGTCAACTAAAAAATTGTCTTTATCTAGCACAAAAAAGTATTTATTCCAGAAAAGAGTGTGGATCATACAGACAGCCCTCAAACTAGCACAAATTCATAATTATCAAAACCTTCCCCCTATCCAGACCTCCGCACAGTAATCTCCAGACCCAGAAAAGACTTTCAAATGCAAATGTTCACCAACAGGAAAGCCAAAAAAGAAAAAAATAAATATATCCATTTGCAGATAAAACACCCATCTAGATGCCAAGGAGAAAGGTCTACTACTATTTTCAGGGACTCTTTTCTGGTTTTCAAATAGCAGTCATTAAATGTTTGCACAATTTTAGGAAGAGGAAATACAGTGTAAATGTATGTTTATGAGTAACTATCTTTTTGTACAGAAAGCAGTGGGAAGATTTATTTTTTTCCTGGTTGTATTGGAAAATAAGGCAGTTTCTATTGGCCACATTATAAAAAGAAGTTCAGCTTGAAGTGATTAGGGGGAAGCCATCGTTGCCATGTTGTTTCTATTTTGGAAGCACTGTGTAACTTCACAGAGGCCAAAAGTAGACACTGAGAAGACTGATGGATAAACTGAGCTTCAGTGATGGTGCCAGAAATCTGAGAACAGGCATGCAGTAAATTATTGCCCTTACCAAAGCTCACTTTAAAAATCAGAGCCTGTGGAGGCTGGTAAACCAGCTGAGGAAAATGCTATCACACTCCCCTGGAGGGATAACCCTTGACCAGCAGCCCCTGTGGTCATGGTGAGGAAAAAGCTTCCCCCAGAATGCATTGTTGTTGTCGATTCCATGTATCCCATTAGCCCTTCCCCACGTTCCACCCCTGTGCCCTCATCTCATTCGTTCTGATGTTCTGCCCTGCCCCTTCCTGTCCCTATATAAACCCCTGCTCTCTGCCTGGGTGGCTCTTTGTCCCTGGACCCCTCTGAGGAAGAAGCTGAATAAAGCTTCAAAGTGAAGCTACTGAATGAAGCTTCTGGAGACCTTCAGTCAATCAATTCCCAGATATACCAGAAATCTTTTGCATGTTTCTTATTCAGTCACTTCCTTTCCATGGACTTCAGGGAAAGCTATGTATTTGGTTTTGGCTCATTACTTTATATATAAACTTGAAGTACTTCCACTCATGTATTTGCTTTTTCTCTGATTCAGCGTTTCTAGAACGTTAAAGGATTAACAGACATTTTCCATGTTAACAACAAATACATTTAAAAACATGCATGTCTTACACATGGGGTGGTACATGCCAGCAACTGACTGCTCATCTCTATCTCTTGATAGACTTAGCACTAAGTCTACTAAGATTTCCTTTGAAGAGATAATGATCTGACTTGGGACTTCATTTCTGTTCACGTTCTCCAGACAGGTTTATCAGCTGGAGAGCAAACTTGAAACAGGTCATGGTCTTACCATGAGGTGTCATGATCTTTACACATTTGCATGACATTGACATTTTTAGCCTAACCCTAACACACTCATTTTATATCAACTACAATCTTTTAAAATATAATAATATTTAGAGGATCGGGTCCCTGGAATCCTCAGCGTATTTCTCATCAATCTCCACAAGGTTTGGTTTGCCATTTTGTAAGTTATTATATTTTATATAAACTTAAAGGTGTAGAAAATAGTTTGGAGAAAACAAGCTTTATAAAACAAATATTCATTGCTTTTATGGTGAAAAATCTCTTTCACTGGCAAAACTCTCCCTTAGTCAAATTCATTGTATGTTATTTCATTAAAGTTCTTTACTTCATTTTCTCTATGTATTTGCATACATACAGGTCAGAAAGCTCATAGAGAAATGAACAATTATCTATCTACCGGACAAATACTTGACATATGATAGAATTGACTTATTTACCATGGCAGCAGCTGCTGAGACCACCACCTTCCACAGAGTGTCTGCTCCACGAGAAGGGAAGGGTCAGGGTGCACCAGACCCTCACACTGCTTGATGATTTCCAAAGAGTCAGCAAAATAATGACAGGAGAAGTTCTTTGTGAGGCTTTATTGCACAGAAGAGAACCAGGGACAAAGGACCCAGAACAAAGGAGGGTCGGGTATATAAATGGATAGAAAAGGGTGGAGCAACAGAACTGAGGGCCAATGGGTTGAGGGAGCAAGGGAGGAGCAGAGGCAGGACCAAGGTGTAACAACCAACTGGGATCCAGGGGAGGAACAGCCAGGAACAGTGGCCAATCGGGAAGTCAGGAGCAGGGAACATTCTAGAACTGGGGAGGAGAACAGGGATGACATAACTGGGTAATTAGCATAGAACTGCAGTGAACTGTGGGAGGATGTCTCCACAACCTTTAGATGGGTGCTTCCTGCCAGGGCCTCTGGACCATCTTTCACTGGCTCCTGGGATGCAACAATCTACTATGAATTACCAGAGAAGAAATACTGCAACACGTTGAGATGGACTGAAACGTGTAGTGATGCATTTGGTGGAGAAATAATGCTTTGGTAATTATTTCAACAATTATACTCTAGCATACAAGTTTTTCAGAAATAAAAAATCAACATGTAATTTAACTCCATGAGATACTGGTGCAATAGCTACCTAAAGAAGATAAATTGAAGGTGCATTAAGAAGGTCATATCAGGTCCAAGACTAAACCTTGGACAAAAGTATTTGTAAAAATTATTCTTGATTACTAAATGTAAAGTTCTGTGAAATTTCTAGGAGATTGCAAATTCTTTTTGTTTGTGAGAATCACCAGCATTTTCAAGCCAGCTGAAACTGGACATTTGGATTGTAACTGCCTGCCTAATTTGCTCCATATAAACCAGGCACTGTCTTACTATTTCCATGATAAATTCTCTACTATAGGCACTCTATGCAGTACATATGGGCTCCTTACCTGGGAATGTTCTATGGCTTTATACCTAAGCTTCTCCTCAAAGAAACCTATTTCTTTTGGTTGCTTTTAAGTTTTAGAAATATTTTTGGCATAATCATCAGGATTATTCTTGAAATGTAGTGTGGATTTCAGCAGGCCTTTTTGCAGTTTCAAAAGGTGTCTGCACTTAAATAGTTTGTTATGTAGATGCATCAAAAACTTGCATCTAATTGCTGTTGCTTCACAGTCTGTAAGAAACTCAGCACAGCAAACATTGTCTCCAGTCGATTAATCTACCACTTACCATAACATTTTGTGTAATATCCTGCAATAGAACTTACAGACTCTGCTCTAGCTCCCTCAAAATTTTAAGATTTGCTCTTTTAGATACCTGCCAGGAGAGATATTGCTTAACCAATAAAGTATACCCATTCTGAAAAACTATGATGCACCGTACAGTGGGAGTTTTGCCAAGAGTTCCATTCTTTTTTCTTTTAATTCAAATAGTTCTTACCACTAGACATGCAGTATTGTACCCAAAGGAGTACAAACAGAAGCCAGATATAGGAAGAATATATAAGAAGCCAGATAAGATCTTTTTGACAAGCACTGAATGTTTAGTTGGGTCCTTGGTTCTGTCCTACTCTCCTGTGTAACCCTAGCTGCAGAGCTTGAGTAACTCCTGTGTAAAACAGAACAATGCATCCCTGTCTCAGCACGCAGTGCATGCCTGCTCACTTCAAAGAGGGAACTCTTCTGTTCAAAGTCCTCTCCTCACTGAATTCATCTTGAACTCACACTCTTAAAGAAAGTATGTCAACAGCATTCACTAGACATATTGCATTACACAGCACCAAAGTGAGTTTCAAACCTCAATCACTAATGCACATATAGTTTAAATGAGCTTTTTTCAGGAGATCAGTACTATTGTCCTCATGTCACAGGAGGAAAACCAAGATGAAGAAAGGAAATATCATCTCCTTTATTAGGTCATTCAATGTGTCTCTGGCAAAGTTGGGTGGAAACGTGGGTAGCATTCACTACTTTAATGCAGGCAGTACTGATTGTGATCACATGAAAAATAGCCTTAAGCAAGCTCACCAAACCAAAACCTCAGCACTTCTCCAACACAGAAGTCTAGCAAGGGGCACTTACATCACAGGATGAGTGATTAATAATGAAAACACTGAAATTACAAAAATAGGATTTGTAGTAATAAAGTCAATATTTTAACATTCATGCATTCTATATTGAGATATTTCTAAAAATAATCATACAGTTGTCACTGCTTTTCTTGACTCATGGGATGCCAAGATAGAAATATAGATAACTGAAGCTTCAGCTTGGATGGTGCCTTTAACTACTGGATGTATGTTTGTTGCTTCTCCAAGCTCATGGCCAGTACTAACCAGGACAGGAATATATCCTGCAGACAAAGTGCAGGAATGCCCTAGTGCATTAGGATCCCTTCACAGTCAGAAGAGTCAAGCTCAAAATGCTTAAAATTAAAGACTTTACAGTCAAAATGTTTGTTTGTTTGTGGGTGGTCCTCTTAGAGATGAGAATATTCATGATTTCCTAATTCCACCATTAAATGCTTTGCAGACCTTTGGCTATAACTTTGTGTGGGAGTAAATTGAGGAGTTCCTTAAATAGCAATACCAAACTCTAACAGCTCAGCAACCCATGAACATTCTTTAATCTCAGTCCAATAGTCAAATCATGGCCCAGATAAAGCAGCATGGGTATATTTTGTATTCATTTAGGGTTTTACACCAGTGCTGGAACAAAGCCACTCACAGTACTCTATCATCAGCACATTTTTTCTCCCTTAGTCTCAATGTTCACCTCTCCCAGCTCTCTGAATTTCCGGACACAAAGGCAGAACTTAGGTGTCAAGGATGAGGCCCCAGAAATCTCCATCTGGTCCACTGTGAAAGTCACAGTGATGCTGTGGTTGTAAATAGAAATGCTAAAAGAATTGATCCAGAACATAAAGTTGAGAAGGAAAGCAAGGAAAAAGAAAAGTAAATAAGGGAAAAAAAAAAACCAACAACAACAAAAAATCAACCTAAGAAAAATGTCCCCCAAACCCTGCCCTAAATGCCAGGCCCCAAAGAAATTCAAAATTCTTTAATTTTTTTTTTTGCATTCAGCACATCTCTGTACTATTTTATTGGCTAAGAGTTTCTTTTAATAGCATCATTTTGTCCAGCCTTATGAGAAAGGAAGAACATTCCTTTATAGAACAATGGAATGACAATGATTAATTCATACCAAAACCAAAAGAAGATCAGTTGGTAAAAAGCATGTGGTGTTGCATTGCATATATACAAGATTATGGTACATTAAAGAAAAAGCTTCATTTGTTGAGAATGTCCTATTTAATAGATTAGTAATTCTAAATTCTTAGCTAAACTGCAGTGCTATGTTTTACTGTTTCAGGCTGGATAAGCAATATTTCAGAGTATGTACAAGACATTATGTAATATTACAATACAAACATCTTGAATATTAAGTAAGAAATATACATTTATTTTTAGATTACATGTTTCTATTCCTTCATACGTTTTTCTACACTTTATTGAAATAGTGTTAGACCTATATTCAAGCTTTTCTTACAGAAAATACACTTTCTTTATGGGATCTATTCTTTCAATGGCAATGAACTCTCATGTGAGAGATGAGGGACATGAGAGATCAATAGGCACAGATAATTTTAATAGTGTTGAGACAGAGAGGGTGGTGTAGATCTGCCCAGCCCCTAATCAAGAACTGTCATTATATTCTGTAAAACAGTGACTTTGTTCAACAGAGAAACAGAAGTTAATTTTCTCATTGTTCATATAACAATAAGTTAAAGCATGATGTATGAAAACAGAAAACATTTCCCAATCTATATAAATATACAGAAACCTGACATCCCATATGCTTTTTTTGTACTGTCATTTTAGCCAGCATTAAAAATCAGTTCTCCCATACAACCACTTTACACCAGTGGTCACCTCTGTGTCCCCCCTACTACCAAAAAGCAAAAACCAACTCCATTAGTTTAGAGCACATTTAACTGTAGGACCATGTAGTTGTTGAAAATAAATATTATTTTAACAGGTTTTTTTTTCCAAGGACTAAATTTTGAATGGAATGCATGTGTCCTTGTTCTTGGCAGTGGTCTGGAAACCAAACAAGCCCTGACAAACAGCCCAGCCTCAGTTCAGATGGTAACAGTGCCCTATTCCAAACCCAGGCCCTACATATTGAACTGTCTTACAAGAAACTGAGAAAAGTTCAACTTAATTTACAGCACCTTGGTTTAGTAAAGATTAAATCTCAAAAAGCCTGGACTGACCTGACTCAGGTCTCACATTGGACAGTATCAGCTATTAGGGATTGTTAAAGTTGTGCCACAAAGCTGTTGCAAAATACTCATTAAATCTTCCCAAACATGCCAATACAATTTTAATTTAAAAGCATTCACTTTTACTAATGCATGAGAGGAAAAAAAAAACTTATAATCATCCTCTTTAAATAAGACACCAAACTCTAAAAAGGAAATCACAGTTTTCCTTCTGCCTTTTCTATGTAATCCTAGGCACAGCTACCAACATATTTCATTACAAAGGTGAAGAGGATAAAAATACTCTTCAAATGAAGAGTTTTCAAAATTTTTGCTTTAGAATTTTGCTCTTCTCATGCCTGTAGAAGGTGAAAATAAAAGATATATAAAAGAAAGAAGCTGTTCAGCATCCTCCCCCACAATATGAGAAAATTATGTTTCTTCTGAAAGCAGTATTTTAGCACAGTAGGATGTTCTTATGTTGTGACAAGATAATGTGTGTTTAAAGCACTCCTATAATTTAGCTGTCACACAGACACAGCTACTCAAGTGCATGTGTGTCAAGGCAGAATTAGCTTTGATCTGAAAAATACATCAGATGGTTTCCATTCCTAATACTGAATCAATTCTGTTTGATAAGGAATTAATCTGACCGTTTTACACATAGCCATTGTCAAAGTGCTTAATCCCTGGAACTGATGCTGTGACTGCATGGAGCTGTTTACACAGTAAAAATCCAATGTCAATACAAATAACAATCACTTTTTAATGGTTTTTATCTGGTACTTCCACTTTGGAGCATCCTAGATATTTAAGGGCCATCAGGGTATCAATCTATCCAGCAAATCTTTCTGTGAAGAAAAGAAAAATAGAGTACTTAATCTTGAATAGATGCTAAACTTGGGAGCTGAGGAACACATTTTCTCTAATACTTCAGTATTAGAGACCCAGATGTGAAAAAATTCTTTTTTTTCACAATTTTTTTCACAATTCTTTTCACAATTATGCCTGCCAACATTTATGAAGACTGACTTAAACTTGCTGTAGTTTAAACTATTAAATAGCACTTCTGGTAATAGTTTTTTTTCACTAAAATAATTATTCCAAAACCAATTTAACTTCAGCCTCTGAATTTTTCAGCACACGCTTCTTCAGACAAATACGAAGCAAAAGTAATTCCAATTTCCAGGAATCAGACCACAATAAAGAAAGAAAATATGTGCACACTGTGAAAATCATCTGTTTGAAGGAGCCAGTATGCTTGGTTTGAGGGACAGAAGTCTTTATTTACCTCCTGCATATGCTCCCCTAAATGCACAGAGTATTTCCAAGAAATTCCAGTGTTCTTCCTACACTGAGAATGCTTGTTTCTCAAGTTTAAATTGCTTTATTTATTTATTAAATTGCTTTATTTATATATAAATTTAGTTGCTGCTGCAAGTTATCTGTAACTTTTCCTTTGTCATGTGGAGGGAAAAAAAAAAGGCTAAACACCAGATCAGAAAAAAAAATCAACTTAAATAAGGCCTCACTCTCAAGCATTCCTTTCTGCCATATACATCATAGTTTTCCAAAGTCTTCCCTCTGGGCATAGATAAGTCTTTAATTAAGTGCTAGTGGCAGAGACTGCCTACAGACATTTAATGTAGCACAAGAAGTGGGACCCAGCACAACAAAAGAAAATTACACCCATACTTGCTCTTAAGTAAGCACAAGTTTGGCTCTTCCAGTTTCTGACCAGCTACTGTTTCTAAAGACTACTCTTATGGAGTGAAAACATCTATTTTGAGGAATGTAGTCTTTATTGCCAGTATTCCACTTCTATAAATAAATATCCCTTGCTTACTTTCCTTAGTTAATAAGAACAAACAAGAGGGTATGTGCACATAGATGGGATATTTCAGTATTCAGTGCTACTCAGGCAGTAGGGCAGACAAAGGTGAAGTTGTATTTTTACACCTTGCAGCTAATAGAGTAGGAGTGTAGAAAAGAATGAGGACTCAAGCAAAACCAAAACATTTTACAGAAGACAGGGAAGAGACCCATGTCCTCTCTCAATATCTCTGACTGTATACATATTTTTGTGGCTATTAGTTGTACTATTAAACAAATTACACCTCTGAGCATTGAAACTCCCATATTCACACTACCTTCTAAGAATTATTAGATGTGAAGGGTACAGAGATTAATTGGGCAGTTACACACACATTATCTGTGTCATTTCAGCCACACCAGGGAAGGCAGAGTAATATTTCACAGTCCAGCCCATAAGATTATTTTTCAAAGCCACTGCAAAAAGACAAGGAGTAACTGGTGTACATGGAACTGTGGCAGAAACAGTGCTTTCTTTTTTTTTTTTGCTTTTTTTTTCTATTTTTTTTTTTAACTCTGAATGGAATGAAAAAAAAGAATTTTTTAAAAAGTGTGTATGCAGTTTTGGGCCAGTTAAAAATGTAGCATTTGTCTCCAAAAGTTTTTTTTATATAAAAGCTGTTTCTGTCTTGAAAAACAGAAAATGACAAAGTCATCAGAATCTGAGGGGGCAGAAAAACCTCAACAGATCTGTCCACATCAGACATTCAGAAACATATTTGTTTACCTTTTTGTACAGAGATTTTAATGGCTTTCAGACACACAGCACTGTCCAGTAATAAAAGAGAATTAAAGTGCAATTAATTCCACATGAAATTAATATATTAGTTGCTCAATGGTACAATTTCTATCCCTAATAGGCTGTGAGCTGGATAACTGAAACAGAAATTGTAACCTCAGCACAACTTGTTCTCTGCACAGGTAGCAGCAGCCATTAGCTGCCTTTAATGGTTTGCACACCAAGAATTTCCACAACAAAGAAAGGGCTGCAAGAATTAAAATAATGCACTAGAATAAAGTTGAAAACAGGCATTCTCTAGTCCCTGATGGAAAGGTAACTGCAGGAGCTAAAAAAAAAACCAACTTGCAGGACAAGAAAACCTGTTTTAACTCACTAAGTATGCAAAACACTGAATAACCAGTGTTTGTTTGATGAAGGTTTGAAGTGACCAGCCACAAGAGGAACGAGTCATTATTTTGCTCCAGAATGCAAAGTTTGTTCCTTTATTTTTGTTATTTTAAGTAAAATAACACAAACACACACACACACAGATGGCTCTTTTAGAGTCAGGAGTGAATAAAGGATTGTGTTGAAATTCCCAAACGTTTCACAGCATCTGAAGGGCAGAGAAATGACAGTGTTTCCCTCCAGCTTCCTTAAAGTAACACATCTAGACTACACAGAATAGCTCTGCAGGACAAGTGAAAGCCACGAAATTCTGGCTCCATTTGGGACCTTTCAAAAAGCTACAACTTGTTCTGTGTCACTGGGAAGGGACACTGTTAGTCATCCCTTGATTTATCAATTGTTCTCATAAAACAGGTTTAGGATTTGATGGAAAGACAAATCACCAAATAACAAGCAGCAACATGGTCTATAAATTTGCTTCACTTATTCTGTTTTTATAAATATAACACAAAAAAACACCATTTCAATAGAAACTTTTGAGCTTACCACTCGTCTTCACCTTGAGAACTAAAGTTTTGTGGGCCCTAAGTGCACATTAATTCACTGTTTTTGGGAAAGGGTAGACCTTTGTCACATGAGTAAAACTGTAAATCAACTACATTAAAGTATATTTCTATTCTAAAATTTACATGGGCAACAATACAGACAGCATGATATTGTCATGGTACATCAAATTACATGGTAATGAATGGCAAGACAACCATTGCCTCCCAAAAATTGATACCTGGAAATGCACCAAAAAACCCTCAGTAACCTTCTAGCACATTACCAAGGAATCAGTCAGGCAGTTTGAAGGCATTCTTCATTAAATATAATTAATGGCAAATTCTGTGACACTCAAAAAGCAACATTAGATAGCAAAACACAACTGCTATGAAAGAAACTTCAATATCAAGTGTTATGTTAGAGATACCTGCAGCACCACTCACCTTAAAAATCATAATCAACCTTAATTCATAACATCATTATAGAACTTTTATCTAAAAATAAAAGCTAGAGGTTTTCTTCTAAGAACTACCTTAATAAAATTACCTCTGTATTTTTTTCATCCACTATATATACAATTTACAAACATTATACTGTACACATGGCTTTTGTATTAACAATTTTTATTAGCAATTTTTATTAGATTTTAGTATTAGCATAGAGTAAAAAACTGAAGCAACAAATTTCACCAAAAAAAAGTTATTAGAGTGAAATGCACACTCTGTATGTGTGCATCTAGAGGACTCAGAGCTTTTTAATGCCTTGTCTTTTTATTTCAGTGGTATCAATAAGTTCTTTGCAGCTTTGTGACTTTGTTCCTAGCTGGTGACTGTTAATTTTTACAAAAACAGTAAGATATGATAAAATGCAACACAGTGACAGCGAGATGTAAGAAATAAGTAGCTCTCCAGTTCAAATATATGATTAAATCAGTGAAGTAAAAATTTACAGCATTGTACCATTTGAAATTAAAAACCACAGAATGGTCAGGTTGGGAGGGACCATCTGGTCCAACAACCCTCTCAAGCAAGGGGCTCCTTCCCTGGAGCACCTGGCCTTCAGGAGATCCCCATTTTATGGCTGTCTGTGTTGTGAGCCTGCAAACAGCATGATTCCCACATGCACTCGTGCCTCTGCTCCTCAGCTGGATTTGATCTGATTCTCATGAGCTCCATCTTCTGTCATTTTGAAAAATTTTTCAAGTAAATAGGGGCTCAAAGTTGTACATTGAAAAGGTGAGAGGTTTTTTCCACTTTACATCGGGGAATGAGCTCTATTCTCATTAGCACAGTTTCAGCCAGGTTCCCACCCTCCCCCTCCCCTTTAAATTCAGGCTCAGACTAATTTTTATAGCTGTGTGTTGGTTTTTCATGGCCTGATCTTTGGTAGTAAGGGGGGACACAGGGGTGGCTTCTGTGAGGAGCTGCTGGAAGCTTCCACCACGTCCAGCAGAGCCAGTCCCTGGTGGGTCAGAAGATGGAGATGCTGCTGGCCAAAAGTGGGACAATGAAAACCATATTTAATAAGAAAATTGTAACAAATTCGGGGTGCAATTTGAATTCCAGACCAGAGAAGAGGAGGAGCTGACAACATGTGAAGGAAACAGCATGGAGACACCAAGGGCAGTGGAAAAGGAGAGGGAGGAGATGTTCCAGGTTCCAGAGCTGAGATGCCCTTTTTGCAATATGCAAAAACAACCTCACCAAAAAAAAAGAAAAAAAAACCCACACTAAAAAAACTTTCCTAGTTTCCTACCTTTTGACTGGACAAAGCCTACCCCTACAGGGCTGTGGCTATTATCCAAATTACAAAGGACCAAAGAATTTTCAGTGCTTTTCCCTTTGCCTTTTCAGAGGCTCCCAAAATGCTCAAGCTGATGCCACATGTTGAAACCTCACATCTTGAAAAGCTGTTTTGTCTCTATAATCCAGGAGAGTCAATTTGTTCATTTCTTCCTTCCTAGAATTTATGTTCCCTCCCTACTTGTCACAGTGATTTTCCAATGTGTACATCAATAGATTAGTTTAATCTTAGTGTCTCTTCCATGGTATGATCAGTAAAATTTTGCAACCCTGCCCAAAATTGCCCAATTCTAGGAAGAGCTAGGAGCATAACACTTTAAAAGGGGAGTTTTATAAAAACATTCCATAACTAAACTAAATAATGTCTGGGCTTGTTCTCTCCTCCTCATGGCCACTGAAAAAGTTGTCCTGCTTTTATACTATTAAACTTTGCATTTTCTAAAACTCTGGGTTGCTTCCAGCTTCCCTTACCTGTGGACACCTACTTTGTGTCCAAGAAACTATCAGGGAAAACACTGTCTGACCAGGCCAAATGAAAGAGGCCAGGAATACTTTAGCAGGAAATAGCTTAGGCAATTGAGGCAATTGAAATTCCAGTTTTGGGAAACGTTCCCTGTTACTGTTGGACAGGATTTACATCTTGGCACTGCCTGTAAACCCTAAACCCCCAATTTGTGCACAAATAGCTTTCCACTAAATTTTTGAGGCCCAGATAAGAGGTTTTATAAAACTGACACATGAAATACCTCTTCTTTCATTTACATTGCAATAAACTAATATACAGGAAAATATTATTACCTTCTTTTAAATTGGCTTTTTGATTTAGAACTCATGAAATTTCTGAAATAGCTTCAGGTGTGCTGTTTGCAGCCTTACATTATTCTTGATTACATAGCAGAGCAGTTTGTTCCAGCTCATTCTTAGTTACAGTTCTTCAAAAGGACCCAAAAAATTGGATTTCATGGTGGAACTGTGGGGGACTGAATGGAAACCAGATCCTTCAATATAGTAGCAGTGTGAGTTTTTTTCACTAAAGCTATAAAAGATATATATACACAGATACATAAAAGATATAAATACATCATGCAAAGCAATATCTTAGCACCAATAAGAACTTTTTTTAACACATTGAGCAGGCATGCACCTGGCTGGGATCTCCCTTATGCCAGCACATAACCTAACACAAATTTCATTTATAAAACCCCTAATAAAAAGCCAGGAGGCTGCTCCTCTGAGTCTGCTGTTCTACCTTTTATCTTTTCCTTAGTCCTCTCACTGTAATCCAAATAAAGAGCCATGATTTCATACCTGCCTGCCCCTGGTGGGTTGCCACCTGTTTTGCAGCTGGTGGGTCTCTTTCTTTACATGAAAGAATTTTCAAACCAGCCCTTCCTTCTGGCACCATGAGACAAATTTTAGTCCCACTAAAACTTAGCGTCCAATTGCCTTCACATAATCACAGCCACAACCCCAAGCCCTCCTGTAATTATTCCAAAAAGACAAAAAACTGCAGCAGTTTGAAAGCCTGCTTTATTCATCCAAGATTTAATGGTCTGTTTGCTCCTTCCGGACACTACATATTGTGACATTTTGCTCAGTCTAACAGATGCTACCAGCAACTCTTCTTAAAGCTGTGACCCTTATTCTTGTTTACTGCTTTTGCATAATGTGAAAAGGCATATTAACTGTCTCTCCAGTAACTGAGAATTACTGCAATGGATGTATTCTTTACCTAAGTATTTTTTTTCCATATATATAAATTTCCAATGGACCTCAGCCCTGTTGTAATGAAAACTGAGACATGCCCTCCTGTTTCTCCTGATTGCTGTATGATTTCACTTTTATTTTTTTATTACAGTCCTCTAACAGCAAATGTATTTTTATTTAAGAACCTGAGAAGGAAGCAAGTGTCTTTTCAGGGCAAATGAATAAGGGCATTTCAGAGAAGATTTTATAGGAGAAACTGTCATTACCATGATTTAACCTTCATTGAAGGACTAACTGGTATGCCAGAAGGTCAAGTTCAGGTATCATGACATACACTGAGATATTGAATTTCACTGTATTAAGAGAACCTATATAATTCAGAGTTGTTCAGCCAAGTATGGAGCTCATTTAAACATGGTTTTATACCTGATTTCTAAAGTTTGCTGTTAAAATTCTGTCCTTCAAAACAAAACACATTAGCACCTTTAGGATTTCAACAAGAGCATTTTTAATTAAGATGGCAAATCCTGTTCCTTGCACAAACACACTTAATGATGGTGTGCAACCTGGACTTGTTAAAAGTGCTTTGTAGCAATTATCCTATTTTGTACTTGTTACAATTTAGGTACTTAAACAGGAATCTTCAGTTTTGGCGCTTTGATACAGGGAAATTTGCTCACACAATCTGCTTAGCTGATCATTTCCTCTCCACTGCATCTGCAGCAGCCACCTAGCACTCACTCCAGCAGCACTGACTTTATGGGACAGAAGCAGTGGAATGAAAAGTGAAAAGAAGAGCTCAATCCTCATTGAGGGAACAGAGCAAACAGCAAAACCCAGCACCAGGGCTTTCCCTAAAAAGATGGATTGTTCCTATAAATTTACCCCTTTCCCCTCTTGAGCTCTCAGTTTATTTCTTCTGCCTGTGCTGTTTCCAAAAAGCACTGTTTTGGAGTGCAGGCTGGAGGAAAAGTTGCTCAGAGGAAGAGATCACTGACCCACAAAAGCCTTCTGGAGTCACCAATCTGCCTGCTGTGTGCACTTAGGGATTCTCCAAACTTATCTGGGCTGAGGAGATCTTAACACAGACTTTTCTACTGCACCAACTGCAGGAGCTTCAAGGGGATTTTTATGCTAATGATTCTCTTTAATCTCCATATAATTCAGGCCAACTAAAAATAGATCTTTTACAAACAATGAATCATCATGACTTTAAGTGATGCAGTTCTGCCACAATAAAGTTGAAATCTCTGTTCCAGAGCACCATTCTTTACTCTCTTCACGTAACAAGCACCCAACAAGCCACTGACAAAAATCAATATAGCTGATTTTTCTTCTCTCCTCTTACTTTAGGTGTCAGTACTATGACCAGAGACAAATAAAGAAGAAATTCCAAGTACCATACTAATTGGAAGGATAATTCCAGAAACTAAATAGAACTTAAAAAATGTATTTTAATTAAGAAAATTAGTTACAAGCATGTCAAATCTCACAACAGCAGCAATAGCCATGGTGATTTCTTTTTTTTGAAAGAAAAGAAAAAAGTACCTGGCCCCAAAGCAGGCTGTAGACCTACTTTTGCTGCTGTTTAACCCTCCTGGAATGTGTGAGAACTCTGATTTTGTGTGAGCTGAACAGATTCTGTATGATTAATTAGCATCCATGTTACCTTGCAGGTCAGATCTGCCTCACAAGTTTTTGCACAGTGGTATTCCACATGCAAAGATCTCTCCTAGCATCTCACTACCAGGAGACAAACAGCTTTGAAAATGCATCTCAAAGGTCAAGCAGGTCTGTGCAGGAAGGGGTTAGTTTTCCATCCCATTTTACTCAAAAAGCTATCACTAAAGGAAGCAGAAACAGGCATGCTGAAATCCTAAACAGCAATCCAAATGGAAATTTTTAAATAAAAAGACAATGTAATTGGTTGCTTTACACAATTCTTGTAGATTCTTTGTATTTTGCCAACACCCTTATGGAATTCCCTTAAGACAAGCACATAAGACAAATGATTGAATGCATTTTTCTCAGCAAGAAGGTGGAATAAATGTACCACTGGGGAGCAAAGACCAGCTATTAATATCAGAGGTTAAAGGCTAAGGGAGATCCAGGTGTTGGCTGATGAAAAGTAAGCACAAGATAAGCTGAAAGATTGTTTCCTGGTCTTTTAAAAGCTTTCATGCATTAACTTCTCTGACATTTGCTTTTGGATCTTATTATATTTTATTTTGTTCTTTTTCAGTGGAAGTTACCAGCATGATCCCTGGGTTAACTTATGTACCTTACTCACAGTGAGACACATCTCTCAATTTGCCCAAATTCCAACCTATGGAACTTCATGACTGTAAAAGAATGCCAATGTCAGTGCTGGGTAGCAGAGATGAAAACAAATCCCCAGCAGTGCCCCAGATGTCTTGGAGCCCTCTTGGTGTAGTGGGTGGCATCCCTGCCCAAGGCAGGAGGTTGGAACTGGATGATCTTAAGGCTGCTTCTAACACAAACCTTTCCATGATCCTATGATTTCTGGGCAGCAGAAAAGACTTCTAGTCAAAAGAAGTCCATTCTCTGCTCAGACATTTTTTCCCAGTGCAGAGGTCACTGGACAAAGAGGTCAGTGAGAGGCATTAAGATCCAGCTATTAAAATTGTCTCTGCCCAAATTAAGGTGCAAACAAAGCTAACATGCTGAAGGCAATACTACAGATTTTTATTTAACAGTAAATGTGGGGGTTTAGAGAGAGAGATAGGAAGAAAAAAAAAGAGGGGGGAAGAGAAAGAAAATGATAGAGAGATAGTTGGTGGATCCTGACAGCATCCCTCAGCTTCCAGTCTCCTCAGGTCACAGGGATCCATCTGGGGTCAGAGAAGCCCAAAAACACAGAGAACCCTGGGTTTATATTCACACAGATTCATGAGGGAAAACAGCCACCTCCCCTGGAGTGGCAAATTGTGCACTTGATGATTCAATACATTGGGTCAGGGGAGACTTTGGGAGTCATTGATGGAATACAGCACGTTCTAAGACATTGCAGCTGCCTCTTACATCATCTTACATAAGAGGTAAAATAATCCAACTTCCACACTAAATATTTCAAACCCTTCACCTGCCTTTCCCCTTTATAGCTATTTTGGCTTTCATCTTTAGTTTCTTCCTCTTTCCACTTCTAGCTTTTTTCCTTTCTGCTTGTAGTAGTTACCTTCTTACTACCAAACACTGCTCTCTCTCCAAGCCAATAATTATCAAACTGTTACATTCATAGAAGAACTAGCATTAAAGTTTGGCTCCAATTTTTTTAAGTTACCCCAGAAGTTACTGAAGAGAACATCCAAGGAAGTACAATTACATAACATACCCTAAAGGCCTGAAGTAATCAGGCCTGGAGAAGACCCAGTAAAGGATTTTATTGGACCTTATTCAGCCTTGGCACAGCCCATCTGGAAAGGTTGTTCTTACATGAATAGCACACATATGTACATACTTATTAAGATCAAGTTGCAACTGCAGGCAAAGAAGGGCAATTCTGCATTTCTGAAGGAGCCCTTGATGAATGCAAAGACACCAGGGGTTCACTTTGCTCACCAGTAACTGGAAGAAGCATTCTGTAAAATGTGAAAGAATTTAAGGGACATCTAGTTCTTAGATGCTCCTCCCTTCTTAAAATTTTGCTTGCAGTTTCTGAGGATCAAGAAACTCTCAGAAGGGTAGATATTCTGATGATTTCTTGTTTGTAAGAAATAAGAATAACCATTTACAGAGTGTGAACATAGGGATTTTACTCTTTAGGCTCCCTTTGCTCAAAGTATGATATTTTTTAGATTTTCAGATCTTATTGCCCAAATGAGTCAGAATGAGCCTGTGTCAGGTAGGTTAAGTCACCTCACATGTGTTGCACCTCAAGCACATCAGCAGAGCTGGCTTAGAAAATTCTGGTGAGCTGCCATGTGACTTTACCCCAGGTTCCTCAATTTCTACACATTGTTGTTCCTTTGAGTTTTCTTTCTTGGCATTAAATACATTATTCCCTTACATTACTTAAACCTGCTTAGAGATTTAAACTTATGCCAGGGAAGACTTTCCTTACAGTCTGCCAAACAACCTTCCACCTTTGTACACTTACTATGTTCACACCATGATCTTCACTTTAATTGTCCATGGATCAGGGTTGCAAAGATGAGTGGTTTGTATTTACTGATTGCTTTCTGGAAAAATGAACACTATCCTCACCATAGCCCTTTAGTAAATTATGTTCCATGGGTTTTTTTTCAGTAGCATGCATGTTCCAGGAAAATACTGTAACACAAAAGATGTCTATTTCTTTCTCACCTTGCATTCTACTTTTCTTTCATAGTATTTCTACAGTGCTGTAGAAAACAAGATGCATTTTCCAGATTAAAAACTGTTTTTTAATTGTGTCCTATCCCAAGAGAGAAAGTATGTGTGGGGAAATTCTACAGTACCTTTGTCCAGATTAGAGTATTTGCAATGGTGACATCTGTGTATAAACTACCTTAGGAAATATTAAAAATTGATCCACTTTGATAAATTACTATTAATGCTTTCATCTACATTTAATTAAAGAGAAATCTCATACATTGCTTGCCTGATAGGCAAGTAATGACAACAACATCCTGACTTTGTTGTCATCTTCATTTTTCAGTTCCTGTAACCACTCCATTCTAAATGAATGAAATGCAAAAGAAGAAGGATTAGCCTGCCCTATAGTGGTTTGATTCATCTCTGCTTTGCCTCATTGTTCTCCATTGCTCCATAAACTGGATAGATTTCCTTAAATAGAAGGAGCAGCAGGTTCCTTTCCCTCCCACTACAGAGGGACAGAGCAATAACTGATGAAGAAAGGACTTTCTCATGTGTGCCATCATCATCATCACACAGGTCATTTGTAACTTCCTTGGAATCAGCTGAAGTGCCTGTGAAAGTTTCTTTGTATTTTCCAACAAATGGTACTTAATACTTTGGAAATTATTCACCAATAAATGTTTCCACTTTATACATTTCTCAGGAAAAAAAAATGTTAACAAACTGAAAACAGGTCTTCCCATAGAAATTTTTGCTCGGCTTTGCCATTGATTCCATGTAGAAAACCATGGTGCCAAAATAAATCATATCAAATCTGCCCTTAAGGCCCTTTGAATAGGAATGCTGTGAATCTGTCAGCCCGTGGGCAGTGAAGAATAAACTCTAACAAAGATTTCCTAGAGCTGACCAGCAAAGAGGGATGTAATAACTCTGTGACAACACCAAGTTGTCTCCATCAGCACAAGTGCACCAACATAGTAAAGATGCCTGAAACATCAGTGGTTTGCATCCATATGGATAACATCTATGTGGAGTTATCAAGTTTTTACTTTTTCCCTCAGAAGCATATTCCTAACTTTTTGTTATAAGAATATATAATTATATGTTATAAAGAATGTTATAAGAATAACATTTCAAAGCAAACAGATAGCAATATTTAAAACTGTAGGCTTCAGAAATTTGTATTACAAAACCAACTCACATAATGTGAATCGAGTTCTTAAGCACCTGATGAAAATTTCATAACTTGATTCTCCTTTGGAGGTGTTCTTACTATGTGCACAAATTAATATTGACAGTTTCATTAAAAATCAGAATAATCTTTTTCAAAGCATACAGGTCTTTAGCAATCCAGGCAGTGAACATATTCTTTGAGAAGATGGTCAAAAAGCCACTTTCTTCCTTCGTTTCCCCAACAAAATAATACATTCAGCTTGTCCATTATGAGTTTATTTTAATAATACATTAAGAAGTAGACTGGTGTGGGGAACAGAGGCACAGTTACTAGTATTATTTTATATCAAGATACTACTGGTGGATGTTTCAGATGGCCCTGTTACAAGTTCTACACATCAGTGCATCTTTATCTGGTTGGCCTGCTAGAACAATGCTATTTTGGGGGGGAAGGTGGAGGGAGGAAGAAATCTATTTTTCAAGTAACAGATGGATAAGCAGATGGGTGGAAAAGTCCACTGAATAGTGTGTTGGCTGCCTGTCATTGCCTGTAGGACAGCCAATAAATATCATATGGATTAAACCTGTAAACTAACATGTCCCTATTTAATGAGTTCTTTTAGAGTGGTAAATGTTTTCTTGCCAATAGCCATATAAATGAAATGCCACTTTGGATAAGGTAAATTTTTGCAAGGAGACCAAACACCTAAGCACAGCTTGTTCTAAGATTAATAACCAAAAGCAAACAGGGAAGGAAGACACGTGTGTGCATTTTTACTGTCTGTGAGGTGGTCCTTTTGCACATCTGGAATGGATTCCTGCAAATAACTTTCGGTATGTTTACACTTAGGATAATGTTTTCATACTCCTTACATCTCTTCCTGTGAGAATTTTATACTTTATTTTCCTCCAGCTTGCATAAAGTGCTTAATTCAGTAGCCACTCATGGAGCTATCACCCCGAGACCAACAGCAGAACATATATTTCATGTTCTTTCGAGAGATCCTCTCTATTTTGGACTATCATAAAGTTAACACAAATAAAAGCTGACATGACATAAAACTCCATATTTACTGGCACTTAGGCTACCTTGCATTACAGATGATGACAATTTGCCCATTTGCCAAAACCACCATGGCTGTGAGGAATGGATGGCTCCTGCTCACTTTAGAACATTCATCATGGATCATTATGTGCAGGAGTAGTTCCTTTACTTTTCTTCCAGCCTACTGTCTAATATTCACTGAGTAATTTCTAGGACTTCTGAGACAGAGTGGATAATTTTTTCCTTATTCAACAAATCATCACTAATTTTGCAAAGAGAGGTAAAACTCTTCCAGGCTCAGTTCCACAGGCTTCAAAATGAGACAAAGAGAAAAAAGCTGCATTGAAAAATCTGCCTGAAAAGAAGTTCAGTTCTCCAGAGCAATGCTCCCAATGCTCCACCACATGGGAGTCTTATTCCTGATTTTTTTGAGAAAATGCAAAAGCAAATATTCAGGTATAGTAATGACATGTGAATTTAAGCATTAACATAACTTTCCATAATTTTTCACGGGTAGTATAAATCAATTTAATTTGCTGATTTCCAAAAAATTCCTTGAAAACAGTATTCCTGAAGAGAAAGTGCAGGACATGTTGATGTCATAAAACATAAAATATTTAATTTTGCCTAGATGGAAAAAATAGAAAAATAAAACACAAAATATTTTAATTATGAAAATATAACCTATAAACTCACCACCAATAGGTGGGGTGAGTTCCATGAAAAGTTTCTAAAAATGTATAGACAGTTAATAAATGCTGACAACAATATTTTGCACCACTATTAGACATAAAATTCTGGGTGTACTCAATAAAATCTTGTATGACATCAGGAAACTGATTATTCTTGGACAGGGGAATAAAAAATTAGTGCAAAAATCCTGAATTGGTGAGAATAAAGATTTGGCCTGAGGAAGACATGGTGAAGATTATCTTTGACATCCAGCCATCCATTTTGCCATAGGAAAGTATCAGCATGAAGGTTTCTTTGCCTCCTCTTTGCTCCATTGTACCCAGAAACAGGTAACTTCAGGTTTTTAAAAACCAGCTCTCGCTTTTCTTGCCTCTTTGGGCATGTGAGGCATGTGCTTGTGCAGACATTACTTGGATTCAGTCTTGCCTAGGGCTGGAGAGTTCCCAAGCAGCTGGTTCAATTTTCTTATGCACTACAGCAGCCTTTTGAGTGACTGCACACCTCTAGATCTGATTGAAGGGGAGAATTAAAAGTAGAATATTCTCTTTTAGTGTAATGTAACAAGTAACCATGCATCTTGCTGTACACTTAGTCATCCCTCTATGTGTGAATAAGCCCTCCTGTGAAAGAGCTGCTCTACTCTGGGCATATTATTATGATTGACAGAATCTGTCAGAAACCATAGTGAGGTTTTTGGCCTCTTTTCCTTAACTTGCATGTAGCAGAAAATGAGTTTTTTTAAGTAGTAGGAAAGTTAATAAAACCACTAGAAAGATAGCTGACATAAAGAAACACGAGTTTCAAATTTTGCCAAGCAAATCTTTGTCCAACTCTTTCTCTTTTAAACACCAAAGACTTACACCCCTGAAATAACTAAATAATTCCATAGGAGCTCAGATTAAAATTAAATGAGGTTTACATGTGTTTCTGAACTAATTTTTTCTCCTTAGCTGGTTAGTCCCTGGAGTCTTAGAAACACCTATGTCCCAGTTACTTAAGGCAATTCAAAGTCCCCAAAGTTTGACAGCATCCAAGGTTTCAAAATACAATCATAGAGCATGAATTTATTCTACTTAATGAGAGCAACATGAAGCAATCAAGTGTTCTCAGCCTGCACAGGGATTTAAAGCTACTTCTGTCTTAGTATTTTTGTATCCCAGCAGGGATGGGTTATTCCATAGTCAAAGCAAGACATGAAGTTACAACATTAATGTTAGGTTTGCTTCCTGAACCTTTGAGTCTTTTACTGCATAAAATAAAGAGCCTGATCAGTATTCTGTGAAAAACCCTTTGCTAAAAGGTTTGACATTTAAAGTGAAAGTAACCCCCAACATTGCTGGTTTTATTTCCTCATTTTTTTTTCCTCTCCTTATGTTAAAGCCATTGCAAATTTGTAGGATGAGAAGAACCTGCAGGAAAATAGTTTGTAACCTATGAGCAATGTAGGCTATGTAGGCTGATACAAATTCCATGTATCTTATTTAAAAGTCTTAGTGATTCACATTAGATTACTTTCTAAATTTATTTGTTGGTAGAAAAAAAGCTAAAATAACTCCAGAAAACAGCCTGCCATTCAAACACCTAAAAATGAAGATAAGAGGAAGTGTGGATTATCAAGGTATTTAATTCTTAGTTTCTACTAAACTTTTGCAAATAAAATTTTTAAAAAAATCCAGCTCTTCCTTTATTTCACTTCAGGTTATTTTTTCCTAATTAGAAATGCTGAAAAATCATGAATGGAATGCTTAATATATAGTGTTCTGGACTCAACCAATTCAACTAATGAGGAAAATATCCCATCTAATTCTAAAACTTATTTTTGGTTTACAAGAGGTTCAACAGAAATTTTGAACTGTGGCTTCTTTAAAGCTGAACCCCTAAACATTTACAGATGAAGTTTTCAATGTATTAATAACAAAGCTGTTTAAACAAAAGTGTCATTTTAAGAACTGAACATAATATCACAAGTGCAGTGCAATGTGGTCTTCTCAAACAAGTTTTTCCAAGCCTCCAAGCTGAGATTCAGAAAGAGGGAGTAGTTCAGGAGCAATAGCTTGGTGAAGCCCCGAGTCCTGCACACTTTGGGGGAAGAGCTGGTGCATCATTAAGGAACCAGGGAGGCAGCTTGGATTTCTCATGCTGCTCAAGGAAAACATAGGAGAAAAGAATTATAACAATGATTATGGACCTGCAGGGTGTGTGAGAGACAGGATTGTTTCCATAAAAGCACAATTTCCAGGGTGTCACCTCCTTGCACCAATGACATTGTGTCTGTTCTCAGCTGCCATGAACTACTCTATGTAAAGTGCGGTGCTTCTTTCAATAAAGGACTTTTTCCTTCTCTTCTGCACCAAGAAAGTAATGTTGCTATATTCTTTTCACTGCTCTGCTGGCCCCAACAGCAGCAATTAAAAGAATAATTGATACAGCCATGGGAGGACAAAGCCCACGTTTGTGCTCTGTGACTCAGCACGCTCTACAGCAGCAGCATTGCAGACAAACATCTCCCTGCAGGTCCAAAAGATGGGGGGGTCTTCCAAGAGGAGTGTTGGGAAGGAAATAGAAAAATCTTATGAATATGAGTGACTAGACAAATAATGAGCAAAACAGTTTCTAGTATTTCAGTTGTTCAACAAAATGGGGGAATGTTGGGAAGGAAATAGAAAAATCTTATGAATATGAGTGCCTAGCAAGTTCTGAAACAATAGATAAAATAGAAATGTTAGCAATTTTTGACTTAGAGGCTGAAAACAGCCATGTGAAGGTTTAAGGCCTCTTCCTTTGTTTACATGATGCCAAATGCCACAAATACCAAAGAACCAACAGACATCCTGTCCCAAGCCTGGCAGGAAAGATCTGAAGATAAGAGTTACAGATAAGAAAGACATAAAACATGGTAATTTAGTAGTTCCTATAGGTTGCATGCAAATATTAGGAAAATAGTATATTGCATTAGATTGGTTAATGGAAACTAGAATATTCATCATAGAAGAATACTTATTGTATTGTAAACAGGAAATCGCTCTCTCTCTTACGTCCTTCTCTTACTCTCTTACTCTCCATGCTCTACACTCTCTCTTACACCCATGCCCTTATAATAAACTACAAACCTGAAGAACAGAAAATAGAGAGCTCCTGACTCTGTCCAGCGACCATCCAACCAACAATATAATCCCCCACAAGGAGAGCTGGAACTTTACTTTGGCAATTTGCTACAGCCCAGAATATCTCTGCAATATAACTCACATGTCAATGTAAGTTATGCACTACAGGAGTTTAAAAAAAACCTAGGGTCTCCTTGTGACTTCTGCTATAGACTACAAAATTAGCACTACATAAGTGAAAATCACCTCACAAAGGTAAAAGAAACACATTTGAAGCATCACAGATTAAGAATCTGGAGTTTAGCAATGATGTTTGCCATCTCAGCTCTGTCACTTTAGCTGCATTAGTTCCATTATTTTGTCCACATCCTTGTTCATACATGACTCTTTCAAACAATGGCCACATCACACTACAGCAGAAACACAGACATTGACTCATATTGCTTTTAGTTAAAAATTAATCTAGAGAAACATAACATAGGCTCCTTGGCTTCCTAGGAAGAAAATGGGTGTGGTGGTTACCACTATTGTCAAAAAAACCCCCAGCAGAACAGAGCTCAGAAAAAAGTAGGTGAGTCTACCAACATTTTCCATTTCCAGATACTCATGTATCAAACACAAATACCAGAGGTCAGCATAATCTAGTAACCTAAAACGAGAAAATGGTGTTCCGTTATTTCATTCCCCTGTAGTGCAGAATTATTCTTTATGTGATAGCTGTCCTTCTTCATCAAGTGTGATTAGGAAAACCACCTATGCATCTTCTTTGGAAAAACCTGGGCAGTGACATAAAGTTTTCCATAAAATTCACCCTTACATCTATTTATTCTATTTTTTTCCCTTCAAACCACCCCAGATTTACTTCCATCTTTCTCTTTCCACATTCCAATTATTTATATTCAAGCACCACAATTCTTTGCAATGGTAATTTGTGAGCCAATCTCTCAGCTGTCACAAGGGGACAGATGCAAGACAATATTGCAATAAATGGAATAACAAGTGCAAGTCCATTACTGTTGTTCATATTTAAGGGCTCACAAGCTACTAATATAGAAATTTTCCTTCATTAGCCTGGCTTCTTCCTCTTGAAGTAAGAGGCCTTATTTTCCCAAACACCCTAAGGATGGCCATACTAATTAATGACAAAAGATTTCTTTATAGTGCATGTATATATACACATCTGTATGCATACCAAGATACACATACAATTACTTTGGTTAAAACAGCACAAACACACAAACTTTGTGCTCAGGTAAACAAAATTGTAGAATTCATTCAGAATCCTCCTCTCCTGTGAGACCTTTGATGTCAACAAATTCACAAGCTTCAGAACATATTTGCCATTGCAGCACTCTTTATATTGTCACAACTATCTCTGTAAAATGAAAATTTGATATAAAATTCCTGCAGAGCTTCTCTAAAATTTAAAGACAAGTTAAATAGAGATGGAGGAATGGCCAAAACCTCCTCCACTTATTTTTCCTATATATTCATTTTGGGGTAAGAAAGAAGAGCAGAATTTTCTTTGCTTCTAACTTAAATCTGAAAAAACCCTATGCTTGTTTTCAGACACATAAGCAACTCTATTTCCTTCAGCATTCTGACTGAAAGTATTTTGTATCTTCCAATGGTCATCATTATGAAGAGGTGCCATATTCTCATTAGCAGTAAGGTAGTTTCCAACAAGCTCTTCATAATTTCAGTAACATGAAGAGAAGAGAGAAATAGGATTTATGTAGGGAAAAGGGAGAATTTGAGAAGAAACTCCCTGGCTCTTGGGAAGTAGCAACTAAATGGTACAACCAGGTGAAAGTTGCTCTGTGTAAAACAAAGTGTTTATCCCCTCAGTTTACATCTAAAGATTTTAGCATCAATAAAGACCTTAAGAGTGGTAATTAGCATAATTTCAAACAAGTTGCTTGAGTTTGCACTTCATTGCTTAAGTGATATTTTACTCAACAGAAGGTATTTCATGCACACATAAACCAGAATTTTATTAGAAATGTGGTGAATGCTTTACTTTATAGACAAAGTAACAGGCTAGTAAAGATGGAGTTAGATCTATGGTAGCATTTTGAAGCCATGCTGGTGCCATGACAATTTTGCAGCAGAAACTATATTGTAACTATATTAATAACAGCTTTGTTGTCAGTTAGTTCTCGATATGTATGCCATTTGTAAACAGCTATATAAATGTATAAGTTATCCATATTTATGATCACTACATATTTATGATTTTTACCCTTTTTCCTCATCAGAATTTAAGATTTAAAAATCTTAAAAGGTTAAGGAGATAAAGTGCAGCAGAATTTCCTCATGTGCCTAACAAACACTGGAGGGTGAAGGAATTTCAAAATTCTCTATTTGCTATTTCAGGTAACTCCAGCCCTGTGGAATAATCAGTACCACTCTTAGCAACGCCTTTCTTCAGATTTTTTTCCTCAAGATGACAACTTTCCTCAATATTCCCTGGGAGAAGAGGAAGAGACCCATTACACTGTACTGAAATATCTACAGCAGATGGATTGTTATTAATGGGAAGACCAGAATTTGTTTATACAGGGAGAGGTACCACAACTCTATTTTTAAATACAAATTTAATTCATTTACAAAAGAATACCTGAAAGTTTAAAGAAAGTAGACTGCCTAAACAGGTGATAACACTGTTTGTTTTAAGACCTTGAAAAGTTTAAATAAAGAAAGTAAGATATAATTACTGAAACTCTGCCAAGATTATAAAAGAAAACAATAACAAATTTCTGCAAGAACATATTAAGCCCACACATGAACTATTCTTCAAGGAAAGGAATCTTTCCCAAAACAGCCACTTAGGTTAAATGGGAGGAAATTATGAAACTAAATCACAAAGCTGTAGGCCTCATGTTCATATTAAAAAGAAAAATAATAGGAACCAATCACCCACTCTTTGCCTTCTGTGATTGCTACTGCTTATTTATTTTTTTTAAAAACTAAGCAGGCAAAATTAAATTTTTCTACTGATGAGTATGTGTTGACTCCTGTGAAACAACAGCAAGGACTTCTCCACAACAGCTCACCACAGTTATTTTTAATTTATTCCATAGCCTTAAACATCCTGAAGGACCACTTGAATGACCAATGAAAACACTTATTCTGAAAACACTTTTTAACAGTTTAAGCTTTTCTGCATCTTTACTTCCCAGATGAGTGAAGCTTGTCAAAAAACATTTTTTGCTTTTTCCATGCACTCTTCACAAAATGCATCGTTGTGATTGAGTGAATTACTGGACCCAGCTACATTCCAGCTACCCACAGTGTTGGGCTGTACTTGAATAGGAGCACGCTGTCTGTAAACACCACTGAATACAATACTAATGATAAATAATAATAACAATAACAACAACAACAACAATAATAATAATAATAATACTCCTAGGGATATCAGTATTTAACCTAATTTATTAACTTGTGCAGAGATAGAGATGAATGCTTTTTCACAAGTCCCTTTCAAAGTCCTGTGTCCATCCCAATGAAGATTTTTAATCAATTCCCTACAGAAAAAAACAGATAAGGAACAACCAGGAGCAAAACATTCACCAGAGTTCAACTTGCATTTTGCAAGCAGGGCTGCAGCAGGATTCTAGTAGAATGTTGCTTTGTTCTCAAGGGACACAAAGTCAGGTCAGCAAAGGTCATGATGGACAAGGAGAACGGGAGGACACCTGGGTGAGCAAAACAGTCACAGGCAGCCTGCAGTGCAGAAAAGAGAGATCATGAAAATAAAACATGGCAAAATGCATTAAGTAATTTGTTAAAATATGTAATAATATACTTATTTCTGCATGCAGACACACGTTTCATAAACTGTTGGTTGAACATCACACAGAATCTCCTATGGGCATTTAATTAGATTCTGAGTATTTTTTCTTACACATCCTGATAATGTGGAACGTTTCCAAAACATCAGGATTATTGTTAAGTATATACATGAATATTTGGATATTTTTGCAAATGGGATTTTCATCTTATGTTTTCTGTATAATAGGCCTTGCCATGGGCCCTCTGGTTGAACAGCTTCTGGCAGAGAGATATACCCTTCATTTATTATTGCAACTTGAGCAGCTAATTGGAACAATAAAAACCAGCAAAGCTGAGGGCTTTCATCCATCCATAACTCTGTGTGTATTTCTTCAGGCCAGTGGTTAATTTTTTCACTGAGGCTTTGACACGCCTTCAGGATCTGTACTTTGTCCCTTAGAAACAGCTTTTTAATTAACTTATTTATTTATTGATGAGTGTAGGTGAGAGGAAAGAAGCAAGGATAACAAGGAAAGCACACACTCCCAGCCTATTAACCTCTGCTATTCTAAAATGCTCCAAAAGCCCCTTAACTTTCATCTTTTCTCTCTCCAGACAGAACAAACAAGGTTTCACATTCAGCATGGAGGAGAACTAACACCTTTGCCAGCTAATGCCAGCATAAAATGAACCCTAGATCAATAGGGTTTGGTATTTACAGACACCTGGCACAGATGACCAATTAGATTAAACTCAGAATAGATGAAAATGAGTTGTTGAGATGCTGCTGGAGATGGGCTACATTGCCATTTCACATGGCAGGCTCCAGGGTTCTGACAGTCTTGCTTGGACCAAAGCCCAAACTATTGTATTTGCCAAAGCTGTACTCATCAACCTCTTTCTGATTTATTTTATTATTTTATTTTATTTTATTGGTGTGCTCCTCTGCAGCTCATCACATAACGCTTTAAATAATTCTAAATAGAAGGACAGTTGCTATATAATTGCCATAAAAAGATAATTGCAGACATTGCAAAGAAAAAACATGAAGCTAAAACATTTAATGACAGTTTGACATACTTGCAAGTCAGCTGACATGCTATTAAGGAGAATATCACTGATAGAAACCCAAGCTGCTACAGTCAGGTTAACCTATTCAGGAAAAAAAGATTGTGTGAGAGGCATGGTTTGCCCCAGCTGCAAAGGCTCTGCCAAGCTAATAAATTTTTGTTGAACAAGGATTAATAGCTCTGCTTTAACTAAATTGCTTTCATTTCCAGGAGTAACATTCATCTGCAGACTTTTAACTAAATGAGTTATTAAAACAAATTCACATCAAGTAATTACAGATTGTGTGTGTTTAAGATCATTATTTTAAGTGAAATCACAGCTTTTCTTGTCATATTCAGACATCTCTAAACCCTTCAGGCCTGCCTAAACTTTACCTCTGCATTTTGCTGCAATAAGGAAAATGTTATTTTTATGCCATTGGGCCTTTCTGACACAAAAAGCTGTCAGGGCATGTAGTGAGCTACAACTCCCTTCTCCTTGGATTTTGGAAAGGAAGCAGTGGCTGCAGTGAATGCAAACAGAGCTAATAATGATTATTAAAGCCAACTGCATACTACTCACACATTCTAATATTTTTCAACTTTTCTCCCAACAACACTTTAAAGCCTTAGAGCATTTCAAGCTGCTGGAATTAACACAGGGAAAGATCCCATATAATCACTAACTGCCCACCAGTGTAGCATAATTTGGGGGAAAAAATGGCAGCATGACTCAGGCAATTTGAGTTATATCTCAACTTTAATCACTGGCAGAGATATTCCCAAAGAACTATCTTTCAAATTAAACACTTCCCTCCATTGCAGAAGATATACCCCTCCAATTTAACCTGCCCAAGAGGAGTCATGTGCATTACTCTTTTTGAGAATGATGAAATGATTCTCCTTGTCCAGTAATAACCCTCAATCTTTATCATTACCCAAGGCAACTTCAAATTGCACAACCACCAATTACACCACGTACTGCTGGTGGCATCCTCCAGCTCTTAATATCACTGAACAATCCTTGCAGGCTGCACTTGACAGCCAGCCCAAGCCACATCCAAACATTTTCCTGCTTTGCCATGCAGGATGGCTTCAGGGACAGCATGAGAAGCTGGTAAACCATGGACCCCAAATCTCCAGCTCCCCAAAGCACTGCCAGTCTCATCCTGGCAAAGTGCCTCCCATCGCTCAGGAATCTCCTCTGGAACAACATTGACCTGGCATTGAAGCCTAAGGAGATTGCTCTTGGGGCAAACTGTGATTACAAAGCTGTATTTATAAATATTTTAATGCAGTAGTTTAAACCCAGCAATCCTTAACCTTACTAGGACATAAAGTGTAAGAAATACTTTCAGGGATGCATTTGTAAAGGTTCATGTTTAAGAGAGGCTTTTATGCTTCAGAGAGCAAAAAATTGTTGTTGAAGATGATCTGATTGGCTGATAAATCACACATAAGCAGGACATAGCAGCAAGCCTCTTTTCTTCCAATTCAAACCTTTGCATACACCTTCTGGAGTGCAAAACAGAGGGCAGGGGAGGATGGAAAGAACAGAATTTTGTTAAAAATCAGTAGCAAGGGGCCAAAAAGGACATGGCTAGTCTGAGGGGAACAGCAGGGGATGGAGGGTGGAAGGGTGTAAAATAAAGCTTAAAGGAGGGAAACAGAAAGGGGAAAAATAGAAAAGGGAAAGACAAGGGACTTAAATTTGAATGGTTTTCTCTGCTGCCATGAAGGTTGGAATTATGGGCTAAAAACCACTTTAATGTTTCAGGAAATTTGATATCCTCCTGCCCTTGGGAAAACTTGGACCATCATTAATAACAGAGGTAATGAGTGTTGTCAGCACTGAATCTGATGCAGCAACTTGAACAGAGACACATCTCATAATTTTATGTGCAAGAATAAGCAGAATTACAAGTGAGGATTTTGCTAAGAGAAAAGAAAACCTAAGTTAAGCACAGTTACTATACAGCCTCAGTATTAAATTAAGAGGAACAAACTGTGAATGCATGCTGAGGAATGCCAGATATTCTGTAGGCTATAGAAAGTGCCTGGGAGTAATGGCAGTTCAGGTGGCACCCTGTGTGAGAGGGAACATGAGTGATAGTCAGGAGTTCTATTTAGTGGATAATATTGGTTTTAATGATAGGTTCTACTAATAATTGGTTCTAATACAAATAATTAATTACTTCAAAGGAGAATCTATGGTAGAAATTCTTACATCTTTATTTCCTCATCAAAGTTAAAAGCAAAAAAAAAGGCCAAAAATTTAAAAAGTGCAATGTTTTCTTTGTTCAAGACTGTATTAAAAAAAAAGATTGCCTTTTCTCTGGAAAAACAACTACTTTTCAAGATATGTTTTTTCTATATGAAGAATGCTCAATTGAAACAGAATCTTGAAAATAGCTAAAACTTGACTAGGTCAAGTAAAATATTTGCCAACCATAACTATGGGAGTGTATAAACTGTGAAAGAGTATTTCAAATATGCTGCTGAATTACTGAACTATTGGGAAATGTGGTATTTATGGAGGGCTGTGCTCCCTTTGGTATACAACTGGATCTAATGGTCACTGCAATTAGATTCATTAATTATTTTTGTCTCAGAGACAAATGTTGAACTGCTGCTGCTGTTTCACTTGATTTTAAAAGAACAATAGCCAGCTTGCCTGGAGGAACAAAAGTTATCAAGTTCAAACAGCAACCAGAAAATACCCCCCTACACTCAGCTTGTGATACGTTCTTTTCCAATAACTAGAGATCTATTAAGAAAGCATTAAGTCAGTGCTCTAAAAAGTATCTAAAAAGATACTGGAATACTTTCAGGGGAGGCTGAGATTTTAATCTCCATGTCAGTCATCACACTCCTGGCTACAGCAGTGCTCCTGCCCAGGTGTGCAGGCTGCAGCTCAGTGCTGCTGGGTTTATTTAAGACACACATGAAAAATTGGCAGGGTCCTGGTGTCAAGGCCAGGGTGACAAACCCCTGAACTACCTTTGTTTTAGACTATTAAGTGCAGTACAAACACATGGCAGGGCATTTGCCAAGCTCATCTGATTAATCACTCTTTTATAATTTCACATCACCTCTTAGTTTTTAACAGCCCAAGTAACAGTGATATCTACAGGATGTGTGCTGTTTAGGTACAGAGCCCGTGTTTTTTACAACAGTGGAAACTTATCTGTAATAGGTGCAGCAACACTAGAGATTAAATACCCTTTCCTCTCAAGCAATTTTTCTGTCATGCTCCTGCCCTCCCAAAGAGTGGTAGCTAAAATAAATATACAAGATCAATTCCAATGATTTTTTTATTATTATTTTCCTAACTTTAGTTTTCTCCAACCCACTGTCACCATTCTGGAATGCAATATACTATGTACCAGTGAACCTGCCTCCACATCAAGAACTGTTTGAATCCAGCATTATCATATTTAGTCACTGTCATCATACCAGTGCTGGCAGTCAGCCTGCACTGCCCCATACTCAAAGCTGACCTTCTTTGGCAGAGTTTCAAGTCCCTTTCTGCTTCCAAAGAAGCCCAGGACCAGCCTACTGAACTTAATTAGAGACACGTCCTGCCTGCTGTGGCACTGGGGGACAGGGTTTAGTGATGGACTTGGCAGTGCTGGGTTAGCCTGATGTCCTGAAAGGTCTTTCCCAACCTTAACAATTCTATCATTCCATAACAAAGCTGGGCCCACAAGGAAAAGCTGCAGGATTGGGCTTGCAGGCTGTGCATGTATTAACAGGCATGCATCTGTCATTGCTCTTGAGAATGTAACTTCTGCACTCTCTTACAAAACAGCTTTTATGATATCTCCATTTTCAGATACTTATCAGCCAAGACTGATAATACTTCTTATTTCAGTTCTTAGCAAAGTCTACAAGATATGTTCTTCCATGTGAAACTACTTGATTAAATATAAATATATATATATATATATATATATACCATTTATAAGAAAGATGTGGAGGGATGAGCTTAAAATACTGTTCAAATTCAAAAAGCAGCTTTTCTAGCCTGAATTGTTGATGACTAAGTGATTACTAAGCTTCCACACATTTTAGTGTACAAGCTATCACGATGCTTCAAGTTTTTTTTACAGTTACTAACTCGTGGCATAACCTTGTTAATGCTATGTTGCTATGTTAATATTATTAGTATAATTACAGCTAATGCAAAGTTCTAATAGCATCATAAGTCTAGCAGAAATCTATTCTGAGGTCTAGTATACCTTCAGTACAAATATAAACCACAGACAGGCTACATTTTCTTTGCCAGAATCACATCCACGGACTGGAACTGAAATGATGACAATGGAGTACATAAAATCCAAGTTATTATTTAGGTATTCCAGCATGTATAAATTTTAAGATGTTATTTATATAGTGTCATTTATTTTCATTCCAGTTTTGTTATATTCACTAATGTTTCACTGTTTAGGCATATTATTTGAAATGTCAAAATCATGAAGTGCATTTCCCACTGTTATGCCAGCAAAAATTTTATGGACACTAAGAATAGATAGAATTGTTATACATATATATTTTATTTTAATAATAATCCAATTATAAATTTTGAGAAACTGCACAAGTTTGGGTTTTTTCTGTGTTTTGAATTAGTTATCTTCACTGAAGTATTTTCAGGTAAGAGCATGAGCTTTGTTCTTTTAAAATTCCAGTAAACATCCTGGAATGTACCCACTGAGCTGCAAAACAAGTTTACCCCCATGTTTTTATCTTGCATCTTCAAGTTGGCAATAAAGATGTTCTTCCTATGATCATCTGCAAGTGCTCTCAAAAGATACCAGAGCAGAGGAACTCCCAGGACAGACAGAGGGAGCTGTATCTCCAGTTTTCCTCTTTAAAAAGACATCTATAAACAAGCTGTCAAGTTCAAACTTGCAACCATAAAAATGAATTAAAAAAACTCCTCCAGCTTGTTTTTCACCACTACCACCAATCAAATTAAACTTGTAAAAGCAACAGGAAGAACACGATTTGCCTAAAGATCAAGGTACAATGAAGAAATTTTAGTTTTTATAAATATAGCTATGTCAGTAAGAAATTCAGACAACTGATGTCTTGCTCTGTTTTTTTAGCTTTGATTTCCCATGAACAAATATTTGCCCCTTTTCCTGATTTGGTGATGTAATAGCAACACTGAAAAACATGGCATTAGATCAGTGAAATATGTCAAGTAGTAAAGTATTATATAGTATTCATTTTAATAAACTTCTAAGGGCAGGTTTTACACCTCACCAAAAAAAAAGAAAAGCCCTTCCCTCTCATTCAGTTGAAAAAAGCTTAAAGTGGACCCAGAAAGGTAAACACAATTTTAGCTGCAAAGGAGGAAAAAATATACAGATTATATTTAGATGCACATATACCTTCCCACAATTACCTCTCATTATGTACAGACACTGAGCTCTCTCACTGCTCCTGTTTATCCCCAAACAGGCAAAATTAGGCAATGAACAGAAAAAGTAATAGAACAATAAAATACTGCACATATGAAATTTTGTTAAAATTGCATATCAACCTCATAAAGATTTTTTAAAAAAACTTTTCAATTTTACTGCTGATTTCTTTTAAATTAAACGTATTTTTCTATTCTATCTTCTACAGGGTCTGGGTGAAGGGGAAGGGAAAAAGCTGTTCTACATTCATTTAAATTATTTACAAGATTCACTTGTAGCAATGAAGTCTTAATTAATCCACAAAATCCTGCTTTAATTGCAGCATAACTCCAGTGTAAAAGGGCCTCTGCATTTTGATTATATTTCTGGAAGACTTATAAATTTAACTTCACATTATTTTAACTTACAGATAAGTTTTAAGCAAGTGGTTTATGAAAAAGTAAAGGTATGGATATAAAGACTGGCTGCCATACTCCACTAAATGCTCTTCAAAATCCTGTTGTAAATGGTACTAAACCTACTGAAGGGCTCTTTCTTGAGAAGAGCACAAGAAAACCAGGTCTGAGCCCTCTCTTTCTGCTGCTGGAGGTAAAGATGTTAAGCAAGATGGACAGCAAAATACTGACTTATGGGTTCATTACTTCTGTTTATTCAAATTAATCTCATTTTTCACCAGTACTTTCGTACAGTGATACTAAAAACAGTGATTCACAACTGATTATTTAAAACAACTAAGTTATTTCAAAATTTAAATTAATCAAATCACCAACAATCTGTGTCTAAGACTTCTTATTGCTATTCTCCCAGCCCTGCACATCACCTTTCCTGAGGGCACAGCTCTTCTCACTGTCTAGGAGCATAAACTCTCCAATTATTGCTATGTTTTCCCCAGCACAGAAAGTAATCTTAGAGCAATTACATGAATCATTAATAATCATATAAATGCTGCTCTAGAAAGCAGAATGCAAAACATCTGATGCCACACTTGCTCCTGGAAGAGGCACTTGCTAACAGTGTTCATTGAAGTCAGATTTTGCCCATTCACACTCCTTTAGGAATCCTTTCCTTCCAACTTCCACCTGTGAAACACCTCCATACATCTTTACAGAAACTAATTTTATGTTCAATAATTATTTATATTTTAATATTTATGTTTATGTTTTTATTTATTTATAATATTTAACATTTATGTTTAAAATTAATAATTATTATGTTAAATTATGCTTTAAAGTGTACTAATTCTTTATTATAAATATCTTAATCACAGGATAAGTGTGTCTACTTTTCAAATAATTATTCCATGCAAATTTCTTTACCAGGCAGGTACTCCTGATGGCATACCAACTTTTACAATAACTTGGATTAACTAATTCAATCTTGTCTGGTAAATTCAATAGAAAGCATGTTTGCAATGCATGCAAATAGTCTTGTCCTGTCACTGCACATCTGTGTAAAAATTCTCTATTTTTCATGAATTGAAATGAAGTGAAATGCTTAAAGATACAAGAAGACTTTAACCAAATATAACCAGAGTTTTTTCTGGGAATCCAGAGAGAGCTTTTTTCAGGCAAGCAGAGGTTAAAATTCTAGGACTCTCCATACATCAGATTTAAAGCTGAAAATGAGGAGATGCTGAGAAGAGGGAAACAGACCCTCTAAAGGGAAAAACTCAACAAATTTTATATTGTCATGGCTGTGCAACTCCAACCTAAAGGCAAATAAAAGCCTCTTTAAATAAATAAAAGAGTATTTGCACAACCTTGTATACAGTAATTCAATGATCCTAAGAAACTGTGCCTCTGAATTTGGGTATGAGAAGTGTGGATTTTAAACACTGTTTTAAGCATAAGGATTCTTAATGCTTTTATATAATTTCTGAGGTACAAATTCTGCTATAACTGGATGGTGTTTCCCTGAAGTGTGTCCTGAACAATGCACAGCATGGCACTACAACTCTTCTAAGCCTGTGCTGGAGGCACAGTTTCTCAAATCTACAATTGAAATACATTTCAGTATGAAATCTTAGCTAAAAATAACCTTAGCCATTTATATTTAATGTTTGCATGAAAAAAAAAAAAGTCTATTCAGGGTACAGTCTGTTGTCTCAAAGATGACAAGAGTAAGTAATATTATTTGAAGTGGAATGTTTTATTTAAGCAGCATGTATAATGAAGCTAGTGGAAAAATATTGAAATTTCAGAAAAGAGTGAAATGCCCATCATCATTTAACTGTTATTTCAGATTAGTGATAGATGTTATCATCTATACCCAAGAATACATTATATGACTTACCTTTGCCAAGGAATTAAACAATATCCAGCTATTTCACTGTACTGCATATTGTATGTTATATATTACTGTACACTATATTGTATATCAGACAGTGAACCTAAATATCAACTTGTGTCAACATGACCCAAAAAACTACTGTGAAGTAATCATTTACATCAACACAAAGAGGATGCTTGATGAAAATCAAGTTCAGAAACCAGTGTAGTAGTCATTTCACTGAGTCAGAAATTGCATTTTTTTATCCTACCAACCAAGTTTCAGACATCACAAATGAAATCCTGGTACCAATTTGATTATCTAAATTAAGACTTCTTCCTGAAGAGATGAGTCAGAGGTCAAAGAAGTTGAAACTTATACTATTTTCCATTCATTTGCAGCATATAAAACTAGAAAACCAGTGGTCTTTTAAGATAAAACATAAACCCAAAACTAAATTTAATTCATAGTAACTAAGAAATAAATTCTATTAAATGTTCTACAACCTAGTATATATAGCACCTGAACAGAAAGCTAAGTGTTAAGAGCTAAGTGTTAAGAGTGGGCCTTTCCTGAAATAATTTAATACTTATCCTTTAATAAACAATCACCAGCAAAGGAGAATACTTCCTAAGACCCACAGAAGTTATGGTTCCCTTTTTAAGAACCCTTTTCTCCCCCAAGATATATTTATTATTTACAATTATTACTCATTAAACAACCAGGTTATCACTCAGATGTAAATATCTATTTTAAAAAAGGTAACAGTCCATTTACAAATTCCTGGATAGATGTCACTTTATTTAAGAATTAGCTCTTGTCCCATATGCATTCATGCAACAAGTTAGAGACATACATATCAAGAATTCTTAGGTTAGTTTAAACTTACTCTAGACTAAACCAGACATCAGCATTAGGTGTGTGAAATCCACCCCCATAAAAATATGTCCCAACTAGCTACTGAATTTAGACTGCTAATGTCAGGATTTTGAAATTAATCTAAGGGGAATACTACAAATACATCAAACCTGCAATTTTTATAACCTTGGTGTTTGATGCTCTTTTCAAAAAAAGATGTCTTTTTGTATAATTAGTGACACCCATTTATAAGCATTTATTTTGCATTTTCATGCTCTATACCACTTCCTAATCAAAAAGAAGGACAAAGGTAAGAAATGAATGTTTTCTAAAATACTTCATTTTATTTTTCCAGTTTGACACTATCTGGAAAACAGAATGTAAGGAAAAGGAAATTATAAAATCATGTAATAATGTATTTTGGTTTAGAGTTTAATAGCAGCTCTTAGCTTGGCCGACCTTCCTCTTGGGTTTGTTTGAATATCCTTGGCCTGGGGTGTGAGAACTTTTTTCTGTATAAAAATCCACTTTGAGTTGGATTTTCCATGGGGAGATTCTCCTTTGGAGGAATTTTTCAGAGCCTGCCTTATCTTCTGCTTTGAGCCCAGGTTGTGCTTTTCTGCCATGTCGATCCCGCGCAGGAAACGTTTGATGATCCGATCCTCCAGGGAGTGGAAGGACAGGGCCACCAGGCGACCCCCAGGCTTCAGGAACTTCTCAGCTGTCCTCAGCCCCAGGAAGAGCTCATGGAGCTCGTCATTCACAAAGATTCTCAGCCCTTGGAAGGTTTTAGTGGCCACATGTGCAGGTCTCTGAAGCAAATCCTTCCGTGCGTAGAGAGCTGATGCTGGAAAAGCTCCTGCCACACATTGTAAAAGATGCATGTTAATAACTTAATATTTCTACAGCTTGACATCCACTCATGCAAAATCAAAGGAAAACATACTCAAAATTGAACCCTGAGTAGTGAGCTTCCTTCTTTGTAATATATCTTTATTTTATGTTTTGAATTATATCTGAACATAAACCATATTAAACCAAGATGGTTTGTGGTTAAGTGTTGGGTTTTTTAAATAGACATTCCTTCTCCAAAAGCATCACAGATTTGAACTAAAAAATGATGTCTGAAATCAAGATAAAGAAAAAAAGATAGAATAGGTAAGTCTCACCTCACAGCTCAGTGTAATCAATGTCAATTTGGTATCTGTGGTTATGTTGTCCTTTTAAGAAAAAAATCAATGTACAATGGACACAATTTTACCTGTTGTCTTTCAGATAACTGCATTTCTGCACAGGCAGAGATAACTGAAGACAATGTTTACCTGGTAATAACTATCTTTCAATGAATTACTTAAAGTTTATAAGAGGTATCCTTGTTTGGGGACAGCAATTGTTGAACATTACACCTGTATTTCTTCAAATGGTCACAAAAATACCTTGAGAAATTTAGAAAATGTAGCTGATACTGTTGTGCTTTCACATGTCTACACAGCAGAATATGTCAAGGTTTGTCAGACCTAAAACCACCAGATTAAATATCTTTTATTAGATGCACACATTCAGATATTTGAATCCTTCAAGACAGAATTTGGCAACAGGTTTGACTTCTCCCAACAAACAACTGCATGAGAATTTGTGCCTTGAAGCTGTGTCACAAAACAGAGCAAACAGATGTAGCCTCCAGGAGCTAGGTTTCTCCATCATTTGAAAACTCTAGAAAAAATTACTCTAGGTAGTTACCATAATTTCTGTCCTTGAGAACATAACCTTCTATATTTGCTATGAATGACAAAAAGAATGTATACTCTCATTGTGGAAGCCACAAAGTTCATTCTGATGAAAGACCTCAATTAAAAGGAGAACAAAAAATCACAGAACATAAGGTACCCCAAGAAACCAACACCAAGCTTGTACTAACTGACATGGTATCTGTTTCCATATGTCCTTACATACCTATAAATAGATTTTTTGAAAATGGAACCCTTGGTTCAGCCACTGAGTGCCAGTTGTGTGTGATGAAAAGTGTCTCAATGCATAACATAAAGGAATGTTGTGCTAGGCAAAAGAGACACAACTTCCTTTAAAGGTTGAGTAACAACTACAAACACTAGTAGAATGCTCAGAACTATTGAATGAATTAGATTAGATAAACAGATAAATAAAAGAACAATGACACTGAGGCCATTAGCACAACTAGGACACAAGTCTTTGGAAAGTTCTTCCCACTTATCCTGCCATGCCTGTTGAGTGCAGTTTCTTCCTACAATAACCTTCTATGACAATTAACTGTGACATTAATTTATTATCATGAATAATTTATCACACACTGAAGAAAAATTAATTAAAGCCCAGATATATTCTGTAAGTAAAATACAACCTTAAATGCCTCAGTTGAACATGCACAAAGAGCACTGCAGGTCCTATAATAAAGTGCAGAATACTAATATTCAGGAAATTGGTCAAGAAATGCAGCCACTTTGCAGTTTTATGCAACCAAAACCTCCCAGACTAAAAACAAAATCAAAGACTTACTGGTCTATTCTCAAAGACTGGGATTAACTAACAAATGTAATCTCTGGTAGTTATTTGTCACACTGGCCTTCAGCTTTTTAGTAGAGGCTATAGATTCTGATCTATGTTCCATGGGTGAAAAATTCTCCTATCACTCTTACTCCTCTAGTTTAGTTAAATAAAAATCTCTTTGTGCTTTCTGCACAGGCACATCACTTCTCACCCAGTCCCCTCCAGTTACCAAGGCACTTGAAGAAAATCCTTCCTGGTAACTGTTCAAGGCACAAAAACATTAAAAGAAAAAAAATCTGTAAGGGAAGCTTGTAAAATGAATTTCATTCATAAAAAACACCACACTTCTGGCTAGATTAATGGTTTGAAATCCCAGTGAGAGAAATAACCATTTTTAGTTTCAAGATGGCCTGATGATACTTACTCCATGAAACAATCTAACAGGCTCACATGTAGAAATGTATTGAAATTTTAAAAGCTTGTGAAAGGAATTAGAAATATGCTGTGCCTGTCAATATGAACTATTAAAGTCCCCAGAGTGTAAGAGAGTGGGAGAGTTTAAAAATTAATTCAGATGGTGCACCTGTTTGCAGGAATTGGTCTGTTGAATTAGCACTGCATTTAATAAGTTTCTGTGACGCAGCCAATGTCCTTTTGTCTTGGCTCCCTCAGTACACTGTTAATTCTCACCCATCTGAAATTCAGGCAATATTACAAATTCCTAACTGATAATTAAAGTCTATAAAAGTGAACCAGTCTGAGTGAAATTGACTGTACTGATTCAAGTTCTTTTTAAACTTTTAAAATTTCTTTAGCATGTCACCATCAACTCCTTTCAAGTTAAGGCCAAATGATAACATGATGTCAAAATTGCCTTTTAATAAATTATGTATCTAAATAATGCTCAGAATAAAGAATTTTTTTTTAAAATAATAGATAAAAAGGTATATTTTCCCCTGAAAAGAAATCAAAATACACCATTAGTTGTACAGGAAAAGCATATGAAAATAACATTCTAAAAATTTCACCATTTTTAATGAGTTTTCCTAAACATGCAGTTAGACCTATTGTTTCCAAACAACTCAACAAAAGACATCAAGAAGTGCTTCTTAATCAACTTTCACACATCTATTCACAACCCTTCAGTTGAGAACTACTGATTTTTACTATTTACAGAGCATTCAATGATGCAAATAGCTCTGTGAAAATTATAAACAGTGAGAAGAGCTCGACTGTGCTTTGGGAAGAGATGCTGTTCCCAAGACTGAACCAAAAGCTCCTCCTACTGCAGATTCCATAGATCATAGAGATCTTATCTAAACAGATCAGAAGCCTTTCAGATAATATTTATAAACACAAAGAGAAAGACAGATAATATTTATAAACACAAAGAGAAAGACAAATTTTCTAATGGTGTTCTCTTTCCTTGGGGTTTTTTTAAACTACATCCTTCACTTTTATCTCCCAATCAATTAGGAACTGCAATACATGTTCTAACCTTTTGGAGGGTGGTAGGAAAGACCAGAAGTCTAGCATTCTATAAAAAGAAACTAAATTTTCCAAGTTCAGGTTAGTCCAAATCTAGATTCACTGTGATTCTGATTATCAGCGGGACCTTAAGATAAAACCTGGAAGCTGTAGAAAATCTGAAGCCATAGTAATCAATAAGAGGAGAAAGAAATATGGACACTAAACAAATTCTCAGATACTGACACCCAGCTTCATTGGCTGGATTGCTTTGTTTGTGTTCTGGTTCCTACACAAGACAAAAATAATGATCCTGTTCTGGAAGATAATCAGGCTTGAAAAGAATCTGCGAAACCTAAAATGCAAGATTTTATTATTCTAATTAATATTTTATTTTTTAAAAGACATAACATTTAATTAATATAGGTGATAAATCTTACTCTGGTAAAGTCCTGAATTAGTCAGAGTTTTTTTGGGTGGTGCCATAAGGAGGTTCCAGTAGCTGTGGTCTGTGGCACCTCAGCTCTGGCTTATTCCAATAACTTCACCAATATAATTTCATGTAAGAATATATATTGATGATAGATGATAAATGAATCAAAATATATTACAATTACAAAAAACTTCCTTAAGGTTTTCTTAATCAGTTCAAAAACTGACAGAATCCACCATAGTGCTTCCCTACTGGGTGAATCAAATTAAAACTGGAATAAGTTTTATGGAAACAGGGATCAGTGTAGCAGCTCTAAAATTGCTAAAACTACTTGTGTACTCCAAAAAAAGTACACAAAACATCCATATTTATTGTCTTGGCAGATGTATGCTGGACTCTTGTTTTGGCATGTACACTACCTGATGCATACCTGACTGTGGATCAAGAATCTCTTCAAATACAGCAGAGAATTTAAAGTGAGAACAAAAAAATCCTTCTCATTGTCACAGAAACTGACCATTAACAAATGACTCACAAGCAGCACATTAAATATGAATGTCTTTTATACATTAGTATTTTAATTTCCTTAGTTTAAGCTGTGGCACAAAATTATTTCAGAATTACTGAGCTGCTTGTCTATAACACATATCCTAACACAGTGATAGGGTTGCTTCAAATTCTTAATCAACAGTTTTTCAAAAAGCATGAGATATATATGACAAAGCTCAAAATTATTATTTCAGGATATTGCTAATGATGATATTAAAAATGTAAGGTTTTGGGCCTTGGTTGACTGGACATTTTGCTGAAGTATCCTGACTTCGACAAATCCAAACCTTTCAATTTTTCCATCATTAAATTTAAGTGCTTTAGACCTCCAGTTTAAGTAATACAAATTTTTATAAAGACCATAAATTTTTCAACTCTTCAGGATACTGAGAAAAGATTTTACACTGTTCTTTAGCAAATGTGAAATTTGGATTAGAATTTTAAAGGTCTATATTCAAAGTCAGTAGTTTAGACTTATTCATGATGTAGTGATTTTCATAATTTGGTTAAGAAAATAAAAACACCGTGATGCTACATATTACGTTAACGAACAGGATTTGTGTTTTATATTTTTTCTTGATGATTTTTACTTGGGAACACAAATGTAAAGGTTCTTGATGTAAGCACTGTTCCTGGCTAACTGCATATCCTTCAAGTGGTTTGCAGAGAAGGAAGATGAAGTGCTTCAATAGCCTCTTCAGGCTGATCTAGTTGGCATGCACAAGGTGAAGCAAGCCACGTATTGCTTTGTGCTTCCTGATTCTTTAAAATGCAGAAATTATCTGGTTTTATTCATAATTGGAAACTGCCACGGTACCTCCCCTTAAAATATTAAAACACAGAAATTTTAAACTGAGACAGAGGTGACATGTCTGATTTTTGAAAGTAGAGAGGATAAAGAATACCCAAGGCTGCTGTCATTCTGTGGTTCAACTTGGCCGACAAAATGATAGATCACTTCATGTTAAATCTATTATTAAACTAATTGTCAAAAAAAAAAAAAAAAAAAGGAGAAAAAGGGAGCTGACATCAGAACAGAACAGGTAGGATTAGATCCTGCACGATTTCAAGTACAAATAGATCCCTCTGGGACTTTGGGGATTAATTTTACTTTTTTTCCTCTCCTCCTCAGCAGCCAGCGGGAAGAATGCAGATGGTACCTGCCACGATGCTGGCCAGCTGCTGGGTGCTGGTGATGGGGCCGACGCTGCGGGCCCGGACGATGGCGGAGGCGATCCTGCCGGCGTGCCGCTCCTCGCCGTAGGCGCGCAGCACGGCCGCCAGCGCCCGCCGCTGCAGGCCGTTCACGGCGTCGGCAGCCGTGGGCATGTGGGGGAACCTGCGGAAATCCGTGCAATTAGTGCAGTTAGTGCAATTGGTCAGCCCTCACTGACAGAGTGAGGCTGCACACACTCACAGCCAGCTCTCAGTGACAGAGTGAGGCTGCACACACTCACAGTCAGCCCTCACTGACAGAGTGAGGCTGCACACACACTCACAGTCAGCCCTCACTGACAGAGTGAGGCTGCTCACACACTCACAGTCAGCCCTCAGTGACAGAGTGAGGCTGCACACACACTCACAGTCAGCCCTCACTGACAGAGTGAGGCTGCACACACTCACAGTCAGCCCTCACTGACAGAGTGAGGCTGCACACACACTCACAGTCAGCCCTCACTGACAGAGTGAGGCTGCACACACACTCACAGTCAGCCCTCACTGACAGAGTGAGGCTGCACACACACTCACAGTCAGCCCTCACTGACAGAGTGAGGCTGCACACACACTCACAGTCAGCCCTCAGTGACACAGTGAGGCTGCACACACACTCACAGTCAGCCCTCAGTGACACAGTGAGGCTGCACACACACTCACAGTCAGCCCTCAGTGACAGAGTGAGGGCTGCTCACACACTCACAGTCAGCCCTCAGTGACAGAGTGAGGGCTGCTCACACACTCACAGTCAGCCCTCAGTGACAGAGTGAGGCTGCTCACACACTCACAGTCAGCCCTCAGTGACAGAGTGAGGCTGCACACACACTCACAGTCAGCCCTCAGTGACACAGTGAGGCTGCACACAGTCACAGTCAGCCCTCACTGACAGAGTGAGGCTGCTCACACACTCACAGTCAGCTCTCAGTGACAGAGTGAGGCTGCACACACACTCACAGTCAGCCCTCACTGACAGAGTGAGGCTGCTCACACACTCACAGTCAGCTCTCAGTGACAGAGTGAGGCTGCACACACACTCACAGTCAGCTCCTCAGTGACAGAGTGAGGCTGCACACACACTCACAGTCAGCCCTCAGTGACAGAGTGAGGCTGCACACACACTCACAGTCAGCCCTCAGTGACAGAGTGAGGCTGCACACACACTCACAGTCAGCCCTCAGTGACAGAGTGAGGCTGCACACACACTCACAGTCAGCCCTCAGTGACAGAGTGAGGCTGCACACACACTCACAGTCAGCCCTCAGTGACAGAGTGAGGCTGCTCACACACTCACAGTCAGCCCTCACTGACAGAGTGAGGCTGCTCACACACTCACAGTCAGCCCTCAGTGACAGAGTGAGGCTGCACACACACTCACAGTCAGCCCTCAGTGACAGAGTGAGGCTGCTCACACACTCACAGTCAGCCCTCAGTGACAGAGTGAGGCTGCACACACACTCACAGTCAGCCCTCAGTGACAGAGTGAGGCTGCACACACACTCACAGTCAGCCCTCAGTGACAGAGTGAGGCTGCCTCACACACTCACAGTCAGCTCTCAGTGACAGAGTGAGGCTGCACACACACTCACAGTCAGCCCTCAGTGACAGAGTGAGGCTGCACACACTCACAGTCAGCCCTCAGTGACAGAGTGAGGCTGCACACACACTCACAGTCAGCCCTCAGTGACAGAGTGAGGCTGCTCACACACTCACAGTCAGCCCTCACTGACAGAGTGAGGCTCCTCACACACTCACAGTCAGCCCTCAGTGACACAGTGAGGCTGCACACAGTCACAGTCAGCCCTCACTGACAGAGTGAGGCTGCACACAGTCACAGTCAGCCCTCAGTGACAGAGTGAGGCTCCACACACTCACAGTCAGCCCTCAGTGACAGAGTGAGGCTGCACACAGCTCACAGTCAGCCCTCAGTGACAGAGTGAGGCTGCACACACACTCACAGTCAGCCCTCAGTGACAGAGTGAGGCTGCACACACACTCACAGTCAGCCCTCACTGACAGAGTGAGGCTGCTCACACACACTCACAGTCAGCCCTCAGTGACAGAGTGAGGCTGCACACACACTCACAGTCAGCCCTCAGTGACAGAGTGAGGCTGCACACACACTCACAGTCAGCCCTCACTGACAGAGTGAGGCTGCACACACACTCACAGTCAGCCCTCAGTGACAGAGTGAGGCTGCACACACTCACAGTCAGCCCTCACTGACAGAGTGAGGCTGCACACACACTCACAGTCAGCCCTCAGTGACAGAGTGAGGCTGCACACACACTCACAGTCAGCCCTCAGTGACAGAGTGAGGCTGCACACACACTCACAGTCAGCCCTCACTGACAGAGTGAGGGCTCCTCACACACTCACAGTCAGCCCTCAGTGACAGAGTGAGGCTCCTCACACACTCACAGTCAGCCCTCAGTGACAGAGTGAGGCTGCACACACACTCACAGTCAGCCCTCAGTGACAGAGTGAGGCTGCACACACTCACAGTCAGCCCTCAGTGACAGAGTGAGGCTGCACACACACTCACAGTCAGCCCTCAGTGACAGAGTGAGGCTGCTCACACACTCACAGTCAGCCCTCACTGACAGAGTGAGGCTGCACACACACTCACAGTCAGCCCTCAGTGACAGAGTGAGGCTGCACACACACTCACAGTCAAGCCCTCAGTGACAGAGTGAGGCTGCACACACACTCACAGTCAGCCCTCACTGACAGAGTGAGGCTCCTCACACACTCACAGTCAGCCCTCAGTGACAGAGTGAGGCTGCACACACACTCACAGTCAGCCCTCAGTGACAGAGTGAGGCTCCACACACACTCACAGTCAGCCCTCAGTGACAGAGTGAGGCTCCACACACTCACAGTCAGCCCTCAGTGACAGAGTGAGGCTGCACACACACTCACAGTCAGCCCTCAGTGACAGAGTGAGGCTGCACACACACTCACAGTCAGCCCTCAGTGACAGAGTGAGGCTGCACACACACTCACAGTCAGCCCTCAGTGACAGAGTGAGGCTGCACACACACTCACAGTCAGCCCTCAGTGACAGAGTGAGGGCTGCACACACACTCACAGTCAGCCCTCAGTGACAGAGTGAGGCTCCTCACACACTCACAGTCAGCTCCTCAGTGACAGAGTGAGGCTGCACACACACTCACAGTCAGCCCTCAGTGACAGAGTGAGGCTGCACACACTCACAGTCAGCCCTCAGTGACAGAGTGAGGCTGCACACACACTCACAGTCAGCCCTCAGTGACAGAGTGAGGGTGCACACACACTCACAGTCAGCCCTCACTGACAGAGTGAGGCTCCTCACACACTCACAGTCAGCCCTCAGTGACAGAGTGAGGCTGCACACACGTCACAGTCAGCCCTCACTGACAGAGTGAGGCTGCACACAGTCACAGTCAGCCCTCAGTGACAGAGTGAGGCTGCACACACACTCACAGTCAGCCCTCACTGACAGAGTGAGGCTCCACACACTCACAGTCAGCCCTCAGTGACAGAGTGAGGCTGCACACGCTCACAGTCAGCCCTCAGTGACAGAGTGAGGCTGCACACACACTCACAGTCAGCCCTCAGTGACAGAGTGAGGCTGCACACACACTCACAGTCAGCCCTCACTGACAGAGTGAGGCTGCTCACACACTCACAGTCAGCTCTCAGTGACAGAGTGAGGCTGCACACACACTCACAGTCAGCCCTCAGTGACAGAGTGAGGCTGCACACACACTCACAGTCAGCCCTCACTGACAGAGTGAGGCTCCTCACACACTCACAGTCAGCCCTCAGTGACAGAGTGAGGCTCCTCACACACTCACAGTCAGCCCTCAGTGACAGAGTGAGGCTGCACACACACTCACAGTCAGCCCTCAGTGACAGAGTGAGGCTGCACACACTCACAGTCAGCCCTCACTGACAGAGTGAGGCTGCACACACACTCACAGTCAGCCCTCACTGACAGAGTGAGGCTGCACTCACACTCACAGTCAGCCCTCAGTGACAGAGTGAGGCTGCACACACACAGTCACAGTCAGCCCTCAGTGACAGAGTGAGGCTGCACACACTCACAGTCAGCCCTCACTGACAGAGTGAGGCTCCTCACACACTCACAGTCAGCCCTCAGTGACAGAGTGAGGCTCCTCACACACTCACAGTCAGCCCTCACTGACAGAGTGAGGCTCCACACACAGTCACAGTCAGCCCTCAGTGACAGAGTGAGGCTGCACACACACTCACAGTCAGCCCTCAGTGACAGAGTGAGGCTGTACACACACTCACAGTCAGCCCTCAGTGACAGAGTGAGGCTGCTCACACACTCACAGTCAGCCCTCAGTGACAGAGTGAGGCTGCACACACACTCACAGTCTGCCCTCAGTGACAGAGTGAGGCTCCTCACACACTCACAGTCAGCTCTCAGTGACAGAGTGAGGCTCCACACACACTCACAGTCAGCCCTCAGTGACAGAGTGAGGCTCCACACACACTCACAGTCAGCCCTCAGTGACAGAGTGAGGCTGCACACAGTCACTCAGTCAGCCCTCAGTGACAGAGTGAGGCTGCACACACACTCACAGTCAGCCCTCAGCGACTGAGTGAGGCTCCTCACAGTCACAGTCAGCCCTCAGTGACAGACTCAGGAGCTCTCTGTATTCTGGTCTTGAAGTTTGTAGTTTATTGTAAAGGTCCTGCTAAGGGCTGCCAGCCACAACTCAGAGTAGGACAGAGAGAGAAGTATGAGAGGGAGATAGTGTAAGAGAGAATAAGAGAGTAGAGAGAATAGAGCATAGAGCATAGAGAGCGATTTCCCATTTACAATAAAATAAGTATTCTATAAGATTCTAATTTCCACTAACCAATCTACTACAAAATACTAATTTCCTAATATTTGCATGCAACCTATAGGAATCGCTATATTATCAATTTTTACGGCTTTCTTATCTATAAACTTTATCTCTAAATCTTTCCTGCCATACTTGGAACAGAATGTCTGTTAGCTCCTTGGTATTTGTGGCATTTGGCATTATCTGAACAAAGGAAAAGGCCTTAAACCTTCACATGATTGCTCTCAGCCACACAGTCAAAAACTGCTATCATTTCTATTCCACTTATGGTAACAAAATCTTTCACTAAGCACTCATATTTATAAGATTTTTCTATTTCCTCATTCCCAACAGCTCCACACACAGTCACACACACTCACACTGCACACCATGGAGGTTTTCAACTCTGTGAAAACCTTTTACACCCCTTCTCCTTGCTGGGCTAAATGGAGTTTGCTCCTCAACTTCAATTACAACACTGTTTAACTTCCAAGTGTTGTCACAAACTATGAGGAGAATAAATATATTCCAGTATCATGCTAGAATGGAAATTATGTGTGTGACCTTTCTTCTTAGCCAGCTTTAGAATATAAACTTGCCTCTTATGGGTTCATTTTAGCCACTTTGCATCATGTGTTGTTTTCTAGCCAGAACTGATTTCAAGGATCTTTTCTTTCACATCTCCTGTTATGGAAACAATTGCTAATGAAGATAATTAAACATTAGTTTTTACTAAGAATACATATAAATACTCTCCTGAGATAATAGAAATTACATAGTCATATAAATGACAGGACTTACTACAATTTAAGCAGTGAAAGCTTTCAATCTATATATCTATATCTCTCTCACTTTGCCACTGAAATAATTCAAGGTATTTTATGAACATCATCTCTGGGTTTACTAATCAAAGGAAACACAAACTACTTAATAAATTCTCTTCTAAATTATCTTCTCTTTTAGGCATATTTTTACTCCCCTGCAGTATCTTACAAAAGATAACAAAACTTAGAGGCAAGTAGTATCATAGCAACAACTACAGTGTAAGGAGTGTAAGGCTTTTGTTATGCCTCAGGTATCCTTTGTTCTTATGCTTCTGTTCTGTGTTTGTTTACTCATGATGCATCAGATTTATATTTAAGCCTGGAGTTCAGATTCTTGAAATCTGAGGACTGAATCCTAGGAGAATCATGGGAGCATTTTTCTCCAGAAAAAGCAAGGATCATGAAATTTGGTGTGTTAAAACTCAACTTTAATATGGTAAGCTAATTCCTTAGAAATTGAGGCTTCCCATTGGCTCTTGAGAGCAATGAAAGAACAAATGGCATTTCTTAAGACTTCATGTTCATCAAAACACCGAGAAAAAAATTGTCATTCTCTGTCATGTAATGGGTCATGCAATTACAGCCACCATCCATACAGACAGATCTTTGGTTGCCCGTGCAAAAAGAAAAGTGCTGCAGAAATACATCAGGTTGTCTGAAGATGAAAAACGCTGCATAAGTGGAAATCATGATTCCACAACTGATTTTCATGCACTTGAAAGTACTAAACACCAATCCAAATTTAAATACAGGAGATTTACTCAATAACCATTAATTTGACAATTAAGTAAGCCTGATGTGCCTCCTACACAAAGAGACAGGAAGCTTATAATTTTGCTAAGTAAAACTTACAACTAATATAATGGCAAATGGGCATGGAAGCATGCATCATATCAGCATTTTAGAAGCAACTAGCAGATATAATGGATATGATTTTATTTATTTTTTTTATTATGTTCCTTTTACAGAGAAGCAACTGGACAAGATGGTCATTGCACAGAAGGATGCTGCTCCTCTCCTGAGGGAGCAACTGAACCTGCTCAAGTGAAGTTTCCACAAATAGCAAGTGTGGCAGGAAAGGAAAGGGACTGCAGTAAGAAGTTCTGAGCCTGCAGATCAAGCACAGGCAGAGGAACCGTGGAAATAATAGACCTCTGAAAGAGAGATGTTCCTGTGACTGTATGCCATACACTGAAAAATGTTCCAATTGAAAGGTACACTTAATAAAACATTACTGGTTTAATTACTCATCACTGGAACCTTCCTCTTATTTCAAAGATGGCAAAGACAATAACCAGGGCTGAGCACTGAGAGAAAAAAAACTTTTCTGGCAAAAGAAAGTCGGGATATTCATGCAAAATTAGATGCCATTGTTTGATGAGAAGAATTCTTCATTCTAAGAGGAAAGCAAATGCACAGGGGTTGCTGAGCAGACAGTTTTTGGCATTCAGGAGGAAATACTCTGTTATAATGTACCTGTCACCGTCCATCCTCATGTCCAAAGGCCCATCCTTCTGCAGGGAAAAACCTCTTTCAGGTGTATCAAACTGCATAGAAGAGCAGCCAGCATCCAGGAGAACGCCATCCAGAGTCCCTGGCTCAACCCCAGAGGAGATTAACAAAGCCTCTGACTGGCTGAACTGTCCTAGAAGAGGATGGATCTGTTTCCTGTAAGAAAGCAACAAATAAATAGCCTCAATTTTAATTATAACAATGCCATCTCTCCCCCTTGCATGGCAGGAATTAGATAACAGCACTCAGCTTGTCTCAGAAGCAATAGGGCTATTCCCAAAGTAATAGTTTATGTATTTTCATTGTCAACATTGAAGACTGGTCCAAACCACTACTCAGTGACTCCTTCTACTTTAACTCTTTACTCCCTTCCTGCTTGATCTTAAATAAATAAAAAACTGACAAAAAATTATTTTTTTTAAGTATGCAGGACACCTTTAGCAGGAATGTCCTGACTAATCTGCTTAGCAGGGCCTTTAGTCAAGCAAGGCCAAGGTGCAGAAAAGAAAGAACAGATCTTGGACCTAGGGAACCAGACAAAATAGAACAGGAATGAACAATCTTGTGATTAATATTTACTCACCAGGAAAAGAATTCCAAGTTCCTGCCATGGGACCAAACACGTTTTTAGTGGCATTTGTCATTTTAAAAATAACTGGGAGAATGAGGTGCACTGAATCACAAGCAGCTAAAACATTTAGTGTATTTTGGATTTAGGCACCTGATCACTGGAGTGAGTAGTTTAACATGCAATTTTGTGCTCACTGTTCTTTCTTAGATTTAAAGAGGTTGTTTCTTAATATTCCCATACTGACAAGGAAAAGAGGAATGGCAAGGGAGAAGACAACACATCTTCTCCACAGGTTCCAGTCACACAGAGCTCACCCTGACAGAGACCAAGAAGTGTTTGGACAATGCTCTCAGGCACAGGATGAATTCTTAGGGTGTCCTGCCAGGAGTGGGGTTCAATAATCCTGATGGGTCTGCTCCAACTCAGGCTATCCAATAATCATATGATCTTCCAATGGGTATCTTTCTTGGGTATCTAATCCCAAACTTTTGGGTTTTGCCTATACATATAAGGTGACATACAATTACACAATTTAACCTGTCTCTCAAAATCTCAATGAATTTCACAGACTTAGAAAGATCAGTCAACATATTGCTGCATTTTTAAGCAGTACCTGCAAAACAGAATGTATTTCTGCCCATTCCAGGAAGCGACTGCCTCCATGTGGAGAGAAAAAGCTTCCAATTAAAAGGAAGAATCCAACCACATGGAAGAATATTCAGCTGGACAATGCTCCCCTCATTAGAGCAGAACAAATCCACCTATTAACACAGCACAAAACCTGGGGAACTGTGTGAATGAAAAGTTTCCATGAGGGTTACCATGACTGCACACACAATTTTGAATTGATTTCTGTCCAGCCCATAACTGAATACAACTATTCAGCATAAGAACTGACAGTTCCTGAAAAGCACAATGATCCACTTAAGACACTTTAACCAATTTAAGCTATATAGTTACATAGCTGTGAGATTGTATTTCTTCTTCAATATAATGAAATAGAAATTTTCTTGAAAATATGTACCACTTTTTCCAGCTGGTTTCTACCTTCATGATTCATGCAAATGAATGAACTTTAAAATTCCATGTGTGGGAGATTAAAATAAATGAGACCTGGATAAAATATAAATTGCCATTGTCCAGTTCCCCAGCAGACAGTAATCCATGTCAGTGGATCTAAAGCAGTGCTCTACCCATTGATCCAAAAAATTACTCTGAACAACATTTATTTATTGCTAGAAAATTTTTTATATTTCTTTGAAACAAGTCATAAATGTGTGGATAGCTAAGATGCTTGTGACAGGTTTTGATTTGTGATCTGCCAAACTTTTGTGATTAGCAAAGGTTAATTAAAAAAATTAGTAAATTTTAAGGAAGTAGAAATTTACTCTTTGGTAGAGAGATGCTTCAGCTGGAAAACATTTGGGAGTTTGCAAATAAAAAAAAAGAAAAATGATTAGGGTAACATTTGATGTCAGCCTTTCAGCTGTGTGAAACTATAGTTCCTGTATATAATGTGTTTGTTATGCACTGGCATAATGTACCAATGTACCAATGGTGGATATAGGCATCCTGTTGGATATAAATTCTCACTAAAACCAGATGCTTTTTATGAGGCTATAATACTATATTACAGTGTTCGAGGCCAGATCTCTGAATTCCTGTTTCTCTGTGGAACAGAAGACACAATTTTAAGCACCTTGGCTATCTCACACACTTCAATTAATCAAACCAAGTACACAAAGATGAAAGATTTATTACCTTATATGAAAGGAAACACAAATATCAACTCTTCTTTTGATAGGATAGTAACGATGATGATAGTGATGACAAGGACTAATCTACTAGATTATAAGCATGGCACATTTATTTAAAATAAAATATTTTACCAAGAATTAGAATATTTATTAGAAGACAAAGAAAAGAAGATAAAGAAGATTCTTCCCTAGTCTACCATTCTTTATGCCTATATTCAAATAAAAACTGGCTATTACACACAGGATTTCTCAAAATATTCTTAATTTAACCTCAACTTGCTTTTTAGGTTTTTATTAACTTGATCTGTAAATTCACTTTCCAGAAAAATCTCAAATAAATAATAAATAATAAACTGTTAAATAGTAAACTATGTTTAAAATTTTATTTCCTACAATCACATGCCTTCTGCTCTACCCAGGCATGCAGAATTCTTTCCACTTTTTCAGTCTTCCAGTGTTTTCTTTGGTCAATAGAGGATTTATGTTCTATGACCATACTTACCTAGTATGCAAATCTATTATCCTTTCTGTCTTAATACATTGCAAAAACAGTGCTTAGTGGAAAAAGCAGGAAAGGTAAACCAGGGAACATCTGTAAACACCAAGAAAAAGAGCCAAGCTTATAGTTCTAAGAAGCCTGAGATGAGACAGCGTATCAAAACATTACATAGCAAGACTAAAAATGAGGATTTTCATCAAGTCTTGGTGAAACCTTCAAAAGTTCCTAAGGAGTCACACAGACAGTATTTAGGCAATCTTAGAAGGGTAAAATATGACTAAAGCAAGTTGCCTTGCTTAAGGTGAACATATTTAAACCTAGTACTTGAACAGCATTTTATATATTCAGAATATTTTAGAAACATAAAAAACTACAAAGAGCTTTTAGCTCCTCTCTTATAAATCAAGAAACATGACTTGTAGGGTTTAATATTTAATGACTTGAGGATACCACATAGAAAGCTAAGACAATTTCAGAGACTATGGTCTGAGGATGTAAAAAAAGCAGAAACACCTATCATATTAGCTCTCATTTGAGGGGGTGTGTATTGGGTAATAGCATGGTAATTTTTCCATGAATTCCCAACTGCTACAGACAAGCAACCTCTAACTTCTCAAAATATTCAACATGTTCACTCCCTTCTTTAGCAATCTTGACATTCTACAAGAAAAACATATTTAAGATTTTAAACGAACACTGGGAATATGGACAATCCAGCCTATTTTAAAAAGAATATAAAGTTATTTACAGCAACTAAGGTTGTGGGGCCTTTATAGATTTTCTTGTGCAACAACTTCAAAAGCTTGCAGAATTCTTGGGAAATAACACAGTTGGAAAATAATACAGAACCTTGGGTTCAGGTGCTTTGTTCAGGTCACAACACAATATTTTATTATATTATGACACATAGCATAGTAATTCTGCTAGACAGGCCTTGATCCACACTTCTTAACTACATGAAAGAGCAGAATGAGAAAGAGTTCAATGTCTCCTTAAGTATTTCAGGCTCTGCAGGTTTCAGTTAATCTCTGCTATTCTGCAATGCTTTATAAAAATATTTTTTTTCTTTTACTCATCTGAGAGGGACCCACATAGGAAAAAAAGTAAAGCATTAACACAGCTTCAACAACATAAATAGAATCTTTTCTCTCATTTAATTTCTCTCTATTGTCACAGACATTGACATGATCATCAATCCTTCAAGCAATTTCACAGAGACGCACAATGATGCTTTGATGATGCTTCAGCATTTCTTTTATGTATACATAATAATAATTGGTCTTGATGTTTCACTAATGCTCCACTTAAAAATTCTATGTATAAATACACAGCAATCCCCTGTCAGCAGTGAAAACTACATTTTACTCAACCAGAATAAATGGCTCCTCAGCAGAACAGAAAACAAAGTTTTTTCAGCTAACTCTTGGCACTGCACATCAAACAAGGAGACCAGCCTGGTGCTTTGATCCAGCTGGAATGAGGATACTGGCACAGACCTGGATTCACACCGACTCACCTCACTGAGGTCACTCACAGCTGTCAGACAGCTGCAATTTCCACTCATGGCTGCACAGCTTCAGGCATACCTGGAAGCAAACTGAAGTATTCTAGCCATAAATCCCTGGAACTTTCAGTATCCACCCTGGAAATTGTTGTGTGTTACTACGCCTCAGTGTAACGCTCCTCTCAAAAAATGGACCTGAATATCCTGCAAAAATTTTGACATGGCCTTGGTCAAATGGAAATTTGGCATGGTTTTCATGCTTGCCAAGTGTATAGGTTTTGCATGGCCTGGTTACTGGCAGCACAGGGGGCTCATAGAAGGGGCTACTGAGAGAAGCAGCTGGAAGCTTCCCACTACGTCAAGCAAAGCCAATCCCTGATGGGTCTGAAGATGGACAAAGCAGGGCCAACTAGGGATGATGGCAACACCACTGTGATAACATACTTAAGAAGAACTCAAAACAAAGGTTGTGGTGTAGTTTTAATTCCAGCCAGAGAAGAGGAGGAGGTGAGAACATGTGCAGGAAAACAAAGACATGGAAAAAGGAAGGTCAGGAAAGAAGGAAGGGAAGAAGGAGGTTCTCCAGGCTCTGGAGCTGAGATTGCTCTGCAGGCTGTGATGAGACCATGGTGAAGCAGCAGTGCCCCAGCAGCCATGGGATCCATGGGGGATGCAGAGATCCATGTACAGCCCATGGGATCCATGGGGATGCAGAGATCCATGTACAGCCCATGGGATCCATGGGGATGCAGAGATCCATGTACAGCCCATGGGATCCATGGGGATGCAGAGATCCATGTACAGCCCATGGGATCCACGGGGATGCAGAGATCCACCCACAGCCCATGGGATCCATGGGGATGCAGAGATCCACCCACAGCCCATGGGATCCATGGGGGATGCAGAGATCCACCCACAGCCCATGGGATCCGGGGGGATGCAGAGATCCACCCACAGCCCATGGGATCCATGGGGGTTGCAGAGATCCACCCACAGCCCATGGGATCCATGGGGTTGCAGAGATCCACCCACAGCCCATGGGGATCCATGGGGGATGCAGAGATCCACCCACAGCCCATGGGATAAATGGGGGATGTAGAGATCCATGTACAGCCCATGGGATCCATGGGGATGCAGAGATCCACCCACAGCCCATGGGATCCATGGGGATGCAGAGATGCACCCACAGCCCATGGGATCCATGGGGGATGCAGAGATCCATGTACAGCCCATGGGATCCATGGGGATGCAGAGATCCACCCACAGCCCATGGGATCCATGGGGATGCAGAGATCCATGTACAGCCCATGGGATCCATGGGGGATGCAGAGATCCATGCACAACCCATGGGATCCATGGGAATGCAGAGATCCACCCACAGCCCATGGGATCCATGGGGGATGCAGAGATCCACCCACAGCCCATGGGATCCATGGGGATGCAGAGATCCATGTACAGCCCATGGGATCCATGGGGGATGCAGAGATCCATGCACACCCCATGGGATCCATGGGAATGCAGAGATCCACCCACAGCCCATGGGATCCATGGGGATGCAGAGATCCATGTGCAGCCCATGGGATCCATGGGGATGCAGAGATCCATGTACAGCCCATGGGATCCATGGGGATGCAGAGATCCATGTGCAGCCCATGGGATCCACGGGGATGCAGAGATCCACCCACAGCCCATGGGGATCCATGGGGGATGCAGAGATCCACCCACAGCCCATGGGATCCATGGGAGATGCAGAGATCCATGTACAGCCCATGGGATCCATAGGGGATGCAGAGATCCATGTACAGCCCATGGGGATCCATGGGGATGCAGAGATCCACCCACAGCCCATGGGGATCCATGGGGGATGCAGAGATCCATGTACAGCCCATGGGATCCAGGGGGATGCAGAGATCCACCCACAGCCCATGGGATCCATGGGGGATGCAGAGATCCACCCACAGCCCATGGGATCCATGGGGATGCAGAGATCCATGTACAGCCCATGGGATCCAATGGGGATGCAGAGATCCATGTACAGCCCATGGGATCCATGGGGATGCAGAGATCCATGTACAGCCCATGGGATCCAGGGGGATGCAGAGATCCACCCACAGCCCATGGAATCCACGGGGATGCAGAGATCCATGTACAGCCCATGGGATCCATGGGGATGCAGAGATCCACCCACAGCCCATGGGATCCATGGGGGATGCAGAGATCCACGTACAGCCCATGGGGATCCATGGGGGATGCAGAGATCCATGTACAGCCCATGGGATCCATGGGGATGCAGAGATCCACCCACAGCCCATGGGATCCATGGGGGATGCAGAGATCCATGTACAGCCCATGGGATCCATGGGGATGCAGAGATCCACCCACAGCCCATGGGATCCATGGGGATGCAGAGATCCATGTACAGCCCATGGGATCCATGGGGATGCAGAGATCCACCCACAGCCCATGGGATCCATGGGGATGCAGAGATCCATGTACAGCCCATGGGATCCATGGGGATGCAGAGATCCACCCACAGCCCATGGGATCCATGGGGGATGCAGAGATCCATGTACAGCCCCTGGGATCCATGGGGGATGCAGAGATCCATGTACAGCCCATGGGATCCACAGGGATGCAGAGATCCACCCACAGCCCATGGGATCCATGGGGGATGCAGAGATCCATGTACAGCCCATGGGATCCACAGGGATGCAGAGATCCATGTACAGGCCATGGGATCCATGGGGATGCAGAGATCCATGTACAGCCCATGGGATCCATGGGGATGCAGAGATCCACCCACAGCCCATGGGATCCATGGGGATGCAGAGATCCATGTACAGCCCATGGGATCCATGGGGGATGCAGAGATCCACCCACAGCCCATGGGATCCATGGGGATGCAGAGATCCATGTACAGCCCATGGGATCCATGGGGGATGCAGAGATCCACCCACAGCCCATGGGATCCATGGGGGATGCAGAGATCCATGTACAGCCCATGGGATCCATGGGGGATGCAGAGATCCATGTACAGCCCATGGGATCCATGGGGGATGCAGAGATCCATGTACAGCCCATGGGATCCACAGGGATGCAGAGATCCACCCACAGCCCATGGGATCCATGGGGATGCAGAGATCCATGTACAGCCCATGGGATCCATGGGGGATGCAGAGATCCATGTACAGCCCATGGGATCCATGGGGATGCAGAGATCCATGTACAGCCCATGGGATCCACAGGGATGCAGAGATCCATGTACAGCCCATGGGATCCACAGGGATGCAGAGATCCATCTACAGCCTATGGGGATCCACAGGGATGCAGAGATCCATGTACAGCCTATGGGATCCACACGGGATGTAAAGATCCACCCACAGCCCATGGGATCCATGGGGATGCAGAGATCCATGTACAGCCCATGGGATCCATGGGGGATGCAGAGATCCATGTACAGCCCATGGGATCCACAGGGATGCAGAGATCCACCCACAGCCCATGGGATCCATGGGGATGCAGAGATCCATGTACAGCCCATGGGATCCATGGGGGATGCAGAGATCCATGTACAGCCCATGGGATCCATGGGGATGCAGAGATCCATGTACAGCCCATGGGATCCACAGGGATGCAGAGATCCATGTACAGCCCATGGGATCCACAGGGATGCAGAGATCCATCTACAGCCTATGGGATCCACAGGGATGCAGAGATCCATGTACAGCCTATGGGATCCACACGCATGTAAAGATCCACCCACAGCCCATGGGATCCACAGGGTCTCATCTCAGTTTAACCCTCTATTAAATTTTCTCTCCTCTGTCCAGCTGCAGAGATGAGTGAGTGGCTTTTGTGGGTGCCTGGCATCTGGCCAGGGTCAACCCACGACATCCAGAAGAAACAGTAAAACCAAAAATTGTGACATCAATCACCTTACAAACAAACTGTGTCTTTGCATTTCTAGTTTTATAAAAAAATAATTACAGATTTATTATGAAAAGCCCAGTATCTACTTGAGAACTAACAAATCAGTCTAGCTTGGTTTTGTGCAACAAAATTACAAACTCAAATCTGAGCCACTGATTAACAAAGACCTGAAAACTGGAGGAAGCATATGAAAAAAGCAATTTCTATAGAACCAAGTTAAGGTATCCAGATTTGAGGGCTACATTATTGACTGTACTGTGTGTAAGGATCATTGAAATGTCATTTTAAGTATTTTTAAACTGGTAAACTTTTACTTACCTTGTATTCCCACTTAAGAGCAGAGACCATATAAAAGATATGCATACATTTGGAATGTCAACTATTTCTCTTCATATAACATTGACACCACACCCCCAAAACTGTTTCTAACAACCTCTCAAGATACCTCTGCTCAAAACAGATTGCTCATAATTTAAATGTTCATTTTTATTTCTATGTGAAATATGCACTCCACTATTCTGTCCACTAACACAAGCTCAGCAGAAACTAGTGGAGAAGACACTACTTCAGCTAAAGGAAAAGATACAATTTTTAAACCAAACACACAAATATCAAAGATGGTTTCCATTGAGTACATCCAAAATCTTGCCAGATTAGACATCTTCCACAGCAGGTATACTCAATCTCATTAAAACAAATATGAAAATTTAAGTTCCAAATGAACAATGTTTCCTGCTAAATTGCACATTAAGGAGGCAACTCTTTCCCTTTCTCTGGGAAAACAAAATTCTAACAGATCAGGACTAGTGATCAAGGCAAATTTCAAAATTACATGTCTCACCAAAATTTGAAAAAATGTACTTTTTTGTTTCATAAATAACACAAAGTTTTCCTGCATAATAAGAGCAGTTTTTATGCAATTGCATCCAGCCATTAAAGCCTTTGCTATAAAATATATAACATCATTGTTTGTGACACTTTTTTTAAAGGGTTAATTACTCATCATGCAAGTTCTAAGACCATTTTTTCACTGTAAGCAAGGACAGCAGAGCAAGTTATCTGGGAGTTGCTAAATCTTAATAATTATATCCTTATTCTTTTTCTACTAGCATCTTAAAAGATAGCTTGATAAAAACTATCAAACTCTCCAGACAACAACTCAAATATAAATTCACACTTGCATTAAAGACACAATGGTATTTTATTGAATTCAAAAAGAAATGCTGCTGGTGGCCACAGAAGGAAGAAAAGTTCTGTTTAGATCAGTTCCCAAAAGCCAGTAAAATACAGAAAGAAATTCTGGATATTCACCAGCAAGTTGAAAAGTACAAATTAACATTAGGAGCATAAAAGCTGTATATGAACACATTTCAGTTCATGAATATAAGCATACTAAAATCTTTAGCAACAATCATTGTAGAAAGAATTTTTTTCAACATGCAGGAAAGGGCAGATCACTTTTTTCCAGTGTTAACATGCAGTCTCAGAGGAACCTGAAATTGTATTGAGTGTTGCAGCCTGGAGACAAGGCACAGAACCAGATTTATCATTCAATCAGCTTTACTGATCAATTACTGAGTAATTGTGATCATTATGTACAATGACCAAAATATCATATATAAAAAAATTAAAGCTTTAAAAAGACAAGAACTTGCCTCTACTTTGTGTCATTTGTTAAATGAACAAAAAAAAGTGTATTTCTCTAGTACCTGCTTTCTCCCACTACATTTCATTTTCTGAATATGTTTCTCTCTTTTTAAAATCTTTTTAACTATTTAACTATTCTTTCTTTGACAAACCATTTCCTTGTTTGAAACAGTAGTTAAACCTAAGAATACTGAGGGTAAATACATCTAGCATCAAGAACTTATTACAAATTAAACAAGTAACTTTTTCTTCCTCCCCCATCATTCTTTTTCCAAGCTATGTCACAGAAGAACATGTCTACAATTTAAATTGACTCTCATCTCATGCATTAAACTCTCTGCCTATCACTTGGACAGCCTCACATCTCCCAGCTTTATGCTTCTAATTGTGGGAAGGAGAAATAAGAGAAGCAAAACACAAGAGGAATGGAAATAAGGACAGATGTGAAACAGGGGCATCACTCAGCTACAAGTTACAGTTTGCTCATACCAGGTCTTTTCGAGGCATGGGGACATGAACTCTGCATAAAATTAAAAACTCAACCATATAATGGGTTTAAAAGACAGGCTAATATTCAGTATTTTGTTCCCTATTTCTTTCCCAGTAGTTTTGAGCATGCTCTTCTAACCATCAGTGAGCACCACACATGAAGTTTCCAAGATCAAGCCCAGTATTTCACTGGTGACTGGTCAGCTTGTATAACCTAATGTGTTTTTACCACATCTTTTCACCTGCTGCCTTGTAAGGCTCTGCAGTTCTCCAGAATAAGCTTCATTTTTGCTGTATTAGGTAACATAGCCAAACCAAAAATCAACAGCAATCATGCCACCAATTTACTGGATTATTTTGGTAATTTATGAATATTTAAGTTACACGCTCTACCCACATAACCTTATGGTACTGCACTGGTGAAGTGAGCTCAGAAATAAAATTTCAATAGCTTTGAAATGAGATCAGAGTGACCCCTATAACCAGGCAGAAAATCTACACCAGAAGAGTGCTTTGCCTCTACTACTCACTCTCTACACAACTTTACCTTGTTAAATTGTACTTGTTAGTTCTATATTTACAAACTCTGGAAAATTGTTCCAAATTACGCAACACTTAAAATCAAAATTAAATCTGTATTTGCGACTCAGAACATTTCAATCCAATCTTGGGAAGAAAGTAATGTGCTTAATCCTACTAAAGACTGTAACATGTATATGCATACTTAAGAGGTAGTGTTTTACTAGTTCATCAGATCAAAACCTCAACAAAGTAATGATTTCCAAATAGTGCACATGCAAAGTTAGGTTTAAGATAACCTTAGTTGCAATAGTAAGCATTAAAATTTTGGAAACTACCCAGGTTACACAGAAGAATACAATACTATCAACTCTAAGAATGCATTTGATTTTAAATGCTGTCTTAAAACACAAGTAGGCAGCAATTCACTTTCCCAGAGACCTTGACCTTTTTTCCAGTTTAAAAATTTCAATTTCAGAAAGCAATCATAAAAATAAGTTTCTTCAGGAAACATCAACTTCTTGCTGCCCTTTAGACACCACCAGCTAGCATCCATGTAGAATTATACAGACAATTCTATATTAAATTCTAATTCTGTAACTTCATTTATTAAGTATCTTCTAATAAGAGCTGGGAAACTTAAATGAATTTCACCAGTGACAATCTATCTTGACATTCAGTGTTTCCTGTACTGACATTTCTTCTCTTCTTCATACAAATAATGAAATGCTGCATTCAAATGAACTTCCCTCCTATAAAATGAGCATCCAGAAACTGTGCAAATCATCTTTTAAGTAAATAACAGAAATAAGATTTTTGGTTTTTTTACTGAAATTCCCTAGTGTCAACAATGTTATTTTTTATGCACAGAGACTACCTGCACTTTAATCACTTGCCACTGCAGATTACAACATAGAGTGTGAAGTTGTAAGTATTTGGAGAAATAAGAAAACTTTGCGATTGAATGTTTGCTCCTGAAAGTACACATACAATTTTAAATTACTGCTCTGTTTCTCTCTACTGGGAAAATATTTTCAATTGAGATACATTTTAAAAAAAAGAGAACAAAAAAGCACCTCATTTGTTAGACAAGACAACATCCTGAGGTAAAAAAAAAGCTGAGAGTCAGCTTTACCAAATATGAAAGTCAACAAAACAGGTACATAATCAACAGTTAAAAAGACACCATACAGAAGAAGTAACATTTAAGTACACAAATGTGGCAGACTATGAGAAAGGAGCTGTTGCATAACTCCATCTAAAGTATCCTTACAAATCCACAAACACAAAAATATTTGTTTCTAACAAAGTTTCTTACCTAGAAGGGACAATGTCAGTCTAGCTAAATTTGTTGCCTGTACCTCAGTAGAGGATGGCAAAGTTCCTAAAAAATTACCAAAGAAAAATGTGATGAGTTCAAAGCACCATGTGTGAAAATATGTACTAAAAGGGCCTGAAAAAACCCCTTGCATAACCTGGAAGCTCATCTGGACATAACCATGATATGCAAGTCAGAAGTCTTAATTAGAATAGAAATTAATTAATGGTAAGACTTCATTCAGAGTGTGGTAGGTCATTATGAGAACCTTGTCTAAAAGAGAACAACTCAAAGTGGAACTGGCACAGAGGAGCTAGAACAGGATGAGTGGAAGTGAGAGATTATGAGATGAGAGGATAAAAAAAAAATCCCAGACTTGTTTTGCATACAAAAAAAGAGTATTTTAAATGCCAAGGAGACAAAAGAGCTAAGAGATATTAATAAACTATTAGTTAATTTTCTTCAATTAAAATTAAATTAGGCAACTGCTTTAACTGGAAATTTTTTAAAAGTTTCATATAATGAAAAATTAGACTCTGGAATAGCTGGAACACTGCATATAGAACTCCTAATGACTTTTAAGATAGAGCACAGTGAAAGAGATTAAATTATGCACTGGCTTATAATACCATGCAATTAGATTCAGTGATGTAGAAGTCTCTTACAGCATGTTTATATTTGAACAGCTATTGTAATTCTCCATTGAAAAGTTCACCCTGAAACTGTTTATGTAAACTTATCAAGACATATACACATTACACATTTTACATGTGTATAAACATACTCCAGCCTAAGAAAAACTTACCCCTTAGGTATAAACGATTCATTTTATTTTTAGAAATCCCTAAACTGAATGCATAAACACAACATTGGCATTGAAAAGGCTTCTTTCTCTAATTTTTCCCAAAACAGTTACTGGGGAACTTTTAACCAAATAGAACATTGATATTGACTGGAAAAAGGTATTTTCTGACAGAAAACTCAAAAAATACACTGCTGTCAGATAAAAATTTTCTCAGCATTTTTATTTCTTAATGCAGAAGATGAGAAAGGAACTTTGAAATCCATTTGCTGCCACAAAAAGATAATTAGGATCCCAAGTTCAACAACTTTTGATCATTATTGAAGGAAAAGTTCAGTAGTTCAAAAGTTCGTGTGCCTGCTTTTCCATAGGGTGCAATAAAATAGTCTAAAGTCATTAACTTATTTATATAAAAGGAGATGAAACCCCAAAGAAAACCCAACTTACTTTAGTGCTATTTTTAAGTCTAATTCTATCCAACTAGAATAAAGAAGAATGGGCACATCTAAGAACATTTTTCCATCTGTTTTGTATAGTAGCTGATTCCTCAATTAGACAAGTACCTTCTATTATGGCACTACATTTATTAAAGATTAATAAGTAAAATAATTACAGGTAATTTTTACATCAAGATGAATACCCTTCCAGGTGCTGGAAAATACATTGCATGATCTTGACAGCCTTCAGAAAACAACTACAGTCTACTTCAGCCTCTATTTAAACTAAAGTTTTCCAAAACTGGAATTAGGCAAGAATCCCTTTGATCCACAAATGCTCAGACTCTTATAGAGAATTTCTTTTTACTTAGGAATCACAGAACTAGGCAATAATTTGCAAAAGAGACCTCAAGAGGTCTTCTAGTCCAAAGTTCAGTGCAGACCTAATTAGAGGGGCTCCTCAAGGCAGGTCCAGTTGAGCCTTCAACACATCCAAAGATGCTCCACAAGCTCTCCAGGAAACCTCTTCCAGTACTACAATCCCTGTGACCATTTTCCACTGTAACATCTAATTGGGATTTCCTGCCTTTTAACCCTTGCCTCTGAAATTCCAAAATACTCCAGCTCTGTGGCAGCCCTCCAGGCAGGTGAAAAGCTTTAGTGCAAATTGTTCACAAACTTGGCAAACGATTTTCAGTTACTTAAGCCTTCAAAGCTACTACAGATCACTAATCCTGCTTTAAATTTTTTTCCTAGAATTACCAAGACAAACTTGAAATTAAGATATAGCAAATGTGTATTTAATCAAATTATAAAAAGAGCAGTTTGACATACCCCTGGAAGATTAATTCTTAGTTGTATTTTGTCACACAGATAGCTAAAGAGTTATTCCTGAATCATTTACATATTTACTACAAGCAGCCTCATTTTCCATATCAGGCTACTCATTTATGACCTAGGGAGTTTTTGATGTTGGATTCTTGGCAGGATATAAAATAATTGCTCATCATTACCTGAGGACATGAAAAATTAAAGAATCAAGCTCTAAGCACAAGCTGCTTTACATCTCAGTATTTCTGCACATTCTCAAAACAGCTGATTTTTCAGTTCTATTATGGTTCCTTTGGAAGTGCCAGCAAATTGAATCCCATTGCTCTCCGTAAAACAAAATCCATTATTGAGTTGAATAACTCTCATTGGAAGACAGTCTCATTTTTGTTACTATACAAATATATTTGTGTTCCCATTCACAAGCTGAACTACTGAAATCATTATAAATACCAATACCAGCACTTCAAGTGAAAAAAAATGACCTTTTATTTGGAATAAATGTCTCTTTCCAATGCAAAACCGTGGGTAATCCATTAAATTCTTCACAATACTGTAGATAGCTCCACTGGTGTTCCTACAAAGTGCTCTGGTCACATTTCAAATCTCCCATTAGAGATACTAAATAAACACCTGACAATTTCATTTCAGCAGTATAATGCCTCACCTAGAGTATCTCTTTCCTAAGGTGGCAAGCTATAAAAGCAAGTATAACTCCATTTGAAAAACTTCCTTAAAAGAACTTTAAAAGACACTATGTTTCCAATAACAAAATATCAAATAAAATCAAACAATTCAATAGAAGCACCCACTGGAAGTCATTCATGTCAGGACAAGCAAAGCTTTGGTTCTGTTCTGCAAAGCACTGCCATGAACTTGGTGCAGTAAATCTCATCCCACACACCACCTGCAATACCAATGACTTCTGTGTTACATTCACAATATGGTTATTAGATTTGTTACAAAGTGTATGGCTCAATTTGATTTATAAAAGTAATCCTCAAGTGATCCCAGAGCTATTGTTCTGTCAGAAAAAAAGAGTCCAGAAACTATCATCCAGAAACCTTCCCCTGTGAGTCTGATTGTTCAACACTCATGCATTCGTGCTGACTTCTCCACATACAGCAGTTCTGACATCACAGTCCTTCTGACCATAAAATGAGTGAATTATCTGATACACAGATTTACACCTCATGGAAGACACTGTCTGCCAAAAAGATTATCAGAGTTCTGGTACTATTAGATGGGGGATAAGAGGCATGTTCACTTCATTATAATTCCTTTGCATCACACATCTTACAAAGAAGGAGCTGAGCCAAACAATTCAGGCAAAGGCTTAAATCATGTCAAAACCACATTGGGGTCTTCTCAAAATATGCAGATCACTCTGACAAACATTAGGGCCTGTTTGAAATGAAGAAAAGAGTAGAATCACATTCTTCACAATAAGGGTCTGGCATAGCTTCTTGATAGATGCATCCACCAGGAAAAAATGCACACACTTTCACAGTGTAATTAGCACAAGTCTGATAATCAAAATTGAGAGTCAAGTATTCAATGTGTCACAGAACTTATCAGGTATCACCTGAAGTACTGTGCCAAATTTTACAGCAAGTGCTTTAAAACAAGTTGTCAATAAGCTGAAAGAGATCCAGAGACCAACAAAGAAGTGGGTAGAAAACATGAGTCATATGGAAACACTGTAAGTTGTGCTTTGTTTTGTTTTTCTTTGTGAATAAGAAGGCTGGAGGGGATCTGACAGTTATCTCTGTAATAAGTTATTAAAAAGGTATCAGTATTCAGCCATTCTGCATGCCAAACCAGAGCCAGTCAAGGAATACTCGACTGAAGTGGCAGAAAAGGAGCTCTGAGCTAGACACTGGGAAAATATGTATAAACAACAAGAAATCACCCAGACATATTATTTATGCAATTCCTGTTATTATGGAAGGCTCCTAGGAAGAGGCAAGGCAAACAGTGTTTAGTAATTTCAAAAGTCCATTAGGTTTTGGTTTAATTTTACAATTTATTGACAGTGCTTAAACCCTTTGTTTCTAACACCCGTGATTTATTTCATTTGAATTTTCTTTTGGAAATCATTCAGGGTCAAAGTTGTTTCATTGCTAAGTTTGATCAGGAAATCTGCAGTTAAATTTCAAGTTGGTAACATCTGATTTCATGTCTTTGGAAAAGTGACTGATCAAATTTTTTCTTATATCATTCTGTTCTTTCTTCTGTCTTATCTCCTGACACACCTGTAACTGCACCAGGGGTATTTACCAGTATTTTATTTCTTTTTAGTAGAAATACAGGCAGAATAGTCCTCTTCCTGCTCTTTTCCCTGCAGTCAATAGTATCCCAAACAGGACTTCTGAAAGGGAGAGATCATAATGCTGGCTCTTTTCAGTCTATTGCAAAAAAAAAAAAAAGTGTGTATATATATATATATATAAAATACTTATATTACAAGAAGGATGTAGATAGTTGGTATCCTTGCCCATGAAGGAGGTGTTGGAACCAGACCATCTTTAAGGTTCCTTTCCAACCCAAACTATTTTATGAATTATTGTTTGGTTGCTTTTTTTAAACAGGTACAACATATAGAACCCATATTTCTTTTTGAAATTGAAAATTTTACCTTAAAGCTGAGCATATGAACGCAGATGTTAACAAACAAAAAACAAAAAACAAAAAAAACCCAAAAAAACCACCAAAAAAACAAAAAAACAACAAAAAAAAAAACCAAAGTGAGCAATTTCCAGTCAAGTCTGAAGGGACCAGTGTACACTTAGAAGCATTTTCACTGATTGATTTCCTGCTGAAGTGGACAGAGGTGCAAAGCCCCAGTACCTTCCATGGCAACTCCAAGACATGCCACATATGCTTTTGTAGAGTAGAAGATGAAGCCAGGCTGAAATGCACAATCATGCACAATTTTCATTTTTTTCCCCTCTATACAAAAGACCAAAACCTGTCTTTCACTCAATACATCCACCCTGAACTACATAGCCTGAAGATGCACCCTGAAGTTCATACAAAGCTCTTTTTTGGCTATCCCTGATTTACCCACAAATTTTAACTGCTGCTGTTGAATGGTCAACTGATATTTAATTTCTGTTCTTTGCATTTTGCCTGTCACATTCCATATTTGCATCTCTTCCATCCATTTTATCTCTGTCTCATAATATTCCCTTCAATTATTAATTATTCCAACCACTTGTCCTTTTGGAATTTTTCTGATGCTCGATTTTTCTCATCACACTTTACACATAGCTCTTGTTCTCTAGACTTGCTTTTTACCCTGAATTTGGTGTATTTTCCCAATTTTCCACATGTTCATTCCTTTCCTGCTCTTCTCCATATTCTTCTCCACTGTTTTTTTACAACTATCAAGGCAATCCCATAGGTATTCTTACAACACAATAAATTCCACAGTCTATGAGCAATGAAGAAGTGTTTACCTCAGAAAGCATCACATAGAAATTTTTTTCTGCTCCCTAGAGGTAAGAAATTTTATCTTTACTTAGGATGCTTATTTATTGCTATTATATCGACTTTATCTATATATAACACAAATAGTTATGAGCCAGGCTTCTTCTCCATTATATTGATACTGACAGTGATCAAATTGAATATATTCATGTTCATTACAAATAAATCCCACTTAATTGATACGAAATCACTGAAATTTTACAACTCTGCACAAATGAAAATCAACATCTTTAGCTCATGAATCTTAAGTTTTACCAACCAACAATTGAAGTTGGAGGCTGAAACACTGACTTGCAGGTATGATTCAGTTCTTCCCAAAAAGCTTTCCACTACAATACCTCATGGACTGGACTTCAAATAATCACTTGTGAATCTTGCATGTCTAGTTCAACCTAGTTTCTCATGAAATGGCAAATATTAAGAAAATACAATTCATCTGAAATCAATTTGTATATTATCACTGTCACATATTGCTCTTCTGTTGCATACTTTGTTCATTCCTGTGACAATGAGAATACAGGGTGTCCAAATTACAAATATTCTCTTATAAAGGGTGGTATAGTGTATTGAAGGAGATTAATGTTCTCAAGAAGATTAATCTAAAAAGCTAGCATTTGATGGAAGTACCTTTTTGGGGGTGGGAAGCAGGGGGGAGAGTAGAAGTAACGAAGGAATGCTGAAAAAACCCAGGAATGAAAACTACAGTGAAACTCTGCAACTATTGCCTGTGTTATACAAGAACATTAGCTCATGATTTAAAAAAACTTGCATATTAGGTATTGTATCTATCTAGATTTTCAACCTATCTAGGTTGTGACAGCCTAAATATGAATTCATTTTGAACAGCTACTTCAGAACTTTGCAAACTGTTATTCTAATTTCCTTTTTTATATAACATTCTCCAAAAGATCTTTTCTTTGATTTTTGCATGTGTAGTAACAGGAGGAAGTCTACAATCACTATGCAGATATCCAAAAATTACTGCTCCAAATATTGCCTAAATTTCTGCATGCACTCAGGAAAACGCAGCTAAAACATTTAATTGTAATTTTAAAGCTGGATTAACATTAGAGTGTAGTTTTTAAATCAGAGATTTAAAGTAGCTTTTCATCTTTCAGGAGTAGTCAGTCTTGTACCCACATTCCCAGTAAGGCACCACAAGCAACCAGCTAGCAGCTTCAAAAGGTGTATATTCCAAGAAACAAAGGCTGCTCACGATCTCTTTCATGAAACTCAAAAGCATAAACAAGTGGTCTCTCCACTTCTTTAAAGAAAATATTGAAAGGATCAATCAGAAAGACAACTGAGTTTTTTTGCTATGACAAACTTTCTCATGCCATGGCAATGACTGCACAGCTCTGAGTGGAGATTGGAGATCCACAAATGCAAAACAAATGTGCACACAGGAGTAACCCACAAGGCCACTCACTTTCTGGAAGACTTAATGTCTCCTTCATGAAATCACTCGGCAATTAAATCCTTTTTTCCCTCTCTAACTGCCTTCCTGTTTTTCCCAAAGAAGCTGGAAACACTTCCTGCAGTTTCCCTTCTCTTCTAGAATCAAGCATAGCTTTTCTCCTTTTTGTTTCAATGGTCTCCATTCAATTCTGCCACCTCCTAGGCAGAATTTCCATTCAAACAACCCCTTCAGTCTCAGGCCTCACAATTACTTTTTTCTACCTGGCATGCTTCAACAATTTCCTCAGTCACAACTCTGCAAAAGAAAATGTTTGTCTCCATTAACTTGGTAAGGACCCTAAAACAGGTTGGTAAAAGCAGAGCTTCTGATGTGCTGCACCTAGAACAAATACCCAAATTACAGGAGACAGCAGTGAGGGATGGCAAAGGCTCCACACATGTGAAATACAAGAACTAGAAAAAGAATGTCCAATAAGTTTCCCTCTCATGGCTGCCCAAAAAAATGACTGCTCACCTGGAAATCATATTATAACTAAATTACACATAAATGCAGATGGCTGTTACTTGAAGATCAAGCAGCTTCTATTTACTTGGAAAACTAGGATGTAGCTGCCAAATTTAGATTGCAGCCACAACCTTGTATGCAGCATATTAAAGCTGCCCCATTACAATAAGGATCAGAGCCTTAAAGAGAAGCATTTTTTGCAGAAAAGAGCCTATGACAAAAAGCTGGCAGTATTTTCTCTACTGATATAAAGAACACAAAATCATTAATAAAGTGCAGGAATGGAATAATAACCTTATATAAAAGAGCATTCCCTTCAAAACAAATCTACAGTACACTGCCAAAGTAACATGTACAAAGTGTTTTGTAATTTTAGCTGACAGGTAGCTCTAAATTCATGCCTGAATACACAGTGCATATTAGCAAGCCCTCAGGAGAAGATCACTGCAAACTACACAGAAGGAAAACATATCTGTTGTAGGTTCTGTTTGTAGATGCTGGCATTTCTCATTGCATACTGAATATTTCTTATTCACAGGCAGTGAATCAACAGCCAGGATTCACATCCTATAGCACCCTCTCATGCAGCTGCTCACCCCACTTTGTATGCAGTGCCTACAGACATGCACTCTTCAGTGCTGCTTAAGCTTAGCTTGTTGAGGAAAAAAGGCAGCATCAGAAAGCTCTGCTGAAATTGCTCTCCGCTCGTTTTTGGCAAGCCCAGCCCCTCCACCTGATTTCCCCCCACACCTCCTGTATCTCCCCAATTCTCTCCCACCCGAACATCATACCCCTCCAACATCTCCTGAAGCTCCCAGGCTGAGCTGAGAGGATGACTCAGCTGTAATTACATTAAATTCTAATAAAGGCTCGTGCCTTTGACAAGGCAGCCTGGCTCAACCCCTGCCTCTCAAACACACGTGTGCAGCAAGCAGGCGAGCCCAGGGGTGGCTCAGCAGGATGTTTTGGGAACTCTGAGTGCAACCATTTATACTTTTATTATCTCGTTTCTGGAAAGCTACATTTAGCAAGTTATAAAAAAGATCTCTTCCTTATTCCTATCTTGAGAGAGAATCCTAATTGGCTAGATCCAGTCATAAAAATTTAACCATGTTTCTGAAAACACCAGTGCCAAAGGGTAATGCATCGCTAATGGCTGCCAGTGGAATAAATAGCAGTTCTGACGTCAAAACTTTGTTACACTCCAATAACTGGCTCACTTGGGGTTTCAGGTACAGCAAGTTACATGTCAGTTTTAAATAAAGTTATAAAAATAGAACACACAGTGAACCATACTGCCACTACGCAGCCTGAAACTACATGATTTATGGCTAATAAAATGTTAACAAAGGTGACAGAGGGTATGAAAATAGTATTTTCTACCTCATAATATCCTGTTACTTAGATTTGAGAGGGCAAAACAAGGCAGATATAATTTTTCTTTTGTTTTTCAAAACATATGGCCAAAACCAGAGTAAGCAATTTTGAGTGGAAGCGACATTTTAAAAATATTTATAGTACTTCTACCCAAAAGATAGTATAGTAAAATTCAAGTTGTAAAAATCTGCATTACAATGCATCTCTGAGTCCCACTTGAATAAATTCATTAAGTACCAAGAAGCTTTGTCTTTCATTTCCTTCTGTAGTGCAGTGATTAAACAAAATATCCCCTTTCATTCTGTAAAAGATGAAACCTTGGGCTGTGCTTGTATAACTAACAGTTTAATGCTTCAGTGACTCAGCCACCCAGATGATGGACAAAACTATGGTGCATGTATGGAGCTGAATATTTGAATTTATAATGCTTAACACTTGAATTTAGGAACATGGGGGACCTGGCAGTGCTGGGTTATCAGTCAGAGGTCTTTTCCAACCTAAGTAACCCTCTAATCCTTTCTCTATAAAAATAAAGTTTTAGATGTGCAAATATGGCTGCATTCACAGGGAAGGGAAAGGACAATACTCTTAAGGTAACACAGAAGGCTAGAAAGAAGTTTGAAGAAATCACATTAACTTCAGGGAAAAAACAAAAAAAAAGGAAATTTTGTCACAAGTCTTGTTCAAAAAAACAAGATTTGCCTACATATAAGTGAATGCAGCCAAGTATCCTGGAAGGGACTGTGGCAAAAAGAAAAAAAAAAAATCCCCTTGTTTCACATTCAACAAAGTTTTGTCTCTTTTGAAGGCACTAGCTATGATTACTTAAATGTTTACTAAAGATTTACTCTTACTTGAAAGGATTACAAGGTTTAAGAAAGAAAGACCAGAAGAAACTCTACTCTTTAGTCAGAAACCTTCAGTAGATCATAGAAATGGACAAGCTCTTCTAGTCCTGAAATATTTGAAGACAAGTGCCTTACCCTGTTATGGCAATCTCCAGAGGGACTTAGGAATAAGAGGAGGGAAAAAAAAAAAAAACCAAACAAAAAACCCCCAAAATTACATAATATTGACAATATTGAGTGAATATCCTCGAGCAAAAGCAGTACAGTAACATTTGATAAATTGAATAATCATTTCATTAAATATAAAGAGGAAAGTTTAGGTTCTACATAAAACTACAACCAAAACAATCTTTATTTGAATTGGTTCTTTGTTTTCCTTACAAGAAAACCACTTTTTATAGCATTAAGTGCAACCAATAATACCTATTTTCACTTCTATAATTTATTTTCTTTGTTCATCAGCATCAACTGCACTACTGGCTCCTGCTGCTTATTGTCCTGGTCAATTTTAAGCCCTTAGGTTACTTGTTAACAAACGACTTGGAAATAAAAAGTGACACAAAGGCCACGTAAACCCCTATTAATCATTAACTCACTCAACCTCCAAACCACCTGCAGTACCTCCTAAAGTTTATTATGGGGCAGAAGAACGTCAGAAAGCCAAAACAGTGAGAACATTCTGGTTCTAGCTAAAGGTTCTAGTTTTCATACAAACTTTTATTGAAATTGTCATTCAAGATTAAAATATTTAAAAATGAGAATACGTTCTAGTTTTCATACAAACTTTTATTGAAATTGTCATTCAAGATTAAAATATTTAAAAATGAGAATATTTTAGATATGTGTTAAACTTATAACAAGTTGTGACTGGGTTGAGCATTGCAGATGAACCTTGTTGACTTAGGGTATGAGCTACACCAGTAAATTATCATTTCCTTTTGTCTTTAAATCATTTAATTCTAGAATAAAGTCAAATGCAAGTATCAAATCCCTTCTCAGCTTAGGTAAGAGCACATGGCAAGACCACATGCTACTTTTAGAGAGGAGCTTCACTTCCCAATACAGCAATGCTCACAAAGCACTGAACCTTCAAGCACAACGTTTTTTTCCAAACCTTATCACAAATAGTAAAGAAACAAAGTTCTAAGATGCTATTCACTCCCTGCTTTACTTTCACACTTTTCCTTTTTACTTTCACACTTTCCAAAAATCCCCTCAATGATTCAAAGAAAAAAAAAATCTTATAATCTGTTGTTTGAAAAAATTACTTTCAACCTATCATAAAGCTGCTCATTATTAACAGTACAGGTTTTGCTTTTCATTGGTTGGTTGTTTTTTTTTTCTTCAAATGGGCATATTCAAACAGCTCCAAGTCAGTCATATTTATTGGAAGGTTTGCCAGCATTTATGTTCACAATACAACCAGTAGTTTTAAAATAGAATTTAAGTCCAACTTCATTTCTAACAAGTATAATGCTCTCTGATGAGTTAAAACAAAGTTGACAGTGACACAACTGACTTAAATTAATCTCAAGAGATCATTTTAGTAATTGATGTGTTATGCAAGTTATGTTTCTCCTCTGCAGTATCTTTCAAAGACAAAGAAATCAATTACAACTTCTATTTCTCAAAAGCAATTGAAACTTCTCAGTACTACGAGTATCAGACACTATATTTATTTTATACCTTAAAAATGGAATCGAACACTTCATTAAATTCATCAGAAATGGTCTTTCATTGCATTTATTAACAGAACCTGCATTCCACAATGATGCTGGTGGAGGCTCTGGAGCACAGAACTTACCACCCCCTGCAACTGCCTGAAAGGAGGCTGTAGCAAAAGTGGGGGGTGGCTGCTTCTTCTAAGCAGGATGAAAGGGAATTATCTCAAATTGTGTCAAGGATGGTTTTTATTGGATGTTAAGAATATTTTCTTCACCAAAAGGGTTGTCAAGTACTGGAACAGGCTGCTCAGGGAGGTGACTGAGTCACCATGGCTGGAGGTGGCACTTAAAAACATGGTGTAGTGGTGAACTTGGGAGTGTTTGATTTAATGCTTGGAATCAATGATCTTAGAAATTTTTGCAACTTTTTTTGCAACAGAAATGGTTCTATGATTTTAACTGCCTTCTGAGAATCAGTAACAAGGGAAGGGAGAGGAGGGAAGGAAGGAGGAAGGGAGGAAGGGAGGAAGGGAGGAAGGGAGGAAGGGAGGAAGGAAGGGAGGAAGGAAGGGAGGAAGGAAGGAAGGAAGGAAGGAAGGAAGGAAGGAAGGAAGGAAGGAAGGAAGGAAGGAAGGAAGGAAGGAAGGAAGGAAGGAAGGAAGGAAGGAAGGAAGGAAGGAAGGAAGGAAGGAAGGAAGGAAGGAAGGAAGGAAGGAAGGAAGGAAGGGAAGGAAGGAAGGAAGGAAGGAAGGAAGGAAGGAAGGAAGGAAGGAAGGAAGGAAGGGAAGGAAGGAAGGAAGGAAGGAAGGAAGGAAGGAAGGAAGGAAGGAAGGAAGGAAGGAAGGAAGGAAGGAAGGAAGGAAGGAAGGAAGGAAGGAAGGAAGGAAGGAAGGAAGGAAGGAAGGAAGGAAGGAAGGAAGGAAAATAAAGGAGACAACAAATCAACACATGCAGAAATACATGAAAACTGGATTAAGGCTGCATGTTTACATAGTGAGAAAGTTCTAGGCCATTTTAATACAGGACCACAGGCAATACTTGTAGTAAACTGTACAATATCCATAGCAGCAAAAAAGAGGAATTGGTAAAATCCTCCTTGTAGAACAAACAAATATTCCACAATTATTTAACCTCAGGTGTCACAAGTGTCTAATAATACTTTTGAACACTGATCCTAGATCTAAGCTCCACAGTGTCACCCTGCAATCTAAGTCTTTAGGCAAAACTGCTGATGATGTTGATGGTAGTGAAGGAGACAGGAGAAGGAACTCAGGACATGAGGTCAAATCCCATGAACAGTTTCTGCAAAGTGCAAGGGAATCCATACCCATATGAAAACAAAAAGCCCCAGCAAGATGCCAACTTGGCTGAACAAGGAATTACTGACTATGTCAAAGAGAAGAGGGCCAAGGGGACCAAGCAGGACAAACTACCTGAAATCCTGAGCTGGAATTAAGAATAAGCTGGAATTAATCCTCAGCTGGAATTAAGAATACCTAAATCTGTCTGAAGGAAAAACTGGAAAGGGATATGCCATGAAGATATGGAAGACTGAAGAATGGCACAGGTGACTCAGTAACAAATTTCACTAAACTTTTATTAGGCAATTAAAGCCTTTGCCTATTGTATTTACTGGCAAAATCTGCCCCAAGTGCCCACTCTCAGGCTAGGAGGGAAATGTTCTAACACCATAGAAGGACAAAGTGAGATGTGGAGCAGCTGGACATGTACATGGACACATGACAAGATGACACACACCAGAATGAGCCAAGAGAGCTGGCTGATGCTATCAGGAAGCTCCTCTGAACTCCCTGATGACTGTGACAAAGTCAGTGCCATGATAACTTCAAAAAAACGTCAAGAAGGATTTTCCAGAGAACTACAGGCTGGGAGAACTTCCTCCATCATTATGGAATTTACACATGAAGTCTGCATGAAAACTGTTACCCAGCACTTGAAGAGCAAGATGAGAACAGACAACATCAATTTATTTAAGTGTTTTACTTAGATCAACCTCATTTATTTCTAAGATAAAGTATCTGGCTCTATAGATAACAGGTAAACAGTATATTTATTTTCATTTTAAAACAACTTTTGGTTTTTCTCCTCTATTACCTTGGCAGGCAACATTAGAGCCACAAACAATGTATGGGCAAAAAGGTGGATTCAAGGGCTATTGGTGCAATGAATCAAGGTGTTACTTGCACCTCAAAGTCTAGCAGGAGAAGAGACCTTCCTTCCAGAGACAAAAAACCTGTCTGACCTGCCCAGGGGGATCCAATTTTGAGCTGAAAACCCAAAAGCAAGATTCAGTAATGAAAATGTTTACATTGCATATCTGAATGCAGAATTAATGCATAAACATTTTTATGTACCATAATTTTATTATCTATTTATCTATTTCTATTAAATGTGCAACACCAAATCATTAAGAAGCTTCCAGATTGGAAACCAAATACTGACATTTCTGTAGCAATGGTTAGAGATGGGGGAGAATAAGACATATTCAGTCCTGCACACTTCTATTTTTCAATGTTTAATATCTTATTAATTATGATAACTAAAAATGGAAACATATTCCTTTGAAAGCAAGAAATTCCCCTGATTATACAATGAGATTCAGTTCTTGTTTTGAGCCATGAAGTCATTGCACAAAAGGAGTAACGAATTTCAAGTTTTTAAAATTCAGTAACATTTTAAATTCATAATTCTTGCTACAATAGATCTGAATTTATAATAAACTAGTATCTCAACTAAAGAGCTATGAATAAAGACATCAAATTAACATCAAAAACGTACGGAGATTTCTTTTCCAGTCCATTATTTATCTGCAAAACACCCAAGGAAACAGAATTCAAAGTTTCCTTCAGACATAGTTTTGGCACCCTGTCGATCAAGTATGTGACCATGCAAAACAAAGAAACAGGTGAGACCCAGAAAACCAGTGCCTTTCATGTCTACTGCTCTATTCAGCTAAATTCCCCATAAACCCATAACACTCGAAACACCTGGGAAGAGCAAAATGGAAATTAGCAGTGGATATTGCCTAGCTGGAGTTGAGCAAAGCTTTCAACCCTCTCTCACAACACCCTCGTGGGCAAAGCCAGGGCTGGGCTGGGCAGCAGACATTTCAGTGGCTGAGGGATGGCTGAGCACAGACCCAGGGACTGCAATCAGGGCACGGGGAGCAGCTGGAGCCCAGCCCCTGCTGCTGCCCCCAGGGCTCAGTGCTGCCCCAGGGCTCAGGGATGTCAGGGGATGGAGTCAGTGCTCAGGGATGTCAGAGGATGGAGTCAGGCTCTGCTCAGGGATGTCAGAGGATGCAGTCAGTGCTCAGGGATGTCAGAGGATGGAGTCAGTGCTCAGGGATGTCAGGGGATGGAGTCAGGCTCTGCTCAGGGATGTCAGAGGATGGAGTCAGTGCTCAGGGGTGTCAGAGGATGGAGTCAGTGCTCAGGGATGTCAGAGGATGGAGTCAGTGCTCAGGGATGTCAGAGGATGGAGTCAGTGCTCAGGGATGTCAGAGGATGCAGTCAGTGCTCAGGGATGTCAGGGGATGCAGTCAGTGCTCAGGGATGTCAGAGGATGCAGTCAGTGCTCAGGGATGTCAGAGGATGGAGTCAGTGCTCAGGGGTGTCAGAGGATGGAGTCAGTGCTCAGGGATGTCAGAGGATGCAGTCAGTGCTCAGGGATGTCAGAGGATGGAGTCAGTGCTCAGGGGTGTCAGAGGATGCAGTCAGTGCTCAGGGGTGTCAGAGGATGGAGTCAGTGCTCAGGGATGTCAGAGGATGCAGTCAGTGCTCAGGGATGTCAGAGGATGGAGTCAGTGCTCAGGGATGTCAGGGGATGGAGTCAGTGCTCAGGGATGTCAGAGGATGGAGTCAGTGCTCAGGGATGTCAGGGGATGGAGTCAGTGCTCAGGGGTGTCAGGGGATGGAGTCAGTGCTCAGGGATGTCAGAGGATGCAGTCAGTGCTCAGGGATGTCAGAGGATGCAGTCAGTGCTCAGGGATGTCAGAGGATGGAGTCAGTGCTCAGGGATGTCAGAGGATGGAGTCAGTGCTCAGGGGTGTCAGGGGATGGAGTCAGTGCTCAGGGGTGTCAGGGGATGGAGTCAGTGCTCAGGGATGTCAGAGGATGGAGTCAGTGCTCAGGGATGTCAGAGGATGGAGTCAGGCTCTGCTCAGGGATGTCAGAGGATGGAGTCAGGCTCTGCTCAGGGATGTCAGGGGATGGAGTCAGGCTCTGCTCAGGGATGTCAGGGGATGCAGTCAGTGCTCAGGGATGTCAGAGGATGGAGTCAATGCTCAGGGATGTCAGGGGATGGAGTCAGGCTCTGCTCAGGGATGTCAGAGGATGGAGTCAGGCTCTGCTCAGGAATGTCAGAGGATGGAGTCAGTGCTCAGGGATGTCAGAGGATGGAGTCAGTGCTCAGGGATGTCAGAGGATGGAGTCAGTGCTCCAGGGATGTCAGAGGATGGAGTCAGTGCTCAGGGATGTCAGAGGATGGAGTCAGTGCTCAGGGATGTCAGAGGATGCAGTCAGTGCTCAGGGATGTCAGAGGATGGAGTCAGTGCTCAGGGATGTCAGAGGATGGAGTCAGTGCTCAGGGATGTCAGGGGATGGAGTCAGTGCTCAGGGATGTCAGAGGATGCAGTCAGTGCTCAGGGATGTCAGGGGATGGAGTCAGTGCTCAGGGATGTCAGAGGATGGAGTCAGTGCTCAGGGGATGTCAGAGGATGGAGTCAGTGCTCAGGGATGTCAGGGGATGGAGTCAGTGCTCAGGGATGTCAGAGGATGGAGTCAGGCTCTGCTCAGGGATGTCAGAGGATGGAGTCAGTGCTCAGGGATGTCAGGGGATGGAGTCAGTGCTCAGGGATGTCAGAGGATGGAGTCAGTGCTCAGGGATGTCAGGGGATGGTCAGCAGTCATGCTCAGGGATGTCAGAGGATGGAGTCAGTGCTCAGGGGTGTCAGAGGATGGAGTCAGTGCTCAGGGATGTCAGGGGATGGAGTCAGGGTGCCAGAGGATGCCAGGGGATGGAGTCAGTGCCCAGGGACGTCAGGAGGATGCAGTCAGTGCTCAGGGATGTCAGGGGATGGAGTCAGTGCTCAGGGGATGTCAGGGATGGATGGAGTCAGGGTGGCTCAGGGATGTCAGGGGATGGGAGTCAGTGCTCAGGGATGTCAGGGGATGCAGTCAGTGCTCAGGGATGTCAGGGGATGTACAGTCAGGGGACATCAGGGGATGGAGCTCAGGGATGGGAAATACAGGGGATGGAGCATGCAGGGATGTCAGGGGATGGAGTCAATGCTCAGGGATGTCAGAGGATGGAGTCAGTGACAGACAGGGATGTCAGGAGGATGGAGTCAGTGCTCAGGGATGTCAGAGGATGCAGTCAGTGCTCAGGGATGTCAGAGGATGCAGTCAGTGCTCAGGGATGTCAGAGGATGGAGTCAGTGCTCAGGGATGTCAGAGGGATGGAGTCAGTGCTCAGGGGATGTCAGGAGGATGGAGTTAAAATGCCAGGGATGTCAGGGGATGGAGTCAGTGCTCAGGGATGTCAGAGGATGGAGTCAGTGCTCAGGGATGTCAGAGGGATGGAGTCAGTGCTCAGGATGGATGTCAGAGGGATGGAGGGATGGAGTGCTCAGGGATGTCAGGGGATGGAGTCAGTGCTCAGGGATGTCAGGGGATGGAGTCAGTGCTCAGGGATGTCAGGGGATGGAGTCGTTCAGGGATGTCAGAGGGATGGAGTCAGTGCTCAGGGATGTCAGGGGATGGAGGTGCTCAGGGATGTCAGGGGATGGAGTCAGTGCTCAGGGGATGCTGCAGGGATGGAGTCAGAGGGATGGAGTCAGAGGCTCAGGGATGTCAGAGGATGCGGGAGTCAGTGCTCAGGGATGTCAGGGGATGGAGTCAGTGCTCAGGGATGTCAGAGGATGCAGTCAGTGCTCAGGGATGTCAGGGGATGGAGTCAGGCTCTGCTCAGGGATGTCAGAGGATGGAGTCAGTGCTCAGGGATGTCAGAGGGATGGAGTCAGTGCTCAGGGGTGTCAGAGGATGCAGTCAGTGCTCAGGGATGTCAGAGGATGGAGTCAGTGCTCAGGGGATGTCAGAGGATGCAGTCAGTGCTCAGGGATGTCAGAGGATGGAGTCAGTGCTCAGGGATGTCAGAGGATGCAGTCAGTGCTCAGGGATGTCAGGGGATGGAGTCAGTGCTCAGGGATGTCACAGGATGGAGTCAGTGCTCAGGGATGTCAGGGGATGGAGTCAGTGCTCAGGGATGTCAGAGGATGGAGTCAGTGCTCAGGGGTGTCAGAGGATGCAGTCAGTGCTCAGGGATGTCAGAGGATGGAGTCAGTGCTCAGGGATGTCAGAGGATGCAGTCAGTGCTCAGGGATGTCAGGGGATGGAGTCAGTGCTCAGGGATGTCAGGGGATGGAGTCAGTGCTCAGGGATGTCAGGGGATGGAGTCAGTGCTCAGGGATGTCAGAGGGATGGAGTCAGTGCTCAGGGATGTCAGGGGATGCAGTCAGTGCTCAGGGATGTCAGGGGATGGAGTCAGTGCTCAGGGATGTCAGAGGATGGAGTCAGTGCTCAGGGATGTCAGGGGATGGAGTCAGTGCTCAGGGATGTCAGAGGATGCAGTCAGTGCTCAGGGATGTCAGGGGATGGAGTCAGGCTCTGCTCAGGGATGTCAGAGGATGGAGTCAGTGCTCAGGGATGTCAGAGGATGGAGTCAGTGCTCAGGGATGTCAGGGGATGGGAGTCAGTGCTCAGGGATGTCAGAGGATGGAGTCAGTGCTCAGGGATGTCAGAGGATGGAGTCAGTGCTCAGGGGATGTCAGAGGATGGGAGTCAGTGCTCAGGGATGTCAGAGGATGGAGTCAGTGCTCAGGGATGTCAGAGGATGCAGTCAGTGCTCAGGGATGTCAGAGGATGGAGTCAGTGCTCAGGGATGTCAGAGGATGGAGTCAGTGCTCAGGGATGTCAGAGGATGGAGTCAGTGCTCAGGGATGTCAGGGGATGGAGTCAGTGCTCAGGGATGTCAGAGGATGGAGTCAGTGCTCAGGGATGTCAGGGGATGGAGTCAGTGCTCAGGGATGTCAGGGGATGCAGTCAGTGCTCAGGGATGTCAGAGGATGCAGTCAGTGCTCAGGGATGTCAGAGGATGGAGTCAGTGCTCAGGGATGTCAGGGGATGCAGTCAGTGCTCAGGGATGTCAGAGGATGGAGTCAGGCTCTGCTCAGGGATGTCAGGGGATGGAGTCAGTGCTCAGGGATGTCAGGGGATGGATTCAGGCTCTACTCAGGGATGTCCAGCCAGAGGCCACAAAGCCACGGGCACAAACTGATGCACAGCCAGTTCCACCAGAACAGAGCAGGAACTCTCCTGTGCAGGTGTGCACTGGGACAGACTGTCCAGAGAGGGTGTGGAGTCTCCCCACTGAAGGTATTTCAGAACCTCCTGGGCACAATCCTGTGCCATGTGCTCTGCAATGACCCTGTTTGAGCAGGGAGGTTGGCAGATGACCACTGTGAAATTTTCTACCACAAGAATGACCTGAGAGGTCTCATCTCCTTTTGTTCTATACAGCAAATATTACAAACAGCTCAAAGTCTGGTTTTATGACCAATCATGTATCTTCTCATTATTACCAGCCATTTTAGCTAATATTATTGACAATCTATTTGAATTTTTATAATGGGTTGTCTTTAAGACAAAAAAATAAAAGTATTTTAATTACGCGTTTTATTTTCGGAAATTCAATGTTTTTCAAGTGCACAGTATGCTTTCCATAAAGGCAGGAAAAAGATCATTTGAACTACAGAAGTCATATACCACCACACAAAAATCCTATCTTAAGCCTACTGTGAAAATAACCCTATTTGTGGGGGTCCCCTCATTACCATGATAAAGAATAGCACCAGCATAAATCTTTGTATTCAGCCTTTCCAAAGTTGCTGGTATTTATGCATTTAACAGATTAATCTTAAGGACATCAATTTCTGCATAAGAAAATTTCACCTTACATACCTAAATTTTGTTAGCTGGAAAAAAGCTGCCCTTTATACTCTTGAAGCAATATCCAAAGTGAAATGAGCTTTGTTGCAGCATAAAGTTTAACAGTGACAGTAGTGATGATTCAAAACGTGCACACATTTTTGGTCCTGCTAGTTGGAAAAGTAACAAACTACACATTCAATTCTGTCGTTAGACAATTTTTACTTATCTATAGAAAAATAAATTTTAATTATTTATTTTTAGAACATGATTTCATGCATTATCAGTTTTTGGCTTAAACACTACTAAATGCCAGAAGGTCCTATCTTAATATTGCACTCACTAGGTGCTAACATTAAAGGCAGACTGTAGGATGGGTTGAATCCACTCACATGCTGGATGTCACACATCACTCCAACCTTAGTCTAAGACTGAATTGCAAGGAACCAAAACTCATTCTAATAATCAAGTGAGATTTTTTTGCCTTGTCTTTTGCTGGTAATCACTCTGGTAGACATGAAGGAGGTAATGATCAACTACTACCTTAAACTGATAGAAGATAAGATAATGCAGCATCTGTCATCTGAAAGGGTGAGCAGTGACAATGAAGCAGTGGATTAAACCTGCCCTGACACAGAAAACTTGGGGGTTATAGCAGCTGGTCTCCAAGCTTTGCAAAAGATTTTTCGAGGGGCAAAGACACTGGTTTTCAGGAAAAGAAAAAACAAAAAAAGGTGTTTTCCCAGAGAAGGTTTGGGGGAAAGGAGTGCTCCTCATCTTCCTCTTTCCTTTCCACAGCCAGGCACAGATCTTCTTGAAGATGGATGGCCAATCTGGATATCATTATCAGAAAGGATTTGGTTCTGGTTTTCTACTTTATATTTAAATATTTAAGTTGCATCAGCCTCTAATGACCATGGCCACGTCATGACCACAGTAAGACTGACAGTATGAACAGTATCAATAACACAGATTGTTTGTGCTGTTGAGACATGGCACTTATATTATTTCTCATAAATCTGTGTGTGTCAAGACCCCTTATTAGTCAATACTGGTCTCAAACATTTGCACCATTCAGTGGTGACAAGGCCACAGGTAACTTCCATCAAAGTAACATATTTTCTCCACTGAGGTTTTTACACAGAAATCCTCTGAAATCTCTCTATCCAAATCTTTGCTTCTTGATCAATCTAAGTTGATGTATTTTTCAGGCATCCAAATACAAAGCAGCAATTAACTGCCTGATTTTACTTTCAGTCCTTTCAATATTCTGTACAATACTTGGTACAGCTGAGTCACAAAGACTAAAATCAAATTAAAATGCAAATTATGTTTATTATCATGACAAGAAAAAACCAGAATCATGTAGTCACAGTAATTCATTTTTATGGTTTATGTCACCTATATGCATAATCCTAATGCATCTAAGAATAATAGTATCTGAAGCCAAATGACTCAATCAGAAAAATAATCTGAATTTCTCTGTATGTTTTTTATATTTCATAGTTAAGTATGAAGCTCAATTCTGATACAAAAATGTGTTTACAAATATTTTCATTTAGTTATTTATTAAAGTAGAAGAAATAAGATTATGAATCAGAGACTATCAGCTTTTTTTTTGTTTAATTTAGCCCCTTAGTAAATTATATGTTTATCTTAAATACCAACAAGTCTTGACCTTCTCTTAGTGAGTGACAAGCATCTTTTTGTTTATGCATTTATATCATTTCCATCTTCACAGGAAACCACTGGTGTCTTCTATCCTGAACAATTATCATCTATTTACTGATGAAATTAACTTTTGTCTGTATTGTTTGATACACGAAGGAGTATTTTAATACAGTTTATATCCTCTTGATTTCTGCAGAGTGCTTTAATGCCTCCTATTGTAAATGTAAACAAGTATATGAAATGTACACTCAACTAATAGAGGAAATGGTCTGTAGTCATCCCAACACAAAGTGGTAGAAACACCTTCTCTACTTGAATTTACTAGACAACAGTCTGCAGGTAAATATTTTGCAGCCCACACAACGAATCAAAATCTATTACATCTGCAATGAAATGAAAATTCAGAAGTGCACATACAAACTATTTAATTACAGTTTCAAACTCTGTAATGTTATAGTGAAATTTCTGTAATTATAAGAGAAGCCTGATACTCAAATCACAGAATGATTTGGGTTGGAAAAAACCAAAAAGATGGAGTCCCACCATTAGCTCAGCACTGTCAACTCCACCACTAAACAACATCTACACAGCCCTTAAATCCCTCCAGGCACCATGAGCTCACCACCTCCTTGGGCAGCCCATTCCACTGCTTGACAGCCCTCTCCATGACAGAGTTTTTCCTAATATCCAATCTACACTTCTCCCAGTGCAACGTGAGGCTGTTTCCACTTGTTCTGTTTATCACCTGGGAAAACACACTGGCACTCACCTGGCTGCCACCTCCTTTCAGAGAGTGGTAGAAAGCAAGAAGGTCCTCTCTGAGTCTCCTTTTCTCCAGGCTGAACACTCTCAACTCCTCATACGACTTTCTCTCTAGATCCTTCCCCAGCTCCATTCCCTTCTCTGGACATGATCCATCACCTCAATATCATTCTTGAAGTGAGGGGCCCAAAACTGACCTGAGGTGCAGCCCTCAACCCCCTTGTCCAGATCATCAAAGCCCAAACACTGAGCCCTGGGGAACACCACTCATGACCAGGCACCTGCTCATCTGACTTCAGTCACCACCACTCTCTTGTTCTGGCCATCCAGCCAGTTTTTACCCATCTTTTCTTAGTTTTTAAAAATACACCTGTGCAAGCCATGAGCAGCAAATTTCTGCAGGAGAATTCTGTGGGAACCGTGTCAAAGGTTTTACTAAAGTCCAGGTAAATGGCATGCACAGCCTTTCCCTTGACAAGATTTTAAGAAAGCACTAAAGGGACAAGATACCCAACAATGTAAAAAGTGAACAGAACTAGTTGTCTTGTATGTGTTTTCTGTGTCAGGGCAATTTTGAATTTTATGTTTTGATACAGAAATATGTTTGGCTTTCCTAGTCAAATCTTCTGGGAGACAAAATAAACGTCAGTAAAGTAATATTTTAATATTAATGGCATTTGAGGGTCTTTTTAGTACTCTCAATTGAATTTTTCCTCTTCATACTTCAGGTAATTCACTTATCTTTGCTGCCTGCATTTAAGAGACAGACAGACTGATGACATACATGGAGAATTCTTTAGAAAGAAATAAGCCCATAGGTAACTAATTAAGCATATTTATATGTAGTCAAGGCACCATTATAATGAATATGCTTTGACTGCACGCTAATTGTATTTCTTATGCACTACAGTTAAAAGTTTTAAAAAAAATATAGCAAGAAAAGCACCAATATATAACACTCAGCTACAACTCATAAGCACATAAAAAGTCTTATGAACATTGAACAAAAAAAAAAAAAACTCTGTTTTTTCTAGAACTGGGAAAAAAATCTATTTTCCCCAGAGTATACAATGCACAGCTGATCTAGTACATTTTTTTGTAAACATTGTGTAACTGAAAGCAAAATCACCTCAAAATCACTTTAAAACTATATTAAAATAGTATTTAAATTGTATGAGGAATTCTATACTATTTATCCATAGTTCTGGGGCACAATTTCTTACTCTGCTCAGACAACTACAAAGCACGTATTTTTTCCTCTACATTGGCTTTGCATGAGTTTCTCACACTTAAAAATTTTCCATTGTATTGGTTAATTGCCAGATTCCAGGCACCTCTCTAGCCTCTTCCCCTCAGTGGGCGTGAAAGGGTTTACTTGCAATATATATTGCTGCTGACTGAATTTCATCTTGTTCTCCTGGATTCTCAGCAGCAATTCCCAAGTTAGTGGCTTCCCCAGAAAGCACGTCAAAGGATTCCCACCCACACACTGAATATCTAACAGACCCTGACCCATTTTCTCCTTATTAAAGCAGCACTGCATATTTTAAAAAATAAAAATAATAAACAGAGACACTAAATGAATGCGAGAGCTGCAGCTGGAACTCTACCCTCTTCAGATTTAAGTTCTGACAAAATTGCTACCAAAAAATAGACACACATTTAAAATACAAACTCAAATGTATTTTCCTCTGTTTTCTCTTCCAATGACTTATTACTCCAGATATCTTTCAGTTAAATACATGGAGGATTTCATTTATAAGTTCTGAATATAGAAAAATCCCTTAATTTAGCCATATTTATCTCCTCTTGCCACAATATCCTTGGGCATATTTCACAGAATTGCGTAATTGTTAGGGTTGGATGGACCTCTGGAGATTTAATTTGTAAGTTCTGAATATAGCAAAATCCCTTAATTTAGCCATATTTATCTCCTCTTGCCACAGTAACTTTGGGCACATTTCACAGAATCACAGAATTGTTGGGGTTGGAGGGACCTCTGGAGATCATCCAGCCCAACTGCCCTGCCAAGGCAGGGTCACCTGAAGTAGGTGTCACACATATTTTGGATGTCTCCAAAGGGAGGCTCCATAACTGCCCTGTTGCAGTGCTCTGCCACCCTTAACATAAAGTTCTTCCTCATGTTGAAGTGGGGAGGTTTGGGACTCCTGAGGGACATTCTCAGCAGTAAAAACTAAGAAATGAAAGACATTCAGCACTTCTGCCTTTTCTCTGTCTTGTTACACCCATCTGATTCAGCAGTGGCCTCCCATTTTCCCTAATTTTCATTTTCCTGCTGGTGTACTTGTAAAAGAACTTCTTGTTGTCCTTGATATCCCTTGCCAGACTCAGTCCCAACTGGGCTTTGGCCTTCCTTGTCTCATTTATGCATCCCCTAATAATGTTCCTACAGTCCTCCTGTGTGGCCCTTTCCCACATCCCACACAGTTCTCTTTCATTTGAGATTTACTACTCCCTGCTCATCCAGGCAGCTCTCCTGCCCCCTTTGCTTGATTTCCTGATCATGGGGGTACACAGGTTTGAGCTTGCCATCTTCAGCAAGTTTTCAACTTGCCATCGAGCAGGGTCCCTAGGTCCCTTCCTGCAGTGCTGCTCTCCAGCCTCGGGTTCCCCTCTCTGTACATAATCCCGAGGTTGCCCTGTCTCAGGTGCAGAATCCACCTATAAAATGCTACAACCCAACCCTGGGGGTGAGGGTAATTCAGGTTCTTCTTAACAGACACTCACAAATCTATGGGACCAGAGGGGTGATGAGGGAGCTGGAACATGAGCTTGTGAAGCTGCTCCCATCACTTATCATCAGTCCTGGCTCATGGGGAGGTCCCAGATAACTGGGAGCTGGACAGTGTGATGCCTCTCCACAAGGGCTGGAAGGAGGATGTGGGAAATGAGAGACCTGTCAGCCTGACCTTGGTGCCCGGCAGATAATGGAAGGGATCACCCTGAGTGCCATCACACAGCACCTACAGGACAGCCAAGGGATCAGAGCCAGGCAGCATGGCTTTGGGAGGAGCCAGACCAGCCTGACCTCCTCTGATGGCCAGGAGACCTCCTGGTGGATGTGGGAAAGGCTGTGGGTGGTGTGTATCTGGACTTCAGCAAGGCCTTTGACTCTGTCACCCACAGCATTCCCTGGAAAAGCTGCAGCCCATGGCTTGGACAGGAGCACTTTTGGCTGGGCTCAGAACTGGCTGGATGGCCCAGAGAGTGGTGGTCAGTGGTGCCACATCCAGCTGGGATCCTCACCAGTGGTGTCCCCCAGGGGTCTGTGCTGGGGCCACTCCTGTTTAATATCTTTATTGATGATCTGGATGAGGGGATTGAGTTCTCCATCAGCAGATGACACCAAGCTGGGAATGAGTGCCAATCTGTTGGAAGGCAGGAGGGCTCTGCAAAGGGATCTGGACAGGCTGGATAGATTGGCCAAACCCAACAACTTGAGGTTTAACAAGTCCAAGTTCCAAGTCCTGCACGTTGGCCACAATAACCCCTGCAGTGCTATAGCTGGGGACGGTGTGGCTGGACAGGGGCCAGGCAGAAAGGGACCTGGGGGCACTGAAGGACAGCAGCTGGACACGAGCCAGCAGAGTGCCCTGGTGGCCAAGAAGGCCAATGCCCCTGGCCTGGATCAGGAATGGTGTGGCCAGCAGGAGCAGAGAAGTGATTCTTCCCCTGTGCTCAGCACTGGCCACCACACCTTGAGTGCTGTGTCCAGTTCTGTCCCCTCAGTTTAGGGAGGATGTTGAGACACTCAAATACAGCTAGAGAAGGGCAACAAGGCTGGAGAGGGGTTTCAAACACAAGCCCTGTGAAAAGCCACTGAGGGAGCTGGGGCTGTTTAATCTGGAGAAAAGGAGGCTCAGTGGTGACCTGATCACTCTGTACAGCTCCCTGAAAGAAGGTTGTAGCCAGGTGAGGGTCAGTCTCTTCCCTGAGGCAATCACCGACAGAATGAGAGGACAAAGTCTTAAGATGTGCCAAACAAAGTTTAGGCTGAACACTAAGAAGATTCTTCACTGAAAGAGTGATTGGGCACTGGAATGGGCTGCCCATGGAGGTGGTGGAGTCACTATCCCTAGAGGTATTTAAAAAAAGACTGGATGTGGCACTCAGTGTCGTGGTTTAGTTAATGTGATGTTGGTCATAATTAATGATCTCAAAGGTCTTTTCCAACCTAGTTAATTCTAGATTGGAAAAGACATTTTCCAAGACTAATTTCCTAGTTAATTCTGTGATTCTGTGAGCCTTTGGGGTGGATTAGAGTGAAATGGCATTGCATGACCAGTGTTTATACACACACACACACACATATATATATGTAAAGTATTTCTTAAGAATTTGGCTGCAGTCAAAAGGAGGTATGTAGCCCTTTTGGTTCTTATTATCTACAATAATATAAAAGCATAAAAATAAGACTTAGAAATGTATAAGGGAAAATTTACTGAAATCCAAAAAGATTACATCAACAAACAAAGGTACATAGTGAATAACAATCAGAACTATATGACTTTACTAAGATTATTGTCATCTAGCCAAGATAAGAAATAATAATTAACATATGCATTATTCTGGTTTAAGTAGGAAAAAAATGGCAACAGAAAATTCAGTTGAAGTGTGACTTTCAGTCTGCCCATTGCATTCTCAGTTTCAGACAGTGGGAATCAGATTTTACTGGTTATAGTTACACAACAGCCTCTTCCCCAACTTTGTGCTGTCACCCCCAAAGCAAATGAACCACTTCAGCAAGTCAAATAACCTCTCCCTAAGCAGCAATGCTAAACAGAAGAAAAGGGGGAAGCCCAGAACAGAGAAAAGTGGAGGATGTTTGTACTTCTGTGTTGCAGTTACTCAGTGAGGTGCATCTAAGGCTGTGCTTCTTACAGAAGGCATAGCCCTACATTTCTCCTAGATGCAGCTGCGTGTTGCCATTGCCATTTTTAAGATAGCACAACTGTTTCTGTGGCTCCCTGCTGAGCCAGGCAACTATTTAATCTGAGAATAGACCTGACCAGATATAGATGTCAACTGGATTAATTCCCTGAGATTTTGATGCCCACACAGATTTGAAGTTAATTGATACAGGGTTTATTTCTAACACAGTGCAGAAAATAGATAATAAAATCCCATAATGTTAGGCCAACTATCTTTTAATGAACACTGAAAAAAATCCATTTATAAAAGTTCCATATCTCAGAATCCCTTACACTCAACTAATTTGTAAGCAAACACTAGTTTTACCTGTTTATAAATTACATCCTTATACCTCCTTTCTCCTTTTAATTTGACAATGGTTTATGCAACTGAATTTCCACAGAAAGCAGATTAATTATTAGCACATACAGAATATTCTTTTGCCATAAATTTTAACACAAAATATTATAAGAAAATATAATACTTACCTTATGAAAAAGGACTCACCTGTTCTTTCTAATAGGAAAGACAGAAAATGAGGGAAAACACCAGAGCAAATAAGAATATGGCTCTGTATCCTAGAATACATATCCAGGTGACATGCAGTCATCCTTCCATGATTAGGACTTTTCACCAATGCTATATTATTTAAGAATCCACTTCATTTCAAGGACAACTTGCATCCATAAAAGTAGACACCACCATCAAAAATAATAGCTAGGAGACCTCTTTTGTCTATTAAACCATAATAAGTTACATCAATTGCTATACAAATTAATCTTTTCTAAGCAAGCAGAAAATTATCCATGTCAATTATTGGCAGAAGAGCACCCAACACTTGTAAAGTCTCTTTATCTATCTGGAAAATAAACTTCTCACATCCAGGTTTGCATAGGATACTTTCAGATAAACTTACATTGAGCCAGAGGACTGTTCATTATTGTTTTACCTTGTGTGAATGTTTTTAAAAGACTGGTTTCTTTCTATGACACAAAGAACAGAAGACCTTACACCTCCCATGACATTTGGCAGAACATGTTTGCAGGCTTAGTTTAAAAGAAAATGGACTTTCCTTGACAACATTCTCCACAGGATTCTGACCAAAAAAAAAAACTCTGGAGAAATAACAGTGGATAGATTGCAGAAATTTGTATGTACACATTGCATGGCACTTCTGCCCAAAAAGAACTGAAAATTTAGAGAAATATGTGTAAGTGGTCTTACAGAGTAGGACAGAAACTTAGCTATGCTGTCCTGACTCATGCCTGCCTTTCTCCCACTGGCTCTCTGTCAAACACACTTGAAGAAAGGAATGCACAGGTCAGCTTTTTATCTTCGAAGACTTGAGGAACACTTTCTGCATTGATTAAATATTGCTGCTGCCTCAGAACTTCTTTTCATGTGGGAAAACATGACTGGACAACCAGGTGTCTTTTTATCAGCATCTTCCAGATTTCTTCTTGGAAATACTTACTTTTCTTCATGTTAAAGATGTTTTGAGATAATGTTTTCAATGTGACAGTGAGTATTCTCTTCTTACCTAAATTTCTTAAGTCTTGATTAGTACACATTAATTAATTTTGTGTCTACATATTTTTCTTCTTGGTCAGACCTGAAAATTTGACTTTCTGAAAAGGTCATATTCAGCTCTATATATTGCACACTTTTGTATGAATGCACTGATGTTCTGACTGGGTTCTTTCTTGAATTAAATAAAGGAACAAGAATTTTGCATAATAAAAAGAGATGTAAAAGTTTTCATTTAGCAAGTTTTCATCTAGCAAATCCAGCACTCTTATTTAAAAAGAAAATTAAAGCACGAGCTACACACAGAAATCATAGCTTATTAAATTGCTCAGTAGTTTCTTAAGCTACTGGCAAAATACTTAGCAAACCTAATACTGAATTACAATTATTTTGAGGTTTTTTAAATTAAAATATTCACAATCCATATTTAAATTATCTCATTTTTTAAAAACATATTATTCCATAATTTTTGTGAAATACATTCCATGAAGATATGTTTTTGTACTACTTTGCAATCAGAATCATCTCAAGGCAAGCAGAACACGTCGATCTTCTTAAAACCCATTTTTAAATGTAAAATTAGCTACTTGCTTAAAATTAAAACTACAAAACACACATTTAACTCCAAAAACCTAAGAAGAAGCTGCATGCTTCATAAACAAACTGAATTGGATCTCCTATTTAACAGGGTACATACAGCACAGAATGCTACTCTATAATAAAAACTATAAAAATATATTAAATTGCACATAAAACACCAAAGCACCAACCTTATCTCAGCCCTAGGTAAGACAGGAGGAGACAACTTACGGGTAGGTTTCTGCAAGCTGCTGGGCTATTTTATAAGCTGTGGGATCCCTGTCCAGTGCATACACAGTGATGTCACTGGCTTTCTCCAGGAGAGCAGTTGTGTGACCTCCAGCTCCAAATGTCATATCCAGGAAGAGCTTTGAGTGAAAACACAAACACCTGTTACCTTACAGCAGTGAAAAACTGATTTAAAACTTATTTTGATAATCTCCCTCAGGTACTAGAGGAAAATATACCATTGCCTTTTTGGAAATATTTTTGTATTTTGCAATCAGGTCAGAATAATCTTTTACTTAAAACCTCAACAAACAAATAAACACAGCCAGCCACCTTGGACCAGGAGAAGTTGGGCTATATAAGCCCACTAAGGGGAAAAATTAGTAGAACTTAATGCTTAATAAAAGTCAGGAACTATTTTTGTTGACAGAAATACCTGGCTCTCCACTTAGCAATGCAATTCCACTTAGGAAATATTTTCTTTTCAAATTACTAAGTAAGAATCTATAATTCTATAGTCTAGGGAAAGCATAGTGGAGCAGAGAAAAAAAGGAATTTTATTGCTTTTATGACAATGTATCTAAACCAAAGTACAAATGTGACTTACTCTCTGCACCTTGGTATTCCCATAAGTCTTTTTTCTCAGTTGATTGAACTGACCTCTGTTGACTGGGGGAAACTCAAGCTAAACTTGAAGAACAAATTCTCCATATACTTCAATATTAATATCTGCATGGGTTGGTTTTTTTCCCACTTCTAAGATTATTTTTTATGTGAAACAGGTTTTGAAGGCTACTTATCAGCTACAATCATACTAAATAGAAATTAATATGAACTGAACTTATTCTCACAAATTATACACCCAAAGGCTAAGCACCTTATAAGTGAAATTTTCCAATTTAACTCTTGAAAGAACTAAAATTCAACTACAAATTTCATTGGATAAGAACAGAATTTCAAAGGCAATGAACACCCAAACATTTTTCCAGAAACATTTTTTAAAAAACATAAAGACTTATATATGAAAATAAAAAAAATAAATTAAAAAATAAAATAAAATTAGAAAATACTTATGAGACTAATAATATAACTCTCCTATGGCTAAATTATTTACTGTGGCTGCATTATTTAACACAGTTTCTTTGTGCAATACTATCATGTTTCCTGAGCATATGCTCTAGAAGCAAAAGTTTATGCTCTAGAAGCAAAAGTTTCCTACAATATTTTATAAAGTTAATGAAGGAAACAAAATTTAATTGGGTGATCACCCAATATTAAATTGCAACACGCATATAAAAAATACAGCACTTATTCAGATTTTTTTTGCAAGCAGTATCTAATATCCCACTCAACAGCCAGTATTGGAGTTTTTCCAGTGTAGTAGAAGTAAAAGTACAATGCAAAGAAAACCCAAACTGACTGGAATCTTTGTCATAATCTTAGTGGTATGTGAGAACTTACAGAGAACATATAGAGTGGTATGTCCTCTGTAACATAGTTTTGTATTAAACTAATTAGATACTTTTTTATTATCTCTTTTCAATGAAAATTATTAATATAAAAATGTAATTTTCAACTCTGCATTTTGCTTAGAAAATTGCAAAGATGAACATGCATTCTAGAAAACATACAAATCCTCCTAAATTACTTTTCAAATTTCCAGGGTATATCTGTTATGCTTTGATTTCCACTCAAGCTATTTCCACTTAATCCTTACCAGAAGTAATGTACATAAGCAATAAACAAACCTCTAACTTTTATATTCTAGTTTTGTAGGGAAATCCATTTTTAAAAATCCCTTTAGAAATATGTGGAGGAGCAACAGAAAATTAAAACCACTTTTTTTTTTTTTTTTTTTTGCATAAGATTAACCCACTCAGAAATGCACTCAAAAAACTTAATCACAGGAGTCCCAAGTGTCATTTAGGATTGCACTTATTCTGCAGCAACACATTACAATCAAAACCAATCTAAATTACATCATAATTCCTCTTGGGAAAAAAAAAAAGTTTAATCACCATGAGTCATGTCTTCATGGCTGGATTTGGTTGTTTTGTTTCATTTAAAAAAACAAATGCTCTTATTCTTTACCACAGTTAGAAAACAAAGATGAACATTTTCAAAAACATCACTACTTTATTTCCTAAAACACACCTATGGTGTTGGCAGGAAGAGCCATGGAAGGTAGAGGAAGTGTCAGAAGAGCTACTTCTATCTTTGAAATAAAATACTCTGGAATAGTAAATTTATTGCACTTAAATTCACTAGTAAGATGAGTTCCAGAAAACAGTCTTTTCCCACTGCTAGGCTTAACAACTTGCTTATTTCTTGCATGTCTGTTTGTCTTCTAAACATCTGACTCTTACTTAGTCATGTCTAAAAAGAATGGAACAGATTCGATCCTTCTTTCACCAACACTTCCATACTACAGAGAAAGTCTTTGTTTCATCACGTTTGAACAGCAAAATATGAAAACATAAGTACTTTTTTGGCCAAATCTCCAGACAGTTTTCCTTTTTTAAGCAATATGCAACACTGAGGTTTTTATTTCCAGATGAATTTTTGAAGATCTTATAGCTCATTCAAGAATAGTTATATTTTGTTTAACAGTCTTACCTTTCCTCACAGGTATCTGCTTCTGCTTTCATTCATTTTAAATCTGATAAACTTTAAGCTTGGCAAGCCCTTTATACATGCTGCTTATTAATGAACCATACACAAGGTCTTGAAAATAAACCCAAAATTAATTCTAGCAATGCAGAGAAGAGAAAGGATGACATACCACGACACAGTGACAAACTCTCAATACTGTGACAGCATTGAATAGCTTTAGTTAAGAATCCCTGCAAGCACCTGCTGTGAATGAACACCTGCTAACTGAATTACTGAATCCCACTGCCCTTTCTAAAAGAGCCAACACAAACCAACCAAACTTTTGAGACATGATCTTTAACCTGAGAGTACTGGATACAGGACACAACTCTGATTCAATCCCCATTCAATTCCTCATAATCTGGCTGTTCCACTCAAAAACTACAATTTGCACCTAGAACCTAAAAAAAAAAATAACTATCACCTTAAGTTATCAAATAGAATGACTATGATATTACCATGAACATTTTGGAGCATTTATCAGATTTGAAATTAATCACTGTAATAATATGTTTCTTATATACACCCTCCATCTTTCATGCCTGAAATAAAAGATGCATCATTTTTTTCTTCCTCTTTCTCTCTTGCCTACTAGTTTTTAATCAAATAGAATTAAATGACATTTTATCCTCCTAGTCCTATAAATACTAGAAAATATTATTACATTAATTTCTCCTGCAGTGACTTACAATTCCATTGTTAAGTTATGATAGTCCCATCAGAGTCCCCTTGTGAATTTTATAATCAGTTTGTGACTGTACATTTTAGAAATCATTTGCCTCTTTCATGACATACAGATAGCAACAAACAAAAATTTCACAGCTTTGATTTTACAACTAGCTCTAGTATAGTTAGAGACATACAAAGAGATTGAGTTCACCATTTTTGTATACAAGACTTTTTACTGAAAAGCTCTCAGAGTAAATACCTTTTAAGCATTTCATTTTACTATGACTGATATGTAATTCCTCTAATGGTTATGTTCCACGTGGAATAAAGTTTAGTCCACGACAATTAATAGCCTCTGTGAATATTTTTTCCTTTGCTGTGTAACAAAATGAGATTGCAGAACTTACACAAAATTGAAACTCAAACATGACACATAAATTTAAATACATTAATACTTATATTTAAAAACTCACTATTCCAGTATTTTCCACTCTCCTCTTTCTTTCTTTTTTAAAGGCAAGAACTTTATACCCTTTTAAAAGTAATTTGATCCTTTATATGTACAACTTTATTTTCCCCTACTAACCTTAATTATTTCAAGCACTCCATCAGATGTTCTTTCAAAAAATATTTTTTCTCCCTCTCACAACCCTGACATTGTGTGAAAGAGGACTTCAATATACTGGACAACATCTCCAAAAGACCTTGGCAAATTGTACAAAATATCTAAGACATACTGAGTTGGAATACAGGACATGAAGTCTCATGCCAAACAATCTTCTCTCCTGGGCATCAATACTTCATGAGCAGTCCCTCTGTTTTCCATTGCTGGCCATGTGACAAACTCCTGCCATTTACCTTTTGTGCAGACAAACTGTCTCACCTTGTTCACACTTACACAATACCAAAATGTCATTAATACATTATGATAAACTAGCACACATAAGGCATTTGCCATGGCTCTTTCCAACACATAAAATGAATTTGTTCTAAAAACAGAAAGACAGTTATTTCCCAAAAAAGTGACTTTGCACTGCATACTTATTTATTCAATCCCCAATCCTGTTTTTCCATTTTTTTTTCTATTAAAAAAGGAATTTGAAATCTATATTGACAACAACCACCTCACATGCCTTCAGCGAGTGTGATCACCTAAACCATCTTACCTCCAAGTTCTCTGATTAATAAAATAAATAAAAATCAGCCTCAAAACAGCCTTCCAGGGAAAATGCCTTTCCTTCCTCCTTTGCACTTCCTTCAATGATTTCAGACACAACCACAGAAGAGACAACTGCACAATTATTCCCCTCTGACACTCTTGCTATCCTGTTGTTGGCATTTGTCCCCTTCTTGCCTGAAGGAGCATTTCACTGAATGGCAGCCATTCAAATAGAGTTAGCAGAAGTAGTTTTGCAGTGCTCCTCCCAAATTAAATGCTCCTAAGAATCATCAAACTTAGAAGGTAATGAAGACAGGGATCATGTCATGGAAAGAAACTAACACTACATAAATTATAGTGCATGGTCTCTATATCATGTAAAACTCATTAAATTTTGCCATTTGCAGTATTATGTATCAAAATCAGTCCAGATGTAATTTTCAGAGGAAAACGTTACTCAAAGCTACTTAATAGCCAAAAAAAAGGAAAAAGAATCCTACCTAACCAGCTACCTCTTTTACCTAATGGGAAAGACATATTTCTTGGTGCAAAAAACCAAGAAATGCTGTTTTCAGAACAGAAAAAAATATAAATGAAAACTTTAAAACACAAGCAGAAAGACAGAAAACAATATGAATGCCAAGTTTAAAATACGAGCAGAATAAAAAATAACTTGCAAAAATCACACACTTTGCCATATCAATATAATATATAACATTTTAACAGTGATATACACCTAATGGTGGATATTCCATCCAAAATTGGGCTTCACAAGCTATAAACTAGAATCACAGAACTTTCCTGTGGGAGAAAGGAAATATATCCACAAACCCTGCTGTAACAGCCAAGAACACAGCCCCAGTACCTCACTATTCATGTTTCATCTTCCAGAAAGAAAAAAAAGACTTACAAAGAATGACAATTATGAAATAAATATATTTTCAGTTTTATCAATTAGGAAATTAGAATCTTTTCAGGAAACTTGCATAATGTATTTGTTCTGAAAATGGAACTCTTTCCACTTTTTTACAGGCTTGGGGTGGGGGGGAACAGAATACTGATTTATTTAAAACATACTACAAAGAAAAAGTGAGGAACAGCTACCCAGTATCCAAGCTATGCTGCCTAGAAGAAAAGGAAACACCTGGAAACTGCTGCCTGAGAAAATAAAAATAAAATGAAGATTATTTTTTTTTTCCGTTCAATTGATATCCATGCAAATGTCAAAGTAGCAATATTTCTCCTTGGAGTATTATTATACTGAGTAGTCTAACAAAAGCAAGTTCACAAAAATGATTGGTGACGTGATGAGAGCAAAGGTTACATGATGAGAGAAATGGGCTCTGTAATATTTCTGTAATATTAAAGCCACCACCAACAAGCCAATCAAAGCTAGATCACAGTGCTTCTCTCTGGTTTTACTGATCTTTGTCAGTGGGATGACAAGCCAACATTTTTCACAATAATAGATTTTTCATACTTGAAATGAGAGCTAGCATTTGCTTGAAAATGCAGAGAAGGTCAAAATACTAGGATGTTTGTTAAGGCTAACAATAAATATTTATTACTGCATTGCCAGGCACTGTTGGTCTGGATCAAAGTGTTTATTCTTATTTTATTTGTATCTATTCCACCTCCTTGTGGAAAAAAAATCCTGAGAACAGAAAAGTAATATAAACAAAATAATCAACACATTGCAAGATGCTTTTTGCTTCTTCATTCTTCTGGTGTTTCTATGATGAGTCATGTTCCCTAAACTTGCTGCCTGAATTTCCTTGTTATTCACAACAGAAATTGTTCACTGTCACAACACAACTTGTTTTCCACTCTGCTTTATTCTTCAAATATCAACTCTGAGTGCAATAAAATGTATCTGACCTGTTGTTCAAATACCTTGAATTTTCTACAGCTTACTATTTTAAGACACTCAACTATTTAATATACACTAACTAGAACAAGCTGAATTGAAGTGGGGACCAGTGACAACAAATTCTATAGGAATCTTTTTCTAGCAGTGATTTTTTTTTTTCCCCAAGAAATAGTCAATCTGCTTTATCCTTTTATTTCCATATCTTTCACAACTAGTCACTGCAAAGGTATGAATAGAGACATTTTAAAAATAGTTACTGTTGTCAGTGTTTCTTGAACAAAGTACACAGACTATGGCTTGGGCACATATTTTAAAGTCCACTGTGAGAAAAGGCAATCTCAGTTCCTCAGTATTTTATTTTCCTTGTATAGAGCTCAAAATTGAGAATTAATGTTCAGTGCTGGCCTTTGTTAAAACCAACCTCACTGAACTGTAGTTTCAATAAACACAGAGAGAAAATTAATCAGAAGGACAAACAAAATCTATAAACTTTTCCTTTTAAGAGGAAGGAAAAATACATCCAGACTTCAACTTATTTTCCTCCTATCATCTAGGGATTCTGCTAAACAACAGCATTAAACAGAACTCATACTAGCACCAAACAGACTTCCAATCCTATTCCAGCCAACAGGCAGGACTTACAATACCCAAAATCCTAAACAGGCATCTGGTAGGAGATGGTGGCAAACACTGGTTTAAGAAGGCAACCTTCCCAAGATCACAGTTCACTCCATAGCCAGTCTCCAGCAGAATTACAAATGTTCAGACTGGTATGCATGGGGAACAAAGGGAAACCTCAGGGAGCAAATACACCAGCTCTGACTCCACCAGACTATCAATGAGAACACAGCTAGGGAAATGCATAAGTTCACACATATGCACAAAATCTTACTAGCAGGAAAAAGTACCACTTGAAAAAGTTTGTGCTTAAAAAAACAGACTTATCAACCTACAACTGTTCTGATTTGCTGCCTCCTCCTTCCCAGCTAGTAGGAATTAATGACAATAAATGATACGCCTCATGATGTTCCAACCAGTTTTCTGAATACCAATTACAACTTCAGTGGATGAGAATTTTTTTTTATCCTAAAATGCATCTGGTCTATTTGGCAGAAGACAGGAAAAAAAGGTTCTGCTGCTTGAAATCCATAATATTTACCCAAATTAAGTTACTAACATTTCATTCAGGCCTTTCTAACAGCTATTCTGACATTCTTTGGGATATGGCCAAAAGGTACAGGGATTTGTATATTGTTGAGGTTCTTCTTTAATTCCACTTCTTTATTACTTCATCAAAATGCTTTGAATTCACCACGATGTACCTAAAAAAAACAGGTATATATGGAGATATTGAAGCGCTTTAATTTTAAGATAATTGTCCAAGTGGACAGAGCAGCAAAAATGTTTCCAGAAAGAAACTTCCCCTTTTGCATGCAGCAACATACTACATGATTCTAGGAACAGAAAAAATATTATTTTCTTTTTTAAGACTATTTGTAATGCACAAGGAGATTACATATGTATAGTTCCATTCAGTATATGCATACCAAGGAACACTAAAAACATCATGTTCAGTAACTTTAAATACTATGTAATTGTAAAACTAGCTTTCTATATCAACAAAGAAAAAGCAGACAGAATGATTTTGTCCAAATTAATTTACAGTCTCCAAAAACTGAAGTCAATGTTTTCCACTAGCATTAAACTGTACATAATGAAAATTAATTCAGGCTGCAGAACCTGGACAAACAAGTACCACAGAGCTCTAAAACATGTTCTGTAGCAAAAAATTTTAAAACAAAGCAAAAGTGTCAGGTTTATGTATTTTCACCCTAATATCTGATCTAAATCTCATTTGCTACTGAAATTGTTCACCTACAAAATAAACACCACATTTCTCCTACCCTCTTTCTCCAGGTCACCTCCAAGGCATGCACAACTTAAGCCTACAATCAAGACTTCCACAAACTGTTGATTTTGAATCAAATCATTTCAGTGTAGATTATCCCCTGGAGCTCTCTGACATGACAAATATGCTAAAAGTATTGTTTAGATACACTGAAAACAGTAATTGAAAAGGTAGTTTTTTACATTAAAGGAAAGAATTCTCCTACACACACCTACCATGTAATCAACATTTCTTACACCACTATATATGCACTACATATAATTCTGTCAATAATTTCCCACTAAAGCAGACAGTCCCCATTTCATCATTTCATGGACTGTGAGCTATTTTTTGAAGAAATTTTACAATTCAGTTTTTGCAATGTACAGTCAAACACATGAGTCTAAAATTATTATGTGAGATACATGCAGAAAATCTTTGTTTTGCAGCTCATCACTTTTGAAACCACATGTCATGGAGCAATTTGATCATGACCAAATATGCCAGCACAGAAAAAAAAATTAGGACTGTCTTTTCATAACACATGTTCTGAACAACAAGTCCATGAAATTAAAATAACCAACAGGAAGCTAAACTCTAATTGTGGAATAATTTTAAAGGCACTTTTAAGGTATAATTCAGTCAGGGATGGAATAACTCCAAATCTCCTTACATAGAATCTACTTCAGGCATCATTTTAAGTTGCATACAATTATTTCTGAACCAACTATGATGATCATTGTGTGCAGCAAATAAAAGAATGCAGTACCAAAGGAACTCTGAACCATTCCCCTTAGGTCACTGCGAACGTATTTAAGAATAAAAATAAAAAACGCTTCTTTATAAACTGACATAAATGAACATTTGCAAACCAGTAAAACACCCCAAACCTATTAATTGCAGTGCCAGTGCAAAGTCACACACAGGTAAAGTCACTTACACCAGCTCAGTTACACAGAACAATCCCAAAGGTCGGTGTTGACTTTGGAACATCTTATTATGGTAACAAACAATCTATTTAAAAGAGACTAATGGAAGTAGGATCACTTTTCGTCTGAAAGACATATGGAGTCTTTTTTCTGTCAACTGAAGTTCATGGCTGGACTCAGCTTACAACTCTGATCATACTGGCGTGCTTAAAACCCTACAGAGCATAGAAATCTCACAAATATTCTCCAGTCAACAGCTAAAAATTCGTAACATTATAAATCATACTTATTGAGAACAGTCCTTTCTTCTAATTGGACATTTATAGGAAAATAACAATGCAATTCTATGCTCAATTAATTTTGAACATAGCAGAGTAATAAAATAAAACCCTAACCAATTAAAAAATAAAAAATAAAAATCACACAAAAAACTCCAACCAACACCCAAGGCCCTCTCCAGAAAAATAAAATCTCCTTGAAAAATTATGGGTTTTTTTCATTCATCTTTGGCTGAAGTGTCAATCCAAGATCATAAGTTCTAAGAAGTTACCAATTCTATGAATGAAAGTTTCTGTTGTCATTTAACCTCAACATCAAAAAACATACTCATCCAAATATTTTAAACAGTTTTCTCTCAGTAATATTATTTCACTTAACAGTCCCTACTGATTAAGTAATTGCTATTAATAAATAAAAACAAAAACGAAAAAAACACACTCTCAACAGATTCTCAAATAAATTTCAAACACATTATTCTTCTACAAGAGAATATCAAAAGGTTGTCATCTGGGAATAATCTCCAATTAGGTTTTAACATCATTCATGCAGCAAGTTATATTAACTCTTTCTTCAGTAACCAACTCAGCAAATTCTCTTCTCTTCTTCTCTCTCTACTTATTTTGATTCTTTAATAACTCATATATGAACATATTAAAATAGGCTTCTGAATGTCACCATCCAAAGGTGAATGTTTTAATTATACTTGCAGAAACCCAAAGCAACGTGGGACTTGTCATCTTTTTGGAAATGTTAGCCCCCAAACAACATGAAGTACCCTGTTTTCTTTGATGTATGCAACAGAAGTCTCTTTACATAAAAAAGTTATCATGCAATTGAAGTCTTTATCATACTATGAATTCAGAAAAGACAACAATGTTTTTCCTTGGCAAGATCAAGTATAAAATGGTGAGGGAAGAAGAGACACTGCTACCAGAAATGCAGGTTACATTAGTCCTCTTTTCAAGAAATTAATAGAATATTTGTGGACCATGGTAGAATTCAGCCACATATTTATTAAATAGCAAAAAATATTTTTAAATACTGTATTTTTTTATTTTACATTAAAATATCTCAAAATAATTTACAATGACTTTTAAAATTTTTTTTGCAATTTTATAGTGTATTTTACAGCAACTGTTTGCCATATTGTAAAAAAAACCCATAACTTTACTGATAAATTAACTCTCTAACTGTAGCTAAACACAATCACACTCTAAAACAAGTAACAACATAGTTCATTTTTCAGTATTTAGAAATGCAGTGCTACTAAACTTCATCAAACAGAGAAGATTTAATGACCTCCAATACACTGTAACTGGAGATGCTCATATTCTCATCTGCTATGCAGATACAATACACTAATACATAATTAAAGAACAGGCAGTTACTGATTTATATTTATGTGAGATCAGCTTTACAAAAAGGAACATGCTTCAGACTCACAGGCAATTAAAACCAGATTAATTTCCTACCACAAATATGAGTTCAAACTCCTAGTGAGAACAGCATGAGTTGTAATTTACTTTTATACACTTTATTACATTAATACAGCAATCAAAACAAAAATTGAAATTCACCCTTGACGAAAACAATGAGCACAAAAACCCTGTAGAATTAGACAGTTTTCATATAATCAACTTGGCCCTTCAGAGCATCAAAGTGAACACCAGGAATTCCCAGCCTCTTGTGGGAACTGTACAGGTGGCTCAACAGTAGTACAACAAGTCTTAGCAGCATGCAATTATAGTAATAAAATATCTTTAAAGTGTTGATATAAGTCAGTGAAAAACAACTTGCATGCACAATCTGCCATCTGAACAAGGGTCCCTTTACTTCCATTTTCAGGCAAAAACATTCTCAGCTCTATCACCTGTGTGTTTTAATAAAGAATGCCATGGTGGAAATCAATACAATGGCACAACTAAATTATGCACGTTTTTGGAGTGGAGGTTTTATTTTTTTTAAAAATAAGATGTTCAGCTAGTAATTACAAAAAGAATAAACAAGTGGATTAAGAACATAATAAATCACATTTTACACTGAAGTTGTTGAACTCATTGGCTGCATTTCAGCATGAAAGTACAGATACTATCATAAATCAGAAGCTGGAAAGAGGCAACAGACCAAACTTCACTTTCTGATAACGCCCTTTGTTTACTAACAAGTGCTGCCTGTGGCAACATTTCACACAGGGAGGAGCTGGTCTGGCTCACATCTGTTAGTTCACTGAAACAAGAAGCATAGAGCACATCTCACTCAGTAACATAGATTACATAAAGACAGTGGTTTAATCAACCACTTCTAACACAGCATTGCTTGAAAACACAACGAACAGACGCAATGATATTTAATATCCTACTGTAAAAAACTGTTTTAAAAATCCCTACAAATGCTTTTACTACAAGAAGAAAGAGTATAAATACAGTAAACTTTCTTGTTCCCTTTGACCATTATTTATTGCCTGCAGATAAATTGTTTTACTCAGTTTTGTATACTGATACTTGTATGCCATGATCCTTTATTAGAGACCAAAGGAATTACCATCAGCAAAACTAATTTGCTTTATGATCTGTGCATACATACAATACACTTCTTTTCAAACAAACCTGTTATCTAACTCAGGATCAAACAAATTAATATGACAGAGTAGAAAAGACCATACAGATAACAGATACCAATTCCATGTAATTACAGATAAGCAGTCACCTCCCTCAGCACAAAGCAATTAAATGTGTTTATCTTCAGACCTACAGTGCTTAGCTGTCTTGGAATCAACATACACAACTAGATGAGTCTGTGAGTTTTGTAACTGTTAGCTTTACCCTGTATTTTCATCCAAAATTTAGTTGCACAAGAAAAGAAAAATTAAAATGCAATTATAATTGTAAACCATCTCCTCAACAGTAGAATCTGAGCCACCAAGTGTGGTCTAATCCATGTTAGACATTTAATAGCTCAAAAAGGATACAGGATTAAAAGTTTATCTTAGTGGTATACACTTTTCCCTAATAAACTCTTACACACTTTCTTATGTTATTAAGCTTATTTTAGGATGGGAGCATTCCTCTGTTTTGAATACACACTATATTTAGCCACACAACACCCTTATCCAGGTGGATGCACCCTTGTTACTCTGCCTATGCAAACAACATACAAATGGCAGCACAGAAGAGGTGCTGACCAATCTGAATGGCCTTCAATTTTCTTTCAATGACTGGAATCACTCAGGAATAGTAATGTCTACTCTAAATACCATAGGTATGTCATCATCCCAAAAATCACTGTATGGAAAGTTAAATACCTTAATGTAAACCCTAGCACCATTATTTCTTTCCTGTCCATGATAAATTCACTGTCTTGCAGATGTTATTCAGCAGCAAGTAATAAAACAACAACACACCAGTGTTACAGAGAAGGGCAACAGCACAACTTGGAATGAACAATAACTCAGAAATTGTACCAAAATTCATGCAAAAACTGGCAAAGTCAAGTACTACTGATAAAACAGAGAGGGGAGGTGGGGAGGTCATAAAAATCACCTAAGTGCAGTTGGACAAATATAAAGGCAAATTAGAACTCAATATTCATTGCACAAAAACAACCAAAACCTGATACCTCAGATCAGTTTAAGCTTTCCTAAAAGCAATGCACAAGACAGTCATGCTCACCACTAAAGCAGTCATGACATAAGATTCATACATGAAACTTATTTTCCATTAAAAATAATGTATATGTTGTCCACTCTTCCTGGCAGTATAATATTTTATACATATTTTTTTTATATCACTGAGGAATGGAATTGTGTCCACAAGAATCTGAAGTATGTGCTTCACTGAGTCCACTTTGACAAACTCTTACATTACTGAACCTTCAGCTGACCCTGTTAATCAGCATTTTCTTCTACAAGCATTTGGAAAAAAAGACTGTGCAAGTTTCTTAAATACTTCAAAAAGAGAAGGTTTTTTTATGCTTCAATCCCATTCTGCTTCCTAAAAAAATAAAAAAAACAAACAACTGAACTACAAATTTAATAACAGAAAGTAGTCAAAAGGTTAATTTTAATATGATGCCTGCACTACATTTTCTCCAGAAAACATTAAATAATATTTAATTCAAAAATTGGCATAAAGACTAGAGGACTGGTTTCCTGTTGCAATGTTCCAGTTGCTCAGGTTTAAAATGAAACCAACCAGAGGATATCAGGTATGAAAACTGGATCAAGTCTCACTGTCAGCATTCTTTACAGGATGCAACATGGGAGGGAAGCTTGCCAGTGTCACATGTACATCTACACTACAAGGAATTATTACTGGCAATTCTTCTTTAGAGGTCACATCCCATTACCAAAAAATCTATATCCTTTTTCACCCCAGACTCTGCAAATTACTTTTGACAGCATGAGCGAGCATAAATTTTATTCTTAAGGATCTGCATGAAAACAGCTCAGCAAAAACAGAAGAGAGAGAAAATTTCACCCTACTCTATCCAACAGATACTGTATTTCTGCTAAAAAAAAGTAGCATGTCACATTGCAGGATATGAACCTAGGAAGATCCTCTAGAAAATCCAAGCAATTTGATATAGCTTCTGAAGAAACCCAGGAAATGAACTAATTTTGGAACTCACATAAGAAAAAAAATTGCAAATGTCCACACTACAGCAACAGATGAAGAGACAGCACTTACACAAGCATTGCAAAATTAAGTGTCATGTGTGGAACAGACCAGTAGGTCCCTTAACTCACAGATAAGCCCAAATAAATTTTTCAACTATTCTGGTCAAAATGTATAGGCATTTTATATCTTTGAAATCAGGAATATAAACAGCAAAAAAGGGACATCTCTAAACATAACATAAACATCACACACAGAATCACAAAAAACCCCCACACACCACACAAAGTCTAATTACCATGGAATTATTAATAAAATTCAGATATTGAAAGAACTGAATGCATAAGATATTTGCAACCAAACTTTTTAGTTGATGAATGTGTTGAATGTGACCAGTAAAACTGAGAAACAAAAGACAGAAAAATGTATTTACTGAGTAAATTTGCCTGAAATGGAGTATTATTTTTAGTATTTCTGCCCTTTCAGCATTAACACTTTCTCAAATGTAACCACAGCTATGAAAAACTAGTCAGTTCCAGAAATGAGATTTAATGGCACCTCAGGAACAGAGATGGATTCTGCCCATAGGTATCTTGATGGCATCTTGTGACATTGTTCCCACAGGTGTCAACTAAATCCTTATGCTCTTGTGGGTCTGATTTGCCATTCCATGGGATCCACACAGTGCCATAGGTCTGAATTCCCTGTTCCCCACCTGGCTGGAGGTAGGGTCTCTCCAGTTCTGGCCACAGTGCTCACTGCTCACATGAACTGCACATCCAAAGGGAAACCAAATCTCAACAGCTGTTGGAACAGGCCTGAAGGAGGAAAAGGGAGTAAAAGGCTGGGGAAAACCATCCTCCCCTGCTCCCTGCACAGACTGGATGTGATTATTAATGGGCTCACAAAGGGGAGGGTAGGAGAGCAGCACTGCACACACATCCCAAACACCTTCATGGCCCTTGATGCCATCGTGTCATAAACTGGTGTTCTACAGCACAGCAAAGCAATCCTGATCCCTCTGCCTGCTTTGGAAAAGAGCTCCATGGTGGGCACATGGCTCACCCAGGGCTGGGTGCCACAGCCACATGGACAGACCAAGTGACATTGTGACCAGGGGCACCAGAGCTGACACAGCCAATGCTTGGAGCAAACCTGTTTCCAGCCTGCTCTGGGCAGATCTGCTGTTATCTCAACCCCTCATGACCTGCACTGGGCACCAAATAAGGCTGTCCTGGTTTAGGAATGGTACTCCCATATTCAGTACCCACACCAAGATTCTCCAAAATCACCCATCACTCTCTCTCGCTCCCTCTTCCCCTTCCCTCCCTGCTGGGGCAGGATGGAATTGAGAACTGAAGGCACAAGACATAAAGAGGAAATGAGAACTGAAGGCACAAGAGATAAAGATCACAGGCTGACATAAGAACAATTTACAGCCTCCATGTCCTAATCATGCTTCTTCCTGGCTACAGCAGAAATTAACCTTGATCTGGCCAAAACCAGGGCAATATTTTTACACTTAACTTGATATATGGTAACTAGCAACTGGGAGCTCTTGCTCCAGAAAAACAGTATGGATATACCTGCTTATGGTAATAATCACTGTTTTATACAAGGGTTAATATTTGCTTTAAAACAATGTCATTGTTGGTTTTGATAACTTGACCCTTGTATTCCATTCTTTTGCTTTCAGCATGTATATATTTTAATATACTACTGGAACAGAAAATTAGTAAACCTGACTTGCTGAGCAAAAATAATGACATTCCTAAACTATATAGGAAAATAGTTTACAGAACCATAAAAAACTCAGGACTAAGAATATGTTTCCAAGTGTACTTACTGGACTGTTTGTTAAATGATTTTAACTACTACAGTCTTTGAACCTATTCTCAAGTTAGTACCTTAATTGTTTCATGCCCTAGTAGGTGTTAAAATTTATCTTCTGGATTTTCCAAATGCCAGCTCCATCAGGTTTCTGAGCACTCATTCGTGCCCACTCACACAGGTGAACAAGACAGAATTTTTTTATAACCTTTGCTGAAATTAAGTCTTGAGTCTCTAATTATTCCCTCTACCAGCAGATAAAACACTAACAAATAATTCCAAGATTGGTGCTACCAATTCCACTTAGTGATTATATTTTTTTCTTTTCCTGCCTGGAAGAACAAATTAATCCACTAGAAATTTTGTGCAACTTTTGTAAAAGTAATTCATCTACCACAGCAAGGCAAAACCATTGGCTGTAACATGCAATATGTCAATGTACAAAAAAGACAACCTCTAAACACTTTAGTGTTCTACTAAGTATATTTTCAGCATTAATTGCTTGTGTTATGAAGAAAGCATTGTCCCACACAATTCAAAAAGCATGGTTTATTAATTAGTGTATATAAATACTCCTCTACCTAAAGCGAATTACAATCCCACTACTGGAGAGATTTTCCAGACTTTTGTACAAAAATCCCACTAAGAGATGAGGAATATTGTTTCTTCATCTTCGGTACTCAGCACACTGATTCTGCCAAAGAAGTGCTAAAACCCCCCAAAAAAAGTATGTACTAATGGTGTGTGAGAAATGGGATGAGAATAGGAAACTATCACCACTTTTAACTCTATAATCACGATTATATGACTAATATTTTACAAAGTAATCAACTTTATCAGCAAAACTACTGCTGTAGCTTGTACTACTGTACAAACCACAACACAACTGTTCCCAAATTACTAAGTTTAAAATCCAAACTACAATTTTCCACCACAGAAATTTTTTCTTAAATCTCCTGCACAGAGCAAGAAAAAAATCTTCCATTTTAGCTAAACTTATCTAATTTTATTTGGAAACAGAGTACTTCCAAGTAGTTTTATTCTCCTCAGTGACTGTAAAGCAGGTGAAAACTTTGCTTTAGATCTTTACTGCTTTTTTTCAAATTGAAAAAGATGCTTTGAAATATTCTGCATTTTACTTTTTGGGAACCAATTTTATTGCTAGTCTCTAGGATAAGTATGATTTTGGTGATCATATTCGAAACATCTAAGCATCTTCACAAACTGATGAAATAGAACAAATACGTACATGAATGACTTACAGCCATAAACCTACTTTAAAACTGTTTTTAAAATATAGATAACATGCAAATTAAACCAAGACAAAGACAACAAAGGAAAAATGCATGAAGGAGGAAATCCTTTAGAAAGGAAGGAGGCTGAAAAAGAACTGCATCAGTAAGCTTTGCATTCCTAGGAGAAGGGTGGTATGAGGGAAATCTACAGCCCAGAAACCAATAAAATCACATTCAAAGAACAAGTTTCAGAGCCAACTGATCATTTCAGGAGAGAACAGAACACCTTCCATCACTGCTGCTTTATATGAAACTGGGCTTAGATGAGGAAAAGAAAATAGGAAATGTGGAAAAGGATTCCCTTAGGACACATCTCCCTGGTCCAATAAAACATCCGAAGGCTCCAGCAGTTTTCTGTGGAGGACTATTAAAATTGTTTTTATACAGCTGTAGCAGATGGTATGATTCACTTATCTCAAAAATACAAGAGCTCAGGGAACTTGATGATATTATCAAGCATCAAGTTCGAACAAATAAAAAAGTGCCTTTCATGCAAATATTGAAACTATGAATAACGCTGTGGGGAGAGGTCTAGTACTTAAAACATTTTTTAGAGAGATCAAACTCTAAAAAAACATCAGGCCAGCAATATTATACAAATAGAACCCTCATCTTTCCCCCAGAAGGAAGTTCTTCAATTACTGCAGTCAGGGAAATGTTCTACAGGGTAGAAAACAATAATTCTCTCCCTTCCTCTCCTTTTGGGCTTCTGCTGTTGGGCACTGCCAGAGACTGGACACCTGGTCAGGTACACTCCTGGACTGTAAAAGTGCTGTATTACTGATGGTCTTGTGATTTAGCAGTAGATTTCGATCTAAAGAGCTTCAGTGGGACAAAAAACTGTTCAGGAGAAAAAGAATATATAATCAAAGAATCTTCTGCCTCCTCCAGTCTCTAAAAAGATGTTTGTTCACCATCTCAGCTTCAGTCTCCATCACCTATAGAAGCAGCACAGATCTTTCTCAAAGTCCAAAATTACTGTCTCAGTATTTTTAAGAAAGAAGAAGCTCAGTTGCAACCATTCATTCATGTTTTCACTCCTCTGTTCTCACTGGGAACAAGCAAGAGTCCTGCACAAATCCAGCAAGGTTTGTCTTCTCTAATAATACAAATGAGCAAAGGAAAAAAATCAAACCTTCCCTTTCACTCAATACTTTAAGGTTGTTTTATTTTCCTTAGTGAAAGAGACAGCTTCAAGTCATGTCCTGTTCCATGTCCTCCATATAGTCATTTGCCTCAAGCTACATGATGTTAAGAAACACACACACAAAGGAACTGAACAACGGGAGAAAGAAAGGCTCCAATGATATTGGAAAACACTGGTAATTACCTGAAGATGGTGGGCAAAGAAAAGCCATTTATTATTATAAAACAGGGCACAACACAAGATGAACATCAGAAGTGAAAACTAGCAAAATTGAAAATGTAATCTGCAAGACAAGACAAGGAATATATTTATTTTTAAGTCTGATTTTTTAAAAGCTTTGAATGATGATTTAAAGAGTTTAGGAACAGTGAAAAAACATTAATCAGTACTAATAGGAGAGTTCTTAATGACAGAAACTTTAAGAAGTCCTCAAAGGACTCTGAACATCTGTAAATGCACAGGCATGGTAAAAAGCATAATTACTGAATATGTGACCTAAGAGAGGGAAAAAATTCAAACTGAATACTATAAAAATCAGAGAGGATAGTAAAAGATAATGGCAATGGCAGGTCTATTCAACAGAAACATCTTAAAACACACATTTTAACAGCAAAGAACAATTAATCTAAGTTGCTAAAAACAAAATACTTCAGTGGGATGTCAGTCAGTAACACAGAGCTGACAACTGTGCTTTAATTACATTTGAGGTTGTTACCAATTAGTTAGTCTACAGCAGTACAGGCTTCATGCTATGACTCAGTGCACTGACTCATTCAGTAAAACTTTTCCTACAGAACTACCCAGGCACCCACAAGGATGCAAGATCAAAAGGAAAGTAGTTACATTGACCTTCTTAGCAAAAGTCTTGTTTTCAATTTCGATGGCCAAAAGTGTATCCTGACACAGCTGCTCAAGTAGGCTTTTTGAAGGGGAGAATTTCAGGAGCACTGTTTTAACTCCATTTCAGATAAACATCTCAAAAAATCAAAATACAAATAATGCTTTGCACAGTTTGAAGCTGAAGCAGCACATTTTAAATCTGTTTTGTTTTTTCCTTACAAGCTGCTCAAGTAGAATTATTTACTATTAGTAAAAAAAAATATATCTACCATCAAAAAAATCCTATTTTCTGTCACTTAAGAGTCCTGCCTGATTTTAGCAATTGAAGACTGAAATATTTTGTGTGTCAGAAGGAAGATCACCAGCTGATGGAAGGGGGAGGGAAAGAGTGACAAAATGTATTCAGCCATTTCTCTGTTTCAAGAAAAAAAAAATCTTTGGTTGGATTTTTGAATTATAACAATTCTACCATTGCACTAAGCAGTAATGGCATTTTCAAGTTTTGCAATGAAACAACAGGAAGATAATCCTGATATTCTCATGGACCTCCAAAAAGTTGTTAGATTTCAAAGCAAGACTTCTGTCCCAGTCATTCTTGGTGAATGCTCAGGCTATGATGCCAAAGCTGAAAGTGCAGGATCCTGAAAAATGAAAGCTGTGTTAGTTGTTTCATGTTCTCAGCTTCTGGAACAGGTAAGACTCTTGAGGATTAAAATGAGCATGAATATTGGAACTAACAAATATTTTTAAATTAAAGCATGTTTTCTCCAGAACTATACTAGAACCTACAAATATCAGTATTTATCATTAATTTTTAGCAAGTGAAAAAGCTGTTACTCAGAACAGGCATACATCACCTTCTCACAGCAAACACAAGGAACAACAACTTGCCTAAGATTAGTACTAGACCAAACAACCAGACTACTAAGTTGCACAAGATGTTAAGTGTTAGGTGTAGGAGTAATTAGGCATTATTTTCTGATGTGTGTTTTCCCTCTTGTAGTTAATTTCTCTCAGCACAGGTGTTTACTGTGTACTTCCATAAGCCAATTAAACTTAGCAACATGGCCCAGAAAGCTAACACAGAAGAAAAAGCTGTATTGTTTTCTGACCTGTTAGTGTGTTTAACTGATTTGCAGAAGTCAGGGAGGGACAGGAGCTTAGGGAGATGGTGATATGGGGTGAGCAGGCATGCTGGACTCGTCCCCTTCAGTGGCATCATGACACTTCAGTGCCTTTGTGTTCAGCTTGGCTATTCCAGCTAATCCTAAGGAACAAACCAATCGCTTCCATTCAAGTTTTCTTTCCAAAAGTGAAGCAATACTGGAAATAGCAATATGCAACACAGTAACTGAGAAAGGCACTCAACTGGCAGGTGGACACTGGAACTCTGACCACCCAGCTCCTGTGATTCCCAGGAGGTCACTACACCAAGCAGGTAGGTCATACTGTTTCTCATTTTTTCTGTCTGTAAAACTCAGAAACTCTAGAACTGCCTCCCAGACACACTGTGACCTCAACAGCTGCAAGTGGATGTCCCTCCAATTGCTCCCTCCAATTTAGAGCTGCAAAGCTCTAGACCCAAATGCTAACCTCTTCAAAAAGCCAGGAAAAGAGGCATTTCTGCTTGGGCACCAAAAGCAGAATTTCAGTTTTGTTGCCTCTAAATTCTGCAAAGTAGAAGCAATACTATTGTGCTACTTTATAAGAGAGCTGTAAATATAAATTCTGTGTAATGAACTTGAATTAATTAATCTATAAAGATCATCTGTGAATGATTCAAAGATTATAGGGATATAATTCAAGGGACAAAAATCTAAATTCAAAGCAGAATTTGAATAGTAAGCAGCATATAAGACATTTCTGTAAATATAAAATATTTAGTTTATTTCCCTGGCACTGGCTGGCTGTATCTACCTGAACAGGCCAGTGGAAGGAGATTCTCAAAGTACAGAAACACCATTTTGTCGAGGCCCCTGCACAAAGGCCAGCAAGTTTCACTCCAGATCATTTCCCAAGGTCATTTTCATTTTTAACATCATCCCTAGATAACAGTTGGCTTGTAAATTCAATGCCAGCAGAGGTCAGCATTCAATCCTGATGAACAATTTTTTACCCATGCAAAAACTTCTTCATTAAAAAGAAGAGAGAAGCCCTCTCTTTCAAACAAAATATACACTGTGTACACTCACTGCCACACTCACAATAGCAATATTGCTGGTTTTAGATAATGGCATCTATCAAAATTTAAACTAGTTAATTACACCATGTTTCTAGAACTATTCTAAACCTAGAACTACTTTTGCTAAAGCAAAAAGTTTGATTAGAAGATTTAGCAATTGGAGATCTTTTTTCTTCTTGTTGGCATTTCAATGTCCAATGGAAGAAAACAGTTTCCTTGAAACTTTCTCCTCTTCTGCTCTGCTAGAAGTCACCTTTGTTAAATGAACATAATTCATGTAAGCTGAAACATCTGCAGCTTCTCAAAACTCTTTAACAAGGATTTCAGGATAAATTTGGAAAGTCAAAGTTGGCCACCCCTGATCAAGTCCAAATCACGTATCTATGAATTTTCATTACATTTTTCCATTCTAAGCACTGTTTCTCTGATTGACTCGAGATGCAACTTAAAATGGATAAGTATCCTGTATCTTCCCAATTTATCTCAAAATTATTTATGGCACTTACCACTCTGCCTGACCTAATGCATGCATGAAGAGGAAGGTTTGTATCTTAATTTTTGCCCAACCTAAGAATTTGTCCTCAATTCCCATAAAATATACAAGAATCAAAACAGTATACTTGTTTTATATGTCTGACAAAAGGTGGGGTTTTTAAATTATGTTAAATAAACCAAATTGTTGAAAACCACTGGCATCGTGAGACATAATATAAGTTATTTGTGAAACAGCAACAAAGATTTGTAAGTACAGAAATGTACTTTTAGAGAAATGCTGGAAGAGTTCTACTGTGTTCCTAAATGAACTGAGAAACTACACACACTCAGTGTCTCAGACGAAAACATTATTATAACATACACTTTGCTGCTATTCACATGCAAATAAGAAAAACTGTCCCAGAACTAAGAAAATAAGAGGTTAATGAGACCAAAATATTCTTGCATTTTTATACTACTTTATTCAAAATTAGTAAGAAGCAATATTTAGGCTTTAGCATTTATATTTAATAACCTTTGCTTTCTCCTATGAGAATTCAAAATATTTTGCAGTAAGTTCTGTACAGTAAATCAGACATAGCTGGTTTTGAAGTAGAGTACTTTGATTATTCATCATCTTTTCAAAATCATTGCCTTACAGAAGGGAAAATAATATTACAAATCCAGTGAATCACACATGGTCCACAGACACCTAGTTATGCTATACACCCATCCTGAAAAGATGCAATTTTCATTTCCATTCTTTTACTTTTATAAGAACTCGAAAAATTAAGTTACTTACTATAGGGCTGTATGTTCTTAACATCAATCAGTAACAAAATACTGCCATGTTTAACTTAAAATTACTTCACAATAAAAAGAAAAAAAAGAGAATAAAAAAGGAACTTCTAGAAAATAAAAAGTCTGTAGCAAGAAGGAGTTAGGGTTACCCTGTAGAGCAAAGCCTCATTACAGGTTTCCCTGCAGTAAACTTGCAAATGTTTTAAACCTATGCAAGGTAAACAAGCTTTATACAAATCTATAGACCCAGTACCAATAAGATGCTACTGATGACACCACTATGAAAAGTATGAGCAGCTTCTGATCCATACAGGCATAATTCCCATCCAAAGCTTGCTCAAGTACACAAGAGCTGAACTTGCCAGTGAAAATATTATAAGGGGATTAAAAAGTATTATGCAGGATGACATGGCCTGCCTGAAAATAAAGTTGAACAAAAAAGTGAATATTTAAAGTTCTATATTTTTGGTAATGGTAATATATTACACCATAAAACCTGTCTTTTTGTGGCACCTATTAAAAAGGAAAGAAAAAAATCAAATTAAGTACACAGAAAAGAAGAATTTTGGTTACAAGCAAAAGATATCTCCTATCAGTTCTACACAGTGCATGTCTTTCCTTTATGTAAAAAGTTATCATTTGTAATCTAAAAAAATAAGGACTGATAGGTAAAACATAACTGGACTAATTTTTTCCAAAAGTACTCTTGACAGAATATGAAATGATAAAAAAGTTGTTTACATGCAAAGTCTAACAATTTACATCACAAAGAGAATATAAATTAATAGTTGGCATTTTGTAGGAAAACAACCTTCTCAGATCACATATTAAGTAGAATATAAAATGATTTTCCAGTATTGGTCTATTCAACAATTTAACATAATGCAACCATTATTTCCCACTTTTCACATTCACTGCCTTGGTACACTGAGGATGCTACTAAATTATACTAGCATACAGTTGAAATATCTGCATAATCACTAAGTTTGCATATCCAAGAATTTCAGTAACTTGCACCATCAACCATCTCTTCATCATTTCACACAGAGGAGAGAAAAGATTGCTATGAGCATATTTTGAAGCACCCATCAGTCATAATCACTTAATGCCTCAAAATAATTTCCAATGTATTTTCTTCACAAGGGCTCCATTTTCTGATTACAGCTAAATATGAAACAACATATGAACAAAAATGAACAGGTTTTGTATGAAAACATATAAAAAGCCATTTTACTTCTGCTTTGCTTTGTTTTGCACTCCTCACTTATTTTTTTAAAGCCTCATACCTTAATTTGTGGTCTTGATTCCACAGAACATACTGGAATACATCACCTGAAGACACCTGCAATTTATCTTAGAGTACCTGACATCTTTCTCAGTCATCAACTGTAGGTTCATCTCAAAATCCTGGCAAGAGTCCAGTCACTGGCAAACCACTCTAGTCCCTACACATGCAGAAGCAAAGCCATGTCCTAGACCTTGCCATGTGTGCCCAGTGGCATTCCTTGCCTGCTGTGAAAGCTGCAGCCAAACACTGCACTTCACTCAGCTGAGAGAAATACCCAGAAGATTACTGGCAGCAAGTACTGTCAATGCAGGAGAACACACATCAGCCCATTCCCCCTTTGCTCTTGCACAAGAGGTAAGAGAAGCAAACAAAAACCACCACCACCACCTTTGCCATCTGCTTTTAGACAGCACTGGCAGACCTTGCTTCGGTATGCATTATTTATTTCACTCATTTTCCTAAGAGTAATGTTGTCTGGAATTAGATTTAATGACATTATGACTCAAGTACACCATTATTAACATTTCCATAGGAAATTAAAATTTCAGTGTCTGAATGACTTCAGCTAATCATCAGACCTAACAAGAAAAAGCTGAACTTCCTCTGCTACCTCAGAAGAAACGTCTTTCCTCAGTTATAACTGAGGAGATATTTAAGATGCAATGAAAATTTTACAAAGGCTCAAGTAAAAATCTAGTTCTTTATTATTAATGGTTAGCCAACCCCAAAAAGTCATGGTTTTGATAAGCCTTAGCTACCAGGTTCTTACAGCAACTGGACATTAAGTAATACCATTTTCGTACAGAGTGAGCCTGAAACAATATTTATTTATTTCAGTGACATTATCAAAACTGAAGAATTTGTCATTTATTAGAACAAAATTATTAGAAAATTATTTTCCCAAGATGCTGAGCATCAGCAAACATCATTGCAATGAAGATAACATGCTCAGAAAGTCTGGGAAAAAGAAAGAATATTTAAAAAAAAAATATCAGACCATACATTTGCATGACTTCAGATACCTGTTTAAACAACAAATTTAGCAGCTTAACCTTTTAATCACCTCTTTACCCAGATTAATTCTGTGCAAAACTACTCCCAACAGTATAAAACACAAAATAAGAAAACACAACCTGCAGATATCTCCCATACTCCAACTGTGATCTTCAATTGCTAGTAATATTTTGTGTGATAGAAAAAAGTCTGCATTTCTGTTTGCAAACTCAAATTCAAATATTTAATAAGAAAGCTTAGCCAAAAGGCTGACTAAAGACACACAGTACTAGATGAGGAGGAAATGAGTAGCTACATATATTAATTATCACCCTTTCTGAGAACACAGGCTCACTCAAGTTAAAATTTAAAGGGCTTAGATTACTTTCTGGTGAATTTTATTAGTTTTCCCCAAGAGGTGCAAAGACTAATACTGTCACAACAGCAAAGGAGAACATATACAGCGTCATTACAAGCTGAGTCACCCGAAAGCACTGAATCTTGCTTTATTATAACACAGCATTAAACAGCCTCCTGAAGCGCTGTCATTTGTTATGTGACACAACAGGCTTTCCTTCCTCTACTGCAGCAGAGAAAGATGCAGAACAAAGTTGGTGAGAGGGCTTCTACTTGTGGCTGCTGGTAACATTCAGATATGCCCTCAGAGAGCCATGATGCAGGTGGGAAGATGAGGTGTTCAGGCAGGTGTGCAAGAACTACAACCTGAAGATTCTTTCCCAGCCATCAACTTCCCCTTCCTCTCATCCAAGTATTCTAGTTATTTTCTGTCTAAAGACCTAATTCTTGAAGGAGAAAAAAGTAAATCTGAAGGGACTTCTTCACCATGCCTCAATTCGTATCCTGCCATCATTCAGATCCAAATCCACGGATATTTTTCATTTCCTGGTACCACAGTCTAATCACTCAGGAGTACCAGCTTGAAAACAGAGAATAGTTATGCAGTGCTCTCAAATAAATCATCTGTCAATAAGGAATTTAAGATCCCTGTAGTTTTGGAGGGCCTACTACAGAAGTCAGCAAAACAAGAAGACAATTGAAGAGTGTGACTTTCTCTGCCTCCTCAACTGGCAAGCTGTTAATGAATATCACCTCCTGTCCTGTTTTCTTCCCAGTTTCCTTCTTTTCTCTCCCATCTTGTGACAGAACACACAGATGCACATACTGTAAAACACGTATGACATTTTGTTGTTAAATATTCCTTCTACCTTACTACATTTTGTTCAACTGCATGTCACAGCAGAGAGCAATTGGTTGTAAGGACCATAAGCAAATGGGGTCTGCTTCTCCAAATCTGCATGTACACTACCATTGTAAAACCAGACAATATTATTATTTAAAGTAACAATAAACATTTGAAGTGCTATCTTTCACGTATCTTAGTCAAAACTGTTTTGAAAATGTTTTCCATTTTCATGCGCTAACTTCAAATGCTAACTTCACTACAATCATCTCTCTTGAAGTATGATTTTAGCCAAGTATTTTAAACAGTGCTATCTGATGAGGATCCATTTAACTAGTTTCCTAGTAGATACATCCAAAAATAAATGTACTTTGCATATATACACATTCAATGCATTTTATTACACACTTCCACACAGAGCTGTGATCTGAAGCCTGGCTAGCCTCTTCTGTAAATTTACAATATGTGCAGCCAGGACATCAGGCAAGATAAGAGTGACAGAAAAAATACACAGGAACTGCATGATCAACTGAAACAACTCTCAACATGCCCAATAACACTCAAGTAACATGGGGAAAAAGTGTGTTCTGTAATTCCCAGAGTATTTTCAGAATTACTCTAGATTAATTTATTGACTCTCGCAGGTTTCTTTATCTTCCTTTTTTACAACAATTACTACAAAGCTCACTGTGCTGCTGACAGAGAAAAATTAGCCATAAAATTTGCATGTGGAAAGATATTTTCAGCATGCTTCCCACAAAAAAAAAAGTTATTTCCACAATGAAGAACATTATGCAAATCAATCGTTTTACGTCAACTTATTTATTTTACAAGTCCAGTGAAAAACAGGCTAAAGCAATAAAAACTTCTACTATGTCCATGTGTGTTTAGTGCCTTTCCAAAACAAGTACTTCATTATTTATCTCATCATGCAACTAATATTCCCTTCCAAACGTGGTATTTTGGCTGCATTCTACAAAAAACCTCATACAACTTGAGAACTCCGAATTAATTTTTCCAGATCTCTTTTCCATTCCTCTTTATTTTGGACACCCTGCAGAAAACTTCAGTTTTGAGAACCTCTAGTATAAACGGGTCATTCCAATTATAAATGATTTGCAGATGGCTTTGGAGGTACAGTGCTAAGAATCCTGCTTACCAGCACAGACATGTAACTATTTATATACCACAACACTTGGAAACCTTTTTCACAAAACAGAAGTCCCCTCTGCAGGGTGCTGGACAGAAAAAGGTTATTTTTGCCTTAAAGCATTTATACTCAGTACAAGGCAGAAAGAGAATACTGATGTATGGAGAAGAATACACAGAAACTAAGACAACAATTTCAAAACTGAATCTACTTGCTCACTCCAGCAGCCTACCTCAGCTTCCTTCAAGTGTCATCTCTTACTTGACTAACTCTGCAGAAAAGGAAGGAAACAACCATGCTCCAGATCAGCATCCAACAGCAGCAACAGAACCTCCAGGAGGTGAAAAGTTACTGTCTTCAAACTTGAACCCCAGAGCTCAAGCAGCACTTCAATCACAACAAAACAATGTCTGACTGTCAGCAATGTCTTATACTCCCTTCCTGTTATTTCAGAAGTCCATGCCCAAACTCCTTCTGAAAAAGAATCATTTGATGTTTGTATGTGTGAAAATAGCAACTATCCTGAAAACAAAGCAGTATGTACCTGAAAGAGTGAAAGGAAATCTCACAGCAAAGCTCCATGTTTTCAGGAAATACTTGTCTCTTTCTAGAAACTAAGTATAACACATGATTTCCAAGACAAAGAGGATACCTCCTTCAATGAATGCCAAATAGCAAAAATAATCTGAATAACATTATGGTGAATCAAAAGGGAAATACCCACACTAAGTCCCAGCTGACTCAAGATGATGTCAGACGAGATGTCTTTGGGGAAAATTAACTGCCTTCTTTTTTTTTTAAACAAATTAACATAATGAGGTAAAAAATCACCTACTATTAACTGCTTCTGATGAACCACTTAAACACTGGAGAAAACTGAAAGGTCTCATTCATTATTTCTCACAACAAGTTTGACCACCTACTATTTAATTTACAGATGCTAAAAAAAAAAAATTTCTAAAACTATCATGAACCAAATAATACTAGCAGAGCTTATAGTATCTCCATTATAGTCTCTTCTAGATCATACTCAACAATGGATAAAATCAATCATACAAAACCATAGATGTCACCAGACTACAGGCTTCCCCATAAAATCTGAGTAGGGCATAATATTTGTTTTTCTTCTAGCTGGAGTTTAAATATTATATATAGAAGTACTTGTTGTTGCTGGAGCACTATCATTTCCTAGAGCTTTGCAAATCAAAAATCTTTAAGATTCTCTTAAGAGCAGTTAAAATTTCAGTTTCATCCTTTTGCATTCATACTAGAACTCACTGCTATTTAAATTATTTTACTTAGCATTATAGCCACGGTATGTGGAAAAGATCCACATCTCTAGTTAAAAGACAAATGACCATTGGAAAGGAAAAAACTAGGAAGAAAATAGGCTGAAAACTAGAGAAACATCATGCTTCTGCATGTCCAAACATTGATTCAAAATATGTTTAGTGCTTTATGAGAACAGAGAATTGTCCAGACAACTGCAAAACATTGGTCAGATATTTGCAAACAAAACTCCTGGACTGAGAAGATTAAAATGCAGTGTAATCAATACAGTAAACTTAAAGAGGAAATTACTTATGTGTGGACTTAGTGCAACACTTTTCATTGAGAAGCGAGGTAGATTAGCAAAAACTAATTTGTAGTCTTTGCTTTAAAGACAGGACTACTACAGGGACTTAGCGAAACAAGGCAATAAAAGAAGATTCAAAGATAAATGGAAGTATTATTGCTCAAACTCCTGACAAACAGATTCCCCAGAGGAGACAGTCAACAAGAATATTCAGTGGGAGGGCACTAACATCTTTATCTCAGCGGTGACTCACTCTTAAGTAACATTTATTTTCGTAAGAACCTCTATAAGTCAAATGAAAATCCCATTCAGTGACCATAACTATAGGGAGAACATCATCTTTCTAATTAGATTCTTTTTTATATTGGTAACTTCTTGTCTTAGGACACAAGAAGAAATAGAGGCCCAAATCAGCTATTTTATAACAAATAATATAACTCTATTAAAGGAGAGTAAAGGAAATCTTTATGTGCGTAGGAGAGAATAAAGCAGAAAAACTAAATTCAAGATCCGAGCACTACCTTTACTGCCCACAAAATAAAGTGCTTATAGACTTCCTGTCATGACTATAATCTTAAAAATATAAATTTTTATGACACTCCCAGTTGGCATCCATGCTAATACAAGCCACCACTGTCTCAATCTGTGTTCAAAATCTCACTTATACCAGCAAAACTCAGTTGACACATTGCATCCTTTTGCACACTACTTATTTTTCAAGGCTTCAGAAAGTGCTGCAAATACGTACAGAAAATGAAAAATGGAAGTGCTGAACAGTTTCCAGTTTCAGTCATGCTGAACAGGTTAGCAGTATTATAAATGCTCCTGTTTCAGGTAAACACACCTGGGCTCTCTTATAGCAGTCATTAGGGGTTCACTACTAGCCTAGGAACCTGGAAACCATTTATACCCAGACCTGACAAAATCCCACCCCAACAATAAGCTATTTTACATTCAGAAATATTTAAATTAGAAGAAGTCTTCAGGGGCAGTAACAGTTACTCTTTGCAGTTCATAATCTTAAACACTTTCTTTTACAAGTTCTGTTGCCAAGTAAGATTTTCTACATTAATAGAGTTCAATGAACACTGACGTCATCAGGCTCTTCTTATCTAAGTAAAAACTCACACAACTGGAAAAAAAATTTCACAAAGTGTATCACAGTTTATATGTTCATATAATGTGTGAAAATGTCATCATAGTTCTGACATCAGAATAAAATCTGAACTCAAAGTTCCTTATGTATTTCTCTAATTTGGGTTTCTTCAACAGTGAACACATGCAAGAGCAATGTGTATGCTAATGTGTATCAACACTATTTGCATTTTTGCTGCTCCTTCAAAGACTTAAAATGATGCACAATGAAACACAACAAGATTTGACTGCAAATTTTTAATCACTGACTCCACCTCAGACTTGCTATATCACCTTGCCACTGTTGGATCATGCTGTTTTCAAATAAAAATAAATACACACACTTTGACATTTCTTTTTTACCTATTGTTTCAGCCTTTGTAGCAAAATTACACATTGATAAGCCTGAATTAGTAAGACTGTATGAAGCTAAAATAAGCACTAAAATCACAGATGAAAATATCTGAAACGTGAAAGTTATTCAAGAATTTACAATATTTTAAAAATCCTTTTAAATTAATACTAAGACCACCCAGACAAAAAACATTTCACTGTATATCTTTTTCAAGGGTGTGTGTAACCAGATACATGCAATGTAGATACATCCATAGAGAGACCTGAACTACCCCAGATACCAAAAACAAACCACTTACAGTACCATACCCAAATAAGAAGGCTTGAACTAGTTCCATGCTAATGAGGCTAAACAATCTTTAAAATCTACAAACTTACTACCTCTTATACAAGAGGAAGAGGGCTCTTCAAAAACTGATAACCATGCATGAGAACTCCCCAGCACTATGAGTAATTAACATAACCTTAAGAATACATAAGTGCAATTCAGAAAGACAAGAACAAAAGCAACAGAATAGTCAAATATGAGAGTTTTAATAAATACCACCTACTTGAGGATTCAGGCACACAGACACCAGAATTTTATTAGTTTGAATACAGAGATTTAACTTGAACTTTAAAACAACTTAAAGGTACAACTGATTGTTTAAGAGCATCCCTTTATTCCTCTAAATAAAAGCTATTCCTACACTCCACAATTTTTTCTGCTGGACTATAATGGATCACAAATGTTTATTAATCATTTAACTTACCTGACCTGGCTGAGGGGATAAAAAATTAACAACCTCATCCAGCATCACTGGTATGTGCAATCTTCCAAAATTATTGTTTTCTGTACTTTGAGGCAACTCTTCAGTTTCACATTTCTGGACAGTTTGTTCCTTTGACTCAGAGTCAGAAAGCCTTTTTGATGAAGAATGGATCCTTCTGGCCAAACCAGCCACATTTACTGAATTCAGTTTCAAGTTACACAGAAACAAACATTTGCTAACTTGGCACAGATTTTGAGATAACATTTTGGAGTTGATCAACCTAGAAGAGCAGTAGATGTTGGGAATTACTTTCAAACAAGTATTTGAAATAGTGTATTTGTTTCAAGTAACAATATGCATTCCAAATTGGGCAGCTTTATAGATATGTCGTATCAGCAAAATGTTTTCAGAGCTCTCAAGATTATGTGCAAATGCACCATGTTCAAGCAATAGGCAGATTCTTTTTCACTATCAGATTTTCATACATGCTTTTCTTGAATTTACCTTGCCAGAAGCTACCAATATGCTTCCTGCTTAAGAATATGCTGAAAGTTACTCTGCTGATAATTTAGGCTTCAGCTGAGCAATAATTCCCCCACCTTAAATCTGAAAGTGTGCATCACTCTAACTTTGAATAGACACACAGATGTGAGGTTTTGCAACAAACCATAGTGTGTCTCCAGAAAACATCTATTATCATGGCATGCTGTGCTGGTTTTTTCTGGGGTGGAGTTAATTTTCTTCACAGTAGCTAACCTGGGGCTGTGTTTTGGATTTCTGCTGAACACAGCAGGGAGGAGACACAGCTAGGGCAGGTGAACCCAAATGCACTGAAGGGATATTCCAGAACAAATGACATCATGCTCCATGCAGAAAGTAGAAAATGATGTTTGGAGCGATGGCATTTTCCTTCCCAAGTAACCATTACCTGTGGTAGGGCCCTGCTCTCCCTGGAGATGGCTGAATTCATCTGCCCATGGGAAGTAGTGAACTAATTCCTTATTTTGCATTGCTTGTCTGCTTTTGATTTACCTAATAAATTACCTGTAAGTCAGCCCCCGAGTTTTCTGCCTTTTTACCCTTCCCCTTCTCTCCCCAGTCCCACTGGTGAGGGAGTGAGGAGCGGCCGTCTGGGGCTGGGGTTAAAGCAGAAAGCGTTAAAGTTAAAGCAAGTTAAACCATCATCCTACCCACACTGCCTGCACTGCTCCGAGCCCCAGGCGCCAGCTTAACACACACGAGGGACACGCTGTGCTCACAACCACCCTCGCTCTACACAACTGGAGATCTTTTTCTTGCGAGCGAGCAGAAAGTGCATTTTATAACAGCGCAATCCTAAAGGGACACTCGGGCAGGACTGCAGGCTGCCGCCTCAAGATCGCGACTCGTCCTAAAGCAGAAGGTAAAGGCAGCAAGGACAAACATTCCACCCCTCAACACTTTTCACCAGAGGCGACCGGAGAAGCGACAGCAGCCCGCACCCCGGCCCGCGACAGGCCCTGCCACGGGCGGGACCAAGAGGATACGCGGAGCCAAAGCCGCCAGCCCCGGCCGTCCGCCTCTTCCCTCCTTCCTTCCCTTCTCATTTTCCCGTCCCTCCCGTCCCTCCTTCCCGTCCCTCCGCACCCCCGGCCTCCCCTCAGGCGCCGCCGCCGCCACCCCGCGCGCGACGCCGCGCGCCCGGCCCCGCGCACTCACCGCCGGCGCCGGCGCTCTGCTGACGTCACGGGGCGCAGCCAATCGGGAGGCGAGGAGGGCCGCGTGCGTGCGTTTGAATTCGGCGAACGGCGGTTGGCGCGGCCGCGGCCCGTGCGTGAGCCCGGGGACGGCTGAGGGTACGGGGAGCGAGCCCGGGGACGGCTGGGGGCTCGGCTCGGCTCGGCACGGCACGGCACGGCTGGGATCGGTGCGTGAGCCCGGGGACGGCTGAGGGCACGGGGAGCGAGCCCGGGGACGGCTGGGGACTCGGCTCGGCACGGCGTGTGAGCCTGGGGACGGCTGGGGGCTCGGCACGGCTCGGCACGGCATGGCGTGTGAGCCCGGGGACGGCTGGGGGCTCGGCTCGGCACGGCACGGCACGGCTGGGATCGGTGCGTGAGCCCGGGGACGGCTGAGGCTCGCTCAGCTCAGTGCATGAGCCCGGCGACGGCTGAGGGCTCGGCTCGGCACGGCACGGCTCGGATCGGTGTGTGAGCCCGGGGACGGCTGAGGGCTCGGTGCGGCTCGGTGTGTGACCCGGGGACGGCTGAGGGCTCGGCTCGGATCGGTGTGTGAGCCCGGGGACGGCTGAGGGCTCGGTGCGTGAGCCCCGAGAGTGAGCCCGGGGACGGGCGCGGCTCGGAAGGTGGGTGCCGGGGCAGGCGCCTCTGCGGCGGGTGTGGGAGGGAGTTCTCGGCCGTAGGGCCGGGCCTGGAGCCCTGAGGAAGGGCCGAGTGCCGTGGGGTGGGAGCTGAGAGAGGGCGAGCTGGCCCTGGAGCGGCAAAAGGCCGCTGAGAGCCTTTGCTGTGTAGCTTACTGTCCGCTTTTAAGGGCGGGTGAACAGCCCGCTGTTAACAAAAATGGGCTGTTTAAAGGAAATTCCGGTTTGGTACCGGTTACCGCATCCCATGCGAGGCACGTTAACGTAAATCCCGCTTTAACTCTCTTTAACGTGACTATTTCAATGGTCCGGGGAGAGCAAGATAGGCGGCTCCTTTTCCTGCTGAAGAACAAAAAAACTACTCGCTTTACAGAAATGTGGTATCATCTGAAAGCTTGGCCTGTTATAAAGGGAGAGGTGCTAATTGGCTTTCTGAAAGCTGTGCTGAATTAAGTCATGTTTTGAGGCCAGTTAGAGTGTTTCCCAAAGTCTCCCCGCCATTGGGGCGGCACATTGGCAAGTCACGGGTGCATCCAGCATAGGTGCCTGACCAAATGTGTGAACTGTTTGAAAGAGTGAAAACTGTTATATTGCAATTAAAACCGATGTTGTCAATCGCAGAAACAATTCAGCTCTTGGATCTGAGAGTGTTGGAAGCAAGCTGGGGAGCAGAAGGGATGACTCCTGCTAAGGAAGAAGATGTCTGTAGCCATGTGAAAGTGGTAGTCCGTGTCCGTCCGGAGACCCAAAAGGAAAAACACGGCGGCTTCAGCAGGGTTGTCCGTGTTATTGACCGGCATGTGCTGGTCTTTGATCCCAAGGAGGAAGAAGTTAGCTTCTTTAACAGGAAGAGAGTGACCCACAGGGATATCAACAAAAGACAAAGGAAAGATCTTAAATTCATGTTTGATGCCATTTTTGATGACAGTTCATCTCAGTTGGAAGTTTTTGAGCATACTACCAAAAATCTAATTGATGGCTTCCTAAATGGATATAACTGTACAGGTGACTTTGCTATTTATCTTTTTCTAATTAAAAAGCTTCAGTGATTTTCTCAAAGTTTCTACCATTCTGTCCAGTGGCTGCAGAGGTATTAAAAAAGCCTGAGATAGAAAGAAGAGATTGTGGTTTAATTCATAGATATAAAAGGCTGACATTTTAGCATATTGAAGTTAGGATAGCTCCACTCTATTTTAAAAATAAGTTTCTGCTAAGGCTGTAATAGACTTGGGAATATTGCCTGGAATATATGTGCTAACAGGAGTTCTCTAGAGTTATTCAGGCAGAAGCAGTTTTGTCACTGGGAGTGTGGTTGTGAGGAGTGTTGTCTTGTTCAACTCACTGAGAGTGAGTTGTGTCACCTGCTTTATCAACTCTTCAAGGTCTTGGGGTTTTTTAATTGGCTGCTGGAATGTGATAAGGAAATGAAATGCATATCAGCAACAAGTTGATGGCTTAGGGTTATGAGACTAAGAAAATATTTTCATGTAACGTGTCAGTGAATGAATTTTGAACTGAAAATTCAGAAATGTTGCTTTGAAACAACTCTCCCTAATTATAGATGTGAAAGGTAAAGCCTAAGTAAGAAACTTGAACCATTTACGAGACAGTTGTGCAGAATAACAGAGATCTGTGAATGTTTACTTGACTTATGTTCCCGATTAGCTTAAAAGTAAATTATGTATTTTCACTTTGGGTTTTTTTGGGAAAATTCAGTGCTTGCATATGGTGCAACAGGAGCTGGAAAGACTCATACAATGTTAGGTTCTCCTGAAGATCCTGGAGTCATGTATTTAACCATGATGACACTTTACAAATGCATGGATCAAATTAAAGAAGATAAAACATGTGATGTTGCTGTTTCTTACTTAGAGGTGAGTTCCTGTATTCGGTATGTTGCTTTTAATAAGTTATATTTTACGACTAAAGACAAGCTGGCTTTGCTTTCTTCTGGTCCTTTCTGGGGCTTGACAAAATGTGCCCTTATAGGAGTAGCACTGTATTGTGCTCTGCAAACATGGTGTTCCTAGGCACCTGTTACTGTTTTACAGAAGGCTGCCCAAAAACAGCCACCCCTTCTAATATGTTTATATTATCTATATCATATCTATAATGTCAACTGGATGTTCATAATTTGAATTACATGCCTCTGAACATCTGTTGATGTGCACAAGAAAATATAATTTCAGAGTAATATTTTGGGACTTCTCAGTAGCATCTATAAGCACTGTGAAAAAGCACAACAAAATGCTGTTCTGTTTTTACAGGTAAATGTTTTGGCACTTCTGCTGAGTGGTGCTAGTGAAATGGTTATCTTCTTAGCTCTCTCAAAGTCTTAATGGATTCTAGTTGGTATTTGGGAGGGATAGAAGGAGCTGGGGGAAAGCTTGCATTGCCACATGCTTTCACAGACCAAGAAAGATGTTTAAATAATTTTAACAGAAGTAGGTTTGAACTAAGAAATATCACTGAAGTATGGATTGTGATGTACAATGGAGGAAAATAAAAGCTTTGGATTCATGCTTGTTGCAGAACTGGTTTTTGTTAAAGGAGTAATTTTTTTCAATAAAGAACAAAGATTATTTACTAGAAAGAATTATTCATTTCTAAAATCTAAAAAGAAATCATTTGAATTGACTATTTCAAGCTCAGTATAGGGAAAAAATTATAGCATGAATTCACTACTTTGTCTTAAAGGAGTATTAAAAAAGACTGATTTCTGTTTATTTAATTCTGTCAGCTATGGGAGGATATTTTCATAAAATCTTTTGAATTCCCTTTCAAAGGTTTACAATGAACAGATACGTGATCTGCTGGTCAAATCTGGGCCTCTGGCTGTTCGTGAAGATGGCCAGCAAGGGGTGGTAGTTCAAGGTCTGACATTGCATCAGGTATGTAAATATCTATGGAAACTTAAAATATGCTTGAGATATTTGAGAAATATTCCCGTTGTTCTGAGAGTTAAATGGAATTTGGTATTTTCCTGGTGGGCTATTTTCTGGCTGTATGCACCAGTAACATACAAATCTAATTAATTAGTTAAAAGTACATTGTGGAAAAAACCTGCTAGTCTTATTTAATGCAAATATAGCAGCATTCAGCCCTTGTTACCAAAAGGGTACCATTAGTTTGATGCCTATCCAGTAGATTTTGGAAGCTTTCTTTTTTGGCTAAAATATCTTGGCATTGCTTTCAGTACCATCTTGGAGTGCTCTACACTGCTGTGAAGTCTAAAGGTTGTTTTTGTTTGTAAATAACCATGTTTGAAAAGTTGCACGTTAAATTGCTTTTCTGGACTAACACAGCAATTCTTTGGTAAGTTCAGTGATAGAACCTAGTTTTCTAATCTCAAAATCAATTCCTGTGGACCTATTTTCTTGCAGCTTTCTTTTGTATGTTACATGCCATGGCAGGAAACAATATTCTGAGTTTGGCTAGCTCTGTGAACATCCTTGTTCCCAAACCTTGAGTCTTGTGAGGAAAAAGGTTTTCTTGTACTAATGCATTAAATAGTGATAGACTAATTTAAGTCCAGACATTCTTAAAAGAGGCTGATTCTAACCATGGAGAATTTTTCAGATTTGTTTAAATTCATACCTTACTGATTTTTAGCTGAGAATATTTGTTTGAAGTGCCTCAGTTTCAAATTGGAAGTTTCTCTTACTTCTAGGTAGCTAAAATTTTAAGGGGTTTTTCTTGAAAGTGAATGTTAATGCAAATGTATTTTAGAATCAGTGTGTTCCTATAGTTGATGGAAAAGAAAAAAAGCTTGTGTTTGTCTTGTGCTCTACTCTTAAAGCCTAAATCAGCTGATGAAATCCTTCAGATGTTGGACTATGGGAATAAAAATCGAACTCAGCATCCCACAGATGTGAATGCCTCCTCTTCCCGCTCCCATGCTGTCTTTCAGGTGAGATGATACAGCCAATAAACAGTGGGCATTGCTGGGGGTAGCAGCTTTGGTTTAAAGTTGGATACGGTGGAAGCTCTTACTTTTAAACCTTAGTTTGGGGAAGAGGGAATTGAAGTTTTTCTGTTTACTCTTCTTTTTTACTCCTTATTCCTTGGAAGTATGTAATGATTCTTAGTGTTTATGTTCAAAGAAATTAATTCAATGAAAAGATCTCCAATTCCAATTGTTTGAATTTATTACATATAAAATATGTACTTATACATTCTTAACTTATATTTCTTAGAAGTAATTTTTATGTAAAATAGTAATTTAAAGCATTAATAACTTCCATATTGTAATCTTATAAACTGAAAGTTATTGATAGTTCTTTTAATGTTTTCTATCTTCATGATGTTGCTTAGCATTTCTCTGGGAAAAATATTTACAGAATGCAGTTATGTCTGACTATAAACTAAGAATATCAAGTAGTACTTTCTTAATTTACTTTCTTGGTTAATGTTAATTTTTACAATAAAAGTTATTTCCTAATATCCTGGCATAGATCAGTTTTAGAAAATTGAAATTATGATTCTTAGTTTTCAAAAATGGGTTTTGAATGAGTTGTACAAATATGCTCTGGATTCTATTATCTGGCAGGCTTTTTCTCAGTACACTTCTGAAAGTGGTAAGCAATTAAATAAGTCACTTCAGTTTCTCATATATGTCCACAAATCTGTGACATTCTGCATAACAGAATTGTCTTTGTTTCCAGAGATATAAGTGATGAGTCCCCAGTGCTGTCATGATTGCTCTTTATTTTTAATGTTTCTTTTATTTTAAGAGTTGCTTCTTTGTAGAGAGATGTTATTTTTGGGTTTTTTTGTTAACTTTATTAGAGCAGTATATTTTCTGAAACTAACTCGGAAATTGTTAAGTCTTCACCCAGGACATTCTGAGCTGATTTTAGAGAGGAAAGTTTTGCCTTACTGTACTTATGTCTTATGTTTGAAAAATCTATCTGGGTCAGGCAATTACTGCATCTGAGAGGAAAATCTGAATTGCCACACTGTTCTATTGAGAGTGTTCTGCTTTGGGGTATTTCCTGTATCTTTTGAGCTTTTACAAAAGCTTGAGTCATACAACATAGTTTGGCTGTCACTCTACCTTTCTCTACTTTGTTAATGATTGTTACTGTGTTGCTCTGGTAGTGTGTTCCTAGCCTGAGGTTCTTTTTTTTTGTCTATTATACTGGGAGCAGTACAACTGAACTTAGTTGTGCTGTTTGATATAGAAACATGTCTGTTTGAGAGAGATTTACATTTCATGGCAAGTCATAAGAATTTTATTTTGTTCATTCACAATACCTGTCAATCTTTTCTGTTACAAGGTACTGTGAAGACTTAGTTTCTCATGCACAAAGCTTAAAACTACAGAAGCACTGAGATGCTGTCTTTACTAGTCAGTCACCTTATACTCATGGCAGCCCTTTCCTAATTAATTCACTGTCCAGAAGGGCATTCATGAATGTGCCAGTAAGCATTAGCCATATGAAATGGCAAGGCACTCAACACAAAAGAAGGGGAAATATATACTGAAAAAGTATAAAGCCTTCTAAGGATAGCTTTGGTTCTTCTTACTGACTGTGTATTCATGCTTTGCCTACTTCCTTATAAATCGAAGAAAGAATGCCTTCAACAGCAGAAGGAAGCAGAAATGTTTAGTTCCTTATTCTATGAAAATATCAGGAAAGATGGGATGAAGGGGAACAAATGGCTTCAGGAGGCATCTCATTTGAAAAGGTCCTGGAGTGCATTTTCACAGCAGTAAATGAGTATTGTTCCCTATTAATGGGAGATACAGTTAAATCTAAAACACTGAATCAGCCTTTTCCTGGTTTATCCCTATACATCTCTTTATAGTGTACTCCTAAATGTGCATTTGAAAAAGGAACACTTCTTTCAATTTAAAGTTCAAGAGTATGTTATTCATTTTTAATGCAGAAGAATCAAGACCTGTGAAATTCATTTTCCCCTTTAAAAAAACTCACTTATCTTTGCTGCTTTGTGAGCCTGGGCAAGTTGGTCACTTCATCCTCTGCAGCAGAATGGGAGAGAGAATCAGAAGCAAGAGGAGGTACCTTGTTGTTCCCTTAAGTGAAGGGAAAGTGGCAGGTGGGGCAATTACTTGCCACCATCAGACCAGTGCCCAGCCATTCCTCATGCAATGGCTGCTCAGAGGAACTTTCAGTCAGCTGAGGTCAGCTGTTTGCTTGCAACCTCTTGCCCAATGCCTTGGCACCATACCGAGCCACTCTTCAGCAAAAGCTAATCACCAGTGAGTGTTATCAGCACTGTCTGGGTCACCAGTCCTGGAAACAGCATGTGGGCTGATGCACAGAAAATTAACTCCACCTCAGTCAAGCTCGCTCTGCTTCTCCCTTACTAATATATGAAACAAGGGACTTTAAAAGGTGTCAGAAATTAGATTCACTCTTTTCCATTAAACCAAAGTGCCTGTTGATGTTAGATATGTACTAAAAGGTTTAACTTGGATTATGAGGATTCCAATGTAAATGTCTTAAGACAGTTGTTATGCCATGAAATTAACTTACTGCTTAGATTGGTTAGTGGTTACTTGTTAATTATTTTCTTTTTTTTTGTTGTTGTAGATTTACCTACGGCAGCAAGATAAAACAGCTAGTATTAATCAAAATATTCGTATTGCCAAAATGTCTCTCATTGACCTGGCAGGATCTGAAGCGTGCCAATGCAACAAGTGCCAAGGGGGCTCGTTTTGTAGAGGGAACAAATATTAACCGCTCCCTGCTTGCTCTTGGAAATGTCATTAATGCACTGGCAGATCCAAAGGTATGTGCTGCTTTCCCATGTCCACTAGTCTTTGCTGCCTAGTGATCTGAAAATGCTTCAAAAATGCTAAGCTGGTTGAATAATGTGGTTTAGTGTTGATGCTGCTCACGTTGTCATTGTCATATAAGATTGTCCTAAGGGTTTCCACCATTATATTTGTGATAGCTGACAGTCCCAATGAGAGAGACTTCTCAACAACAATGAGCAGCTGCCTAAGGATAGTGTCAAAGATGAATGGTACCTGCTTTTCTTACCTTGATTTCTTCTTTTCTTGCTTTGATTTCTTCAAAATCAAGCATATATAGAGAAGCTTGCATGAGTACATGAATAACCTTACAATTAACCTCTAATCTAAGGGGGAAGCAGCTTTTATAGGCTAAAACAGTGCCTCTTACAAGTTGCTCTTTTGGGATCTCACATCCATCCATACACATCCCTGCTCAAAGCAGTGAGTCAGTTTCCTGATCTTGCTCACTAGCTCAAGGCAAGGAATAGGTACAATTGTGTAGGACAATGACAAAATCTCCTAAACATTTGTATAAGTCCATTGTCTACCATAATACTTGTTTTGTCCTTCTGCTCAACTAGCAAATTCCTGCTTCATATATGCCAGGAGAAACTCAGATTTAATTTACCTTCCTGATGCTGTATGTCCTCATCACCATCTTGATGGCAGGGAAGGTAGAGTTTAATATCTGTACCACAGACATACTAAAGAATCACGTTGATTTATTTGGTGTAGGACTGGGTTCCTAGTGACCAAGCTTAGTACCATGAAATGAAAATTCTTTAACTTCACAAAGCAGAGTTTGTGTTGCCTGCAAAGTTGTGAAATCTATCCTTGCAAGTAATCGAAAGCCTACTGGGCATAGTCCTTGCTGCCTTACTCTAACTGACCCTGCTCTGAGCAGAGGGGTTGAACCAGGTGGATTTTAGAGGTCCTTCCCAACCTGGATGATTTTGTAAACTGGAAATAGTTTAATGTAGCTTACTTTCTCTGTTAGTTGCCCTATCACAAAAACAGGAGTTACATATCCAGACATCAGAAAGTGACCTAGCTAATACATGTGGTGTAAAGGTGTTGAAGAGTTAGTCATGTTTTATGTTACTGTTGAAATTCCAAGCAGACTTTTATTTCGAGTACAGTTAACAGAACCATAAATATGTATATCTCACTCTTTAGAGCAAGAGACACATTCCTTATCGGAACAGCAAGCTGACTCGTTTATTGAAAGATTCTCTTGGAGGAAACTGCCGAACAGTGATGATAGCTGCTGTGAGCCCATCTTCCTTGTTCTACGATGATACCTATAATACTCTGAAGTATGCAAACCGAGCCAAGGATATCAAGTCTTCTGTGAGTATATTGGTGTTTATTGATCTCTTGTCAAAGTACAATAAGAGTATCAAGAGAAAAATAATTTCTTTTGGAATATTCAAGTTTCCTTCACTCGTCTTAAATTTTGTTCCACCTTCTTTCTTTACAGTCAGCTCTTCCTTATCTGATTGATAGGTGTAGTAGATACATTGTAGATCCTGGATCTGGCCTAAAATCAACATAGCTCTATGTCTTGGTTTTAGGGCAAAGGGTCCCTCTCCCCCAGGAAACAAAGCCAAATGGCCCCTTCCCTAACCGGTTTGGAAAGAAATATCCTCGGAGAAAAGTGGAAAAAACTTGTTTATTCAACAGGCATTGCCCAGCACAAAAAAAATCAACAATACCAAACAACAAAACATCTTGCTGCTGAAGAGATGATAAATTCAGAAACTCTCTCTTCTGTGGGTGGTAGCTTGGCTCAGGCTGTTCTCAGTCCCTCCAGTGCTGGAAAATGCCACTACCCAGGCCAGGCCCCAATGGGCCACAGGTGCAAGCTCCTAGTGCTCCCTCAGTCCAGAGCAGGTTCAAATAATTCTAGGAAAAAAAGAGACTGTCCAGGAAACTTCTCTGCTTCAGTTAGTCAAAAACTATCGAAAAGCAAAGGGGAGCTCTTTCCCACTGACCACCACGGTGACACAGTCCAGGAGCAGAAGCAATGAAACTCCCATCTCTGTGTTTTGAAAACAATTGCCTCAAACATTCCACTGCTTCTCCTTTCCCCCTCTTCACTCTCAGATCCAGCCTTAAAGGTACAAAACTCATTTCTGGGCTAAACAGACAAATGTGGATGCAATTCAACATCACAAGTCAGCCCAGGACACTCTGTTAATAAGATTATGCTGCCAGTTTGAAACAGTTGTTTTGTGAGCATGAAATTTAGAAATAATCCTCAGCTGGTAGAATTCACATCCTTTTTTAGTATCTTGCTATTGCTTCCTCAGAGAACTGTGAAGTATATTAAAGAAGTTTCTGACCAGTTGTACAAAAATAAGTCCAAATTTGTATAGGTAGGATTCAACTGGAGTCAAGAAGCTCAGTGAGATTGCCTTGATAAATGAAAAGCTGTAATGTCTTGTTTCTGCACTCTATTGTTTAATTTTATTTTTTATTATCATTTTTATTGTAGCTCCCAATTATTTCTATGTAATACAGGGTTCACTGTAATTTCCATTTGTTGCTTACTTAAAGGTAGCTTTTAGAATAAACTGCACATGGTAGACATTTAAATAGTAAAACTAATCAGCATAAATGCAAAATGTACTTGCACATGTAAATTCTTGGTTTGTTGAGGGAAGCGTCCTGTCTATGGGTGTGTAACAGGTGAGAGCAAAAGCTGGCAGTCATATTCTCATTGTGCAAGTCAGAATTTTATGAATCCTTTTCCTCATAAAATTGTGTATGTGTAACTATGTAGTACATATACACAGTGTGTTTATTATGCATGTAAACATGAAGGAGCTGCCTTTCAATTCTAACTTGTTTCTTTACAGTTGAAGAGCAACGTTGTTAGTTTGGACAGTCACATAAGCCAGTATGCTAAAATTTGCAGTGAACAAAAGAAAGAGGTATGTGAAAAATCTCTTGTTAAGAGGTTGAAAGATTAACTGTTAACTTTGAATATAAAAAATAGTTTATGGGATAGAATCTATAAGGTTATATGGTTCTAATGTATTTTGAAGTAAGAAAATTGTCTTCTGAGAGGAATATCACCTGCTGCCATTTGTAAAGCTGTTCAGTATCAGTACAGAATGATAATTTTGGAAAAAGAAGCACAAAACATGTTTCAACTAAAATGTGCTTCTTTTGGTTTAGATACCTAATGTTGAAGGAGAAACTGAGAGAATACGAAGAAAAAACAATCAAGCATTCCTGAAAATCATAATACTGCAGAACTTTCAAACAACCAGCAAGTGGAAATAGTAAGGTAAATAAATCACATTGAGTTTGCTTCCAAGCTGTATTTTGCCTAACTTGTAAAAGCATTTGTAAAACAAGCCTTCTCTTTTTCAGTATTGGTTTCCTCATTTCAGCATTGCTTTACCTAGATCTAGGTATGACTTTGCCTAGCAGGTTGTTTCTTTTTTGGGCAACTTGGTGGTGGTTTTAAAATTAAAGGGGGAGACGTAGGAAATGACATGTCACAGGAAGGAGTATGTGAATGCTGACTTCCAGCAAAGCTTCTTAACAGGTTGTGTTTGTGGGTAGGCAGAATGTAGTTTGCATAAATGACAGCAGCTCTTGCCACTGTTGGCAGGCCCTGATTCATGTGGTGTCATTCCTACAAGGTTTGAGAGAGGCAAAGCCTGGAAGTTTTTCTGCAAAGAGTTCACTTTGTTTGTAGATTCCTTATTTTCTATTGCTTTAATATTTATTGGCCTCTTCTTGGTAATGTTCCCATCTTTTCTTATGTGATGGTCTCATGAGAGAACACAAAGTGTAAGAAATTAAAATGTGAAGTATCAATTTGTTTTGCAGAAGCCATTGTATTCTATGAAGAGGGTAGGTTTTGGAGCAAAAGACTTTCTGGATGTGTCTCTGCATATCTCATCTCACATTTCTGACAATTACCTAAGTTAATTTAGTTAACTTCTTTTTTGGCCCTTTGAATCTGTTATTTTTTTAACCTGAAAAACTTTCTGAGGTATAGTAAAAAACCATTCAAAGCAAGATCTTGTCTGACTGTGCTTTATTTTAGTGGCATTCCAGACACTTCAATAAACCCTTTCATTCAGGTTATTTAAATTTAATTTTCAAAAGGAGTGTGGGCTTCTATGTCATGTTGATAGTTCTGACAGTTTTTCTGCATATTTTTGCACTGTATGTCTTTAAGATTGATTTAATTTCCTGTGATTTGCCCTTTATTTCATTCTTTGTGTGTGGGAAGAGTCAGTCAAGGGCAAGGTCTCTAAAATATCTTTTCAAAAGGCTGGACATATTCTTTGCCAAGATTTGCTGGTCAGAGAGTGTTTGTTTGCATTTCATTGTTATGGAAAATCCAAAGGGAGGGCCACATGTAAACCTGTCCTAGTCCCTCTAGATGTCAGAAATGATGTAGGTGTCTCATTCTTCTTTCTCATGAATATCCTGCTGACGTTGTGTGGGTAATGAGTTGATTTCTCCCATTCATTTACAGGTTTTGAAGGTAATTTGCTGCCTTCTCTCTTCTAGTTGGGACAGGGAAGAGAGCCTTATCCATGATCTTGTGTTTAGGTCCAGCTACCCGTGATTTTTGTGTCACTGTTATGAGACTCACTGAGTACACCACTTCTTAAAATCTAGAAACCATTCCTCTTTCTGCTAAAGCTTGGAGATGTGTTGTCTGCCAGTCTTTCAAGTCTTGAGCCTGTTGAGGGTAGGCAGTGGACACTCAAGAACTACAACCGCTAGGACCTTGAGCACTTTGGGTAGTGCAGGCAGTTCATACCCTGGATATGCCTACACAGTGACTTTGATTTTTCTAGTGAAGACCAGAGGGTAAAGGTAACTCCATAAGAACAGAAATGTGCTTATTGAAAGATTGAATCCACGAAGCTTCTATAGTTTGTGCTTTATTTGGAGCACTGGTGAATCTAAGTACACAAAAGGTTGGTTTACTGGTAATGGCCCCTCATAAGGAGGGTACACAGAATCAGAATCTCCACCCTCATCTGAATTACATCCAGCTTTTTACTGTGGTGGAAACCGAGATGATCCATTCTTTGATTCCTTATTGCTGTGTTTCCCAAGCAGCTGGGAGGAATCATATTTCTATGGATGGTGTGGAGTACAAAAGTTCTCCAGGCAGTGTGCAATCAATAGTAATTTGTAAGGCTAGGAACAGTCTAGGGTAAGAACTCTGATACTCTGCAGATGACTCTTTCATTATTATAGACTCTTAGGTTAGGAAATCCTCAAAGATCATAGACTCCAACCATTAACCTATTATTGTTCCTTAAAGAAATAATACTTATAAATTCTGTGAGTGTTTTAGCACACTTTTACCTGGATACAATAGCATTCTTCTAGACATGCAGTGAAAATCTCTTGTACTTCTAAATCTGTGAAGAATTATTTTCTTAATTCTGTTTCTTTTTAAAAGGCAAGTAATAAAACAATCAGAATAAGACTTAGTTATTCAAACTTTAGACAGTGAAATAACATTACTACTTCTGAAACGCTGGCAAGAAGTCAATTGCACAACAAGAATGTCTCTTCAACTTGTTTTGTGGAGTTGAACCTGGGTTTTTTAGCATTTTTGCAGTTTTTAATTTTATGGGTTATTTTAATACTAAAAACTGTATAACCTCAAATGTTGCATGTCTTTAGAATACTTGCATGTTAAACTGTGCTTTTATTTTTATGTAGAGTTCTAACAACATAGGATGCAATGAAATACTTTGTATACGAGGTTAGTTATTACTAAGATATGCAGTATCTTTTTGACCGTCCTGTGCTGAAGCGATTTCAGTGTTGAGGAATGAAGTGAAAAAGTACCACAAGTGAGAGTTACATTGCAGTATGGCAATGCTTCCAGATCTTCTTATTCTGCCTTGTGTTGCAGTCTAGGGGTAACCAGAAAACTGGTTACTCAATAATTCCTTAAGTACCATTGACCACTAGTTTGATTTTCCCCCCCCCCGCCGCCCTATTGGTCTAGTATGTGTTAAAACACGATGAGTGTTCTGAGTTTTGTCATCCATTAGTGATGAAAATTGTACAGCTATTTCAGGGAAAGTGAGATCTGAGAACCTTGGTGGCTTTCCCATTTTTTGAAGATAGCTAGCAGGTTTTTGAACACTTTGTGTGTCTATGGCAACAGCAGTTTGATCTGTTTAATAAATTGGTGTAAGAAGTAGAGAACATAGGTATTTAGTATCTTTTGGAGTAAAGGAAAGGCATCTGAAGCTTCTTCACATAAGTCTTTTAAATCTCCATGTAGTCTTCATAATTATGGCAAGATTTATTTTTAGTGACATTTCACAAACTTTCACATTCCATTTTCAGTTCAAATACATAAAATTGTTACTGATGTACTGATATTTATTTAGTTCCTATTTACAACAGACTTTACTCATCTCCTTTTGATTTCTTTATATTTTATTTATTTGGAATAGAAAATTCCCTATTAAAGGAATTGGTCATAAAAAGTCTTCAAAAATAATTATTATCCTTTGATTTTTAGATATAAAGAAATACTTAAAAATGTTTTTGCAAGCCGTGAGGAAATCAGAAAAGAATACCTTAAGGTGGAAAGAAAACTGAAAGAAAATACACTAAAGCAATATTACCAGAATCAATGTCATGAACAAATTCAACTGATATGCTCTGAAGAAAGAGTAGAAAAGGTGAGTTTTCTGTAATGGAGTGCAGGATATCATCTCTTCATTTTGGTGTAATTGTGTAAATTTTGCTTGAGTAATTATGTAATTAATTAATGCATTTAATTAGAATGGGACATAGATTATCACTCCTCTGTGACTATTGATGTAGTGACCTAATTTTTGAGGTAAATAGAAAAGAGTACCCTTTGCCTTGTTAGGATACACTACCTTGCTTATATCCAACTTGCTGTTGCTGGTTTTGTGCCTTTTAGTTGTCATATTTCAGAAATAGTACAAACATCAGAAGAGTTTGATGTTAGAGGATTTTGCTTTCTCAATGCTTTATCCTTTAGCAGGCTTTTTGTAGGACATACTGCATAAGGAAAAATTGCTTCTTCATATTCATTCTTGAGTTTCTAGGAATTGTTTGGCCATATTATATAAAAGTAAGGGAAAAAAGACATACATATAAAGAGAATTTGGTGAATATAATTTGACAGTTTCTACCTTAAATGCTGATTATTTGGGTTTTTTTTTTCCTAGGCCACTTGCAAGAGGGATCTAAGGCTTTCAGCACTTAATAGCCACTATGTACGCATGCAGAAGAAAAAAGAGGAGCAGACCAGTCTTTTTGAGGAAAATAGCAAGTGGCTGCACCGTGTTGAAAATGAAATGCGCCTTCTGGGTCAAGATGGGTGTATTCCAAAAGTAAAATGCCTTTCACTTTGTCATGGCTGGGGATGGGGAGGAGAATTGGAAAAAGGGTAAAACCTCTAAGTTAAGAACAACTTAGTAATTGAAATAAAATATATGGAGAGAATATACAGAGGGAGGCAAACATGTTTGGGCATGTGTAGATAAGCATCCATATGTGCCTGTTGGATTTTTAATGCTAATTGCAGCCCACACACCATTGGACAAAGGAATCTACAAAGTTATATTTATGCATGTAAATAAAAATAATGTATACTTTTCTGCTATAAAACCTTATTATAATAATATAGCTCTACTGTATCTTTACTTTTCACTATAGGCTGATCTAATATTAATTGTAGTTTCAGTTTTAGTTTCCTCCTACCAGTTTTATGTACAGCTGTTTGATTTTCATTTTTATTCCTAATTTCCCAAAGGAACTCTGTCAAGACCTGCAGTATTGCCATTTAAAGCTAGAAGTTCAGACCCTTAAAGCCCAGATTGAGCACATGTTGTCTCTGGTGTCCCTTCAAGATCGGTATAACAAGCAAACAGAAAAGTAAGTATGGCTCCATGGCAGATGGGATAGGGCTTACCTTCTGACACTTGTGAGAAGCCCTAGTTAGAGAATTTAGTTTTAATTGAAACAGAAGCAAGGTTTTTCTCACTTCTTGTTTCCTGGGTTAAAATTGTGTTATCTCAGGTCAACTTGTCTTCTCTTGCTGTTTTACAGAGTACTAAATACTGCACTTCCAGTTCTTCGCAAGCAATACCTGATCTTGAGGGAAGCTGGGCTGACAAATTGCTTAAGTGAGACTGAATATGCAGAGGTTGAGCACCTGATTCAAAGACAAAAATCGGTGGCTTGGGCTGACCAGACTGAAGAAAAGACTCAAAATCAAAACCAGGAAGTAGAAATGTCAGCTATATTTTCATTCCCACAGCTTGTGAGCAGACCAAACACCCCATGCCGTAAGTGTATCATTAAACTTTTCTCTGTTGGAAATGTTTGTGTATCTTCTGCAGCAGTCAGATATCATCCATAAACACAGTTGTGCACTTCTGCAGATACTGAGTCTCAGACCCACTTTCTCTAAGTTTTGCACCATTGTTAACTGGATACAGGAAAGAAATATACTTTTCAATGTCTAGACACGCACTGCAACAGATTAATTCATCCTCTTTGCTATAATGTACCCCATGTATCAAATGTTCAGAGATCCTGTGAGTGCTGTTAGAAATTCGTGTGACATTGATGGGAAAGGAATCATAGTGTTAGTTGGTTATAATTCTGTTAAAGTGACTTGAGGTGTTAACCAGGTATAGTTTTGTGTCGTTTCTAATAATAGCCCTGAGGGAGATGAGACTTACTATTAATTACAGGTTGACCTGGAATCAATGTACTACAATTTTAGAAGTTCATGTTTCCAAGAATCAAAGGATTTCCCATATCTACCATGGAATTGACTGTTTTGCTGTATCCTGATGGCCCCATTTTTTTACCCATAACTCTATTATACAGCTGGCTTTTTTCTTTATCTGTGAATTGCCCTGCAGCATAGTCTGGGTAAAAAGGGATGTAGAATCCTCATTAGATGGTGCTGTTCTGATGGATTACATGCAAAATTTCATCCTGATAGTGCAACTGCTCTGGGGCCCATGCTTGTGTTTTGTGCTGTGGATGGGGAGCACCCAACACCCTGAGGCTTTCTCATTACTGCTAATAATCCTTCTGACAGACATCTATAGTAACAAGGGAAAGAGAGAAATACTCTTCAAAAAGTACTTCAGCTTCTCAAAAGCTACTAGTTCCAAAAAAAAGCATTGACCCCTGACAAACTGTGAAATGAGTTCCCTCCTATTGATGGCTTTCCTCTTCTATATAGCTTGTAGAATTATTTTATCAAAACCACATGTTGTCCCCCTTCTCATAAGGAGTGAATGTGATTTTTTTTTTGAGTGTTTTGCTGTTGATACCAAACAGTTGATACAGTGTTTCACTGTCTGTAATGCTAAGTTCAGACTACATTGGCAGTGGGCTGAGTTTTTTGGTTTGACTTGTTTGTTTTTTGGTTGGCTTGAGGGTTTTTTCACGAGTGGCATTGTTTTGATTTTAATTTGGGTCGGTTTTTCTTTTTAGTGTGTTTGCTTTTGTTTCTACAGAGAGGAGAAAAAGTTAGCAGATTTGCATGCTTATACTTATTCTGCCTATGTTAGTCAGGGATTCATTTAGCAAAGTTGAAAGCTGGTATTTTAAATCATAGGCATATGCTTTAAGATACTGGGGTTTTTTGTGTAGAGGTACTTTTTTTTCTGATGGAATAGGTAGGAACACTAATCCAGAAGCTCTGCAATATCCTTTGTAACAAAATATTAATTGTAATAATTTTATCTTGTCATATGCAGGTTATCCTTGTGAATTTTATTTTCTGATGCTAGTATGCTATGTTAGAATTCTTGATTAATTTACTTCTTTTCTACCTTTCTTGAAATTTTGTGTTGTAGGAGGTCTGGTCAGTTCTTAATGAAATTAATACTAAAATGATTATTGTTTAAATTCCACATGAATTATTAAAACATGAACATTTCATGTTATTAAAATCATTAGATGTTATTTAAGTGGTTTTCTTGAAAATCTTGTGTAGGTTTTCCAATTCTCTTATCCTAAATTTTGTTGAACTTCATATTCGTGTAAGTAAATGGGCACTGTTTTCAGCTAAGACAGATTTTTTTCATTTGTAAGTGGTGCCTGAAGATTATCCAAAAAGTCCTTAGTGGTATTTTTATGATTTTTATTTGCTTTTTGGCCTTTGGAAGTGGAAATACGAGGCATTACTGTCACTCCTTTCCCCTTCTCATTAGATGCAGGATAAAACGTGGCAGAAACAACTTTTCTCCAAATTTTGCAATCTTGAGGGAAAGGTTACCCAAAATACTAATGATGTTGACACAATCACTTCAGTACAAGTGGGGAGGAAAAAAGTACTCCACTTACTAATGCTTGGATTTTTTTTTTCTATTCAGCATACAAACATAACTAAGCTCCTCTTCAATTATTTGAGTTCACATTTTAAATAATTGGACTGTTAAATAATAGTGAGTTATGGAAACACATTTCTCTTGTGCAAAATGTATGCAACATGCTAATAAGAAAAAATCATAAATCAGAAAAAATACATTAGTATGGAAGAATATGAAGTAACTCAAGGGCAGCATCCCAACCAGAAATGGGAAGGATGTAATTTCATTTTTTTCTTTTAAGATGAAATTAAGTTACTCAAGAATCCAATTCTTGCTTCCTAAAGTTATCTCAGAAGTATGCTTGGTAAATGTGAGCAACAGCTGACCTAAGAACTTAGTGAAAAAATTTAAAAAGACTGTTTTAAACAAACTCCCTTGCACCTTTGATACTTTGATATTTTATTAACTGTAATTTGTTCAAGGTATTGGGAAGGAAGTAGTGCTCTAAGGTGGGAAAAACAGAACCAAAAAAATACAGTTGTTGTTACTCCTTATATGGAACCTCATATTTCACATTTAGCATATTTGTATGGACTGCATCTTGTCATCAGGAAGGAGCAGTGCATTTCAGATCTTGTGATTTGGTTCTTCTTATTTTGAAAGATGTAACATTTTTAATCTCCCATTTAATATAAATGTAGCTTGCCTTGTTTTGAAAGGTTCTTCCATAATTTAGGGGAGAAGGTTAAAAAGTTAATTGATGGCAATACAATGATTTCTTTATATGAAATGTAAGTCTGGAGCATTTAGATTGAGGAAGAGTGTAATAGGTCTGCTAGTAACAAATCTCAGGTATTTCTTTGAACCTGTGTTAACATATTTGAAAGAATTTTTTGAGGTAAAATCCATCTGCAAGGATGAGATAGCACTCGTTTATATAATGCAAACCATGAGAAAAATATTCATTTCTCTTCAGTGTAGGGTTAAAAAATAAATTGTGTCTCTTATGCTGAACTCAGAAGTATTAAGGGATGTGTGCAATATCCATCCCTTATCCATATTTGGAAATTTCAGTCATTAACAAACTACAGGTCTCTCTTGAGTGTTTAAATTGGTAGTGATGCAGGAAACCATCTGTATTTAAAGATGGTGCTGAATTCTGTGTGTTGCAGAACGAGGCAGTAATTATTGCAGAAACTCTTTTAATGACACAAACTTTTGCCTGAGGGTCTTTGACAGAGCCATGACAATGTTCAAATGCAAATTAATTGTTATTGGGTGTTTTCACATTAAAAATAAAGTATTCTAAGTCACATAAATAGCTTTTCTGATTACAAGCACTGTCTCCAAAAGGTCAAAGCAGCTACATAATATCTGCAGAATAGGTAAAACTGTTAAAGCAGGACGTTAACAGGTCCTGAAAGCAGTCTTGTGTGGTTTTTTGGAATTAACTACATTTGTTGTCTCTTCCTGAAGAAGAGTCAAACTAGTAATTGATGTGGAAAAAGAATCTAAAAACTGCAAAGGATAGCAAAGGTAAAAGGGTATGGGGATTTATTCTAGGTTTTGTTAAGTCTTCTACAGAAATAAGTTATTGTAATGTGATTCTAAATGTTCTTACTTTTTTATATGGATTGATTTTGTTATTATCTTGTTATAAGGTTCTTCTTAACAGGATTTTCAAAATAGTAAAGAATTTCAGCTGATTTGCACTAATGCCTAAGTCTTTGTTTCTAATGAATATTTCTTCCTTGGAAAGGATCTCTTAAAATAGTATGAAGTTGTAGCATGGGAGGAAAAGATAAAAATGTTTTCTGGCCATTTATTCAATGTCAGTTTTTCTGGTCAAATTATCAAGGTGGTCGATTTTTGTGAATGAACTCTTGATTTCTAGAGAAAGTTAAAGTTCACATGCTTTGCCAAAGCACATACAGCACTTCACTCCAGGAGTTGACCTTCTATCTTGTTTTTCCTTTAGCTTTTGAAATCTTTAAACACCTTTTGTAAAATTCTGACCTTAATTAAAAGTTTGTTGCTTTTTGCAGAAAATGCTGGCTTTCCAATATTTTCTTTTTTTTTTGGACACATACATTAAAAATTTAGATGAAGCGTGTGTATGCCTAATATAATCATAAATGTGCAATGTCATGAACAATTTAACTGTTTGTCTCATAGAAAGCACAAGTTCATTTATGAATGTATTTGGGTGCCCATTCTTAAGTGTTCATTAATGGGGAGCCACACAGTATTAGAGTTCAGGCTGATGGGTGGAGAGCTCTGACTGGTACTTGCAAGTATTTCTTTGAATGGGGAAGTTCTTGGCACTGTTTCAAGCATCCCATTTCCAGGAGCTTTACTGTACATTACCACTGAGAGAATGGAATTGATTTATAGGAAAAAAAAAGGCATCCATTGCCTCCTCTTGTCACAAACATTCTCATCTGAAAAGTCAATTTTTTTTCTTTTGTATGGCAGGAAAAATTGAGGTATAGTTGTATATAGTAAAAGATTTGATTAAAAGTAGGAAAAGCATGTGTCTTGAACAGGAAAGATTTGTCTTAATAAGCAGCTCTTTCATACTGTCTTATGTGACTTCTAAGTATTTTCTCTCATGCTATGTAAAGCAGTACACCTGATCAGTGGGGCTTGCAAGCAAACAGCCTGGATTTGAGCCTTTTTCAGTTCACAGCTGTTTGTGAACCTGTTGTGAAACTTGCCATCACAGTGATGATGCCTTTGGGTCACAGGAATATTAAATAATTGAAATGCATTGACTAGACCTCATTTGCAATTTGGAATTCCATGAGTCAATTGTTAAAAGAATGAAAATGTATGATTAGAATTGTAACTTGATCAATCAGTGGTAGCCCAGAAATGTTTATTGAAATGAATACATTAATATTTAATTTCCCTTTAGCAGAACAACCTGGTAGACTTAATTTAGCACAGTTTCCAGAAATAATCCCCTTATGCATGTATTAGCATGAGTTCCAGAAGAAGACAAGTCTTGGCCATTATTTTGTCCCTAATGTCAATTAGAACTAACTCAATTCATCAGAGTTGTTTTGCCATGAGCTATGCTCACTTTTCCTGTGACTCATGTTTCACCCATAGTGCATCCTGCTTCTTGTATTAATGCACAGGCCTGTAAATATCTGATACTGCCATGTTTCTTGTCAGATAAATCAGTGCTTCTGACTAGTCTTTTGAGACAAATGATGCAGCAAACTAAGGGCCAAAACCACCTTCTATCACTGGGTGGGGGTGGTTGATCAGTGGATGATGGCTTTTATGTTTAATTTCTGAGCGAAATGTCTTAAATAGTATCTATCTTAAAGAATTTTTAAAATTATCTTTTATAAACATCAGCCTGAAATTAAGGATCAGCAAATACATAATCTGTTCAAAATATATTTGGAATAATCTTTATTTTTAAAGACATGCATTGCAGCTGAAGATACTAGCTAAGGAAATAAAACTTCCAAATTTTTCTTTTAACCTTCTTCATCAAGTTTACTGCAGCTGTTCTATGAAGTATAAAAGTGATTCATTTCTGTATATGAAATAAAAAATATTACTGAATGATGATGATAATATTGATGCAAAATATTGAAGTAGCTATAAAACATGAAGCAAATACAGACTATAAACATAATTTCCCTGCCTTATTATGGAACTTGTTTGAAAAATATTTTTTGTAATTAGAGCATGTTGTTTATATTTCAATAGAAAAATAATGGCAATACTTAACGATTAGCATTGGACATCCATTCAGGATCTACTTGGATTTGTTCTTTAAGGAAATATAAATAGCTCTACTTGGTTCTCCACTGTATCATCTTCAGTACCATGTATTTACAAATTTATGGAAGTAGTAGTTTCTGTAACAACTTCTGTCTGAGTCCCTTTTACATAAGCTTCTCAATAGTAGCTAGTAAAAGCACTTGCAAAAAAGTTAGCTACTACCTTGAGTATCTTAATTCCTTAATAAGATGGAAATAGAAACACTGGCAATTCTTTATTTTGTGTCCAAATGTTTTTCTTGCTGTATTTTTGTATACCTGAGATCACAGCTGTTTGGAGTGATACACAATAGAAAAACAAGCTAAAGTAGAATTAGGATTTTGGAGTTGTCTTTGCCACTTCATATTTGGTTTATGTTATTTAGTGAAGCCAAATTAAAGACAATATTGCTGGGGATGTTTGTTTACTGTGTTAGGAGCAACCTAATATTTTCACCAAAAGCTATGGGAAGGGGAGACTTCTTAAGTATTTCCAACACTTCAATGACAAGAAAAGCTTGTTGTGTTTTAATTTAACAATGAGTTTTATTCCAGAAATAAATAGATTTTAAAAATAGGTCTTTATTTGTTTTTACTAACAGCTTATATTTGCCTTATATAGAATTCCTGCAACTATTGTTGTTAGTTTCCTTGTATTACCGTACAAAATGCTATCCATTATGATGGAATTCATCAAATTATTTATGTTGGCAGTACTTCTGTGTTCTTTACGTATTTAGTTAATGATTTAAATGCTGGTACTTACAGTTAATTTCAAAATGCTTCCAATATTTAGGCCTGTAGAAGCTTCTAAACCTTGGCACTCCCATCAAAATGTTTCTCCATCAGACTTCCTTCTAGTAACTTTAGGACATTAGCAAAACCTCAGTGTCTTACAGTAAGCAAACTTTCTGAAACTGAAACCTCCCCATTCTAATGTAACAATGGATAATAGAACTCTAACCGTTATTTTTCCTGAAACAGGCATTCAGATGCATATAAGTAGGAGCAAAAACTAATAAATTAATATTTTAAATGTGTCCTGAGGCATTTAATGGATAGTTATTTCAAACACTAAATTATATAAACCTTATTCTTGTACTTAAGACTATAAGATGTCAGAAGTCTTTTTAAAAAATGTTTGGATTCAATTTTTGGTTGTGATGACTTTTTTTAAATATTTGTTGGTATATTACACTGAGGTATGTGTTGTACTTATTAAAACAAAATTAAAGAGCAAATACATAATGAAGCATAGCTCTGTACATAAAGTAGATGTTTTAAGTTGTTCTTAAATAAGTTTTTTGTTTGTTGCTAAGTCCAGCCAAGTCTTGGAGAAATGTCTCTATCACAGTGGGCTTTTCTTTTGGGGGGATGGAAGTAAAGATTATTTGGGGTACACTTGGGCTCTGTTATACTACTGTTTTCATCCCATTACTCATGGGATCCTGAGCTAGCATGTCACCTGGTGAAAGCTGACTGTGGGCTAGATGCAGTATAAGATCATTTCCATTTTAACAAAGCTGAAGTGAACTGTAATAGGTGCACACATAGACAAATTCACATTTCAGTTATGTCACATCAGGTAGTCCTCTCAGGCCCGAGTTTTCCATGTATGTGTTTCTTCGAAGCTGGAAGCAACATAATAGAATTGTAATCATTATGTGATTGTCCACACTACTTTTCCCATAAGCAGTTTAAACATTGTTCATTCTGACACTGAGCCCCTGAGTGAGGAATAAATGTTTGCTTTGTTTTTTCAATGGCTTCCTTCTTGAATTCAGTTGTGGCAGCGTAGAATAGACATGTGGCCAATATCTAACCAGCTAATTTACTTGGTACTTGTACCCTCTTTGATAGTACCTGTTCTATCCTCCTGGAACAAGTCTAAGTCTCATTGTGGTCTTCAAATCCGTGGCTGTCCCTTACAGCTCTATTTTGTATTTTCTAATTGGGCATCATCTCTTGTAGCTGTGTATTCAATCATATGGCAGATCTAGAACCAAAGTGTGCAGGCAAAAGCAGTGCTCATTGGCTTTTCTTCAGTGAGGATCTTATTGGGCCTTTTCACCAAGATATCTGATTTCTGAGGGTACTTGGGAAACTGGCTTTTTTAAAGCATCTTGGCAAATTGGGTTGCAACTGGGCAATGAGCTCAAAATTAAATGGGGCCTGAAAAATGGTAAACAGAGAAAAAGCTGCAAGTATTTAAGCCTTATTTAACAAATCAAGCTTGTGGAGATGAAATAATACAATACATACATGTTTCTAATCTTTGTCATGTTTTTGGTTAAAATACCTTAAGTGTTAATACATGAGAGAGAACAATAGAAGCATTCAGAATGAGGGGTTCAAGCTAGCTTCCTTACTCTGAGGCAAAAGTAGAATAAAATTTAGAAGAAATAAATATTTATCAATACTGTTCTAGGAATACCATAGCTAATTCCTGAGAAACTTGCATCAATTTAAAAGGCAGGAGGTTTTCTTGCACTTAGGTTGCTCACAGGCAGGAAGCAGGCAATGCAGGAAGGAGAAGTATGAATCTCTGGCTGCCAGCTGAAGGGGATCCAATTCGTAGGCATTTTGAGGATACTAGGCTTCATTTCTTAAATTTGCACTGGAAGTTAAATATAGAAGCACTTGGGCTTTTGACAGTCCTCTCTTGTTCTTGACTTGTTTAAAGGAGGAATTCTGTAGTTTTTTTGTTGTTAACTGTAACTCACCAGTTGCTTACCCATTTGAACAGTGAGCTATATCTTAAAATGATCCTCCTTCACTGAAAGCTTGAGTAAGAGAAAGGCCTTTTCTGTGCTACTTTGGAGATTGCCTTTATTACCACTTGCTTGAAAATAAAAACATTGACACTTCAAGAAAAATAGTTTCAATGAGGATTGAGAATGGCCGATTACCCTGGATTGCTTGCTTTATTTGGGAGGGTGGGGAAAGTTGTTAGTCAAGAGCTTTGCTCCCCACAATTGATATAATGGGGTCACAGAACTCTAGTAACTCTTTTGTTTCCCCTTTGCATCTTCTTTGCAAAACCCTGCTTTCTTATTTGCAGTGTCAGGGAATTTTGTCCTCCTAAATGGTTTTCTGTCATTCCTTTTTCCACAGTCTCTCATTATTCTGCATGGTACTTGCTGGGGGAAAAAATATGGCTGGGATCAGGAATCAGCTCTAAATTACTGTGATTGTACCACCTTAAAATATGAGTTTTGTCATGGTAGTGCAATAATTTAATACTCTTCCATTCCCTCTTGTTGGGTGTTAGATCTTAATTGTGATTATTTCCATAAACTCTGGGATTAACTATGCCAACCTATGCATATTTATAATACTTTGGAGTGTCACAGAGCAATTACCATCTTAGATAATGCTGCCACAGAAATAATTTCATCTGTATGATCAAGTTGATATGTATGAAATAACTAGGTATTTGTAATAATTTCTGCTAATGACTCAGTAGGCCAGAGGAAGGGGAAAGCAAGATTTAAGTAGTATGTGCAGTTAGATGTGCTAACCATTGTTACTTGTGTTTCACAGGCACCTCTTTTGGCACACCATCAAAAGAAAAGACTAAAAATACACAGCAAGTATTAGAATATACAGGACCACCACAGAAAAGAACTAGGAGGAAGCTAATGGACTCTCCAGCTGTAGCTCCAAGTCCAGCTGCCTCCAAGCCATGCAGCTTCCAGCCCCTGGAGGATTCTCTTGCCAAGGAAGTCTACCCCTTAGTCTACACACCAGACTCGTGCAGCAAGGCAGCACAAAGCTTCTGTCCTCAGACTGTGGTCAAGCCCTTACACCTTGCAGGCCTGGGGACAGTCAGTGCATGCAGCACAGATGTGCCAGCCAGGAAGGCCAGTCTTCTGGACACTACTTGTGATGTAATCCCAGACTGTGATGAGGCTGTCATGAACTCAACAATAATTCTCTATGAAGAAACAGATGAAAACAGCTGAAATGTCTGCTTACTCATCTGTGAAGGAGCCACAGGCATGCAGCAATAGCATTGTGCCAAGGTATTTTCCTTTGATATGGGTGAGAAATATTGCCAAGTAATTTCATCCTACCTTTACAGCTAGGTTTTTCCATTTATATCTGTTTTATAAATAAACCCAACATTTTGAAAATCAAACCCTCAATTTTGATCAACATCAGATTCAATTCTGTCATTATTTGAAAGCAGTAGTATGGTAGTGACAATGAATAAAGTTGAAAGCTTCTCCTGTTTTATAAGATATGTACCAAAAAGAGAATACAGCATTTTTAAAATTGACTGTGATGCCTCAGGCAAGTTACTTTTCTCTAAGCTTTGTTGTTTTCTGTAAAATGAATACTTAACCTCTCCACATTGTCAAATGCCATGCTTAAAGCTGCTGTGCATGTCTGAAGTCTGCAAAGCTACCTCCAATAACATTAATGAAATCAATTTCTAGTTCTGGTTTTCAACTTCTTATATGCTTGTTTACAGTTAAGAACAAGTTTACTTAACTTTTACAAAGAATGTTTTACAGAAATATAATTCTTTATTGCAGACTTGATCTTTCTTCCTTAATTAACAAAAATTCTGCTCCAGTATTTGAGATGCCCTCATATATGGCAATGACTTCAGCTGCTCAGAGAAAAAGAAAGGTGTTAAGGTAAGATGAAATTCTATACAAAATGAGTTCTCATTCTTATGTTCTTACTGCAGTTTCATTATTCTATTTCAAATCTGAAAGCATCTTATACCAGTCATTTGGACCTGCATATGACATGTTCTGATTCACAGATGTTTGAATTCAATTGAAATTTTTTGTTTTGCCTGGTAACTTCAGTTCATTTTTTTCTTTAGTCTCAGTTTAAGAACAACTGTTTTAATATTTACAAACTAATATCATGTCTTGTGTAGCTGCTGTCTACTAAAAATAGAAAGATGGCACATAATTCTGAAAGAGAAATTTTGTCATCAAGTAAAAATCTTAAGTTTGTTGAAAACATTCTGCCTTTGCTGGAGCACATTAGAAACTACCAGAGTAGAAAGCAGGGAAAAAGTATACAGGGCATTACTTGTGATCAACTTTGATTTTCTGATAATTCATTTTCAGTCTCATATTGTGGCTTAGTTTTTGCAATCTGCTCTGTATCATCACTTCTGGTTTATGTCCCTAAAAGAGGCTTGTTAGTAGGAGCACCAGAAAAGCTGAAACTGAAGAGACAAAAAGTTAAATTGTAGTCTTTTTGTGTGTATGTGTTTTTTGGTTGGTTGGTTGGTTTTGAGTTTTTTTAAAAGTATTTAAAACCTGATTTAAAACAACTGATTTTTTTTTTTTTTTTTTTTTTGTCCAAAAGCAAAAATTGATACAACCTTTTTTTAAATCATGTTGCAAGTTACCTATTGCTACCACCACATAGGTCTTACAAAGAATATCTCAAGACTGTTCCAACAAAGTCTATAGCTAGATCACAGTAAATGGAAGAAACTGAAGTGCCTTTTTGTTTAGTAGCATCTTTAAAATAGAGAATTATCCTGGATCAGATTCATCTGGTCTAGTTTCATGTTACTGTTCTGATTGTTACCAATTACTGTTCAAAACTGTCCTGCTAGCATGAGGAATAAACTCTTGTGCCCTAGGATGGAAAAAGAGGCACTGCTCACATTTTCAAATAGCTGATTATATTTAGCAAAATTTAGCAAAATTAGTCACCTATTCTGAAACCAAGCTAGTTTTTTCTACATTCTCTCTAGGGAGGGACATGGGAACTTTTGGAGTCTGATTTACCTAGTCTTAAGGTAGAAGTTCTCAGGCTTTTGAAGTACTTTTTTTTGGTAATAACTATGTAATATTTCAAAGAAATTATATATATACATGCTTATTTCTTCCCAAAAGAGTAGCTCTTTGTGATCACCTTATTTCTTTTATGTCTTAAACGTATTTCTCAGTACACTACAGAAAAATCCTACAACCTCTATTCCTCTTATAGAGATCATTCTTTCTCAGTAAATTATCTGCAGACTGAAATTCTATATGGTTTTGTCCAGCAGTTGATGAGGAGGAGAAGGAATGAAAACACATTTGTGAAGGAGAAAAGGAATATACTCTTACTTTTTCAGAGTGTCTTCATTCCATTCTCTTCTTTACTTTTTCCCTCTTTTCTGTCCCAGGCTTTCCCTGATAGAAGTGGCTCACTCCAGTCATTGATCTCCTCCTAATGTTGCAATAAAAATACAAGTTTCAGTCATATTGTCCACATTAGAAGTATAATTTGAAACAGTTGTATTTTGAGGATAAGGGATTAGAGGCAAGTCAGTTGTAAGAGAGGCTATTTTACCAAATAATGTTATATTCTATTGGCATAAGTTCTCTTGCAAGAAGCATGCATGAGTAGGTTTTTAGGACTGGCACAAGGAATGTCTTCGTCTTTGCTGCTTTCTGTATATTTTGATTTAGGCAGAAAATTATTAAGAAAGTGTGAGTTAAGGGACTATAAAATTGAAATAATACAATATTTATTACAGGAATAGGAAAAGCATAGGAACTTGGGACATAAATACAATTAGCTTGTTTATGAGCTGTCTTGCAGAGTGCAACCAAGGAAGTTTGTGAGGCAATTGCAAAAGGGTGAGATCAAATGGGTTCATGATTTTCACTGTAGACCTTAGGTCCATCACATAAAGTGCTATGGATAAAATATAGAAGTTTTGTTTTCATGAATTTGAAGCTGTAACAGTTGTCTTGCAGCTTACTGCTATGAAGCCGCCCCCTCCAACTGTGTTGGAGGCTGTAGAAAAGTTAATGTAGCAATAAAAAAAAAGTGATCTGTTCAATAAACGCAGCTTGGCCATTTCAAGGATTTTGCAACATGCCCTTAAGATTATTTCTTAGTACAATTTGTATGTGATGGCCATCAAACTGGTTTTCAAAAAAACCTGTGACATACATATTGCCCTGCCTTTTAATACAAGTGCCAACATTAGTATCCATAAATATCCATAATAAATTAGTTCTGTTATGATTCTATAAACGCTTGACAATATTTGAATATTTCTGTGTTGCAAGACCTAAGTCCTGTTCCAGTGAGAGTACTGAAAGGCAACTCCTTTTGCAGCTCCACGTGCAGCAGTGTGCTGGGCAGCCTGCAGGAGGCAGTTCCTGCCAAGCGCGTTCCCCGGGACGTCCTGCTGAGCCAGGCAGCGCTGCGAGTGCCCCGAGGGGCTGGTGAGTGCCAGGGCTGGGGGGCTGAATTCTCTCACTTTGGTGCCATACAAACCATTGGTGTGAATAGTATATCCCTTTCTTTAAAAAAAACAGAGCATCAGTTATATAGACAGTATCTCATCAAAATTCACTTCAATATCACTACAAAGTTGTTGGGAAAACCTTTTCCCCAAGAGGTTTGAAGTTATTCCACCTAAAATAGTTGAGGAATTTGGTGAATTTTATTACCAATTTTTTTCTTTGCCCAAGTGGGGTTTATAAAAAAATAAAATTTTCTAATAATTTCCATACAGTGTTTTTAATTCTTTGCTTTATTTTACAACACCACACTGATTTTTTGTTTTTTTTTTTTTTTAACAGATAACAGTTTTTTTCAGATATTTATTGGTCTTAAAATTTGGGGCTATTCTGGGCAAAAAAAATAACTGAGGAAAAGTTATTTTGCTTCTAAAATACTGCTGATAATATTAGCAAGTTCTGTTGTGTGAAAGTTTGCCTCGGTTACATGGCTTCTCTCTGAGGTGCATAAGTCTTTTCTGTAATAAAATCAGTTACAAGTAATTTTTTCAGCCAAGGTTCACAAATGTCTTCACAGTTTTATAAAAACCTCTGCCTTTTCTAGTGCATGGCACTAAGTTGCCTGGCACCTGCAGCAGATTTTAATGTGGTGAATCAATACAATTTTCCTTCATCTCTACCCAATTGCCTCCTTTTCTCTCTATCTTCAAAGATACAGTTGACAAGCTTCTCTGTCTGTTTAAAGGAGATCCAATATTAGTTTTATAATTTTAGTCTGCTTTTCTTAAATAAAAAAGCAGTGTGAAAAAAACATTTCCATTGTGTTACTTTCTGTAATGTTATGGGCAATACACTGGTTTTACAGTGCATACATGTTTTTAAATAAAAATTGCTGTGAGTGAGCAAGTACATATGAAAATGTCTTATTCTGTATTTATGACAAATGTTGAGGTTGTGTTACAAGAAGCTTTCTGGAAATTGAATATCTGAGTCTAAACTCTGTCTAACCAAGTTACTTATTTGTAAATTCCCTACAGTTATATCACTATCAATGCCTGCTACAACAGACCATGTTATGAAGTTACCACTATTCAATCACCACTCTGGAACTGAGAAACTATGTAATGCAGAAGCACATTTTGAAATGAGAATAAACTTTTGATTGTTCAATGTTTAACTGAATATGAAATAGACTTTATTTTCAAGAGTGTGCACTACAAGAGCAGAATAAACCTTGACCAAATACCTAAGAGGAAGAGTTTTTTTCAGATTTAAAAGACACAGCTTTCTATAATAGCATAGTGTTCATTTGTCAATGCTATTCTATAATAGGAGGAATTAATTGCATTTTTTACATATTTCTACATCTTTTTATAGACAATTGTGCCTTTTTGATAGCATCTCATGTCAGTTGAGTGTCTAATCATGGGACTTTCTAGACAATTAGAACACTAAATTACTGAGCTAAGAGTGATTACATTTTTGTGTATTAAAATTGGGCTTTCAGTAAAGGAAAGAAATGTGTAAAAATTCTTAGACATACTCTGAAAAGGAGATCCATGTAGGCTAAATTCTACTTATGTTTGAGTGAGTGTCTTCCTATTTCTAATAGCATTTCTTTCTTCACTAGGAATTAAAATGAAGAGCAGGAAGAAAGAACAGAATATGTCAAGAAACTTTGTTAGAAGTCTTTCTCAAGGAAGTGTGCCACTGGATGTAAAATCAAGGACCTCAAAAAATCTTTTACTTCGTGTTTCCAAGAAAAAGGATTTAGTTCTGAATTCATCCTTATTTCAAGCAGGATTGATGGATAGCAAATGTCAATAGGATGAACTGTGATTTCTTCTTGTAAATAGTTTTGAGAGTTTTGTGCTGGAAGCCTTAGAAAAATTATTTTGATCCCCTAAATTATTTTCACTGGAGTAGCCTCCTTGTGTTAAAATAATTTTTCTTTTGGAAGCAGATTAAACAGATGCTAGTATTAGAACATGTTCATCTAGCATTTCGATGCCTTCAGATGTTCTGAGATTCCTAGCATCCAAGTGAGTTTCAAGAGACAGAAAAATATTTCCAAAAGGTTTTTTTTCATTTTTTGTCTTTCTGGTTTTTAGTCTGTTACTTGGCTGTAAATGGTCCTGTTCTATTTTTTCAATTTAATTCATCTGTAAATATGTTTTTCTTAATTACTTCAAATAAATTTTAATATTAAGAGCAATATAATGCGAAATTTATTTCTAGCAAAAATGTTCCTTCTCATATGAAAAATGTCTGAATCAATTTTGATAAACATTGCTGTAAGTACATATTGTTTGTAATGTCTTCTAGCAAATTATTAATATTCAGAGAGAGCAATTTATGTATAGTTGTACTGTAACCTTGACAGCCTGCCCAGCCTTCAGAGTGTCATTCTAGTGTGTTTGGTCTGTGCAAATGGAAGCACATGAGTCTCTCCAGTCTAGTGAGAGCCAGAGGAGGAAGCCCAGTAAATAGTTCCAGTAGTGTCAGACAGCTGTCTGAGCCAAGGGCAGTTCAGTAATATGAACTATGCTGCAGAGTTTATTCCTGACACGTTGGAGGAGCATTTTCCAGAAGTTTCTGAAGCAGAAGATGGGAGCTGCCTGCAAAAGCCTTCAGGGACCACATGTGGAATGAGCAGGCAATGTTGCAGAAGTGGTCTTCGTTGGGGAAGCTCAAAGAGGAAGAAATAATGTAAGAAATAGACCTTACTAGTTAAAAATACTGGAGGAGAGAAATTGAATCCTCCTAGTTGCATCCTAAAAGGAGTATCAGTGATAGAGTTGTGGTGAGCCTGGTATCTTGTAGTGTAATGAGAACTGAGAAAATATTGGCCATGGAAAAGGCTGATGTGAAGCCTAAAAACTAGAATTTGGAACATGTCCAGATAGCACAAGGTGATGTCATTTCAGTAGAATGAAGGGTGAGGGTCACTTTGCTATTTCCCTATCATGATGAACAACAATATTTTGGAATCAATTGTTATTTATGACTTCAGCACCTCATACAGCTTAATTTAAAAAAGACCATTTTTGATTTATGGGAATTTTTTTTTGAATTCTCAGTGTTTAATGTAAAATGTACACAGGGAGCTTCTTTTGTTGATATCATGTGTACAAGAGACATGTTGGGTTTTGCTTATAAATATAGTTGCAACTCTCATTGCTCTTGTGGCATGTAAGGCACATCATGTCCATAGTAATCTTGAAGTTTCTAGACAAGCTTGTACATGCAGCTTTTTAGTGGTCAGTCAAAACAAAATTGATGAATTCATTTTTTAATGTCTTTTGCATACCCTTGAATGGAGTTGGTTCAGTTGCAACACATTCAGGGACTAAAAAAAAAGTATTGAGACAAACTAAAAACTGACGTGAGAAGTGATTGAATCAGAAGTTGATTATAGATTTGTTAGCTAGGTATATTTGTGCCATTTATAACTAGCATAAATTAAGTGTTTCCAGAGATATGGCAGATTGAAGCTGGATTTTTGTACTTCAGATTGCTGTTGAGTAATTTTCTTCACTATTAATTGTACTTACATTTGTTTTCTTACATACTGTGAACACATCTAGGTATCATAAGCAGAAAGTGCTTTGCAGCACATTCCACACACATTACTGGTACAAAACTTTTCACAACTTTTCATTGCCTAATAAGATTTTTTTGTCAGATTTCCAGTTAGGTAGAAAGCAAAGGGTATTTGGGAAGCAGTGGAGGTATGATATAGCCTATTTCATTTTCTTGCCAATCTATTTTGACTTCTGCCTGCTGGGTTGTCTTAACAAACTAATTTAAGTAATAGCATTTATCTGCAGTACACATTTTAGTTGATTTCACTGTTGCAGCATGCAGGGTTAAATGGTGTCTGTTGCAAGTGTGAAAAGGGTGTTAAAGATCTTGTTCCTCTGGGAAATACTTATGAAAACATGCAAAGGCTGTAGGGTATAGTTTGTACTATTACTCACTTGTTTATTATAACAGCATTCAATCAACAGAAAATTATATCTGCAGTCCTGTCAAACTGACAAAGCACAAGAATTTGATTGGGTTATTCTAAGTCATGAATGGTGGTAGGAAAAGTTTCCATAGTCTGAGGATAATAAAGCATCTGCTCACTGGAAGAAATGTTTTGGGATATCCTCTGCTAAGACAAGTGTGTGTCTTGTAAGTTTGGGTACTTTGGCTACAGAAGACAGCAGGTACTGTTTGGAAACATGACAACATAATGCAAAAATAGATTTACGTTAGCAAAGTGGTCCACCATGAGAATCATTTGGATTTCTCATTTGTTTTTTTCACTTTGGATTTTTGAAAATTTGATTCTGTAAGCAGGCATGAGGAAATTAGTTTTAACAACTAGAAAAAGTAAACATTCTTAGAAAATCCATCTAGTGGATGTGAAAAATATGTAATGCTCCCTGCAGGAATTTCCAAGAGCTGAATTAATAGAGAATAGATGTAACAGTAAATGGCCTGTTTAATTTTTCTACTATGTATTGCTCTTGGAAAAATTATTCCTGATTTCCCTGTTGTTTTGAATTTAATTGTGCCATATACATTAGGTCTAAAGGTTTTATGTAGCATGACTATTGCACATCTAAGATCTACAAGCTAGTGGTTGAATCTAACAGTAGAATAAATCATGCTTTAAAAGAGTTTAACTCAATTTTCATTTTGTTTGAATTTTAGTGCACTACACTGCCGGCATTATTTTTAACTGAATGCTTGTAATTATATTTCACAAAGTGAGATTACAGTAAGATGGTGAAAATGTTGTTTTCACCACTAGCACATGCAGGTAGAGGCTACTGTAGCTTGTGTTTCAGTAAAGTAGTTGGTTTTTTTTTTTTTTTACTTAGATGTCTCCAAAAAGAAAAGATATTCAGCTAAACTACCTTTAGCTACAGTAGCAGTTGTGTATTCTGAAGGAGACAGGCAAACCAGTGCTTGAGTTAACTATCTGATTAAGATGAAACGTATGTGTATTGAAATTAAGTAGCTCAATTCCTTTTGTTCATCCCAAACTGCATCAAGGCAGTGACATGAGGGAAAAGTCTTTAAAAATGAGAAAACACCATTGCAATTAGAGGCTTAATCATGTACAGATCCAATAGTCCCTCCTGACACTATAATGCACTAATAGACACCAAAAATTGCCTGAGCAGCACATAGGTGATGCCCCAAAGTTTGTATGTCACTTTTGTAAGCTGAGGTGGGAGGGGAAGGAAGCCCAGAAAAACCACCAGAGTATTTAACCTGAGCAGGTGGCTGGGAACTAAAACTAAAAATGCTTTAAAATAATCTGTAAGGGGCAGATAAATGCTGAAACTGTTCACCTGAAGTATATATCAAATCAACCTTTGTAGGGAAGAGAACAAATGCTTTAAAAGACAATTAAAGCAGAAAGAAGTCAAAATCTGAGACAATATTGTAAGTGAAAACATGGAATTTGTATTTATAAGAGAAAAAAAAATTAAAATAAAATTTTACAATTTCCTAAAAGTGAAAGTAAATAATTCACCTCTCTTAGGGCAGGTGTATAGTGGTTCATTAAAAAATTAATCAAAGAAAAAAGCTTTCTTCCAATTTTAATCATTCTATTATTCAAAGGAGAAGGAAAGAATTATCAGGCTCAAGATCTAATTATAGATACTTTATAGATAATTTTTGTAATGAGCACTAATCCAGCTGTTTCAACAGCCAAAAGCACGGAAGGTCAAATTTAGAATAACTGAATAACTATGATATAAAACCTATTGCTTCAGCTGTTCTTAGCATCAATGACTTGTAAATAGGCAGTATTGTTCTTTTGGTTGGGTTTTTTTAGAAGCTCTGGTATTCTCTACAAGAAATAAAGAATGCAATAAGAAATCTGTTAGAAAGCATGTCTAATGGTTCCCTCTTTCCTTACAGGGAAATCAGGTCTCACAAATCTGTTAAATTGCTTCACAGACTCTGAGCTTATAATTGAGATGTAACTGCACAGTGTTGTCCACTTATGTTTTCAAAACCTGCCAGAAGATAGCTCATGGTAACTAATAAGAAATAACACTACTTTCAGGAAAAGGTGGGGGGGATTCACATAAGAGTAAATTTGTGTTTTAGAAGATAAAACCAAACAGGAGTTCTAAGGTAAATGAAAATTATTGAAATTGAATTATTCAGTTAGCTGAAACAAAAGCTAATTACAAAGAGGTGAAGGAGCATGTTAGTTGCTGAAGGACTGGGCAGTAAAATAACAAATGAAATTCAAAGTCAACGAATGCAAAATGATGCACAAGAAGGAAAACAGCTCAAATTGTACATATGTGACAATGAGCTCTCAGATATTATTACTCAGGAAAGAGACCTTGGAGTTATTGTAAAAATGTCATGAAAACATCATCTCTGTGGTCAAAATAGCACAAAAAATGGATGGAGAACAAACCATTGTGTAAATTCCTTGCCTGAATCTTGGTGTTATCCTACACATACCAAATAAATGTAGTTGAATTACAAAGGGTATAAAAATGGATGAGGGGAACAATTAAAGTAGTGAACAGCCTGGATTAAAGTAATGTAGTTTAGGAGCACTTCACCCTGGAAGTGAGGAGTTATATAAGGTATGTGAAATAACAATTCATGGAAAAAGGGACTAGGTAACAATTATTCACTGTTTCTTACTGCATAAGAACTAAATGGCAGGTTCAAAGCACATGACATTTCTTCCCTGAATAGCATATTTGATGATAAAGTCTGGAATTTAAGATGTGATGTGTGTCAAAAGAGCTGAGTTCAAAACTGATTACTCAAACCTGTGGAGGAGATGGTTATGGGGAGCTTTTGAATACAGAGAAACTGGTTCTGCAGGTGCTCAGAGCAGTGAGCAAATAGGGAGGCAGGAGAGTTGCTCAGGGCTATTCTTATCTTCGGTTCTGGTATTTCCTTTAATATCTGGTAAGGGGTGTTAGTAGAGAGAGGAGACAGGGCTTTTAACTCCAGTATGTTTATTCCGGTTTTTTCCTTAATATCTCAGGTGCTTAACACTGAGAGGGTAGTCTTCCTGACATCCTGTGTAGTCAACAGAGAAAAAGGTGGAAAGGACTCTCTTCCAGAAGGCAGTTCAGAAGGGGAAGTTGGTTTGGCAACACACTCACCTGGCAGGTGAGTCTTGCTCCTAGAGGACCTTGAGTTTGGCATTCTGGATATCTCCTCCCGAATGAATTTTATGTTTACTCTCCAGATACTGAGTGAATTTATGGATGAAAAATATATTCTAATGAAAATAAGAAGAATGTCTAAAGTTTCTGATCTTTTGGCCTGCTTGTGGCCTCTTTCTGAGATTTGAAGTCTTAGATGAGAATCTGCTCTAGTTGACATGAAGAGGTCTGGGGTCCATAATGGGCACCAAGTGCTATTTTCTGATCTTAGCAGGGTGATGGCTTCATGTATAATAGGAATTCCCATTTTGGAGAGTGGCAGAAAAAAGCTAAAACTAAAACAATTATAAACAAACAAAAACCAGAATCCACATAGATTCCAATCCAGCTATAAAACCTGGAAATACTGATTTTCATCTTGCATCATAATCTCATTGTATAGTCTGGCTTTGCTTTTTCATATGGTTCACAGTTTATCTTCCCTCCAGTTGACCTTTAAATCATGCATTTCCTAGACTTCCTAACATTCTGTGACACTCTTCTGCTTGTTCACATAGAAGAGAAAATATATGTTGAATATTCTGAAAGATACATGGGGATTGATTTTGTGATTGTTTTAGGATATTTCATTTGACACTCATTGAAAAGTTAAAGATTAAGAAATTTTTGGCACTGGAGGTTCTATTGGAAAGCTCTAAAATTGCCTTCACCCAATTCATAGGAATTTAAAGGTGCTATGGAAACTCAAGAGATATGTAGGGAAGTAATCTTGGGAAAGACTCAAAGGAAGGGAAATAATGCTGGTTTTGATTTTTTGGCCAGTGAAGGTTCCTTTAAGGAAATGGGCTCACCATTCACAACAAACGTCTTCAAGTTCCTCTGTTTTGAGTGCTTGAGACAATGGAAGCTTGATATCAAATAATGTTGAACATGTGCAACATTTTGCATTCATGGCAGCAGCTGGTGGAATCAGGCTCTTTGCTCTGAGCATATAAAAAGGCTTTTAAAACCCTTAGCTTTTGGAAGACTCAGAACCTTAGACTTTCAAAACTGGCAAACAAAATTAGCTGACACTCTGAACATTTTGGCTTTTATCTTAAATATTCCATTCCCCTTGTGTAAAATAGTGATAAAAATATCCTCTAACTTCAAAAGGATGTTGGGAGGATCAGTTCATTAATGTTTTCAAAGAATTCAGATGCTGTAGTGAAATCACCATACAAAATCCCATAAGGAAATTAATGATTCTGTATTCATTGTAGGCTTTGGGTTATGGTAAGTCAATAACACATAAGATTATATACTGCATGGGAGGGGTATCAAAGTAATCTCTTTTTTTGGGAAGTAGTCTTTCCTTCTGTAAGTGCTGTCCACTCAAGGCACTCTGTGTCAGGAGCAATACAGAAAGCAATTCACAGAATTCACAGAGTGACTGGGTTGGAAGAGACCTTCAAGTCCAACCCATCCCCTAACTAGACCATGGCACTGAGAGCCACATCCAGTCTTTTTTTGAACACATCCAGGGATGGCGGCCCCACCACCTCCCTGGGCAGACCATTCCAGTACTTTATCACTCTTTCTGTAAAAAACTGTTTCCTAATATCCAGTCTATACTTCCCTTGGTGCAGCTTAAGATTGTGTCCTCTCACTCTGTCATGCTGCCTGGAAAAAAAAATCAACCTCCACTTGACCACAGCCACCTTTCAGGGAGTTGTAGAGCGTGACACATTTGTTAAAACATTTTTTTATTATCCTTTACAAAAGTTGCCAAATTAAGTTTGAACTGAGCTTTGGCCTCCTTATTTTCTTTCCTACATGATCTAGCAACCCCCTTAAATACTTCCTGAGAGACCTCACCCTCCTTCCAAAGATGATACATCCTCTTTTTATTCCCTAAGTCCCTCCAAAACCTCCTTGCCCATCCAGGCTGGACATTTGCCTAATCAACTCACCTTTGGGCACACAGGGACAGTTTGTTCCTGTGCCCTCAAGGTCTCTGTTTTGAAGCACTCCCACCTTTCCTGAACTCCTTTGTTTTTAAGGGCAGCTTCCCAAGGAACTCTCTGAATAAGCCTCCTAAATAGGCCAAAGTCTGCCCTCTGGAAGTCCAACATAAAAGTCTTATTGATGTTCCTCCTGATTTCACCAAATATCGAGAACTCTATAATTCCATGATCACTGTGTCCCAAGTGACCTCCAGTCACCACATCTCCCACCAGCCCATCTCTATTTGCAAACAACACAGTCTTTGCCCTGGTGGGCTCACTCACCAGCTGTGAGATAATACACTCTAAAAATTTCCTGGACTGCCTCTTTTCTGCTGTATTAAGTTCCCAGCAGATGTCTGGCAGGTTGAAGTCACCTACAAGAACAAGGGCTGGTTATCTTGAAACACTCTCCAGCTGCTCAGAGAGTGAGTTGTCCACCCCTTCTCCCCATTTGGGTGGATGATAACAGACTGCCAGTAGGATGTCAGCCTTGTTGGCCTTGCCCTTAATTCTCACCCACAGGCACTCAACTCCATCATTAGTTTCAACATCCATGACATCAAAAGCCTCCCCGGTATAAAGAACCACCTCTCCCCCTCTTCTCCCTTTGCTGCTCCCTTCTGGGGAGCTTGTAGCATCCAGTGCAGTGCTCCAGCTGTGTGAGTCATCCCACCACGTTTCTGTGATGGTTACTGCATCACAGCCCTCCTGTTGCACCATGGCCTCCAGCTCTTCTTGTTTGTTACCACTGGTGCACCTCAGCTGGGCTGCTGATAGCACCCCTAGCTCAGCCTTACCATCCTTGGGGCTGCTTCCAGACAGCCAGCTGCATCCCCTTCCCCCTTCAAACCTAGTTCAAAGCCCTCTCAATGAGTTCTGCCAGTTCACAAGCTAAAATCCTTCTGCCCTTAACAGAGAGATGGAGCCCATTTGGTTCCAGCAGGGCAGGTGCTGTAAATGTTGCCCCATGATCAAAGAATCCAAAATTTTGCCCATGACACCAACCCTTGAGCCACTTGTTAATGATGTGAGTTCTCCTATTCCTTTCACCATTTATCTCAGCCACCAAGAGGACTGAGGAAAAGGCCACCTGTGCCCCTGTCCTATCAACCACTTGACCCAGTGCCCTACAGTCCCTTTCAATTGCCCTGACACTCCTCTTTTCCATCTCATCACTGCCAGCCTGGAGTATCAGCAGTGGGTAATAGTCAGAGGGCTGGACCAGCCCAGAGCATCTCTCAGTGATGTCCCACACCCAGCTCCCTGTGGTTTGGGTTCTGTGCACGTGTGGGGCCCTCTGTTCCCCTCAGAAGGGAGTCACCCACCACGATTACCTTTCTCTCCCTTGTGGTGTTGGGGGTGGTTATCTGTCACACAGATTAATCATAATGGGGAGGCTCACTGGGCAGATAATTTTCTCCTAAATCATCTGGCAGACTCTCCAGACCCAGGGCCTCAGAGCTATTCTGAAGTGGCACCTGGCTAGGGGGTGGGGGTCGGGAGGAATTTTTATTTTTACCTCCCTGAGCCCATTTCCACTCTCCCTTCATCCACCAGGTGCAATGCTGCAGCTATGGGGAAAGGTATCTGTACTACAGGAATGCACACTCAGGGACACATTCATATTGCACAGGCACCCTTAAAAATGTGATTTTGATTTGACAGTCAAACATTCTCCCAGCATAAAATTTAGTGAGTGTTGTTAATATGTGTTCAAGTATCTGAAAGGCATTTGTTTAATCATCCACTGAGAGAATCCTGTTAATGTGGTTTAAAGGCAGCCCTACACTTTTTGAACCTCACACATCGTGTTTCAAGTGCCTGTCAGAGAGCTTTACCCAGCACACAGTGTGTGCCAGGAATGAAGATTTCTAGAAACAGCTTGGGAAGTGCATTGTAATTACTGTCATGAACCTGAGCATCCCATTACATCAGATAATCTGGGGATTTGCAGATCAACAACCAAATTTCTGTGTTTCATGGAGTAAAAATAAACAAGCCACTCAGAATTGTTCAAACTACTCAGAGCTGTAAACATTTAAGCAGAAACTCCAGTTAACAGCTGTGCTGATTCCAGTCCAGCTGCTATAATGAAAGATGAAATCAGAAGGCTGATAGAAATCTAGAAGTGGATGGAACAAAGCTGCACAGTTTCCATAACTTCATTCAGCATCTCCTTTAAATGTGCACATTTAAAGAGTGAAGAATGGAAGAAAACATTACAATTAGTGGAAACTGGTGGGTGTTATTAATCCATGTGGTCAGCACATTGCTCAGCTGAAGGAGCTGATAATCAATCCAAATAAAACCAGCCAAACAAGTAAAATAAACAAATAAGGAAAAAAAAACAAACTCAAACCACAAAATCTTTTGGCAATTACATATAGATGCCAAAACAGCCATTCATATAGAAATTTGGGTTCATTTCTTGAACTATTGCATTAGGCAATCTAGCCAATTAGATGCTCAAAACTGACTGGAGAATTTAAGAAATATCTATTTACTGAGCAAATTCTGGGAGGTTCAAGTTCTGCTGCGTGTTTGTGAGCCCTGCCAGCAGTCAGGAGGAAAATGCTCTTTTGTGGCAGAGCAAGTGGATTTTTCATCTGTAATGCAGACACTAAGGATTGTGAAGAATGGTATTTGCACCCACCAATTTTCAGTAATAGAGATGACAAAAAATATGGGGAGAAGGAAAAGGAAAAATTTGAAATCAAGGGGGTTTTGTTGCAATATTTTTTTCTCAATGATTCAAGTTTTGAGGTTTTTTTGTGAAGAATTGTACACTCAACAAGAATAATAGCTGTATAATGCATCCATGCCAAAAGATTCCCCCAAATCCAGCACTTAAAGAGTAAAATTGAGAGTCCAAGTCTCCTGATTTAATTTTTCTCTTTGGGGGCTTAAATTTTGATTTAAGTTTTGCTAAATTATGTTATAAAACTATTAGCCCACAAAAACCTTGAATTTTTCAGTTCCTGAGGGGAACCTGAAGCAGAAAGGGAACATACTTTCTAGACTCTGATTATTTTTAGGAAGAGAATTAGATCATTAGACACTGCCCCTACAGATTCATGCACAATTAGTATTTTTGCTGTCAGTATCATCATTGCTTTCTGAAAGTGTTTTAGTGTTTGGTTTTGCACACTAGACAATCTCAGTTACCCACAAAATATTTTTTAAAGGCCTTTACTTGAATTATGTGTGTCACTCATTAATAAATAAGTACCAAAATATAACACCAAATAAATAATTTTTTTTTAAGTTACTTAAACTGGTAGTAAAAGTTAACAAAGGGAGAATTAATTTGTATTCTTTAATGTATGCAATAAATTAGTGGCTATCCATGGCTAGGCATTTCTGGAAGTGTTTAGATATGATTTTAAGAGTAGACTTGGAACAATGACAATTTGCTTCTAAAATTTGTGGGCGAAAAAAGTGAATTTATCATTTTAAAAAGTGAAAAAAAAGTTTTAAAAAAGTGAAAAAAAAAGTGAAACTATCATTACTTGATTTCAACTATATCCACAAGGTAATGAAGCAAGAGATTAAAAAAAGGCTGCCAAACTATCACGGGATTTTTTTTTCAATACACAGTTTTTAAGAAGCCAGCGTGGTAAAACAAAGGACGAACACAAACTGTTGGACTGAACTTCTGGGGAGAATGAAGGTGATAAAATGCACAACTGTTCCTACAGCTGCACTGTGCACACTGCCACTGACAAATGTTACTGCTGGTGACAGATATCACTCTGAGAAGGTGTTGATGCTTTCAGACTTATGCTAAGCTATTAACCCGTGTTTCTTTTTCATCCTTTAGAAATCCATAGGAAACTGACATGTTATGGCAACAAAACCTGCTTTCTTCTTTAATTGGACTTTAATTTTTTCTTCCTTGAAAACACACAAATATGCATATTCATATGTACATATAAACTGTTATAGGAGGAAAACATTAAATTCCTGCTCTCGCTGCATACAAGAGCGTGCAAGGACGTAACGCCAAGTCTTCATTTTGGTTTTTGGGAGGAAGCTCCTTCCCAGAAGCCATGGGAGGTGCTGTGCTGCCCTGCTGTGCTGGGCTTTCTCTGCAGGCAGGAGCTGGCAGAGGTTAGCTCAGGCCACAGCTCAGTTTTTGCTCGTGGCTCTTGTGCTGCGTGCGGGACCACGGGCGGTGCTGTACTCCGATCTCCGCCGCGTCTAGACAGATATTCATAATGAAATAGATGTCTGGATAATGAAGCAGGCTCTCACAGTCCTAATGGGATTGGTGCCTGCAGAGGCTGGAAAAAGAGCAACTTGCCTTGCACCCTCCTGGGCTGCTGGGTTTCACAGGTAAGATGAGCATGGGCGGTCAGGGTGGCTTTGCTTTTAACCTCGCCTGCTCCCCACGTGCTCAGCCTCACTTGACCCGGTTTGGGCTCTCAAGGCTCTGTGGACGTTGACTGAAACAATCAAGAGGACTCTATACAATACTTCATTCCATCCAAAATTCTCCAGAATACAGTTGGGTTGGTTTTTTTCAGAATCGAATTTCAGTTTTTAAATGCTGTGTGCAGACATGATCCTCTGATGAATGGACGGAGCATGTGTTTACTTGCATGTTTTTATGCTTCTTGGCATGTGGAAATCCTCCCCAACTAAAGAAAGGGTGACTGTAGCTCCTGAGGCCACCTTTTCATGCTTCAAGAGCTCCTTGAAACTGTAGATCAGGCTGGAGTATGTTTGTGTGAGTGCTAGCAGTGGCAGGAAGCAGGAGGGAGAGTGTAGGCAATCACTTTTTGTTCTTAACAGAATTGGACAGCGAAAGAGAGCACATCCCTCATGTCAGGAGGCATTCTCATAATCAGAGTGGAACAGAATTACAGCCAGACAGCAGAAGCCATGGTCATTTCATCCTCATTCTCACCCATATGCAGAATGGTTCCTTGTATACTAAGAAGACCTGAAAAAATTAGGAGCAGGGAAATTTCTGAGATAATTATGGAAATCTTTGGGCATTTCTCTAGCGGTCTTTTTAGGACGTAGCACTGGAGTATTTTGGGGTTCCTTTTGAGAAGAGCCCAGATGCCCACTGGACCCCACCCTGCCTGTGCTGAATGAGATTCCAGGTCAAGAGACCTCCCAGGACCTCCCTGAGTTAAACAATGTTCGTGGATCCCTCGTGCCCCGAGTTTCCCTGCCTGCTGCTGCCAAAGCAGACACAGAGCCAGTGTGCAGAACCTGCAAATGTATTCAGTAGGCATACATTATGCAGTTCCCCTTGTAACTGATGACCTTTCATAACATACCTGTGTGTTGGGCATTCATCAGCTGTAATGTGATACAGAACTCATGTAAGTGTATCTCTGCAAAACCCATTAAATAATATATGGGCCTATTGAAAAAAAGTATAACAAAAGGATGGAGTATAGATTAATAGCCTCTGTTTCCATTTTTTCTATGAAGGTAAAATTATAATTTGTCCATATTTCAAATATTCATTTATGAAATTATTTTAAAATTAAATTAATTTTAAATTAATTTGCCAAAAATTACATTTTCAATACGCCAAAGTCTATAAAAATATTTTGTAATATTCATAAACACATGCATAATTTTAAAAGATGTAAAATTAAGGAAATAGCAGAAGAGAAAACAAAAATTTCAGATCCTTTGTATTTAAATAGTTTTTCAGAAATTAATTTATGAGTGTTTTTTGATCAGCTCTTAGTGTACATGGGTAAAAGAAAATGAACTGTGCATTTCCCATAGCATTTACCATAATCACGTGCTTAAAGACAGGAACCTTTTTGAAATCTGCAGCTGTACTAATAGCATTTCAGTCAATAGAACTGCTCACACTGGATGAAATATTCCCTGTGATTAACAGGGCATCCACTGACATGCATTTGCTGATAAGATACAATACTAAAAAACATATGAAACACTATTTACAATATTTTGGACTACTTTTAGAGGAAATAAAATGTTTCATTTTGTTTTCTTTTTGCCTCGTTATTCTAACTAGAGAAAACTGTTTCCAGTCTCAGCTGGGGCAGTTATTTTGATTGTGTGGAATAACTGCAGTGAGCAGAATCAAAGCAAACACTGAAAAGATTTCAGGAGTGCAACATGTGTATGGTCCCCTCTTGGGTTTGTTCACCTGGTTCTCTTTTAAAGAAAGTATTTTTCATTGTCATTAACAAAGTCATCACAAAACAGGTCTCTTATGTCTGTCGTTTTTATGATGAAAATAAATATTTCTTTCAAAATCTTCTTAAATGTCAAAATTAATTTTTCATAGGTGATGCAATCTCTTTTTTTGGATGTTGTAATTTCATTACAATGAAAAAATACTTTAAAAAACAGCCAAATTGTTATTAAGTTTTGCTGCAGCTAAATCTTTTCAATGAGGACTGCTTAACTTCTGTCTTGTCCTCTTACCTCGTACTGGGAGGTGTTTCAGAGGATGCTCCAATTTCCTAATCTTCATTCTCTGTATAAGCACAGTTTGTCTGGAATTTTACCATCTAATTATACCATATTTTTTTGTTTCCTCTTAGAAAAGGAGAAGGGGCTGATTTCCTATCTTGGCTGCTAGTCTGGGACCTTGGCATACCTGTAAGCAGCCAAAACCGTTCAAGTATCATATTTCTGTGCAGTCTAATAGCATTCTTTGTGTTCTTTAATCAGAATATTTGATAATCATCAATAAATTCTTGATAATGTGTCAATAAGACTAACACCTCCCTTTATCAGTGGTGTAATAAGTATTCCTATAGTGTAATGGGTCAGCCCTAGTTATTTTTAACTTGGGTGTGGGATTCCAGACTCAATTTAAGAATAAAAAAGGGATTTATAGCTGGGAGTTGGGCAGTTGATGCCATTGATTTGACCCTTTGATCTTGTCAGAAGGATACAGCACATGCACTCTTTCCTGAGTAAGTTTCAGAGTTTTTAATGGTTCAGGGATTCAGTCTCTTTGGTCAACAGCAGCTGTGATGCCACTTGATTGGTTTTCCCTTTCTGTGACTTTGGGCAAATAGCATCACTTGTTTTTGCCATACATTCCATAGTAGCTCTCTGCATTTGTGTTTGGCTTCTTTACTTGGAGGAAGAGGAGGAGAGCATTGACTCCCTGTTTCTGAGGCTGATGTATTCTACACCCCAAAGTATATTCTATTCCATAAATTTCTTACTGAAATGAAGTAAGTTTTTGCTTTTCATGTGTGGAGACCTTATTAATTTAAGTGAAATTGTAAATATGTATCTTTCTGGAGGGGAAACATTGCTTGGCTATTGCTAAACTAGAAGTTTAATAGTGCCAAATATATTTAAAGTTTTGTATTATCTTTTAGAAGGCCAAGGTAGGAATATGGGATGCATTAAGAGAAAACAGATACTTGATAGAAAGAAAGTGAAATGCATCAAGAATTCCTGTACTTCAGAAGATGTCATGATATCCTGGTAGGAGGATAAGGCTTTCTAGGCAATGCTCTTATTGTGTCTTTTATCACAGTAGTCACTTTACTGGTACTCAAATTTAATTTGTGCTCCAGAATACCAAATGTATAAATTTGGATTTTAAACTATCTATTATCTGTAAATAGTGCCAACTGCAGTAGACAGGTACCTGAACAATTGTACTGGCCATCTTTGCAATTTGGTGCTCATCAGCACTCTGTTTTGCCTGTGCCTATTTTTCCCTTTTTTCCCTTCTTATATTCTACACATGCCTGTAATCCTTTTCAGAACAAAAGTAATAATTACTATATTTTAAAATTGACAATTAGAAGGCAAGAATAAGAAACATCTGAGCTGAGGGAAATCTGTTCTTTTCTTTTTAGAATGCCATTCTAATGCTTGAAAAGGTATATTTAGCTTTGAGTGTGGCCATGAGAGATAAACTCAGTCTTTCTAACCTGTGTATGACATCTAAAACAAGCCTGCTTGCCCTCAAATTTGTCATGCATCACAGAGATGTGTAAAACCCAAATCTTTGTCTCAAGCAATATGTGTGGGAGCATAATACAGATGACCCTTAATTTCCAGTATCCCAATAAATAATTAAGTAATTTGCTGAAGTACTAACCCAGTATAATACATGTTTACTGTTAACTTCAATTTAATAGCCAAATAAAGACTCTTGAAGATGTCCTGGCTCTGCCATTTGGAGATTGGAATGCTAGGACATTCAATTTGTCTGCTGTCACTAAATGGACAAAGGAAGAACAATTCCAGCATTTGAAAATATTTGCTCACCAGCAGAATGACCAACAGAAATTCAAAATACTAACTGGCATGTGCCAATTGAAATCATGCACAAGTAATTAACAGCCTGTGAAAAGGAGAAAAACAAATGTGTAACAGTTAGTGAAATAAACCTTTTGTGACTTTCAATTACTGAATGCACTCCTACTGAACTTTAACCAATGCAAAGGGACCTGTTTAGCATCCCTAATCATAAGTGGTGTCTTTTGCTAAGCCATTTCCTTTCTTGGTTTCTTCGTGTAAGATGATGTTGTTCTGTAATAAACAGGCATAACTAAAGATTATTTTTCATTGTTGATATTTTGCATTTTTAATGCTTAGACTGACCATTGCAGAAATAACTTATTTTCAAGAGTTGGCTTTTCCTAAGGCCTGAGGATTGCTTCAGGAGGAGTGCAGATGGTCATCACTCCTCTGGGTGATGTCCAACACATTTTGTTACTTAAACTTAGTCAGAAGCTCAGATTTCTAATGTTGCATGTATCAGGTCAATATGTACACCTGAATACCTGGCCATAATTATTTGTGTAGACATTGATCAATGATTTTTGGTACAATTAAGTCTAAGGGTAGAAGTCTGATCCTTCCACAGGACACAGCTTGATATTGTTAGAGGGCATAATAGTATGACTAAATGATGGCAATCTGTAAAAATAAATTAAAAAATAAAACCACTATGCTTAGAGCAGTTGTTGATGTCTAAATGCTGTTTAGAGTGTTGAAATATTGCTTTTTGTTAATTTATATTGAAAAATAATTGATCAGATTTAGCGTCACCATGTAGGAGTCTGAGGGCAGAGCCAAAGCAGAGGGCAGGGGTATTTCTCAGCATTAGATTAGATAGATCAGCTGATTAAATACTTTCAGGACAGCAAATGCTTCCTGCTGCTCTCAGGCACAGAGCAGCTCCAAGTGCTCCTGGGATTCTTTTCTTTGTACCATGTCATGACACAATAAATCCACGAGACAGGAGGGGTGTGTCTGTACTGCACCTGCTGCTCTCCTTGCTGGGCTGATCCTGAGGCTGCATTCCATTCTGTATTAACCTCTTATGTTAGCCCTTCCCTGGCCTAGTAAGACAACATTGTCCTGGGCTGCAGTCCTGCTGTCACTGGACCACTTGCCATGGTTTATTTAAATGCAAAACATCAAAGGAACAATGAAATATTATCTTCCAGCATCTCTCTGTCTGCCTCCTAGAGAACTTTGTGGATGAGTCTGATGGGACAGCCTAAGATTAGGTGCTGAACTCTTTCAGGTTCAGGCCTTGAATTCCTCAAATTTTATGTAGGGTTTTTTTTTCCCCTGTAGGTTGAGCCTTTGTAAATAATGAAAGTGAGAGAAACCTGATCTGGTAAACCAATAATTGAATACTTTAGGTAATATAACAGGAAAGCAGCAGTACAAGACAAGATTCCTTGTACAGCTCAATAATTAGGTGATTGTCTAGGGCAAATTATGCTGACAAACATCTGTTTCAAATTTGGAGTTTGCTGTCAAAAGTGTCATAACAGACTCTTTCAGTGGTCTGGGCTGTGATGATGGGCACTGTCTAAATTGCAAAATACTTTATCCTCTGACAAATGCTTAATCCCATCATATGGGAAATGAGAGAATATGACTTCACTAACACTTAGTCGAGGGAAGCAGAGTGTCTCTGCAATTCTTGTGTGCATGGAACAAAAGGTTTCTGTGCAATTAGAAGTGAGGCTGTTGTAGGGGAAAGAGAATATGACAGGAGTAAGAGTTGTGGTCAAACACCTTCAGCAATGCCAGCACAATCTCTCTGGAAACAGAGACAAAAAACGTGGTTTGGTTGCAATGCCTTACTCTTACTCCTGCCATTTACAGGTGCAATGCTGTAGACTAGATGGGAGTGGGAGCAGAACTCCATATAGATGCAGAGGTTGAGCATCTGCATATGTGCACTTATATCTGCATACAGGGAGAGAGAGGAACATAAGAGACATGAGGAACTCAAATGCCTTTTATTTCTATTTCTGATAAATTGCTGTTACACAGAGTATTTATTTCAAGAAATCCTTGCAGTTTTAGGGGAATGCAGCTAAATATTGGCTGCCTTTGTCAAAATATGAATGGCTCTTGTTTGTCAGGAGCTGTGGTCTTCCTCTGGTTCCCTGCCTCACATGCCTGAGGCCACCTAGGGCAGGATTGTGTTTTGTCTGATAGCAGGCAGGCACTGGCACACTCTGTAAGTTGTTTGCAGGGTATCCTCACTCTGCACACTGGTGAAGTCAGCATCCTCTCCATCTCAGGCATTCAGCATTCCCACAAGCCCACACACTTCACTCCTTCTGTCACCTTGCCTGCAAGTACAGGCTCCAACACCCCAGTCCTACATCCACTAAGATTTTCCAAAATACCCTCTGCCACAGGCACTGATGAGTAGGAGAGGAGATTTAATGCAGACAGGCATGCCTGGTGACAATCCTGCTCCATGCAGTGAGAGATGCTGTGGTTTCCTCACCTTACTCCCAGCAGAGCATGCTGAATATCCTGCTTTCCTCCAAGGACAGTGCTAATCTTTTGCAGTGGATAAGGGGGATGTGTCTGGAGCCTAATGTTATTGGGTAACACCCCACACCATTGCTGGGGACAAGGGACTCTTCTTGGTGCTGAGAAGAAGGGCAGGGCTTCCAGTGACAAAGTGTGGCAGGTGAAACCATCTGCCATTGGTTCATTGTCACCTGGAGCTCTCAGTGACCATTTTTTCACGTGAGTCACCCTCTCTTTTGTATACTTTTGTTATTAATATTGCTGCTGCTACTGCTCTTTTTCTTATCTCATTGCTGTTCCCAGTAAATTGTTCTTGTCTCCTGATCCCTGCCTTCTGTGCCTCCTACTGAGGGAGTGGTGGAGAGGAGACATTTTTACTGATCTTTTTGCTAGGAGTACTAAATTGGGGAATGCCATTCCTAAACCATTCCTGCTTTACCTGGGGAGGATACCGTGGCCAGTCCATGAATGCTGTGCACATCCATTCAAAGATCATACCACACATTTTTAACAGGTGCTTCATTTTTCTGCTCAGTACCTTGAGCAAATTAAGTGGCACAGCATCTCACACCTCTCTCCTTTCAGATTTAATTTGCCCTAACTAGATTAAGTAAAGCTCCAACACAATATCATCATCACAGCATTGCTCAAGTTCCAATTTGGCACAGCACAAGAAGGAAGCTCAACAAGAAGTTCCATCCTAGGAGAAATTACAGTCTGAGGTAAATGTGTTTCCAGAGGAAATAATTTTCAGACTTAGACCCTGAATCTTAACTAACTCTGTAACCCCAGAGATCAATCTCAGAAATATGGTGAATATTTAAAACATAAATGTAAGTTAAGAAGTTAAAGATGAGCCTGAGTACTCAGTCTTAAGAACTAACTTCAACTTCTGCTCTTTGGATCTTTGTTGTATGGTTTGCTTTTTTTTGCTTTTTTCTTTTTTTAATGCACACTCAAAGTAGTGGAGTCAGTTTTATGAGCTTCAGAGTATCAACAAAAGGTAAGGTGTTAAAGCAATATAAAGTTATTTTCATCTCCTGGAAAGATAAGTACATTTAAGAACAAAGGATTTTGCTGCAATTAAAACATTCAGTGCTTTGGTACTCACTAGCTTTGGTCTCATCACAAAAACATGCGTTTCTTTATCAATGTACAAGATTTTTTGGGATTTTTTTTCTATCAATGTTTATGAAAAGTCCTCTGAGGAAAAGGTATTGGATGAAACAGACAGACTTCAAGCTTTAGAGGATAAGCACTCAATATGCATTTAGATAATGATTTAATATCAAAATCTCATTATGGATCTGTAGCCACTATTGTGACTTTTAAAGTACTATATTTATGAATTTTTTGAAAATAAGGATTTGCTGAACAGAAACAGCAGCTGTGCAGAGTTTGGCTCTGTTTCAGGTGCATGCCTTTCCCAGGGAGACACAGCACACTCTGCCTGGCCTTGCTGAATGGGTGGGTATTTCTAGACAGAAAGCAAAGGGCAGAAAACTAACTTCTTACTGCTACCTGTTCTTAAAAAGCACCAAGAATTTTGTGCTCTTACAGAACCCCCTGCAAGGATTTGAGAAGGTTTGCAGGCATTACTCCATAAAACTGCTTATGCTGCCCTCACTCTGGGTTGGAATGATGGTATAGTGCATTCTGCACTGGTCTCCAGTGAAGGATGGAACATTGCCTAAATCACTGTCTGTTCTGAAAGCCCTGAGTTAATGGTTAACTTTTGTTGTGTTATTACATTTATTTTTCTGTGCTGGTAGTGCTTAGGAGTTTTAACATGGAGCAATACCCAAAACCAGTATAACATACAACAGAGAGAAAATCCTGCCTCAAAATGCTTGTAAGGTGAGATGGCATGATACAGGATGGTCTTGGAGGTCTCTTCCAATCTTCATGTTCTATGATTTTCTGCAGCAAGGAAGAAGAGAGTACTGGTCAGCACAGCAGGCTACACCAGTAGCCCACATTGTGGTTTCATAGACATGAGGATGAAGAATGGCAGCAGATATTCCTCAAGGAATGGAGGCAAACAAAGCAGCTGGAGTGAGTGGCTCAGGTTTGAGGCACTGGAGGCAGGAGGAGTGTCTGGCACAAAGGTGAAGCAGCATGGGCAGGTGAGTCAGAAAAATTCTCCTGGTGGAGATCTGGGGAGCAAGGCTGCATTTGTCAAGGTGGGAGGTTGCAATATTTGAGATAAATAAAGAGTTTGGATGAAAGCTCAGTCTGTTTGAATAAACTCCAGTTTCAGGGGGCTTGTGCAAAAGAAATGAGAGATATTATGGCATAAACTGGACATCAAAGTTAGAATGAGTCTTCCTTTGCCAGGAGGGATGATTAACCTCTAATTTGAGGGGTTTTTAAAATATTTCTGAGGGGTTTTTTAAATTTTATTTTCTAGTCTCAGGCTGGAAAAGCACTATTCCACTGTATTATCATATTGGTTTGTGTTAAATATGTTGGTTTGACAGGAGTCAGTTTTATGGCAAAACTCAGAATACTGCTGTCTAAACTTTGCGAATGAGGTGCCAGAAACAAGAAACTTCATACAAATATCAGCTATAATTTTCTTCAGAAGTTCTGGCAGGATTTCACTAAAGGCTGAAAACACTGCTAAATTGTGCAGCAAATTAGAAGTTAATTAGAAATGGGCATTTATTTCTTGACAAAACTCTTGGATTTTTAAGTGACTTCTGTGACTTCTTTTGTCATCTCTTTAGAGATTTCTGAATACTTGAAACTAAAATTGCTTCTCATTGTACATATTTGTTTATATGGCCCTGCTATTTGCTGACATGCACTGTTGCAATGCCAGTTTTAGTTTTACACAGGTCAGTGTATGAATCCAGCCAAGCATTACAATATGACTTTATACTATTTTTTTGTAGATAGAAACTCCTAAAAGAAGGTTTGGCAGCTTCATACTGTGCTATACAGCTACAGGTGGCATCACAGAATTTCAGAATATGCTGAGTTGGAAGGGACCTGTCAGGATCATCTAGTCCGACTCCTGACCCTTCACAGGACTCCCCAAGAATCCCATCCTGTGCCCAAGAGCTTTGTCCAAACACTCCTTGAGCTCTGGGACCACTTCCCTGGGGAGCTGTTCCAGAGCCCAGCCACCCTCTGGGTGAAGAATATTTTCCTAATATCCACCCTGAACCTCTCCTGGCACAGCTTCATGCTCTTTCCTTGGGTCCTGTCACTGTCACCCCTGAGCAGAGATCAGTGCCTGCCCCTCTTCCCCTGCATGAGAAAGCAGAGGACTAGCATTTAGTAGAACCTCTAATGAACCATCAAGATGTAAATTATTTGATCATCTCATTAATCTTCTTATTAATTGCACACTGAACTGAGAGCAAAAACAAAAGTAAAGCCTATGTTTTTTCCAAAGCTAGGCTTATACAAAACTTACATATTTGTGTGGGCAGTCACATCTGGCTAAGAATTTATGGTTTAATCTACAGATTTTAAAAATGAGAACAATTAATACTTATCTAGATCACTGCAAAAGCTCCCTGTTTGTCCTCCCCACAGAGCTCTATCTTCACTTTGAGAGAAGTTATGGGTTTTAACCTCAGGCAGACAACATATGGACAATGAAGTATGTTGTAATTTTTGTGTGATTTACCAGGTTGAGTCAAAAGCTCACATCATGAGAAGCTTCACTTCTGCTCAGTGATTCACAGGGAAATTTTAGACTGCCTTGTCCTTGCCAGGATATTTACTCAACTGACTCCAGTTAAGAGCTCACCTTTGTTGGGCAGTGTAGACGTGGCTTGAGTTGTGCAAACTAACTTCTTGACCTCTGGGAGCTGCTTGTGATTGCATGCCACCAAAGGTTATGCTTTTGCTTTATTAAACATTATTTTTTAATACACTTCACGACTCTTGCTCTAACCTCCCCCTAAACAAATTCAATATAATCTGGATCCAGTGCCATTTCCATCTTCAGTACTGTGTCTATCCTCTCATGGCAGGGGCTGAAATTGCAGTCCATTGGTACATCTTTTGAACTGCATTGTTGAACTCTCTTAACTGGGCTATCTGCCAAAATGTTTTTGAGCACAACCTTCTTCTCTCCAGCTTGATAAAGACCCTTTAGAAACTATTTTACTCACCTCATTTAGCAAAGGAAGTGGTAGAAGAGGTGCAGGAATTTTCTCACTTTCCAAGGGGACTGAATAGGAGCAATACAGATTTCCTCTCTTTCACATTGGACTTGCTTCAGTTTTCATCAGCCATGCTCATATTTAATTATTTGTGCTCCTATAGTTCAAGATAAAGTAAGAAACCTAGAATCATAGGAAGGGTTGGTTAATATCATCCATTTCCAACCTCCTGCCTTGGGCAGAGGTGCCTCTCACTAGACCTGTGTGCAACAAAATGATTAAGCTAAAGCCTATGGAAGAGAGCTAGGTTTAGTTCTTCACGTGTAAATAATGGTGATTGATGTCTTGAAATAATGGAAACTAATTTAGCATTTCAACCTAACATCAACAGAGACCACCTGTGAGCTGAGCCTCATTTGGTACATAAGAATTAAAGCTGCTGTTCCTGTCCAGCACTGCTTGGCAGTAGAGACACCAACTTTTACAACCCCTACAATGAGAGATTAATCAGTTTCTTATTCATAAAGCAGAAATAAACTTGACTCCCTCACCCTAGTAGCAAGCTACAGTGGGAGGGAGCAAAAAGCAATGTATAAAGGACAAAAGGATCTGAAAGGCAGAGGAAAACAGGCATTTAATATTTTATCTTTATGTTTTAAATTGAATTTCCTGAATCTTAATTTAAGAAATCTCTTTGGCATTATTTTGGCTGTAAATTATTTATATGTTTCCCCATCTTTCATGGTGCTCTGTTTCTGGGCTTCCTGCAAGATCTCATCACCTTCTAGCAACATGCTGAGGCACTGCTGTAATCTGTCAAAAGGAAGGGAGATGGGGCTAACAAAGTGATGCTCTGGGATTTGTATTAGCATGAATTGTCTAAGGTGAATAACTAATGATGTGTTTTCTCACTTCTGAAAAGCTGGGGAAAATCCCTGGTAATTTTGTTAGAATAATTCATTAACCAGCGTCTTTGCCCTTTGTTGTTAATTCTTACATATCTCTCTTTTTCTTTATCAAACTTAGTGAAGAACTCTTACATTTGTATACCTTCCTGCTTGAAGAAATCTACTTCCATGAGCATTTTTGTGGGTATTTTGTTCCATTCAATTTAAAATATTTCCAGAGAGGTACTATATCCTTCAGGTCTGACTTAATTCTTCTCCCTCCATTGTACTTCTCCTTTCAGACACTCAGACAAGAGGTGCTATTTGGCACCTGTAACTTTGCCAAACTGCAGCCAAGATTAGATTGTGCAGTGTGGAGCCCATGTCCTGCATGGCATGCCTTGGCAGAGGTGAGTACAAACAGGATTTCTTCATTTCCCTGGCCACATTTCATGGTAAATTCCCATTCCACTAGCCCTCCATATTTCTCTTGGGTTTGGTTCAGGATTACTGCTTTCAAATTTCCCCCCAACCTTCTGAGAAAAATGTCAGTACTTTACTGTTTTGGATTCATTCATAGTAATAAAATCTGTGCTTCAGTTTCTGGACACCTTCATTTTTAAATTAGGAGAACTAAGGCAGAAGAGCACTTTGTGTTTTATGACCAAGAGAATATAAAATGTCACTGATGGAGCTGGAAAGCCTTCTGCACTTCACAGGAGAGTTGGGATTCAGCTCCTCCAGTGCAAGGTATATATATCCAGAGCCACATGGATGTGAGTAATCCTATGGAGGTGCTTGGGAGTGTCTACCTATTGAATGTAAATTGTTCTTCTCATGGACTTCTTTAGTCCCACAGCTGCATTCTGCACTGCTGTGGGAGATCCCAACCTCAGCATCAAATTTTCTGTGATTGATTTTTAATCAGATTTATCAGCTATGGTAGGCTGACTTTCAGAAAGTGGAATAGACAAAACAGGAACCATGAGAATAAGAGGAATAATTTTTCATTACTGGCAGCTTCCTTGCTTTGACCCTTTGACCCCTTCCCAAGGTCAATAACATGCCTCATAGGAGCTGGAGTGGCTACAAATCAACTTTGTCATTGTCCATTGGGTGGATGGAGGACATTTCATAAAAATGAAAACAGGTTTCCAGGGAGACCTTCTCAGTACATGACTTGCCCATGAATTGAAGATCAGACCTTTTCACAGGGCAATTCCCTGGTCTGCTCAAGTGTTCTCACTCAGACTTGGTGCCCCCAGATGTTTCTCTTGTGGCACAGTGGTGTCAAATCCACCATCAACACACCCAGCTGGAGTCCTTCCCCTTCCATGCTTCCCATCCTCTGGTCCAGCACAAAATCTGCTTAAGTACCTTGTTCACTCTGTACTGGAGAAACAAGTCATTACCAGGGAATAATTCCCTTTTTCTGTGGCTGATAGGAAAAGGAAAAAGCCACAGAAATGAGCACTAAATGAAGATCATCCTGTTGACTGCAAGAACTATCTTTGAAGAGTTCTAAACAATCAGAAACTTCAGTTTGTTTTCAGCATATGCTCCCAGGGGAAGGTCATCTGATTCATATCCGTCAAATGTTGAAAGGATGAGTCACAGTCAAACAAATCACACTTTTCTAACTGTCTTTACACATAAGGGAAGGAATCATCTCTCTTCATTTAAAAGGACTTCTTCTTTTTCTTAGTAGACAACACTCAATAACTTAGCCCCATGTTATCTGTTTCCCTTGAATTATGAATATTTATTCCTCTCTATATCCATAAATAATACATAATCTACAGTTGCCTCATTTTTCTCTTATGACCTTTATACACATCCTGTACTTTAAATCAAATTCTCTCTTAGTTACAAAAAGCTCTAATTCCCACTTGAAACTTAATTCAACATCCCACCAAAAAAAAAAAAAAAAAAAAAAAAAAAGTCTTGTCTTCAAATAATAGCTAATACCAGATCTTACATTCTTTGCTGCCAGTCAACCAACACTGGGCATGGGAAGAAATACATTTCTCCAGAAGTCATCTGGAGTAATGGCTGGATGAATGGAACCCAGGGAAACATCTCTCTTCGAGACAAATCCTCCTGGCTGGAGCTCAGCCTCTCATGCTGCACTCCTCTGTGGGGCACCTGTGAGAGGAGGAGGTCCAGGGGATGCCTTGAGCAGGTGAAAAGCTGCTAAAGAAAATCTTTCACTAGAGTGTGCTCTGATCCATGACCTGCATGCAAAATACATGTGTTTGCAAGGCATGCTCAGGAAATTAACATTTCTGTTTGTAGGGATCTGAGAACTTTTTCTCTCCTAACGTATACTAAAGTGCCTAAAGAGTAAATCTGAACGAGACAACTATTTTAACAGCAATCATTTCACACTATTTAAAAAATGCTTTGTTTTAGATTTATGACCGTGCATCACAAACAATGCTCAGGGAATGTGCAAAGGTATTCCCTCAGCTTCTACTCACTAACAATTTGAACTGCTGTCCAAAACCTGAACTACTCAGAGTTAGGTAACTATTCCCATTTTAGAGAAAAGAACCTTGATACACAGAGAATGCATTCAGAGCAATTAATCACAGGATGTATCTGGTGCCAGAGCCAGATCTTCTGACTCACAGTGCTTCCTTTTCTGTGGAGAAAAAACACATACTTATTTTTCATAATTATGCCCTAGAATAAGTGTTAAAAAAAGAGTTTTAGCAAACGACATGGACTTTAGGGTATTCTAATTCCATTATGATGAGCAAGATTTGGAAAAGTATTCATATCACCCATTTATTTACTGGAAAATGCACGTCTTCAATCTCTTAGTTTGGACATCCATATGAAATATTTCTAAACTATGTTAAAAAGTTCCTTGAAACTTATCCTATGGGAGACACTGTCATCCATATTTAATTCTGCATTCTAAGTGTTTGTATTTCCAGAAGTTGGACCTGCCAATCTGAAGGGATGCCAATCTCTTTCCAGCTCCTCTCATTCCAGGGGGCCATTTGCCAATACCAAAAGTAGTTGAAAGAGCTCCACTGAAGTGTAATTTGTAGTAATATAAAATATAAAGGGGAGAAAAGGAACCCCCTCAAAGCTGGGTTTAACAATGAAGCTAATTTATCAGATATGCAAAAGATTTTTGGCCCTTTAATGCAAATAGGCTGGCTGTATCTTTCTAAGGTAATTACAGAGCACTTTTCATGACTACTTTCAGTTAGATTCTTTGCTTAATTCATATGAAACAAATTATGTGATTTAGGCACATAACTGACTTGGAAAACCATTTTATCTAGGGAAAAAAATGGATGCTTCATAACTGAACTCATTCTGTTCTATCTGATGTCCTGCCCCATTTTCACACCTTCACCTTCAGTCTTAGAATTTGTATTATTTCCTACTTAAAAATGAATAGCTAAACATATCTCTGCTACTGCCCCAAGTTCATCTTTATCACAATTATCTGATCCAAATGTATTTGTTACTGGGTATTATTCTCTTAAGTATTCAATATGCCAAATACACACTAAAAAACACAGTACCGTGGACCAGGGTTTTTAAACCTGTCTGAAAAAGGAGGGAGAGTAAAGAAGATAAACTCTGCACCCAAATGGACAATTGAGCCCTTTTGAGAATTTAACCCCAGCTGTACATGCTGTGCTTTTGACAATATAGCTATTTGTTTCATGATATAAAATACTACAATACCATAAAATCTCATTATTTTGGTTGCAATAGACCATATGAATGTAAATTTCTCTGGAGTAGTTCTGTTTAAATTCTAGAAATACTTAAGCAAGTGATACTTCACCCAAAAAGGCAATAAAATCCACCCCAGTGCCACTGTAAAACAGACCAGAGTGTAATGTGAGAACATGCAGAGAACTTTGGGGATGTAATTCCTACAGGCCAAGCTGCTGGAATGATGTCTATTCAGAGAAAGGGATCTTGGCTCCAGTTTGCTGTGCCATTGTGTAAGTGATCTTGATGCAGTGAATTAGTGTCTTGTTATGTGAAAAATATCTCTAAGATAAATTCTGAAAAACAGAGAAATCAATACTAAAAAAAATTCTTTATTTTTCTTTTTTTTAAGGTTCTGTTAAGTTCCATGTTGGAAGAACATGAGGTGATGTAATAAGCAGAGTGAATGGGATGTCACACTGCTTTAAAACAATGGATGACTTGCCTTAATGTCTTAATACTGCTGTGTCTGTAACAAACACTTCTGGAGCCCCACTTGACAGTTGCTTTAATTTCAAGTTAATTCACATTGATGTCTATTGCCTATTAGTCACCACTTCCAACAGGAATTATAGTGACTGAATATTTAAAAAGAAACACCACTGTTGATGATTTGCATAATGAAAAATGCCAATATCAGATCTATTTTGACATCCTTGAAAGTGTGAGCTTTGGGAAAAGGACATGTAGAGTTCAGCCCTGTGGTCAACACTTGGGTTATGGAAAGAAATTTTTGGAAAATTGCCATCTTAGGTTTAGCAAGTGCAACAGTACTTAAGTAGAACTAAGATGCACAACTCAACGATTTTTCCTTTTTATTTTTATTATCACCCCTTGGCATTATTACTGAGCTTACTCTGTTTAGGGCAATGAATTAGCATGGTAACTTTTTTCCTTGGGTACAAAAAGTCACTGAAGTGTATAGATTACCATTTCTTCTAATGTATATGCATATCTAAAATACTTCAAAATAGCAAACACCTATCAATGCCTTATTACAATGTCAAAATATTAATTTCTTTTATCCTCTGGTCTTCAGCAAAGGTTTCTCCTTGAATTTATTGAAACATTTTCATATGGCTAATAAGAAGCAGTATATTTAATTATTTTAAGGACTCTTATATAGTAGCTGACCATATTTTCTAGTGAAATGAGGTGGGAGGATGATTTACTGCCCATTCCTGTGAGTGCCATTTGGTTAGGAGGTAACACTTCACAAGAGAAATTGAATTATGTCAAGCAAGGCAGGGGTTAATTTGGGAAGGTCTCCTGAAACTGGCTGGAAGAAAGGAGTTTACAGTGTGGAGTTTAAATTACCTGCTTAGACTCGACAATATGCTAAATTTAAAATAGAGTTTGAACTCTTATTAGTTCTATGACTCCACCAAAACCTGAGAAGATCAATAGGGCAGGAAAGCACCTTTCAGGAAGCCAGGGGCCTTTCAGGGAATTTAAACATTAAAATGGTTTTGTAGTTTTCAAACATATCTTTTAAACTATGGTACAGAAGTCATCCTGTCTCAGGGGATTGGTTGCTAATCTGGGAGGGTTAATGAAGGAAGAAGTTTTGCAGAGGAAGATGTTTGCAATAATTTTGGGGTGTAGCAAACAAAAATCTATTCCATTCTTCCATCATCTTTTCCATCATCTTTTCTTGCTTCTCTCTCACCAAACCCCTTTAAGTTCACATGGCAGCTGCAAACATGTGCCTTCAATATTCAAAACTAATTTTGAATAGACAAATGAAAATATTTTAGAGTCAAATTTCGGTATCAGTGCTCAAATATGCAAAGAGCATCATACTGTTGTAAGCATGGCACTTCAGGAAAAAAATCTTGAGTCAAATCTTGCAAGATGCTGAGTGCTGCTGAGGAGGCAGTGGGCAAACTCTGTCCCTCCTTCCCCCCCAGAGCCACACACGTTGTGTCTGTGCAGTGCTGAACACACTGTGCTGTGCATGGATGAGAGAATCCATAAGCCACTGTGACATAAACAGCAAGGAGAACAGACTCTAATTAATTCTCTTCTGGCTTTCACACTGATAACAAGATGTGGTAACTACTTTGTCACTGTTGTGCTTTCTGTAACACTTTCTTAGAGAACTCCCTTAGAGAATTTCCCCCCAGGAAAAACAAAAAAAAGTGTATTGTTCCTGCCCTTTGTGCATCAATTGTCAAATTCAAGGATGCCTGCCAATGCTGCTTAGCCTTTTGTAGTCTGAAATTCATTTTCAAACAATGCCTTCCAATTTCTAGCTAATCTGTTGCGTGTTACTCAAACCTCTAATGTATGTAATTTCTCAAGGATCAACATTGTCAAGCACACAGAAGCCTTGAGCTGGCGTGTCAAATAAAATGTTCTCTCTTGGAAATGAACACAGTTGCACAGTGATTGAATAATTGGTGTTTTGAGTGTTTGCTTCTGAGGTTTTGCAATGTATTCCAAAGTCTAATTTTATAAATGCACCCTAACACTTCCTGATTATGACTATGGAGCAGCTGTTTTGTGTAAATTAACAGCATGTGCAAAAGCCTAGCCCTGCTTTAAGTCAGCTGCACAAATCTCTTGTGTTGCTTCAGCCTGAGAATTCCTTGCCTGCCTTTCAGGGTACAGCATGACTCCCATCAGTTCTAATAACAAATCAGGTTTTAAACTTGCTGTGAGGCCAGTGGCTGTAGGGGCTCCTGGCATCTTCTTTCCCTGCTAAATCTGGACCAAGCTCACTCAGATGTTGTGTGGTCTGCCAGTCTTTTGCAACCTCAGTGAAATCCAGCAGTCTTTCAAGAAAATATCCAACAAAAAATCTCATGACAGAGCTGGCTGTGCAGCCAGTAGCCTTCCTCTCCTACAGTAGCTGGTGAGTCAAAACTAGATCAGATAAATCAGTGTTATTCATTATTTGGTCTTGGAGCTTAAATTCCCAATTCCTTGTCACCTGGACTATTTTTTTTTCAGGAAGCTTAGCAGCTCTAGGCACAAGCCTGATGTGACTATACTTATGTATATGTACTATGTGCTAGATGGCCCAAAGTCTCAACAAAAGTTATAAAACTGGAGGCCACATCTCTCTCTGTCTGCTTTGGGGAATGGCAGGCCTGAGAGAAGCAGGGAGGTACAAGACCCCTTAAATTAGCTTCAATATCATTACTTTATCCTCTCAACATTTCAGCCACTGACCTGCAAAAGAATAATTCCCTCATCAACCTCAGCTGGTATGTGTAGAGGCCAAGTTTGTCTCATTTTGGGCAGTGAGGCTTCTCAAATGATGGAGGAAAGCAGGATTTGGTGTTGAATCTGTGATCAGTACAATTGGATTGTCCACCTTGAAAATTCATGAACTGGATATAGAAGCTCCTACCAAGGAATTTTTTCCTTTACCTCTTCAAAGTAATAAATATTATGTTAATATATATACTGTAAAATATGATGGTGTCAAAAGTAAAACTTTCCCCATCAGCAAAAAGACAAATTTCCAGGGAGACAAGTGAAATGGCCTGTGCAGTGATAACACTGGTCCAGCAGCCAATTTGGGGCATCCTGTGGCTGTACTACATGTAACACAGTCTCTGGAACATGAAAACCATTTTTTAATTAAGCAGTTAGAATACTGTATTATTTGAGGATCATTTAGCATCTTCAAATCCTCATTTGATTCAGCTTTATTTCAGTAATGTACTTTTTGTTGCTTCTTGGTGTCTTTAGAAATCCATTTAGCCAGGGTAATTGCTCCTTCACAAGACACTTCTCTGTAATGCTCAGCACAATGCTCTCATGTCAGAAGATGATGTTAAAATAAAGTGACTATCATGATAAAGCCTTGTAAAAAAAAAAATATAATAAAAATCTACTATTTGGTTCCTGTTTCTGGTTTTCCTCCATTACAGGTAATGAAATAATGTGAATGAAAGTTGTATCATACCAAAGGGAGCCCAGACATATCCATAATTTCAAAAATTACAAGCCTCATCTTGTTTAGTTGCACATATTGCTGTAGTTGGAATTCAGTTGTCTGATTACAAAAAAAAAAAAAAAAAAGGAAACATCAATATTGCAGTTAAAGTCTTAAAGTAACTTTATTTCCAAATTAAAAACATTGGTGATGTACCTGAATATAAAATATTCCCTCTGTGGTGAACAGAAGGAATTTGAAGGTACTGCTTCAGATTTTTTGTATTTACCTTTTTATATTGTCAAAAACCAAAAATGATAGTAATTAGATGGATGGTTTCACACCTTCTCATTTGCAGAAAATGGAGCCTTGCTTTACAGCTTCCCATGACAGTGATCCTGGAAAAAGACATCTGGAAAAGGGGCACAGTCTGGTTTATATTATTTGTTTTGAGTGGCATTTGATTCATCTCATGTTTCTGCACAGATATGTAGAAGTTCACATGGTGGGAAAAAGAATTAAAGCCATTATTCACCTGCCTTGCAGGATTTTGTTGACCAGTAGTTTAAACAAATTGCATTTCAACAAAACTTCTTCATCCCCACTTAGAAAAAAAAAAATCTTATTTAAGCTCATCCATGGAACCAGGATTCTGTGGCTGAGACAGGAAGGTCTTGCTCTGAACACAAGAATTATTTTGAAGGAATCTGGTTGCACTGAGATTAGCATAGTAATTTATTCTATCATTTGCTGCATGACTGTTCTTTGAAGATGTTTGTGATTTCTTTGCAGCAATGAGACAATGCAATATGCCACGGGAAACCTGAGGAGTGGCAGGGAGGGTGAATAACTCTCTCTAGAGCATCTGGATACCATATCTCCTGTTTTTAAAGCCCTGTTAGCTGCCACTGTGCAGCAATAAAGAGGTGCAGTGTTTGGGCTGGCCTCAAACATCTCAATTCACAGAGAGCTCAGAAGGGAAATAACAGCTTATCCCTCAACTGACCACCTAGAAAACTCCCTGTTGCTGCTCTCAAGGCACCTCCCTCAACTCTGAGACATGAAGGGAAAATAAAACCAATATTAACAGCCCCCAAAAATATTTTGTTAAGTGACACAAACTTTTGGTCTACACTTGTGGCAGTGCAACAGGGAGTGAGGAGGGTTGGTTTTTCTCCATTTCTCCTTTTTAAATTTGTGTTGCTGGTTTGGTTTGGGGTTTTCTGCTGTGGCATTACTAATGTCTCGTTCTGGGGCAGCCAGCTGCCCCTAAATAAGAGAGATTTGCTAATGCAGCCATCACCTGATGCTAACAAGCCTGGCAGGAATGTTTTCCACCAGTGCTCCCAGTTACGGTGGAGGCAGCCTGATTCAGAGTCTGTCTGAATCTCTTGGGTTGTTATCAGCTTTGTTTCAGGACATTTTACAGTGCCAGCAAGGCAGATCTCAATGCCTGTGGTCGATGAGCTGCTTGTGAGAGACAAAGAGCTACATGAGAGTTTCATGGGAAGATTGATGCTGCCTTTTCTGAGGCGCTGCTGACTCACCCATGGCATCTAATGGATGCACTTCCCTGAATTAATTCCTGCTTCCAGTTCCATAAATATGGCTAAAGTAAATGATACCTCTCAGGAAGCATCCTGTCTTCATCCTAATGTACTTATTCCAATGGTTAATTACTCTTACTGTTAAACATTTGCATCTTATTTCTGGCTGAAAATCGCCCAGTGTCAGATTCCAGTTATGGTTTATTACCTTTCTGTTGTTTTTTCAGCAAGCTGTTTTTACTTTGGAGGTTTTGTAATTAAACATGCTTTTTTTTTTTTTTTTCCTTCAGTCAGATTTTAGTGATAGCATCACCAATCTTTTCTTTTTTTCCCATTCAGCGTGCTTCTTTTTACAATAAAAAAAGCATTTTGGAATTGTTAAACCATTTTAAAATATTGCATTTTTTAAAAGAATAGTAATGACTTGGCTTTGATAGTCAAAGGATATAAGAGGCATGAGGATCATAGGGTATATTCATATATTTTATTAGACCAACTGATACAGGCTGGGGAGAAAGGAGGAGGAGTTAGGGAATAATAAATTGAACCCATAAGCCTTCTCCAAGTTTCCAAGAGGTTTTTGTGACCAACTGTTAAGTAGTCAGTTTAATAAGAAATTACTTCTTACATGCCTTCCTTTCTTTTGCAACATTTCACAAAACAAGGGCAGAAAATTCTAAATAAATAACATTTAACTATCTTCTAGCAAAAAGAAAGTTTGTTTGATAAAAAAAATCTATGAAAGGAGGTATTAGCCATTTTGTTCAGCTCAGAAATAAATAAAATTAAAAGAAATGAAATGAAATTAATATAAAATATGTTATATTTTCTAAGGCTAAAAGTGTTGAGCTAGAGAAAATTCTGTCATAGTTTTCTCTCTTGTCTTTCATTGCCTCAAGGCCTATTAAGGGGAAATAAGCACACTAAATGAATTCAGTAATAAAGTGTTACAAAAAGGCATCTAAAAATTCAGTGATGGGAGGAGAAAATTAGTAGCCAACCATTACAGTGCTCTTTATCCCTTTTGAAAATGGCAGGCCCTGTGGCCCCCTCTGGCAATGTCAGAGGAGGCAGAAAATTGGGCTGGGTGATTAAAAAAAAAATTACTTTAAAAAAAAACCCTCACAAAACCAAAACCAAAAAGCCCAAATGGTTTTGTTTAAAATCAGGCAAGGAGGTGTTGAGATTTTTCTCATTCACAACATTTACTACATATCTGACATTTGAGCTGCTATAACTGGGAAGGGATGACTCCATCCTGAGGGGAAGGATGTTATTTCTTCAGCTAATTGGCTGGCTGATACTTTAATTCATAAATCCCCTGCGTGCTCTCATTTGCTGTGACTAAAGATCCCAACCATTTATAGCTGCAGTGAGGACAGCAATACTCATATTTCCTGCTTTCTTTGAAGTTCATTCTTAAAAATCACTGAGATGTAAAATTCCTCTTCGACAGACTTCTTTTTCAAACACAAGAACCATTTAAAATGTATATAATATCAAACCTTCCCTACAAAATCCATCACAGTGACTGAGAAGGGCTTCTATTAAATCCCCTTATTAAGTGAAGAAGTAATTTAAGTTCAAATTTCACCAGATGAGGTTAATGTAATCATACCAGGGATGCTCCAAAAATCTGGCAGCTCCCCATAGCCTTATGATGACTTGCAAATTAGAGAAGGCAGCAAAGTTAGTTCCCATCTCTCCCATGCATGTTTCATACAGAAATATATGGGGGAAGTTTCCAGAGGAGGCTACACCTCCTGAATGGTTTTTTCCTTCTTTGCTGGTAATAGCCATCCTCATTTTTATTTTTTCAAGTGCAATTTCCCTGCTCAGTTTGACCCTATTGTTAATGTTTAATGCTAAGAAAGGGTTTATAAATTAAAAAAACCCTCTAAATGATGAGCACTGAACTGTGGATTAAAAAATAAACAGATAATTACAAAATAATAGATGATTACATTGCTTATGCACTGCAAGTTTTATCTCAGAGCACATGCCTTCTAGACAAAAAACTCTATAATTTAATAGAATTGTTCCCCCCACATCTCCTACAGTAACTACATTTCAAACTTATACAAACATTTTCTTAAGCCTACATATAAGAAGCCAAATGAAACTTTAAAAGAAGTATTGGCTTTGACTAATGAAAAAGCCTCTGTCAAGCAGAAAAATAGGTTAGATATGAGTTATTCACAGTTTTGATGTCTAAGTGAAAAAACTGTTGTACCCTTTAGTGGTTAGAGCAAATCTACTGTGTCCAAGACTGCCTCAAAGAGTAAACTACATGGAAAATTTAAGCTTGGTCCATTTTAAAAATTCCCTTTAAAATTCTGCACAATTCAGTAAAAAGTTTTGGGGCATATGTGCACTGGCAGTGCTCATAGAATTGTGTGTAAGATAGGTAGGAGAGTGTATAACTGGCCAAATACTCTTTTCAGTCCATCTTCTGACAATGGCCCATTGGCATTTTTAATATCATATACTGCATTTGTGAAAGTAGAACAGGGAGAAAAAACTTAAGAAAGTGTTTTGAATTCTTCAAGTGAATGGTGAAGTAAGTACTATTTTTATATTTACAGGCTATATTCAAAATAATTTTCTGCTAATCCATGGGCTATTGGCTATATATTTTCTTCATAAGGGAGAATCTAGGTTGGAAAAGAGGTCTTTGAGGTACTGATTTTCTCCTTGATTTCCCTGATGCACCACAGAAGGAATTTTCTTAGTGATATTTTATTCATTTTCCCCCTTATAATTGTCTTTGATTTTTACTTTCTCTATCCTTCTTTCCATGCTGTGCCACAGAAAATGACTTTGTGGTGAGCAGAGGGGAATTCCTTCAACATATTTCAGGGAGCATGCAATTCAACCTGGGATTTTTCTGCAAAAGCTGGAGATGAAAAGTGCTAACTAACAAAATCTGCTTGGAGGGAAAACGTTTTCTCACTTTGATAATGAAATATTCATATCATAAGACTTTCCCCCTCCCATGGCACTCGCATGGGAATTTCAGATGGAACTCTTGTGATCCCTCTGAATGGGACCCTGGCAATTTTCCCCCTGTCAGGATTATTCATCATATTCATGGATGTAGAAAGTGGCCAGCCAGCCACGTGGCTACAAACCCCACCAAGTGCTTTTTTTTTGGATTTTGTGACTCAGAGTGATGCACAAACATCTTTCTGCCACCAGGCTGATTTTCCAGGAGCACGCCCTGGAAGAGATCCCAACCTCAGCTCTTCAGCAGTGTGGGGAGCTAATGGTGCTCCCTGGGTTTTTATAGTGATCCAGTGAGGCCTGATTTAAAAGAAAATCACCTGCAAAGTTACATGACCAGGTCTGCCTGGCTTCTATTTATTTTTCCTTTGTCTGTTTGGTTTAGTGTAGCTTCCTAAAGGCAACGAGATTCTTTCGAACAAATAACAGCACAAAACAAACTAATTAAAAATAAATTTCACTTTTTCATGCCATTACACCACAACAAAAAGCTTTGAAAGTATTTCAAGTTGTGGGTTTGGGGTCGCTTTTGTAATGCCTGAATTTTCCTCTCATGTGCATTAATAATTTTAATAATTTTATATAATGATTATGTGGAATTTAGGGGTGTCCTACATAGCACATCTTCCAGGTGCTGCAGCCCAGCAGAGCAGCAGGAATTCCTGCCCACAGCACTGGAATTCCAACCTTAGTCTTCTTTTCCTTCAAATGAGAGATGCTGAAACAAAGGCACAGGGTTGGAATGCAGATTTAGTAGCAAAAAGACAAAAATTGTCTTCTCAATGTTTAAAAAATAGCAGAGCACATAAAATATTTCTTTTTATATAATAATATATTTAATTGTATTTTAAGTATGAACATAGAAAATTATTTATAGTCTTGTGTAGAATAAGAGGTTTTTTGGATTGTTACACAGTCTATAATGTGTGACCCTTATTACATGCAAGAAACAAATGGTCAGAATGTTTAATTTATCTCAGAGGGGCAACATGAATATATTTATTAGCAAGCATCAAGCACCAAATAAATATATTGAACATCAAAAATAATTTTTTCAATTTACTAAATACATATTTGTATATTTTTGTTTCGATGTGTGGAATGAAGGTGAACACACAAAATGTTTTCAGTTACTAGGTGGTGTGATACAGTCCTGTGTTTCTGAGTGGCAAATTATCCTACATGGATAATCCCAGGCTTTGACCAATAAATGGGAAAATATGAAACTAAATCTTTGATTCATTGAATTCCACTTAAGCAATGAAAACAAAATTCTCCACGCTGCACTTTGAGACTCCTCCTGCCTCACCTCGAGGAAATAAGTCTGCTAATTTTTTGTGGCTTCATTTATGTGAGTGAAATTCCACCTCTGTTGAAATCAATGACAGCCCCTGTGCTTTCAGCTGGATGTAATTCCACTTCCATGTGTGCACTGTGACTGATGGTCTCTGCCACACATAGCTCCAGGAAATGTCATTTATATATATTTGTGCAGTGCCCTGCACAGTAAAAGTTTGGTTTGGTTGAAGCCAGCTGAAGAGCTGGTAACACAATATAAATAATAAATTATACCTGCTAAAAATTTTGTATAGAGGGTTGTGATTTTGTGGAAAGGAGATTTATGCAGCATGAAAAAAATAATATTAAATGACTTCCCTTTAGTTATTCTTTAGCCTACTTGCAGATTAAATGGGCAGTTCAACATATAACATGACTAATTTTCTTGATTGTTCAAGGACCTTACAAGAGCGAGGCATAAATCATTTTGGTTTGGATGTTATTAATTTAAGTGACAAAAAAAATTGGCTTAAATATTTAAAATAGTTTTATCCTGAAGGCTATGGCCTTGGATTGGGTTTGCTTCTTGCTCCTGTAGATGTGTCACTATTCATCTTTCCTGGAAGTGGCAGGTGGAATAAACTGCCTTTAGAAATATTATCACCTCGTAAGAGGAAGGGGTGAAATGTCTTGGTCTTATCTCTCAACCTTCTGATCCACCAATAGAGAAGAACCCCCAACATGGTGGTGATAACCAAAAGAAACATTTTTTTCTTTCTATTGCACCAGGACAGCAAGAAAGAGGCCAATCTCAGCTTTGGTGTTTGAATCAAACTGTCAAACTCCAAAGCAAACTGTGGAAATCACAAAAAGAAAAAGTGTGATTATAAAACCCAAACATCAAACCAAAAAGACCATAGCTATTGCTTTGTCCAACCCAATGAGACTATATTCAAGGGGGAAATTCCAGTTCAGTTCTAGATCTTTTACATTATTTCCCTTAAATTTAAATACTTAGTGGTAAGTAATGGAGGTGGAGGATGACAAGGAAAGAGCTCCCCATTGTAGGTAAAATCACCATTTTGGAATTTGAGCAGGCAAAATGGAAGGAGGCATTCCAGGAAATGTCTTTGTGTTGATCAGTGATAAAGTGAAATAACACCTGGGTGTTACTTTATTTGATTTATTGGGAAATTAATTTACCTGCAGGAATTTTACCCCTAAAATGTTTATTTTTATTATCTAGCTGGGACACTGTTGTGTAAGCTTGCAGAGACAGAAGCTGGCTCAGAGATTCTCTACGCCTTGTAAAGAAATTAAATGCTTGTTAATGTTTATTGCTTTTGACTAATATAGGAAAAATTATCCTCTGAGCAGACTTGGCTCCTTAATGTTGTGATTAAATAGAGTTGAAGATACACTTTGTTATTGCCTTACTGCTGTAACTATCTATGAGCCATGAGTGTCTCCATCACAGATACACATGAGATAGAAACTTCTCTTGAAACAATGATTTCAGCTTGATAAGGAGACAATAATCTTGGAATTTATTTTTTTTTATGCACAAGAGGCTGCATATGAAAAACCCACATAATAATGGTGAATCTGGTGAATGCTATTTTAAAAATCCTGGTTTGAGTGCTCTTGCCTTCATACTTTCTTTTGCCTTGGGATTTGTACAAATTTTTCTGAAAAGATGCAAAACCTCTCCTAGATATTATAAGCCACATGTATGCTTGGATATTTGGTGCTATAGGTATCATAAATTAACATTACTGGTTTTGCAAATTAGCATTGTTATTTTGTTTTCTAGGAGAGGTAAAGCCCATGCTTCAGTGTTACTATCCCAGCACATTGCATTACCCTCAGATTTAGTGCCTTTCTCCTCTGCAGACAGAAAATCTGACACTGACATTTGCAAAAGGATGCTAAGGCCTCAGAAGCATGACTTGGAAATTAGATGAGTACATCAGGAGCTGGGGAGAGAGCTGTAGACACCTGGAAAAAAACATTACTACCAGTATATTAATGTCCTTCCTCCAGGTATGCTGTTGTTCCATCAAGCACACCTATTAGCTGTTTACAGCCTCTTGCTGTCACCTGTGGCAGCTTTAACCTTATTCTATAAAATGATGCTGTTTTGGAGTCAAACTGCCTGCTAATGTGGCTAAAAACCTTCACTGCGTGGTTTCTGGCCAATTTTCTTGCATTTCAAGATTTGCCAGTTGAACAACATCTCAAAATGATAGCATTTTGTTCCTGAAATTTAATATTGTCAGCATGTGGAGAGCCATTGCTGTCTGACTAGTGGCACCCTTCATCTCTTATCCCCTCAGAACTGTTTTCCATCTGCACTTTCCCTCAGTGTCTGCCTGGGAATATTTCTATTACTAGAGCAGCAGATTGCAGTTGCTGCTTCCCCCCAGTCAAGAGCAACTTGCAGGCTGCTCTAACCAGACAATAAGGAAGAAATAAATGTCCAATGCCCCAACCTGGTGAATCAGATTAAACAACTGAGCATATCCAGAGAAATTAAATGTAGCCCAATAACTCTTAATGGCTGGGAAAATTACAGATGGGGGGAAGCTTTGGAACCTGGAGTAAGTCATTGACAGGCTCACTCAGAAATGAATACTACATTAACTGGCTGACCTTAAGAGAAAAATTTGAGCAGTAAGAATGTCAGAATCAGACTGTCAGAATATCACCTACCCCTCTATTTTAGTGTGTGTTTTCTGTGTTGGTGTTGGTCCCTTACAAATGTTCATCCCAACTCCTCCCTGTCAGTGCTCACAGCTAAACAGCTCAGAGGAAAAAAGGAAACCTACAGGCTACAGGACACCACCAATTTTTGGCTCAGCTTTGTAGTCAAGCCTCAGAAGTCAAGAATGAATCTGAAAACACTGCTCTGAGCTCAATTTGGTGGAAAACAGAAGGGCTGGCCTCTGGCTGGGTGCTCATGCATGAGTGCTGGGTGCAGGGTGACTGTGCCCTACCCCAAGATCATTAAACCTCCCTGTGCTTGGGCTCACAAAGAGATTTTTGGAGCTGGCCAGTCGTCTTCTCATCTTCCTTCTTTCCATTCTTACTGGAGGCTCTTGGATGGTGTATGCCCATCTCCCATCTCAGCACCTGAGGGGTCATTTAGTCCTGTGGGACATTCATTTGGCTTCAGATCTGTGAATGAGGATGAAGCTGTGCATGGAAAGGTCTTCTGGCATTATTTCACCCTAGACATGATGATGTTATGAATTACCCTATCTATTTTCTTTTTTTTTTCTGTGAGTAACAGAGCAGCAAGAGTTTCGAAAAACAGCCCTGGGGAGAAAATTTTTTCTTTTTTTTTTTTTTTTAATTGAAACAGAACAAAAAAAGAAACCAATTAAAAAAAACAAACAAAACACAAAAACCACCATCAGAAACCCCAACTTCAGAAGCAGAGTGAAATATGTTTCTCCTTTTGTCATGTTTCTTAGGTTAACTCTTAAGCAATTAGGTAGGAAATAGAAATAGTCCCCCATTAGAAATGGAAGCAGATAGAAAAACCAGGGGTTTCTTCAACTGTTTTGAGAATGAAAACAAATATTATAAATTCTGCAACATTCCATTTTTTTCTTTTGCTTTCCTCTTGGATGGCTAGGTGCACCACATGTATCCATTTGCAGCTAATCCATAAAACTTATAAAAATTCACTGCCTTGATGCAATAAAGCCATTCCTTGACCTGCTGTGCTGTGGTGAAGACAGTGGGGTTTGAGCTGTGTCAATGGTGAATTTCTGTAGACATAACATTACAAATGTTTGAAAAAACACCCGAATCTGAGCTCTCCTGGGGAGCATCTATTTAGCCCAATATGCCTTAAAGTAGAAGTTCTTCAAATGAGCTCTAAGTGCACATAAAGTCTGGTTCATATCCTGGACACAAAGTGCACACAGAGCTGAGTGCTGTGTCCAGAGCAGGTCTCATTCCAGTCATGGTTTATGGATCTGCATTTGGATTTCCAACAGCTGACGCAGGCATGAAGTCAGTTTCTGCTCAGAAATGCAAAGTACTGGAAATTTCAGAGCAGACTTTTTTTTCTTCAGGAAGAAAAAGATGTAGTCTACATTTGTGGGTATAAATATTTTCATTTACTTTTACAGTTGATGGTAATGTTCCTGATGATTTGAATGTTAAATCCTATTAGCCCAATCTCTTTTTTTGTCCATTTGACTGTGATGGGAACAGATAGAGGATGTGAAAAGAACTTTAGTAAAAGCATTTTAGTGCTAAAAATGTTGCATTTAGCAATTTTACCTGAAACTAGATATCCTAGACCTGTCTCATCAGTGCATCTGGCTCTGTTTCTTTTCTGCAAATCTAATAGCTACCACTAATGAAATGAAGACCATGGTGATTGTAATTACTTTTTTGGAAACAAATAAACCATAAATACTGATGGACCTAAGTTTCATTAACTACAGATCCCTCCTTTTTAAAAGATTTTCTTGATCTCTTGGTTGATGTAAGAAGGCAGAGAACTGCAGAGCCACTGTACTTTGCTATCTAAAGCAGCTCCCTTCTGGAAAGATCTACTAACTGATTATATAACCAGCATTTCAAACATCATAGCAGGCTGCCACGACTTTATTTTGCTGATGCTTCTATGAATTATTTCACACATGAAATTTTAAAATTCTGTAAGATTTCTTTCTTCAGAAGCATTAGGAATCTATTTCTTTGAGAATTCAGCTGAGCATCCTATATTGGAGCAATTCTCTTCAGTTAGCAAGTCACAGGTTAGAAGGTTTGTCCACCTCTGGAAGTGGGGAAGGATGTTGCTTGGGATCACATGGCAGAAGAACAGAGTGAGCTAAACCCCCCAATAGCTCAGGGGCATTTTTGGCTAGTTATATAAACAGTGACAAGCATTAAATAATTTGCACTAAGGGCTTTCACACGCTCTAGGGAAATTGCTGAGATTATTTAAAAATATGGGAAAACCTAGCAAGTAATCTCTCACCTTCCTAAATAAATATTTTTCTCTTTGCACCTAATTCCATGCAGATGTGGGATAGACTTAGAAAAAGCACTTACATTTGGATTTCTACTTAAAGGTGTGTTTATTTTTTTAATTTATTTTTTAATATTCTGCCACCTATTGGTAATTGTAGGTGCTTGTACATGGCACAGTGATATATATATATATATATTCAACAGCCAACATAATCCATGTCCCCCTCCCTCTTAATTAACACAATAATTTACTCTTCTTCCTATGCAATTTACTGTGCAAAACTTCCTATGGATCAAATTATGTCAGGGCAAATTATTAAAGCATTAAAACAATTCCATTGGTTTCTGGTTGGCCTGAAAATAAATCAAATTTTCAGATTCTGGGCTGCCTTTCAACCTAGAATATATCTTAAATACCAGGGCCTCTTTTACCCAGTCTAATATGAACACTTCCTATAAATCTTATGTGGTAAAAACATTTAGGAGACCAGCAGTGCTTCTGCCTTTATGTAACTGGAGACATTAATTTATTTTGTTTATGATGAACATTGAATAGAATTGGATATCCATTATGTCTGGAACATACTTTGAGAACTCCCTAATTCTTTGGAAATCATGTAGATTCATACCAGCCTTGATTAGCTCTTTATTTTTAGAAGCAGAGAAAATTTTACTTCACCTTGAGCCAATCCTGGATGAGAGTTTGCTTCCAGTTTTTGAAGATAAATGAGAAAACGTCGGTGATTTTGATTTTTTTTTTTTGCAATATATCCCATAACTTCATTGTTTATTCAGAAATCCACTCAATCAAGCCATGCACTATGTTATCTTTGTCTCATTCATGACTCCAAATGTGTAAGGTGAGCATAATTTTAAAGATTTCATTGCTATGGAGGGAGGAGACATCACAGGCTGGGACTGAGTCCATTCCTCAGAGTTTGTTATAAGGTGTTAATCTCCCTTTAAAGATTCTTATCTGTGGATGTGAAACTTGAATGTCTAAGACAGCAGGTGTGGAAGTGCTTGAACTACACAGTGCACGTTGGATGTTGAGTATCTGCAGAAAACAGGAGGGGAGCAATCTGTGTGAAAAAAAAAGAGAGTGTTGGGGCAGGCACAAATAGGTGAATGTTTTTATTTTTGAGTGTGAACCAGGAATTCCAGTCTGAAAACAAGCTGCAAACATCAGAAAGAAAGCCACAAAGAATGGGAAAGATGGAGAAAAATCAGAGAAGATGGGAGAGTAAAGCAGAGTTATCAACACAAATGTTTAGCCACTAATTGGCCCATAAATATATTTGGGCACATTAAAAAAAACAACACATACTTAACCTAACAAACCAAAACTTCCTCATGGTTGGATAACAAAAGTACTTTGGGCAAACTGTGAAGCCAATAAAGAGTCAAATTCTGACTGATAAGGGCAGATTTGGAAAATAGGAGGTCAAAGTGTGAAAACAGACTAGGAACTCTCTGGAGGAGAAAAATAAATATTATATTGTGACAAGTAGACAGCCAGAAAATAAAGGTGAGAGGCAATTAAAGAATATTGCTGAAGACCTCACAGATCTACATGTAGTAGATACATTTATAGGGAAATTAAAGGAGTGTTTTTCAGTGTCCTGTGAAAGGAATGATGACCCCAATGAAGTAGAAGTTGCTGTTTGTTATGTCTAGGAATACCTAAAAAATCAATCATGTGCATGTTCAAAATGTTTATCAGGGAACATGAACTGGAAGGAAAACCAGCCTCTTCCTGAAGGAAAGATGTGTCTCTTGATTATCTTGATTTTTTTATATTCACAAATGACTGTTAAGGAACTAGAGAAAGCATGGAATGAGAGGTAAAGTGCTGTTAGGTTGAAGGAGGTTAGTGACCAAAAATTAGATGCTGCTCTAAATCTAAATCTAAATCTAAATCTAAATCTAAATCTAAATCTAAATCTAAATCTAAATCTAAATCTAAACCTGGCAAGCTGTGACCAAAAGGGATGAGAAAAACAGGCAATATAAATCATGTGGGGGAAAAGTATAAATATATGATTTTATTTTAAAAATCAGTCAGTTCCCTTTTTTTTTCTTTGAAAGTGCCATTTTTATTTCTTGTCACCACACCAAATGTGAAAAAAGAGACAGCTGAAGTAGAAGTGATTTAGATATGAAAGAGGAAAAAGATGGATTTTTAGACAAAAAGAAATTAATCTAGAACTGACATAGCAACATCTTTTTATTTTACAGTGCATTTAGAATGGCAACTGGGTTATCTTGGTGGCATGCAATTCTGAAGTTGGAAGAGGAGATAGCCAACAAAAACAAACAAACAAAAAATGTAACAACATTCTTACCAACTTTCCATTAATTAGAAGCTGAAAATCTAGAGAAAAAAAAAATGAAAGGAAGTAGCCCTTCCAGATCACAGACATTGACAGATAAATGGAGCACAGACAAATAGAGCTGACTCCATCTGCACCACCTGTGAAAAACCATTGTGTGGCTTTTAAGATATTAATCCCAGTGAGCCCATACAGGTTTCTACATTTATAATAGAGTGGAGAATGGTTTTATCAGCTGGCACTTTTTTTATCAGCTGCCATTGGGCTCTTCAGTCGTTTTGTTACATCCCTTAAGCAGCTACTAGACAAATTCCAGTTAAACATGCTGTCCTGTGGACAAGCTTTGCTTCTATCCAATTTCTCCTGTAGTACAAAAGAGTTTATTGTGGGACACATGTTAACCAGGTCAGTACAGTTTTCCTCAGTGATGGTGGAAGGGCTGATGCCAAGGTCATATGCTACCACTTTGGTGGAAAGACTGCAAAAAATACCATGAAAAACCAATTTTCCCTCTAGAGGAAGTTTCATGGAAATGACTGCATTTAGTGAGGAGGGAGCAAACCTTCCCTGAGCAGGTTCAGCTGGGCCAGTCTGAGTTTGTAACTCACCAGCCAAAGGGCTGTGGTAAAACCCAGGCTGGCTGCTGTGCCAGTCACTGTCATTCCTAGGAAGGTGGAGGTAGAGAGGTGGGAGAATGAGAGAACATGTGGGAGCAAACACTCTGGGGGATGGAGCTAGGGAGAGAGAAAACACCTCTGATTGCAGGAGGAGCCACACAATACTGGAGTGAAAGCTCTTTGCAATCCTCTCTTGCTCAAATCTCACCTCCAGAGGTGTCTCAGATACATTTCCCCTGTTAGTTGTCTCTCTTACACTGTTTAACTGTCCTTTTATTTTTTTTTCTCAGCCTGGAGCATCATGATGCTCCAGTTGCCTGACATGGCCCAATAAGGACCATCTTTATCTGCTTTTTAACTCTAGTGGAGTTTTGTTACTGGGAATGGTACTTTCCCTGCTGGAGATCATGTAAAGATGATGTCTGTAAGAGAGAAATCAGAATAACATTTGGAGTAAAGATAGAGAGAAATATTTTGGCATAACACTCGATTTTTGTTCTAGGAAAACTTGTTTCATTTATGGTGTCCTCCTGCTTGAGAACAGGAATTCAAAAACTGGCTAAGTGTTATTTGGTAAGTAAGTAGGTCTGTCAGCCTCATGTTGATGATGTTCTTTTAGCCAGCCTCACGAAAATCTGCTGAAACTTGGCCAGCTCGTAAATCCCAGGGGGAAAATTCTGTTTGCCTGTGCTCAGTAGCATATGTGAGCAGTGGTGAAATACTCTGCAGCAGCTGGAGCAATGGGCAGACACCAAGTTGCCCTTCTACTGAATCTTCAGAAGTGGTAGTAGTAGTAGTAGAAGTGGTTTTCATGAGGTAGCTAATATTTATTTGTTTTTCACAAACAGCAGTATAAGATTTACTGTCTTTACCATAAGTTTTCAGAGGGATTAATTTTTTTAATAAAACTGAGGATTTAAAATCAAGTCATCACCAATAAAAGATATTGCACTAATATCTTATATATACTGTCAATGTGAAAAGACAACACTGTGGTCTGTTCAAATACATAAGATGTCAAAGTCACTATTAAAAAAAAGGGATTCTGAAACCCACTGAATAGAAGATATCTCATTCTTTTCTTTTCCATCACAAATAGCCAGTGTGATTTCAGGAGTTTCTGGTTGTGGGAATTGGCAGGTGTGTGCAGTTTGCAAGACTGGTGAATATTACAGGGCTTCTAATTGATTTGAAAAGTGTCACCACAAAAGTTCTCTCCTCCACATTTTAAGTATGAACAGCGTAGATCCACTCATCACTTCAGGAGAGGAAAATTTGAGAGTAAGGAGCAGAAGCCCATTGGAATAATAGCACTCATGCCATAATACAATGCAATAATCCAGATAGTATTTGATATAAATATAACCATATATAAAACATAAATAAACTCTGACTAGATTTTTCACCTGCATGGTAAGAGATGGGTAGCCAAGACCAAACCCTGGGTGATAGATCCAACCTCCCAAGTAAACCTGAGTTCCCAGCACTTACCTCAGAGCTACCAGTTAGTTTTTTGGTGAAGAAAATGAAGTGCTTTGAAGAGGCTCAGGGAGTGTAATCATGAGTAAAAGGAGCAGGTTGCTTTTTAAGGAGGACCTATTGATTTTTACAGTTATAGCTGTGACACTGTTTGGACACAAGGAGTAGCAGTTCCAGTTTAACAGGGACACAGCCACCTCACAGACATTTTAAATCCTCTTAATATTTGCATTTATTTGTTGTTAATCCTCAGCGCCATAGAATTCATGTAATGGATGTGGGGCATAAAAGATGGGAAGTTTTTCCCCCTTTCATCTGAATGGGAAAAATCCAGAAAACCAAGATTTCTGCTCAGATTCCTAACACTTCCCTGTTGCTGTACAATTTCAAAGGACACACCTTGTCCCTTAAGGTAAGGCTGTGGTTTGTTTGCTGAGCAGTGTTCAATAACATGTCAATGTGGAGAAATCTAGGAGGGGGCCTGCTGCAGCTCATAGGTCTTCTTTCCACCTTTTGAATTTGAGAAATTGAAGTAAGAGAGCTGATGGTGGAATCACAGGGATAAAATGGAATTTTGCAGTCTGGTCCTTTCCTTATTGAATGGCCACTGCTGTCAGCATTGGGAGTTTTCTGCTTATTTCAGCTAATCCTGGGAAGCTTCCAGGTCTTTTTTGAGTAACTTACTTTGAGGCATCTCTGCTGAACAGCAACAGTTTCTTATTTTCAGCTTTTCAATTCTTTACAGGGAGCCTTTGTTGAAAGGAGAGCTTACCTTTTTTTTTTTTTTTTTTTTTTTTTTTTTTTTTTTGAGTAAAAATAATGTGAAACAAAACCTATCTGGTATCTTGAATGAATGGATAACTGTGCAGCATCTCAAAGTGTGAAGATTCTCAAGCCCCAAGGAATTGTTGCTGTTGTGCTATTTCTTATATAAGACTACATCCTGCCTTCCTCATTAATTGGACACAACTGCTAAAACATCCTTTACAATAAGCACTTCTTCATACCAGACATATTTCCTGGATCTATAAAACAGCTTTTAGAAAGGGAGAACTGTATTTAAGACATTAATATAGTTCCACAAAATGATGCTTGCTGATATATGGAGCACTTTTTGAATAATTCACTTTGAAATTAACACTATAGTACCATTTACCTTTAAGGTCCTATTTACTGGAGCTGGAAACAATTGTCCTCTGGAGATGAGGATATCAGAAAGCACCAGACTTCCAGAGCTTCTTTGGCTTGATGAAAACAGCCAGATGATTTCATGCAAAGAAAACCAGCAAGCAGCGAGGGAGGTAAAAATTAGAGGAGATGGGCACCAGCCTCTGCTGCACCATCAGGCTGTGCATGCCCAGGGTGTTGGCTCTGGCAGCACAGGAGGTTTTTGCAGGGATGCTGCCCTCAGATTATCCACACTCCTGTGCCAGAGGCTGCTCCCCCTTGGCGAGCCTTAAACCGCTCACTGCAGAGATCTGGGTTAACTTTAATCCTTAGGAAAACAGGGGTTATTCCAAGGGCAGGCCAGCTCCACTCTGGAATTTGCAGGGCCACCCTGCAGACAGGCAGACAAGCCCTGCAGCAGCTTGAGATGGCCACAAGGCTGCCTGGACCTGGCACCCACCACTCCTTCCTCCAAAAACGAGACACCCAAGCTCCTCCACCAGCAGTACTTGCTCAAAAGTTCATCTTTCTTTTTTCTCTTCTGCTTCTCCCTTGCTGCCAGTCCTGGAGTTGATGATATCACTCAGGCAGAAGGAACAAAGGGACTAATGGAACTTCTGCCCCTTAAAAGGAGCTGCAAATTTTGCAGTCAAACGTTCACAGCCATGCGTGGTCAGAGCATCACAACTGCAGCCTGATTTTTATGCAATTTGTTATTTACTTGCTCTTTAGCCAATTTTAGGTATAAATAATGAGGGGAAAAGAGGGAATCTTAGTGCAGACCTTTTCTATTAATTTCAAAATTACCTTTAAAATTAGTTTCTTTGATTGACAAGTCCTACGGATGTTGACTTTTGAGGTACAGTGTTATATGTTTTATTTATTGAACACCTGTTTAACACTACTGACAAAAATGGTTTTGGTAAAGTCATATGATGTTATTTGACTGAGCTGACTCTGTCAACAAGGACAGCCCAAGTTGCAACTGGCTATTTTTTTCTGATATGAGAGTACAGAGCACAAATTTATACACATTTCCCATTACAGTTCATGTGGGCATATTTTCATTTCCCATTTTGATTAGCTTCACTATTGCCAACCCCAAATATTCAAAAAATTGTGAGTCAGTTTATAAGAATAGTGGGATTAATTTAACTTTATACACTTATGGATTTCATTTTTTTCAGTAAGCTCTAAGATACAAAAGTATTAGGTGTAAAAGTAATTCAGAAGCATGTAGGCTGAGCTATTTGCTTAGTCAGAATATTGCAGAAAGTGAGACCTTACCACTCCCTGCCACGGTCAGCTGAGGCTGCTGATAATCTGGGAAAACTGGTACTGCTGTCACACTCAGCCTGGAATAACCTATACAGAGTGTCTTGTAATTTCATTTAACTGAAATGTAAACCCATTTATCTGTGCTCCCTTTCAGGGTATACCAGTCACAGAGTACCTTGGCCAGAGTAAGAAATTGTCTGTTTCAAATCACTAATGGGCTTTTTTTTTAAAAAAAACACCCTCTGTCTTCAGTGGGAATCACAATTTCCACTTCCCAGTGTGAGTGGAGAAATGAATAATAACATCTAGATTTGTCTGAATTCCATATGTCCCAGAGGGATCAAGTTTGATTCCCTCCCTTATTTACAATGATACAAGGAAAGCATTTCAATTCTCCAAATGCTCCCTCATGTGGCTTCTTAGTACTAATACTGAAACATTTATGTGTTCTCGGAGATTACAACTCTATGCCAGGAAATAGGCTGAGACAACATAAGAGGTATTTCATGTGAACTTTGACATTAGAAAATTATGGTTCCAGATCCTGTATGTAAAATGTTTGGGTTGTTGTTGGGGTTTTTTTGTTTGTTTGTTTGTTTTTAATGAGATGGAAGCAGTTATATTTTGCTTCTGCCCCTGTGTTGGGGGAAGGGAAAAACCTGAGCTTTGATCAGGTTTGCCCACTGGATTATTTAATCAGATGTCATGGTAATAAATAAGGAATACAAATCTGAAAATCACAGAGCCACAGTATCAACTGTGGGTTGGAAAAGACCCTTAAGATCATCAAGTCCAGCCTGTAACCTAACACCACCTTGTCAGAACTGGACACAGCACTCAAGGTGCAGCCTCACCAGTGCCAGGTAGGGGGGAAATGACCTCCCAGCTCCTGCTAACCAAGAAAAACAGGCTACTTTGGTGCAACATCTGAAAAAGTGGAATTCTGTGTACACAACCAAGGGGATTTGCATAATGCACAATCCTTGCTTCCACAACATTTGTGAATAAATACCGAAGTTGAATAGAGTTGAAGGACAGAAGCTGAAATACAGGAAAGGAGATGGAGGAAGATGAATATGCTGTTGCTTTGAAACTGCAGCACTGTCTCTCTCCTTTACCACAGTTTGGGAGATGTTTCTTTGAGCTCCACTTTCAGTTTGGTTACAACGTGGGAAGCCACTGCTGAACCTTGGTGAGCAGGTTCTGTGAGCAATGCCCTTATTTCCATTCATATTAAATGGAAATAATCTAATAACTAATAACTTGGGCCACCATGCTTCTTTTTTCTTTTTTTAATGATAGCTCTGTGTCAGCACTATCCTTGACTCTGCTTTTTCCTGTGCTTCTGCTGTGAGCAGGGACTCCCACCTGTGGACAGCTTGATCTGGTGAGGTAGGAACAGATGCCACATGTCCTGGGGACTTCTCATTTCCATGGTGAACTGTCATGATAAAGAGAAAGGAGTGACTAAGCCCAGACAGTCTCCTATGGTATAAAAATCTCTAATAAGAAGCTAACTTCTATTCTTGAATAGAAGCTCCCCCTCTTCTTGAATATTCAAGGAGCATGGAAATTTATCTTATAAATTTATTTAGAATTTATTTATCAGATTGCTCAAGAGGAGCAGCACCTCTCCCAACCACCTCCTTTCTCTGAGGGAACCAGGGAGGTATGGGTGAAGCAGGAAGATAAATTGCATCAAAGATAAGGGCTTAGGGAAAAATACTTGCTGTCCCTCTGGAGAGCCCTCACCTGACCCCAGAGTGTTTGCATGGTATGCAAAGGCAAACAGGCAGGTGTTTTGGTGTGAATTTTTGCCTGAGGTAAAGAAAAATAATACTGCTGCTAGGTCCCTTCAACAGTCTGGGAACACTTGATTTGCTTCTCTGCCTCTCAAGCCCTTTTGGAAAGGGAAAGTTTTACCTTAAGGAGGTTGATTCTAGAGCTGCTGGCTCACTCACAAGAAAAAAAACATTAAAAATCAAAGGACTGTTAAGTTAATAATTAATATGTTTTATACTGGACAAAATATTTCTCTCCACAAGAGAATTTTCATTCTTATTTTGAGCCTTCTAAAGCCTGTACAAATAAAATTCTCTGACCCTGGAATAGCTTCTTTTGAACTTGGATGAAAAATCTGACGAAAGTAAGAGTCATCTGCCGGCCTTGTGGGAACACTGCTCTGCAGTTTTCACCAACAGAAGTTCTAACCAGGAGTGTCACCCAGCCTTCACCAGCACTGTGAGGAAGATGGGGGTATGGTCTGTATCCAGATGCTTGGAATTGTTGCAGAAACACTCAGTGTTGAAACCTCCCCAGCAAAATCTTTTGCAAGATGATGCTGTGTGTGTAGACACCTGGAAAAATATGTTCAACTTTGCATTTTGGCTGTAGGAGTGGTGGAAAGGATAATGCAACACAGTGCCTCGTGTAATGGAGAAGCTCTTTCAAGAAACACTGCACTTATATAGGATAGATCGTGCAATACAAAATGGAAAAGGCTCATTGGTCCAAGAAGGCAACACCTCTTTGAAATCATGCTTTGTGCAAAACATCACATCTCCAGCAGGTGTTTAACCATTGTTATAATTTCTTGTCCTTGAGCAGGCTGAGAAACCCAAGGCTTCAAGGCTGCTTTTCCCCTGGTTCCCAGCAGCATCCAACCACATTCAACATGTACTCACGTTGTTTGGTATTGCTTCTAACTCTTTGGGAAGAAAGCCAGTGCCAAAAGAAATGCAACTGTTTGGGGGGACAGAAAAAAACCTTTCATATTGGTGATTTTATTAACATATTTCCTATCCCACAAAATATTTTTGATTTGATCAAAACAAGAAAATATCATAGGATTTTTTTTTTCAGGAAATCTCAATGCCTTTGCCTTCATCCAGTATCCTGAATTGTTTTTTTGGTAACTGAAATTTTGTACTCAGTGTTGAGGCATATATACAGGCATATTTGGGGGAATCCATAAATCAGGGGAGACAATTCCTTTTCACAGGTACATATTAGATTTCAGGAGTTATTGTTGAACATAGAGAATGGAGCTTTTCTCAAAGAAAAATATATGATGTCACATCTTTGTTTGTAGGTATGTCCTGCTCATTGTGACAAAATTTTTTTTTGTACTGTCTTGAAGCAAATAAAAAGCATTGAGCCTGCCCCACCTTATTGGGAACTGCAGGCAAAGACCTAGAAGAGCATCTTCTCCTAAAGCTACAAGGCAAAACGTTTCAGTACTCACCTCACTTCTCATGACACCTCTCAGTTTTGCAAGGTAAAATATAAACAGGCCAATGCTTAATAACAGGGACTGACCTTTTCCAGAGGTAGTACCAGATTGATTTACCACGGCAACTACAGGTCTTTTGTTGGAGAAAACACAGTAATGAGTAGTGCAGGGCAAAGGACAAGTTAGTCTGATAGACATTTCAGATATCTGCCAAGCAAAATGTGACAGGAATGGGATTTAAACACAAAACAGCAGTAAAACACTTCACTTGGGTTGGTTAACAGTGATATTTAATTTGAACTCAGTATTACATACAGCTGGATATACAATTGCAGTATGTACCAAGCTCTTGCTCCTCCTCCTTTCTTGCCTAGCCAAACATCCTACTTTCAGCAACACTATGAGATTTTGGATTTATGTCAGGTTGAAACATAGAAATAATATTAAATATGGCATGCAGTGTAGTTACCACCAAGCCAGGAACATCAAGGCTCTTCCTCAGGGCATTGTTCAACCACAGAAGGAGGGAGCCAAGCCAGAGTGCACTCCTATTCTTGGATTGCATGGACAGTTTAGCAAGGTAAGATGGTGTAAGAACCATGGTACATTATTCAGTTTTTCATTTGCTAATGCCCTTGCCCAGCCTTCAGAGGTTGCAGGAGGAGGGGACAGGGTCAGCCCACTGCCATCTCTTCAAAAATACTGATTTTTGCCTTTTTTACATGAGTGGCCTCTTCCTTCTGCTTGTCCCAGCCACAGCAACATGGCAGTGCTGAAATGCAAATGGGATGGCCTGGCTCATGAGGACACAGCTCACTTGGAGCTCCTGGTAAACAAAATGCAAATGAAATATTCAAAGCTCTCTCTGCAAACCTGCTAAAGCAAGCTACTCTACCTTTTTCCTTTAATTGGTCTTACAAGCCAGTGTAGCATCCCCATAAATTCACTGTGCTCCACGACCTGAATTCATACTACTTGCATGTGGAAATTACATGATTCACTGTTTTCTGTTTATTTGGGTATTATTCACATAAGGCCCTTGAAGCAATGTGAAAATGTATTTACATTGCAAGAATATTAAAACAGGCAACAGGGGCTCTAACAATGGGAATTAAAAGGGATCAGGGACTCCTAACAAGGGCACCTAATACAATAGAAATTTTAATTACTAAAATGGTAGATCTAAGTCTCTATTTCTGTAATCTCACATCCAGTAATGTCAGCATGTGTATACATAATTTAGACTACTTGGGCACCCATCCAAAAAAAGCAAATTCCACCAAATCTACCATTATTCAGTGACCTATTCATGTTTTGCACGGCCCTTACACAGAAAAAAAAATATATAATGTGGTTTTAAAACACTCACTTTATTTAAATTATATCTCCTGTCATTAATCCCAAAGACCATGCCTTTTGAAAAGCCTTCACCTGTATGTTTATTTACAGTAAACCTCATTTCACCTCCTTGGCAAAGGAAAGGGGCTTTACCATAGCTACAATTCCTATTTATAGTTACCCAAAGACCTCTGGACCTGTGTAAAAGTATGTTAAGTGACAACTTAGACCTAAGGGCTGTGGCTGATAAACAGAGATGACTCAATCTACGATGAATAATGATTTCTCAGGCAGAGGTCCATGCTGCCCTTCTTCCCACACTTGCTATGGTGTTGTCTCATCTCTCCATGTGGCAGCTGCTCACAGCCTGTAATTTGTGTTGAGGTGAAGTTGTACCACATCTAGATTTCTTTCATTGCAAATTGGTGACTGAGGCATCTCTGCTGAGATGTTCAAAGGACAACTGGAGACAGCAGCCACAAAAAGGATCATAAAATAAATCATTCCCTTTCGTCATCCAGACCCCTAAGCAAACTTCAGGAAGTATTTGTTGTGTGGACAAACAGTTCCACAAATACATTACAGTGCTGTAAGTACTATCCCAAACATGTGAAAAGGGCTTTAGTTACATAAGGCCATTAAAATGGGTAGAAGTTATGTGGCTGGCATTCTGTGTATAGAAAAACTTTAAAAAGCAGCAATCACAGTCTCTTGACTTCTGGTTTTTCCTTTTTTGTTGTTTCTGTTTTACTTGCTGGATGGTCATCACCAAAAAGCCAGTGTAAAGTTGCATGATTTACTCTAATATCATCAGAACACAGCAAAAGCACCTATGAAAAAAGCCAGACTAATGAAAATAGCATTCAAATATTGTAAAGGCTGTTAGGATTGATCTGAAGCAATCATGAGTCAGATAAAGAGGGTTTGTATAAAATCCAGCTTTTGGAAAGTGTTGGGAGTGTGAAACTAGTAGCAGTACACCAGCCAATGTTCAATTCAATTTAGTCCATTATTAATGGTTAGTTTGGAGTACCTGTGTAAAGGTCTCACTCAAAAGAATTCTGTCACCATGCTCAAGTTCCATGACTAAAAGGAAGCTTCCTGCAGGATGTATCATCCTGTTCTTCATCCTGGTAAACACTGCAGGCATGAGCTAGAAGCACAGACTGACCCCTCTCTCTCACAGGAGCTCGTGGTCTCATCCCTCCAGAAGAGTGGCCAGCTTGTACTTTTTCTCCAACCATCAAGTTTAAGCAAAGAAGTGTAGTAATTATGTCGAGGCAGACATGACTGGCATCATCACCAGTCCTTTATTAAAAGCTTCTCATGCCTTTCTTCTCAGGCAGCTCCACACAGACTGACTCCTTCCCTCCTTCTCTCTGCAAGTTTGCCTTCTGCAAGTCTGGTTAAACTCCAACCTGTCCCTTACACAGCCTGTCTGTCTCTCACACATTTTACTTTATCTGTCCCTTCCTCCTCACAGCACAGCCAGCAGACCCCATCCCAAACTGCAGCAGATCCTGATTCTCCAACTTGCTCTCAGCCAGCTCACCCACTCTGTTTTAACACCCATCCTCATTAGACAGATAAGGTTGTCTCCACCTTCCAGCAATCAGTACAGCTGTAATTCACTGAGGAAAATCGAATTCTGCACTATCCTTGTGAACTATTCTCCTATGAAGAAGCACAGAGATTCTTTTTACTAGGAAAGTAAATAAAACAGGGCTTGTGAAGCAGAAGGGGAGCCTTGGTCACACCTGCTAGTGTAAACTCACAGCCTGCTCCAGGAGTCAGTGGAGTACCCTGCCAGCTAACTCTCCAAACTCTTGTCTTTTTCCTTTTTGTGGAGGAATTTCAAAGAGAACTAAGACCATAACCTCTGGCTCTCACCTCCTCATTCCTTCCTGTAACCATTACACAAGCTGCTCTTCTAAAGGTGAAGAGCTGTGGTGGGATCAGTCCTGCACATGACATATATGGAGAACAATGCAGTATTTGATTTGAGGTGTATCTGGCTGAGTATTTATTGCTCTGCTTGGTTTAATTTCAAAGCAAACAAAGAAAAATCTGCATGGCAGTCTGGCACTCCTGAGCCCCTGGTTGGGCTGCAGTGCAGTTGGTGTGTTCCTTCACTTGGCCACTGATCTCCTACAAAAGTGGAACAAACAGAAACTGCTCAGCCTAAAGCTGCTGCCATTCAGCTTGCCTTTATGTTAGCCATGCCCTTTTTTTCTCCTTATGTGCATTTTATGTGTCTGGGGAAGAAAAAGCTGACTCTGAGGTCACTGCTTAAATCAGAGACGTGTTTTTTATTGGGACACTATAGTACACGCACATAACAATGACATCTGTGGCACAGACATTTCTCTGGGGGCTTTGGGTCCAGATTTTTCTCTGTTACTGTGATGTAAATCTGGGATAACTGGGAGCTAGTTGGTACCTTTGAATATTTGATCTTATACTGAACTTTAGAACAAAAGATAATTAAACACAAGAGAAATCGTATCCCTAGAACAGGCAAAGTTAAAAGGTTCTGAAATAGTAGTTTAAAGGAAAACCTTTAAGTGGAATAGAAAACTCTTTATCTAACTTGGACAGAAATGCTGAGTGGGTTTGAGAAGAAATGGTTACTTTTAATACTGGAGTTAGTCTCCTGATTGGGTGGAAGGGAGGCAGGGGTGGAGAATGGAAAAGAGGAAAGGGGATTTTTTTAAGGTGAAGCATTGCTGCAGCCCGAGCCGGGGTTTCAAAAGAACATGCTATGGGAGACAAAAAGTGCTGTTACATGAGTGGTGCAGGGAAAGAAGTGCTGGAATCCCACCACTGACTACGAGACCAGAGGGTGGCTGACTCTGTTCTAAGGGAAGATTTGAAACAAGAAAATTAATATGCTCTTAAGGGAAAAAAAAAAAAATACCAGCAGAAACAAATAAGTGATGGAAGAATGGGAAAAAGTGGCATGTTTGTAAGAACATCATCTTTTAACAAAGGTGAACTTGTGTTGCAAGAAGTCCTGGATCCTCAGGAAAGTACTGGCTGAAGTCTACCAACTCCTTCTGATCTGGCTGAAACTGCAGCTGCAAAGACAGCACAGACAGGAAAGCTTGTGCATTTTATGGCCAGTTCTCTGAATTGCCTGCAATGTGCATTTGTTGGATTTAACTGAAAAACAGCCAATCTGGAAGAGATTTTTTTCTTTCAGACTGCTCTGAAGTTCCTTCCTGAAACCCATTCATCTCCAAGACAGAAAGAAAGCAGGAGGGAAAGAGTGGCTAAGACAAGTCTGAGGAAGGAGAAATCATGACTAAGAAGAAAAAAAGGAGGATAATATTTTCAAGATGGAAAAGTTAAGTTACAGCTTTCAGTAAGACTTTTTTTTTTCCTTTTAAAAGACTTTTTTTTAACTTACAATTACCAAAATCCCCTCAACAAAGTTAGTATAAGTGAGTGTGTGCAGATGTGGGTGTATGTAGTGATGATAACAACGTGCTCTTAAAAATTCCTGGTTATTTGGGGTTTCCACTTGGATCTGAATTCCTACAGGGCCCTGCCCCCTGTCTTTAATCAGGGCCTCACTTTCCAAATAGAAGATAGATATGTATAACTTCACAAGATTTATGGTTATATGCCTTTCTTATTAACTTAATAGGGAGGCATGTTTTGCTTGGGTTTGCCTTGTAGGTGCCATATCTAGCAGAGCTTTTAGGCATATCAGCAAGCAGATTTTACCCAGCTCAGCTGTCAGTGCTTTCCAATACCAGGTACAGATATAAAATAATTTTTCATTATCCTTCTCTCATAAAGTAATTTATAAGGCATGTTCTCATATGAAAGAGTATTTTGGAAAGACCTTTCTGAGGCTTTCTGCAGCGTGAGTTAAGCATGCTCCAGTTTATATGACACTTTATAAAGCTGCATTGATTGGGTCTTTAATGTGTCTGTTAATCTCTTTTGTCTGGAAATATTTGGCTTTAAACAGGATAAATAAAAACATATTAAAACTTGAACATGGCTCTGTACATGAATGTCTGCATGGTTCATTGGGGAACTTTACCTAGAAGAGGTGAAAAAAAATTGCTGGTATTTCTTACAGAACATAATTTTGAATAAGAGCATATACATACATGAGTATATAAACATATATCTAAATAAATCTGTCCCATTATGCAAAACACAAGCCACACAAAATAGCTAAGAAAGAAATATTATCAAAATATAAGAAGGGTTTTTTTCTGTCTTTTAATACATTGTAGCTACATATGATTTTTTTTTCCATAATGAGGTTAGAGAGAGGATGTCTTGGTTTGATATTGGCCAAATGCCAGGCACCCAAAAAAGCCGTTTGCTCACTTTCTCTTGTTCTCAGCTGGGCAGAGGAGAGGGGGAAAAATGAACAAAGGGCCCATGAGTTGAGATGAGGACTGGGAGAAAACACTCTAAGGGCAAAAGCAGATTCAAATTTAAAGGTATAAAATAAATTTATTATTAAGACAGTCAGAGGAGGATAATGAGAAGTAAAATAAGCCTTTAGAACCCCTTTTTTCCCTCTAGCCCCTCGTTCTTTCCTCCCTGACAGGGCAGGGAGATGGTGTGGGGGGTTTGGTCAGTTCATCTCTGGAGATCTGCTCGCTCGGGGAGGGGAGTTTTCACTCTGCTGTGCCATGGTGTCCCTGCCACGGGCAAACAGCTCCCAAACTGTGGTGCTGAGGGTCCCTGTCCCTGGGGTGCAGCTTTCTAAGGACAGGCTCTGGTTTGGAAGCAGGGACCCTCTCTGTCTGTGGAAGCAGGGGCTCTCTTTATTTGGGGTCTGTCACTGGATCCCAGCTTTCCCTGGCTCCCATCTGCTCCAGCATGAGCACTTTTCCCATGGGCTGCAAGTGGATCTCTGCATCCCCTGTGAACTTCATGAATTTCAGGGGCCAGTTTGTTCCACCATAGTCCTCACTGTGGCTTGCAGAGGGGTTTTGGCTCCGACGCTTGAGCCACCTCCTCCCCTTCTTTTCCACTGGCCTTGGGGCTGCCATGCTGTTTTTCCCTCACTTCCTCCTCTTCCCTGACTAGAAGAAAAACTGCTGCTTGTAGGTACCATTGCCAACGAGTTCCATTGGTTCAAAGGTTCTTGTAAAACCCCACGGTGCCGAGAGGTTGATCCTGTCTGCGTTCCTCTTCAGGGAATTGTTTGCTGTGTTTCCACCACCGGCGTGGCAGCTCCACTGGTGCTGGCAGTATTTATCTCCTCTCCTCCAGCTGAGAAGGAGAAGCTGCCACCACCCCATCCCTCCACCTGCAGCACAGCTGGCTGGATGGCCAGGTGTTGGAGAGGGAATAGGAAAATCTTATGAGTGCCTAGCAAGTAGTTCTGAAACAATAGATGAAATAGAGATGTTGGCATACTTTGACATAGATGCTGAAAATAGTCATGTTAAGGTTTGAGGCCACACATACCAAAGAACCAACAGACATCCTGTCCCAAGCTTGGCAGGAAAGGTCTGAAGATAAGGGTTACAGATAAGAAAGCCATAAAACATGGTAATTTAGTAGTTCCTACAGGTTGCATGCAAATATTAAGAAATTAGTATATTGTATTAGATTGGTTATTGGAAATTAGAATATTCATCATAGAAGAATACTTATTGTATTGTAGATCGGGAAACCTCTCTCTCTCTCTCTCTTAACCCCTTGCTCTTATCTCTTATTTCTTACTTCTTACTCTCCATGCTCTACACTCTCTCTTACACCCACGCCCTTATAATAAAATACAAACCTGAAGAACAGAAAATAGAGAGCTCCTGAGCCTGTCCAGCGACCGTCCAAGCAACAATCAATCCCCCCACAACCAGGCAGGCCAGGCTGGCTGGCCACGGGCCACACTGGGGTGGTGGTGGCCACAGAGCATCGCTGGCCCTGGAAAAAACTGCCCCTGCACTGCTGGGATTTTCCTCTTAAATATGCCATCACAGGGCCATTAGCACTGTCCCTAATTGGGCCATCTTCAGAGCCACCAGAGATTGGTTCTCACAGAAGAAACCAGGCCATGCCAAATCAACACAGGCCAGGAACCCAAACAAAAACCCAAATATGTGATTACCACACCTGGAAGCATAGGTGGGGGTTGTGTTGTTTGATGGACTTTTTAAAGATGTCGTTTTATTTATTGTTCTAGGCCAAAAATAGACAAGCCACAATGTTTCATGACAGAAGAAGTTTAATTGGGCCAAATTTTGAGATGTATACAGGTGATTTAAGGTACAATAAATTAAGATAATCAAAAGTCTGGAGTTGCTCACCAGTATTGTGATTTTAGTTCAAATCCTTCCATGTGCAGAGGGAACATCCACTTTTTGAGTTATGCTTAAAATTCTGTTAGATTTTATCCCTCTAAAATATGATAATTATTCCAATATGAAAAGCTGACTTATTTTGCTGAATGGGTTAGAAATTATGGTTACCTAGTATGTTGGCTCATATGACAGCATCCAGATTCACTCTTGCATATATAGCAGAATTCTAGTCCAGATGTGTGAAGAACACAATACCTTCTCCTTTTCCTGTTCTAGAAATGTAAACTAAAATGTAACTTGATAAGTAGCTTTTATTTCAAAGAACTATTGTATTTTGTTCATATCATATTGTATAAATATAATTTGATATGCATGTTTTACATCTCTTACTCAGAGTTTTATCAAGTTTTCCTTTTCAAATTTGAATTTTTAAGTTGTTTTTACCATTAAAGCTAGTACAGTGTACCTTTGCTGTGTATTTTACTATGAGCATATAAAAATCATTACTTTTGCTTCAAAGAGGCAATCACGATTAGGATTTTGTGATTTTTTTTAGTACATTCCATGACATTTCTAGTGTCCAGCAGCAAGTCATGTGAAGATTTATTCCCTTTCCTATAAATACCAAAACCACCAGGTAGAGGAATATGTTTCTCTCCAAACTGTGGCAGAGATCCTAGAAAACCAAGCCAAAGATCTGCCCCCCCCCCCTTTTTTTTTTCATATAAAATCAGACCAGGATCTTAAAGGTTGATGGAACTGGGAATGTTGCTTGATTAAAAGTGCCAGATCAGCCTATGAAAGTATTATTGAGCAAAAGCTTTTAAATAAAAGCCAATTGCATCTACTTCACCTCTGGCAAGACTTGTGTGTGTTAGTAGCAACGGTTGTATGACTCCTATCATCCTTCATCACCATGTTTAATCAGAAAATCCTTGGGAAAAAAACCAGCAGGCAAGGAGCAAAAATACTGTACCAAAAATGTTTCCCCAGCAGAGAAATGTGCTGCTGAACACCACAATCTGTTTCAATTTTGACAGAAAGATGTTTCTTGAGAGTTTGCATCTGTAGGGAAAAAAAAAAGGTTTACAGCTATATTTATAACAGTCTTTTTCATGCACTTCCTTTGCAGTTTAATATTATATTTGTGGGTCTCCATATATTCCAACTTCTCTGCAAAGATTTCCATTGATATGCAGGGTGGGGGTTTGTGGGAAGGGGAAATTCCTGGTTGGATATTTGGTTTCTTTTGGCTCTTAAAAAGTAAGGGAGGCCTGAAAACTTGTCAGAGATAATGTTTTAAAGGTGTATTCAACATTTGACATTCAGATCTAGCCTTTTTTTTTTTTTTAACCTGGGAAACTCTATGGATCACTAAAGAGCTATTAAGCTTATGACATCAAAGGTGCCATGGAAACAAAACCTGATTAAAAGTGATTTTGGTTAGTCTGTTTTAAGCTTTTTTTTTTTTTTTTTAATGTTAGCTGAAATGTTTGAATGAGCATCTGGAAGGAAAGAAACCTACAAGTGTTTCCTCCTCTTGCTGTGGATTCTGTTCTGTCTTCCTCATCAAAGGCTGCAAGCTCCATCCTTCTACACCTATAGAGGAATACATCCAGAAACCAAAGAATGTTGTTTCCCCAGTGTTTCTCAAACAAGGGAGAGCAAGCACACGAAATAGCACCATGCCTATGTCCCCAAACTGGCACTTTTTCCAATTCAACTGTAAAAAAGCCACTTTTTCTCTCTTTGACTCCCTAGAAGTGATGGGGTGGATTGGCTTTAGGAAGAGTTTCCCCATTCATCACTGACATTAAAAACACATCCTCCTGGTTAGGTGGAGTCTCAGTCTAAAACGAATAGCCTGAATGCCTGCTCCACTGAAATCACTGGGTGCTATACAGCTGCCTTCAGAGAAATAAATTTATTTTGCAATAAAGCCTTCATATAGCTTCTTGTTGCCTAAACATTTTTTTAATATTTTTATGCTTTGTGCAAACTCAATTGCTTTTATTTTTGGTCTGAAAGCCAGCTGTATCTTCCTTCCTCGTGCCTTGGTTTCAGTCATGCCCTAGCTTTGCCCAGACCCTGCAAGGCTCTTTCTGGCCAGGTCGTGGTTAATTTTTCTGCCAGCCAGGAGGGTCACAGTCAGTCCCTGTAAGGTGCCACCTCCCACCATGCCAGGAGTGGGATCAGTGTTCTTTCAGGGTCTGCAGGGTGCTGGGTTCTGTGAGGTGAATCCTTCACCTCTCCTGTAACTCTGCTATTACTGCTTTCTTACTGATCATTTTCTTGTGTTGTTGCTGTTTCTGGCCAACTGTTCTCATCTCAGACTGTGATCTTTACCTTTCTGTGCCTGTAATTCTCCCTTCCACCCCAATCTGTGGGGAGCAGCACAATCTGGGATGATTCAGAGGGAAACATTAAACTGGGGAATACACTTCCTAAACCATGGCACCTTCTTATCTTACAGTCATTGCATTTATTTTCAAGCCAGACACTAAATAATACCCACATATCCACAATTGATTTTCCTCTGAGCTTCAGGGGAGTCCATAACTCCCTCTTTCCTTTGTGACTACCCTTGCATATTTTATCTTCTTTTCTTTGTGATTTTCTGTACCACCCCAATGCCAGCTTCAACTATCCCTAAGATACTTCCTTTCAAATAAAATGCTTGAATTGGCTGAATTCCAGTTTGTTGTTCAAATATTTACTTTAGGGTTGCACTCACAAAATCCACTGCCCTCATCTTGATGCTTCCCTCTTACCCTGTAACTCCTCAGGAATCATCCTTCAGATTGTTTCTTTTTAAATGGTGGTTGGGTATTTGCACTTTTGCATGCATTTCTGAATTGCATGGCATGAGACACAGACATTGAAAGGCTCTGTTCATGTTGTCTTGAAGGAGGCAATGCTGTTCAGAGCCTTGTCCAAAGCACTGACCAAATCCAGTAACCAAGGGCCAGCCCCAGTTCACTGTCACTAGGGTCTAAGACAGAAGGAGCCACGCTGAGGTAAGAGGAGTTATACCCCTGCAAATTCTTTATTTGCCATTATTTCACTCTGTTTCCCTTCTGTCTGTAGCAGGAAGATCAGAAAGATAAAGAGCAGAAAGAAAGAAACACTCCATCCGAGAAAAAACCACCAAAAATCTGGTCTGAGAAATGTGGAATACAAAGACTGGAGGTTTGTACAATTTTGTTACCTGTGCAAATACCTTAAAGTGTAGTCCCATCCTGTTGCAGCAGCTACATTTTATTCACTTTTAAATGTGTGAGAGGAGTTTGCTTCATCAGTTTTGGCAATTTGTCCATGTTCACCCCAGTGCTTTGCACTCACCTGATCAAGTCTCACCATGTCACAGGAGGCCTGAAAGAAAGATGAGGGCAAACTTTTTAGCACAGCCTGTCATGATAGGACAAGAGATAATGGTTTTAAGCTAAGAGAGTTGAACTAGATTGGATATGAGGAAGAAGTTTTTACAGTGAGTGTGGTAAAAGCTGGCACAGACTGCCCAGAGAAAGGGGGTAGATGCCCCATCCCTAGAAACATTCAAGTCCAGGTTGGATGGGGCTTTGAGCAACCTGGTGTAGTTGATGGTGTCCCTTTGTCAGTACCAGACTTTCTTAAGCACTGGTTTAATCAATGAGCCAAAACTTTCCAGCAGCATTTCTTTCACTGCTGGAAGCCTTTTGCCTTGACTCTGCTCTATTTCCCTCACTCTGTTTTATATCCCTGGGCTTAATCCTTCTTTCCTTTTAAAAACATTTTCATTTCCTCTGCATTTTTGGGTTCACCTGTTGCATACATGTGTTTCCATCAGCTCAGTGTTGAAAACCAGCCCTGGCTCTTCTCAAAGCTATCACTTGTGAAATGGCAGCAGCAGCTGAGTGGTTGTGCTACTCTCTGTGGAGGAAGGATGAGAGGATATTTTTTCTCTATAAATTTCATTCAAGCTAATCTTTCCTCTGTCTATACTAATTATTCTAAGAAAGCCTGACTGTCTTATCACTTCGTTTTGATTTTTTGACTGGAAGGGAAAAAATAATCATTCCATCCTTTTTCTGTGTGTAGGGCCTTTTCCCCAACGTGATGAGGAATTACCTGTCTTCTGCACTGTAGTAATTATGTTGAGACAGACTGGACTGGCAAAAGAAAGGAGGAAGAAAGCCTCTGACAGCTATTGCTTAGGTCCCTAAAGAAGAAAAATAATATGGAGAAAGGAGCTAAGAGACTGAGGCATGCTAAATCAGTGGCCAGACTCTGAAAAGCTTAGAGTCATGACATCAATGACAACTTCTGCTTATATGATTGCTATTCTGAAATCCCTCTACCTTTTGCCTATGCACCTTTGTGATGATCTTTACAAGTCATGAGAAACAATGGAGCCGTGCTGTTAATGTTCTTAAAAAGTCTCCATGTGACTGAGCCATCAAGAGGGGAGCAGAGAAACAGAGGGAAAAGCAGCAGTTTCAGACTTAAGTTCACCTCCCAGCCACAGGTAGTCAGTGGAACTGCTGGAATTTCAAGGATCTAGGGGCTGGTTTTGACTCCTCTTGCTCAGCTTTGCTCAAAAAGGCTTTCTGTGGTGATGGAGATGTTTTGCCAGACTCTCTGTTTTATAAACTGCTTGTGTAATCCACATTCAAAGTTTGTGAGGCTTTCTTGGGTGAAGCAGGAGTTGCTTTAAATGGCACTTAAACCCATCTGTTTCACTGGAAAAGGCCTTTCTTTTGTAGGTTACAAGATGCATAGGTTCATCTGCTCCTATTACCTTCAGCAAGCTTGTTTCCCTCCCCTCTCTGAGAAGCAGGTGACATCCACTCTGCTGCCCTGCCTGCTCCCTGAGCAGGGCTATCCCTGCCCCAGCTCTCCATCCCTGCAGGGTTTGGCTGCCTGCAGGCAGTTTGGTGTGCTCTGGGTGTCCTTGTGGAGCCAGAAAGGCTAAAAGTGGCAGAAGGGCCCTGCCCACATGGTCTCCTGAAGTTTGGCCACGGACAGGCAAGTGATTGGGCAAGCTGTGTGCCAGCAGAGCCCTTCCCACACCAGCCAGCCCTGGGGAAGGGACTGCTGCAGACGTGCAGTGCAATGAGATATTTGGCTTCGTGATTCGTGGTGGGAGAAAGAGCCTCAGCACAGTCACCTACTCATTTGGAGGCTCTAAAAACTGCCAGTCCTTATGCCCAAAAAGCATCTGCCCCCACACCCTCTGCTGCTGGTGTGACTATTTTCTGCTGGGGGGACAAACAGGCTGCTTTTGGGGAGCCACATCTTGGGAGCTGAGGAGGGGGGAGAAAGTCACTGTGGTGGTTGTAAAATGCAACAGGGACAGTAAAAATGAGGGGCTGGGTGATGATTCAGCCCAGACCTTTCAGGGATAAGGGCACGACTCCTGGATGCCAGCTTCCAGCTTGAGCCTTGAGCCAGTTCCTCAAGCCTGAATCAACCCCACTCCTCCAGCACATCCAAACCAGGAGGGTCATTGCATGAGGCTTTATACAGTGCTTAGTCCATCTTGGCTTGGGTCACTGCTGGAGCTGTCTGCCTTGCCCTACTGCCAGGAGCAGCTGGAGGCATTTAAATAAACTCAACCAAGGGTCTTGACCTCCCTGCACAGAGGAGTGCTCCTCCCAGTGCTGTGGCACATTTCTGTAGACACCTCCAGGGAAACTCCTCTGGCACCAAAATTAACAAACACAGCACTGCTTTCTGGCTTATGGAAATGTGAAGCAAACAAATAGGAAACAGGAATAAGGAAAATAGATAATAGATTGTGCCCATCAGGGTTCCCAGTGTGAAGTGGAAGCCAAGAGATGCTGCTGGCCACAAGGCTCAGGGTTTGCTGCCATCCCTCCATGGGATTTGTCTCACCACAGTCTTGCAAGATGCCCCTGGCTCCATCTGCTTTTTGTGTGTGTGTGTGTGTGTCCCAAACAGGGTAGGAAAAAACATTTTTTGTTTGTTTGTTTGCTTGTTTTGTGTTTTGGTGGGGTGTGGTTTTTTGTTTGTTTGCTAAAGTGCAATAATCTTGTAGGAAGTAATCAACTCTTCTGCCTTGATTGAGGACTTTTTTTTCCCAACCAGGCTTCTGCTTTGAAATCCTTCCTGGCAATAAAAACTCTCATAAGTCCCTGGGACACAGCAGCTCCTCAGTTCTGTGGGTTCAGGGGGCCAGGGCACCAGGCTGGGAAGGCACCAGACCTGTCCTGGAGCTATCTGCTAGCTCTGCACCCCTTTCTTGGTACTCACAGAAGATGTGGCAAGTTTTTAGCTGTTTCCCACCCTCTGGAAGCTGGAGACAATTGATTTTGCATGTCTCCTCAAAGCTTCTCCTGTCTCCCAAATCCCTGGAGAAAAATGCAGGGGTAAGAGGAATTGGAAGGGAGATACATTTCTTTGGATTTCCTTGGCATCAGTCATATATTTTCTGAATGAAAACTGCTGTATGGTGCCACTCATGGCATTGTGTCTGACATCCTACAGGGTAGCAATTCCCTTAGAAAAGGCTTGTGTGTCTGGAGAGCATTCCCTGTCCTCAAGGTCTTTAGCAGGCAGCAGTTTCTGGACATTTGGACACACACACACTGAATCCTTTATGTTGCCATTCACCAGGAAGCTCTCAGAGGCACCAAAGTCACCAGGCATCACTTTGAGTGGCTTCCAGAGCTCCTGGCACTCCAGGTCCTGTGTGCATTCCCACTAAATGATTATCAAAGTCCAAGCAGGGCTGTCTGTTCCCCCGAAAGAATGGTGGTTTTGTTGCTATATAAACCAAGTCTTTCTGAATCCATGGGTTTTGGTGTCTTGAAGAGGAAGCTGTGACTCTGAGCTGTCTCTCTTCCTTGCACAGCACGCCTCCTTTCATTGCATAATGATGGTAGACTAGTCTAGATATGACTCCTCTCTGGCAAGCCTTGTCTTCACTCCTGGTGGATGGGGTGAAGGGAGATCTGGAGGCTCAGCTCGAATTAGAAAAGCCTTAGCTTCACTCCTAAATAGATTTGAGGAGGAATCTGGCAATTTCAGGGCAGGCAAAAAAAAAAAAAAAAAGTCCGAATTTTCAGGTGGTTGTCAAGCATAATTAGAGCTTGGCTTGTATTTTCAGGTGTCCAGGGGATGTGGTGATTTGTGAGCAGTGTCAGCACTGGGAGGAGCAGATCAGCAGGAGGCTGCTCAAAGGAGTAGGGGTTTGCCAGGTCTTTCAAGTCCTGTATGTGTCTAAATGTGATATACAAACAGTGAAAATGGTAATGGTGGGAGTTTCTTAGTGAAAATCACCAGTCTAGAAAAAAATCCAAATACCCGACCAATTCATAGGAATTTGCTGTCTGGGTCAGTTTATGAGCTTGCAAACTACAGAAAGAGTAAAAGCTCTAAATATTTCATTCTGGCAAATAGATATGTCAGGTTTATTTCAAAATAAATGTATCATTATTCTTGAATACTTTTTTTTTTTAAATTACAGTCACATCTCAGCCAGCTGGAGTTTTTATTGAGTTGAAATATGTGCTATAGGTCCACTTGAAACTATGTGGGTTAACCTGATCAGCAACCCATATTTTGGGCTACTCCTTGATTAAAAAAAAATAAAAAATTAAAAATTAAAATAATTTTGTAAAAGATTGTGTTGTGCACCAGTTCAACTTGTTGTATATTTCTATTGGTTTCTGGTAAAGCAAATGTGTGAAATTCAAAACAAGAGTGTTGACAGCTATTGTACCAGTCAAGGAATAGTGAAACACAGGCTCTGAAAACAACAATATCCCTCTTCCCTTGCTTAGGTGGAGGCTGCCAATGGACAGCCTGTGATCCAGATACAGCCTTCTGCTACTATATTGCTATTTAATATTATTTTTGTCCATTAAAGTAGCAGGATACTCCTGGCTGGCTTGGTTAGAAGTAAATCCAAACTACTGTACACTGTTGGGTGTGTGAAGTGGCTTCTGTAAGTATTGGAACATGTCAACACTTTCTGGCAAATGATGTATCCAACTGGAAGCCATTTTTGCAGTTGTGATTTTAAAAAAAAACTATTAATGCAGATGAAAAAATATAAAACAATAAAATATTGCTACTTAAAAAAAAAAAAAGAAAATGCAAGTCACCAAAGAGGTGACTGTATTTACCGGTTAAGGAAGGATTTTTTTTCCCCTAGTTTAAAATATGTCTATGTCTAGAATATCAAGCAGAAGTTGTGTAAGGAACAGCTTTTCCTGGTGCTTCAGGCAGGTTTCTGCCACAAGGTACTGGGATGCAGCAAGCCTAGGGTACAGGCTATCAGCTCTTTTGTGATCTTTGCTTGCAAAGTTCCTTCTTAGCCAGCAGAGAGAAAGAGACCAAGAGAGCTGCACAGAGGTTCTGCAGACAATTTATTTCTTCTACCAAAGGGGTCCAGGCAGCAGTCTGAATACATGAGATATTAAAGAGGCTTTTATAGGGTCAAGTGCCTCAGAAAATGAACCAATAATATCAAGGATTGAAAAGCTAACCAGCTACTCAAATGTTTTAGGTAAGAAGTGACCAATCACCCAAGGAATCAAAAAAAGACCAATTAACTCACAAAGAGATAAAGCAGGGTCTGCAAGAGGGGAGTAAGACATTTCGAGCATTAGTCATTCTAAGGAAGCAATTTCTTATCCAAGGGATGATTTTCCAGGGTTTCTGCTCCTTCCACACCCATGCTCAAGCCCCTGCTGTGCCACTCTCCTGCTCCCAGGAGGTCATGGCTTCAAGACCCCACTGTAGCCTACAGCTCAGAACTCCTGGGAAACCTGGTTTCACTGAATTAAAACAATGCATAAGCATTAACAAGGAGGAGACTCTGAAAATCCCAGATTCCCTGAGAAGTAAAAGCTCTTTTAAGGTGTCTCGTGCATTAAAGCTTGTATGGAACTGGAAGGAATGAAGTAAATCAGCCTCTTGGCTGGAAGTGGACTGACATGGCAGGAGACAAACTGATTTCCTCCAGCTGAAGGGCTGGGGAATTCTGTGCAGAGGTGCAGTGCCTTCTCAAAGCCCTGTGCCCAAAGGCAGCAGAGCAGCAAGCAGCCCTTCCCTCCCAAAATTCCTCGTACCCTCAATTGCCAGCAATGGGATCTCATACTACCAAGTTGTTAGAAGCAAACTTTGTAAATGTGCATTGTCATGGAGACAGTGCAGATCAGCTGAAGGACCATATGGTTCTTTACTCCTTCGAGCTATCACTGGAAGGAGTAGACTGAGGAATATATTTAGTGTTTTCTTTTCAACAAATGGCTAAAGATAAGGAAATAAAATTAGTTGGAGAAAACCCTCCTCCTTTCCTATGGGAAGTTGGCTGCTCTTTACTCTGCATTACAAAAAATGTTACTGAGATCTCTTGTTTTACTGCTGATCATTGGCAGGTGTTTTGGAAAGGTCATACCTGACCAAGCACACAAGGAAAAATGTGATTACCTTTCTTTCTTTAAAATTGTATGAACCTGCTCCTTTTAAAAGCAGGGTGTCTGTGTGATTTTTCACAGATAGATAATCCTTTCTTAGAAGAAGACTCCTTTGATCACAACTGTATGCTCACATCCACTTTGAGACCACTTCAGCACCTCAGGGTGAGTGACAGCTTGGCTCCAGAGCCCTTCAGCAGCCACAGATGATCTAATGCTGGCACTGGTGGGATGAGTAGTTCTCTGCAGCCCATGTTGGACATGCCTCTTCCCTGGCCTGGAAGAGCCCTTGGCTGCCCTTCTGCTCTTCTATCAAGAGTGCCAATTGCTTTCACAGTGGGGTTTAACAGGGATGTGGTGGAAAGAAGGAGGCCCTTTGTCCCACAGGGTTGGAGAGAGGAGAACTGGACTAAAAAAAGACAGTGAGACTGTTGATGAAACCACCATTTCTCAAGAAAAGCTTTGTTTTAGGAGGAGAAAAAATACATTTTAATCCAAGAAGCAAACAAAAGTGTCATGCAAAAATATTTGAGCAGCTTTATGAACCCTATTCACTGGCAAGTGGACCACTGCAATTCATATGAGCTGGGTAACAGATTTTACACTTGAGCAGCCAATCTTTAGCATAGTACAGCACTAGTATAATTCACTCTCCAACCAACAGTTTAAGCAAGCAGTAGATGGTTCTATGCCTTTATGATACATGTGCTCAGAAAGGGCAGCCTGGCTGCAGTGTCTCAGCTGGAATTACTTCAGGGAAAATGTTCCCCTTGCCAGTCTGAGCTTCATGCCTCCCCCTGGAGTGCAGGTGGAAGCAGAATATTCTTTCCCTCTGGTCGTGGTCTGCTTGGGAATAGTTACAATCCTCCCCATCATGTAATGGTTAGCATGGTATCTCAGGAATTTCAGGGCTGGTGTTATGGGATCTCTCTGAAAGCAAGAGCACAGGCAAATAAGAAAGGAGCATCAGCTGGGTGAGCAGCCTGATGGAAACACAGAAGGGATCGTGTTGTTGTGGTCCCTTGATCCCTGCTGCCAAGGACAGGCTGCTTAAAAAGGATCTGCTGCTTGGTTCTGGGCTGGCAGCTTGGCCTTTTAACTTTTCCCATGTTTTTTACATTCATCAAGACAGCAAGTCTCCTGTAAGGAGCAGCCTCAGTCAGGTGAGGGTAGGAGATTACATGAATATTTAGGAATAATTGGCAGCTGTGCCAGGCAGCATGAGCAGGAAGGTGTGTGAATAGGAAGGTGCTTGGCTGCAGCTCTTCAGATATTGGGAGGCTTTGCTCCCTGATGTTTCTGCTGTTTTACTGGCAGCTATATGGCTAGGTGTCCAGAGGAAAGGGACCAGGACAAAGCTGCCCAGACCTCCTTTGCTCTTCCCTCCTCTAGGTCCTGAGTGAGCTACTTCTCTGGACAAGATCCAGATTCTCTGGTTGAGTCTGTCAGACTGGAGGGGGAAGAAAAGAAGACACTCATTTGGTCATGATTAAACAAATACAAATTTGACTTTACTTGCAACAAAAAAATTGTGACATTTCTTCTACCTTCTGCCTCAAATCCTTACCCATTTTGCACTTGGAGGTTTGGGGGTTTTTTAACACTAAACTTTTTTGGTTTAAATTGTGCCATGGAGTGCTAAACCAGAAGGCTAAATAAGACATCCATAAGTCTGCCAAGTTGAACCAAAAGAGAGGAGATTCTTGAATTAACACAGCCAAAGAGTTGAAGTTTAGCAAAATTTCTAGCTCCTAAAAAATCAGTGTTTTTAATGTTATAAATCAGTTTAAATTGCTTTATAACAGGGTGATGCTGTACTCACCAAAAAAAAAATGCACATCTTATGTGACATATAACACAAGTTGACAGTTTTAACCATGTGTATAATTAGTGATATTGTCTCAGTAACAGTGAGAATGACTTTTTGTTGGCACTTCATCCCATTAAATTGAATCCTTCCCAAGGAGGAAAATCTAGGAGGCACTAGTCAGTCACTGACTCACTATCAGCTGCCTCCTTGCTAAAGCCTGAATGCATTCCATAGTAAGTTATTTGTCACAGTGACTCAGCATTGTAGGCTCCTTTTAAATTTCTCCCTCACCACGGAGCCAAGAAAAATCTCCCACCTCCCCATGCCGTATGCTGGGGAGATAGCAGCTTGTATCGTGGCCAGAGGATAACACATTCAAATGTATGCACAGAGCCTTATAAGGGCGTTCACACTTGCCTGCAGGTTGGACGTCACCGGGGGGAGCCAGGCAAGAGCACCAGGAATAGCTGATGGTGTTTGTGTCGCACGCCAGACAGAGGAGAGCTCCACTCACCCCAAGCTGGGCTGGCCCAGACGTGCAGCCCAGTCCTGGAAAGGTCAGCCAGCACATCCTGCCAGCCTGGGGGTAGCTCCACTCCAGCCCAGGAAAGTCAATATCAAACCATAGGGACTCCGAGCTGAGGATTGTATCTGCTTCATTTTGAACATCTCCAGCTGTCCTGGTTTGAAGGACAGGTGTCTGCCAATAAAGGCAGGAGCTTCTCTTTGAAATGGAGAATGTAAACCTCCTCCCTCCAAATCATTTTGAAATTAAGGGGGTCTCAGGCAAAGACATGGGAATTAGGAATAGCAGTTCTTTACTAGGAAAATTAAAATAGAAATGCAGTATTACAAAGAAAAATCCCAAAACACTGCCAGAATCAGAATCCAAGCTGACACCTGTCAGTCAGTCAGGGTGTTGGCAGCAGTCCCATTAAATGGTGGCTGCATCCTCCTGCAGTGGCAGATGTGGTTCAGCTGGAGCAGTGCTCCTGTAGAAGGTGCAGTTTTCCTCTGAAGGTCCAGAGATGATGTGGAAAGGTCTGGCTTTCCTCTGGAATCCAGAAGGTTCCTTGGTGTTCCAAATCTCAGTTTTTATCTGGGTAGGAAAGGCTTGGCTCCTCCCCTGGCTGGAGCATCTCCCAGTGGGATGATGTAATTTTATCAGTCATGCACTGGGACTCAATGGCCATTAACAGGAGATATCTCCTGGAGGGAGGATGGGCTGTGGGAAAGATAAAGATGATTGCCCCAGCTGGTTTAAAGCTGGCCCATTAGCAGAGGATATCTCCCACAGAGATAAGGGTCACTGCCCCAGCTGGTTTAACAGATGGTGACAGAATACACATTTCTGGCCACATCCTGTATTGCGACCCAGGACACCACCTTGGTTACCCCCGTGTAAATTGAGGATGATGAGAGCTACCACCCTCTGCCAACTGCCCTGTGTTATCTATTCTGTAGAATTTATTTAGTATTTACTGGCCTTATTAATCACAGGTGTTCCCCAGCTGGTGCCTCAAACCAACGGGAGAAAAGAGCTGTTGGGATCAGATTCCAGCTTGGATTATATCACTCCTGAAAGCAGAGCTTCATTCGTGGGGGATGAGGGAAGACAGCTGTGTGGTCTGAAAAATGGCCAGTGGTGCCCAGCCTGATGAAGAAGTGCAGAGAAGCAGAGTGATGCTGCTGTTTCTCTCTGCCACCTGGTGAGCCAAACACTTGCTCATGGCATCATCTCGTGTTTACCCAAGTAATGACCTGCTCTCATATTGCTTTATCCCTCAGGCCATATTGGCCACAGGTGCAACCTGTGGAGAATTTAGAATTCAGGCAGAGAAGCCACATGCTTTTGTACCGACTGAGAAATAGAAATTAGTCTGCATTAAGCCAGAATGAGCAGTATGGGAGCCAGACCAAGTAACCAAGAGCTGCAGGGGGAAAAGCTGGGAAAATCTGCAAAACTCCCCAAACATTTCAAAGAGGGAATGCATTGTGTAGACCACTTTTTTTTTTTTTTTTTTTTTTTTAGTCTAAATTAATAAAAATTTCTCAAAACTCAGTCAAAGGACTGAAGTTCAAATCCATTTGATCTGGTTTTTGGTGCAAGAACATGGCTTTCAATTGAAAAATTAAGGCTGCTGAGATCCAAATGAAGGCAGATAAAAACAATTTCTACTCTGCACACTATGTGATGAGTGACAATCAAAAGGGGAAAAAATATTAATTGGGTTACAATAGTATTTTAATGCCCACAAATGGAAGTTTGAACAACAGCAATCTCATTTTCAAGATGTTTTATGAAATCAACCCTTCTCACATGTAAGGATGTGCTGCATTGCCATGGCTGAGTGATCCCAGCACAAGCAGCAGAATCTTCCCTCTGCCCAGTTTGCTGCCAGGGGGGAACAGTGCTGCACACAGGGTGTTTTGGAGACCCTGTGTACAGATATGTATTTGTCACCACAAATAGGATCGTGCACACAGTAACCCAGGCATTGGTTGTGAATCCACAAACAAATTGCACAAACAAAATGACTGTGACTTGTGCTTGCCATTTGGGCTCCTGTGCTGGCCAAGGGGGAGGCTGGGTGTCTGTGCTGTCTCCTGATGGATTGCAGGGCTGTAGCTGCTGGAATTTTAAGGACCTCTTTCTGTGCTGGCAGCTACAGACAGAGCTCTTGCCAATGACATGCCATCCATCACAAAACCTCCCCAGTCACCCTGGTGTAAGGATGTAGTGACCAAACAGCTCCATTGAGCTCTGCATATGCCATTTTCCTCCTGAATTCTTCCTCCTTTTCTCCTCCCTCGTTACTCAAGCGTTTATTTAGGAAGGTCTTTGCAGTGATTACAAAAGGTCAAGTTCAATTCCCTAGGGGTTAAAAGCCAATGTTTACTTAACATCACCTGGGATGGGAGATGAGCTGGGGGCCTCTTGGAACAAACTCACAGAAGGTCCATTCTCCAGGTGCAGGCTTGATAGAAGAGAGCAGGTTATGAGCTCTGGGAAAAAGCCACAGCTGAGAGAAGAGTGAAAAACGTCAGCCTGGATAATTCAGGCTTACCTGGATGGTGACAAGTGTGCTTGTAGCCATAGATGTGTGTGTCACTGCTGCTTTTTTTTCCTCTGTGTGCAGCACTCTTCATGCCTGTCTGTGATAATTTGTGTTGCAAGTATCTGGCTATGCTGTACCATGGTGGAGGTTAAGGAGTAAAGGAAAACATATGAGGCACGTTACTGAAATACTAACCAAACACCCCCGTTTGAAAAAAAAAAAAAAAAAAAGAAAAAAAAAGAAAAAAAAGTTGGCTCACAAAAAAATGTTGTCTTTAAAACATTAGAAATATACTCTACTGGCAGGTCTGGAATCTGTTGTTTTCCAAGCCTGCTTATTCACCCCCTTTTGGACAGCAGGAAAACAGTTATAATTCGAATTTTCTCCAGAGCAGAAGTGCTAAGCAGATAGATGGTTTGGAGCATCACAGCTCACAATGATATCAGTATTTGTTGTGTCTTTGCAAAACTCTGCTCAAGTCACCAGGAATGTATTGACAAGATCACCTTTTTCTCTCTTTCAAACACTCTATCATCTTATCCCATGAACCACTGTTGTTACTAAGAATCTCCTGTGATCAAAAAATCCCAGCTGAGGTGACATTCTCAAACTTGCCCATTTTTTCTGATCTTTCAGCTGGAAATGTATAGAGTTTAAGAATTAGCCATGTAAACAGTTGCCTTGCACATATAGAGGCAACTTCACAGAAAATCCTTTTCACAATAAAAGGTAGAATAGTGTTTCACATTATTATAGGAATTTCAAATGTGCTGCTGACCTGCTATTTTTACTTTCTCTTCATTTTGAAGAAGTTGTCTGATACTGTTCAATTCTATATGTGTCAAAATATTTTTAATGTTTTTTGTTGGTAACTGAGTATAGACACAGTAATGACTTGAAAACAGTTCTTATGTCTCCCATCAATGGTGGGAAAAAAAAATCACATCCTCAGAAATAGCAGTTGATCTTGCATGTGTGGTGGGTAGAGTGACCTATTGCAGGAGAGAAAGCAGAAGCAGGAAAATGCTATGCCAACATTTTGGTATAACATTTTGAAAGTTTCAGGTGAGGAGACTTCTACACAGAACTGGGAAAGGGACCTGTTTCTTTGAGTCTAGAAATCAGGTGTCATCTGTACTGGAGCAGGTCAGTCTGGGAGAAGGCTCTGGATAAGCTTCCCCTGTACCTCCCTGCTCTATCCAGGGCAGGTCCCTCCTCTAAAATAAAATGCATTTCTTGGTTTAGGTAGAGGGTTGAGCAGTAGGAGATATGAAAGAATTCACTATGTGCCTCCTTTAGTTCATTCTCTTTATTTCTGGGTGTAATCAGGCTACAGATCCTACCCATGCTAGCACTTTGTACTTTTATGTCTCCTCCCAACTGAGACTCAAATCCATTTTGGGAAAAACCCCTCCAGAAAGGCAGATTCTCCATTTCAGAGATGGAGAAACCAAATAACAAAGACAAGAAAATTATTCAACTGCACATGTGAATGTTTTAAGTAGAGCCCAGGTCTCTTAATTTCTAGCTATTATATATATATATATATGCAGCCACAAGTTGTGAGGTAAGCTTTCATTTTTCCATGACCTGTAGGGATTGCTGCTTGCAGACAGGGCACAGTTGAGTGTGGCAGAGGAGAGTTGGTAGGTGCAGCTGTGAGGTCTTATGCAAACCATGACACAGACACTGAGCACCATCTAAAACAGCAGACTGGGGGTGAAAAGGTCTCTGTGGAAGTGGAGCAGTTAAGTGCAGTGGACATGGAGGGATGATCTGTGATTAATTGCTGCTTGCAAGGTCCTAGCACTAAACTTAATCCTTCTTTTTGTGTCTATGACAAAGCAGGCAGGCCAACACTAAGAAAGGCAAGATTACCTTAGCTAGGGGGAATCCTACAGGTGGATCCTTCAGCCATTGGAAAGCTTTAATTTCAGATTGATTTTTCTGTGGGTCAGGCAGGGTTGCTCTTTCCCATGGCAGTTTTGTCCTGGAGGATGTTTGGTTGCTCAACCCATCACCGTCACTTTCTAATAAAAGCCTTGATTTGTAGTTTTGGGTTGAAATTTCTAGGACAGCTGTCACTCTGCCCCAAAGTCATAAATCCTCATGGTTTTCTTCATCTGGCAGCCCTCTGTGATTAAAGCAAGAGCTCCTTGGAAGGATGAATCACCGTGCTCATAGGTATTCACTCACTGTCTCTCTGCTGCAGCCCACTCTGTGCTGTCCAGCCTCTGTTTGCCTGGCATAAACAATAGATTAGATGTCAAACATGCAGAGTTGCTCTGAAAGGAAACAGCAATGATTTCTAGGGCTACAGATTTCTTATTTCCTTTTAAGTTTGGAAATTAAATGTGGGGGGTTCTCTAAAACTAACAAAAACAGTGGAGTAGATGGCAGTTTCCTTTATTTGTGCATATAAACATAATTTTGGAGCAGTAGGGAGAGAGATGCCATTGATACCTAATAACAAGCACACAAATTACTGCTGTCTTTTGTGTAAGTAATTTAGATACTCTTGGGGTTTCTTTCCACAGCATTCTCTTCTAGTTATCAATTTCTTCCCTGTATCTCCCAGTTTGCCTGCATCTTCATTCATCATTCATTTACAAAGCCATTCCAAGCATCAGAAACCAATTTCCTCCCTGACTCCAGTCCTGTAACAAAACAATACTACCCTGCATGCAAGAAATATTATGAAGATGTGGGGTGTTCTGAACAGAGGAATGTGTAACAGGCAGTGGATTAAGACTACAAAGCCAAACTGTGTTTTGTGAACTGCCTCATCTTCAGCTCAGCATCCCTCCACAACATAAAAATAGATGTTTTCCACTTTGTTCTCATGCATAGGCCCTGTAAACTGCCATAAAATTACACATCAAGCTAATGGACACTGCATTTTGACTTGCATTTTTGTTCTCTCCTCAATCCTGAACCTTTTATTCCTTCCTCCAGCCCAAGCCCACCCAGCGAGTACCTGTCTAGCAGCTCCTCACGCTGCATGTGCTGCTCTGCCCCTGAGTCACTGCCTTGACTGGGCTCCAAGGGCTCTGCTGTGCTCTCCCTCGGGGTGTGCACGTGGGGACGTGCACTCACACTGCAGAGAGCAGGTGTGAATCACCTGGGCTCTCACACAGCCAGCACCTCACCTCTGAGCACATCTGCTGCTCTGCTCGCTCTCCCCATGCTGCTGGGACCCCTGTGCCCTGCTGGCAGAGGATTGCAGCCTCCCCACATCCCCAGCAGGTAAGGAGCTCACACACCCTTGGCATCCAGGTGTCATTGATGCCTTCTCAGAGGAGGGGTCAGCTTGCTTGTCCAGGGAGGTGTGGGGAGCTGTGGAGTAGGTAGGGTTTAGAGTTCTCCAGCCTCACCCTGCCTTTCTATCTCACCAATACCTCTATAGGCCATGCATGAGCAGGAGGGGAAGGCAAAGGAGTCTGAGATTGCATAGCTACAGTGCTTTCTACAATGGTTTTTACACCCTGAACTGCTCTAAGTTTGATTGGGAGAAGCACTGTCACTTCTTAGCACTTGGCCCTTGAACTGTGATTATATGGGAGGGTGGTTAAGTAAGAATGTTTTTACCAATCCAGCCGTAATTTATGTGTGGGAAATAAAGATAATGGATTAAAATCAGTTGTTCAACATCAGTTTTTGATGGTGGTTTGCTTTTGATGAGACTGAGGAAAAATACTGATCATTTCAGATCTTGCTGTCATAATGTCACTTATTCCTGTAAACCAAGAGCTTTGCATGTTAAAGGGTCACATGTAGGAGAGAATGGCAGAGACATGGACTCCTCCTGACTGTTTTTTACCCTATCTCATACAACTAACATGGTTTCACTGCAGCACCCATGCTGGCAGTGGTCCTTCAGTGCTCCTCCAAGAAAAAGGCTTCAGATAGCTCATTTCAACCTGCAGGGCATCAGGAGCTGAGGAGGAACACTTCTTGTGTCATTGCTCTCAGTCATTCTCCAAAGCCTAACTTTTATTCTCTAAATTGCCATATTTCTATTCTGTTTTGTAGTCAGTCTTGGTCTGTATGTAAAAGCATACAAGTGCAGGTAAATTTTACATTACTCATCTCTGCACCTGTGTACAAATAGACTGGGAAGCAGTATGGTCAATATGATGCCCAGCCTTTCACTCTGGGGTATGACACTCCTTCAGAGAGCCACAGTCCTCAGCCTTTTCACTGCTCAGAGCCCTTCTGCCACTCTGACAGCTGTGACCCCATCCCTCTCTGCCTGGCCCCCTGACAGGGATGCACAGTGCTGGAGGGAGTGTCCTGCCCTGTCTGCATCCCCTCCTGGAGTCAGTGAGTCAGGGGATTCTCTGAATCCCTCAGGGAGGAGTCAAGGTGCAGGGATTGAATTTGAAGCCTTTGGATGGATTGAAGTATTATATTAAGCATAAGGTAAATGTTTAAGTAGAAGTAAGTTAGTAAGTTTTAGTAGGAGCTCTGGTGCTTTTAATAAGTGAAAGGTCTGGATTCCACAGTAGCAGAACTAGTTCTAGTGAAGGTTGAAACACACTGGTATCTTCAGCAAGAGGCTCCAGGCCCACAGTTGTAGTCAGGATTTAGACATAATAGAGCTGTAGTAAGAATATTGCTTACATTTCTTAGGTAGAACAGGATAGATTGTATGTGTAGTTCTACAGGTAGCATGGTGTGCTACAAAACTGGAATTCTAATAGGTTAAGGAGTGCTGGTCTGAACTTCATCTTAGCTTGTTAGAAAAATTCTATATAAGAGTTAGTATTGGGGAGAGTTGGTGCTTTTAGCCATTGGCTTTGCCAGGGCTGTTCACTTATTGCCACTGCATTTGCCATTGCTTTGCCACTGCTTTTTGAGACTGATGTGCTTTGTAATAAGATGTGCTTTATAATAAATAAAAAGCTGTGGTGCTACATCAATTTTAGCAGCTGAGAATGCAGGCTGCACTTTTCAAATTACATTATTACAAATTACAAATTACAAATTACAAATTACAGGCTCTTTATGTTGTAATATAACTATATAATTTTTTTAATATATATTTCATCTTGCTATTGTTTTGGCTTGTGTTGTTCTGCTGTCTGACTGCTCTTTAGACCAATAACCAAAATACATTTTTTTAGAGAGACTTGGTAGTACAGGAAGGTGTCATGTTTAGATACAGTGATTTGTATGCTCCTAATTAAGTAATTGAGAGGCACTACTATTCCATTACACTCTTCTTATCTACTTACTTGCAATTAATCATTTGTTTTTCACCTTATGGTTTATCTCCTAGATTTTAGTCACAGATTTTTTCCTTCAAAATATTGCCACATAATTTGCCACAGGTTTAGTGGTGATTACTCCTGAGCAAGGAGTGTCAAAAGGCTTGTTAGAAACACAAGAAAAAAGATAAATATGAGATTATGAGAGCCAGCAACTTCATAGGAGCTGCATATTTAAGCAAATAATCCAAGCAAGCTTAGGCCAAGTTTCATTTTGGTCTCACATAACTGTGCAGAGCTCAGATTGTTAATAATGATAGACATCTTGAGTAAACCAAACAAATATTCTGGAATTATATTTATTGTAGTTATCTGAATCTGCCCATCTTCCTTCCCTGGTAGTATCTGGGTTGCCTTCTCCTCCTCAGGGCAGGCAGGCTGCCCAAAAAAATGATTCACCCACCAAAGATCAGAAGATGCTGGCGTGCATTACCTGCCCTTCAGGCCTGAGCTCTGACCCAGGTGCAGATGGATAAACAGCCTGATTGAAGAGAGAAGGCTGGTGGCACAACATGGGGTGGCTGCTGTGACACAGAGGGCCCCCAGCACTGCAGGGCTCCCCAGGTGAGGAGTGCTGCCAGTACCTGGGCAGGCAGGTGTGCTTCCAGCCACCCACAACTGCGTGCTGGAACCAGCTGAGCCCTGTGCCCATCCTGCTCCTCTGTGCCCATCCTGCTCTGGGCTGAGCCCTGTGCCCATCCTGCTCCTCTGTGCCCAACCTGCTCCCCTGTGCCCATCCTGCTCTGGGCTGAGCCCTGTGCCCATCCTGCTCCCCTGTGCCCATCCTGCTCTGGGCTGAGCCCTGTGCCCATCCTGCTCCTCTGTGCCCATCCTGCTCTGGGCTGAGCCCTGTGCCCATCCTGCTCCTCTGTGCCCATCCTGCTCCCCTGTGCCCATCCTGCTCTGGGCTGAGCCCTGTGCCCATCCTGCTCCTCTGTGCCCATCCTGCTCCTCTGTGCCCAACCTGCTCCTCTGTGCCCATCCTGCTCTGGGCTGAGCCCTGTGCCCATCCTGCTCCTCTGTGCCCATCCTGCTCCTCTGTGCCCAACCTGCTCCTCTGTGCCCATCCTGCTCTGGGCTGAGCTCTGTGCCCATCCTGCTCCTCTGTGCCCATCCTGCTCCTCTGTGCCCATCCTGCTCCTCTGTGCCCATCCTGCTCTGGGCTGAGCTCTGTGCCCATCCTGCTCCTCTGTGCCCATCCTGCTCTGGGCTGAGCCCTGTGCCCATCCTGCTCCTCTGTGCCCATCCTGCTCTGGGCTGAGCCCTGTGCCCATCCTGCTCCTCTGTGCCCATCCTGCTCCCAGGCTCTGGGCTGAGCCCTGTGCCCATCCTGCTCCTCTGTGCCCATCCTGCTCCCCTGTGCCCATCCTGCTCTCAGGCTCTGGGGCAAGGCAGGGCTCAGAGGGACATCCAACCACAAATGGAAAGAAGGCACCAGGTGAGGAGCACAACCTGCTCACAAGGAGCAGCATCCTGTTCTCCATCACCATCTCCCATGACAAGGTGACCCATTTAGTGTATTAGGGAAAAGCTGTGGGTATTGTTTACCTGGACCTTAGTGAAGCCTTTCTGCCAGCTCATGGCCTGGATGAATATAGTCCTTGCTTGGTCAGTTTTTACCTGCACAGCTGAGCCCAAAGAATGGTGAATGAAGTTCACAAGTCAGGTTCCCCTGTTTAATGTCCTAAATGATGATCTGGACCAGGGGAATCAAGGGCACCCTGACTGAATTTGCAGAAAACACCAAGCTGGGTGAGATGTTGATCTGCTGGAGGGCAGGAAGGCTCTGCAGAGGAATATGGAATATGGATCAGTGGGCTGAGGCCAGATGTAGAGGGGCAAGAAGGTGTGAGTGCTGGAAAAGGACCAGAGGGACCTGGTCAACAGCAGCTCAACATGAGCCAGCTGTGCCCAGGTGGGAAAAAGGCCAGTGACATCCTGGCCTGTGTCAGAAATAGTGTGGCCAAGGGGACCAGGGCAGGTTCTTGGCACCAAATTACGTGTTCAGCTCTGGGCCCATCACTACAAAATACTGGAGCACATCCAGAGAAGGTCAACAGAGCTGAGGAAGGGTCTGGAGCACAAATCCCATGAGGAGTGGCTGAATGAGCTTTGGGGGCCTCAGTCTGGAGAAGAGGAGGCTCAGGAGAGACTTTAAGGCTCTCTACAGATACCTGAAAGGAGGTTGTGGCAAGGTGGAAATTGGACTGTCTGGGTGAGAAGCAGCAGGACAAGAGGAAATAGCCCCAGGTGTAGATTGGATTTTAGAAAAATCGTTTCCATGGGTTGGAACAGGCTGCCCAGTGAGGTGGTTTTGCTAGCAGCCTTGGAGGTGTTTAAAAGATGTGTCAATGGGGCATTGGAGATGTTATGTAGTGGTGGGTTTGGTAGTGCTGGGTTAAGAGCTGGACCCAGTGACCCCTAAAGGGTCCTTCCCTCACCCAAACAACTCTAGGATTCTATTCTATGGTTTCAAAGCTCTTCCATAAAACTTCCAAATTCACTAGCCCAGGGTGCAGGCCATGTAGCAAACAAGAAACATGTTGTGACCCACAGGTGACCCTTAACATTTAGGATAGACAATGTTAGTCTGAGAAGGCATGAGAGATGGAAAATCTGATTGCTGCTCCCTCACTCTTTGCCCAAGTTGTCTGCTTTTTCTTCTAATTTATGTACACTTCAAATATTAATAATTACTCCTTGCCAGTGTTTTGCTGTTAGGCCATATGAATGATATGGCATATCCTTGATATTATGATAGAAATATTTTTACATGGATCTTTTCCCAGTGTCAAAGTAATATACTCAGCAGGCACAGGAGAAGAGTCATTACATATTTCTTAGAAAAAAGTGTTGGGACTGCCAAATCTTGACGGGCATTATCATTGTGGGTAAACTGCTTAGGGACCAAGCTGCACTATCAGAGTCATTTACTGGCAGTTTCAGTGCTCTCTGCCTCAGTTTGTCTTTTTGTAAAATGGACACAAAAGTGTCCCTCAAAGCTCTAAAGACTTATTCAGGTTTCTGAGAGATTTGCAGGCTGTGCCTGAAACAAAATAATCAAATGTGATGCAGCTACTGATGAGGGATGTGTGCTGTAGGGATTCAGGAATAAGTTACATGCATGTTTTTGTAGGATTATGTTCAGGGGTGGTATTACCCACCAGTTATCAGACTGATAACCTAAAATAGGACATCATCTAATTCATACCAAGAGAGACAGGCTCACAAAATCAAGCAGACTTGGTTTCTGTTTCTGCCATAACTCTGTAGTTGTACCACTTTAATTGAAAAAAAATCTCAAATTGTAGTTGTGCCTCAAAATAGTCATTCTTGCCTATAGAAGGACTTCCAGTCTTCTGTGTTTTATCTTTGTTTCTTTGAGAAAGCTGGTATCTGATAGTTTGTGACATTTTCATTGTGAAAGATGCTTAACATGAACCAGTTATTTAGAACCAAAAGCCTTTGCCCTAAGATACATATGGTTGCACTTAAGTTGAAATCACCACTTTATGTCAGAAAATACAGGTTTCATCATAAAAGGTAAGTGTTCCCAGAAGTGTATTTAAATGCACACAGATACAAAAGAGAAATATTGGAATTCAGTCTTGGGTACCAATGTAAAAATATTTAAATATGCTATAAATTGCACAGATCCAGTATAGTTCACTGAAGAATCTTTCAGGTTATTAAAATATTTTTAGTTCAATAAGAGACACTAAAAGTAATCATGCAACAATTTGTGTGCTGTTCAGTGTTAGGAACACTCCTATATATGTATTCAATAAAGTTCCCCAAGTCACAAACAAAAGTTACTTTGGCTGCTATGAGAAGCAGTTAGGAGACCACATCAGAAAAGAAAATGGAAGGGAAAATGTATATGTTATATCTGGTTCAATTCCAGTGGAGGTGTGAAAAGTAAAAACTTTTTGGCTGAAGTGGATTAATTCATAATGACATCCAAAGTCTCCATATGTGCATTGCAGTTAAGGAAGATTGTGACTCACAGAGCCCATGAAGAGCATGGACAGCATTATAAGGGGCACTAAATGAAAATAGTGGCCCCAGTTTGCCACTCTATATTCAGTCCTTGGTGGGAAAAAAAAAAGTCAGTGTTTTCATCTCTGCTGGAACAGAGGATTTGCTAATTGCTGCACAGTGGAGGTTTTGCTAATGGCCCACATCTTTTTGACAGGTTATCAGGCAGAGCAAAGGAAAGGATGCTGCAGCAGCATATGGGCTGCAAATGGGAAAGACCCTTCTTCAAACCCATGATGCAAATATGAAGTAGGAGTAGCAACAATATTTTTACCAACAACCCCTAACACTGCTGCATTTGATGAGTTTACCACAAAATCCTAAACAAACCTCCACAAAATTTTCATCTAGACTTTGCCCCTGTCTTTGCAAAGCTCAGTTCTGGAAACAGATCTTAGCTCTACAGCTTCAGATTGAATAGGGGCAGCAGATCTAGTTCATCTCAATAAGCAATGTATCTAAAGAGATCTGTTTGTGTGTGTAATTTCTCTCTTTGGCAGTAATGAATGACCCTATCAAAAAGTTAAGATGCAGCAACCACAGCACATGAGACAGAAAGCATCATGCAAATTGTCATAAGACATAGCTGAAGCTTCATGTGCACCTTAGCTCAAAAACATGCATACAACTCCACAAAACAGTACTTTTTTATTTTAAAATTTATTTGTGCCCTTAACTGGAAGGCATACCTTGTGTTTTGGCATCAGAAGCCTTACCCTAAGCACCCCTGTTTTCTTCAGCAGTGCATTTATAAAGCTCTCAACCTTGTTTGCCAAGCTGGGATAGTGAGACCATAGTGTCTAGCAGGCTCTTTGTCCCCCAGGGTTTCATATGCATTTTGCAGCAAATGTTTTTAAGTATCCTGTTTTAAAGGATCCTTGCAGGAATTCTTACATAGGAGCAGCTTTATTTATTTAGGTCAACATTAGCACTGTTTCCTGGTTGTTGTGAATACTATCTCAGGGGAGAATTTGTCATTTTAGTCTGAAAATGACAGGATAAAAATAGACAGGACAATTTCATACATAGCTGGTATGGATGGATGGAGGAGTTCTTAGCCAACTTGTTCCAAGAGCCTGGATGGAGGTTATTATTTTACTAAGTGCCCCCAGTTCAGTGGTAGCCCTGTAAGAGTTTCTCTGTATTTCTGCTTTCCTTCAGCATTTTTACCCTATATCACTATTTCCCTGCTCCTCTCTTCTTCTGTTGTCATCTCATCCTCTTCCTGTTTTACACAGGGACCTTGCAGAGCACACAGTTATATTTGAGAGAGTTCACCATATGAATGCAGAGACAAAGTCAAGGATCACTCTCACTCAGAGCTTGCCAGCATCTCTTAATAATCCTTATATGATAGGTTCCCCTTGCCCTCTGCTAACCCAGTGTATAATTTTCCCAACAGACATTTTGTTCTCAACAATAACATGTTTCTATCATGCTCCATGAGGTTCAAACATCAAGCTATTACTGCAAGCTCCCATGGAAGCTGAGAGGGTGTTTGACTGCTGAGAAGTAGATTAATATGGTTTGGAAGGTAGTTTCCTTATAAACATGAAAGGAATTAAGGTATGTGTTTACTTTTCACCTGTAAGTACAATTGAGGCTAATCCCCCTGGAAGTGCTGGTTTTCTTTACTAACTCAGGTCTGCACATAAGAGCATTTAAAAACATGATGAGGTGGTGGTGTAGCTTATTTTGTTCATGGTCATGCTGGATGTTTTCTCTTTAAAGAGGAGTGAAGAAAGAATGTCTTTTAAAGGCTGACATGCCTGGAGATACTTTCTTGTGGTTACCTGAAGCAAGGTGTAGATTTTAATGCCAAAAGGAAGGGTCCCCCACCTTGTCAATGAATCCTATAATCAGGTTGCAATAGTAACAGATTACAGCTGTCGTGTTTCTTTTTCTCCAGGTTCTGATTTCTCTCCCTATCTCTGGTTTTCTCCTAGTAAGAGATACCCAGTGTCTCATTTTGCTCAGGTCAGGCAGGAGAACTTACATGGGCCAATAGTTTCCATTACATTTATCTAATCTCCTGGCTTTTTCAGCTAACCTAAATGAGTGCCATACAAGCACTGAGCTATATTTGCATGTGTGGTAGAGAAAAACAAATCCTTAATTCTAAAAGTTTTTCTGGAACACGCCTTTCTCATAAATAAAGTTTAAGCAAAAATCTTTTACAATATTGCTTTTTTACTACAAGTTGAAGTTCTTGAAGTCTTGCTACAGTTCCACTCTACTGCGAGAGGGATGTGGAGGTGCCTGTAGAGAGCTGAGAGTGCAGAACAGAGGATTTCCCCAGGATCAGCAAACTGGGGCTGGCTCAATGCTGCCAGACCCCCTGTTAGCCCTGATGCATGTCATCCCTCTGTAACCTGTGCTATTGCCTCTACAGATGAGCAATGCTGGCCAAGGATCTGTCTGAAGCTGTTTGCTTCAGGCACTATGGGTGATGGAAACCCTGATTTATCCTGACTTGTGGCAGGGCCGGGTTTCCTCAAGCAGGCTGAGCTCTCCTGGTTTTACCAAATGTGAATATGAGCTTGGGACAATTTGTGATCTTAAAAGAGATCAGTGTGCCAATACCTCCCATTGATGGTGGCACTGAAGCCCTTCTCCTGTGGGCTGGGATGGGCTGGAGCCTAAGCCCTGTGCTGGCTGTGGACCCATCACTCTCCCATGGGAGTCTCACCCTCTCCTCCCTGCAAACTTGGAGGTGAGTCCAACAACCACAACAAGCACATGTGCTGCTGCTTGTCTGCTCCAGAGGGTTTCCTGCTGCTCTCAGGAGACTGAGATGTTCCAGCACTTCAGGGGAGGACAAGGCATCGGTGGGAGGCTTGTTTGGTGTCTGAGTGGGATCATGACTACGATGTTCATCTGCATGTTACCAGCGTGGAGTGCACGCAGCTTGGAGAGAGGCAGGCTCGGAAAGACAGGAAAACTTCCAGGGAGGGAGGAGGCAGGGTGAAAGACTGCTAACACTTGCAGCGTGAAGATCAGGGGAAAGATGGAAATACCGGAGCAAGATAAGCTGGGGAGGAGGAAAGCAGGCACGGAGAATCAACACTCGATGGGAGGCTACCCTAAATACCTACTGGGAGGCTGGTATTTACCCTCCAGGCAGCACAGGGCAGGTGCCAAGCCCTCCTGTTGGGGAGGCAGGAGGTTACCAGCAAAACCAGCACACCATAACCCCGGGGGACCTTTCCTGCAAACTCTGGATCCCTGGCATGGGGGGAAAGAAGCTGCCAGCCCTGCTCCAACCAGCAGTGATGTCACACAGCTCCTATTCCAGAGGCATCTCCGTGAAGTTTACAGCTACTGCTATCATCCGATTCTGCTCAGATTGCTGATGTTGGTGTCTGGGGCAGGGTTCCAGTGGTCTCTGCAGGAGCAGCTGTGCATGATTAATGGAAGGTGCCTTCTGCACGTGCTTAGCCACATATTTTGGTGGTCTTTCAACTGTGTGAAAAAGCCAACCAGTAACAGCTCCTAGCTTTCTGAGGTATTTTAAGGCAGGGAAAGAACATTTGCAGCTTGCTTAGGATTTTGGGGTGTTTCACAGGTTGATTTAAGGCACTGTGACTTTCCAGCAACGATCCTGCAGTATTCTTCACATTGTTTTGTCTAAGAGAGGGAAAATGTATGGCTGATTCCCGCTTAATTAGGCCTCATCTGCTAAACAGTTATGTCACTATTTACATATGAGTAGTCCCCACTGAAGTCAAGTCCTGCAGCTGTATACTTCATCTGGTAACAATGTGATTCCAAGATAAACAGACTTGGAACAAGAGACGTACATTGCCTTATATGTACGAACTACCTGCCTACAGCAAATGCTGTGCCGTGTCATCCTGGCAAATGCTAGCAGCTATTCTATTTCAACACCCTGTAAATGGACCGCCTGATTATCCGCCTGAAATAATGGGCTAAACTCTACTCACTAGTCCCGGCTTTTACTGAAGTGTATGTCTTGTCAGGGGAGTAACTTTGAGTCGCTTGTGCCCCTCTATGGTAGTAAGAAAAAAAACCCTCCACACCGACTCACATCAAGTGATTTTTCCTTGGCTGGGTCTCCCATGGCCTGGGGATAAGCTCTTCTAAAGATAATAAAAAATAGGTGGAAACAAGAGATATGGAAAGGAAATGTCTAGAAACTCAACAGGCATTTAGGTTGAATTCCAGCCCATCCCCTTTCTAATGCCCTTCTTGCAGGAATCCCTGGCAGAGGAGTGACTCTCCTCTGCCATTTTTCGTGCATTGACTGGTGTCTCAACCTCAGCTCTGGTCCATCAGAATGGCTTGGGCTGTTCTCTCACCTGTGAATGTCGCTACAAGGAAAGAATTCTGACTGTTTTATACTACCTCCTCCTACTCATCTTCTGCCAGATAATTCCCATTCTCCATAGCACCCCCATTACTTCTACCAATGGCCTTTAGTCTTTCCATACACTTTTGTGCCATTCCCTTGATTTTAGTGCCTGCTCATTCCACTAATTACATTAAAACAATCCAAAGCGATCCCTTCAGCAAACATGTGCTTAATTTGGTCTGTTGAGAATGAGATGTGTTATCAATTGTCACCTTTCCCCAGTGAGGTGGGTGGAGTCCTGTTCTTAGGCAGAAATACTGACCAGGAGCTCTTCTAGTCAACTCTAAAGAAGTATCTTTGCTTGCGTTTCTGTCAGCATGACCCTGCCTTACTACTGCTGGCAAACCCCATAGGTTTCCTGTAGAAAATGCACCTGGACAGGGCTGAAATGACACCATGCTGCTTCCTGCTGTGAATCTCCTGGGAAGTTGTGTGGAAGGATTTTTTTGTTGTAAAATTCAACATTATTACATCAATATGATACTGTGACCCACCAAAAGTTTCTCCTGGGCATCTCTAACAATTGAGACCTTCACCAGAAAATGAAGATACCTAGAAGTTAATGAAATGAGAAGTAGGGGAGGAACAGTGCTGCAAAGTACTTTCTTACAAGTGCTACAGAGGGAATTACTTTCTCAGTGAAAGACTATGTTTCTTGAGCTATACAGTAAGTATGTAGAAATAAGTTTTAAATGATACTGCACCTTTGTAAAGTCCCCTCTACAAAACACTGAGGAAGAGGCAGGAGCAGATTGATCAGAAGAATGGGAGAAAGCAGAACTCATTGCAAGTCCACTTGTTGAACCGCTTAGGCTTTTAAAAATTATTTTAAATTTTAATGCCACTTAAAACTGGTATTCTTGACCAGTATTAGCACTAACCATGAGTACTTCCAGCTGTTGGAGGAAAACTTCGGCTTGCTGAGTGAAGCTGAGTGCTTAGGGCTGTGTCTCGGGTGACACCCTGTCAGTGATAGGGCGATCTGTCGGGTGCAGTGTTACATCAGCGACCGGCTCTGCCTGCACATGGCACGCAGGCAGGATGTGATGCAGGTGAAGGGATTCAGTGGCTCTCCTCAGGGCAGCTCTGCTGGGTACCACTTGACTTTTCCTTCTAACACCTTGTCCCCAGGACAGCCAAGGCAGGGAAGTACCAGCTGTACCAGTCTTAGGGCAGCATCTGCTGGTTATTGCATGGATCAACATAGATGGTTGTCATGGAAGAGGCTGCTTGCTTTGGCTCTCAGGCAGAGGCACCTGGGACTCGGGGGGCGGGAGAAAAGGGCACTTCGGGGAGAAATGACCCGTAAATGCAATTCCCACAGTCAGTCAGGAGAGAACGGGAGTGGACAAGGGACGTCTCAGCCTTGGTCTCTTTTATTCCTTACGAGAGGCAGCACCCACAAACTTTGGCAAGTCCAGGTTCAGTTGACTGCAGTTCGCCTCCAAAGGCAGAGAGAGCCGCCCCAGCACCTCCCACAGCCCTTCCCGCACCCGCGGGGCTCTCCGGGCCGGGGAGGCGGTGCAGGCACCGGGGATAAACCCGAAACACCAACACAGGATGGGCAGTGGGGTTAAACCCGAAACACCAACACAGGATGGGCACCGGGGATAAACCCGAAACACCAGCACAGGATGGGCACCGGGGATAAACCCGAAACACCAGCACAGGATGGGCACCGGGGATAAACCCGAAACACGAGCACAGGATGGGCAGTGGGGATAAACCCGAAACACCAGCACAGGATGGGGACGAGGGCTTGGTGAGCTCGGCAGGAGCGGTGCTGGGCTCGGGGAAAGGGGCTGCAGCTGCGCCCAGGTGTGCGGGTGCTCTCACGGCGCAAGCAGACCCGAATGGACTGAGCGGCAGAAACCACGGGCGGAGTCGGGGGCTGCTGGGGCGCCGAGGGGAGGGAAGGCAGGGGCGAATGGGAAAGCAAAGGCAGGTCCCGGGGATAGGCTCCTTGTCGGGGGCAGGGGCTGGAGCAGCCCCCGGGATGCGCCTCCCGGTGAGGGCGGAGGGAGGAGCGGGAGGAAAAGTGCGCGGGGAAGCGGCAGCTCGGGAAAGGCAGGGGCTCGGGAAGGAGCTCGCCTTGGCAGCTGAGCCACGCTCCTCTTGTGGCAGGACCCAGTATGCAACAAGTCGCTGGAGCGCTCCCCGTGAGAGCGCGGCGAACGTGACATTGACACGAACAAGCCAACAGCCCCCCAGATGTTCACTCACCCGTCCCGAGCGCCGATCTCCGGAGCCGAGGTGCCGTCCTGCCCGGCCCCAGGCGCGGGCCGGGCGGTGGAAGGAGGGCGGTGGGAGTCAGGGCACGCTGCAGAGCGCGCCCGGCCGGCCAGGACTTTCCTCGGGAACTTATTGTCCCGCTCCGGTTTCCTGGGAGGCGGCTGCCATCACGTTTTATACTGTATTGGTTGGTAACCCCTCTCATTCATTAAGATCACGTAAGAACTCAGAGGGAAACGTGACTCTGAGCTAAGGCGTTTGCGTAAATCTATAGGTTTTTAAAACTCCCTGCCAGTTGCTTTCTGTCTTCTGTAGGCACCAAGGTGGTGGAGAGTTTAAGCTTGCGGATATTGCAAAGGGTTATTAGATTCATAAGTCACACCAAGTGGTGGGCGATCCACTGAGCAAAGCAGAAGTTCTCACATGATGACTTCAAACAAGACACATTACCTTCCAGCATCTGTTGGAGAGACTGGATTTTAAACCACTTCTGTCTCCAGGACAGCAAAGAAACAATGGTGAGTACCTAAAAAAAAAAAAAGCTTATTTTTAATACCTGGAGAGAAGAACAAAACAACCACAACAAAAAGCTTGAGATGTTGCTTAACGACAGTATCTAATATCACGGGCTCGGCTTTCTAGTACTTAACACGCCGAGGAGCGTAACCCGCGGGGGCCGGCAGAATTGTGCTTTAGACGGTGTAACTTTAATTGCGAGGCTCTTTGATTTAGGGCTGCGATGGGAACGGCGCGTCTGAGGCGCAAACTTGGAGCGGTGGCGGGCTGCCTGCCGCCGGGCTGCTCGCCTCGCCGCCGGCCGCTCTGCCCTCTCTCCCCCGGCGGGCACGGCAGGCGCTGGCGCCGCCCGAGGGGGGACGGAGGGTCGGGGTGCCCCGGAGGAGGGGGCACAGCCGCACGTGATGGCGAGGGCAGCGGGAGGCGGCGGCAGCACCCTGGACAGCGGCGGGGCCCGGCGGAGGCGGCCGCGCATCGCCGCGCATCGCCGCGCATCGCCCGGACCCTGCGGGCTCGGGGAGCCGCCGGCACCGGCACCGGCTTCCCTCCCTCCTCCCTCCCTCCCCGCCAACCCCCCGGCCCTTCCCCTCCCCTCCCCTCCCCGCCCGCCGCCCTCTCGCCCCGCTGGAGCTGGGCGAAGTTGAATTCCTAGCGGTGCGGACTGGAATAGGAGCAAGAGAGGAGGGATAAAAAAAAAAAAAAAAAAAAAAAAAAAAGAGTCTTGCAAGCTCCGGGGGTTGGTTTGACGGTGTCAACTTTGGGAAATGCCAGTATTTATCTCCGCGATCTAGCCACTGCTGGTGGTGTTAGCTGTAACCAAGGTAAGCGGAGGGGGGACACCCCCGGCGCCCCTCCGGCTCTGCCTCTCCCTCTCTGTGCTGCGGGGATGGGTGCCTGCTCTTTGCCTAGTTTTGTTACCTTGCTGGCTGCTTGATGTGTGCGAGGGCTGGAGAAGGAAGGAAAAGCTGGATGAGGTTTAACTACGAGTTAAGTTGTGCCTGATTTAACCTGGGAATCTCGTCTATGTGTGTGTGCATGCTTTGGGCAGAGATGCAACTGATCTTCACCTAGAGAAGCAGATGCGACGGATTTTTTTTTCCCCTGGCTAAGGATGCAAGTTGATTTTGCTTAGCTAAAGAGATGCAGCTGAGCTCTGGCTGGCACTGTGCAGGACTGATCTTTCACGGATAAAGGGACGCAGCCGATCTTTACCTACACGGAGATTAGCCGACCCCTCTGTATACGCAACCTACGGCTCAAAGGGAGAGCCGTGCATGTATTGCTGATGATCCAATATCCGCATCTACTTTGCTATAATTAATGGTGTGTGTGCGTGTGTGTATGTGTGTTTGGCAAGCCTGAAACCCAAACGCAGCCCCCCCAACTGGAGATCATTCGGATAAGCTTTCTGCTCATCTCCCTCCCTATCTCTAGTGCCTCCCCCCAGCCCTCCCCGCGCTTCCGATTCTTCCTACGTAGAAATGTAGCTAATAATATTTAGTCTCCGGGCTAAAAATAAGCTCTGGAAAGTCAGCAGTTTGGCGGAGCAGCGGCGGTAGCAGGTAGAAGGCTCTGGGGTCTCCGGCTCCGCACGCAGGCTGTGCATCACCCCCTCCCCCGCTCCCTTCTGCCGAGGAGAGCCCGCACCGGGGGAGCCACGCTGGCCCCGCCGCCCCTTTCCACCGGGGAATCCCGGCCGCCCCAGCACCCCTCCGGCGGGTCCCGGGAGCGGCCGAGCCCCCCATCGCATCCCCGGTGGATCCCGGGGGTGGCCGAGTCTCCAGCACATCCCCGGTGGATCCGGGGGGCGGTCGAGCACCCCAGCACATCCCCGGTGGATCCGGGGGCGGCCGAGCCCCCAGCGCATCCCCGGCGGGTCCCGGGGGCGGCCGAGCCCCCCATCGCATCCCCGGCGGGTCCCGGGGCGGCCGAATCTCCAGCACATCCCCGGTGGATCCGGGGGGCGGCCGAGCCCCCAGCATCCCCGGTGGATCGGGGGCGGCCGAGCCCCCAGCATCCCCGGTGGATCCGGGGGGCGGCCGAGCCCCCAGCGCATCCCCGGCGGGTCCCGAGGGCGGCCGAGCCCCCAGCACATCCCCGGTGGATCCCGAGGAGCGGCCGGCCGAGCCCCCCATCGCATCCCCGGTGGATCCCGGGGACGGCCGAGCCCCCAGCGCATCCCCGGCGGGTCCCGAGGAGCGGCCGGCCGAGCCCCCCATCGCATCCCCGGTGGATCTCGGGGGCGGCTGAGCCCCCCAGCACATCCCCGGTGGATCCGGGGGGCTGCCGGCCGAGCCCCCAGCGCATCCCCGGCGCTGCGGCAGAGCGGGCGGCCCCGCCGGCAGGCAGAGAGGGAGGGAGGGCGGGTCCCGCCGTCCCCTCCTCCCGCCGGGCTCCCGCTCCGGCTCTCACGTAGCTCCGCCGAGCAGGGAACCCCCCGGCAGGCGGGGGAGGGGGCGGCGTCCCCACCGCGCAGCAGGGCGGAGACGCCGAGCAGGGCAGCGGGCCGGGCCGGGCTACCCCCGCCGGCGTCCCCCCGGGGTTCTCTCCCCCTTTTCCCCACCGTGGTTGCTACGGCGACCGCCTCCCTCCATCCCTGCATCCCTCCATCCCTGCATCCCTCCATCCCCCCGGGAGGCTCCGGTGCGGCGGGGATGGGGGGCCGGGGATGCCGCCCCTCTCTCTCCCGCCGGAGTGGCTCCTCGGTACAGCCCCTGGACGGCACCGCCTGCACCGCCGGGCCGGGCCGGACAGCCGGAATGGAGGTGGTGCAGGACAGCACCGGAGGGATCTGTCTGTCCCCTCTGCTGCGGCTGGGCCGGCTGGCTTTGGGTTTTTATCACTAAGGCGAGATGCTTTATCATCTCCTCTCCGCCAGATGCGCTACCGGCGGCCGTCCTCCTGGACCCCCCCAAAGCCGGCCGGGCAGGATCCCTCCGTGGATTTTTCCATTTCCGCTCGGAGAACTAGCGTTTGCTGGGGATACCTGTCAGGGTGCCATGTAGGACAGTCCTGAGCAGCTGTAAGGCGAGGAGGAGCCCGAGAAGAGCCGGGTCTCAGCAGCAGCCGCCGTCAGGAGGCTGGGTGACATTCAGACACTCACGATTTGCAGCATCGGTTTCATTAAATTCATGATGAAACGTCCTCTGACCTTTTTTCACTTAGGAAAAAGTAATGTGGTAGAGCTAATATTTCAATACATCCGCTGTGAACTAGAGGTTCATGAGTCCTACTAAAAACCTATCCACTTCCCAAAATAATTTTTTTTCTGATATCTAGGAGGTTGTCAAGGAGCTTCTAGTTATATGAATTTTCCACTCCATGCATAATTTTGTGTATCTTCCTGTATTTTAAGTTTGCACTCATTACCTTCTTGCCAGCTCTCAAAAAACTCTAACATTTCCCTTTCTGCCTCTGTTGCCACGTTTCTCTTGAATTCTAATAATTCTCTGCAGAGATGCATGGGATGGACGGCGGCTAACAAATGACATGGGCCGTGTTTGGTCCCATTGTGGTGACTCATACCTTAATCTGCAAGTAGCTTTATTGATTTTGGTATCTACTGTTTCCCCACGAGCTGTCACTGCTTTGGTGGTGGTTCATCACCACCTTTCATCTCTTCCAGTTATGATACTGTAAAATGGCCAATCTTCCCGGAATATGTCTTCATCCTCCAGAGTTTTGGTGTGGCAGTCTTTTTTGCCTTTATTCTCAGGTTGTATTTTAGCTGGTACCACGAGTGTTGTCCTCAGTGGTTTGGTGTCTGTCAGGAGTCTGTGTCCAGCATGAGATGGTTTTTATATGGTATTTGACACAGGCATTATCTCTACGCAAGTTTGCCATTCTCAGCAGCTCACCTTTTGGATAACCTTTAGATTTTCAGGATTGCTCAACAATCTCCTATCTCAAATGGTATGATATTTCTCACTATTTATTTTTAGTGGCCAGCATTCACAGGCATGTATGCCAGTGGATTAATGTCTAGCATTTCATTAATCTGAGGTGGCTGGATGCATACATCTGGCTTTGTACAGCAAGACCTTTTTTGTTTTTTCCTCTATCACATCAATGCTGTTGAGCTCTAAGAAATGCACTAAGAAAATGCAGACTGGCTGCCATTCAGTAACCAGAAGTTGCTTCCTAAATACAGTGGCATATGGTTGCCCTGCCATGAGAAATTCTGGAAAGGTGGATAAATCCTGAGGGACAGATTTTCCTCGGAGCTGTAAGTCTTACCATGAATCATTGTAGTAAATCACCACTAAGCACTTGAAGATGTAGCTGCCAGAGTTTTTTTAATCAGATACGCAAACAAAGAGAGCATCCATGAGATTTCAGGAGAACTAGTTCATTCCTCTGGCAAAAAATAGTAACATCAAGTGCAGTAAACAACATCTGCAAGAAACAGTTCCTATCAAAGTTGTTGAAAATCAGTAGATTCTCTAGACCTCGGGGATGAGACAGGTAGTGCAAGGTAAAATATGTACTGAAAGACACTTTCACAGCTCCCTCCCCTTTGAGCTAACATTAGATTGGGGCTAAGAAACTGGGGCTAGCAAAACCAGGCTTGTGAAAATGGTCCTTTAAATGGATTTTGGGGCATGGAAAACTAGAAAGAAAGAATGGAACGTTTGTAGGACTGGTTTTGTAATGGTCATTTCCATTTGTGGTCAGCAAGTCCAGCTAATAATAAGGACTACAGAATGTGGGCAGATGAAATGTAAAAGAAAAGGTAATACTTGTATGCCTGGAAGCAACATTTTGAACCAAGTGTGAATATTCCATGTTTCTTTCATGTTCGGTTTTCCAAATATTTTTACACTTCCTTTTTGCATCTCTCCCACCACATTGTTAGGAATAGTAAAGTGCCCTGGCAGGGAAATGTCAGGGGACATCCTGCAGCCCCCAGGCCACGTGCTGAGCAGGTTCACTTGCAAGCTGCTCACCACCTTTGGTGAATTCCTACACCCACGTGCCAGCAAGGTGTAGGGTAGGGCACCGACTTCTCCCATGAACTGAAAATATCTCTGAGACACACTTTTGCAAGATTATAGCCAGGAAAACATACCAACTGACATGGAGTTCATATAACAACTGCCCACCCATTTCATTATTTCACAAATGTGTGATTCTTGCTTGTGAGCTGTCACCATTAACATTTCCATCTGTCTCAATATTGCTTCTATTCTTAGCTGCTTTGTGATAGATGTAGGTGTATGGAAAAGATTTTTTTCCCCCCTCCTCATGTCGTGAAACAGAAAAAATGAAAGACACATATATGAATCCACACATTTCATGCAGGCAGCAAGGAATACAGGCACTTTCATGACACTCCCATTACTAGATGTAGAGGTGAAGTAAGCAGCACATGCCTGTGGCCTCTTGGTGCTGCTGGAACAAGTACATAATGGGGAAAAGCATAAATAAGTCAAAATTTAACTGCAAAAGAACAATATTGCTTTGATCTCCTTTTGAATATGCAGTTGGAGAGACCTATTTTCCCAACCATGTAAGTATGGGAATAATTTTACTTATCATGTAATCCTAATTGGTCTTTTCCTGAGGCAATCTCAAAGGGAAAATAGGTGTGACACACTTTGGTGTTCAAAGGATCAGGTCCTCAGCTGTGTAGGTATTTCTAAACTTAGACCTTTCAAGCTACTCATTGCTTGGACAAACAGAAAACTCTCTGCATTATAGGCAAAACCTGCTTTTCCCAGTAAGTCTGTGCCAAAAGTGGAATCAATGGGATACCTGTGGAAATGATCAGACATTTCACAGGAGTCTCCAGCAAAAGCACACCTGGTTCCAGTCATGTTATTCATAGTCCCCTGGTGGAAAAGTCTTTTGGAATTGCCAATGGAGGTGATGCACTTGCACCTCTGGTACAGGGATTAGCCATGTCTGCTCTGGGGAATAAACTGGTCTGTGGGGCTTGGCCCCTGCCCTTCCTTGGCTAGTGGAGAGCCCTGGGGCCAGGGCACTGCCACAGGGCCAGTTCTGCTGCCAGTGAGGGGTTTTCCCACTGTCACAGGTGTTTTACTGTCTCTTGTGGGGAGCACCACTGGTGGGACCATAATGGACCAAGGTCTTGCCATAAGTGGCCAAGTGTGTCCTTTCTCTTCTGCCTTTTCACAGTCTGGTCTTTTTTTTTCAATCCTTCCCAAAATAGCACACAAACCCCCAATTTAACAAGCATAAACCATACACTCTGGCCTCCAATTTATTTTGACATTTGGCAAGAATGATTTTGCAACATGTTCATTAAGTCATAACATTTTTGCTGCTTTCCCATTCCAGATCCTTATTGACTGTAGCACATGTGAAAATAATGAAGTTATTTATTCTCCAAATGGACAGTAGACCCCAAAGCTCCCAAGAAAACGCATTGTTTATGGATGCAATGTATGCAGAAACTTTTAAGGCCCTAGGTCTTCCCTGACTGTTAAAAAATAGTTCATTTCTGAAAGGGGTGAAGAGGGGTTTATCATCCACTAAAATGTTAATAGGATTGTTCAGTTAAGGAAGTCTCATCAGACCAATTTTTTCTTTTTTTCTTAAACAGAGCCTTTGTGGGATTTGGGAATAATGCAGTAAAAAGTTATGGTGGTAGATAATTAGATGGACCAGCTAAAAGCAATATGAAAGGGGGCTGGTAGCACAAGGATTACAGAAGGTGTGTGGGCATTTTGACATCCAGAAAACATTATAGATCTGGTCTCAGCTACCTCAGTCTCATGATGATAATTAAGAAATGTGGGCGTAGAAAAGCACTTTGCATGGTTTGGTTGGATTATTGCTGCAGTTCAAAACACAATTGACAGAGACACCCACATTGGACATGATTGCCCTTTGATGAGGCAGATACTGACTTTTTAAAGCTGACACAGTTAAAATTATGTCCAAAATTTATGGGGCCACAAGCTTCTCACCAGACTCCATTATTATAACAAATGGTGAAACACAAATTGAAGTAGTTTCAAAAGAAGGGTGAGGCATGCTGAGGTGAAAGGGACCCTGGCAGTGGGAAGGCTTCAGCATTAACTTTTCTCTCACCTGTTTGGCAAGAGTAGAAGCACACAGGCAGTGTCTGGGGGTTCACTTTCTGTGTGTGTGTGCTCTTTAAAGGCAAAGGGGAAGACCAGCAAGGCTGGTTTCATTGATAATGCACAGTAAAGCCAAGTTCTTGCAGCTTGTGTGTTGTGTGGCAGATCTTTCCAGCTCTTTTACCTCCACAGAGATGTCACCAAGCCATTTGAGAATGGAAAGAGGATGATGGAGGCTGTTCAGATGGCTGCTGCTTAAATCTATGACAAGACATAACAGTATAGCTCAACATGCTAACTCTTGCAGTGTATTAATCTGATATTAGAGACACTAAACCTGTACAGCTATGGAAATGTCAAAATATTTACTTCAGCTCTGATCCTGCATTCAGGTTTCTTTATCCTTTTATGTGTTTCACCCCTTGAAACAACAGCAATAGAAGGAGGTTGTGTGGTGGCCCACAAGTAGTTCTGTATCTGTCACTTAGCTCCCATTAGGATTTTCTCTCAGGAATCAGAAAAAGCCACACATTGTCAAGGCAGACAGAGGTGGGAAAATATCTGACATTTCAAAATTAAATTTTTCCCAGTATTTTCAACACAAACTAAGTTCTGTATTATTTAACAGTATTCAAAGAGGCTTTCAGTATTTCTATCTAAAGCTATTATCAATAACCTGACAATGGCATTTGATAAAATATTCAGATTCAAACCCAAACAATATAATGAAAAGACAATGGATTTAATGGATTTCAGATAAACAGGTGGCTATGAAAGGGAAAAAAAATGCATCTGATTTCTGACAGAAAATACCCTGTGAAACCCAACCAACTCTACTGAGAATGGGATGAAGCAAGAGACATGAGCGAGGTCAAGAGACTGCAGTGTTGGTTTGGTCTGTAAAATACTCACACCTGCCAAAAGTCTGTAAAACCATCTGAGAGAATATTTGGCTGAATTTTGTAAACAGATAGCTGATAACATAGTATTGACCAGGAAAACAAAACTACTTAGCAGTTTTTAAATTAGGCTAAATTCCACGGTTTTAGTTTTCCAGTGGATGATGATACATCTCAAATGTCTTTTGCTACTGTACAAATCTCTTGCTGTAGCCTGAAGTGCTGAAAATTTATTGCATCAGAGAAAAAAAAAACAAGCTACTTCATCTATTGGTCATAGAGTCATCCACAGGAGGAGTGAATCTTACAGTATTTTCTACATGAATCTCAAATTTGGTTTACTTGCTAAGACATTTCAAGTCCTTGCACCACACTCATCATTCATCACTAGGTGATATGAATAACCTCTGTCACATGCTTTGTTCTCATCCTCTTCTGAGGTAACAAGTACTTCACTCTAGGATTTTCCCCTAGTTTTGGTTTTTGAGGGGTTTAATTGTTGCTCCTAAGTCTTTCACAAAGGTCTTGGTGGTAGCAAGAGGTAAAAGTTTAATCATGGAGTCCCCTCCTTTCTTTCTGTGTGGCATTTGCTCCTACATCAGCAGTCAGTCACTCTATCCACCACTTATTCCCCAGGCAGATCTGATTCTCGTGCTTTTTCTGCCCACCACCTGTTGTTTTCCTCTTCCCAAATCCTTCACCTAGACTCAGTCAGCTGCCTGACCATGGTCACAGCCCTGCATACCCACTGCTTTTCTCACCTCTTTTCCTGAGCTCTTCTAAAGACACAAATGTCTCTGACTTAGGAAGAGCTTTTAATACCCAGTCTGCTGCCTGTGGCACCTAATAGTTATTTTTATCATCTGCTTTCCCATCAAAGTATTTCTGCAGCAGTCCCTTAAGAAAAATCTGCTGACTCCCAAATTTTAAGGAAGCCAAAACATCTGACAAGACAGCAAGTTTGGCAATCCCTCAGCCATCTGTGAGTGTGTCCTGCCTGGCTTTACCTGAAGCCCTGATGGGGGAAGCTGTCCACTGCCTTCTGAGTCTTTCTTGTGGGGTGTTAGTCAAGATTAATGGCTAGTTGAAAATCAATCAGCTAAATTTAGATGGAGCTCTAGTACCAGTTTGTCAGACAATGAGAATGTGTATTTCATCTGCTTGTCTCCCATTTGTGTTATCACTCAAGCTAAGCCTTTTTTCCTGAGTCTCTAAGCCCATCAGTTCATGGAATTAACACAATGTTCCTTTACTGTGAGGGTGAGGGTCTGACAAAAGCACAGCAAATCCAAACTGCAAAATAAACTGGGTTGTCAGTTACACCTCCCCAGCCCTGGTGGTTGGTGCAATTTTCTGGCAGTTAATAGGGTCTAAATCATTAAACTAATCAGAAATAGGCCTGAAAATTGTACCAGCTCTTATTTACTTACTTTTATCTTGATACAACTTCTTAAAAGAATATTTTTAACAGATCCTTTAAACATTTGTAGTAAGAGGCAATAGATAAAATGTCATAATTTCCATATGAAGGAGTGCAATTCCTATACAAAAAATCCATTTTATCCTAATATGGTCTCAGAGTCTAAGTAACGTATTCTGTCACCAGAACTTTTGCATCAAAACAATTTTTCTGTTTCATATCCAAGAAGAAATGTTGAATATTTAAATCCCACATTCTTTTTGATCTTAATTCCCTTCACAGAGGAGCTCTTTAGGTCTCATCAATGTGCTCTAGGTGCAATATCTGAGTATATTTTTTATATTACGGGATCTAACCCAAATTAAGAAACCAAAGGGGAAGAAGCTAACATGCCCGTAAGGGAAAATGATTCTGCTCAGAGCATGTAGCAGGGTAAAGCATCAAACAGAAACATAACAAAAGTCTAAAAGAAGGGGCTCCATGCCTTGGTGCAAAGTGCTTGCTGAAAATCTAGCATTTGGCTCCCTTCTGATTTAAAAACTTTGCATTCCTGCTGACTTCCATGGTGTTTATGTTCAAATAAGTAAAGGCACCATGAGGCCATACAGTACAACTGCAATTTGCAATAAATTATAGCAAATTAAACAGCCAGCTAATGAAATACAAAGAGGTGTTTAAAATTCTCCCTTGTAAGCATTTATGTTTCAGATGTATTAACTACATGAAAAATAAACATTGTCCAGAAAATAAATGTATATTATGTTGCTTATGAATTTATACTCTAATGGCACAAGTCCTGAACCACCAAGGCCTCACTAAATGTCTTGCCAAAGCCAGGGGTAGATTTTACTTGGGTATTCTCTGAGTCATATCCAACCCTTAAAATACAGGGGGTTTGAGCATCAAAATGCAGGATTGCTTTCCTCCTGCTTAAGATTATGTTCAAATGGGTTTTGTGGTGGTGGCCATGTCTCCACTGCTGGATGAGCCCAGCCCAACCACCCCTTACCCCTCAAAAGCCACCCTGACCTTGTGCAGGCTGGGCCAGAGAAATCAATATGTTTTCCCATTTGAGGAATGGTGTGGAATGTGAGGAAAGTTATTTTAAAATAGCTTAAAATTTGTATTGATTTTCTGGATCAATATTTCAGGATTTTTGAATTCCATAGCCATACTTCCACCCTATGTTTTGTTCCCATCTCTCTGCCTCTATAAATGATAGTCTGAGCACAACTCATGCTGTAGAGAGAGAACCCAACAACCCCCATACTGTACTAGTGAGGAGGAAAATAATATTTTAATAGTAGTACCAAAAATCCAGCTGTACTGGCACTAGGTACTGTTTAAAGCAATTCTGCCATGCAAGTCAATGAAATAATTTGAATGCAGAGTAATAATGGCCCCTGTGCCATTCCCACTCTTTGGAGCTGAGAGGAAGGAAAGAGGAAGTGTGGACTGCACCTTCTTTGTTGGCATCCTTTGTGTATTAGCCTGCCCTGAGGAATGGGTGAGCACATTACCCAAAAGTGACTCTTGCTGCTGTCAGTGCTCACATGCCACCTGGGCACCCCTCTGCCATGGATGAACAGACCATGCCTTTTATTTGGACAAGTGAAAACTCCTGAAAATGAAAATGACAAATGAAAATGAAAATGAAAAATCAAAACTCCATAGACACAGCTGCCTATTAATCTCCAAAGTGGAATGTAGTAACATTTTACACCCAACATGCTTCCAGTCATTAAATTACTGAAGGATTAACAATCCCAAGTATTCAATAAACAGAAATGATGCCATACAAATGAAATGTTTTAGGCAAGGGAAATTTTTGCTTTAATGTGACTAATCCAGTTACTTGTTTCTTGAGACACAAGTCACAGTAACTGGAGGACAAGAACCTAATGGAGTCTGAGTTTCATTTTGAGGACCCTTTTTAATATTTATTGCTGCACTGATAATTTTAGTTTGCAATTAACAAAAACATCTACTGTTTCCCAGATACTTGTCCCTTTAATGCTTTGGGTAGTTAACATAAAAAAATGTTTTGAACTCTTGTGTTTTGCTTCTTAGGTGAAATAGCTCAATATGCTATTTAAAGAAAAAAATTCCTGAATTTATCTTTAAACACATCAGCTTGTTTAAAGCATTGATATGGCTGTGCTTTGAAAAGGGATGCAGGAAAAGTACCCTAACCTCTTTGGGAAGATGAAGACAGCTACCTAAGTGCAGCATAAAATACGTTAATATGAAAGTCCTGAAGGGCAGGAGAGCCAGAAGAACTATTTAATGTTTACACATGCTTTGCATTCCCAAGGATTTCTGTGTACCCAAGGAGGATCCCTCCTGCCAGCTCCTGGCCAGAGTGGGACCCTGTGGGTGGTGGGCACCCTGGAACAGCTACTGGCCCTGGTGCCAAGCATCATCTTCAGCCTCCCAGCCCCAACTGTTTGTTTAGATCTCTTATCACCCATCACCCCCCGGGCAATATCACTGAGCTGCTGCACCTGGCAAATGGAGTGCTTCAGCTTGATGTCAGAGGAGATTTTGGTTGCTTAAATAGAAATAAACTACAAAAGAGCATTCACAGGGCCTAGGAATGGGGGCTTGGACCTGGGATTTTGAGGCTTGCTTCTTTTAGCACACTCTCAGAATAAGTTCTCCGAAGTTATGCACTGAGGAGGGTTTGCTAAGGCATACATCTATTCTGAAAAAATGCCTGGCTAAGTTTATAAACCTCCTGGAATCTGATCCCTTTAAATATTAAAAATAATCCACTATATTGCATCTAATTGAAACCTAGTGAATACTTAGAGGAAAGGAGAGATGAGTCAATCCCAACACCTTTCACCCACAAGTGCACCAACAGTTTTCTGATCTTCTTTAATCATAGAGCTCCAATGGCCTGATTCGTCACAGGAGTGCATCTCTACCCATCTATTCTTTCCACACTTGGCTCAGGTTTCCACCATCTAAGGAATCACACACAACCTCTTTGGGGAAGAGGGGATTTTCTTTTCTGTTCCCATGTCTGCTGCTCCCTCAGAGCCTGCATTTTTGCTGGTGCTGTACCATGCCCTTCTCTGTCTGCTGTGCTGGAGCCTTGGCTGAGCTGTTAGCAGGAAGGTCAGGGGTGAGTGAGGAAGGCTCAGGCTCCATATGCCAGACACCTGGTACACTGGATACCCCCAGACACAACCCAGATACTTTCCTCTCTGCTCTGTGCTCAGGTGATGGGTGTTTAATGCCTCCAAAACAACAGCAGTAAGGCAGAGACACTCGGGAGATGAATTGCCAGTTTTAGTGAATGTCAAAGCATCAGGAAATGACAAACCAAACTTTTAATGTTTCTGCTGAGTTGGATTCATTCTCTCCTTACTTTTTTTTCCTCATTCTCACCTTCTTTTCTGTGTCATCATCCTCAACAGCTGCCCTGCACCCCACAGTGTGGGGCAAGCCTGGCATGGCTGGACACTGGCCATGGGACCAGGTGTCAAAATGAAGGGTGAATTATCCTCCTGGCCTCCCCCAGCCCATCAGCACAGGGAGGAGGGACTTCATGTGTGGCTCAGGAGTCCCACTGTCCAAGCAGCGCATGGAGTTCATGCAAACCCCAAAAGAAAAGCCTAGAGATTTGGATGGGAAGGATTTTGTGTGTGTGTGCACATCATTGCATGGGGCAATTGCCACATATCACACATTCTTCTCCTACAACACTTGATGCCAGTAGAGACAACTGTATGAGTGGTGGCAAGGAACAATCTCAGGATTGGTGTGCTCACCAAAAAGTATGGAGAGGATGTTCATGAGCAGCTTAATAGATTTATGTGTCACAGACATGCATTTCCTTGTTTGCAAAAGGCTCATCTGCACCTACCATAGAACTCTGTCAGAGAAGCAGTTTCATGCAAATAAATCGTGCTGAAATCCCTGTTTAGAAGGCATGGGACAAGATTGAGGGTACAAACCCTGCCATGTGGTGGAAAGCTGGCATACCTCTAGCAGACATGAGAAGAGAACAATTATTTTAATTCTTTGTTAGAGTTTTCAAATCACTTTTGCTGTAGCTGCAGGGTGACAATTCTGAGCTATTAAGTGGTATTTTCTTCAGGAAAAATGCTGTGGTTTTGGTGCCTGTGATTCAAAGAGTAGGTTTTCCTGCTTTATCCTGTGTACGTGCAGCCTACAAACCATGTCTAATGAAAGATCCTTGGGTTTGTACTCCCATCTTTGCTATTTCACTTAATACTTTCCCTGCTAAAATGAGGCTGGAAGGCCTCTCAAAAAACGTTGTTCACTGAAGGTGAAATTTCCACGATTTTCCGTCCCTTTAATGGGAAAAAAATAGCAAATAAAGGTAACTAGGAAACATGACTAAACATAATTAAACATAAAATGCTTGTAATGATAGAAGAAATTACTTCAGTCAATTAAAAATTTTTAACAGAAAAAACCCTGTAGCATCAAAATCCGAGTACATCAATAGCACTGTCCTTTTTGTAATCAGGATTAGTTTGTATTTCCTGATAGCCAAGTGAGAAGAATTCCAAATCGTAGCTTGTTGACCTTTTTCTCATTCAAAAACAGATCAAGATACTACATGAATAAAATGGGGAGTGTAAAGACACAGTTTAGGGGGAGGGGAGACTCAATCACCCGTTACCTTTTGTCTAATTATGTACCTTTTAAGAATGTTACTCTTTTCAAATATTGACTTTTTTATTGCTTCTCCTAAAATTGCAACGGGGGAATTTAAGAGCCCCACAAACTGCTTTATCATATAATTAGTTTATCAGTAAATTTGGACCTCATACATCAATCACTATAATGCATAATCTCCACTGAGACAGAAACCAGGTGTGCGTGCTTCTGCTTTCTTCTTTATAGTATCTACAGCATCATTAGTGCCTATGTTACAGTTTAAATTGAATTCAGCAAAAAGCAATGATCTTACTCTCCTGCAAGCAATATTACTGCAGGGATAAATCAACATTTTGCTGATTGACAGCTCATACTCTTTCCCTGTTGCTGTTTGGAAAATGGTAAAGCGTGATTTGTGTATGCAAAAAATTAATTTGTCATGAATAGAAAAAACACCTGTTTTCAAGGTAAATGCTATAAAGTGGGCATAGAGTGACAACACCAAGAGGCTTGATACACTGAATTATCTGAAACCACCAGAAAAGGGTCTGCCTGCCCTTTTCTTCCCTATGCAATTGTGGTGTGACTTTCTTTTCAAGTCCCTCTTGCTTGTGAGATCTGCACAATCCAAAGAGTGGGAAACATACTGCTCCTGAGATGGGCTGGAAGGCATCTTCTTTCAGACACAACAAGAGAGAACTCCTTTTGGCTCTGCCAAGAAAATATCAGGGCACCTGATCTTTGAATCCTATGTATCCCACACATCTCAAAGGTGATGCTTATGTTGCCTCCAAATTTATAGTGCATCTTATGGACAGAGGAGTGGAGGTCCAACTAGAGCAGTGTCCCCATGTCAGGACTGTCAGTTGCTTCACAAACTAATACCTTGAAGACCCAATTTTTGTGGGGGTCATTCATAAAAATTCTCTTGGAATCAGAGTCTGACTGAAAAATATGGAACCCAGCTTGCATGTGCATTAGAAATCCAAACAAGTAATTTTTTACACTACTTTTTCATTTTCTGAGTAATCAAGCACTGGCTGGTAATAATGCTGAAAGGGCTGATTTATACCAGCAAGAAACAGCAGCTCCTCTGACCACACCTCTTCCCCAGGAAAATCTCTACACCCATGCAAAAGGCAGCATGTTTGTAGCAGAGAAAATGGGAATTTCATGGTTGCATGGCATTAATGGTTCTAATGTTCTTAGCAGTGCAGAGCTGAAGCACTTACGACAGAGTGAGGACTTGTCAGGCTGGCTGTAACATGCTTCCTTTCCAAAATTTAAAAAAAAAATTGTTCTGATTGCAAGCAGATTTATTTTCAGAGTATATCCCTTCTCCTTCACTCCTGAGAAAAAGCCAGCAGTGTTTCTAAAGCATGATACTTGCTGCTGCTCATCTGCATGTCTAGTGTGCTAGCAGAAGTTTTTCCTCCAGGAATAACAAGTGTGTAATGTATTACATTACTGCTGATTAAAGTAACCTCTCCTGCTACTGTTTAACTTGCCTGGTGGATCATCCAAATACTTGCAGGCACCATCTTATAAACACAGAATATTGAAACTGTGCTGCTTTATGACTGTGCAAAAAGGCTGCTGAAAACATGCTGCCGTAGTGGAATCAGGTATGCGCACTAATACTGGAAAGTTAAACGGTTTTGTGAAGTCTAAAACAGATAAATAAAATGTACACATTAACTTAGCAAATTCTAGGTACAATCATGTGTTTGAAATACCCCTGGAACACCCACTTGGCATTATTGCTGAGAGATATAAGCTTATATCTGGTGTACCAGAGTGGGAAAAGGAATGGTTGATATATACCCTAATGACAGAATTTGAATAATACAGAAATAGCAGAGCAGGACTTGGCCTGAAGAGTTACCTGAAGAGTTATTAGTGACTTAATGAGTGTATTATCTATCAGCCAACAGGAGCTGGACATGATTCCTCAGGCCCAGGCTGTTAGTGAAGGCTTTGAGGCTGTCTCCTTTCTCATAAATTGGTTAGCTTTGCACTGGAAAACACTGAGACAAAAGAAGTAGAACTGTCTTCATGCTCACTGACATTTTTAGTTCAAACACACAAAACCAAACCCACAAGTGCAAGAAAGATGGTGATGTGGTACTTAAGAATGATTTTTTTAAAAGTTCTTAAAGCTGCAAAGGTTATTAACAACTAGGAATCTTTAATATATATTTTATATGGAAGGCCTTAGGTGTACTCGAATTCCAAGCACCTGGGTTATTTTCTCTACTTTATTGATCAATGCAGGTGTTTCACAGCAAAAGTACACAGGCAATCAGACTGTCTGAGGGCAGCAATGAGTTGCACACGTTTCCCCTAGTATAATTAAATTTTCACAAGTGCGTGGAGTGAACGGGCCTTTGGCATTAATTGAAATTAGATGGCAGACAGGCTTTGAGGTGTAGAAAATACGTGTTTTAGCCGATTCATAAAGGAGTTGGGCTATTTTCTTCTGAAATCAGCCGCTTCCAATTCCGCCTGTAAGGGAAGAGGGCAGAGGCAGGGCTGCCCCAGCGCACGGCAGGCAGGGGTGAGGCGGTTCTCCCCGGGACGCGGCACAGGCAGCCAGCCCAGCCAGGAGCGTGCCATCCCTCCGTCCGTACCGAGATCAAATGCAGCTAGTCAATCAGGGGATACCATTATTGCCTCCGCCATTCAATTTCCACTATCAATAATTTACTGGATGTGCTGCACGTGCAAGGAAGGAGGAGGAGATGGAAAAGCAGATTTTTTTGGTCAGGGGGTACAGAATCCACCCGCGGGCAGAGCCGAGCGGGCGTTTCGGTCCCCGAGCTCGGCGGTCGGCCCCATCTCCGCTGATCGACGGGCGGCCCGGCTGCCGCTGCCGGGCTAGGCAAAGCCGCCTCGGGACCGCTGGAACTGAGCTCCCGCCGGGCGCCTGCAGAAAGTCACCGGTGTAACGTTACCTGGGGCGCTCATTAATAAGCAATGCCCGATGATATTATCTTGATTGCATTCTTAATAGGCGGACTACGGAGAGGTCAGCGCGGGAGCGATATTTAAATGGATTGGGCTTGCTTAATACCTGGCGGAGTAAACCAATATCCCGCCGCGGGCGGACCGGCACCCCCCTGGGGAAGCGCCGGGGGAGCGGGGCTGAGGGGAGCCGAGCGGGGCTGAGGGGAGCCGAGCGGGGCTGAGGGGAGCGGAACGGGGCTGAGGGAGCCGAGCTGAGCAGCTTGAGAGGAGCAGAGCCAAGCGGAGCTGAGGGGAACGGAGCGGGGCTGAGCGGAGCGGGGCTGAGCGGAGCCGGGTTGAGCGCAGCGGGGTTGAGCGGAGCGGGGTTGAGGGGAGAGGAGCTGAGGGAGAGGAGCGGGGCTGAGGGGAGCCGAGCTGAGCGGAGCTGAGGGAAGCGCAGCTGAGGGAGGAGCCGGGGCTGAGGGGAGAGGAGCTGAGGGAGCCAAGCGCAGCTGAGGGGAGCCGGGCTGAGGGAGCGGAGCGGAGCTGAGGGGAGCCGGGCTGAGGGGAGAGGAGCTGAGGGAGCGGAGCTGAGGGAGCCGAGCGCAGCTGAGGGGAGCGGAGCGCAGCTGAGGGGAGAGGAGCTGAGGGAGCGGAGCCGGGCTGAGCGCAGCTGAGGGGAGCGGAGCTGAGGGGAGCGGAGCGGGGCCGGGCAGGCGGGCGGGGCGGGGGCGGTGGCGGGGCCGGGAGGCGGTGCGGAGACTCGAAGCGGGGCAGCGCGGTGCCTACGGCCGCCGCAGCCGCTGCCCGGGGGCGAAGCCGCTCGGCGAGGAGAAGGCGGAGGGGCTGGGCCGGGAGGCTCCGGTTGAGCGGCGGGAGTGTGGGATCCGGCTCCGCTGCCCTCCCGCCCCTCATAAAGCTTTGATGAGACACTTGAGACGCCGACTGTGTTGTCGAGGCGGCGGGAGGCGGTCGGTGGGACTGGGCGCCCGGGAGAGGATGTGACTTCCCGGAGGGGACCCGGACAGGCTTTGTGTGGACGACAAGGTACGCGGCGCCCCGCCGGGAAACTTGAGGGGCCGGGGTGTGCGGGTGGCCGCGGAGCTGGGCGGGCGCTGGCCGGCGAGAGGCGTCGGGGAGCGGTGAGCGCGGGGGAGGGCCGGGGCAGCCCCGCGCCGCTTTGTTCCCGCACCTGTCGGTGCGGCCGGAGCCCGGCGGGGCTTTTGCCGGGGCCGGCGGCAGCGCGGTCCCGGCGGAGCGAGGGGCAGCGGAGCGCGGGAGCCGGCGGCGCTTCCCCGACGGCGGCGGGGGCGCGGGGCGCGGCGGGGCGGGCGGCAGCGAGGGAGCGGGCGGCGCCCCCTGGCGGCGGGCGCGCGGCGGGGCGGCGGCCCGGCCTCCTCCTCCTCCTCCTCCCTGAGGGGCGGCGGCGGCGGGGCCCGGCCGGGGACGGGGAGCGGGAGCGGCGGCGGAGCCCGGCCCTGGAGCGACAGCGGGGCCCGGCCGTGCAGCGAGAGAGGCGGCAGCGCCCGGGCCGTGCAGCGGGAGCGGCGGCGGCGGGGCCCGGCCGTGGGGCGGTGGCGGGGCCCGGCCGCGGTGCGGGGAGGGCCGGGCGCCGTCAGGGAGGGGCGCGATGCACTTGTTGGAGCTGGACGGTGGCTGGAATGTGAAGCATGCCGGGCACCGTCACCGGGATCCGGTGCCACGGGCGCCTTCTCCTGCTGTCCCGCTTCCAGCGCCCGCCGGTGCCGCCGGCAGGGCAGCGAAGGGAAGGCGGCGCAACGAAGGTGTCGGTGCTCGGGAAAGAGCCCTCGACCCATCGGCTGTGGATTCATACCGGGGGGTCAGGCACGCCTTCACCCAGAAAAAGAATCCTGGGGTTAAATGGTAAATTTGTTTGGCAGAGGTTTAATTAATACTGTGGAAACGTGTGCTGTCCCACAGATTTTTTTTTTTTTTTCTAGGATTAAAAGCATGAGGTGGTACAGCTGTGGGCCATGCTTCCTTTGCTTGGTTGTTTTTAAGAGGTGCTGTTGGTGTCTTGGTTTGTACATTCCAGTTAAGATACGTCCTTTTCCGCTCAGTTTATTGTAGTTTGCTGTTCTGAGGTTATGCAAGATCAATAGTCATTACTTATTTATGTTTCTAGTAACACAGTTCTAATGAATGCAAAGAATCTATCCTGGCAATATATTTTTCTTCAGCCAGTATTTCTGTAATCTTTAATTCATGGTGATAAATAGATAAAATGAATTTCCTTGGTTGTCTGTAGATATGAGCAAAGGTCTGGATAATGAGCTGCCTGCTTGTGGGCAGGAAGAACTTTCACAGCACCAAGTTTTAATGGCTTTTTGGTCACAAAAGTGAAGACTTTGCTCTGCTTACACGAGTGGCTGTCCCAAGTAAGAAGATCATCATATTGTCTGCTCTTTGGTGTTGAGTAGTGCATTTGTGTAAATCCCAGGCTCTGCTTACCAAGCTGGATTGCTGTCTGAAGCCCTCAAGTGAAACCTCAGCCCCAGTGATGGCCCAGAGTTGGTGTGGGTATAGAAGAACGCAAGCAGAGGGGATGCTCTTGGCTTCATGCATGCTGCAAATGCTGCAGTTTGGCACGTGAGAGGAGGGAGCAGCTGTTAGGGGGATGCTGTGGCCTCCTGTGTGCGGAGTTCCAGGGCACTGGCTGTGTAAACAGACCCGGGAAAAGGAGAAGACAGATAGTGATGTTCTGCAGGAATGAGTGCCGTCCCTCACCTGGGTCTCAGAGCAAAGCAGCGACTCTGTTTCAGCTCTAAAATATCTGTTTCCTGCTGTAGTACTACCAGGAACGTTCAGCTTCAGTGAACCTTGTCTGGGAAAACCCATTTGTAAGCAGCGCGCCTTCTGTTCATGTTGCGAGCGCTCGCTGCTTTCAGGAGCTGCAGGGTAGATCCTGTTGTTACATGGCTGTGAGATCGGGGTAAACCAGGTGAGAAAGATGAAAAAATTTTATCTGAATAATCCAGATATAATGGTGGAGGAAGATGGGAAAGGACTTTTATCTTGGATGGAGTAACACTTTTTTCAGTTTAGTCTAACTTCAAGCAGCATGCTGTTAAGCACCAAGGCATTTTATTGTAACAGTAGTGCTTGGGAAGTGCTGCAATATGCTGGAATACTACAAAATGTAGTGCACGGATGCAAAGGTTTTTAAAGGCTCATTAATGTGAAAAAAATATAGGGGAAAATAAGGTTCTGTGCCTTTGCTTAAAAGCTTTGTATATGTGATGGTGCTGAGCTGGAAGTGGCTGCACTTAAGTCTGTGCAGTAGCTGTAGCATTTGTGCAACTCTTACTCTGCTGTTGCTGTAAGGAAAACACAAAAGCTGCACATTTTGCTCAGATAATAATTCTCTCAGGGAGTGCACGTATAAAAGCAGGTCACAAGCAACTTGGAAGTAGGAGACCCTCTCAACCCTTCTACTGGTAAGCACTGCATGAAAAGGAGAAACAAGTTACTCTACTGGGTGACTTGTGTAATAAGTATGGTCCTATTAAATAAAAAAAAAGGTATTTCTCATACCTGCCTTCCTGGTTTGTATAAAAGGCTGAAAAGTTCTTCTAACAATGTGCCCCGTGCCTGCACTAGAAACCTCACATTAGGCATTGTGTGAATTGTTGGAGGCTCCACTAGAGAAGGATATGTGCTTTTAATAGGCTAATTGCTAACTTGTCTTGACCTGTTAAGCATATGTTGTGAGCACTTGGTTTCTGCTAAATAGCTGAAATGCTGCTTAATTGGGAAACTCTCCATCATTTCTTAGATCAGTTCATACACTGGCATTCTTGGTAATCCTTAGTTGTAAACACCCTTTAAAAGGAAGCTTTTAAAGGCACTGAAGCTGAGGCTATTTTTGTGTGTTGCTGAAATGAAGTGTTAACCAATAACCTACTGTCTTCAGTTCCAGCTGGGAGGGTTCTGTAACAGCTCTTGTATGCTGTGATACACCATTAGGAAGCAGCACAGGTGTGTACTGAGTGCACTGCCTGATAAATGAGTTGTGATGGGGCTGGCAGGCTGTGTCCCCTGTCTGTCAACTCACAAATCTTACTGCTTCCTTATCCATCTATTATTCAGTCTTATCTTTGACTGCAGGTTCTTTAGGGCAGAGATAGTCTTGCCTGTCTTCTCTTTCTGGTACCCAGCAAGAAATCACCAATGCTCTTGTAACACAAGCAGATTTTGCTATGCAGTGCATACAGGCAGCTCTGCCATGGTATCTTAAACTTGCATGCTATCAATTCCAGGGGCTGAGCAGTCCAGTGAGGAGCACTGTTTGTAGAGCTGTCCATGCAGAACAGGGCAAACAGTCTTATGTGTAAAGTGCAGGTGATCTGTAGGGGCAGGCTCAGCCTTTCCTTCTCAACATTCAGGACATAACATCAGGCAGTTGTGACTGGTGGAGTTCAACTGCTATACCCAACAGCAACAATGAACATGAAACAGTCTGAAGCACTGGAAATGCCATGGACATGACTGACCAGGAAACAGTCTTACAAAAAAAAAAAAGAAAAAAAAAAAGGACAACCTCATCTTAGCTACAATGTCTGCCCTTTACAACTAGTGATCAGAGGGCTGGCTGGGATGGCACTGACCTGATGTGACTGTAATTCTTGGTAACACTGGTACCAGCAGTGGTGGGATGTCCCCTCACAGTGCAATTTAGGCGCCATGAATAGATACAGCTGCCCGAAGATGAGTACCATGCACAACCAGAGGAAGCAAAAGGAAACTTCATTTAGTGATTTTTCATGCCCTGCTGACAGCTGCCATAAGGCTGTAGCAGTTAGATACTTTCCTTGGTAAGAGTATTGTATTTTTCAGGGAAGTCAGTTTCTGAAACCAGTTAATTAGGACAGTTATTTCTGGCCCTGGCATTTGTAGAGAACAGAAGGCATGATTGTTCTTATATTTGTTTCTCTGAGTCCTTTGATCGACTAGAAGCTCTCAATGCTTTACGCTATAAATTACCTCAATCCTTTGGCAGTTCATTTCTTTTCTTGTGTACTTGGTTAGGAAAATGCAGAAATCCTTGTGACTCAGCTACAGACTACTATAAATTATGAAGAAATGGGGGAAGGGGTCACATTTCACATCAGGAAAGTCAGTGCTAGGAGGATGGAAGGATACTGGTTGCTGAATTTGAGATAAGCATCTTAGAGTATCTCAAAATCTGAGCAGCTACTGCCACCTAGAGATGCAGGAACCACATAGGGTGCTCGGGCTGTCTCCAGCAAGGCAGCCTGCACCTTTAAAATTAGTTAATCCCAGTCCTTACTCCACAGTATCAATTTAGTGTATGAGTGCAGACCTTTTTTAGCCCTGTAATTGATGATTACCTGTGAATCCTGTTCTAGTGATGCAGGTAACTACATTTTATAGTCTTTATGTGGCTTAAATTGGTAAGCAGAGAAGCATCACTTTCAGTGATCATTTGCTGATTTAATTTAGACTACCCTTAAAGAAGTATTGCAAGTCAGATTTATAAGGGTTTGGTACAGCTGTTGCTGAGGCTTCATAGCCTTTGTAAAGCTACACCAATAATGCAATGGAGAATTAGTCCCTTAAGGATTTGAGTTCATTTGAAGGTTGGTTTCTTCCTTATCCCATCTTTGAAGTCTACTTGTTGTACTGTCCTTTAGTATATATTTGCTGGAATAGAAAAAATTCTGATTTTCCCAAATGTATCAACTCAGCAGCCTTTAGATTGGCTTCACTGAATTCAGAATTTTCTCAATTTAAAAATGAAGTATCAAAGTTAAGTTGAATATGTAGCTATCTGTTGCTACCTTAAATCTAACAACTTGGAATACACTAGGATCTGCTCCTTTTTTGTGTATGTTTGTTTTGTGCATCAACCTGCTGTAGCAGTTTCTTCCTCTGGATTTGAGAGAAAAGCAGTGTTCCCTATATAATTTGCTTCCTGATTACAGAGGGGAAACAATGAGCCTTTTTTACCTCCTGAACTCATGATCTCATGTTCGGTTATTTCTGTGTGGCTCTTAGAGACACAGTATGTTTTAGGGTTTCTATAATAACTGCTAGCTCTCAGCTATCAAATGCCTACTGGAATAAGCAGAGCAACACAACTGAACCTGGAGTTGATAATACCATCTCACAGAGCCCTGAAAATGCAATCCTTAGTAAATTGCATGTACTGTATCACTTTCCAGGTGGTGGGTTTTGAAATTTCTTAAGAGATTTGAAGGCTGACAGCGTACATTATATTGCGATAAGAGCTTAATCCAAAACTTCTGAGGGAACAGTGTTTTCCTGTGGGGAAATTGAGAAACTGTGATATAGGGATATTTGCCACAAGTCAGGAGGCAACTGCAAACTGCTGATGCCATATCAGGGTGCATGAGAGCTGTAATACCAAACTAGAGTTTTAAAAACTATCCTTGGCTCACTGGAGCTCCACATCAGCCTCAACCTTTCCAGTTGTGCACTGAGTTACAAGTAGGCTTTGCATAAATGCAGGAGGAATCTGAAAAAAAAACATTGAACTAGGCAAAACCTTGAGCAAAATGGTGTTATATGCTCTTTATTAATTCAGCATGTAAAGGGCTCAACCCAGAATCCTGTACTATTATGTATTTTAAAATTGAGTTAAGCTTAATCTTGTGCCAATTCTAGTGCATATTGTGCCTTATCTAATGTGATCTAAACACGTTTTTTTTTTAAACACTGCTCCTGGAGAAATGCTGTTCCATCAAGATCAAGAAATCAAAGGTTATGATCTCTGGATTCCTTAGTCTGTTATGCCATTTTCTTTTTAAGTTTGGTGCAACATCTAATATCCATATGGTTTAGTTTATCCATCTTTACACTAGCCATGGTGCTCTTGTTGAGTTTTTAGTACATGATACACTGAGAAGAAAAGAAATGAAATGTAAACTTTATTGAAAGGCTGGATTAGTAAAGCCAACCTCTCCCCTTAGTCACAGCTATACTGTACCACAGAAGTGAATGGATATTGTTGGGATGAGTGACAGGACTTGCTTTGTAGTATTTCTAGGTAATTCTGCCTGCTGGCTGCCTCCATTAAGGCTTGGATCTTCACTTGCTATTTACATTCCTTCTGAGTTGATTATCCAGTTTGACTGAGCCATAAATGCTGAGAGACAAATGCTTTTTGATAGAATTTGTACTGAGAGCCAGTGTGAGAAGGAAGCAAATTCAATAACAAGTTCAAGCTGGCAAGAGTGATTTAACCAGAGCCCGTGCCAGGAAACTGTGGTGAGCTATGAATGTCCTTCTGAGCATCATGACCACCCTTTATCGTTCTAATGGGCTGAACCAAAACTAGAAATAAACACGTCTGAAGTTCTGCCTTTTTGCTTTTCCAGATATAAACACTACTGTTTATGTCAATGGCATGATTTTTTTGTTGTTGTCAGCTTGTGCCTTGTAGACTGGTGGAAGGACTGTTCTTATTTTATGTGAGGTAAAGAAGGATGCTTCACGTGTCATTACAGCAGCAGAGTATTTACTGGTGTGGCATTGGCAAATTGATGCCAATGAAATGGCATCAATGATTGGCACATGAATTTAAAAGAAGGAATAAAACTGCCTTCCTTGAAAGACTCATTTAAGTAATTTTCTCTCTTGGCTTTGCACTAAGGATAAATTTCTGCTATCCCCTGTGCAAAACTTTTTTGCCATTGCAACTGCAAAAGTAGGAGGAATGTCACCAATGAACAAGGTTGTTGTAAAAGAATAAGTGAGTCAATTCCACATGCCTCTATTAAAAAAAAAGGCAAAAATAACGTTTAAGAATAAGTTAGTTAGAAGTCTAAGCCTCCAAAGAAGTCTGCCTTTGAGAATGACAAACCTGTAGGCAACATCTTGAAGTTCCATAAACCTCAAGCATGAAGCCATATCACCTAGTTCTTAATCAATTTTGTTCAACATGGAAGTGGTTGTATATTTTTTAACCTGCTCTGATTCCTGTAACTTATGAAACTCTCATGCTTGGAAATACTATAAATCATTTCCCCTGCCTTTAGCTAATGGAAGGACAGGTATGCAGTGAGACCTAGAAAACACCATAAATAACTTCCATGTCTACTTTAAATTAAACACTTTGGAGCAAGTCTTCAGTTGCAAAGCAGCACCAGACCTTTTAGTATTCAAATTGTGCTCGCTAGAAAACGGCTGCAGGGGAGCTGCTGATACTCTGCGTGTCTTGTCATTTGTCATGTTCAGGCATATGTCAAAACATGACCTGTAGTTTTTTTAAGGACAGGCTTGAGCCATTGGTATTTTAGCATAAGGATTGATCTGTGGATGTGCATTGGAAAAAAAAAAAAGACTGGAACTCAGTCGTCTTTTTTCCTTTTATTGTTTTGATGGTGATGGTGCTGCTACCCATATTACAAGTAGGCATAGCCTTGCTCTTCTCCATTTTGTCCAAATTAAGGGTGACCCTTGGTGCCTTGAAAGCTGCCTGGTTTGTGTTTGTAGGGTTGGTAAATACCTGCTTGGGCAATAATACTTCTTTATGGGAATAGGTTTTTCCTGAGTTTCATAACAAGTTTGCTGCAGGTAAAAGCAGTCTCTGGTCTGGATGAGATAGGAATTTGTGTTTCAAATCTAAGTTTCAAATCAATTTAATGGTGAAGAGTATTTATATTTTAACACTGGTTTTGTTTTCTTTGTTACCCCTTGTTATGTAGTGGTTGAGCCCCCAAATTGGAGTGTGAGGCTAAATCTGGAAAATGAAAGAGGAAACAAAAAGCCATATGGCATTAGCAGGAGTTTCTGCCACCTCACCTTAGGCTCGTGACAACATGCCCTATGCTTAACCTACAGTCAGGAACTAATAATGACACAGATGGAAGTGAGCTAGTATATGTATTTAAAGTAATACCCTGAAGGTTTTAATCAGCATCTTTCTGTGTTAGCCATCTAAATTGCCATGGGGAGATTAGCAAAATATGCATGTGGTACATATGGTAAAGGCATGTGTAGTGGCTGAGCTGAGGGATTTTGAGCAAGAACTCCCCTGTTCTCCTCTGGTTCAGCAGTGACTTTGCTGTGCAATCTGGGGCAAAATGTTTAAAATACTTGTGGGCTTTATTCTACCCAAAAGGAAAACATGGTTTCTGATGTGGTTCCTTCTCACCTAAGTAGGTTGAGATTCAGTGCTTGCAAATGCTCTTTGGAGGTTTTGATAGCATGTTCTCCAAAAAAAGTTCTACAGTTGGAGAGTCACAACAGCTTAAGTACCAGATTTCTTAGCTTTTGCAACCTCTTTTCCTCTCTATAACTACTAATAGTCTCTGGTATGGCATTTTTGCTTTTGATTTTGAATAGGATGGTGACTTCTATAGCTAGTCTATTATGTTGTGGAGATACAGAGGGAGAATACTTAGCTGTTTCCAAGACTAACTGTGTAATTTAATGTTTCTTGCTTTAACTTTCTCTTCCCCCACGGCCATCCCCAGCTATTAGAAGAGCAGCTGTCCTTCCCTGCAGCATAGTGGGATCTGCTTACATGAAAGGACAGGTATTGAAGTTTTTCTAGAGACGTGTTTATTTAATGACTGAAATCTCATATACAAACCTACCCTTTGGAGCTTAAGGGCTCTTAGAGAGCGAACAGTGCTTTGCTGGCAGCAAAGCCACTTTCTTCAGTGGGGGGTTGTGCATGAAACAGGACACCCAAGTGAGGAACATTAGGTGGTGTTGGGCTGGATTTTACATATTTCTCTTTATAGGCATGTCTAGGCTATTTATCTGCTTAAATCAGTGAGGGAAGAGAAGAGTTAGCCTGCACACCTAGAAAGGCTTTTTCCTTTCTCTTTAAATTGTATTACCAAATATATGTGTATCCCTCAGGAGTCCTGAGGGAGCTGCTTTGCTGAAACCTGTCACATTTTGTTCTGATACAGCTGTTAGCTATAGTTTAGGTTGTGACCATCTGATTTTCTGACCACATAAATACTGGGCCACCTTTGCAACTGATATAAATCTATGAATGGAACACTGTGGAATTATACCAGGCAGGGACTGTGTCCACCAGAATTAGGTCCACTGGAACTTATCACTTTAAGGAATTCCAAGAATTTTTGTGGAAATAATTCCCCATGATGCCACAATCTTTTATATCTGGTGGCAAGTATGAAAAGCCAGGAACCATGTAACTTCATTTTTAATTAGGGAAGGGAAGTCCCAATGTCCATGTAATTCACAGAAATCACAGTGCAACACTCCTTGGTGAAAGAAGTTACACCATTATACAATTGGGAGAAGGCAGGAGCTGGATAAATTAATTTTTCCTGTCAGAGACTGCAGGGGCATTTTTTCCCTATATGTTCCATTAAACGTTTGCACCTCGAGCAGTACAACTAATGAAGCTTGTTTTCAAACCCTTGCATCTTTGCCAGATGTGCCTCCTCACCCCTTCTAGTGATTCCAAACCCTTTCCCTCCATGGAGCTTGTGAAATGAAAGGAAAAATATGGTGTTGTACGTCCATAAGCCTGTACACTGGTGTTTGCCTAAGGATGGAGGAGGAGAAGAGCTTATTTGGGTCAGTCTCAGGTGCTGGCATACTGGTTATAAAATGTGACCCTGCGTATCCCTCTATTGAATCTGGTGGAAGTTGGCCCCAGATTTTTAAAATAGGTTAGGGATAGAGTACCAGCCATAGCAAGCGCAGAAGCCTTGTTTCAATGTGAAACCACTTAGAAGGTGGGGAAAAAAAAATGCTAAAAACTATAATGCTTTCAAATCTGTGTCAAGTTGCATTGCCATTGTAAAATATCATTGGTGAAAGAGCACTTCTTGCCAAAGTGCTCTCAATACAGTTATGTTAACATACTGACATAATTTTCCAATAGTGTTATCTCCAAAGATAAAGCTGTTGTCACAGCAAGACATGCAGGGCTGACTGCCCGGTGAAGTGGATTAGATTCCCAATGAGCATATCCTTATATTGTTACACAAGTCCTTGTTATTCTGTTAACATTGATTGAGGTGACTTTGCAAACCTACACATTTCTGCTTCTGCTCCGGTTCTGCTCCCATGGAACTCTGGACTTGAACTCTCCCAGAAACTGCTCTGCTACCTCAGTGTAAGCTTTTATTCCTGCCCTGTGTACGGAAATGATTTCCACAGAGATGCTGTGCTGACAGCTGGACCGAGCATGTGTCAAGAAAGGTCCACACACAAGGGCAGACAGCCAAAAGATGACTGAAACACCACTAGCAAATGCAGGAGTAGTGTTAATAGCTGCCAGGGCTCTCACAACAAGCCGTTCTGGTTCCTGGTTCTGCACATCACAGTGTACTGATCAGCCACATTTCAATACTGCCTATGGCTAGAAGTAAGGTGTTCTCTTAGAGCAGTGCCACACACCTCAGAGTCTTGCAGCAAGTGGGTATAGCCCTTGCTCTCCTCCCCTCACCCCAGTGCAAGCACTGCCTTCCCAAACCACTGCTAATTGCACCATCTGGTGATTACGCTTTTTAACAGTTTCTTTTCCTCGGCAAATCTTCGCTTATGTTCCTGTTGGGTGCGTGTTGTTCTGTAGGTCCTAGGAAGCTTCCACTTGCAGCAGAGCTGCTGCGTGCGTGGGGTGCTTTGCATGCTGTTCAGTCATTTATAGGCACTGTGTGAGATCCAGCCTCAACTGGTGCAGGAACTTCTGGGTTGTTCCAGGGCTGCTGGACACATGTCACTGCTCAAGGGATCCAACTCACGCTAGATTGCACGCAACATGATCCCTTCTGTTCCTGCTTTGGGGTGCCAATTATCCTTGACTTCTGTGTGAGCCTCATGTGTGTACTTGGCAGAAGAGCTTAGTCCTGTCATGATTCAGTGCACTGTTTCATACCAAAGAGCCATACTGAAACAGAAGACTAACTACAGATGCTGCTCAAAGGTCTGAGATTCTGCCTTGATGTTGTTTTGCACACAGGTTGAATTAGCATTGTATAAAGCTCTAGTGGCTATTGAAGCAAATTATTTCAGAGAACTGTAATTATCTGCCTCCATGGAGGAACCAGATAGTATCTTGGCATGGAGTAATTACTTAATGGATTGGTTTCATGTTGGCGGGGGGCATGTGCCCGATTCTGTAGGTGAACCTTCCTTTCACAGAAATTGCTTTAATGTTACTTCTGAATGACCACAGTAATGGCATGAACATACCTTGATGTATACTCCAAAGAGATAAATGCAGTTTTCTGAAGTCAGTTTTGAAATTGGAATTTGCTAATGCACAAGTTTTGGGCTTAGAAGTATCATTCCTACTGTACAGTTTTTGTGACATAGTAGTAGAAGTGCAGCATGTTACTCTAACCATGATCCTGTCAAAAGCAGAAATAAAGCTGTCGGTAGTGTTTTTATTTGTGGAGTACATCCATTGCATACCTTGGGATCTCAACATGAAATTTTGGCAAAAAATGTTGTGGTGAGCCGTATTGTGTTTGATATGAATAGGGGCACACAGATTCCTTTGGGAGCTAAGTTTCTTTGTGTACAACTGGAATCACAACTTCCTGTGCAGTTTGAGTGCCCCAAATATGATATGCTGTACAAACAGCTGGAAAAGCTGTAAATGTGTTGTTGGCTCATAATCAGTTCCCATTATCAAAGTATAAAAAAAGTGTTCATCTCTTCTAAAGATGTCATCTCTCTGAAAACCTATGATAACCTCTGTGAATCTGGTCTGCTATTTCTCCACTTGCACATACTGTCAACATTCATCCTTCCTGTTTACTGGTATGGGCAGACTGGGTCTGATACCTGTCTGACAGATTCTGCTGGCAACACCTTGTAGTCCTGCACTTAGCCAATTTAAGTATAATTAACTGTGTTAGCAATGATTCTGCACTCATTAAAGCAGCTGAATTCTCACTCAGAGCTTTGAAGGAGCTGTTTGAGTGTCTAGAAGGGTGCAAGCAGAGTTTGTAGACAACTCTGATACATGGCTCTGTGAAAGATCAGGACTGTGATGTCATGGCATTATTACTTTGCCATTATTTTCTTTGGGTTCTTTCTTACCTCTGGTGTCAGAAGTTGTAAATTTCTGTGTGTACTGAGGAGAGAGTCCAATAAAACCTTGGAACTCCACAAAAAATGCTTTAGACAGATGCATGCTTTTCCAGGGCCAATATAGACATTGCTGGAGTTTCTTTGCTCTCAGAAGCTGTACCACAGACAGTATTTAGCAACGTGAGATAAAAGCAAATTTCTCATTCTAAAAGTTGTACTTAAAGTTAACACTACTTGTAAATTTACTTGCTGTTTATATTGGACTTCAAAATGCTTCATAGTCTCTGCTATCTCTGGCATTAAGACTGATTAGATATCATTACCTCAGGGAAAACCAACATGAGAATAAAAATAAAATAGGTTTATTTTTCCTGGTGAGAAGCACCAACTTACAAGAATACAAATTGGATTTGGGTGTGCATGTATATGTATTGGGGGGTGGGTGCTTTATTTGCAGTAATAAAATGTAATTATATAGTTTGCTGCATAAATAGCCGCAAGGATAAGTAGAGTGTGTCAGACATCCAGTTATGCATGTGATAAAGGTTAATACTATTTGTTCTCAGTACATTTAGTCTTTGCAAGTCATGTGCTGACATGCATCCCATTTTGATATCTGTTCACACACTGTGGTAATGATGCATAAAGCAGAAACTCATGCCTGTGGCATTCAGTAGGACTTAGTAAATTGAACTTTTGTGTAAAGATCTTAGAAAATGGCAAGGCACAAAACGAATGTCACTTGCTGCTAATTTATCTTCCTCCACACACTCCTTTCTGGAGATGAAAGCATGGATCTATTCACTACTGAAAGTTACTTCAACTCACGTGGCACATACTGGGATGCAGAAAAGCAAGTACATGCTCACAGTTATTCCTGAGGTCTCTCTGCTGGAAACAACCTGTTAAACTACTGGATTTCTGCTTAAAGTAACTAAAAATAATGAAATAATTAACTGGTGTCTTCATTAAATACAAATACCGAAATAAATCGTACAGCAAGGTAATTGACTGCATATGTAAAGTAGCTGTAGATAATTGACATGACCTTCATTTAATGAGCCTGCTTCCCATTAGTGGAGATGACTGCCACAATTACAAGTCCTTACTCCAGCTGTAATTGTATGGAATGTATTGGGGTATGAAGTAGGTCACATCTTCCCGAGATGGGGTCCGGTGGGTGAGCTCTTTGCATTGCCACAGCACCACTGCGCTGCATGGAAGCAGGAGGGACGTTCTCGTGCCTGTGAGATTGGATGTGTTCACAAAGCTGCTCTCAAATGTGATTTCTGACGGAGTAGTTTAAGGCTTGCTCTCAGGGAGGCTGGTATGTATCTATGTTGTACAGGTTAGTGGGGGTACAGTGCATGGGACAGCAGTTGGAGCTAGACCTAGAGAGCTCTTCCATCTTTTATGTGGCTGAACAGGAGCGCAGAAGGGTTGCAGCCTTTACTTGTTGTTCCTAGAAGGTGTGGAGTAGAGAGCTGAACCTCCTACACCTGAGAAGGGAGGGAAGATGAGTGTATTGCAGAACTACAGAGTGATGTTGTAACACCAGTAATTTTTTTTTTATTGTATGTCTCTGGGTGCACATCTTGCAACAAGTAGTCATGGCTACACTGTTTGTCTGGCGTTCAGTTGTACGGATGCCCTCAGAACATGCGTTACCAGCCAGGCTGCTCCTGCTGAGAAAAGCTCAGCACTGGTGAGCCTCCGTGGGAAATAGCTGCTCAGTCTCCCAGCTCAGCCTCAGGCATGGCTGCACACAGATGCTGGGGCAGCTCCATGCACGGCCTCGTACTAGTGGATACACCCAGCACAGAAAGGATCAATACCTTGCTTGGAAGTAGCAGGCTGGGAAAAATAGGAAAAGTTTTCTCCCCTGCTCCCAGCCCAGGACAGGGTGGCACACTGACTGGCTCGTAATCAGGAGGACATACACAATATATTAATGTTTGGTGTTTACAAGGCACTTACTGTAACAGGACAGGCAGTGTCTTTAATCTTTGCAATATAATGAAGGTTTGGTGGTTGGGGAACAGAGAGGAAAAGGACTGGAAGCTGCCATCCAAAGTGTTTTCAGTGACTTTATTGGTGTTACATATTTGTTATATGGTGTTACATGTTTATTGGGATGTTAGTCCTGCCTCATTAAAAAAGAGAGGAACCATGCTGTCGTGGTTTGATGCTAAATGCCAGGCACCCACGAAAAAACTCTTCACCTATTCTCCTCTGCTGTAGTTGAGCAGAGGAGGGGGAAAGAAAACCCAAAGAGGCTCATGAGTTGAGGTAAGGATTGGGAAGAAACACTTTAAGGGCAAAATAGGCTCAAAACTTAAAAGGTACTAGAAATTTTTATTAACAGAATTAAAAGAGGATAATGAGAATTAAAATAAACCTTTAGAATGCCTTTTTCCTCCGCCGCCCTCCCAGGCCTTCTTTCCTTCCCACTGACAATTCAGGGGGACAAAATATTCTTCAACATTCTTCAGTTTGCCTAGGGAGAGAAGTCTCTTCTGTTATGTGTTGGGGTCCTTCCCATGGGAGGCAGTTCTTTGTGAACTTTTCCAAAGTGCTTCTAATTTTCACAAGTAGCAGTCCTGCCTGGCCTGCTTGTAACGTGGGTCCCTTCCACGGGCAAAACAGTCTTCCCAAGCTACATGGTGTGGTCATCTCAGTTCATGGGTTGTTCTAGTTTGGAAGCAAGGGTTCTCTTTCTCTGCCTTCTTTCTCTCTGAGTTTCTCACTAGATTACAGCTTTCCAGCACGAGCACCTTTTTCTCCGGGCTGTGAGTGGACCTGTGCATCCCCCCATGCACTCCATGAATTACAGGAAACAGTTTGTTGTATTACAGTCCCAACCACGCCTTGCAGAACCTCAGCTCTGACACCCGGAGCACCTCCTCTCCCTCCCTCCTTTCACCAACCTGAGTGTCACCATCTTCCCCTCGTGCGTCTTCAGCTTTTCTTTTTCTCTGGCTCAGGAGAGAACTAGTGTCGAGGTTCCTTTGTCCTCAAGTTCTGTCAGTTTAAAAGTCTTTACAGAGTTCTGCAGTGCTGAAAGGTTGATCCCGTCCAGGCTCCTCCTCAGGGAATTGCTCATCATGCCCCTTGCTGTCAGCCACATGGTCCCAGCCCCTCAGAGGAAAAAAAGAGGAACTGCATGCATTTTTTTCCTTCTTAAATATGTCATCCTAGAGGCATTACCAACCACTTCAGTTGGCTTAGTAGATGTCTCTTTTCAGAGCCAGCCCACGACTGGCTTTGCCAGGCATAGAGGAAGCTTCTAGCAGCTTCACACACACACACAAAATCATTTCTGTGCCTGGCTTCTTCCCTCCTCACCAAAAAGTCAAGCTAGGCAAAACCAACACACATGCATTCGTGTGTCAGTTCAACAATAGCTGGAAGGTTGTGTAATTCTACCCATTAAGTGAGATATCTTGTTCTGCTAAACTAACTGATTTTTAGCAAATGCTAATACAAATTGCAATGGTCTCTAAAATGAAGATATTTCCCTGGTGATAAAATATTACTCCCGGGTGATATTATGCCCTTGTATTAATTAAACCACTTGATGTAATTTTGCTATAAGCTAAGGACTCTCTATAGTGCTCAAGTCACTGTTAAGATAGAAGAATCTTTTTACATTCTGCTTCTGGAGTTCAGCTTAGCCTGGGATTCACTTGAAGAGTAGTAGATGTTTGATCTGTGGTTGCTTGCTGGTAATGTTCCCTGTATCTGTGCTGCTAAAGCTGACTTTGACATGTTCTTCCACAGTTTTAAATGGGAGGAAGAGGATTGGCTTTTAAGCAGATGTGTTTTCTTGTATCATCAGTATGTTATGTGGGTAATGCCTGTCTAAAGGCTGTTTTTAGAGTCTAGCTGTACACAATTTCTTGCCATCCCAGATAAGAGTGGTGGTTGTGTCATCGGATGGGATGTAAGTTGATCAAACTTGACACCAGTTTTTTTGCTAAATGGAAGGCATAATTGATTAAGGAAAATGACTTAAAAAGCAGCTGATCAGCTCTGGCTGGTGTGCTTACCTGATGAGTGCAGACTTCCTTCTGCTCTGTGTTTGGCTTGCTGCCTCTTTTGCCCTCTCTCTTGTGCTCTGGAAGGCTTTTTGGGGGGCCTAGTGCTCAGAGACATCTGTTCTACAGAGTCAAGAACTGGCCAGGACCTCTGGGCACTGCTTCCGATAGAAACAACAGGAACTTGGTTAGGAGCCAGAAGATCTGTTCTCTGTTCATTGCTCTGGTGGCCACAAAGTGTGATGTGAGTGCTTGGGGTTCTTTTCATTTTTGGTTTTATATTAAACAATTCTCTGAAGAGAGAGTGTATAAATATTATTTTTTTTTTGTTCCACTGGCTTTGCATCTGTATGTTAGCTGAGCCACTCATTTTCAAGACAAGAAGAATTGTCTTTCATTTGATAAAGACTAGCAATCTTTGTCCTTCTTTTGTGAATTTCCTTTGTAAGGCCTCTTCCCCTTTGAGGAAGAAATATGCTACCACCTGTAGAATGTTTTAAAAGTCCCAACATGAAAAAATCTGCAAAATATTAATGTTCTGCATGGTTAGAGCAAACACTATGTTCCTGTGAGTCACAGATGTCAGGTTTGTTTAATCTTAACAATCTATGCCACAACAACACTATTAAACAGGAAGAGAGATGGAGGGATGAAGGAAGAGTTATGCTGGGTTAGAAAGGATTCTTGGCCAAAATCTTGTTTAGTGGTGGCATGGAGATAAACCTGAACACTTCCCACCCTGCCTTCATTAAGTACTTTAGGACCTACATTTTGGGCATTGCGTTTCTAGTGCACATTTCATTTTGTTTGTATGTTTTATGATAAATTCCCTTTCCATTTTAAGTCATAAGAGTGCTCATTTCCCACAGCATATTTGCTGGAGATAAAGTGAGTCTTTTTACATAGCACCCTGTTGGCAAACAGAAATAGCATTTACTCCAATGAGTGTTGCCAAGTATGAGGTACTTCCAAGTGAACTTCAAAAGCTCTGAAACATGCATTAGCTGCTTTTTCAAAAATGTGAACAATGCCATCGCTTCCTAGCAAACAAGACTGGTGAGAAGAGGGATCAGAAGGTAAAAAAATAACAACTGCATATGATCGATGTTGTAGTAGTGCTTGGGATCAGGCAGAAGGCATAGATCTCTGTCACTGCTGGATTTGGGGCCGTTTCTTGTAACAGGACCTGAAGTATCTACTCTGCACTTGAGGAGGAAACCACTTCTACCCTAAGGAGACTTAGCAAAGCACTTGGGAAGGAGTTCATATGAGCCTCAAGCAGTGGGAGTCCTGAGAGGAGTGAGTTGTGCTGACTCCAAGCCTGGTGAGGAGTTTCCTTACCAGCACTCCTTTCTGGTGCTACCCCTCCTCTCTCAGTGAGGACACAGATGAGCATAACATAAACATCAAAGCACAACCCTTAGCATGTGCCAGACTTTGAGGCAGAAAGTGAGAGAAACAGGCAGACTGCTGGGTTTCATTATGGCCTCTGGGCTCTAACTAGGCATAAATAAATGCTTTGCCCACCTGAGAACAGGCCCTGGAAAAGTACAAACAGTGGTTCTGCTACTGTCACTTCAGCATAGCTCTTGCCAGCTCTGTAGTCCAGCATGCCCTTTCCATGCTGTTCACATGATGCAGGCTTTTATGTATATATACCTTCTACATTTAGATGAGAAACTGACCTGCTGAGACCTCAGAACTGTATGGCTTCTTGTGTTTTGAAGAATGCTTTCAAAGCACAAATGCAGTTTATCCTGGTGCTGCTCAGTTGTTGGGGTTTTTTTTGTGGGCAGAATTATGAACTATTTTCTGCCATAGAGTGATTTTCAAAATCAAGTATTTACATTTGTGCTTGAAATGGAAGTCTTGCCTTTCACAGCTGTGAAGCTATATTTTATTGCTGAAATGTTGAATTGCTAGATAGCATTCTGCCTTTGCAGTTACTTGAAATGGGTATGATTGGTCAATAAATAAGGAGTCTGCATAGTATCTAATCTAATACTTGCGAGATTTTAGCATGTAAGAACCAAGTTGCTGGGCTCAGTGTTTCTGAAAGTCTAAATTAAAGAACACTCTTTTACGAGAGTATGTTTCTGTCACTGGTAATGAGTTGCAACTGCAGGGAGAACATCTCTGTGGAAAATGCATAGTCTTGTGACCACTTGGGTGAATTTTTATTACTCCAAACATCGTAAGTTAATTTCTTTTTCTTGGTTTTGACAGTTCCACCAAGTGAGAAGAGTGATGACCATCCTTTTCTTTACTATGGTTATCTCCTACTTCACTTGCATGAAAGCTGCCCCGATGAAAGAAGCCAGTGTGAGAGGACAAGGCAGCTTGGCTTACCCAGGAGTTCGTCCCCACGGGACTCTGGAGAGCGCCGGCGGGCCCAGCGCCGGCTCCAGAGGACTGACGTCGCTGGCAGACACCTTTGAGCACGTGCTGGAGGAGCTCCTGGACGAGGAGCAGGACATGCAGCCCGGCGAGGGGAGCAAGGACGCAGACCTGTACACGTCCCGCGTCATGCTGAGCAGCCAAGTGCCTTTGGAACCCCCGCTGCTCTTCCTGCTGGAGGAGTACAAGAACTACCTGGACGCCGCCAACATGTCGATGCGCGTGCGGCGCCACTCGGACCCGGCGCGGCGCGGGGAGCTGAGCGTGTGCGACAGCACCAGCGAGTGGGTGACGGCGGCCGAGAAAAAGACTGCGGTGGACATGTCCGGGGCCACCGTCACCGTGCTGGAGAAAGTCCCCGTGCCCAAGGGCCAGCTGAAGCAATACTTCTACGAGACCAAATGCAACCCCAAGGGCTACACAAAGGAGGGCTGCAGGGGCATTGACAAGAGGCACTGGAACTCTCAGTGCCGAACTACCCAGTCTTACGTGAGAGCTCTCACCATGGATAACAAAAAGAGAGTTGGCTGGCGCTTCATAAGGATAGACACTTCTTGTGTATGTACATTGACCATTAAAAGGGGAAGATAGTGGGCTCGTGTTGTATAGATTATATTGAGACAGAATTATCTATTTGTATATATACATAACAGGGTAAATTATTCGGTAAAAAATAATTTTATGGACTGCATGTATGACTGAAGTTTATACAGTACAGTGGTTACACAATCTATTTATTGAACATATCCATGACCTGAAGGGGAACAATAGTCACTTGCGCACAAGTTTAAACAGACAGAAAAAAGGTAAAAAAACAAAAAAAAAGAGAAAAGCAAACAAAAAAGTCTGCATTACATTCCTCCATAACATTGTGGTTTGTTGCCGTTGCCAAGAATTGAAAATATGAAAAATTTTTTAAAAAAAGAATAAAATTGCATGCTGCTTCAATTGTGAATTAATGATAAACGGTCCTCTTTCAGAAAAATAAATTGAACCAAAACATTCTGTTTACATTTTAGACAGTAAGTATCTTTAGTCTGTTAGTATATATGTTTACTGCTTCTAACTTCTGATAGCGTTGAAATTAAAACAATGTCAAGGTGCTGTTGTCATAGTTTTACTGTTTCTCTTTTACTTTTGAATTCCCATCAGATTGAAAAAGAAAGAAACCATTACCTTATTCTGGATTAGAAAATAATTTGGTTTTTGTATGTTGTGAAGGTGTTTGCAATAGCAGTCCGACTACTGACAAAAAATAATAAAAAGAGGCAACTGAAAAAGAATGGTGATTTTCCACTTCACATTGTTGAACTTCAGGCTTAAAGACAACACTTATTTAACTGTATGGCAACATGCTTTTTTGGTTGTTGGGGGGGTGGTTTGTTGTTGTTGGGTTTTTTTTGTTGTTTGTTTTTCTTTTTCAATTTTCAGTCTTTAGAGACATGCATTTGCTTATTCCATGTTTGCTTGTGTTTGAGAATTTTTTTCCCCCTTTCCTCCCTCTGGAGGGACATTGGTTGTGATCTTTAAGTATTTCACTTACCATAGAACTGGAGCTTGTCATATAGAGAATATTCTATAGTGTTCAGAGCAATTATTTTCATATAATAAAAGACTGTGCTTGGATCAAATGTCTTGGTGAAGCACGGTGGGAGTGTCACTAGAAAAGGGTCTAGAAAAGATGATGGTGGGTCTGAAATCAGGTTGATTGTGGGACTTCATAGCTCACATAGCAGGGATTTGGGTCGACTGAGGCTATCCCAATTGCAGTCACTGCTGAGCGTGGCCTGTGCGCTGTGTTAGAGAGCAGGAGCTTGGCCATGCACAGGGATGCCAGCAGCCCCAGGCCTGCAAAGCTGGTGGGCACACTGCCTGGAGGAGCTGGGAATTAGCTTGGGAATGAGACAGACAGGAGCACTGCTGCTAGTAGAAAGCAGTTAGCATTATGTTGGTGTGGCTCTACCTCTGCTGTCAGACTTATTTTATGAAACAAACATTGGCACTAAAAAACCCTTCTGGAAGTAAACGAAGAGCAAGTGCTGGAGGAGTTAGGTTATCTCGCTCAGAGTTCCCATCTCTGAGAGATGTGCTTAGCTCTGCTTTTCCCCTCTCTGACAGAAGCACTGCTAAAAAGGTGGGTTGTAAGGCTGAGAGCTGTGCATACCACTTGCACTGCCTTACAGTGGGCTGAGAACAGAAATAGCTTGTTAGTAAGCTCACTGAAGGCTGGTGCTATATTTGTAATTCCTGTAGATTAAAAAAAATAGCTGAACAAGTAGGAAAATCCTGCAAAATATAATCTGCTTCTGAATGCTGTGGAATCTGTATGTATTAAAACTTTGCCTGGGCAAAGCTTGTGGAAATATGTTGGCCCCAGTAATGCTCTTTAACACTGATTTTGTGTCATCCCTGGTAGAAACCCATGCCAAAAGCTAACAGACCCTGTCACTTCAGTGATTTTTTTTCTACTTCAGGTAGAAGGGCAGCCCCTTCCTGAGGAGAACTGGCTGTCCAAGTGCCAGTTGCACTGGCCGTGTGCACAGCAGACTGTGAGTGAGAAGAGAGGGTTGTGTGACCCACTTGAACTTCAAACTTCAGCCTTCCCCACCAGTTGCTGATGGGGATTTAAAAAAAACAAACAAACAAACAAACCAAAACCAACCCAAAACCTTATTGAAATTCTTGAAACTTCATCTAAGATATTCTTCATGCAAATTAAATCACAGAATCAAAGAATGTTTTGTGTTGGAAGGGACCTTAAAGATCATTTCTATCATGGGCAAGTACACCTTCCACTGGACCATTTCATTCCCTGGGAGCAGTGCCTGTGTGCATACTGTAATTTGCATTTAGTGAACCCAGCATCACTCAGGAGCTACTCTCAGCAGAGAAAAGTGCTGTAATGTTGGCTTCTCTCAAAACAAGGCTTGGTGGCTTTTAAGGAAAGGGTGATGCTGATCCGTGAAAAACAAACAAATCACTCATTGAGACTGAAAAAAAAAACCAAAGATAGCAGTAGTCTAATTCAGATTCAGGAATAAAATAACTACTAGTTCAAAGAAATGGAATTTCCAAAAGAGAAGTGTTAATGCATAAATCGTGCTGCAAATAAAGTTCCCTACTTCCCCAGGTTAACTATGGCTGTATCCTTTACTTGTAAACCCTCACCTGGCACAGTAAAGGTGCTGCAGGTGTGGCAGAATTAGAGCAGCAGGTTCAGAGGGGTAAAGGACACAGTCTGGGCAGTTTTAGCTAGCACAGAGACAGAGAGGGGAGCCTTGGTTTTCCTTTATATCACTTAACTAAACTCTTGCTGTGGTCTGTTTGTGACAGAAGTATAACCATGCATGTCAGCAGGCCTAGTGCTGTGTTAAAGACTCTTGCAACTGTAAGTTCATGTCTGTGGCCTTGTTCTCTATTATTCATCTTGTGTAACATAAATATTTATTGTATATTTATATAATTTTATGGTTTTTTTGGGAAAATACTGAAATTGGCATTAAAATTTAAAAGCAACTGCGTCATATTGTAAATATAATTAAGCTATATTTAAGTGTACTGATTAACATAATATATGTTTAACTAGAGTTTTTTACATTTTTAAATATATTTTCGAAATACATATATATATATATATATATAAAAACGGGGGTTTTGGGGGGACCATGTGACTTTTCTCTAATTGTAAAACAAACTTGAGTTTTACTATAAATATGCGTGTTCTTTGTTTTAAACCCTTTTTTACTCTATTTTAGCAATAAAATCTCACTCGGAGGGCAGGTAGCCCCCTGTTTCATAGCTGGACAGTTAGCACTGGGAGGGGGGGATAGCAAGAATTTACTTCACATAAAAGCTGGGGATACTTGCAGAATGATGCATTTCCATTTAATTCTAGCACAAAACTCCTCATGAACTAAAAGCCCATGAATGACATATGTGTGGTTTTACTCAAGTATAAAATAAAAGAATATAATGGATGTAAGGGGGTGGGAATTTCTACCCTTAGTAACTAAGGGATAAGTGAGACATAAACTCAATAGCTGTAGTCATGTACCTGAGTTTTAAATGGTGTCATTTATATTTATATCCCCTGCACTGATTTATGACCCTGCAGAGTACTAGGAGTGGAATTCCTTGGATTTAACATCTTGTTAACATTTCTAAAATAGTATCCTCCTCTACAACTGCCAAGCTTGTATATTTAATTATCCCATCTACCTATAATAATCAATAAATCCTCATGATGAGTAGAAAACTTTCATATAACTTAAGGAGGGAGGTGGGGGGGACAAGCACCAACCCAAACTCTGAAGTGCAGCCAGCCACTCTACTGAGTCCTTAGCTCTGAAGGGGAAAATGAAGGTATTTCCATGGCTTTTCTCACCTGGAGCAAAAAATAAAAAAAAATTAAAAAATCCATAGCTAGACTTCAAAACTAGTCAGCAAAAAAATAATAGAAAGCAGCAAAAGATTTTTGAAGAGCAGGCTACACTGAAGTGGAATGATGGGGGGGATGTTTATTTCAGTTTGTCCCAGGTGGGTCTAATTCTCAGCTTCCACAGGCTCCTTCCCCTAACTACGTCCTCAGTGAGAAGACACCTTTTGGCAGGTCAATTAAAATGAAAAAGTAATTGATGCACTTGTTTAGAGTGAATATAAAGAGCACTGATGTCTGACATTATGGAGGAGTTGGAATTCTAAATTCAGGAAGTTTCTGTAGGGGGTGTTTTGGAGGAGGAGGAGTTTTTTTATTTTCCTGAACTTTTTTAATAGGTAGAGTTTGGCTTTTTAAAACAACTTGCTGCCATTTGGGGTTCTAAGAGGCTGTGGTGTTGCTATAAATAAGAGAATTTAAAGTGCTGGCTTTATTTTGGTACCTATGGGAGATGGACTGGAGGTAGCAGGAGTGATCCTGCTTTTCCACACGACATCTGGCTTCACGTGGGGGATTTGAAATGCTGCTGGAAAGTCTTTCAAGTCTTTTAAATCCTGTCAGACAGTGGCAGAAAGCACTCGGAGGTCAGCTGCTCTTTGCTGCACCAGCCCCTCTCTGCTGAGACTAATGGCACACAGCTGCTGGTTTTTGCTCTGCTGTGCAAGGGTGAGTCTCTGGAACCTGCCTGTGACCTGCTCCATCCTCCAGGCTGAAGTCCCCACGTGTGCCTGTATTTATCCAGCTGCAGAGCCACTGCTGGTGCTGCCTGCTGTCTGCTGCCCAGGCTGCTGCTGTGCCGGTGACTCCATGCATTATTGCAGCTGCCCCACCTTGCTGTGTAGGATCGATGTGCTGAGGGAACAAGGAGTGGCAGTTCCCAGGAATTGCAGCAGCAAGGGCTTCCCTGCTGCTGAGAGTCCCCCACGGCCTCAGCTTGCAGCAGACACTGCTGATCTCATCTGAACAGCAACTGCCAGTTTGCTCACGCAGGGATTTAGAGATGAGGAGGAGGATTTGGCACAGAGCTGGGAGGCTTCTTGCCTAAATCCTCCTTTCTGCCTCTGCCAGCAAAGGGATGGGTTACAAGGAAGGATATGTCCTGCTGGGAGTGCAGAGTTTTGCACTTCCAGAAACGGCATCTCACGAGTCTACACTCTGAAAACATTTCCCTTTACCAAAAGAATCCTTTCTTTATACTGTCCCTTCCTGCCCTTTAGTAAAAAAATCTGGTGTAGCTTAAGCCCATAAAGTTCAAACTGCAGTTCATGTGTGTGAACCAAGCTGTCTTCTCCTCCTGTGCTATGTTAATTATAACAGCCTTTAAAACTGCTCAGGCCCTAAACAGGGGTGCAGGTACCTGGTGGACTAAATATTCCTTCAACTGTCATCTCCACTGAGGGTTTTAAATCACCTTAAGAAGGTTTCCAGTTATAGTTTATTTGACCTTTGAAGACCATTCTGCTGGGAGACTCATTTTTTCTCTAACCCCAACATGGTCCTTCATAGAAGTTCTACCATATTTGGACTCCAACCTTGGGAATCTGTTATTTCAAGACAGTATAAAATATGTGTGACCATGTTGCTGTTACAAAAATAGTGCTGCCAGTGTCACCATGTACTTCCATGAAGCAGCCCAATGAGGCCCTTTTGCTTCTTGATGTACACTCTGCTCTTACACAGGCATGGTAGAGCTGTAAAATTGAATGGCAAAATGTACCCAAAAAAGCTTTGAGAAATACAAAAAGAACAAATCTGGTGAGCTTTGCTGAGAGCAAAGTGCAGGTGATGTACTGCTGTTCAGAGCAGGCTGGACATCCCCACCTTTGCCATTCACCAACAAATCCATACCTAAAGGCCTGTTGAGCTACAAGAAACTCAAACTGTGAACCTTTTCTGGTTTCTTTTAGTCCTTCTGGTTTGCTTTATTCTTGGGCTAAGCCAAACTCTGTCCTTGATGTCCCTGTGTAGCACAAGCCAGCTGGTGAACAAGGACAGCCTCTGCAACACAAGTATTTATTAAAAAAATAAAATCACTGCATCACCTTGTGAATTAATACCTTTTTTTGTCTCGTGGGAGCTGCTGCTCCTGAGGGTAGAGCCACAAGGATGTGCTGATACAGGAGCAGAGCTCTGCTAACAGATGATTGACAGTGCTGGGCTGCAGCAACAAGGTGACGTGTGGTTGTGTCACCTAATGTCAAATCACCTCCCAGCTTGTTTCAGATTTTGACCACTATTCCCTTGTGTGGGAGTAAATCAGTCTTGGAGGTGCTACCATCTGGCTATTCAGTTCTGAAGGCACAAAGTCTCACCAGCTTCAGCTGAACCACTGAAACCAGCCATATGACGTTTATTTTCCTTTGAGCTCCCCCCTCGCTGCCAGCTGTGCTGGTGTGGCTCACTCACCTCCCCATTCCAGGGCATGTAGGTTCAGACATGCCCATTCAGCCTGGCTGAGGGCTGCTGGTGCATTCCACCGAGCTGCAGGGCTCAGGAAACACAGAGGATCCTGCTGCCAGCTGCCATGCCCTGCTGTGCAGGAGCAGCTACCAAACTACTTCTTGTTGGCTGACTGCAAGACACGACTCAGGGTAGGTGACCCTGTGCTCGAATAGTGACAGTGGCAGTCCCAGCTCAGTGCTTCAGGAGGGAAGAGCCATGCCCCTGTTTGCAGGAGGCTTGCTGCAAACAAGCTGTCTAGTGAAACAGAAATTCATCACCTGATGTGCCAAACTGCAGCTTTGTTCTCCCGGGGGAAAATAGGGCAAGAGCTTGGAAGAGGCTAAGGGAGGAAAAGCATCAGTTTGTGTGTTCCCTTAAAACAGGAATTACCCCTAGCTTCCCAAAAAGATAACAATCTTCATATGACTATGCACTGAGCCCTTGACAGTCAGATATTTTATTTCAGTGAGCCTGCCAAGCCCAGGGACCACACAACTCTTTCTGCCAGCTGCTAAATTCAGCTTGCACAGTGTGGGACACAAAAAGGCAGACAAACACTTGAAATCCCTCTGTGCATCTGTCAGGAAGGCACCTGCAGTTAGCAGGAGCAGTGCTGCTCTTTTCTGTGCCTTCTCTAATTAAACCAGAGATTCCAGGCATAATTCTGCACGCCCTTACGGCTTTGTAATTGTTGCCTGCCTGGAAAGTCAGAGGAACAATGAAGAGTAAAATGCTGCAAACCATAGTTGTATGAGCTAATTAGCCCTGGCTGTCACTGAAAATAGTGAATGGACTATTCAAGCCTTGCTTGAACTTCCAAGGCAGTGTGTTACTATGAAGTGATCCTGAAATCAAGGGTTCCTGCAGCCTGAGATGACATTAGGGGTCTGCAATCCACTACCTATGCAATGGTCACTTCACAAATTCCCTTTAAGAAACACAGTGCTCTGTTCTGTGCTTCATAACACCACAGATAGCTGTGGTTTCCAAGAATTGGTGCAATATCTCTAATAAGGTATGTATCAGGCACTGAATAGGGCTGTAATTATGGTATAATTCACAGTTTGGTGCAAGGCTAATGAAATTACCACCTATGCAGTAAGTTGGGGCATTGCAGAACAAAGCTGCAAGCCCAGAGACCTCTGCAAATGTTCTTTCATGGAGCTTTTGTTTTTCTCTCCTTTAAATAGGACAATTTTCCCTTAATCACAGAGCCTAATTCTGCCTTTGAAAAGCACAGTGTCTACTGAATTTAGTTGGAGGATTTTACAGCACTCAATAAATCAATAGAGAATAAATCTAGCAGAAGTCATTCTGGACATAATCAGGAAAAACTTGCGATGAGGACTGGCAGAGGAGTAGTCTGGGAGGCAGTTGCCATAAAACTGCCCCATTTCCACCCCCATCCTGGGACTTGAGAAAACTGGGGACTTGGCCACCACTAGAGTGGCCACCCAGCAGTTTTCATCCTCCAGCACAGAGAGCACAGACCCTCTGCTCTGGTTCAGGTCTGGCACCATCTATTTTTGCATCTTTGTGTCCATCATTGTGCCCAGAGGTTTCTGTCATTACCCAGGAGGGGTTTTCCTACCTCTGTACCTAAGCATTGCCAGCTCCCAATAAAAAGTCACTCAGAGATTTACCTTTAGGGTCCTGCAGTGTTTTGCAATGTGTGCTTGCTGAACTATGTGGAACACATATATTTAAAACCAAAACAATACCAAAAAAAAAGCACAAACAGGAAAGATTTTTATTTTTTTTCTGCCCAAGCTATGATTACTGTGAGTAGTAACTAGGAAATTACAAGAACTTGTGTTCAAAATACAAAGTTTAAGCTGCAGAGGTAAAACTCTGCCTCTCCTCACATGGCAGGCACACTGATCTGTCTTCTTGGCCAGCTTGGTCTGCAAGGCAGCAAACACAGTTTTATTGCTTAGGCCTATTCTAGGAATAAAAAGTGTAACCTGGAAGAAGAATTTGGGCAAATGACACCATTTGGGTTAGGATTTGAATCTAGTTTGATTAGGAAAAGTGTTTCTTACAACTATTACCATCATATTTCTGGCCTACAGTTTTCCATCTTTTGAGATGAGCAATATATATGGTGCCAAAACTTGTTAGTTTTGAGAGATGTGTTTATGAAGTCTGCAGCACATCACAGGATGCAAAACTATTACTCTTTAATAAATTACATATTGCAAAATATCTGCTCATTGATGTTAGAAAAGCTACAATGTAAATATTTGGTAATATAAATATAACTTACATGAAATAACTGAACAAAGCCTGTGTGACAGGCTGTGTGAGTCACTAATGCAGATGAATGCTGTATTGATTACCAATGCAAAGGTCCACACTGTAGGCTGATTTTATTTATCAGAATACATGCACCACTCCAAAACTGGAAATACTCCTACCCACAAAGTATTTAAAGGATGTTCAAAATAAAATCCCCCTCTGCAAGTATAAAACCCTGTCAAACACTTCAGACTTTTCAAGTACACTGCAGACTTGAAATGATGGAAAATATGGGCTCCAGACTTGTTTTTTTGTTTTTTGTTGGTTTTTTTTTGGCCTGGCAAGCAACTGTGACATCTTTGAAGTCCCTGGAAGCAGCCCACCCCTGCACAGAGCTGGGTGCACAAGGCAAATTAGTTCTTGCTCTGTGTGTTCGGGCAGGTCCAGCTCTGTCAGCATCCAGTGCTGCATGTGCTCACTTCCCACAGACACTCCAACCCAAAGCTGTGTGACCAGATGGATCCACATCAGGATCCAAGAGTCTGACTCCCATCAGCAGCTAACTGGGGACTGGGCAAAAACATGGGGAGTTGATAGTACCTGTCCAAAACTCCCCGTGGATAATTAACCAGTGGTCACACCATCACTGGTCTCATTCTCTCTGTTCTGCTTCCCTCCTTTTGTTCCTCAAACTCCTCACTTGGAGGAGAGCCCAGGGTTGGTGCAGGTTTGCTTCACAGCCAGGGCCACACAGAAACCTGATCTAGGGACAGACCAGGGCAAAGATGCTCTCCCTCCACAAGAAACCTTCTGCACAGATGAAGCAGTTTGAGGCACTTTTGAGGGAGGCAGGGAGCTGCACAGGTGTGTGCTTCACCAAGGAATTACAACTGGTTAACAGCTCCCCACAAAATTAAAAATGGGACAAAGCCATTTCCAGCAGAGAGGACAGGATTTGCCCCAGAAAGGAGCAGCAGGGGAAGTGGATAGAAAATCTCCTTCCCTTGGCCTTGGGAAGAAAAGGCTAAGTGCAGTATGTTGAAAGTCAGAGAAATTGGGCAAGATGCTGCTAGCTGGGTGAGTGTGTTTGCAAGAAGAAGAAGAAGAAGAAGAAGAAGAAGCAGTGCAGGCAGCCAGGGGGCAAAGATGCCCTTGGGACATTGGATTGATGTCAGAGCAGGGGATGCTGCTGAGCACAGAGGGCTGGCAGAGGCAGGGGGCAGCAGCCCAGCAATGAGGCTGGGCATGGGCATCTGGATGTGAGCAGCTATGCTCAGGGCCTGTTGGTGCTTGCGTGCTCCCAGAGCCTGGGACAGAGCAGCTTTGCAAAGGAGCAGATGTTTTCTGTGGGGCTGTTACAACATCTGCCAGGGCTCCTGCTGGAGATGTGCAGCCAGCCCCTCCTCACCCACGCACCAGCTTGGGCTCCAAGCTGTAATACACAATTATGCAAAAGCATTAGCTTCATGCTGCTCCTGACAGCCCAACATATGGACAGAAATGAGATTTCAAAACAAAAAATAATCCTGCTACCGCTGCAGCAATCAGCCTTGCCCAGAAACTCAGATTTGGGGTTCCAAAGTGCCAGATGCTGGCCTTGCAGTTACCTGGCTCTGGATCTGTTTTTAAGGTCACCAGAACTGAGAACAGGACACGTGGGGTACCAGAGCTGCAGCCCCATCCCTCTCACCCCAGCTGGCCAGTGTTCAGCATCACACTCCAGCTAGCTCAGCTGTGGGGATGAAAAGGGTGTAAAAACTGCAGGGTCAGTGCAGAGCAACGACTGAAATGTTGGTTGTGCCAGCCATGAGCACTTGCTGCTCTCATCAGCACTATAATGAGATATCAAAAGCTTTCCAGAGGAAACCCCCAGCCACCTGCATGCAGATAATCAATTAAAACCACTGTCAGAAACACACAAGGGATGTTGTCTATGCTGCATCCAGCTGTAAAGCAAAAACCCCAAACTTGTGGGGTTTACACAGTGCAGACTACAATTGCTGGTTTCATTGTAGCCTGAGGCATAAGTCCCACTTCTTCCATTTTTTTCTGGAGAAGTCTCATTCCATTTATCATTTATTACCTGAGAATTAATGTCTCTCACAGACACCAAAGAAGGTGGAAGAATAAGTGTTAAACACATTTCCATGAAAATGGAACAAATAATAAGTACTTCTTTTTTTTGACCTAGTGGATTAGGTGATCTTTTAAGAAAGATTATTTTTTTACCAACTGTATCTTGATTTAAATATGCAGTTGTGTGCCTCTCATCTTTCTTTCCATGTTTGATTTCTGAACCTCCCTAATTGCTGCCAACTTTTGTGCCTGAGCAGGGACAGGTGAGGATGAAAATTCTGCTTTGATTTAGGCAGATGTGTTTGCATATTGTCTAGGTTACCATTTGCATGGAAGGAAAAAAGATCACAACTGGGGTGTCTTTCCTAGCTGAACCATGGCCTGTGGAAAATGTTAAATGCTGAAGAAATCATCAATAAATCACCATGTTCTGCCCTATTTGAGCAGTCTACCCAGGAGAATTTGAAACTGCAGCTCTTCTCAGAACACTTCTGTGAGGTCTGCATGTGTTTTATGGCTGGGCAAACTCAGTGTAGAGCGTTCAGGGAATCCACCAGAGATGTCACAGCAAAGTAGGGGCAGAATGGCCACACCTCCTTTCCTTAACAAACTCAATTCAATTTTCTGATGCTCTTGGTGTGTTACAGGATCCATTTCCCTTGTGCTTGCCCGGTTTGGAGCCCCTGTGGCCATCAGCCAGGCAGAGGGCAGCCTTGGCTTTGGGAGGCACCAGCAGGGAGCAGAGAGCCAGCTGCCCTGTGGTGCCCCTGGTGTGCACAGCCCTGAGATTGCTGTGAGCTTCCCGAGATGCGTTTCTTAGTCATCTTCCTCCTGACGGCGACTTGCAGCTCTCACACAAAATGTTCAAAAAATATTATCTCTTGTGCAAAGTGACAGCATTTGCAAAGCTTGCCTCCACTGGGATTTCTGCTGACAGTAAATAAAATAAACTAAACTAAACATGTGCCACAACATGTGGGAGTTAAATTAATCTCGGCTTAACAGAGCTGAATCCCTGCCCTAGGCTTCAGCAGCACTGTTGGATGGCCATGTCATGGTAGCTGGAAAGGACATCCCCAGGCTTGGGCAGGCATCTCAAGGGATGGCCTGACCTGAATCATTTTCCCTCGTTCTGGGTGTAGTAGTGTGTTTTCCCACACTGTGTAAGGCTCATTGTTATAGATGCCCACGATATAGAACTGAAGCTTTGTTACTTTTTTAAACCATAGTTGCTGAGCTGCTTCATACTTGCTTTAGGAGCTGTTCAAATTAAGATATTTTTTTTCTCCTGTAGCCCTCAGGAAACCATTATTCCTCTATTAAAAGCTGAGATTTTCACAAAACAACATGATTTGATTAACTAGAACTTGAAGAATAAGGTCAGATAATGTGACACTTTATAAATTTATAAATAAAAGCTGAAGATATGACAAAGCCATATTTAGTGCATTTCCCACCTGAATGGGGAGTTGCCATTATGCATTCAGTTTAAGGAACACTCACATTTATTCCAGAAATGCTGTAATGCAACCTTTTCCTATTAGCTAAATAAAACATTAAGCTAATGCTGCCACTTACTTTAAAAATTACAGGAATAATTATCATGGGGGGGAAAAGAAGGCCAAGATTTTGAGATGAATTGCTATAGAAATAAGCAATGTTGGTAAAACTTTGCTTGGCACAGTTCATTAACATTCACCATAGGTTTGACCAATACTTCCTCCTCTCATTTTTTTACCTTTTCATCATTTCACAGAATTCCCTGTGTTGTTTTATTAGTGAGCATGCATGAGTCCTTCTCCTTGAAAGCAAGGGCAGGAGAAGGTTTTAGGGCATGTACTGCACAGGAGGGAAAGGTTTTGGATGGGGATGTCAGCAAGTGGGTGCAGCTGGTCTTCAACATCATGGGGAGTTGATATTGGGACAGAGCTCCTGAGAGAATTAAGTGTCCTCCCCCCTCTGATGTAAAACAATTGCTTGATGTGAGACACCTAGCATCAGCTTTTATCCTTCCAGTAATTCCAGCAGAAGAACATTAAAAGTGTGACTTCAACTGTCATGAACATAGATTTAAACAAGGTACTTACCTTTTCTTTCCAGCATGGCCCAGCTCAGATTAGGAGAAGATTTTTTTTTCCTGCTTTCTGATGGATGGCAAGCTTTCTGTCCAAAGCATAGAATGTGCAGGGGACAGAGGGGTTAAAATATACAATATTTTATATAAAATTTTATGTATATAATTATGACCAATATAATAATATTATTCTAATTTTATTTTTATTTCAGCTAAACTGTGCCCTTTGTCCTGAAAGGTTTTCAAGAAGTCCTGCAACTCCTTTAATGAAAAGGAAACCACACACTTAATTTTTTTTTAAGAAAAGCAGAGCAATATGTAAAAATTGGTCAAGGATAAGACATGCAGATAGCATTCAATACTCTAAGTGGGAGCACAAAACAATTTGTGGTCAAATTTGTTGTTTTAATTCATAAAGATTGGTTCAGAAAGGATGTTTTATTCCATTCTCCCTTATTTCACTACCAAAGATTTTATTGCTTCTCCTACACCCATGATTTTTACCAGCACTGCTGATGTATGATGCAATCTCCCATACTGCTGCCACTGTTTACTAAAATGTTTTTAAATTATTGAGTTCTGCACTGGCTCATCACCACAGGCTTCACTGGTTAGGCATGGCTCTGCTCCTTCCTTTTTGCTTGTTAATTAAACATGTCACACCACTGATCAACTTTAGATGGATAAAGACTGTTTTCCCGTGTCCTGGAAATACACAAAGAAATGTTTCTGCCGAGGTCTGGCATCTGGGTAAGGAGCAGCTCCTGATGAGCAAGCATCTAGAGTACCATCTCCTGGAAGTGAAATGAAATGAAATGAAATGTCAGGTACAATGGAACCTTGGCAGTGCAGAGGGGCACCCCCAGAGGTGACACACAGCTGGCATCTCTGGCAGCATTGCTTTGCATAGGCAGCTCAAACCATGCATCTGGTAAAAAAGCAAAACAGGGAAGGCACTTCCACTAAGTGGGCTGGCATTGATTTTCATATGTTCATAGGTATCAGAGAGGAAAAAGAGCTATTAAATCATCTGGTCAGCATAATCACAGCAGAACTACTCCCTGCTGGACATTTGCTGGTGGTTTGTCAACTCTAGTTCAGGAAACTGAGTTGTAGTGTTCAATATAATAGATCCTAAATTTCCATTTAATATCAGTTTTCTCTGGTTTCTGCTTTTGTATTAAGGCATTGATGGGCTTTATATTGATTGACTTTTCTTAGTGTAATGAGAACAAAATGCCACTTATCATTTAAGTCATTTAACTCAAACTAGCAAGCTATTAAGCTAGCTCCTCCCAGGGGAAAATTGTAATAGCTGGAGCAGAGAGCTGTGTCAATACAGAACTGTTGGCAAGACAGATAATTCGTCAAACATTTTAATTTATTTCAAAACAATAGTAGAGAGTCACACGGCTGAATATACCAACCAAGTCTTCAAAATCACATGGAGCAAAGCAAACAGGGCATTATTAACCTTTGAGCCAGATCCCTACCTGGGATTTGGAACTGTGGAGATCTGCTTGAGAAGGACTGAAGGAAGAGGAATAGACCCACTGCTTTCCCTCCCCTCAACTAATAAACCCTGATATTGCTTGTAGTGAGCTATTTCTAGATTTTCACTTAGTGGCAGACCTAGCATGATAGTCAGTGACAGAGGAAGGTTTTGATCCTTATAAATATGTTGTGCAATAAAATAAAATATGCAATATAATAAATATGCAATTACCATCATATATATCATTACTTAATATGTAAAATGCCATACCCCTCTAGTACTAGCACCAGGCTCTCAGAAACATGTTTGGAGTTTTAACACACAGACTGTTTCACAAATGTTGCCAAACTCTTGCTGGAAGACAGCTCCAGGATTAAACATCTGTAGAGTGTAGATGCAGTGCAGGGTGAAGTGTAACCTAAAACTGCTGGAAAGCAATTAAAACTCTTATCCTTCTTAAGAATACATCACTGGAATTATTTAGATAATGAATTCTGAATGTTGTGTAACAGCCTACCCTATAGGTTGGGTGAGAAATGATTAAACTGATAATATGTTCTTTGCACCAGGTTTAATAACTTTGGTGTAAAGAAATAAGGCAGATGATACTAAATCTTTTCTTTGCAGAATGATGCAGTTGCTTTTAATTGTGAATTCATAGGAATGTACGAGGAAGAAAAAGGATCCTGTTCCTTTCTTCTTTTTCTTGTGTTTTCTACTATCAAATTTACTGCAGTGGCCAATACCTTCTCCAGAGCATGCAAGGGGTTCAGGTTTCATATAGTATTTCTCTGAGGTGCTTAATCCAGCCTGAAAATAAAATCCCCTTATACCTATGAACATCAAGAGATCTGTTCTCATTCTCTGCCAAGAAAAAAAAAAAAGTTAAATTACAAGTAAATTATTTCAAGAGAATCCAAAGTATACTTAGCAGACTGCTATAAGTGATCCTCTGAAGAAGGTGAAGAATCAGAAAATTTCCCATGACTTCAGGCTGTTTCCCTGGAAAGGTGTCAAAGACTGAAGCTGAGAGACAGTCTTTGGGAGTTCAGCTAACTCACACTCCTTATTTTCAGAGCTAATTATACTATTTACATATGGCTACTCTCCAAGGAAAATAAATCTTTCTATGCTTTTTCCATCCATCTTACCTCATTCCAGAAGCTGCTTTTGATTCATCCACAAGCTTATTCACAAAGATGGGAGGCAACTTAAAAACAGCCAGGATGAAGGTCCCTGCAGTCCAGAAGCCTTCTCCAGTAATGGCATGAGAAGGCTATGGGGAAATAAGCAAATAAATAACATCCTTCTCCTAGTGATCTCCCAGAAAATAACTTCTTGCAGATGAGGCAACTTCTTGAGCCTCCTGGTGGCCCACAGTCATTGCATTCTTGGCCAGTAGTGCTGGAGAGTTTTTTTTCTCCCCTTCCTTTTTTGCTCTAACTTCTTTCATACTCAGACTATGTCTCCTGTTCTTGTGATTATGGGTTTTTCTTTGTCTCATGGATATTTTTTATGTTCCCCTCAGTTAAAGTTTGGCAAAGGTAAGTGAAACAGGCCCTTCTATCTGCTGCCTAGGATGAGCAAATCCTTCTGGTACAGCTCAAGGTAATCACTGAAACTATGGGTCTCCCACTAATCAGGATACCTTTGGCTCAAGCATCTGTCCCACAGGTAGAGTTTAGCCTCCTTTTCACCATTCAGTAATAACATTTAGTATTCAACATTTGAATTATTAGATCACAAATGCAATATCTGTGATAGACACAATCTCTCTTTTTATCTACTGTATCTTCTGGTGAGGTTATCTTAGGGGGCTGAAGACTACTTTGGGAAAATCCATTGAGAAGGAGTAAATTCATAATTGTTTCAGAGACTAATTTCTTTCCATCTTTAGATATGGGCTCTCCTGTTTGACTTGTCAATTATCATAGCCCCTTATCTAACGTCTCAGTAATATTTCTTACAGTGCCACAGCTTCTTAATCTGTTTTTAGTCAGGCTGGTATGTTAAACACAGCACTGGGTTTTGTTCTGCTAGATGGTAAAAACCTCTTTTGAAATGGAGAATGTAAACCCCCTCCCTCCAAATTATTATAATTTTGAAATTAAGGGGCTCTCAGGCAAAGACAGGGGAAATAGGAATAACAGTTCTTTACTAGGAAAATTAAAATAGAAATACAGTATTACAAAGAACAATGCCAAAACACTGCCAGAGTCAGAATCCAAGCTGACACCCGTCAGTCAGTCAGGGTGTTGGCAGCAGTCCCATTCAATGGTGCCTGCATCCTCCTGCAGTGGCAGATGTGGTTCAGCTGGAGCAGTGCTCCTGTAGAAAGTGCAGTTTCCTCTGAAGGCCCAGGGATGATGTGCAAAGGTCTGGCTTTCCTCTGGAATCCAGTGGAAAGAAGGTTCCTTGGTATCCAAAATCTCAGGTTTTATCTGGGTAGAAAAGGCTTGGCTCCTCCCCTGGCTGGAGCATCTCCCAGTGGGATGATGTAATTTTATCAGTCATGCACTGGGACTCAATGGCCATTAACAGGAGATATCTCCTGGAGGGAGGATGGGCTGTGGGAAAGATAAAGATGATTGCCCCAGCTGGTTTAAAGCTGGCCCATTAGCAGAGGATATCTCCCACAGAGATAAGGGTCACTGCCCCACCTGGTTTTAACAGATGGTGACAGAATACACACTTTTGGTCACATCCTGTATTGCAACCTATGACAGAGGGTTAATGAATGAGGTTTGTTTTGAGAAGTGTTCTCTGACCAAGGTTGTTGGCATGGAGACTAAGAAGTGAAGAAGGAGAAAAAGAAGATAACTAGGAAAAATACCCCACAGCATTTTTAGAGAAGAACGGGTGAAGAACTTCCCACCAGTGATTGTTATATTGGCTAATTGTGACCAATGAAGAAAGTGTAAACTCTGTAGAGGGTATAAAAGACAATGCATGTTGTAATAGACCAATATTATCCTTCTGAAGCCTTTTGTGTGTCACACCTGCCTCTACAGAGACATGGCACAACGTGTTCAATACTGAGAGGGGTTTGTTCTTCTGATGCCTGCTTGGTTAAACAGATTTATTATCCTGTATGGATGCTCTCCATGAACAACCTCTGAGGTGCACATTCCACAGCTGTGCCTTGCATAAAACACGTGCAAAGCCCTCTGCTTGTGGAACATGAGAGGAAAAATAGAGATGGCTTCCAAACTAAAAACTTTAACCACCCCAGAAAAACCCAGTAAGTTTATGCTCACTCCTTTGAAGCAATTCAATCAACTTATTTTAAGCCCAGGGTGGGTACAAACATGTCCTGTAGGACCATAAATCAGAGCAGCTGTCCCTTTGCCAGCAGAAGATGGATGCCTGCTTCATTTTAAGGACTATTCACACCATGCTCGGGCTCCAAAAAGCAGGATGGAAGTGCAGGGCTAACAAGGAGCAGTGCTGAAGGTGGATCAGCCGGGTCTCTATGCCATGGAGCAGGAATACACCAGCAGCTGCCTTGACTACCTGTTCCTGGAGAACCTTTGAGGCTGTGGCAGTGCTGCTCCATGGCTGGTTTACTGTCTCTTCTGGAGCATCTGCTCATCACTCACACAGTAACTATTCCTTGGTGCTTTCCCTGCAATTTTCTTGGGTTCCTGGACTCCGTATGATCACTGGGATAAACACTTTAAAACTGTCTTTCCACAAAGCTGAGCCTCTGCTGAGATGCCAGTGAAACTTTTCCTGGGGCTGTGAGAGCTCCCTGATAAGATCCCACATAACATGCTGGGGAATTACGTGTGGCAGGCCCATTCCTCACCCATGAAATGAAATTAGGGGCTCTTTCACAATGTATAAAATATCAGGGAAAATACGCCAGTGGGTGGCAGGGAATGCTGCTGAGTCACTGGATATTAAGCAATGCAGAACAAAGCAAACAAGGATTACAGGCTCTTTGGGGATGCCATATCAAGTAACCATTTGGAAGCAAGTAGCAGCCCTTGCCTGACACATGCAGGCACAGGCATCTGTCACCACACTCATGCTCTGGCCCAAGGCAGGGAGGAGGTAAAAACCTCGGAGCCAATGTGGCTAAATGATCTCAGTAGGATCTTGTTACTCACCTGGGGAACACAGCAGGAAGAGTGGAAAACTTCATCTTAAAGCAGAGCTTTAAGATAAAGAAAAGTGCAGCTGCTTACTACAACAAATCTTGATTTTTAATTTTTTTTGCTGGACTTTAAAAAATAAATATATACATCTATAGCAAAATTTATATAGTCTGGTGCCCACCAATATGGAAATTTTTTATTTGTATTTTCTAAACCTGTTAATGGGTACTTAGTTGCTGTATTTCAGCTCAAGTATTTAAACAAAATCTTTAGTACCTCTTCAGCTACATATTTTATTTTTTTCTATTCACTTCCAGAAATGCTAACATATTCCAGCATGAACAGAGTGTGGCCTCAGATGTCCTCATCAGAAAACATTAAAGGCTAAAGGTATGCAGTAATTAAATTGTGCTAAGGGAATTTCCTGTGAAGCTGTTGCACAAATCCATTCAAAAAAGAATGAAATTAATGAAAAGAATAAGTGTGCTATTGACCAAATTTGGAATAGGCTCCTTATAAATATGTTTACCATTAAGTTGCTGGGCTCAAGCAAGAATATCTAGTTAAAATAAGACATACAAAAGAGATGGGAAATGATGGAGCAGTTTTAGAATAGGCAATATCCTTATGATTACTCTATTCACCTCAAAAGAGGTAGCTTAGGATATTAATTTGGAACTAGAAGTAAGTGGGGGCTACAGATAGTTTTATGATTTCTGATTATATGCTCTCCTCTCTCTTTGAATGGAACTATTTAATTTTGCATTCACATGTGAATATACATTCATGCAAAGGCTGCAAATCACTGTTTTTACTGTAACAATTAATATAAACCTGTAATTCTTGTAGTTGGTTTTGATCTGGACCGAAACAAAAGCAAGCATTTAAAGAGGTAGGGACAAAATGCAAAAATGCAAAATGCAAAGAGCCAATGGATGGTAGAAAAATGTTAGAAAATACATTAGCCCTGTGACTAGTGAACTAACCTCAGACATGACATCCTTGGGTTTGACTCCCTGCTTTGTATCACATCTCCTAAAGAGCTTCCTAGCCAGAAAATTCCTAGATATTCTGCAGTCTTTCCTCTCATTCCAGTTCATCATTAAAAATTTTAATCCTTGTTCCATCTTGCTGCAAGTGAAAATAAGTCCTGAGCCTTTTTTTTTTTTTTAATTTAAAATAAATACCAGTTTTTCCAACCAAGACTTCTAAACACACCAGACTCTGGATGGAGTGCCAGATTTGGGATCTGGCTTTTCCAGTTTTTCCTCTGCTAGAAAATCTTTTACACCTGAAGCACAACAAACCTCTTAATCCTTCTCTTGATGTTTGAAATTTCTTATGTAACCTTTAATAAAAGTATGTCTAAAGAAATCTGCATAATTCTGCCCAGACTTGTGGGTACTTGGAGTAGGACTTCTTGTGGTGCTCAGTACCAGCACATTTAGTAAATGAGGAGGAGTAGCTGACATTTTGGGACCTGCTAGGATGTTCTTCACTAGCTCTCTAAACAGAAGGGATTTGCCCCAGTTGTTCTGTCGACAAGAGGACACTAACAAAGAAAAAGTCTATCTCTGAATATTTTGAAGCTGAGTAAGGGTCCACAGTGCCTTGCCACATCCCAACGGACTGAAAATCCAGCCATGAATGGACACTTACTCCTCTCAGGCTTATTCAGGATAATGATTTTGAGGATTATTACACCTGCAGAGAGGGGATATTTCACTTGTGTTAGACCATTGTGACAGTTACAGAGTATGGTGAGTTTTAATGATAAATGCATGCTCACTTAAAAAGGTGTGGATTTTGTAAGAACAATAAATCTCACCATTATATTTATGCTTAATGTTAAATTTTCTCTGCCAAATTTATTTTAAAAACCCTGCCAACAGGGTTTGTAAAATAAACTTCAAAAAGCTTCTGATTGCACAGATAGATATGGAATACAATAATATTTTGGGTTACCCATGACACTCACCTTTTTCTGGTTTGTTTTTTTTTAATCTAGACTCTTTGTAACAGCAAGACATCTTAACCATAATCCAAAACACATTGCTACTGAATATTAATGAAATCTTTTTAATTAAGCTTCTCTTTCTAAGGAGTTTTCATCAAGAGGAGAAATGTTTCTGAGATACTGCTCTGGGCATTGCAGGCAACTTGCAGAAAAGCAGGACTTCTCACATCCACTTCAGCCCCTGTGAAGCTCCAAGGCACTTTCTGACAAGCATAACAAATAGGAAACAAGCTTTTGTCTTTTTGAGATACACGTGTGAGCTGAGACCAGCTGAGACAACACAGCAAGTTTGAGAGATAAATCCACATAAATCTTTCTGAAGAGTAAAAAAATATTCGATTCATTGCACTCCTATTTCAGGATCACCTTAAAGAGAGATGGAAGACTACTACAAAAACTAGAGTATTTATATAATACTGGCTTACACTGATGATACTACATGGAGGAATAGAAATTGGCAAACCATTTAGTATGGAAAATACAATTTGGCATAGGTGGTTACATTGTGCTATGTAGAGTGTTATACATAGGATTAAGTAAATGTACAACAAGCAGAGTGTAAATTCTTTGCTATTTGATGAAAAAGGTAAGACTGAATGACTTTGTGTCCATTCCTTGCAGATGCCCTGTCTTAATGGGTGCTTCCATTCTTGTTCTGCCATGCTTTTTGGCAAAAGCCAAACTACCTGCAGATAAAGTAATTCTTGGTTGTTGGGAACTTCTTGAAGGAAGTGATGGAAACTTGCTTGAGGACCCTGAATGCTGTCATGGCAGTACAAGAGGCTCTGAAATCATAACAAGTAGAAATGAAATGCAGTCCTGAGATGCCAGTCCAGCCAAAATTTGTTTCCCAGAACTGTGGTAAAGATGAAGGAAGTAAAGCATGTGATTTGTCACTGCTGAGCCTTCTGCTCTGCTGAAAGGAAGGGGAAGGATTGTTACTTGCTAGTGACGCTGACACTGGGATTGCTGCTTTGGAGAGCCATTCTACCATGCAACATCCAGGGTGTAAGGAGAGGCAAGAAGTGATGCAAAACTCAGCAGCCTTAAAAAGGCACAGTGGCCATGCACCTGGGCCAGAAATCCAGTCTCTTGGTATTTCAGATCCATGTCATCACCCCTCCTATGAACAAACTGATCTTCCCGTCTAAAGACAGCTTTGGGCGTTTTGCCTGTTTTCCCTGCAAAGCTTCAGCTTCAAATCAAATATCATTAATGGCAGACAGCTTGTTGATAATTCCTAACTTTACTATTGCCTGACCTGTACCTGTTTGTAATCTACCTCTGTTGCCTCTCCCCAGTCCAAACATATGTTCCCCAATATACTCAAATAAGGTAATCTTCTCTTCCCCCTTTTCTTGTGTGTTAGTCTCTCTCTTCACCTAATCATCTAAGAAGCCTCTCTTTCCATCTGTTATAAATCAATGGCTTTCCTATCTTTGGCAGGAGCCAGAGATATTAGAGGCTCTTTTTTTTTTTTTTCTCAGAGATGCATAACCTTATATTATAATGTTTTAGAATTGTCTAAGTTGCCAAATTCATTGTCTTGGAGGCAGATTTACCTTCTTCAATCATTTACTTGCTTTGCTTTTAGTACTATCTGAAATTCTAAATTTAGTGAGTTTACAAGCTGCCAATTGAATTTACAAATTCAATTTGTCATAGACTGAAAATAAATAGCAGTTGCAGGTACTTTGTGCCTTTCTAACTTAATTTCTTAACAAACTTTATTTCACTCCTTTGACTAAAATGTAAAACAAGGATGAATACTTGAAGAAAACTAAAACCCTGTGTTTCTCAAACGTGCAAATGCAAACAAATTAATATGTTTCAAATGTCATTTTGTACCGATCATCAAAGTATAAATTGATAGATCATATTACAAATTGAATTGCTTCCTCCATTTTTAGCAAAAACAAAAAAGTCAGACCAGATGCAATTGTTCATTCTTCGAGCACAAAGAACACTTCATTCACCAAAATACCAAATATTTTTCCATTTACACCATGCTGCCCATATGTGTAACTGCAAAACAGATTGTAAGGAAACAAGAAAAGAAGAAAAAAAATCAGACAACTATGATGTATTTCTCCCTTCAAAATATAGCCTAAATGCAGCATCTGGAATAATTAGGAGCCTTTTATGCTCAGAAACCATTGTAATTTAAATGAGGTTGTCACCTGGGGCTCAAGCCTGCAAGCATTAAAGGTCATTTTACCCATGGGAGTAATTTCTCTTAAGAGTATTTGCAAGATTAGAAAGCAGAGAAATGTGATGAAGTGGTATAGAAACACATTGTTAGATACCAGTTAGATACCATTAATTTAGCCAGTTTCATATCAGTCAAACTCACTGGCTTCACAAAGATGACAAGATCAGCTATTTTAACAAAACAAGATTAAACTATCTCTAGCATTATCAGCTGCCAGCTTTGCCAGGGAAAGTCTATCTAAAGACTCCATTTTGGGAAACGATTACTGTCTACTCTCCAAAAATAAATTACTGTATTCTCTCCAATACTCTGAACATCCTTGTTGATGTGAAAAAATGCACCATACACAAAAGCAAGTCACATACCTCCTTGTCACCTGTAGAGTGGTCCAGCCCTGCTGCTACTGCACATAACAGCAGAACTCCTGGGACTGTGGGAACCAAACCTTCCATAAATTGTCACTGCAGCAGGAAGACACCAGCAGGAGACTGCAGGGCTGCATGCACTGCATCAGCAAGTAATCTGGCACTACCTTGTCTGGAGAAAGATAATGTTCACTTTCTTTTATTATTCAAGTATTTCAAAGAAAGTTTCACATATCGACTTGAAATGTTTTCCCTGAGTTTTAAATGTGTGACAGAACACTTCCACAGGTCACTAAACTTCAGTGATATTGCTAAAAACACAATGTCTCTGAAATCTTTATGTTCTTCCTTTCTGTATCAGAAGACCTCATTATGTGGATTTTAAGAATCTGTTGGGGACCCTAAATAGTGGATATGGTTTTGCAAGCATAAACATTTTGATAGTAATTTCACTTTAATGTTATGTTAGCGGTTTGTATCTTTTTTTTTTTACAACAAAGCCTTTGAGATACAATATATATGTATAAATCATTTTGTCCAAAAATGCTGGAGAAAAAGAGTGTCTTTACAAAGCCAGAAATGTGTAGCCTGTCATACAGCCAAGTCCATCTGCTCTACAGTCCCAAATCCTAAATATATAAGTTAATTGTATTCAAACTTCCTCACTTGGACCAGCAGAGAGCAAGAACCACTTCAGTGAACTTGGATGGTCTTCTGCTCAGGCCAATGGCATACATTTAATGACTTAAGCAGAACTTAAACAGAACAGCTTCAGACATTAGGAGTCAAACTAGAGTTTTCTAGAAAATTTTCTGATCCCAAAGAGCTTTTTCCTGAGACACCTAATCTAAAGATACACAGAGAAATGGTTCATTGCAGGAGGACTAGCCAAGGAACACTGGCCAAGGAGTCAAATACAGCCTGACACAGCAGAGAAACTGCCACAAAGAAGAGAAAAAAAAAGCCAAAAGATGAAATTAAATTCCAGTCCAAATACTCACAAAGTCCTGAAAAACACAGATGCTTATTCTGTGACCCTTGCTGATAGTAGCAGTTCATCTGCTCAGGAGAGCTATTCTCAAAAGCTGTGAAATAGCAAATAATGTATTTTCTGATAAAGACATACAATGTAAGATTTAATCTAATTCCTATCCCATTCAAGGTGAAATGAAACAGTCCCTGTTTCTTCTGAAATTCACCAATTAATACAAGATTATTGCCTAAATAATTTCAATTTTTTACCAAGGAAAGTGTGCTTATAGGTGAGGACTGTGCCAGCTTAATGTATTATGACTTGCATGTGGAAAATGGTAAGTTCTGTAAAATTTATGTTGGAAAGTAGATTTCGGTTCTTTATGGAATTCCATACTATTTGATAATACTATTAATGTATAATAATATATAATAGTATCCTGTTTTGTTAATAGAAGCTTGCTCTCCTCTAAAACTTAATAGTGAAGTGGTTCCTGCAGACCTTTCCCACAGTGTGTGTTCACTACATCATACAGAATCAAGATGATCACAGATTCAGCTAGGTTGGAGAAGATCTTGGAGATGATGCATCAAGTCTCATATGTACAAGGTCTTTCACAGATACTGTGCATTTATTAAAAAAGAACATTTGCAGGATCAACTTTTTCCTCTGAAACCAAGCAGATGCATTTAATTATTTCTGGGTATTAATTGTAATTAGCACCTAGATGCATCACTGACTTTGACTTTGCTGCTTCTGTCAGTTGTGTCATCAGTAAACAGCATTTTCACCTATAAAAAAGGGCAGGGTTTGACACTGACAAGATTAAAAAATATGTAACAGGCAGAGCTCTCTATATATCTGCTACATACTCTCACATTCAACACAAATGATTAGAAAAATTCAGAGACAACTCACATAGTCAAATTTTATGTGGAAAAAATAATTCTCATGGAGTTATATATATATATATATATATTATTATAAAATGCTGAACTCTTTCTACATGTTAATCAATCAGCATGAGAGAGATTTATCAAAATGCACATTCTGTAACAAGTAACAGAGCAAAAATACCTCCTGTCATATGAAGACAATAAAAATGGCTAGTATCTGACCAAAAGGTACCAAGTCTTATAGATACAAACACCTGAACTTTCACAGGGACAGCAGCAATCAGTCACAGTGTGTGGCAGATCATGAAACTCACACTGGACTATCAGTGAATCCAAGTATTGCTAAAATTGAAAATACTAATTCAAGGGTAATGATTTAAAGAGATTAGATTCAGCTGTATTAATGTAATAAAATTCTACCAACATCATAGTCCCGAGGAAAAGAGATATCTTGATAAACTAAAAATTGAATTTGCACTCTCTTCTCTGACATGAATCATAAATAAAAGTCCTGTCATGGCTAATTCAGCCTTTCAGGTTTTCTGAAGGGACATCGTTCTTCATGGACAGAGTCCTCTACAATGTTTAATAAACACATATTCTGATCCTGTTACTAGTAATTTTTTTTTTCCCATTAGTGTACTGTGTTACAAAATTGCCATTTCTTCCTGAGAGGTAACTGGGCACATACATACCTTCTACAGCAATTAGCTAGGTAATTATTTAAGTAAAAACATAAATTAAATTCCTTTTGGACTTAATATTTGCCTAAAAATGTTGAAAGCACTTTGGATGCATGTAAAATACATATGTAAATAAATTATCTGTACTATCTGTGCATTATATACCTACTAATTCAAGAGATGCACCCTCCACTCTTTGGGAATCACCTCTGAGACCATTTTTTCTTCCAAACAAACACTTGCCAGGATTGGGATTTTCTGACTAAAATGGTACAAAGGGTTTGTCATGTTAATACTTAATCTGTCAGCATCCATTAATGGATTGAATTTTTCTTGAGAAAAATATAGCACGAGATAGAATCAGCAGTTCATTCTCTTCCAGTGCATCAGGATAGACTTGTAACTTACACAGTGGCTATTTCTTTAAGCACGTTTTTCTAATTTGAAGATAAAAACCACACTAAAATACTTCTGCCATAGCACTGCCTACCTTTGTAACTTAAGGCACCACTGCAAAAATCAGGCAGTCCTGTAAAAATTCAGCAGCATGCTTAAATGTTACCTCAGAAAAAAAAAAGCAAGGGGTATGCATGGCTTTTTCTTTTTCTGTATAACCTGCAGCCCTATTTTCCTTCCCTCCACTGTGGTCCTGCACTGGCATTCCACTTCTTCAACTGGAATTTGAGGCCTATCTCCTGCTAACTATTACATTATCAATAATCTTCACAGGCCACAACCTAGAAACCCAAACTTTGTTCTGGTTTGGGTTTCTTGGTTTACATTGCTGTTTTTTCCCTGCAGGTATAAATCACTGCAAATTGCTGAAATGATATGGTTAAAGTAGGAGAGTGCTATCAAGCAGACAGTGGCAGCATTACTTAAAATTTGCTTTTCAGATTTTCTTATTCTTGTAATGTCATTGTCAAGTTAGCTGGGTCTACAGGAAATTTAAAGCAGCTACTTTAACTTCTCAAGTCAGAATAATGGCACTTTAAAGATATGGTTAAACATGCATTCCTTTATATATCCTTTGGAAAAGTCTTATGATTTATGAAATATTGCTGAACACTCATTTTTCTCCATAGGCTAATCTGTCCAAAGTCTGAGCAGGTTATTCAAAATTTCAGTCACTTCTAACAGAATGGTAGTTCCTGCACCTCTGATAGAAACATCTGGATTTTATTCCAGAAGCATTCTACAATTCCGGCTGCTAAAACACTTCTTCTCACCGGAAACTAGCATGTGAGGATTTAATTTTGTTCACCTGCAAAATTCCATTTGTATGACCTTCTCATTGAAATGCACATACAGCAGCCCTCAAACTGAGAGGAACTGACATTCAAATAAATCACAGAAAGAAGTGAGTACATCACTGCCACATTGGCAGACACTTTGAGACCTGTTGAGAACTATTCTCTTTCAAAGCAAAAAATACAAAATGCAGACAAAATCAAAGCCAAATGGGAAGAGTTATAGCCTCAGAATAAATTAAGAGCATATAAATACATGTTCTGAAGTAGTCTCCTACTCTTTTCCAGCAGAAACTCACAGAGTAACTATGTCATGCTTGTACTTGCAGTGATTTAATACAGATGGTAAATTCAATACATTACCCCCACAAAGAGATTAAACTGGTGCCAAACAGGAAATATAAAGCACACACGCAGAACAATATTTGTGTGTGTATATATTTATAGATATAAAAATGCATATATTAGACATAATATATATGATATACATTCCTGTATCTGCATTTCTGAGCTGACCTATGAGGATGGCATGGCAGAAAATCACACTGTGAAAAGCCAGTGCCCACAGAGGAGTCCTGCAACTTTACTCCAATAAATGGAGAGAGACATAGTAGCCTATAGGACTCTCCCTTTATGTGAATGAAGTTGCAGGACTCTTCTGTACCCTTTCACTGGCTTATCACAGCGTGTGAAAACGTGAAAATATGTGTCACACTTTTTTGACACAGCGTCAAAAATCTTGCTAGGTAGACACTTCTCTCTATATGAGTATGTGTATGTGCATGCATTTAACTTTTATGTGTCTATCCCATCTCCAGGGCACTCTGGGCACACAGAATGATCTGCCCTCACAACGTGGTGTTTTTAGTGTAAATACTCCTCAGGCACCTTAACGGATGGGGATGTGCTAATTGATAAAAGATTCGTGTTAATCATAAAAGTATTGGGGTTTGTATAAACCAGAATTCTTAGTTCTGAAATGAAGCATGACACTAAAGAAAGGGAAATATATGATTAAATCATTTTATTTTAAATCTTATGTTTTCTAAATAAGTTGTATCTACTGACAGTTTGCAAAACAAGGCTTCCACACAGCCCAACACGTTCTGCAGAATCAGATTTCCTGCCTTTGTGTGATCAATCGCACACTATCTGCTAAAGATCAGACTGCCCACTTATTCTGGTTTTTTATCTCCCAGGACCAGATGGTTACATGAGCAATTGTCCCGAGAGCTGTCCCACGGAAGTTTGCAAGTTTCTTTGACCACCACTGCTCACCTTGCAGAATTACTACAACAAAACAATAACAATTATTGGTTACTGCAAGGAAAACCATCCTATAAAAAGGGAGCTGCAAACCAGGTTGGGTGGAAGCGTGGAGTGGGCGGTGACCCCTCACGTTTTCCCCAGCGCTGCTTGCTCTGTCTGTATAAAATAAAGCGATCTAAACTTTGCTGAGTATCGAGACTTTTGTTTCTCATTTATAACAGGGAGAGCATTTCCTAGTGAAATTCCCATCAGGATACTGGCATGGCACAGCCCGGAGGAATGATGTCCCGGGACACTCAGACTGAGGAGAGCGCCCCGCCCGCCATGCCCGAGCACGGCACCGCCCTCACGGCCCGGCCCCGCCCGCCATTCCTGAGGCCCGGCCCCGCCTCGCCATTCCTGAGGCACGGCACCGCCCTCACGGCCCCGCCCGCCATTCCTGAGGCACGGCACCGCCCCCGCCTTCACGGCCCCGGCCCCGCCCGCCATTCCTGGGGCACGGCACCGCCCTCACGGCCCGGCCCCGCCCGCCATTCCTGGGAGGCCCGGCCCCGCCCTCGCCATTCCTGAGGCACGGCCCGCCCTCACGGCCCCGCCCGCCATTCCTGAGGCACGGCACCGCCCTCACCCCGCCCGCCATGCCCGAGCACGGCCCCGCCCTCACGGCCCCGCCCCGCCCGCCATTCCTGGGGCACGGCCCCGCCCTCACGGCCCGGCCCCGCCCCGCCCGCCATTCCTGAGGCACGGCACCGCCCTCACCCCGCCCGCCATGCCCGAGCACGGCCCCGCCCTCACGGCCCCGCCCCGCCCGCCATTCCTGAGGCACGGCACCGCCCTCACCCCGCCCGCCATGCCCGAGCACGGCCCCGCCCTCACGGCCCCGCCCCGCCCGCCATCCCTGAGGCCCGGCCCCGCCCGCGTCACTTCCGCCGGGCCGGGCAGGACGAGATGGCGGCGCTGGGCGAGCCGGTGCGGCTGGAGCGAGGTGAGCGCGGCCGCGGCCCGCAGGGCGCTGTTGCTGCTCGGCGCTGTGGGCGGGCAGCGGCGGCGCAGCCCCGGCCCGGGCCCGTCCGGCAGCCGCAGCGTGTTCCGAGCCCCGGCCGCTCATCCCCGGCCTGGCCCGGTCCAGAGCGCGGGGCGGCAGCTCCTGCTGCCCTGCCCTTCCCTCCCCGTGCCGCTCTCCCGGCCTCAGCCGCTCCTCTCCGCTGCTCATTTCAAGTTTTAAATTGAACAGCCTTCCGCAGCTGGGCCCGGCCTCTCTCGGCTCTGCTTTATGCACCCCCGGAGGTTTTGTCGCGTTTCATTTTTGCTGAGTTTCCCTGGGTGCACTCTGGAGCTGTGGCTGCTGTTAAACCTTCAGACAGCTTTTACTCAGCCTGTAATCTCTTGGTTTCTGTTTCTCTCCTGGGAAAACATCTTAAACACAACAGAAATCTTAGAATTTTGATTTTAGTTTGTTAGCCCGTGTGTTAATGTTATAGGTTCTGTGTCCTTTTTGTCTGTGATCCTTAGTTTTTGGTTTCTGAGCTTTATTATTTTGTTCATACAAACATTGCTTATTCTACATTATTGTACAATTCTACACGAAATACATTATATGTCACATTAAGAATAATAATAATTTGCTTCTTTTATAGAAGACAGGTGACACAGCTGATGCAGGGGTCCCTCTACACTTGTTCATGATTGTCCTCTATTACCCTCTCACGTTTATGTTTTCAACCTGTTTTTCCAGTATGTAGTCTTAATTTGTGGTGTTAATATGTGCAGTGTGTAACTGAAATTAAGAGCAAACCAGATAAAATATAGAACCTAGCTGGGTATTTTTGTGTAGTATGTTTGTACATTTATCCACAGTTTTTAGGAAACAATTATAAATTTCCTTCAGTGTGATCATCTCGTACTGTGTAAGGTGTTTATATAACAATATAGATTGGTTTGTTGGTATGTATTTTAGGACAGTAGGGATTAGAAAATGAAATTTACGTGGGAAATTATTACTCATAATTAGAAATCAAGTGTTTGAAAAGGAAGACAAGTAGGTGAATGATAGGTGATTGAACGATCTGACTTTGCTCGCTACCATTCCTACTAGGACCACCACTTTTGCTCACGGTGCTAGATGTGTTATTGTAGGTGTGTAACAAACTGCAGGTGTGTAACTAACTCTACCCACCCACTTTATTTTCCTGGTACTATCGTGTTATCCACTGGAGAACTCAGTTTTTCTTTATTTGGCAGTCCTGCTTCCCATTCCACAAGGGAACCCCTTGTAATGTGTGAGTTGGCTGGTAAACAGTGAGTTATGTAAGGTCTTTGCTTCACACTCATGTGCTCTCCACTCCAAAGCTAATTAGGGCAGCTGCTTCAGCAGTGGATTAGTTGTGCTTGGAAGGTCTGCAGAGTTAAGACTCGTGTCCTGTCCTTCACCTCATTACCCTGCCACTATGCTCTGTCCATGAAAACAAACAAATCTGCAGCGTTACTTAGGGATCAGTGGAACAAAAGAGCTATATTGGCCTTTTTAAGAAAAGAAGGAAAAGAGAGCACCTTATAATGGACCTTATTTACAGAAATAAGTAACTGTTAGTGGTGTGGGGTTGGCTGCACATAACCTGATCATGAGTCATAATTAGCTAGAACGTCACTAATGTTGGCATATGGAATAAGAAAAGAGGGACTAGTGTAGCAAATGAGCTGACTTAAAATCCTTACCTTATGCTTACCACCGGGACAACTGGAAATGCTTGTGTCTTTTCTCCTCCAAGCTGCGTTGCAAACACCACCACCCAAATTCACCAGAGGGCAGGAATGAAACAACAGCTAACATTTCAGTGATTCTTACAGTTTAGGGGTGACATGTGCTACCTCTACATACAGCTTAGGAATCTGGAATACTTGAACATAAGCACTGGAGGTGGTTAATCAGGAATATCTCAGGGTTTTTTTTTTCTTTCTGTGTTTTGGTCACGCATGCTTGGAGTGGTAGCATCTTGCTAGCTTATTAGCCCCCACATTCTTTTAGATTAAATGTTTCTTTTTTTCAGGATTTCAACCTAGTATCCATGATCACAAAAAATGATTTGTGAAGAGCAGCCAATTTGGTATAAAAAGGAAGAAAAGGTGAAAAGGAAAGCAGTTTTTCCATTATGTATGGATTTGTTTTTACAGTTTTATGAGTAGGGTTTTTTTTTAATTGTCCACCTCTGGAGTTGCATCTACATCAATCCTTGTTGAAATCCCTCATTGGAACACTTCTGTACTGTTCATTTTGGTCTCTGGTGCTGAACAGTTGGCTAAGCTGTAGTGTTTATGTTGTGAGGAAGACAGCTTTCAGCTGACCATATTCCAGCTAGTAATTCATGAGGAAGCAAATTACATCAACACAGTAGTCAACAAGCTTTTCTTGAAAAATGAAAGAAGTTGTGTTTTGCCCCTTATTCCCAACAAAACTCTTTTTCCTAAAGCAATATTGCTGGGATAAGATTGAATATTCAGCTTTTGACTTCTGGTGTGCAATGCAGTAGAAGAAAGTTGTCTTCAATTCCACTTCCACAGTGATATAATGGGATCCTCTCAGTAACATACAACAAAATAACTGCTGGGAGCAAAGTGTCCTGCTGATGAGATCTGTTGTCTCTGTCTACCTGAGTAAGAAGTGTGCAGTGGTAAAAGATCTGTTGAGTACTGAGCATCTAACTTTCATGCTGTATCTGACTGCTCTGGGTTTTTACTTTCTAGCAATAGTTTGGTCCTTTGATCTGAAAACACTTTTTTATTAAAGTTGTCCTCTGCTTTAGTTTCATCTAAAATGAATCCAATTCAGTGTATCCTAATCACTTTTTGAAAAACTGATTCAGTGTTCTTAGTTAAACCAGTTTTACCTTAGGGTAAAAAGTACTGTGTCATTAAATGTTTTGTCTGTTAAGAGAAACAGGTAGGAAGCATATCTAATTTAATGACAAAAGATGAAGGTAAAAATAGATAAATTATCATATGGAATTCTGGTGTCTTAATTTGTACAGCTAATTCTTGTATCAGTACATTGCTGTCAGCATTTAAAATTTCTTGCAGTATCCTAATCAAACTGATAACAAGTTTTTACACCTTACATCTTAATATTGTTCATAGACCATAGGCTCAGGAATGGCTATGTGGGACTGTAGTCCTCATGTGCAGGTAATAATCATTTTTCTGAGAACATCTGTGAGTATTTAAGTGATAGCAGTGCATTTATAGATTTGCTAGATGTTTCTCATTAATTTGTGGAGTGTTGTTAGATTGGAAGTGCTGTGATTGCCATTTGATCATGCTACTTCAAATTGATCAGTGGGCTACTTCATGAATTAAGTACTACATGAACCAGTACTGCTGCTGCTGAACACAAGGCTTAATAAGAATGTTGATGATTTTGCATAATCTAGAATGTCTAATTTCACCAACTAGTTTGAATTTTAAATAAAATACAAAATATATATTAGAAAATAAGCTTTAAATGTGATTGCTTTTTTAAATTTTGCAATTATACAAATAGCAAATATGCATGCCTGTGTAAAATGTGTTCTCTGTGGAACATGGGATTATTTGTAGATAATTTAGGACTTGATATTGCTTTTCTTTAGATAACTGATGCTTGTAAAGCTTGGAAATGTTTGCCAGAAAACACCAAGTTCTCATGGCACGTGGAAATGTTAACTATCATCAGAAATAATTTGAGTCTTATGGCTGTAGTACTTGGCTGGTTTTCCATGAAGGATTTGTTTCCAGTCCCTGGATGACCAGTCTGTGAGGTTAAGGTGTTGTTTAATCAGCTGCATGACCTGGTCTCAATCTAGTAGTTAGTAAGATGTGTCCTGTAATTCATGTGAGCAGACAGTACATTGCCATGGGCTGTGCCCTGCCAGTGCATTTCACCCTAATTTCAGAACATGCACCCCACTACCTTTTCATCCTGGTACATAAGCACTCTCTTTTTACAGTCATAGCTTAGAAATTCGTGGCTATTGCATGTCCTCTGTGCTGATGTGATACCACTGAGTAGATAGATGTGCATTCACATGAAAAATGAGCACCTAGAGGTTAATTACAGAAAAAAGGAAGTAATGCACTTGGGACATAGCAGTGTCCCAGGCTTCATCCTGTTCTAAAATGATCTCTCCATTATTTTATATAGTAGATTAATCACTGCTTTTTTGTCTTTGTGATAATGAAAGCAATCTTTTCTGTCTGCTTTTCTAAGAGACTGTTCTAGTTCTGTTCAAGAACTTCTGTGCTTCAGAATAATCACTGATGTAACAGTTTGGAAATATGAGGGATGTGAATGTGTTCTACTCTTCTGGCACTGTGAAGAGAATGTCACATTGCATTTGATGCCTAGCTTCAGTCATACTGGTCTGGAATCAAATCCTCCATGGGGTTCAGTTTCACAAAGCAGCATTTATGAGAAAATGAGCGATGTGAACTCTTAGGAACAAATTTCAAGGAGCTGAAAGAGGTTTGGGGTTCAGGACTCTAAACTATGGAGATACTGTCTCAGCTGAGGCTATCAAAAGGAGTTCTGTTGGTTTTATAAGCACTTGAGGAGGGAAAAGAACAGGTGAGATAGTTCTCAGCCCTCTTCTGTAGGAAGTATTGAGTTTACCTTATTAAACTAATTTTTGAATATTAAAGGAATGTTAGCATTTGATAATATTGTAGCTAGTGTTAACAAAATGCCACCCATAGACTATTATGAAGTATACACTACCAATGCTGTAATACACATACCAATATTGCAGTCCTTGGAGGAAAAAAGATTGTCTTTGCAATATGCATGTCTCAGTGATAAATCTAGATATGTTACAGGGTTGCTGCTATGGTTGATTCATAATAGGCTGAAAGTACAGTTTTTTATTGTAGCATTTTGTAAATAGGTAGTTTTATGGGTAATGAAACTTAAAGCATCATTTTGATATGCAAGTGCACACACAGAGACTGCTCCATTATCTTAATTTTAAAAAAGAAACAACCCCCAAAGACACCTTGAGATTCCTCAGGCATTCCTCATTACAAGTGCTTTATTTTTTTCATAGACATCTGCAGAGCAATTGAATTGCTGGAGAAATTACAGAGAAGTGGAGAAGTGCCACCACAAAAGCTACAGGCATTGCAAAGGGTGCTTCAAAGTGAATTCTGCAATGCTGTGAGAGAGGTAAGTTAACTTGATGTAAGCAGTTACCTGCAGTTAAAGACCAGTATGATTTACTTTTTTCCTTTTGTGGTCAGTGCAGTAAGCTGATTTTGAACTTCATAAAGCTGTATTTAATTTACAAAGCTTAATAGAACAAGCCTTATTTTAAGTTAATTTCAAAATAAAATAATTTGGGGCACCATAGGTGTATAAAATAATGGCTTAGTGGCAAATCACTTCTGAAAGGTTATTTTGAGAGTCTGTCCTTACTGGGAGCTAAGAGGACATTTTCCAGTTAGCATGTAAGAATAGCTAAAGTACCAATTATCTGTGGTTTTTTTTAAGCCAAATCCATGCCATCTTTAGGTGGAGTCTTGTGCCACCTCATCTTCATTCCAGGTTTTCATTTGGAGGCTTTAGGGTGATTGGATGTGCCTTGCTATTGCTGTTGCTTATGTTAATACTGATGATAACAGCTGGAATGATTTTTAAAAATCTCTTTGTAGACACAGGTGTCCTCTTGGTGTTTTCATCTTTTTGAGGACCCTGTACTCACTGCTTAGCAAGTACAAATGGTTGGCAGGGAGATGAGATGTGGGTTAGCCTTCAGTGCAAGCAGCTCCTTAGCATTAGTATTTTATTGTCTCTGTGTTTTCAATCCCATTTTTTCTTAAGATATTCAATTAATTGCTAAAGTTGAAGAAAAATTTGGGAGTTTGCAGAGGGATGGGTTGTGAGCAAAGCCTTGAAGAGCTGCCCTTAAGTGTTTTTGCATGCATCCATATTGAAGAGTTTCAGCTTGAATCAAGCAAGAGAGAACAGTCATCATGCCTTGAGCCAGGTGTGCACACCTGGCCACAAGCATTTCCAAAGTCCTGGTGAAGTCTGAATACTGTGGAAAGAGGGAGGACTTAGGCTGAGACTGAGCAATAAAGATGCTGAGAGATTTGTTTCTTCATAGAATGTTAGATTGCCTGTTTTTGTTCTGAATCAGGGAGTAACATTAGAGCTGTGTACTTTTAACTTACACAGTTTTGAGTTGCACGTCGTGGTATTTTGTTACATTACCTAAGCAGAAAAACATTTGTTTCAATCATACTAAAACTGTTTTGTCTCTAAAGGTGTATGAACACGTATATGAAACTGTGGATATCAGCAGTAGCCCAGAAGTTAGAGCTAATGCAACAGCCAAGGTAAAAGTCAAACTATAACTTGCAAAAAATATAGTAGTTCATTGCTTCAGAAACAGAAGAATATATAAATTTCAGAAGGATATTGTCTAGATGTCTGATAAAATGGATAAGATTGACAGTTTATTAAAAGGTCATAGTTTTTAAATTTCTTTCAATTTTATGCTTGGAGTTTTGATTTTTTTATAATAGTGTTGGTATGTAGGGAATTAATGTCTCATTTGTCTTAACATTTTAAGTGCTTTGAGATAAAATACATTTCCAGTCTGCTCACCGTGTCTAGCTAAAGGGACTGTATTTAATTTCTTATAAATGATAAAATCTTGTTTCTCACAGGCCACAGTTGCTGCATTTGCTGCTAGTGAAGGTCATTCTCATCCCAGAGTGGTTGAACTACCCAAAACTGAAGAAGGTCTTGGCTTCAACATTATGGGAGGCAAAGAGCAAAATTCTCCAATTTATATCTCTCGAATTATCCCTGGAGGTATAGCTGACAGACATGGAGGCCTGAAACGTGGAGACCAGCTGCTTTCTGTAAACGGAGTGGTAGGAGCTGCTTTTCTCTTTTCTTCATGTAGCAGTAACTGCTTGTTTCCACTTGAGGGAGCACAGAGAGCACACGTGACACAAGCTCGTTTTGTCTTCTAAGCTTGGTAAAATACTTCCTTTTTGTCCTCACAGAACAAGTTTGCTTAGGTTTCTGTAGAGTTGTGTGCGTTGAGAGTTTTAGGATTATGCTTTGGAACTGTACTATCAATATCAGTATTTCAGATTCTGAGGGGTTATATAAATGTAGTCAAGGAGTTTTGTGACATACAAACTGCCTCCCTTTTTCATCAAAGTTCATGATGCAGTGTTTTACTAATAGTTTTCTGCACCTTGTAAGGTAGGTAATAAATTATGCCATGTTGCTTTTGGCTGACCAGATTCTTATTTTTCCCAGTAAAAATGCTACTGCATGATGAAAGGTGTAGTGTCATGGAACTGCAAGGTGGTATTACCTTGTATGGTACTTTTTCCTTCCACTTAACTATACTGAGCTTCAGAAGCAGGCTTTTTGCTGTATTTTAAGAAATACATGTCTAAAGGGCTGATGTGGATTATTTTTTTTAGTAAGTATTCTCTTCTGAAGAACTACCAATACAAAAAGTAAAACAAAGGGAGGCTGGAAAGAAAAAGTTATGGGCAGGCTTTGACTTGAGACAGCTTTCAGTCAAATGCATGTAAATATCTCCCAGATACTTGTTTTTATTTACAGAGAGAGTCTCTATGCAGGCTTAAAATTAATATTTTCATGATTACATCTGTAAACCCTATTGTATTTTAAGACTTAGGGTCAAACTAGATTCTGGGGTTTTTTGACTCTTGAAAGGAATAGTGAGTGGGTACAGACACTGGGTATCTGTACTCTAGGAACTCCTGGCTAGCACAAATCTCTGACATACTTGGCTCCTGACTCTTACCTGGGAGTCCAGCTGTCCTTTCCTAGAGAAATCATAGCTGTAGTGATGCAGCTGTCCTGCCTTAGCCTTTTGTTATTAGGAAACATTGAGGGACTGGTGCAAAACTGTCTTCAGGTGAGTCCTTACTCGCCCACAGACTCTCTTAAAGACAGCAGAACACCACTCCATCCAAAACTGAACCTGATCATCAGGCAGTGGTACAGCTAACAGTGACTCTTGTGTGTGCATGCACGTGTATAAATACATGTAGCCATTGTAAGAATGTAGCAAGTGCATAAATTGCTGTTAAGGACACTAATATGTCTCAGAAAAGTCATTGTCATCTGGTATTTACAGATGGAGTCCTGTCATCATAACACATGACAGGCATTTTCTTGTGACTGTAATTTGTACTTCAGTAATAGTAATAAAGAATGCCACTGCCCAGACTGCAGTGAAAATTACTGAAAAACAAGTTTATTTTTTTTCAGGTGGGAGATCTTGAGTGTACTCCGGAATTTTAGGTGTTTTGATAGAATTAACCAGAATTCTACAAACCTTTTATTACCAGTTTTGAACTGAACAGCCTACACATCCACTTGAATAACAAAAATGAAAACATTCAAATGTGTGTGTTGTCTAAGTCTGATAGAAGAGAAATAACTTGGGGTTTTTTTTAACTGTTGTTTTTCTTTCTGTAAGTAACTTTATAGTTACGGGGAAACCCTCCAATCAACAGGTACATCACCTGCCTTCTAGCTTCTAATAGCACCAGTGGGAGGTAGGCTTGGGTAGTCCTGTCATTGTGTTTAATTGGGAGAAATAAGTTTTGCTGATTAAATATATGCTGACCAGGAATGTGTAATTTGGTGCAGTTTTGAGAACTGTTGCTTAAAAATTGTAATTAGATGAATCTAATATAATTCTAAGAAATTCTGAGAGGTTTTTTTTTTTCAGTAAAGCATTTTTATTCTGGTCTTCCTGAGCTGGGTTAGGCTATTGATAAACAGTTTAGAGGAAATGAATTGAATGTCTTGGGTTTGCTGAGAGACATGTGGAGCACTAAGATAAGCAACACATTGCATGTTAGTTGCTCCACTGCAAGCATCCAGGATGCACTGTTTTGCCTTGTTGTGATGCAAGGTAACATCAAGAAGGCAGCTATCTTGCATTTTCTCTGGTGATTTATTAAGCAAATTGAGGGCAACTGCTAAATTTAAAATGGATGCAAAAGAAGAAAAATAATATTAAACTTTAAGTAAGTGTTCTCCTGAAGCTTTTGATTTTTTAAGTGTAATTTCGTAATTGACTAAGGTTATCATTGCAGAATTTAATTGTTCAGCATAAATCTAAACAAGATTTTTGCACTATTCTTTTACTAACACTAATTAGCATTTTTATCATCACCTCTCTTGTTTTGTTGAAACATAAGTCCTGAAATTGCGTCTTGAATATACAGTCTTGAAAGTAGAGTACATATAAATATAATTGTTTATATAGAATTGTACAAACAAATGAAAAAAAATCTGTTTTCAGTTTGTCTTTACTAATAGTAAGTGGTTTATGCTTCACAGAGTGTTGAAGGTGAGCACCATGAGAAGGCCGTAGAACTGCTGAAGGCAGCTCAAGGAAAGGTTAAGTTAGTTGTGCGATACACACCGAAAGTCCTCGAAGAAATGGAGTCCAGGTTTGAAAAAATGAGATCAGCAAAGCGAAGACAGCAAAATTAACACTGTGTGCAATCACTTAAAGCAAAAATATATATTGCTTTTACATTTTATAGTTTCTTTGTGACTCAGTTGATCCAATGCCTGTCATAAGACCCTGTCCTTTTCATAGAATCATGGAGCAATTGAGGTTGGAGGGACTAGATCCAGTCCATTCCCCATTACCCAGCTCAGAGAGAGGCCAGCTAGAGCAGGTTTCTCAAGAGTGTGACAAGCTGGCTTGTTAGACATCTCTAAGGATGGAGACTCCAGAAGATCTCTGGACAGTCTGTTGTAGTGTTTTCCTCTCCCTTACGCTATGAAGATCCATTTCTATGTTTAAGTAGAGCTTCTGGTATTTCTACTTGTGCCCACTTCCTCTTGTCCAGTCACTAGATTTACTGGGAGGAGTTAGGCCCTTCCTTTACTCCTCCCTTTCAGGCATTTACACAGGTTGGTAAGATCACCTGAGCCTTCTCTTCTCCAGGTGAGAGAGACAATCCCAGTTCTTCCAACTTCTTGTCTGTAAGATACTCCAATCACTTTATCACCTTTGTGGCCCTTAACTGGATTCACTCATGTATGTCCATTTCTCTATTGGACTGGGGCTAAAACTGGACCCAGCACTTGAGTTGGAAGAATCCCCTCCCTCAGCTTGCTGGCAGTGCTCTTTTCAGTGTAGAGCAGAAGACTTGGGCTTCTTTGCTGCAAGGACATGTGGTGGCTCATGGCTTGTGCTGTTCTCTGCAAGGCTGCTTTGCAGCTGCTCAGTCTCCCAGTCTGTACTGGAGGATGAGGTTATTCCCCCCAGTGTAAGACTTTGCACTTTTCTTTGCTGAATTTCTTGAGACTCTTGTTTGCCCATTTCTCCAGCCTGCTGAGGTCCCTTTGAATGGTTTGCTGAGGGTGTGATCTGTCCCATCCCCTGGGTTGTTAGTAAAATCATGCAAGAGTGTGGACCCCAGTGCAGGCCCTGGGGTGCACTGGTAGTGACTGCATCCAGCAGGACATCCTGCCACTGATCACAACAGTCCTCAGCAGTTCAGCCAGTTTCAGAATGTCTTCAGTCTCCTGCTTCACAGTTTAGGAGGAATGTGTAGGTTTAGAATGGCCTGAAATGCCCTGGAAAAGCATGTATCGTGATATTTCTATTGATTTTTTTAATAAGTCTTGTGTCAGACTTTTAAGCAAGAAAGTGAATTTACAGGTTTTTCAAAGGCATTTAGTAAGACATAGTTGTACAATCAGCATCCTTTTTATTCTGTTTTCTTTTGACATTACTTAGCATAGAATCTGCCAGGAGTTTTGCTAACTGATTTTTTGAAAAAACAAAAAAAAGAAAATTCTTATATAGCAGTATTTTGGCACTTTTCTTAAGAATACATTGTATGTCAACTACAAAAAGTAATCACAATCTACTGTGTAGCTGATAACAATACCAGATTTTGTAATGTTTTTGGTAAGTACATTGTTTTTACACTTCTGCTAAAGTATAATTCACTACTCTGGAAATTTTATTACCTCTCCTGTAAATAATTTACAGTTGATGTTCTTATGTAATGATGTTGTAATAGCCAACATTTACAAATTTGCAACAATCATTCCTGTAATTTACATTATTTTGTACTAATTTTAAAGCAGTTATGGGGAAAAACATGATTGCTATATGCAGTAATGGATTGACTCTAGATGTATTTTTATATTGAGAAACAGAAGATATATAAATGCAGTGCAAAAGAAACCCAGATGTTTCCCTGACTTTCTGCTGTGTAAAAGAATTATTCATCTTAATTGTCATACCATTCTTGTCTTTCTAGTACCTTTTATTGTAGTCTTATTTGCATATTGAATGTATTGGTTCTGGAATTGTAAGTACCTAAATTACTGATTATTGTTATAAGACTAAAAAGTTCTGAGTCTTATATGCCAGGTTACTGTGACATGTGAACTTGTCTGGGGCTTTATTACTGACTGCTTTTGACTTGGGGGATTCTTCTTTGTACTATAGAAGTATCACATCATGATAGCTAAATAAGGACATCTCCATCTGTAAACAATTACTGTCTTGTCTCATGTATTCTTGATGGTGGCATGGGTTTTGTGTACCATTTTGAAAATTTTTGGGCAGATCCGTTTGGAAACTACCAGGTTTGATGCTGTACTTACATAGTTTAAGGTTTGGGCTTGGTTTGGGTTTTTTTTAAGCTTCACCTTTTGAAGAATTAACTTCATTGTCTACTGGGTATCAGTTCAGTTGTATGGCAGCTATGAGTACATCCTAATTGACTGTTAGTAATTTGATTTTCAGAGGCTTAAACTGAAAAGTACAGTTCTTGCTAGGTGGCTAATCCCTAGTCTTACTTCACATGAACCGATATGTGTAAGAAAGGAAAAGGTTAGTAACCTAAAATTGACAGCTTGAAGCTTGTGCTTTGTCAGATGATCTATTTGGGGGAAAAAAAAGTGGTTGCTATTGGCTAATGAGAAATGTGATTGCTTTCTGCATGTTTGTAAGCATGGTAAGCCTGCAAAGAGAAGTTTGGGAGATACTGGTAATTTGAAAATGCAGTTTAAGTATTTATCAGTTAGATGACATTGAGCACTGAATTGCATGGTTGGTTTATGTCATAGGCCTCTTTCAAAAGGCCTCATGTTACTGATACAACCATGTTGTTGAATTGTATATTTTTATGGAGCAACTAATGTTTAAAGTATTGAGACCAAAATCACTAGTTAGACCAATTGTGGATGTGTTTTAATTTAATTGTTAATTGGTAGAGATATGTTATAGAGCCATATACAAATATATATATATATATATATATATATTACAGAAAGGTATGGATACAAGATAGGAATGTTCATTTTACAAACTGTATCCTTTGTATTACTGAGCAAGAAATATGTTTTGTTACTCTAATGAACTATTTACTGCAGCTAGAGCTGCTTAAGGCAGTAGCATTTTCATTCTGAATTGTAGCATTTGATTATGGTTTGTCAACTACTACTAAATGTGGAGAGGTGTATCTGGGTGTATAAATAGTACCTGTAGAATTTGATAAATTGTTTTTAAATTGCAGTAACAAAAAAATCAATAAGTCAACTAATTAATAATCCTCTTTGATACTATGAGAACCCTTTAATAATAAGGAAAGGGTCAATTAAAATACTCCAAGAAACTTGATCTCTGTTACTACTGAGCAGTGCCTGTACTGTTGATATGCAGTCCCTACACACTACTCATACTTGGGTATACTAATTAAGAAGAGGTATCATTTCTGCAAGTAACTTCTGCATCTGATGCTGCTGTGAAGGATCTTTGAGTTTTTTCAACAGAAAAATAAAAACTCAGTTTCACACACGTGTTTGTGTTTTTCTTCCGACTTTCCATTTTGAGTACAGGTTACAGACTGCTTTAATTGGCTGTTTATAGTCTCTAGGGCTAATAATGTGTGTGAGCATCCAAAGAGAGAAACTTCAAATCTGGGATTAGTTCATCTCCTGGTTGCTTTTGAAGCTCCCCTTTTCTACCCAATGTTTTGTGATTTGGTGGAGAAAAATAGTGCTATAAAGTACCTATAATAGTTTGAACTTTTTTGCATTTTTGAGATGTCAGCTGCATGAACTCCAAGATGCATATTATTCTGAGTCAGGTACTATCTTTTAGTTGTTTGAATCAAGTATCTCAAGTAATGAGATACTGAATTTCTATAAGTCCTTCAAAGGACAACTTGTAAGGTTGTTAGCAAAATGTTTCTGGAATTGTGAACTGAGATTAACATGGGAGAAAATGCTTCAGTTTTAAATGTAAAACAAGTTGGGGTTCTGTTCATTCTGTATTTTTTATTTAAGTAGGCTGGACTGTGAATTGAAAATACATGGAGGAATATTATGTGAAAGTTTGATGTAGATGATTATCTTGGTTTGAAAGACAGGTGTTTCTTAAGAAAGGCAGAAGCCTCTCTTGAAATGGAGAATGTAAACCCCCTCTGTCCAAATTATTATAATTTTGAAATTAAGAGGGCTCTCAGGCAAAGATACGGGAATAGGAAGGGAGATTGGAACTGGATGATCTTTAAGGTTCCTTCCACTCCAAACCATTCTGTGACCAGGCTGCCCTTTGCTGCTCTGGGTTGGCTGGGTGTGCACAAGAAACAGGGACTTGCTTTCTGCCTTATGCCTGCTTTCATACAGTCAGACAGAAATGTTTTGTACTGTCTACTTACAGTGGAACGCCTCTAAAATTTGCAAAATATTCATTAAAGCCTGATCTTTTATTACAAAAACTTTCTAGCTAGAATACAGACTGACATGAATATTGGACTAAACCCTGAATTTAATTTCCAGTAATTTTGTCCTGAACTGCTTTTTAATTCCTGTATGGCTACCTGATTTCAGCTGATGACTGGGTCAGAGGGACAAGAAAAAATTAATTTGTTATGCTATTACAGTGTCCCCCTTTTTCCAAGGGGAATGCATAGTACTGGAGTTAATTAACTATCCTAGATAGCAGAAGACCTGACACATCTAGGCTGAAATACTCAAACAAACAAAAAGAACAAAATAAAAATAACAACCCTCCACACACACTTGTGAGCTGTCCTCTCTTTTGGCTTTGCTCTATCCAATTTACAGAAGGTGTTGGAATAAACTGCCTGCAGTCATTCTCTTTTAGCTGTGGTACAACATCTCATTTCTACTTGCAGCCCAGCTCACTGCATTTCAGAGGCATGTTTTGGAATCATGGAGCAAGGATACAATCACCAGGCCAAACTGCCAAATATATTGTGCTCTGGATCATCTAGGCAATGCATGTACAGGAACGGTGTGCACAGGAACAGTGTACCATTGGAAGCTAAGCATTGTTTACATATAAAGGTAATATTTGATCATAACAACTTTAAAATTAATTTTCTCTCAGGTTTCTATTTAATGTTTAACTTGTATATTTTTTCCTTCACTGTCCATGTGCTGTTTCTAAACTATGGATCTTAGTGGTCTTGCTCAATAGTTTTTCTTGTTTTACAGAGGCATAAAGTACATCTGGGGAAACAAGTTTTCTGGGCAAACTTTTGACCCTACCACAATGATTTTTTTTCCCAATCATTTTTCTGAAATTTTAAATCATTTCTGTATTTCTGCTATACCAAGGTTTGAATCTTTACCTTCATTTTCTTAACAAAGCTTTGAACTTGGCTGAGCCTTTCTTTTGTCACTTGTCTCCTGAAGTGACTTTCAGTTCTACTCAACTGAGTAAAAATTTCAGACTTTTTTGTGGGAAGAAGTATACTTCCACTTTAAAGAGAACTTGCTTTGTCAGTGCAGATATTCCAGACTGTTCTTTTTCCACACACAGCAGCTCCATGTCATGTTCTCCAGCATAACTTTAATTTCCTTGTGTCATGGTTTAACCCCAGTCAGCAACAGCCAAACCCAGCACACCGTGTAAGTAGAATCCAAGTGTTAATTGAATTTCCCAGCAGTATGGGGCTAAATAACAGCAGCAGCAGCTTTTGCACGTGATGCTTCTTCACGGTGAGCTTTGGATGAATCCTTCAGGTCCATTTCTAGCCTATTGGAGCACAAAGCTTATTTTTATTACTAGACAGAGATAAAATTTAAAGCTGTTCTAAATGGCATACATATCTGTGTTTACATATGCATGCTAAACTGGGTCTGGGCAATCCTTAGGGAGGGGAACAACCCTTGGGGCACATCCTGTCTCATTAACATTTCTGATGTAGGATAATTTGGATGTGTGAAACCAGGGATGAAACGCCTCACCTTGCAGGGTTAACACATTTATAAATGAAAACCTCCATGCAAATCCCATTTTTTTCTGTAAAGTCTAATAAATTTGTGAAAGAAAACAAAGTTTTTATCATGACTATGATCTTTACATTCCCATTCACCTACCATCCTCTCATGGCACACTCTACATCGAGGAATTTTGATGCTCCAGTCTACCTTCACTTTGTATTTATTTTTGTGTCCGTGCTTCAGGTCTTAACCTGCATCAAATTCCACATCAAACTCCCATTAAATGCAAAGGAATTCATGTCTCTGAAATGAGATTTTTGTCAGAAGTGGCTACATTGCTGGACAACGTGGCAATAGAAGAAAAAATCCAATGTCCATACTTCTGTATTTTCCCCTATATCTCAAGCTTTCCTAATGCCTTTTCATCAAATGTCTGACAAAAGTTTCAAAACCATGTGCCTGTACATCAGGCATTAAATCCTGAAGATCTTATGCAGTAATAGATGAGTTTATGGTGCTTCCTGTTTTCCCTGAAGAAGAACAGAGAATAGTTTCTCCACAGCTCAGGATTTTTCTCTCTTTTACAGTTTTTTTTTGTTTGTTTTGTTTTTTAATTAAATAAGCTAATTGGTGCCTTGTGTTTCGGGGGATGCGTCTTGGAATTTGTGATATTAAGGATTGTTTCAGACTAGATTTTTAAACTATTGTAATTTCAAAATCCACAATATAATTTTTAGTTAAATAGGTAATTTAATAAAATATGGCTGTATATGGACTAACTGGAAGCAGCAAAGCAGTATTGATGACAAAAAGGGGAAGTGAATTGCTCCTAAGACAGGAGTTTCAAATATGGAGACTTCAGAGAGCTGCACTAAGGAAAAGACATCTGAAGTGATGCTGGTTAAAAGAAACAAAAATATTGAAATCAGGGAAGGATTGAGAGGAAAAGCTAGGGGATTCTAGTGTTTCAAAGCATGCGGAAAAAAAAAATCACCAAAAAACCCCAGAGCTCTGCTATTCTGCTTTTACTAGGGTCCTTTTGTCCAGAGAACTCCTGGGAGCATTTGTAGGGTACCACTGCTGCCGTACAAAGTAACCTTCATGCTACTATTTGTCTTCCAAAATCCAAGGAGGCACTGAGGGCCTTTCCTGCTCCCATTATCTTTGGTTAGTGAAGTGAGACTATTTGCAGAGTGCGTGTAACCGCTCTGTTATTTTTCTTTGCCAGCACTAGAAGCTAAAGGTAATTTCTTATGGGGATTGGTTTGGATTTATTTTGTTAAAGTAAGTTGAGAGAACTCCTTTACATTATTTCCCCTTCTATTCTGGTTGCTGCTCCTCCACTGCTATCCCTGAGCACAGGAATGAAAAGTGACATGAATGCATGATGTCTTTGACCCTGACATTTCTTAGAACAACGTGGCTTTGACAACAGCATTTCTCTGCCAAGATCAGCCGGGGAGGACAAAAGATAACCACGTGCCTGTACTTTTATGGCAAAGTTTAGCATACAGTGGTAGATTCATACTTAGGGGCACATCTTTACACTGTAACTTGGGACAAACTGCCACCAAGCCATGTGACACCCTTGCACAGTTGCTTTTTCTCTGGATTAAGGGCTCAGTTGCCCCTGCTCCTGCTCCTGGCTTTAGTTTGGCAGAGCTCTGTGTACCCTGCTGCAGCAGGGGCAGGTTCACAGCCACTGACCACTTTCTCCATCATTTATCTACATGTGTGGATGTTTGTGGGGTTTAGGTTGGGCTGCACAGACACCTGCCTGGGTGTGGCTCAGGCTGTGCAGCTGGGCAGGCAGCTCCCGAGGCAAGCTCAGAGCATCCAAATGAAACATGCAAAACAGGCGGTATGGGTGTGCACCAGGACACGAGCCGGTGACTTCGCTGTGCTTTCTTCAGCCAGCTCTGTGAGAGGTGTCATCTGGTCACCCAGTGCTGCTGTGACATCCCAGTGAGATGTGGTGACTGCATGGAGCGTGGGGATGAGTGAGCGAAGCTAATGCAGCAGGCTTAGTCCTGGTGCAGGCTGCAGGTTAGAGGCATCCAAAAGAAAGCATTAAAAAAAAAAAAAATCAGATGATGGAGGGCGCTAACAACAAGGACAGATAGGGTTTCAGTTCTGTTTAGTACTCTTTTTAAGGTAGCTAGGAGAAAAGGACCCAGACTGGCGCAGGCTTGGTTGCAATGTATACGTTGTATAAAAGCCAGGTACCACGGCAGTGTTTTGTGTGGGAAGGAAGCAGCTTCTTTCAAAGCAAACCGGTTCTGAGAAGAGCTTGTGCTGCAGTCCCCCCGTTCTGAGAAGAGCTTGTGCTGCAGTCCCCCCGTTTTGAGAAGAGCTTGTGCGGCAGTCCCCCCGTTTTGAGAAGAGCTTGTGCGGCAGTCCCCCGTTTTGAGAAGAGCTTGTGCTGCAGTCCCCCGTTTTGAGAAGAGCTTGTGCTGCAGTCCCCCCGTTTTGAGAGCTTGTGCGGCAGTCTCCCCGTTTTTAGAAGAGCTTGTGCTGCAGTCCCCCGGTTCTGAGAAGAGCTTGTGCTGCAGTCCCCCCGTTTTGAGAAGAGCTTGTGCGGCAGTCCCCCGTTTTGAGAAGAGCTTGTGCGGCAGTCCCCCCGTTTTGAGAAAGAGCTTGTGCTGCAGTCCCCCCGTTTTGAGAAAGAGCTTGTGCTGCAGTCCCCCCGTTTTGAGAGCTTGTGCGGCAGTCTCCCCGTTTTTAGAAGAGCTTGTGCTGCAGTCCCCCCGTTCTGAGAAGAGCTTGTGCTGCAGTCCCCGCCGCTTTGGGAACAGGAGAGTGAAATGCCTTTGTGTCCCAGAGGCACAAGGTCGGCACGGCATCCTGCACTCATTCCAGGGATGGATGTGCCGTGCCAGCTGGAATCCCCCAGCACCGGACCCCGAACGGGGCTGCCTTTCTCTCCTCCCGCTGCTGTTGGGGCCTGCTGGGCCCGGTGCCTGCCGGCTGCGAGGGGCCCAGCCGCCCGCACGCTCCTGCCGCGGCAACGCTGCAAATGGTGTCCTGAGGCCACCACACGGCGCTGCCCTCTCCACAGAGGCCAGCGTGGGCCCGGTCCCGCGGCCGCTCGGCTCGTTCGGGCCCGTTTCCGTGCGCACCGAGCCGAGGGGCCCGCGGGTCCCGGGGGTCCGGGAGCGGCGGCAGCGCGGCGCTGAGGGGGCTGTCCGGCCCCGCCCCTCGCGCCCATTGGCTGCGACAGGACAGATATTTGCATATTCCCCGCCCCGCGCCGGCTCTGCGCCCAATGGGAGCGCGGGCGCAGCCGCCTCATTAGCATGCGCACCTCTGCCCTGGGCGCGGAGCCGCCGCGGCTGCGGGACGGAGCTCCGGAGGGGCGGGCGCTCCGAGCGGAGCCGCGGCTGCGGACCGAGCTGAGCTCCGGAGGGGCGGGCGCTCCGAGCGGAGCCGCGGCTGCCGAGGGAGCGGGCGCACGGCCCGGCACCGCCTCGGCCTTGCCTCCCGCTGCCGGCGGGGCTGAGATGAGCGGCGGCGAGCGGCGCTGCGGGCTGTGCACGGGGCAGGCGGGCGGCGGAGGGCTGGCTTCCCGCTAAGGCAGCCCCAGAGCCGCGCCGTACGGAGGAACCTCTTTATTTTGATTTTTTTTTCTTTTTGGGTCGTCGTTGTTTTTGGTGATTTTTACACGTTTTCCCGGCAGCCGGCCGGCTCGGTAGGCGGAGGGCGCCGGCGGGGAGCCGCAGGCCGAGCCTAGCCGAGCCGGGCGGCCGGCGAGCTCGGCGATGCGGTGTCTCGCTCTGCTCGGCCTCGTCGCCTGGGGCCTGGGGAGCTGGGCCGGCCGCAGCGGCGGAGCGTCCCCGCCGCCCTGCCCGGCCCCCTGCAGCTGCGACGGCGACCGCGGCGTGGACTGCTCCGGGCGGGGGCTGGCGGCCGTGCCCGCGGGACTCAGCGCCTTCACGCACGCCCTGTGAGTCGCGGCGGGGGCGGGCGGGGCGGCGGGTGTCTGTGTGTGTCTGTGTGTGTGTGTGGGGGGGGTTGTTGGTGCGGGTCTGACGCCCAGCTCGCCCTGAGGCCTCCGGGCCGCACGCCGGGGCAGGTGAGCTCGGCAGGGCCCGAGGGGGCTCCGCTGGCCGGAGCGATCGGCCTTGGCTGTGTGCGGGCTGGGGGAAGCCGCTCGGGCCCTGCGGCAGCCACAGGGGCTCTGGGGCTTCGGTGCCACACGTGTGCGGCTCGCCGTGCTCTGCTCGCCCGAATCGCCTTTCTCCTGGTTCTGCTCTGGAAACAGTTGCTAGGCTGGCCGGTTTCTTCACAAAGCTTTCCGTCCGATGAACGCCTAGGTCTGGTTAAATGCGGTGCCTTCGCTTTGCTGAAGCGCAGGGGAACCGTGAAATAAACCAGCGTAACCAAACACCGAACTTCATCGAGTTTCGCTCGGCACTGAAGATAAACTATACCCTTAAAGCATTTTATCCCTTGTTCTATGATAATGTTGTAAAGCAGGCAGGAACTTGTAGATCTTGTGTGGCGTTTTGGTAACTTTAATAATAAATTTTTAATTGAGGAATGAGCGCTGCTCTGTAGAGACATGACCCAGGAGGGATTTGCAGCTTTCAATACGCTCGCTTTGCTAATCCACAAACCTGTTAAGTTTCACAATAAAACCTGTCAGTCTTGCCCCACTTCTCGGCGCAGATTTCACAGGGTGGAGCAAGGTCTAGTATGGGCCAGTGGTCAAGTCTGGTATTACTAAAGCTTTGCCGTGTTTACAACACATAGTACAGCTCACTACAGCAAGCGATGGTGCATAGTTTCAGGTCGGTACTGAATTGCGATTTTGTCAGAGTACAACAGTGGTGTATGCCTTCGAAAATTGCACTTTTTTTTCTTTTTGTTTGCCTACACTTAATATGCAAAGTGTATTCTTAGTTATTGGATGTTTAGTTTACTGAGGAGGTTTCAGATTTCTCCTACATATTTGGGTTGGTTCTTTTAGTTGTTCAGGCTGGGTGGAGAAAGATTACTGGGCCTTTTTCTTGTGTAGTATTTGATGAATGGTAGAAGTTGCAGGTCTCAGTTCTTACCTGTGCTTGAATATTTTGTTGCTATTTCTGTGCTCATAAGGTTTAAGTGGGACCTCACTTTGTGGTGTTTTTCCTGTGGCAGAAATGGTGGTTTCTGAGTGTTTGGTTTAGAGAGTTAGATGCTGCCATCATGAACCATTGGACTTATTGTTAAACAGTCTTCTTTTTGCTCCAGAGATAAATCAGGAAAGTTACCCGCATTAATAAAGTGCTTGAAGTCTCTCTGGTAAAAGCTGCATTTAAGCATAAGATTTTATGGCTTCTGTATTGTCTGGCTGTCTTATAAAATGGACTGGTGCATCCCTGAGTGTCTGCAACATGGCATAAGTTGTCTGATGGGCACAAGTTCGGAGAGTTTCAGTTTGCAGGTTTCTCCTTGCTGTGCAGGTAAATTTCACACAGCCAATGTGACACGGCAAAAGTGAGAGGAGACCTGCATAGGCTTCAGTGTATTTTGGAATGAGTTTTTGTAGGTTTTGGTTTTATGCTCTTTCAACTTGAGAAGAAACTTTCTTGAACTCTAGAAGAATCCATCTGATGCTGTGGCAGTGGGGAGGATACTCTTGATCCCCGTTTGTGTATAGTTCCTGCTTCCTTATTTACAGAAGGAAAAGAAATTGATGACTTCTGGGTACTTCTGGGCTTAACTAGTATTTAATGGAGGAAGACCACTAGAAGTTTATGGTATGTAGAAGACAGTTTTGGAGTGCAATAAAAAACTCACTTTTGACCTGCTTGAACTGCACAACGTACAGTTTTGCCAGAGATGCTGAGCTGGTTAGTGTGGAAGAAGACCCAGAAATAAAATCTCACTCCTACATGACATGTTTGTCTCATGGCAAAGCACCTTAGCTGTGTGAAGAGAAGAAAACTTTCCTGTGCTCTGCGATGTCAGGAAAGCCCCTTAGCATTGCTACAGGGCTAGTTTTTGATTATAGCCATGGCTGCAGAGAGACTTTAGTGTAGAGATGGCTGAAAGAATGTTACAGGTGATGTTCTGTGATACTAAAGCAAAGGTATGCCTAGATTTTTGATTTGGCCATGAGAGCAGCAGAAGAAAAGTTGCTCACTATTAATGTTGGCAGTGAATGAGTTCCAAGGCACTTGAGAATTACAGAAGGAACCTGGTATTTCATTTTTGCTAGTTCTGTTTTCCTGAAGTCTTAATTTCTCTGTATTGTGTCTAATAATTTAGCTTAGTTTCCCAGGTGCTGCCATGAATGGTCAGGCAGGGGTTTCTGTAGAGCCTTAAAGGCATATCCTTACAGAATACCCTTCACATTCCTTATTTCTGTTTATTCAGCTCTTGACTGATCCCCTGCTCGTTTCTTGCTTACTGTGGTGGTTTGAAAGCAGAGAGAGAGGCTGGTTTGATGGTGGAGAGTTATGAAACTACCAAAGTATGGTGAAGCTCTTGGGATAATTCCATCAGACCGAGCAGCTTGAAAAGATGATCTAGTCACTACTTTTGAGTCACTGGTGAACTTTGAGAGGTGATACTTGAACAAAGCTGTCCCAGCTGCAGACATCTCAGTGAAGAGATTGCTGGGAGATGTACAAGTGCTCAGAAAAGACAGGTGACAGCACTCAATTGGACCTTTGAGGGGATGGGATGGAGCTCAGAGGGAGTTGGGGTGACATGACCAAGGATAATTGCTTGATACTTTTACTGTAGGCAACTGTTTGTTCTGTATAATTTAGGTAGGTGTTTATGTAACTCTTAATTACCATCTGCCAGTTTTTCTGTTTATGAAGGATCACTTTGCTTGGTTGCAAAATAACTGTCTGTGCAAGTGGTGCATGTGCTAAAATATAAAAATGGTTTTTGTTTGGGTTTTTTTCAATGCTGTATGCTCCTGATTTTTGCTGTGATGTTTCACGTGCCATGTTCTAGTAACTTCATGCTAGTGGGTGGAAATTGTGGTAAGGCTTCTCATGGATGTCAGTCTGAGAACTCAGATTCCAGTTTGGAGGGTTTAATACTTGTATGAGTCTCGTGCAGGAGATTAAAAGCAAATAATTCCAGATAACTGCTTTTGGAGAGATCTTCCATGGGCCTAGTTGGCTTAGGTCTTGCCTGACAACCATGAAGAATATTCTCAGTGCCTGCTGTTATATTTTAGGCACTTGAAATAACAAAACAATACAGATAATTTTCATTCTAGTGCTTCTTGTGTGTATTTTCAGGGTAGGGTCCCTTGCTTTATTTTTACTTTCTTTGAGTTGTGAAGGATTCGGGGGGGGATTTAAGGATGAAATTATCATCTTGATGTTTTGGGTTTTATTGCTCATTTACTCTAGTGCTGTGTTTCTGTGTGCTGTTATGCACTAGCTTTATGAGGCTGAGATATGGCAGTTGAGATCCTTTTCACTTGTTTTTTACTACAGGTTGCTTCAGCAATTGCAGAGAGTTGGCAATCTGTATTTTGGTATACATGCTATCTAGAACTACCTACATGCTCCCACAATTGAGTGGGATGCCTTGCTCTGTTTGTGTATAAATGGCAAAATGATGTGGTTCTGTTTGGAGTGAGCAGAGCTTGCCCCTTTTTTTTTATCTGTCACTGTCAATTTTTTGTAAAATGGTGATAAAATGAGGTAGGAAGGTGTGAGGTGTCTTCTTCTGATGTACCTGTTAGAAAGATAGAGATATTTAGTGTTCTGCTATGGTCAGATATCTAAGTATAGTGAGAACCTGGGTGAGTTTTATTAATGATGTCTGGTAGAGTTATGGTGAAAAGTGAAGATGTCCAGATGTAACCTTGAGTCTGGAAGATGTAGCATAATTGCTATCTCTCCTGAGATAGAAAAGCCTTATCTACTTAGAGGTTTGAAGCTTTTACAGGTAAACTATTTAGTTTTTCACTTGCCTGTGCTACATACTGGTGATGTGATGGTGAGTAGTAATTCCATACTTCTTTCTAAAAGACACAGTCGTGTCATTTCAATTTGAATATTCCTATAAGTCAGCAGAAATGTTGTTATATTTTACAGGCCCATGAAATCCCACAGACAGGAGGAGTATCTCAGTTTGCTGAGCATTCAGTGATTCCAGCAACAGTCTTTCCAGCATATATCACCCAAGGATTGTGGTCTTTACCTTCATTTTAAGCTGGCCAATTTTTCTGTCAGTCTTGTAAAAAAGTAGATGCTTTTAGGTAGAGTACATAAAGTGAAGCTGTTGGTGTTTCAGAGTTGGCATCAAATTTTTTTTTCCCTCTTTACATTTTATCCCTCCCCCAGAATCCCCAGTCTTCTGCTATAGCATGTAATTCTCAGGTATTTGGCATTTATTTTGTACACTGAGCTCATTTGTATCAGCATATGTAATTTCTTGTTTGATGCTTGCTGGCAGAGGCTTGTAAGTGTGATTTTGGGGAATAAATACTAAGATAAGTCTGTAGCATGGAATAAAGTTGGACTTTAGTGTAAGCAAGTTTATGCTAGTAAATAATTACCGTTTCAGTTCTCGAGAGGAATTTGCTAGTAACTATCTACTTGAGAGGGAAAATATGGAAGCTGTAATATAAGGACTAAAAACCAAAACAAAACTAAAAAAAAAAACAAAACTCCTCTGCAAGGATCTTTGTTTTGAATTCTACATCTAAGCCAGCAATTTTTGCAGAACACAAGCTCTTATTTACCCAGAGAAAATTACTGGCCTAGATTTCTGAAGGGCTAAGCACCCCTGTCACATTTTAGAGAGCATGGTAGCTGCAGGGCTCTGGGAGTATCTGTGAATGTCAGATACTCCTCTCAGCCACTCTGTGTCTCCTAAAAGCTTGTTGGGAAGATGAGCCTCTTGTTGGGAATGGGTAGGAGCTGATCTTCTGTTTGTGTTCCAGGGGATTTGCCAACAGCCCGGGTTTGCCTGCTCCTTGTTTTACAAAAAAGCAAGGGAATGAAATGGATGGGGCTGGTTTGCTTCAGCAAGGCTGCATGAAACTTCATGGCCAGCAGTTCCTCTGTTAAGGGGTGAATGTGTTCCAGGCAGCAGCTCTGTGCTGCCAGACTGTTGTTTTGGGTCTCTTTATGGGAGAAGCAGAAAGTAAAAAATAGCTTGAGGAAGAATTGAGAGATTTGTATGATGCTAGAAATAGGAGACAAAGGTAGGAGAAGGTACATAAGAGCAGAAGCAGTCATTCCCTCTGAAGAAACTTGTAAATTGAAGCAACAGAATTTTAGATGTTACATGACCTTTGCTTTCAGATATATCAGTAGTATTTCATGTATTACCCTGGCCATCCTCTTCCCCTGGTTGATTAACCATCTGCTTCCACAGAGACCTAGGATTTTGCTACAGAGAAGTACTCTTGTGTAGTTTTAAATGTCTACCTTTCAGGTACTGTTGCAGTTTCTGATAGGATGTTCTCAAGATTTGGCCTGAAAAGAGATTTCTGGTCATGTGGTGTTGGTTCTCAGTGCACTGACACCACTAGCCTGCCCTGCACAACTCTGGAGAGAGCTACTGATATTTCTTTGGCTGATAGATGGGCAGCTGGTTTCACTGATGCAGAATTGCCTGCAGTGATGGTTGTCCCAGGAGCTCACACGGAGCAGAGGAAGATCTTGGTGTTACTGTATAAATACTGTCCTCACTATAAATGTCTGAGAGCTTTTCTTTCAGAATCAGGTCCAGATTTATTTTGTTCCAGGTAAAGCTGGTATGTCCAAATTTGAAACATGCAGCAGTAGATATAAGGGTAGCTGGAAAGTATAATTAAATAATGAAAAAATGGCCTGTGATGTACCTGCAAAACAGTTGACCTTTTTGCCTTTTTTTTTTGAGTTCATGTTCCTGTCAGTGAGTTTCACTGGAGTTGAAAGTTTCCAGTATTTTCAAATCATACATCATTTGTTTTAAAATACATACTTAGCAGAGCCCATTTTATTTTACTCTTGAATTTTTTAACTGTTACAGGATTGTGACAAGGTCAGCACTTTCCACTTCCCAGAAACATACTCCTGTTGCTGAAAAAGTAAGGGAAATCTGTATTTCAGCTTCACCACGAATTTGAAGGCACAATGATATTATACATCTTACAAAACCACAGAGAGGACTGTAGTGATCTCAAAAATAACAGTTTAAAGTTGGTGTCTGAAAACTGCTGTTGAATTTGAATGGATAATAGCCAACTGATGGCATTCTGCACAATAGCAGCCAATATGATAACATATTTTAAAAAATAGAGATAGCTATTTTTAAGCAGGTGATATTGATATATATTCCCTGGTGGATTGTGGTCTGACATTTGTGAGGAATGTTTGATTTTGGGAAATAAGAATATCACTTCAGGAATTTTTATCAGCCTCTTTTTCTTCCTGTGGTTTTGGGTTTTGTTTTTTTTTTTTAATATTTGGTATTTGCTGAGTTAAAAGGAAGTCATATTTTTCTTTGGTGGCCGGTTTAGTCATACAGAATGTTTTGGAGTTAGTAAAACTTTGGCTAAGTTTTAAACTTTTTTTTTTTTTCCTTTAAACCTACTAAAACGTATACTATTAAATATATTTTGTTTGATTTGATGTCTTCTCAGAGGAAGAATGGTCTCCATAGCATGGCAGATATAAACATTGATTCCTTAGGTTTCCTTTGTGTGTTTTTTGCATAAGTGTCTGATGAGTGCAATTCATTAAGGATACATTTGAAGTAATGAACGTGTGGAAGACAAGAATGATCTCTTCTTAGAATTGAAAAAAGTTTCTCATGTTTCTCAAGTCATAGCAGTTTTAAATGTATTCAGGTGTTTGTTGTTATAATGTCAGAAAACTCTGAAACATTTAAGATTTGTTGCTGAAATTTGATGTTTAGTGTGCATCAGTATTGAGGTTTGTTTGTTGATGTTCAAATCTAATATTGATAAATACATGTAATTATAAATCTTTGGTTATAAATTGGTCACCTTTAGGTAATTGAGACAGTGGTTAGTGACTTTTGAGGACTCAGTCTCAAGATTTTGCAGAGTAAAGATATATGTGAAATAATTTCTGAGTCTGAATTTTTTTGTTTTGTTTTTGATCTAAAATCCAAATTAAACTATGAAAGTTAAAATTTTCCTTAGGACTAGGAAATATGTTGCAAAAACTAGGAACACCATCGGGTTTTTTTTTTTTTCAAATGTTGTAGCTAATTCCTGCATGCTTTGCATTAAAAAAGGACGAGCTTCAACTCATTATGGTCTGGAAGATGGGATTGAAGTCACACAGAAGGTTCTGTCTATGGGGCAGATTCTAAGAGAGCAAGTGCTAATTATTTACTGTGGAAAAAACCCACCAAAATGAAGAAAAATTCAAAGTCAGGTGAAGTTGTTGAGAGGACAGTGGAGTCAGGTCCTTGGAGAGTAAACAGCCATCTTTGCAGCTCTCGTTTGAGCATTTTCCTACTGAAATATGAAGACTTTTTTTTTTTTTCCTTATTTTCTTTTAAAGTGTTGTGCCTTCTCCTTTTCTCTTTCCAACCAGTTGTGGTGAAATGCTAGGTCTTGCAAGGACTTTTTTCACCCTAAAACTTTTAAGCAAATATGTCTGGACTTTTAAATGGTTACACGATTAGTAGTGAATCATAAATGAATGTGCAATTTCAGAGGTACACAGGGAAGGCCTGAACCTGTTTAATTTAACTTAATGATGCTGCAGATGCAGTTGTATATTTTATAAGGTTGCTCTCTGAAAATGTGCTTTAGTTTGGGAGTTTTGCCGTTACCTCCTTGACATCTGCACCCAGATGAATAGCCTGAGCCAGTGCCCCGGTGGGGAGAGCAGCATGGCTGTGCTTTCAGTAGGCACGTCCCTGACAGTGGGAACATATGGACTGTTTCACTGCATCCCTGACAGCCATCTGCAGGGGCTGGGGGCTTCAGGGCTGCTTGGTGAGCTGGCCATGAGGTTTGCTGTGAGCAGTCAAAATGCTGTTGTGCTTTGCCTGGCACTGTTCTGGGTGGCACAAGAAGCCCCAGATGCAGAACAATGCTGTTTTGGCATTGCAGGAATGCAGTGTATTGCAGAGGTACTGAGGGGACCATGCAGTACAGTTCACTGTGGTTGTGTTTCATTCTTTTGTATGTGATACTATACAGTGTTTTTTCTCAGTCATTTGGACACTGTGGGGTGGTTGGTATTTGGTGTTCAGTAGATGCAAAAGACATGAGCACAGGTGTGGGTCCTGCTGGGATGTACCTGGGGATTGGTTTCTCCTGTGTCCATTCTTCCCCTTTCACAGGCAAAATGGCACCCCCTGTTCCTGTCCAAAACAGGACTTGGCAGTGTGTTAGCTTGTAAAGTGAGAATTTGTTTTTCCTGCACTCTTAGGCTTGTGGCAGGAGAGCAGGACAGTTTGCTCCTTTTGCTGGAGGAGGACATGGTGCAGGTCAGGAAAGGATGTTTGGGGAAGCTTGCTGCTCCTTGGCTGGCAGAAGGAGTTGGTGGGGTGTAGCATCAGTCCTTTCTTTGTTACTAGAATTTGACAGACAGGATAAACTGACTATCTTTTTTAAAACTTTTTCCTGTGTTATTTTAAAAATAACTCTTACTTGAGAAGTTTCTTTGCTATTTTCTAAAGGCTGATCCAGATTAGTAGCAGATGCAATTTCTTCATTGGATAAGTGAAGAGATTGAAACCTGTGACTTTGGAGTGCAGGCCTCTCTCTCTCTGGTGCAGTGGGTCATTCTGTCTGGAAACATGCATGGTGTTTTTCATGTGGGAGAGCTGCTGGAGCTGACCTTCACTGCACTTGTGCATGTAGAAGCTGTGAAGAGCTTGGCTTTTTTTTTTAGGTGCCATGGTTGGAAGCCCTAGAAATATATTGGTTTTTTTTTAACTAGGGGAAACCTTTCTGAGACTGGGGGACATGCCTGTAGTAGTGCTCTGAGCAGTTCTGTGAGCTGCTCCTGCAAATTGGGAGTCCTTTATCCTACTGAAAGGAGACCTGCACTGTTTGGAAGACAGTAACCAAATTTACATGTTCTTTAAGGGAATTTTGCAAAGCCATTGCCAGCAGCAACCTACATATTTCTTGTTCATCTCCTTTATTTAGAGTTTCACTCAAGTAACTGTTCTCTTGAGACATGAAATGCTCACCATGCTGGGTGTCCTCTTGGGGTCTTGGTGGCCTTCCTGGAATTAGCTGGGGAGAGAAAAGAAAATGGTCTTTACTAAGAGTCCTACTCTGAGTGTGTGGTAAATCAGGATTTGGGCCTGCACAGGCCTTCTGCCTTTTGGTAGTTTTGCTGCTGCTGTTGGTTTTAACATTTGGGTTAAAAAAAAAAAACAATGGGAAGTGGATGGGCTAATATTGACCAAACTGTTAATATTTTACAGAACCTAGTGTGAGTCTTGCTGGGTGTAGAAAATCCATGTCTTTTGCAAGGGCAAATCTGCTGTCTCTGTGTTACTATTGCTAAATGTTTACTGGAGTCATTATATCTTTTCAATATCAGCTCAGCCATTTATTTAGCATTTACTTGCTCTTGCTTGACATTTTTTTCAAAAATTTCTGCTAGCTTGTTTACATGTTGTTTTTCTTTAACTTGCTTGCTGCAAAGGCAGTTCTCTAGTTTTCAGACCAAAAACATACAATACCTCGATGTGCAAGAGGATTAAGCAGGGATTTAATTTGTTTTTGGGATAATAAGTGGCAGTTGTTTACTTCTTCAGCAGAATACTTTGCAGTATTGCAGCAAGACCGGTTTTTCCTCCTTAAAACTCTTCAACTCTCCTGAGCAACTACACCAGTAAAGCAAGTCTGTGTATTCAAAAAACATGGAAACAATAATATATCTGAAGTCCTGCTTAAGAGTAGGACTGCTTGCACTGTGATTATATCTTCACTTGCACAAAATAATTTTTTTTCCCGTCATAGCATGAATGGGAGAAATTCTGTAACAAACATCAGATAAATATTCAAATACTCTTGGTATCTGTCTCACCAGATGTGTTCCTGATGTCCTTCAGGCAGAGTGCATCACTGGTCTGGGTTTGTTCAGTGCCATCAAGAGCAGAGAATAGAGGAATAATAATGTAAACATTAAAAAAAATTGTCCCTCATGCCATTTTTCATTGAACTTGCCTCAGTGAATTTGGTGCTCAGTCAGATTTATTTTATTATAAAAAGGTCAAGGTTGATATTGTTGGCCACTTTACTGTGTAAATTGACTTTCCCACCAGTTTGTCCTTTGGCAGCTTCTGTTTCATCTCTGGCCTCCAAATGCCCATAATTTTAGAGGTACTGGAGAAACTGAGGATTCTGCAGTGTTTATGATATGTGTACCTATTTCAGAAAAATCCATTTCTTTCAAAGGATGATGAATTAGTTGCATTGTGCTGTTACTGAAAAAAAGCACAAGAATTATGTAGTGCCTGCTGTCATCCCATGTGCTAAGTAAGTTTGAATTGTTGGTGCCTTCCTTGAACTGTCAAATTGAAAAGTAATTTCTTAAGAGAACTTAGAACTCTGTGTTAATCAACAGGCAAAGCGTAGAGGTAGTTTGCATATGACCATTTTCAGTCTTACAAGTCTTTTGCATCTCTAATTTAAAGAAAGAAAAACTGTTGAATATAGCACTCTGCCTTAGGATTTGAGCCCTGCTCATGTTTGTGTTCAAGCAGAAGCTTTATGTATGATAAGGGTGAATTCTTTTTTGCTCTGTTGTACATAAATGGGAATCTGCAGGAATGTATGGATATCTGGCTTAGCAACTTCATCTGAGGGCTTTGCTAAAAGGGTTAAGAGTGACTTAAAAAATTTTTAAAGTTTGGTAGAGGAGACAGGTTCTTGCAGCAGAACAGTGCTAGCAGATGATTCTTTTGAGGCAGCAGATGTCTTAACGATTCATATCTGCAAAACTACTGGGAAAGCCTTAAGATCTGTCAGTGTTAAACCCCTTTGGGACCTCAAACATATAGCCTTAAATGGGATTACTTCCTAACCTGTCACTATGAAGTAGTCTGTCTTTGCTTTAGGTCTCCCTGAAGTGCATAGGATATTAGAAATACAGGATATTGCTGCATATTTGCTTTGTATTTTAAAAGAAGTTAACACGCAGTATAGTTTCAGAGAATATATACAGCTCACCCAAGGAGCTTCAGCCAATAATCACTGCATGTGCAGTTAGAACACAAGCAGGCCCTGTGGTGCTGCCATCCCATCAGCAGCAGCAGTGCACTGCTGTGTGTTGGGGGGGCTCTTTTCTCCAGGTGTGCAGCTTGGAAGGAGGAGATGCACTTACAGCTTTTCTCTAACAGCTTTGCAGTGCAAATAGCTTTCCTTAAGCTTTCACACAATGGCCCGAGGCTTTTGGGGAAGGACTAGGCTGGGAACTCAGCACTCTTATTGCCATATGTTGCATGCTTTTAGACAAGGTGGTGAATGAAGCACAAGAGGCATCTCAAGCATTGAAAATCTTGGTCATATTTTAAGCTTTTTTAGCTGTTGCAGAGATAGCATCTGGGGAGAGATTAATGAGCAATAAATAAAGTGTGTTGAATCCAGGGTTGCAGAATGCAGTTTAACTGCTTTAGGTTTCAGCACACACATTTAATTACTGGGTTACTGAAGGTTTTCTCTGCTGTGTACATGTGAACGTTTATACAAAGAACTGTGAATGAAGTTTGGGGATATTGCCTTCATGTTGCCTACACAATCCCACTTTATATTATCCCTGCCTTAATTTTCTTTCAAGAAGATTGTGGATAGGTCTTGCTATCGCTTAAATTCAATTAATCATTTCAGTGTTCACTTCCCTATGTGATTTAACACACACAAGTTGAGTTATTCTTTTCTGGCCTAGGGAGAGATTTCCTTCCAATAATTACCTTTACTGCCCTTTGCACTTCTGCACATTAGTTTGTTTGGAGAAACATAGTTGCTTGGTAAGCAGCTCCAAACAAGGCAGTGCCTGGAGCCCTCTTGGAAACATAAATTATACCTTTTAAATATCATGTTAAGCTTCAGTTTGCAGAAAGTAAACTACCAGATGTACTGAATAAGCAAGCTCTAAACGTTTCTCCCTTAGCTGAAGGCCCCATGAGTTCAGCAGGAAAGCACCAGTTCACACTGCCCTTCAATACTCTGTTGGGGCAATACAGGTACAAAGGAAAAGGCATTCAGGTTACCTAATGACATCCATTAACTCAACCATTTCTTTCTCCTGGCAGCTGTTTGAGTCATACAGTATTAAAATGTATTTATAAGATGAATGTGGTGCAATGCTGCCAGACAGATTGCTCCTATGGTAGCAAATATTTAATCTTGTGGAAATTTTACAGGATTATATCCTGTTTGCCTTCCATGATGACCTATTTAATACATGGTATGGATGAAAGAAAAGAAAATACAAACAGTAAAGACCAGCAGGGATGAAGTGCATACATTCTTTGTTAAAACCATTTTTATTTTAATTCAGTGGTAGTTAGAAGAGAGACTTTCTTGAACTGCATGATACAGAATTAGTTCTAAAAGCGTTTTATTTCCAGCATTTATTAATCTATATGCTGTAAAAAATACAGTCTGGTATGTCTGGGATGGGTTGCTTCACTGTACTGTGTTTACTACAAATTGTCCTTATATTGAACTATTTTATGGTAAATATAATGAAAAGTAGCAAAAGGTTCCATTTGTCTTGAACCTTTGAATATTTAGTATTCTTATTAAGATGGAATAATTATTTAACTCTACTGTTAATGACACTAAGTATTTGTAATGTTGACTGTTATTGTGTATGTGGAAAAAAATGAACTGTTTTAACTTGAGAAAGCTATGCATGATTTAAAATAAAACTTTCTTCTTCATTATATTGTTTGTTCAAAAACAGAGGAAAAAGTGATCATGTTTTGTGAGTTTCCTCACCTTTCCCCTAAGGTAGTCTCTTAAGCTTCTAATCTGATCACCTGTCCCTCAACTAAAATTTAAAATAAATCGCTGCATCTGCTTTACATTTTTCAGATGGGTAGTGAATATAAAATACATTGTTAATTATCATGGAATCCGACATTGTAATTGCAGAATGTTATTTCATTTATTGCATTAGCAATAGCTTGCCAGTTTCAATAGTAACCTTTTCATGCTGTAAACTTTCAGGGAATTAATTAATTTTTTTAATGTTATCTTCATAGTTTTGCTGGTGATAAATTGGAAAAATGGTGTGTTAATGGAAGTAAATAATTAAATTTGTAATGAGGAAACAGGCTGTCAACAGCTTAAAGGTGTCTGTGTTAAGAGCAGGTTTCAAGCTGCATGGCAAGTTTTACTGGCCTTGGTTTAGTGATCCAGTAACATTCATAGTCTTTCAAGGTAGAAGGAACCAGCCTTCTTCAAAACAAGTGAGAACAAGCCAAGCCAGATGTTATTAATGGAGCTTGGGAAGGATACATTTTGTCCAGCTTGTAAACATTAGTTTTCCTAATCGGAATGCGTTGGTCAGTGGCCTTTAGGTAAGATCTAGAGTGTATTTCCTTGCCTGTAGAGTAGCTGTGATGATGTAAACATCTGCCTGTGTTTGTCATGTGACGATAACCAAGGAGACAGGTGTTCATAAGCTAAGTTTTTTGGTTGGAGTTCACCTGTAAAATGCATATTGCTGGGAAGATTCATGTACTATTTCTATCTGTAAGCAAGCTAGAAATACATGCAGGTTACTTGAGTGCCTTCTGTGGGTGCTTGCTTTTAGATCACACATGAATTAAATGTGTTTTTATAAAAATTAATTCTGTGTGCATGATCAAAGCTGACAAGCATTCATCTCTGTTGCAGAGTGTGGACCAGCTAGTTAATGTGGTAGCTCTTCGTTTTTCATGTGAATACTTGAAATGTTCTGTTTGCATTAAGTAAGCTGTTTTTTTTCTTGGCAGTTTAGTGATTAAAATCTGATCACTTTTAAATAGGTGTAGTCTTTTAAATACTGAGAACAAAGTTGAACTGAAGAGAATCTTTTCAAGAAAATCACTAGTAATAAGTGCTTCCTTGACCTCTTTTTATAATTGCAGGTGATGGCTATTGGTGCTTTTTGGTAGAGAATTTCTGTGAAACATTTCATATGTTTGTATACATTTGACTTAAAATTTTAAAAATATGCTTAGTTTTTATTGGCTTATATTGTTGGGTCAGGAATAGTAAATATTACTAGTTTTATTCATGTTAAGACAGAATCCAGAAGTCCAGAGCTGTCCTTCTAAATTTGATTAGCACAACTGTCCAGTTGTTTCCTGTGTTTTAGTTTATGGCCATATTTGCTTGGTTTGGTTAGTTGTTTTTGTTTGTTTGAGGGTTTTTGTTGGTTTGTTGTTGTTTGATTGGGGGGAGTGTTTTTTGACAACAGCAGGTTAGACACTGAGCCGTGCAACTAGTGAGTGGCAAAGCCTCATCCTCCTGTGGGCCTTGGGCTGCACAGGGTGGATGGAGTCTTGTCATGCTTTTTTATATTGCATTGCAATGGCATATTCTCACATTACATTGCAGTTTTATCAGATATTCTAGCAGTATATTTATCAGCTTGATACGAATTTGGATTGTAGCTGGTGTATTGGATGTGCTTAGGATGAGCTTTCATGCTTGGTTTTAGAATGTAAATTACTTTCCTTGCTCTTTGCTTCTAGAGAAGAGTTTCTCCTGAACTGCTGTGGTAAATAATCACAGGAATTGTCAATAATGTAACAGAGCTTGAGTGCAAATTCCTCTTTTATCAATATTCAGCTCTGTTAAGGTCAGTGATATGAGACATTTTGATAAAGGCTTGCATTTGAATAGGCTTTCCAAAAATGTGCTTGGAGTTAGGCCATCAAACCAAGCCATGCAGACATTGCTGGGGTTTTTTCCTCCTTTTTTTTATACAGTTACATCGTATTTTCTTGTAGGAGGGAGAAACAGGAACCATGTATTATTTGTTGTGGCCTTAATTCTGTTGTCTAAGATAAGACTAGAAAGAGATTTTGGTGTATGATACCTTAGAAGGCCATCTTATCACTGAGTAGTGCCATTAGATTACCATTGCTGAAAGGAAAGTTGCTTCTTTCATTATGTGAACAGAGTTACAAGCAGCTGGCTCACTGGTGTATTAAAAAAATTAATAAAAAGATCTGTGTTGATTTGTACCCAGTTGCATTTTTATAAAATCATGGAATGGTTTGGATTGGAAGGGGCTAAAGGTCACCAGCCCCCTGCCATGGGTAGGGACACCTTTCCCTAGACCATGTTGCTCAGACTCCCATCCAGCCTGGCCTTGAACAAGGGGTGTTCCAGGGAAGAGGCACACACAATTTCTCTGGGGCACTTGTTCCAGTGTCTCACCACCCTTACACTAGTGAATGTCTTCCTGCTATCTAATGGAAGCCTGCTGTCTTTCAGTTTGATGCCATTCCCCTTGTTCTGCCACTACATGCTCTTGTAAAGTCTTTCTCCATTTCTTTTGTAGGCTCCCTTCAGGTTTTGGGAGGCTGCAATTAGATCACCCCAAAGCCTTCTCTTTTCCAAGCTGAACAATCCCAGATTTTGCCTAGACAGTTTTCTTTATAGCATGTGGTACTTGTTAAAGAGTGCCTGCCTGATATGTAGGTGGTGTAGAGAGGATTTTAAAATGCTGCTTTTTGCATTTGGCTCAGATTGGTGTTTGTATTAAAAATGTTTTTGTCTGTTCTTCATGCTTTGGGGGGTTTCTGTCAATCCTAAAAAGGCTATTCCAGTTTTCTTTCGGGAGAGAAGGTGTTTTGGAGATTACCAGAGCCTCAGCCTGTGGTTCTTTGATGAGAAAAATACCCTGTGGTAATGATTCTGGTGTTTTTTGGCTGGGCAGTCTCCCGGGGAAGCTGCTTGTATTCACGGGGCAGGGGCATTTACAGGACAATGGAGTGAGGCAGCAGCACACTGGAGGACTTGGGCCATGGTGGGGCAGGTGATGGCTTTAAGGGGTGGTTGTGCCTGGTAATCCCTGCCCACCCCTCAGCCCTTCACCACATGCACTGGATGCCTCCCCAAAAACAGTGATCACATTAGTCTGCTGCCTCAACTGGTTTGGAATGGGAAGGGATTAGATGGTTAGGTTTCCTCCAATCAGCCTGCATCTATGAGGATGGTATTTCAATGGTGTTTTCTTAAAACTCTGTTGTGTTTGGGGCTCAAATATTACAAGTTTCTCTAGCATTTCTGTCAAACAGAACTACACTGCTGAAAAGCAGATGCAATCCTCAAATGTCTTGTTTAATACACAGTCATCAGTATGACATCAGTTTGGCTCTAAATAGTGGAGTGCAGATTACTTTCATTCTATTAAATGCAAGTAGATATTTAATTGCAAGAGAGGCCAATTGCAGAGCAGGGTTTATACTTCAGCCTTCACCAGCTCTATTTTCAGACAATGCTGTTGCATCACGTGCAGTGTCAGTGGTACCCGGTTCTTTCTCAGCTGTCTGCTTCAGGATGACCAGGGATGCTTCATCAACATGCCTTGTTCCACATGCTTTCGTTTTGGGAGCTGCTGTCTTGTGATAGGTTGGAGGGAGCTGTTGTAGATAGGCTAGTTTTATGGCTGCCTGTATAGGTAGCAAGGGATACATACAGCAGAAAGTGAGCTTAGTTAGCTTGAACTTCTTAAATATTGATGATAATATTTAAAAGCTAAAATATAACAGTATTTCAGTTGTGAATACGTGGAAATTGTGTGTACTGCTTAATGTGTTTCAGAAATCCCTGTTACTTTTCTTCTTTCAATACAAGAAAACAGGCGTGTAATGCTTCATTGAAGGAAGCCTGTAGGGGTGCTTTGTGAGGGACTTAATTAAGGGCTTTGAAAGACTAAACAAAAGGAAAAAGAAAACGCTACAGGGTTATTGTTATTCCAGCCCATTGGCTCAGAGAGCTGACCATCTATTGGTGCCTTCTATCCTTTTGGGAGCTGAATGACACTTTTGTTCATGGTTAACAGAGGTGAAAGAAGCCAATTATTGGCTGTCTTTTCCACAGGGCAGCTGCAGAGGGATTTCACTGCAGGCAAATACGGACTTTTCTACCACAAGGATGGTTGTGATGACAGTTATTTTTGTGTAATTGTATGAAAGAAAACAGATCTTTTTTTTGCCTTCCAGTGACTTGTCTAGATGTTTATTGAAAACTGCTGTGAATATGCTGGCAGGGAATGGGAACGTGTGAGGGACTGCATTCCCCATGCGAACAGTGTGCTCAACTTTTCCTGTGAGTGTGAGCGAGTGAGGATTTTAAAATTTATTTTTCTTCTCTTTCTTTCTTTTTTACCTTGAAACTGCAGTTGATTTTAACAGTAGAGTTTTTCTAATCGGTCTACAGTGTGCATTTAGCTCTTTTATGGCTTGCCAGCTCAGGCTGCTTTTGCAGTAATGATAGAGGGACAACCTCTGCAGATTAGTGGGAAGCCCTACAACAGCAAAACACATCAGCATGCCAGTAAGGATCCCAGAAAGTGTCTCTGTGCCTGAAACCTGTCACCCCTTCTCCCACATCTCTTATTGCTTGGTCCCAGTGCATTATAAAAATATTTTCCCCAAACTCTTTCTTTTATAATTAAGAATGTATTCTTTTCCCTGCAAATTTTCTTTCTTTCAGTCGTTGTAATGTATACTCAGTTGACTAAGAACCATGTTCTCTAACTATTGGGATCTCCTCCAGTTAGGGGAAGATTTTGAGTGAGGGCCAATGTCTCAGAATTGAGCCATCTTTGTTGTACTAGCAGAATTATTGTCATGTTGGCTGCTCATTAGGCTTGTCAGTTGCTGAGGTGGGTTGCTTGTGGTAGCCTCTTTGCATATTTGCATATATATATATATATTTAGGCAGAGTTCACAGTAACACTATAAAACAAAAGGACAAAGGTGATGTTCCTCAACTTAAGCGGCTTTCTGCTGCAGGTCGGAGGAGAGTCTGCCTTTTGTCCTCAGACCTTTGGAAGTGGAAATGCTGAGTGCATTCCTCCTTCCTCTCTTGGTGAACGAACAGGAGTTTTGATGCTTTCATTTGGTTTCTCTTCATCCAGACTGATTGTTTTCTCTTGAGTCCTTAGAGGATGTGACTTTGAGGCACTTGTCATTTGTGGGCCAGTGTCAGTGGTGGGGCTGTGCCAGATTCCTGGGAATGAGGGATGTGTACAGGTGTGGGGCTGTGCAGTTGTCTGCAGAGTGCCAGCAGCAGTTGGCAGTGATCAGGGTGACTCTCCTGGGCCTGGAGCCTGTCTGAGGGAATGGGCAAGTAGCCTGGCTCCCAGGGAAGTAACCAAGAAGAGCTGGGTGTTTTTTCACAGGGCAAAAAGCATACATGAATTTGGCTTCCTGAAATGAAATAATTAGCTGTGCGATAAGTCAGATAATAACAAGATAATTCCTGGCACTCCGTATGAGAAGAAGTGAAATTGGGTTTGAATACTCCCTTGATGTCCTTTGTTCAGTCCTGTACTATTGAAATAGAAGCTGAACCTGTAGCTGTTCTCTAAGAGTGTCCTGGCAGATAATTTTGGCAGTTTCCATTTTAATTCATGTCTGAGGTTCACTGGAAGCTAAAGTGGATGCTTAACCCACGTCTTCATGGACTTGGACATTGATTTCAAATCAAAAAAAAAGAAATGTAGATGAAACCATCATAACTCTTCAGATCAGGAAGGCTGATGAGGCTGTTTGGATTCTTGTATTCAGCTACACTCCTTGTCAATAGGCAGCAACTTTGCCATTTGTTGAAGGCACAGTTTGCCTGAGAGAAACACAAGGGCTGTGTGTCAGCACGCATCAACTCTGCCACATGGGGAACTTCAGGCAGACTTTAATCCTTTAAATGTCATAAAGCAAAAATTACTTATGTTAAAATGCTGTGCAATAATTAATGACCAAAAATTTTCAAAACTCGTTTTCCATCCTATCAAAATTGTTTTTTCTTCGTCAGCTTATTTAGAATACCTTGAAAATTGCTATATAAAAGCATGTTTGGTTCTAAAAAGGCCCTTCCAGGTGCTGCCATGAAGTCTCTTTTGGCACTAGGAAGTTGTACTGTGTGCTTTTAGTTTTCCCACAGTATAGATATTTTGAGTGCTTTTTGCCAGAAATAGTTTCTAGTTACATCCAAGTTACATGTTATATCTGACTGAAAAAGATTTCTAAATGCTAAAGCTGTTGTATATAGGTTTGGACTAAGTATGACATTTAGATTTTGTCATCTGACTTCATTGTATCAGAGGCTTTGTCCATTCACCAATTTTGTTTTGCTATTTTTTTTGTTTTTAGCCTTCTAAAAATGTAGGTCTTTCCCAGACTTTTGAGGCTCTGGTTGCTTTCTAAACATTGGGTGGGACAGACTAGAAGACCAAAATAAACCAGAAGAAAGTGAATAAAATTCAAAGTACTTAGAGTTACTAAAGTTGGCACGCTTATGAAATTTGGTTTATAGCTGTTTATGTTCTCTTTTTGCAGCAGAGCAACAACACACAGTGAAAATGCAACAGAAGATTTTTATATGAAAATATGTGTGAATTGGTATCACTGCTCTTTTTCAGCAAGCAGATTTAAGGCTCTGTCTGGACAGCTCGGATACATGGGTAGCCTTAGCCTCCTTCTGTCTCACAGAAGTGCAGAAATACTCTGTTTTGAACCCAAGACGTGGGAAGGAAAGCAGCCTGTGTGAACCCATGAAATGTATCTCTGCTGGAGCAAGGAGAGGCGCTGAACCTCGCTAGGTCTGAGCCCGGAGGTGTCACTGGGAGTTCGCTGAGTGAAGCATTTGTTGTTTTAAATACAGGGTTGCTAGGTGGAGAGGGATATAATGTCCTTGGAGTCCAAAGGGTGAGTGTGGCTGCCGACGCTCCTACCAAGGCGGTTTAAGTTTTATGGAATTGCCCTTGAAGTTATTGAATGGAACGAAATGTGCCTTGTAGGTGTTGGTGGTAATGCAGCAGAAACCTGACACTGGAGCGGAGGTGGGGACGGGAGCCAAATCTCATTAAACTGGTTAGGTTACATGCTTTGGTGATGGTCTTGGTGTTTCAGCAATGGTTGTTCCTGAAGGTGTTTGATAAGGGAAAAGTGCTTGAGAATTTCCTCAGTAGTAATGAACAAAACTGTGGCTTAGTTATGTGTAGAGTGTTGGAGTTTTGCAGTATGTTTTAACTTAAAGCACACATACGTATTAAACCTGGAACTGACAACTCAATAGAGAAAAACCGGTTAGAATTGTCTAAAAATTACATAGTTAACCTCAGTGACTGATGAGTCAGTGTGATTCCATTATGGTAAAAGACAGTTGATGCAGCTGGCAATGCTACCCTGCTTTAACTTAGCTGCAGGTATAGTGTTAAGCTTTATTTACCTAAAACATAACAAATGCCCTTCCATAAAACTCCTTTAGGTTTGCTGGTGTTGATTTTATTGCCGGCATGAGCTGCATGTGACATTTTTTCTTAGTGTGAAGAGCCCAGTGTCTTCTTCAGTGCTTTTCTCTCCTACTACCATAGGAGCCTGCTGCTCCATAAAAGACAGCTAGCACCGTCTGATTACAAGAAAAAAAAAAAAAAGAAAATATACCACAGAAATATACCACCAGGGTATAGTTGGTTGAACTCTTAAGTGTGTCACCTGTTGCTGCATTCCCCTTTTCCCTGTGTGTGGAGACTTATGGGTTAAAAGAAGTAAAAATATTTCTGCTTTCCTTTACTGACTTCTACAAATAATCTCAAGTCTTGCCAAAAATACTGGTTGTAATGTATGATGTTAGATACATATGCCTTGAGCTAAGGTGACCTTACTTTGTGTAAGTTATTTTAAAAACGTCTCAAATCAGAGGGTAGCTGTGGTGTAACCATGCTGGAAGCTTTCCTCTCAGGGTGATAGCAGGACATGCAAATTGGTTTCAGATGAGGGATGTGGATGAGCTGAGTTCCCACCTGGTTTGGTCTGTGGACCTCTTTGTGGTCTTATTGATTATTCACATTTTGTGATTAATACTCAGAGGTACAGGTGGAATATCTTGGTACAAACTTGCCCTCGGATTGCTTGATTAGTGTGCCTGTCACATGGTTTAAATTTTTTTTGTTTTTTTTTTTGTACTCGATTCCCTGGCACTACTGTACTCCATAGGGTAAATAATTATGAAACTGTAAATTTTACTCTCTGCTATAAATAATCTCTGTGTAGAAGAAATACTCCTGCACTGAAAGACATTCTGTTTCCTTCTCCATTTTACAGTAAGCCCTTCCTTTAGGCTGTACTCTGCACCCAAAGTGTGGCTCTTAAAAATTAACTGATGAGCATGTTAATTCGTATTCCTATTCCGGGATGGCATCGCTTTCATAATAATGCAGTGGAATTTTTTTCTAGGTTAATTCCCTACCGTGTATCAACATAAGCCATTAAATGTACGTGTGATTGCTTAATGGCTGGCCTGCAGTGACTCAAATCCCAGTTCAAAATAGGGCTTTGCATACAGGTATTGTTCTCTCTACGATCTTGATGATGGCTCGATTGGCACATGAATAGGGTACATCAGAGCTAGTTACCGTGTCTGAAAGAAAGCTAAAACACCGTGTTGGAAGAAAAAAACCAAAACAATAGGTTGACGTGACAGGGGAAGGAGGCGGCAGGAGAAATAACTTAGATACGGTGGGAGAAAGGGAGATTTTATTTCTCTTGCAGGAGCAGGCCTGCCTGAAGTTCTGCAGGTTTTTGGTTGCTGCCAGTGAAAATGTTGTAGGTCCCGCTTCAGCAAAATGCTGAAAGCTTACTGAAATCTGCAGGATTTATATGCCCCTTTAAAAAAAAATTAAAAGGGTCTGTGTGCCACTATTTACTAAAATTCTGATAATCAAAATCCTCTTTAATAGCCAGGGTCATTGGGTGATCTGAAGTTTGATTATTTCCTCGAAAAAATCAGGTGAAGTGCTTAATCCCCAAGTGAGCTGTCACATAGTTTCCAGTTAGAGCCAGAGAAAAATGAATGGAAATGCTGCATGTAAGTTACAGCATAATTTTCTTTACGCTGCTACCAAATGGAGAGAACCTACATATCTAACAAACAAACTGGCAGAGCATTCTCCTGTCGTGTTTTCCTGCTAAACAAACAGAAGGGGCAGGGGAAGAAAGGTAATTAATTGGTTTTGGGAAGGACGTGATGGGTAGTAGATGGGCATAGAACATGGGAGCAGCCTTGGTCAGCTGGCTATGTTGGCGATTTTGGACAGCTTACTTCAGGTGCCTCTGCATTCTTGCTTTGCTTGCCATGCTGTTTGCTCGGTGCGTTTAGGCAGCAAACTCCAGGTGAGGAGTGTGTGTTTGTCCAGCACCAGCCCGTGGACGGGTGGAGCAGGGCCCTTAGCTTCTGTTGCAATGCAAACAGCAGGTGATAAGACCTTGTGCTCATTAGTGAGATAGCACGGCTACTTAGGGAATGGCAAGTGTGTTTACTGGGTGGGAATGCAACCTGTGTCTTACTTAGCCGTCATAGCAGCTACTGACGAAGGCTTGAAATATTTGGGTTATTTCCTTTCTTGTCAGAGTGTTTTCCTGGAAGAATTGGAAAATGAAGCATGCTTGTATATGAAAAAATGTCCTGCCTCATAGGCTTTCTGTTACTCCAGAATGGACTGTGAGTACAGAACGGATTTCTGTGCTTTTAAGTTTTGGAGGTCTCTGTGATGATGTCAGAGGCAGTAGAAGCATGCTTAGGATTGCTGGGAAAAGATGGAATGACAAGAAGAAATACCTATATTAATGTGAAAGGCTTAAATTCTTCCCTTTTGTCATTAACAGCTTTGTGTGTAGGTAACTATCAGGAGGAAAGAATGTGTTGGGACATGGCAGTAAGGATTGGAGATAAGGGATGGATAATGCTGCAGAGTTCTGTCTGTTGGAATACCCAGTGGGCCCTAGTAGTTGTGACTGTCAGAAATGGTGAGAATGCAAGCTTTAAATGCAATGCCAGTCTGACATTGGGGCCCTATCACCATAGAAATGTTAGCTAATAGTATAGGTATTACACTATTATACTACACCTTCCAGTAATACCTGTCGGTAATACAAAAAGGTAAGAAATTAATTTCTCAGCATGTTATTTAAACTTTATTTTGGACTCAAACATCATTGCAAACTCAAACACTTTCCTAGTGTTTGTAAACATCGTGTTTGCCTGGTATTTATTTTCTTCCTATTCATGTTTTCTCTCTGTTGGGATTGGCGTGTCTGCTTGTAACATATGTCCTTGGATTTTAGCTGCACTCCTTGGATTCACAGAGCAGTTACCATTCCAAGCAGTAGTTGTGATGTGGTGCTTCTGTAAGAGAATTGTTTTCTTCTTGTCATCAGGAAGATACAATAAAACAAAACTCTACTACTAAATTTGTTTCTTTTTAATTTAATTGACAATTTCCTGCCAATCCTCTAGGCTGTCCATACTTTCATTACATACTGAATACAGTTGAGATATGGAATGCAAATTCATTTATTCTGTCCCTTCAGTGGTTTTATCACTATCCTGAAAGAACTGGCTAAATGGGAAAAAAGCTTTAAAGCAGGGATGTAATTCAGTTCTTTCTCTCCTATGAGATTGGCTGCTGAGGGGTGTGGTTTGGATGAAAATCACATTTGTTTTCATAATGTAAACATGTTCCTATGAAGAGTTGGGCACTGAATGTATTTCTTCAAGACTGTAGCATTGCAGTATAACTTAGTATTAGTCTAACCTTGAATTTCTCTGATTTCTCGCCTCCTTCTGCCCACTTGTTTTGGCTCCAATGTCTCTGCCTTTCCCTGCTGCCAAAACACCAGGAAGTTCTCTTGGTTAACACAGATACGACCTGGACAAAATTTGAAGTAGTGACCATTGCTATACAGCTGTTTAATTGGTCCTTTTTGTTTGTTTGTGGGTTTTTTGTTCTTGTTGTTTTGTTTTGTTTTTGGTAATTGGTGAAGAACTGTTGGTCTTGTATGCTGAGAAGAATATATTTTGCTTTGTCTTTATGCTCACCAGAGTTAATGTAATCATGTCATTATCTATGTTACAAATGGCCCAAATGGTAATGGATGGCTGATTTTTGCTGGGTACTTCCCAGCATTATGTTGAGGTGCATTTGCAATATCTTGGTTTATTTAATGTAGTTTCTAAAAATACAAACAGTCTCAGCTTTTTCTAGTACTACTGAAACTGGATCATGGTTACTACCTGGGGAATTTTATATAAGATTAAGACCTATTACCTAATGGTTTTGTTCAAGTAGGTAGGAGGGCTTTATTCAAATATAGACAGCTCTGCCTAAGTAATTTTCTACATGTTATAATTAAATAACTCAGTGGCAGATGGCCCAGACATTTGAAAAGACTGAATGGAGCCTACAGTATTACATGCTATTATCTATCAACAAACAGGTTAAGCTTGCTCAGAGGCAGTATTTTATAGGAATTTAAAGGTGCCTTGTTGAAACATGATCTTCTTTCCTTCAACCAACACTCCCCTCTCTTTTTCTATCTTGCTCCTTCCCTTTCTTTCTTGTTTCTTAAACCTGACGGAGTTAAAAAGACAAAAAGTAGATAGCTATTAATAAAGTGCTGGGAAGCACAGGGCTGGGGTGTGTTTTGATCTTATTTGTTTTAAACAGCCAGTCTCAATTTGGTTTTGTTGAGATTTCAGTTTGCTTTTCTGTAGCTAGGTATTTAATGGTTTATTTGGCTTAAGACTGTTTTTACAAGGTGGTGTGTTTAGGTCATTAGCATGTATTTGGATGCAGTGTGTGAATGTGGTGGGAAGATTTGTGTGATCCCAGTGCAGATCCAAGTGTTGAGAGAGGAGAGTGGTCCCTTTTTGTTGTTGCAGCTTTCCTTCTCATGCAGGAATTATTGTCCCACTGCTCCCTTTCCATCATCTAGTCCTCTGTTCTTTCTAGCCAGAATCGTGCTCTGGCAGTTGGTAGGAGAGAAATCTAACGAGGCTCAGGCTCCTTTATGGTAGAGGCAGTACTTTAAAATGATAGAGAAGGCTGCCTGTGCCTGCAGGAGACACTATAACATGCTGTGCATTGCATCGAATTCTTTTTTGTGTGATGCCACTTATGAAAATTGTGATTGAAGCCACTATTAAAAGATGAGTGTTTCTGTTCTTAAAATATGAGAGAATTAGTAAGTTGCCATCCAAGAGACTAAATATTCCTGCTCATCCTGAAGCCTGGAGGTGTTTGACTTTGGTTAGTGGTAAAATGAACAATCCTTGAAAAAAAATCCAAATAACTAAAACCTCACATCAGGAACTGGAATTCTTGAAGGAGCAGTTTAAGTGCATTGTGTTTTCTAGTTCACTTTTCTGAAGTCTCCACTGCTGGTTGATTTAAAAGTGATTAAATATCTGGCATTGTGCAAGATGAGATGTGGTGCTGTGTGTTTTTTACTGTGTCCAGCAAAGCTGCTTTCCTCTTCCAAGGAGAAGGGACACAACAGCTTTAAATGGGGAAAACCCAGCTGTTTCATATTCACGAAAAAACAGAACGCTGATTTGATGCCTGTTTTCAACAGAGAGAGGTTTTCATTGCTTTTACTATTGTTGCCAGTTAGTATAAGTATTTTCAATGACTTTAAGGTGTTTCTGTGTTAGGTGAAAGCAGGAAACTTTGCTAAAGTCAGCTGAAAATGAATATTCAAGTAGTTGTCAGAATAAGCTGAAAGAAGCAGGCTGCAGACAGCAGATGAGAGCTGGAGTACCGTGGCTTGACTTTTCACCTTTTGCCTGTAAAAAATTAATCTCTGCATTACCTGGCATGATGAAATAACATTTACAGTTACAAGCCACTAATTTTGGTTACTTTTATTCTTTTCTGTAGTACTTTCTTGGAAGAAGGGCAATTCTTCTGGCAGAGTGTAAGAAGTCTTATTTATCATTCAAAACTGCAGCCATGGCACTGTAGGGAGGGAGAGCTGTTGTGTTTATTTTGTTGCATCTCTCCTACCTGAAATGGTGAAACTAATTGTAATTATAAGACTGTAATTCATGTTATCCCCCAAGATGCAGCCTCTTGCTAAAGAGGTTACCAGCTTTGGCAGGTCATATTTAGTTTCAATGCCAGTTTCTTGGCCATCATTTTAGTTTCAGTGCTAGCTTCTTGCCCCATCATGCCCTTCAGTGTTTCCAGGAATGGGGCATCTGCCACCTCTGTCCTGGTTAATGTTGGGGAATGAGTGAATAGTTAGCCTGGCTGTTTAGTACAGATCAACCTAGTTAATGGCTGCCTGCTGAGAGGTGCAGGTCTACCCTGGCTTCTCCTTGTTCCTGGTGTATCTGCAGTGTAAACCCATGGCATTACCATAATCTTACCTCTCTTAGAGCTGTTGTGTCTGCTTTGCACTTTCTGGGGAAAACATCCCAAATATAAATGCGGGTCTAAACTTAAAATTGAGTCATAGGTGTAGTTTGCTGGGCTGACAGACCACACTGAGGACTTGTTGGAAGAACAAGAAAACTATTATAAGCCTTTTAGATCCTGAGTCTGAACTTCAGTTTGCCAGTAAAACTTAGGGCAAATATATGGCGGTTTTGGTGGGTTTTTTTGTTGGGAGTTCTGTGTGCACAGGGGTTTGGTGGCAATTCAAAGGTTTGCAGGTGTTGTGCTGTTTTTAGGGAACTTAATCTGGATGTAATAACCCAATCCATTGTAGGTCTAGCTTAGTCCTGCTGAAAAGGGACTTTAGGCAACTGCTGACATGATCCTCCTGTTGTGTGATAGCATCGTTCCCATAAACACTACTAGAGCTTGGGATAGAACTATTAATATCCTTTTATTCATTCTTAGGAACTTTTTTACTGTATCAGCTCCCTAAATGATTTCTGAGCTTACAGACCTGAGGGCTTTTTTAGTAGAGAAACAGGTGGTGTATGGCAGCTTCTCAGTGGAGATTTCTTTGACATGTCAAGGGGCATACTAATACTTATCTTTATTAAATAGATGGCTTTCTTGATACTGCATGGACTGATCCCTTTTTTTTTTTTTTTAAACTAAGTTTAGGAGTAGTACAATGACTATTTCTAAAATACAGCAGAAATTTAGCAAGGGCTGTTTTTGTTTAGGACTGTGGTTTTGGGGATTATTTGCCATCATTTTGTCATAGTGTATTGTGCTCCACCATTTTTGTTGCAATTTTTGTGTTAATTATGTGCTATTAAGAGTATCTTCCCAAATCAACTTGGTCAACTTTATAGAGACTGGTTATTAAGTAATCTAATTTTAGTGTCATGGGTGTTCCTAATATTGTTTGTAAATTCTTGCTCCTGAAGTACTTAATATTTTATTACCAGCGTGTAGTGCCTGTGAACTCATTCTTTAAGGATACTCTGCAGAGTAAACTGAAAAGAATATTATAAATATATATACATGTCTATATATATATGTATCAGCAAAGTTGCTTTTACATAATGTTTTTAATTAAACAAGAGTTGTTTTAAGATTTGTATGGTGATCATTAGGAAACTTTCGGAGTTGGTGCTCTGATATTCTGGAAAGTTTGCAAATCAGTGCCGTAAAGATTGACTTATTTAGTAAGAGTTGCTATCACGTGCAATGAAGGCAAATGAAGATACTTTGTAAGAATGTCAGCTTTTTAGTGAGGCATCATGATAAGCAGTTGGTGAAGATTCACATGATAAAGGCAATTACAGTTTATATTTCTGTCTGATTTTGTTACAAATTCAGCTTCACTGAAAATAGATTTCAGTAGAATTTGGGGATATTGATGGTGGTTCTTAAGTCCTCATTATTAAGGTAATCTGTTTCTTGCTTGCATCCAAAAATCTGCTCCCCAAATTAAAATTGTAGAGCCTAATACTTGAAGCTACATGGAAAAAAACGTTTTTAGTTAATTGCAGATCCCAGAGAAAGTCAGAATTGCTTTGAGTTTGGGTGTCATCCATTCTGTGTGTCTGCATGGTTTCCATTGACTTTGCTTGGGATTGCATAGGGTGCTTCTGAAATTGGGCATTCATAGCTCTGGAAATTGCAAGACCATTGCTGAAATTTCAGGTGGATGTGATTTCCTTACCTCAGCTGTCAAAAAAAGCTACCATGTGCTGCAACAAATGTGGGTGCAGCCAAAATCTTTGCCAAAATGGTGTGTAAGCATTCGTACAGTGCTTTCTGATGCTACTGTTGACTTATTTTTACTGCCACTATTTATTGTGGAGCATATGACAGTAAGGTTTTACATCAGCTGGACAGTTTTTTGAGAGTTGTGATTTTCTTGCACAGGTTACCATTTCTTAAGATTAGGGTCTCCACTCTCTTCTTACTCTTCTATTCATAAATGCTTCTCAGCTGATAATTAAAAGTGGATTTAAAAACGAGAGGACAAGCCTGGATGTGTGACGTGTGTATTTATGACAGTTTGAAAAATGTGTGAGAGTAGAAGTTGCAGTCTGCCATGGAGCAGACAGGTGACAGTTCATGTACCTGATACATTTATTTACTCTCCAGCACAAGAAGAAAAACGTCCTCAACAGCAACATTGTACTGTGACTGCTGCTGCTGAGGCACAGAACACAGCTTAAAGCATGCAGGCTGTAGAGTCTGGGGATAAAGCATCTCGAGTTCAGCCCCTTCTGGAGCTTAGTGAAGGGAGTCTTTTGTTCCACAGAGGATTTTTTTGGGCTCTTACCACAGTTGGGTTTGTTTTGTATATGCTGAACCTTATTTTGATGTCACTGCTCTTGAGTTAGGTTGGTATAATATTAGCAGTTGCTGAGGAGTAGCTTTCTTAGTTTATGCTGGGAAATGAGAAATGGAGTTTTTGAACTATTGTTTAATTAACATTTATTTTAGAGGACTGTTTAATTAGCATTTATTTTAGGGAAATGGTTGCCTCTAGATTTACTGTAAGAGCTGACATTGGCAGTGCCTGAGGGTCTCTGCTGCACAGGTGGTTCAGAGATCAGTTGCCAGTGACTTGTTAATGTCATGGAGGAGCTTCAGTGGTACTTGCTGCCCATCAGTGAGATAAAAGGAGAGTTTGGCTTTGTTTGCTTTTTTTAATCTGAATTATGTAGGGTGGTGCATATAGACCCTAGAGAATAACACGTGGAAGACAGCCAGCAGGAAAGGTTCTACTAACAAGTGTTACTGAATTGCTTATTAACTGCATACTAAAAAAGCCCAAACCAGCAACCAAGTGGAAAGTAAGAACTTGGGTTATGTCATGAATTGTTATGCAGTTAGTTTAATTATCAAACCAAATTGTTTTCAAACTGCTTTTATTCACACAGAGCAATAACTTGCTTTGGGACTGGATTATCTGTGATCGTTGTGTAGGTGTGAGCTGAGGTGATGTCACCAAGTTTGCCACTTACTGCTGCTTTGTACAGAAAAAAGCTGAGCAGGTCTGCATACCTATCATGTAAGCACTTGCTGCCAGCTTCCCTCTGCCCATGGATTGAGAATGAAATCTGCTTAAAACTATTACCTCCAGGACTTCATAGGTTTTGTAGAAGGAAAACAAAACAAAAAAAGTCTGTGGTAGAGCTAGGACGTGTTTCTGCTATTCTTGCCAGTAGTTCCAGAAGCCTGGATTGCCAGAAGCTATTTATTAAGTCCTAACGCATGTTTTTTTTTTTTTAAAGATACTGTGGGATGAAAATTTGCGCGGTGGGTGGTCACAATATTTTTTTTTCATATGCTTGTGGTTTTAGAATAGTCTTAATCACCTGAGTTAAAACTGTAAGTTGGTAAAAATTAGTACTGGAGATAACAGTACTGTAGAGCCTCCATGCATGCCTTCCCTGTAGTTTCACAGTAATTATTTTTGTTTAGAGGTGTTGGAAAACTTTATTTTGTCAACTTCCCGTTTTATAGGTCTTTGCTGCACCCTGATTCTCAAATTACAGTGACTTGAAAGTTTAGCATGCCAATTTCTAGAAAGGTACATCACTGTGTGATACTATAATAGTTTTTTTCTCTTACCATATTATCCATGAGGCTTTCTTTTTCTTATCCTTTTCATAGAGTGTAAAAATCCTTTCCTGGTTATTGATAAATCTGTATTTGTTCTTTTCCAGAGATATCAGCATGAATAACATCACAAGACTACCAGAAGATGCCTTCAAGAACTTTCCCTATTTGGAAGAGCTGTAAGTATTTTACACATGTTCAAGTTTTGCCACAACATCATGTGGCTGTATAAAGTGAAGGTGGGTGGAGAAACACTGTTAAGTGGAACTGCCAACAGAAAAAGCAATTATACTTTAAAAATGTAATCTTGTACATGTTTGAAAACCAGGACAGTAAATGCTACTTACAAGGGACTTTTTACAGTAATTATTTTAATCATGGCTAGAGTGATGACACATACTAATTACAGTGTTATCCAAAGATAACACAAGAGTTGTGTAATTACCATTGTTTCTGAAGGAGCTACAGTCTAGCTGTTGCACAAGTTCCATAAAATAGGTGTTGCTTCATGTACTGAGTGGCTGACTTCCGTTGTCCTTGTGGGCTGCAGATGCAATGCTCACAAGCCCTGACCTATATCAGGCATATATCCTATATCCTGACCTATATCAGGAGCTGTGTGGTACAGGGCTTCTTTTTCTCAATTTCTCTGGCAGAAGTTTTTTTCCCACTTCCAACCTCCCTTTTGTCTTGATCTCATTTTAGCTTTTTTATGTTTTACGTAACTGATACTTGGATTTCTGAATCTTCAGTCTCATGTGCTCAGTATTTTGATGCAGTCTTTAATTTGCAAAGCTGAAGCATGCTTTCAACAGCATAGTCCTTAATGAGGTTGGGTTTCAGAGTCAGTAAACAGGGAGGCAGGTTTGACATTCACTTTACTGCTTTAAGTACTGTTATGTGACTAGCACTTTCTGTGCCTTATAGCTTCCTTATCAGTGAAGAGAGGGTAAGGGTAATGGTTCAACCTTTGCATGAGAGCTTTGAGAACTTCCAGTGCCAAGCAATAGATAAGACAAACCCCCTGCAATTTGCTTTGCCTCTCTTATATTTTCAGTCACAAAGTAGGATTTGTCATATTAAAAAGCATTTAAAGTACAAATTAAAGTTGGCTCTGTTTGTGACCTTGGCAAGACTAGGACTATGAATGCTGCATTGAGAGGATTTTCAGTAAATCACCTTAGGGAAAGAAGAGCTCATTCCCCCAAAGAGACCACCCTTATTAGGTAGGGAAGTGTTCTTCTGATATTACCAATGAGGAAACGAGCAAAGAATGAAAACCATTTGTAGAGGGCAAAAGGATAAATTAACCCTGTAGCAAAACTGCAGATTAAGCCCTGAACCCTTTGACTCTGGTTATCTATTGCAACCTGTACAGCCACCACACCTCATTGGAACAAAGATACTGAGAAATTGATAAGAGATGGATTATTGCTTCTGAAGAAAGACTTGTGTTCCTGAAAGCTTCTTCTTTGCACCTCAGCTTCACTGGTTGCTCTAATGAAGTGTTCCACCTCTCCTTAGAATTTTGATCTCTCTTGTCTCCTCATAATGTAGCAGCAAACATTACTGATGAACTTAAAAAACTCCATTTTACCTGGTTCTTAAATAGTTTTGACTCAGATCAGTACAACTGTGAAGTGCAGTTAAGTTGATTTATGTCAGATAAATTTTATGAGATCTTAATTCATGTTTAACAGGTTCTGGTTTATTGCCTCTGATTTTAGGTATTGCTTAAGCCTGTGATATAGTCAAGAATGCTTTATGAAGAAAAATAGGTTTTCAGATAGTGCATTTGTGTTGACAAATGCAGAAATTGACAGAATTTAAGAAAGGCCCTCTGACATGAGTAGTCAATTGGGAAAAGTGGCCTAGGAAGGCTTCTTTGGCTTCAGAATATATACTGGCCAACATTCTATATGTGCTCTCTAACATGTGCTTCTGTATGTTTTGTTAGATTAGACTTGTAACCCCCTTTTTAAATTTTAATTCTTTATAGGCATATTTTGCACCCAAACAATTCTGTTTATCGAGCTTAGATGACTGTGGGAGACTTCACTTTTTTTCTCCAAAAAGTAATTAAGCAATAAAACTAAAGGGTGGGTGTGCATATTGTGTAACTTCATAAACCTTAAGGTGTGTCAGGAGATAAAGAGGAAAGCCAGAGCCTTCAGCCATCACCTGTTGTGCTTATTGCCAAAGAGCCATTTGCTACATGTACCTCATTGTCCCCCTAAATTCCAGGTTTTCAGTTTGGGGAAAAAAAAATAGGCTAGCATTAAACTCAGGATTATATGTGAACACCAAGAAGCTTTAAATCATTCTTAGCATGCTTGCTTGATGTATTAAAGCAACTTCTGGGGAAAAAAAAAACCCAAACAAAAACACAAGTCAGCTCTAGATCACTTCAGTTCATTTTATTAAATGGGGGTATAATAAAGTAGATTCAAATGAAAGCAGCTTTTCTCCTTAATAAAAATGACCAGCACCAGATATGACACTTTTCTGTTCTGTTCTCCCTGTTCCTCTTTGTCTATGGGACAAGATACAAAAATATTTCATTCTTTATTTTTACTGGTTATGAACAGGAACAACTGAACTCTCGTACTTCCTACTGTACAAGCACAATTTTTCCTTTCTATGACTGTCAAAGTTTCTTCCTGGCTTTTATTTATGGTTGAACAGATCCAAATTCTGACTGAGCCCTTGCAAAGCTGCTTTTTCTGCAAAACTGGGAGTTAGTGTCCATGCCAAAGAAAAGTAATTTAAAGAAAAGACTTAAATTGATGTTGGAATCTGTGCTAGAAGTGACTTTTCATTGAGAAATTCTCCCAAGAATTATGCTGAAGAAAATTAAAATCTACAAACTAATGGGCATGCATTAAGTACCCACAGCAGCATGTGGTCTAGGGGATCTCCAGACACCTTTATCTGCACACCATGCCATAGCCCTGCCATTGTCAAATTCTGTGTTCTATTAGCCCTTGGCAGAGTCTGCTAATTAGTGTTGCAAAATAGTATCATAGAATTTAATTGAATGGAAATGGCAGACAATTAGAATGTGTTATTTAGGCAGCTGAGTTGCATGTATGAAGAGGCTGAGATAAAAAAGTGCAGTAGGAGGCAGTTTGAAATGGGGGTTGTCATTTCTTCAATGAAATTATTTATTTGGTAGTCTGCAGAGACTTCAGAGGATCATTTTCCAAATCCTAAAATGAACACTAGTGGAAGAAGCAGAGCACCAGATTTGGAAAAGCTGGCTGCTCAATTCACAAGTGCCTTCTGTGCCAACAAAGAGGAAGCAACTTGGGTGCTTCAGTTGTGTGTCTCAGGCTGTTTTTAGATGTTCTGGATCATCCAAGACACCTGCACCAGACTGACAGGTCTGACACAGATGGGAAGCCAGTGGGTGCTGTGAGTGACAGTTTTGGGACCAGGTGGAAGAGGACATCTGAAATGGCACTGAATGACCTTGTTTGCACAACTGACTCCCAGCAAAGAATCGAATTTGCAGGAATAATCTGGGATTTGGTAACTTTGAGGTAATGTCCTATCAGAGTGTTACTCACAGGTACAAGGGAAGGGAATTTGACTTGTCCATGGGCAGAGTCAGAGCATGGGGCTGAGTGCTCAGTGTACCCTCATTCACAGCCATTGCTATATAGCACACTTACCATATGTCAGCAGGGTTCTAGCATTATTTATAAATGTTATAAAAATTCTCCATGCCTGTGTAACTGATACCCATCTGGAAGTAATTTGCAAACTATTGAAATGGCAATGGTCAGAGTCAGGGAGAAGCAGACCACCAAGGGTTTTGCCTTAGCAGTTAATGATGTGTATTCTTCAGAAAATGCTAACATAAATATGCTGCAGCCTTAAATGTGATATGGAAACTAAAAATTCTTTAAGAACTTGGCCATGATTTTCTAACCACGCCTAAAGTATTTATAGAAAGCTAGAAGAAGAAAATATAACATGATAATTCAGTGTTTTTAGAAGGTAGAAACCATTCTCCAGTGTGAATTTTTAACTAGAATATCCATGTTGTGTTATGTTTTGTTGGCCTTTTTTAAAAGGCAGTACTTTCCAACATGTAGTTATCTAAAGTAGTTTGAAGGATTTACACTGTATTTGTGAATGATCTGCTAGATTAATTAAAAAGGCAGTCTCTTATTGAGGAAGGCAAAAATCAAAATTTTTTCATTCTTGGCCAGTTTTCCAGTCTGTCATCAGAAACTTTAACCACTCCAATAAAGCAGAAGTATCTTAGACTTAATGACCTTTTTAGCTTGTTTTGACTTCCACTCTTAACCCTCTAGAATGATGCCATCTTATTTGCCCTGCACTCATGGGCAAAATTCAGATGATAAGCTTTTAGCTGGTCCATGTGAGAGGCAGAGGACTGCAGTCTGTTCCATGTCTGTCTGTAGCTGTGACAGAAGGGTGTGATTGTCTCAAGGAGAGCACAGGTGATTTCCTAACCAGTCAGCCTTAGGGTAGGGCCCTGACCTTCTCCAGCAAGGGTTAGAGAGGTGCTCTCCACTCTGACTGTTTGGTATAAAAACCATAGCACTCCCAGTAACACTGCAGGGAAAATAATCCTTCCTGAAAGCACCAACAGACAGAAGTGCTCAGGTAACTTCCAGATGTGTACTGACACCAAGATCTGTTGTTGTGTTTGTGGTTTTTGCTCACACATGGTATGAAATAGTCTCTCTCCTGTGACACTGCCTTGTTCGTTTTATCCAGCGAGGGCAAAACCTTCTTGTTTAATGCCTGGTTGAAAATGGCTGGGGAGATCAAGTAATAAAATGAAGAGTTAGATCCATAAAAGTTTTCTATTTTCTGAAACACAATGCTGCTCTGCTTTTTGAGACATAAATAAACAGTGAACAAGAGACCACACATGTGCAACTAATTGTTGCAAGAAAATAAATAGTGCGACTGAGTATTTGCTTGACTATTTAATTATATCCATGTTGATAACAAGTCTTAGGAGGTCTTGCTTAAATATCTCCTCACCTCCCTTCCCTGGCCAGAGTTTTTGATCATGGTTTTTAATTGACAGAGTATAGTTTAGGAACATAAGGAATAATTAAAATGTATACTAGCAGTGAAAAGGAGGTGGGGTTTTGCCATAAGGTTGTAATCAGGAAGTATCTGCAAGGGAGATGTCTGGAGTTATTTTCCCTCCTGACTGCAGCTGAAGATGACCAGCTGGCTGAAATGCCACAGCTGCTTGTTTTTGTAGTATCTGTTTCAGTGTGTAATTTAGATGGTACACTTCCTCTAATTTCTCCATCAGCACCAAGTTGTATTATCCTTGGGCAGGGAGAGGGAGTGTAGTGTGTTTTATATTCCCTGAGTTTCATGAATAAGACATGCCTCGGAGTTATGCCAAGGCTGGGCTGTTAGTTTAGGGTGCTGTGTCTTTCCTCACTTGGCTGTGGAACACTTGGTGGAAAGACTTGCCTTGTCCTTCATGCTACATCTTTCAAGAGCAGTGTTTTCAAGGTAGTATGCAAGTGTTGGTGAGATGGTGCAATTCTTTTCTCTTTCATCTATGTGAAAAATCCTAAGGTTTATAGTTAGAAACTGGAGGTGAAGGACTTGTTTTAGTAGAAAAGGTAAGGATGACTCTTCATGTTGTCCTGATGCCTTGTGTGTTAACATATGATAACTAAAACTGTGGTTAAACATCCTCTTGTAAAACAGGCTGGCATGATTGGAGACACTACTGCCCCATCTCTGTCCATTCAGCCTCACCAGCAGACTCTGAGGAATAGGCAGAGATCTTTCTCAGCTCCTTTTTTACAAAGGTAGCCAGTGTAGATACCAGCTGTTGGTTCCTCAAAAATAGCAGTATGATATAGGGTTGGAAGCCACTGAGTGCCCTTCATCGATCTACCAGCGCTGAATATTTGAACAGCTGGAGGAGGTGATTTCCTTAGTTAATCCAGCCTGAATTCCAAGAGGTAAAACTTTAATGAAAAAAATGCAAGGGGTAGGTTTCTCATGTGGTAGCAAGTTAAAAGCCTAACAACTTGACCAGCCAGCTCACATTACTGCCTTGTGTGCACTGGAGCTTTAAAAGTCATCAGCGTGTTGTAACTTGCACCTTCAAATTCTAGTCAAGACAAACCTTTAGGCAAAGACTCCCAAGTAGAATTAACCACAGTCAGCTAAGATATTTTTAAACATCATTTACTTGGTCTGCATTAAATGCTAAATGATGTTTCAAAACATGTTGGCCAACCTGTGTTTAATTAGTGCTTTCTTATCTCTGTGAGTCCTAAATCAATTTGATTCTGGATGAGTTTTAGTCATGCTGATACAAGAATATTTCTGTAGCTAAGAAGGTTCTTACTCTGCTTGACAGCTGCATGTTTTTTCCTGTTTGTGGGGATAGATGCTGGTAGGTTGAGTAAATTCCATTGTTTTTTAGATGAGAGGTTTTTTTTTCTTTCCAGTTTCTGTTTCTACATGTTAATTTCCAAAGTTGACAGTCCCAAGACTGCGGTTATTCTGCTGCAAGTACTTTTAGAGGACAACAAAACTTTTTCCTTATCTGTCAGTTTTTTTGAGTTTCAGTGTTCTGCTCACATGCACACACACCTAGAAGCTGGCTGAGCTAAATGGCCTGAAGGCTGGGCTTTCCCGTGTTACACTTTCAAGACCAGTCTTAAAGCCTTATTATGCTGCCAGGTTGGGGCTGTCTGAAGGTATGAACCAGATAAGAAACTTCTGGAGGCTGAGCAGTAACTTGAGAAGCCTTTAAGCTGTGTCTCTCCAAGTACTGGTCTCCAAATGGTGCTTGTGCTGTGCAGCCCTCCCTCCTCCTTTTAGTTTCAGAAATTGGAGTGTTGAACAAAAGATGTGTGTGTGTGAGTGATCAGGTAGCCAATTCGAGGCTGGGGTGTCAGGAGTCATCACAGGAGCTCTATGAAAACTTTAGACAAAAAAGGAGAAGAAATAAATCCTGTATGTTGAAGGTAAACACCTTATACTCTGAGAAAGTAATTGAGTATGTGGTATCATCATTGTTTCATAGTATGATGCTATATGTTACCATAAGAAGACATGGTGATGTCATTCTTTTCCCTGCTTTCCTCCCCTCTGCTTGCATGTTTGTATTCTTGTATATTTTGTTAGCACAGAGGTACTCTTGGCTAATTAGCCTTGGCAGATGTCCTGTCACAGAAATAGTAACCAGACTCCTATGAAGTTCTTTTTCCTGCCCTTCTTATATAAAAGTAAAATTTTAGATGACTCTGTTAAAATATTTGTTTTTATTCCAGCTCGGAAAAAGCTAACAGTTACCTAAACTGAATCAAAGTATCATACGGAAAATTACCTCAATTTGTTTAGGGTCATTCATTGTGAAGGTGTCTGCAGAACCTGGGTCTTATATTTACCCAGTATGCATCTGGAGTGGTTAGAAAACCAGTAACAGAAGTTTCATTGCTAAATATATGTCCACTTAATCCACTTCCCCATTCTGCAGTGTCACTTGCTAGGTGCATGGTCATTTAAAGATCCCATGGCTAGATAGCCAATAAATGCCAGGACAAGGGACAAGGCTGTATAACAGACCAGAGCAGCTTTGAGTATTTACTATAACAGCAGCAGTTTTCCACCCTCTCATGTCTGACCATTAACGTATTTCATGATCTTGGAAACCATCTGAGCATCCAAGTACCACTATCTGCTAAAAGCACAAATCTGTAATTGAGTTGTTTCATCCCAGTTGATCAAAACCAAACTTGGTGGCTTTCATCTCTGTGTGTCTGCTGTGCAGACTAGGTAAGTGAAATGCCTTATTACCTCAGTTTTTAGATTGCTTTACCATAGGCCAGGATAGACCTTTCTCTTGATAGCTAAGTTACCCCAGCATAGTACAAGATGAGCAGAGGCAAGTAGGGAGAAGAGAATGTATTTTATAAAATATATTCTGCATTTTGCTTTGGAGGTGAGAGGAATCAAAATTGTTTTCTGCAACAATAGAATAGGTGTTAACCAGTTTAAAAGACACCATGGTATTGTTGCTTATGTTTATGACATATATGTCCATGTTAAAAATTTTTGGAAACTTCTGAGATTTTTTGCTGCAGAATACTTGTTGAGATTAAAAAGACCACTTGTTTCAACAACTCATAGTGTATAATAATTGATTTTGTTATAATATTTCTTTTGGTGCATGTGTTGCAGCCTATGGGTTCTACTTCAAGGTCTTGCTCAAATACAGATACTGCTTGAAAATGGAAGGATAGAGCATATTTTGCATGGTTGTAGGTGCTTGCTTTCCTGAAAATCCATTGTAATTTATTTTCCTGTTTTTGATAGTCCATGGAAAGCATTACCATAGAGCATATTTTGTCTTGTGTTAGATGCTGGTGACTCTTGCTGGCAATTTAAGCATAGAACTTCTGAACAAGCATTAAATTTTTGAATCAGTTGGTTTAGTTTGCTTAGATATTTTAGCTTTTTAGAAATGCATTTTGAAAACAAGCAATTATCTTAAAGCTCAGTATAACTTTGGGAAAGCTGTAAATGCTGGAAAGGGAAAGATCATGGCAAGAAGTGGAGTCGGTGCAGTTTCAGTGCTGTTGTAGTTACAGTTCTCTTTCTTCAGTCATAATGTGTCTTGGTGTAGGTACACACAATTTTATAAATAATGGTTGAGGCTGTATAATGCTGAAACTACTGCAAGAAAAGGAGACAAAAGCATTTTCTGTTAGCAGCAGCAGAATAAAAGTATCCATTCAGTTTGGTTGAACTGGTGTGGGAGGAATTTGGAGTAGCCTGTAGGGAATAGATTGGTTTCCCAGCAGTTCAGCAGGCTGCAGCTGACAGAAGTCCCCAAGGGGCTCTTTGCTCCTCACAGCTAAGCAAAGCTGAGTTTGGACTGGAGACACAGCTTCCATTGACCAGCTCCTCCCTTTCTGCATCTGCCCATCTTGGGGGGGAGCTGTCTCCACAGCAGGGCATCCACCTGCCTAGGGGATGCAGTGAAACCCTGTATTCTCCTGCAAATGACTGTACCTCTCCTGTAGAGCTTTAAACCTTGATTAATAAATTGTAGCACATAAGTAGGCATCAGCCATTAAGAAAAACAGATTCATGTTCCAGAGCAACTGCTGTTTTGGCACAGCTGGAGACTAAAGCTCTTTTCTGGAGGAAACACTTGCTGGGCATCATGGATTAAGTTATCTATGAGGCGTTTTCAAAGATTACTTCTATTGTGGGAGAACTTCAAGCAAAATTCAAATTTGTATTTGGAAAACACAGAGAACCTAGAAAAGGTGGAAGTTGGGGACAGGCATGTAAAGGGTAGCAGAATATTTCAATGTCAGGCAGCACAAAATGCAGAGTTTGCAAAAATTCAGGTGGAGAAGCAGTGTAATGCTTTCCAATAGGATGAAAATAGGCAGGTAAAAGTTGGATAGCTAAAAAGTGGATGTGGGCCAGGCAGAGGAACAGTGATGGATATTGAAGGCTCAGGCTTGACCAAACCTTGAAACAGGAGTCTTGGGTCTTACCACAAAGCAGCTAATGTAGAAGTAAAAATAATAAATCAGGTGTTTTATTATGACATATCAGGATTGCAGTCTGTGTCAGTATTTGAATTTGATCTGTGGAGAAAGTAGCTGACATATATATATTACCAGAGACAAGATAGAGAAAAGGTTAGAACCATTCCATCAAGAGGAAAAGGAAAAAGCAACCCAAATTCCACAGAAGAAACATTTTCTGTATGAGCATAAGATCTGCAGATGGACAGAAGGAGATGAAAGTCTTTGCCGGAGTTCACTGCTAAGGTAACTGCTGTCTGGGATGCAAGACAAGGAGAGAGGTTTCCAAGAGGTTTTATTGCATACTGTCATGAGAAGAGAGATGGTTTTAATTGTTACAGGCAAAAATGTATCCTTGGAACGCCCTCCCTGACTTTTGGAGCAACACCAGTGATTAACTTGGCTTAGTTAACGTGCAGCTGGGTTGCCAGACTCATAATTGCAGAAGTTTTAATTTCCCAAAAGAGAGAAACCAGTATTAGCTGCAGTTTCAGTGCAAGAAGCTAGACTTGCTGTGTTCTCTGGGAATGAGACACCATGAAATGTTCGTCTTCAACTACATTGTATCCTGATGTCTGTAATAACAGTTAGGTGTCCTCCACATCTGGAGAGTATTTACTGTGTCACTTTAAATAATGGTCACAGGGTATTCCTCACCTCTGGCAGAAGTATTTTGTACTCCATATGCCCTACTCTATTATCCTGCTATGCTGAAATTGAGTCTGTAAATTTGAATTTGTCCAAATTTACCATTAAAACATTTAATATTTATTTTTAGAGTAAAAATAGAAGACTACAACATTCGTGCTAAGCAGTTACAGGAAAGATACCTACTGTGGCCATACATTACAGGTGTGACTTCACTGGAGCAGCCTCCAAGGTTTAACTCAGATGCACTAATTCCAGATACCTGCAGTCCTTGGCAAAGTCCCCAACAAGGGGAGTCAGGATTAAGCTAGCAGAAAAACGCATGGTCAGTGTGATACACATTTACATCCCACTTCAGATGTTGCTCTGTGTTTGTGCCTTGAGAAGTAAGAGATAGCAAATAAAGTTTTTTGTGGCCTTATGGCATGGCAGGACACTTTACAATTGTCTGTTTAATTAAATTTTTACTGTCTTTGTGGGTGAATCTGTTTTGCAGCCCACTGCCTTTTGGACAAAGAGCTCTAATTAATGATGATGTAGCATGGTTCAGTGGCAACAGATGGACTTCCAGACTAGGTCTCTGTAACCATTTCCACTCAGAATGAAGGGCAGGATAGGTGCTCAGCCCTTGATAGTGTGAATGTAGGGCTGCCTTAAGGTGCTGCTTTGTGGCAATGTGAAGTTGTCCCAGCATAGAGCAGAAATTTCCAGAGCTGCTCTCAAGCAGGGTAGTGACTCTTGCTGCCAGGAGATCAAAGTTTTGTCTTTTCTGTTGTGTTAAGAGTTTTGGCCTTGGTAAAACTGTGATTTCCCTTAGCTCATTTACCATATGTGTGTGAGAGAGAGAGAGAAACAGAGATGCTTTAAAATTATTTAATAATCAATACTTTTAAGACTTGCTGAAAGAAGGTAACATGGAAAACCTGGCTGGATGATTTCAACACACCCTAATTTATAATGCTGTATGTGTGCTATATTGTATGCTATCAAATTTTCAATTGTCTCTTTAAAATGAACCTGATTATGTAAAGAGAAACATTTCCATCCTTCCAGCTGCCGCATGGGAAAAGTGTTGAGAGCAGAGTGTGATTCACTGATCTGTGCCTGCTTGAGAGCTGCAGCTGGAACCTCCTCATGAGCAGCTCCTCAGGGGTAGGATGTGAATGATAAACGTGTATTTGGCAAACTGATTAGCAAAGCCTTTCCACACTTCTGGAGCACTGCCAGATAATGGAGAAATGGAAATGTAATTGATCACAAGGGTTGGGTTTTTTCTGTTGGTTGGAAAAAGGCTGAAGAAGCAGGAGTTGCCTTGAGGGAAGCAAAGTTCTACTATTTGAACTCAGACAAGTCTTGCTCTGGCTCAGCTGTTATTTGTTTCCAGTGCTCTTTAGGTGTTGTTAGTGACATTCAGGTTGAGGGATACTATTCAACTGTATTTAGTTTAGCTTTTTAAAAGCTAAAGTAATAATCCCCAGTCTCTTTGGGAGAGGGAACAGATGTCTGACAAGCCTCACACACACCAGATTAATGGGGAACCTTGGCTGAGCTGCAGCCAGAGCTGCCTGACAAATTTACCAGGGCTGCCACTCATTGAATTGTGCAATATGTAATCATAGTAATGTTTGTATGCAAAACGATTAGGTGCTACAGCCTCAGCTGAATTCTGGTTGATTTAAGGATTTGTATTATGCTGTTTCAAACACATTTTAACACAAACATGTTTTGCAGGTTTCTGGCTCTCTGTATTAGTGACCCAGCAGGTTTCATCAGTTCTTCTTTCTGTTTACAGTGAACTTCTTAGGAAATTATTAGAAAGAAAGATGTGAAATATTGCAAACCTCCCTCCACATCCCCCCAGATAAGTTAATCAAGTTGATTTGGACAGCTACTGACAACAGAATGAAATTTTAGTGGGAATGTTTAATTGCCATCTGGAAACTTCCATTAATGTTAAAAATTCTAAGTATTTGAAAAATTGTGTCCCAGCTCTGAAATTCTGAGGTTGCTTGCAGACAGACGATTTCAAGAATAAGCATGCATAGATTCTTCTTATTTTGCTTCTAGTGTCAGAGCTGTTTGATTATACTCAAGCCATGCAGACAAGACTTTTCTCAGCAGTCAGCAGATTTGGTTTTATTTTAAACATGCTTGTGTGATGTCAGAACCATAGCAGTTGGGGGGTGTGTGAAAATACCAGGACTAAAAACCAACATCTACCTTAACATGCAGGAGGAACATAGTTTTCTAAGAGCAAGTAGGATCTTCTGCTGTCATCTTCTTGTTCCTGAAGGTGTTGTCCTCTTCTCCCTTGGTTTATAAATATAACCATCTACATTGGAGAAATTGATTTAATAAAGATAACTAGTGTCCTCTCTATCAGGCAGCATTTTATTAAGTCACTAATTCTGTTGCAAGCAGATTTATATAAGCATTATGTACTTTGGTAATCTCTTTTATGTAGTTAGAGAAAGAAGATAAAAATGTAATAACATTGCTATGTTCTGGCAAGCTGATACTTTAGATGTTGCTCTTGTTATTTCCTTTGATTGCCTCTTTGAAATAATATTTTCCCTTTACTGTGTCTGGCTTGCTGCACAGTGCCTTTTAACAGTGGAGGTGGGTTTTGATATTCTGTAACCTTTGTTAAAGCACATTGATTGCTTTTTAATTATTAACACTTATTGGATTGTACATACCATTTCCACAGATGATTTCATTGCACAACCTTGTTTAACATTGCTTTTGCTTAGCTTGGATATGAAACCCAAGTCTAAAAGCAAATACTTTGGCTGAAAGTTTTGCATCTTTTGTCAGTTATGGATTGCCAGGTGTTTTGCATTATTGTCTTTATCCCTTGATAAAATACAGCTATTAGCAGCTCAAGCATCCTGGACTGCACAGGATCTGCTGGTCAGGGGAGAGGTAAAATATTGAAGAAAAAAAAAAAGAGTGGGGAAAGGGGAATGAGTTGTTTGGAAGCAGCTGTTTTGACTGCTGTTTCTGCTTTCCTGCTTTGTATTCTGCAGCATCTCATGTCTTCATTACTCTTTATATCATGGTAATTTTCATAATTTCCTTTGTCTTAATGTCTAGCAGTCCATACACATTTCCAGTGTGTATGGCTGAGAATCCTGTTCTGTTTCTCTCTGCCCCAAAAGAGTTCCCTTTCTTGAGAAGTTCTTCCAGATAGCTGACCAAAAAAAATGAAATATTATCAATATTATGTCTTGTTCATATTCAGTATGTGTCCTGTCAACTGTCAGCACTGGGTGAATATACCACTTGCTTGTGAATATTGTTTTTATGTTTGGGATTTCATATTCTCATAGAGACTTCTGTTGCTTTGCTGTAGCATCTAGCTGTTTTTAACTTCTTACTTCCTTGAGAAACTGCTGTGTATATTAATAACCTGTGGGTACCAGAACATGTGTGTTTCAGTGGAGCAGTGCTGAAAGCCAGAGGATTGTGTTGGTATCCAACCTAGTACCATAAGAAGGTTCTTCATCACTCTAGGGTGTGTTTTTTCTAGCATATTTACAGAAGAATATCCACAAGGCTGAGTGATACATCCTCATTGCAAAAAATGTGGTATAAGTAAAATAAATGTTGCAAACTTGGAAGAGTGTGAATGTAGTGTAATTGAATGCAAAATGCATAATAATTGCTTGCAGGATATGATACAGGAGTGATTTTCCTTGTTAGATGGCTGGAGAAGTACTGTATTTTGTGACTGAAATTACTGTTGTATTTTTTTCCAGGCGACTGGCTGGCAATGACCTTACTTTTATCCATCCAAAGGCCCTGTCTGGGTTGAAAGAACTCAAAGTTCTGTAAGTAATTGGGTTTTAGAGTTTCATAGCTAGCTGTATGCTTTCTTAGTGCATAGCCAGACTGTTTACTGGTAGGCTGGAGGAAATGTTTTTGCCCTCTGTCCTCCTTAAAGTATAGCTCTCCTGCTTTGTTTTTTTTTTTCCTTACAATGCCTGCTGGATGCGGTTCAGATGACAAGATGAACTTGACTAAACTATAATTATTGTATTTTATTAGGACACTGCTTTGTTTCTAAAGTATATTTTGTAGCAGAAGAATCAGAGGAAAAATCCTAAAAAGGGCATGTAAGCTTTTGTTGTTCTCCACCCCTTCAGCATACTCTGTCAGGTGCCCTGACATTATCAGTAGTACTGTTACTTAGTAGATTTAATGTGCTGTTTGAATTATTCCCTACTGGCAATAGAAAAAATTGCTACAGTTTGATGCTTCTCTAGGTGAAAAGGGCTTACTGTTATTAAAACCTTTTGTTTTTCTTTCTGACATAAGAATTTTTATGGTGGTAGTTTTTCCATACCTAAGCATAAAAAAAAGCTTTGCATTGTTTAAGATTTATAAAACTCTATTTGAAAACTGTAGCATTTCTGATGATGTAAATGCTTCCAAATGTTAGCAGGGTAATAGGTAGTTAATTAAAGAGATACTTTTTTTAAAAATGGCAGACCTTGAGGTTTTTAAATAAAAACCAGACACTATTACGAGGGTACATGATTAGGGAACTGCCCATTTGCAATAATATTTAATATGATATTTTGTAAATTGAATGCAAAGTGTCAAAGCTCTTGAAGGCATATCCATTGCAATACTAACATTGGAGGTGCCTGAAATTCTGGCAGTTCTTGGAAAAATGTGGGATGTGTCCTAACAGTTCACGTGTCTACTTGAATTTTTACCCTAATGCACCAAAATTGAGTAAGATTTTAAAAGGTTATTTACATTCTCTTTGTAAAAGACCTCACATGACACACATTGTCTTATGAGAGAGTGTTGAAGAAACCCACAACAGTATAGCTTAATCCAGCTTGGCCCAATGGTGCTTTGTTGTGAGTACACTTTTTAAACTTGATTGTTAATGCACTGTGTATTGATGCAACCTCAGTAAAAATTAGAGGTTTGTGTGTTTTCTAGCATGTATAATTCCACAAGAAAACAATAAAATACCATCTCTTGTAGCAAATTTGTCCTATTGTTGTTTAGCCTCTTCAGTGATTTCCCAAGGAAATTTCAGCATTTTGTGTCAGAGCTTATTCTCTGCAAATTAATGCTATTGATGAATGAGTTGTAAATAAAACTGAAATACACCATTTTCTTGTTTCATTGTTGCCTTTGGGTGTCTGGTCTTGATAATTCTACATGCATTTATATACCCTAGAAATCTGGCAAACCATAACAGGACTATGGGCTTTTCTGTTACCTCTGCCTTTGATAAAGATGATTGTCAAATTCTACTTTATTAACACAGTAATTTTTACAGAACCCTACAGAACAACCAGCTGAAGACTGTACCTAATGAGGCCATTAGAGGATTAAGTGGCTTGCAGTCCTTGTAAGTTGCCTTACTTTGCTTTTGGATTATTCTCCAAGTTCTGTTTTCAGTCACTGTACACCTCTGCTTCATTCTGTAGAGTTATGAATTACAATAATGTAGGTGTAATAATGGACCTGGAGTTTCTGACAGTGCAATTGCAACTGGGACAAAGTTTCACAATTAAAATTCATGAGGAATTTTATTTGTCCTCTTTGGTGGAGTGACCCAAATGTAAGCTCTTTCAAAACTCAAACACTGGCTGCAAGATTGCTGTATTAATGCAGGGGTGGTAGTTAAACTCTAAGCCCTCTTGCACATCCTGAGGTGTTCAAGCAGTTCTTAAATGTTGTGCAAAAATGAGTGATGCCCAAATCTTGTGTGTCCAGAGCAGGAAAAGGGATTTCTGGGAAGAAGTGTTACTTGGGACATGCATAGTATTGGCTTTAGGGGAAGGTGTTGAAATGTCACAGACAGTTATGAATACCTCAGCGACTATTGCTAGTTGCACATAAGGTATTTAATACGTGTTTATACCATCTCATGGCTTATTATGTTTTATAAAGCTTTTTAATCAGACCTTAATAGTCAGTTACAGCTCTCTAGGTGGTAGATACCTATCACTGTGAGGAGGAGGAGATGGGAGGGGCTGCAGAATTTTTCCTCCTTCCGGCTTGCCTCCAGAGAGAGAGGGAAAAAGAGAATGTAAATTATCTGTTCTCTCTGTGCCAAAGTTCAGGTTTCTGGCCCAAGACCCTGTTTCTTTCAGATTATGGATTTTTGAAAAAAAAAATTAGTTTTCCAAAATAGATTTGCAAACTATTGCATGACTTTTGCAAAGGTATTTTTCAGCATTCCTTAAGCTTGGATCTTGCCCCTACTTCTCGTAGCTGCTTGGATATTCCAGTGAATTGAACATCCACATTTAACTCTTGTTTTAGCACATGCATAGGAGACAAAATACCTCAGTCTTGGTGCAAATACTATGCATTGTAATAAAAGCCCTTCAAATTGCATGATAAGAATAAACCTTTAGTAATAATTTAAAACAAAACAAAAACATCTTCCTGGCTTCCAGCATTTCTTTGATGGCAAAAAGAGAAACTGCTTTCATAAAAACATTTGTGTACAAACCATCCATTTCATTTTCAGTGAACATGCTTTTTTCTGTACATATTTACAGTAATGTTTATTCTCTAATTAAAGTTTAAAATAGTAAGTCTCTAGTTGCTGGAGATTATAATTTGATGATAATTTTATGTGCAAAAGGGAACAAAATTTAAGAGAAAAATAATGTATAGACTAAGACATCATCTATCATTTTTAAAAAATTCATAATGTTCTTTAATATTTTTGAAAGATGACTATTAGAGTTTTTTTAAAAGAGCAGACATTTTAGCTTTGAAAAACATAGTGGGATGATTATGTAAGATTGTGTAATTTAATCATTATAATCCCTTAACCAAAGCATCCTTACAATTAAGATATAATAGTAACAATTTAAAATGTGGTGAGATTTCCCTTTCTAGGATCTTCATTGTTCAAGGGCAAATGATGAACTATATTATTTTTATGATGGTGAAAAAGGAGGAAATTAGGTTAGTAAGTAGTAGCAAGCTACTTGTTACTTCTTTTTTTGGGGAAAACAGAATTGAGATTTCCAGATAAGTGTTGGAAATACGGTGGGCACATCCAGTCTGGAAGTCAGTGGTATCAGAATCACAGGCAGTTCTGAGCTGGAGGATCACTGAACCCAGCTCTCAGTGAATGGTCCACAGAGGGACTGAAGCCATGATTTTGGTGTTGGGTAGCACCGTGCTCCGACCAATTGAGCTGATCTGGCAAGATACTGTCATGGGTTTTTTTGGGTTTTTTTTTTTTTTCTTGCTTCCATCCACTGATGTGACCCAGCCTTTGGTTTTTCCCTCTCCCTCCATGAGACTGGTACCTGTCTGCATTGCAAGACCACTGTAATTTGTTAGGATGGGCAGGAATTTGGGAATAAATTGGGTTTTGAGACAAGTGTAGTGGGAGATGAAAAGCATTTTTTCTATTCTGTTTGTTTACTTCACCAGAATGCATTTCTGTGTTGTTAATGAATTTCAGGAAAACTTTGTTAGCCTGACTCATTCATAATTACACTGATTATGCATATCCCCTAGTAATGTAGGTAGCACCTTCTGGCAAAGGAATATAAGAATGCTTCTCTGAATTTGGTGTCTGAACATGGAAACATAAGTGTCAGCATGCTGCTTTCTTGTATTAAAAAAGTTAAAAAAGGAAAAAAGTTATTTATTCCTCTCCCTAAAGAGTTTTTGTGAATTCAAAACTCCAAAGTTGCAGTGAGCTTCTTTTAAAACAAGTAACTCATTGCAGAATATATGCTAGAAAACCTGCTTCTACTCTTTTGTACAATCTCCATCCCAAACCTGCAAGTTTAAACATTGCTGAACTGTCCCTCTTTTGGCAGTTTCCCAGTTTGCTCTGAAGTATTGTTCAGGAGTATTTTTTGCTTGGTGAAGGCACAAATTACTTCCTCATAAAACTTCATAGTATATTGATAATAATTTCATTTGAAACACTTTTACAACTGTTTCCTGGCTTAATGTGCTCCAGTTTTTAGCTTCATAGGTATGTGGTATGTATTAACAAACTCAGTAAACATACTAGAGTGGAAATAAAGAAGATAGTTTTAGGAGTTTCATGATCTGTTGTGTTTATATTACAGCTGATGAGTAGCCAGTCTGGTTCAGAATACTAAATGATAGCTCTTTCTTTTCTGTTTGCATTGAGTATTTTTCCCAGCTCTGGCCTCCAAAAAAGAGCTAGAATTGGATTCTTTATATGGAGGTGAAATTTAGCAAAATTAAGGAGTTTTCTTGAGTGGAAGCTTGCTGTGTAGCACTCCAGAAAAGTTTATCTGGCAGGATGTATGCTGACATTCTAAGATGCTGTGATGGGTGTGACTGTGGGACAGCTCTGCCAAGGGAGAAGCCACTGGTTGTCCAGCTTGTGCCTGCCTCTTTTAGTAGCAGAAAAACCTGACAGAGAGCTTCACAAGCGTAAACAACAGTCCTGATGCATTTTGATTACTGCAAAGCATCCACAGCATGTTTTTGTGATGACAAAGCCGTGGAGCAGTATACTTTGTATTTTAGATCTGGAAATGGTATTGGTGAGGTTTATTGGCAATCCAAGGGTCGGGCAGAGAGCAGGAGGTGCAGCAGCACAGCAGTGTGTGAAGCTGCTTCCTGAGAAGGACCCAGAAGCCATTAACAAAAGTCCTTTAATTGCCTTGTCATATTTGACTCTGACTTATTTTGGTAACACTATTTATTCTGAGCTTTGACCCAGAATCTGGGGATTTGTAAAATAGATCTGTAAACTGCAACAATTTTTCAGCTTGCTCTGATTTACCTCAGAAACCCAGCTATGTAGGACTAGTAGGGATATTCTAGTACAATTCCCAGAGTGTGACAAATATTGGAACTGCACTCTTTAAACAAAGACTTTCAGAAGCTTTTCAAAGGAAAACTTTATTCCACTTGAATAATAAGCCCACAAACCTAATTGCCACTGAGCATTTGCCATCAAATCAAGGAGTCTTTTGAAAGCCTGTCAATATCTGCTAATGTATTGGGTATGATTTATTATAATAGTAGTTCTGCTCTCCCAGCACATGTGCACACTTGTCCACATGCAGGGAATATTGGAGTTCAAGGCACTGCAGCCTAGCTGTTCTGCCAGATTCCCAAGCTGTGGGATTTGGGATCATGCCAGTGCAGTACTCAACTGTGAGAGCTCCTGCCTTTCTTGTTGTGTGGGTGCTCCTCTGAGCTGCACGGGTGAGTGTCTCCCTGCATGTGATCAGCAGTCATTTTCTGCAGTACCTGGTGGCACTTCTGCCTCCCTGAACAGCCCACAGCAGGATCACAACCAGTTTTTCAGGCTGCTTTCCTGTCTTAGGAGACTGGAGCAGGCTCGAGGCAGAGTAAGGCAGGAGGCACGAATGTGCTGAACTGGGATGGGATAATACTTTCTGGGAGTGGGAATCATCTTGGCCTAGCTAGGAAAGACTAGGGTCCTATTGTAATAAATCAGCCAAGATTCCACTTTTCTTCATGCAGGAAAAGCCAATTCTTTATTCACACAATTTATTTTGTATAGTTTTACAGACCTCGTGTGCGACTCTAGTTGGTTAATGGTTTTCTTGCCAATTACTCCATTGGTTAGCAAAAGATATTTTACTTCTCTGTCAAATTTCTCTGTTCTTGGTTAGTATACACATTTTGTTCACTGATTCCCGTGAGACAGATTTCTTGTTTATTGCAGGTGTAAACGGTTCTCTTACCAGAATAGCTTGTTATGTTGTTTTCATACTTAAGTTTGTTTCCACATGGGAGCAGGCAAGTTACTTAGCTGCACATAGAAGTGACAGTCTAGCTACTAATTTAGCAGAGAGCAAGTCCTGATTTTATGAGACCTTTCTTTTATAATTTATCTACCTGACTGCAACAATCCTAATGTAGAACTGAATGGAATGTGAGCAGAATCATGCTTTGCAGGGTGAAAATGTATGGCAAAAGCATGGGGACAGAGAATGGAAACATGTTTCAGTCAGGACACATTTAAAATATTTTCTGTAGTACATGTCAGCTACAGTCTTGCATTTTCTTACTTTTTTTGTATTTTAGGAAGGATTCCTTGTAGAGATTAAGTTAATATCTGTATTTATTTAAAAAGTCAAATCTAGAAATATTCTTATGGTAATGAAACTGCCCAATTTAAGCCATAGTTCTCATTGCTGATAATTTCAGTAATGTAAACTATGAATGCAAAATGTGTCAGAAGGGAAGATTCCTGAATTTGGAGAGAACAATGCAAACATAATCTTGTATCAAAAAATATACAATTCTGTTTTAATTCTGCTGTTTTGTTCTTAAAGAGTGCCTCAGGGCTCTTGTGTAGATAATTTAGTGATTCTGCATTATGAGTTTGGAAGGACAGGATGTGTCTGTAGGGACAGTAGTGTCTGTGGAAGGTATTCTTCAGCAGGAATGACTAGATGAAGTTAAGAAGCTTTAAGTGGTTTTATATGTAGCATGCACCCCTAACTGTGGCAGGTGTCTTTTCACTAAGCAACCTTTAATGGCTTGTCTTCAGAAGTTTTCTAGTTTCCTGCTTTGCCATTATTAAAGGGTTAAAGGGCATCAGCCCCTAGATTTAGTCTGTGTTAAAATATGGGATTAATCAGAATGGGAATGGAAGAAATTGACACATTTTCTCTTTAACCTGCAAAACCAGTACAGACTAAAATACACTGAATATGTTTTTCTTCCTTGACTGTTTTAGAGTTAAGAATATGTAAGAGCTCTTCTGAGCATATCTGATAGTGCTGAAAAAATCTTTAAATATACTGTTTTGTATACTTCACATATTTTTCTATGCCATCTTTACCTTTAGAAGGTGTTCTGGTTTTCTTGAAAGTGAGGCAGAAACAAATGGTTTTTTGTGAACTTCAGGAATTTCTGGGATTATTGTAGCACTGTTTTTTAGCTATCTGGGCTTGCTTAAGGAATTGCTAAATTTAAGTTAAATCAGGGAATTATTTAGAAATTGAATGATGAAAAACTTAAATAAGATGGTGAAAGTTAAATAGCATGTAGGCAAAATTAGCTGAATCCTCTGTGGGTACTTTGCAGCAAACTGACCTGTGACTGGTACCATCTTAACATTCAGATGGAAGAAACAGATAAGCTGGCACATCAGTACTGGTGGTTGAAATAGCTTCAGCATGTATCATTAGTTTCTGAGGGCTGCTGCAAATTTGTCTTTGAATAAAGCAAATCCTTGGGTTGATGTTCTCATAATGCACAGAGAGCCACTGCTTGACAGAGTGAGCAAACTCTCCAGAGTGCTGTAAAGTACCAATGTTAACATGGGTTATTGCCTCCCCTTGTAGCAGGATTTCCAAGGTACCAGGCTTATCAGTACTCAACTTCAAGACCTAAAATCTACTCCACTCTTATTGCAGTGATTTCTTTGTACTTCTTGAAGGAGCACTTTAAAGAGCCATGTTCTTTAATGATTGCCTTTGAGCAGAAGTGGTTTAACACAAGAGCTGGGAGTGATTTGCCTTTTATTAACATTAGCAGTAAACTACTGCTGTACAGGGCTGTTAATAAGGCTATTGGTTAAAAGCTAGGCTGTTAAAATTTCCTGGTCACTGAAGCCTGGAAGGCTGCCTGTGGTCCCAGATGAGAGCTAGTGAGGCCTCTCAGGTGTTCCCTACAGGGGATGCAGGCTGTAGGGCAGTTCCCCTAAGCAGTGTGTGTACATTTGTATGCACAATTTCATCTATGTGTGTGTGTTAGATTTGGAACTTCTGCTCATTGGAACTGAGGTAGGTGTTCTTGCTAGTTCTGGTTTCCTTAAAGCAGAGTCAATTGTTTGAAAACCTTGCTGTGTCCTGTTTTAACAATACCTCAAATACTGATGTAAGAGCTGTTGAATGTTTAGGTTTCTGTCATCCTCCTGCTCTTTTCTTTGTCTGGAGTTAGTGCTTGTGTGAGGAGGGCACATGGGAGGAATAAAAGTGACTATGACAGCTCCACAAGTGAACTCTTAATTTATAGACTAAAATCTAAAGGCCTCTCACAAGCCAGTGCCTATAAGAAAGCTGGAATTGGAATAGCTTCTGAAAGATTAAGGTAAATGCTGCAAGCTCTAATTTAAATAATATACTCATATCTTTAAAATGTAATGGAAAAAGACAGTCTTTGTAGAAGTCCAGTCCAGAAAAAAAATAACCATGGCATATTAGGCTCTTAGGAGAAATGAAGGAACACAAAAAAAATTGTCTGAGTCCAAATAACTTAAAAATATTTCCAAACATCCCTGCTCATTGTTGGTGGTGGGTGGTGGTGTTCTTTCCCCCCTTATCTTCCCTGCTGTGGCTGGAGCAGATAAATACAGAGGCTTGGGTGTCTGTGGAAGTATGTAACCATACTTCAAAACCAGTTTGAAATGTGATTGCCTTGGTGCTCGATCCACCTGTTCTGGGGGACAGAGGCCTTGGCAAAGCAGACTAAAAGTTCAGGGTCTGACATCATCTCCATGGCCATCTTTGTTCTCCCTGAGTTCAACTTCCTCCTGTGTCTGTTCACCTCCTTCTTTAAGGGTGGGAGAGGAGGAGCAGCATGGGTGGCTTTTTGGTGTGCTTTTGTTTTCCAAAGTCTCCTAGAATAAATGGAATTTAGCAAGGCACTAGTGGAAGTATAAGGGGACTAGATAATTAAGCACAATGATTGAGGCTGTCTCTTGTGTATGCTGCTTCTCTTGAAAAAACCCAAACCAACTCCCTTCCCCCAATTAAAAAAAAAAAACCTCAGAAAAAATAGGAGGGAGGGGTAGAGAGAAATTAGAAGACTCAGATATGTTTATTCCATTGGGAAATAATTCTTTGATCTTCAGGAAGCTGTGTAAATTTAGAAGAGAAGAAAGAGGTAATTCCTAATTTCTTTTTTTCTGAAGAAGAGCCTCAGGCTTTTTTCCTCTCTCTCTTCAGCCTCTTAATTTTCTTTCTTTATTATCATTAGCCTTCAGTTTCTCTGAAATGTTCTAGTCCCATGCAGCCTAAGAGCATTCAAATAGAGTATCATACACACCTGTCAGACATGGGGCAAATAAGGGGATGACAGTATATGAACCATCAGATTTAACTCCCTGACATACAGCTTTGGAGATAATGGCACCTCCCTCATCTTAGGAGAGAGCTTTGACTGCAGACCATTCTGCAAGTTCCCACTTAATAGTAATAGTATATTTTTTGCTTGATTGGATGTATTTTTTCACTTTTTATTACATGGAAATTTAGCTGATTACTTTTTTTTAATAATAATTTGAAATATGCAAACCTTGTGCATCACAACAACAAACTTCAGTTTTAAGGAAACAGATGAAGTGTGTTAAATTTGTGATCAGACTTGTCTTCTGCATTAATTCTTAGTCAGGGTTGTCTTCTCCCTTTGAATTCTGCATGTCCTTTAAGTGTTGGGGTCCAGATCTGCTGTGACTCTGCCTGGGGACAAATGCAGTAAAATCACTTGGTCCACACTGCCTGCCCAGAGAAGGACAGCATGAATGGCTGGAGGAAATTACTTCTGAAACTACCCCAGCTAGACTTTCAAGAGCATGTCTGATCATGGCTCTAAAAAGCAGAGAGTGCTGATGTGATTCCAGAGCTGTGCTGATTTATATCTTAACGAGCACCCATGTTAATGGAGGAGGGTGTGTGTTCTGTCTCCCTGCCTGGCAGCACCATGCTCCATAGCTGGTGCAGCAGTCATTTCAAATCAGCTAGGGCAAGGTGATGCCTTCTGTGTTTGCAGCAATGTTCAGCTGCATGTTGACTTAGAGAGAACAGTCTTTAGGTCAGAGGGCCATCAAATATTGCCCAGTGCTCTCTGCTCCTGTGCTTTCTCAGAACTATTAAGCTGCATGGACTATGAATGTTTTACTTCTTCCCAGGATATTGGATAACCTCTGGATATTAGATATGTCCCCGTTGTCCTCTCTTAGTTACTGCATAAAACTCTCGTGGCTGGAACCAGAACAGTTCCTGTATCTAATTTTGCAATTGGCATTCGTTTAGGGAAAAAGTATGATGGCAAATCCAGTGATGTATGATAGTTAATAATGCTGACAATGCTATTTTGTGTTTTGTTGTGGAGAATAGAAGAAAAAATGAGGTTGCAAGACAGCAATCACTTTTAGTTGAGATGTTTCATTTGTTGGGGTAATTCATAACTGACTTGGTTCACAAGCAGCTTTTAATAATCTTGTTCTCTAAAGTAGTTGCTTTGTTGCAGTATAGCAGTACCACAAAACAAAGCATGCAACAGTAAATGATGCTATAACCAAGGTAGATGTAGGATAATCCATTCAAAGAGTAAATGCCTCTGCAATCCTAGATATGCTATCAAGCCACTGTTTTAAGGATTTGTTGCAGTGTTAGAAGCCAGGAGTTTTGTGGGAGATGCCTTCAGGAGTTATTAATTCATTTTTGTTAGTTGATGGTAAGCAAATGAATTTGTTCAAATGCTTTATTAAAAATGTTTGAAAAGTTTATTCCGAAACTATTTTATGGGCTCTTAATTTGCCTTGCAAGTGCTTCCATGCCTCTTTCAATAAAAAGTCAAACTCTGCAGTGAATCATTTCAGTGGAAGGTAAAGGAGTCTTTCCTGAGCCCCAGGAGCTGAGCTGCAGTTCTGCTGCTGTGTGGTGGTCAGTCAAACTCAGTGGAAGGTACAGAAGTCCTTCCTGAGCCCCAGGAGCTGAGCTGCAGTTCTGCTGCTGTGTGGTGGTCAGTCAAACTCAGTGGAAGGTACAGAAGTCTTTCCTGAGCAGCAGGAGCTGAGCTGCAGTTCTGCTGCTGTGTGGTGGTCAGTCAAACTGTGCAGTGTTGAATCACTTCAGTGGAAGGTGAAGTAGTCCTTCCTGAGCTGCAGTTTGCTGCTGTGTGGCTCAGCCAGGCCTGTCTCTCTGTCCTGCAGGCGTCTGGATGCCAACCACATCGCTGCCATCCCGGAGCACAGCTTCCAGGGGCTGCTGCAGCTGCGCCACCTCTGGCTGGACGACAACAGCTTGGCAGAGGTTCCCATCTCCCCCCTCAGCAACCTCCCCTCCCTGCAGGCCTTGACCCTGGCTCTCAACAAAATCACCCACATCCCTGACTATGCCTTCACAAACCTGTCCAGCCTGGTTGTGCTGTGAGTATTTGTGTTTCACGGGTCACTTTGCTTTTCTCCTCACATTGGTTCATCTAGGGTGGCATTGAAAATGGCTGTGTTGCTGTGCTTTACTCAGTTGACTAGTAACAGCCTGTACTGCCAACAGGAGATGATACCATGTGTGATAGAGGTTTGATGAAGACTTTTTCCTAAACAAAGTCACATAGGCTATGGGTAGTGAGATTTGATTTCTGACATCTCATTATATAATGAATATTTCAAAACTATCAGAGAAAACTTCCAGAGATTCTAAATAAGAAAAATTTATCTATTTTATCTGAAACCTGTTTCTTTTTAAAATCTTCATGGAATAATATGAAAATCAGTTTGATTTCTGTGTTTGTTATATTTTTATCACATTTCTGACTAGTGATTAAAGATTTAAAATAGGTTGTCTTGACTGCAAGCAATCTATTCTTTTTCCATATGAGGATGAAATATTCTGTCTGGAAGTGAAAGATCTGCATAATAATTCTGCATAATCCACCACATGCAATATTTTTTATTCCTAAACTATTTAAGTCTCTTGATTTCATAGTTTGTAAACTTCTATGAAATCATTCACTTGTTTCGGTTTTGTTTTTCAGACATCTTCATAATAATAAAATAAAAACTATAGGAAAACACTGTTTTGATGGATTAGACAACCTTGAAACCTTGTAAGTATGTTTCTTAAAATAGTTTGTGGTCAGTGTTTGTCTCAATCTCAGTTTAATCAAGGTTGCCATACTGATACAATGAAAGTTCTGCAAATCAGGTGTATGTGCACTGTGTAACACATGCCACTGACACTTAGGTCCAGCTCGGGTTTTGGGCCTGAAGGCTGCTGTCAGTGCACTGCTCCACCAAAAGCTAATTTACTGTGTTGGGAAGCAGGTAAATATTAGCCTGGGTGGAGTGTCATGCTGGATAATGTGGCTCTAATGCTCCTAGCCCTGGTCTAGCTGGTGTGTCTTGCATAGCACTCTGCTGAGTTGAGGGGATAGATCACAAGTGTTTGAGTGGCCCCATGAGTGATAAGGGACAAATACTCTTTCCCAGATTTCCTGTAGGGGTTAAACACATTTAGGATACATTGCCAAAGCTGTTGCGTGACAATGGGAGGTTTCTGAGAGGGTCTCAGAGGGCTGTTGCTCCACTGTTCCTTGTCCTAAACCTCCTGAGTGCCTCACTGGCCACGAATGGCTTTCAGCTGCTTGGGTTCCATTTCCCTTCAGCTCACTCAGGGAATGGCTAATAAGCAATATCTCCCTCAGCAGTGCCTTTTTTTAATGCTTTGGAGAATGCTAAATAAGTGAAACTAATGAAGGAGGGCAATGCAAGCCAGTGACAACATCTGTTAACATGAGAAGCTTGCATGAGTCCAGAAATGCTGCTTACTTCATCTTGTCATCACCTTACAACCTCAGTTAAGTAGTGATGTGCTGTGTAAATAGATACAGCTGATAAAGACTCTGAAAATGGTTTTTGCCATTTACAAGGAGTCCCTTTTGCAGAGGTCCTGACATGATTGCTAGAATAGTGATAAGTTAACTGAGAATTCAACAGATCCCCATCACCAGTCTGTCATGAGCTTTTTCTGTGCTTCTAATCAGTATTTGTAATTGGTTTTGCTGCACAATCTGCTTTTACATAATGGCTTATTTACTGGTTGTTTTATAAAACCTTGACAAAAAGTATTCTTAGTAAGATGATGATGAAGAGTAGTCATTTGTATTCACTTCTTTTTAAATCTTTGAAATCATGGTTCATTTCTATGTAAATTCTGTTAAAAGAAAAATCTGTGAGGTATTGAAAAATACTGAGCTTTGCTGTAAGGAAATATTATTTGACTTAATATGAATAATCCTTTGGGTACTATTAAATATCTTACCTAAGTTATTAGCTGGTTATAAAGCATGTAAAACATCAGCAGACTAAATCTAAATTGAAGTTATTCTATGGTCTAGTTAAAGGAGTTGTGAGAACTTTTTTCTTTCATTGGACTGTCTTAAACAAAAATTTTTTTGACAATTCATGGCGACTGTTAAATATTGTTCTTGCTTTTTTTCTTCTAGGGATTTAAATTATAATAACATGGTAGAGTTCCCTGAAGCCATAAAAGCACTTCCAAGTCTAAAGGAGTTGTGAGTATTACTTATTCTCTCCTTTTATCACTTTTATTTCTCCTTTTCGTAAATAAAAAGGGAAAAAAAATTCCTGGATTTAAGAATGCTTGTCTCATTGTGCAGGAGCTTAAATTAAGTTAAGCTAAGTGAAGCTATAATTAAAAGAAAATATAATCATCATCTAGAGAGGGCATGTGTTGAAAATTGTTTTGGAATTACATAAGCAGGCAATTTATTCAGGAGAACCATTAGCATAGATCTTAATCACAAGAGGGTTTTGGCCTCCAGTAGCAGATCAGGTACTCATTGATGTTTTCCTTGTCCCCTCCTTAAGAGATGAGTAAGAGAAGTGAAAATACAGCATCACATTTGGTCAAAGTAATTTCTTTCTAATGAAATATTTTCATTTTAGCTGATACTTAGTTGACAGAAATCATGCCTTTAAAGTTATTCCTACAGAGTAACTTGGTCCTATTGCAGTCCTTGCTACAGCAGGATTGGGAATTGAGTAGATATAATGAAAATGACTACTGGTTGAATCTCCTGGCAGCATAGTTTTAAATGTTGGGCTTTTCTTTGCTAATATCTTTAGGGGATTTCACAGTAACTACATTTCCATAATTCCTGATGGTGCATTTGCAGGAAACCCCCATCTAAGAACGATGTAAGTAATTTTTATCTATCTGTTTTTAGCCTTTAATGGACAGTGACTGTAAGAACAAACACTGAAACATTTTTTCATTTCCCAGACATTTGTATGATAATCCTTTGTCTTTTGTGGGGAACTCAGCATTTCAGAATCTGTCAGATCTGCATTCCCTGTAAGTATCTTATTAACAATAAATGGGTATGAAATGTTGTGGTTAAGAACTCGAAATAAATAAATTTTCTGACTCTCTCTTACATTAGAGCATTTTTTCAGTAAGTTAATAAATATTGTTATTGTTGGGAATATCTAGTTTCTTAAGAAGCTCCATTAAATATGTTCTGCAACTTTATTTTTCTTAATTACCTTTCTTAAGATACATAACCCAAGGCCAAATGCTCAGATTCTTAGTTAAACAATCTGCAATATGTCCTTGGCGGTTTTTGAGCAGGGATGTACATTGTGAGAATGTTTTGCAGGTTAGTGCATGTATGCTCTTAAAAGATATCACTTCTGGGGGTGATGAATAAGCAAAATGGAGTGAGACTTTGAACTACAAGCTACACTTTTCATAGCACTCTTTTTAGTGAGTTTGATGAATTCCAGTTGTTTGCTCAGGGAGGAGTAATTTATTAAGCAAATGAGTAACATAAGAAGCAGTGAAAAGACAATCTTTCAAGTGTAATATTTAAAAGCAGTAAGAATGTTAGAGTGTCTCATTGGTGTATATATCTGCCTGATAATAAGTCTGAATGTCATAATTCAATTTCCTAATAGTTCACAGCTAATTTTCATGGGGATTTTTTTTAGGGTCATTCGGGGTGCCAGCATGGTGCAGTGGTTTCCTAATTTGACAGGAACCATAAATCTGGAGAGCTTGTAAGTGTCTTCTGCAGAAATAAATTCTTGGGTTTGCCTCTTGTGAAGTAACTGAAATATGATTAGTGGATCTGGAGAGCAACTGCATATATGTTCTCTTCCAATCAATAAATGTAATGATACAGTTTCCCTCACTGTGATACCTGGGTACCACTTAATTGTTGTTTTTTGGGCTTTTTTTAATAGTAGGGGAAGCTGAGAAAAGCCTATGAAAAAGCCCATTGATTCTAACCCCCTCTCCCAGAAATGAAAAACAAAAAAAAATCTATCCTCTTCCAATAAAAGAAACAAAAACAAGAAAAAAATTTGATTGCTGAATCTAGCACCCTGATAGCATTCTATTCTTATATAGCCTTGTTATGCCATCTGTCATAAACAAAACAAGCATTTATATGTGTGGGTTTGTTGGGTTTTCTCCCCCACAGAACTCTTACAGGGACCAAGATAAACAGTATTCCTGTTAATTTATGCCAAGAGCAAAAGGTGCTTCGAACTTTGTAAGTATACATATTGTGCCTCGCTTCCTGCATCAGAATATTCTGGAAGAAACTTAAATTTTAAGGTGTTGATTTGAATTTTTCATCCTAGCAGTTCTACCCAAGCTGCAAATGTGGTTTCTTAATTATTCAAATCAAGATTTTTGGCAATTTGATATAATGCCTTATATTCCTTAAACAGAATCCTCTTTACAGGGATATGTTACATTTCTTTCATGTGTTAGATATATAAGGTGGTGCTGCAGAGGTCAATCTTCAAATTTGTTCTTAACACAGCAGTAGTCATCTACTTTCAGAGGTTAAAGAAGAGTTTAGTTACAGTGCTTTCACTTCTTGTGTTCAGGAACAGAGGAGAGAGCATCAGGAACCAAAAGAAATGGAGATGAGAGTTAGGAAGAAGATAGCAATACAAAGGCTAGACATAAAAAGCAGTGAGGATGTGTTAAAATTAATGCAAAAACACCTGAACTGGTAACTGAAACCATTAGGAGGATGGGGACAAACCATGTTTGCTAAGGATGCATGCAGGAAAAAGTGGAACAAAAGCAAATCCTGAAAAAGGGAGGAGAAAAAAATACATTCTGTTTGATAGAAGAAAAACAGGGGAGGAAAAAATGATAAGGTGGGATTTATTTTCAAACAACCATTCACCTTTCAAATAGAAATTTTAAGACTGTTTGCTTGTTTCACAGAACATTCTGAGCTTTCCTAGCTTTGCTTAAGCAATTACCAGCACAAAACAAAATTGGCCCCAGATTTGTGCTTTACATGCAATTTTCCTAATTTATTCTAAAAAAGCAGGTTATCAATACATTTTTTTAGATTATAACTCTCAGAATTCAGGGAGCATGTCCTAAGTGTTTTTAGGATATGTGTGTACTGAGATGTAGAGTTCACACTTGTGATTCACTCTGTGATTTTATCTAAATTACCCTTAGTTTTTCAGCAGAATGGTACTAATAGGATGATTTTTCTGTCAGTCTATTTTATAGTTACAAGTGATTAAATGTTTCAAGTAGAAAGGAGTTGAACTAAGCACCCTTCTCCCATTTTCTGTTTTGAAGGGACTTGTCTTATAACAATATAAAGGACCTCCCAAGTTTTAAGGGCTGCCACACCTTGGAAGAAATGTAAGTAGAAATAAGTGTTGTTTATTTTTATAAATTCCTTAGTATTCTGAGTCCACATCTCTAGAGACTTTTTTGCTTCATGTTAATCTCAATTTTCAAAAATTAAGGACAGAGAGAGAATTGCTTCATAATTGTATTAACATTGCTAATGCAAAATACTAAACAGTTTGTCTACAGGGGAAAATGAGTAAAATCTTGTCATTGATAAGGCTACACTTATCCCTTAGCAGACACCAAGCTATCCCTTTGTTTGAAATCAGCTAATAAAGTTCTGTTTCTGCTTCTTCTCTTTGCAGTTCCTTACAGCATAATCAAATCCATGAAATTGCAGAGGACACCTTTCAAGGACTGTCGTCCCTTCGTGTCCTGTAAGTCCAGATAGAGCTGCATGCTGAGTAAAACAAGATCATGTGTTTGATTCCCATCTAAACTGATGTCAGGGTTTGGTGTTAAAAATTTGATTAATGGCAGAATGCTAGCAGCCAGTTTCAGCCCTGTTCCTTCTATTCTCCATTGTATTTTTCAATATTTTTATAAATTTTTATAAATATGAAGTCTAAAAATTGAGATTTTTTCCAGTGGTCCAATATTTTGCATTGTAACAATTATTATTTCATTATATAGTATTTGTTGGAGAGATCCTCTCTGTTTTCCTCAGGAGAATTAGATAAGTAAACAAAATTATCCTCTCCCCATGCAACTCAAGCTATATTAAGTTGCAGGAAAAACAATCCAGAAATAGACAGGTATTTTAAGAAGAATGTTCTAAGTCATGATGGTCCAGCAAAAGCTGGAGCTGGGTTTGAAATCCAGCAAAGGAGATGCTCTTCTGCTTGCTCTTTTGTTGCCTTCCCCCATCTCTGCCAACATGTCCTGCTACAGATGCAGTTGTTACTGAAGTGGTCATGCTGGGAACAGGTGATGCCAGAGCCAGCCTCTGCCTTGGGAGCTCAGGTTGTGCTCATAGTGTCAGAAAGAAAGGGAAAGGGAGAGGAATGGGAGATGGATGCAGGATACAGCTGCATTACCAAGGAATTGGCTGCTATTGCAGCTGGCTGAATAGGAAGAGAGAGGGTATGTTCTGCTTCTCTGATAAAGGCATGATACATTTGTCACCTTAGCTTTTTTTCTCACTACAATGGCTGTTACATTTGGTGAAACTGCCCAAATAATCTTTGGCATTGGTTGCAGGGACCTCAGTAGAAACCGGATCCATCAGATCCACAAGGCAGCTTTCATCACTGTTGGAGCTCTTCTCAACCTGTGAGTAGGCTCTTCTGTGCAGTCTCCTCCTCTCTCTGTCATTAAACTGCTGAGATAATAAATATTTTTAGCTTAAAGGTGATGCATTCATCATTTGTTTAATATCTGTGAATCAGAAAGGTTCTTGCTAGCTGAATATATGCAGGGCACACTTGTTTAGAGTGCCTGCTGCAGTGACAGGCATTTCTAGACCACAGCCTCATATGATAAATTCCTTCCCTACTTTAATGAAATGCATGCCAGAGAATCTTCAAACTTACGTTTGTAACGCAGTTTAATATTCACATTCCAGAGACCTAAGTTTCAATGAGCTCAGTTCAGTTCCAGTTGAAGGATTGAGTGGACTGAACCAGCTTAAACTCACAGGCAATTCTGAGTTGAAAGAAGCTTTGGCAGCAAAGAACTTTGCAAAACTCCGGTATGTAGTCACCATGCTTTATATTTATTTTCTTGGAGGAAAATGATAAGAATAAAAATAATCATTCAAATGGATTCAAATTGATTTTTGTGAGAGATGGATCATTCCTGCACATTAAGAAGAAGCAGTCTGATGTTCCTCCTCAGTATTTTCAAGAAGAGAATTCAGGATAGTTGATATTGTAGCCCTGAATGAAAAAAATGGATTCTAGTTCCTCATTGTTTATGTGGTTTCTTTAGAACTCTGTGTGAAGATGTACTACTTCTCTGCCAGAATAACAGTATGTACCATTTCTGCCAAACACACAATAAATAGAAATCTTATTTTGATATCACAGAATGAAGAGTGAGAAGGAAAGATGTAACACAAGGTTGTGGTCATCTGGGAATTTACTTTCTTACTAAACAGTTACTCTTCAATTAGCTCACTTAATTAGTTGTCAGTTTAATTTCTACAGCAATGCCACAAACTAACCCTGATCAGAATTTGGTTTGTATATGCAGTAGAAAGAATAGTAGAGAGCTAAATATCATAACATCATCTCTGTACTTGTCACTTGTATACATCACCTGTCCTTTATCTCAGTGCAAGAGTTCACTAGAAATGGTTATACCTGATCCAATTTGAAATAGTTTTTATCAGCCACTGTGAGAAAAAGAAGATTTGAGTTTAGCACTGAAGTGTGCTACTTCAATATTTTTAATAGGTGGTAATCTTAACTTGGTTATCAAGTTTAATGGTCTTCCTTGTTCTGCCTGTATTTCAGGTCACTCTCTGTGCCATATGCTTATCAGTGCTGTGCATTTTGGGGTTGTGATTCTTATCTTAACTCTAATGCTGAAGATTCCAGTCACCCAGATCAAGGTGCCTTGATGGATCATGAGAAGGGTAAATGTTTAACTGTACTTAACCAGCAGTATTGTTTTGTACCAGACCAGAATAACAGTGTATGTTGCCTTCGAATAAGGGAATATGAAAAATGTCAGTCGTTCTAGGGATACAAAAGCAATCTCTGAAAGTGCCTAGCAATTGCTTACAAATCAGCAGTGCCATGTTCCTTCTAAACATGTGAAAGATACATTGAACACTGTAAAGACTTGCCTGTCTGAAAAAAAAATAGTAATTTAAAAATATTCAAACTGCAAGTATTGCTTCTTGTCATGGTTTTATTGTTCTCAGTGTTTCAGCCTTTCTATTCAGACAGGACTTGTTTTTCCACTGTCTGCTTCAGGCTCCATAGATCTTTCCCCAGTGATTAAAGACGTTGCTTTGTTACAAAGCCTTGTAAGCAGCAGCTTCTGCTGAGTATCTGACCTTATGTGGCAAACCAGAACAACTTCACCTGTCAAAAGGCTCAAGTGTCAGTGAACTACTTCCATCCTAGGCAGCTTCACTGCCATTTCACTTATTTTTCTTCCTACAACTAATATGTTTTTTCCACTTTTACAGCTAATGCAGATATTACAAGAAATGCAAAAAATGAGGAATTGGGACAGACTATTATTCACTGTACACCAGCAACAGGTAAATGTTATAATGTGCTTTAGCCACACTGAATTTCAGGCATGGTGTTATGCAAAGAGTTGAGTGCAGAATTACATCTTTCATTCCTGGTAGTCATTCTGTACACAGAAGATTAAATTCTCCAGTGCTTTCAGTAAAAGTTGATTTGATGTCAGTGTTGTTTTGGATGAGCAATCACAAAGATTTGACTCAGCTTTAGACACGTAGCCCTTCATTGGAAAACTATGCTAGGAAAAATACCAACATTTCTTTCCATAAGCAGAATAATGAAGACTGTAGTGCTCATATTTGGATTCTGCTAATGCACTGCCTCCTAATTCTGCCTTAATTTTGTTAAGGAGATGCTCATCTGTTTCAGTGAGTTCAGCCTGTGCTTTAAAAGCTTCACTCGAACTGCTGTCTATCATTGGTGGTTTTAACAAAGCTTGGTCGTCTTTCCAGGAGAGAGGATAAGGAGCATTCATGTGATCTGTGCCCCGGCCCTGCTACAGCCACAGTAACTGTGAGCAGAGGGCTGTTACAAGTAGCTGGAGTAGGCAGCAGCAACCTTAAACTGCTGAAGACACTTGTGCAGTGAATACTCTTATTGGCATACCAGATTTACTCCAATTCAGACTTGAACAGTCCAGGAGTGTTGAAAGTCTTTGATGTTGCAATGAATATTTTCATTCTAGTCACCTTTGTTTCTGCCCTTCTGCTTCTCTTACTCAAACTGCAAATTTCTGTACACCATTCCACTCAGCTCCTAAAGGACTTGCTGTAGTGTCTCTTGCTTTCTTGCCTTTGCCACAGCTCTCCAGAGGATTCCTTCCATGTATCTTGTCCCCTTTTGTCTGCATAAACAGGAACAATGCAGATGCAGTATGCTTCCAATGAAGTTATTTCTGGATGAGCAGTATTCCAAGTCTTATTTCTTTCTCTTCTCCTAACTACTGTTCTATGTTATGTAAATCTGTTTATCTTTTGAGCTAGCTCTGGCTTTAATATCCATAATATCACAAGGATTTTTTGATCACAGCCAAAAATACCTGTAGCCAGAAAGTCAGATATATTAATGTAATTGTACAGAATCATAATCTGAAAGTTAACTGGTTAAAGGTGCTTATTTGCTTTTGATCTCCTGTTTACAGAATGAGAATTGAGATGGTGTGTTACATGGGTTAAACTTTTTAAAGTCTTTAGCTCATTCTTTTTGTCCATGCCAGAAATGCTGCATTAGGTCTAAAAGAAAGAGCTTGGTCTACAAGTTCACAATTGGCCTTGTTTTTCACTCAGACTAACAAGTTTCTATTCCATGCTGTCATCTGGTCATAAGTTACTTCACCATATAAGTTCTGAATCACTGCTCAGCCTGTAGATCCACTTTCCACTTTGCCTAAAAAATGGGGTGCTGAACAGTGGTGCTCAAGTAGCTCAAGTTTGCTGAAACATCCTTCTGAGCATGAATTTTTGCCCCCTCCCAGCATAGGCTGCAAATATCAGTGTGAGAGGAGGGTAACTTTTAACTCAAAGGATAGCTAGACTTTGGGAGGAAGACAGGAAAGGGTGGAGGCTTTTATTTGTCTCATGTGCAGCTACTAGAAAAACGCCTTCAAATTGATTTTTGGAAGTGCAAAATTAACATTTTAAAATTTCATAAGTAGGAAGTTGTTATCAGCTTAGCAGGTATTGTCACATAAATGTATTGTAAAGTTAATTATTCTGTCATTGTTGTTTTACTTGGGAATACCTGCTAAAAAGGGGTTTTACTCCCGATTTTCTGATAATCCAGTGGGCTCCATTATTTTATGCCAGAAATGAAGCTTGATCATTTAAACAAACAAATTTTTTTTTGCTTGTCAGTTCATTAATTAATTTCTGGAAGTTGCTTTAGGCCTTGGGAGATCTTTGCACTGATATTTAGTCATTTTTGGCATTTCTGTTCCTGCCCATGTCAGGGATGGATTGTCCCTACCTTTTCCCCTGTCTAAAGGAAAGGCATGTGCTGCACAGAGCTGAATCCAGCTCAGAAGCTCCAGCCTTTCTTTGCAGGTTGGCATTTTTCTTCAGCTCCCTGCAGGGAGGGATCCTGAGCTATTATGCTTAGGACAATCAGCAGTGCCTAATGGATATAGGAGAGGTTAAATTCTTCTAATTGTTACTTAAAATGAGTAGGATTTCCCTATGGAATAATCAGTTAGGGGGATTAGAAGAGTATGCAATAGCAGTGACCTTTTTTCCTTGTCTTGTCTCCTATTACTTTGTTTGTTGGACTTTTTTATTATGTAAACTGTTTCAAGTGGCAAAAGAAAAAAAGTAATTTTCTCATACGACTTCTCAAGCTCACAGTGCCTTTCAGTGGCGAGGCTGGGGGATAGAGCATGTGCTAAATTCCTCTTTCTGTTAAAGCTGATTAAATTGAATTTGTCTGCTGTTCTACAGATGTTTCGTTGTGACCAAAAGTTACTGCAGAAGGCATGTTTGTGAATAATTTTTTGAGAACATGTTCCTTCTAAAAAATCCTTTTCCCTTACAAGGGGATTGTGAACATTCACTTTTATATTTTTTGCCAACCTTCTTTATGAAATATGAAATCTACATAAAATAAAAATATTTAGGTGGCTCTAATAAAAGCTATTTTGAATAGCTAAAAGGTAAGTAAGTTTGTTTAGCTAGCTTGTTTATGTAACATGTTCTCAAGTGACCATTCACTGCAGTAATTACTATTTCAGGCATAATTAATTAGTAAATAACTTCAGCAGAATAATTTACTTTCAACTGACCTATTTAGCAGTTCAGCTGTGTATTCTATTCATGAATTAATGAGGAGTACACTTTTAATACCTTTTCAAAATCTTGCTTTTTAAGGCAGAATTTTTTCCTAAACTGGTTGTCCTTCTGTTTGTTTTTTTGTTTTCTTCTAGGTGCTTTTAAGCCTTGTGAATATTTATTGGGCAGCTGGATGATTCGCCTTACTGTCTGGTTTATTTTTTTGGTTGCTTTGGTCTTCAACCTGCTTGTCATGTTAACAATATTTGCATCCTGTACTACATTGCCAACTTCCAAACTATTTATAAGCTTGATTTCTGTCTCTAACTTATTTATGGGAGTTTATACTGGTATTTTAACTTTCTTGGATGCTGTATCTTGGGGAAGATTTGCTGAGTTTGGCATATGGTGGGAGACTGGCAGTGGCTGCAGAATTGCTGGCTTTCTTGCAGTTTTTTCATCAGAAAGTGCCATTTTTTTCCTGATGTTGGCAGCTGTTGAACGGAGCTTCTCTGCAAAGGAGTTCATTAAAAAGGGGAAAAGCAATCGCCGAAAGCAGTTTCAGATTGCAGCATTTTTTGCTTTCCTGTGCGCTCTCGTGGCGGGATGCTTACCACTTTTTTATAAAGCAGAATACTCAGCATCACCCCTTTGCTTGCCCTTCCCCACTGGAGAAACACCTCTGTTGGGTTTCACAGTAACTTTAGTGCTACTGAATTCATTAGCCTTTCTGCTAATGGCTGTTATCTACACTAAACTCTATTGCAACTTGGAGAAAGAGGATCTCTCTGAAAACTCCCAGTCCAGCACGATTAAGCATGTCGCTTGGCTAATCTTCACGAACTGCATCTTCTTCTGTCCCGTTGCCTTTTTCTCATTCGCACCGCTGATCACCGCGATTTCCATCAGCCCTGAAATCATGAAGTCTGTCACGTTGATATTTTTCCCGCTGCCCGCGTGCCTGAACCCGGTGCTGTACGTGTTCTTCAGCCCCAAGTTCCGGGAGGACTGGCAGCTGCTGCGGCGGCAGCTGGGCAGGAAGAGGGGCGCGGTGGCGGTGGCTGTCAGCGCCCAGGGCTGCCCGGCGCAGGGCTTGTACTACGACTGCGGCGTGTACAGCCAGCTGCAGGGCAGCGTGGCGCTGTGCCAGTGCTGCCAGTCGCTGCTGCTGTCCCGGGCCGTGCCCTGCGAGCACCTGGTGAAGTCGCACAGCTGCCCCGCGCTGGCGGCGCCCTGCCCGCGGCCCGAGGGCTGCTGCTCGGACTCGGCGGACGAGGACGACTCCTTCGTGTCGGACAGCTCGGAGCAGGTGCAGGCCTGCGGCCGCGCCTGCTTCTACCAGAGCCGGGGCTTCCCCCTGGTGCGCTACGGCTGCAGCATGCCCCGGGCCAGGGACTGAGAGAGAGCCCGCCCAGGCCAGGGACTGAGAGCGAGCCCGCTGCCTGCAGCATGCCCCGGGACTGAGAGCGAGCCCGCTGCCTGCAGCATCCCCCGGGCCAGGGACTGAGAGCGAGCCCGCTGCCTGCAGCATCCCCCGGGACTGAGAGCGAGCCCGCTGCCTGCAGCATCCCCCGGGACTGAGAGCGAGCCCGCTGCCTGCAGCATGCCCCGGGCCAGGGACTGAGAGCGAGCCCGCCCAGGCCAGGGGCTGAGAGCGAGCCCGCTGCCTGCAGCATCCCCCGGGACTGAGAGCGAGCCCGCTGCCTGCAGCATGCCCCGGGACTGAGAGCGAGCCCGCTGCCTGCAGCATCCCCCGGGACTGAGAGCGAGCCCGCTGCCTGCAGCATCCCCCGGGACTGAGAGCGAGCCCGCTGCCTGCAGCATCCCCCGGGACTGAGAGCGAGCCCGCTGCCTGCAGCATGCCCCCGGGCCAGGGACTGAGAGAGAGCCCGCTGCTCGGCTCTCCAGTAACGGACTGGTGCCTGCTCTGACCTTTCCAGCACTTTTGTAATCCTTGTTCAGTGTCATTTGTAAAGAAGGGAAGTGGGCAGTGACTTCTTGAGCCATACAGTTTTAAACAATTAAATAAATCAATTGCCCTGACTGTAAATAATTGGTAAACCAAAACTGCTACCCAATATTTTTACTCTTTTCACACAATAGTGGTTTCTTTTATACAGTTTTTACATTGCAGTTGTACTTTGCTTCTTCTGGTGAGGTAAGTTCTGGTTTTTGGTTTGTTTTTTTTTTCCCCCTGTGAAAGCACAATATAAAGGACAGCTGTTTAATATTATAGAAATTATTTTTAAATGTGTCTTTTTATAATTAAACAAAAAAATCTATTGCTAGCTTTGTATAGTATATCCAGCATTGAATCTCAGGATGCATTTTATTGCAGGGCCAAAAAAGGGATTAATTCTCCCATACGTAACTGTGACAGCAATATCAGAATACTGTGTTTGTTTCATATTTTAGCTGATGTTCAATTTTTTTAAAAAAGGTTTGTTGCAGGAAAGTACTTGTAATCCGCAATATTCTGTAGATTTATTGTAATAAGAATATTAACAGCTGTCAGGAATAGTAGGGTTAAACACATTTTCCAGTGATGATGCATTACTTCAGGTGAACCACAGCAAGTTTCTTCAGTATTACGCAGTCAAGTCACAGCATTGGAAAGAGTGTCAATGTGTTGGGGTGTTAGCAGAGCTGTCACTGTATACAGCTCATGTCTTTGCAGTAAGACTGGCTGATACTCTGCAGCCTTTTGGAAGTTACAGCACTTCAGTAATACCTATGGATAGACTGAGAGTTTAGGAAATGGAGGGAAAATGCAAGGCAATTTGGAAGTAAAAAAGAAAGCATTTTTTCCAGTTACTTTATTGACAATAAAGTATACTGTGCAAAGTCACTAATTTTCACGTAAATCAGTGCAGTCTTTTTAAAGCATTAAAGTTCTGAGACCCAAATTATTTAAGTACAACCAGTGATAAATTTTTTCTATATTTGGTTTGAAATATGATCAATACAAAGTTAATAATGCATGATTGAGGAATTAAGTAAGGTTTTTGGACAATACACAAGATCAAGAGTAAATCCACTGCCATCCCAGTTACTCTGGAGAAATTCTTGTTAAGATGTAAAGCTAGATTGCTGTTTTGAGAATTAAACTGTATATACTGTTCATACAATGAATTTTTATCTTTGTATTGTAAGTTATTTGATAGAACCCATGATGGGAAATGTGGCTTCAGTTCATTTTGTTAATTAAAGCTACCTCCTAAACAATAGTGGCTGCCAGTAGCAGAATGTTTAAAATGTGGTTTATGTACTTTTTTTCATTGTAAATAGATGTGGTTGTATATTTTCACTATAATAAAAACAGGATCGTTGTATATCAAAATCATGTAGTTTGTACAAAGTATGGGAGGAATATTTACTGTATGCTGTTAATTTTGTAAGCCAAAATATTCAAATGTAAAAAGGGAAAAAAACCATCCAAGAGTTGTTAATTCTTATATTTACACTCACGAATATTAGATCTGCAGTTAGCATGGAATGTTACACTGAAAGCAAATAAAGGGTACGTGAATACCTATGGTTATTTATCTCTGTTTTTCAAAAGTTAAAGCTGAAAACGGTGCACATGGAGAACTATTGAGCATAAATTATGTCTCATCTGCTCTTGTCTGCATGTAGTGAAAGTTTCAGGAAAGAACTGCCAGAGAAAACAAGAAAGTTGCCAGTTTACAAGTGATTTTATGATTTCAGAATACTGACTCTTGGCATGCAAAAGGTTAAAAGCCTTAAGCAAAGTGTTAGCCCTCGTATGAAGCAATTTCTTGATTAAAGGTGTGATGAACTCTGAGTGGAAATGTTCTGAGTATGTTTTGAATAATCGTACAGATTATAATTTTCAGATTGATACTTTGTTGAAAATGGTGGGGCTTTTTTAAACCATCGTTGTATAAGAGTCGCAGCTTGTCCCACATTCCCTCTGTTGGCCAACCTGTCAAAGGCAATAAGAATGCTTCTCAAAAAGGACTGTAAATGTCAGCTGCCATTTATAATCAGTAGGGGAAGGAAATCCAGCCATGAAGCTTCCAGAAAGTATTTTCAGTGTTATTGTGTGTGTATTTATTTCTTGTTTTCCAAGTGAGCCTTTGCTGCCATGCTGGTTAAAAAGGTCACATGTGCTCCATATGAAGCTCTAGCATTTCACTGTATCTCAGTGTGTTTTTGGAGTTCAGCTGTACTAGCCATTAACTCTTCAGTGCAGTCAGCCCAGTGTCTTCCAGCACACACTGGCTCTGTCTGATGCTGGTAGAGGGGAAGGAATATGGGCAGCAGCTAATCAAGCCAGCCTACTAAAAAGTGCAGCAAAACCTGCCTCTCTCAGCATGACCACGTGCATGACACCCACAGACAATCACATAAGGAGAATCCAGCCAATCCAGCCTCCAGGTGCTTAATGCCAACTTCTGGTGTGTCTTTGCTGGTCAAGCTGATCTCAGCCAGGGCACAGTGGAATGTGCAGATGTTCTCATCCAGAGAGATTTTCAAAAGCAAAGTCAAGGTACATGGGGACAGCTTGCCTTAAAGCTGTTTAATGTTAGTAATGGGTGGGATTTTTGTCACCTCAGCAGTCTCTCCTGCTAGGTAAAGCTTCCAGACTGAAGCAAGAGAAACCACAAGTTACACCCTTCTGGGGTGCCCACAGAAAATAATTCCTCCAATTTTCTTGAGTCTAAAGCTAGCTGAAACTGTTCTTCCAGTTGCAGTGACACATTCTCTGCCTCTAGCCCTCTCCACAAGTGCCATACTGAGCTCCAATGCTGGGTTCAGCAGTCAGAAAGGCTTTGCTGTTGACTTTAAAAGCACAGGGCAAGGAGAGCATTTTGTTGTTTTTCTTCCTTCTGCTGTTGGGAGGAAGCATCTTTTTGCAGGGAGATGGTCACAAATAGAATTGCCAAAGTATTCCTGTCTTTCCCCCATTAAGAGTAATTTCTTACAGATTTCTGTTAGCCTGCTCTGTGACAATATGCTGGTGAAAGCTCTTCATTTGAAACTCAGGTTTTTCATTCTCTTAGAAAAGTAGTACATCTGCTTTGCAACTTTTTGATCTAAATGCCTTTTACCTTTTTAATTTCTTTCTAGTAGAATTTCTTGTTTATTAATTTACTCAGAAATTTCAAATTTACACAGATACTTCAGTAATTCTTTTCACTTTGATTACTAATGCCTTCCATTTCAATTTACAGGGTAATATTTTTAATTGAAAGCACAATGCACAGTTTGTTTTATGTGTACTCTCAGTAATTTTTAATTACATAAATGCTTTTGATCTTTTACTGTTAGCATAAGTTTATTTTAGCAGGAGATTTTTTTTCATTATTTTCTTTCACATATTGTACTGTAGAGTGTGATTTAACAACTAGACTTCAGTTGAAGATGATTCAGTAAAAAAGGAAATGAAATCTGAAATGGGATAATATATCCCAGATTGCTGTTTTTCTGTACCATTGTATACTGTAAGAACTTGGAAAGTGAATGGACATATTTCATATGTTGCACTTATGTCACTATTCCAATGTAAAGTCACATTGTTCAGGTTTTACTTTAGAAGTACTAGATAGCAGTCACTGAGGTGTTTGCTTATAGGGAACTAATTTTGATTTGAGGATAACAAAATATGAAGTGTCTCACTGGTTTCCAGTAACAAAAGCATAACCTGTGTTCTGAAAATTCCAGCCCAAAAATGAGCAAGCAAATCTGTTACTAACTGATGCTTTAAATGGGAGAAAGACTTTATACAGAACTATAAGCTAGCTAAAGAAGTGAAGGCAGGAGGGCTGTGATCTCCAGCTAACATAAAACAGCTGGGTTGGGTGGGAATCCTGCTATAGTGCTTCACAAAGATGCAATTTTAAACTAAATGTGTTACATAGAGTTGCTGCACATTTCCCCATGTGAGAGAAGTTCTCATCTCAAGGCCCTGTCCCTTTGAAGCAGCTGGTTCCACACCTGCAGTCAGCAGAATCTGGGACTAGCAGTGTGTGCAGTATCTGCAAGGATGAGAATACATCATACCGTGAAGGAGAGTGAAGCACCAGCACCTCTCAGCTTTCACAGCCTCTAGTCAAGCAGAACTAGCCATCCAGGCACAAAAATAACCAGTAGACAGCACAGACAGTGTTCCTTGAGCTCTGGCATGGAGTGGCAGTCAAGCAGCTTTCTCCCTCGCTCCCGTGCCTGCAACACTGTTTTCCCTTATGCTGGAAAATCTGAAGACAAGAAAACTTGAATTCAACTACATTTGGTTCAAATTTTCTACTTTTTTCAAGGTTGCAAGTAAAACAGTCATCAAGCTTAAAATTTGATGTCTAAGCCTCTGTTTCTCCCAAAATTTAGTAATTTCCCCATGTGATTATTTTTATGCTTCTGTGTTCCTTAATGTCTAGTGGGGAATTAGACATGACATCTGCAAGCAATCTGATCTCATTCTTTTCATTAAATCTGGCTAGTGTTCATCAAGTTGAACTGAGAAGTTTCCTTCTGCTGGCTCTGTGTTTTCAGAGACTGAGTTCATCAGGTTACAGTTGAATTTCTAAAACTGAGCACTTTCATAAACAAGAGTTGGCAAATCAAGGCGATTAGTGATTCAGAGTAATTGATTTGTGTCTAGAATATAAATCTTTTCTGTGTCCATTACCTAAGGAATTGCTTTCTTGATATTTTATGTGTAAAAGGATTTTTTAAAATACTGTAGGGAATACCTTGAGAAATTTGTCACGAGCATTTGGTTGTTCAGACACGCTGATTGGCATGACCATACAGACAGAAAGTATAGGTCTATGAACACATCATGCTACTTCTACTCTGAGTTTTTCTCTCTGTTGCTAGGTAGCTCTAAGTGCTTATTCTGTAGTCTATGACATGAGCTAGCACTGAAAGACTGAATATAGTTTTTTTAGTTTCTTTAGTGAGAAATTAGGATGATTTTTCACACTGGTATCAACCATAGGGGTGTGTGTATATATTTATTCACTACATTGAGTTGTTTGCAAACTTCTGTGCTTCATTGTGGCAGTCTGATTTTGCCTATTGTTTTTAGCAGTGTTGGCATGTAATTCTTGCCAGGGCAGCTGCTTCTGGCATTCAGTTCACAGAATTAAGGTTTTGCTGTCCTTGCAATGTGCCGTTTATCTTGTCAGCCCTTCTGTGGCCATAGAAGTTGTGCACCTGAACCTGCAGGATTGTTGTTACAATGGTTTTTTTAAAACAAAATTACATTATTTGTGCTCATACCTTTCCTGTGTTAACTAGGGTGCAGTGGCTGTGGAGCTGGCTTGAGAAGCTGGGCAGAATGGTCAGAGGGATAGTAACAATATTATGTTTTCACTTCTCTTCAGAGTTGGAATGTTTCTGCCATTCCAGCAGCAGTGCTTTAATTTCCCAAAGGGTGAACTGGCTTTTGCCACCCCCTCTATGGGCAGTCCTGATGCATGAACTCTCCCAGCTTGTCCCAATGCTAAGGTTTGTTAATGTAGGTTATTTGCCCAATATCTGCTCCTGCATCCAGAGAAATTCTCATATTCTGTATAATAGGGTAGGGAGGGAATAGACTAGCTCAAATGTTTGTGTTGGGCAAAACTGCTGCTACCTCACCTTGAGACATCCATTTCATAGCTTCTGGCCATTCCAGGTGATGTATGCTGCCATTAGAAGTGAGAGATGCCCAGTGCAGGGAATTCCAGAATTCCTCAATTTACTGAGACAACATGGGGCTTTTCACTTTTCCTATTCCTTTATGATTGTTGCCAGTCTTCACTATGAGCTGATCTTTAAGGTCAGGGAAGGTTTTTAAGCCTTCCTGAGATGTTTTGAAATTACCTTGGTCTGCAGCTTGTTGAAATACTTGAAGTTTTCCTGCTTGCCATGACATGGAGCTTTGCTCACAGTGCTTGGGTACCATGGAGAGAACAACTTTTATGCTGCTTTTATTTCTTAGCTGAATGCAGCTTGTATACAAAGGTTCCTGTAAAAGCCTAGGTGGTTTGTGTTGAACAAAGCTGAGGCATTGGATTGTGTAACTTGTATCCTAAGAATTCAGATAAATTTGAAATTTTCTTCTTATTGTAACTTTACTTGGCATGAAATTTAGATTCTAGTGATACTCTGTTATCTGCAATACTTGAGTCATCAACTTCAAATATTTCAGCAGGCCTAACTTGTTTGTTAGATACTGTGGCTAATCATACTTGATTCTTTAAGATAACCAGCTCAACAATCTACCACAACTGGATGGAGTTATTTAAGCATCATGAGCATCAGTTTGGTGCATAGTGATGTGTTCAATATTCTGGGGGTGCTTACATCAGAGATGTATTCAGGCCTGGTTTTGTGTTTTTTCAGCTTGCTGGAAAACAGTTCTGTGTGATTATCTGGTGATCAGTGGTGCAGTAACATTTGTTTTTTTTTTACAGGAACCATAATGTTATTCCTCCAACCTGTCAAAACTGCAGTTCTTTGTGAAATGGTAAGAAATGCAGAAGCTCCACCACTACAAGGGGGAAGTCCCAAATCCCTTACACCTCACCTCTGCCTCTCCCCCTGAGTTTGTGCCTGTGTATTCCTGTCATTTGTCTGGTTTTGGTCTCAGCAGTTGTTTGATACATCCTTTAGCTTTAGCTTGCTCAGACCACAAGTTGTTTGGCCAAATATTTTCCTACCACTTTAGTAAGGTTTTTTGGGTCCAGTGAGCAAGAGGGAAGGAGAAGTACCTGCTCCTGAGAGACAGACATGCAGCCTGTTTGTCAGAGAAGTTACAGATTTGGGTGCCTGTCAGTCTGCAGCCCAAGCACCAAACATCCCATCTTAAAATTTTCGAATATGATCTTTTTAGGCATCTTTTAGGACTGTTAATGATGGCATTGAGATGTCTCCTGTCTCACAGGAGGCGTCTAGGTGTACGTAATGGTATAGATATGATGAACTTTTTGTATCATTCAGCTACTGAAATTCAATTTTTATGGCAAATCAATTGCCTCAGATGTCACAATTGACTTTCCTGGTTAAGACAAAGCATTTTAAATAATTTCCTATTTTTCAACTTGCCTATCCAATAAAAATTCATTTCTTGTTAGTCACCTGAAGAATCTTCACAAGAACAATTAATATAGCAGCCAAATTTACAATAATTTTCAAATTTCTGTATCTCATGATAATACCTGTAATGCTTCTGCTTAGTCAGCCACAGGAAAATTATTCAAAGTTTTGTAAAAATTTGCCAACCACTGATCAGCAGTTATCTCCTTGGTTGATGAAATTTGAAGGTAAGGAAAAGCTCTGGTAATGCAAATGTTTGTTGCTGATCCTGCTTGAGATTTGGCTAAAAGAGGGGGGTCAGGGTGGCCCAGCATAAGCAATGGAAGAGGACTGTTCCTGGAATTTGGAACCCAAAAAAAGCTGACAAATGTAGTGGCAAGCAAGGATAGAGATACATAAATATATAATCTGACCTATTTATTACAGATAGTTGTAGACTCGGTGGAGAATTAAGTGATAGACAAAGGATACCCTTCTCTTAGCAGAGGTGTATGAAAACCAAGTCTTTAGAACTTGGAATCATAGTCACTGTGGAACTGAAATGGGATTTTGCAATTTAACACAAGTACGGATCACAAATTTTGACTTGGCTGTTAGAAAATGTTAAGATGCTTTTTGCTCTGACATGTTGGGATTGTCACCTGCAGACGGGGCTCCTGGTTCCTGTTTATTGGACTGGTACGCGTGCAAAAACGTTGAGGAAGAAAGAACAAATGTGGGGAGTGAAATGTGGAGAGTGAAATGTGAAGAGCTGCTGTAGATTATACATGTTAGAGGCGGGATGGCCGGGCCCGGCCGTGAGGGAGGGAGGACGGCCCAGGGAGGCGGGATTGCTGGGCCCGGCCGTGAGGGAGGCGGGGAGGGCGGCCCAGGGAGGCGGGATCGCCCCAGCCCAGCCGTGAGGGAGGGAGGGCGGCCCAGGGAGGCGGGATCGCCCCAGCCCGGCCGTGAGGGAGGGAGGACGGCCCAGGGAGGCGGGATCGCCTCGGGCCGGCCGTGAGGGAGGGAGGGCGGCCCAGGGAGGCGGGATCGCCCCGGCCCGGCCGGTAACCGCCGCCTCTCGCCATGAGCGGGGCCGGGATCGGGCTCGGGCTCCTCAGGGCGCCGCCCGCCGAGGGCGAGCGCTCCCCCGGCCCCTCGGAAGGCTCGCCGCTCTCCCCCGCGTCCCGCTGCAGCTCGCCGGGCTGTGAGGAAGAGGAGCGGGTGGCGGCCGCCCGGAGCCCGCCAGGCCATAGGTAACCCTGCGGCGGGGGCCGGGCTCCGGCAGGGCCCCTGCGCTCGCTGCCCGTGGGGACACAAGATTGTTACAGAAATATGGGCTTGTTTGCATCGATAAGCACTTCAAACACTTTTTTTTTTTTTTATGTCTTGGAAAGCCTTCTCAGTGGACCCCTGAGTATTTCTATGGACTCGTAAATTGTCTGTTAGCAGTTGATAAGCTGCCTTAGTTTACCTGCAGACTAAAGGGTTGTTTTGCATCGTTTATATAGCTGGGTCCAGAGCCAGGTGTTGTATGAATGCGTTGAGCAGCTCCTGCTCCGGTGGCTTAATATTATTCTATTTTAATTATATGCAAACATTTATTTTGTTTGGGGTCTCGCCGGCTTGACAGGAGAATAAACAATTCCTCTTCTTTTTAAAACAGAAAGGGGAAGAGCAGAGACAGCCTGTCCTATTCTGGAATACAACTTCATGGTGGAAACTTGTGCATTAACTGGTGGTGAATGTAACTAGCAAGGCTGAACCGAGCTAAAAGTGCCAGCGGAGTAAAGGAAGGACAGCAGTGCTTCATGGGGGTGCAGGTTTTAAATTTCCTTGGAGTGCAGTGAGGGAATATGTACCACACTGAACTTCACTTAAAAGCATTTCTTGAAAAAGGTGCTAAAAGTCCAGGGAAAGAGTGTTTAAATGTAGTCAAAAGCTTCAGAGTGAAGAGATCAGCCAGTTCATGGTCCCTTCTATTTCAGCTTTTCTGTTACCTGTCTGTCTACCACTTCCCAATAAGCAATTTTGTTCTTGCACCTTGAAGTTCTGTTGCAGTTTGTTAAAGCTACAGCATGTCTTTGCAGCTTGGGAGGCTGTTTGAAACAGCTTCCAACCCTTGGGCTGTTGCTGCAGTGTTCTCTGGCTGCAGTAAGATGCAGCTGAAGACAACCTCTCTTAGGGCCTGAGTTGGCAGTCATTAAACCATGGGCAGAATACCTGCTTTGCAGACACTGCTGCTGTGTTGTACTAAGTGCCTACCAAGTGTTCATGTAGCAGCTTCTGTGTATAACTGCCAAGGTCTCAGAAGTATAATAATAAAAAACACTACTTATGTAGCCTCCCATGTATGCATGCACCCAGAATCCTTTTGGTGGTGGTGGTGGTGTCCTCTTAAAACTGCACAAAAATTAGCTGGAGGCAGATACTCAGTGTGGGAAATGCAAAATTTGCAAAAGAGAAAAGGTGAAAACAAGGCCTTGTTAATGGTGTTAGGCATTTTCATGCTTTCGTTGTGGATCCAGTGTTATGTTTGATGGTGTGACCTTAGTGAATGTATGGCAAATGATAATCACTCAGACTCAGGTCTAATGCCAAATGTGTCTGGTTTAATTTAGGATACTTATTTAAAAATAAATGTACACTTGAGAATGGGGTATTTTAAGAAGTCTGTTATTTTAATTACTTTGAAGAAGCTTGTAACTGCTAGAATTTCAGAAAATGGTCCTGTGAAATTCAAGGTCTGTGTGTTTGAAATGCATGGTTGGTGTGCTAGGGTGGTGTGATGCACATCAAGAAACACTGGGTTCTGGTGCAATCAGAGAGCTTTAGGTGCAGTACTGAAGTGTTTCTCCTAACAGGTCTTAATAGTGAGCTTGTTTTTTCCTCTGCTTAAACTTCATTTTCTGTTATTTCTTACTTGTCTACAGTAAGTTTTTAATCTATTACTGTGAATTACAGCTTGAATTTCATGAGTACTGATAGAAAAAAAGACATAATAATAATAATTTATTCATTCTCCTAGTGCTTTTTCTAAGGTTGGTTTAATTTATCAGTCGTGTTTCACTAGGTGCCATAATGCAAATCATGCAAAGCAAAAGAATGTATTGAGGAAGTATCCCTACCAAAAATGTCAAGTCTGTACAAAGATATGGGATTTTTTCCTGAATGTGAATGTACAATACTTTTATCCTTCAATAAACTTTCAAGACTTATTTTCTTACAAAATGTGTTATTAGGCATTCTTAAGTTGCATCTCTTATTATATGTATGTGTTTAAAAGCTGTCTCTGTTAAAAATTTTGATCTTTATTAATGCTGTAGCATTGAAGCCCTAGAGTGCAGCAGAATGTGTTTGGTCTGTGCTGCTGCTGTCCATGCCTTGTCTGTGTGTCAGGGTGTCCCTGTCAGTTCTGTTATTCTGCATTTCACACTGTGAAAGTGGGTTTGTCTGGGGAAATAAACCTGTTCCAGGTAGCTTTCTGTGTAAATCAGTCACCCTGGCTTGACCAGCAAACAGTGCAAACACATATGGATAAAACAGCAGGGAAGAGTAGGACAAAGCTCCATCGCACTGACACGGTCTCCAAATGCTTTCTGCCACACAAATGTGTTCTAAAGATGACAGGGACAGAAAATGTGCAATTGGGTATTGGACTGTTGCTGTGTCCTGTGAATGTGTTGTACTTTTATATTGATAAAATCCAGATAGCTTAAATTTTCAAAATTGGTTTCTAGAGCATCAGCATAATATGCTTGTTGGATGCTTCTTCTGTAGCTTAGATTCAGCAAACAGAATTCCTCACTGCAGTGAAGTATGTAGGTAGGTATTTCCAGAGCCTGTACATCCATACGAAGTTGTAAAGTCTAGTTTCATTGCTTTGTTCTCAAGAAAAAATTCTGTGGCAGATATAAGAAATGTTTTAAAGAAATCTCTTGGCATGTTTTCAAATTTTGCTGACTTGGACCCCAATGTGCTGTGTTACTCATGAAATAGTACGTGTACAGAATATTATAAAAGGTATTTCTGACCTGGGGCTAGGATTGCTGCATTATTCATGAGTAAAGAAGTTATGAGTGACTTATGTAAGACATCCTATGAAATGTCTAATAGAACCTTGTATAATACCATCAAGTATTGTATGCTAGCTGTGTTTCTTAAGCACATTTCCTGTGGAAGTGTTTTAAGATGGAAAACTGGATTGAATGGATGTTTTCGTAATGAACGGATTCGTGAGGCTGAGGTTGCTTGATACCATGAATCCACTTGTGTAAGACTTGAAAAAAGAAAATAACATTCTTGCTTTTGCTTTGCTTTTGCTAAAGACCACTTGATACATGGAGTTTCTTGTGACCAAGGATAGGATGTTAATATTAAGTCTGTTTTTCCTTGGCTTCCATGTGTGAAAAAGGAAAGTGACACTTTGATGTTAGTAGTATTCTTTTTGTTTAGTTCCTAAAAAGTAATGTTTGAATGTGTTCCAGTTTAGAATCACTAACAAGCTAGAATTCAGTAAGTAAAATGTAGACTGCAAGGGGGATGTTCAGAGGTGTGTTATAAATGCCATTTATCCACTGGGGAGATTAGTGAGCAAGTTGAAAAATTATGTCACTGTTGCCACATTATGCCATAATAGAAAAATACTTTTTCAAGACAGTAACACTGTTAAACACAGTTTAACTTTTCAGTAAAGTACATTATACATAATGTTCTCTTATGTTTCTTGTTTTTAATTCAGGAGGGCTGAACATTCTGAAGTAGCAGGGGGAAGAAAAGTGTCCTTTTTGAAAGATAACCTTTCACCATGGGAAGAATGGTTCATTAGCAAAGAGAAGGAGTTGCGTGCCCGCTTACAAGCTAGAGCTGCAGAGGTGATTGCATCCCAGTTATTTTAAGTCTAACAAAAGACAGCAAATTCAGGATTTTCTTTTCCTTGGTTCTAGAAACACGAGTAGTTGGTTTTTTTTGGTTTTAGGCCTCCATAGTGTTTGTTTGTCAGTGCTGGCATGATTCATGTTATGTGCATTTTCTTTTGCTACATGTTATGCTTCATTGAACTGGTGCTGTAGAATATTTTGTTTATCCAACTGTCAGGCAATCATTTGATGTTAGAAGATTAAAACACTTATATAATTATATAATATATATAATTAATATTATATATTATATATATTTAAATTATATAATACCTTGATTTTCATCATGGGTATGTATGCCTGCATGTAGGTTGTAGAAGAAAATGGGGTGTGTGCTGATTGTAAGTATGCCAAGCTGCTTGGTTAGTTTTGAGGCACAGTGCTGTTATCCACTTAGCATGTAGCTTTACAACTGTTTGGTGTCCTTTCCCAGGATAGGGATCCCTGTTACAGCATTTTTTTTCCCCTCATTCTATCTCTTGCCCCCTTGCAGATGAACAGTTGTTGAGACCCAGGGCTGGGATACAATTAAGTGAGAACACTCTGTCTTTTCTTGATGACTGTGTTTGTAGTTGCAGTTTGGTTAAATGATACTGTTGTTGAAAATGAAATGGGAAGTATTGGGTAGTGATTAGAACAATCACATGAAAATTAGATAATTTCTTGCTTTGATTACTGATTAACTATTTGACCTTCAGTGTTTTCCTAGCTTCTCTATGATTATCTGTAAAGTAGCATACAGCTGTTTTATGTGGGCTGCTTCATGTTGTTTATAAAACACCTACCAGTGGAAGGTTCAGGAAGAGAATTTTACAGGTCAGCAGGACACCAAAGCAGTTTGTTAAATTTGAGGAATATGCTTTGATCCATTAATCCCTATCCACCAAACATCTTTGTGACTTGCCATTTATGTTCTGGATTGGTCATGGAAGTGTAAGCTAGCAGATATCTCTCAACTAAGTATTAAGAACAGTCATGGAACAAGCATTACTTACAGCTGTGTAGAAAATAGTCATATAGGTAAATATTCTTACTTTGTAAGATTTGGAAAACGTTAGATGTTAAACTGCAGCAAGACAGTGTGAAAAGCTTCTATTTGGGGGGAAAATACAATCAACATTTTTTTAAGATGCCAGAAGAAAATGAAATATGTGATATTAATATAAACAACCACTGCTACATTTACATATTAAGAGTGTTCTCAACTGATTTCCTGAGAAACAGCTGTGTAGTCCCAGATCTTCTGCTGATATTAGTACCAAGTCTGCCCTGAATGTCAAAAATGTGGATAAACATTTGGAGTGGAATTAGGTTGGGTCTTCTGAGGTGCTTACATTGCCTTCAGCTTTTAGAGAAACCAAGATCCCTGCAATGCAGGTATCTTGGAACTCAGGAGATGTTATTTGCTGTAACTTTGCCTCAATACAGCAACACCTGTATTTTCAAACTGTGTCTGTATTGTGGGTGTTTGAGATTTCTGTAAGCTTCTGTTGCTGTCCTACTAAACTGAAATTCAGTGTCCTAAGAAAAGGGGGTTCTCTGTGAAACTGGCAACAGTGTAGGGACCATAAAATCAGTTTCATGGAAATAATTCCATCTGCCAATGTTTGAAGGTATTTTCATTGAAAATTAGCACTTTGTGTTAATGCTGCTGTTGGAGAAGCTAGACATCTCAAATTTTCTCCTTAGTTATGATTTTTTCTCTATTAACATCACTGGAGAGAGACAAATGATTGCATATATACTGTATGACATATAAGTATACTTTGAATTTTCTTCTCTCATCTTCAAATTAAAACACCTGTTTCAAAAACTGCTAGAATCTGCAATAATTTTGGTTTTAGTAAGCCTTGGGTTAAGTCCAGTTTTAAATATTGTAGGAAAGTACTGCTGCAAATTAAGAGTCTGGTGACTAAAAAGGCATTTCAATAAACTGAGGAGTTATTTGATACATGTAATTGCTTCCAAAGCCTAATTGAAATATGTATTTCCAAGTAATACCCTAAAATTTATGCATTTTTCATTGGTTGTATTTCATGTGTTTTTGTGTATTTCTGTGTTGCCTGCCATTCTTCTTCAAAATCTTAACGAAGGAAAAATATGTATGATATGATAAATATGAAGGAAAATGTAATGCTTACATTGTTTTAACTGCAGCACTGTTGCCAGTATTGCTGTAAATGGTCACCACAGATTTGAAATGTATGCTTTTTCTGTAATTAGGAAATGAATAAAGAGCTTGAGAAAATGAAGGAAAATCAAGAATATGAAAGAAGAAAAAGGATAGCTGAAGAGAAACACAAGGAATGGGTCCAAAGAAAAAGAGAAGAGGTAAATACTACTTTGGCTGGAAATGTTCTAGTACATGCCATGCTTGAGGAAGCCTATGTAAAAGTTACTCAGTCTGTTTGGACATCCATGTTTTCAGTTTGCTGAGTAAGTGGCTGCTTTAATTGAAAATTATAAAAACATGCCAAAGCAGCTACACATTTTTTCAAGACTGATTTTTTTTTTCTGTAAAATACAAAGGCATTTATTTTCTGAGTAGTCAGATAAGTGACAGTTGGTGTACTTCTTGTGCAGTAACTTTTTGCTGATTATAGCTGGGGTTTTGGCCTTTAATGTACCCAGACTGCCCAGGTTTAGTGCCCAAACATTTTTGGTTAAATGTACATCTTGACTGTGCACAATGTTTTGTACACCAAGTAGAGGCAGAGGAAGGATTTAGTTAAATATCACCATGCACAGGCAAAGAGTATTTGCCATAGGATATGGTTTGGAAGGGATAATTGAGGTATGGGGCCAGATTGAGGGAATTCTCAGTAGACCACAGTTAGTGATTGGGAATTCCTTCAGTCAGTGATTAACTAGCTGGGTTGGATGTGCAGACCTCATACATTTGTTTTCACAATTTTAGAACTCCTTGAGATTCAGCCTAGAACCAAGAATAACATGTATTTGGGTCGAACCTAATTAATCTTAGTCTTAATGCTAATTGGATATTTGGCAGAAACCCACTGCAGAACTCATCCTCCTCTATTAATTTATTATGATTTCTATTCCTAGTTAAAGTACACAGGAAAAAGTGGATTTATTTTTCAGCACATACAATTCCATTTTCCTCTTCCAAAATTAAATTTAAATGAAAATTAAATTCTGATTGTCTTTAACGATTCATTGGCTTGAAGGAGTTTGTTTGCCTTTTAAAATAATTCCAGTTCAAAACCAGAAGTTTTCCTTTTGTGTCCTCCTCACTAGCCCTACCACCTCCTTCAACTTCTTTAAATTTCTAATTATTTGGGTTTTCCTTGGAAGTTTGTGGATTTACTGATTAACAATTTCTATTCTGTTGTCAGTGGGATTAGGAGGTCTTTTTTATGCTAATCACACCAGTCCAGAGGACAGGAGGAAAAACATGCTTGTGTCTGGACTTAACCCTATGCTTCCAAAACATAATGTGATTATCTTTAGAGCATGTCCCAAATGTTTAGAGAAGTAAGCTGATTTTCATTTAAATCAGATGATTCATTGGCTAGTCTTTCCTATATACCACACTCAAATCAAGGATAAACTGAATTTAAAAGCTTAGCTGTCCATAGAATATTAACATTTGTGCTGCATAGACTGTCCCACTTCAAGTTGCCACAAGATTATTTGTGGATCTGGACACAGACTAAAGAGTAAATATGTGAGTTCAGAGACTGAGGTGTTTAAAGTTGCATCAAGATTTCACCTGCATTTAAGGTAAGAGTTATAAGCTCTGACAGTTAATATCATTTTCTCCTGTTTGGAAAACACTTCATTTCCCCATAGAAGGAACTATATGCTTCTCATCATTTTGCAGAAACTATTTTTGAAAGTAAAGGAATTCTAGCTATTTAGTATTCTTCTATGTAAATCGCTTTTGTGGTTTTTCAAGGTTGTAAATGAGCTAGAAGTAATATTTTGAAATATGAGCCATCAAAGAACATTCTAAGCCATGAAATATGTTTATGCAAATATTTGTTCATGGCAAAATTTTTCAGCTCACTAGGAATTAAAAGCTTAATAAAATCAGTTTTTAGGAGCTATCTTGGACCTAATAATGCCTTTACAATTTTCAGTAAAATACTGGATCACTCCTGGACAAAAATAGTCTTATTTTCTCTCCCTCTTAAAGTTGAGCCATTTGTGGGCAAACAGTAAATTGTCTGTTGACTTTTTAGCAAGTATCAAGTGAAATATTTTAACTCTAAAATATCTCTAAGCATGCTCTTGATTCCAGAAGAAAAAATGAACATAACATGGTTTTTTTATGTAACTAAAACTTTTATTTCTGAATTACTGTTAGATTCATTGATAAAAATGAAGTGGCTATGGTTATAAATGCTGACCAAGTAAGTCTGATGTTCAGTCCCTGCTTTATGTGAATTTCTGGTCCTGTAATGAAGTCTTTCTGATTCCTGTCATCGTGGGATTGAACACTTTAGTAAGGTACCTGTAATAGTGGAATTACTGATCAAATCAAAGTATGAAAAGCTTTTGAGAAATGCATTGTGAATGCATAAACAGTGAAGAGCCTGTAAACTGTCATCACAGTCAGAATGTCTTATGAATTATTGCCGAATAAAATATTCGGATTAAAGGTCAGGCCTGATGACAACAGCTTTTTGATCACATATTAAAAAAACTCTGTTGCAGTGCACTCTACCTTCTACAATCTAATCACTTCAAATCTTCAAATCACTTTTAATCCACCTTTACTGACTCTGCAAATCTGCTTCATTTTTATAATGTCAATAGAACCTGAACTTAAAAATATCTAGAGCATTCAATTTAAATGTTTATGTGTGTGTACATGTAAGTATTTATATTATATATTGTTGTGGGATAGCCCCAGGAGGCAGCTGAGACCCCACTTGCTCCCCCAGCTTTTATTACTGAGCTTGGTTGGCTCAGTTGTTCTGGCTGCCCCCTCCCAGCTCTCCCACACTATACACTGGTGGGAGGGTGAGAACCAGGAAAGATCTTGCAGCTTTGTAAGCACTGCCTAGTGAGAACTTGTGTTTTCAACAAACACTATTTTGTTCACAAATCCAAACACAGCACAACAGGAGCTGCTATGAAGAAAATTAACTCCGTTCAAGCCAAAACCCACTGCATGTGTTATGCATGTGTTTGCAACAGTAACAGAAATCCCCAAAGAGGAATACTTGCATTCCAAAATAACTGTAATTCTGAAACTCATTTTGGTAACATCCTTGTATTTAGTCTCTGCATGTTATTCTTTATACTGTAATAATGTGATACCTAGCAAAGTTGTAAGAGCACAAGTAGTAAAGTTACAGTTTTCCATTGGAAAAACCAATTATTCTAATACTAATCTAAAATTGACTGTAGCATTTCTACTACTTTCTGCATTGTTGAATACAGAATAAAGTAACACTTTTTTTTTTTCCCCCTTAAAAGTAAGTATGACCAAGCAGGCATTAAAAATAGAATTTGGATGTTCAACAGTTTTTATCGTTCTTTACTTTTCAAGAAGTCCCATTTAGGTACTGAAAACCATAATCTTTAATGGAAACTAGGTGCAGGATGGAAAAGTTCTGTTTGAATGCTTTTTCATTGAAAATATTCTTAGCATTTACTGTCTGTTGGCTGATAGCCTTTATGAGAAGCAAAAAGCAGTAAGAAGTATATGAAAGCTTAGAACCAACACACTGTGTAGTAATGAATGACAGTGTTCTTGGATCAGACTTCTCTTTTTGGTGTGCTAATTCCTCCCAGAAAAGACACCTAGGTGCCAGCTCTTACACCAGACTTTTTATTTAATGTGTATTTTGTCTCAGCATGGTTAATACAGAGTGCAGATTGTTCAACAGCTTGAGCATGACTTTTAAGTTCAAAAGCTATGCTTGCTCATGCTCTTTCTTTCATGCAATGAGTTGTTAATTATTTTGTGAGGAACAGTACCACTAGCACAGAAGAGGTGGAGAATCCTGTCATCACAGCCTGCAGCTTGGGGACATGTCAGTTGGAATCTCCTCTGGCAGAAATGCAGTGAAATCCAGATCTCCCCTGGCTTAGATTAATGTTCTTTCAGCTGAACTGTTGTTGAGTCAAAGCTCTGGTTGCTAATATAGAGCCTGATGTACTGTGGGTTTTGCTGACAGTTTAGACTTGAAAGAGATGCTAAGATGTCCACTTTTGTTAAAACTGAGCCCTTTCAAGAAGTGTGTTTGTGAGGGAAGCTTCTAGTAGAAATGCTTTCCAATCATGAGAACCAACTGTATTTAAGAATTAAAATTTTCTGTTTAAATACCTAAATCTGTCTTTACATATCTAAATTTTTTGTGAGTCTGGGCTTAATTTCTTAAGTTGGTTGTTTTTGGTTGTGTTTTTTTTTCCCCTTTCTCATATTGTGGGTCTTTTACTCTCTGGACCTGAAAAGTCTTTACACAATTTTTTTCTGTGATGTCATGCATGATCGATGCCATGGTTATAATTTTAGGTTGTACCTGAATCTTAATTACCTTTAGATTTCTGTAAGTAGAATGAACTAATTTCTCATGGTAAGTGTTAGAATGAGTTTTAGACAGAGTTTTGGAAGAGGAATTCAGTGTTATTAGGTGAATATGAGTGCTCATGTATTTCACATTCTTTTGAAGATCACAAGAGTGTTCCAGGGACAAAGTAGACTAAAACTTTATGCTTGCCACATACACTGAGTCACCACATGAAATGAGCACCATTTGGGAGAAAGATCCAGTAATTCTCCAGTTCCCAGACTGCAGTGGGGTCTGCACTGACTGTGTGAACTTCAGCAGTAAATTGATATAAACCAGCTTGTCAAGAGACATCTGCAGCTTAGACCTTTGCTAACCTCCTTTCTAGCCTCTTGTTGTTTTCACATGGAAATTCTGGGGGTATTAAAGAAGTATTTTGTGTGGGCTAGGCTTGGTCACTGAGTTGTGTCATAAGGCAAAACTGGAAATATAGTTACAATTGTTTGAATGACCCAGATTTCCAAGACCACTAATAGTGGTTGATGTCCACGATTATTATGAGGATAAACAAGTACGTTTGGATGTGTGCTCTGATGTTGGCAATGTGAGCTTTTCCTGTATTTTGCCATCACTCAGCATTAACTGGTGCTAGCCTGGTAGGATGTCAGCAAACAGCTGTGAAGTAGAACACTACCTGGGAAAAGAAAACTAACTGTTGTCACATTCTGCAGACCATAAGGTGGAAAAGATTGCTTTGAGGAGTATCTTAAAAATATCAAGTTTCTGGAAATATTTCTACTCAGTGACAGTCTACATAGAAGATGCAGGACAGGAAGCACCTCTGCACTTTACACATTCCAGCCTCTCATTTATTCATTGATGTGAAAATATAGAGATACACCTTTTATTAATTTTCTTCCAGTTGGATGTAATGCCTGTTTCAAAAGCAATTAGATTTTGTTTCTTTTTCCTCAGTGGAAAATTATTTAATATTTCTACCTTTTGTCAAGAAGGAAGTGGGACACTTCTTCAAATTTTAAAATCCTTTGCCCATTCACCATATACATGTAGGTCTGATTTTTCTTGAAAAGTTAGTACTGAGTAAGACACATGCTGTGAACAGTCACTGTCACTGCTTTGTGGGACACATGGATTTGTGTTGAGTGGGGGATTTCCAAGTACCAACCTAACCCAGACTTCATTAGGTTCTGAGACTGGATAGAATCTCAGCACAGAGCAGGGAACCTTCAGGGTAGGTTTGTATCCCTTCTCCTTAATTATGTGCTTGGGTAGGGTGGCAGGAGAGCAAGCCTTTCTTGCAGTGAGTGATTGGGTGTTTTACAATCAATACCTTAATTTATGTAATACCCACAATCATATTTGAGTGTATGTAAATTTACTAGTAGTTTAGTGAATAGATTGTGACTGTTTTGAACACAAAATCAAAGGGAATTTTTAAAACCCAATCTAAACAACACCAAGTATAAACAAATAATTTCTTCCCTCACATGTACATGGAAGGAAAGTAAAAGAAGGAGTGAAGAACATGTAATTAATATGCACATTCATAGCATTTTTGATAGACTTTTACAATGAGGATGGGAAAAATCTGGGAAAGCTGGTCAGGGTGACAGAAGCTTGACATAAAACAGGTTGCTAAAGCGGCTGGGAATGTTGTGTACACTAACTTTATGAAGGAAAATCTGTTTTGATTGTGAGAGAAGGAGAAAGCATTTCTGATTTGTCTGCAGAAAAATTTCTGGGCAGTGTAAAGTCTGCAATTCTGCAGGGAGTCTCCCTGTCTTGAGAATGTCTCACTGGAAGTAGAACTTAGCAATAGTTGTGGCTTTCATGGTAGTGTGTATGACATGTTACTGTTTACACAGGACCTAATTTAACTTTGAATCAGCCTAGATAGTAGCTGAACTCATCTAAGTCTTGGGATTTAAGATACATCATTTAGAAGCTTTCCTGCTTTTCTTTTATAGTATTTAGAAAGATTTTTAGTCCATTTTCTGCTTATAATGGTTTTCCATTATGGAGTCATTCCCCTAGGTGTGGAAGTAGCCCAGCTTTTTTCAGTTTTCTCCTATATCTATTTTCATGTCTTTTATACGATACAGTCCTTAGCTAAAGACTGTAATTTTGGATGATCCTTGGTTTTGTAACTTACTTTCATGTACATCAGAGGTAAGTCAGTGAACAACAAAATGTGTGAAATATTGTAAGCCACCTTCTCCCATAGTTTAACTCAGATTTCACATATATCTCTCAGCTACATTAATGCTTTTAGGGAGTATTAAGTAATGAAGAGACAGAGAAACAGCACTGAATAAAAGAGATTGAGATGAATTTTAGATGAAGATGAAGGGAAAGCTTAGACACTTGGTTATTTGCTTTTTTTTGGGAAGGTGATATTTGAATAATTTGCCAAAAATGTTATTTTTTCTTTTCAGCATTTTAAAATATGGAAGTGTTTGTTTCATGTTAAGAAAGATCTTGTTTCCATGCTTCATTAGCATAAAAACATTTCAGAATCTCAACTTCTTTTTAGCTCCCAGAATGAAATGTATGTTTTTCATGAGTGTTGGTTGTAAATAGTTTTATCGCATGTTGTTGTGAAGTCATATTAATGAGACTAATTGTTTTATAATTCTGTGTAGTTTTACATTTTGGAATATGCATTGAAATTGGAGTGTATTCATGCTTGACCATTTTCCATACACTTCAAAACAGATTATGCTGATGTTTGCTAGAATATATTAGAAGTGAAATTGAAAAAACCCCACCAAACAACAAAAAATCAAGGAGAAAATAGAGATAAAAAGCTAATTCCCATGGTTTTGTGAAATTGTGTGCACTGTGTACACAAAGAAGTCTTTGTTGTCAAACAAGAATATTTGACAAGAGTATACCAGAGGAGTACTACTGAAAGTATCCTTATGATTTTATGTGAAGGAGCATCCACCTTGGAGATTATGGTAGATAGAGCTAATAAAGCACAGCTTGTAAAAGCTGTGTAAAAGATGGGTGGGGTGCTGTGGAGGGGATTCCCACAGTGCATTGTAAAGCTGCTGATGTTAAAATTGTAGTAAATATTTCTGGTGTTGGCAAACAGAGCAGGGCACACCAACTCAGGCAGTTCTGTAAGCTGGCTACTCTCCTGGCAGAAATGAGGTAAGTGCGATGCTGAGCAATATAAGCTGAAGTGTTTATTCTCTGTGTGCTACTTCATTGGATTGTTGGAAGTTCTGGTATGGGGAGACAAGCAGGTATCCTGTTTAGACCAGGCTGAAGGAATTGTGGTGGTCCTCCAGCTGCAGTGTTATGGCTTCTGCTTCATTATGCATAATTAGACTTTCCAAGTGCAGTAAACCTGGGAGAAACATGGGGGAGGGACACACAGGGAGAGCTCTAGTTTTCTGTCTTTTTGTTCTTTTAATGGGAAAAATGGTAACATATAATGGTACAATGGGAATGAGAATTTATTTCTGGTTTTCTTGAGAATGTGTTTTTTTTCCTGTATTTCATTTATTTATTATACTTTGCAGCTGTAGTTCTAGGCATTTGATACCCATGCAGCCAACTGTAATAATTCTGAGTCAGTATTACGTTCCTGCTAAATTACATACCTCCTTTGCTCAAGAGGAGTATGCAGGGATGTGTATAAGTAGAAGATTTCTTTAAAAGCAAAAATAATGTTTTTTTTAATCAACTCTTTTCTATTAAGAGGAAACTGGTCTTAAGTGTTGTGCCCCTCCTTCAAGTCCTGTGCACAGCTTGTCTGGTAGATTTTTGCTTCTGCATGTGTATGCAGTTGCTTCAGAGCTGAGTTAAGCAGCAATAGTATCACATCAGCAGATTCCAGACACTTCATAAAGGTTACAAGGAACAGAAAGGAGACCTATTGTTACTCTTCAATTGAAACTACCTCCCTCTTCAGATGAAAAAATGGACAATGAATACATGGTTATTTGCTTAGATAAAGATCCTCAGAACATTGTTGTTTGATACACACACACTGGAAAGATGTAGAAGTGAATGACACCTCTGGTGTATTCTGTCTTCCAAATCATACAGGCGGCAGTTTCACTTCATACTCAAGTTACCATTTTGCCTATGCTACAATGTGTTTTCTCATTTTCCCTTCCATAATTTGAACAGGAGAAATGTGTAGATTGATTTGTTGAAATGGTCCCTATGTGAATAAACTGAAGAGTATAAAAAACTTGAGAGAATACCACAAAACATGAACTGGGTTTTTATGTGAACTTTTTTTTTCCCCTATAAATTTATGCTTAAGTGTGCTGAACAGTCTGCATCTCTCAATGACTCTTAGAAGGAGGCAGTTTACCTGGCTTCCATTTGGAACTGTAGTTTGCTCTAGATTTACTGACAAATAAAGCTGACACACTGTTGTTGAGAACTGCAACATGTATTTCATTCCCAGAAATATTGAGATGTGTCTAAAGTGTTTTAAAAAATCTGAATAAATAAAACAGAGTAGTAAACTCGAGGAGACTGAAAGTGAAACTTTTTGTCTTTTTTGACAAGTTCATTTGTCTATTATACCTGGAAATCTAGTGATTTATACGTTCTGACTTCAGAGAGCTTACAATATCATGTATTTTTTCAGGTTTATGATAATTCTTTTTGTAATTGTGTAATAAAATTAACTCAGAAGAATCATTCATTGAAATATACTAAAAAATTTTTATTCCGTTTCTTTGATATGTTTCATGTAGGAAAGAAGAGAAAGAAAACGAGAGGTGAGCAAAGAAATGGCAGAAAAAGCCACAAGGGAACTAGAAAAAATGCAGTTACAAGAAAAGGCTGACATAAAGTATAAAGAGTGGTTAAAGAAGAAGAGAGCTGAAGAGGCAGAAAAGAAGAAAAAAGAGAAGGTATTAATGAACTGATTGTTACTTAATCTGTAATTTATTACAGATTAAGATTTGATCTATTCAAATTTTACATTGAATATATTGGCATCAAATGGCAGAGTTGTACATGAAGAAAAATCTTTCAAGAGTTGCAGTGTTAGTGCATTAAAGACACTGTGGTATGGTCAGCAAAGTAAGATGCATATTAATGCATTTTTCTTATCAGCCTTTGATCTTTTCTCAGGGAAACACTGGAGTAACATGGAGGTCAGGATTGGTTGGGTTTTTTTCAGACTTAAGCTAAAAAAAAAGCATCTTTTTCCATTGTGAGAAAAGTTGCTTGTATTTGAAGAAATATTTGGAATGTATTCAACAGTCTGGAAATCTGCAGAAAAATTCTTTACTATTTTGTGTATATTGTGCAGGGCTTTTCTAGGAGTACCTTAATTTTTCTTTTGTTTTTAGGAAAAAGAAAGAGAACGGGAGGCTGAGCTACAGGAGAAGAGAACAAGATCAGAGAAAATCTTTAAGGAATGGCTGCAAAATGCTAGGAATAAACCACAACCTGCTTTAAATGGTTATGGTTTCCCACATGGGAAGTCTACAGGTTTGTACATATAGTACACAAATATGTAGTGACTTTGGGTTGAGGTTCCTTCCTTTTAATATTTTAATGTGGAATGAAGACATTCATCTAGTATCTAATTTTGGCATGTAGGAATGATTACTTATACTATGGTATAAGTCAGGGAAACAGATTGACACCTTTTGTGTATTTGGGAGGAAAATTACATTATTTGAGATAATTATGTTGCATACCAAATTATGACTTTATCTGATTTTTTCTTACCAGGCATAGGAATCACTAGAGCAAATCACTGGGTCCAGTGAAGCAAATTATTTAAGTCAGCATCCTTGTAAAGTTAGTTTTCATTGTTACAGAAGGTGTGTGTCACCTTAGCACACCTGAATCCCCCTTAGAAAAGAGGTGGGGTTTTGAGGCACAAGAACAATTAGAAGCTGACAGAAGTCCTGTGTGAAAAAGGAGACGGGCATCAACCCGTATTCCGAGCTAAAATTTCCTTTCTGTTTTGCTTTTCACCTGCATTGCACCTCCATGGTTTCTGTAATCCTAGTCCTCTTTTTGTTTGAAAACATGTTATTTTTCTATGCCACTAAAATAATTGCTTCTATTTGACCTTGCAGCAGAAGTAGTTTAGAGACTAAAATCCTGTTCTCTGAATGTTTAAGAAACATGTATAAAGCAGGTGAACAACCTTTACTCTTCTGCTTACATTTATTTATAAATAGTGATATACCATGCCTTCATGTTTTGGTTGGACCTGCATTGCATACTGACAGCTGCAATCATTTCTTTAAATGATTTTTGAAAAATATTTGTCTACTCACTTGTGTAATTCAGTATAGCATGTTACAAACTTTGAAATGTATCCATCATGTGGTTGGGCAAAACAAAACAGCCAATTTGTAGACATTTACAGTTTTTAAGAACACAAAGGACTGAGCATTCAACCTGCTTATTATTTTAAGTAGAGGTGAAGAATATATGCCAGTTACTGTTTAAAAAACAAAAAGGTGGGATATTTATTGTTTTGGATCACTTATATTTTGTGGTATGCCTGTGCTGTCTTTCTCTGAAGATATATTGTATTTAGTCCAGATAATCATTATAACTGCTTGCATTGGCAAACTTGTAGTGTACATATTCCTTCTTAGTTATCTTTATTTTCTGAATGTTTTAGGGAGTGCTGATAGAAATTTGTATCCAGCTCCAGCATATTGTAACCCCATTCCTTGGAAACCAGTACATGTGCCTCCCCCACAGGAAGACAGTGTTCTTACCATGAAGAAGAATAAGAGACCTGTATCCTGTCAGCCACATGCATCTTTACCAATGGTCATTTCTAAGCCCAAGATTAACCCTTGTGTTGGATCTCTGTGCAGAAAGAAGTTATAGTCCATAAAGGTAAAGTTCTGTGTAGTTAAAGGTCCAAAGCAAATTGCTTTGTGCCTTTCTTTTTTTTTCCATTTTTATAAGCAGGTTTTTGTGTTTACTGCTAGTTGACCAATCAGGCTTTTTATGTTTTTTCTATATTGCATTTTAGTGAAAAAAAGGAAAAGATAAATTGTAATGGGACTGTACCTCAATATCAATAAAATGCACAAGATTGTTTCTACCTTTCCTCTCTTGTTGTTGAAGTTCTTTTGTATATGTAATTATTCTTTTGGACAACAGTATTAACTAGGTTATTTTAAAGATGCTATTTGTAGCAAATTTTAAAACAATTATTGGCTTAGTGCAGGAGGAATTCAAGGCCAACATCAGTTCCAGGGTTGTCATGTCACTGGGATTACAGAGATACAGTGGGGTAGCTTACATGGCTGGAGTACTGCAGCAAATGGATACAGGCTCTTTAGGGAAACACAGGCTAAAAACAGGGAGAACTGGTCAGGGGTGTGAAGTTTGGGGCTAGTAATGACATATGTGAGTCTGTCAGATTTGGTAGGGTGCACCTGGGAATGCTGAGGAAGTGGAAAATATTGTAAGGATACTCTCAACTATCTTTGAGAGGTCTGGTGATAAGGGGAGGTTCCTGAGAACTAGAATAAAGTGAATGTCCACCCAGTCTTCAGGAGGAGTGTATATGCAGAGCTGCAGGCCAGTAGTCAGCCTCCCCTCAGCCCTGTCAGAGGATGAATGTGGCAAGTGCAGCCTGCAGCCTCCTGGGCTGCATGAGGAAGGGCATTGCCCAACAAAGGAAGCAGGCTGTCCCTTGTACCATAACTGCTTGAGAGCCCATTTGGAGTGCTGTGCCCATTCCTGGGCATGCCAGTAAAAGACTGACACTGATGTTCTGGAGCAGGCTCAGTGAAGGACCACAAGGAAGATTAAAGGATTGCAGCATCTGACAGAAGCTGGGAGAGCTGTGACTGCTCAGCATGAAGGGGAGAAAGTTCAGTGATGTCTGAGCAATGTCTGTAAGTACCTGAGGGATGGAGAGAGAGAGCAGACCCTTCCCAGTAGTGCCCAGAGAGAGAAGAGGCAGTGAGTGCAAAATAAAATACAGGGGCAACATCAGGAGCTATGTTTAAATTCAATACCAAAAAGGAAATCTGATCACTCTGATCTAGTAAAGCATATGAATACTTGGTTAACTTGAAATGTGTTAAGGAGATCATTGACAAAGAGGGGCTAAAGCAGTCATGCCATCTGGAATTTGAGGCCTCTGACCTAAAGCTTGTTCAGTTACCAAAGCCTCCATTTCATATGTAAGGTGATATCCCTGTTTTTGTATGTGTAGCTCATTTTACAGTGGTGTATTAGACAATTCTCTAAAATTGTAGTTAAGTGAGGCAAATTTTTGGAAAATGTGAAGGTATTTTCTTAATTATATGGACTTCAATATTTGGTTGGCCCAGTTTACACTGATTGAAACATGAATTGCAAGTATTTAATTCACACACAAATATGGATTTACAGGAAAACATCAGGGCAGTTTGGAAAGTGGTATACCAGAAACTCATGAAACCTATTGAACTATGCTGTGGACAGATGCAAGGTTGCATTCAATTATGTTTCAGTTATGTTGATGCTAATGATATTATTACAAACGACTCAGACCTTGGTTTTTTTCACAGGACTTACTACTAAAATTATTTCTAGCACTAAGCAATGGAAAGTACTTTAGCTCAGCTTGATACATATGAAAATAATTGCTTCTGTGTATAGGTCCTTTGGAAAACAGGTCATTGACTTTTACAGGTAATTTGTTTAAACAGTCCAAAATTTTGTTTTGGGATTAAGGCAACAAGTTGGTAAGAAGTCATCCAGCAATGCCAAGATGTTAATAGATGCTAGAATGTTTTCTCTTTAACTTGAGTCTGACTAAAACAACAAAAACCCCAGCAGGTTTTATTATACATTACCACCATATATGGTTGTACAGGTGTGAAATTTATAATGTGTAGATCCTTTTTGGTAAATGTTGATCAGGGAAAACTCTTCAATTTCCTCTTTAGGTTAGCACATCCATCTTTACATATCAGTTCCTGAAAGATGTGTAGGATATCAGTACCCAGGAGGAAAGCAAGATGGCTGTGGTATGCCTGCCTCATCAGTAGAATCTGGACAGTGATATTTGTTAAGCTAAGTACCAAAGCTGCTGCACTGATACAGGGTTGAACGTTAAAGTTTTGGCTGGCACTTGTTTGTAATGTTCCAGCCCATTGCAGTTGACATAAGCTGAATGAAACTTCCTTGTAGTACTTCAAACTCGAATGGCTTTCAGACCTTAGTTTTGTTTCATAGCTAAATTTTCAGGAAGGAAAACGGGAGGATAAAACTGCCAGCATTCCTGGTGTAGGGAAAGTGGGTAATATAACTCCAATGAATTTAGCAAGGAATACTGGTTTAATCAGGTACTGATTCAAAATGCTACAGAAAATGTAATTTGAAGAAACTCTAGGATTAAGTGCTGATGATGATATTCTCTCCCTTTCTTTTTTTTTTTTTTTTTTTTTTTTTTTTTTTAATCTGCGTTTTTAGGCTGTTGTTATTATTGATTTATTTGTACAGTTCATGTTTAAATGCTGACCAGGGAACTATTTTTGCTTTCATGTTAAGCTGAACAGCTTTAAAAATTGAAAATATTTCATGCAATCTCCTGAATGAAAGGATGTACTGATCATGTTTCAGTGAGATTCCAACAAAAACAGATCTTGGAAAAAAATCTCCATAGTTTTTTGTTATTTCAGGTGGACTGGGTGTGTTGTTCATACATGAAATTTTTAGGGTTCTTCTAAGACTGCTTCGGAGGTATAAAATTTCAGGATTAAAAGGCTTAAACAGGAGTAAGGACAATAAGCTTCAACTTTATGCCTTTTAAAACTATTGAATGTTGCCACTTATCTTTAAGCCTTTGAGACATTTAAAGCATAATTATCTTGTAAAGCAGTTCAAATGGTTGGTACAGTCACTGCAAATGTTAATCTACTTCATGCCTAGTTAAGTTAGACCAGTGATTTGTTGTTCATTTACTGTCCTTATCAACCAATTTACAGAATTTGACTTCTCTGCCCTGAAACATTTGACATTCCTCTTGAAATGGTTGTGGTTTTTCTAACATAGCTAACAGGTAATAGTAATTCCAGAGCCAGTGGCCTAGGAAATATGATATGAGTTTCAGTCTCTAATCCAAGGACTTTTACTTATATATGCACAATAAAATGCTTCCAGCAGAAGGATTAAACAGCTTGAGTAATATATTCTCTCACCTGAGTACCCCGGGAGAAATGAATGAAAATAGCAAGTTGGCTATTGAGAAATAGTGTTCTGATTTTTTTTCCAGAAGTTCTATGAAAAATCTTTTAATCATATTTATGATTTTAAAAAATTGTATGTTAAATGCTGAGTGAACAATATTTTAGTCTTTTGCTCTCTGTGGGAAGTTCTAGACTGGGTTTTGATGCAGTTTGAATGGTACTTCAGGGAAAGGACTGAGGTGGGAAAATGTACTTTCTCTACTGTGTCCATTAGTGTCTGAGTTAAGCTTTTGCTGCACACAGCTGGTTGGCAGGATTTGAATGTGTGGATGGTAACTCATGTTTGTACACTGCAACTTGTGTTTCCCTGTGTACTCAACGAGAGCCTGGCTAGGAAGAGAAGCATTTAATTGGCATTTTGACTTTACAAGTATTGCAATACTGTGCTACTGTTTCCTTTTAATTTTGTATGCAATTGTAATTTTTGTGTCATATACAAGAAGTATTTGCAATCCAGACTTTCTAGACCATATCACTGTAAGCAAAAGACACACCTCATGAGCTAATGATAGGATCTACAAAGTCTATCTGGGAATTGGCTTGTTAGTACTAAGAAGCATTTTTGCTCTGTTTTATCTTGGGACTTTTTCATGAGTAGAAACATATATGAAATTATGTTTTTATTTGCATAAAGAGTTCATATATACTTCTCTCATAGTCTTGATATATATGTGTTTAAATATATGGAAAACATTTGGCTAAGCTTTAGTATTGCTTCAGTTTCTTAACACAAAAGGGAAGTAAATTGAATAACCATGAGCTTTTGAATCATGCTCTCAAAAAAGAATTCTTGTCTAGCTGTGTATAGAATTAGACAGTATGCTCTTTAATTAACAGTGAGACAATATATAATGGGTCAAAAATGTTGCCTTGTAACGAAATCAAAGAACTTCATTTAAAATTCACGAGCTATGTATCCGAATCTTAGCTAGATCAAGGACATGTTAAGTAACTTCTCTCTGCCAAAGTTATAGCATGTCTGAAAGGTGCTAGCTTTCATAAATTAGCACTTTTGATTGCCAACTGAAAAACACTTTTAGGAGACAGGGTGCAGGAGGCTGGGTTACACTGCATAGCTGAGTGATGCTGGAGACTTCCAGTTATCTGGGTTTTTGGTAATGGCTGGCATGTAAAGGAGTACTTGAACTACACCAGTGATACATCACTATAAAAGGCACTGTCTCAAGCAGATGCAATTAAATATTATTTAGAAACCAGATCATGACATGTTTTCCATGACTTGTTTTAATTTTGTTTCTTTGTTGCCATGTTGTTGTTGTTGATTATGATTAAAGGCATGCTCTTCTAGGCAACTAAATCCACTTTGGAAATGTGAACTTTTAAAAATAATACAGTAAGAACTTACTGGTAGAGCATAAACCAAGTTCAAACAATGTCTGGAACTAACATTAAAAGGCAGAAGTGATTGCCCTTTCAAAAACAAAACTCCAGGAAAACCTTGGCAGTAAATTATAACTAATTACATGTGTGCAATACCACACAAATAAATACTATGTACAGAGAAGTTATTACTTAGTTAAAGTTCTCCTCTCTATTCCCAGTTATAAAAGATAACTTTTAGATTACTTTTCTGCACTTTAGTTCCACCCCTCAGTAGTAGGGTAGTAGTAGATTCCCTCAGTAGTTTTTTAGGGGAATCAAAAAAAACTGCCGTAAGACAAAAAAGCAACAGCAGCTCAGCCAATCTAATACAAAACCTTGACTCACTGCAGCTTGAGGCACAGTTTATAATCCAGCTTGCTGGATAAACGAGTTCTCCCTGTTGCTGGAGGAGGGAGGGTAGAGATGAGAGTCTGTGTCATAGATTTCAAATGCAGCTTGATGTGTAACATCCAGCACTGTTGCAGTGCTCTGTTCTTCCAGGAGTGGTTTTAAAGGCTGGCTTTTTTTCTCAGGTAATAAGTTCATGATATGTGTCCAAGCAGATAGATTTTTGAGAAATTTCTCAGCAGTATAAATCTGATAAGACTTTCCTAAAATTTCTCTCAAGTAATTGGAGGCAAAGGAAGAATGAAAGTTACTTGTGTTCACTTTGATCTCACCTAACTTCAGACCCCTGCCTTCTAAACTACTCCCACTATGTTGCTTTATATCTTTTTATATTATGTTTTTATTTATATTATGTTTTATATTGGCATGCTCAGAGTGCAGCAATGGTCTTTGAGAAAGGCAGATTATACTGTAGAAGTGTGTGGTTTTTCCATGGTGTGCAAATACCCCTTTGGAGGGAATCTACTGTGCAGGATCATCTGCCTCTTCAGATCTACATGCCCAACCCATGCCTTTTTAGCCCACAGCTTCTCTAGCATGAGCAGTGTCTTGAGATAAGCTGTGTCTATTATTAGTCACTGGTACAACTTTATTCTGAGTCTTATGTTTGGTATTTTTCCCTTACAAACCTGGATTGCGTCCCACTTTCATTAAAAACAAGCAAACAACAAAATCCCAAGATGCCGTGAAAGTTAAGGAAGTTTGTTGTTGATTTGTAAACTCATGTTCCAGCAATTTACTGAGAATCAGCTCATGCATGTTGTGCTTTTTGGTAAGCAACACTACTGGCCAATCAAAACTAAATTTCTATTTGTTTGGGTTCCAGTTCCTCCCAGATATAATTTACCTCTGTCTGTCAGATTTTAGTTGTTAGTGTCTCATAGTTAACTTAATTCACAGTCAGATGGAGAAAACTGAGAAGCAGGTCTTAGAAGTTATAAAGACAGATTTTTTGTCCATGTGGTTATGTAGGTTTTGGATAGGACAGAAGAGTCACTAGGAGCATGAATATCCTTAGTTCTTAGGGAGTTTCCAGAATCACTTAAGCAGGACCAGAATGGATCACAAATCAATGGAGTATAGATTGTGCAGCTGGTCCCTAGCATCATTATCTGTTGCACTGAAAGTATCATAACAAAGAAAAGCTAAAAATAATAATCCTAAATTTTTACTTTATTAAATTTAAACTCCCTGCAAATTGTCTGGGAGATGATTTCAGTGAAGAAACCTGTATGAGACTTCTGAAGCTTGTGCAGTTGAGGCAATTATGAGGTAGGTAGGTGATGATATGCATAAATTTTCAGAGTACAGTGTAGTAAGGATACTGCAGTATTGGAGATTGTGGTATGTGAAAAGAACAGAATCTTCTCAATTAAATCCAATTGATGTGCTTTAAAAATATATTCTTTCATTGCAGTGAAATATCCAGTAACTAACCTTTGATTTTGTGTTCACAATGCTTCTAGCTTACCTAATTCCCTTTTCTTCTGCCTTCCAAAAGCTGTACAAACACCTTTTAAAATACAGACATGTTGCAACTAGTGAAATGTTTAGAAATTTCTGAGAAATTCTGGTTGAGGAGTTTCTGGCTGGACTGTAATACAAGAGATTTGTAAAAAAGTAATTTGATATGTAAAAATAACTAATGATGGACTCCTAATCAATGTGAGGAAGAAAAGTCTCTTAGGTAACTGAAGTCAGTCTGAGCTCAAGATTTATGGGATTTCCATGCTTTTCAATCCAAAATTTTCACACAACACCACAAAAAGTAAAGTTTGCATACCAAGAAATCTGAAAATACCAGGTCAAACATAAGCAATTATAACCTAAGCAGGGTCCTAAACCAAGAATGTCTGTCCAGTAAAACAGCCAGCCAGGGTAATGTAAGGTCTACATGTCAGCAGACAGGGAGAGTACATATTTTCCCCCTGAAGTTCTTTGAAGTAAAAAAATAAATCCTTGTACTATTGCTCCTATTTTGAAGAATGTATTTCTTAGTGAAAGATAGGGAAAGAAATACAGATGTGGTGTGTATACAGCATATGCTATTTATTGTGTAAAAAAGTGAATACAATATTTTTAGGTTGCAAAAGGATAAATTGATAAAGAAAATTACATAAACCCAGGAATCTGACCTAAATTTTCAATTTCAAGGAATTTGAACATTTCTTATGATTTCTAAACCTTGCAACTTATAATGAACCTGTTACAATGCATTGATTAATTTCTTTTTACCCTCTAATTTCTTGTTGTGATCATTTGATAATTTCAACTTCAGTTTGAAGGAGTACATTTCTGTTTCTCAAAGCTATTCTTGTGTTGGTGTTACATCTTTCCTATGTATTTTTCCATGTTTTCCTGGCAGAACATGAAGGGGTCTGCTCTGAACTAATGTTCTTTATTTTATGAGCCCCAAGAAGCATTTCTGATGTATTTGAAGCTGATGATGGCAAATTTTTTTTGGAACTATTTTTTTTAACAAATTGAAACAAATTTTGAACAAATTTTTATGTTTGCCAGGGCATTAGGGAAAATAATTCGTTTCATCTTTTTATTAATCAGGAATTAAGTCATTCCAGGTTTTTGTTGTACTTTATGTAAACATAGTTGTGGAAAGCTTGTTTCCTTTCAAAAGGATGGTTTAGACATCCTGTGCCATGTGATTCATCCCAATTTCTGAATTGTAGTTTAAATACTCATGGTCTCTAGTGATAAGTATGTCAGGTTTGTGTTTAATGGGTAGGGCTTAATGCCAGATCTGCACTATTGGCAAAACCAGTAAACATGATTTCTCTGAGTTCCTGTTGTTCTAGGTCTTTACTAAAGCAAGAACCTGATGAAGGACCAGAGCATTGCAATGAGATCCCATACCAGGTAGGTTTTGGTGCAGAGTCATTTCTTTTCCTGGAAACTGTAAGAATTGTAAATGTACAGTGGAAAAAGTCATGAGGTAATAATAACCTGCAGCAATGATCCCATAGACCTCTTACTCTCATAACTAAACCCAGCACTGCTTAGTTTACATAACATACAATTCTGCTTGCAATATGTTTTTCACTCACTAGATGTCTTTGTGCTCTGTAATATTCTGGGCATGGTATTATTCTTGGTAAGCTGAGTCTTGAAAAAGAACTGGAGACATGACATTAACTAGATTCTTCAATATTTTTGAAATCATAATTCCCCCACCCTGCATTTAAGAACCCTCTCTGGATTTAGGTATCTAAAATGTGCATTCCTTGTTGCCTTCTGTGGTGAGGATATAATTATCCTCTCTAGCACTAATTTTTCTTTTTTAGAAGGGATGGGCACTTTTGTATCTGAAAACAATTCTGTCAAACAAAACAATCCTAGCATCAATTAAAGCTCTGTGATGTTTGTCCAGTTATTGACTCAGCAGAAAATAATGTTGCTGTTCCCATTAGCCTTAGTTTTGTACAATATGAAGTTGTTCAACTTGATTTAAATAATAAAAATACTGTGAAGCAAATAATTGAAAGAAAATACCACTTAATCAGTGCATTAGGCAGATGGCAAGGAGTTTGGCTGTAAAGATATTTTCAACCTATTCTGTTTAGATGAAAATTATGATAGCAATGAATGAAATTTTTCTTTCATTTAGAATTCTGGGAGTGATGCATCTCAAGGTTCTTTTGTTATTTGGAAGCTCATTCTTCTCAAGTGCTTTGGAATGCAAATGTTTCATCTCTGGGACACAACACACCTCATATCTTCCAGGCCTTCTCTCCTGGAGTTGACTTCTTATCCTCCTAATAATATTTTGTTTATTTCCTATTTCTCCTCCTCCAGGTAGGTTTTGAAAGGCAGGTTACAGGAAGTTAAGGGAATAAAAGGATTTTTACCCTTGTGTCACTTGACCAATATAAGGGAGGGGTGCAACAATTAATGTGCAGTCAATTCTGTGATATCAACTAGTTTGGCATGTTTTTAACTACATATATAACCAATACTGCTGTGGGCTTATTTTTGATTCCTAGTTCAGAGAAGTATTATGCTTCCTATGGATATTATGTATAAAGTTTTTTGTTGTATATGTGCTTTAAAAAACTTTTCCAAGTTTCTTCCCATTGAGGAGGCAACTTTTAAACACTGCAGAGGTTTCCTTTCACCAGTTGCTTAAATCTCAATCTGTATGTTTTAATTCTAATAAAACCAGAAAGAGAGCTTATATTTGATTACATTGTTAGAGGCTTGATTTTCACAAAATATTTCATAAAATGTTGTGGAAAGACTAAACTGCTATGGAAAGCAAGTATTTGACCTTACTCTTCTTTATATTGTTGAATATATATTGTTGTATTAATCTGCACATTTTGAAGATGTTCCAAAAACTAAAAGCAGCTGAGTGGAGCAGTTCAACGTCTGGCAAAGGATCTGACTGTATTTTCTATATCAATACACATGTGAAATACAAGAAATTATATTCTATGTGTTAAGTCTGTGTGGTGCAGATTAAATGTAAGGTTCCATGTCTAAATTTTTACATGTGTCATTAGACTACAAATATTCAACTCCATTTGTTTTTAAAGTCGAACACATCAATGCAGGCATTAATTGCCTTGGGGAGGATTTGTATTCCCTGATCATCTGCTCTATGCCCAAAAATGGTTGCTGTGGCATTAAGGTGAGTCTGGGGGAGCTTGGGGCACTTCTGCAGGTCTTTCAAAGCCTCCCTCCCTGTCTCTTGTGCTCTGTGCCCTGGGTGTTTTTTGGGTTTTTTGTCTAGCCAGCTAGCATTTTTTGCTAGCTTAGGCAAGAGGGGTGGTTTTTTTTCCTTCCTTTGGAGACAGAGATAGCAATCCTTCTCTGTGGCATCCTCTGCTAACACAGCTACATATATATATATATATATATATACTTGTATACATATATATATACTGTGTATGTGAATGTATATCTTGTCACTTCCTGGAAAAGTTCAATGGTGGCAAAGCTCTGGAAAGCCAAGTTAATGGAAAAACGTTTTTAAAATGTTCTTTGGGTTCTTGTTTACTTGATGGAACAAGCAGGAGGAAGCTGCAAGCAGGCAGCCCTTTATTCTGCTCCCCAAATTGTTGGGATGCTGCCAGCCCACAGCATTTCTTGTGGCTTGCCTTTGTGCTTATTTCACTCTGTTTTCTAGCTCTTGTCACGAGTTAGGCACAAAAATCCGTGGAAAGAACTTGTTATTACTAAAAAGATAAACTGTCAGAATGAAAGGAAGGTATGTTGTCTTTGACATCTATGCTGTCACCACATTTTTTATCTTATCTCTGCAGGGAGACTTTAAGTGCAGAATTGTTGAGATCGAAGTAGCTCAGCAAAAAAGAGATTCATATAAAAGATTTTGGGAGGCTGCCCTGACATTTTTCCATTTAGAGGAACCTTTGCAATGGACTTCTGAGTTGCAGGTTCCCACTTGGTCCCATTCTTGACAAGCTAATTTTTCCTACAGAATTTTTGCAAGAGCATATAGTGACAGAACAAGTGAGAATGGCTTTTAAATTAAATGTGATAGATATAGATTAGATATTGAGAAGAAGTTCTTTACTCAGAGGGGCATGAACACTGGACTAGGTTGCCTGGAGATGTGGATGCCCCATCCCTGAAAGTTTCCCAGGTTGGATGGAGCTCTGAGCAGCCTGGTTTAGTGAAAGGTGTTCCTGCCCATGGCTGGGGAATTGGAACAAAACTTCACATTCAAACCATTTTTAGATTGTAATTAAGATGCTACAGGCAGGAAATCATTTCAGGTGATTTGGGTCTGAACAGCCAGACAGTTTTACTAATGCACAGAAACCAAGCACACTCACAGAGGGCAAGAGAAAGGCAGTTGTAAAAGGGGAGGACTGAGATACTGTTGAGTGTATAAGCCAGTATTATTCCAAGGTAGTTTCTGTAATCACAAAGTTGTCTTCAAATGCAGCTAACAAAGCCAAATATGAACACAGTATCTTGCATTTCTGATCTGAGGAGTGCTGTATCTTTTAGGGAAAAGCATAACTGTGATAATTTTCAATAAGTATTTCTTGATGAGGCTAAATCTGAGTGCTTTTTCCTTCCCTGAATCATCTTGTCCAGGAGAGAACATCACAGAACGTGTATAAAGGTATCATATTTTTTTGTTAATAAAGTCATTGTGCAACTGATCTGCATTTTTCTTAATTTGTACTTCATAGGATATAGCTGTAATCAGAATTATTATGGAGAGTAGCACTGTTATTTGTTGCCCTCCAGCACTTGTCAAAGTATCAGATGACTGGAGGAAAAAATTTTTGAATTATCCTATTTCAGTGTCTGAAGCCAGACCAATTTTTCAGACAGGAAACTCAGGCTATATTTAGAAAGGGGGCACAGTATACAGAGGAATTAAAATATTTTGTTGAAATCAGAAATGACAAAACTTAAAATCTTGTGTGAGTAAAAATTCCTGGATGATGTGGCTTAGAGGGTTAGAAGTTACAGTGATGGTAAGTTGACATTTAGACTTTATCTAAAGGACTTTTTCAACCTTGGAGATTCTCAAATTCAATGTTCTGCAGTAAGGCCCTTTAGCTCAAGCCCTGAATTAGACCTGAATGTTACAAACTGAGGCTAAGCAAAGTTTATGCATGTTGTTATGTTTGTACTTCATGAGGATTCAAAAGGGAGCAAGTGATACAACACAAGGGAATGACATAATTTTTGAAACTGAGCATGTTGGTCTTGGCTCAGTTTCCTCTTCCAGTTTATACAAGTGTTTGTGAATAACTTGGTGGTTTGATAGGGTGGGAGAGGAGGCAGATGAACAGATTTTTTTTGAAATATCAGGATCTTCCTTCACATCATAGGAGTGGGTAAGTGCCAGAGCTGAAAGATTTCTGTCCTGATCATATTAAATGATTCGAGTTTTCATTATAATTTAATACTTAGAAGAAAGACTTTGCAGCAACTGTTCTTTTTTCTGCCCACAGAGTTACATTTCTGCAAAATAACATTTTGCAGCCAGCAGAAGATACAGTACAGGATGGTGAAAGAGTGTATTGGTACAAGCTGGATTCACCTTGGGCCAGCCCTATACCTACTCTGTGAACCGCTCTTAGTTCAGTGTGTTCATCTTTCTCTCTTATGGTTGCAACAAATAGAGAAAAAAAATCTACATTGATAATAAAATCCCAAACATATATAGAAGTATCCCTGCTTACAGTTAGAAACATCCACTTTACTGACTTTCATGGATTTTGAATAAGGTCCAACAAAGTACATCTTTATGTGATTCTGTTTGGTGAGGCCTGGAAGGAGTGGTGATCCATATTTTTAATATACTTCTTTCCAGCTCAGTTTGAATGGTCTCTGCTCAGTGAGTCTGGTCAGATGAAAGTTTGGGTTCTGGCCAGCAGTATTTCTGGCAGAAGTTTACCTGAAGGAAGTAGTACAGTGAAGTAGGATTCCATGCCAAAATCAACTGTTGTAGCAGTTCTTCCTCTGGCCATTCTCCCCTATCTGTGTACAAGAGTTTCCTTTATTTGCACATTTGACATTTTACTGTTCTTTGCGGTCTGGCTGCCATATCTTACTTTATTATAATAACTGGGGGTTTTTTTTCAAAAAACTGGGTATTTCAGATAACTATCCAGAGAATGGTAAATTGCACAGTTTTAGTATTTTTTGCCTATTGATTTGGCCACCTTTGCCAAGATATTTGGCAGCTTCTGCTACAGGAGACCTGTAAGGACAGTCATAGAAGTATGTCTGTACACCTAGGAGTGAAAGAGGAAACTACCATACATTGTTCTTGTAATGCTTCTCTCTTTATTTTAATGAAACTTTTTAGTTAAGTAAAAGCCTGTTCATAAAGAAAATCTGGTCTGGGTTGCTGCCAGCTGTAGTTGAACTTTCAGCTACTAGGGAATCAGGATTTTCTTCACCCTGTTTGGTTTTGTGGTTTGTTTTTTTCCCCTTTCCTGGTGTCACAGTTGCACAACCTGTTAAAAACCTTTCCTAGGAAATACCTCTATTAATTCCTGAGCAAACCTGAATTTACTTTGTTTGGAGTGTAGGTGGCATGTCTGCAGTTTGATTTTGTATCTGGTCATCTCAAGTATTTAGATTGGATTGAGACTGGCATATACTAATAACTTGTAGAGTTTTAGCTCAGCTCAAAGCAGTAACAGCTACTGAACATCCTGAGTGACTGTACATGTAACTTGGAGAGTTGTGCAAGGGGCTGCTACCCAACACTGCCAAAGCTGAAGTTACAGTTTATTGACATGTCACAGGGTCTTCGTTGTCACAAAAATTACTATTTCTTGTTAGTAAGTGTACTGGTGACATAATGCTCTGCATAGATGGATCTAAATGAAGGGCTTTGATGTCTTTGTCAGCAGCAACATCATCTGTGTATTTGGTTATTCCGACTACAAGTGCTCAGTTTCTGCAGGGATGATCAGTGTAACTGATAGACATAATTATTTGAGTTAAAGGCTGGGTGCAGATCTGAACAAGCTGATAACATGTCTGTAAGAAACTTCTTGTTGAATTTGTGTTGCCAGCATACTTTAAATAAAAATTTTTGAGCTGCTAGTTTCAAGTCAGCCTGAGTAACTCCATATTTAGAGAGGAAACAGAAAATCCACTCTGCACCTTCCTTTTTGAGGTGGAAACAGGGTAGGAGATAATGTCTGCAGCCATTGAAACTGCCTGCTTAGCTGGTTTTGACCATATTAAAAAAAATAATAATAGAGTTTCAATAATAATAAAGTTTCAACTGTGACCTTTTTAAAGCTAGTTCCAGATGTACAGTAGTTTCTGGCATCCAAAGCAAGTCCATGAAGTTTTAAAATCATGGCTCTGTAAACAGATCTTTTGAACTACAAACAAACTGTAGTATGCACCATTTAAGATGTGATTGGGAGTGTTGTGCTTCAGTTCATATGCACAGTTCAGAAGGTCAGACATTGCCACAGTATCTCTCCTGTGTTATTTAGTTTCAGTTCTTTTTTCCATGGGTTTGGCTTTTAAGAATGCACACATTTCAGGAAAAATCCAACAAGTTGTAAAATCCAACAAAGGCTTAGGACAGTGATTGCTTTTAGACTGGAGTAATTGAAAAGACCTAAGCATCTTGTTCCAAGGACTGGGATTGCTTAATCTAAATATAGTGTGTCTGAGTTATGGGCTTGGTCTTGGTCGTTGGCTAAAAGAGCCACAAAGAAAATAGAGGCATTTAGGGTCATAATAGCCCTTAGTAACTTTCTTGCTTAGACCAGCTGTTGCTAAACTACTCAGAATTTAGAAGCACACAAAGCCCAAAGTGGAGAAATGGTACTCTTGTTTAAGCAAAGTCCAGTAATTAGTTTGATAAATAATATAAGGAGCAGAAGAGGGATTCCTTTCTGCTGAAGATGCTGATCAGCATCTTTTTGATTGCCAGCTGTGGCTCAAAATTTCAACTGGTGTTTTTCTTGTTTCTGTGGTTTTCACTGCAAGAAGTTTTTCCTAACATCTTTTCACTCAGTAAATGTAGGCACCCTTTGTTTAAGGAGTGCCTGAGGATAGAGTAAAAATTTCAAGGACTTAATTTCATAATATATATGGCTGTTTAAATGATCAAATGCTGGTGGTGCTGAAAGGAGTGTGTGTCTCCCTTGTTTCACAATACTGAAAATTTGGCTAGGGGCTCATAAATGGCCATCTAAATAACGTGGTAAGATTTCCAAAATCAGAAACTGCTCAATATTTGAGAAAATTTATTTTTCTTGGACTCATTCTAAGAAGTGCTTTTGAAAATCAAATGAAATGCCAGAATGAAAGAAGTACATTTTGTGTAGCTGTGGATTGGTAGAAACTCAGGCTACTGATGTAGAAACATGAGAAGGCAAGGGAGACCTGAGGCAGTGTGTGCTGAGCTCTTGCAAGTCATAAAGAATAGTGCTCTATGCATGAATGCAGAGAATATGCAACTGTTCAAGGAGCTGTGGATGTGGAGGCCTGAAACACTGGGGAATGTGACAGGATGTAATTAAACTTTTCAGACTCTGCAATCAACTCCTCAGCACTGGTTTGGTGCTGCAGTCACAACACTGGGGGTTGGTTTTGGTTTGTATCCCAGAGGGATGCACTCCCAAGGTCGATGGAAGACTGAAATAGTGAGAAGCTACAGAATAAGGCTCCAGGGAGGATCCCCTCCACTGTCTCCTACATGTCCTTGTTGTTCATGCTGTAGGAAAGGTGAATTCTTAACTTAGTTACTCTTTTGGCAACTAATTTTGTTTAAATATGCATGAAAATAGAAAAAGCTGAAATTTGCACATCTTTTTCACAAAACTCTCCTCTTCTGTTACTGTTACTCTAATTCAAATTAAGTTTTGATTAAAGAATGCATTAATTTGGTAAGGTGGGTTTATCATACTTGCAGGAGTTTGGGTGTGTGATAATCAATGTTAACATAAGTTTTTTAGGACATCTCACTTCCTTGGTATTTTTTCTGTGTACTAATCTTAAAATTTCTAGAGTACAATTAAACACAGTACAGTTCTGCTCCAGAGAAAGCACAACAGAGATGATGTAGTACATCTACTGTTATAGCTCTGGCTTTCCTCATTACAGTACCAGATGTAAAATGAGATGTAAAGAAGTTGATGTTCTGGTGGAATACAGATATATTTTTCACTTTCTTTTTACAGTAAAACCAACTTTTGTGTGTCCCTTTACAATGGGGCTTTCTTTATTATTTAGCCAGGTATCAATAGTCAGCAGAAGATCTAATTTGCAGGTAGTTACAGAAATCTCTCTTTTTCCAGTACAACTAAAGTACCAGACAAAGGAATTTAGAATTAAAATCTCTGATACAGATAGTAGCTGGATTCTATAAGTTGAGCAGAGGGTTTTCAGGCACAAGCATTGAGTTTTTATTTGCATTCAGTTTGTGTGGGTAGTCTGATCATTTTCCAGTTTAACTGGATATTCTGCTCCTTGAGGCATTACAGGAATTAGATTTTTTTACTTCTGCAGGACTTCATATTTCTACTGATGATCAGTTTTTACCATTATTTGTACTCCATTCTGTTCAAAGCTATGGGCTTAGTTCTATTTTAACTATATGTTAAGTGTACAGGACAAATGTGAATGGATCCAGGGCTAATAATATCTACAAATATTTGTAACTAGCAATAATGACTTCATATATGTGTGCAAGATGTTATGTGTGAGTTAGATACAAGCCCAAACCAGCAATCAGTTCCATAAGAGTTTTTAATAAAAAGAAATTTGAATGAAAGTGTTCAGAAAAGTACAGAATACAAGAAGTGGAAAAGACGTCTTCCTTATTAATGACTGGTATAAATCACAAGATGTCTTAATAGTCATAAATTGCAACATTCTCCATTTTTATATGGGAAATATCACATTTAATGCAGAGCATTGCTGGAATACATGAATATAGGTACTAATGTTTCTCAGCTTTTCCCACTTTTATAGCAAAGGCAATACAATATTTCCTTTTGTTTCCAGAATTAATTATTAAAGGAGGCACTGAAAGATTTAATTACCCCTAAACCACAATTTTGTTAGACTATTTCATAACTTTGGTCATAACTTTGACAATAACATTTCACTGTTTAATAAAGAATACTAGATTCAAACCACCCTACAACAAAAAGGCCTAAAATTGAGTTTTATCTGATTATACAGCTGTTATCTGTTGTTAAATGCTGAGTAGAAGCTTTGGAAGTGTTTGCAAACTGATTTTATATTATAGAATCACAGAGTGGTCTGGGTTGAAGGGACCTTAAAGATCATCTGGTTCCAGTCCCCCTGCCATGGGCACCATCCATTAAATCAGGTTGCTCAAAGCTCCATCTAACCTGGCCTTAGTTTAATTCTATGGTTATTTCATTCTGTAGATGTAGTTCTATTCTGTGACCGTACTAAGAAGAGACTAGGATTTGTTTGACTTGGAGGAAACAATTTGAAAACACAGAGTTGAACAGAATGATCTGAGGGTGGAAGAGTGGTTATTTTATCCAGCTCACAGCATGGTGAGTGATATCATTTACCTCTGCAGCTATCAGAACAGTGAAAAATAAACTCAGTGGACATGTTGAGTATGAAAACAAGTGCTTTGAAATACTTTCTTTTTCCATTTGGCATCTGGATATAGGGAAAGAACTCCACTACTTACTGGCTGCAGTAATTTCTAGATAGCATCATTTTTATTCAGAATCCGGAGTAGATGAAAACATCCTAAAGAGTTATTGGAGGTGTAACAAAAATGGATTTGGGTTCAGCTGCCACATTTCTGTCACATGCAAAGTCAATAGCCACTTCTGCTTTGTAGTTTCTAGCCACCAAGCATCATCAGCACTCCTCCTCCTGACTTTACTCAAAAGTCTGCTGTACAGATCTTAGGTCTGTACATGGCATCTGGTAGGAACTGTGACCTCTGCACTGAGGGTGATTCATCTTCCTAATGCAGAGGAACATTAATATGATGCATTCTTTGGTAAGTTTATGGTTTCTGAGCTTATGGACTTGGAAATAGAAGAAAAATTATTTGTGGCTGTGATAATCAAAACATGCACAGTGGGATACAGAGAATACAGTCTCTGTTCAATGACATCATGTATTACAGCAGAGTCCTACCTAGAAAGGTGTGCATTTAAAAATAACACCTTTTTTATATTATAGTGAATTTTAGTTATGATTTATGCAATAAAGAATGCTTCTCTGAAAATAGAGGAAGGTGACATTTATAACAAAATGTAGTTAATAACACTTCTTTCATTTTGCCTTTCAAGCTTTCTAGGGAGGGTAGGCAGATATGTAGAGGCAAAGGAAGGCCCTGTCATCCCCAGTCAGTCCTGTAAGGTGATAATATTTCAAGCCACTTTGCAATCTGATTTTGCAGGGCACAACAAATCTTAAATTGTTATGAACAAATTTTTTCTTAGCTTATAGAAATCGAAAATGTATTTATGATAGACTCATAGAGTGGTTTGGGTTGAAAGGGACCTTAAAGACCATGTCATTCCACCCCCTGTGCCAGTAGCAAGGACACCTTTCACTATCCCAGGTTGTTCCAGCCCAGCCTGGCCTTGAACTCTTCCAGGAACTGGGCAGCCACAGCTTCTCTGAGCAGCCTCACAGTAAAGAATGCCTTCCTAAAATCTAATCCAAACCTACCCTCTGGCAGTTTAAAGCCCTTACCTTGGTTCTACGACAAGCCCTTGTCAGAAGAGTTGCTAGATTCTGAAATGAAGACTCATTTTTTTTAATGTTGCCGTCATCATTGAGGTTAGACAATCTACATTTTGCTGATTCTAGTCAGAAGCAATCTCAGTCCCTGTTCAGGACCTTTTTCCTCAGGATGTGGAGCCTGGACATGACCACGTCCCAGTCTGCGTAGGCACCTTCCAGGTGGCGTGTGACCTCTGGGCTGGGCGGGAAGCCTTGGCGGCCGTGCAGCACTCGCCAGTTATCAAATGTCAGTACGTCCCCTGCAGAGAGATTGCACCCAGGTCACTGCTTGGGTGTTAGAGCTGACATGCATAACCTTCAGAAAAATGCAGAGGCAGATCAACAGGTGGGGAGCAATCATTCTGAGGAGCCCAGTGGAGATACACAGCAGCAGCACACCTTCTCAACCAGAGAGGCCAGTTCCTTTTTGACATTTCTTTCAGGTTTTGTGTAATGAGGAGTTAAAAAGCAGAGTGGTAGAGGAGTCCATACTGAGAAAAATCAAGCCTTGAGGAGAAAGGCAACTACAGTAAATCCATAGAGGTGAAATAAATGAAAGCCTAGGATACTTTTTATTCAGTCTAGTACTATTTCTACTATACACATACATACCATCCCTGTTAAGAGAATTTCATTAGAACAAAGTCAAGACATTGAAAATTAGGAAATCACATAGTTAATGCTAGAGTACCAATTTAATTTTTCTCCCCTGTGTGCCACCATTATGGTAAATCTTGAATTAAATAAACTCAGTCTTTCTTATATTCTCCCCATTCCCTCTACCACCATTTCAATGCATTAATCAACAAAATGGATGTCACTATTATAACGTAAAGCACTTTGTTTTTCCATTAATGTGATCTTACATATTATTTTATTGCATGTTTCCAATGGAGAGAGATCAATTTCCTCACTGACATTTTAGACACATAGTATATGAGGCTGTCAGGGACACTGATAAATTTACTTTTTACATATCTCTTGAGAGTTTCATATCTCTATTTTAATGCTGGGGAATAAAAGAACTGAGATTAAGGCCACACGTGATATCACACATGGTATTTCCCATCTATGTGCTATTGGTACATCAATTTCCAATATGGCATGTAGCATAAAATGCTGTTTTGCATTTAGTATAAAGATACATTCAACTGATCTATAGGTAGACTATTTCTCCCTGCCATTTTTTTCTTCTTTATAGTAACCATGGCAAAATAAATCTATGAGATGAATGCAAGAATGCATAATGTTTATGAAATAAAATAGATGACAGAAAGACTCAAAGTTCCTCTCAGTGCTAGTGCTAGCAGTGTTCAAGTATTTTGACTGTCAGAAAAACATGTGAAAAAAAAGGTGTGAGCAATTTACTGACCTGGTTTCAGCATGAAAGTAAACTTGTTCTCTGTACTGTTCAATAAATCATCAAATTCCTTTAGAGCTGCATAAAATGGCCTCACTTCTTCAGCTGGTACATCAAACACTGTGTCTCTCGTTGCATTATTATAGTTGATGCGAGTTGCTTGGCCACTGGAATCCACACTGTGAAACAAAGGAAAGGGAAAAAAAGGAAAGGAAAAAGGAAAAACTAATGTATTCTGTTTTTACTGAAACAGTTCAAGATGATTAAACAATTACTGAATTCTGCTGGACTATTGGTATGTTTCTATAGTAAAATTCAGATTGATATTGGATTGGATTTTTCTAATTAATCTTAACTAGGAAAAGGGATAATCAGGAGAAAGTGTAGGCACTCAATTTGCTCAAAAATCTATATTATACACTCGTTAATTGTAAGCTTTTTAAAATCAGAAAAGAATATGATTATTTGCATTTCATCTTTGGATAGTGTATAATTGTTAGTCTAAATGTTTCAAATTATGACCTCTCCTTGGCATGACATATATGTACATTGACTGGCATTTAGTAACAGATCTGGCTGTTGCTAGCCCATGCCTGTGCCTAGGAGTTACTCTAATTACCACCATTTCTTGTCTATGCGTCGCAAAACCAAGTGCTGCAGTTCACAGAACATGTCACACATTCCCCAAAAAAAACAGAGCAAAGACCCCAGCCAACCAACCAAACCAAAAATCCCACCGAAACCTCAGAGCAAGTTAAACCAGTGTTTTTCCACAAGGTGGCAGGAGCAGACCTTCTCCTACCAATACGGAATCTACCAGATGACAGGGATTTTCTTTTTAGGGGTTGAAACTACTCACTCTATAATCCTTTGTTTACAGTGCACAGCAAAATCACAGTAATCCACCCCAACATCAACATAGTCTACAGCAGTAGAGGACAGGATCTGATATGCCTCAGGATTTTGTTCTTTCAGCTTGTGGGATACATGAAATCCATCTACAACTTCGCTTTCACCTCCAGCAGATGTTTGCTTTATACAGTGAAGAAATTGAACCTGGAATGAATTAACAGCTCTTTAAAAAAGTAATTAGCTTGCATATTTAACAGTTTATTAGTATCAGTTCTCTCACATCTGTGGTTCTTTCATTCTAGTTGTTTGGGGTTTTTTTTCCCCAGTGGCAGACTGAGTTCTCATTTACTGTGGCTTCACACACTCTGCCACCAGGATCACAAAGGCAGAAAATTAAAATAGCACGTTCATAAATCCATCCCATTTGGGATATCTCCTAATGCTTGCAACCTGTGTGTCAGTGACAAAGATGTCTTGCTTCTTTCCTTTTAGTCTCTCTTTTTGCAGCGATATAATTTTAAATGCATTTCAGTCATATCTCAACAAAGCATATTAGATTTGTCCTGCAGAAACAAAACCTGATGTGAGTTATGCACTCATGGAAGGGAAGAAGTGGCTATCAGAGAAGGTCTGTCTGTGTGATAAAGTATCACTAAGACAATTTCATTTCACTTTAGAATGAAGTTACCAAGCTGTAAAATGGACAAAAAGCTTAAGCTGGGCTCTAGGTTGCACTGGTCTAAATCTGAGCTGCTGTCACAAGCAGGAAAATTCCCTGTGGCTCTAGATATCACACAAATTAATTGATCATCCTGCAAATGACACTTGTCATATCAAATGTTATCTTTGTCACCTGGCCCTTCCATGAATTTCTGAGATGACTAGGATAATAAAATAACCAAGCAAATGAAAAAGCCAAAAAACTCCCAACAACAACAACCAAAACAAGCAAACAAAAGAATGAAATGGCAAAAAACCCAGCCAACCAAAAAACCCCACACAACCCCCCAAGCAAACAAACACCCCCAACCAAAACAAAACAAAAGCCACAAAACCAAAAAACTCCAAAACAACAACAACAAAAACCCTAACAAAAAACACCCCACAAACACAAGAAGCTCAAACAATTAAACAACAAAACCAAAAAGCCAAACAAATCACCAACCAAAAACTCAACCCAAACCAGAAGCCCTCAGGATGGAAAAGAGGACTGGAACAGGGTTTCCTTACCAGTTGGAGCTGCAGACCTTGGTGGTGGCAATGAAGGGGGAAACTGAAGCTGTGGGCAGGGCAAAGGGCCCACTGAAGGGAGCACCAGGCAACAAGTTCTTTCTTTTTTTGTGGCCACAGATTGGCCCAGCCAAGGAGGGATTCAGTAATGTAATGTTATGTTATGGCCCCAGGAAATCCTAAGGGGATTTCCCCTAAATGGGACAGCTCTGAAATTAATCATCATCCCTTAAGAACATGTCTAAACATTTGCAATGAATCACAGAAACACAGAATCACTGGGTTGGAAGAGACCTTTAAGATCATCAAGTCCAACCCATGCCCCAACACCCAGCCTATAGTGTTGCAGGGGGTTGTTGTGGCTTATATACAACTTAAGAATCCAAATATTGTGTAATTAGCTGCATAAAGAAAACAGCACGTTCAGGACAATGTTCAAAAACATTTCAATGTACTTTAGTAATTTTATTGTCTGCAAGCATATTTGAATGAAAAAGGTTATGCTCTTTTTCTAATGTTTCATGGCAGGGTGTGAGCTTTGGCACAGCCAGGACAGTGAGCTAATTCACATCTGTTCTCTATTAATGGAGCCCCATTCCATTCTTTCTCCACATTAATGAACAGTATCTAAATGATGAAAAGATAATCTTATTGTGAAGTATTTGGTACTTCCCTATGGGTAAATCACATTGACTTTTTGTTTAAATACAGGAACAACAGAGTCCCTCTCAACAACAGAAGGGAGGTTTGATAGTGCAAACTTTCCAGGGTTATCTGTGTTTCTTTGTACCTGTTCATACTATTTCCAGTCCTCTGGAATTATGTGAATTATGTAGATTGCGCTTTGATATGACAAGGGCTGGGTGAAAACATATTTTCTGTGGTTGCCCAGTTTTACAGAAAGACACTGTTTTTTTATCTGTTATAAAAAGGGCAAACAAGTGTTTGTCTTGTACCAATTCACAGAAAACAGAATATACCATCTTAATCTATTTCTTTCTCTGCTCCCCTCCTGAGCTTAAGAGATGAGTCCAAAATGTCACAGCCTGACTATAGCATTTAGACACCTAATTTTTGTGAAATAATGAGAAGAGTATTGAAAGCATGAAAAGGACCCTAAAAGTTTTCTCATATGGAAAATATTTTCAATACTCTGTGAATTTAATTTAAAAAATTATGGGATATATGGGAGACTTGTGCTGAATTTACATCATGCTGTAAAAATGGCATAGCCATGTGTATATAGGTTATCATATGCAGATTATTATATTGGTATTTTTACATTGCTCTTTTCAGCCAAAATTGAGAACCACTGATCACTAACCATATTTGACACTATAGGAACACTTCCCTTTCCCCTTTTGTGGGGTGAAAAAGTCAGTAAATTCAACTTACCCCAGGTGGATGCTGCAGAACAGGATAATCAGTATGAAAGCAGAGTCTCCCAGTTGTATAAGCTATATTGTTAGCATCTGCTTTGTCTTGCACTTGCCAAGTTGGTCTTTATAACCAAAGGGAAAAGAGAAGACGTGTTAGAACATGCAGCCAGCATGCCAGACAGTACACACTGAAACTGAAATCACATTGCAAGAGTAATTTCATCTTTGGACATGAAAATATCCTAACATTATGAGGCAATAAGGATTCAGCAGTGTCCCTCCACCCCAACAGTTATTTCAGCAGTCCTAGAAAAACTTCAGAGTGTCAAGGGACATCTGGCACCAGGGCAGTACCTATGAGAATGGCAGCTTTCCAGTGGTGGCACTTTGCTGAAGTGAACACACCACCAAGATGCTTCTGCCAGTAGAATTCATCTCAGTACTGATGCCTCAGAAATGAGTAGAAGCTGGCCCATTTCTTTTTAGCAACCTTCCATTTTCCCTCTGCCACACAGAGCACATTATCAATGAAATGCAAAATTTGTAACTTTCCCCTGAAGTTATTTTTAAAGTTATTTTTAATATTTATTTTATTATAATCTAAGAAAATAGAGAGTATCCTTTACAAGGGGATCTTTCCTGTGAGTTGAAGACTTGTTACTGGAGAAAAATGTCTTTCTATGACACCTTTTTTGAGAACTAGCTCTGTTTATTTTATTACATAGCTTCCGTCTTGGAATTTGGCACAATCCAGTAAAAAAATTTTCTGACAACTGCAGTGAAAAAAGAAAGTCATAGCTATATGACAAAGACATATATGTTATACTGCTGCACAGAAAAAATGTGTTTTGAGTGACACACCATGCAGGAGAATTGGAGACCAAGAACCACAGATTTTGTTTACACAAAGTTCACATGGTTGAAGACAGTCCTTAGCAGATGCATGTTATAGATCCAGATGTTTGTCTGGAAAAGTGTAATTTACCATACAGAGTCCATATAATTGCATGCACTGACTGAAAAGAAATGATGAAACTCATTTTCCCTTCAGTATATAAATGCTTTTGTTATAGGAGTTGTGTTTTCTATAGAAATTAAGCAAAATGTTAAAATTAGATTTCTGCAACTGCCAGGGGAAAACCCCTTGAATATTTGCAAACATGTTTAACTGTCTAGGAGAAATAGCTTTTATTATTTGGTATGGCACATATACATCAGTACATTACTTGAGTAACTGCACATATTCATCATCACATGACCTCAGTACTCAAGTATGATAATTTCAACCACACTTCCACAGTTTGACAGCCAAAAAGTGGCCCCTTTATATAATTCCTATAATTAGTGCTGAAGGCAGCTAGATTTGCTCCATCCTTAATTTAATAGGCTATGGAGTCACTTGATGGCTTTAAAACAATTTAACACATTTTAATTGTCTCATTTATATGAAATATATAAAATTTCTGGAATGATAACACTTTATAGAGTCATCACAAGCTTTTGCAAAATCAGTCATTGCTTTTGTGCTATCAGGATTTGTAAGGGAAGCTGCTCTGCAGCAGCTGAATAAGGAAAAATCAGCCTTACTTTGTCTAAGTCTCAATTGTGGTATGACTGGAGACTTCATTAATGCAGTTAGGCCTCCATAATGGAAAGAAAAAGATTAATTAAAAAAGGTGGAAACTCTTGGTGTTGTTATATGGCTGATACAGAGAATGTTTCCACTCTTTACAGTAATGACAATTTAATGGAGGTCACACCAAGCAGACATCTAGACAAGAAGAAAGGCTTTTTTCTTTAATGTGTTAGAATTATATTCATTGCTGTTACATTTCAGTTTAAAATTCAGGATTCTGTTGAGGTAATGTTTAATTTGGCAAGTTTTCCAATTCCAAGTTTATCCTTTTATTTATCATATTTTGTAGGCTATGTATTTGGCTTACAGTGAAACAGCAAGGAAATTACCCAAAGTTATTATTTTATTAGATTTGTAAAAGCCACCCTAGAACTGGATGCCAGTAAGAAATGAACTTCTGTTTCAGAGGTGAAAATTATTATAAGTATTAGCTACAAACAGATGACTTCCTCTGTTCAGAACAAGATGGATGAGGGATTTTTGGTTTTGTTTCATGGCATAGATAAGTAAGTCTATCTCACTGTTACCCTGTATTTGACAATATTTGTTTTCAGGCACTTTTCCTTCTCTCGTCAGTTAAAGTTATTGCTGCTCTTCTTTCCATACCCCACTTGCAATAGCAAAGCAATTCTCTTGTACACTATTATAAACTTGATGCCACATTTTCTATTATAGAGAGAAAAAATCATACACCTTGCTTTAATATATTAATCCACAAAACAGATACAGCAAGCTTAGCTCGAAGACTACTGGAGGTGATTCCAACACTGGCAAAACAAAGATGACACAAAACAAACTCACCCATAAAATGTGAGACGCAGGAACCCAATCCTGTGGCCAAGCCTAATCAATTCTCCCTGCCTTGTAGCAGCTCCTGTCAGTAGAACAATTCCCAATTTCTTTAGAGTGCACAGCCACTTGTATGCACTTTCATCATTGTGCATGACTTCTTCAAAAGGTATTTGGGGAAGCTGAAGGTCTGAGCCCCAGAACTGGCGTTCTGAAAGGGAAGAAACAGAGAAACCTGTTCTTAGCTGTTTTAGCACCAAAACCCAGGACACTGCCAAAGCAGGAAATTAGTGGGATTGCTATGTATTTGTGAATATCCCTCAATCCTGCAAACCATCTGGAATGAGGTCCCCGAGTTTGCATGGATGACAAGCAAACTTCTGATGAAATTCAGCAAGACACTGCAGTATCGAAATTTTAGGTCAGAAGTCGAATGAAAGGACAGCTTGAAAGGAATATTTTTTGTTAACAGTGCATCAGAAATGTGTGCATTCATTTTTCTGTCTGTACTGGAAAGCCACAAGAGGGAAAAGGAAAGAGGAAACAAAAATCCCATTTCTTGATCATACCAGGTTAGCCCTAACTACATTAGAGTTTGCATGAAATGAGAAGATGCCTTTGCTCAGTACCTGCAGATGGTGGGCATGCACCAGCTCGAGGACTTACCCAGCATTGGCTTGGGAAAATGCTGATCAAAATCTTCTGGAGTAATGTAAGAAAGTCTAGACATCACTAGAGCAAATTACTTCATCTAAAATTATTTTGTCTACAGCATGTATTTTAATGTTTGTTGAAAGTCAAGTGCATTGTGAGTTATGTGTATGGCAGCCTAACTCATGTCATTACACTCTTATTAGTTATTACTGCAGGATAAATTCAAATGACCAAACTTTAAAAGTAAAAAACCCTACTTTTAGCTTCATCCTCCTAAAGTTATCATCTCTCAGGACCTAGCAGAGAAACTGAAAACACCATTGATGCTGCTAACTTCCTGATTCAAACTTTTGTGGAGCTGGATATATATATCCAGCATCATATTATCACATTTTTAAAGAACTACCATAATCTGGAAACCCTTTAAACTGCTGTTAAAACCTTAATCTAACCTAAGGTTAAAAATACTAAGTATCACTACAGACTAGCTCTGCAGAATCTTCTCTTTCATCCAGTAGGAAAATGTCAAATTAGATGTTATCTAATTTCCACCCCCACCTCCCCAAACCCCCAAGTCCCATCCTGATGGTGGTATGCCAGCCTGTTGGAAAATGAGCCTCAGCAAGTGAAATTAATATGGAATACTGGCTTCCTTAGTGTCTCTCACAATTGCCTACTACACCCAGCATGTGAATTACAGACATGCTAAATCATTCCTGTGACATCTGCTGGGTAGAACTCCAGTAAACAGACAGAAAAAAAGAGAGCATCTTTGAGACACCACAGCTGCAGAAGTAGACTATGACTCTCTTTGCTGTTCTTTTGGGAGCAGCAGTAAGCTGGGCTGAAATCAGCCTTGGTCTCCACAAACAGCAGATTTTGATTTTGCATATTGTATGGATAGGATCTGGCAATGTTTTAAAAGGGATATCTTGACATACTGCCATGGAGTTATTTATAGTCACTTCATCATGCACTGAAAATCTGACCTACTCTTCTTTCTGGGTTCCACACAATGTCTGGCATCTATGTTTTTTGAATCAGAAACTATGATGGGAAAACATATTTTAAAAAAAGCAGCACTGAAAGCAAATAACCACTTGCAAAAGGAAGAAAGTTAGCCACAGCTGCAATAATGTCAGCAGTGAAGGTTAACCTTTAACTACAGCAGTCTGGTGAGTCTGTGTTTCTCTTTGCTGAATCAGCACTCAGGGCTGGCATTTTGTGCCACTGTCTGTGACACTGTACTGCTGGGATATGATGAGCTACTTAAGGACATGCAATTTGCAGTGTGCATCTCCACTCACCACAATACACAACAAAAACCAGATCTCAAACAGCCAGCAAGCAAACTCACAGGCTGCAGCCTTTCTTTGCAGCTGAAACCTGGGAAAAGCTGCAAGAAGGTGTCAGTCACAATGAGCCAGGGCTTGTCTGAGAATATGAGGAAGAGCTGAATGACACCACTAAAAAAAGCCAGTTAATTGGTGTAATGTCTATACACTCAATTTCTTCAGACAGACCATGTGAAACAGAACTTGAAAAAGCATTTCCCAAGGAATGAAACAGATCCTTGGTGAATATTTTTACCTAGATGTCTCCAATGGAGAAGAGCAGTGGCAGAGAAGAGAATTGCCTTCCAAACCATGCACTGTGTTCAAGAGCAAGCACTGATGGGAAGGCAAAGCACAACCAGCTAAGGCTTCATAATAGGTGAAAAAAGTAGCATGACATCTGAATTCTTGAAATCTCATAATTAATACCCTTGCCAATGAACACAACTTGAGATCTAGATTATCATGTCTGGATATTAATTAAAGCAATGTTCAATTCACATTGGTCCCTTCAAAGCCCACAAAACATCCTGCTACCTTTCATAGCATATTCATTTTCACAAATGAAAGTTCTTACCCCCTGAAAAAATCAAGTCTAGTTTCCCCTAGTAGGTTTGTATCTTCACCATACTCACTCTGGAAGCATTCCAAACCCTTAAAAATAGTAATCAAAACCGGGGTTTTTTTGCCAAAATTCAAGTAGATACAAATTTTTATATTACCAGGGGAAAATAGTTCCATTCTGAACTATGAAGAGTCTATTATAGTATCCACTGAAATGAATGGGAATATTTCTCATTGAAGTTGTAAATCAGTGATGTCCTGTTTTAACAGATTCTGTCTTGACTCTGAACACAGATGCACAGACTCTGAGACAGCAGATCTCACAGGAACACTGTCCAGAGCAACCACAGGCACCTTGGAGGCTTTCACACTCTCCTGCTCAGTCTGAAAGGCTGTCAAAGTAATAATGATGTGCATCATGCCAAACCTAGTGGGTTTATGAGCATTCACTCTAAAGGGTAAGTGATTTGTACAGGGTAAATGTTACAAGGACAGTTGTACAAAATACTTTAGTGATCAAAAGACAGTCTGCCACTAAAACATGCACGGGAAGCAAAAGCAAACACAACCTGAACTTCAGCACCACACACTGCTATGCTACACAGTTACTTTTTAACAAGAAGGCCATGAAAAGGGGAAAAAAATATTTCAGTTGTAAGTCCCTTGCAATTCCAAATAACCTTTCTTTTTAGAAAAATTTAAATACTTTAAACAGCACTCAGACTCTTGCATAGTCACAGACCACTGCTTGTCCATGGCTCATTCGTGAGACTTACTAACATTTTCTGGAAAGAAAAGTCTTTCCAGGAAAGTAATTTCAGCCCAATTAGTTGTGCTTCTCTCAGGTATAGAAGGTAGAAGAGGGAAAAGACAAGCTGGGCACACCTGGTCCTCACTCAATCACCTCTAACCAGGACTGTCAGTGTCAAACCCCTTGCATCTGACACAAGCATGGCAGACAGATTTAATTCCTACCTGGTAAAAACAAATCTGCCCTCATTACAGCTCTGGCTTCTTCAGAGAAGCATCGTTTTTTCAGCCACTCAGCTTCATATTCACTTGTGTGTTCATCAGGCCATGTAATACAGATCTTTCAACACAAAGGAAAAGGTGAGTTTAGGAAAAAAAATATTTGAAAAACGTCATCTAGAACAAAACCCCTTAGAAATGGCAGAAATTGTAAGACTTAGTTCAAGAATATCAGAGTGAAACTTTCCCTGAAGCATGATAGCAAAATGAAAATCCAACCTGAGCACCATCCAAATTCTGACACTTGTTATAAATGTTCATTTTAATTTCAACCTGTGACTTAATTTGCTGGTTTGTGTGGACTGTTTCCACTGTGGGAGCTGCACTTAGCAGAGAGAAGGGAATTGTAAAAACTGGCACATATCACTGGGGAGAGCACTTCACACCAACTCAGAAGAGAAAAATATCTTGCAAAACACTGACAGGTTGTGAGAAGAGAAAAAGAATGAGACAGACAAGGACCTTGTGCTAGGAGAGAAATCTGTCTTCTACTTTTGAAGTCTTCCCTCTATCAAATAAGTTTTTAAAAAGTGTTGGGTTTTTCAATTCAAAAAAACATGAAAAGAAAGCACAATTGGCTTTGCTTGTCAGGAACTGAGAGCTCAGTCCAGCACAGACCTCCAACTGAGTTTTTAAGGCAGATGAGTAGGGATCAATTCCCAATTCACATGACTCTGCTCATTCACATGAGGGTAGAACACTATCAGTATCATTTTAGCACTAGTGCCGTGCTTTCATCAGGTTCTAAGTGGAAGCAGACAACTCCTAATTTGCCTAATCAAATAATGAATTTACATTGCCTTAATTTTGTCTGCAATCACCTTGGGAGGCCAGAATCCCTCCCCAGAGACCCTGTGGCTGAGACACTCACACGAGTCAGCCTCTGCAAACTGCAAGGCTGCCCCATTGACATAGGATTGACTGCTGCATATTCAATAGGTTTAAAACATATTTAAGTATAAAGTGAAGGAAATGAGCTTGCCAAAGGAGCCATATACTGCTTTTAATAAAACATTAAAAATCTAAATAATGTACTAGGTTTTTATCTATCAGGAAAGATTGAGATTCATGAGGAAGGCAGCTCCTATCCTCTCCTCCTCAATAACCTTCCATTATTCAGGAAGAAATGTTAATGTAGATGAGTAGACAGGGATACAGACATTAGTCCAATTCTGATTATTGGATTCAACTCTGGTTTGAGTGTTCACTCTAAGATGAAGGTTATTTTACATTGAAAACTTGCTAATAAGCTGATTTTTGTCAAGGATTGAGGTCATCATCATTTTGCCATTTGTTTTTCGTATTTTCAAGCCATTTACTTAAAGAGAGTAAAAAATGTGAGTGTAATTAAACGCGCAAGAGATGTCTTGATGAAGCACACGGCAGAATTTTTAAAAGCATTGTTGTATTACAGAAATTGAAGGCTGGGCTCGTGCAGCCTCTGCACAACACAACTACAAAGCAAAGTTTCACATGCAGGTGCAAAGATCTGAGTTCCCCAAGGAAAGGTAAAGGTTTGCAAGCTGAGTACAAGGCGGAGCAGTCTGGTCTCAGGCTCCTGAGCGCGGTCGGGCAGTGTCGGGCCGCAGGGGGGTTTGCAAGCTGAGTACAAGGCGGAGCAGCCTGGTCTCAGGCTCCTGAGCGCGGTCGGGCAGTGTCGGGCCGCAGGGGCTTTGCTGGCTCGGTACCTTGGTGCTGTCGGGCAGGGCGAGGCGCCGGGCAGCGATGTCGGGGTCCAGGTGCCGCGGGCGCAGCCGGCGCGCCCCGGCCGAGCGCAGGAAGCAGCGCGGGCAGCGGCAGCAGTCCCGCAGCCACACGCACGGGTAGCGGCTCTCGCTGCCGTCCTCCCAGAGCACGCACACGAAATGGCCCCGAGCCTCCGCGCTCCGCACCCGCGGGGCCATGCCGGGCTGCGGCACGGCGGGCTGCGCAGAGAGAGAGAGAGACAGAGAGACAGAGTGACCCACCGAACCCTGCACAGAGAGAGACCACTGCCCTCTGCCTCCCGGGCTTCAAAGGTCAGAGGCACACGTCAGAGATGCACCAGTCTAGCCTTTGTCCCATACACGCAGCACCAGACCAGCAGCTTCTCCTTTCAGATTTGCTCGAGTGGAGTGGTAGGACTGCTCTGCACAGAAGACACCCAGCTTGTATTCACTGGCCTGTTTCAATAAAGCATCTCACAACATTTTCCATCCTATTTAGGTGGTTCCTGACTGCTGGACTTCAAACCCATCAAATAGCCCATCCTACGAGCTCCAGCAAACACAAATGGTGGCTCTACAGAACTGCATGTTCAGATTATCTCCTTGTAGCCAAGAAGGAACATGTGTTATTATAGGACAGGAGTGTTGCACTTACATCAATGAGGGGTTTGAAGTCCAACAGTCAGGAATCACCCAAATAGAAAGAGCAGTTGAAGAGCAGCACAAAGAGTGTCACTTCTTGGTGGGATTGGCTTACTTCATGGCCACCAAAGCTGAGACTGCTACAAAATACACTTATGGCAGTCATTGTAACCATTGCGGTGTGTGTACCTGAGTGAATTATGATTCAATGTTGTAGTTGTAACGCTCGTAGGCTGGAAAAATGAAGCATTGAGACTTGCCTAAAAGAGACATGTCTCAAGAAAATGGGGGGACTTGACAGTGTGATGGACAATAGACAATACACAATAAACAATAAAACAATAAACAATAGTTTTCAGACAGACAATATTTTCAGTTCCCCTTGAAGTTGCTAAATATGTGTGTATGAACACCAGAGACCCTTAGATGACCCTCTAGGACCACAAAAGGACCCCCAGTAAGGAGGGGTGGTGGTGGTTTATGGAAAGAAAAAAACAACCCAGGGGTTTTAAATAGATGTAATCTACAGCAAACATCACCAAAGGTGTTCACTTGGCCTTTTATGAACAAGATTAAGCAGGCCTGTGGTCAAACAGAGCTTGTGCTGTGGCACAAAAAATCCCTGCTGCTTCAGATGGAGCCACTTTTTCCTGCACCCTCCAAATGAACGGGGCAGGTTTGTATTAGAGCAGCAGGACCAGGGCAGTGATCATCCCCCCTGACTTTGCACTGGTGAGGACACACCTCCAATCCTCTGTTTAGTTTGGGGTTCCTCACAATATGAAAGACACTGAGGTGCTCAGGCATGTCCAGAGAAGGGAATGGAGCACAACTCTGATGGGAGGGAGCTCAGCCTGGAGAATAGGAAACGTGGGAGGGACGGTATCACTCTCTAAAACCATCTGAAAGAGATTGCAGTCAGCTGGGTCAGCCTCTTTTCCCATGTAATAAGCAATAAGACAAGATAAAACGACCTCAAATTCTGCTGGGGGAGGTTTAGATTGTTCTGAAAACTTTTTTCACCAGAAGTGCAGTCAAGCATTGGAACAGGCTGCTAGGAGAATAGTGGAATCACCAGTCCTGGAGATATTGAAAAGCCATATATAGGTCTGGCTTAGGGACACAGCTTAGGGGTGGACTGAGCATTGTTTCATGCCTGTTATATGTGCAAAAATATTAATGACATTTATTTGATCAGTGTGTTTCTTGTGGTTGAAGGGAGGGAGGTTCTAACAGAGAGAAATATGATTTCTGCAGTTGAGGGCAGTGGCAGAACATTGCACCTACCAGTTTTCAGCTGGAGTGGCCCACGTTGGTCTTCAAGTTTTTAGCTTTTATTGCAGTACAATCCCCACTTTCTTCAGGATGCATGAACTGGTGGCAGAACTTCCATGAAAGAAGAGGAAATGGAAAAGGAAAACCTTTATTTGTCTCCAGATGGAAAGCTTTTCCCAGCTGTGCAAGGGGCACCTGCTCCATGAGACACCCACTTGCCAGTGGTCTGCAAAGCATCCAGAAAAGTCCTGGTGCTTCAGTATAATCAATAAAGGGAAAAACTTAACATTTTTGCCTAATCAATGTTTTTCAAAGACAGTTAAACCTTCAGAGATGGAAAGTTATCTAGTTGGATGGGAACAAGTACATGGAAAAACTGAAAATATTCAATGACTCTTCAGAAATATTTTGTCAGTTAAAAAGACTGCAACTAATAGGAAATGAAGTATTTTTGTTGGTAATTATCATTTAACATCTTCAATAAAAACAACCCTCACGTGCCAAGGCAGCTGTAGTAATGTATGGAGTTGGTCACACTACTTTCCTTTAAGGGAAAGAGTGGTAGTAATTAATTGCTTCCAAATTAGGCCCCAAGTCCATTTTTTCAGCTCGCTTTCATATTCTTGCCTTGTTTCTTTTTCTGTTTTCTCTGTGGAATACATACATTTTTGGTTTTCATGGCTGTCTTCTGTTTCTTTAAGCAATTTTAAATAAAAACTGCTACATAACTCTTGCCTCCCCATTTAAACATATTTTAAACAGGAGCTTGAACATTCTAAATTATTTTCAAGGTTTGATAGACTGGCAGATAATCAGGTTCCTTTCATAAATACTGTTTACAAAATGGCTTTATTTATTTATTCCAGAGATCTTGCAACTCTTGCCTTTATCTGAAGATAATAAAGAGAATTATTTACCTGCAGGTATTTTATATAAAGTACATACCTTATTCTTTGTCTCAGTCATCAGTCTCCAAGTAGTAACTCCTAGAAAAGAGCAGGATGAACATTTTGCCTATGCTGAATGTAGATTATTGCTTGAGAACCCACATTTCACCTCCCTGACTAATGCTGTTGACTTTGCAACATAGTACCTTGCATAGGTTTCCCAATAATTTTTCTTTTTTTTCTTTCAGAAAAAAGTACACATTAAGTACATAATGGGTGAAAGAAAATAGTTTATATTGTATGCATTTACAATTTGTTTTGTTTTTACTAAATGGAGAAAAAAAATGAATCACTTTGGTTCAAGTGTCTAAGCAATACAATTATAGGCTTTTAATGAGTGAAATCTGTTTCTAACATAAACTACATTTATAAGTACACATATAAATCCTGGTCAAGCTGGAAAAAAAGAACCAAAAGTAATTTAGTTTGGACCTTAGGAAGAAAAGTTGTATATATAACAAGAATAGAGATTTCTTTTTCCCCAGTCAAAAGGGGAACATATTGAAGTACTATAAGCATGAGGGTGCAAGAAGTCCCATTTGGTAATAGGAGTGCTCCAAAATGTTTGCAAGACTGGATCTCTAGTTTTACAAAGAGTGCTACACAATATACAAATGGAAAAAGATCCTATCCAAGTGGAAATAAACCAGAACTGCCTTTAAGATGACATAACAGCAGAATAAATCATTAATGCTGTGCTTGTATTTGTTGTTTCTGTAAAGGAAAATTTTAAAAGAGGCACATCAAAATATCTGATGAAAATCTTGACCTACAACATATTTCTATCTCTTTTTACTGTCTCAACATCATTTTGCTTGATCCTGATGCAGATCAGTTCAGATTCTCTTTGGGCTTTACTCTGTCCCCATCATTTACACAGGGAATGTACCGTGGGGGTTATGCCACAGGTCTCCAAATGACTTTGCAGAAGGTTACAGACACATTTTATCAGCAATTGGGTAACAGGCATTGCGAAAGTTTAAGTCACAGGGTAGCAGACAAAGAGCAAACTCAATGTAGAAGTAGCACAGGGGGACGCCTGACCTTCTGAGAAACCTAATTGACAAGGAAATATAAGTGTTAGAAATGAAAATTGGACCTGGCTGCAAATTAGCTCCTAGGGTAAATGAGCACACGGTGAACTTCAGTTCATTCCTATGTACATGGTCAGATGAATTCCTCTGCACTCATATAAGGAAAAAAAAAATCTAAGTGAGGTTTACCTCTTGTTCATTCACTCTTTTTTTCTAGGGTTAGTCTTCTGAAATTAGAGAGTAAGTGAGATATTATTTAAAGTCACAAATCTGATAGCATCCTAATTTATATGCTGATCATTAGCTTGCGTTTTCTAGTACCTCTGTTTGAACCCTGAGTAAAAAGTGCATTACTTTATACAAATCTCAGATGGATTACATTAAATTAGAAACAAAATCATATTAATTTTAAAAAGGACAAAGCCTGCTACTAAGAAAAATTGATGGCTCTTCATTAACCAAGAAGCTGTCCACACAAAAAGTGTAAAGGAAATAAGCATTTATCATTACCCTGAAAAAGGCATAACAAGGTCTTAGATAAATTCAGCTGAGAAACTAAAAGTCCACTGAATAATTTTTGTGGATTAAAACCCAACACTAAACTGAAAATCATAGTCATATTATTTTTAAGAGATAACAAGTAGACAGATAAAACCATCTTGCAGTTTGGAGTGTGTCCAAATTTTTAGTACAAATAATAGTATTTACACTATATACCAAAATATATAATACCAAACCATTAGTATTAATAACAGTAAATCTCTATTACAGCACTGAAACTACTCTATGTTGGTAACTCCTGTCACAGGGAAAAATTTGCAGAGTGGAAAATATGATGCAAGGACAGAGCTTTTTTGGTCGTCATGCTTTCACAATATTCACATTATCCACTTCACTGGATAATGAACCAACCTTCTCTAGTTACACTCCTCCTCCCCCCTGCCCCAAAAAGGAAAGTTTGGACATGAAGAATGACTGCTGCACAGTTTCTGAGCTCCTACAAGGGCTGCACACAGCCTAAGGAAGGTTGTCATCTGAGAAAATATGATACTCTTGGCTTTGTCTTTTCTAATGGAAGAATGTTAATGGCATGCTGGAGACTGCCAGCAGCACCTCCCCAAGGTAAGGCACTTCTCAAGGAGGAATGACTCCACACAGACAGGAATGACTCTGTCCAAGCCACATCATTAAAAATGTAATGGTTATGGAGACCATATGTTTGCCTTGTTACAGGAGTAGTCGTTAAATTCTGCCTTTTCCAGCTATACATTGATCCTGTAGGCAGGATGGCAATTCACTGAAGAGAATAAAATAGACAGTTTTAGTCTTTCTTTACACGTATGTTCATATGAACATATGAACACACGTGTTCATAACAGCTTTTTAAAGAAACATGTAGCACAGCCAGGTTCACATACTACAGGAATGAAATACAGACCCACATATTGAACAATTTTTTGCTAATGGCTCACCAGAAAAACATCTAGGTAATAAAAAACCAAATTCCCCAACGGACTGCAAGTAAAAATACGTTTTAAAAGACAGAAAATTTACAGACTTTGAACCTCCAGGCTTACTTCAGGAATAGTGTCTGTGAAATGCACTTCACTCACAACACTTCAGTGTTGGCTGAAAACTTCTTTAATCATCACAAAATTGATATTCAAGAAGCACGAGCAAGAAACTGGTAAAGCAACATGAAAACCATTTGAATGAACAGCCACACCTACAGAAATAGACACATCCAACAGAATTCCTCCACAAAATACACGTTTCCTAGACAAGATTATAACCTGGCCTTGAAAACTTTCAGGGATGGAGCATCCACACCTTCTCTGGGCAACCTGTTCCTCTTGATGAAAAAACTTAAATAAGCTCTCTATGACTGTTCCAGCTGCAGGATTTGGTTTTGGTTTTTTTTTTTCAGGAAATAGTCTTTTGCTCTTCAGTACCATCAGCTCTTTAATAAATTCAGAGATAATACATGTTTTGAAAATCATCAGAAAACAACAAAAAAAACCACTGTCAGCTCAATTTTAGCTCAAATTTCTGCATTCTGAAAAGGAAAAAAATAACCTAGTACCAATGCAATATTTTAACAAAAGGACATAATGGGGATGATTGCTGCTACAATCATACTTTTAAAGCTCTTGCTTAAAAATAATTATCAAATTTTTCAATGATAAAAGGGCTTTTACTATTTAAAATGGGCTGAATGAAGATCCAGATCCAGGAGGATCTTCATACCTTCCAAACAAATAAGTTTTATCAGATAAAAAGCAAAAGCAGGTCATTTATAAGATTGCAAAGAATACTGCAATATAGTTTTCACAGGTTTTAAAGAAAAAAAAATTGGATTTAAAACTTTAAACTGCTGAATATCACTAAGCACTCAATTCTTGCAGGCAGCTCCATAAAAACCATTTAATGTATCAGCTCTGACTCGAAAATTATACATTTAACATATGCATTTGCTTGGGTCAGCAAAATTTATGTAAATCAAACTCTAGTAAATTTAAATGTCCTAAAAGATTTTTGCATTGGCTTCATCAAATCCACAAAAGATTGACCATTTTTATTAAATGTGTGCACTTATACATAAACCAGACTCAGATATTTTCATTTTCTCCTCGAAAGGACCATTTAAAGCCTTCCAAAATCAATGCTACTGAAACAAAATCAGAATTCTGTCATATTTCAAATATAAAAATAGTTTATATTCTACTGAAACATAAAAAAGTGTCAAGAACTCATATTTACCATATGAAACATTAGTGTGGATTGTAAAGTATCACAGTCTTGTTTCCCTTAGATGACAATCTGCAGGGCACTGAGTGGAACGAGTTATACTGTAAATACCCACACATCTCCTGCTCTGAAAAGTAAACATTCTGCAAACATTCACTCTTTTGGGATGCTGTATACATTGGAATAGTTTCAGCTTGACCAAACATTTGCTACTGCAAATAGAACAGTCAAGCTGCTTAAAGTATGTTCAGGAAGCTGTGTTTTACACTACTATTATTATTTTTCTATTAGGATTTGAACACTGCCCTCATATACCTCAAACAATAGCATGGGCATGCCATTTTTGTTTATTTACTGATGTTTACAATTCACGTTACAGCAAATGACTCAGAGTGGGTAAACAGAGACTGAAACTTTCTTTAAGAAGCCTCTGGGCACTGCATGACATTTTCAGGGGAGAAGCCCAGAATTGCCACTATGTTTTTGCTAAGACAGCGAGCACACAAGACACAGTGACTCGGCTCACTCCTGTGTTGTGCCATCCATCCCTAGTGGCAAGGAAAGTATCACAAATAAATTATTTTTTAAGAGCTAGAACTTGACACATACTTTCTAACTTGAGAACAGAAAAATAACACTGAGCGGTTCACCACCCAGTGGTGAACTTCAGCACCCCAGTCCAAGCTGGCTTATGGTGACCCACTCTTGTTATTGCTTTTAATGAAATCTGCTCACCTCATGAGTCTGTAAATTCTGTTTGTTTTTACTAAAAAGCAAGTTTTTTTCACTTGGTAGGGGTTACAGACTTTCAAATTTTTTCTGAAAAGACACGTTTCAACGGAATGTTTTAAAATAAAGAGCGTCTTGGAAACTAGTAACAAAAATGTACTTTAATACTGTTTTCAAATATTTATTACAGCAATCTATAAACTTTTTTCATTCAAACAGGTACGCCTGCAGGATCTGTAACCTAACAGCCAAATTACCCCAAAGTGTCAGTTAAATAGCAATGAGTCTAAAAACCCAATCCCCACTCTCCTTCCCACCAGCCACTTTTGCTACTGTCTAGGACCACAAAGTTTTAATAACTTAGCTAGCAAAATAATAATTTAGCTAGCAAAAGTACAAAGCCACCAACAAGGAAAGTCAATGTGCTTGCACAGACAAAACCTTTTTGTCTGCTTTAGAAACGAGCTCCTGGCTCTCAAATCTGGGATCCAAAGCTCTAATCACCACTAGGGCTCATTCTTTTTGCTATAAAAATCTCCACCAGCATTCTCAGGATCTGACATAAGCCTTTTTGGCTGCTTCTTGGGGTTATGACAGCTTAGAGTCACAGATAAGCATGCCTGGAAGTACAAATGCTGCCAGAAGAGTTCCCATCTTTCCAAACACAAATGAAAATCACAGCTTTATGTAATGGAACAACGTTTAACCAGCATATAATACATATAATTAGAAAGGAAGTTAACAGAGGGCCAGAGGTTTCACCCTGAAGGACTGACAACAAAAGCAACTTAAGTATTTGCTACATATATTATATATACATATTCCTTCAGCTGGAAGGAGCTAGCCAGCACCTCACTTACACTTATGGCAGGTGAGCCACAGCAGAACAGGTGATACAAAAACAAACAGGGAATCAGAGATGAGAAAGCTTACTGCATTTTGCAACCAAAGATGAATGATACAACAGAGGGTAGATTTTTTAATATGGGGTATTAACTTAAACATACCTCAAACCTCCTGGTTTATAGAACTGTGCTATTTGTTTAGAAGGCAAAATAAATAAGGCTTTTCCATGAAGAAGAACGTGTTTTGTTTGAGTTACTATCCCTGGAAGTGCTCAAAAAAACGAGTTAACGTGGCACTTCTCAGTATGGTACTCAGTCAAAGGCAGCACTTGATGATCTCGGAGGTCTTCTCCCAACTTAGTCTAGGGTTTGTCCAAGGCGGTGCTCCTTCCAGGCAGGGCTGCGGGTGTCCCTGGAGGTATGGGTGTCTCTCAGCCCCGCAGGTAGTCGTTCTTGAGGCGGCTGAGGCGGGGGGTGTCTGTGGAAGTATGGGTGTCTCAGCCCCGCAGACAGTCGTTCTTGAGGCGGCTGAGGCCGGGGGTGTCTGTGGAAGTATGGGTGTCTCTCAGCCCCGCAGGTAGCCGTTCTTGAGGCGGCTGAGGCCGGGGGTGTCTCTGGAAGTATGGGTGTCTCAGCCCGCAGGTAGCCGTTCTTGAGGCTGAGGCCGGGGGTGTCTCTGGAAGTATGGGTGTCTCAGCCCCGCAGGTAGCCGTTCTTGAGGCGGCTGAGGCCGGGGGTGTCTCTGGAAGTATGGGTGTCTCTCAGCCCCGCAGGTAGTCGTTCTTGAGGCGGCTGAGGCGGGCGCCGTGGCTGCGCACCGTCAGCGCCAGCAGGTCGTACTTGTCGCGCAGCCCGCTGCAGACGTGGCGGGTCTCCCGCAGCAGGGCGCGGGCGTGCAGCAGCAGCCCCAGGAAGCTGTCGCCCAGGCGGGGCTCCTCCCGGCCGCCCTGCTCCTGGCCCTGGCGGAACTTGCCCTCCAGCTCGCTCAGCGAGCGGTCCGAGCTGGAGTAGGCGTCGCTGATCTGCGCGGACTCGCGGCGCAGGTAGGCGCCGTAGCTCTCCTCGCCGTCCAGGTCGTAGGAGATGCTCCTGCCGATGCCCTCCAGCACCCGGCCCGCGTCCTCCACCTGCCGGCCCAGCACCGTCAGCTCCTCCCGCAGGCTGAGCCCCGCCGCCGCCGCCGCGCCGCACCGCCGCTGCTCGCTCACCCGGAACAGCAGCTGGCACCGCTCGGGGTCGTCGTTCTCCTCGTAGTCCCCGTCGGGGACGAAGTAGTGGTGCAGGCTCCCGTTGGACATTTCGGGGTACAGCGGCCCCTCGAAGTAGGCGCGGCAGAGGCTGCAGAGCGCCAGCAGCCAGGCCAGGCGCAGCGGGGCCGGCATGGCGCGGCCCGGGGACAGCCTAGCGCCGCCCGAGCCGCATGGGTGTCCCGGGCCGCCTCGGCTCCTGCGGCAGCACGGGCAGCCTAGCGCCGCCCGAGCCGCATGGGTGTCCCGGGCCGCCTCGGCTCCTGCGGCAGCACGGGCGAGAGCTGGCGGCGCTCTGGAGCCGCCGCAACGCAGCGCGCCGCTTTAAAGAGCCGGCCCCGCTGAGGGGGAGCGGGCCCCGCCGCGGGAAGGGAAGGGAAGGGAAGGGAAGGGAAGGGAAGGGAAGGGAAGGGAAGGGAAGGGAAGGGAAGGGAAGGGAAGGGAAGGGAAGGGAAGGGAAGGGAAGGGAAGGGAAGGGAAGGGAAGGGAAGGGAAGGGCAGGAAGGGCCGGGAAGGGCCGCCCCCCGCTCCAGGCACGGCCTCAGGGCCCCCGGAGCACCGCGCCCCGCATCGCCCCCGGAGTGTCAGAAAGAAACCCCCCTAAGCCTGGCGTAAGATGGGAAAAGATAAAATACAAAGTTTGTTCTAAACAAAATGTCTGATGTGTTCAAGGAAAACCGCATTACAGTACATCCATCCTATGGGGCTGACTTCATAAGAAGCATTTCGTTTTAATAAACAATATTTTGGGTGAATCTTGTAACAGAATTGTGGCACAGTTGAACTGTGCATGTAACTTTCAGAAATCTGTCTGTGCCATTTTTGAGTTGTTAAATCAAGATGAGATCACAAAAAGAAAGGGTCTTGAAAGTTGCCAAATCCTTTCACGTAATTTTTCCTCTTTAATGGAAAAATCACCGCCTAGCAAAGATTATACCAAATTCCTGCAGTCATCCAGAGTTAAAACTCCTGCTGCTGTTTGTGGGAGATTGAAATGCAACAATATTTATGTTCCTCTATAAAGTAAGTAAGTATGTACTGTAACTAGCATCTCGACACTTTCTACATGTTGTAAATTACTGTGGTGCTTACAGTTAATTTAGGTGGGAAAATAAGCCACATACTTGAGATGTATCTTTGCTTTTTTCACTATTAATGTGGGCATTGCAGATTAAAGGTTTATGGGGCTCAGGGGCCTTTGGGTCTACCATTTCTTGTGCTGTCATTATTTCACACACCTATAATTCAAATGCATTCTTGAGCCCCTTCCCTCACATCAGCTTCATTCTGTAGTCATGAGCTATCCTTCTCTGTGCACACGTGAAGAAATAGCTGCTGTAGAAACTAGCAGCTTGTCTCAATTTCAGATGCACTGAGCTCCACAAGCTGCTCCCTTCTTTGCTGATTGTTCCTTGAGAGGATTCAGGCAGGCAGCTATTCCCATGTGTCTGCTATGTTCCTGGGAGCTCGGTGCTGGACTCAACTACATAGCCAGGCCCTTTAGTGTAAGACTCATAGCTGCTGAGTGCAAGCCACCACTTCCACGTGGCCTTTAGCACTGCATGGTAACTGTGGTACCAGTGTGCCTGGGTATTGGCTCCAGAGCCTGCTGAAGTACTTCCCATAAGTGCAGGTGGTCATGAGACTAACACCAAGAGAGAAAAGCAAAAAACAAACCAACCAGTCAGACAACCAACGAAAACTAACCAGAGATAGCAAGAGTGATAACTGAAGCCTTCACTGCAAGTTCAGGAGTCATTTGAGATCATACAGACACCTCAAGATGAGAAATATTTGCAGTGTCTAGTCAGCTTCTCTTTCCAGGCAACTTTCTGTTGAGAAGACAGGCCAGACAAGCTATTGTAACAGAGGCACTCCACTAGTTTGGAAACGTAATAAATTTGTAATTAAGTTCACAAAACACTCATATAAATAGGTTGGATTAGGCTAAGGTACTGAGCTTCAGCTTTCTGTAAAATATTTAAAGCTTAATTAGATAATCTAATATGAATACCCTTAAACTGTCCACGAAACCATGTGCATACAAATGAAAATTGGGTTATTTTTTTTCTGAAAGACATGCACTGAAAGTAACAATTACATTTATCTATCAAGACTTGAGTTGAAGGGTCTGAAATTTTCATCACAGTTAGCAGCAGGAACACCACAGCAAAGGCTGAGGTAACAACATAAAAATCAGTCAGCGTGGAACTTTGTAAAGTAATTTCTGGCAATAGCTGTAAGTTCAGAGAGCAATAAAACTGAAGGAAAACAGAAGGGAATTTCTCAGGAATACCAGAAAGCTGGGGTGCAGACAACCAGGGAAGAGAGCAAGCTATTTTTCTGCTGAATGTTGCATTTTCTGCTGGGAGTCCATAGGGATAGTTGCATGACATCAGATATGTGGGGAGCTTTTGGGATGCATCCAAGAAACAGATCTTATTGTGCCATGCTCCCATGAAGGCCCTCATTTAAATCCTGGCACTGTCAAAGGACTGGTTGATTTCAGTATTTTATCCTCCATGCCTGCTCAAGCATTTGAAAATTCCTTCTGTATAAATGAGGAAAAAGTATGGGAAGCAAAAATAAAGCAGCATACTGGTACTGTTGTCTTATAAATACTTGGCATGATATACTCTGCTGTGTCAAAACAAAAAAAAAGCCCTTGTTTTTCCACCAAGCAACATTAGTTTAAAGTAATATAAAGAACTGTAGAATTTGCTCTGCATAACCTGCTTATGCAGCACCAAAATCAGCCTCCAGCCCAGAAATTGCCTATAAACTGATGGCAAATGCAGAGCTCAGCCCTGGATTTCAGGTGACAATTGTATGCATCTTCTTCTGCAAGCTATGTTTCCTCTTTGGTTTTTGGCTCAGATGTAGTTGCTATTTCTGTTGTAGATCGAGGTAAACTTTGCAGCATCAGAATATTTCACATGTAAATGGCCATTTATTTGGAGAACAGAAATATGTTTTGTGGTCCTGAAGGCCCCACAGGCTTCAGAGTAGAAATGTTTTCTGACTACTGGCTTCTGTTTTCCTGCTATGAACATAAAGATTTGTGTAAACAAAGCCTTGTTTAGAAACGAGACTAAAAAGTATGTGTATGCAATTTCTAATTGTAGGGTGCAGTGTTAAATGCTCAAATAGCATCAGGGGGGAGGGGGGACATGTAAAATAGTCTGTGAAAAGTAATGCTGGGGGTTTTTGCAGGAAAATTGCCATAAGAACATACCAGAAAGTCTACAGAGTGAAAAAAAAAAGGGTTTGGGGAATCAAGCTTTTATAATGCATTTAGTATTCATTCAGTATAACTTTGCAATGCAGCAGAAATTCAGGATCAGTGTTTTGAAGGACAAACCTTACTGAGTATTCCAGAACCAGAAGCATGTCTGAGGTTTCACTGCAATTTTGAATTTCTCAGAAAGACATATTTAATTCAGAATTGGAACAGTTGACCAACAAAAAAAAAAAAAAAAAAAGCAAATTTGTGGAGAAAACAACTTTATTTAAGCAAACTGATTCTGATAACCCTTTTCTCCTTCACAAACTTAGGCTGAAACCACATCTGTGTCTGAGCACAGAATCCTCTGAGTCCATTAGCACTGGCCTGTCTTAGATAAGCTGTGCAGAAAATCAAATTCAAAAAACACAAGATTGGGTATGAGGCTGGATGTGGATACCACTAATGGAAAAGGTCTGTCAGGCTGTTTGCCTCAGAAGAGTTTGTGATTAATATTGAGCCTCCTTCAGCTTTAGCCAACACCAAAATGATCTTGGCCTTGGCAAAAAAACATGGAAAAAGATTTTACCACAGCCCATCGCTGGAGTGGGTGCTGGTTTACTTTATGGAAATGTAATTCCCTTAAAGTAGAAAACAGGCTATGCTCAGCCTACTTTTATAAAGTGAAGTGATGCATCTGGATGCTTCCTAAGAAGGGAAAAGGTTAAAAGAGAGTTGAAGCAGGATAAATGTGTATTAGTAACCTAATAGTGCAGTTTCTGCCTGTTGATGAAAAACCTTGAACCCTAAGAGAAATATTGCTAGCATCTCTTCAGCAAGATTCCTGAAGTGGAAATAATAACACTTCCTCAGTGGAAATGAAAACACTTAAAAAACATCATTGCTGGCCAGCACATGGAGAAGTTTTGCAATTACAGTAAAAATGGTTTGTTACAGAGACAGCAAACCATGCTTTTAACCTGTTGATTTGATTTTCAGTCCTTTCTGTGTTATTTTTAGTGTTCTCTGTAAGCATGAAAAGGCTGCATGTGGAAACACATACTTTGCAGTTGTTACAGAAACATAGTTCACTAATTATTCATAAAAAATGATTCCTCCTTTCATCTAACCTGTTAGGAGTAAAATAAGATTTTAAAACCCCCAAAGTTTCTTTTTCCTTCTCTCCCTGTCTCACAAAATAGAGAAAGCCTACAATCTGATATGTCCTTCTCAGGCAGGGGTAGCAAAGAATTTAAATAAAAGCCTTGGAAGAAATCTAGAAGAGTCTTGTGAGGAAACACTGATGTCATCTCCAATGGGATTAATCCAATTTTTACAGTTTCTCAGGACCTGTGATCTAATGTATTAATTTCAGGAAGGGTTTTGAGAACATAAATTTTCTGAAAGCTGGATTTCACCTGGTCTGTTCTTTTGGTGAACTGCCCAACAGTTTAAACACTCTAAAGAATTTCCAGTTTTACCACCTTTTTAAGGATGGTATTTTCTGATTTATACATGCAATCTTATATGTTAAGATCAGGCATGAATCCTGAATAAAAGCTAGATCCTGACACATTTACACTGTGTGTATAGTCATCAAATTTCCTCTTCTCACTAATGCTTTGAAAGTATTTGCTCATTAATTTAAAAGGGGAGCCTGTCTATTTAGGCTAACCAACTGCATGTAGTTTTATTAAACATGTCTCCACAGAGGATCAGCCTTCCTGCCTGAGGTAAAACTGAAATATATGTAATAGTATCCTCTGTGCAGATAAAAGCAAGATGAGATGGAACATGTAAAAAATGTAGGATTTACCTAGTTTAATCTCCTCTCAGCCATACCTGTCCAATTGTAGCATAAAAAGAATAAACCTCCCTGCTTCTATAGTAAAATTCACTTGTATTCACAGATCTACTTTTTAGTAGTTGAAAAATATCCTTTTCATATCCTAACACATTCACTCAGATTTTTATTTAGTTGTTTTTAACAGTGTATTAAACATAAAACTAGTCAGACATTGTATGTGAGCAGCATAAACCCAGACATATGGTTTCAATTCAAATATACCAAAATCTCTGTGCTAAAAAACCCAAAAAACCAACCAAAAAAAAAAAACTTCACAAAAAAACCCAACAAAAAACAACATTCCCTTTAACAAACATTTTTATAGAATACTAATTGAAAAAGCAGGTGAAGGAATTACTTACAGTCAGCTGTATATTTATTTTTGTGCAGCCATGGCTGACTATTCCACAGGTTTTTAATGACTCAGTGCACACAGAGACCCATTCAGCAGCCTGAATAGTGCGTTATTCTCGCATGCTTGAGGCTGGTGCAGAATGTCACTATGGAATTTATACCTCCTACTGCAATTTATGACTTTTATTTGGACTGGCATGGCTTAGGAATTGGCTTTCAAGGTTATTTCCTTGTGGCTCTGCAGACCCCTCTGCAGAGGATGCCATGGATGCTGGTGAAATTTGCCCCTGCAGCTTGAGCAGGAGCCCCAGGATGTTTGCCCTGCCTCAGAGCCACAGTGTGTGGGGTGCTTCTCAGAGCTGCAGGAACATGACCTGCCTGCCTCCACAGTTATGGTCTAGAAGCAAAGACCTCTGATTGACTTCAAAGTTTGGGGGCTAGTTTAGGCTTAGGACTTAGTTTAGATTTAGGACATATTACAGCTCTTCCAGCTTGGGTGAGAAAACCCCATTTGGTGTCACTCACAGCCTCTGAACATCATGTTTGGTCTAAGATATCAGTTTGTTCGGATATTTTAGTGGTTTATGGCTTATGCTCCCAGCTGGACAACCTGTGCAAGCTTCCCCTAGGCAGTGTCTTTTCTGGGTGCTGGAAAGTCTGAGGCAGCAGTGCTGTAGTGCCTTGGCTAATTTGTAAGGGATTCCCCTCAGGATTAGATAGGTGATGCCTGAGTGTCAATGTCCAAAAGGATCTCAATGCCCAAACCCACAGAAGCACACAGAAAAACAGATTCTCTCTAGTAACAGAATAAATGCTTGATTCACATCAAAGGGCTTTGGAGGGGTTTAAACAATTCCCTGGTCAGAGCCCTGAGAATGTTCAGCAAAACCAAAGCAATGCTGTAACAACTGTGTGAAATTAAAGAGGCTTTATTCAAAAAGAAGTGGTATCTGGAAGGCAGGACAGGGCAGCCCATCCTCTCCACAAGAGCAGACCAGAGTATACCTGTGTGGGTTAAATGGCTGCAACGTGTGCTCTCCATCACACAGTAGTTTGGGTTGGAGGGAACCTTTCAAGGTCATTTAGTCCAACCTCCCTGTAATGAGCAGGAATGGAGCTCAAACCAAACTGAATTTTAATATTTCAGGGATGAGGCATCCACCACCTCTCTGGGCAACTTCGTGCCAGTCTTTCACTACTCTTTTGAAAAATTTCTTCCTTATATCCATTCTAAACACACCCTCTTTTAGTTTAAAACCATTAACTCTTGTCCTACTACAACAGACCTTGCTAAAAAGTAGGGCCCCATCTTTCTTGTATCCCCCTTTGGGCAGGGGAAGGGGCTCTGAGGTCCCAGAGCCTTCTCTTTTCCAGGCTGAACAACTTCCCATGAGAACAAAGGGAGCCTGTCTGCAACTACAGGGTTGCCTCACCTTCCCCTCCTGCTTTTCTCCCACAGAACACCTTGTGTAACTGAATTCCCAATATTAAATCTGCAGGTGGCCTCACTAGTGGCCAAACACAGGGAATAGCAGCAGCTGAGTCTTTTTTACTCTTAATTCACTGGCGAGAATGTGAGCATGGCTCTGAGAATGGCATCTAGACATTTGCTGCCACTGCTTCTGCTGCAGTGACAAAAAAAGGATTAGGAGTCTGGAGATGGTTCAGCATTAAAGGAGAAACTAACTACTTTATTGAGTAATACTCTCAGAAAGGAGACACCAAGGACTGCATTTCCTAAATTACCACTCCCTAGCTGTTGTTGAAAGTGATGGGTGCATCACTCAGCTGTTGATGGGGCAAGGTCAAACATGGATCTTGGAAATATTTTGCTCTATACTGTAACTGGCTTGCTTGCACTTGGCTTCCTTGCAAATTACTTGCAAACAGTAGCCTTTTATATTTTCCTTTACTTTTTGTTGGGGGCCCTGTAAGTAATCTGTGAATTAGCACAATGAATAATACAGGAAACATTCTTTTATTTTCTGTTAACATAATTTCATAATTTTCCAGAAACGTTAGGCATTTCCAGATATGGGCTATAATTCCTCAATTGTTCATTTTGTTAATTCTAGATAATTTAGAAAATGAAGTTGTTAATCAATTTAGTTAGTGCTAATGTTCTGTTAATGTTTGTTGTAATGTTGTGTAAATGCACTGTTAGTGCTTTCTAACAGTTTCCTCTGACCACCAGCTAATTATTGGTATTTGATGATAGCCTTGGGACAAAGTTGTTGCATGAGAAAAATCATCATAGCAAAGAATCCTTCTGATACAAGTTTTCAGCAGAGGTTTGATTCTGATGAGGTGTGCACAAGTGTTGGCATTTATTAATGATGTTGGTTATCAAACATTCTCGAAGAATTAGCAGTATGATTTGATTAGGAGCAGCTCAGGATCTTGAAGATCACTCTTTGGAGAAAGCTGGTACATGTCAGAGCTGGTGAGGGATTTGAAGGTATGCAGCCTTAACCACCAGAGCTTCTGAGAGCAGCCAGCACATGTTTCTGTGACACTCCAACAAACCCAAAACAGCAGTTCTTCAGCACTCATCATCTGTGTGTCAGCCAAGACAATGAAAACCATCAAGACATCTGCATCTTAAAAAAGGAGAGTGGCAGAGAAAATCTCAGCAGGCAAACCAGTGCCACTGGCATGGCTTTTCAACAGCCCCAGGGATGGTGGGTGACTCCACCAGTTCCCTGGGCAGCCTGTTCCAGTGCTTGACAAACCTTTGGGGGAAAAACTTTCTATTTCCAATCTAACCCTGCCCTAGTGCAACTCGAGCCCACTTCCATCTGTGCTTTTGGACAAACCAAGGCTGAAGGAAACATTCCTGTCTATATTTAACCGTGTTTGTGTCCTACCAAACCTAGTTACATCCACAAGGCAGAGCACATGCTGTCCTCAGAAGGCAAGGCAGGGAGAGGATGTGTTCTGTGCAGAAATCTCCACTGGTGAGCCACCAGGTAAGCCAGCAAGTTCCAGACATCATGGGGGATCTCCTGGGGGAGCTTGGCAGAATGGGTCTACCCTCAACTCCCTTTGAGGCATCTCAGCCCTTTTCCCACTAATTGTTGTGTGCTTCTGAAACTATACCATCACTTTAGGGGTAAGCAACAAAATAGCTGTAGAATTTCTGTCTTACCTATTTAAAAAAGATGTAATACTAGAAGCTGACTGTATCAGAAACAATATAAATATACATATATACATATATATATGTATAAAATAAATATAAAAGATAGAAACAAGTACAATCCAGAAAGAGGTGAAAAAAGTGTTTTCTCACAATGACTGTGAAGGTGAGAAGGACAAGTATGGACAGATGTGCTTGCAAATTAGTAAAGATCAGTGAGAAAGTGTCAGGAAAGTGTATTTTTGAAATTTATGTAATGGATAGTGTTAACTAAATATTTTTCGTCAGGAAAAAAATCCATGTAAAAGATCAACAGTTCAAATTCTTGGACATCTGAAGCTGGCAGCTATTTAACATAATCAAAATATTGCCTTTCAGTAACCTGAGTAACTAAAAACCCAGTATCCACTGTTGCTGCTACTTGAGCCACTCAAAGATGAAAAATAAAGTATCAAATCCTTCCTGAAAGCCTTGCTGGATCCCAAGGCACACCTGGATGCGGGTTCAGACTCCCACGCTTGCACAGATCAGAAGATATGATTTTACCTGACAGGATTTTGCAAGCATGGTTTGGGAGATTAATTCAGGAGTACACTTTGCCTTTCATGGGGCATATTTAGGAATGGATCGTGGCAATGTGATTTCTCACAGGCAGACTGTGCCTTGTGCACCACAGCTGCATGGGGCTGGGCACTGGATGCACAGCCTGCAGGGACACAGCTGCTCTCTGCAGCACATCACTTACAGGCATAGTTGTAGCTATACAGATGAAATATTTTTTGCCTTTTCCATTAAGTTTAGACCTGAAGAAAAACAGGACTTAACCTCCTGCCCTAAACCAAGACACAGTGTTCTCAGCACAAATCCAAAACATAGCCCATGGCCACTACTAGAAAGAGAACTACCCTAGACAAAACCAGAACAACTTTAAGGACAGAATTCAGGTTTCTCCCATAGCTACAACCAAGGTGTAGCTGGCTGTCAGCTGGGCCAATCAGAAATGGGGGTAACACCTCTGTAATAACACATTTAAGAAGAATAAAGTAAAAAGAAGTACTTCTCTCATATTTAAGAGAAGTTAAAAAAAAAAAAAAAAAAAAAAAGAGTTATTTTGTGGATATAACTGCAGCCAGAGAAGAATGGAGAGAGAATAAGTGACAGGAACATTAAGGTCAGTGGGGAAAGAGGACATGAAGGTGCTCCAGGTGCCAGAGCTGAGGTTCCCCTGCAGCCTGTGGTGCAGATGAGGGTGAAGCTGCTGTGCCCCCACAGCCTAATGGAGGGCAAAGAGATGCAGAGATCCACCTGCAGCCCATGGAGGAGCCCATGCCAGAGCAGGGGGATGCCCAAAGGGGGAAGCCTGCACTGGAGCAGGCTGTTCTTGAGGGACCCACATCCCAGCAGTCCATGAGGAACCATTGCCTGTGGGATGGACTCACATGGGAGAAGTTTGTGGGTGACTGTTTCCTGTGGGAGACAAACCCACAGAGCATTTCCTACCATCCACATATCAGTGCTGGACATTTCTCTTGTTCAGCAACATCCAAAACCAGCTGTACAGCCTTCAGATCTGCAGCCTGACTTGATCCACCTTGTCCCTCAAAAGCTTCTGTCACTTGCTGTGCAGGTCTCCATGCAGAAATTTCCCATTCTTTGTGTTTTCCTACAATATGTCAGGAACCACCAGTGAAGTGAGTGCTTCTCTATTCACCTTCTGGTAGCTGATTACGTGGTGGGGCCTCCCCAGCACATCACCTTTTGCTTCTGATGGTGATAACAGTCTGAAATGTTCACCTTCAGGCCAGCTGTGATGAGTTCCAAGATCCCTGGGCAGCTGGGTTTTCCCGTTCAGGCTTGCTGTGTGATCAGCACAGCTCACTCCACTATCAGTAGCATGACGTGTGGAAGGGACTTCCTTGGATTTTTTCCAGTACATCAGGGTTTGATTATTTTGTTTTGTTTGTTTGCTTTGGGTTTTTTTTTTTTTTTTCAGGAAACTACTACTTATTTTATCTTGTTTAAACTTTAAACTATTGTATTTCCTCAAATGACTTTTTCCTGTATTTCTTACATCCAATCAATGTTTTGAATTACTGTACCACAGCTTCAGGCTCATGTGACCAGATGTGAAAGATCAGGCACAAGCATATAAAAATGTTTTTTCTCAAACATTCTGACTGACAGTTGTGACTGGAAGAGAGAACCCCAGAGCAAGGGAAGCACTATGCTGATCCAACTCTTTTTCTGCCTTGAGACTTATGCTCATTGCACCTGCATCAACTCCCCCTACCCCAGCTCAGTTCCTGGAGAGTTTGAAATGGCTGATGTGGGCCAAATGGCATGAAAAATCTAGTTTATATGGGAAGCATGCACCAGGCTAACTATAAAAGGAAGTAGATCAGTGCCCCTCTCTTTTTCCTCCCCTTCTCTTTGTCTCACTAACCCCAGATCTGGACCACCCATGCAGCAGGACCAACACAGGATCTAAGACATGGTGATTTGCTTTCTTCCCTTTCTCTCTCTCCTGCATTTACTTCTCTCCCATCTTGCTTTGTCTTGGAAAAGTGTGGCTATCATGTTATACCCATTATTCTGTAGGAAGTTTGTGGGAGTTGGGAGTTGTTGAAATGTATTGTAAAAATTCAGGGCTTGAGAGCCAAGGCTTTACAGACTAAGCAGTGGGCTAGTTGCCAGAGTTAAAACAATTCTACAGTAAAGTAGAAGATCCCCTGACACAGGGACTGGTGTGTTTGTTCAACCTGACAAGAATTTATAATGAGCACCATGCTCTCTATCAAGCAGGCCACAACACCAGGAAATAAAGCTGTAGATCTCTAGCTGCATAATAAAATTCCCTATAGACATACAAGATTATGGCAGCACTGCTATTTCCTTCCCTTTTTTCCTTGCAGTTATTGTCATCCCTGTATTTGACCAGCTCTAGTAGGTGTTGGCAGTCTCACAGTTCCAGTGCTGCTGGGACAGGAGGCAGGGATAAACTGAAGGAGTAAAGACTAGAGTATGTGCCATACTTTTAAATCAGGGAAAACAGACCTCTGGGCAGCATAATCTTATGTTTAAAACATCAGCTACAAAGGACAGAGCTTCAGTAAACATTCAGCACAAAAAGTATAAGTTTGAGGTCATATCATTCTTCTCATAGCAGTGAGCAGTGCTCATGTTTAGTTTTCCCAGCCTGTCTCTGGCTTGGTGGTGGCAGCTTCCACTAGTCAGGGATTGCAAAGCATTTTTGCTTCAAAGGTCAGCTGTTTCAGTTTTGCCCCAAGATTTGATATGCAGTGTTTGCAATGCTGAGGGATAGTGTGAGTCTGCCAAGTATCAGAAGGCTCAAAGAGCCCTCAAGTATATAAACCCCCAAGCTCTTATTTTTTCTTAGGCTTAACAAATTCTAGCAGTTTTGGTGTGTGCAGGTTCCTTCATCTTGTTGAGGCCACCAAAGAGCATCCTCATCTCCTACAGGGCTGTGGCTCTCTGGGCAGGGCAGGATCACAGCAACTCATATTTACAAAAGAGGTTTGTAGCTGTGAGTGTCAGGGCAAAGAATGGCATTATGTGGTGTAGCTGAGAAGGTGGGAGTGAAAAAAAAAACCTTCTACTTCATCAGTTTGCACCTGAACACCTTTCACATTTATGCAGCACAGCTTAAAATTGGCTTCAGATAAATACCCTTACACAGAATTTCTCATATTGGTGAAATTTTGTGCTTTGACAGTGCAGACATACAATAAAATACATATTTTGATCAGCAAGATAACCCTGCTAGTGCTACTTTGTGCTCACTGCCATATTTTGCAGGAAATGTTTAGTCTGTTTGCTTCTGTTTATGGAAAGAGAACAGGAATTTCCACAGAAAGAGAAAAAAAGAGCAGCAAACTGGGAAAAGGCCTTCTTTGTCAGCACTACGATATTAATAGTGCTTGCCCTTTCACTCAGCAATAAAAACCAACCCACTTGTTTCTTAAAAACAAAAGGCAGAAAGAACACACCCTTAGCCAAATCCATCCCAGGCAGAAAGGCCAAATTTCCATAAGTTCAAGGCCACAATAATTATATGTCTAAACAGTCCTCAGCATTTGTAGAAAGCAACAGATTTTTTTTTTTCAATGTGTTACTTTTAAAATGTATTTTCAGTTCTTGATCAGAAAAATAAGCACTGTTCCCAGGTAGGGCTCTGATTTTTAATGCTGAGATTTTGGGAGCAGGACAATCCCATGTGCCTGGACAAGGGGCAACAGGGGCACCTGGTTCACATTCAGTTTCCTCACAAATAAATAAATTCTTGAATTTCTGGTTGTATCATTTCATAGAAAGAAGCTCAATTAGTTCTTGCTAATTCCTAGCTGTGAAATATTGCTATTCAAGCTTCATATGGCTCAAGTTTCTTTCCAAATCCATATATAGTTACAGAATGCCTGTACAGCAAACTTGCTGATCCAGCCTATTTCCTTCCTTTTGAAAGTCTGCCATGAAGAGCAGCTCTTTAAAATTTAAAGAGGCAGTATTGAATGGACCTGGAAAATTATTTTATACTTTTGTTTACCAACAGTAATGAAATAGAATTTTTGCCTGTAAATAATCTCTTTCTCTATGGATCTGGCTCACCCTTCAGAAAGTCAGTGTTCTGAGGGTTTAAATTCAAGCAAGTGCTTTAAATTAGCACAAACTTCTTTATATTATGAAATAAAAAGCAACAATATTGCTCTTTCTTGTTTCATTCACTGCACAGACATACCAATATCCTTTTTAATGTCTGAATTTTCACAGTATATTACAAAGTTAGCAGATTAATAAGCAATTATGTAATTAATACATTAGCAGTGTAATACATGTTTGTGCAATCTCATCTGAGGGGTGAGAAAGTTCACAACCCTTTTTTCTCAGACAGACCATACATTTTCTCTTTTGCCTCAGATAGAAGGAATTTATTCTCTTCTCAAATTGGAGCACTTAACCAGAACAAGCAGGCTCTTCTGAAGTGAATTAAGTTTAAGCACAAGATCTGAACTAAACTGAATTCTCTGTTTTCCAGCACGTCATGGTTAAGCTTTTTGCTTGGTGAAAAATCAGACAGAAAGAAAACATTATGTCAGAGATGGGAATGGATTTTAGATGGGAATGGCTATTAGATGGGTGTGGCTTTTAATGTAGGTGAGTGATTTTGTGGCAGCCCTTCAGGCTGTGAAAGCACTGCTAGTGTCACACAAGACTTGGATCTGATGAAGAGAAGCTTTCACATCACAAGATTTTATCACACCACCAGAATTTTATCAAATTTTTAGACTTATCACTATATACAATTAATGACTGAAGTTGCAATGTCATTTTCATACTTGCATTCACTGCTGCAGTAAGCTGATAGTGAAGAAGATGAAAGTAGAGGTGGTGAGAAGAAATAAAGCAGAGGTGGGGAGATGAAATGAAGAACTCAATGCTGAGAAAAATGTGCAGCCTAATTCCCAACCTGTGGGGTTAACAGGTGTCAGTGTAAGAAAGCAATTAAGCAGGGAATGACAGCAGCAGCAGCATCACATCCATGTGCATCAATTCCCACCCCACTTTGAAACAGATAGTTGTCTTCCCTATTAGAGGAATAAAAAACTTGCATTCCCACAGCTCTGCATGTCTGCACACTGCCACCAATACTTACTGGTTTTGTTGCTGAAGGACTATTCTTCTTTCTCAGACTACCAAAATAGGACAAACTATTGTTTTTATCTCATTTGATACTGATACAAACTTCTAATTTACTGAGGGGTTATCTCCCTCACTTTGTCTTGCAGAGGTTTGTGGATAGAAAAATTTATTCTGCCTGCTCAGGGCAAGGAGTGGAGACAGCACAAGTTAAGAATCCCTCTCCTTTTCCTTGACTTGATGTTTTTCTGGCTCTACCCTTGATTTTCTCAGTACCTGTGTTTAAGTCACTTTATTTTGTGTGGCATGTAATTTTCTGTGCTATTTTGAGAGCTGATGGGTACTTAACAAGATATAGAACAAGTCTGTGTAGGAACACAGCTTGTGTTATGTTCTTGGAGCTTGCATCTTCATGTAAGCATTTAGGTTATAAGTATTGAGGTGCAAGAGGTGTATAGGGGATGAAATAAATTTTTTTCAAATATTACAAGAATCTCGCCTTATGGAGTTTAGTTTCTGGGACAAATAGTGTCCCTAGTGCTGTCTTAGCTTGTGGGCATAGTTGATTCCTCTGGATGTCAAGGCCAGGTTGAATGAGGTTCTGATCTATTTGAAGATGTCCTTGCTCATGGCTAGATGACCTATTGAAAGGAAACAGCAAAGCAAACACTGCAGAAAATTCCTGGGAAGCAGGAGAGAAAGCAGATTACACGCTATCTGAGAACAGGAAAGACATCCTGAAAGCCTTGAGGAAACCTGAAAACCTTGAGGAAACCTGAAAACCTTGAGGAAACTAACCAACTGTCAGGCTGATGGATTTATTACTGGCCTGAAACCAGGTTGTGTGCAAAGGGCTGAACAAAGATTCTCAGACTCAGGGTATAAGTACTGTCTTAACTCTGCAATAAATAGACTCAGCCTTCAGCACAATGGGTGCCCCTCAACAATAAAAACAGAAAGTGGACCCTCATATACATCTCATAAAACACAAGGATTCTTCCACACTTGGGGCATCAAATACATCACAGGCATTGCCCATTCCCCAACAGGGCAAGCAACAGTTGAAAGGACACATTTCACATTGAAAAACATGCTACAAAACCAAAGAGGGGAAATCCAATAGGCATGCTCCCTCAAGAGCAGCTTGAGAAAGCAACCTATGTTTTAAATTTTTTAAATCTCTCCATTAGAAAATTGTTTAACTGCACATAAAAGGCTTTTTGGTAAGACCACTGGTGGAGAAGGAGTTCACCCAGAAGGTAAATACGAGGATGTACACAGTGGTCAGTGGAAAGACATTTAGTTCCATGCTTAGCTTGAAGAGGCTGTTGCTGTGTTTCTTTACCTGCAGGACCATACTGGCTTCCAGCAAAATACATCAAACCCAGCCAAGCATGGCAACAATGAACCCTGACATCTTTCTCCTGCTGTACTGCCATCAAATGATGGAAGGGAGAATCTCCTGGGCCCTCATCATTCAACCTCTGCTGTTTCAGCCTCTGACCTGGTGGGACCCAGAGCATTTAATATATTCACATCCAGATAATGCAAGAAAATTGACTGCTGCTACACTGCCAGCCATTCTGTCTACCTCCACCAAAGTGGATGCCACTCCACCTCCTTTCCTGAAACATTTTGCACCCATCTCCAATATATGGTGTTTGGAATGGACATCATGTACAGGACAGCAGCCACAGCAACAATTCTTACAGTGTGGGAGAGTAATTGACTGGGGACCACATGGTCTCTGTAGAGAAAGTGGGACCAACACAACCATTCTCCCATCCCAAAAGGCCAACCACAGTATTGTTTGGCATGGTGGTGGAATGGCTGGATCATTAATTCAGTGTTATATAGGTAATAATCAGTCCTGTGTGCACAAACTGCTGTGGAAAATGTTGCTACCTGCTTTTGGCAATGGGATATACCAAGTAAAATTAAATAGGAATGCTACAATTGCTATTTGAACACTGCAAGAGGAACAATTTCTAGTGACTCGTACTTCACACCTGTTTTTGCTTTAGCTAATGACTTCTCAGTAGAATATAGAAATGGTTGGTACTTTTTTTTTTTTCTGATTCTTTTCTTTTCAAATCATGTATAACCTATGAAGATATGCATAATTATTCTGCCTTTCCATTTAAAAGAAAATCTGAAATTTGGGTATCTCTAAACCTTACTCAGGCATGGGAAGGACAGGATGATTTATCACAATTGGCTCGAATAATCCAAGAGGAAATCTAAAAGAGTAAGAAATGAGTTCACAAATTTTTGGGTTGGTTAATCTTTGCTGTTGTTTCTGCCATAATAATATTAACCACAGCCTCTGTGGCTGTCACTGCCATAACTAATTCCATTCAAACTGCCCATGCCATGGGACAAGCTTTAACTAATAGCACAGAAGAATTACAAACACAAGAAAACATTGATAAAGAAATAATGGCCAGATTAGATGCCCTAGAAAGTGCTCTTATATTGGGTAGGCAAGAGAGTTGAGGCCCAAAAAACTCATCTATCCCTGGACTGTGATTGGGAAAATATCCATAATTCCTCATGTGTCACTCCCTTTTCCATGGAATGACACGGAATAGAATTGGGAGACAGTTAAAAACGTCCTCCAAGGGCCTTTGATAAATCCTCACAGCAGAATATACAGTCACTTCACACTCAATTAAAAGATCAACTCAGAACTTTACAAACATTGTGGGAACAAAAGGTGTTGACAGATCTGAAAAATTATCTTTCTTGGCTAAATCCAAAGAACTGGCTTCTTGGGACAAATTTATGAGTTTGGGTTTTCACTGGACTGAGTTGTCTGGCAATGATATTCTTTTTTATCTTCTGTCTTGTCCTTTTCAACATAATCAGAGCTGTTAAAAGCACACAAAAACAAGTCATGGTTACCTTAGCTTTATCTATGACTCCTTTAAAAAGAAAAGGGGGAGATGAAAGGCAACAACAAAGTCTGGTACTGCAGAAAATTCCTGGGAAGCAAGAAAGAAAGCAGATTGCACACTATGTGAGAACAGGGAAGGCATCCTGTTTCCTCAAAGCCTGAAAACCTTGAGGGAACTAAAAACTGTCAGGCTGATGGATTTATTGCAGGCCTGCATGCAAAGGGCTGAACAAAGATTCTCAGGCTAAGTATGTAAGTCCTGTCTTAACTCTGCAATAAGTGGATTCATTTTGCTCTCAGCTTCTAAGTCCTGTTTTCACATGCTACAACATATAAAAGTTCTTTCCAACCCAAGCCATTCTGTGGTGTAGCTGGATTTCAAATAAAGGATAACATCGTGCTATACCAGATCCAGAATTCAAACACAAATGTGAACACAGGAACAGAATCAGACAAAAATATCTAAAAATTTGGACCTGAAATGCTTCGTTGGAGTGGCTCAGCTTCATCATGTTTTCACTGAAGCCAAGACAGGGATCTGTGGCTCCCCAGAAAAGCAGTTTCCCAATGGAAATTTATGGCAATTTTTCCCAGGCACTACAAACAAACATTGCTCATTAGGTGCAGGTTTAAGAATGACTGCTCAACTGAGCATCTGGGAGAGCCACTTTGCTAAAAAAAAAAGAGTTGAATTTAGTTTGACTTTGAGGAAAATGTAATTTCCTGGAGGCTTGAAACCTAGCTTCTCAGGGACCCTCAGAAGGGAATTTTGGATCACTGAGGACAGTCCTTGGCTGCTGGGGTGGCTGATGTGTGTAATCCTTTCCATTACCTGGCTGCTTTTGCAGGATACAGCTCTCAAAGAACGACACCTCAAAATGTCCTGTGAAGAATTTCACAGGAAATAAGATTTTATTAAATCCTCAGTCATAGCAAGAAACTGTCTAAGTTTACTAATAGATCACCCTTCAAAGCTAAACTGGTTTTTACTCAGTTCCCAGAATTAATGGAACATTCTTATCCCTCTTTGGGTCTACTGCGATATTCCACAGAATACCTGGAAAAATCTTCTTATGAATTTCTGATATTTCCAATTTCTGGTTGAGCCATTTTTTCCTTTGTTAATTTTCTTCATGCAGCCAGTGGAGGCCAAAAGCAAACAGAAGAGTCTATTATCTAAAAACATATAAAAAATAAAGTGTCACCTTAAACTAAGGAGTACAGCAGCCAGATCAACTCACTCAACTATTAAGTGTTTTTATATCTCTGCAATAAGTCTGGGTCACCACCCTCACAGTAAAAAAAAATTCCTAATATCTAACAAGTTAGAAAAAATGCAGCACAAAGATGTTATGGTTTAGAAATGTATATTTTGGTGCCAGTAATGACTATTTGACAGTCCCAAAAATGTTATAGCAGTGGTTATTAGTTGCCATCAAAGCAATGTACAGACCAGGGGTAAAATAAAAATTGCAGTCAGCATACATGATAAGGGGGGATGAAAATGGAGGGTGAAGCAGGGTGGAAAGTTACATATATTTAAATATGTATATATTTATTTTCCATTATATTAATAGTGTTGCTTAAATTTCTAGGTGTGAGTCCTTCAAGGGGCCTGCCAGCAGCCAGCAGTAGATAACAAATTTGACTGTGGAGACTTGGGAGGTGGTTTTTCTGTTTCCATGTCACCCTGAACTGCCCCCCAATCCATGAAACTTTTAGTGAAGGGTCCCCATAACTGGACCCTAACAGACCTGGTTGTGCACAAGGGTCTCAGCTGACCCAAGGCACCTGCAGGCTAATCAAACACAAAGGGTTTGAGAAAATGTCCTCTTCCACATGAAAAGATCTTTGAATTGACATGGCACAGTTCATGCAAATGTTATAGCAACTTCCCAGAAAACAAACACAACAGCCAGGCTTTAAATAGTGAATTGGAACAAAAAAAAGATTGCTAAGGAGAAAACAGACAAAATATGTAGCTCACATATTGCCATTTTCTTCAAAGGTAGACATAATAATTCAGTTTTGAGCTAGGTCTTTATTGACTCAAGCTAGACTGACACATGTCTTTAATACTATAAAGTACATTGATGATTTTTTGATATAAACTAAAGAATCCCTTATTTTCTTGTTATTTATTAATTTTCTATAAAGACAAAATATATAAATCACTGATGTGCATCATCCACTCCCCCTCTCTTGTAAGATGATGCAGCTCAGTTTTGGCAAAATCTATTTCTGTGACACCCAGTAAATTAGGTGACTAACTTAAAACTGTGTGAAGAAAGACATGTTAAAACTGTTTCCTTTCCACTGTGCATTTTTGTTCTTTATGAAAAGGGGGGAAAGAACACACTTTCATTGTCCAGAAAGCAGATTAAATTCTCATTAATTCCTCCTCCTTATATTTTAAGCTAAGTTAGAAATTTCAACTGACCTAAATCCTGAAATTCAAACCCAAATGAAATTATCAAAAGAGTGATTTTTTTAATGATCATGATAAACCCCTTGTATGCACTAAGCAGAGCTGAAAAAAATGCAGGATCTAAACTAGCTTACAAGGATGGCAGATTTCCACTACAAATAATGTTTTTGTAAATGGCTGATGTCAATCTTGCTTTAGGACTCTGACATAGTCATGCTGTTTCAAATTGCTCAACCCTCCCCACATTGAGATTGTATAATTTGTTATTGTAAGCAAATACTTATTAATGATTTCAGGGGAAAAAATCTTACCTGTAAAGTAACCAGCAAGCATTATATAATCCAAGATAAATATATCTCCTTCCAGAAATGCTTAAGTGTTGCTAAGATGCAACATCAGGTCCACAAGAGTTTCCATTGTAATAAAATACAAATATCCAGCTTCAACAAGATAATTTATTGAGTTCTTACTGAGCTGTTCTTGGAATTAGCATAATTTAACATTTTCATTAGTGATTTTGCACAAAGAGCTTGAGGATATTAACTAAATATGAGAGTGCCCTAAAGCAAGAAGACAATTAATATAAGGAGAATAAAGAAGAATTGATAATTTGCAAATAGAATAAGGATAAAGATTGGCAAAAACATGTGCTCTGGAACTGAGAGCAAGAATGTCTGTCTTGAACTTGGAACTCAGAAAACTAAAGGAGAAGAAGAGAAAAATCTTTGGATGTTATTTGATCACAGGATTACTAAACCACTCTATTACAGCTGTGGAACAATCTGAGCAGGGCCCATTCTATTTCAACCAAGACATTTTGGACAGAAATAAATAAAGTATTAGTGTCATTGTATTGGTTGGACTGTACTTTGTGATGTGTTAGCAGAAATTTCCTGTTAGAGCCAGATAATGATAAATTTAAAAATAAACAAAATGAAAGCAGAAATATCTGTCTTATGACACAGACTGGAAGACACTGCATTGAGGCTACTAAAATAAAGCCAGGGAAGCAATATAGTTCCTTTCTATAAATACAGTGTGAGCTCATAGGAACATATGAGAACGATTTAAGCTGAATGCCTGTGTATGTGCACATGCATACAGCAAAGAGACATGAACTGGAAAGAAAAAGAGCTCTCCCAGTAAATCACCACGAGCCAAGGACTGATACAACTCAGAAATTCAGTTTGAGCATGTTGTGGAAGTGAGTATGTGCTGTGGTTGGCCCTCATAACACGGTGCTGCTTTCTGCAGAAAGGTTGCTGATCCTGCTGAGCTGCTTTTGATGGGTAGAGAAAAGCCCATCACTAACCAGCACAATTCATGGTGGGTGCTCACCATGAGCACTGCCAGGGCAGTGGAAAATCCAGTGGTGAGCAGGGGATGAGTGGCAGTGGTTGAAATTGTTGAATACTGGTGTAGTGCTGGTTGGAGGAGACTGCAAGGGGAGCTGAGTTACAGCTGGCTGGAAAACCAACCAGAAAATGATATCTCAAGTTGTGCACTTTTTGTTTTCCAGCTGTTTGACTCGAAGACCTGGACTTAATCATGAAAATTCATGCACTTGAAAAAACAAATCTAAGATTTCTTGCACTGAACACTTCAAAATACTCTGTAAATTAGATTCTCAGACCTCAAGTGACTTCAGTCTTCCACTGAAAACACTCAGGGTCTTCTATGAAAAACCTTCACACAAACATTTCATTTCCAGTCAAACATTTCATTTAAGGATGCTACACTAAACACTAAAGATTCACACTGTTTTAGCATTTCCCAAGGAAAGCACCATCTGCATTCCTTAAGTATTCTTTGTTTCTTGGCTGGCATTGCAGGAAATCCTTCTTAGCCTCAGCATGCATTATCCCAGCTGAAGTATCTGTACCACACTGACTGTTGGGATGGACACAACACACAAAGCAACACACAGCAACAGGTAAAATGTTCTTTTATTGCAGCTCTGCATTCTCTTTTACACACTCTTCAACACAGTGCCTGTTTCATTCATTGCTTACAACAGCACAGCTCATCCTGTTCATTGTACAAAGCAGTCAGCATCACCATTTTTGGGCAGACTGTCTACAATAATTCTACAAACAGATAATAGTTTTGTTTTTCAAACTCAGCCCCTTCCACACCACAAATACAAAATGTCTGATTTACCTGGTGCCAGTTCTTGCTTCCAGTATCAGTACTGGGAGATAAGTCACTTTTTATTCAGAAAAATGCTGATGTAGGTGGGGTTTTTTTTTATCTTTGTTTTTTAAATATAGAGAAATACTGGAGGAATCTGTTTCTCTGCTGCCTTCTGAAATACCATGCCACACTTATATATACACACCTATACAGTCCCTCTTTTTTTCTCCTCATATATCCATTGTCCACTCAAAACAGGCAGTACTGTAGTTCTTTCCAAATTTTAGGTCAGAATTTGGTGCATCCATTATGGTGGTTAGTAAAACCTCTCAATTAAACTGCCATGTAGACAAGTAAAGTGTTAAATTTCTATTTGTGGGGGGCAGCTTAGCTGGAAAATGGTAAAAAATAAGCACCTGCTCACCTGTATTTTACAGTGAAATAAGTAATTTTTCAGACAGCATGTTGTTTTTTGAAAGGTGTGTGGTAGCTGGCAGTACTGTAGATTTAATTAGCACATGCAGTTTGATAACCAAGATGCCTTGACAAGAGCAGAGCTTTGAAGATTACAAGAAGATTGGGTCAAGACTGGTGACAGGAAGAAGATAGAACTGAGTAGAAATGTAAAGTTTGTCTGTGTGATGTTTAACCCAATAAATGTAGTAAAAAATTACTGGCCTTCCTAAAAATGGTGTATAAGCTCACAGTAAAATTCAGATTCTGATGGTGAGTCAGGAGTCCCCATCTCTCAGTTGTCCATAAGGTGGATCTCAATATCATCTCAATATCAGTTCCCCAGTTTCTCTGCCTTTCACAAATGATAGTAGCTCTAGACAGAGTTCCTTATTTTTCCCAAGAATGACTGAGCAATCCTGCTTTTCTCCTTTTTTTTCTCTGACTTTTTCTCCTCAGGAAAAAAGCCTGTCCTTGGTTAAAATTATCAAATAAATTAAATTGCTTTGATTTGGCCTTGTCTGCTAATAATTAGGAATTTGTGTTCTCTTTTGATAAAGTTTGTTTGCAGCAATGCAAATGTAGGACTGCAGCAATTAACCCTTGGCTGCAAGTTATTTTCTGTAATAAATTGGACTGATTTTGCCTCTCTGGTAGGCTTAATTAATTGGCTGTTTAAAAAAACGTGTAATTGTAACTAAAACTGTATGTAAGCTTTACCAATAAATCCAACTGGCTGAATTTTTTTGGTTGTTCCATTTGACCATCCAGTTAACATAGTGTTTAGAAACTTCTCTCTGCATAGCTGTACAACTGTGTTTTTAGCTGATTTCTAGTTTGCATGATTTTAGTTGAAGTAAGTTAATCTGTGGTGTCTAGACTTTCTTTCCCACATCACTCCAGTATGGATGGTTTTGACCAACACCATCCCAACCTGTGTAATTTATATATACATATATAAATTAGTATATTTTCTCTGTAAGAAAGCCAAGTTCCTGTGTAGATGGATCTTTGCCAAAGAGCTTTTCCAGTCCTTCCTGTTTGATCAGTCATGATTTTAAAGCTGATTCACTTCTTACTACAAACCAACAGGAACCAAACACAGATTTTTAAAAACTATCTACTGAAAGTATAAAAAAATCATATTAATTTTTTTATTGTCCTGGTTTTATGCTTTTGTTAGTATTTTAAATTTGCAATTAAATGTAATTTGTCAAACTATTTCTTGGGGCTAGAAGAAGAAATATTTTCCATTTCTTTTTGATTTTAATTTTGATTTCTTGCAAAGGGATTAATGGCTGTTGAAATAATTTAATCAAACCTGAATATATGGGATGTGAGATGGTAATTTGTTTCAGGCAATTCTGCACAAACAGGTTTAAATGTGCTGCCCAAAACAACCACATCTAAAAGATTCTCTAAAAATTGCTTTTAAAATAAAATATGATGGATAATGCAAATCTAAACTTGAATGTCATCTCACCTGTAGATTTTGCCCATTTTGGAGAAAATGATAACTGATTAACTTTTTGAAAAGCCAGAGAACTATTACCCTGGATTTGCTTTAGCCTGAGATTTTGTGTGCTTTGATTTCTCCTTGGGCCCACTTAAACAGTGTGGAGACAAAGTTTGATGACCAAAATACTCAAAGAATTTTATGAAAAATATGGTTGAAAAGGACATCAAATTACTTCAGCCTTAGGGCTTGGTCTTAACATATTTTATAGTAGTTTATTCAGAGGGACACATTGCATTAAATGGGCTGAGTTGGACCCTTGGAAACAGGATTTAAATCTTTTTAGCATCCTTTTTAGCATCCTCCTGTAACTCCCACAGTACTGGAACCAGTAGCTCACATTGAAGCTCATTTCCATGGGTTGCAATATTTGTTGCTAATAGAGTAACCAAACCACTTACAACCTCGTGTTTCACCCACAAGAAAAACTGAAGAGAAGTATTTTCTATGTCTGTCTGAAGAGAAGTATTTTCTATGTCTATCTGAAGATAAGTATTTTCTATGTGCATCTGAAGAGAAGTATTTTCTATGTGATCCCTTTCCCCATCTCCAGAGCCAAGCCCTGCATTCCAATCCTGATGTGCCTTGCTGCTTTTTATCAACCCTTTTTGCCAAATCTCTGAAGCCCCTCTGGGGTTTCTTGAGTGGCTCAGGATGATGAGATACAGCAGATGCCTTTTCTGTGGGATTTCTGGTGTCTTTCAGCAGGCTCAGGAGCCCTAAACCCTACTAAACCTTTTTTGTTCATCATGTCCTGCCATCCTTCCAGCCTCTGTGAAGGACCACACACAAGGTTTTGTCCCAAACTTTAGGCTATGGAGTGCCAAAAATGATAATGCATGAGAGTATATATATATATATATATATATATATAAAATGTAAAACATAATCCAGTTGCCATCCCTAAATGGAAAATATTCTGATAGCTCACAATTACTTTATTAAAGAACCGCAAATTGCATGATTTGTATTTATAATCACAAACATCTTGCTTCACAGCAGAATTACAAGCCACATTTTTCATTATATGACATGTGAAGAACGAGCCATGTGTCTGCAGAACAAGGCATGTATGTTACTATGTAGAAGCAGATTCTTGGATTTTAAATAAAATCTAAAATTTAAATTTTTAAATTTTATTCCAATGATAATATATTCCTTTGGCACAAGGGGAAGGCAGTTTCCCTGTGGCCCCACCAGCACACAGCCTGTCCCACCAGCTACACACAGAGGCAGGAGGAGATTTCTTCCCTCTGGACTCAGCACTGGCTAAACACAAGGATAAACACTATTAGAAAATGTCTCTTTGCCAGAGAACCTCTTTTACTGTTAAGCCCTCTATTTTTTGATAGAAAAGATAAAAACTGCATTTACAGAGGCAACAGATATTCATATAAACACAGACTTCTAGATATCTTTGGATGTCACAGAGAATGGGATTCCTTCCTTTCTTGGCCTGCCTCCAAACTTGAAAATAGTTTCCAGGAATGAGGAAGTTTTTGTTTATCCTACAAACTCCTAAGATACCACTACCAAAGCAAAATGAACAAAAGCTCTACTTCAGAAAATGTTGGATCCCATTTTAAATGTTACAGTAAGAGTCATGGATGAGAGATTTAGAATTGGTCATCTGTGGGGAATTGCCTTCATGTGCTGAGCTTTAAGGTTCACTACACTAGGATGCCAAAGCCTGCCCTTGGAAATGATGTGCCAAGAAATAACCCAAGTTTCTAGAGGAGGCAGAGGGGACACCAAGTAATTATAATTTTTTCCCCTTGCTCCACTCTCAGTACTTTGACCCTTCAATTCAATCCATTCAGTGCAGTCAATACTAAAACACAGCTCATGCTTTCCTTGAGTGCTTGTGATGTGAAGCTCTAAACACTCACCAGTGCCTAAATTGATCTGATTTTTATTTTCTCTCCACTCCTTTACAGCAGCAGCTGCGTTTTGCTTCAAAGGCTCCAAGGAAAAGTCTGTCCACACAAAGCCTGGTCTTGCAGTGAGACCTACAGCAGTTCTGACACCCCACAGGGTCCCAGCACTGCCTGACCTGTGGATGGTTTTACCTGTGGTAAAATATCTTGGGTTAAACCAGGCAATAGCACTTCAGCTGATGTTGAACATGCTGGGTACTGGATAAGTCTGTGGTTGCTGTAAGGGCAAAAACTTTACAATAACAATCATGAGCTACAACTACTAGGTCTGCAGTTTCCAAGTTTCCAAGGATATTCTTTATTCTTAATCATTCCATCATCCTCTAAGAGCTTTTTGTGGTAACTGCAAGCAAAATTTAACTTATTTTCACAGAGCCTGTACACTTTGCTATACTTACTGCTTAGTGATGTTGGAAGACAGAATGTGCAATGTATCCTCTCTGCTGTTCCCCTTTAGCACTGGTAATATTGTGGATAGCCTTTGGTTTAATACTAATGCAAAAAAAATTCCAAAATCTGACAAATATCTTTGATTATATTTTAAATAAACAGAATATGAAGCTAAATTTCTCTATATAGACAATTTTAAGCAGCGTCAGTTGTGGTGGTCTGGTGCAGAAGTAGATGTGAAATGCTTGAAGGCCTGATCTCTGCAACTGTAGCTTAATATTAGTGGTCAAATCTAAATTTTTTGTGTCTAAATTTATCTTATCTCAATCTTTAAAAGCTTTAGAAAAATACTGTAACTGGTAGTGAGAACAATGAAATTTCACTTTTTTTTCATAGGAGTATCAGATGGAAATTAAATTGTTTTTGTCTCCTTCAGGCTTCAATCTTTAGAGTTTTTCATTCTGTTGCACAACTCTGCAGCATTTGGGAAAGATCATATGCCTGGTGGGAGATGGGTTGCCTTCTTTAAATATCAAACTGATTAAGGATACAGACCAATTTAATATTTTGCTCAAATTTTACTTCAATCCTGGTCCTAAATTCTTTATAAAACAATCAAAATGATAGCACCTGGGTGTGCCAAGACAAGGTTCCAAACAATGAGGTTTTTATCCTAAAACCCAAGTGCAGATACATGCCTTGTTTTCTCATGCAATGACAGATTGGGTGCTTTGTGTATAAAAGCATGATCCCCCTTGGTTGTATTAATTTGAGTTTTGGGTTGACACATTATTTGTTTTCTGTTACAGAGAAGGACACTCCTCTCCATTTTAAACACCAGAAGAAATCTGCCCACAGAGCCTTGAATTTGTGTCAGCCTTTAGAAAGGATTTATCCCTCTTACTGATGGAACAGCCTCAGAGCCTGGATGCACAGAAATCTCGATGCCCATTGCAAATGTGCCTTCTATTGAAGTTAATTTCATTTGTGAATTCTTCTTCTCAAGCGAGTTAATTGCACACAAACTGTGAAAACTTGCAGCTCAAGATAAAGCAGAGTGTCAAGCACCAAACTGCTTAAACTGCACTGAGAGTGCCAGTGGTCAGTTTAGCAAGCAGAAGAGGAGAAATGAGGCTTTAATGCTGGTCTCAGCCTGTTGTCCTTCAGTGGATAAGCCAGTGCCAGAACACTGGTCTTCTGGAAAGGGAAAATCACTATTATGCACGTGGTTTTCATGCTCAGGATACAGCTTTAAAAATAAAGAGTGTCTTTATGTGTGTGATTCCAAAGTACTTTCTTTAAAGATGAGAAGTTTGTTTTTATTTTTGCCTTCTTCTTGCTATGAAAGCTGAGCTGAACAAATAACTGGGAAACCTAAAGCAATTCCCCAAATTCCATATGTATGTACATGTTTGCACACATGCATGTGCATGATATTGTATTGACTCCATAAGAATAATTTCTTGTTCCTTATATTGAGTAGAATATACAAGGCTTCAATACAATACTTCCAGGCATTAAACACAATATTCAAGGCTTCAGTACTCTTGCACATGAGTACTGTACAATTTATTTGAGTACAGCAATTTGTTTGGGATCAAAGTAAGTGAAGGAGCTTCCAGTCTCATTGATTCTTACATATAAACTTGACTTCTTTAAGGTTGCAAGTCAGAATTGAAAGGGCTGAAACTGATTTTTCCCTTGACACTGAAATGGTGTGTTTTCTGTAATGCATTGGACATGAAATTACATGAAATTTTACACTGCTACAGGGCTGCCATACATTATCCATTAAAGGCCTGCAGTTTCTAATAGCATAAGTATGTGCTATCATCTTTTCTAATGACTCTTAAACAGTCTGAAAGTGATAACATTTAATATATTGTTGCAGTTTAAGGGACTAATTAGTTGTAAAATTTTTGAAGTCCATAAATACAAAGGACTGGAATTTTCAAAGACTTTTTACAGCAACCACAGAGGATGCTCAAGATCTGCTGGTGTTTCTTGACCAGATTCATGCCAGCTCCCTGTGCTGAGAGAACCCTGAGCACATCTCTAATGAAGGTCTGCAAGGCCTTTCACAGGATGGGGCACACAGCTGCTGGCAGAGTTTGTATTTCTACAGGATTAGAACTCTATGGGGCAAATTGAACTTCTCATCCAATATCAGCAACTTCCCACCACCCTGCAGTACAAACCACCACACAGAATAAACTGCTATGGCTGTGTGAGTTAAAGCTGCTCTCTGTAGGGTCTGGAGGCATTTGTTCCATTTGTTAAACACATCCTAAATAGTAAAGTTGGTGACAGTGACTAATTTCCCACTGCCTAGTATACTCTTTGTGGATCACAACATGATAAAAATACATAAAAATATTCCAAACCCTTAAAAATGTTAATATTGACTTTCTACAAAAGGATTCTGTCTCTCAGTCTTGGTTATTAACCATTTTTGTGACTTCCTTCATTGTTTCATAAAAGTTATGCCCCAAACTATCTCTCACTTGTCAGGAGACTCCTATTAATTAAAATATGAGGCAGTGAAAATCTCACAGAAAATAGCTATTTCACTACTCATGCAGGACTGCTTTAGAATAAATTAGATTGCAAGTTGCAAATAATTGATAAACTGGGCCAGCACCACTAAACCAGTTGACCAACACTGATCAAACAAAATTTTCATACATGAGCATGTTGATAGGTGTAACTCCTGGAACAGATTCAGAAAAAAAGTCATAAATGTGTCAGGTATTTACAAAAAGCTGCATTCAACAGCAGAGAAGAGTGTGTGACTCTGATTGCAGGTTCCAGAGCAAGAAACAAATAAGGAAACGCTGGTTTAATTAAAATATAGCAACTTTATTACACTGCATTACCTCACTACACTTGTAATTCTTTTAGGTATTATAGATAGCATTCCCAGAATAATGCAGATTTCCATACAAACTTGGTTTCAAGGATGTTGAGCATGACAGACCTCAATAAGGGTTACCATGCTGTACTTAGCTTTGCACACTGTTTGCTAATCTTTCTATTTATGATTGCTGCTGCAGTGGTCACTCAGACCCAAACAAGAGCCGCCCAAAGGAAGTCTCCTGCAAAAAAAGACAAGGGAGCAGGAGCACAGCTGTCACCCTGCCAGGGAAAAGCCAATGGAAAAAGCTCTTTGCTCAAAACTCAGAGCACACCCTGGATCTTCTCCCTCTGCCTTGGACTTGAGCTATAGCATTATGATTTCTGTGGTGACAGGATGAACTCTGACAGCCTAAATCTGAACAATCCTGGCCCCAATAATTGCTTATGTAATTGAAAACAATTGGGAGTACAGCACCATGGGTTTTTTATATCTTCTTTTTTTTAAAAAATGAGTTGTTTTGTGGTTAAGCAAAATGTTTGTCCTGCTCCAGCAGTAAAGAGCACACATGAGCTTCTGCCATGACATCTTGTCTAGGCAGCTGAGATGCTTTGGGAAAACACCTGCAATGCAAGTACATGTTGTGCTTGCAAGCTTTGCCAAAGTAAACCTTTAATCCATGTGAACACTGCACTGCTCACTCCTTGCTTCTTCCCCATCTTTTATTACCAGATCCCTTTTCTGCAAGTTTCAGAATAAAAAGTAAAGATGCACTTAACCTCAATGCAGCCCTGCAAGGCAGGACTTGCTCACTCAAAAAAAAAAAAAAAAAAAAAAGGAATAAACATCCTGTTATTCTTTTGCTGGTTAGCCAAAATGAAAACAGCTTGAGCACAGGCTGGTGGCAATGAGCCAGGATTGTGATATTCTGCAACTGGAGACACTCACTTCTGATGTTCTGAACTTTAACAGCTCATTATTGTGTGGTGGCAGCCTCTTGGGCAACTACTGGCTTTACAGAGCACATTCCTCCTTTTGCTGTCTGAGGCTGTCATGGGAAAAAAGTGCTTTTAACTGAAGGCTTCAGAAGAAGACAAAGGACTGTCCCTTCCCTGCCATTAAAGACTTTAGGGATGGTAAATTTAAAATAATAAAAACAGAGCAGAGTCTACAGTACCAATCTGTACAACACTGGTATGAGGAGGTGATGATGCCCAACTTTGCCAATGCTTTTGTGATGTGCTGTAAAACAGCATCTTGAGCTCTTCTGCATGACAAACAAACACCTACATCCTAACTGCTATGGTCCCAAAAAATGGAAATCAAGAGTTGCTTTGGGATTTAAATCACACTTGAGGTAATGACAAAGGTGAGAAAGGTACCAAAGGCCTTGTGGACAGAATCCAGTCAGGCTAAGCTGTCAGGAAAATAAGAAGTTTGAATTTACATATCAATAAAGGAGCAGTTTGCACATGTAGTGTGTATGGCAGGAAGGGAGATGCAACTGGTGGCAATTTTTAACAGATTGAAGCAAAAGAAGGAGAAATTATCATTGGGGAAGCAAATAATATCTACATTAAAGTGTCAGTATCAGAGATTTTAAGAATAAATGTGAATGTGAGAGTAAGTCTGAAGAAAATGGAGAGTAATAGAGGTTTTCAATCAGTCTTGAACAAATCCTGGTTTGCTTTTTCTGTTGTCTCTGTTCCAAGTAAATGGTGACTGGAAGCAAATTGATAGATATATGTTCTGGGGACATTTCCTCTCTCATTAACAATACTTTTTGCTGTAAGTTTCATGGAAGGCTCTAGACTGGAAATTTTCATCCTAAAAGAAATTTGGTTCCAGCTTCAAGATTCTCAGTTTCTTTGTATATAATATAAAATTAAAATAAAATCATATAAATTTAATTAGCTCCTTTTATTTGTGAAGAGTGCTCTACCAAATTAAAAAAAGGAAGATGTAAAGGCTTCTGAAATAAGCTTTTCCAGTTGTTTGTAGAGGGGATCCAGTTAGGATTCTGTCAGGGCTGTACTCATTTCATTTTAGTGCAATTTGGGTTGTATTTTATGTATTTTAGTGATGTAGGTCTAGAGGTTTTGCTCTGATCACCTCAGTCTGCTCACCTATTTCACCATATAACTTGCTAATGTAGACACAGCACATTTTATATAAACCCCAGACTTTAAGAACAAACAACATATAGGTCTGAAAAATTATCAAATTATCCCAACCAAGTTTCAGACTAAATTGCAGTCTGGAGTTTTGAATACAAAGTGGACTGCAAATTTATTATCAAGCAGTGAGTGTCTCAAAAGATGTGATGCTATTTGCATTTTGATTACCACAGAACCTAATTCAAAGCTCGTTGAACTCACTAAAGGAATTAATTCACTGGTCTGCAGTGTCCTTCCTTTCAGATCATAATTATTTGTATGCTTGGATAGGGAAGGACCTAAGCAACACTTTTTTGTTGGTTTTTTTTGCTTGTTTGTTTGGTTTTGTGGTTTGTTTCACTTTTGTTGTTGTTGTTGTTTGGGTTTTTTTGGTTTTTTTGGTTTTGTTTTTGTTTAGGAGAAAATAATTTTTTTAATGTTTGTGAAGAAATGAATATCTGCTCCCCTCTCTGATGCCAGTTAGGTATCTTTCAAATGATACAAGAATTCACAAAAAACCCCAAATGTTTGTTCTACACATACCCATAGCTGTAAAGCTCTGATCACCCTCAATGCCTGGTACAAGTTGGAAAACAGTTATCATGGTACAGAAGATGAAGTCCTACATTTGTCATTCTATTAAAAGTACCTTGTGCATGTACACTACCTCATGAAAAAGTAATAGGAGATAATTTACCCAAGGAAAATGAAATGGATTTCTACTTATCTTAGTTATTATTCACAAACTTTGCATCACTATATCAAAAACCTCAGCCAATAAAGCCATTTCAGTATAAGGGAGCAAATGGAGTTTTATGCCTGAGGAATGGTTATAATTAATGGACAAAGATCAATTTTCAGATTTATAAGCAAATTTATATGTGCAATTATCCTTCTTCTGTTATGCAATTGTATTTTTTCTAGTGACATAAACAGCCTGAGTCTTGGCAAAACATGATCCCAGATCTTTTCATGAAAAGTCTAAGATATTACCTTTGATTTCAGTATAGTTGGTGCTGAAAGTATCACCACCACTGAAAAATTTCTCTATTTATTACATTGAAAATAACTAAGTGAAAATGCCAATTCAAAACAACACAACACTTTTAGTCTGCATGCCTTTCTTTCTTTTCATGGAAAATCTTGCAGGGTCATGTTATAGCCACAGCCACTGACTTGCTTCTAAGGCTACCAACACTAATTTGGCAGCAACAGCCAAGAATCATGCCAAAGCTGACTGCAAATCCGTGTATTTCTGCTGTTTTGTTTAAAGAAATATAACTGAAGGGTGAAAAAGAGGGATTCTTCTTGGAGGGATTTTAAATTGGAGCCACACATCTGCAGTTGCTGCCAAATAACTTTCAGGCAGCCCCTCCCCTGGTGGCACAGGACGTTTATCATCAGCCCTGCAAAAAAAGCCTGGGAGTGCAAAATGCCAACAAAACCTAAACAAAGGAGGAATGAGGAATTAGTGTTAAAAGCAGCAGGTTTAAGTTATGGAAATGTACATAATTTGTTTTGATTATGATGATGATAAAATGTGTGTTTAAGACTTGCAAATAACAACAACAATGAACGAATAAACACTAAACATAAGTGCCAAAGAAAGAAAACTGTATTATTCAACAGAGACTGATGGCTCAGGAAGAAAGAACTCTGCTCAAAAGAAGATGAGATGTAATGGTTTCAAAATTCATGTGGGTAAAGAAATTCTCCCTGCCTCACTTTTCAGGTACACCCTCCTGTGAAAACTTTAAATGCATCACAAGAGAGATGCAGGTTTAGTTTCACACAGGAGAGCTTCCTCTGACACTCAGGTGGCCCCCAGGCTGCTGGAAGTGTTTCTTTGCTCCTTCTTCATGGATGTAAAAGTTAGTATTCAGTTCACTGCTGCCTTAAGTGGGGAGCACTCCCTTTTGGTGAGGGATAGTTAGGAGAAAAAGGGTGCAGGAATTTTGTATTGCTCCATGGTGCTTGAGTGCAGTAATTGCATGAAGAATATGTGGGGTCCAAGTGAAACACTGGTAGAAATGGTATTAAAAATAGACATGGGCATGTGTTTACACACTTAGCTCCATTTGCTGTTATACACAGCATTTGGAGGGAGTTTAGCAAAGTTCCAAAAGCAACACTGATGTCTTTAATTTAAAAAAAAACCACCAAGAGCTAATAGTTCAAATAAGTTCTAGAAATAGCCTGAAGAGGTTAATAAAAAGTATCTCCTCTTGATGTTCTCTTCAAAATATTTCCAGATTATAGAGCTTATATTATAAATGGTTAAAATGGCCTAAAGCAATGAACCACTGTCCACCAAAACTCAGTTTTTCAGTAATTGTACATATACACACACACCCCCACACCTCCTATACATCCACCTCCTACAGACACAGCCCTGTGCACATACAATGTATGTAATAATTTAGGTACTGTACCAGTGCACATTCTAGATATACTGTACTATGCTTTTTATACTAGTAATTAACAGAAGATATATTTAAAAAACATGTATTTTTAGTTATCCTAATGTATATAATAATGAATGAGAATTAAAAATGTCAAAATTACTTCTAGTATTCAGCAATAAATGACATCCCTATAAAATTATATTATCTGTGGGCATGATCTTAAATAATATGTTGCCATTTATTTTTCTCTCATAAAGGACTATTTTTTTACAACATTAGACATATATTTCATTCATTTGTAAAAAAAATTTGTGTGTAAGTGCTACATTTATAATCTTTAGGTAGTGCAGCAATTAGCATTGGATGCAGCTGCTTTTACTGTTTGTTAAAGACAGCATGTACAGCATTATATACCCACTGCCAAAGTGCATATAAGTTTCTGTGATTAGGTGAGTGTTTGTGAGCTAGACACGTACAAAATCTGTTGCCAAATTACAGCAAAATTCCCCAAAGCCAAAGCTAATATCCTTGCCCATCCATTTTCTTCATCTTTGGAAATCTGTGCTTTATTAAGTGATAGAACTGGATCATGCCAATTTTTTTTTCCAATTCTTTTTTCTTTTGTCTGTCTGAGTTCACTACCTTGGGTTGCTTCTTTAAAAAGGTAAAAATAAAAGATTGTGGGTACCAGCAAGTGTCCAAGGCCAGGGGCTTTGCACAACCTGGCCTGGTGAAATGTGTCCCTGCCTATGGGAGGAGGGCTGGAACTATGTGATCCTCATTGTCTCTTCCAACCCTGTGATTCTGTTATTCTGTGCTAAGTATTTTTCTGCAGAGATGGGTTTATATACTTGTATTAACAAATGCAGCAAAAAAATAAAAAACCAATACGTATCCAAAGCTGAGGATCTGAGCCATTTTCACCCCACTATGAGGAGAGAGGTATTTTGCAGATATTGGCTTGTAGATGAATGATACCTAAAACAAAGATTGAGATGCTTTTATTAAATTTAAATGATCACATTCTTCGTTGCTGCATAGGTAAGAAAGTGTGTGAGCAAAAAAAGTCTCAGAAAGATGTAGTGTCTACAGGGGGAAAATGCCAAGGTTCAGATGAACAATATTATAGTAAGCAAGCCCCTTGCATACCCCACCTGAGGAATCATTTGTGCTGCAGAACCATGTTTCTTTTGAGACACACAAGTGTGAAAGGAGGAATTGGCTCCATTTAGGAGTGCATTTTCAGAGAAACACGAGCTGACAAAGCTCAGACTCGTGCTCTGACTGCAACTCACACTGAAAACTTTTTGATAGAAAGCACGGGGAGAGCTGCCCCTCTGTCCCTTCTCTCAGAAGTATTTATAAACTATTTATAAACAGGGATGCAGCAGCTCCTTCTAGACCATGGATCTACTGCTGTGCTTTAAATGCCAGCACAGTCCCAGTCTGCCAACTTCATGTTCATTTTAAAAGGCCTGGCAGACATCAAGATTTGAATCTTGCCAGTCCAGAATAAATAAAAATTTGGAAGGTTTCAGAAAAAAAAACAAAAAACAACCAGACAACAAAAACAGCCAAACAAAGAAAAACAAACAAAAAACCAAACCGAACCAAACCAAACAAAACAACTTCACCCTGAAATTAAATATTCTTTCAAGTGGATTTTTCTTTCCCCCAGACTTGAGCTATTTTAAAATTCTTTTTCCTTAGTGTTCTTTTCCAAAGCAGAGCAAAATCCCTCCTTCATACTTACAAGTTTAAGTTGCTTCTCTTTACTTGCACAGGCCACTAAACCATTCCTATGTTCCTTATGCTTCAAAAAGTTCAGCTTGCAGAAGAAAATATTATATCTGGGCTACATCAAGAAATGTTCACTCTGGTTCACAGACAGCAATTTCCTTGCCAAGTTTTATGTTATTAATCCCTTGGTAAGTGGAAAGGAAAAATATCAGATTCTAAACTCCTCATAAAGGGAAGAAGGGAAATCCACTCTTATGGGAGCAGGGAGGGGGGAATAAAAATCTAATCTGTAGAATTTTGACCATATTTATGAACAGTGCTGTTAAAAGTAAAAGAATAAGAGTGGTTGAAGTAAATTTCAACTCCTAATAAATACAATTAATTAAAATATTTACAACAAGATGGATGTTTTTAATATAACTCCTAGCTCGTTTTTAATAAGAAAACACTAAGGTAACTCACTCATGTGTACTAAAAAATTATTTTGCTTTGGGTATGATAGGTATTACATTTCCCCTACATGTTGTAAAATTTGTTAACTAAACTTCTCTGGCTGAATCAGCATAAACCTGATGTAGGTGTACATGGAGCAATTTCCCTTAGGTGAAGACATTCCAATACAGGTGTGGAGAAATGTGGAAGATGGGCACACTTGCACTTTTAGACCAGCTATATGGAAAAAATGTCCAGATGCACAGGACTGCATTTCCCACACGTTCCCATTGCTATGATTCTCCAAGCCCCTGTGTAAATATATTAATTTACCTCTTTGAAGAATCAGTAAACCCTTTTAACATGCCAAGTTGTTTGAAAGGAAACACCATCAACTTTTTAATAGAAAAATAAAATAAGCTCAGACAGTGCTCAGGCAGCCAAATCCCTAACATTAAACCACGATTTGAAACCTTATTCCACATTCCCTCTGCACACAATATATTATTTTCATTGCCACAACAGACTGCTAAAGCTTACATTTAAATGAAAGATTCATTTTCCAGATTTCAGAACTCTGTGTGAACCACTAATGAGACATAGGCATGTGACAGCATCCCTATGGGGCAGATGATTAAACCTGCACACCGAGGTGATGCTATGGAAATTCAAGATATCAGGGAGGTGTGGTGTAACTTTTCCACATCATAACTCCTAATTGTAAATACAATATAATAAAATATTATGTGGATATTAGCCATAGGTTCCTCTTCAGTCAGCCCTTCCACTGAGCATGACTTTCCCTTCATTCAAATAGTCTTGGCAGAATGTGTCCTTAATGAAAATGAGAGCAAATTTTAAGGCTTTATCAGATCCTAATAAGAGAAAAGTTCTTCCAGAAGCCTGAAGCATATGGTACACAAAAAAAGGTGAAACAATTCGAGAAATAAAAGCAAAAAACAGGAAAAATAAGACAGCTGTTATGCAGCTGATCACAAGTTTTTATTAAAGTATCTTTATTAAGACATGTGATTTAAGCCTGTTTAACCTGGTTATGGGTAATAAGCTTTGCATAGTATAATATTTCATGTTTAGATACTCCTGTATCTTCTGCTTACCTTTTACATACTGCATTGAGATGATTCTCTCCATAAGAAATGCCTTTTTTTTCTCTCCTGGCTAGTAGATCTAAAGCAGAGGTATTCTTATAGATTTTATTTTATGCCAAATTTATATGGAATTATGGTTTTGTGTGAACTTAAATGAAATATTTTAACCTGGTTCATTCACATTTTTAGAGCAGGATGCAAGGGCTGTTACAGAAAAAAGGCAAAACATTTTTCTTAACCCTACCTTCATCCTAGAGTTTCAGTCTGAATACCACTGTATGTGTGCTTTTCTGTATATTTTGTCTTTGGGTATTTATTCCAGTACCATCCATTTAACCCCAAACCCACCCTGTCCAGTCTCTCTCTTCCACTAAGCCCTTCCCTGGCATACCCCAAAATTAGCTGCTTAGGGTGCAAAATATGAAGCCATGTAAAAATCTAACTTTCTCAGTTAGGAGATTAAAACAGTCATTACTGTACCAAAAAAGAAAACCCAAACAAAACAAAGCAAAACAAAACAAAATAAAATAAAACAAATCCAAACCCAACAACAACAACAACAACAAAACCCCCAAACAAATTCCTAAACTAATAAATACAAAGAATACATGCATAGATCTGTGCCAAGACAGGAGAGATGCATCTTATACATAATATTTTTCAAGCATGCAAAGTCACAAGATGGGTCTGGAAGAACCACTTGGAAGAATTCTCTTCTGCAACTGGATGATGGAAAACATCACTATTGATTACTAATGTGCATTAAATATTGTCATTGGATGTAATGGGGCCATTAAACAGTTCTGTGTCTCTTCAAATGCAAGGCACATAATTTTCAAAAAGTGTGAATGTGTTGGATGTTTTCTGTTCCAAAAAAATGCTGAGCCCTGTGGCTATAATAGCAATGTTTCATATTGAAATTCACATAAATTGCTTTAGTAAGGCACTGCTTGTTTCTTTCTTCTTTGAAAAATTTAACTACACTTGTGTTCAGTGCTGTTTTTTATTAAATTAGATGTCCTGACATCTAAACATTCCAGGAATATTTTCCTTTTTTGTTTACACCACAGAAAAAGTCAAAAGCATCCAGAAGGAAGAAAGGAAAAAATAAACCACTTTTGTCAGTGATCCCTCTGTTGTGCCTGTGACATCTTTGAAAAGCAGGATTTTATTATTTCTATTTCTCTTCAGGTTTTTATCAAATTACTTGGGGTTTGGAATTTTATATGCTAAAATTGGCTAGTAGGACCTCAACTCATAGAAAATTATGGGGTTTTTTTCCCCTCCTATATTTAGAGGAAATCTGTAATCAGAATCATAAACTACATCTCACTAATTTACCTTCCAGTGGTTTTCATTTTAACTTTTCCAACAAAAGCAGCTGCTTCAAATCCAAAACCCATCTTCTCAGAAGCAGCTTCTTTTATAAGCACTGTAAAATATTCAAACTTGAAGATAATATCTAAGGAATTGAAAAGCATTGAGACAAATATACTTCTTCTTTTTCACCCTAATTTTGATCATTTCTCTCAGAGATGTATATTTGCAAGTATTAAGCAAAAACCTGATTATTTTTATGTGATTAGTGAAAGCAATGGGTAAAAAGTACTCAATGCTCTTCTTTTATGTTTGCTTTATGCAGTTAAGTGTAATTTTTTGACATTATTAAAAATGTTTTTGGAATTTTATAAGCACACTCATTAAAGAACTGAGTTTTCCATCCAAGTATTTTCAAAAGGGAAATGATAATGACTTCTTGAAGTACTGTTCATTTTTTAAATTAATGGCCTTGAAATCATTAAATAGGTATAAAAAACTTACTCCAACTTCACAGTTGGAAATATAGGCATATGAAATATACCTGCATAGATTAATTTTAATAGAGCTTTAATTTAAAATGCTAAGCTCAGGAAACGGGTTATTTAAAAAACAAAATTGTAAAGATGTTAAAATTTAAGCATTCAAGGTAAAGTACTGTTATTTTCCCAACAAAAAAGGAGAGTGCAAATATACTGACTATGCATTTAAGTAACCCTTTAGCTATTTCCTAGATGAGCTGTTACCAATGCACATCAATAAATAATTAACCAGCACAAAGTTAAACCCCTGACAGAGGGGAAAAATTCTTCCCCTTCTATTTTCTATAGAGATTGCCAATCTTCCTCTTCCTTCTCCTACAGATTTGTAGGGAACATCTTTTTTGTCACATCCTTCAGCTCATTTGCATCCTTACAAAAGTGGTTCTTATCACAAAAGTCTAATTAGAAGAATAAAATTCCCCTTGGCCAACTTTCTGACGGGTCTACACATGAAATAGGACCTGCTGATCTCATGAGAATGGATATATTGACATATTTCAGGGAGATCCAGCCTCTGATAGGCATTCCCAGAGAAAATGTACCTACAACACTGATTTTTGATGATTGATTTTGTTCTCTCTATTTCTCTCTATTTTCTTCTATTTTCCTGTTCTTTAGTATTTAAAATAGTAGAAATTAATTCTTGGGACATTCTGGCTTCTTGTTGGTCGTCACAGTGGTTGAGGGAGGATAGAAAGAATTTAGGTGACTAAACCAGCCAGAATTATATCCTTGGAATAGCTTCAAATGAGGATGCAGCCCCATGAATAAAGCAGTTACTTAACAGGAATAAAAATGTTGAGTTGTGGTATACAATACAGCTCTGAAGAAGCAGGATAGAGCAGGTAAAGTCTCCATTAGTGGTTTGGTTGCTCTTCTTTTTTTTTTTATTTATTTCTTTGTTTTAGTTCTTGCTTTTCTGAACAAGGCCAGGAATTCCTTCTTTTAGGCATGACCTAACTTTACAAAGGAGAGCATTGCTAAGATTTGAAAGGGAATAAGCTGAAGTTACAGACTGAAAGTGTGAAAGGAGTAGAAATGTTTTGGATTTGAGAAAGCAAAGAATATTTTGAATTTTTGTGGCACTGTAAGGCCTACCTGGCATAAAAATTTCAAGACAAGTGATTTGTCCAAATAAACAACTTCAGTAGTAGAAAAGTTAGGCAGTGGAATATTGTCACAGGAACTTCACTGTGATAATTCCAAGGTCAGAGCAATACACTGCCCAGTTGTCAAACTGGACACAAATTTGGGGGTGGGAAACCAGTTTATATCAGTGGTTTATTACCATTGTCAAAATTGCACAGAGAAAATGCTGAAAGTGTGCACAACCCTGTCATTCACTTCACCTCCCTGGGGAATGACTCAGGGGGAAAACCCAGAGTATTGAGTTTAATCTTGACTTCTCCTACAGTATATTCATACTGAATCTCTCTACTGATTTAATTTTCTGTTTCTTCAACAGAAAGATGGTACATAGATTAATCAGCACTTTGCAGCTCAGCAGCAAATACCAAGTAAATGCACTTTTCAAAATAATAATCTGAGTATTTCATCTGGGGTGATGGCCATTTATTTTATTTATCATTCTTTGCAGAGTGATTTAGCTTTAATTTATTCTTTTTCAGCTTATCAGTAATTGTGGTTTTTCTGATGCCACGATGTGAAGAAGGTTGAGGATAAATTCTAATTTCCTTGCAGTTATAAAACTGTCTTTTTTTTTTTTTTCCTCATCTCCTTACAAAGAGATGGAGGCAGAAATGCACCATACGTTTGAAAAGAGCATTGTGCATCAAATTATCTTTGTGGTCACTGGTGGCCACAGATGCCATTTGTCCCATAACTTGGGGTGATATTGCATGAGCAGTTTGCTTCCTTCCCCAGTTTGCCACAGGGGGAATTTTTGTCTGAATGCATTAACCAGGATGTGCTAACCAGATCTCACCTCTGGAATTCCAGCCTGGGATCAGCACCTTCCTGTCACAAATTCCTCCCTATCTCAAGCTCCTGCTGTGGTGGCTGTCCTTATGGCAAGTTCCTTCTGTGGCTTTGGCAGTGTTTGAGACAGGCAACTGCATCCTTTCAGTCCTGACAGATGAGGCTGCAGAGTGTCTTCCCTTATGTGGGTATAACAAAGCACCAGACTCAGTTTCTGGAGTCACACTTAAGCTACAGAATTTTTAACAATAGCATGCTCATTACTGTGTGCTGTTGTGTCTTCACTTTCTTCTCAAGAGGAAGAGGAAGACACTGCAGAGAAGGTGAATAAGCCAGAGAAAACAAACCAAATCTCTAGCCAGGTCACACTGGAAATTATAAAAAATATTTTTCATATGATGAGCTCACAGCACTTTCCAAACCCTTCAAGATTCCCAACTCTTCCAAATGTGGAAAAGCAATAACAGAAAAATGGATCACAACTATGCTAGAAGTAAATGAAAGATTTTCCCCCTTTTTTTCCCTAACAGCAAAAACATGTTAATATTATTTACAACACTGTTCCTGTTAAGAAACCTACTCTTACATATTCTTCCTAACTTATCAAGCTCCCGTGTGAATACTGGTCCTGCTGGCTTTTCTGCAGCAGTGTCTTTTGAATGCTGGAAGCACTGGAAAGAGCAGGAAAAAGCTGCAAGCTGAGGGAGAAGTCTCAATTACAAGGCAAACTTTGGCAAGTGTCAAGGCAATGAACACTTGGCAAACATTGACCTGGCCAAGCCAACAGTCACATAATGCTATGGTGGGAATCACTTGCTTTGGGGGAGCCCTTTCAAGACTCAGTAATTTGCAGTTTAACATGCAGAAAAATTGAGGGTTTATGCATAAGTAGACAGTTTTAATAGGAGCCTGTAATTTTTTTCAAGATTGGAAACTCTGGCAAATGTATATTTTCATTTTCAGGGGTTATTATCTCCTGCTGAAGGAAAAGAGATTGGTGATTCCATATAGATTGAAAATGCATTTTTAAAAGTTTATTTACTTATGACAATGGCTATCTTGGTCCTTCAGAGTTTATATAAATGCCAAGAAGTACTTGATGGAACTTGGCATTGAACAGCAGGTGGACAATCATTTGGGATATGAGCAGTTACTGAAAAAGTGTCAAGGATATAAACACCAATTGCTAAATTTGACTTTCTTCTACAGAAAGCATGTTCTTTTTTGGGAAGAACTAGAAAAATCAGTATAACAAATTATTAGCACAGGGGGAAACCTAAAGTAGCTTTACAACTTATGACTACAGTGTCATGTGGTGGAATGGTGAATGTCAGAAACAGCACAGTGCCTGGGCTAGGCTATCCCTCTCAAACAGTTCAGAAGGTGTCATCTCAATGGTTTGGGCATCAAAAACTCAATAGATGCTTTTTGGAAAGGCTGATAGAGAACTTGCAGTCACTGGGAACTTTGCACAAGCCAAGAAGAAAGTAACTCAAGATCATGGAATCACAGAAGTGTTCAAGTTGAAAAAGACCTTCAGTATCATAAAAGTGTAATCATTAACAATCAAGTGTTGTCAAGTCCACTGAACCATGTCCCTAAGACCCCTATTTGCACATCTTTCAAATACCCCCAGGGATGCTAAATGCAAGATCATGGTTTTCTGCCCATTTTAAATGAATCAGCCTGACAGAAATATTCATCTGAATATGAAAAGTATATTCAGTTTCATTTTGTCATTTCCTGCAGTTAGTAGAATAACAACCCAGTATTTTGTTGAATAAGGATTAACTTTAAGCTAATTTTGTTTTATTCATTATAACATTTTGGGCTATTTAGGCTGAGCAAATATGTATTGGTATTTCTTGCAAAGGACAAGAAATGAATGGACACCTACTGCAATAAAGACACAATGTAATGAAGATGATTTGGGACATAATGGAAAGCTTTGATTTTTATCAAGCTTATTGTAGTCTGTTTTTATTCATTGAGGCATTTGTCATAATTTCAGCCTAATTATTCTAATAGCATTCTACACTATAATTTATCTTCTCAGGAAGAGGCTTCATAGTAGCATCCTAGTATTATATCTGTGTTTAGAAGCTCCAACCCATCTCTTTAAAATTTCTAAAATAATTATTCATTAAAAAAGTATTTCCAGATTAACTTTTTTGGGATTGATGTGTTTTGTAAGTGAAATGTTATTTCTAGGCCATATAATCAGATCCTAGCAAGCAAAAACATATGGATTTAGTTGTTAGTAAGGTGGAGCTGCTTTTAAATGACAGCAAATTATTCTGCATTCATTCTTCATTTTGTTTATCATAAATGACTTACTTCCCTCTCTTTGTATAAATAAATTCTCAAGTCTGGAAATGCTCTTCTAAAATGCCAAGGTAAACATAAGATAAATCACATACTCCCATTTGCCCTCTCCAGCTGTTTCTTGGCTGCTCTGAGCCAGCAGCCCTGGTGGTGACAGGATATGTATATTGCATCATATGAGCTGAGAAAAGAGCAGCTTAATAAAACCTCTTTGATAGCAGAAAATTAGTTTATTCAAGAAATTAGAAAATAAACTGATTATATAGATCAAAGCATTTCTAATTTTGCCAGGAATATGCAAAGTGTGTGTGGGCATGTTTCTTTCCATACAATACATTTTAGAGATTAATCACATAGAGTTTAATTACAGAAGTTTGAAGCCAAATGATCAGTAGGGAAAATAGAGGAATAGATGAGAAGTGTTCCCCGGTGCCACTGGCATTAGCTGAGTGGGTTAGAGCATGAAACTAGTAATGCTAAAATTGTTGGTCTGATCTGTCCACGGGCCATTATGATTTTCTTATGAGCAGGCCTGAATCCTGACTAAATGAAAAAAACTCCAGGGATGGGAAAGCAGCTCCTGAAGAAGATCCTGTGGCTCAGGGACAATGCTAGTAAAGGGGATGGAAGAGAAGAGAAGAGAAGAGAAGAGAAGAGAAGAGAAGAGAAGAGAAGAGAAGAGAAGAGAAGAGAAGAGAAGAGAAGAGAAGAGAAGAGAAGAGAAGAGAAGAGAAGAGAAGAGAAGAGAAGAGAAGAGAAGAGAAGAGAAGAGAAGAGAAGAGAAGAGAAGAGAAGAGAAGAGAAGAGAAGAGAAGAGAAGAGAAGAGAAGAGAAGAGAAGAGAAGAGAAGAGAAGAGAAGAGAAGAGAAGAGAAGAGAAGAGAAGAGAAGAGAAGAGAAGAGAAGAAGAATAACTATAATTTCTGCAATAAACTGTTGGGACACTTTATGCCTCCTCACTGCTGGCTAATGCTTGTTGTTTGGCCAACTGTGTTAATTTTAATTAGTTTCTGAAATTAATTTCTTGTAGTATTATCTGGGAACTGGCTAAAATTCAACATGTAAGGGATAACATTATATGTATGCATAGCTATCTGCATCTGTAGATAGATATAGAGATGGACATGTTTGGTATTGAACTTCATTTACTCTCTTTACAGAATTGCAAACCAGGATCACCTGCTTTACTGTTAAAATGCCCATGTTAATTTTCCATTTAAAAGCCAAGAGTTTAACTTCAATGAGAAAATATTTGTAGTATTAAAACCAAATATTTGTATCAAATCCTTTCTTGTAAAAAATAAGGCAACTTTAGGTCTCTTTCTGGTTTTCTTTCTGACATACAGCTTAATATTTACTAACATATAGATTTGGCCTCTGAGTAACCTGGTCTAGTGGAAGCTGTCCCTGACCATGGCAGGGAGGTTGGAATTAGATGGTCTTTAAGGTCCCTTCCAGCCCAAACCATCCCATGTTTCTGTGATACATTTATTCTGTAGTTCTTCCCACTGAATGGAGAGCTCAGCTCCTCTACCCTCATTATGTGTCTTTAGAGAAGCTGTACTCTCTAAAGCTCTGCTAAGACAGACAGCTATTTTTATATCTTAAGTCCTGCAGGCTCTAGCCTCATAATGCCACACACTGAGCTTATAAATAATCAACATATCAATTCTCCTAATGTCTGGGAACAAGGCAACAAGACAATGAATTGATGGGAAACACAAAGCAATAGTTGAAAATTCAGAGGTGATCAGTGATCCCAACACAACATCTGCTTGTGGTGCCTGAATTATTCTCCTTTTTTTAGCTCTTAAACCAGTGATGGCTACTGACCATGGAGTCCCAATGCCATTTCAGCCTGGACAAAAGTAAGCTCTGAATCAGAGAGGCAGTCTGGTGGTGATCAATAAAGAAACCATGGCTAAAGTCAAATTAATGAACAACCCTGGTCAGAAAGAATGAAGTGGTGAAAAACAGCCAAAGGAGAGAAGCAATTTTAGAAGCATCTTAATTAAATTAAAAGTGAATCCCCATAAAAAGTCAAATGGAAATATCTTTCCATTTTGAACAAGTTTATCTCATAGCCAGAATTTTCTTAGAGACATTTTGAAAGATTATAATAAAATGAGCCAATTTTCAATAAGAATACACTTTTTCCATGGTTCTACAATTTAGATAATTCATGCAACTGCCAGCATAACATCTCCAAGTGGCAAGAAGTAGATGTCCCTGTTCAGTTCATGTGGTTAGTTATGACAGCACAAACCACAGTTCTAAACTAGCTACAAATGTTTGTGACAAGAGTTATCCTTTTATTTAAAAACAAGCACAAGCTAGTGGAATGCACATGCAGAACTGGTTGATTTTAAAATTTGTAAATAAAGAAAGATCACAACATATTCTCGTTACAAGATGCTTTCTGAACTAATGTTAATGGCAATTTTACCATTACTGACAAGAGGGTGAGTTTCCAAGAGAAAGGGGATGTCACCACTCAGACTAGAACAGGAGTCAGCTGTAATTTTGCTCTGTGTCTGTCTGTCCCTATTCTGCTGTTTACCTCCAGAAAGGCTCTCATAATGAAACCTTATTGGACTTGTTTTGAAATTCAATATTAATTACTACAATTTTATATCATGGTGAGTGTACCAATTCAAATAAAACAACACTGAACTTCTCTAAGAAATGTTTATCGTCTGCTACAATATTACTACAACCTATGTACTCTTTTGATTTGCTCTAAACATTATTTCCATGCTTTTTATAAGATACAGATGCTAAATTAATGGGTTCAGAGTGTTTCAAACTGAGTCTCCATTCCCCAGCAATCATTAAAATATTTGAATGCTATTTGATACCACATTTAAATGTCCTGAAACTTCATATGAGTTGGGAAAGTTTGTTTTTATTGCTCTAAATTTTCCCTTCTCTACCTCCTTTCAAAACACATAAAGAGCATACTTTGTAAACTTGCTGTTTGTCCTAGATCCATCCCTCACCATTTCGAGTTTTGGTTTGGTTTGGTTTTTTTTTTTAGTTTTTTCTGTAGAAAAATGCAGGAGATGCTGCTAAACAGAAGCATTTCTACAGTGATGTACATATTTTTTTGGAAGTGAACAAGATGTATGCCCAAGAGAGGAATTCACATGGTGAATTGCTGCTCGTGAGATTGGAACCTCACTGGAGAATTCATGGAGAGCTGTTTCTCCTGGGAGGGACCCCACAGTCTCACAGGGGAACAACTTCTCCTGAGCAAGTGCAAGCAAACCTGGGGTGATGAGCTGACCAAACCCCACTCCCTGCCTCCTGTGCTGTCGCTGCTAAGGAGGGAGGGGCTGGGGGAAAACATGTTTTTAAGGATTTATTTCACTTTTCACTATCCTGCTCTGATTTTCTTAGCAATAAATTCACTTGGTATCTCTAAGCTGAGCCTGTTTTTCCCTGTTTTCTTCAGGTCCTCAACTCATGAACCTTTGTTAAACTTTCTCTCCTCTGCCCAGCTGTGGTGGAGGAGGGTGAGTGCCTGACAGGTTCCTGGTGTTTGGCCAGTCAAACCTTGACAGCTTCCCATCTGCAATACTAATTTTGGTTAAATAAATCTGTGCTGAAAGGACTGAGATGATATTTCCAATCCCTCTTGAGAGAACAGAGCACTGTGCTTCATCTTCTCCTCTCAAAGAAAATAGAGGCTTCATTAATGTGACAGCCACAAAGAGGGGCTGTTCAATCACTTTTTGAACAAACAAGAATTGAAGTTTACTACTAAAAACGAGTTTAAATTTGTACACAGGAAAAATTAAATAATCAAATAATTTCTTTAGTCACCCTTGGCTATGAAGTCTCATCTTCAACCCTTCTGTAAATGCCCTGTAAAAAGCTGAACCCCAAATTTCCCCCCCACCAAAAGACATCAATGAATCTCCATCACACTAATTGGGATTTGCTTTTCTGCTACAGAAGGAGAATCAAAGCCCTAGTGTGCAGAAAGAGATTGTGTTTCCAGCTCCCATGCACGGGCCTCAGGCAGGTTAAGAATAGTAACACAAGTAGCTGGAGCTCTGAAAAAGTGATCACCTTCTAAACTGAAGGAACATACTTATTTCTGCATCAACACACACACTCTCAGGCTCCATGTAATTAAAAAAACAGCTTATATGATCCCCACACTAAGATCACCCAGCTCTGTGTTAATACTTTTTCCTGTTTCTTTGATTTTTTGTTTTCCTGATGAGGAGTGGGGTAATGTGAGCTAAAAAAAAGCAAAAACCCAAAATATGCTTATCCTGTAGTGTCCTCTAACTAAGTTAACATTAACTTCATTTTTTTAAGTCCCCACAGTTCCTGATTTACTGTTTTTCTTCCTACCTGATTTATTTTCCAGACAGAGAACTGTAGAAGGCAGACAATTTTTCAATGGTGTCTTGTTTCCTGCTGGGTTATTTTGTCTGTCCAAGGAGCTATTAGAGAAGAGAACAGAAAAATGGATTTATGTTGTTGTACCTGAATAAAAGACACATATAGCCACGCATGAACATTTTTTCTTTCAAAAGCTTTCACTGAAGATTTCACAGGCAGCAATCTGCTTTGCAACCACATTAACAACAGGAATTGCCTGCAGAAAAATAAAGCAAAGTACCTCTGCTTTCTCCTTCTGTCCTCCACTCCCTCATCCCCCATTTTGTAATCTGCCTGGCATCTTACTCACACATATACATACTTCACACCTTTATTTATTTATGATGACTCTGATGATATCATCTGTAATACCAGTTTTAAAGCAGCAGCAGTGAAAAATATAGAAAATAGTTTCAAAAGTGTAGGTCATATCCATTCATTTTGTAGTGAAATTGTTCTAAAACTTAGTTACATTCCAGAATTGAAGACAAAACCACATAAATCAAGACCCAGTAATGTCTAAATTCTTCAAGCAACTGATCAGCCTTCTATTTTTCACCATACCCTACCTACCTTTATTGTACCTCTCAGATATCTGCTCTTGTCTTGATCTACCTTCTTTTTTTGCCTTACAAATGGCTCTGCTCCTTTTTCCCAGAGAATTTACAACTTTTATGAAGGCAAAGGAAGAGTGGAGACAAGCAGGAGGAGATACAATAAAGAAGGAGAATAAAGTCAATGTCATGAGATGTAGAACTGTAACGGTGTGCTGGTTTTGCACCACTTAATTAGTGGCTTGTCTGAAGTCTCTTCTGTCTTCACTCACGAGCCAGGATGTGCTCGGGCTTGGTTGTTGATTAAATCTTGTCAAAAGTACAGAAATTTCCAGCTATCAGCGAGCAAAAGGGAGTGAGATCCAGCAAGTTACAAAGTCTCTTAAAGCCAGACAGTCCAACAGAGAAATAACACCTATATTATTTATACTTTTAACCCAATGACCAGATTCCTGTGACCCTCAGTGTGACACTGACTGACCAACCAGAACCTGCTGCCTGAAACCACGAAGAAGAAGATGAGCACCAAAAGGGACACCACCCAAAATCCTCCATCTTGTCCCATACCTATGGCCATTTCATAAAAATCTCAAATTTAAAACCCTTCACTGTGTGAAATCACACACTTCTGTCTAGCTACACCCCTGATTTTAACCCCACCAGTCTAATTTGGAAGCTTCTCCATAGCCTCAGGTCAAAAGCAGTGTTCTCCTGTGCCAGAAAGCCCAAAGCCTACCCAAAGAGTAAATCTAAAAAAGACTGCTGCCTTTCAGCCTCCCCTTCTCTTCTTTAACCAGAAAGCAGAAGTTAATGTTCCACAGATGTTACAGGGCAAAACAACACCAAAGATAAAACAACAAATGTGCTAATTCAAAAACATGCAACAAAGAGCCAAAGCAGAAAACCCCCTGACCAAAAAACCCCAGACTTTAAGGCAAGCAGGGAAAACCCCACACAGTAGTGAAAAGATCATCCAAAAATTCAGCAAGCTACTGCTCTGCCCTGGGTGTATTATGCACAAGAAGGAGAAGCAAGAAGATCAGTTGCAAAACCATTCCTTTCATCTTCATGTCAAAAATTCTTTCACTGTGATGGTAACTAGCAACAGCAAGTGATTTACCCTGAATTTTTCAGTTTCCCTGTCACAGATTTAAAAGGAACCTGAAACAGAAGCAAAATAATTGATCTATTCCCAAGCCTGCAGGGGACAGGCAAGATTTGTTTCACTTCTAAGTTTTCATTCCATCAAGGCAGCACTGAATAAAGATGAAATGGAGAGATGGCCTATATACATTTATATTTGCATTCATATTTGCATAAAATAAAATAAAATAAAATAAAATAAAATAAAATAAAATAAAATAAAAATAGAAGTTTTTCATCTTAAAGAGATGTGTTTAAAGAGCTTAATTTCGATGTGTTAATTACTACCATTCCTAGATAGCATTTTACTATCATAATATTTTTCTTTTACTTGTATAATTTCAGGGGTCAGCTTTCCAAAACAGTTCAACATATGTACTCAGAGTTGATATTCCATATGGGTGAAGGACTCAGATTGCATCAAAATAACGTTATTAACATAGTAATAAAATAATAACATAAATTCCCTGAACCTATTCCAATGCCTTACAACTCTTTCAGTGAAGAAATCTGGGATATTTGCCAGCATTTAAGAAACTTACTTAAAATAAACTATGAAACAAATACTTCTGTGATTGAACCTGTCACCTAGGCACCATCAAGATTTATCTGCTTTTCCTGTCACTTGTGAGAGAAAAGCTTCAGCAGGCAGCAGAAAGGAAAGTTAACAGATACTCTAAATAGATACTCTAGATGCTCTCATAGATACTCTACATTTTGCTATAAATGCCTTCAATTTAAATTATGATTTTTCACATACTGAGTCATCACAGTCAAAGCCCTTGCTGGTGGAATTTGGAGCTCCCAAGCCAAAACCCTGCTGACCTCATGTTCCTATAGGATGGGTGAGAGACAACAGGCTGCAAACAGCCTCAGTGCACTCCAAATGTTTTTCCTGGGCATCAGGAAGGCATTCACTTTGGAGCAGAGAGCAATTATTTATAGACTCCTAAAGGAAATAAAAAGAGCTGCAGATGTATGTCTCCAGCCGAGGTTTTGTTTTCTTCACTGTGGTTCCTGGTAGCTGGGGTTGACCCTGAGGTGTTACTCTAGCTTATCCTGCCAAAATCAGAAGGCACTACTGAGAGCTGGGGTCCCTATGTGCAGGGATGCTCCCCTGAGCCTGTGTCTGAAAAGGGATTTGCTTCCTCTGTCTGCCCCCAGACAAGCAGGGCACAAATTTCCCTCAGTTAGGCCTGAGTTACACCCCTGCTTTGCCTAGCAAGTAAACCAAAACTCTCCTGCTATCCTAGAGTCAACAGCACATGAGCATGAAAAAACTGACCAACTCACCCAGCAGAATCAACAGGTGTGGGGGTAATATTTCACATAAGCAAATTCCAGAGACTTTTTTATGGCCATTCACACTATGATATCCCTTTACCTGATTTCCCATCAGTTTCTGAAGCAGAATATGATGTGTCCAGCTTCACAGGAGATGCAGAGCACGTGCCCAGCTCTCATGGAACAGGCCAGCATGGCATTGCACATGAACTCCCCAACTAGCACTATCTAGGGGCAAAGGCTGTTCTCCAAACATATTTTCTCCAATTCCTAATGTTCACTTCATGTAACAATATTTTTTGGCACCCTTTAGAAGTTTTCACCACCTCTTCTTTTTACCACTTCTTATCCCCCCTTCAGGAAAGATGAGAATCTTATCCTTCAGGATAAAACAGAATCATAGGATATCCAGAACTGGAAGGGACTCATCAGGATCATCAAGCACCTGCACAGGATACCCCAAGAATTCCATCATGCACCTGAGAGCACTGTCCAAACACTTCTGGAGCTCTGTCAGGCTTGGTGTTGTGGCCACTGCCCTGGGAAACCTATTCCAGTGCTCAACCACCCTTTGGTTAAAAGAGCTTTTCCTGGTATCCAACCTAAACCTCCCCTGTCTCAGCTTCATGCCATTTCCTGGAGTCCTGTCCCTGGCCAGGAGAGTGAAGAGATCAGTTCCTGACCCTCCACTGCCCAGTTCCTTTCCTCCTCCCCTCATCCCAGCTCACACGTGTTAGAGGCAGGATTAAAGCAGGTCAGCTCTTCCACCTGAACCTTCCAAACAAAATCCATTGTACAGTTGCAAAGAAAGTGCTATTTATGTACTTATTTTGATGGATTATTTTAGTTATGACCAGTTCTTTATTTTATTATTAATTTATTGTAAGCGAGGGGAAAGAAGAGATTGTAATTGAGGGAATGTAATGATAAGCAATGTAAAAAACAGTTCAAGAGAAGCTATTCTCTGCAGAAAAATGCATGAAAACTTTTTGCCATGTGGTAATATTGCACTCTAATCTATAGAAAAATAAGGATGTGAGTACAAAATTACATAGGCAAAACAAGATTAAGAGTTTCCTTTGAAGTCTACTAAGAATGAAAAGTGAAAGTGATAAAATAAAGTCAATAATTATTGAAGATGATTAATCTCCAAGTCCTACTAAAGAAGGTGTCCCTTTAATTTGGATTTTCTGTGATGTGGGAAAGCATACTTTTTGTAACACAAGTTCATTGGAGTGCAGGAACCATCTTATCTGGGGGAAGCTGTCACCCCTCTTTGATCTCCATTCTCAGGGAGTGCTGCATTTCTCCTCTGTGTGTAGTAGGGCAACACACCAGGGAGTGAAGGTGTGTGATTCTCAGCTTTATTGCAGCTAGGGATGCTCATTAGAGCTGCTCATGAACAGCTCAGACCTTCAACAGCAATCCTGTGGAGTACATGCTGTCTATCCCTAGAACTGCTGCCTGACTGTTTCCAAATGCTAATTTTTCAGGGTTAAGGTGGTATGTCTGTAACTCATTAACAATAGAAGACCAAATCAGGTGATTTTGGTTTCTGAAGCTCTTAACAGCACAGAAGTAGTGAAGCACACATTACTTTACTTTTTCATTCTCCCAAAGTATGTTCTGCTTCTTTATTCTTAAACCACCTGCAGTGAGATCTCAATCCCCTCTTTCCTTCCCAGCTGCTACTAATTTCGCCCCAAAATGCCTTTTGATTCATGTATAGCGTGCCTTACTTTTGCTGTACCTTTTTCCTCATTTTATAACAAGGTAGAATTGCAATGCTGCTATTTTGTTCAGTCCTTGACTGCTGTCTTTTGCTGAGGTACAGTGGAATGCACAGCTCTGCCAGTCCACAGGTTTTACAACCTCTTGGCTTGTTAAGCAATTAAAAAGAAAAACCCAATTTAACAGCTTTAGTCTGCAAAGCTGTAAGCCAAACAGAAAATAGGTCAAGTTTTCTCAGAAATTAGTTATGCTATGAGCATTATTTCTTGGGCTATGCAGCCTGTGACCTGATTGCCACAGCCAGTCATTTACTTTGGGTGATATTTGGATAAAACATCTTTCTACATCATATCTGTGCCGTTTCTGGAAAATTATTAGTTTGCTTATCTCTATTTTCCACATAGGCACTGTGGCAAATACTTATTGGGAGGTGGGACTGGGAGATGCCCCATCCTGTTTTGGAGCACTCCCAGTTCTTATGTGTCTCATTCTTGCTCTGATGTCTGCCCACAATTACAACTTTGAGGGGAAGATACTCCCTGGGCAGTAAACTACTTCCCTGTATCCTACTTTTCCCTCTACAGTGAAATTCAAGGGAACTGAAGGACTTGGAGCCTTGGGAAACTGCAGCCACAGAGGGACCCTCACCACTGCAGCAGGGGAGGGGTAAATGATAACTGACAGATGATTTTAAGCTGATTTTTTTTTCCCTTGATAATATGACTATTCAAAACCCAGTGTTTCTTCTTCCCATTCAAATTTCTAGCTGCCTTTGTAGGAGAAAATCCAATTCTCAGTATAAACCGTGCATTTTTTTTTTCCTGGAAAATGCTCACAAAATGAACAGTGGTGTTTGCAAGCAGCTGCACAAACTTTGCATCCTACAGTGAAAACAGAGGGAAGTAGGATCTTGACCACTGGCCACAGGGGCCACTGTGCCCTGATGTGACCTGGCACTTCCAGGGAAAAACAATCCCATGGGGAGGACTCTGTGTCCCTAGAGAATGATCTGTTTTGAAACTCTAAGCAATGCCTCCAGTTCCTCATACTACTGGACAATAATGATCTTTTTATAGGCAAATGGGCATGACTTCCTGCAGAAAGAGTAATCATTAAAGAAGGACCTCTTAAGAAAAACCAAAGTCCACTGTCAAGGGAAAGATAATAACCCCTAGGTTTAACAGGATTTCTGTAATACTCAGGTTTCAGTGCATGTTTCTGCTCTAGAAATTGACTTTTCCTCAATAAACTAGTTATCACTTCTTTTTCACCTATCCAGTCAAATGTGACTTAAATCCTCCAGTGCCTATTTCTGTGAATTTTTCACAGCTTGATATTGAAAAATATTAAAAAGGAATAAGAAAATAATTCAGCCATGTATTAGGATACAGCAAAACAGTTGTTTCTCATTTAGGAAAATAAAATATTCACAGAATTTATTCTATTATCTGCATTTTTAGAAGAAAAAAAATATCCTTGAGTACTGCACAGGTTTTTATTTACCTGACAGTTGCACTTTAAATGATTTCTAGTGGAAAACAGTATACCAAATAGACAAACCTTCTGACCTAGGTGTTAGAAATATTTTCCTTAGAGAAATACATGTAATTTTTTAAAATAATATTTAGAGGCTGTTGCTGTTTATGGATACTATGTAAAGTATACAACCTGTGAGGAGATCTTAATTTCATAAGTAAAATCAAGTGTATTTTCCTTGTATAGATCTAAGCATTTAGAGTAGCACCAATAAAGAAAAGAGGCAAAATGGAAAACAAAACATGGAAAAGAGCATTCTTTGCATGTTCTCCTGCAGCTCATTAGTCACACCCTTCACTTTGCCACCCTCAAGTACATTTTTCAGGTGTTGAAATGAGGCCTGAACCAGAACCCCAGATGCACACAGCCCGGAGTGGAAAAGTGAAACACTCAGCTTGGAATTTCTTGTCAGATTCTTGGTCAGATATTGAATGAGGTATTGAATCTTCAAAAAGTGAAAGTTCTTCCTTGGATTATCCTGGCTAAAAATTAATTTCACAAGAGTTTGCACAAATAAATTTCTAAAAAATCTCATTATTTCAGCTAAATAAAAATACCAATTGTTCCCACATATAGAATAATATCATGACAGAATAACAAGTGTTTCCATACTGTTTAAAAATATTTTTTTCTCCAGAAATTGTATTTCTAAGCTGTAGTTTTTTTCTATGTGAGGCTTAGCCAGAGTGGTTATTCTGAACAACCCCATGATGTAATGCTGAAAATGTGTCAGAAGACTATGGCATGATAAATACATAAATTTACATTTCTAGCTTGATTTTCAGTTTGCTATTCTATTAGTTTTTTTCCTACTTTATGTAAAATACTGTCATCCAAAAAATACTCACTTTTCTGCTAGAAAAATCATTCATAATTAAAAAAAAAAAAAAAGCTGCAGGCTTATATTTGTGTCAATAGGAATTTTTTACACTACACTTATTTTCCCAGGATGGATATTACAAGGATCTTCCACTCAGAGTTTCTTTGGTAACATGACCAGGAGAGAAACCTTCTGACTCAGATGATTATTTTTTCATTTGCTTTCTGTTTTCATTTTTTATCCCAGGCTTCACAAACAGCTCTCCCTGCTCTCAACATCATGATGTCTAATTTACATAATGCAGCTCAGCAGCTCAAATTTAAGAAGAAATATCTTCATGTGTAAGGGGCTCTGCATATTTTTGTGAATTCACTGGATGATATATGATACCTATGGTTTTTCTGGTCAGCCCTACAAGCTGCACACAAACACCATTAAATCAGACTGGATTGAGGGTTGACCCCAGAAACTCCCTGATGTAACAGCACAGCTTTTACCATTGCCAGAGACATTCATTAGTAAGGCCCTGTAGGTATGAAATAAAACATGCAAAATATCCATATCCGTACTTATAAGGAGAGAAGACCAAAAAAAAGGCAGGGAAGGCAAAAAAAACTCTCTCAAAAGCAGAGGAATACTTGGCTTTTTTTTTTTTTTTTTTTTTTTTAAGAATATAGTACTTTAAGGCATTTGGTCTTTACAAAACAGAAATATAAACTAGTGATGGTTGTATACTTGATACAGCTCTGACACATCTCAGAATGTTGCCTATACTGAGCCACTCTGACTGATCCACACCATGGAAAGTGGTCCATTGTTTTCTCAGCTGGCTCCTCCATCTCAGCACCCACAGCTTACAGGACACAATGGTGTGCAGTGCATATTGTTTTGGGGTTTTTGTTTGCCTTTTTCAGTTCACATTTAGCAATAAAAGGGGACTTTCAGCTCCCCCTCTCACAGTGTCACCAACACCAACCATAAAATTGCACACATGGACAGAAATCCTTCTCCCAGGCAATGGATGGGAACAGGCAAGACTCCAGGTCTGGACACACACTAAGTTGCTACTGACAAAGCAAGACTTCCTCTCTTTACTGATGGCTTAAGAAGGATCCAAGAGCTTAACCAAGACAAAGCTGAAGAAAAGGATTTCTGCTATCAAAAGCTCTCCCAGGTTATGTAATTTCATTTTTTAAAATTTTCTTCACAATATACACTCCACTCTTCCCTCAGGGGTGTGACTACACACACTACCTCTCTGTACACATTAATCCTTCAGGATGACAAATAATTTCCTGCCTCTTTGGAAAATGTGTTGTTATGGCATTAATGAAGATAAGATGAATATTCAATTATTTAAAACAAAAATACAAAAGGAAAACCTAATAATTGGATTTACAAAATTATGCCAAAGACATAGTTAAGATAAATGTTGCTGTTTTTACTGTGATTCTCTAGTCCTGTAAGTCCAACAAAGTCAGATAAATAAATAATTTCTCAGGTGAATCCGTAGAAGCTACATTGTCTTTAGTAGAAATCAGTTAAAAATTGGTTTCTAACTGAAGTTCATCCTCAGCCAGGGCAGCACAAACCACACTTCCATTCATCTGGAGGTCCATTGGGTTTCCAAACACACCAAGGCTGGACTACAGGTGGTGGGGGGAAGCACCACAATTAGTTTTAACCATTAAACCCTCCAATTTCTTCAGTTTCTTCAGCCTTAAGAGATTCTTCCAAGGAGCACACTTAGCCTGTGCAAGGACAACTGTAAAGCCTGTTGCTGGCATTCAAGACCAGTTTTTAACCATATGAAGAAATTGCTTCTCTGGAATAAACTCACTAGTGAGACAACAGGTTTGTGCACTGGGCTTTCATTCCTTTCTCTCTATTTTTTTCTCTATTTCTCTCATTATTTAAAAATGCTGAGATATTAGAAAGGAGTTGGATCCAGTCAATGTGCCAGGCTAATGTTCAACCTTCAACTGACACATCACAGATGTATCTCAGATAAAAAGGGATTGCACTACAGATTTCACAGCTAGGTCCCTTATTTCAGCTTGCCTGGCAGAAGCACCCCCAGTGCCAGGGTCCAAGTGCATTCCTCCTTAACTCATCCACCTTTTCTTTAACTCCTAGAACTGGACTGGGTTAGGAGAAGCCTTCTGGTTGGAGAGTCTCTCAGTTGATTGCTTGTCCTTGCTGAGCTGCAGACAAGCAGAGTTGATCTGGTCAGAGCACCAGGCACAGCAAAGCAGAATCCTCCTCCAGAGAACTGCACAGTTGGTGCCATGCCCAACTTCGTAGCACCAGAAGTCAAAAAATTCGTGGCTTGGGACTATGTTGTTTTTGCAGCGCTGTTTTTGATCTCTGCCAGCATTGGAGTATTTTTTGCAGTTAAGGAGAGGAAGAAGAAAACTTCCAAGGAGTTTTTGGTGGGTGGTAAGCAGATGACATGTGGACCCATAGCTTTTTCCCTGACATCAAGCTTCATGTCAGCAGTGACTGTCCTGGGGACCCCCTCCGAGGTTTATCGCTACGGGGCGTCCTTTGTGCTCTTCTTTCTTTCCTACACACTTGTCATCATCTTTACTGCTGAGCTCTACCTGCCTGTTTTTTATAGATCTGGCATCACAAGCACTTATGAGGTAAGTAAAAAACGAAATGAAGGCACCAGTCTAGCATAACTAAGTATCATGCATATGTTTTTTTCGAGAAAAGTCTTTGACAGAAAGCTTTCTGCAGTGTTTTACAGAACAAATATATTGATATACTAATTATTTTTAGAAATAATTTGCATTATCTAAACTAGTTATTTTATTATTATATTACTATATTGCATAAGTTGAAATCAAAAGGGTCAGAGCTCCTTTTATGCACATGTAGCACAGACAGGATATGGGTTTATACACAGCACCAAATTTAGTTGCTGTTGGAAAAATATTTAAGTGTATCCAAATGCTTCTGGTCCTCTGAGTATTCTGCTCTAGTAGTAGTTGGGTGGTTTCAAGAATTAATTTTAAGCAAGAATTGGATGATGACACTGGGTTAATTCACAAGGAACTTTCTGGTAACAGAAAGGCTGCTCATGCTCACTGAGCCCAAAACCAAGGAAGGGCTTTGGTCTAACATCTGCCTAGGTATTTGCAAAGATTTTCAGGTCAGTGAAGAGTAAAATTGACCATTGCTGCAAGTAGTTGCATTTTCTAGTAGGTTTTGATCCAATATCAGAGAATTAATTACTTTTGTCATCTGAACCACCAAAAGTGTTGTTGTAGACAGAGAGAACCTTCAAGCATGCTGGAAAGATGACTGTTGGTTTCATGAATTATTTTTAGAAATAGGTCAAGTTACATAAACTAGCTACATATTCATATGGCAGACTGAGGGGTTTATTATGCAAGAAATACAAGACCAGCATGAGCAAAATGAAAAAAAAAAAAGATGCTTTGGCAGTACAAGGTGCACAGCCTAGAGACTTGTAGAAGAGAGAAAACTTGTCCATCCCATGCCTGGTGTCTGCTGGGGAGCACTTGGGACCATGGCCCAAGAGGATCCTCCCTGCATGGAGATCTGCAGAGACCCAGTGGTGATCCAGCCCAAAACCTGAGCATTTGGGGCTGCTCACCTCTGATCCAGCCCCAAAACCTGGGCATTTGGAGCTGCTCACTCCCTGATCCAGCCCCAAAACCTGGGCATTTGGGGCTGCTCACTCCTGATCCAGCCCCAAAACCTGGGCATTTGGGGCTGCTCACTCCTGATCCAGCCCCAAAACCTGGGCATTTGGAGCTGCTCACCCCTGATCCAGCCCAAAACCTGAGCATTTGGGGCTGCTCACCTCTGATCCAGCCCCAAAACCTGGGCATTTGGGGCTGCTCACTCCTGACCCAGCCCAAAACCTGGGTATTTGGAGCTGCTCACCCCTGATCCAGCCCAAAACCTGGGCATTTGGGGCTGCTCACCTCTGATCCAGCCCAAAACCTGGGCATTTGGAGCTGCTCAACCCTGATCCAGCCCCAAAACCTGGGCATTTGGAGCTGCTCACCCCTGAAGTTCTTTTGAAGGTGGCAATATCTCTCTGCATCCTTGAACTGGAAGTCCCTGAGATGCCCCTTGTTGCCTCTCCATGCTGGTGATGTGCAGATTTGGCTTTAGACTGAGACAGGACAAGTGGGAAAGCCAGCTTAGCTCATGCACTGGGAAACTCCCTGTTGCTGCCTCACCATTTGCTCCTCCTCCACCTTTTGGAGCTGATGCTATTTCTGCTCAAGTTTCCTCACTGTATAGTTGGAATATATTTTCATTTGAAGTCTAAGTTTCTTCGTAGTTCTTGGGATTTTCCAGTTACTCCTGGTACAAAGCAGGTATTGATTACTGCAACCCAATAAAAGAATTCAAGTACATGGTACAGATGAGAAGATTTTTAAATGTGATTATCATTATGCCTAATGACAATCCTGCTTTCCTCATTAACTGCTCATAACAGCAGTGCCAGCTGTAATTCACTTTCAGGGTGAGGTGTTACTCAGGGCAAGCAGCAGGGTAACATCTGTGTCACAGGTGCTACATGTGCACTTTACTGAGATTACACTTTTTCCTAGTATTTGGAGTTAAGATTTAACAAGATTGTTCGTCTTGCTGCAACACTGATTTACATCCTGCAGACGGTAAGATAACATTGGCTCTTTTTTCTGTGCTGATTTCACACAACATTGATTTTCACAGACTAGCCTCACACAGCACATTTTTTATAATGAGGTCTTTTAATGAGCACTCTTTTTTTTTTTTCTAAATTTTTTCACTTGGACTATGAATACTAAAAAAGAAAGTATGATTATATTTTTAACTAACTCCCCTACCTATTCCTGTTTAGAATGCCACTTTAATTAACACTCAGATGTTGTGCTGTACTCTCACAGCACATTCTTGGTCTCATTTTGTTCCCTCTTCCCAAACAAGTGGCTCCTGTCTTTCTTCAGAAGCTGCTCAAGCTCTACTGGGTATGTTCAGTTACCCATTTATGACACTGAGGTGAATTATCCTATTTGAAAACTGTTGCACAAGGTGTCCTGGTCACTGCTGTGACCATCTTGAAAGGCTACATTGGTTGTATATTTAATGGAAAGATGGGATTTCATGGGAGATTAGGAGACATTTCCTTCTGCATTAATTCCCATTTTATTAATTCCCAAACGTTTGGCAATAGATCTGAATGCTTATTGACTTTGAAGCTTTGTTTCTCCATCAGTTCTCTCAGATCTTTTACATGTAGAGGGTATTGAGTCAGTTACTTCAAAAGGGATTGAATGGAAAAAACAAAAATTTAATTTCTAAAGATCAATGCAACTTCTGTATCACTATTTCTGTTTTCTGGAGATACTTTTTTCTCTTTGATGAGGATATTTTGTCATCTATTTGTCTTAGTAGTAGAGAAATAAGTAATACAACAACAGATAATGGTCCTTCCCTCAGAAAGGAATTAAACACAAGATTTTAATTTTTAAGGGCTGAAACAGAAAGCCATATACAATACGAAACTGATCTAAAGAAATCTCTGTACCTGGTATTTTGCTCAGAGCCCTACTCTAAATACAAGTTTTATCACTGAGCATTCAAACAGATAATTTTTCTCCTTCAGATCCTTTACACAGGAATAGTGGTCTATGCTCCATCACTGGCACTCAACCAAGGTGAGTTCTCATGCTGCACTGCACTGCTCCCCCAATACCAGAAGGATTGCTTGAGTAAATGAGGTAACAAAAACAGATAAAGACAAAAACCCTAACCCTCCTCCAAGGTTCTGTAAGGAGGGTTTTGCCTCCACCTTGCAGGTTTTTGTTTCTGACTCCCCAGGCTCCTCTCCCACCCTCGTGGCTGCTCCTCTGCTCTCCTTTCCACTCAGAACCACCTGAAGAGATCTGAAGCAAACAATTTCCCAACACCCTGACAAAGTTCACAGTGCAAGCTGATGATCCAAGACCATCCTGTGTACTTTGATTCCTCCATCCCTGTCTCTTTATTCACAATTCCACAGCCATAACTCTTTTCCCCCATTGCCAGAGCTGAATGCTGTTCTGCTGTCTGTCCCCAGACTCCTTCAATTAATATTTGCAAACTAGGCACAGAGCATCCACCACCACAGAAGGGATTTGTCATTTTGCTGTCATAGGGCACAAGGAATCATCATGGCCCAAATCCTGATTTTACCAAAACTGCTTGGGCAGAGACTGTGAGGCTCTTTTCATTGTTCATTATCTGAGTGGCATTCAGTCTGTTTGACCCCGCTGCTCACACAGCACCAAATTTTCTTCCTCTGTCATGCAGCTGAATTCCACAAACCTTTACAAAGCAAAATGAACACAGAAAGTTGTTTTAATGAAGCACATGGTAGCATTAAATCATTCTTAGATGCAGGTAATGGAATATACTTAGGGATTGGGGTTTTTTTTGTCTTAGGATTTTTGGGACTCTCTGAAGAACTTGATTTCTCAAGACAAAGTTCTGGACTAAGAACAGAAGTGAAGTATTGCCTATAAAACTCTGTCCCCCCATTTTTGATTTATGCAAGTATTCTTAAGTGTTACTTTTGCTTGAAAGTTAGTTAATTTCAATTTGAAAAAAACAACGATGCAAAACAGTGCTCTACAAAATTTGAACAATCCAGCAAAGCTCCTAATAGACTCCAAAGATTAAAATTAATAGTTACTCTTATCCTTCTACAGCTAAAGGATTGTAGCTCTTCTGGTACCTTCCAGATGACTTACATCCATTTCACTAAAAATGTTGTTTTTGTTGGTTTCACAGTCACTGGATTTGATCTCTGGGGTTCTGTAGCTGCAACAGGAATTGTCTGCACTTTCTATTGCACTCTGGTAAGTAAGCAGGCAGAACTGCACAGCTGGAGCATAGATGGTTAATCTGACCATCCTTTAAAGGTGACACCATCAGAGGAGGATGGCTCCTGTGGAGAACACAGAGAGAAAATTCTTCTACACTCTGTGTTATGAGGAAGTCTGTTTGGAGGGGAAAAATATCCTCTCTAATTCTCTGCTGCATGTCTCCTTTTTTAAACCAGACATCTTGAGACAGAGTCCAGACAAGGAGGCAATAAGCTTCCCCTCTCATCCTTTTGAGAAGATGATTCTTATCTTTTACAGTTATAGGCTGAAGAGCACTGTAATGAAAGTGTGCTCAAGAGCAAAGTGCTAAAACCTAGGAAGGATAATCAACAGGTCAGAGAGCTTTACTTTTGAGTGGAAGCATCATGAGACTCCAAATTCCAAAATGAATATATTGTATAGATATTTTCAGTGAAGCAGCAGAGCCCTGGGGCTCAGACACAAACTAAATACCATTCTATTGCCACTAATGAGTTTTTTCAATATATCACTCCACTCTTGTTGAAAACACTTACCATGTGCTCTGGTACTGGCTTGATCACATATGAAGGTAGCTGTGGCAAACTTTTCCAGAGAGATTTTTCTGTGTTAGGCCAGTTGTGGATTGTTGGGCTCTGGGAATGTATGGAGTCCTGTGAGATGCAGGAACAGGCCTAAACTCCCTAAGCTTTTGTTCCACACTATCATATCTTCTTCAAATGCATATAAAAGGAGGCAGAAAAACAACATTTAACTGAAAGTCAGATATTCTTCTGTGCCCATGGACAAACTATTTAGGCTGTGAAATTTTCCAACCTGCAAAAATCCACACTTTGTGGGAGAATGTAGAGCCTGATGTGCAAGTGCTGTGCATACAGGTTATGAGTTGTCAAAATAAGGAGGATTTCTACATTTTTCAGTACTTGAGCAGCAGGAGGTTGGGGGTATAGAGTTTCTCTTTGTTTTAGGGAGGATTAAAAGCTGTTGTCTGGACAGATGCATTTCAAATGGTTGTTATGGTGGCTGGCTTCATGACAGTGTTGGTTCGAGGAAATAGTCTGAATGGAGGAGCAGCCAAAGTCTGGGAAGATGCCCATGGAGGATCTCGGCTGAACATATTTGAGTAAGGAACAGATGATGCAAACCATTCCTTTCTGTGTGTCTGATGTTTAGAAACCATACCAAATGATGCAAACTATTCCTTTCCTGTGTATCTGGTGTTTATAAACCATACCCTCAGTAAGCCAAAAAGTACACAGACTTGTTATTAAACAACCTTGGTGGCTCAGAGAAGTCCACTCCTCATCTCTTCAGCTGTTGGCAATGCATTTGACCTTCAGAAAAGCCTAACTCTTGCAAGAAATCAAAGATCTGCTGGACTGAAAGGGAGTTTGGCCATTTTTCCTTGTGTTGCTGCAAATAGAGCCCAATTATTTTATACACAGAATATTCTGATTTGGAAGGGATCCTCAAGGATCAACAAGTCCAGCTCTTAAGTAAACAGCCCATTCAGGGATAAAACATGAAACCCTGGTGCAGTTAGCACCATGTTCTAGTCAGCTGGGCTAAACCCAGTGGGTAGCTGTATGAATCTTTAATTTTCTATTCATAAAACTGACACTATATTCCTTGCACTCACCACAGCAGCTAGCACTAGTGCATCAGTGTACTGGGACAGAAATCTGATCTTCCTTTGTCTGTTTTGCTGGTTAATCAAGGCAAGTCAGTGACAGAATCCAGCAGCAGGGTCAGATGTTATCTCTAGATACAGAGAACTGCAAAGATGAACCTTTGAGACAGAAAGATACACTTGCATGAGTTAGATTTGCTGATTAACAGAATTCTGTTGCACAAAAGATAACACAGCAGCTGAAGCAATTTATTGTAAAAGAAGTTACATCATAATGATGTGTTTTTAAACTTACTGGAATTTTTAGACTTTGGTAAGCAACCTTTTTTCCTTACAGAAGAGAGGGTCCCAGGCAGGATGGCTTGTAGGTCTGCTACAATATGATGTCTGAGCATAAGCACCCCCATAAATTTGATTAATCTCCATTAAGTGATCTTTTGACTAGGTCTGAATGATATTTTTTTTATCCTGACTTGAAAACAATGTGTTCCAATATGAAAGTAAAGAAACTTCCAAACCTGAACACATCAGCTGTTGTCTGCTTTAGAAAACAGTATTACCAATGCAGAATTTTTGATTCAAATGGTAGGGCAAGACAGATAGTTCTGAAAAAAAATCACCTAGCTCTTGCTGAAAAAAAAATGTTTAAATAAAAAACTGAATTGCTTCTTTTTTCTTTCTTCTAGCTTTGATGTTGATCCTTTGAGACGACACACCTTCTGGACAATAGTTATTGGGGGAACATTTACATGGCTGGGACTCTATGGAGTCAATCAGTCCACAATACAGAGATGCATTTCCTGCAAATCAGAAAAGCATGCTAAACTGTAAGCTGCCTGACATCAGCCTTTTCCTGCAACTGATCAAGAATTACTCTGCCAGCTATACTAAATAAATATTGGGATACAATTATGTAGTAGTAAATTAATTTTACTCTGACAGTCTTGCTACCGCTGGCTCAAAATTACTTCAGTATATACAGAGGAAAAACAAAAAAATTATCTTTTGCAGCTTATCAATTCATGATCAGGCTGATAAACTAACCCTTAGAAGGAGAGTGTGGCAAAAATGCCAACACAGAAATTGTGCTACCTACAACCTCACTGTAAAAATGTTTCTATTGGAACTGTGTTTATGTTATACTGGATTAAAAGTTATTTTGATTAGTGGGGCACTACAGTAAAAGGTATTACCTAAATAAATTTAAATCTTCACAATTTCTTGAAATTCTGCAGCATTAGAGTAATTAGAATCAATGAAGGACAAAGTGAATCTTCACAATATAGATATGCAGGTCTCCAGCTTGCTACCTGCCTCAACTTCAGCAGCAGTATATGCACAGCTAGACATATTCTACTAAACAATCACATCTTTTTCACACACCTAGGGCCAGTTGCTTGCACATGTGGCTAAAGAATAAAGGTGGTAATTCTTTTCCTTTTTCCAACAGTTAGCTTTTTTGCTGTCTGTAAACATATTAATTTTTCTGGAGGTCATGACTGTCTGTATGAATGTATCCTGCAGAAAATTCAGTGTCTGAAAAGCATTTAGAAGTCACACTGAGAGCATCACCAGTAGCAAGCTGGGCTAACCCTTGTTCCCTGGTGGCACACTCTGAACTGGGCTTAGCAGCAGATCTTGCACAAGGTGAGGTCTGAACAGGATGTGAGCTCTATAAAATCTACAGCTCTCAGAGCCTGCAGGGCTGCTGACCCACAGCCAGACAAATCCTGGCAGCTGTGCCACCACCATGCATTTCATGGGACAGCAGAAAACAACCCAGACTGCTGCTTTGCAGGGCAACGTTGGAAATAATATTCTCTGTGCTCTGAAGGGAGGACAGCATCAACACCTCCCAGCAGGCAAAAATCTGCTCTTACAAGGGGCAGGAGTGACAGATCCAGCACTGAGTGCAACCCATTTGGTGTAGGGGTTACTTGACTCTTCCAGCTCTGTGGAGCTGCTTGGAAACTTTATCTTTGCCCTATAGAATAAGAATGCTGTAATTTTCCTTTTTCTTTTTTTTTTTAGTATTGCTTTGAATTATACCAGTTTGAATTATATAACCAGTTGGGATTAAGGAATCTCCCCAAAAAGTTCAGAATAATTGTCTTGTGACAATGTTTGATTTATCTTCCATTAAATAGTTTCTCTCTTTTGCTCTAGAGCACTTTACCTGAATTTACTGGGACTCTGGACAGTCCTAATGTGTGCAGTGTTTTGTGGATTGGTGATGTACTCCCATTACAAGAGTTGTGACCCTTGGACTGCTGCTTTCATTTCAGCTCCTGATCAGGTAAGATGTCCATTGCAATAACTGGGAGCAGCTTTGGGCTCAGATATAGCACATACCAGTTTAATTCTGTGCAATGCTCTATGTCCTTTCAGCACTCAGGGACTAAGGTGGGTGCCAGATCAGGGTTACAATAATATATCTTCTGGCACTCCTGCAGTTCTAACTCAATTGAGCATTTTTGCCAAAAGTCATACCCTTTGCCCAAAATCTGAAACCCCGTTATTTGGGAAAACACTATAATTTAGCAATATGCTCATAAGCATAAAATACTTCTCTTCCATTACCTAGGAAACTCCTAATTAATGTCTTGTGTTGCTCTTGTGCCCCTTCTATCCCAGCTCATGCCATACTTTGTTATGGACATCTTTTCCTCGATGCCAGGAGTCCCAGGACTGTTTGTTGCCTGTGCATTCAGTGGAACACTAAGGTTTGTGAATCTGAATTGGCTTTTTAGCTGTTTACAATAATTTCTTGAGGATCCAGAATAAGGTCAAAATATGAAACACTAAGAAAAGCCCAGATTTTTTTTTAGATTGTTCTAGCAGCAGTAGTTCTTTATTGAATTATGTTTTAAGTAGCTGGGGGTATTTAAAAGACATGTGGATGTGGTACTTAGGGACTTGGTTTAGTGGTGGACTTGACTATGCTGGGTAAACAATTGGACTTTGTGATCTTAGAGATCTTTTCCAACCCACATTATTCTATGATTATATTTATCATAAAGTCTAACTCCACATCTCCAGTATCTTTTTATCCCAAATACATTTTAGAATAATGTTATCAACACAGACAAAGTATAGAAAAGCTGATTTTAACTTCCCAAAATACTCTTGGGAGCTGCTCATGGTGAAATTGTCTCAAGTTAACTGCCACTATCAGAGTCAGGGGCATAAGTGTTTTCAGCAAGTCTGTCTGAACTGTGTTCACCAAAGATATTCTCACTCACTGAGCTGAAAGAGTTGGGGCACTCATGGAGGACCAGGGGGCACTAGTGGTGACTTGCACATCCTTCCATTCCTAAGGGAGTAAAGTTTTAACTCTGGAGCATGCCTATATTTAAGGTCTTTGCACACTTGTAAATGGAAGGGCCAGTTAGGATGTGTTTCTATCTTGTTTCCTGCCAGCACAAAGCAGAAGTAGCAGAAACCTCCCCATTTAAAGCAGCACATAAGAAAAATACAATGAATTATAGCTCTATCATTCTTGGAGGGCATTAGTGCTGAGAAAGCGGAAGCATTTCTTCACAAACACAATCTGATTTCAGATTATATTTCCTCCTATTTACTTGCCATTCTTCTCCCTTTCTACAGCACGGTAGCTGCCAGCATCAATGCTTTAGCAACTGTTACCTTTGAAGACTTGATCAAGAAAGGTTTCCCAAATCTCTCTGAGAAGACGAGCACGTGGATCAGCAAAGGTTTATGTGGGTACAGTACATGAGACACATTTCTTTAGCTGCAAAGGGCACTGCAGAGACTCCCCCAGAAACATTTGTGTTTTGGAACCCTCCACAGGAATGTAAGACTTTGTAAACCCTCAAAGTGAACATCAGCCTGATGCTTCAGCAGCATTAAGTATCAGCATCATATGGCAGAGAAACAAATACAGACTAGCATTAAAACCAATACTCAAAGTCATTGGAAAAGTTTGGTCTACTGAAAATATTGGAAAAACACTGTTCATACCACAGAAAGAATATTAATGTAGTTATTACCACATTATGGTAGTATTTATTTAGAATAATACAGTAATTTCTATTCAAACTTAGATTATTGCATAGGCAGGTTACTATGCTTTTCAGAGAACAAGTATGAAAATGAAAAAGTAAAAAACCCCACAAAATATTATTAACATATCAAGAATCCAACATTATTTTAATTTTTAGGATATTTCTTACAATTATTGCAGTAAGACCATAATCCTTTTATGAATACCATAATAATACCATAAGGATTCTGTTAAGGTTTGTAAATATCATGAAAAAGTCAAACCCATATATTTTTTATTTCTGTAACTGCTTCTAATCTTCTCCATTCTTTGTTTTTCTGCTTACTGCTTAGTTTTTTTTCACTCTGGACCTAGAAATATAATTTTTATGTCTGAAACCAAGGTGTGCTAGCATAGAAGTTTTGGTTTGCTTTACTCAAGACTGCCTGCATACAGAATTTCACCTTCCATGAATTTATGAAGACAGCCATACTGTTTTATAATCTTTCAACTCATTTATCAGATTAACTTAAAAGTGATATTTGAAGGCAACAGAAGCATTTCTACACGAGGCATAACTTCTGAATTAATTTCATTGCCACTGTTCTACTTTGTAAGAAATATCAACCAACCAAAAACTCAATGACCCTCTAAAAAACTCAACCCCTCTGAACACCCAATAAAAAGGCAGATTCCTCCGTGCTGCCAGAAACCATTTATTAGCAGCAGTGCTGCCAGGCAGCACTGAGAGCCCTGCTGCTTGTCTTTCCAGGTGTGTTATATGGGGTCCTGTGCACTTCCATGGCTGCAGCAGCATCCCTGCTGGGAGGAGTGGTGCAGGTACTTCTTCCTTCTGAAATGCAATTCATAGAACAGGAGCCAGCAGCAAATGAACTCAGCAACTGATGCTGCCAGCTCTGATGGCTGCTAAATCACCTAAACCACTGCTGTGGACATTTTGCTGAGAGGAATAAGTAGGAAAAAAATATTCCCCTAACTCCTTCACTATTGACTCACAGCTAGGAAACAATGCTGAGTGTGATTCCCTCTTTAACTGAGCCCTGAAATCACTCCTTATCCCTTCTCCCTCACCATTCTCCCACTGAAAATTGCAGCCCAAAATCAGAATTGGGCATGCTTCCCCTCAGCTGCTGCCCTGAACTCCTCTTTCTTCTCTGCACTCACAGGCTTCCCTCTCCATCCACGGGATGTGTGGGGGGCCAATGCTGGGATTATTTACTCTGGGAATTGTGTTTCCCTGTGCTAACTGGAAGGTAAGGAAACGAAAAACCTTGATCTAAAAGAAAATCTCTCGGTGTTTTCTGGTTAAAACTCCATTTTGAAAATTATTTGGGTCTTTGAGCTGCTTTTCAGATTTAGTGTCTGAGGATCTAAGATCTGTTTATATAAGCCTTTTTCCTGCCTAAATTTATCCTGATGAATTTAAGTCTACACAACAGTGGAATAATTGGTGATTAGATTCACGTGAGAGTTTCCTTAATTTTTTTTTTGTTTCTGAGTTTCATTAAGAAGAAAAAAATATTCAATACTTTCTCCAGCCTTGGGATGCACAGACTGATTTCAAAAGCTTTGCCTTCATTCCTTCACTCAAAACACAACACGAGCTCATTCTATATTGCCCCATCAGGACTCCCATCAAGGTTAGCAGAAGTAAAACTAAAATCTGTACCACAGCTTTAATCACACTTGTGCTTCAACTTTTCTAAATAGAGGGCACTAAAACACCGTGTTTTAAACCTTAGCTGGGAGAGAACAGAATTCATTTACACCATAGCCCATCTTTACCTACTCCTGCCTAGCTCACATTCACAGAAAGAGCACTTCCCCCATACCACCTTTAACAGCATCTTTCTGTCCTTCCCAAGGGCGCTCTGGGAGGCCTCTTGGCTGGGATCAGCTTGGCCTTTTGGACTGGCACTGGCTCTTTCCTCTACCCTGCACCCCCAGCCAAGTCCATCCCCCTGCAGCTGTCCACCCTGAGCTGCACGCTGGCCAACAGCACCGAGGGGCTGGGGACACCAGCTGCCCCCGTGCCCCCAGAGAGGTACTGATCCTGTTTTACACAGCCAGCCACAAGCTAAAGGCAGCTGCAGCCTCTCACCAGCTGCTTTTGCCACCTCTCCACAGGCCTCTGCTGGCAGACACCTGGTACTCCCTGTCCTATCTGTACTTCAGTGCCATCGGCTGCATGGGCTGTGCCATCACAGGGCTGCTGATAAGCTTTGTGACAGGTTGGTGTTCTAAACATACACACACATATATCTATATCTATATCTATCTATATCTATATCTATATCTATATCTATATCTATCTATATCTATATCTATATCTATATCTATATCTATATCTATATCTAATCTATATCTATATCTATCTATATCTATATCTCTATCTATCTATCTATATTTATATCTATATCTATCTGTATCTATATATCTATATCTAATGTATATGTATATGTATATGTATATGTATATGTATATGTATATGTATATGTATATGTATATGTATATGTATATGTATATGTATATGTATATACAAACATGCTTTTGCATAAGCTGACTCAGCTGTGAAAAAAAGCTTTTAAAAAGTCCAGGAGGTGGTTTAAGACACAGACTCAGAAGAGGGCAGTTGTTGTTAGGATACTGCTGGGAGCCAGGGGAAAAGCAGCCTTGAAGCCTTGGGTTTCTCAGGCTGCTCAAGGACAAGAAATTATAGCAATGATTAAACACCTGCTGGATATGTGAGAGACATGATATGTTTTGCAGAAAGCATGTTTTCAAAGAGGTGTTGCCTTCTTGGACCAATGAGCCTTTTCTATTCTGTTTTGCATGAACTACCCTATATAACTGTAGTGTTTCTTTAAATAAAGCTCTTTTTTGCTTCTCCATGACACAAAGAACTATGTTGCATTATCCTTTTCACCACTCCTACAGCCAAAATGCAGCAGGCAGTGGGCTCTGATTTGAGCTCTGATCCTACTCCCCCACCTCATGATCTGAGGCTCCCAAGGCTCATACCCAGCTATCCATAGACACACTTACTATTATTATTATTTTCTTTTTGCAGGACCCAGTAAAGGAGAAGACATCCCACCAGTGCTAATTAAGCCAGTCTGCAACCCGTTCTGCTTTTGGTCCAAAAGACTCAGGACGCTCCTCTGGTGTGGTGTGCAGCACGACAGCCTGGAGGTGAGTTCCTGACCCATCAGGGCCCTGCTGGGGCCAGGAACAGTGGGAACACGTGTGTGTGCCTATGTGATGGCAAGAGCTGAGCAGAGAGCTCACCAGCCTTCTCCAGCTGGTTTGAACCCAGGAGAGGGATGCTGCACAAGCACCACGGGCTGGAAACGAGATCAGCCAAACCCTGGCCAGTAATAGGTTACCTATTTTCCCATTTTCATCAAATATAGGGATTCAGGCTCTCCAAAAACCCTTGGGAAAAGCCAGGAGCTCATGAAACAGGGTGTGACCTCCCTCACTTGCCCTGCCCTCCCTGCTCCAGCAGCTGAGCTGGGACAAAACTGCACCTTACACACTAGACAGTGTAGGGAGTTCAGCAAGCTTCATGAGCATGTGGGCTCTAAAGTCTTTCTCTCTGAGCTCACAGGAATGCTAGAGCTTGCTGATAGCCTTCCAGCAAGCCCAGAGAAAAAGTCTTTAGAGCTCATGAAGCTCTCAGGCTGCTGCCATCCCCAGAGCAGCACCAGAGGAGCAATCAGCCAGGGCTGCATCACAGCATCCGAGCTGCTCCTCTCCTCCTCCACAGCCACAGGGCCAGCAATTCCCCAGGTGTCCCAAGGTTTTGTAGCTCATTAAACAGGCACACAGAATGAACACCTTTCCTCTTGCACTTTTAAAATTGTTTTAACAATTTTCCTTTAACCAAAGGAAAAAGGCAGTGACTACAGGCTTCAACCTACAAGGGTGTTTTCTTTCTTTTTTTCAGATGGACTTTGAGAAGCAACAGCCTAAAGTTGCTGCAAATAAAACCAGGAACAGATTACACCTCCAAGAACAACACCAACAAAGAAAATAATCACCAGATCCGTGGTTATAATTCTGAGGAAAATTCATATACAAATATAAGCAGAGAATCTTTCCTCTAGAAGCTGAGGGACAAGGCATGTTTAATCCAACTTCAGTTCTTCAGCTTTAGAAATTAATAACTTCTTTTACTGCATGTACCAGCTTGTAGGTGACCAAGAGGGAGCAACTGCTCTCTATAGCAATAAAAGACAGATTTTTATTTATGAATTTCTTGGCAGACCTGGGAAATGATCAGACAGTCCAAACTGGGTTTTGGAAGCAGTGCTGTTTCAGAAGAAATGCTTCATGAATTGTGTTGTGGAAGCTCCCACTCAGATGCAGCTGCACTATTCAGCAACTCCTGGCTGAAGGGAATGTGCAAAGGTGAACTCGAAATGAATCCAGACTTTGGAGAAGTTTGTGAGGTGTGTCACTGAGCTGAGCCTGTGAGCTGATGGAGAGAGAGAAGAGAGCTCAGGCTGAGCCCACACACAGGAGCCTTATACAGACCAGACTGGTCTTTCAGCCACTGAGATACCAGTGTTTGCTTCCTCTGGGGAATCCAAGTTTTCCTTACAACTTCTCATTGCAAAAGCTGTAGGACAGAGTAACAAATTTTACTTCAAATTCAGGATAGTTCTTTATCTGTGTTAGTTTTCAGCTCAGAAGGATCCACTTTCATGCAATAAAGAAAATAAACCAATATTTAATGATGATCATGCCTCCTAATTGATAATTCATGCTGAATTTTGAAAAAAAAAGACATATAAAAAGGGAAATCATCTGTCTGGTACAATATCTGGGAAGCAGAGCCCACTCAGTGCTCTCTTTCAGTGAAACACATTTCTTCTAAAACATGCTGTTTGCAAATAAAAAGTCAACCTCTCATCTTGATAAAACTCTGGATATACTTTTTCATTAAATATGTTTGATTTTAAACAAAATTCACAATTGAATGAAACAGACTAAATGAAAATATTAAAGATGACTCATGGACTCAGCTGTTGCATTTAGCTTGTATGTCTTTGAAGAGCCCCAGCATTGCTTTTGCTTTATCAGTGACCACTTTTATGATGTAGATGTATGTCAGTCTGATCCTTGAAATAACTTGCTTTGTGTTCACCCCTACCCCTGGAAGTGGTCCTGGGATTTTAATGAGAACAGCAGTAGCAGCCTGTAAGTGATACTCCCTTGCTTGCATGAAACAGTTTGTCAAGAAACTGAGAATTAAGTCAGTACTGTGTTAATCCCTTTTACAATCTCATTAAAACTTACAGACTGAGTCTGTAATGGAGCCAGCCAGAGGGCTGCACTAATCCCAACATGTGGGTCATACATGACAACCCATGATGGCTAAAATCAGCAGTTCCTTATTCAGCCTTCTAGCAAGATGTAAGGGTAAGTCCTAGCAAAACTGGATCTCTGAGAAATTCCCATTTTGTAAAATATTCATGCCAGTGTTGTTTAGTTATCTTCTCATTTCCTCTACATCCTCAGCCATTGACCTTTCCAGAGGCTGATCTAGCATATCCACTTTGGTTGAAAAACTGAGATTAGGAAACTATAAGAGCTTAAATTTAAGAAATTGTTTGTCACTAGTGAAAGCACTACAACATAAATGACTGAAAATTTGAAAACTCGGTCAGCTGTGCCTTGAGGCCAAAGTAATTGAGTAATTGTTAAAAATGCCTGAGTCAAGTATGACCCTGAAATTACTTGCTTACAAGACTATGTATGGCTTGAATGCTCATGAGCACTCAATTTTCAAGTATACAATTGCTACCCACTTTTCAAGTGAGTATACATCTGCTTTTAATTATCTTTGAATATTTGGAATAATAAAGCTCACAGCCTTTTTCAAAGATATCCAAGTTTATTACTGAAAAAAAAGTAATAATCAAATGTGCATGATACAGCAAGTAGTTGCATTTGTATATGTAAACCTTGATAAAGTAAACACCATCCCAAAGACAAATTTATGCCAAAAGTGTCTTACAATAGTTAATCAGATTTACAACTTTTTTTCTCAGTGAATTCTTTTATTTCTGGGGTACATAGCTGCTTGTAAAAGCAATCCTAAAACACAAAAGAAACTGAAAGCTGACATGCTGGAGGAAATAGCTTTTGCACAGGAAAGTCAATTTTCCAAAACGCTCTCTGATACTGTAAACTTGTTTTAAATATTACTTACAAAGTGCAGATTTATGAGTAGAAAAAATAGCTGAAATTTTATTCTCACTCCTTACTTAGAAATCAAGTTGTATTTAAACATTACACAAATTTCAAATACATACACATTTTAAGGAATCTCTCATGATCACGATATTGCAAGTTAGCCAGGACTATGGGAGTAATAAAATAACTGAAGTATCTTATTCAGTCAGATTTTACACGAGATTATTTCAAAGAACTGAGATTTTAGTGATACTACTCTAGGTCAAAATTGGAGCCAACAGTTTGGAAGATCTTTCAATATGAAACCCCAAGTCATTTAAATAGAACATGAAGAGAAAATGTGATCTGATTTATTTTTCAATATTAACAGAAAAATCATCGTGTTCTCAGTGGTTAAAATCTCACTAGCTTTAGACTCCATTGGGTTTAATCCTCATTTCTCACCCTGTTGCATCCTAGCAAGTAGCTCATGTTAGTAAGAATGCAAACAACTAGCACTACAGAGGTTGCATCAAGAATATAGAATGAGCCAGCAGAACTAACACAAGGTCATTCTGAGTGCAGTGAAGAGGGAATACACCATGAACATTTCAGACTAAATCCCAGTTCTGGATTTCAGAAGTTCCTATACACCATGGAATAGTGATTTCCCTACTGCTCCTTGTTGTGCCATTAGAACTTTGTGCTCTTGTGGTAGCATTGTGCTATTATGGTTATGCCAAGGTTATGACAACCCAGTTTGCAATGGCAATATCACATAAAAACTGTCAAAACAAATCCATTATAGAAATTTTAAAATTATACAGCTGGGCAGGGTATTTAGGATGCATGTGTAGGAATGGACACAAGGAGAAAAAACTGTGAAATGGCAAAGGTAGAGGTACCCCATACTGTCTCACACTGCTTCATCCAATCAATGCATACAGGTTTGTGAAAAGCACCAGACACACTAGTGTTTGCTCACTTTCTGCTTTGGCATCTCAGAAAGGAACATCCAAAACCAGCCTGTGAAAAAATCTGCTGTTACAGAACTGCCCTGGAAATTGGACTGTCACCCAGAATAAAATAAAGCACTGAGGACAAGTAAAGAATGAGCCAAAGGAGAAATAAAAAAAGATCAGGAAACCTCTTCCCATCCTCAAACCCTTATTTTTCAGAGCCTGTTGCAATTCTGGAGCAAAACTTGCTGGAGTGAACATGAGCCCCTTGCTGCCTTCTGCTTGTTCTCACTCTCCATGTGCTGGTTGCTGAATTTTACTTCAGATTAACAAGGGTTTTGTGAATATGAGGTTGAATATGAAAAGACTTTGAGAATTTTTTAAGCTACTAGATTTTCTCTACAGGAATATAGGTTAGAATTCACTTAAACACTTCCAAAAAGTGCCACAGTATGCATTTTAGCCAGATAAAGTATGCATTGGAACAAAATAACAGGGTCTGCCTGGAAGTAGCCTTCTGTTTGAATTCTAGAATCAGTCCTAACATCAAATAATTATTATGAAGTGCTACCCTTATATTTGTTTCAAACTTTGCCTCCCAAACAAACAACCTCAGCACTTTATGAGGGTTCCAAAAAAAATATAATGCTTCTGCAAGTACTACTGCATTTTAAGAGAATATTGACACCACAATTTTTATCTCTGTCCATTTTCTTAATAGAAATAGAAACTAAATAGAAAATGTGATTTTTAAAAAATTTTCCATCAACTTTATTGCATTCACAAGTAGCTGTTTGTATAAAATTGGTTTTATAAGGCCAGTATAAATATAAAAATCTAGTTTATAATATTTTTAATGAAAATTGGTGACATTTACAGGCTAACTATGCTAATTTGCCTCCAACTGTGACATAATACAAAAGTTTGCCAAGTCCCACAGTGCCATGTAGGACATGGCAGGTAACTCCAATGGATTCCATGGCTCCAGAAATTCTCTCTGGCTACACTCCCATTTGGAGTCTGCAGTGGAGGAATCTGCAGCAAGGAAAGAGCAGATGTGCATTATGCATATGATTAGCCTGATCATCTTAATGGCACATTAAGAATAAAACATCACCAAAGCTCTTGCCTTTCCCCATATTAACACAAACCCTGAAGCTATGGTTTCCCAAGATATTTTTCCTTCTGCAGAACTTTTTTTATGAAGGAAACTTCTGGAAAATTTTAATTTTCCATTGAAGTATTTATCTACTAACCTATTTTTACTAGTCTGTCTAGACTAATTTCCTTCTGAGCTTTCCACAGGCCACAACTGAGCTGAACTGTGCCTCAGAACACAATTTATGAAAAGTTGTTGTTGGAAAAGGGCACAGCCACAGCTGAGGTGTATTTCATGCTAGTGAAGATATGTGCTTCCAAAGAAACATCTAACAAAAAACCAAAACATCACTTCTCATCTACCATCACTGTTGAAATTTTATCCCCGTCATCATTTTCTCCATAAATCCTTTAGTGAAAAGGGTTAGGAAAGAAATAATTCATTAATGTTGGAAAACATATCCAAAATTATCAGGTCCAATCTTTGACCAAGTATCACCACACAAATAAATCACAATGCCCAGTCATTTCTTGAACATTTCCAAGGACGATGACTCTGCCTCCTCTCAGGGCAGCCCATTCCAATGCTTCCAATGAAAGAATTCCTCCTGCTGTCCCACCTGAACCTTACTGTGTGTAGCCTGAGACTATGTTCCCTTGTCTTGTCACTAGCTGCCTGGTGGAAGAGGCTGACTCCCACCTTGCTACAATCTCTTTTCAGGTAGTTGTGGAGTGGGTAAGGCTCCTCTGAGCATCCCTCACCTAACTGCACAACCACAGCTCCTCCAGCCACTCCTGCTATGACTAAATCTCTCTAGTGCCTCAGCAGCTCCACTGCCCTTCTCTGGACATGCTGCAGCACCTCAGTGCCTGCCTGGAATTGGGGGCCCAGAACTGGACACAGTCCCAGTGTGTGGCCTCAGAAGAACAGATGGGCAGTCACTTCCCTGGTCCTGCTGGCCACACCATTTCTGACACAGGACAGGATGCTGCAGGCTTTTCTCTCCACCTGGGCAGATGCTGGCCCATGTTCAGCTGCTGCTGACCAGCACCCCCTGGTCCTGTTCTTGCAGGGCAGCTTTCCATTCAGCCTGCAGCACTGCAGGGGGTGGCTGTGATCCAGGGACAAGAACAGGCACTCTGCCACACAGAACATTCCACTGACCCTGGCCCATTGACCCAGCCTGTCCACATCCCTCTGCAGAGCCTTCCTGCCCTCCAGCAGATCAACAACCCCAACTGAGTATTGACTGTAAACTCACTGAGGGTGCCCTTGATCCCAAACATCCACCAAAGGATGCTCAGCCAGGGCGCTGTGGGAGCCCGAGCTCAACACTCAGACAAGCCTTAGCTCTTGGTTGTGAACACTCTTAATGCTTCCCTCTTTGCAGAGACAAAATTCAGGGAACTTCTCATTAGGATGTCCAGTAAAACTTTTTTTATTCACCAAAGTTCAGAGCTCACACATTAGGCACAAATTTAGAATAAAAAGTTGTAAGAAATGAGGTGTATATAACGTATCTGGACTTTGTGCCATTTCTGAAATGGAAGTTTCTTTTGTCTGAACCCAGATGCATAATTTGGTTAAGAATAAGTAACACATTTTGAACAAGTATTTTTAATATAAAAAATCTAGTTGCCCATGCAGTCTCTCTAAGGGCGCATGCATAGAGCAAAGTTTTCAGAGATCAGATCTGCAATGATCTAAAGCATTTTTGCACAAATTGAGGTTCTAAAGCTCTGTCAAATTTCACAAATGCAGCCTGCATGCACAGTCTAGTCATACTAGTCATTTATTTGAAAAGACAATACTTAGAATATGAAAAGATCATTCACCATTCAAAAATACATTATTCCTGAGGACCGTGTGTGCCTTGTTCTTTAGGAAAATAACGTGCAGTCCATGAAAACAGCATACTAAGCAAAGTCCAGCAAAAAGGTTTCTCAGCTTCAGCAAATGGCTAGACAGTGGCAAGACCTTTACACATTGTTGATGTCCTCCAAAAGTAAAGGACAGGCAGAGTGTTTCTTCAAACTTCTTGTGCTTTTCTAGTGCATAAAATGCACCCTGTCAGATCTACATACTCACCTTTCATATGCTTCTATATTCCAGTGCTGAAAAAAACTCATAATATATATATATATGTAAACATCAAATACAAAAAGATTTTTTAATGTAGCTTTTCAAGTCCAATTGGAATTTGCCTAGGTATGTATTGACACGTGCCAATATCAACAGCAGAAAGAAGAAAGTATAAAATAGTAATTCTGATTTTTGCCCGATTTTACCTTGTATCTCTATAAGTTGGGCCAGCAAAGACATTTTGTTTTTAGAGAAAATATTAAAAAGAGTTCATCTGTGACTTGAAGCATTGAAATATTATCATTGGGTGGCACAGAAACAAAAACTGTGACACAGGCTAATGCTGTCAAACAGTGCTTGGCAATGCATAGAATGAGACAGAGAGACAATAACTTAAACCAAACCTTGTGAGCCTATTAGCACTGAGGAGAGTGCAGTAATTTTTTTCCTGATATTGACTCCTGAGGAACTTAATGCACAACCAGAATATGAAGGAACAAAACAGCCTTTCCAAAATATGGCAAGCTGAGTCCCATCAGCCCTTTATCACAGAAGGAATGGGTAGTGTACATGACTGGACCAGACCTTCAATTTCTTTCCTCCTTTCATGCAGTACTATAGATACTCCCACAAGTGCCTTGTCTGGTAACAGAGAGGAAATTAACCAAGAAATCTCATGAATGTGGTGAAACAACTGAAGGACTTAAAAATCTGATGTTATTTATCCACTTCGATGGGTTCTTGATTCTTGAAATTAATTTCAATGAAATAAAATACAATTATTGTGCTAATAAATATAAGTGGATACTGGTATCACACTTTTTAATTCAACAGGATAGTGTAAATAGCAAAAATTCAGGTCTTTTCATAACTGTCAGCAGTGATTTTGAGGCAGCTTTATCCCTAAAAATAATGTCAAAATTTGTAACTTTGTAGTTACTGTGCTTTGCTGACCCTGTTTTTTAGATTTCTCTCATCCAATATAGAGAAGAATTATTTAAAATTGTACAGTAGAAACAGAACAGATAACTCTGTTTATCTGCTCCCTTCCCTGCCAGGTATCCCTTCAAACTAGTTGGAACATTAAGTACTTGTATTATGAAACATTTGTAACAGACAATCTCATCACCAAAATGTGACTATTAACCACAAGCAACGCTGCAGTATGCTGTTTGCACATAAAAACTGAAATTTGATACTTCAATGAACATCTACTTCTTTAGTGATTTTATCAAAAAAATCCCCCCCAAAGTGTAAGAAGGCAAAGAACTACTACAACTACTACTACTAAATCTAAGAATACCCAGCTTGTGTGTATGCACTTATATACAGTCTGTATACATATTTGCCTGTATCCAGCTCCAGTGTTATGACATATTTAGGCCAATAAAAAAGTGTACATTAATGCAATTTACTATTACAATAAGAAGAACACTGTTACAAATTGCTCTTCTTCTCCTTCCCTGAACAAGCAAGCCACAAAGTTATACTGCATGTCTCATATGTATCTGCAGAAGCTTGCATACTAGAAAGATATAATTGTATTTTGAAGAGAAAGTCATTTGCACTGCATGGGAGGTTTTTCAAGTTAGCATTCTGTGAAGCCATGGAGTCATTGCCCAGACAGATCAAGAGGAACAGTAACACAGTCAGCATGAAAATGACACTTTTTCCATCCTGGAAGTATGTGGAGATGGCCTTTCCACACACAAAAGGGAAAAGACAACTCAACAGCTGTGTAATTTTCAAACAGAAAATTACATTGTCTTAGTGTTGCTGTTTTCTTTCTGAATTTGGACTTTTTGGTTTTCAACTGGATGGATAAATTAATGATACTGATGTGCAAATCTTAAACTGCATAGTATATATTTAGCAGCCACAGACCCCTTTTTTAGGGTAGGACCACATCCACAATCTCAACAAGAGACTAAACCTGACAAAACAGTAAGCCTGAAAGATCAAGTCATGGCCACAAAGGCAACAACTTCTCTTTTTTTTAGAGGCATTAACAAATGCAGCTGAGCAATCAGAAGCTGTAGAAGTAGTCAATATCATGTAAAATTGGTTTTAGTCATGCCTTTACTCTATAGGTTCACATGTAATTTTCTGTTTTTGTCATGCTTATAGTATCTTCATAAACAGCATGAAAATCCATTGCCTTTTTTTACAACAGTGTCCAGATTTTCAATCTGTCTGCACATTTCTGAATGCCAATTGTCACTGCAGCTCAGCACAGACCAGTTACAGGTCAGGTTTTTCACTGCCATCATTGGAAACATTGATTTTTCAGTGCCCACCAGAGAATGCAACTGTACTGCCTAGCAGGAGCACACAGACACCACCACCAAACCTCACACTGACTCCAGACTGGCTCCCTTTTGTAACTTCACTCTCCAGTTTCAAAAGGTGTTCTCATTGTAGCATGGCAGTGACTAAGGCCACTCATGGTGATACTGCTTCCCATTCTTTTTCCTTTCTCTTTGCAAATGTTCCAGCTCAGCCTCATACATCATTTCCTGGACTAAGTATTTCTCTCTTCTCATTCTGTCACACAAGTCTTTGGGTATGTCTGGAATCAGGTAGGCAATGAAAGACTTTATTCCAAAAACAAGGTGCTGAAAAGAAAAACAAAAATAATTACTTAACATATCAATAAATACTCCTTTGTAGGACTACATTTTAGAGCCTAAAAGTCTATGGCAAAACTGGAACTGAGATTCAAGCAGTCTTTGTTCAGGGCTTACAATGGAAACAGGCAATCAGATTCCTGGGTAGCATGTAATATGTTCTTCAAACTTAGTATATGTGTTTCTACTTCTGTACTAGGCTAGAATCATGTATCATTTTCCTGACACAGATTCTATCTCGTAATAACTGTGCCTAATATAGACACAAAACTTGCATTTCTTCTTTTTCAATAAAACACGGGAAGATTGGGCAGGGAGCCAACATGATGGATAAGATGACTGTAAAGGAAATAGGATTTTAGAGGGGCTCTACACTAAGTGCATGCTCTGTCAATTCTGTTTGAAGCAGCTTGGGGAAGAAAATGTTTTTCCTCTCTCTTGAACAAACAATTGATTAATATGACAATTTACTCATAAGACTCCAGTAAGGAATCAACCCAGACTTTTAAGAGGTAGGAGGGAATGGTTCCCTTCCATCACTGACCTCAAACACTATTATGAAGGCCAGCCGTGCTGCCAGGACATGCCAGAACTGCAAAGTGAATTCATAGGGAGTTGAGCTCCATGGTGGAGCTCTGTAGTCTCTATACCTGCAAGGCAAAGAGAAACCCAGCAAGTTACCTGTGCTCAAAAACCCAGACACGGTCAAGTGGTCTCTAACTCATCCCAGATCTGGCTAAAAGGAGAGAAATTACAGTGAAAGCAGACTTCAAGAGGAATTAAACAGAAAGGGAGAGCAACTGTCCAGAATATAGGCTGTTAAACAAAGCTGTTTATGAGAAAGCACTTTTTGCTTCCAAAAATCCAGAACAGTTTCTTTTATTGTTACAAAGCTGGAGTGTTACGGGTGTTGATTTTAAATTGGTTCTTGTCTTTGCTTACAAACATTTGAGATTCTCCAGACAAAGCTTGCATAAATGAAATATGATTCTAATTTAAACTAACACCCACTGCAAAACTAAGTCTGAAAACAGGAGTGCACTCATGTCATATTTCATATTTTTGCTGTATTTTTTGTATTCATCTTGCATAACTGTTTGCAGGCTCAACCTGGGTTAGAGAGGTAACAAAAATTTCAATTCTGTATTTTAATTAACTGACTTCAGAATGCTTAACAACATTGAAATGAGGATTTTTGCCCTTCTTGGCAGCTGGTAAAACTTTTTAAATTAAGTTAAATAATTCATAGAGACATGAAAGATAATTGCTTGCAAGAGTCCTGCAAGAGCTTCAAACACAGATTTCCAATGTTAGTAGTGTATCCTACCCCACACTTTGCACCTGAGGCTTCTGTGTTGAGCAAACATGAACTCCAAGGCTTTTATGGGCAAACAAGAAATGCCAGCAACTGAAGCACTGCTTTTAAGCACTGCCAGCAATTTACTGCCTGCATTAATGTGAGAACACTGAAACATACCTGCAGTATCCTGAGTATCCCATCCCAAGTTCACTCAAATCAAACACTGACAAACTGCTGTTGACATATCCTTTTAAGCATCTGAAAGAAAAAGCCACACAGGCAGCACTTTCTTAATAAAGTGGTTATACAATAAACATCCTGTATGTAAACATATTCTGCTATCAGATATTGTGAGCATAATACTTTAATCAGGACAAAAACAGTTCTAAAATTTCATGCAGAGAAGCAAAGTTCATTGGAAAAAAAAAGACTAACATCTGTTTTAGGTATAGCACTGTTTAAAAGTCTAATTTCAACACTTCTTATGGTTTTGCTTCTTATCTGCTGGGAGATCTAAACCAAAAATTGTTACTACAGTGGTTTTTAATTACTGATCTTTGAAAGATGGATGGAAAGGCAGAGAGCAGAACAATTTAACACAGAATCAGATTCTTGAAGAATCAGCCACCAATAATGCAGCATATATAAAAAAATACCAGGTTTTCTGAGTTTTCACCAACAGCAAAATGAACAGTGCATAAATACCAAACAGCTATATTAAAAGAAAAAAATTATTACAATTAATTACAGAAATCATATAAATATCTTGATCTATGACTGCGGGAGTGAGTTTTAGCTTGAAAACCACAGACATGTAAGACAATCTATCCTCTTTGAAATTCTTCTTGCAACTTAACTAAAACACATTTGAAAGTCAAAAAGTCAAAAATACATGTATATACAAAGAATATCCTAATTACTTTTCTTGTCTGTACCCTTGATCTGTACAAGGACCATATTTGTATGCATAGACAAAACGTGGAATGTAATCAGAAGTAATGGCAATAACAAAGGCATTGGTGATGACAGCCAGCACTCCAATTCCTTCCAGAATTCCATACCAAATACCTAGAAACAAGAGAAATGCCAACAAAGTAGTCAGTTTTTTACAGTCATATTAAGTCATATAAAGTCATTATTAGTTATACAGTTTTCTTTTCTTATTGAGAATGAATTATGAGACAGAAAAACTAGTCAAGATTAAGTCATATCCCCACATTCTGGCCACCACCCCAAGGAAATCTTACAATAAGGCATACCCTGCTGAGAAGACACAGCTAAGCAACAAAGGCATAACCATAACTTTTTGTTATAAAGGCCAAATAGGGGATTCTGGAAAGATAGTTCTTATTTAATTAAATTTTAAATTTAAATTTAATTCAGTCCTTCCATTTAATTTCTAAACTCAACTGATTTTAGACCTAGAGTTCCATAAATCAGAAGCCTGAAATACTTTTAGCCTGTTTTCAACATTCAACAAACTATCATGATTCCTTATGGTTAATGGAAAACAAACTGGAGGAATCCTCTCAGCAAAGCAACTAACCATCCTTTTGTTGCCCAAAAGGAAAGTTGTGACTGAAATCTGCTGGTTACACTACCACCCTGACATTTAAGTACTTCAGGGGTTAAGAGAGCTGCTCTCAGGAGGGAAATGCAAAGGGATGACAGCTGACAGCCCCTCACCTATATCTGTGGCTCTTGCAGGCATGGGTCTCCTCCACTGAGTGACAAACTTGTAGGCATCCAGCCTGATCTCTATGATGTTGTTCAGCAGTGCCAGGAGAGGTGCCAGTGGGAAGGCAGCAACAAAGATGGTGGTAAAGCCAAACTGTAAAACTAGACAGGCATTTCCATGGTTAGAAACTGGAAATTCAAAAAAGCTTTTAGCGTGCAATGCAGTCCTACTTTCTGAAGAAAACCAACAGCTCCCAGATGTGCTCACCCATCTCTAAATATTCATCCATTAAGCCATGGAGATTCATAGGTTGCAGATTCCAATCTTTTTCCCACTGAGGCAGAGAAATTTTGTTCTCCACTGACTGCCCCCTTCTCTTCATTTTGCGTCGTGACCACCAGTTCTGTAATAAACTTTATTAGACAAAAAGAGTATTAAATGTTATCTGCTCAGAAATTTAAAACATGTTCTGAAATAAGTGGGCTTATTTTGAACAGCACCTGGATGATTACTTAGGTATTTTATGGAAAATTTTACAATACTATCTTAGATACAATGCAAAGAACTTATAAAAGATCTCAAAATTCTGCACTATAATTTTAATCATGTCTTTAATGCAGCATGTTCAGCATTGTACAAATAAGCTTTTCAGAATATGGAACATGCTTGCATAGACTTTTTTTTGGTAGGATTTATGTGAATGCCTAAATAAAAAAAGAACAAGAAAAAAGAATCACGCATAGCAAGAGCACTAAAATAAATAATGTTTTATCTCCAATCCTGTAAAAGACAAACCAAGTCAGTGGAACTCAGTAAGAGCACCATACTAAAATAAACTGTATAGTAGAATACATATATTTTTGAACAAACCTAAAAATCTAAATGCCCTACAGAATATTTATTTTCTTAAAACAGGAGACAGCATTTAAAAAGGTGTTGCTGAATGCTGAAGGTATTTAAGACTTCTTCATAAAGCTGTGCAGAGATCTTTGCACACACAGTAGTTATAAATATTAAGGAGACAGCAACTAAGGACTACTATTTCTTTCTAGATATTATGAGAAAGAGACAAAAGGTGGGAAATAACTTTCTTGTAAGTATTTTTATAAAAAGGCTGCTCTTTTTTCTCAAGCTAATTTATTGTTTGGCTCTTGATCTTTCTTGTTACTGAAAGACAGATGTTGCCTGTGTTGGAAATAATGGTTTTAGCAAAACATAACATTTCTTTCTGCAACAGAATATAAACATGAAATGAAAATGAAAACATTCTCCAAACCTTTCTCCCTATCACTGCATCATGCTAACATGTATTTACTATTTTTAAAATGAACTTTAACATCTGAACTTACGGATAGCCCAGTTCCATGAAGTTGTTCCACATTTGTTTTAAAACCATAATAACTCCCATTTGTAAGCACAAATCTATCAAACAGCCACTGGGATGACACTAAAATGAAGTGGAAGAGATCAATAGCTAAAATTAGAGAAGTTCTTTATTTTTATTTGTTTAGTATGTAAATAAAAAATATTATGTGTTGAAAAGCACTAATCTCCATCAGCAGAAACATTAAAAGAAATGCTAACAAAATAAATATTAACAGATTTCAGCTGAACAACCTTTAGACATATTGTTAGACATTAGATCACATTGCCTAATTTAAAGGTATGTCTGCTAGATATGTGATAAATTATATAGACCATTTCACTTAGACCAATAAGTACTCACTCATTTCCAAAAAAATATGAAATTTGCAATAGTCTAAGTCTAAAGAGAAATTTACTAGCAGAATTTCTGGTACTGGTATGTTAACTTTATAAATATATGTGTACTGCCATATTAAAATGTTAAGTAATTACAGAACCATTTTTTCAATTAATGGACTACAAAGTTATGATATTTTACTTTGTGGCTACCAAGTTTCAGTAGAAGAAATCTGTTTTTCAGAGAAAAGAGGAAACCTCAGCATACTGGTGGAGTTGCAATTCTAACACTCATGTTAAATTTTGAAAATATTATTTTTCTTCTTTTAGAATTCTGTAGAATTATAGATTAGTTTGGGTTGGAAAGGAGCCCTTAAGATGATCTAGTCCAAACTCCTGCAATGAGTTTTCTGTGCTAACAGAAATTTATAAAGTTGATTAAAAATATGATGTCTTTATATTTATGTCCTGTATCCAAAAATTCTAAGTACCAGGAGATTCCAGTCTTGTAGGACTCATAGTGCCTGTGAGGTCAGGGAATTATTAATGATGGCTTTTCCCAAAGCCAGAGGCAGAAAGAACTTGGGCTCAGCACATTGGAGAGCACAGAAGGAAAAACCCATCTCCTGTATCCCATCCTTTGCTATAAATGAGAGTTTAGTATTTGCTGCACTTGGAATAATAACATCTTTAAACTGGGCTTCAGTCATTTCCTTTTTACTCATGAAAATACCACAGGAAAACAGAACAGGATTGTTTACCTCTTCCAGCCTCCATCTGTTAAAAAGCTTGTTGTACTTTCCTGGGCGGCCAGCAAATCTGGAAAATAAGATTTCTGTTTCTCAGTGGACATTCCAGGAACAACACCCTGTATCAATTGTTTCATAACATCCACAGAGTTCAGGAAATATCAACAGAAGAAATCACACAGGCTCAAATCTGGTGTCTGTGGGATATGGAAGTTTCAGAATGCAAACAAACCATCATTTTGCAAGTGATCCTAAACTTTTATTATGTCCTGAATTAAAATCCTAGCTTCAGAGATTTTAGATTTTAGCTATTCAAACCCTAATCTACTTCTGAGAAGATAAGCAAGCCATTACAATTAATAGGAATTAACTGCAGCACAGGGATATTCTTGCCCATGTGAAGTGCACACTTGATTTTTAAACAAATCCTAGTTCTTGACAATCTCAAAGGAAGTTATAAAAGAGAGAAAGAAACCTGTGCCTGGTCCTATCAGATACAGGAGAGAGAAAGACACAAAGAAATTTTGATATTGTATGGCAAATACACCACTGAATGCAACAGGTTATCACCAACAGTCTTAAGGAGGATTTTTCGTTTCTTTGCTTGTTTTTGTTTGTTTTTTTCCCAACAATCTTGATCTGAAATTATACTATAAAACTTTATAGAAGATACCCTGAAATATTCTGTAGGTTCTGTGGGAATGTAAGTGTGACCATAACAAAACTGAACTGAAGATGAAGCAAGGTTAGATCTGTGTTGTATTTCATGCTCTAACCTAAAGATACAACAAAAATTGGAGCCAGCCAGACAATATCTACTATTTACAGAAATGCATTCTTGAAACTCAAGGGGAATAAACAACAAAAGCCTATTAACACAGGGCTAAATACAGACTCACATCTAGGAAGGGGGTGCATTTTCAGAAATCTTGAGGATTCTGAGTTCTGAGTTCTTATTTAGTAGGAAAGTCATGTACACCCCCATAAAAAAGTAGAAATTTTACTCTCTAGTTTCATGAGTGAACATTTAAAGGGTCCAACCCTTCCATACATTTAGAAATATTTAGTGTTTTAATAATGCCCGGAAACAACTCGTGCCTAAACATTACAGTTCAAACTGTCACTGTATTTTCCTCAAACCTACAAAATTAGTGAAGACTGAGTTCTGTGCAAGTTTTTCTTTGAAGTGCATTTGGCAAAGATAGTTTACCTGCCAAGAAAAAAGGCGATGTAGAAGATGGAGCTGTTCAAGTTGACAAACTGGAAGAGGAACATTTTCAAGGCAAAGCTGTTCTCCCACTCAGATTCTGTTCTAGGGTGCTCTTCAGAAAGACACAATATACATTATATAAACAATGTGAAATTGAATTATGCATAAGTTTGCTCACAAATGGATCAACACTAACAAAACAATTGATGGTTTTAAGTCAAGGTGCTCCATCATGTTGCAATTGATTTCTTTTTCATTGCCCCAGCTCAGACTATGTTGTTTCTATTTGGAAACAGAAGATAGAAGTCCCTTGGTTCAGAATAAATCACAATACTGTGGGAAGATACCTGTTTCACTTCCATGAAAAAATCTGGAAACCAGTGTGAATTTTTTATCTTAAGATTAAAGGTATCTTGATTCAAAGAAAAAACTCAACACAAAAAAACCCACAAAACCCAAACAACAACAATACCCCAAAACAAACAAATAAAACCCCAAAACAACAAACAAAACCCAAGCCAATGCAACCCCCTGAAAAAACCTGAAAGCACCTGGAATCAGTAAGGCAACTGCCAAGAGAAGCAGAGGTGAAAGAGTCAACTTAAAGCCAGTTGATTTCTCATCCAAGCTTCTCACCTTCTAAATACTTCTCCTAAATCTACTTCTCCTAAATACTTCATCCTCAAGACTTCCCTTTCATAATGCTTGTGGAGTGCTAATCAGTTTATAATTCAATGAGGAGGCTCTTTCTTGGCTTCTTTTGGAAAGAAAAGTAGAAATGTGTAGTAGTGCTATGAGTATTCTGTGTGGGTCTGCCCTGCCTTGGATATCTTTCCTTAAGGTCTGTAGAACATTATTTTTGTCTGAATTAGAACTTGATGATAAAGTTTACAAAATAATTTTTACAAAAGCCATCTCTAATGGACACATTAAACTTGGAACATAGTACATTGGTAAAAGTTTTAAAGCACATGAGTTGTAAAGGATATCTAAACCTAAACTGCCTGGATTTGTCATCTAAAATCTGTACTACTTAACTACTCTGGTCTAATGGATAATTTGGATAGAAACATGCAGGATACTAGCTTTACATGTAGACAGTCATTCCCAGAAGGGTGTCCTTTTCTGATGTACAACACCCTAGCAAGGAAGAATGAGCTACCTATCTGAAACACCTAATGCTCCATTATGTTTAATTCAATAAATTTATTTTTTTTAAAAAATTCTTTCATGTATTTTGGGAAATAAACTGCTTATACACTTAAACAATTACTTTCTTTCCCATTCTGTGACCTGTAACAATACAAAATATTTCAAAGGGAATAGAAATAAATTTGATGTGAAAAACATACATTAAGATATTTTAATAATTTGAGTAAGTTGACCATAAATGCTGAATTTTTCTAGTCTGATCTACTGCCCTGAAAGCACTACATAGTTTCGAGCACCTTGTTTAACACTTTAACCAAAAGAGGGAGCTGTGGACTTTAAGCAGCCAGCTGGCATTTAGCCAAGACAAGATCACTTGCATTTTCTGACATGGGCAAAAAGCGAGCATGTAAAATGAAACACTGAACAGTAACACATTGACACAGCCAGAGATCTTAAATTCTGTCTTTGCTTTCTTCTTTTGTATAAGCTTAAAAGCTTTATGTCTGTGATTGAATCATGACTGAAGGCTTCAGTATAAAATTTTAATGTTACAGAATTGGAGGTACTTTAAAATTCATGACTTTGCATTTTTATTTGGGACAACTTAATTTTGTCTTAACCCATCTTTTTCCATCTGAAAGATCAATTTTAAAAATTAATAAAAAAAATAAAAACAAACCCAAGCATTTGGGCGAAATGGAAAAAACCCTTTAGCGTGCTAAGAAAGAATATGTTTTGACTTTTGCTCCAAAATAAGATTAATGTTTTTCAATGTATACTATGAAACATTAAAAGTAGAAGTATAGGAATAAATTCCTTAGTTTTATTTTATTTCCTCGGTGAAATAATAATTTATTTTCTTTCTGTGATATTTCTCACTTGCTTAGGGAAATGCCAGAAACGTACCTCATGGATGAGGTTCTCAAAACACTCCCTTAAAGATAAACAAAGCAGCACACTATAAAGGTGTGTGCCACAGGCAGCAAGAGCCATACCATGAGTAATGCCTACATACCTAAGTCTGTCAGGAGATAGGCAACCTTTTCATACACCTGGAACAGAAATGACATGGTGTGAGAACAGGACATCCTGGCTGTTGTGGTGACAAATCCAGAATGAAAACAAGCATCAAAAGCATGGGACTCTATTGCTCTACAGCACCAAGGTATCTGGGCAGATAAAGGAGAGAAATGGTGAAATCTATAAATGTGTATAGCTCCCTATAGACTTTGTTGAACTCCTCCAGTCCCACTCTCTTTATCCATGTAAATGTATATAAGCATGCATAAATGTACATTAAACATACAATAAAGATAAAAAAACAAATAGATCAAGAGCAATTTCAGATACCAACAGTTTTCTTAATCAACAGGTAGATGTTTATCCCTTAATTTCAAGAACAGACTTATGCAATCTAAAAGAAGGCAAAAAGCCTTGACACAGTACACTTTTCCTTTGCATGAATATGGATATTGGTTGAGGATATCAGCCTTGTACTGAAACATATCTCTCGACATATTGACTATCTCTAGTCTTTATTTTAACTGACTCTCAGCCCCAGGCAGATGCCAACTCTGAAATATATTTCCTTGAGTATACTATAAATAACAAGTTATTTTTGATAGCTTTGCTTGCTCAGTTGCATATATATTTTATGATGTGGAATGATCATATATAATAGCAGAAACAACTACAGGACTCTGATTGGAAGAATTATTTCTTATTGCAGTGAATGCAATTCCATAAGAGAATTAAAAGCCAGTGTTTGCTGTGTTATCATTCCTTTTTATCTGTTTGTGGCTGCAAGGGAACAGAAAGATGATAAATAATAATGCAGCTGAAAGAAGAGAGTTTCTGTTCATGCAATGCTGTAAGAGCAAATGATGAAACCTGTGCTGCTACATGACAGAAAAAACACCAAAATCAATTATCATAGAGATTCTAAGACTGTGCAATATTGATATCATAGCTGCATTCTAGTAAGAAAGGGAAGAATCCAAAGTCATTAATCAAAAACAACCTAGAAACCAAGTTCTCAGTCAAGAAAATAATGTGGTTCCAATTAGAGATCTATCGAGAAAGGCAGTATTAAAAAAATACAAATGTAAAAAGCAGCAATCTGTACCCCTGTAACTTGGTAACACAAGCAAAGATGTAGTGGAGGAATTAGAAATTAAGGAGGAATTAGAGGAAAACATTAACAAACATTGTATTAGAGAAGAAAAATCCACTGCAATACTAGCTTCAGAAACTGCTACATGATAAGCAGACACATATCTAATACATGGTTAATTCAGTAAGCTCCTAAAAATGACTCTTTTAAATTAATTGATCCTTTAAAAGAACAGAAGACTTACAACGTTGAGCGACATGATGATCATAAAATTGATACAGACTCCAGTGCCAGATGTTGCAAACTGCCAGTACTTCTTGATGAAATACCACTTGAAAGAAGCAAACTGCTCCATGGCTACCAGTCGATATACCACAACTGCAAACACTGCAGTGAGGACCAGCGAAATCTACAGGAATGTATTTATGAGCAGAGCTATTAGAACAAAATAAATCACACCTGAAACAGCATCCACTGAAATAATAAAGCAAGTGCTTTCAAGATTGATACTTGTTTTGGAGAGCAGAATTTGAGAGAACAAAAAAAAAACTGGAAGAGTTAAAACATTTCTTTACTGTTCTTATACAATATAACTATACTCCACCTTGTGAAACAAAGATATCCTTGAACAAGCAGTAAGACAGACAATCAGTTTTGCCCATATTATGTAAATCCACTGATCTTAATGAATGCACTCAAGCTGAGTTACTATTTACATTGCAGTAAGATGCATTACAAAACAGTAATTCTGATATTATTAAACATCACCATGAAGAATATCCCTGAGACAGACACCATCAGTCGACTGAGCTTATCAGGGAAAGGCTGAAAAGGTTCAGGTTTTCCTGTGATGGGATTGACTCTTTCCACTTGGGAATATTTAGCTTCAAACTGGGGACGCAGCTCCTCCTGGAATGAGAAGGTGGATTCCATTTGTTGTATTAATTATTTCTCTCAAGAATCAGACATGCATGTGCTATAAAGCAGAACATTATACCGATTTGAATGACTTTTTATAATGCTTCAACTCAAATACCTAAATAATTTGCTCTTCTGAAAATCCTTGGAAGCAGATATGAGCAAAGAAAAGAAACCATAGGAGCCTTCTCCACTATGTCAGGGTGTAACAAAAGAATCATGGGTCATATTGCTGACTTAGACACTAAACTGTCTGCAAAAAGTGGTTAAAACCAATAAATTAGGGCCAGTTAAAATGGTGTTTTTTGAGTTATGAGAGCATTTAGTAAAAGCCAGCTTCTATCTACACATCCATGGAAAGATGTAAAACAGGTGAGGTCTATTTACTTAAACTGAAATTAAATCACCAATGTAGATAAATTATTATTAGTGATTTAGGGAATAATAGATTTTTATTATTGCTGATGTCAATAGCAGAATGTTCAAGGATAAGTTATGCCACTCCAAAGAATACAAAATCTGGTTTCTGTCTTGTTGCTTGTCTTGGTCCTATTTTTATGCAGATCAGGAATTTCCAGATCCAGAAGCCATGGAACTGAAAGGCATCTGTGCTGACACCAGAAGTAGCTCCTGTCCTCTGTACAGGAAGGATTTCCACTCAGGTTTTCCAATGACACTTTTAATAAATGTAGAATTATATTTGGAATTATAATGTTAGTTGCAAAAGGCAAAGTATCATTGTACAACCTCAAGCATTCCTTTGTATTCTGCAACTAGTACTATAAATACAAATATGATCTGAATGACAAATTCAGATGACTGGCACACAATATGGATTGATATTGAGGCTTTACCCATGCTGACAGCAAGACTTTACGTGTTTACTTCTGTTTCTTCTTACCTCTTCATCTTCCCAGTCTATGAGGTCCCAATCATAAGTTAATACAGCTCTCCGTCTTTTCCAAAACTCTAGGAAGACTGTTGCTGTGGAAAACAACTTTAATTACATGAGGGAAAAAGGGCCATGCAGATCTCAAGAAAATCAGCAATGCAACATTTATCACTAGCCACTTTCTGGCAGTTTTCCCCATAGAATCTGAAAACTCCAAGTAGCCTCAGGATAATCCTTGTTAAATTTAAAACATTATTTGACTATGTTTATCTAAGAATCATGTTTTTGCTGTCTGCAGTATCTGTAAAGAGATAGGCACCTGTCAATTTGAGACACTGCCATCCCTTTAAATTCATCACTTTGCTTTTAATTTTTATTCAAAACAAAAAAAATCTTCTCTGGAAGAAACAAGGATACACATACACAATTATATCTATTAATAAAGAGCTAAGAGCTGTCTCATTTTATTCAGGTCAAGTGAGACAACCTCTCTTCTTTCCCAGCTACACCAGTTTTATACTGCAACTGTTTTGCTACTAGATTGTTTTGCTACTAGAATAATTCTTTAGACAATTATTTCTAATCTAGGTGTGAGACCATAATCAGATACTCCATGTGCTTAGGGCTTTTGATAAGATAATTACAACTTATAAATAATTCCAAATTTCCAAAACACTGTAGTCTGCCACTGAGGGTAGGACACCTTGTTTAGGGTGTGATTCCTGACAAAACATAGAATTGTCCAATTCTTCCTGGGAAAACAATGAATTCAAATAGGAAGTAAGAAAATTTGCTTCCTTCTAGAAAGCCAACTGCTCAGAAGAAGGATTTCTAATTCAAAATAAACAGGATGGTCTCATATTCCTACCTTTATCCATATTTCTGTGTTTAATATTTTTTCTGGGTTTCTATACATACTTGATACATAATTAGTTATCCTAATGAGTTATATATATTATACCTGTATCTGCATAAACATACATGATTGATCTATATAATATATTAAAGCACAGAAACTAGAAGTTAGCAGAAGCACACCACTACCCATAAATAATGGCTTCCTCAATGAAAGGAACTTGTCCCTGAGTATTATTTCTAGGTAGTATGTTCTTTTACTCTTTGAAGCATGGATCTACAGATGTAAATTTCAGATGCTCTTAACAAGAACAGCACCCAGCTCTCCATTTAAGCAGTAGTGGAGTTTGTACTTGAGTACAAATCTGAGGTGAAATAAGAAAATAAAGGAATGAAGATCTAATTAACACCAGAAGTGAAGAAATCCAGAACCACACAACTTGGGATCAGTGAGCACTGACCCAATCTGTTTCTATGAGTTTTGACTGTATAAAAGATCTGAAAAATCTAGTAAAAACTATGTGTCATCAAATGATTCTCTCTCCAGATCCAGGCTATGTGGTACATCCTGGCCAGATAATAAAGCAATGCCTTGACTCTCTAACATTAAAATGTCAAAGAGCTCTTGTTTTTCCCACAGATTTGGTGACAACATTACTCATACCACCTGTAGTGGTTTAACATAGCTTGGCTTTTAGTTAAGGAGAAAATCCATCAGCTAGGGAAGTTATGCCCTGTAAGGACCATGGCAGCTTCCTTCAGATCTGACAAAACCAAACAGCTGGCTAGTTTTGAATATTAATTCAAATCCCAAATGGGAGGAGAATGAAGAGATGCCTTAACCTTGGGCTGAAATTCTCTTGTAAGGCTGTGGTGAAGATATAATTGATACATCAGACTCTTTTCCCTGTAATTCATGAAATGCATTTGGGGGGATGTAACATTCAAAAGCAGATGTCAAAGTAACTATCATCTAATGAGATGCTTGAACAGAGAGAGAGATCAGAGAAATAAAAAAAACATTACCCATGGATAGAAGACAACCTCTGTTCCCAGAGGCAAAGATAATCCCAGAGACAGGTGAAAAGAACTTTTGCTTTTATACTAGAACAGCTCATCCCTAAAACTGCACCCCAATAAGCTGAGATAACCCATGGTGGTAGCTGGAGGAAGACTATCAAACCGTGGGAGGCACTTCACGACTGCAGATTTCTGGGTGCCTGCTATTCATGAAAATTAAAACCACAAAAAAACTGTATCTTGTGAAAGGTCTCCACTGCATGACAGGAGAAACCCCTCTCCCTAAGTGAACTGAAGAAAGAATTTATTTTTAAGTGATAAACTGACTGAAAATACCAGATTTTGTCTCTTTAAGTTGTCAGTGGGAAAGAAAAGAAGAACTGGAGGGAAGAGAAGTGTTCTAAAAGTTAATTCTGATTCTTATCATTCTTCTTTCAATTCTGTTAATAAAGCCTTCTTCACACACTTTAAAGTTTTGAACTTACTTTGCTCTTCTTCCAATCCTTGTCTCAAGCAAAAATTGAATAATTTGAGTAGGGGCAGTAGTATTTGGCCTGCACTTAACCCATTACATTAATTGGTGCCATGACTCAGATTGGCAAACAAAAACCACTGTACCACCCATCTCCAACTGCTTTCCATGCAATCCAGCCCCTCCAGTTCTGGTTAATAGGAACTTCTTATGGAATCATCTCTCATCCTGATCTCCACACTCTGAAAATTATAAACCTTTGATTTTTATCAGTTATTGCTCTAGACCACTGATGTCCTAACATTGCATAGATCTGGCAGAGATTTTCTCTGCTCTTCAAAGGTTCAGAGTAACTTAGTTTAGAGGGAAACACACAAGCTTCCAGATTCCCACAGAAAAAATTATCTGGTGCCTCTCCTGCTTTCATATTTCAATATACACATTGTACTTCCATTTCTTTTGTCCAGAATCGTAGTAAAGATCACTCATTTAGCAATTTGTTCAATGCTCTGTAATATAGTCTGTAATTCTGCCCACTGTACACATCCAAAAGTTTCTTATTTAAGTTATCTTATGTTTATGGCCCTTATGCTGGCAGTATTCACACTGAGGAAGATCAAAAGTCATAGAACTATAGAATTATTTACCTTGGAAAAGACCTTTTAGACATCAAGTCCAACTGTTCAACCAGCACTGCTAAATCCACCACTAAACCAAGTCCACAAGTGCCACATCTAAACATGCTTTAAAGAAGTCCATGAATGGTGACTCCACCACTTCCCTGGGCAGCCCAAACCATTGCCAGACAACCCTTCTAGTGAAGAATTTTTTCCTAATATCAAATCTAAACCTACCCAGGCACAATTTGAGGCCATTTCCTGTCATCCTGTCATCTGCTGCTCAGGAGAAGAGACTGACACCCAGCTCACCACAACCCCCTCCTGTCAGGTAGTTACAGACAGCAGTAAGGTGCCCTTTGAGCCTTTTTGTCTCCAGGCTAAACACCTCCAGCTTCCTCAGCTGTTCCTCATCCCACTGGTGCCACACACCCTTCCTCAGCCCCAGTGTGTTCTCTGGACACACTGCAGCACCTCAGTGTCTCTCTTGCAGCAAGCAGCCCAAAACTGAACCCGTGATTGCAGCCCCACCAGAGCTGAGTGCAGGGGATAGTCATTCCCTCCTCCTGGCCACACTACTTCTGACACAAGCCAGGATTGCCACAGGTCCTCTTGATCACTTTGGCAGACTGCTGGCCCATGTTCAGCCAGAAATCAACTGGCATCACCAGGTCCTTTTCCACTGGGCAGCTTTCCAGCCACTTCTCCCCAAGCCTGTAGCTCTGCACAGGGTTGTTGTGTCCTCCAGAGTTGAAACTGCCACTTAAAAAATACCAGCTGTAGCTGAAGGACAGCTTAGTCTCTTCAAACTCCTGGAACTCTGAACCACCTTGCCTGCACAGGGCCACAGCTGCAAATCTGATCACAGCTGGTCTCACTGCTGGAGGTTCTGCCTTCCAGGAATGGTGGAATATTGGGCCAGCACCCAGCACCAGCCCTCAGGCACCATGCTGCAGGTGCACAGCTCACAGCCAAGAGCTGAGCCACAAACATTTTCCACTAGGTGTTAAGTCACTGAGGTAAAAAGCTTTTGCTTTTCATAAGAGATGAGTTAAACTGCTATGAAACAAAAGAAATAGCAAGCATACCTTCCTAAGGCCAGTGCTGAGGTCCAGGACAGCACTAGAGGGGTATGACTTTCATACCACTTCAACAGATATACTTGAACTGAATTTCAGACTGTATAGTTAAGATCTTCATCTTTTCAAATATTATACAGCTATTCAAACAACCTTTATTTTTAAAAACTCTCAGAAAGGCTTTTCAGCAGCAGGTGTGCATGCTGGTGAGTTTACTGTTGATGCCAGTACATGACTTCTCACTTGGTTACTGCTGTATAAGATTTGGACATAAATTAGTCATAAGTTATTCAAAGCTATTTGCACTCGATTCCTTAAACATTTAAAGTGGAAACAGATGAAAACATCATGGCATTCCACTCAAATATACTGAAACGTTTCTGAATCTCTCTTCACCACATACCAGCCTAGAATAAATATACATAAAGAATGAAAAAAGTCACGAGTTGCCTGGATGAGCACACGATGATATGCCTGACTTTTTCATTCCTAATTTAATCCAGTATTTCTGAACATAAAATCTAAAGAGAGGAGTAAGAATTGTCACATTCAGATCCCTAACTGGTTATATTTTCAAAAGTAAAAATTAATGACATCTGATAAACTCAGAAGATTTGGATTGACACTGTTTTCTTGTACTATTGCAACTGTGAACATATTTAGAGATAGGATCAGATAAATTTCTAACAGCATGCATTTCTTAATGGAACTTTCATGCTGCTGCTTTGTTTTGTAGAATACAGGCCTTTACCAGTTCTCATCTCAGCAAGTGTACTTGCTAGGTAGTTTCCTGGGTCCTCTTTCTTTCTCTTGCTCAAAGACTGGGGTGACATTTGCTTTCTTTCAGTCTCTAGGCACCTCTCCTGATCACCAAGACCTTTCAAAGGTGTTTGTGAACAGCCTGGCTATGGTGTCTGCCAACTCTCAGCACTCACAGATACATCCCATCAGGGCCCTGTACTTGTGGATGTCAGGTTTATCCAAGTGCTCCCTAAGCCAGCTGTCCTTGACCAAGGAAACTGATCACTTCTTACCCTGGGCAGCTGGCACAGAGATTCCTGAGGGCTGATCATGTCACTGAATGCCAATGCAAAGAAAGCTCAGTAGCTCTGCCTCTTCTGTGTCTTCAGCTGCAAGGGCCCCCCTTCTTTTAGTAATGGGCCACATGATCCTTAGCTTTCCTTTTGTTATGGATAAGCCTTTCTTGTTGTCCTTGACATCCTTGCCCATTTAATTCCAGATTGGCCTTGGCCTCCTTGTTTCATTTCTATTTACTCTACTAACCTCTCTATATCCATTCCAAGTGACCTGACCCTGCTTCAATCTCCTGTGTATTTCCTGCTTATGCTTGACAGGAATTCTTGATTCATTCACACAGGTCTCTTGACTACTTTGCCTATTCCTCTCTCATGGGGATGTATCATCCTTGAGCCTGGAGAAAACAGTCCTAGAACATCAACCAGCTCTCTTAGACCCTTCTTCCCTGCAGGGCCTATTCCCATGGCATTTTTCCAAGAGATCCCTAAAGGGGCTAACATTAGCTCACCTGAATATCATGGCTGTAATTTTACTTGCTGCCTTGCTTCCTCTTTATCCACTACTGAACTCCACAACCACATGATCCCTGCAGCCAAGGCTGTTCCCAACCTTCACATTTCAACTTCCAAGACTTCCCTGTTTGTCAGTATGAGGTCAAGCAACATGCCACTGCTTGGGGAATCCTCTGCTATCTGTAAGCTGTAATCACTGCTTTCCAGGAACCTCCTGGACTGTCTGAGCTTTGCTGTGTAGCTTCCTCAGCAGATGTCCAGGCAGTTAAAGTCCCTCACAAGAACCAGATGTGACTTTGAGGGTGCTTCAAGCTGTCTACAGAAGATCTCATCCATGTTTTTTCTCCTGATCAGCTGGCCTGTGGCAAACACCCATAACAGCATCACCCTTATGGGTAACCCCCTTTATCCTGACCCACTTACTCCTCACCTACCCCAAGTCAGAGGTGAGTACACCCCAAGTCTTGCCTCACACAGGGTAACTCCGACACCACGCATTCCTGGTCTGTCTCTCCTGAACAGTGTCTCGCCCTCGGTGACAGCGTTTCAGTCATGCAAGCTATCCCACAGCACCTCCAGAAGCACACTGAGATCAGTACTGCAACTGATACTGATCAAGATGAGATCAATTTTGCTGATCATCAATATCATTTTAGGTGATTCTTATGCCATCAACACTTAGGGACATAAAGTTTCCAGCATCAACATGTGGTGAATCAGTGACATTTCTTTTGTATAACACTAACTTCTTTTACCAACTTATTTGGGTCCTCACTGAGTAACTTGGTTTGGTTAAATAAAATCATCAACAAAAATAAATTTCTTGCAGGTTCTGTATAAAACAAACTTTGAACTCAACACCATGCAACCCTCCTGTGGAATGACTCTCATTTTCCTGCTTGTAAGACTGCAATGGGACAGAAGAATACTGAGGCTGGAGAATAAAAGAAACAAGTAAAGGAAATAGGTCATTTACAAAAAAAAATCAGTCTCCTGGTGCCACTAATTGCACAGAGATTTGTTCTGCAGATGGTTCCCACAGTAAGTCCTTTTACCATAAGTCATGCTGCACCAGCAGCTGCCAATGCCAAAGGGAATGTAATTACAAGAACAGAAATTACCAGTGGGGCAAAAAGCACATCCCTGAGGTCCTCTGATGGCATCACCTTCTATTCAAACCTGGAATAAATAACTCAACCACAAACATCCACAGAAGCCCAGTGTCTTCAGCAGCATTTAGAACAACAGGTGACTTTTCTGGAGTGACCAAGTGCTGCAGCTACATCCAAGGTGACCCAAATTCCACATTCCACAGCCATACACACTACTCCTGGGGCTTCAGTGCTTGCCAGGGTAACTCCCCAACCAAACCCACCTCGCTGTTCCCCACCAGTGTCATTCTGACATCACCCAGGGTGAAGCAGGACAGTCCTACCCCAAATTTCAACCCATTCAGCAGGCATCATAATTCCAGCAACCCTTCTACTGCACCACCTAATCCAAAAGATGCCAGTGAAGATAAGGATCTAACTAAAGCCCAGCTGCTTTAATAAAAGTATAATGCTGATATAAAACCATTTTTTAATTGAACTGGAGGCTTTATGAGACATGTGAACTTAGACGTGAGCTAGTACAAAATAAAATTAAAGTTTACTCCAAATATGTAAAAACATTTATTTTCCAAGTTATTTACTCTTTAATTCATTATTTACCACTTCCCACAGTGGGAGAACCGAGTGACAGGTATTGCCTATTTACACTGGAATGGACCATCAAAGCAGATGTGTAGAAATTAGATTTAAAACATAAAGCATATCAATTTATTAAAGTTCAGAAACTTTTGTGACCAAAGATGACTTCTTATAAACACTGCCAAAGGAATTACTCACTGTGCATTTAATTACCAAGTTAAGTATGCATGGGAAAACCACAGAACATAAAACTGTCATGGCACTTTTCTATCCTGCTATTCTGAATCAGCTCTTCAAGAAAAGAAAATATTAGAAGGCACACTAATTTTTTGCATTAATTACCTTTCAAGCTTTTAACACAGGACTGAAAGTACACTTTGTACTAAGAACTGAAGGATCATCAGACTTTCATGTTCCCCATCATAGTTAATACATAGCTAATAATTACAATGTACTTGATTTTAAGTAACATTGAAAAGGAAGGAGAGCTGGAGAGCAAGTTCAGTTCCAAGAAAAACTGTATGCCTTGAAGAAAAGTTTTATGAATTTGAGGGAAAATCTTAAAAGAAATATGTTTATTCTGTTAATCAAACAGGTTCAAGAAGCATTACTGGATTTTTAACTTTGCACACACAAAAATTGAAATTCAGAGGCTGCAATTTTAACTGCTGGCTTAAATTCTTATAAATAATTGCAGTCAAAGAAAGATTACTGCTTATTCATTTAATTTAAAAATAGTGGTTGATTCAGTAATTAAATCTGAAACCTTTCTATTTGACTAAAAACACATTTAGCTGCCTTTTTATTTTTCCTAAGCCCCCACTATTCCCTCAAATCCTCAACTTAACTACTTTGAAGTGAAACTATTCTATCCAAATATAATTGCTATCTGATAAACTACTCATTATTTTCCCAAATGTACATTTGTACCTTCTTCAGTGAATATGACAAGATTGATTAGGTTTATTTGGATTATTTAATTTGGATTACTTGAAGTTTGCTGGGGAGAATGGAGTAAAACAATCTAACCTTTCACTGGATGACACCGAGACAATATCATTATCAATGGGAAAAAAGATTACAAGCTTCTATTCCTCTGTCAAACAGATCTGTTGTTTGAATTGCAAGCTGCAGAAATTATTTAAAAATGTGTCAGTACTGATCAGATGCAAGAAATACTTTACATGAGAGGAAAGGAATTATCTCTGATATGTATATAGGTATCCTAAAAAGCATGGTCCAGTTCTGTCCAGCTAAAGTCTAAAATTATGGCAGAATAATGCAAATAATTGCATAGTTAATCTGCTTGCAATTATGTCTAAATAGAAAGAAAGAATATAAAGAAACAATTATAAAGGCATAGAATAAACAAAATGAAGTGCAGAGAAAGCTACACATGTGGGATATGTCCTTGCTATTATGCTCTGCTTAAATGCTTTAATTAGTGTGGAGGCTGTGGATCACATTGATGGAATGGAATTATCTAACTGTCTGTGAAAGTTGCAATGAGGTTTTATTCAATATGTGAGTAAATTATCAATATGTGAGTAAATTACATGCACATACACCCCAGGGAGAAATTATGTCAGTCACAATGAATATGGGCAAAACAGGTATTTATTTAAAATATTAAAGATTTCAAGCCATATATGCAGTTTTGCCATTCTTTTCAAGTTCAGTCATAGAAACAGCATATGTCCCATCAATACCAGAACCTGATTTCAAACATTGCATCCAGCATGTTTGGTATCAGACTGAAAATCTGAGACAGATTCACCTATATTTCATGAGAATATCATCTGATGCTTGAAATGAAGAAAAATGTAATGCTCAGCTTTCACTTTCCTTAGCCCATATAATTTTTCCTGTGGTAAAGCAATGTCATACAAGCAAACTCCTCCTTACTCTTGAATACTGGCCTCAGATGAAAATGGAAAGAGCTCTCTTGGAGGAGAACTTGAAGATAGAGATGAAGAGATGCTAAGAAGCTACCTGTAATGTCTGGTAACTATATAATTAAATGCACTCTATGTTAGGAATTTTTGAAAGTAATAATTAATAACTGGAAAGTATTAATACCAAGATTAGCAGTAAATGAAGAAATATCAATGAAGTAAGTAACCAAAGTGTGCCCTTTAGTTAGACCATGTTAATTTTTAAGAACGAATTCATAATTCTTGCATGTATGAGGATGTGCTTCTGTTGTCCATGTAACTATCTGATGTTCTACTGTTGTTTGCATATTGTTACTTGCTCTCATCATGCCAGCTCCAATAGTTGTGACATTTGTTCTTACTTCACTTTGAGTTAGAATCAGTAATACTTATTCATACACATTACAAAAATAAAGGTCATTCAAAATTGTAAAACTCTGGCTTGAATGTAGACAGCTCTATGTATGTGAACTAGTGTAATTTTCCCAGTGTTTACACAAACATGTGCATTGGTAGAATAAATTATCTCTGGTTCTATTCTTCTTCCCTATTTCCCAGCAGCAAAATCCTATTAGCTGCAGTGAAAGCTAATTCTACAAGAATTTCATGCTGGAACCATTAAATCTGTCTTTTATGGCACTATTACACTGACCTTCTGCAAGAGACAAAAGTGCTCTTGGTTATCTCCTGGTCTGTGGATATGCCTCTGCTTGACTTTGAGCCCCCCAACATGATGTGTGCAATGTCAGTGTGAACACAATGAGAGATTCACACTAAGAATTTGCATTAAATATCTTAACTTCAGTAAGCACTTAACATCAAACCTTTGCTACACTCTCCTCTAATTAGCTCCCATAAAACCAGTCTCATTTAATCTATAAGAACCCTCTACAAGATGTGATTTTTATATTGGCTCAAGACCAGTAACTTAACCTACATGCTTTCCTCTAAAAGGACTTTGGCCTGAAAAATAAAAAATTCAGGCTTAAGGACAAAGGAAATAATTGCATTATCTATAAAAGGTGTTACCCATTACTGGCATAGAAATTTAAGTTAATGAAAATGAAAAAAAATTAATTGGCTTGTGTGGCAAAATCATAATCCTTCCTTAACTTTTATCAAGAGCTATAATCTCCCTTTGTCAAGTAATCATCTAAAAGGGTCAGGTGAACTATAAAAACAAAACATAACAAAACAAAATTCAAAAAGCAAACAAAAAACCCACCAAAACAAAACAACCCCACCAAAAAACCCCCACCCCAACAAGTAAAAATGCACTTACCCCAAATTGCCATGAAAATTGCAAAGAAGACAGTCCCTCCGTTATCAAATAAATGTGTAACCTGAATTAAAAAAACAAATACATCAGGAAAAAATAATACTGCCACCTCAGATTTGCCCTGAAGTAATCCCAGGGAACAAAGCTGGTGGCAGAAATTAAAGGTAAGCATTCTCCTAAGCAGCCCCAGCAGCACGTTTCTGCTGCCAGGGTTTGTCAGTGCCACATTCTGACTCACAGTGGAATTTGGAATCTGCTGGTCCAGGCTGTCACCTCATGCATCACCAGTCATTTTGTTTCACAGACACTGAGCTGTTTTGTCCATGTCCAGACAGGCTAAAATTTCATCCACAATTCTTGTCATATGGTAGGTCAAACTTAATCTCAACCATTTATATTTAAGGGTTTTATGAGCTAAAAAAACCTCTTCACTTTTCTCCCTCTACATACCTACTGTCTCTTGATTCCATTTTGTTCTTCTGCCTAGGTATTTTGCATTTCTCTGCAGGTAAAAATAACACGTATTCCTTTTTGTCTAGACACCTCAGCCTCTCAACTTGTTGATTTTCTCCTTCCTAAAAGGCTGGTGCACCTAAACTCCAACAAACATTAAATTGTGTCTAAATATCATTCCACAGAAGTCTCCATAACTCTAAACTGTGAAGGTAATTTCTTCCATGAATGCTATTCTCTTAGTTAGATTTATCCCTTACCTTACTGTAAGGTTTTTTTGGTCAGAACAGCAATTCAGCTTCAAAGTCTAAGGCTCAAAGATTGCAAATAACTATTGAAATAGAAAGTACTTGTTTATTTATACTTAGTTCTATTTATTTGTTCATGCTTACTGAAAACAAGTATTGATTGAAAAGTAGGTTTTGCATGCCTTTTAAACATCTGAGTGGCTGAATTTATGGTCTCACTTATGAAAACACCACAATTTATACTACCAAAAATCTGAAATTTCTAATATTCTATCCATAGTATGAAACACTATTTAGGAAGCTGGTAAGATCAATGTCCTTTCAGTGGATTTAAGGTTGCCAAATTTTAGCAATATAATTCAACCAGGGATAATGGGCCAACATTTCTTCTAAAAAAAAGCTGGTTTAAGATGTTGCTGGAAATTATTAAGCAGTGCAGAGGCTTCAAATTCCTATTAAAAAAATTTAAAAGCACAGATCCCTATTAAATACTAGAGCAAATCAACTTATCATCAACAGGCATATCAAATATATATTTTGCCTTTTGTTTTCTTTTGCTTCCATAAAGGAAAGCACAAACATAATGGGTAATGAGACTGAAAATATGAGAGGTGAACAAAAGCAGCACAATAAATCTGATTAATATTATTAATTTTGAATGTATAACTGCGTGAGGATCTTGGATGTTCTGCTCAGGAAAGAGTGCATCTTTCCAAGAAAACACAAAATGAACCAAACAACCAAACCAAACCTAATGCAGTGAAATTAATCTTGCTAAGAGTAGAAAATAAATACTTGGCTCTTAATTTGGCACTGCCAGAAAACAGGCAGTTTGTAGCAAGAGGCAATGAGTGAAGCTGCTGTGAAGTTTTCTTTAGAGACATTACAGTGAGTGAAGGCATTACATTATAATCTTTAGGAAAGGTTCATAAAGCTATTTTTTTTAAATTTTTCTTTGCCATTTGAGTGGCCAGATGGTAATCCTATTCCTTCCCAAAGAGAATTCTCTCTCTCCTCCAGTGGAGAGAGATCCAGAATAGACAAGTTCTGAAAGGAGACAATTTTTGTTTGTTTTCTGTGTTCTAATGCAAGGTTGATCAGTTTTTCAGAACACAAGCATTGGCAGGAAAAGCTGGGAGCACACATGAATTTCCATGACTGCAGACACAAGCAAAGGGTGCCTGTGATGATGGAATGTGAGTGGTCACTCCTTGCCTTCTTTGTACATCACCCAATTTTTTTCCAAAAGGACTGATCTGAAAACAAATGAAGCATGGATGGACAGCCACATTTTCCCCACTGCATTATTCCCAATATGACATTCTGTTGATTTGGCCCAGCCTGATTTTCTGGTAGCAGGGCAGGGGGGCACAGGGGGGCTCCTGTGAGGAGCTGCTGGAGGCTCCCACCATGTCCAAGCTCTGAGGATGGACACACTGCCAGAGCAATTAGAGAGGTTGGTAACACCTCTGTGATGACATATTTAAGAAAATCCAAACAGTGCAGGGGCAGTTTTTCCTCATTATCTTCTTCTGACTCTGTTAATAATAAATTTACTTTATAACATTAAATTTGAACGTATTTTGCTCTTAGAGTGTTTTTCTCCCACTCCTTAACTCATGAGCCCTTTGTTAATTTTTTCCCCTCTGCCCAGCTGTAGCAGGAGAGGGCAAACAAACACCTTTCATGGGTAGCTGGCATTTATAGCCAGTGTCAAACCACGACAGACACTAAATGTGAAATCTGCATGATTTAAGCACAGGATGTCAGTGTAAATAAAAAAATAAGACACAAAACCTGCTTCTTATTAATGAGGATGTTAAAATAACAGGATCTACAATAAAAAGGAATACTGCAACTTCAAATATCTTAACAGCTTGTTAAAACTGCAGTGGACTGCTGAAGAAACACTTAGCACCTTCTAAAAAGACGCATTTCTGGGAGGGGTTGTATAGCATGCATAATGCTATTTCAATTAAGAAAGCTTTTACATTAATACATATTTTTTTATAAAAGAAATCAGTAAAAAAGTTATGAAATCCCCCCATGGAGCTAGTTTTCTGATATAGTTATAGCAGTATTTAAAACCAAAAACCATTTTTTCTTTAAGTACAGCATTTCTAGTGGTATTTATTGCTGTTGTTACAAAACAACCTCTTAACTTTTGCATTATAAAATAGAAAATCAAATTTGTAAATGGCAAACATAAATAAATTTTTAAAATATTTTCACAGGTTTGAAATGTTGAGTTTTACTCAGCATTGGTCATATTGACAGGAAATTTTGACATCTAATACAAAATCGATTTTCTCTTTGACACTGCTGCAGTTTTGCTGTAATGCCATGGCAAGGAGACAGTCATGTTTTATAACATGGTTTATAGGTTTCTGAGAAAGATTTATTCTGTGGGATAAAGAATACAAAGATAAAAGCCAGGACTGCTTTTCCAGCATTATGAACAGAGCACACATCAAAATATATTGCTCACTTGCAAACACTGCATGTATACAGAGATCCTTATGATTATTTAAGTTTACCTTCTTGTAGCAAAATATTTAATTGTATAATCTTTGCATTAGTTTGACAGAGCAAAGCAGAGGTAAAAATTCAAATACAAAGTAAGGGAAACAGTAATAAGATAGTTATAGAGGAAAGAAGGGAAAAAAACAACTTACAAAAGGTTTTATTATGATGGCCTCAGGGGAGACTTCATAAGTTAATGAAAAAAATAGGAATTTATTAATAAGGAAATGCTCACAGAAAGCAATTTCAGGAAAACCTCAAATCATTTCAGAGCATTCCCTTATTAGATGAATCTCAAAGGCTGACAACAACATCTGTAGAGGAACGACATGCTTTTCAGGAAACTTGGTTGAAACCAGGGCAGCCATTACACAATGAAAATTATCTTGCAATAACACAATAATTACAATAATTAATAATACAGTAATACCCAGCAATAGCACACTAATTACCTTGGCATAGATGCAGCTCTCGTTGAGTTTCTGCAGCGTGCAGTTGCGCTCACACATTGGGCACATGATGGTTTCATTGGCCTCACAGATCTCTCTGCTTCAGTAGGACAGGAAAACAAGGGTTACAAAAACACTTCCAGCATTCCCAGGATTTTCTGAGTATGTCCTCTGTTTGTTAACCACAAAACTGGACAAATAAATTCAAAGTGAATGTTTGGCTTGGAAAGCCGGATTCCCAATCAGGAACCTGAACACTATTAGCCATAGCAAATTCTCTCCCAAATACCACAAACAGGAAAACAAAAAATTCCTCACTACTCTTCAAATGCATTTAGAGCTATTTTTCCAAATTATGTAGAAGACACCAAACACTCAAAGGATAGACAGCACTGCTATCTCTACATTCATTTCAATCACATGACACCATTTATACCAGCTGAATGCTTGCTCCACAAGGCAATAGTATACACACCTAGATCTGTCACATGTAAAACCCACTAACAGGGATTTCTGGCATTAATATTTCAAGTCTTTGCATTTTTATTTTCTACAGAAGAACTTTTGTATAGGACTAATAAAAAAACTCCACTTTAATATCCTGTTTTGGGGGTCAGTATCATCAAGCCACATTCTAGTGTTTAAGAATCCTAAGATTTAAGAAGATGAAGTCACTGTTTTCACTAGGACCATTCATATTCAAAGCATAGTACATAGCTAAGTGTCTCAACAAAGACAAAACAGAACAGAAGCACAAAAATGGATTTTAAAGCAAACTTTAATTGCAGTGAGTAAGCTGCTGGAAGAACCTCAGCAAGTGCCTTTCCCTATCCTTTAGCAATGATGACACGCCTGAAATGATCCTGACACACTAGGGAAGCAGCAGAATAAAACAGTGCCAGAAAATCCCAACTAATTTGTTTTAATAAAGAGGGCACTTTCATCTTCCTTCCTACAAAAGCTGTATTTACACTTCTAATACTGTTTGGAAGGTCATGCTTATTTCCAAATGAGTGCATCTATTAAATATTTTCTGGCATAACAATAAACATAAATAAAAGAATTAAATGTAAGTATTAATCACTGGTGATATTTCACATAACACCAGAATCACCAATTCACTGAACTAAACTAAATGTGAACCTGACAAATCTTCCCGAGTAACTGTTAAGCCAGAATGAGCACACCCAGTCATTTCAGAGTTGCAGAGTAATGGAAATTTTTTTTGTGTCACACCAGAAAATTTACTTGCTTACATTTTCATTCAAATTATTAAGTGCAAAAATCACATTTTAACCCTATGTTATAATGGCATGGCAATAATGTATACTGCTATCAATTATAAGGCCAAAATGTACTTTGAATTTAAATTTAAGATGATAAATACGTTTTCTCTATTACTTATCCTGAGTTAAAGTGCTGCTTTGTTTTCAATAACACATGAAGTTTCACAAAATTATACTGACAGTGATAGGTCACATGCTTTTGCTCTACTTTGCAAAAGGAGTAACATTTGTTACACAAGTGTTTGTGACAGGTGCTATGTTAATTGTTTTTGCAACTCAAATCTTCAGCACAAGAGCAAAATAAGCTGCTTTGTACTGTTTTCACCTTTATATCTGAAATCTGCCTAAAGACAAGCTCAGGCTATGCTGTGTTCATACTTGGCATTTCTGTTTGACTGACAATAAAGGAACAATTTACAACAGTGATAGTTAATGGTATCTATAAATACATTCCAGACCAAACTCTTTCAAACCATCAGATTTACTTTTGCTTGAGAATAAAGACAGGTAATAGATATTGTACCTAATTTGTTCAAAGAACCCAAATGAAGGGATTGCTATAGGACTATTTCAGCCCCTCTGCTTGACTATAAATTCATATTTCCTCCAGTTTAGCTCAAGGAGGGCACTCAGATCAAAATCTGTTCAAAAGTGTAGAAAACAAACACAATTCACATTCTTAATTTTTGTTTCTGCATGTCCAGATTCTATTAATATAATCCAAATGCCCTGGGAGCTACTATGGAGTTTCTTCAACAGAAATTCTCTGGATTTTTCTCTTGGTTACCTTCTTTTCACAATGGAACCCTGCAATGAGCTGCAAACACTATAAACTCAGTATCCTGGGGACCTCAGTGCTGCCTTAGGGCAACCACAATATTACTCAGCTTGATTCCAAACCCATGCAAGACAAAGAACATCTTCCATTTCAATGTGTATGTCAGTAACACTGCCCAGCTTATGCAATTATTTTGTGTCAGGAAAGAGAAATGTGTAGAATGGAGAAAGTTCTGCTTCTACACATGGAATAGATGTATTTTCTTACCATAGTGTCTACTCTGTGATACCACAAGGTTTCTGTCTTCCTATCTCATTTCATTTTCCTCTTTACTGTACAATACATTTAAATAATCATTCAATCACACCCGAAAGTTTATTGTTTCCCTGAAACTGTGGTTGAGCAAAGAAGAGAGAAACTATGACAAGAGGCAAAATTCAGTGTGAGAGGGGGATATTTGCTCCCTTTTGGTGGTACCCTCCCTTCTTTTCCATTTCCAACTGGCCCACGGCAACCAGAGATGAACTAGAGAGAGAACACTTCTTTTACACAGAGAGCAGACACTCATGGCCCTGTGCTGAGCTGAGCTTCTCTCATGCAGCATATATTTATATAATATTTTAATATGTGTATATAAAGAGCCAACTGCTAGCATTCCCTGAGCATGGAGCAGAGGCAGGCACTAGGACAGGTCATAAACAAGACAAACTAGCTCTTAGATGTGACATTATCCTGCACCACCCTCAAATTGCTGCATAAAACCTATGGCTGGCATGGTAAGCAATGTTTGGTTCTATGGCAGAACATATTCCTGTATTTGCTTATTACCTCTCTATGAAACTGTGCTGGATATCTGGAAAAAAAAAAAGAAAATTATAATTTCCTGCCTGCAGCTACTAGAAGTGGGCTAATGACTGAGCAAAGTATCCTTCTGCAAAACTGATTTGATCATTTGTTACATCCAAATTCTGTAGTACACAGACAGATAAAAATAGGGCTTTTTTGATGGAACATACCATACTCAAATCAACACTTCCTGACAGCCATGGATTCCTCATAAGAGGTGTAATAAACCTGCTTCACATGAAACAGTATTCACTGAATAATACTGAATCTGGGGCAACATGCCAGTTCTGACATTGCCACAATTCCCCAGCACGGTGTTTAAATTTCTAATTTCCACTGGATTTCCTGTTTCTAGGTTTTTAAAAAGTAACATATCCAGCTCTGTTTCTTCTAGATCCCTGCTGAACACTGCATTTGTGTATGGTGGTAGTTGCAGAGATTAAAATCAAACGACAGATTTTAAAACTCTTAGAGATGCTGATCTGGAATTTTTTTAAAAGAAACACCAGATAAATAATGTCTCAGTCCCAGACTACAGCAAGAATAGGTGTGCCTGCTAATGGATTACTCCTGTCTGCTCTAGGTATGAAGTTTCTTCTAATCCTTACTAACACCTTCCAGGCTAAGTAAAAAAATACATCAAGGAGTAGCATCTCTCATCAGTGGCCTTCAGAACTGCCTAAGCACACAAGGTGATACAGAAAACATCTACATACATTTTATCAGGCCAGGCATAATCAGCTGGAGTTGAACATTTCACAGCTGTTCTTACTGAGCAGCCACAGCAATGCACTGACACAACACCTCTGTGCCAGAGGGACTGCACAGATTGACACCAGCAAAGGCAGGCAGCACCTTCACAGAATTAACACATCCACATCACTGCATTTCTCTGTTAAACAGGAGCTGTATCTGCAAGTATTCCTGGGAGAGGAATATGACACAGAAGGTGATTGTCCTGATGTATTCTGTGCTGGTGCAGCCTCACCTGGAATATGGTGTGTAGTTTTGGGAGCCACAACATAAGATAAAAAGCTCTTAGGGAGTCTCCAAAAGAGGGACACAAAGATGGTGACATCACTTGGCTTGTTCAGCCTGGAGAATAGGAGACTGAGAGGATATCTCACAGCAATCTAACAGCTTCCTCCTCTTTCTGGTGACCAGTGGCAGGACCAGAGGGAGTGTATGAAGCTGTCGTCACAGGAGGTTTAGGTTATATGTTAGAAAAAGGTTTTTCAGTCACAGGGCAGCTGGGAACAGGAACAGATTCCCAAGGAAAGCGGTCACAGTACCAAGATTGAGGGAGTTCAAAAAGTACTTGGACAGTGATCTCAAGCATATGGTGGGATTCTTGGGGCTGTCCTATGCAGAACTTCAATGATTCTTGTGAATCCCTTCCAACCCAGGATATTCTATGACACAAAAGCACATAATGGCTCACAGTTAGAAAGGATGACATTATTAGAAATTTTGTTCTTTCTCTCGTGAAGTTGCCAATGACACACTTTTCTCTTCCACAAGGAAGAAATACTAACCTACACCTTGAAAATAGTAGATTATGGCCGCTTGCTCCCCCTTTGTTGGAACTGTGCCATTGTACATGTGACAGATACAAGACTGACAGTTCAACAGCTGTGGTCCCTGTCCTCTAAGAACAGGCTGATCCTTGCATTTTGAAGACATTTACAGTGAAAAACAATCCTAATAGAGAGAACAATACTTTAAAGATAGCATTGTTCCCTGGCTGTTAAGTTTATTGCATTTAACTGTATTTCATGAGATTTGAATTCGTACAGTTTCTCAGGAGTTTGCTGTACAAAGCAAGCTTAGAAAAAAGTGTTCATTACAGCACTGCAGAATATAATAACTCACTGTGAAATAGCAGTTAAAGAGAATTCCTTAGATAAAACTTGAATATAGTCTTGCCCAAAGCCAGAGAAACAACATTTTCTGTGAAATCTGACACCAAGTATTCATCCAGGCTAAGTACCCAACCTGCTTGAAGGAACAGCTGCAATTGTAAGAACACTGATACTGAACTGTTTGATAACATCTGATGGAATACTTTGCAATATGGGGGATCCTCAGAGAGTTCCTAGAAGTACACTCAGCACTTGAGCACCCTCATCAACCTAAATTGACAAAGATCCTTCTCAGAGCAAAATCACCAAAGTGGGAAACTGGAAAACTTGGTTCATTTCACATGGTTGTAATCTCCCTGAAGCTGAGTCTCCTGGCTGCAAGTTACACTACATAGATAAGAATTTTATTAGACTCCAAGTGTGCCACTATTAATGAAGAAGGAAAAAAAAGACAGGCAAAACCTTAAGTTTAGTTATTGTACTACACTCTGGAAGTTATTGCAAGATGGAGGAAATGGGGGAATATGTCTGTTTTTTCACTCATTAGACTTAATTAGATCAATAACTATTGAAGCATCTGCAACATGAGAATTGGTCCTTACAGACTGGTCTGTTTTTCCTGAATGGAAATCACTGCAGATGCAGTGATAAGAATGGCCACTGCCAGCATGACACATCTGGCTTGATGCAAAACATACAAAGTGTAAATACTTGACTCAAATACTCAATATTCTAGTTTGGTTATTTTTATATTATTACCATATCTGCAAAACATTTAAAAGTAGAGCAACCTAAGTTGTGCTGCTCCTAATTTCCAACAGGCTATTAAATATTATTACATAGAATTTTACCTCACTTGGCTGGAATCCATTGTAAATAATCCATAGAGGAAAACAAAAAGCCCAACCAGAGCAGCAGGAATAAGCATTCCAGTATACCATCCCAGCCAGGCAAAATACAGTCCAATTTTTTCACCAAAGTAACGCCTACATGAAAAGGAAAGACACAGAATTGTTTAAAATTAAATTTTATGGTGACCTTTATGTGTCTCTACTGTCACACTAGTAGAATAATTCTAACAAGGAATTACCACAACAAGTTTATGGCAATATTGTCACTTTACCAAACAGGCTTTTTTCAGGCTAACATAATATTTTAGTGACACTAATTGCAGATTTATGAGAACAAGTTACAATTCCTCTGTAATTTTTCCTGCCCTTGCAATGACTAAGTATATGGACTAGTAGCAACATTATTAAATGTAGGATAGATAGATGTACACAGAAAAAATCTGGAAAGGGATAAAGTTAGTATGACCTAAGTATTCAATTTAAAAAAATCATATGGGATAGATAATCACACAGAGATAAAATGTTTCAAACTCCTCCTAGTGAAAACAATTATCTGAAAACACAAGCTGAAGACTGAACTTTAATTCTTCAAAACTTGGGTATCAGTTGCTGGAACAGATGAAATAGCAGTGATCAAAAAGTCCATCAAGGATGATGCAGCATAAAATTCTCCCATTGCACATGCTTATCTCCACCAATAATCAGTTATGACTCAGATCAGGAATAAAAACTTGCAGCAAGGAAAATGACTTGTTGGTATCTGACGTCAGAGGAGGAAACTATGAAACCCAAATATCAGCATTATTTAACTTAAATTATATACATTTCTCTATTTTACATTTGGTAACCTATGACACTAAGTCTAAGACTTATAAATAAGAGAGTACTTAAACCCACGGGGAAAGCTTAAAACTGGGTTGCATTTTAAGTCCTCTGCATCTGGTAACTCTGAGTGTCCATGTGGGTAAGAGTCTGCTCTCAAAGGTACTCTCACAAGGGGCAAGTGTCTCTCATCAGCACACCACATTCTGGGTTTGTATTTTAAGTTTCACACTGCAAATTCCTGAGCAGTTGGAACTTCTTGTACTTTACACAGACTCATTTGAAACTAACCTACAAAAGACTACCCAAAAAAAGCAACTTAGAGAACTCCAGCCTCATCCAATAATAGGGAATAGCTAAATCTTATAGGAAAGCATAAGGAATTCAGGAAAATAGTTAGCACACTGTTACCAGGCTTTTTGTATCAGAGAAAATCTTCAAAGTACTAATACCTGATTAAGTCAAGAGGCTGGTATTTGTACCACATTCCCCATCGTGCCCAGCGCTCATACAGGAGGTGCCTGTGATTCTGTGCTCCATGTGTTTTGATGGGATGTCTGCTTTTGTGGCTCCCCTGAAAAAAAAACACAGAGAAATGTAAGTACATTACTAGGCACTATGGAAAATGTATAAGTTTCTTGGATATTTTTGATTATAATTTTTGACAGAAATGTTCTTTATATTTAATAAGTAGGTCTCTTATTCTGAGCATATCTGGAACATGTCATCAGGAGCTAATGTAAGCCTGGCACAAGAGACAGGGTTAAATACACTTCTGAAATGGCCAGTTTCTCAAAAAATTAACTGAAACATGTTAATACAAGACTATAAAGAAGTACTCAACTCTTTATATGACCTCAACATTTACTAACAGATGCCTACTTGTATGCTTTTGCCTATTTAATTTTTTCAATAAATACCTGTGGTGTACTTTTACTTCTTCTATAAAATTTTAGAAATTTTTAGTATGTCAGCTTTCTTCTCCTAGACATTTTCTATGACTTTCTTTTGTAAGATCATATTTACAGGAAATGGACATGTACTAAATGAACCAGCCTAACCTTCTGAATGAGGTCATCCCTGTGGATAAAAAAGCTGATGTTGCAAGAAGAGAAAGAAGAAGCAGAAAGTTGCTCACAAGTAAAATGACACTTAGAGTATCAACCAGTTAGATTAAGAAAAAGGCACGTGCTTGCCTTGTGGACAATACAGAGCTACCAGTGAAGAGATGTGTGCACAAAGCAGAGCTGCCAATTAAATAATGTGTAATCCAAGAGAAGGAGTAAATATAGACAGTGTTTAGAAGCACAATAAATGGCTTTTGCTTGATTCACATTGAATCATGCAGAGTCCTTTGTCTTCTCTCTTCATGCTTTCACTACTGCTGAAGGCATAGAAAAATATATTCTTGCTGTGGTACATACTTTCTAAGATGAAGGAAACAGAATTTGCATTAAAAGCAAAACAGAGTCCATCTGATCCAAAAGGAGTCCTTCTGATCCAAAAGGCCTTGTCTGACATTTTATGGACCACCTAACAGACTAAAGAATTAGCCTCATGCTCAGCAGCCAAAATGTAACACAAAGATTTGCTAGAACAATCTTGAGCAGAATCTCTTGCATTTGCAATTTTGCTCCAATTCTGAAGTAGGAGATATCCCTTAGTTGAACCTTTTTCCCAAAAAACTTCCATCACTCAGCTATGGTAAAGAAAATATTTCATCAATTGACTGCAAGTGAGCCAAGTAATTTCCTGTGAGGAGAGCAGAGTTATCCAGCTCTGTACTTCAGTTAGTGATCACACAGATTCTCACCCTGGTAGATAGATCTCTAGGTAACTGAGCCATTTAGATTTTTACCATGGATTTGAAATCTTAAGCACACCCCAAAATTCAAAGAACACCATTTACTTGTTGCAATCTGCTGATTCTCTGACTTAAGAATGAATTAAAAATCAAAGCTAAACATAGCAAAGAGTCCAAGACTGCTCCTTTCTCCTTACAGCCAGCAAAGCAGCACCCCAAAGATACCAACACTCAGTGTGACCTTTGCAGCATCTAGGAACACCTAGGAAGAGAGTATCAACTCATTCTCACAGCAGGCTGCATAAATGACTGCAAAGCATTACATGTTTTATTTTTTTCCCTGCCTCTTTCTGCACTGCTATCCATAAAAGAGTTCAAGTCTCAGCATTCCCACCAGGCTTGAATTTGCACTCTTACTTGTTCATGTGCAAAAGAAAAAAAAAAAAAATCTTTAAAAATGCATTGAGTGCTTCAGCACTAGTCCTTAGCATGAGTCAAGCAGCAATTAAAATAAGAGTGGCTTAAAAATATGATTTCATTAATTTTAACTGAGATGTGAAACAGTAGCTTATGCCACAACAAAGGAACATATAAAATGGATATGACAGCACAGCTTTGATGCCAGAGAAAGCTTCATAAGCTTTTCTGGAAGTATAGCCAGCTTTTCCTTGAAGTCAGTAATGCACAGCTGAAGCATTAACAATGTTATGTTATTTATTGAAAATACTCCTCGATATTCCTAGTATCTTATCATTAAAGTATTTAATAATTAAAAAATTACTCTCAGATATTAGTAAAGCCTTTGAAACACAAAACCAAGTCACAATATTCACTGAAACACCCAGAGTTCTGAGCTGTAATTACCATGTTCCTGAGAGCATTTCAAATACTAAAGATGTGTGGCTTGCTTCTTCTTTTTAAGATCAAAAGATTTTCTGAAAACCCTCTCAAGTCATTCATACACAGATTTTCAGTTTATTTTGTGGGTTTACAGTCTTTATTAGACTTTAAACTACTGGAAAAAGTATTGGCAAGTAGAAATTATCCAGAACTATTCAGAAAATACTAAACAGGGAATAATTAAGGCTTCCCTAACTGTGATCAAGTGGTCAAGCCATTAGAAAAACAAAACTTTTTGTAGGTGGCAAGCAAAAATGATTTAATACAACTAACTGGAACAATTTGGAACAACTGATACTCTCCCAAGAACTCAATAGGCAATGTCCAGTTCATAAAAATCAGAGAAGAATTATAATATCCTAGCCCAACCAGAAAATATTCAGGATTATAATAATATAATTATTATAATATCCAAATTATCCAAATACAGAAAATTTTAAAAGCCAATATTAAAGTAAAAGCTGTAAAAGCACCAACAAATTAAAGCATGAAACTAAAAGTTTGCAGGACAAAATTAAAGTAAGATCCCAAATCAGTAGTGCAAGCTTTAATCTAAACATGAAACTAAAAACCAAATTAACCAGGTTACCTCATGTGGTGGAAATGCTGCTTCATATGTTCCATTACTTAGTAACCTATTAATACCTAAAAAAACCAAAAAGGCATTATTTCTGATATCAATTTTTATACACATTTTTCAAGTAGTGTGAATTTTCAAGCTGCATTTGGAGAATGTGACTTAGTGTTAAACGATGAGAATGCTGCTAAAGATGGCAATCAATAATCCAAGCAACTACTTCAGCAGGTGTTGCTGATCCTTCGAGATTTCTGGCTCTGTCAAACTAGACAGCAACTTGCCAAAGCACCAAAGTCTGTAACCTTTCTCTAAAGGCTGAGTGCTTGTACCAGATTGAGTGTGAGAGGATAATTCCATTCACAATGTATTCCCCAGAGAATAAAATACAGATTTTATGGACAATCCTTCAGGCACTGAGACCCCTGCAGGTTTAAAAGCTAACCCAGTATTTTTAAATATAAATCAACTGACAACTTCATATGAGAGCAGCTCTCTGTGCCAGACTGACTACTGCATTTTGGATCAGCTCCTAGAGTCTTCCTAAAACCAGATTTGTTGTACTAGCACAGCACATTATAAATAATGAAAAAATAAATAAACATTGATAGGTACAATAGAAAGATTCAACAGTCTTTCAGAGCAGATCTGTAGCCAAAAGTTTCCCCAAGAAACAGCTATGTATGGTGGAATACAGATTTGTCTATTCAAATATGTAAGTTATACTAAACTAATCTCATAAAGAAATTTGCCAACATCAGCTGAAAAGGTGTTAGATGTGAATACTTTTTCTCCCTGTTTTTCTTACTACTGCTTTTGTTCAGAAACTCAAGCAACAGCTTTCTATAATTGGCATCATCCAAGCCTCTGCATATTTAAGCTGCATTAATTAAATATCCCCTGTTCATTGAAAATGGAAAGGGGTAGTTAGACCTTATAAAAATTTTATTATGAGTGCTGATATAAAATGAATTTAGTCTTCAGATCAGCTGTCTCTGAGCTAGACAGAGACCTGGAATAAATCAAGTGTAGCTCACATTGATTCTGCTAGGCTGAAACTGATGGATAATAGCTGAAATATGAGGATCAGCCCTTGAAAACACTTCCAACTTTCTGAGGTATATGTAACCTTACTGCAGCTCTCAAAAATGTAAAGTTAGGATAAACTCTCCATTTTATTTTAATGAAGGAGTAATTTTTCATGGAGACATTTAGGTAGAAAAGGAAGGGACATAACTTTGTTACTGTGTGAATGAAAAGACTTCAAGAACACAAAAAATTAATTGAGTTTATTCAAATGATATTTTTCAGGCAATTAAAGATGAAAACTTTTATTGCTTTGAGTTAGATAAAAAATTACAGCATTCTCACCCATTTTGGATTTTCCATCTTCATACTTAGTTCTCTGTAGCACATGATGCACAATTCTACTTCTTGTGGAATTGCTGAAGAAGCTGTCTTTGTTGTTTATTGTAAAACTATTAAGATAAAGAATGTCTTAATATTCAAAACAATGCACACACAGTGAAACATAGCTGCTGTTCAAGTGTTTTGTTTTTTCAGTGATTTATTGGATCTTTATGTTCCTTAGATGTAAGATTTTACACCCTTACAGCAGATCCAATAAAGTTATCCTTATCACAGATTATTTTTGGGAAAACAAATCTAAAACTAAAACCAAAAATATCTTACATCTAGTTAATCTCTGTTCTGGATATAATTAATTAAAGATCTTCAGTAACAGTGGTGACCTTAAATTCTAATTACCTATGAGCTGACAGTTGTCTGTGTAGTGGAACCACCAAAAGTACTATTTAAAATAACAAAACCCCTGCACTGGAGACTGGGGTAACAGCTCCACAACCATTTTCTCTTAGAGGATCCCAGGATGGAGCCAAGTGAAGCATCCTTGACCAGATGGCTCCATCCTGGATACCAGATATCTGATATGCAGGACCTTCTTCCTGCTCAACTGTGCCAAAAGTGACACTGTTACAATCAACTAATGGCACCAGCTGAGCTGATTGAGAAGAAAACACCAAAAGCCAAAAGGGGATTGATCCAATGCAGTATGTTAAGTTACTGTGAAAAAATTACTCTGTTTTTCTGGGGTAAAGTCAGTTCACTACCATTTGGCTTCTTCACTGAGCAGAAAAATCCTGTTTATCCTAACTCATATTTCTAGTTTAAACTAAATTTTCTCTCCTAAAACAGTTACCATAACATAAGTTTAAAATTGAGAAACAGAATTTTAAAATCTAACTTTATGGGTACTGAAAAAATTTATGTCACAGTTTAACTAATAGCATTATCAAAAACCTGCTGATTTGAATGCATATGGTTTCATTGTATATATTTGTATTTTCAGAGGCAAAAGATCTTTTTAAATGCAGATTTTATAAGAGAGAAAAAAAATCACTGGTTTTAGCTTGATTCCAGTGTTCCAAGTTTCAACAGCTGCATCAGGTTTTGCCTAATAAATAATAAGCACAGAAAACTTGAGCAAATATTCAATTTTGTAATATAAGGGAAATAAAAACCAAAAAAACCTCCTAAACTGAAATGGCAACATTCATTTTTCAGATAATTTCAGATTAGGTTACCAAGTCACCATCGAATAGCAAGTAAGAGAAGAGATTTCCCCTTTAGGAGAACAACATCAAATATGAAACTTGGTATTGCCAGTGACCATCTGCCAGCAGCTACCTCTGTGGCATTTAGGAGTGGGAAAGCAGAATTTCCCTGTGCTCTCTGGCAGTGGGAAAGCAGAATTTCCCTGGGAGTGGGAAAGCTCAATTTCCCTGTGCTCTCTGAGTGGGAAAGCAGAATTTCCCTGGGAGTGGGAAAGCAGAATTTCCCTGTGCTCTCTGAGTGGGAAAGCTGAATTTCCCTGGGAGTGGGAAAGCAGAATTTCCCTGTGCTCTCTGGCAGTGGGAAAGCAGAATTTCCCTGTGCTCTCTGAGTGGGAAAGCAGAATTTCCCTGGGAGTGGGAAAGCAGAATTTTTCTGTGTTCTCTGAGTGGGAAAGCAGAATTTCCCTGGGAGTGGGAAAGCAGAATTTTCTGTGTTCTCTGAGTGGGAAAGCAGAATTTCCCTGTGCTCTCTGGGAGTGGGAAAGCAGAATTTCCCTGTGCTCTCTGGCAGTGGGAAAGCAGAATTTCCCTGGGAGTGGGAAAGCAGAATTTTTCTGTGTTCTCTGAGTGGGAAAGCTGAATTTCCCTGGGAGTGGGAAAGCAGAATTTCCCTGTGCTCTCTGGCAGTGGGAAAGCAGAATTTCCCTGTGCTCTCTGAGTGGGAAAGCAGAATTTCCCTGGGAGTGGGAAAGCAGAATTTTTCCTGTGTTCTCTGAGTGGGAAAGCAGAATTTCCCTGGGAGTGGGAAAGCAGAATTTTTCTGTGTTCTCTGAGTGGGAAAGCAGAATTTCCCTGTGCTCTCTGGGAGTGGGAAAGCAGAATTTCCCTGTGCTCTCTGGCAGTGGGAAAGCAGAATTTCCCTGTGCTCTCTGAGTGGGAAAGCAGAATTTCCCCATGCTCTGGCAGTAGGAAAGCCAAATTTCCCTGTGCTCCCTGGCTGTGATAAAGCAGAGTTTCCCTGTGGGAAAGCAGAATTTCCCTGTGCTCTCTGGCTGTGATAAAGCAGAGTTTCCCTGTGGGAAAGCAGAATTTCCCTGTGCTCTGGAGGGGCAGCACTCACTGGTGGATGCGGGCACGGCTGAAGGGGGCTGTGTAGCAATCTGTTTCCTCCAGGTCAGGCAGAGCCTCCTTGTCCAGCTTCATTGGATTTCTGGGCAGCCAGCTCTTCAGCTCTCTAATATTCCTCTGCAAACTGCAACAATAAGTCAGATTTAATGCTCTCAGTTCCTTGTTTTTCCTACCATTGCATATTTAGTGACAGCATATTAGAAATGAAATTAAATGAAAGCAGGAAACTTCCACACTGAGTAAATAAAAGAAAATAAGGAGTTAAAAAGCAAAATGAACAATATTTGCAATCCATATTCAGCACTTAAATAAAACTCATCCTTAAATTAGTAGGGTTATGGCTCAAAATAGGACTGAAACTAATTTTCCAAGGTAATTCATGTGGCAGAACTGTGGATGCTTATGCTTTAGTCAAGAATATATCCAGCTGCACTGAACAAAGCAAGTGAAACTCCTCCCTACTCTCTTGCCTGGCCATGTGGACACTAAAATTCATAAAATTTTTAAGCAAATTTGAGAGATTATGATTTTCTGATTTCAACAAAGTTGTCCCCTGCAAAATTTTCTTAAAAAACCAAGAGCTGATATCAGCTGATGAAACAGTGTACCTAAACATCAAATAAAATAAAGGACAGGCTACACCAAAATGGTTATGCAGTATTTAGGCAAAAAATCCCCAAAACCTTAGATATGGTTTTGTCCAGATTCCTAAAAAATTGATACTACAAAACACAAACAGAATATCATGTTGTATTTTCAATTAAATTATATACTGGCAACATAAAAGTATTTTTTCTCTACTAGTCTAGTACCTTTAGTCAATGCTGTCTCAGGACATCATTTATACATGGGGAAATCAGGGCAAGAGCAGTTAATTTTCAAGCAAATGCTCACTTCAATTCTGCACTCCTTGCCCAACTATACTTTTTCACATTCAACTGCAATGTAACAGTGCTAAAGGAGTAGACCTCAAATCAAACAAGTGCTATGTCATGACACAATAAGCACATCAGAGATTCAGAAAAAGTCTAGATCTGAGAAAAATATTTCCTAAATAGTATTTTTTCCAGTGGAATTTGAGTTCTACTAAATGAATATGTGTGCATGATACATAAAGCATGTATATTTTATATCCACAAGAAGTGTAAAGTTAACCAACAATTTTTTTTCTCTGAGGTAAATACTTCATTGCCTGTGCTACGCAGAAACACAGCAACACATTTCATAATGCCCATAATAAAAAGTTATATTTCATAATGTTAACAATATTTAATAATGTGAATGAGCATAATTTCATAATGTTCATAGTAAAGAGTAATAAGTGATGACATGGTAAATTGCTCTCAGGCAACAAAGTGACCCTTGTGAAAATATCTCTCTTATTATCAGCATCAGCAAAAACATTCCACCCCTATTTCACATAGTATCAGGCAGAAATTTCATCCAAATGTGGGAGAAGGATTTTACAGTTACAATTAAAATTCTCTAGATTTTCTTCTTGCTAAATATTGGAAGATATTAGTGCACAGTCTGTAGTATCTGATACTGCACTTGAGGGACACCACCTGTGTTCAACACTAACCATTGACAAGCCAAGGAACATAACATGTTCATGAAACTGAAACACAGAACACAGCTCACAGGCAGCTGGATTCCTTAAGTGTCTCCTTAATAATAATTTTTTTAAAATAATTGATTATCTTTATTAGCTCCAGTGGAAGTTCTCTTAGTACAGTTTATGTAAGTGCAGTTTCCCCTTTACCCTCTTGAATGTTGTTTTTTCCTGTTGTACACTTGCTGACTTTAAAAAAGAATTCTGGATTTTGGCTATAATGACAAAAAAGGCAGATGCATCAGGAAGAAGAGAAGAACAATGCATCTAATTTCAGATTTTTTATATTATGAAAGTACTTTAAAATTTGTTACAGGAAAGGTCTTTGATAATTTCTCCCATGCCAAAATCTAAAAAAAAATAGTAGATAAATATTATGTTAAAGAAAACAGCTCTTGTTTAAAATTAATGGCTGTTTCTTCTAACATGGAAAGCAGCATTGGAATAAACTAATGCTTGTCTCCATATTACATTTGCAGTTTCTCTTCTGAGACAAAATGCAGTACCTTTAGTGCTAGATAGTATAGAATATTGCAACTGAGAAATGTATTAAAATGATCCAACAAGAGAGACATTTTTTCTTATGTTATTTTACTGTTGAAGAAAAAACTGAATTTTCATGGAGCTTGCCTTTAAATACAAATTTTAGCCCATATCATAGGACTAAGTATTAGAATTTTTACTCAGAGTGGCTTTCTAGGTTAAAAGTAGCAGTTTAAACAGATTCCTGACTTAAACTATTCATTGTAGCCTATTTAGCAAAAGCAGAGAGAGCTGGGCTGGGGAAGTCAGTGGTTCAGGCAATGAGATAAAAAATGTCCCAAAGCAATGGGATGGTGCTTGTGGCATGCTTTTATTGAAACCACACTGGAACAGTGTGCACCTTGGAACAAGGGGCAGTACTCTAAAATGCACGTGCATTTCATTCTTAGCTATACAATTTAATATTTTATGAAGATACTTGTAATTCCAGCTTTGCTCCACTTCCAGTCTCTGTCATATGGTTCTGATTTGTTTGGTTGCTTAATCTTTTTTTGCAGAACAAAGTTCAGCCAAAAATACTTGCAGATTACAGACTGCAATGGAAAGGAACACACCATATAGATGATCTTAGCATTACATGGAATGAGAGATAGCAGAATTAAGCAAGTTCACCATCCACACTAGGCAGTTTTGACAGAAGTCATCACCCAGTAGTTTGCTTGGTGTTTGTGTCTCTCAAGACTGGCCAGAAGTGTCAATTACATGCCACCAAATTACATGGACACAGTGTGTTTTCCATGTACTGCAATGGGAAACAGGTTAGGGCTATATTGTGTATAGACACAATCATCACTAAAAGAAAGAAGAAAAAAATGATAATATTTTTGTTTAGTGCAATGATATAAACAATTTCACTTCAGTGTGTAGACTGAAATCCAAAAGATTTTAGAAGTCCTTTTGCAAAGCAAATTTACTGCTTTAGATTTATTTTTGGTTCTCTATCCTTGGTAGTATTAAGTGATTTTAACATTTAAGTGGGCAGAGTGAAGCTGCATACTAAGACAACTGTCTTTCCACTTTCTTGTCCTTGATGCCATCCTTCAATAGCATGAAATCAGCAGGTCCAATGTGGCAATTACAAGATAGTTTTACTAGATTATTCAGTCTTAACCTGAGAGTTCAGACAGTTTTTAATATCTACCCTATTTACATGTATATTGCTTTCCTTTGAGAAGAAGGCTTTCCAAATATTGCTCATACAAAATATGTTAAATTTATTTCTCTAGTGTGTTTCTATGGATAGAAATCAAGCTTCATTGAATTAAATACAATGTTAAGGGCTTTTTAAAGGTAAATAAATAGAGAAACACCACATAAAAGAAATTAGGTATTATATTTTTCTTGTCCTTTCACTCATGCACCTAATGATCTTTTGCAGACCCTTTAAAGAACATTTATGGATACATACCTATCATATAACAGTGTCAATAAAGTTAGAGAAGTGCACATGTCACAGCAGGTCTAATATACTGCTGTTACTTTGTATTCTTTAATTATAGAAACTTTTTAACCTTAATATTTTGATATACAATCATTTTAATACAGTTCGTTGTAGCTCATATAAACTCTACTTAGAAATTTTAGAAAGAGATGAAATAAATTACAGAGAAGCAGTTAAGTTTGGAAAGCTGTAAGATGCAAGGTAACAATGACAGTTGTGGAGGTATGCATGCAATATGTATGCCAGCCATTTTGGAGTTAGCTTTCAATTTTAAATGTAGCTTCCTTCTTTATTTCTTTTGTGTCACACAATTCTTTGTGCACTGAATTATAAAAAGTGTCAGAAATTATGTGCAGCAAAATATTCATACCCAACTTCTCACAAAGTAAATGACAGGTAAAAGCATTTATCTCAGAATACAAAATTGATCTGGCACAAAAATGACTTAGTACTCGATTCACAGGTACTGTGCAACTTAAGTTGCATCTATCCTTCTAAATAAAGAAAACAAAATTTATGTAATATCCAGGACTCACCAGATGGACCATAGATGAAATAAGACAATTTTGAAGTAAAGCTTGTTGATTTTGCCTTTTATTAAAAGCATCATCATAAAGCATGATAAAATGGGGCAAGCATGTGAACTGGGAAGAGGACAAAATGCAGTTGTAAATCTATGCCACAAATTGGTTTGTTTCAACATTTCTTATCAGCTTCTGTGTTCCAAGTTGTCACTTTACCATGCAACATTCTGTGGTTAGCTGATCATCTCAAAACTTATCATGAGACTCCCTGAGAAATGAGAGCTCTTGATCATCTAAAGTAACAGGAAGAGAACCTGAATCAAAAGTAATCTCATCTCAAGAAAACCTGTGATAGGAAATCTCTTTCAGGAGGTTTCCCTCATGTGAAATATTTACATGTATCTTTTCTGCTGGATTTACAAGACATAATTACATCTGACCAAAGCAATGGGGAGTAACTGCAGCTCAGCATCCCCCATTCTCACTCTCAGGCTCCTCTCACCTGCCCTATGGCCTCTTGTACCCTTCTCCTGGCTGACATAAACACTAACAGCAGCAGCAGCTAGCTACAGGGGAGTCCTGCAAGTTATCCTCTCAGCCAGCAGATAAAAATCCAAAGCAGCCTTCAGCATGTGGCACTGGTTTGCTCCTGGCCACAAGGACATCCAGGAGAGAAAGGATGTTTGCACATCTAGGGAAGCAGCTGGCTGCCAGAATCTGAGACATGCACTCAAAAGCATCCTTCATGCTAAAGAAAGATTCCTTCATGTCATCAGATGTAATGGCACAGATCTGGTATTAAATCTCCTGTGAGAATAAGGTCTTTTTTTTTTTATTATTTCCCTGGCATAAACATTTTTACATTTCTAAAATGAGAACTGGCAAAGCATTTAAAATACCTTGTTACAGATGAATATTTTAACACTTTGAGCTGACACATTTTGAGGTTTCAGGAAAATAATCTAATTTTCCAAGTTTCATGGATAAATTTACAACTGCAAATGGGTTTTCTTTAGCAGGGTGACTATCTGACAAAATTAGAAGCTACACATCACCCACCAACCTGCCCATGGTTTTGCTCCTCCAGTCAGTGTAATAACATTTTTTCCTGAAAGAACAGCAAAAATCAGCTGAGATTAATCAAGTAGGAGACAGCTGAAAAGGATATGCACATTATAAAAGAATGCTAGACATTTTAAAACATACATTTTCATAGACAAAAAACTGAAAAAGGCAACTGAAATAGAATAAGTCATTACAATAACAGTTTCACATTTTTCACGTTTTACCTTTGTTCTAAAATTACATTTTAGGCTTGCAGCTACTGAGAATAATGATAGCTAATAAGTAAATCACTTAACAGTTCTTTTTCCTCCACCCTTCACTGGTTATAGACAGAGAAATATGACCAGAAATTCCCAGAAAATTCTCTTCTGAGAACAGTCATTCTGAAACTAAATGGAGATGTATTTGCTGCATGGTTATATTTTCCACATCTAATTTCAGGTTTTCAGGCCTTTTTTCTGGCTTCCTCCTATAATTTCACATCATATTTCAACCCCACAAAAGCCCTGATTACTGCAGATTCCTCAGGAGTTAGCAAGATCTGCAACCACACACCTGGGCAGCAATTGAGATTTATTCAAGGACATTCCTGACATGGAAGATCCACTAAAATTAACACAATTAGAAAGACACACTGAAATTAAAAAGAGGGTGAAAGACACCTTGCCTGGAAAAGTATGTATCTACCACTCTGCAGATTGTTGGCAGCCTGACACTTGGTACTTCTAGGCAGAATTGTAAATGAAGCAATGAAGGGTTTTTAAAGGGTTTTCAGACTTTTTTTTTAACAGAACCCTTTTTTAATTCCCTTTAGTTAACCTTAGCTGTTTTACACACTTCAGCTAAGTTGCAGATACAAATAATTTATTAATTACAAACAATAATAACTATGTGCCACAAGATACTTGTAGACAAATAAAATTAAAGCTTTGTCTCAGTTCTGGAAAGTATATATACACTATTCTGTATATATAGTAGCTGCATTTCTACTGACAGATCATATACTTAACAAATACACCTATAAAAGTTAAAAAATTGTAATTCAGTCATGATCTAACTTTGATGTTTACACAAACCCTGTTTGAAACCATATACACATGCTTCCAAATAAAGTAGAATTGCAAAGTCAGCCTTGTAATACTAGACAATAATGATTACTGCACACTGGCTATCAAAATTTTAGAAAAATTGAAACATTGAGATTCCATATATACCACATATATGATACATATTATATATCTGCCAACATATTTTGGCATAATGTCATGCTAAAACAGTTCTGGGGTTGTGGGTGAATCTCAGAAGTACTTTTACTTTTCAGAAACAGAGAGAAGAAGCAACCTGTGTGAAAACAATTCTGTTGATTTTGTTTGGAGTCCCTGGATTGAGCAAAATGACACTAAAAAGTATGAATTTAATTCTTCATGTGTTATTCATATATGATACTGACATATGGTATATTTTAGTGGTCATAACTAAAAGCCAAAATAAGCTAAAGCAACAGTCCAGGAATAAAGACACTTTGGGGAAATACTAAAAAGAATATATTTGCACGTCATTTAATAATATAATAAACAAACATGATCTAGAACGCCCTCCAAATAAAGCAGGATTGCAAGTCAGCCTTTTTGTTCTGAGAGCACTATGGATCTATGAAGTTACCAAAATTATAAAGAATTCAAACCATTCCTAAAACACAGTTTTCTGAATTAATGCATCAAAAGTAAGAAAAAATAATTTTTAATTGGAATTTAGATTATTTATATGTGTACACCCATACATAAACACTTCTATATTTAATATACTGACAAGTATTTTTTGAACTAGATAAGCTCAAATAGCACTATAATTATATTCTTAAACATATGGAAGATGACTTTTACAGAATTTTTTTTTTATGGAAAGGCCTCTGAAGTCTTAATGGGATGATGAGAAAACTCATTGCAGAACTGGGTATGTGGAGCAAGATTTGAGCAATGGATGCCTCACAATCACAGTTTCTGTCTCAAGACCAATGCAAGACTGCCACAGCATAAAAGATTGGCAGTTTTAGTGAGAAAGGAGCACTGCAAGGGCATTTTCCATCAGTCACACAACTTTGGTACCTAGGTGCCACTTTACCTTTTGGGGAGGTTTGCAGCCCTCTACAGGCTCTTCTCTCTCCCTAAGAGCATTATTAGCCAATTTGAAAAGGCACATTTCCTCCTTTTAAAGACTTATGTTCTGTTGCAGGAAATATTAGCCTGTCCCACAAATTAATTACAAATATTTACTGCAAAAATATACCATAGAACTTGTTTTGCATTCAGACAAGGAACTCAGTTCAGTCCATTATTCTGCCTAAAGAAAGCTACTGGACCTCATTTTACTCAAATTGTAACAATGTGTGTTATATTGGAGATATGGAAGACATTAGATTTTTCTGTCATTTCACTTGTCTTTCAGTAAGACTCCAGAAAAACCCTAAAATCGTGGAGGATACTTGAGCTCAGATGGAGAATATCTGGAACTCTGCCAAGAACAACCAAAACAATGTGTGAACTACTGTTTTCTAAAAAGGCATATGCTCAACTTGACTTAGAAGGCAAGTTTGAAGACAAGTAACACGCAGTACTGCGTAAAAATGAGGAAAGAATGGGAATCATTATTTGCTTCTCCTCTCCCTATCACATCACTAAAATAAATATGAGCATGCCTGGCTCCTGAGCAGTAAGGACTTCATTCTAGACTTAAGTAAATGATGAGCTTTCAATATTAAGCACTAATTTGTAGGTTTCTTAAAATAGTTTCCACAATACCTGAAAGGCATCCTGATGTTCATTCTTTCTGCATATTTGCATAAAGTCTCCCACGGACAGTGAATTTTAACAAACATGATATCACTGTTGGTAACAGCTGGCTGTAAAGAACAATAACATGCAAATTCATATTAATAATTTAAACCCATAGCAGCCACCCCTTCTGGAAGCATTCTTCAGAGTCAAATTCTGATTTTAGGCCTGAATTGGGCATACAACTCTGAAAATAAGTGCTCTTCCAGACCTAGGGAAATCAGAAACCTTTTCCCCTTACAAACATCCATATGTGTTGACTAGTGAGAGAAAATGAAAGATCTTTAGTCATGAACACAAGCAAAGACTTTATGCAGCACCTTATAATATGGAATAAATTTTACACGGTAATAATTTTAAAATTACAAAAAAATTACCCGTTTTTTAAATAAAATTACAATTTGTGTTCTATACAAATGTTTTTTCATCACTTATTTGTACATAAAACAAGAGTTTCAGCCTTACAAATGTCTGTATTCACCTTCTCATATGAATACTTCAGTTCTCCACCCTTGTCCCAGATATATCTGCTTGAGATTTTATAACTAGATACTTTGATATTTGAGTAGACTCTGATTAAAGACTTCAAAAGTTTGAGTTTTTGTAAGGTTTTGTAAGTAAAGGTAAAATCAAATGTAGTTAAAAGGTTAATAACACTTATAATGTTTACAATTTTACCTACCAGTTCATAAAGTCATATTACAATTCCATACTACTACCTCAAATATTTTGCTTTCTCAAAAGATGTGAATAAAATAAAATACTAGTGGAAAACAAAAACATTTCAGATCTTATAAAACCATTTGTTTCTGAAGGTCAATAATTCTGAACTGACAAAAGCTGAGATTTTACTATTTCCTTAAATTGGAACAAAACTAGATATTTTTACTACTATACTGTAACAATTCTTAAAAGCCTTAAAACCAAATTTTGGTCAGGTTAGTTATTTATAAATATTCAACATCCTGTATTGTGAGCAAGCTCATTGCTTAAACACAGAACATGTATTACAATTTTACTGAGAAGAAAAATCAAGATGAAAGCTATATGAATAGCTTACATCAGAATAGACAAAATATATACCTGTTCTGTAGGTAATTCATAAGACAGCAAAAAATCCAAGGCTGTTTCCCTGGTTCGGTTTTCTTTCATTTTTATATTAATACTACTATTTCTAGCCATGGATTAAGCAGAATAGTGACAATCTTAACCCCTTGAAAAACAGTGAGACAACATCAGGCATTCTGCTGAAAACAGGTTATACATTAAAGCAACAGCTTGGGTTACTGAAGCTTCTTCTGTTCTGCAAGCATAAGAAGCTGGAACTTTCTCCCTTTGCACTGCACTACACTTCTGTGCACAAACATGTATCCCCACAGCATTCTAAACACACACTATCAAACTATTCTTCTTTTTGTTAAATAGAGTTGAGCAGATGATGGGAACACCTGACTGGGAAGGCTTGTAATTCTGTCTGGAATCTTTTATCAGTTCAGCAAATATGATCGTATTATAAAGGGGGTTTTTATGCCACATGAGCAACAGGACTCACCTCCCGTTCCAACATCAGCCCTTCTGCTCTCAAATTCTTCTCAAATGTGCTCCTTTTCTCTACCTGTGGGCTCGATTTCTTGTAGACCAAGATGTAGTCAATGCGCTTTTTGCCATCTTTGAAGAAGAGTCCTGAGGATGCCATGGAATCACTCTAGCAAACAGAAAGGAAAAATCCTCTAAACATGGCAGCTATAAAGATGAAAAGCTACATCATGAACTGTATATAACACAGCACTTCCTAAACCATTGAAATATCCACATATTTGAAGGATGAATGTGCAAACAAATTCAGAAGAATGAAAAAATGATATGCATCAGTTGCTCAGGATTTTAAATTAATTAGAACAAAATAAAACAGCTTCACCCATACTAGCTTCACAGCTTCAATCATAGAACCCATATTCCAGTTATTTCAGCTGTGTAAAAAACCTCAAAATTCTTGTGTGGTTTGTATTGACACGAACTTTTGTTAATCCCTACTTTCAAATAGGAATTAAAATAGACAAAATAAAGGCAAGAGAATTAGAACAATTTTCTCAGCTTTGTACCTCTGCAAATTTTATAGAACAAACATAATTGTGTTAGTTTGTGATTTATTTCTCCAGGATAGAAATAAATCTAAAATAATTAAAAAGAAATGCTTTTTATAGGAATATCTGCATGGACAGTATAGTCTCATCTCCCTTGAAAGGAGGGGCCAGGAACTGGATACAATACTTTTCTCCAAACTAATAACTCCAGCTTCCTCAGCCACTCCATATCAGACTTGTGCCCTGGATCTCTCTCAGGACACATCCAAGCACCTCAATATCTGTCTTCATATTCAGAAAAATAACATCTGAAATCCAAATTAAGGCAGTTGAGAGTGTCAACTAAGACTGTTAGTGCACTGAATATAGGGTCTGTCACCCTTTCTAAGAATTCTGAATGGGAATGGTAGTAAAAACACTATTTTTTATTATTTTTATAATGCTACTGATTTAATTATCTAAATCTATAAGATGCAGAGGTTTGAAGGTGAAGTAGTAGACTGAAGGTTCAAAAGTGCAAGTTTGAATATGCAAGTTCTTAAAACACAAACTTTTTCAGGTTCAAGACATGAGCAATGAATCTGCTCTTCAACAACAAAAGGATTTCTGTACAAGTACTTTACAAAACCAGATCAGGGCTGCTTTTACAGTTCATGAGGCAGGAACAATCAATATAAAAAGCCTGGCCAAAAATTCCCCCAAAGGGGAGATCTGGAACTTCTCTAATGCATTTTCTGCCTGTGCAATTTCTGTCCAGGCATGCTGCAAATCACATCTACATTTTGTAATACACTTCTACTGCCTTTCTTTGGATTATTATTTCTAGTCTTTCCTTCCTCATTTCTGAAACATCTGATTTTCTTCAGTCTTGGAAAAACATGTTTTATCTCTCAGATTAATGACAGTATCCAAATATGACCTCATAGTCAGCAACATCAAACAATTATTTTTTGGGGTCACTGTTAAAGACACAATGAGCAGTGAAGACAGCAGAAAGAAATCTTCTATCCCTATTTATCCCAGACCACTCTCAGAGAACAACCCCCACAGGTTGAGAAGTAAACAGTAAAGCCACTCACCACATTCATGCAGTGAAACTATCACTAATGAACTATATTACAATGATTTCATGACTAACTCATTTTAATGCTTCTGAAACCATTCCTTTCTCTTTTGTGCTATTCACAAGCAATGTTGACCACCTACATTAGCAGTAATATAGTCATTACTTAAGTAATTAAGCACCAGTAAAAGAATTTATATGGTTGATTTGTATGAGTGATTTAGTTGAGTTTTTTCAGTTGAGCTCCTTAACATGAAAGGACAACAGGGAGCAGTAATTTCAATTAAACATATAAGTCAGGGTATATTATATACCTAGCACAAGGAATCAGCTGTTAGTACAGTAGGCATTCAAGCACAGATCATTTATTATTTATCTGCTGGTTTGGACCAATACATTAATTCATTCTTTCACCTTTTTCAAGAGAGAAAAGGATCAGAAAAGGAGAAAAACATCAGAAGAAATATTTTGTGCAAAAAACTTAGTCTCCTCTATTCTGCTTAAGGTTTCCTGTTTCACCTGAAAAATGTGTATAAAAGGACTAATCAACATTTTCTTATCCTCTCCACCACCTTACTCCTCCAGATTTTCTGAAACAACATCCATCTGTTAAGGTTTCTTACATTTACACACATATGAAAACTCCTTTGTTTTGAAAAACTCCTTTTAGAGTATTGCAGTATGGTTCAGATAGTAAACTCAACAATTTGACTTAACCTTGTTCTTTCAAAGTCTTTAAATAGAAGAACTTTAACTGTGATGCTGAGGTACCACTTCACCCAAGCTTGTTCATGATGCAGAATCATAATATCCTGGTTTGCATCACAGCAAACTATTACCTGAGGCTTTGATACTGTAGATCTGCTGCAGTTTCCTGTTTTTATTATGTGTCAACAGTTTTGGTTGCTTCATACTTGTGGTTAGTAAACAAATCACATGATGTGCTGCTTTGAAGTTTGAGAGTGTAAAATTCAAAATACTGCCACTATCATTCAACTGAAGTTTATCCAAGGCAAAACACACTATCAATTTATCCTAAATAAAGGAGTTCTGGCTCAAGCAAAAAAAGGTGGAAGTACAATGCAAATATTTAGCAAAGCTATATAATAAGAAGAGTTTATATTTCCATTGAAATGTATAAAAAACTTCCTTGGATTTACCCAATATGGAGGGGTTTTTCAATAAACTATTTTTCAGATTCTAATTAATTAGCAATGCCTTTTTTACAACGTGGGAACATCTGGTTTACTGGATCTTTCTCTCCCCAATTAATTTAAGTAACACAACTCACAGTAATTGTAACTATTTAAACTTCATTTGCGTCTCACTACTGCTCTGATCTGTAAATTAAACTTTTATCATTTTCTCATGCCATACAGAGAAACAAATATTTCTAAAGAGTTGAAACCATTCTCAAAACAGGAGCAAATTTTAGATTCATGTAAGAGGAAGTTACATGGTGTTCACTGTATCCTAATTTAGTAGAATGTTTTCTTTGTTTTCCACCTTATACTGGTAAAAAAGTTTAAGATAGTGAATAATATACAGTACCTAAGTAAATTTAGAGGTTAATGAGAACCATACATAGGTTCAATACATATTTTGTAACCATTTATTTCTCCTTCATTCCACCACTGACCACTCTCCTCAAAACTAACATCATAGCAAGGCTTCAAGGCTAACAAAATCTCTAAAGGTGCTTACATTCTAATGAATCGTAACAAAATTCCCACTCACTTGTTCAAATATCTGCAGCTTGAACTGTGCAACAGCTAAATACCAAGCACACTCAAACCACTGTGAAAGGTTTTTTTTTGACTTTAATATCCCCTTAAAGTTACTGTACCCCTAAGGTACATCATATAAATAAAAATCACTATGTTTAAAACAATCACTATTCTTTCCCCAAAGTTGTACACTCCTCCTCTTACAACAGACTTTCTTACTAAACTTGGCAATTAGCTAGTCAGACATGACTATTAACAAAATATGGATGTAGATGAAATATTATTATGTAAAAATATACAAATATGCTACTATGCATATGCTATATATCACAATAGGATACTATCATATTTTACTATATTAATAATATAAAACATTGACTACTTTGTAGATTGAAGTCAGGTTTTGATATTCAGCCACACTTAACAGCATCCATGTCAAAGCAAAAAGAAACTCCTATACATTCAGCTTCACAATACAAAGAGACCTTTGGTCCTTCTAGGCTTGCAATGTTAATACCTATTTTTCTGACCACTACTAAAGACTGTTTCCAAAAAATGGGTCAGTTTTTGTTGCATTGTTTATCCTAGGGGATGAGTTAAATAGCCATTTGAGGGATCTTAAATTTTGTTGGCATTGTTTTGTACAGTGAGAACTACAGGCAACTGAGATTCTAATCTGCAATTCTTTAATTCAACCTATTTGATTGATCAATTTGATGTCTGCTTAAATGCATGTCAGTAATGACTGTGGCTGAAATAGCAACCAAGGGTACTTTTATTCAGGAAAAAAAAATAAAAGTACTTCAGTATGAATTTAGCCTTGGAAATATTGCAGTATTAGATTATACATGTCTTTATTTTAATAAATTAATTTATTCCAACTTAGTATCAACATCCAGTAAATCAAGTCTGACAAAAAAGAAATGGTATAACACAATCATCTCACATATAAAATTTTCATTACCATAATTTCATACATAAATGTTAAATTAAAAGCTGGGAACAAGACTTTTAATAGTTACATTTTATTATTTGCTTAACAGTTTCCTGAAATTTTCCAGAGATGGCAATGAAGATAAGCATGATTTCTACATATTTTATATAACTGTACACATGAACACAAGAGGCTGATGAATGTATTTTCCCAATTCTCTTAGTAGTTTGCTGCAGATTTACTTTGGTAGTTGCTTCGGAGTATATCTAGAAAATAGTTTCATCTGCTGCCCTCGAATTCAGCAGCTATAAATAAAACATCAATAAAAGCACAACGTGAGTGCTACTCTGGCAGGATGCACAGAGCCCGTGGGACCCAGCCCAGGACAGGTTGTTCTGACTGAACAAACCCAGAGGAGAGAGAAAGGACTTTTACACTGGGGTGTAGCTCAGGCACTGCAGTGTCTATTTCAGTTTCTGACTTCAAGGACTGTTGTCCACTTAGCAAAGAGAATATAAAAAAGTTCCACATTTATACAAACACAGAAAAGGTCAGTTGTCAGCCACAACCAGCAACAGGAACATTCACTTAACCAAGTGACAACTTACACAGTACACAAGAACCAAGCTCCCACAGCAAAATATGTTTATTTTATCTCTACAGTACAGAGAATGAAGCTCAGCTTTCCTCTGTGTGGGTGGTGTCATTTGGATTACATTTGTGAAATTATATAAAGGAAAGTAAATATACCAACAGACTGGTGCCTGGGATCTAAAAGATAGATGGGTACACACAGTTGGGCCTCAGGAGTCTTCTTTTATAATTGCACTTAAATTTACTAAATTATTGTCCCCAATTTTTTATTTATGGTGATGGTGTTTGGAACAGAATTAATTTCCTTCCTAAGACAGCTCATGAACTCTGATGCTAGATGTGCTGGAGAAAAATAATTTGACTAAACCCTTACCAATAATGAACTGACATATAAAGAGACTCTTACTCAAGTGTCTCCATTTCTTTCCCAAGGAAACTCTGAGAAGGGAAGAATTCACCAGTAGAAATGCAAGTACTGAATCCAACCACTGAGTCCCAATTCCACCACTCCATAGCAGCACCACCTCACCAGTAGCATTTTTTAGTGACAAATACACAGGGAAAAATTGCAGAACCAGGCAAACAGAGGAGGAAGAAGCAAAGACAACTAAGCAGACTTTGAAATGTATTTGCTTTCTCATGGAAACACTGACATACTGCTGACACTTAGAAACTTGTAAAGAGCACCATAAAATGATATTTATATGTTTGTATGATACCTTAGAGCCCAAAAAGGATGCTATGGATTATCATATATATATATATATATATATATATATATTTGTGTATGTATATATATATGTATACTCTCCAACACACACATATGTATACATGCATATGCACTATCACTCTGCACACTTGTAAGGAAAGTCAGCTTGGAACAGAGGTGTAAGAAGAGCAGAAAGACACTTAAAATGCAAAAACCACACTGGTTACCACAGGAAAAGAAGTTTTCTGTACTTCTTCATGGCTTTTAAGAAATCTTTCAGAGATAATAATAGAATAATTATGGGCTATTAAATCATGTGTAAGCAAAAATAACCATGGCAACAACTTGAAGAACTAGGGCTAGAATTTTGACAGAGGTAAAGTCTGATCTGTTAACTTCTTCAGCATGGCAACTACCTGAAACTAAAAAATCTACATGAACAGCTTTCCTGTTCTGAGTAGAATGGTCCTCTCTTATAAAAGAAAACTTTCTTCAATATAATTTATTGTTGTTCATAAGATGCTAATAGGTTGAAACATTACTGGTTGATACATGAAAACCATCTCATTTTTTTAGACTACTAATTCACCCTAATACTCTTACCATGAACTTGGCATTAACATCTCCAGGATTATTCACACCAAAGGATACCACCATTTAAGTGGTTAGTGCCAAAATTTAGAGCTTATGATTCAATTAATACCTTAAGTATTATATGGAAATAAATACATCTGATGCCAACTACAGTAGATTTATTCCCATGAAAAAAAGCTGGTACCTAAATAATGATTTTTAAACATCCTGAAACAAAGCAAGCAAAGTTGAGACCTCAATAAATTTATAGACTTCTAAAATTATATGGAATTAGCTGTGTTTTTAAATAGTACTAGAGCAATTTTTTACATTTTAAACCATACTTTGGTTAAGAATAATCAAAGGCATGCTTTACATGAAATTCTCTAAGCACACATCTAAATTAAACTTCATCTTTTTGTATTTGTAGGAATGGATAGACCATAAACAGATTTATTAGAATCATCCTTTCAATTACTTCATTTCAAAAATAGCTGGATGATTTTAAATGTATGTTGGTTTAGCATTCTTGTGCAAATAACCTAGGAAAGAAAATTGGGGACATATTTGCATATGCAAAGACATCCAAACTATCTTGGGCATCAAAGACAACATGACAGGCTGCCATAATTAGGCAGCCATAATTAACCAAGCTACTGTATTTCTGTGAGACTGCACTGCTGTGCAGAACAAAGCTTTTTCCTGTGGAGACAAAGACTTCCAGCAATATCTGACCTTCCTAATCAAACTGCAGTTTAGCTTTTTAGGAGTAAACTAAAGGATTAGCAATTATTTTAGCTTCCTCACAAAGCAGACACTTTTTCCATTTATATTCTACTCAGAGTAGGCATGAAAAATGCATTTGTATATATTATGAAAAACATATTCGACTTCAGGAAAAGAGTGGGTTAGGTGATATGCAAAATTTTTTAAGGAAGTCTCTTCAATATTACCATGAGGCAGCAGCAATGGAGGATGTTTAGAGACAGAAGGCTTTTTAGTATTTAACCTCTTCTATTTGCTCTTGAGGTCTAATAGAGAAGTCTTAAGACGCATACTAATATGATCACTGAAAATTTTTCTTTACTGATTATTTTCAAACATTTTCTTCTTTAGGTTAAGATTACTTGCTACTTACCCTGCATTTCCTGAAATATTTTCTGAGCTATTTTTTTTTGCTTCTTTTTAAAATAAAAATCAAAATCAAAATCTCACAGGACATGAGAGCCAAGCACTAAAGGCACAAACATGAAGTCAACTTTTGCTGCACTTTACCCCATCCTTCCATTCTGGGATAATGATTTTATCTGTTATCATTCTTTTAGGCTTTATTTACTTTTGTGTTATTAGACTGTAGTTTTGGACAACCAGAAAAAGCCGGAAAACTAATCTATTGTATAGGTAGCATTTCTTCACAGTTCCTGAATCCACAGTGATAATAATGCAAATCCTGTTCTAAAAAAAAAATTTAAAAATCCTTTCTTTATACCTTGCCAGATAGCAAACTGCACTGCCTAGATAAAAAAATTGTTAGATCAAAGAGTAACAGTGATGTAGTGAATGGAAGGAAATGGAAGTGTAATTCCTCAAATATTCCTATCTTGCTACTATGCATGTAATGGCAGTAAGTAAAGAATTGGCTGCTACTGATTCTGCCACTCCTCTGGAAAAATGCTGCCTTCCACTCAAGTGATAAAGTCTTTTTAAGCCTTCTTCCCTTTCCTAAGGAAACTAGAACATTCCAAGGATAAACTCATTTGCTACATTTCCCTTGCAAAGCAGACACTACTCATTTTTGCTTAACAGACCCTTGTTTGGCCTCATTTTTCCTTGTGAGACCCCTGGGCAGAATCACACACATGAAGTCCTACTTTCTATGCAATTTCAGGAGCAGCTGGTGATGAAAAGTTGGCAGAGATGGATAATGATGACAGCTTCTTCATGGATCTGAGCAACTCACAATTTTTCAATATGAAATCTGTGGATTCTGAAATGATACCAACCTACACTATAGGAAACTACCAGTTACAAATCACAATCATGGAAACAAGAAAAGCAGATGAATGCATTGGCATCTGGTTGCTATAAGGAAATTACTGATTTGATTTTCCAAACAAGAATCAGATTTATCGAGGTGTCATGCATGTAATATAAAAAACTAAACAATTCCTGAAATAGAAAGTGTATTGGCTTTCAGCATGTCACAAGACACATTCAGTACTGCTGAAGTATTCAAGCAGCTTATTGCTAGGGAAAGATAATGGCACCAAGAAGTAATTGCAAACAAATTTTTTAGCAATTTTCCCTGAGTCTCTCAAGCATACAACAACCCTTCCAAAACAAATCAAAATTAGAAACATTTAAAAGAAGAGAAGAAAAATACACTTTTATCCTTGCACTCCTGGTCAATGCAGTGTTTCTCATTATCTGGTCAGACTGAAGAGACTTTTCATTGTGACAGATCAGTTTACATTTCAAATATGTGAGTACTTACCAGCTGTAAGCTGTGCTGCAGTCTCAAACTGCTGAAACAGAAACAATTAAAAGCTTTCCTTGGCTAGTTTTATATCCATTTTGGGTAAGAAGTTTCCCTAAGGTTTTTTAAACTAATTGCCACAAAGACTTCTGCAATAATCCAAAGGCAAAACAGTATAGTTCCTTTCTTAATTAGTCTATAAGACTAATCTAAATTCCCCTTGCCTTTTTCCTGTGCAAGCAGGCAAAGGTAAAGGGAAGGAGAATCCTGCTTGGTTGTTTCAGGTGCTGGCTTTGGCTGGGATAGAGTTAATTTTCTTACAGTAACTGCTACAGGGCTGTGCTTTGAATTTTGGGTTTAACCCATCTGAGGTTAAACCAAAACACCTCACTGCAGAAGGACTGCAAAAACAGTCCTTCTAAATGTAGAAGGAAGTTTCCAGAGTAGTTGCTGTGATAAAAGGAATTGGTAAAGCTAAAAGCCAGATGCACCTTGAGAAGACTGTTTTTAAACTCTGAACCAATTTATTCAATAGGTCAGTACACACAAAGACTGAGACATAAAAAGTTTTTTGTTTAGACTTAATACAAATAAAAAGCTCCTTCTTAAACTTTGGAAAAAAGTTAGCGTATTAGCTGACTATGAACTTCATAACCATCCTGACTGCAAGGCTTGGAAAAATTACATCTAGGGGTTATTTTATATTTCACATGAAAATTATAAAAAAAAAAGGAGTTTGCTTTAGCACAGTGAAATCCCTGTTACTAGACATACAGTATAGCATCTGTTACTAGATTGTTTTGGCAGCAGCCTTACCTGCTATTGAATCTATTTAGTGCTCAGTAACATGTTCTAAATTCTGCAGACTCCACACTGTTTTTCTGCCTTTTCGACCACAATTAACTAAAAGGCTTTGTCTATGTAGTCAACAAAATCAAACAAGAACATCCATTATTATTTGTCTTAGTTCAGCTAGTCATGCAGAAACAGTCCAAAAAAAAATCTTTGAATACAAGAAGTTTTCATTGCAATGGTTTAGATTAAAATATAATCCAGGAAAAGTTTTATATATATATATGTGTGTGTGTGTGTGTGTGTGTGTGCACGTATATATATATATATGACATAAATATCATATATATAATTCCTGAGTTTCATTTTCACATCACAGATTTCCAATCTGTAAATACAATTACCTATTTAAAAATGATTAGATAGCTACTACTACAGAAGTTTTTTTCTAAAAGAATCCTATGAAATGAAGTGTCAGAGGCCACATCTACCTGTGTTCCAGAATTCTGCAGTAATGGTGATGAGTGTGACAAGCATTAGAACAGTTACACGACTCTTGAAGCATGCATTCAATCTAAAATCACAAAGTGCCACAGGCACAATCCATGAAAGAACTCTATAATGGTTTCCCAAAGAGCATGTGTGTACAGCACAGAATCTTACAGTAACTCAAGCAATACTAGATTTGTAACACAGGATTACTGATGCCTACAGGCATGTACCAGAAATCACAGAATCACTGGTAACAAAAAACCCCTGTGCTGCAGAATTCACTATTTCCAGTGCACAAAGAAGAAAATTACTCAGAATTTCTTGAGGTTGAAGTCATTTGTCACATGTACACAAGCAATTATGTTTCATGGAAAGGAGAATTAAGGGTCTCCTACCTGAAAGTATAACTAAAAAAAGATACATGTTTTGAACAGAAACTTCATCATAACTCTTTGACATTATAGTGGATTAACTGCTGGAGAAAATGCATTGTGATGAGTATTATAGTTGTGTAATTGTTAAGCAAGGTAGCATGCAAGACTTATCTTGTAAGAGGAGATGGGTTTTCCAGTGCTTTAGTTGAGGCTCCTGAAAATATTCCTAAACTCACCTATACATAAGTGTGCTTTATCTTTCATTCACTATGTCTAGATATCATTTTAATACTGCTTAGAAGAATGATCTTGTACTCTACCTAGATCACTCTTGACTGACCATTTGCTAGGTGAACATAGTTCTTCTACACTCTCAGAAATTCTGAGGCCACCCAGATGACATGAATTCCACTCCATGCTCACAATCCTATATCCTAAATTCTGGGTTCAGTATAAATCTATTGAAAGAAGGCTACTGCCATTCTTAGATGAGTCAATAAAAACTTAAGTTTCTCCTCACATATAACCAATATATTCCAATTTCATTACTCAAAGTAAAAGTTTACAGTAGTATCAAACAACCACATCCAATTTATTCCAGTTAATTCTTCTTCTTTCTTTTCTCATTGACTGTTAACTTTCTCTTTCTGTATACTTTGGTTTAGTTTGGCTTTTATCAGTATAGAACATCAACCTAAGGATTCTCCCCTCACTCTGAAAAGCATTTGTGAATTAAGCTTGATATATTACCCAGACTCACACAATACATACTATTAAAGCTCAAGAATCAGAAAACTTCAATTCATAAATACAATATATATGTTTCATCATCAAACAGACACAATGCACTGAAGAACAGAACTACCATTTCCAGCTTTTCCTGAATCTTGTTGCTTTAATTACTTCATTGTTCCTTTCAGCTCTTGTTGCTTTTATGAAGTTATAAAGTTTTATAAAGTTATTTTAACTAACTGCTAAGGAGCAACATATTTTGACTCAGCACTTAATTCAACCTTTTGCTGTGCAGGAGAGGGATACACAGACTTAGCATAGTCTTGTGGATGCAGAAGCAGCTCTAGCAGGCTCTGCTTTAGGGACAGGCACATTTGCAAGATGAACCTCATGTTGTTGTTGCTCTCTCATCTGCTCTGTTTTCCATTCTTTTAAAGTCTCATAGAGCAATCTCACAGCCAAATCTGCAGCTGCCTTGTCCCCTTTGGATACCACGTCCCATAATCTTTAAACACCCTAACACTAAAGGCAGTACTTGCATTAGTCTCAAAATCTTTTGACTTAATCTAAAATAACACACTTAACACCCTACAAAGGGCACAGCTTTTCATTTTTTTCTTCTCCCTTGCACAGCTACGTGTCCCTTACCTCTCTTTTATAACACCCATCCTCATTGGGCAGGCAGGCTGTCTCCACTTCTCAGCAATCAGTATAGCTGTAATCCACTGAGGAAAATTGCCTTCTGCACTACCCTCAACAAACTATCTTCCCACACCAGCCTCCAAATAAACATTGATACAAAACTTTTTAACCTATTTATATATTTTTAGCAAAGAAAGAAATTAGTGTTCATTTGCTCTAAGTTACATAATTCTCTTTCATTAACTAATATTCTATCCTCTATTGCTTGTTTAGCTCTCCTTACACATCCTAATTAGTCTGTATTTTTAACATTTTTAGTATCTCTTTCCTCTAACACACATACTTAGTCTCTTCTGGTTTCTGAAAATGATCTTTTGATCCATAAATTCTGCATTCCTTTTATCCAATTTCAACAATATATCTCTCTTCTCCCAGGTTTTCTTCATTGAAGCATATCAAGTTTAGTTTAACAAAACTAATTTCAGTAATTTTATGCAGCTGTGCTCCCACAACAGCAGCTCATGACAACTTTGCTAAATGCTAACTAAAAGTGATTTAAGACTTAACACACAGCTTAATTAACACACAGATTAATTCAAACAATAATTAAAAGTTATTTAAAACCATTAACTAAAATTATTTTGGAAGTTATATAATTTTTAACAATTTGGGAACCACCTAAATCTCTTACTATGAGACACCCATTTAGTTAGGCTGCAACATATGCAGTGCTTTAAAAACTGCACTTTTAAAAAATTTTAAGCACATTCTGACAGTTGATACAATTTAATAGAATTTTTGTGTCCATTACCTTTAAAGATGACTTAGTTCGAGGCTCTGTTCTCTGCCTGGTGAGCTTATTTTGAATAAGCAATGATTGATCTGTACGAGCATCATAACTCCCATGCTCTGAATCATGTGCATATGTGTCTTTGTCCTTTCCTACATCTGAAGGAAAACCAGAAGAAAACAATGGGCTCATTTTAGATTATAGTGGATAGAAATAAACAGCATTATTACAGCCACAGTTGAATATTCATTTTATGTATACACTTTTTAATAACATATTTCTTCTCCTGTTTAAACTTTATGCTTGAAATGTTATCAGGTTTATCTTAAACTAGAAGGGACTGCTATTTTTAGTGGAGGGTCTATAAAAATGTTTTTTTATTAACATTCAAATAAAAAGTCAGTAACATCCTTTACAGGAGTTCTAAAAAACAAATATGAATATTCAACTGCTTGACTCACAGTTGCTGAGGCTCAAGATGTTTCACTAAACAGGCAGCACACTCTGGAGACCAGAGTAAAATCTCATGCTTTAAATTCAAACAAGCAATTAAAACACCCAATTCCCCTACACACATGCAGATACAGCATTTGAAAATTTGCACATTAAGATACTGCAGTGAGTGCTTCAGAACACATTTTAATAGGTGTACCTGATGGTGCTAGAAGGTAGAAGGCCTTCATGAAGGAAGTGTTTGCTTTGTCGTTGGATATAGTTTTAATTGCTCAGGGGAATTTTTTATGAAAACTTAGTTGAGTATACCTTAAGAGAGCTGCAGGAAACTGAGGACCTCCCTCAGAGCTTACCCACACTGTCCATCAAAGAATCATGACAATTCTTGCCCTGTACACCCCACAGGAGTAAAATGAAGGGCAATGCCTGTACAGTGTTGGACTGAAAATCTTAATGCATGTTGGAAAACGGCTAGTCTTGAAAAAAGATGTTAAAAAAGATGCCATAATCATTGCCACACAATATTATCTTGGACAAATTGGAAAAAGAAACATATTCAGACAAAAAAATTTACCCACAAATCCTGAGTCAAGTTCCCATCTCAGCTTTCATCAACATGGGAAAAGTCAGGTGGACTAGGAACAGCATTTAGCTCAGTAATTCGAAACCCTAAATAGAAGCCAAGAAAAAAGCCGTGGTTGCTGTGGGAACCACAATCTTGAACTCCATGGATTTAAAATTCATAAAAGTTCATCTGCAACATGTAAGTATTTTTCATTAAGTTGTTCAGTTAAATTCTCTACACTAAGTACTCAGAAATTTAAAAAAAACCAAACAAACCACAATTATCTCATGCACCCTAAGTATTTTGCATTTCTGAAATGGAATATTAAAACCCAAAACATTTACTGAGCACTATTTTTTCTTCAATTTAGTTGCTATATAATGATTACACAAAATGTTCCCTTGATAATTTCTAACATTGGTATTAACCATGGTAAATCTGTGATGGGATTTCTCAATGTACAAAAGAGCTACTTTTAATTGTCAATGTGCCTAAGTCAGGTTTTATTTCTTTCAAATAGTGTTTTAACTTAATATACAACTTACTCTTTGCTCAAGAAAAATGAACATAGTTAAAAGAACGTTTCAGGTGGTAGGTATATAAACTAGGAAACAGTACCTAGCAATTCTGCAGATTTGATTTATGTCTAGGTTTGATGAGCTTAGTTTTATTAAAGATCAAAATCTTGTAATAGGAGTCAGTAAAATGAAGAGACAGATCTACAAAACCTAAATGAGGTCATTTAAGCTGAAAGGAACACTATACTTATATTAAGAAGTCTATTTGTATGAAGGAAGTTTTAGAGGATTACACATTATAAGTACACCTAGTACCAAAAACAAAAAAAACAAGCTTCTGCAAAATTTTTCCAATTTTTTATTTCAAATAATTTGAAGTTATAAATAAGTTTTCCCTCTATGATCAACACACTATACCTGCTAAACATCTTTATGCTTTCAAGGACCCATACTTTAAATTGCAGCATCTCTCCTGTTAAAAAAAATCTTTCACTGAGAGTTATCTGCTATCTTGCCTGAAATGTAGTCAAAATTTGTTTTAGCAAAACAAAAGCCCAAAACAACCCTTAAAATTAAAGAAATTTATTATTATAAAGAAACTTATATATAAAATTCAAAGATATTTCCTATTGTATCCTTTCAGTAGCTGATGACTTATTTTATGTGCATAAAGCATTCTCCCACTATGCAATGATACTAATACAGTAAAAAGGGGGAATAATGTTTACCACTTAAACATTCCACTTCAATAAGCACTTGTTACACTTGTCCGAAAAAATGTAACACTGTGACACATACCATAAAATTTGTATTTCAAAAGTATATTCAAAAGTGTGCATTGTTCTTACCATTCATGTAATTTTGGACACTAATGTCAGCAAAACCCCTTAAATAGAGTTTGTAGCTACCAGTCATCCCATTTGCCTCTTTTGCAGCATATATTAAAATAAAATTGTTTAATATAAATAATATAATCATCAAAGTTCAATGGAATGCATAATATTTCTATACCAGAATAGGCTGGAAAGAAAAATCATAACATACATTTTGGGCCAGTAATTTTGTTTCTCAAGTTGAACTTTTTGCAAATTTCTTTTGATCATTTTTAATGTTTTTAAAGAACAAAGAACAAATTATGCTGGGTTTTGAAAAAGAATTTAAGAGAAGATAACAGCTAACTTTTGCTACTAATAACATTGGCTGCTTTTCTATTTTTTATGATCAGATGCTTTTTCTATTATAAGGCATCCACTACTTTTATTAAAAATGGAAGTCTCTTCCCTGTATTTTCCCACCCACTCTAAGCTAAAATTACACTTCCTTAAAGATAACATGCATACTAAATTCACAGTGATTTTAGGCCTTTGAGACTTCCCAACAACTTCAATTTCCAAGCTTCTATGACATTTTTATATCATGGTTGACTATAAAGTAACACTATTTTCTGACATCCTTTCCTCCACGCTTTCTATTATTTGGTTGTGTATTTCATCTTCCACGTGGGACTGTCACAATGCAAACCAAGATAGCACCCCTCAGTCTTGTGTCTCAAGCTGTACTGCTCAAGGATGTTTTTAATGTAACTTGCTCCAAATGCAATGATACGGACAAAACAGTCTTTCTGTTTGATTTGCAGCATAAGTATTCATCTTTGAATTAAAAATAGATCTTAATTTGGCTGCAGCTCCACAAAACACCATAAGAAAAGCTTGACTGCTCGAAGTTCTCTCCCTCAGCACTGTGGGAGATCCCCTGTATTTTTATTTTCCACCATGACAACCCATTTGGTCACTACTGTCGAGATCAGCTGTCAGTGATCTACTCTTGCTCTTCTTGGGATACTCTAATGCCAACCATCCCAACCACATCTAATCACAGCCATCCCATCTCCCTGGCTTTGGGAGTGAGACTCCCCAAGAGTCCATAGGAGTGACAAGAGGCCATAGGAGTGACCTGGGTTACAGGACAACGTGGGGTGTAACCAAACTTTGTATTCTACTCCCCTGAAAGTCATTTCTGACAGTTCACAGAACTGTGGACTCCCCATCCCTGGAGGTGCTCAAGGACAGGTGGCAACCTGGTCCAGTGTGAGGTGTCCCTGCCCATGGCAGGGGAGCAGAATTAGATCATGACTGAGGTCCTGCCCAACCCTAACCATGGTATGCTTGTTTTCTTTGCTGCTGCTAATGAATGCTACCCCATTTGTGCTTTGCTGGGCACAGCTGAAAGGCGTGAGCTAGGAGTGCCCCATTTGTATATACCAGTGGCCTTGCAAGCCTTCAAGTTTTGTTTTTTTAATTGAGCACATTTACTTGGATTTTATTAATTTTTCCTCCTTACAGAGCTAAAAAAAATGTTGATCTGATTCAAACTATGTGGGTCTAATCACTAAAATACTATTCTATCAAAATTTCCAATGATCAATGTTCGTATGTTGAAATATGACAGCTGATCAGATGTGCAGTATTTAGCTTTCAGTTAATCTACAGTACAGTTAATAATTCAGTAAGGCAAAAAACCTTTAGCCTTTGCAAAAAGGCTGTAAATGCAAAACTATGCTAAAATTGGAAAAAAGTGTAATAATTGTTTACAAACCATTTTTTCATTTCTCCTCTAAAACACTGAAGACAATTTCATTTTAAAACACTGAAGACAATTTCATTTCTGGAAATCCTTTACACAAAAATGCAGAAGTATTCGGTTTAGAAACAGAGAGCTAAGTCCACATTTTGAATCTTTCTTTTTGGGTTTTCTTAGCTGCTTGGCTATCTTTCTTACTATCATACCTTTCTGAAGGACCAAGAGAGCATCTCAATTTTATGACAGGAGATAAGGAGCAATTGTCCTGACTTCTCTGTAACATGCAAATCCAGCAATATATTTAGTATATACACAGTAGTGTATGGTAGCAATGTTTTTCAATTGAAATGTGGAATAGTTATGGAAAGGAAAATTAACATAAATATTCCAAAATAGTTTCTGTTTCACAAACTTTGATATGATGACTCTTTACTGAATCCTTTGAGCCTTTACACATTTAAGGATAGGCTTTGCAAAGCTTTAGTAAGAAACAGATTATTGGTCAAGCAAATAATCCCCTTTTGTCCTAATTTAAATCCTAGAAAAAGCAAGTAACTTGGAGAAGAACATGGCTGGACACCTAGATAAATTACATTGTGATGGATTTAGGTCTTATTTTATTTTGCTGTACACCTGAAATACTATATTATACAGATAATATGGAAAGGTTTTCATCTACCTGTGTATGTATATTTAGATATGAAAAATCAATCAAAACAGATGAACACAGACTTTTCTAAATATACAATTTCTTATGAACTTTCAGGACAGTGGCAACCATTACACAGAATATTTTTCATTTTTAAAAAGGTAGCCAGTCATATATTATTGTTTTCTAGAGGAGTTAAGGTGGTGTATAGAACCAGAAGAGGCAGATTAAATGCCTAAAGCACATCAATATTTTGAATTGCAATACTAAGTCCAAAGACTAATCCTTATTATGTTCCAACGAGCACTGACTAGATTGCACAGCTTCTTCATCCACACTGCCAGCTCTCCAGGCATGAACCAGCTCTAACATGGGAGCTGGACAGCTCTGGGTACAGGACAAGCTGCTCTAAGGCAGCTTTTCAGCCATCTCACTCCACAACCAGAACAGATGTGACAGCCCTTATTTACGCAGGCACTGACCACAAACTTGTGAAAAATTATTCTAGAAAGCATAATGGAGACATCACATTTCTAATGGAGCAGACACTGAACCTGGTTTTCTTGAATCATATCTTCTGTGCTCTTTCAGTCTCTCTTTTTATGTAAACACTGTATGTATTGCACAGGCTATCCACATATCTGTGTCTGTTTCAATTTATCATAACATCACAAAATTGACTTACAAGCACTTCTATAATTGAGCGCTGAAAAAAGTTTTGATCATGCAGTTATTATGATACTCTGTTGGATTGTTAGTTTTGGTTCAGCTCTTCATTTGTCACTTCACTATATAAACTTCGTAGTAATTGGATTCAGGATACATTCAGAATACAAGGTATCTGTCACAGCAAAATTGTTAAGTATCTAGGAAGGATTTAATGTCTGCTAAGAAAGATGAGTTATTACGCACAAATCCTCATAATCTAAGTTAGGGGAAAAAACAGAATTGAAAAAAATAAACTAGTTAGTGATGTTTTACTTGCTACTGAGTGTCACTCTTGTTCTTATTTCAACACAGTAATCCCCACCTTCTGTGTCTCCCACCAGAGGTGGGAGGGGACTGAGTGAGGAAGAGGGGCATTCCAGCATGTCCAGAACCTCAAAGTTCACATTTATATTTTACAGAAGCTCAGTGCCTGTCACTTTGATTGAATTTACCAATTCCTCAAACTAAAAACACTACTTAACACCTAAAACTGACAGAGGAAAAACAACACAAATCTGTCATGTCCTTGATCTCATTTATCTGTGTAGCTAACAAAGGTGTAATGTATTAGCTTCTTACTTCATAAATCCCATTAACATCATTACCTGAACTTGTCCAACGGATTTATGGCCTCATCTATAGCCAACTGAAATAAAGAGAAGCTTTCCACTGAAGTTCTTTATTTGATGCCTGTTAATCTCCTTCACACAAAATAATTTTGCCTACAAACAATTCAGAAAGAGGAGAAAGCCATCTGGCCTATGTTTCTACAACACTGCCTAATTAAAAATTCACCACAATTCAGCTTTCTTTCATGCTCTCAGGAGAGCAGACACCCATTTATCTGCCTACTTTTCCATCTCAATGAAACTGCCAGAGTACCTACAAAAGTGTTGTTTTAGCCTATCTGGTGATCAAAGGTGAAGCTGTAATATTCCTTTTTCAGGTTTATTTTTTACTTTGCCTCCCCACCTACACTGAGATTCAGGATAAAATTGAAAATTTTAGACTTGGAAACAAATTCTTACCCACATAAATATAATATTGAAGCACCAACAAACTGTATTTTGAAGGTTTGCAGACCATTTTGCCACATGCATCTTTTAACCATCCCTAATTTCTCTTCACAAATCTAACAGAAAATGCTGATATAGAAATAAAGCAATTCTTACAACTGAACTCTGGGATTTATTTTTAAATACTGTTTTCTTTTTTGCTTGTAAGCGAACAACCTAATCAGTCACATTTTTGTAAATACAGAATAACTTCACAGCTTTCACTTATCTTATTTGGGATTGACTCAACATGGGCAAATTCATATCAAGTTAGTAAAGGGCAACTATTTAAATATTTTTTCTTCCAGACTATAGCTGTAGTCAGAAGAGAAGAAACATCTACACCAAAATTTAATACAATTTTGAACTGAAAAGCATCGATCTATCTTTTCCTCAGTTGCTGAGCCCTCCATGTATCTTTTCAAGCTAAAACTAAGTAATGTCAATGAAAAACAGCATCATTTACTATGAGAAAGAATTACTGCTGACATATACAAATATACAACAATATCAGCATGTGTATGTTAAGCAATTCAGTGAAAACTAGAGCAGGATATTAAAAAAAAAAAAAAAGAAGGAAATTATAACAGTAAAATCTTCCAATAATGCATTTCCAATATTGCTCGGAAAGTGCAGCAGCTTTAACTGGAACCTTACTAAGGCATAATTTTCTTATATAATCTTCATTCCAAATGTTTGGTCTATGGCATGATTTTGGAATATCTGGTTTTGAAGAAGAATTAATTTTACTATTCCAAATAGTTACCTATTTAGGAAACCTTGAGAAGCCTCTTATCTATCATATATTTTAGGCATCAAGAAAAATCAGTGCTAAATCATGTGATGAGGTGAGCAGAGCTAGCTTTCTGAAAGCAGTTCTTTTTCATTCAGCATGAAGATATGATTTCTAATTTGATGCTTCATCAACTGTGAGCAAAAATATCTTCATAGTAGTTGTGCAAGGTGCAGCAATATCTTTGTGTCTGTATGGGTAAAACAGATGACAACTACTTCGTTTTGGAATTTGTAAATTATTACCCATGTGTATATTTACAGATTCAAGTGTCAGTTACAAGGATGGGATTATTCTAAGAATAACTTCTTTCCTACTTACTCTGATGTAATTACAACATCAAAATGATAGTAAAGCAGTACAAATATGGCTATTTTCTGCATTTTTTCTTTTTTTTGTTTCGCAAATTTTGACACTTCTTATAGGTAAATCTCTAAAGCAAATATATGAAATATCTACAAACAAAAACAACAGTAGAACTGCAGCCATGATAATAGTGAATGACATGACTACACAGGAAAAATAAGTGAATAATAACAACTTCAAAGGAATTTCAAGTACATTGCTCAAAATGAAGGCTTTATGAAGGATTTTTATGGGAAAAGGATACACTGAGTGTACAACACTCCTCTGTCTTTAAGTCCCTATTTTTAAACTAAAAGATGAGACAGCTTCAGGAAATGTATGACAGCACACATTTCCTTAGTCACACTTAGTCTCCTCTTTCAAAAAGAATGGAAATTCAGGGTAAGTATGGCCTTTCCACACGTAAATACTGTGAGAGTAATCCAAGAATCCTTAATTTTTCATTATTTCAGTTCAGACAACAACTTACCTAAAAATGGATCACTGTATTCTGTATTAGACAGCTTAAGCAAGTTGTTTTCCAAAGTCTCCATCACTTTAGCTGGAATAAATGCAATATCTGTATCAGAATTCACATGTATTTTGGAAGTAAAAAAAATATCTTTACTGTAAAAAACACTTTTTTAAGCTGTCAGTAACTCAAATAAAACCCTTTGGACTGAAATTCTGAAGAGCACTTTCTATCAATAGAAAAAAGAGCAAGATGACTTTAATGAAGACTTTCAGTGTGTTCCTGAGAGAAGTTTAGCCCAATAAAATAACTCACTAGAACAATAATTAGTCCCCAGTGTCTACCAACATTAAGGAAAGACTTATCAAAATCTACTACCAGATGAGTTAATTTATTCTACAAAGATTCAAACACATCTGGCAATAGAGGATGGCAGCTTCCACACAAGCTAAAATTTGGAGGGATTTTCTCCATTCATTCTCATTCTTTCCATACCACTCTTCCCTGATTCTACTCTTTGTGAACAAATGCCTCTCCTCCTACAAGTTCATATATAAAGACTTTTTTTTTTCCAAAAGACTAATAATTATTTTTTCTTTCTCGTCTAGGACAGACTACAGAAGCCTTCACACTTTTCTCCAGCATAAATGAGCAAGACTTTCTTCTTTTATTAGCAGCGAGAAGGAAACAATGTCATCATTGAAAAAAAAAAATTAGCTTAAAACTCACTTCAAACATTATAAAGATTCACTCAAGAACCTGTTAATACGGTATGTGCAGGTGTTTTGTGCAAAGACATTTCTCCAAGAAACTGTAGATATCTAAATGACTCAGAACCATCTCTCCAAGAGAAAAGCCCCCACCTCGTTGTGACACGACATCCACGGCAGCTGCTGATGACCCTGCCCCCGAGGGCTGGGGCTGGGGCTGCACTCGATTCGGCTGCAGAAATGAAGAATGCTTGCTCAGGCTCTGAGGATGGGTTTGGCTCTGGGCCAGGCATGGCATGGATCTTCTGGAAGGTTTTAATGGGTGCTCTTTCACTGTCTCGCTCTTGCTTGTATTCATACCTGAAAGAGCCAAGAGAAAAATAACGTAATAAGCCCTACATGCTAGGCCATGACAAAGATAGATGCCTAATTATGAATCCACCTAATCAGCAGCTCCTCGACTAAACAAAAATGCCATGCTAGAAGGTTTGAATTTATTAAAAAACAACCTAACAGACATATCAGAGTCTACAAAGAAGGTCCTTTGATTAGCAGGATACACTCCATATTTAACTATAATAGGTAAGGTTTAAAAGAGCCTTTCTTTTAAAAACTTCCATCAAGCTCACAGAATATGCTTTGGTCTGCGTGTTTCTCTTATCAAGAAATGCAGAACTTCATTAGACTGAAGACAATTCTTTCCAGCCCTGCAGCACAGCATAACTGCTCTTGGTCAGACAAATTACTTAGCACCAGGTGAAGACAGACAGGTAAGCTTCTGTTGCCTCAGAAGGAGTCATAGGTCTTTAAATAAGTATGTGCAGAAAGAACTCTGCTTCTTAATAAAGAAGAGAAAGCAGAGGGCACTGGGATGGTGTCCTTGACAAGGCTTTGCTATGAGCAGAGCAATGCCACACGTCTGTTGTGCTACATTGAAGGTTTCTAGGGAGTCTCCTCTACAGCTCTTCCCAAATTGGCATGTTTATTAGATAAAAATTTACAGCAGTTAGACACAGCAATGGGTAATACAGAATAATATATAAAGACATATACCTCATAATTGTTCTGGATGGCTTTAATGATGGATTTCTTAAGCAGGGATAGGCTGCAAGCAACTATGAACCCCACTGCATAATTATGACTGTTGTCAAAGAGAAATGTTTCTTTCATCTATACTGGAGTCAGTATGTGCAGCAAGATGAATCACTATTACCAAAGAAATTTATGATAACGCCAATAACACATACTGGCATTCCATTTTAACCCAAATTTAAGTGATACATATAAAAAATAGAACATAATGCTTTTATGAGGCAATGCCTCAATTCAAAAGAAAATTATTCCCTTTTGCTCTCTTTTACTCTATATTCCCCTGTGTCATTTCAAACAGTTTCCTTAATACCATGCTGCTTCTGCTTTAAGAAAGTGAGTCACAGCAAAGTAATCTCAGAGCAGATTTGCTCTTATGTTAGTGGTATGAGCTACCTTAAAATTTGCAAAAGTTAATTAATACTCTGCTGCTGTGTCAGAGTCCAGTTCTGTGATATGCTAGTTTTGATGGCACTTCTCTTGCATGCAAATGCTTACCCAGCACAAATAGCATGTGGCTGACATCATCAATTGGGTCACTAAATTGATTTACTGAAATTATTTTCATTCCTTCCTCTTTTTTCTTCCACAGAGTAGTTTTCTAGACTATATCTTTCCAACTAGAACTTTGTTACAGAGTCCTTGCTTCTTCAGGGATCTTTTAATCTGCAATAATAGGCATGTATACACTTAGCAGAAAAAAATCCCAATAGACTTGTCTTTCTATTACAACTCCATCACTTCGTTCTTTCCCTACATAATACTCTTCTGGTAGCTGGCATGAGCATGGAAATTATTAAAGATCATACACACAGTACCATCTACATTATGTACTGCAGTGTAGGTTTTCATCAAGAAAACTGTATAAATACCTACGGTGTAAGAGGTATACATTACAAAAAAGTGCATACACATTAATTGCTTCTAATTTCATGCCTGTGGTTGGATTCAGGAAATAGAGAGGAGCCAAGCGGGGCAGGATCAAGCAGAGTCAAACCAGAGCTGGGTGAAGCTGGCAGAGCAGGGGACCAGGGCAAGCTCAGATGAATATTGCCAACCACGGCCAAGTCCAGCAGAGTAGAACAGTCTGGGAGTGAGCAGCACAGTGCAATGAGCTGCCTTTTTTCAGCAATTGTCCATCATTGTTTTTCATTCTCTTGGGCTCAGAGAAGTGCAATGCTGCTCTGCAAAGAGTGTTCACCCTCTTGCCTTTGTTTTGGGGAGGCCACGTGGCACTAGCTGCAGAAACATCTGCCATCTTGTGTCTGTCTGGGCCCACATGTGAAACTGAATTGACAGTGAGCAATTTTGTTTTCTGTCTGTAAACCAACCTCTCCTTTGTATACTTTAGTTATCAATATAGTTGCTGTTACCGTTTGTTTCTTCTCTCGCTGCTGTTTGTTTCTCAGTAAAGTACAATCTCAACCCACAGTCTCTGCTTTTGTCCCTCTCTCACAAGAGGGGCTAGAGGGAAAGATGTTTGATGTTTAATTCCTAGTGGATTTAAAACAGTACAAGCCTGTTGCTATCAGACTAGGAACGGGCGTATATAGCAACACATGCACACACACGACTTCTTCTGAGGCAGAAAGAAAAAACACTTTATTGAAAGGCCACTGCACTTATATAGGATAGATCGTGCAATGCAGAATGGAAAAGGCTCATTGGCCCAAGAAGACAACACCTCTTTGAAAACATGCTTTCTGCAAAACATCACGTAGCACACGCACAGCTCTGTCATCAGCACCAGGTATTAATCTGTGTTATTCATTCTTCCTTCTCTTGTTTGCCTCTGAGAAAAATCCCCAGCCTGGGAAAGATCCGGGCTGGAGCTGAGAAAACCTCTAGCCTGGGAAAAATCTGAGTTGGAATTTTCCCTGAGCCTTCAGCAGTGTCCACACAAGCCCACAAGCTCCTTGGTTTCAATTCAACAAACATGTTCTAGTCTGCCTTTACCTTGAATGTTAAGCTAAAATAATATTTTTTTTTTTTTTAAGTTGCCTTCAACAGATAACTCAGTAAAGATCTTCTCCAGCCTCTGGTACTCAAAACTAAAAAAAAACAAACCAAAAAAACCCCCCAAAAAACCAAAACAAAACCCACTATTCAATAGTATTAGGAGAAATACAAAAGACTAGGGAAAATGGAGGAATCCATCCCTGCTGATGTGCTCACACAGTGTTTTTAAGAGTGTGATAAAAAAACCAAAGCCATTCCTACAGATGGCCTAGTTTTCACAACTGTTTCACTGGAATTCACAAACTTGCAGGCATTATCTCAGCAAACAAAACCGTGCTAGAGGCTTTAACTCTTTCAAAGGAAATCATGGACCAATCTCTCAGAACTTGACACTAAAGAAATTATTTCGATAAGAATAAATGTGTTTACTGCTAAATTCTGTGATAAACCAATCCATAATCAACAAAATGTTCACTCCACATTTTATATGAGGATTTAATGGCTCAACATGTGAGTCAAATAACCCCTGGATTTAAGAATACTTAAGTACTTATCTACAAAAGTGACACTAATGGCTTCAAAACTTTTTCTTCAGACTTTCAATATGTACTTATATGTTCACATGCATTTCAAAATGCCTCTAAAGACTGCTAAGATAGCGGCCCATAACAAAAAGTACACAAAATATATGCAGAGCTGAGACCAGGAATCGCCATGATTTATATGGTGATGGAAGAAAAACATTTCAAGTGCATTAAGACTAAAGGAAATAAATTTGAATCCATTATAGAAGAAAAGCTGTAAATCATATTGAAACCCTCTTATTATTTTCAACAAATACATAAGATGAACTTACATCACCCAATACTTATGTGCAGCTATGTGAAGATAAGAGGTCAGAATCAGTGAAATTAGGTTTCTTGCATGTCTGTCACTAGCTTGACAGTCTCTGATGAATACAGAAATTTCAGTCCTCCTGTATGAAAAACTGATTGAAAGCCTACATCCACTGAGAAGTATTTACAGGGGAAAAACAAAGGTCACTGTGTATTTGCTGTGTGCTTAGTAAACAAAGGATTAAACTCTCAATTATCCTATTCTGTTCTTGTCTGTGTAGAGGAAGGCTTAGCTCATAGCACTACTAGAACACAATTCTACTCTCACATTCATATACTATGTCTTTTTTGTTGTTTAAGGTACATATAATCAAAAAAGTCAAATTTGCCTTCAGAAATTTTAGTTACAATTATCATAACGGTATGGTTGAATTCAGGTCTGACTGGAATTAAAAATCTTCAAACTTAGATACATAATAAGTGATTTATTGTGAGATAATTTAGAATCTAAGTGAGATGGGTTGATGCTGGCCAAAACTTTAAAAGGTATATTTATTAACGGAATTCAAAGAGGATAATGAAAACTAAAATAAACCTGCAGAACACCTTTTCCCCCCACCTTCTCTCCTTCCCACTGACAGTGCAGGGAGACAAAGTATGGGATTTTTAGTCAGTTTTAAGATCTTTCTTCAGTTCTCTTAAGGAGAGGAGTCTCTTTTGCTATGCCATGGGGTCTTTCCTATGGGAAACAGCTCTCTGTGAACTTTTACAACGTGGTTTTAATTTTCACAGCTGACAGTTCACCCGGAACCTGCTTGCAATGGGAAGTCCCTCCCACAGCCTGCAGCCTTCCCACAACTGGAACTGGAACATGCTTTTCATGGGCCATTTATTTGTGAGGTGCAGGTTTTAAGGATGGGCTGTTCTAGTACAAAATCAACGGTCTTCTTCCTCTATTTCTGAAAGCAAGGGTTCTCTCTCTCTTTGTTAAAGCTCTCACCAGATTACAGCTTTTCAGCATTCCCATGCTCCAGTATGAGTGCTTTTTTCTCATGGGCTGCAGATAAATGCTTCATGAATTACAGGGAAAACAGTTTGTTGCATTATAGTCTTCACCACAGCTTGCAGAAGAATCTCAGCTCTGATTGATGCTTGGAGCACCTCCTTCTCCCCCTCCCTCTTTTGCACCAACCATATTGCTCCATATTGCTCTCCTCACCTGTCATTTTTTCCTCTTCTCTGACTCGGGAGAGAATTGGTGTTCATAGGTTTGGAAGGGGAGCCCAACCAGCCCCCCACTTCTCTGCAGAGAGCAGGGAGCAAGAGAGCTTCTTCTGTGGGTTTTCTTTTTTTTTTTTTTCTTATTCTTAAATATGTTATTAAAGAGGCATTTCCAGCTTTTCTAAGTGGCTTAGCAAGGTGCCAATACTAAGAGCCAGCCAGCGACTGGTGCCGCCAGGTATGGAGGAAATTGCTAGCAGCTTCTCACAGAGAATCACTTCTGTGGCTGATTTCTCCCTCTTTGCCAAAAATCAATTATTGAAAAACCAGCACACTAGCTACCACGCAGCAGGAAGGCAATCTTCAGTGTCCCTTATGAAATATTTAGAGGCAATACCTCTTAAAGGTGCCTAGAGCATATGCTTAGCAACATGGTTCACATTTGAAGAAAACAAAACGAAACAAACCAGAGAGAACTGATAGACTTTTTCTTCTCTTCATCTCCCCATGATTGTCATTACTCCTGATTTTAATTGCATTAAAAGCTAAATCAGCAATTTTAGAAATGCATGATTACAGGTAAATGTAAAGATCAAATATCTTAACTCTCAAGCGTGCTTTACCAAACTGAAGATATTCCAAATTAGCTGCATTCCTTTCAAAAGCCTCTATTCCTACCCTCATGTCTTGACCCTCTTCTGAGAGCATCTTATCCACTGCAGACACATTCCAAGAAAATGTGTGAAGCCAACTGAGAGTTGTCCATCAGCATTTCTTCTTACACTAATGCGTTTCCAGGTTCAATGTGCTCCAGTAATAAGATTTTTGGCTTATTATAGCTGAGGTAAGAGGAGGAGGACAAATATTCCCAAAGGAATATTCAGCAAGGAGAAATGCCTGGATGTAAGGTGCAAGACTGGACAGATTCTTTCATCCCATTTACTCTCTAAGGTCTTTATTTTTTCCTGAAACAAAAACATATACTCAGTTTTAAAACCAACTATGCGAGCATGCATTTTTCAAGCTTTCCTATCTGGAAAAGAGGTCAGAGCCCATGCTGTTGAATAAGACAATTGAAAATGGTATTTGGTATTCTGCCAGATTGTCTTCAATTTTTTGTCTTTTTTTTTATTCTTTTAGATGTTAACATCACCCCAAGGAGACTTTTCCTTCCCTCTGAACTACAGCAGCTGTTATGTAACTCATTCTCTTCTCACATTTTTCTACAACTTGGAGAGAAGCACTTGTGTTTAGATTTCTTAGTACCTATACAAATTACTGTATTTGTCATTGTATATCATTCCTTTATGTATTTTAATGTAAAGTAGTGACTTTACAGTGACTTTATATCAGCTGCCTGATGTCTGGGAAGGAATACTTTGTATGCTAAGCACACTTCTAAGTAAGATACATCTGTTTTACAGTATTAGACAGTGCTCCAAACTAAATCATTGACATTTCCTACTTTGCTGGTACATTGTTTTTGCAATAAATTGGGCAAAATATTATACTATTAAGAGATGTAATGAGGTATTACGAATAATTCCTATTGATGTTATCTGGTTATGGGATATAGAACTCCAACATTTCATTAAACATCATCTAGATTGGAATTAGAAATTTAAAATAAATGCATTTATTTGAATGACTGCAACCTCCATGTGCCCCATGTGTCTCATACACCACATACACATTGCTCTCCTAGTGTTCTGTATCTGGGATAAGTCTCAGCCATCTTTTAAATTTGTTTTAAAGAGAGTCTCTTAAACAGTCAGAAAACCCCTGGTACTTTATTGGGAAAAAACAAAACAAAACAAATCCATATTGCTTGTCAGCCATTTATGATGTCTTGGCAATATAACCTGGATTTTTGTCCAGAAGACCAGAGCACCAGCCACAGACTCATGAGCTCTGCAGAAGATGCTGTGGTGAATTTGCTGGGCATCTCACAGAGAATACAAACTCTGAGACAGCTTAGACATCCTGATAAGGTCTCAACACTTTTATAAGAAATCCCACTGGCCCTCACTTGAAGCAGGAACTTACCACTTTTCCTCAGTTATAAATTTTGCAGTTTTTCTGTTATTGTTTCAAACATGCCATGTGAGGCAGTAGTAAGATAATTAACCTGAGGCCCATGTGAAGGTCATTGTCTGGTTATACACTCCAAGAAGGAAGGAAAAGCTGCAGAACTACAGCAGTGATTTCTGCACAGGAAAAATGGGTCTTGATGTCTTCACAAATGACTCAATGGGTGTGGGGGTCTTCACTACTGATAGGAGAAATGGGTCCTGATGTCTCCAGGAACTAGGTCTGAAAGAACGAATCAGGTTCTGAAAGAATGACAGTGAGGATCTTTAGGGGAAATGGGTCTTAATGCCTCTAAAGAACATCAAGCCAGCAAGTTTGTTACAGAACCCAGACAGTTTGAACTTCTGCACTTCAGGGTAGTAGGAGAAATGGGTCTGCACAAGTCTACTGCAAAACCCAGACAGTCTGAATTTCCCATGGATCCACAGAACCCAGATAGTCTGAAATTCCAAACCTTGACAAGTGTTGTCCAAAAATGACAATACATATTCAAGGAGGAATATGTATATGTACTTTCCTAGTACCTCAGCCAATGGGGAAAGGAAGAGGGCAACATGTGGTCATGAATTTAGGGTAAAAGGAGCCTGAGTCCCCCAAAACCTGGAGAGAAAACCAGTGGACTCTCCCTTTATTTGAATAAAGTTCTAGCAGTCCTCTGCCTCCTTCGTGGGCAACAGCTTTTCATAGCATGGCTCTTTGACACACTTCAAAATACTGTGAAGCACTGGAGAAATATGGAAGCTTGCCCACATATTTCCAAGACATGTTTTCACTCTCTCACATCAAGCATTGTCACAGCATCTATCATTTCAAAATTCACTCTCCATGCGGGGAGCTGTGATAACCATCCTACCATAAAACAATGGAACAAGAACCAAACAGTGTGAGGACACACCACCTTTCTCTGAGCTAGCAGCTAATGCCACAACACAGCCCTTCTGCATGACATGACTGTCACCATTTGATCTGTCAAGCATTTAAACCTTACTGCACGACCAGCAGGACAGCATCAAACAATTCCAATTTTTATTAATACTTTCAAAAATAAATGTAATGTTTTACTTCATTAAGTCAGACCATGCTTAAGGCTTTTAATGGCTCATTTTACAAGGTTTTAAAAGTTTTTGGATAGTAGCTATCCAAAATCACTGTCTTTAGCACCTGGGTGAACTATAATGTTAAGGACGTTTAAACTCCCAAGAGCAAGCTCAAAACTAAATTTATCTGTTACTGGTTAAGAAATAAAAGTTATTTTAAAGTCTTGTTTCTCCTATATAATGTGACCAAGAAAGGACCAGAGATTGTATGCATCTTAAGTGTCATATTTTCCTTCCTATATTTACAGGAAATAATGTCTAGGTCCTTTTCCTTCCTGCTTCTAGCATATATCCTGCATGTATCTAATAAATAGGATAAAAGTAAATCTGTTTTCTAATGATTTCTTAAGTAGTTAGAAATTTAATTCCTAAACATTTTGAATCCTCTGATTCTGAATCACCTATCTTTTGAGATGATGTGCCATCAAAAATACCACCAATCTTACCAAAAAATTTTACTTTCAGTACCTGAAGCTGAGTAATTTTGTTCACTATTCAATCTTTTTGGCTAAAAAAATTAAAATATGCAGCAAAAAGACTGAGTTATAACACTCAACAGGCACAATCAGTACAGATTTCACATAATTATCTCCATTAGATTGCAGTTTATGTGTTGCTAGGTAGCTGGAACTACTACTAGGTATGCAGCACCTACACTGTAGATAAATAACAAAGTTTAGTGTTGAGGGAATTAAAAACATTTATTTTCTAATATTCACAGTTTGTTTTTCAACTGCCATGGTGATATTCTTTTCCCTGTCACAAGGTTATTTGAAATGCTTAGGTTATATTTTTAAGTCTTGAAAAAATTTTGCAGAAAAGGTGCAAGTATTTTACCACTATTTTTAAAACACTGTCTCTAGGGTTCCAAGCATCTGAAGTGTGAAAGGGACCATAACCTCTGGCATTACTAATGGCTACACCAATCAAATATCTCATTAAAATATTTATTTCTCCTAATTAATAACATTGTTAATTGTAAATTTTTTTTTCACAGTCATCTCATTACTGAAAAACACAGCACAGCAGAAGGTTAAACAACAAACTAAGAAGCCTTCAGTTTTCCTCAATCAGAGATGTTGGTATCCTTTACTCAGAATGGGCAACACTACTTTTGTTGTGTGGGAATTGCTTTGAACAAAACAAGGAACAGAAATTCCTCCAAATACTGCAAAACACACCATGTTTATGTTCCACCAGATATGTTCCATGTGGACCAAGGTAAAAACTTAGACTATTCTAAATCTTCACATGATGAAGCAAGCTCAGAAGCCTAAGACCACAATTTTTAAATTTGCTTATTTAACAGGTCTACTGTTGACTGAAACTTCAGTGTAACTCCCAAGCTTTCTGAAATGGAAGCTTTAAAATTTATATCCTTGTTGCATAAAGTAACAACATCAAAGCAAAGTAACATCATCTAGAAGCAGAGCTATATACCTTTCTCTCCTAAATGCTTTTGGGTGAGACAGATCTGGATGGCTTCACCTCTGAGCCCACAGACAAAGGCCAACAAAGAGGCACATGGCATGCTGATGTGAGACCCAGAACTGATGAACTGGGATACCTAGAACAGAGGATTCTCCTTAGCCCCAGCTGCCAGTCTGCCCTGCGGAGTTTTTGCTCTTGCCCATTCGTTTGCTCACGCTGAAACAAGCTGAGATGTGATTTTGCTGCTCACAGCCACATATGAAAGCAGCATTCATGGTGTATTGTCACCTCATGGCTGTGCAACTTTTGTTCACCTGGGAGCTTGTCTGCAAATCGTTAGAGCTCTCCATCCTGAAGAACTGAGCTTTGTTTCCTTGCTCACACTGCAATGCTGTTTCATGGGAGCTGACTGATGAGAGTCAGCATGTGACAAAGTGCTTGGAGGAAGGAGTAAGATACAATAGAAAGCCTGTCAAAAAGACCACTTTTTTTTTCACCTCCTTCAGCAACCTCTGTACCACACTCAACTCAGCTACTCCAACATTAGGCCCACGTAGGCAGCTCAATGCTGTGGAGGTGTACAGAGCTATTTTAAAAATCTGTAATTTTATAGTTCTCCTAAATTACAGGGGTAAAGTTGAGATTATTACTAAAGCACTTAAAACTCTAAAGGTTAAATATCTGGGGAAAAAAAAGTTACCCATGCTCTTTCAAAGCTTGCTATTTAAAGAGAAAATTATATCCTTGCAGCAAACAAAATTAAGCAAAATGTACAGAACTATGAAACTCTTCTATGTTCATATTTGCACTTAATTTAAGATTTCAATATTACTGGAAGATAATCTTTCTTTGCATGCATGATGTTCTATAACTTAATGAAATTACAGAATTGCTGATTTAGAACATAATTCTTATCTCTCTTTTTCAAAACTAGATGTAAATGCATTTCACCATAATTTTGTCACTTTTTAAAACATGCACTGCAAAAAGATTTTATTTGCAACAGGTTCATGAGAGGCCACAGATCCATCCTGCAGGACACATGCCTTAATATGTGCATACACTCACAAGAAATTAGGAGTGACAAAAGGTCTTTCCTGATAATGCCCTTCATTGAACACACACCCCCACCATAAATGCATAAAGACTGATCTTATCTTTTTGTAAATGAAGCATCCTACTGAACCTGTCAAGCACATTGAAACACTTTAATAAGAGTTATGAAATACCAAGATGGTCCTGATTAATTAAAATTCAGTTAAATCAATTAGATCATCTGAGAGAAAAGACAAGGGATTGTGTTTAACAGATGTTATTAAACTCATACCAATTTCTTAATTTACATTTGAAATTTGCAGCTTTCATTTCAGATTTGCAAATAGTTCTTACATGCTAAGAAGCTTCTCTGACTTTTCTAGTTATGGTAACAATTAAAACACATTTTCTCTAGCACTGCAAATCTTGCCTCACTTTCATTCTTAAAATTACTAACATTATAATATATTCTGTTGAACTAAATACAGAAGAAGCATATCCAACACAAAATCAGAGTCTAAGTTAAATCCATTAAAGGTTTTTCTGGAAGTGTTTATTGACCTTTTCAAAATTACTGCTTCCATTTAATGATTTGAAAACCATGTCTATATATGTTAATGCATAAAAGGGGGAAAAGTAAACACTGATTTTTTAAGGATGTAAAACAGAAGTGAATATAATATTAAGAATAGCAGGCACTAAAGAGATTGCAAAAAATATAATCTCCAATTAACAAATATTATTTAGCATCAAGACTCATATATCTATTTTTTTTTCAAGTTGTCCTGAAGTACAATTCAGAACAGTAAAACTTGACTAAAAAGCCCACCCTAAACACCCAACAGAGCATGTGGACCTAGTGACCAAAATCAAAAGGTGCAAGAATGATGTTTACCCAGGAAAAAGCTGCTTAAATAGCAGAATAACATCCACCAGGAAACGTAACAGGGAATTAGTGAATCAGCCACAGTAGGTAGATTAGCCATATCAGGACTTTAGAAATGAGGATATATCAATCCTTGAGATGTGCTGGTCTAATGTCTTGTTTGATTTTGAGTTATCTTCTGAAGACTGGTCTGCAGCCACCATGCCCACCAAAGAAGTTTATTTCATTTCTATACACTTCCAGCCATCACAGCCACCACGCTCTCAGTCCAACAGCCATCCCTAACAGGGGCTGTGCAGGAGAAGACAATGAGACAAGCTGCCAACAGAATTCCAAACCATTTCTCACTGTCCACTCTTTTCTTCACTCCATCATATAGGCAGATCATTACATCAAAATGACAACTAAAATCTACCTCTCTTTAACAACTTATTAAGGCTACGAAAATGGGTCCAAAATTTTAAAACTCTACAGTGCTCCTCTGGCTTTATATTGTGTAGGTTTCCATGTAGACTAAATACTAATAGTTCTTGCTGCCATCACATATTAAAAAAAAATTTCATCTTGGTTGAGGATAAAGGAGGAAAGAGAGGAAAAGAGACAAAATGTATAAAGTCTCTTTTCAAGTACACTTGAAGAAAAATCCTGATGATATGTTAATTTCTAAAGACAGCAATGTTCAGCTGACAACCATTTCTGAGCATGAGCATACAAAGCAATGATAAACCATGATTTACAAGACCTAACAATTATTTTCTACTCATTCATATTTACAGATGCCTCCTTTCACTTCATGAGCCTTGAAGAACACTTCAAACGGAGGAAAGTAAGTGTCTTCCAAGTAAAATGACAAAGTTGCCTTCAGTATTATTTTTTGTTTCCATACCTGGAAGGCTTGTTAATAATTTATGATGGCTAGGGGACCAAGGGCAGACCTATGGACCTTTCTGTTTTTCCTGTTCCCCACCCAGAGAAGCTGCAGGCTGCCTTTTGTCCCTGTCAGGTCATCACATTATACCAAGCCTTCAAAGGCCCTTCAGAGTGGCTGAAGCATCTGCAGGGGGAAGAAGGCAAATGGAAAGGCAGCTGCAGAGCTGTTTTCCAGCTTTTCACCAGCTACTGTGTTTCCAAGGCTATCTAAAGCATCACACGAGAATCTCCAAGCCTGGGGATCCCCAGTGACAGACAACAGGGAGAACAGAAATTTTCAGTTGCAAAACAGAACTTAAAGACTAACTAACAAATCAGACAAAAGAATGTAAAAGGAGAGACACAGCATGGTGAACACAGCTGGAACCAATGGGCAAACATAATGAAAAGCCTAAGTGGTTTTTGGGGCAAAGTTATGTAACAAGAAACAACAGCACATGCCCTTTGGACAAGCTTAAGGCAAGGTCTCTCAGAATTTTGGGGGATCTCAGTCAATGTGAGCACCAGAAACCCCTTCAGATGAATCCCTAGACTTCCAGAAAGGGGCAGAGGCATGTAAATTGGTTCTAGGAAAAGTGATGCTTATGTATTAGCTAGGAAGCATGTTGTAGTGAAAATGTATGATCATGTTAGAGTAAATACCTTGTAAAGTCTTATGACACACATTCAGTGAGAGGAGATATCCTTTTAATGTGTCCAGTGCTGTAAGAAAGAATGCCTGCTTTCTAATATTCAAATCATGTTAGAAAGTTTATTCTTTGGATGATTTTGGTATCACCAGGACATCAGTGAAGTAAAAGCCGTTTAGAGATGATGGCTGATTTGCACATTCTGCTTCTGCATTAGGAGAAAGTGCAATGCCTCAGGTATTATGAAAGAGCATCAAACTTCTTGGTTAATATAAGTTATAAGTTTCAACACCTTGAAAACTGTCACTGCCAGAGAGAAATGAGCTGGGAAGAGCTCCCTAGTGTTGCCAAAAAGAAAAAGAAATTTAGATTAGATAAAATTAGATTAGATAAGAATGGAATGGAAAAATAGAATAATTTCAGTTTGAAGGGGCCTACAGTTATCATCTTGTGTGACTACTACCTGACCGCTTCAGGGCTGGCCAAAAGTTAAACTATGTCAGGAAAGGCACTGTCCGAATACCTCTTAAAAACTGACAGGCCTAGGGGCATTGGCCACCTTTCCAGGAAACCCCTTCAAGTGTTTGACCATATTCTCAGCAAAGAAATCTGTCACCCTCCCATTTGGACATGAAAATTTTAAGATGATCCCATTATGGTATCAAATTAATCACTCAACATTACAGTTAAAAATTTTTATAATCAGTGATAATTCTTACTGTTTCTCTAAAACAACAAAAAAAAACCAGAGGAAGGTATTCAAGAGTCATGCTACCTAGTATGGTTAAGGCAGGGAATACAGATTCATTACTGGAGTAAAGCAAAGCTTCACCTTTCAGAAAATTAACCCTTCCCTATGTCTGAGGCATCTTTGTCCTATTTCAATACAAGTAAATTAATGGGGAAGCAAAAGTCGTGTATGTGGACTGGGTAATCATGGTATCAGGTTAAGCTGAGGCATGGCTTTTCTCTGGTATGCACAGCTAGAAAAATGGAATAGAGTAGAGGAATTTACATTCTAGAAGTAACCTATAAAGAGGATTTCACTGCAAAGGAGTACCTGTGAATCTTTATGAAATTGTAGTATTGTAGGAAATTAAAGTGTCAGACAAGAAAGCCGCTCATTCCCATAAACATTTTATGAGTAGGGCTGTTATTATTATAATACTGCTCCAAAGTTTTCTTTCATTTTGACATAAACTAATATTCTGAAGAACAGTCAGAAAAGTTGGGAGGAGCAGGAGGAAATGTGAGATGACAAATCATTTAATTGTGTATTTATTTGTTCTAACAAAAACATGCTATACTATAAACTTGCAGAAAGGAAATCCTCTTGTATTTATAATGGTATTAACAACATGCTAAACACAAACAGAATGCAACCTCTCCAAACATAATAAAGATTTAACTCTACTTCCAAACAGTGAAGGGGGATAACAAGGATAGATAATGATTTCAGTTAGAATTGTAAGAGAGAGATTTGTTAACTTATATTGCAATAAAAGTGTGAAAAGAATGCAACAGAAATGGTTATCCTAAAGAATAAGGAGAGCTACATACCTATAAATCAACATCACATAGCAAATAACTAAAAAATCAATCAGCAATTGGTTCTACAGAACAATTATTTTTCATGCCTAAGACATTTGGTTAAGTTTTCTTTGCCTAAAAGACAAGTGGAAAAAGAAGGAAATAAAGAAAAAAATAAAGAACAAGATGCTATTAGACAAGGGAGAGACAAAGGAATCACAGGAGTGTGAAGAATAACTTTTACATCTTCCCTGTTGAAAGAAGTCTTTTAGAGTTTGACCACCATAAACAAGGGAGAAATTAATTTTTTATAAAGTGCTTGTTATGAAGCAATTCAATAGAAACATTCCTTTGATACTGTGAAACTTCCATATTTTTTCTTGGCTTCAGCTGCAAGCTCTGCAGCTGTACCCATAATTCTGCTTTCATATTCCATCAGGTAAAATAGCAAAAGAAATAATAATACATTCTAGAAAAAAAAAAAAAATAGAATCTCTATTCTTTGTCCTTTTTTACTTTCTTTTACGTAAAAGCAATTATTTTGCCTTATCATATGAAATTTGGACAGTGGTTGCAGAAGTAAATCTGCCTTCCAATGAGAGCTGCTTTTCTACTTACACCATTAAAAAAACCCCACAATTTCTCAAATGAATCAATTCATCTAATGGATTTTCAACCCTGATATTGAGTTAACATCATAATACTAAATCTGACCAACCGCTTAGATTCAACTTCAGATAAAATAAAAAATTAATCTTACTTGATATTTGCAAAGAAGCCAAGAGATTAAACATCTGCTGCTGCAATGATTCCAGCTGTCTCCACAATCTTCCTACACTGGATTTCAGAAGTTGTTTCAAGATACTAAGGGAATTACATTTTGCTGATAGAAAACCTTTGCACATTATCATCAGAAACACTCTCACAGGAACTGTTCATTTTAATTACTTTCTTGCCAGACCAGTTACTGAAGCATAGATGGTGACGACAATGAAAATAAATATTGCCTATTTTAACAGAGAAAAAATCAACCTTACAGCAATATCTTCTTAAAACAAAGCAGAAGCACCATGCCTTCCTGTAATATTAACACAAAATTTTAGTGAGGCAGTTGCAAAAGATCAACTTTTACTCTACAGCTCTGACAATGCCATTTAGAACTAGGCTATGTATAATGTTGTATATTGCAACTAGCTTGAAAAAAAGAAATTACATACGTCCTTAAACTGATCTAAAACCTGCTTTTTCTGATACACATGAATAATGGAGATTGCCCATTTTTGTCTGAAAATTATTTTATTTAAATTGAAAAAAAATTTGCCTCTATTTTCAAGTTAAAGAACTTCCTCAGGTAAAAACATCAGATAAAAGAAGAATTCAGTGTGCTGTTGCTCTAAAATTTCAACTTCTTAAAAGATTCCCTTTTTGCTACAAAAAATATTGCCTGGATGAAAAATCATTTGCACTTTGCCATCTTTTAAGTTCCTCAAACAAGATTGGAAGAAGCAGTGCCAAGAAAGCTCACATTTAAAGAACTGGAATTTTCTTGGAGATCTGCAATAAGGACCAGAGGACAGAATGGTCACTGCATGAAGATAAGCAAATTTATTTCTGAATGCTCAATAAATAGAACTTCAAAGTAGATGTAAGATATTCTCTGCCTTCACTGAATCACTGTCATAACAATGGCTGTTATACATGGGATTTGGAAAGTCATTCCATACATTAAATGTTGGATTTATTTTTTAAAATACATTAAATATATTAAATTAAATCCATTAAATGTTGGACTTAAGTTATCTGAATCCTGGGTGTGAGTCATAGAAACTAACAGAATGGTTTACTAGTGCTTACAGCCTTTAATTAATTATTTTAAAAGACTAACTAAAAAAAAAAAATCAGAAAACATGGCAGGTAAAATATTTGGGGGAAAATAAAAAAAGCACACAAAACAGATTTCTTGTGGAAAGCTTTAGCATGCACACATATCTCACACCCCCTGGGGCTCATCAACTGCTTTTGTTCAGTGTAACTAGTCCTCTTTAGCACATTCAGGTGCCTTCAACTTTTTCCAAAGCTCTCTCTGTAAACTCTGCACATTCCCATATTTTACTCCAGGAAGGTGACCCACTTGCCCTAATAACTGAGTTTTCTGAAGTACTGAAATCACCACTGGCCTTATTCCTGACTGACAAATTGCCACACTGATGGAAAAGTCTTCCATTAGTGCCTATTTCAACCTTGCCAAAAAACAGAACAAAACAAAACAAAGCCTTTGAAAGGTTGCTTTAGGAAGGGTGAGGATTTATTCTCTGTTTTGATTTTCTACTAATAGGACACAGGACTTGATTACAGCTCTTTTATTGATGGCAGCTTTTTAGGCCAAATTCATTCAGTGTGTTGGGGTAAAAGTAAATTAAAATACCACAGCTCATCTACAGTTGGTGATCTGTCCTTCTTTGAGTCATCTATGCTTATAAAACCTTCCAATTACAGCCAGAATTCCAGATTAGCAGGCATTCAGTATTTGGAGCCTTGAAATCAAGGTTTCATAGATGCCCTGTTACCTATTCAAATACCTTACAAGCTTTTGCTTCTGGAGACAATCGTTAACCACTTCAGCAGCCAAACCATTCATCATTCACACCCACTGACAAAGCCATGCTTACTTCTATCAAAGAGCTTCCTCCTCACTTTGCTGGGGAAACAAAATTTAATTTATTGGCATTTAAATCCATGGCACTGGCTATTTGCTGTAATAATTGGCACTGCACTTCTCAACAGGCTGACTTCCAGTGGTGTCAGCAGTGGAGCCCTTGCAGAAACAAAGGCTGACTCCTCCTTGAGCTGCTTTGACAAATGTGAAGCCAGGAGGTCAAGGGAAGGGATTACTCCTCTCTAATTGACTCTCCTGCAGCCACATCTGGAACAGCATCCAGCTTTGGGGTGCTCCAGGTAAATAACATAGAGAATATAAATTGTCAGTTCCCCTGAAGTTGCTGAACAGAGCTTCAAGACTAACTATCAAAAGAAGATAAAAGGATGCAAAAGTAAGCTCATAGAATGATAAATATAGCTGGAACCAGTGGAAAAATAGATAAAGAGAACTACAGTGGGTTTTTTGGTGAGTTATGCAACAAGAAGCAACAGCACACAAAGAAAAAGTTCAAGCAATGGTTGCCTGTAATATTGAAGTATTCAGTGAATACCTCTCTAGAGGAGCCTCCAGGGCCATATAAGGACCTCCAGCAGGAGGCAGATGCATGCAAATCAGTTCCAGGAAAGTGATGTTCATGTATTAGCTAGGAGGTACATTGTAATGAATATGTATGATTATGATAGATAATACCTTGTCAGAAAGTCTTGTCACACACATTAAAGGAGACAGCCTTCTAACATGCCCGGTGCTGATAAAGAATGCTTGCTTTATAATGATCCAAATTGTGTTAGAAAGTTTATTTTCCAGGCTATTTCAATATCATCTCTGTACAGGACACCCTCAGCACACTGAAGGCACTCCAGTGGAGGGTTACAACCACGGTTAAGAAGCTAAAGGGCATGGCACAGGAAAAGCAGCTGGAGAAGCAGCACTTTACCAAAGCAGTCTAGAAACTACTTATCTGCACATCCAGGCCACTCTGAAGATACTACACTCCACTACCTTAAAAAGGGAATTACAGAGAGAAGGGAGAGCAACACAGATGCCCAAGAAAAAGACAACTAAGAACAGTCAGAAGATCCAACGTAGAAAGTTTCAACTGGTCATAAGCTGAAAGCACTCAGAGTGCTGAAACACAACAGCAGACAGGACTGTGGAACAGATTTTCAAAACCTGACTGCATAACGCCCTGAGCAATCTGACCTAGTTTCAAAGTTGGGCTGTGTGGAGCACTTTTAGTCTAGATGTCTCCAGAGACATTTTCTGACCTAATTTCTTACAAAGTTCTGGAAGCTTTCTCGGAAGAGTACGAAGGAGTAAAGAGTTAAGCTAATAGAGAAGAATGAAGACAGAAGATGTTTTTATTCATTCATGATGAAGCTTCAAAATTAAGGGAACAGAATGGACAATAAGAAGTCAAAAATCATCAAATATGAATCTAAAAAATTCTGCAAACTAGCAGAGAAAAGAAATAAGGAAATAAAAGATGGAAAGTAATGGAGACAGTCATACCCACTTCTAAAGAGCCTCCTGAAAGAAACTTACCTTTGCTAGTCAGACATTCAGCATATTCATGGTGGCTTAATTTGGAAATTACAAACTATAAAGCTTAACTTCCTATATCTGAAGATTAATACTGCAAGCTGATAAAGCAGATGGTCTCTTTATGCTGATAGTGTTTATAAGGGATCTTTTACTGTTCAAGTATCAAATTCTTGAGTTTAATAGTATATATGCAAATTTATTTTGAAGATTAAGCATTAAAAATGTAAAGGTTTTATAGAACTGAAGAAATGGAAACTCTGAGCTGTTTCTCTACAACCTTAGGTTTACCTAAGTAATCTATTGAGAAGAGCTTGTTTGCCTGCACTTTTTTATTAAAAATGTGAATGCCCATGTCAGAAAACCTGGCCATAGAAAAAGATGTGTGACCTCTGCAGTTACAGAAGCATTCAATACTCCAACTGCAGCTACTCTCAAAGAAACAACAGCTTCCAAATACAGCAAGATGGCAACTGTGGGTGCAAAAACCACCTGCTTACCAGGAAAGACAAATTCCACTTTATGTAGAAACAATCAGTGTCCCACCATTATGGACTGAATTTCTGCATGACTTCCAGAGCTGAAAAAAGCATTATTTGTACTTTGCATCGTATATCTATTTAGAACATACAATCATGAGACAGTGAAACAACTATGTTCCTTAAGAAATTGTCACATACTCCCTAATGCCATCCTCAAGAGCTCCCTTTTCATGAACTGAAATTGATACAAATCCAAACCTCCAACACAATTTTATAAAAAATTGACAAAGCAAATTTGCATTAAACTGGAAGAAAAATGAGAAGATGGAAAAAACCCCCAATTATATTTTGTTGAATAATTTCCCATATGGCCTTTATGAGTGTTATTTCCTATTCTGAAGAGTAGTGTTTTTTTCCTGCATTGGGAAAAATTGTTACCATAGACATAACTAGCAGGATTAGATCTGCCCTTTCCCAGCCTCTCAAGCCTCTCTTCTCCCAGACCTTTCCTTCCTTCAGTTCAGGCTCTTGGATAGGAACCATCAGTATTTCAGTCTCCATCTGCTTCTATAATGCAGCATGATAGAGTATTTACTTAGTGGATGCCCAGATTATTGGACTAGTACAAAAAACTGGAAAAAACAACACGAAGGGAAAGAGGGAGATTATCAGTAACTTCAGATTGTTTTTCACTACTATAAATGAATGGCAATTTTTGGTCAGGTTCTTAGGTATTTTTTATTATGTATTTTCATTGAAAAATGAAAAATAAAAGCATATTTTACAAATCTGAAGAGCACTGGACCACCAGAGCTAAGTAATTTTAAAATTCAGACAATCTGCAGGCAAAACAACACCCTAAAATTATACTGCTCTGTTGATAGATGATAAAGTTGTTCTCATCAAATGTATAACTTTGGCTCACTTCTTATGAATACAAAGACCTCATATGCAATTACAATCTTATCACCATCCCTGATAGCAATTCTTAGGGGAAAAAAAAAATTAAGAAGTGAAGAAAAAAGTCAGTGGAAAAGAAGGGGAGGAGGTGCTTCGAGTGTCAGAGCCAAAATCCCTCTGCAAGCCACAGTGAGGACTATGGTGAAGCAAACTGTCCTGCTGTAATGCATGAAGTCCACAGGGGATGCAGAGATCCACTAGCAATCATTATGTGAGAATTAACATGCAGAAATGAACTATGACAGCTGAATTCAAATCAGCTGCTTTGTCCAGAACATTTCATAGATTTCATCAAGAATATCCTCAGCCCATGGGAAAAGTGCTCATGCTGGGGCAAGAGGATTCCAGGGAAAGCTGGGATCCAGTGGGAACCCCAAATAAAGAGAGAGCCCCTGCTTCCACAGATAGAGAGGGTCCCTGCTTCCAAACCAGAGCCTGTCCTTAGAAAGCTGCACCCCAGGGACAGGGACCCTCAGCAGCACAGTTTGGGAGCTGTTTGCCCCGTGGCAGGGACACCAGGGCACAGCAGAGAGAAAACTCCTCTCCCCGAGCGAGCAGATCTCCAGTGATGAACTGACCAAACCCCCCACACCATCTCCCTGCCCTGTCAGGGGAGGAAAGAACGAGGGGCTAGAGGGAAAAAAGGGGTTCTAAAGGCTTATTTTACTTCTCATCATCCTCCTCTGACTCTCTTAATAATAAATTTATTTTATACCTTTAAATTTTAATCTGCTTTGCCCTTAGAGTGTTTTCTCCCAGTCCTTACCTCAACTCATGAGCCCTTCAAAATTTTTTTCCCCTCTCCTCTGCTCAATTGTAGCAGAAGAAATTAAGTGAACAACTTCCATGAGTACCTGGCGTTTGGCCAATGTCAAACCATGACATTCAGCAATTACTGTGCAGCCTAAAATGTATTGTCATTCAATATTTATAGTCCGTTTTTAGGAAGAAGTATTTTTCAGTGACTTAGCAAAGTATAAAATGACATTTCAACTGAATCAGTGAGGAAAACCTTATTTCTACAAAAGATGCGTCATGACCAAAATAAAAAGAAGACATGAAATGAAAAATGAAAGGAATGAGAGGGAAGTGTCTTTACAACAAACTGTGGACCTGCTAGTAGATAAAGCCAGATACTGATAGGTGACAGAAGCAATGGGGGGAAATACAAATTCCACACTAATTACACTAATTGACACAGACTGTTACTCACCCAAGCTAAATTCCTGGACTTAAGAGAAAAAGAATAGAGACAGAAAGAAAAAGAAGGGGGGGATGCACATTGGAATGGGGTCTGTATTAGGTGATTTGGGGAGTCTGTACCTCTAAAGTACCCAGCCAAAGAGGAAAGTGAGAGGGGAATGCAGCCAGGAAATCAGGATAAAAAGGCTGTGTCCTCTAACAGTTTGAGAGACCCTACAGGTAATGCCCCTTGGCCTCTCTCTTTATTCAAATAAAGTTACAGAACTCCTCTCTCTCCTTTTTGGACATAAACCTCTGACATCATGGATTATTTTTCCTGACAAAAGCAGAACAGCATAGGAAAGACACCACATAGCCAAAACCACGCTAATACACAATTGGTAGTGGAAACTGTATTGAATAATCACCTAACAATCAGTAAAATAATAATGACAATAGTAGCAATAAAGTGGTGTTGCCCTCTCCCCTCCAGCCCTTCATCTCCAGAAAATAGTGCTTTCCAAATCAGGAGAGAAAAAAGAAGAGGTAATTTCCCTAATGAAGATATAAGAGGCAAAAGTAAACTAAAATTCTAACTAAATGTATTTTTCATGAATGTACACACTTTGAGGATATTCTTGAAGAAATCTATGAAATGTTCTGGACAAAGCTTCTGATTTGAATCTAGCTGTCATCATTTCTTTTTGCATAGTAATGCTCACATAATTATTGTAAGAGTGATGGTTTGAGGGTAGCATCTTTGCACTGATAACTGCTTCAGTTTCCTGAAGCATGGACACATACACCAGATATATAAAATATAAATGGACATCTGGCAGCTTGACAAGCATGCTGGAAAGAAACTAAAGAGCTCACAACCATGTAGAAATGGGCTATTTTAAGGCCCCAGTGTCATGCAAAGGATCACCAGATGAGTGCAGTAGAAGAAGCAGCTTCACATATACAACATTTCCATATATTCGAATTTACAAAAATTTGACCTTCTTTTTTAGCCACTTATACCCTCCCTGCCTCTTTCAGAAAAGGCTCCAAGAAGCACCAAACAGCAGATACCTGTCACACACTGCTCCTAATAGCATAGTCTTCTGCACTAAATACTGGAAAGCTGAATAGGAAACTGGAAAGCCTGACAGAGTTTTAGCACTGATATAAATGCTTTTCAAAAATCAAGGAGTAGCTCTTTTGAAAGTACTTCTCTCTTTATTTTTTTCCCCTTGGTAAAGGGAAAAAATGCTGAATAACCAATTTAATCCATTACTTGATGCCTTGCTTTGCCTTCTTTCCATTCCAGGCTGCAAGAAATTTGGGTTCCTTCTGCTTAGGCAGAAAAGACAGACAGCAAATATAAATGATGGCCACAGGTATGAAATTAATAATGTTTAATAGATTATACATTAACAAGATGATGGCACTAGTAGGCCCCTAAGATAACACTCCAGAATCAAGTGCCAAAATTGAACACAAAAAGCTGCAAGTGGCAGCCCAAGATGGAAAACAGCCCAGTCAGACTGACAAACAGATCACTGTCACCATCACATGAAAAATTATTTTTGTCTCTAAAGAAAATCCTTCCATTAAAGTACAACGTGAATGCATACTTCAAAATACTTTTTATGCCTCAGCTTGAATACAAGTCAGTCTCAGGTTTATTTTGAGATTTCCCACAATATAAAATAATAAAAAGTTGTAGATGCTCCTTTCCAACACCACAAAAGAAGAGAAAGTTTTGATTATTCCCTACCAACACATTGTATTTAATTCAAAGTAATATCCTAAATGGTGTTTGTTTCACTCCTCAGATATGGACAAACCTCTGACAGCCTAGGAGATAAAGATCAGGGTAAAAACTCGGAAGTACTGAAAATTTCAAAGTTATAATAGTTTAGAGGGAATGGTTTCCATTCCAAGGGAGGTTTCCACCTTCCTTGGCAGACACTTGCCGTTTAAACCAGACAGACAACAAAATAGCCCACAGCTAAAAACAGACTTCCCACACAAAAAAACCCAACTAATGCTTCAGGAAAATTAAAAAAGCACTAACTCTGTTAGTATAATGAATCAGAAAGATAAGAGGATACAGATATTACACACATTAGACCCTCTGGATTATAAAGACATACTACTGATGAAGCTACTGAGGAAACAGTAAGGAAATTTTTGAGCAAGAGTAATTCTACTGAATCAGAGAATAGAATATGGCATTTCAAAGATATTCTAACCTCAGAGCTTGCCATCACCACAGGAGCTCTCTGGAGCATACGGGACTCGCTACTACTCTTGTGTAACTGTGATGCACTTAAAAATTTTCAACACAGATTTGAGTGAGCTCTAAATTCCTCAGTTTGCTCATCCTCCTTGTGCCACACAGGAATGCAGTAAGAACAACAGACGAGAAGCAACAAAACATACAGGCTTTGTCCTATGTTGTTGCTAAAGAAATCAATGAAAACCATACGAATAGTGGCAATTTGATGTTCAAAAGGGATTTCTGCAGACACTCTTCAAACTACACGTCCTTTTCCTAAGTACAGATGGAATCTAATTCAGCATGCTTTCACAGTATCTTTTTTCCCACTCAGAAGATCCTACCTTTAAGCAGATCAGTTACATAACAGATGTCACTATTTGCCTGATGTATGAATATTAGACATGATCCAAAAGGAAAATGAAGGTATCAGTTTCTCCAGAACCTCACTTAAATACTCAAATATACTGTGAATTAAACTGTGACCTCACCAGTCAGACAAGTGAACAGTTCCTCCCTTTAAGTAGCTGCACTGGCTAAAAGCCCTCACGAGAGGGATGATAATTCAAATTGAGGCAGACCCAGAATCTCTTTCTGAGAAAACAGTGATGAATATGCATTAACTGTAACTCACAGTTGTTAAAGCATATTGCTGTACACTGCAGTTTGGTTCTGAGTACACCATCTCTGATCAATAATCTACTGTAACACAGGCTGTAGAATATACAGAACTGACCTAACTCCAGAACAAGTTTGGTAAAAAATTTTAATCTGGGTAGCCACATATATAATGCTTTCTGCAAATGTCATTGCATGTCTGACTCAAGACAGCACAGTTTCTTCACCTTAGACAGGCCAAAGCAGAAAACAAGTAATCTCCATGTTGCTCAATAAACGTGTGAATTTAGCATATCCACCTTCTGCTAGCACACTATGTTAAAAATACAAAATGGCTAGTTGTTTTTCATTACTTGCCCAGTTACTATTTAGCCATCTGCATGCAAGGCTCTTGGTACTGTAAGCTAAGACAGTGTTTCAATTTTTCATAGTTGTTGGAACTTTAAAATACCTCTAATCATAAAATATGTTGACTAGTGCTGATTTTGCAAGTGCAAAGACTTTTCAACAAAAACCAATATATTCCAAATGCTACTACAACAGAATATAAACTGTCAGGGCTGTTTCATTTATCATACTCATTCAGCAGACCTCTAAAATGACAAAAAGGAGAATAAATAAACTAGAATATGAAGGCACATCAGGAACTTGCAATTTTGTGCTTATAGCCAATGAAATATAATGGACAAGAGTTCTAAAGAAAAAGAGTGGTGGCAAGGGGTCCTTATTTAGGAAATTTTGAAAAGCAGTGGAATAGGTACAAGGTTTGTCCACAGATACTACTAACCAAGCTATACTTAAAACAGAATGTCGGAAGTTAATGCCCAAACATCTAATCACAGCACCATCATCTGTAGCCAGATGGAGTTACACAACATCCCAAAATTTTCTGATATCCTTAGGTTTCTCATTTTAAATATTCATTCAGTTATAAAAAATATTTTTTGTAAATTATGCACCTGCATAATATAAGGTTTAATGTGTCCTATTTAGTGATTGTTTTCCAAAAGCTCTTTATTTTTTGGAAGTTACAACCCACGACAGTATAATCTGGAATAAAAAGACATAATTTGGGCCCCTCAAAGGTGTCTGAGTGAAAAAGATGGAGTGCATCCTGGGCTGAACAGCTGTGTCAGCCAAAAGAAGTAAGAGAAAATATAGCCTTATCAAACATTGGACCTTGCCTTTCAGTGCCCTCAAAAAACACTTTAAGTAACACTGTGTAAATATAGTATTGTTTTAAAGGACTGTATTAATAGCTGCATTGCTCTCAGCTTTCAGAGTAAAGATCAGCATGGCTTTGTAATTTTCTGTATGTGTTAGTGCTCCTTGGAATGAAAACCGAAGAGCTGAGGCCAAAAGAATTGCTTTACTCACACTGACATGACAACCTGGCTTTTCAGCTCTGGAGAACAGTGGCAAAGGGTCACATTCTCTCCTGAATTTTTGTGTGACAGAATTCCATCTTTTATCTATTTCAGCAGCCTCTTTGGATTATTTAGTTTACTAGGTTCATTCTTGCCACAGAAGCACCAAACATCCTTGGAGATGGAGATTCTTAATCACAAGTCCAAGTCCCTAAACACTGAAAACTCTGGAGCAACATAAAATGTGATGTTTACAAATTCTCATTTAAACTCACAAGAAATGCAAATCGATTTCACAAGCTGTTTTATAAAGAATGCAGGCCATTAAGATCTTAAAATCAAAGTGAAGCAACCATAACAGAAAGCCCTACTCTACAACAACAGTGGTTCTCATAGTAATTTAACAAAAAAGCCAATGAAGCAATGAGCTACCCTGTGAAGGCAGAACTATTAGAGATTTTCAAGCCAACCCTCAATCCCTCTAAATCACACTACAATTTCAAGTGGCAATATATAAAATGAAACTAAATATTTGGCACAGATGAGAACTGGAGTACATCTAGAAATACATCTTTTATGGAGATCCTTGATTTCTTCAGAAGTCTCAATTAAAACTTTTCCAAGATAAATCCCTTGGGAGGCTAAATCAGTACTCTAAAATACATAATGTGTATTGAAGTCTGTGAACTCCTTCCTGTCTCACTGAATGAGGAAATATTGACCTCCTTGACCAGAAACATGAGAAGCACCCCAAGTTAGTCACTGGATTTCAATCTGCAGTCCACGTTCTTAAATCTCATATTCCAAGATGAAAGCAACTCAATTTTAAATCACAAACATATTTTCTTTTTCCCAGCATTGAACTCCTTCATTAAAAAACCAGCACTAGTCAGTAAAAGCACCCAGCAAAGTGTGTAGGAAATTGTAGTCTGTGTATCAGGATAAAAGTCCTAGAGGTTTAAAATTTTAAGCATAGTAATTACCTTGACCTGCACCTTAAACTCAGGTTTGTTCAAACCCACCTACCAAGAGCCTGTTGCAAATTAGGTTGCCTTTCCCTCCAAAGAATATAAGTTTTCAGTAGAGTCCCCTAATAAAACAAGCAATTGCTTAGCACCTGCCCCACATCTATTATGGAAAACACAAAATCTTCCATAAGGCTGCAGTATGTTTTTATGTCCTACATGTAAAAGATTATGATTCCTAACTAGCTGTCTTTCCCTGGAATTATTAAACTACAAATTACTGTAGAGATTATCTTTGCTCTTACCAACATTATCTTATTTTTCCTTTATGAATAACTATTAATTACTTACTAGTTTTAAACAAACCTGCATATTAGAGAAGTATTTACAGTAATATACAGTATCTATTACCTGCATATTAATCTCTAAGGAAGAAGATTATTCTTTTGTAAAGGAAGAAGCCAGTAAATAATAAACATTTATTTTCCTTTCCTTGGACACTTCAGAGGCCATAGGTTGCATCACCTTTCGAAAATGTAAAAAGTATAAAGGTATATATTTATTAATATGGTTTTTGTCTAAGAATATCTGAGGAAATGACTGAGGAAAATAATTTCAGAAAAGCCCACTTCTGCCAAAGCAGAAGTTAAAAATAGCCAGAAAATACTATACAGATGGCTAAACAGATCTAACACACTGCTGTGCAGAGACATGGATTAGTCTACCTCTAGGACACTGCCCTTCTCAACAGACATTATCTTTGGACACAAGTCGAAGAACAAGAATTGTGGGGGTGAAGAAGAATGAGATTCATTTTTTCAACCCTTTCTGTGTCTTGTTATAACACTATATTGAGCTCTGCTGAGGTTTTGAAACTGAGGGTTTCACTCTGCATACACAATCTGAACAAAGAGCAAGACAAAATGATGGCAGCAGCCTCCTACTCTGAACACCTCCTCACTCTGTCAAGAAGGCAAAGATAAATTAAAGAAAAGCAACACTTAAATTCTAAACAGTAATAAATCCTCTGGATATTTTTTTCCTTTCTTTCTTTTCTCCTTCCTGTTGAAGGCTCCTAGACACCCAAAAAAGTGAGTCTTCTTATTCCTCCAAACCTTGTAAAAACAGCTTTGGTACTGAAACCACAACTTCTCAGCTAGAACAAAGTGCTCAGAGAAGGTAAGAGAAAAGGAATGCTCTCTAGTCCATTCTATTTCCCATTTTAAGAGTTACTCCTCCTTAGCAAGTTTGAATATTATGTTACCTGGCAATAAGTAGGTTCTGTTTCTGAGGAAAATTGAAAATAGTTTAAAACTTATTTTTAATAATTTTTACCATTATTTTCTATTTGTTTTCAGAAACTATGAGACTTGCTGACCCATATTTTTCCTATATGATCAAGAATCCATTTCAAAATAATACCCTTTCAATCCACCCCCCCCCCGAAAAAAAATGAAGCTTGGTCTTAATGCAAGTGAAGCATACAAGGCACAGCTGTTATGGGCATTTGGCCATTTCATGAAGATTACCACTAATTCTGTAAAGAAAGGGAATTTGGGGCACTACTTTTGTGAGCAGCTGAAAACAAACAATGCATTTCATCAAAATTTCAGCAGCAATAAGTTAGAAACGACAGTAAACAAAATATTAAATTTTAAATAAAGTTTTATATAAAGTATTAAATTAAAAGAAAAAAAAGACACAATGTTCTTTTGCCTCTGAGATCAGTGTCTGTGAACTTCAGAGTACCAGATGCTCAGCTCCTTCTCAATACCTCACGATAAGATGATGAATTCTTGACTATGATTTCTGTTTGCTTAGTTTTGCTGTAGTGTTTTGATCAAGATTTCATGCTGTCCTCCTCCATTCTTACAAGCTTTAGGCTGAGAAAAACAGACTGAACTCAGGTGCATTTCGTACACAGCACGTTGCATTTGAGGAGTCTGAGAAAGAGACAGTCATGTTAGTCAATACTGTACAGGCTACACAGCTCCATAAAAGCATCCTCTCTCTTCCAAAGCCTGATGGCTGGCAAGGTACCTAAATCAGGATTTCCTCAGGAATAAGGAGATGAGAACAACAATCTTCTCAAAAACAACTGGCAAAACTCACTTAGTTTTTATAAAGTTTTATGACTTGTGCAAACAGAGTTGCATAAATCACAAGTCAAAGAACTTGAACATATTTCAAGTTAGTTTTGGGGTAGTTTTTTTGTATCTTATTTATTATACAACAGCAGCATTTTTTCTGAAGGGTCTTGATGATTCTGGAGCTTGCTAATCATTGCTGTAATGTTAGCTGTAATGAAAGCCTTAGGAAAAAGTAAGGACTAACACTGTGGCTTCAAGGCTTTTACTGCTTTTATAAATGTAGACTTGACAGCTGAATAAATATGTTTTCATACTAATTAATTACCTTTGAACCTGACTAAATTAGACTTTTTACAGTCTGAAACAGCACCACTCATTACTGCACACAAGACTGGCATTAAATGCAAAACCTCTACAGCAAGGAAGTAAATTTATTATGGGATTACCAGAATGGAAAAAGTGCTTTGAATTATTTATTTTCAGCTAACCAGTCAAAGAGAAGAACTTGAAGGAGGCAAAATCCAGTAAGTGACCTCATGATTTATGTATAAAGAATACAATTTCCTATCATAATTTATGTCATACTGCACTATAAGAATAAATTTAAAAAAGGAAAAAAAAGGTTGTCAATGACTGAAAGAGAACAAAGTGAGAGAAATCTTAGTTCATCTGATCCATCAAAGCAGAATTAGAGAGAAGAAAATGCAGTAAAAATATTGGTTCCATGACCAAGAAAAAAATAAAGTTCATTGAGAGAATGATCTTTTTTTCTAACATGAACACAATACAGGTTTTACAGTGATGGCAAGCAGAACTGGAAATTCACCTTCATGTTTGCTGACCAGCAAAGAGCTTCTGTTTGGCAATCAAAATCCCAGCCGAACAAACAACCCAACAACAGACCGAACCTAAGTTGTACCTGCACTTGTAACACCAGAGCCCTGCTCACAATCACAGCTAATACCCTTCCTCTACTTTTCTCCTTGGATAGCGGCACCATACGAACACTAAAAAAAGGCTGAAATAGACTTTACTCAACAAACCCAGCAACAACTGCAGTGAACTCTAGAGGCTGAACGACCTGTGTGCACCACGCATACAAGCATCCCTCGATTCACCGGCACGGCAGCGGAAAGCCAAGCGGCACCGCCTGCCTGGAAGGGAGCTTGGCCCAGGCGGGGCCGAGCCCCCGGCCCGGGGGAAGGAGGTGCGGGTGGGCTCGGCCCTGAGCACCGGGCTGCTGTCCTCCTGCAGCCGCATTGTGCACCCGGCACAGCATCGCACAGCATCGCACTGCGTCCCTCAGCATCCCACAGCGTCCCTCAGCATCCCTCAGCGTCCCTCAGCACCAGCGCCTCGCAGCCACAGCCCGACAGCCGGGGGCAGACCGGGCGCACGGACCGCCCCGGGCACACACCGCCGAGCCGCCTCCCCGCGCCGCAGCACCGACCTTTCTGCTGCCGGAAGCACTGGATGGAGCCCGAGTGGTGCACCATGGTGGCGGGGAGCGGGCTGCAGCCGGCTGCGGCGGCGGGGGGCGGGATCCGCGGGCCCGGCCCGGCCTGCCGCGCTGTGGCGGCCGCGGGAACGGCGGGAGAAGGCGGGCCCGAGCGGCGAGGGGCGGGCGGCGCCGGGGCTGTGCCCGCGGGGCTGTGCCTGCCTGCTGTGCCCCGGTGCTGTGCCCGCGGGGCTGTGCCTGCCTGCTGTCCCCCGGTGCTGTGCCCGCGGGGCTGTCCCTGCCGTGCTGTGCCCGCGGGGCTGTGCCTGCCTGCTGTCCCCCCGGTGCTGTCCCCCCGGTGCTGTCCCTGCCGTGCTGTCCCCCCGGTGCGGTTTCCGGGGAAGGGAATTGTGTGGGGAGCCGGCGTGACCCCGCTGAGGATTGGCATTTTAGCCCCTGTTGCCTCCCCGCCTCCCCTTTGGAAGACATCAGGGCGAAGCGCGGCGGAATAAAAATCGCAGCTCCTTTAGGCACTGGCAGGTGCATTTAAATCTCATCGCCTCCGTGCCTGTCCTCGCACCATGTCTCTAAGCTGCATCACCAGCTCTTTCTGTTCCAATGTTCATTTCGATGTTCATTTCAATGTCAATTTCAGTTTTGTAAAACTTAGAGTCTCAACCTTACTGCAGACAATTTTTTACCAGAAGATGCTAAAGTGCACATTCAAGCCTGATGTGGCCCACTTCTGTGCTATTTGTGTTATAATTTCCCCTTTCTCTACAGTGTGTGCCAAGTGGCTCATTCCAGACAACAAGATTCAAACTTAGAAGGCTTCTGTTTCTTTCTTTGTTTCACATTATTCTCTCTGGATTCCGAATAAGTTTTATCATAGCATCATTCAATTCCTGTAGAATGTTTTTGGGTTTTTTTTTTCTACCACAATAATCGGGAGGGTTTGGTCCTCCTAAAGTCATTCAGTCAAATATTCTAGCCTGCATCTAGTAGTATCTGTATCCTCTTCTCCATTTAGGGATACAAACATTATTTACTCATCAGAAGTCAATTCGATCACCTAACTAGCACATGATGCTGCACTGTTCTTTCAAAGTTTGTGGCTCCACTTGTGTGCTGTCAGATTTCCTCTGACAGTAAAGGCAGAACTTCCCCATAGCTGGCTGGGGCTTGCCTATACCATCTGCTAAAAAAATTACATAATTGCCACCCCTTACTACTGGCCGCTCTGTACTATAAAGTTCTGCTACTTCCTTTTTATTTTTGTGTAAGAATGTTTTCCACTATGAAACTTACTAAATAACCATATATAAACCAGTATATCCGTGCCTGGACTCTTGTAGAAAGGTAAATAAACAATTGCATCCTCACTGGCGCGGTATTCCCCAGCAATTTTTTTAGAGTGTAGCAGATCTTGCTCTTATGTAACACACAGCTGCCACATCCAACTGATCCATAAGGGGAAGAAATAAACTTACCCCCTCAGGATAGCTGACCACGTTTTTGGGTTGGTTTGCAACATTTGCAGAAGGTTTGTTGTTACAGAAAAGATGCAGAGGCTATAGTGCTGTGTGTCTCATTCAATTTTTGGTCTCCAGTGGCTCTCTGCACACTGGAGATAATAGATGAGGCATTCCTCTGCACTCCTGCAGGTTTAGAGAACAGCCTTTTCCTGCTGAGATACAGCACTACAGATGTTGCATGGCAGAATAAGTCAGCCAGCTGACTCTTGCTGATCAACAAGTTCTGGCAAACTGAAGGCAAGCTACAAAAAGAGGTAGAATGTTATTTACTTTGAAACTTTAATGTAGCCATCAGAGTGGATTCATAGAGATTAAAACCAAACCTATACCCTGAAAGCCAGGGGGAAAGAAAGAGAGTACAATAAAAACTATAAACTAAGTAGTTTATATGCAATCTGCAGAAAGCAAATGTAGTTTTTCCACGTAATGGTCTAAACCTTTGTCAGGTTCTAGGGCAGACCTGTTTCTTTGAGAAACCTTGGCTGACACCTTTTGACTTGCCTATAAAGTAGTAGAGCAGTATACATGATGCTCCTTCTCTTACCAGCACAAAACAAAAGAGGGCCATTACTGGCTCTCCAATGATAATAATTTCAAAATGCAGAGGGGAAGAAGAGGGGCTCAAAAGTAAAATAAAGTAAAAGAGATTATCATGCTCACTTTTGGAAAAAAGGCATTCAGCTGCCTGGTGCTCAGGGCCATCCTAATTTCTGGTCCATGGTTCTCCACAAGGACTTACAGAACTCCTGAATTCAAGATTTTACTGACACTAATAATACACAAAATGGTGGGAAGACAAAACCAGGGTAAGGCAGTGCTCAGAAACTCTGCACAAGGATTAAATTCTAAGACTAGAAAATGAAAAATTATATACATTGTAATTATAAAACTATTACTCTCTTTAGTAGCTGGTATGTATGCATGAAACAGATGAGACAGCTGGGGTTAAGGTCTACAAAGAGAAGAAAACATACCTCTACAAAGGTAACTTTTAAATTAAATCCTTCACACAGTCAACTGGCTGAACTTGATAATTGTAAAATATGATCATATGAGGATCTTGAAATGTTTTTCTTTGGCAAATAAGGAGAGTTTGAAGAACTTTTTAGAGTGCAGATAACAGAACAATTAAGAATTGATGGGTAAAATACGTAGGAAATTCATACATTCTGAGGCTTCATATTCATGGGCTACATTGACTGAAGTTCATTGAAATAAAAATCTACCCTAATGAATACTCTCTTTGAAAGATTTCATTATATTATGCTGTGTCTCACATTTGTCTCTGTGTAAGTTTTTATAAATATTTTCTAAAACAAATATAAGATGGAGAGATCAGGATTAAACAACTGATTTAAATCCTCTGCTTTGACAATAAACAGAATCAAAATTACTAATTAAAACTTTAAGATTGATTTTACTGGGTTTTACTTTAGTTTTAGGCTTTTAGTTTTGACAGTGAGATTAATTCTCTGTGATAGATATTCTTTTCATGAGGTAGTCTTTGTCAGAAGAGATAAAGAAATAAGATTTGGTCTTTGCTTCATCATAAGACATCTAGCCTTGTGGAAATCTGTATTATTTGAGGTCTGTAAAATTTTGAAATTGTAAGACCAGGAGGACTGAGTTCTTTTGCCACTAGAACCGTCTGTGAGGAAGACATGCTTTGAATTAATTTTTGTGTTTCCACAGTGCTTTTCAGAAAGTCAGATGAAATAGAAGCCTATATTAAAACCTAATTCACCTGTGTTGTATCTTAGGCCAATTGCTTCCTTAAGAAATGCAGCTACCTCGAAAGTTAACTGTAGCCATTGTTAACTATGAAAGAAAATAAATAAAGAAAGAAAATAAAACTTACTCTGAAGAAACTCACGAGGTTCAGCAAGTGCAAAATCCTGCACCTGAAAAATCCCCATACATCAATTCAGGCTGAGCAGCAGCTCTGGTCCTTTCCACCAGAATGTTATGGGAAGCACTACCTTGAACACCAGCCAACTGTGCACTTGCATCACAAATAAAAAACCTTGGGAGAAATGTAACCAGCACATCAAAGTGTTATCAATCCTTTTACTTGGCGTGACTGTAGCTGGACCTGCAATTTTGTGTCTAGCTTTCCCACTTCACACCCACTCAGTTTAGGAAAGGTGTTAAAAAATTGGAAAAGATCCATAAAATGCTACTCAAGAAAGGCAGGGGTCTACAATAAACTGTGAGAAGTTGAATAATCTAGGCTAATTTAGTGTGAAAAATAAACTAAGGAGTTCCAGGAGCCTACAATTACTGGGAAATCACTTGCAAAGATTTCAGTACTAAACTCTGGAGTGCTAAATGGTCAGGTTAGTGACAGCAGCCACACGTGATGGCATGGGAGGCTCGGATTGAGCACAAATAATGAGTTTTTACAGCATTGGTGATACATCATCAGAATATCTAACCCAAAATGAGGTGGAATATCTGTCCTTGAAGGTTTTCAAAATGTGCCTTGACAATGCTGTGTCTGACCCACTCTGGTGATGGGAATGGTAAAGCTTCAGAACAGGAGGCTGGACCTGCAACGGTTATAATAAGGGATGCAATAAAAATAAAATGCAAGGGAGTTGGAACCAGATTGATGCAAAACAGGAAGTAGACATACAATTTCAAATTGTATTTAAAATAAATCATCAAGTTAATTTTTCATGCCTACAGTGGAGGGTTTTGTTGAATATATGCTTATGCAGCTTTTCAAAGGGACAAATAGCAAGATGATATTAAATGTCCTTTCTCAAACCTACTAATTTCTGAAATTCTTGTGAAGTACAGTTTCTTATCAATTTGCAAGAAAGGTTTTGAGACAGGGTGATTTTTTAGTGTAAAATGTCTGAATAAGAGCATTAAATGTTTATGGCAGCATCCAAAATTATTTATTTTGCTAGCAGTTTTTTTGATCCATTTAAGTAGATAAAAAATCAGTGTTTGCAGAATTGTTGGATCCACCTCTCAAGAAAGGCTTTGCTGTACTACTTAAAGGTCTGCAATGCAAAATTCATCTTGTTCCATATCTGCAATAAAGTTGTTTCCAAATTTTTAGATCTCACGGAAAACAGTGAGAATTTTGCCATAGACAGTAACACACTGATTAACTCCCATGAGGGTGTCAGTCACTATGGAGAAGGTCTAGAAAGCAGATTTTGAAGCATGCTAAAGTGTGTAGTAGATTAGTTTAAAAACTGAACAACATAATGATAAAGATTTTACCTTATGTTACTAAGAAACAAACTCTTGAAATCTCACTGATTTCCATATTTTAATATTTCATTTCTATGGTAATTTCAGACACATTTTCTCTTGCTATAGATAGAATTATCTTATATCCATGGAACAGACTGGGTTTTCTGACTGAGATAAAGTGTTTGGGATTCAATTCTGTAGCTTACTGGAATTGCAGGCTTACTTTTAAGCTTATAGTTTACTTTTATAGGTTCATGTTTTCATCCTGGTCATCTCCCTGAGTGGAGTTACTTTTGCAGTTTAATTTATCAAGCTAATGTGATAGAAAGAAAGAAAGAAATTAGGAAAGAAACTTTACAGTCCATATGTTTAGTAAAATTTAATTTTCCTCAGCAAAGAAACTCAATTTTGCTGTTAAATATTTGGGTCAAACACTAAACTAGAATTCTAAAGAGTTCCTCATTCTTGTGCCTTGTATACACTGGAATCCTTGGAAGATGCCTGTATAGAAGTGAAAATATGAGAGAAATGTCCATTGCTAAAAAACTCTTATATAATGCAAAAAGATTATAAAGAAAATACTAATGTCAAGAAACAGGTGAAGAGGGACAACAGATTTTTAATAGCAGCATCCAATTTACATACTTATATAAATTTTTCAGGTAGGCAAACTTCTACATTGTGATATTTTTGTCTTCTGTTACACATCTCAGTTTTCTTATTTCACATTTTATCTGGATCAAACACCAAGAAAGATTATTCTCCTCTAACTCTGCAGTACCAGCTATCAAACTGCTGCAATATATTTCTGATTAGCAGCCTAATTTTTCAAGTAAGGAAGAAAATAATCAGCTAGACTAATAAAAATCACGATCAGTGATAAAACTATGCATCATCTCATTTGTTTTCATTGTGTAGACCTGTTCTGCAAATGTGCCCATTTTTTTCTTGAGTATCATGTTCTTAATACAAGGAGCTTCAGGAGTTACAGTGCTAGATACTTTTAGAAACAAGACATTGATATAGTCCTTAGCTACATAGTCTAAATTTACAGTTTTTTTAAAAAGCTACCGTTTAGGCATTTCTTCCTAGATTTCTGAAGAATTTTTTGTCTCGTCTCTGAGATGATTTTGTCTCCTGGGCTGTCAGCTCTTTGATTTAGAGATTAACTCTCTATTGCTGCTTTGACAGCCAAGTCTTTAATCACCTTCAAGCTAGTTCTGTGTAGAACCTCTTAGTTCTTATTATTCAGATTTCTTTGGCCACATAGCTGCTCTTTTTCCCAGCTACATTTTTCTACCTTCTCCCACAAAACAGCAGCATTAAAAGGAGCACCAAGAAACCCTCTATCTTTATGTCATTAATCTTGTTTCCACATGTCCCACACATACCAACACAGAAAAAGAATGCCAAGAGTATGTGAGCTCGACATGTTAGTGCCACAAGAAGGAGAAGTGAAACTTATTGTTACGGTTCATTCAGGACAGACAATTTTTCCTGCTGCACTTTTTTTTCCCAGAGCTCAGAACAGCGAAGTGAAAATCCACAGCTGAAAGTCCTAGGATACAGTCAAAATTGTTCAACAGAGACATTAGGTTATCCTCTGGGCAGCATCTAGCACAGTGAGGTATTGTCACTGCATAGCAATGTCAAACCTTTCCTTTCTAACTTGTGTAAAACACTGAAGTTCAGATATGGTAACTTTGGATTTAGCTCACAGCATCCCTGCTTTCTGTGCTGGCCAATCTACCATCTTCAAAAGCAAAAGGAGTTACTAAAAATTACTTCATTTTTCATAATCCATGTTTCTTCATTGCAGCACCATCAATGAAATTGTGACATGGTGTTTCAACTAGAAACCTCTCTCTTCAGCAACATGTTCACACACAACTTTGGTCCTAGTTCATGTTGCATTACAAGATTTCTTCATGACTGCAAAATCCCATGCTGGATACAGTGTTCTGGTTCCAGCTTTCCATTGGAAACATGGAATGTATTTGCTCTGACAGTGACATCTTATGGACTGATGCCAAACAAGCTGCAAGCTTTGTGTATTTACCATGCATCAATCACCTCCCCATCATTTTGGAAGAAACATACTGAGGTAAGGAAAAATTCTGTACTCCACCACCACAGAACTTGACTGCTGGGCTACACCAGGTAAGCTCCCACAAGGCTCATGCCTTCTAGCATTAAGGCTAAAGTCTGTGTTTTGCAGTAAAATTAGAATTGTACCTTCTGGCCTGGCAAAGCCAATATGCTGAACTGCAAAGAACTATTCTATTGCATAAGACAATAAGCAATAGTAATATTGCTGATGCTGTTTTATAAAATTGTTTTCTAAGAGTGTCTTTAACATCCTATCCAAGTGCAATAATATAATATTTAAAAACAAAAAAAAACCACCCCAAAGAAACAAAACAAAAAACAAAACAAAACAAAGCAAAAAACAAAAACAAAAAAACAGACAAAAAAACCAAACCAAACAAACAAAAAAAACCCCCATCCTTTTTATTGCAGGGCAAAAGTACAGTACTTTGTTCCATAACTGGGTATTTTATGTAGATTTTCAAAATACTTGAGACTGATACACATCTGGGGTATTATTTTCTTATGTAATATATTTGTGGTCAAAATATACTTTTAACTTGGTTCATTATTTATCAAGATCTAGGAAAATTTCAAGTAATTAAAATAGCTTATGTATTTCTGTTTAAATGAAGAAAAATAAAAAACATGTTTCAAAATGCAAATATGGTTTTGTTGAACTTGCAACCCAGAAAGTGAAAACAATGCAGTACTGCATGATCCCTAAGGCTCTTGGGGATTGGTAAGGGAACCAGTTTGGTGCCAGGGTCTACTCTAAAGAAGAGTGACTTTCAAATTCCATCCAGCTTCAATGGACAAATAGGGAAATGGTTGCTTCTTCCCAAAACTATGTTCTACAGTTTGGATTACCAAGCCTAATTAGAAATTTGTAACACTATTGTTTTATAGCTTCTAGCTTTTTGAGTTGGGATTGGTTTCATGGAGAAGCAAAAAATGTGGAAGAGAATTGGAGTTCAAGATTAGGATAAAGTTCATAAGGCTTTTGCTTGCTTCATTAGGGACAGTTTATTATCTTAATTTCATATAACACAAATGACAGAATATCATATTCATAAATAGAAGTACTGAATAGATGGATTTTATCATCTGGTTAAATTCAGGCTGAGTTTTCAGTCTAAAATTCATCCTACTGGCTACATTAATTTATATTATCTTGCAGACTCAAATTATTGGAAAGCTGGAAATATATAATATCTTCAATGTATCAGGTTATTTACCTATAAATTGGTAGGTCAACTTGCAATTCTGTACTTCCAAATCCATTTTTTACAGTTTTTCATGTAAATAAATTTAACAGCTATTCAATACCTGATTCTATACAACCTGAAGAAAGTGTCAAACCTTGGAATTGGAAATGTATTTATTGTACTGAAGATTATGTTTGAAAATCAAGATAGTAATAGCATATATACAGACACAGCTCTCAAAGTTTACTTTTTGTTTTGTATTAGGTAGGATTATACCCATACTGAATGTTTAGAAAAAGCAACATTTTTGTAATGTAAATATTATTGCATTAATGTGGACTTTAATTACTAATTAATTACACAATGCTTCATTGCTCTTAGTAAGTTATGTCAGTTACTCTGAGAATGTGTTCTTGTAATTAGAATCTTGTTTTAAATGGTCTTGTGTAAGAAAGGAGCAATTTTAGCTATTTTGATCTATTTGCATGCATTGAAAATTACAGAGCTGGTAGTGCATGAGGAGATATTCATCAGCTCTATTTCCATGATTGTCACAAAAAGAAAATGGAAAAAGATCAATTCACTTGTATGTAGCTTTGTGGGTTTCCCATGTTCTAAAGTTCAGTAGTGTTCAACCATCTGTCCTGCTCTGCTAGGGAGGGTTGTTCCTGGCCACTACTGCTGCAGGAGTGACATTAAAAAAACCAAAAAGACATAAAGCTGACTTACTGTACTGCACTGTACCTTATTTCAGCATCATTTTGACCTATATGGACGAAATAAGATCTCAATACACCCAAAGCAAATTCACATATTCATTTTAATGCTTTGCTTTTAAAATTTATAAAAAGCTTTTCTCTTCAAATCAATAGATATCATTTCCCTCTCTGATCTGAAAATAAGAGGTACATAGTACTTTTTTAGGCTGTTGTCAAAATCTGAGGACTGCAATTTCTCAAAAGGAAAGCACCTGCTCCCATCAATCACATGCTTCTTGTTTTGCTGTTTATCTCAAAAGCATCTACTGTTAGCACCACAGAAGAGCTTATGGCTTTATGATGAGTGTTGAGAGATTTAAGAATGGTGGCAAAGCATTTATTTGAAATGTTATTGAAGCATTCTTCTCCGTTTTATTCCTTCAGAAGTGTAAAGCATATTCCAGAAATATTTGATGCGTTGCACAGTTCAAGTGTACACTGTGTCACTGGAACCAGATCCTTCAGCTCCCCAAAACTCTGTAGCAGAACACTCAGTGATAGGTCCCCAATACAGAATGTGTGGAGGAAAAGGGAATATAACTCAGCAAATGCATCACTTGCCCCAGCCAGCATGCCCATGGGGAAAGTAGGAAGGCATCAGCCATTCCACTACCATCTATTTCAAACTTCAGGAAAGCAATGTCAGGGTTTTGACTGCTTCAGGAAAATACTTTGCAGATCACTGGTAACACCCAAGTTTTCAGGTTCAGTTTACCAGTCTAACTGAAATTAGACATGCTGCAACTTAAGACAACAAATTATGATGTCCTTACAGAGAAGAAGCAGGATGACTACAAATGGACCATTTTAAAGAGGTAGCACAAATGAAAATAATAATTTCACCATAAGCCTACCACAGGCTCATTTAGCCTGGAGAGGAGATGGACAAGAAGGGATCTTATCAATGCAAACAGATATCTTAAGGGCAAGTGTCAAAAGATGGGGCCAGACTGTTAAGAAAAGCAGAAGTAAATTATATGAGAAATTAGGTAAAAATAAAATTTAGAATAAAGAAAGATTAGAAATCCATTTTGTATTTGCTGATGGCTCATGGAAGAATTCAACACAAAAGGAGAAAAGAAAAAAGAAAACTTACTTATAAAACAATACGTAGTATTGACTGCAATCAACAAAGAGACAGGACCTCCACTTGCATAATGAAGAGACAAGATTCCCTGTTTGGTGCAAGCATGGGGCCAATATATTGATTTCTATATATATCTCACATATATATTCCTATATATTTCACATCTATATGTATACACCTTTTCAACTGTAGCTAAGAATAGCACAACCACAGGATTGGTGTTTCTAAGTAGCATTACTTAACCAGAGCTCTGCACAGACCTGTACAGACCAGCATGGGCACGCACTGTCGTGCATGATTTGTCTTAAAGCACACCAAGCACACCTTCTGCTTCCATTCAGGGCTCTGCCTCGGCTTGCCAGGGCTTGTGGCCTAGCAAACTTAGTACATCCCCTTCAGTCATGAGTAGAGCAGTGCTTTGAACCCTGCTCTCCAGCTGTATTTCTGCATAGTATACTCATATTCTGAGCAAAATGTTGCCTAGACTGAATAATCCTAAGAGAACAAATCTAGCCTGAAAAGTACACATAGTTTTTCACTGCTCCTTTAAAACGTTATATTGTTCTGGCATCCTTTTGTTTTTTCTTCTCCATATCCCTAAAAAAAAAATAAAATCCCATCATACTCTCTGTAAAATGTCTGTCCTGTTAGGAAAGTATGCAAGAAAAGACAATAATCCCCATTGCTACAAGCATTATGTATCTGGACCTCTTCCCTGGTGGTGTGTGGCAGGAAAAAATGGTAGTAACATACATCAGTTGATCTTGACACTGATGGATTGTTCTGCAGGAAAGAAGACACAATGGGGAAAGAGTTTATGCTGCAAAAAGGAACTAGTGTTTGCAGAACAGAGCAGCAGGTGAGAACCTGAGGTAAACAAGGAATGCGGCCTTGGATGGTTGAACCTTTTTCTGTTGTTTATTTCTGTCATTCTGTCAGTACTGGAGAAATAATAAGTGTGAAACAATGCTCAGGTGTGGTGGGAGGAAACACTCACTGATACCTCTGTGCAATAACTGTTTGAATACGAGGCACTTGCCAGTTTTATGCTGATGCTTTGAGATGCAGATTTTGGGAGAGGCATCAGGAAAAAGGAAGCATGCTACAACTGACTGCAGAGCTTTATATTTATTTCAGCTAAATCAGTTAATTGTTACAAGGAATTGCAAGGAACCATTTAAAACTGCATGCTGATCCATGAGTTTTGTCCTCTACATACAAATAGACACACTACATTTCAGAAGGCTGATATTCCCTTTATTAAAACATCTGGCTGTCTTTTATACACTCTGCAAAGTTTACACTTTGTTCATTGGTCACAACAGATCAACATCATATTCATTGGTGTAAAACCCATCTCCAGCTCTGTTTTTCACAAGACTCTTCTAAAAATACTTTTCCCAGCTGCAGGTTTTCTTTCCCTCTTATCTCCTTCTCCTTCTTCTCAGTCTCCAGGCCACTGGCCTTGATAGACTACTTCTCAGAAATAACCCTTATTCATTTACCCTCTCTGGCCCACAGACCAGCTGTGAGTCCTACCATATCTAGGGATTAACAAAGCCCAGTTTTAGCCATCAGTGGAGTAAGGGAGAGAGAAGATATTAGGGATATTATGAGGTTTTTTAAAAACCCTCAAATGTTTCCTTTCTGGCCTTGGATTTATCTGTCTGCACCCTAACCACACCTGGGCATTCAGTCCTAAGTTTTCTTTCCCTTTTCTTTGGCTGTTAATAGAATTGTGACTACCAGTACCAAACAGCCACCAGTATCATGGCTTTGGAAAGTATAAGAAATCATTCACATCTCTACTGTCCCAAAGCCCATTTCACACCAATTAAATATTTATGTGACCACAGGAGAAGGTATTTGATGCCATGTTATTCCTGCTGAGTGAAAATTGTTGCTGTGCTAAACATTTAAAAATTTATACACAGCAGTGGCTCCCAGAATAGCTTCCATAAGGAGAAAAAAAAAAACCCAAAAAACAAACAACCAAAAAACAAAACAAAAAAACAAAACAGAAAAAAATCTTGTAGATAGGAGACACCTGGAATTTGGGAGATTTCCTACATTCAGCTGAGGGGCTGTGTAAGCATTCTGACAGAACCAGGCTCCAGTAGTCAAATAGACAAGAGGATGCCCACTGGTAGAGCTGGGTTGATATGGGTATGTCTGCCTACAGATGAAATTGGCTGGATTGATACCATACATGGTGCTAGACCAGAAAGGAAGTTAACTTCCAATTTTGATGTTTCCTGCAATATCTTGGTAAAAACCTCCCCTGCATCTTTCCAATGCCATTTTTCCTGTATCTACCAAAAGAAAGACACATTTAGGGAGGAAAAAAAAAAAAAAAAGACACATAAAGATAATTTGTAGTTACAAGCAAAATTGATTACACACTCACTGACATGCTAACTGTTTACATCTTATAAGGCTGAAGAATTGAGTAAGATCCAAATACACAGGCTGTAGTTTACAAAGAGTAAGAAAAAAAGAGTGGAAACCATAGGACAATTTTTCCCTAGGTCTTATCTATGTTATATTTAGCTCATGAGGACTTTGGAGCACTGGCAATTTCTCATAGGAAAAGTGCAATTCTTTCCTATTATAGAGAACATCTTATTTTTGGGAGGACTCTCTGGATGTTGACAGGATAAACAAAAAAAAAAAAAAAGACTACATATAGGCATAACAAGATATTACTCCCTCTAAGTGAGATGGGAGAGATATGATTTGGGTCTAAAATAGAGCTTACTTACCCAAATTGGAATACCATACTTCAAAAGAGTAAAACAAATTGCTTGTGATTCCCAAGCTGAACCTCAGCTATGGAACTCATTTATAAATAGTCAGTGAAAACAGACAGAAAAGAACAAGGGAGATGCACTGTCTGGAACGCAGAAAACTGCAGAGGAATTTTTCCCACGTTTCCACCTCCTAAATTATTTAAAATAATTATCCAATTTCATTCATATATTTTTACTTTATGGACTAATGAAATATTTGATTTTACTTTTAAACTTCCCTAATGAGAGGGAAAAAAAAATCATATTTTAAACTCTCACTAGAGGGAGCTCCAAGTTTATTTATAGCTAGGAAAGGGAGCACGTGCAAGGATCTCAGCATCTGTTTTGGTACAAATTTAACAGCCTGAATGAATATTATCCTCTTTATTCAAATTACTTTACTAAGTAAATCAAACTGAAAAAGCCCTAGACTAATAAACAAACAAACCAAAACTGCCATGAAATGCCAAAGGAAAATATATTTGCATAAGTAAAATTATTTTGTAAAGGTTGCTGGATTTTGATGATGCAGTGTATCTTTTGCTAAGTAGCTTCAAATAGTGTCAATAGTGTTCCATTTCAACAATAAAAATCAAATATATTTCAAGAAGTGAATTTTGCTGTAGCCCATGAGATGAATTAACATACATTAATACAAAAATTAAAATAAACCTTCAAAAATGGAAAGTTCAACACCAAATAAAATACTGAAGAACTAACTTAAATGAAGAAATGGCCTAAGAAATAATGATTATTCATCATGGAAATGGGGAGAGCAGCCACCTGTTAGGCATTTCCATTCAGCTTGCACAAGGTTGCACTGGGGAAAGTGCTGACCTTCCACCACAGCGAGCCTGCATCACCTTGGACAAGAGAATTGGAATTTGTTAGGTCATAAAAAATTAGGTGATGTGAAACAGTGCCTTGTGGCGACAGATTAGGATGTGAATATGTTGAAATTCAAATTATTGCTGGTTCTAAAAGGCCCCCAACCCCAATGTGCCATACCTTCAAAGCCAGAATTTTAAAAGCCTAAAGGAAGAACCCTGGGTGTTGCCCTTCTGGCCACAGTTCTGTGTCTCTCTCATTTTCAAAAAGCACAATGTGGTAAGTGGCAAGAGAGTCTCAGATGACCTAGCAGCTGTTTTCTGGAGCAGTGGGAAAATAATGCTAAAATAATGCATGTGTTCAAAGACAGAGGTGAGTATTTATGGATATCAATAAAAGCTCCTTCAGACACCAAGAGATGGTGGAAACTTTCAGGGTAACACTCCTTTTGGTATTTGTGATTTGATTTTTGTTCTTTAAAATACATCTTTGTTTTTAAAAGTCATTAGATGGCATATAGCCCACCACAGGGTACAGCATGGTATGAGATCAGAGCTTTGGAGCAGATCCTTTGCTATGGAAGTACCAAGTCTTCATCAATAACATTTTTTTTTGTATTACTGTGTTTCTTCATATTAAGATTTTGTGCAAGTTAATGGGAAAGTTTATTTTAAAGTATATGCTTTGATGCCTTGGGCTTTAGCTTTTATATTTTTCAGATTTTCTGCTGCTTGGTGTGTAACTCTGAAACTTCATATTAGATGTTAGTAAATTCTCTTCACTGGGTAGTTGGACAAAACAATCCCTTCCTAACTAGAGAATCAAGGACAACTGGTATCCAAAATACACAAACAACAGCTAAGGGAAGGGGGCAAGCCAGGGGACTGAAAATTCATGGCCTGGGGCTGTGGTTGGACACTGATCCCAGTATGCAGAAGAACCAAAACTTATAAAAATGTAAAAACTCGTGACCAGAATCCACTTTGGTTTGACCTGAGTGTAGCCCTGGCCAGGCTCTTGCCCTGCCCAAGGTGAATCCTTTCAATAAATATTTTATTTCTTTTGCTCTGCCTAGTCTCTGTTCCAGGCCAGCTTTTCCAAGCATCCCTTCATTTGAAGAGTGGGAAAAACTTCCAAAAAAGAGAACAGATTGATTTATCTATCTGGTAGCTTTGCAATGTCTTAGAAGTATTCACAATTATTTCTACAGTACTTCTATATGCATTAAAGATTTTTGGAGATATTCTGTCTTTGACTTGAACTACATGGTTTCCCAGTTTCTTTATTCAGATATCTGAAACCACAGTTTGAGTCAGCAGTCTAAAAAATCCTGAAGGGCAGGACACTGCAAAACATTGAATGATAGAAGCAGACACTTCATGTTGAAAAATCATGCTCAGAATTGTTAACAAGATACAGCAGCATTGTTTTCTCTATAAAAACCATCAAAGACTCATCATGCCAGATGAATGAATACAGAGCTTTCATTAATATTACATCTTTGTTAATATTGCTGGTATTAAATCTGAATTAATCCAGCAATAAAAGAGTTGAGTTGTCCTCTTCATCATCATCTCATTCTGTGATGCTATACAAAATCCCAGGTCTGTATTCAGTTAACCCCTATAAGGCATGCTAATTTTTCTAATATTCTTTGAGATGCTTCAGGCAATTTATGCTTGAATGAAAGATGTTAAGTATTACTAGTCCTTGTCTGAAGAAATCTGTTTTATCTGTGTCTTCACTCTAAAGCAATTCCGTAAAGAGCAATTTTTGCACATCATATAAAAAATGATAATAAGGTAAATCCTGACATTCAGGATTTTACCAGTGTCATTTCTAGACATTTTTACAGTAAATGCACCTGAAATATCTGAGATGTTAAATTAGAGTGTTAACATGAAGCAGGCAGAACACTAGACTAGCTGGCAACAGGAAAAACAAGGTGTCTAATTTTTATCACTGCTTATAACATTTTCATGGGATCCATGGGGGATGCAGAGATCCACCCACAGCCCACGGGATCCATGGGGATGCAGAGATCCATGTACAGCCCATGGGATCCATGGGGGATGCAGAGATCCATGTACAGCCCATGGGATCCATGGGGGATGCAGAGATCCATGTACAGCCCGTGGGATCCATGGGGATGCAGAGATCCACCCACAGCCCATGGGATCCGTGGGGGATGCAGAGATCCACCCACAGCCCATGGGATCCATGGGGATGCAGAGATCCACCCACAGCCCATGGGATCCATGGGGGATGCAGAGATCCACCCACAGCCCATGGGATCCATGGGGGATGCAGAGATCCATGTACAGCCCCTGGGATCCATGGGGGATGCAGAGATCCACCCACAGCCCATGGGATCCATGGGGGATGCAGAGATCCACCCACAGCCCATGGGATCCACGGGGATGCAGAGATCCATGTACAGCCCATGGGATCCATGGGGATGCAGAGATCCATGTACAGCCCATGGGATCCATGGGGGATGCAGAGATCCATGTACAGCCCATGGGATCCATGGGGATGCAGAGATCCATGTACAGCCCATGGGATCCACGGGGATGCAGAGATCCACCCACAGCCCATGGGATCCATGGGGATGCAGAGATCCACCCACAGCCCATGGGATCCATGGGGGATGCAGAGATCCACCCACAGCCCATGGGATCCATGGGGGATGCAGAGATCCATGTACAGCCCATGGGATCCATGGGGATGCAGAGATCCATGTACAGCCCATGGGATCCATGGGGGATGCAGAGATCCATGTACAGCCCATGGGATCCATGGGGATGCAGAGATCCACCCACAGCCCATGGGATCCATGGGGATGCAGAGATCCATGTACAGCCCATGGGATCCATGGGGATGCAGAGATCCATGTACAGCCCATGGGATCCATGGGGATGCAGAGATCCATGTACAGCCCATGGGATCCATGGGGGATGCAGAGATCCACCCACAGCCCATGGGATCCATGGGGATGCAGAGATCCATGTACAGCCCATGGGATCCATGGGGATGCAGAGATCCATGTACAGCCCATGGGATCCATGGGGATGCAGAGATCCACCCACAGCCCATGGGATCCATGGGGATGCAGAGATCCACCCACAGCCCATGGGATCCATGGGGGATGCAGAGATCCACCCACAGCCCATAGGATCCATGGGGATGCAGAGATCCATGTACAGCCCATGGGATCCATGGGGGATGCAGAGATCCACCCACAGCCCATGGGATCCATGGGGGATGTAGAGATCCACCCACAGCCCATGGGATCCATGGGGATGCAGAGATCCATGTACAGCCCATGGGATCCATGGGGGATGCAGAGATCCATGTACAGCCCATGGGATCCATGGGGTTGCAGAGATCCACCCACAGCCCATGGGATCCATGGGGATGCAGAGATCCACCCACAGCCCATGGGATCCATGGGGATGCAGAGATCCATGTACAGCCCATGGGATCCATGGGGATGCAGAGATCCACCCACAGCCCATGGGATCCATGGGGATGCAGAGATCCACCCACAGCCCATGGGATCCATGGGGATGCAGAGATCCATGTACAGCCCATGGGGATCCATGGGGATGCAGAGATCCATGTACAGCCCATGGGATCCATGGGGTTGCAGATCCACCCACAGCCCATGGGATCCATGGGGATGCAGAGATCCACCCACAGCCCATGGGATCCATGGGGATGCAGAGATCCATGTACAGCCCCTGGGATCCATGGGGATGCAGAGATCCATATACAGCCTATGGGATCCATGGGGATGCAGAGATCCATGTACAGCCCCTGGGATCCATGGGGGATGCAGAGATCCATGTACAGCCCCTGGGATCCATGGGGATGCAGAGATCCATGTACAGCCTATGGGATCCATGGGGATGCAGAGATCCATGTACAGCCCCTGGGATCCATGGGGGATGCAGAGATCCATGTACAGCCCATGGGATCCATGGGGGATGCAGAGATCCTCCCACAGCCCCTGGGATCCACAGGGATGCAGAGATCCATGTACAGCCCATGGGATCCATGGGGGATGCAGAGATCCACCCACAGCCCATGGGATCCACCTGCACCCTGGACTGTGAGACCCCATTTCTTACTCCATGGTGTAAACAGCTATGTTTGGTTTAGCCAGAGACACTACAGACATTTTTATTAACTCAGAACAGCCCTTTCTGAAAGTGTAATGATATAAATTGAAGTTCATGTGATCTCATTTAAAAAATAGAGGTAAGCAAGAGCTACACACCATATACTGTCAGCAAAAAAACTGTCAAAGCTGTAAGTGTTAGTAGAAAGCAGCTACAGGTTATTTCTTAGTAGATCTTGATTTTCTTTTTTTCCCTGCATGTAACTGATCTTGGTCATACTCTTCCTCCCAAACATACTTACAGCTTTCAATGACAACAGCAGAGACAAATATTTACACATCTTCTCAAAGGCAACATGTACAGGAATCTGCAATTCATTGTGCCAGCAGAGTATCAACAGTACCAGATGGCAGGCTAAAGCATTTTTAATGCTTTAATCATCAGTCATTCCCTGCTGCATTATTCATGTCTGTTGAGTCTCATCTAAAATCCATTCAAGGGTTTGAATAGCTCTGGGCATTATTTGTAGCAAAACATATTTTCACCCTAAGTATGCCTATGCCACCAAGAGGTAGCATGCTTTCCCAGGAGAGAGGTTGCAGCCCAGCAGAGGAGCTTGTCCTTGGGACACAGTGCTGCTGGAGTGACATTGGGACAGTGGCTTTGGCAGGCAAGGCCCTGTGTGTTTGCAGCCACAGCAGGTCAGTTTGTGAGCTCAGGCTTCTAGCAGGCAAGAAGAAAACAGTGCCCTCATAAAACTATCTATGCATTCTACATGATGTGAAAGAAAGCAGATAATTTTTTGAAACATTTTCCAGACAGTTTGCAGTCTTAGGTTTAAAAAGCTAACATGGGGTTTACATACTACATAAACTGTGAATTGTATTCTATTCTTGCCTTCAAGAGCTAAACAGAGACATGTTTCTGTTTATTTGAAAAGTAGAGACAGCATTTTATCAACTGTTGACATGTCTGGTCTTTGAAATATGACATCTATCAAGCCAAGTTAAGCTACACCCCAGCAAGAGCAATTCTTATTTATTCTATTCTGGCATCTGGGAAGGAAGGACTTGAGCAAGATACTTTTTTAACTAGTTCCACCATTTGTTCCCCATTGACTCCAGCAACCTGAAAATAGCTAGTGACATCTGCTCAAGGTGTCTCCTGGAATAAGGACTAGAGCAGCAGCTGAGGTGTCATTCAGTCAAACTTTCTTATGCCACTTCTATGTTTACAAAGCAGGAGAAGAGAGAATGCCAAAAGAACAATCTCAAGGTAGTCAAATAAAATAACAGCCTTCAACCTAACTCCTCTTTCAACAATTGAATTCTGTTTAAAAACAAAAAACAAAAACAAAAACACACAGCAGCAAGCAGAAATACATCAAAATCCACACTATATGAGCAAATACAGAACTTAAAGGCATAGGTGCAAAAGAATAAGCCTTAACTGCCTTGTGCCTCACTGGACAGGAAAAAAAAGTTTATGTTAGTAGAAATAGTGAAAAATGCTTTTCTGATGCCCAAAATATTTCCAAAGACAATTTAGTTTTCAATCAAAAAAGTCAATTGTGCACACCAGAAATTCTCAAATCCTTTTAAAATTTTAAAAATATCTTTATTGCTTCAAGAGACATACTTGTGTGCAGTTCAATTAAGTTGCAAAGATATTTGTGTAATTACAGCTTTTGTACAGGAACACTGTTGCACAGAAAAGAACAGTGGAATTTGCTCTCATGTAACAAATGGAATATTAGAAGTTACAGAACTGTGCACCTAAGTGTAACCTAAAAGCCAAATTTTATAATTGAAACTTGTTCTGAACAATAGAACTGAGTCCTCTTGATGACTGGGCATCTTAAAATACAATTCTTGTCACTAACACAGCACTCAAAAGACAGAAGATAGCATAAAAGATAACATTTTATAATCAATTTACATGAACCAGGAAACCAATTATTGCAATAAATAAGTATTTTTAACAAGGCACTTCTTCCTCCTTTTAGAAAACAAACTTCCCAATCCCAGAAAAATTTCAGCCAGCAAATAATTACCAACAAGATTCTGCCTTTTGCCATGTGCTTGTAAACCACAATCGAGTTTAACACTGACTTAAATTGCCATTTAGTTAAGGAATACCAGAACTGTAGCCTGCACTTAGTCTAGGACTTATTCATTTTTTCAGCCAAAAAAAAAAATCTCACTTTGTTTTGAAGAAGGGTATATTAGACTCAAATATGGAATCATATTCTTAGTTTCTCCCAAAAAGTGTTACTGAAAAACAAAGCTAACACTGTGAAATTTTTAATAGGTAAGGACTCATTATTCTTATGTTGTTCTGCTTTACCTTCAGAAAAGGATAAAAGAAAAAAACCTCAGATGAGAAAAAGATGTTGAGTTTTCATTCTCACATTTTATTCCAAGTTGCCACAGGAAGGATATTCATGTTTTCAAAACTGTAAGGGTTTATCACCACAAAATTATGCCATTATTAATGTCATGCTCTTGAGTTCTCATTTGTCCATCAAAATGCTGGAAGCCACTATTTAGCACCATTAGATACAAGGGTGTTCTATAAGATGAAGTTTTGGCCAACACTTGCTATCTACTCTAAGTTAAATTGGTTAATAGAACACAAGCAAGGCTGCTGAGGTCCTGCAGTGCAAAGTGCTGCTCTCTGGCAGCAAGAGGGAGCCAGAAAAATTCCCAGTGGGAAAGCAATCTCTGAGATTCAAAGAACTGCTGGCCAAATTGAAGACAAAAAATTTACATTAGTGGTTTGATCAAATATAGGTGATCAAATATATTTAAACTTGAAGGTTTGCTTCTTGGACCACTGTCCCTCCAGCCTCTTACTTCTTGACACCACTTTGCCTTTGCCAGTCATGTCTCCATGGGACGTGTAAGGGCCTCCAGGGACCAGCTATCAAGGTGCAGTGATACTGAGCTGCCCAAAATCACATTGTAAAATGTATTTTCCTTGATACAGGAACTGCCACTAGCCATGGGCAGCCCACAGTCATATCTGAGTGCAAGAGAACAGCCAAGAGCAAATTTATTGGCTTCAAAGAAATATTTCCTTTTCCTCTTATTTTCCAACATTGACACTCCATCACTTTTCTGCCTGTTGCTTAAGCTCAATGGAAAATATGTGATTAATATATACCTAAGACATTACATAACATTACATCCATTTTAGCAAAATCCATTCTTTCTTAGTATAACTTAGCACTTAAATTTCTTCTACTAAGTTGGATTGTCCATCTCCTTTATGTTTATATTCTCCAAGTTGGCTCACATTGTGTTTGTGAAGAAATTAATTTTAAACAGCAGAAATTAAGAATTCTTCCTGATACAATCTACACTTCTGAAACCATACTTTGCATTTATTTCTTCAGATACCTCTAAGCCTTCAGTTTTACTTTTATTTTATTTTTTAAATGTCATATTAGCAACAGATAAAACATTTGCATTCTGCAGCATTTGGAATTTGATTCTATTTGGAATTCTTCCTCAGATATGTGTACTTTGATAAAAGTGAAGAATGAAAAGGTTTTTGCTGCTGTATCACCATATCATATCTGTGTTTCATATTACTCTGGTAAAAATAATACATTTTTTCCACAGGTTTTTGTTTCCTATTCTTCTAGAGCATACTCCTTTAGTTTCTGAAAGCCAGGGATGGAAAAAAAATCTAATCAATATAATGCAATCCTGACATAATTGGCAGTATTTATTCCCAGCTCTGCATCCAAAAGGTTAAAATTTTTTTTCTTGCATACACTGCTTTTGCTTTACCCATTTAATTGTCTTTATCTCAACCCTCAGATTTAGTTGCCTGCAGGGGTTAAACCACAATAGCAAGAGAAAAGAAGAAAATATTAAAAAGTTAACTTTTGCTCCAAGTCTTACTTTTAAACAAAGTAGAAACAGAATCACCCCTATAACTTCATCTGCAGTGCAACTGTAGGACTATGATTTCTATATTAAGAAAATACTGGAAACTCCAGTCTCAACAATGGTCACACCTGACTGCTTGATTAGTAGAAATTTAACAAGCAATCCTAGGTTTATATGCCATCCCAAACATTGCCAGTTACTCTGCCTGTCTGATTCTAGTTACTAAAATCATGCCAAAGAACATGCATTGATAAGACATCTTGTAATATGTGAGTACCTACTGCCAGAAGTGCAAGAACTGAGCCTTTAAGGTATCAAGATAATCTGAAAGGAATTGCAAAATTACAAATGTTGACCTGAATACAGTGTCTCCACAGTTATGCTCTTTCTCTTTTAAGTGTGAAAATAGTAACAAACACAGAGCTTATGGTAGCCCTGAAACAGAATGAAAGGGGCCAAATGGGAAAGGCTGAAGAGTAAACAAGGAAGTCAAAACATAAGGTCCAGTTGTTTTCTAGACCAAGTTAGCACAAAGCCTTTACAGTTCCTGTGGAAACTTGTCCATTTGGCACCACAAGAAAAAACTGAAGTCTCAAAATGAGAAGCAAATCAGAGTATTCAAAGATAACATAATAAATGTTAAGGTACTGAAAGCACCTGAAAGTTAAACAACTGCTGTTAAGAAAGAAACCAAAAATGCATGTTTAAAATATATTATACTTAAAAGTAATTATCACTTCAAAAGTGGAAAGGAATGAAAAACTGATGCTAAAAAAAAAATAAAAAAGTAAGTGAAGTGGAAAGTCCCAAATGAAATTAAACCAAAAGTATTGATGGGCAGATGAAGAAAGTTACTTTTGTGCAAAGGCCAAGAACAAAGTTAAGGATTTGAGCAGAGAGGAAGATTGTTACAAGTGCTTTATAAGGACTAAACCAAAAGGAAGAGGAGAATAATTTCTTCTTGAGAAAAAAAAATGAGACTAACAGACTTTGTTAAACTCTGAAAATATGAGATATATAGAAAGAAGGGAATCAACTTTGCTGACAAAACAGGAAAACAAGATTATGAGTCAAATTCCTAGAGCTAGTTATCAGGGTATTCAGGGCTAATCATTAAATGATCAGTTGCAGAGAGTATTTCTTTTCCCCAGACTCATTCTGCACCTTTACCCCAGGCTGGAGCTAGGTGAAGGAAGGGATATGGAGCATTTGCCTCCAGTGACCAAACTCTGCATTTTGGGCAGCTCATTTTCCTCAAGCTGAGCGCCACAACTCTTGCAGTCCTTCAGTGATCAAGCGATAGGACATCTTCCAGAAACCTGGAAACCTGACCAACAACATGCTTTCCTGTTTACTTTTCCCTCTTAAGTAGCCATGACTGATTGCTGCCAAAACAGGATATCAGACAAGTGATTCTGACCTGTCTGTACAGGGATTCCTTTGGGTTATGAAGGACAGTTCCTTCCCAAGCCTCCCCATTATCTGTGCTTTACTTTTCCCAGCAAAGCAAAAGAATTCAGAAGGAAAGCATATGGAAATCAAAATTAGAGCAGTAGAAAACAAAAATTTATAAAAATGAAAGTAATAGGCATCACATTTCTTTCTACGATTACTATTAGCAGAAAGAGAACACGCCAGAAATGTATTGCCTGGGAATTTTGAGGATGACAAGATGTCTATAAATAAATTAAGAATAACTATTTGTACTTGTTTGAGTGGCCCTTGCTATTTCCTTCCTGAAGTAAGAGAGCAAGCCAGTCATATCCTGTGTGAAAATTATGTACAAACTGCTTTCTTCCAGAAATGAAGGAAAAATATAAAACCCCCTGAGTATTTGTTACATCATTTACTTAAATTAGTCAGAGGACAAGGCAAAATCACTCTCAAGAAGAATAAGATGTCAACATTTGGAATAAACATCATTCAACCTATTTTGATTACCTATGGATTGAGAAGATTTATGACTTAGGTTTTTATTTTTTTTAAGAAAAATAAAAGGGGTGTATAAGCATAGAGACACAGAGTTCCTTATTCCTGAATTACTCCAATTTTTTCTCAAGAAAGTTTAGTCGATTGAAGTGAGCAGCAACAACTGGCAACTCATACTAAGTGTTCTGTAGAGTCTCAAAGAGCAGGAAACCCAACCATACTAGCAAATTCATATTCTATTCCATAGTTTTTTATTTTATGGGAGAATGCTTCCAGAGTTCATGGATTTTGCAAGACAGATATTTCTAAGAAACACACAGGTCAATATAACTGCACTTTGATTTATATACTTCAGAAACTGCCTTTCTGCAAGACTGGTTTTAATAAATCCAGGCTTTATTCTGTCAAAATGGCTTTGAGCTAAAGAAAAAAAAAAAGCATTTTGCCTTGCCAAAGCTGACAGGGCAAGAACCTATATCCCTCAGTGTTTTTCTCTTTAAAGCCCCATTAACAGAGCTTGCATCAGAGAGGATGCTGGAAGAGAAAACTTGTAGATCTTGTATGTCTCATCCTTGGACAAAAGAGGATCAGACAGTAGGAACCTAGAGTATGCAACATGAGATTTTGATGGTGGTTCAGTTAAATAATTCATTAATTCCCTTCTTCAGGTTCAGCACAGTGTTTTTTGGGTGAAGGAAAGATTGAGTAAACTACTTCTACAAGGGTGTTTTCCTTGGATATTTTTTGAGTGTCAAAATCAAAACCTTTATAATATAAAAAGCAAATATGTATCAAGATAAGATGAGAAAAAGCTTAAATGTGGACTGACTCAAGTTATTTCAGTGATTTCATGAATTTCTGATATTTAATTCTTTCTCAATGCCTAGGTAGGGAAAACAAAAATCAGTTCAGACCTTTTATTCACAGTTCTGGTGCCATGCTCACTATGACTGGCCTGTTATTCCTTTTTAGATCAGGAAAAGAATGGTAGAAAAACAAATTAAGGAAAAGAACTGTGAATGCACCTACCAGAAAAAGACTTTGCTTACAAGAGAACTTATTTTCTAAAAGTAAGCACCAGAAAAAAAATTTTTTTCAAGATATTCAAGGAGGCACTGTAGAAATTAGCATGCATTTCAGTACTTGGGTAGGACTGATCAACATACATCATTATGTGCCTTCAACTCAAATTCATTAAACAGTTTACTACCTTCCTTGTTAACAACACCTTAAAATAATTAACATTAGCATCTGACCACAATCTGAGTTTACAGAATGCCCATTGCATTACAACACAAAAGTGTGGAAGCAGAATAAGGAAGACTATTGCTTACTTAAGAGATTTATGATATATAATGTAATTCAGGGTGCTGTTTAGAAGTACTAGCTATTTTATTTTCATACACAAAAGAATATATGCATTTTAGAAATAATTATCTGAAATTGTCAAATCTTTAAAACAGAAGCCTGAGGCTACTTGATTCCATAAACTATACAGCCAGTACTGCCAATATAGTTTTGATATAATTGTTCTGCCAAAAGAGGTTGATGTAGTTGGATCCAAGTGACTGCAACCTGCCTTCCCTCTCCCCCACAGAGGCAGGAGCACAAAAATCTAAATGAGAGATCTAAATGCTTACAAATATCTTTGCCTCTATAAATACATAACTCCTCAATATCCCATTCCCAATTTCTTATTTTACCAGCAAAACATCACATTTGAGGACTGAGACTGATAGGCAGCCAAATCCTTTCTCACCATGTACTTTGGGAAAAAGGCACTTGTGTCTTCCAGAACCACTCAGAACTTTCTATTTATAACATTCAGCTCCCTGCACAGATAGCTCCATATAATTCTCTCTCTCCCATGATGTCCTTTCTAAATTTTACTAAACTTGTGTTTTCAGGAAGTTTTTTTCTTAGTTTATTGTTTTGGGTTTTTAAAGCAAATTAACATAGATAATATTAAAATGCTGATACAAATGTCACAAGGGTTTAAAGTCTACCAGAGTCTCTGTACATTTTTGGTGGTGGAATAATGAAACAACCCATATTTGGGGTTTCTAACCCTGCAAGAAGTAACTTCCATACAATGTACTATATTACATAATTTGTTTCCTGAATGCATATTGTCTAGAGGCAGCAGAGTTTACAGTAAACTCAGTGTTCAAACATGAAATGCAACTGTATTCTGCATCACCAGAGGAGCATCCTCTATTTACCAAGGTTTTTGATTCATGGCCATCAGTCCATTCTGCTTATAATGCTCACAGGCTTCAGACTTGTTTTTTTAAAAGTACATTGTATATAGACAGATAACTCAAGACTTTTAAGAAACCTGAAATTCCTCAGTGACCTCCCCATCTACACTGAGTCATTTTGCATCTTCTGATATGCTGGAGACCTGCTTATCAATTTATGCTCACCATTCAAGTAAAAAGGGCTTAAGCATACAGACCCACTTCTAACAGGTGAGATACAAGTATTTCACTGCTGTATTCAGGCTTTGCAAGTGTAAAACACACTGAGCTATAGAAGAGTGCTCACACTTCACTCTTGCTTCCATTTTTTAACTGTTGCTACCAAGTCTGCACTCATCTTTATTTTTCAAGTACTGACCTCACATTTTACATCAAGGAAAGTTTGATCTGTGAGGTAAACATATTCTTTACATAGACTTACTTCTATTGCTGCTGAGATAGTTTGGGAAATAAAATCCACTGTTTTAAGTAATTAGTGTCTTTTCTCTGAGTTTGTTGAACAACCCCATTCTCCACTGAAGGTAAATAGCCCATTAAATGAAGGAAATGCACAGAAGAGAAATGATGCCTCTGGGAAAGAAGTTAGATTTTTACATTCAATTCAGTTTCCATTTATCCAAGCCATGTAAGGATAGAAGTCATGACCCCAGGGCAGAGGTGAATGCCTCAGTATGCTAGGCCTCTCTGCTAACTGAATTGTTCTTTAGACATAGGCTCATTTTGTGTTTTATTAATGAAATTTTAGTTCAGAGGGGAGTGCCAGAGAGCAACAGATCTTCCAGTTACAGCTCATGGTACATCTTTAGGCTCAGTAGCAGGAGGGCTGACTCTTGCCAGCACTGAAGACCAAGAACATACTGTATAAATTTGTGTCCCAGTTTCCATCCCTGTATGAACTAATATTCTCTTCTTCCCCCTTTCTCTTCACCTGCATTCACCACAGAGCCCCGAAAAACCCAGCAGTGAAGGAACCACATTAAAGGCAAAAACAAATCGATGTAAAGCAAATATCAGAGATAATAAGGTTTAAATCTACACAAATATTAACATCTGCAATATTCACATAAGCTTTGCTGGCTGTGAGAAGAGACCAGGCCTTTGAGGAAGTTCTACTCTTGCCAGTACAACAAAGAAATGGTTCTCTACTTCTGTATTTGGAGCAGCCTGTTTTCCATTGGTGAAGACAATATATATATATATATATATATGTAGTATTAAAAATTCTTCTTTGCAGAACAAGTATCTATATTTTTCTGCAAGTGAGAAACCCCCTAAAGATTTCAATAAGTCTCTACATTGGAAAAAAGTTCTTTACTCTGTACTTAGAACTTATCAATACTTTTGGAATTTGTACTAGTGTTATTAATCTCCAGTATATTTTGATGTATGTACAGATCCCCAAAAAAATTGACCTCAGGAGTGGTAATTGCATCAGAACTGAAAATAAAACAAACTAAAAATCTGGTTAATATTTTTCTGTCCCAGCAACATTTCTTGAGCACCAGAGTGTATTTCAGGGGACCACTTAACTTTGTCAGTGTTCATTTTTTGTAGGTTTTGTTATGTTTAAAAGTAGCAGCACATCAGTACTACATGGAAAGCTCAGGTAAAATCTCTCTATATGGAATTCTCTGCTTCATATACCAAAAGGCTTATATGACAAATGCTGTATAATAAATTTTAAACAATTGGCCTCTCAAAAGAAATAATATGGTGAATGGCAAATTGAATAGAAGAACAAGGAAGTGTTCCCTGTTACAGTATTTCTGTAGGTAAACACTGAGTGTTTTTGTTTTCATAGCTTACATACTTTCTCCTACCATTTGTGGGTGATACGAACAATGTTATGAGTCCTTTAAAAACTCTTAAAAAAAAAAAAAAAAACAGTTGAAAGTCCAAAGTTCATTGACACTTACTACAAGATTCCCAAGGCTGCAGCTGTGAAAGTGGAGTCCCTGGGGGCAGAGAAGCTGACATTAGCAAGCCACAGGGCAGCACCCAGATGTAGGCTGTTGATTTCCCTGGACATCTTCATATCAACATTTGAAAAAAACCAATCAAATAAACCAAACCAACCCAAACATAAATTCTAAGGAAAAAATTCTGTTAGCTACCCCTGCTTGAAATTTTCTTCTGCCTGACAAGCAGCATTGTTGGTAAATAGCTACTCAAAGAAATAGGGTCCATCATTGTAGTCCATCAACTAAGCACTGGGGTTGTTTTATCAATAGCCACGTCTGAGCAAGTAGAAATTCCTTTTAGGAAAAGACAGGTGGAAGCCAAATAGGACTCGTTTATGTTCTCCATTCAGACACAGCACAGCACCAGAAACTCCAAAGGACTTGCCTAAAGACTAGTAAAATAAATATATTTTATTTATTTTATATATATATTTTATATAAGGAAAATTTTAGAAGGCAAGAAAATTATATGGCATTTCCTTTAAGTGATCATTCATAACACTCCAAAACACTGACAATGCATCAGTATTTATTTTATTCTGCTCATGATGCAAAGATATAAACAAAGAAAATCTCCAAACTCGGACAAAGTATTTGTCAGAGATGTTTGTTAGCACTGTTTCTGCATCAGGAATATGAAATGGTGTTTGCAAAAAATACTCACATGACAAATCCTTTTTTAAAAGAAAAAATTTTTTCTGAGTTGAAGAATCAAAAGAAAGTGTGGTTTTTTATTACCTCCTTCACGCAGAATTCTGAACAACAGTATGTTGCTTATGCTGGAAGTTCATTTAATTCTTTATCAACAAGACAGTTTGAGAAGCTTCATTTGTCATTTAAGGAAAACAGCTCAGCACATCATCTAGCACATCATCTAGCACATTAACAAGTTCTTCTGTGGGGTAGAAGTATTTTTTAAATTATGTAATAGTTTACATAATTAATAATCCCAGGGGAACAGACAGACACCTAATTCCTGATCTTACAAACTCTGCTGACATACAAGAGAAAATTTCACAAGTCCATCGACTATTCTGTTTTACAAAGGTTACCAAAGGCTTTAGAGAAAGAGAAATTAGAAAATTTCTATTAGATAAAGCACAAATCATCTGCTTTTCTTGCAAACAAAGATCTCAACCATTTGGCCATGTTAATGTGTAAGAACTAAATTTATAACTAGAACATGCTCCAAATATTTGTTGCTAAGTTAAGAATATTATCATTTGATTCATATATTCACCTACTTCAGCCAATCACAGGATATGAAGTGTCAGTTACACTCAGATATTCTCCACTTGCTAAGTATGTGTTCTGTTCTGCACAAGTGAAAACATATTGAAAATCAAATTATTCTTTGGGAGTTGGGCAAGTCATAATATGTAGGTATACCAAAAGAAATCAGAGTAGTCATTCTCAGAAGATGTTTTCTAGGAGAAGAGCTATCCAAAACTTAAGAGGACATGTAGGGATTAACAGAGATTCCATCAATCAACTGCAGGCATGTCCCCTCAGTTACATTAGACAATCCTATATAGCTGCAGTCTGTATTTTTCATTACTATGTTTTTTTTACAAATTAGACACTTTTGTGAGCTCGTTCTACCTTTACATAACACCTGCCCAATATAAAAACAAGCAATATGCATTTCCCACTTTACATATGACAAAAACCCAGAAAAAACCAGTCAAGGATCCACAAGGCACTAGAGAGCACAGCTTACAGACACACTTGGCAAAGTCTCTTATCACAGCAGCAGCTCAGACTGCTGTAACTCACACAAAAACTACAGAGAGCTCATATTCCTGTAATGCCAAGGTAAAAGACTCCTGGATTATCCCACCATGTGCTAGAGGGCTCAGGAGACACAGATCCTTTTTAAACAATCATTTGTTTCTAACCTTTTATGAACTAAAAATTAATTCCTAGAATGCCTGCATGACAGCAACAGTTCCTGTTTTCCTTGCAGGGTCTTACAGTTAAATTTTCACATGTTACATGAGTAAGCAGACACAGATTTGAGGGAATAAGGTGTATAAATTCATGCTTACCAGCTGGTGCAGAACGTGAGCAGCGAAGTTGGAAACCATGATAATCAGCACAAGAGTGACTGAATTTTTCTTGCTTAAATTCTGGCCTGGAATCCCTTCTGCTCTCAATCTCATCTGATGAAATCTTATCCAGTTCAATTACAACAGCTGACATTTTGATTGTTTCAGTAGGCATTAAATAAAACAGAACTGAATAAAAGGAGAATAGAGTTTTAGTTCAGCTCGCCCAAACTTGCAGTCTGAAAATAATTTTCTGTCACGAACTTAAAAAAAACAAAACAAAAACAAACAACAACAACAAAAAAACTACAACAAAACAAAAAACAAAAAAACCCAGACTCTAACAGTGAAGAACATTCAGGTTTTTTGGGTTGTTTTTGTTGTTGTTGTTTATTCTTAGATCAATGACAGAGAAACTCTATTTCCATGAAGTTGTTCTTCCAGCTCTGGAGCATCTGATAAATATTGCATCTCTAAAATACAAAACTACTACTTTAAAAAGTCCTTCTGTTCCTGCAGTGACAACCACATTATGGCATTTCTGAAGAGCTGCCAGAAAAGTAGCAAGGACAAACAAAAGCAGAGACATTTGTATGTCTGCTAAGCTGTGCACTTCCCAACTTTGAGAGTCCAACTCACACTTTGTTCCCCAGCTGGGAGGGGCCAGTACCAGTGGGAGCCAGAGCATCCCAACCCATCCTGGTACTTGTGCTACATTTCCATAGTGAACCCTCATGTCGCTGCATGGGATGTGTGTAGGAGGATAAACAACCAAAAGCTATGTAATTCCTTTAAAAATTAGTAGGAAATGCCTCACATTTTTTCTGCTTATTATTTTAGAGCCTTGAGTATAAAAACGTGTCTTTCCAAGAAAATATTAAGTAAGAGTAGCATTACAGAAAGCAGTTTAATAATTCAAGCTTTTTAAATTATTGCTTTTGTTTCCTTAAATACAACTAAATCTCAATAAACAAAGTTGCTGCACCTGAGCTACAGAAAAGGTGAGGTGCAATTTGCCAGCTATTAATTTGCTATCCCTTTCTTTTTGCACAATCTTCTCTTTGCACAGTGAGAAAGAGAAGGAAATAATGCAAAGAAAAACAAGAGATCTCTGCAGCCATGCAGCTTTTACTAAACATTCCCTGCAAAAGCAGGACAAATCCAAAATCATAAATTCAGCTGGAAAAACAAGGAAATGTCAGGTTTAAGTGGATGGCAGGTTTCAAACTGAGCTGCTGCTGGCAGTGTCTGCAGTAATCTCAATGCAAGCAGGGAGCAAGTGGAGGTTCCATGTGCTTGCAGAATAAACATATCCTCAAACAGATCCATTATATTTAAAAAGAAATAAATAGATCTATTCACCAGTGGGATGCTTCTTTAGATATTTAAGTTAAGGGAATTTCTATGAGATAATGTCTAGATGGGGATATGTTGCAGCTGGGAACCCAACTGAGGTAAAAAGGTTTTGATTAAAAAGTAGAGAAACGGGGAAATGGGACTGTAAAAATCAGTAAAAGGGGAAACTTTCCAAGGACACCAGAAACACGTGACAGTTTTGCTTCCATTTCACTTCAATTAATGCACATCAAGGGCAGGAAAAGCTTGTGCAAGTGTCACAACACAAAGCAAAACTTTAAAAAGGGTTATGTAACAGGAAAAACAAACAAATGTGTTCTTTGGAAGGCAAACCCAGCATGGCTTACACCATGAAAGGGAAGAAGCAAAAATAGTAGACAAAAAACATTGCATCTTCTTTTTAAATAGCCCTCTGTTTGTGTTCCTAGCAAATTTTATAGCAAAAAACTTGTATGCTGTTTTAATTCTTTTTTTATTTCTCAAGTAATTTTCAGTTGTCCTGTTTCTTCCTCCTTGCACTATCCAAGACTTGTCACTTTAGGCAAGAAATCTGAACAGTAAAAAACCCATTCATTTTAAAAATATAGATATCAATATACCTCATATATATATAGAATATAAAAATATTGTAAGCGTCATGGAACCATTTCCAGAACTTTATTTACATATTTAAAGGCACAAATAAAGATACTTAACCAAATCAAAAGCACCAGAACACTCTTATTCCTCCAAATTCTGTCTAAACTACTTCACTATTATAAAGCTGCTCTATAAACAATAATTACATTTAATAAATCTGGTCATTAGACACTTATGTACGTTGTTTTGTCATTCTTCAGTTTTATCATGCTTCTAAATACCTGCCATATTTTCAAATAATATGAATGTCCCTGCAAAATTTCAATCCTTTCATGTTGTGAAGTGTAACTCAACATTTATCTGCCACTGGCAATGTTTTTCAGAGATGAGAAACTGTAAGTATTCTAAGCCATTCAACTTTTATGATACCAAACCAAGTTGATTTCATTTATAATGTTATTTGTAGAGTCCAGTCATTGTAACCATGACTTCTTCCTCCAAAAAAAAGGAAAAAAAAAAAGAACAAAAATTTTCAAAAGTCAAAATTATTTTTCCAACTTGCATTAAAAAATAGAATTTTGGTTTTTGATTTTTTTTTTTTGTGGGGCTTGCTCACTTGTTATTATTAAGGGAACTTACTGCTTATACTTCAAGCAAGAAGTGTTAATATCACTTTCTTTTGCCCAACACACCAGTGGTTAGGAATTGATGTCATGAGAGATGCAAGATTCATGGCACTTTGCTTGGACTGAGTTCTGCTCATTCCCAGTGACTCCTCTAAAATATTATGTGGATGTGAGATGCTGATCCCCTCTTGTCATAACCATGTTCAGGAGCAAGACAGATATTCATGGAGCTTGTAATTAAATGTATGTCTTAATATTTCCCTGGCACACCTGGTTTCTTTTCCTTCCTGAGACCACTCAAGCAGATCCAGTTCTCACCCCACTGAAGCCTCAGCCCTTCTCCTGGCTTACCTTAACCAAGTTTGTCCTCAGTGCTCAGGCCTTGCTGAGCTTGTGTTTTGAGAAACACAATGAGTTATGATTAACTGTTGCATGAGAAGTGAGAGATCTTGTATTTTCTTCCTCCCTGGTGCTGAATATGTACACGTAGGAAGATACAGCTTTTCCTTTTTTCTCGTTTCACAGACATTTGTACTGGTTAAAAAGGAGTTTCTCCAAGATGAACATCCACAATGACCTCAAACAGCTGAACATCCATCAAAGTGAAAAGACTTTTCTTTCAAATAGATCATGTGGGATGAAAGATGACCTACCTAGATGTCAATTAATAATTCTTTTCATCTATAAGAGCAGAATTATCCCTCATACATGCAACTATCTCATAGCAGTATTTATGTTGGACATTATATACATTATTCATTTAAATTTTTGCTTTGTAAGCCTTCTGGGGTCCTTTATCCCTTGGGAAAAAGACTATTCTAAAAGAAAAAAAAAAGTTTTAAAAGTTTTGTTTGTCAAGAGCTAGGGAAGACACTGGAGTTTTCAAGCACTATTTTTAGTATTTCCCGCTTGATACGTCTCCTTGGGGAAATAAACTAGTTCCTAACCACTTCTAAAAATGCCTAAAAATTCTAAAAATGCCTAGCTACACAGACAAAGAAGTGTTTGTTACTGTGCACTGAATTCTGCTGGGTTTTGTTCTAGTACTGCTTATTTTGAAAGCATTACATCTGTGAGATAATTTCCATTTTCTAGTAGAACCTTAAACCAACACTTCCAGTTGCCTCACTTCCTGGGAACAATTGCAGTTTCTTATTTGTATTTTCATGCAGCTGAGGGTGTGAAATCCCTTGTGAAAATGTATACAACCATTTTTTTCTGGATCAATAAGAGCAGCTCTGTGATGATTCATTGTAACTCAGCTTTCAACAGAGTCAGAATGATGTATTTACTTCTATTTAACAGCAAAAAAAAAAGAAAAAAAGAAGAGAGAATATCTAAGTCACATGCTTAGAGAAGAAAAAACAAAAGGAAACAAATCAAAGTGCTCATAATATTACACAAGAGAAAGAGGTAAAATTATTTAAAACAGTTCCTTGTACTAACCTTGTGGAAGTCATAAACAATTTATATTAAACTGTGGACAAAATATCACCATCTTCTTGTTGCATAGCATATGTTGGTATGAAATATATATGGGACAATGAAAACTTGAAATTATTGGAGTCAGTTGTTTAGGTTGGCTGTTCAGGAAAATTCTCTCTAAATAGAACCCCATATGTTACACAGTTTTGTAGCCTAGTGAGGTCAAACATTTACAGTCCAAATTATATTTTAATCAACAATGGCCAATATTAAAAAATCCAAGTTGATCTAAGTAGTGCTTAGTGAACACATACCTGAAAAGTCTTACTCCTCACTACTTCAGAACAAACTAAACAAAGAAAAGAAATAATTTGGAGTTTGGATTGATACAGTGTGCTGATAAGAGAACTAACCTGGAAAAGTCTGGAATTTATTAATAGCCTACCATGGAGGATATTCAGGTGCATGCTGTGTACAGGACAATTCTACTGCTACACACTTTTGAGTAGTTCTCAGAAATATTCTTAACAAGAAAGACATTGGTAATTTTCTGCAGATAACAGAACTGAGGTCTGCAGCTGCACACATGTGCAAGTACCCTGTAACACAAGAAAAATACTGAAATCTGTGAACAGGTGCTATTGCAACATTCTTGAAATTGCACTGCAGCATGACACCACCACAAAACCCAGCTACTCATCTTTGTGCATCACTGAACATTAACATTTCCCAAATACCTTTATCAAGAGTACCTGTGCTCTGTAATTTTATGGTAGCACAATGAAAAATATGACATATTTAGCTTCATGAGTTTTCCTAATTTCTCATTTTTTACCTGTAGTAATTAGGCTATTGTTTACCTGCTCTGTTATTGTAGAGGATGTAATTGCAAAGTGAATTTAAAGCACACTTGGCTTATCATTCTGCCAAAACCCAAACAGGCTTTCCTTTACTAAAAATAGCTAAAATTGTGCTTTATGTACCAAATTCAACCAAACTGTGCTAACATAGATACCAGATTAAAATTTCTACATGTGCAGGAATACACATGTGAAATGAGCCCATAGAAATAGAGCAAGAGAAATGCTCTGTTGCTGCTCAAATTCACTTTCTTTGAAGTCAGCTGGGCTAATGAAGAAATATTTGCCAAAAGCCAGTGCTGCTTCTGGGGATGCAAAAATGTGTGATCAGAGTGCTGGCTGCTAAAACCTTTATTGATATCCCACAGGCATGCATCTGCTGTTGGATATATTTAGGAGCATGGAAATATCATTGCTAAATTGCTTTCAAGGCACTTTATTGCAACAAATATACTTGAGCCTATAATACCTAGATAAAAGGAAAAGTAGAATAACCTCTAAATGGCCAAGGAAAGAATTACATTCATTACTGAATGCTCTATGTAGCTCACTTAGAAATATGATTGGATCTGCCACACAGCATAGCAAGACCTTCTTGAATTATTGTTCTGTCCAAGGACTTTGTAATAAACTTTTGGCATGCATATCATCAATCCCTTCTATTGAAATGATAAAGTTTTCATCTGTTTCTTTTCTTAGACTGGGGCAACTTGAGAAATAACTGGCTCTGCATGCAGCAAAAGCTGTATCTAATTTTGATGCCCTGTAATTATTTAATGGTTCATGGAATATTAACTTTGCTACAGATCTGATAGAAAAACACTTAGATATCAGTATTTTTATAATATTTTTTTTAAAGGCAGGATAGTTCTACTATGTTTTTCTGCCTTCAAGTCTTATTCTGAATATAAACTGAACCGTGATTTTCAGAGTCTTCTATTACTCTCTGGCAATATATTACACAAAAGTTCTTATTCAGGAAATGTTTCTAAGTAAAAAAATTTTAAAAAAAATTTATTTGAAAATATTTTTCCCCAATATGCCTTATGCTCTATAGTGTAGGTACACAACTGGGCACTGCAGCCCCCTGGCCTGAGCAAAAATCCCCAAGGTGGATTTTTGAGGTGATTCCCCAAATTCTGGGAGATTTTGAGGGCAAACCCCCAATTTTTGGCTAAAACCACCTCATCCCACGTGTATTTTTGGGGCTCCCTTCGCCATTTTTCGGGTGAATTTCCACGATTTTTTTTTCCCCCAAATCCCTTTTTTTTTAAATTTTATTTTTATATTTTAGAGTCCTTCCCTCCCCAAATTCCCAAAACCTCCCCCAAAAATTAATTAATTCCCAAAAACTGCACACGGACATGGGGAAAGGTTCCAGGGGGGGTTAATGATTTGGGGTCGGGGGGGCCCCAAAATTTTTGGGCTCCTGCTGCTCAGTCCTGGGGCTCCCCAGGAGTCTTGGTGCCCTCCAGCATCTCCTTGTAGTGGTGCTGGAAAAAACCGACCTGGGGAGGAAAATTTTGGGGAGAAAAAGTGAAAAAAAAAAACAAGTTAAAAATTAAAAAAAATCCATCTCAAAAAAAATCCTGAAAAAACTGGAAAAAATAATCTGGCCAAAACAAAAAAAAAGGTCAAAAATAAGGAAAAAAAAAACCCCAAAGAAACCACACAAACCCAAAAGAAACTTACAAAAACTCCAAATTCCCCCAAAAAACAAACCCACCCAAAAAACCCAAAAAAATCCCCCAAAAACCAACACCCCTAAAAAACCCAAAAAAATCCCCCAAAAACCAACCCCTTCCAAAGACACTCAAAAAACCCAAAAAACACAAAAAAAAATTTTTAAAAACTCAAAAAAATCCCAAAAACACTTTAAAAAGAAAAAAAAACTTTAAAAAGTCCTAAAATAATACCCTGTCACAACCTTAAAAACCTTCCATAGCACCCCAAAACCTTTTTAAAAACCATAAAAAAGCCCAAAATAAAAAAAAAACAAAAGCCCCAAAATTCCACTTTAAACCCCCCCAAAACACCCAAAGTGCACAAAAACCCCCAAAACTCCCCCCCCCAAAAAAAAAACCCATTAAAAACCCTCAAAAACACCCCAAAAATTAAAAAAAAAATCTTGAAAAAAAATCTCCAAAAAACTAAAAAAGTCCCCAAAAATCCTTTTTAAATCCCTAAAAAATACCCTAAAACCACCTGATAAACCCTCCAAAAAACCCCCAAGACCCATTTAAAAACCCCTAAAAAACACCCTTTAATCTCCCCCCAAAAAAACCCCTAAAATAACCTCCAAAAGTCCCAAAATTCCTCTTTCCAGTCCTCCAAAAAAAACCCTCAAAACCCCTTTAAGAAGTCCATAATTCCTCTAAAAAACTCCTTTTAAAAACCCTTTAAAGAAACAACAACCAAAAAACTCATTTAAAATCCCTTTTAAAAACCCCAAAAAACCCATATAAAATCCCCTTTAAAAAAAACCCTCCAAGATAGGGGTAGGGTAGGGTAGGGTAGGGTTGGGTAGGGTAGGGTAGGGTTATAAATGAGAAACAAAAGTCTCGATACTCAGCAAAGTTTAGATCGGCTTTATTTTATACAGACAGAGCAAGCGGCGCTGGGGAAAACGTGAGGGGTCACCGCCCACTCCACGCTTCCACCCAACTTGGTTTGCAGCTCCCTTTTTATAGGATGGTTTTCCTTGCAGTAACCAATAATTGTTGTTGTTTTGTTGTAGTAATTCTGCAAGGTGAGCAGTGGTGGTCAGAGAAACTTCCAAACTTCATGGAACAGCTCTTCGGATAATTGCTCATGTAACCATCTGGTCTCGGTAGATAAAAAACCAGAAGAAGTGGGCAGTCTGATCTTTAGCAGATAGTCTGTGATTGATCACACAAAGGCAGGAAATCTGATTCTGCAAAAAAACCCTCTGTTTTTTTCTTTTACAAACTGGTATAAACAATATTCAACACAGGGGGATTTAAACACAGTGGGTTTAATCATATATTTCCCTTTATCTAGGTCCATGTTCTTTTCTTATTTCAAGTAATCTGGTTTATACAAACTCCAAAACTTCTATGATTAACACGAATCATTTATCAATTATCACAGAGGGGATGAGGATTAGAATGGCACAGTTAGTAGCTCTACAGCTAGTCCTACACAGATACAAGAGCTAGTAGTGCTGGCAGCTCTCAGTGCCAAACCAGAGGGATGCCTGTAAACACTTTTTCAATGGCTGGCCCTGCAACAACCTTTATTTTCATTCAGTACCCTGACACACAGCAAAGAGGCCTGCTGAAGTTTCCCAAGCATCACACATTTCAGAAAACATTGCCAATACACAGAGGATCCAAACGCTGCAGGGCTGCATGAATGTTTGGAGTGTTTCATTTGGAGCAGTAACTCTCCCCGTAAGCAAACTCTGGAGGAGTCAGTCCAGTTGTTAGTGGCCTCCCCAAAGTCCTCTTTGATTCATGGAATATTAACCTACTTAAGCTACATTCTGCTCAAAAGCTATGGTTCTGGATGACATGGAAAATCCAGAGGGAGCTAGATCAATCAGAAATTAAGATTTCCAGATGCCATTTTATAAATTAATGATTTGGTCTCCCATTTGTACATGTGCTGATGTAAACAACAATTCTCAGAAACCTCCTAGTACAGAAAAAAACAAAGGGCCCAGCAGCATATTTTAGTGTTACAGTAGCTCAATAAGTGTATTTATTGCAGTTCTTGAGGGGTTGTGCAATGTGTATCATAGACAAAAATATGTTTTATGGGCCAAATCCTGCTCTCAAACTTCATTAGAGTCTTTAAACTGGCATAATGGAAAATGAACATGCTTCCTCTGAGATCTCCAAATCACTTTTGAAATAAGGACAAAAATAGGAACTAAAAAATATTACCATCTGGAAGGCACATATAATCTACAAAAGAAAAAAAAAAAGGATGCAAAATAGCCACCTAATCATTAGAACTGATTACCTCTTCTAGATACAGAAAGCCATCCACCCAAGTTTGCTTCTTTTGGCACACTCTAGCACAAATTATAACTGTGTTTGACAATCAAATGAGCGTTGATGCCTTTTTTTTCCCCCCTTTTTTTTTTTTTCTGAAATCTCATCTAGGCGCTTAATTAAAAAGGAAAGGGCTGTTTGTTCTAATTGTACTAGAAATAAATCAGGTGGTTGAAGAAATAAGTCAGGTGGTTGCACACCTTGTCTGGCTGTGGTCTCTCCCATCAGCTCTAGGAATCACACTTCTGCAATACAAGCAGAAAAAGATACCAAAATTCATCTTGGAACTCATATTTATAAAATGTGGCTAGATTATTTTTTAAGGAATCAAAAGATAAAATAAACCAAGTATATTTTTTCCTGTAACTTTTTCTCCCTGCACACAATGTAGCTGCACCTCAGAGCAGTTCCACATTGCTTTCTCTGTACAGAACTGATGACACTTAGATTGTCTTCTCTAGCAGCTCCTATGACAATTAAAGCTGAATTTGTTTCTTGGTCTTCACAAAAAACAAACAAATAAACAAAAAAAACCCACACCAAATAAACAAAACAACAACAAAACAAAACAAACAAACATAAACAATGGAAATTTGGGCCTCTAAAAAGTTTGGAGGCCATTCCAAAATACCATTAAAAAAGCCACAGGAGCAAGTTCATATTTTGCATTTGACAATGTAGAGGGAGGAAAGATAAAAGCAGCATGAGTTGGTGCTAGGTCTAATGACTGGGTTTAAAATAGTTGAACTGCCATTTCACCTTCAGATTAATCATATGATCTCTGACACTTTATAGCCTTCACACATGACTGATGGGTGCTTTGGGAGGAAAACAAAATGTTTAGGCAAGATTGTGCCTTCTGTTACCTTTTCTGCCTTTAATTATTACTTTTCACTTTCTGATAGGCTGGTGCTGATCAGGAAATCTTACCCACACTGTTAAATGAAATAACCCCCTCACCTTTTTATTTGGCAGCACTGAAGCTCTTTCACTGTACATGGAGCCACATTAATTACCTATTCTTGCCTTCCTTCCCCCCCACCACACAAATGAAGAGGCTCATCCTGTTTTAGTCATCATGAATGACAGCAAAGGTGTGATCCATTCGTTCTAATTTAGTCACCACCTGCCCAGGATCTGAGGCAGGCACCCTTAGCTCTGTTTATTATCAGCAGAGAGAAATAGGCACCCCCAGAGAGCAATTTGTCTTATCCCAAGATGGGGGTGTCTAAAACAGGTCACAAAAATCACACTGGAGATTTTTGGGGGCTTTAAGGCAGTCTGAGGTGACTGGCTCAAACTTGGGTGCATAAATTCTAGACATCCCACTCAGAATGTCCACAAGAGCTGCTAAAGTGATACAATAATTCTCACTGCAGGCTGATACCATCTGAATGGGACCAACATCTCGCAGCACAGATAAAGTCATAGTTAGCAACCGTGCATTTGATGCCTGACATGAGTCAGGAGATAAGGGTGGGATTGCAGCTTTGAGAGCCATCAGATGAACTCCACCCAACCATCATTAATCAAACACACTCTGCTTCCACATCCCAAACTGTGGGGACTCCAGGCATGAGGCAGCAATGCTCAAATGTGCAGCTGAGCATCTCTTTTTTCTGGAGCAGCAAGTTCCTTATTGATAGTAATAGTAAATTAGTTGCTATGGATTCCCAAACACCTGGTGATCCCAGTCTAATCATTAACCTTCCTGCAAGGTGGGAAGGCTCCCTATCAAAAGAATTAAATTTTAAATTTGGATCCTCACTTAAAAAAAAAAAAAATTCTTAAAGTTTGTCATGATTGCTCAGAAGATTGATTGGAGGTACTTTTGACAAAGCAAAAAAGATGTTATTTTCCAACATAAATCCAAACACTAGACCCAGATATGTGGATAATCATCACTGCAATGCAATTGTCTCTCAGGGGACACTGGTACATCCTACAGGGCACACTACAACAGCAGAGAGCAGCTCAGGACAAGAATTAACTAAACAGAGCCAGCTGCTGACACTCCTTCCCAAGAAACTCTGATTTCTGTACTACTGGCAGGGAGGCCTCAAGTGAAAAGATAAATTAACAAACTTCCAACAAAATCAAAAAGAAGAAAGAACAAAGGAAGTGCTTCTGTCCGTAAAAGCCTATTAGTACCTCTAGAAATCTGTCTGTATCTGTCCCACCCTTGAGTTCTTCTCTCCTGAAGTCCTGCTGCCATCCTAATCACTTTTGAGTATCACAGTTGCTTCTTTTACTGTTTTATTAAATCCCAACTCTTCACACTTCAGGTGTTGAAGGTACTGAACATAAATTATGCTCTGCCCTGGGAAGGGACTCTACTCTCAGCAGCATGGATTTTCTTTCCTTAGAAATCTGGCTTGAGTTAATCCAATGTGACACCATCACCCTTCTCCCCAGCAAACAAACAATTACCCTGTTGTGAACTGTTGTATATGTGATTCGTGCTAATTAAAGTTTCTATCTATGTAACTAATATATTTTGATTGTATTCATTTATATACAATTGCTGTTACTAATAAATTGCCGCATCCTGCCCCGCGCCCGCCTCACACCCCACTCACCTCAGACGCAGCGGCGGGATCTCAGCCGCGAGGTGTCCGCCGCCCTCACCCTGATGGGTCAGCGCCTCACGCCACACAAGTGTTCGTGAGGGGAGGTAGACGCCATTTTTGTTGCCCCCCGCTTGCCTCAGACGTGAAGTGTCCGCCATGTGGGCGGGTCGGCCCTGCTCCCCTCACGAACCCCCGGGAATTCAGGGTCGCTGTGTCCGCCTTGAGCAGCAAAGCAGAGTTCCACACAGGGTCGGGGAGGCAGGCCCTGGGCTCAGACATGGCGGCTGAGAGGATTGCGCAGTTCTTGAGGGGAAAAGATGAGGTATGTCAGAGGGAACACCAAGAGTGTGATGGGGGAGGATTGCTGGAATACTCTGGCCTCATCTGTGGGCAAGGAATTTACATTTTGGGAGTAAAATTGAGATTGAGCTGTTTAGGAACAGAAGCTGCAGTAATGGTTGAGGGACATGGAACGGACGTTTTGGGCGGAAAAATCTGAGGGGCTCTCTCGGGGAGACATCTGTTCTTGGGGAAAAGTCTGAGGTGATTTGGGGAGGATGAGCAGAGAAAATTTTATAATAAAACCCGAGGGTCATTGAGGGGAGTGGCACGAGCCCCACACGTCACTGAGGGAATAAGAGATCACTGATTGAATGGCCGAGTGCCCGTGTGCCACTGAGGGAGACAAGAGCGTCCATGGAAAGGGGGGATAGCCGCCATTCCCATCGCAGTGCCGCACTGCAGCGGCGCGCGAGGCGCCGGGGCGGGAACTCAGTCGCGAAGTGTCCGCCATGTGGGCGGGGTGGGGATGATCCCCTCACGGGGAGCAGGGGTTCAGGCGGGTGTGTTGCTGAGGGACATGAGGGTCACTGAAGGGCTGCTGTGGGCGCTGCGTGTTGCTGAGGGAAAGCAGAGGTCGTTTGGAGCATGCAGGTGCCTTGGTATCGCTGAGGATCCGTGCGCATCTCTGAGAGGCACGGGGTACACTGTCTTTAACTGAGGCGAGTGGAACGGCGAGGCAAGAGAGAGCTTGGAGTGGAAGCAGGAGCGCGAGAGGCCCTCTGGGCAAAGGGCCTTGGTGGCATGGCCAGAGTACCTTCAAGGTGCCACGGCTGATTTTGCTTGTGCTGGGCGACCTCCCTGCATGCAGGGCTGCGTCTTTGCAGTGCTTGGCCTTTTGCCGTTGTGCTCCTTTGGCTGCCTGGAGAGAGGGGCAACCCGGTAGCGAGGGTCAGAGCCCCTGTCTCTGCACCTGAGGGGGGAAACGGAGCTCGCCGAGCCCCCGGCCCGGCCACCCTGTAAGCAGGGCAGGGCTTTTCCCCAGCCGTGGCAGCTTTCTGCCCACTGCTGGTCCCTGGCCAGCGTGACCCCCTGTACTCGGGGCGCGTCACAGCCTTTTTTCCCGTAGCAGCCCTGAAGCGCCTCAGCGCGTCGAAGCCCCTGTGCCCTCCCCATGGTGCAGTGTGGTGCAGGTCTGATGCTTTTGTCTCCCACTGAGCGCTAGGGATGGCTCCCTTGAGCCCTTTGGCTGTACAGAACTTGCTCGCTCTTCCGGGACTGTCTTCCCCCCACCCTCCCCCCGCCCTTGTCTTTGCGTTAGGTGGTGTGAATGAGCCCAGTGCGTTTGTGCTTTAGCCCCCCTTTAGAAATAGAGCGGTGAAGCTTAGGCTTCCCAGGAGAGGAAGAGGAGCTCCGTGCAGCCACAAGCCGATCCCCAAAATGCTTGGGTGGACAAAGTGTCTGGCCTTGCCCCTGCTTTCTGAGGAGGGTACGAAGCCGCTTAACGGTAGCATGGGCAGCATGACCCGCCTGTAGCCAGGGCCTGGGTCTGGGCCTATGGTGCCCTTTGTGCTGGTGAACTGGCAGCGTGCCGGCCCCTTGCTCTGGGCACGTGTCAGGCACTTGCTTGTCCCCTTGTCCCCAGGAGCAGCCCCAGGTCCCTGTAAGCAGGGCTGTGGAGGCTGCTTTAGCCGGGTAACAGGAACCGCTGCGCCCGGGCCTTTGCCAGGGTGCAGGTTGAAGAAGTGCTGGTGCCACCTCGCCGGCAGCCTCGTTGCGGAGGCTGGAGGGGCTCCTGCAGACGGCCATGTTGCCGTGCTGCGCGGCGGCCAGGCTGTGGCTGGCCCCAAGTGGGGTGTGGGCTGGAGCCCGTGCTCCCTGGCGCTTGTTGGGGGTGCCGGGCTGTGGGGGGCGGCCCTGTAAGCGGGGTTGTGTGCGCCCCCTGGTCTCGGCGGGCAGTTGGAGGGACTCCCTGTAATCAGGCGGGTGTCCCTGGCCCTGGCCTTTCAGAGGCGTGGGGCCAGGAGTGGTGGGGCTGGGCGTGTGCCCTCCCTGTCACCAGGGCTGGGCTCCCGGCCCCTGGGGCCCTTGGGCTTTAGGCCGTGAGTTGGGCTGCTCGACTGTGGAGTCTGGTTCCTGTTGCCGTGGGCTGAAGGCCGAGCTCCGTGGCTCCCTGGGTGTGGACCGGCCTGTAAGCAGGCTGTGGGTCTGGGCGCCTTTGTGTCCCCTTCAGCTGGCAGCCTGCGTTGAGCGCCCTCCCCGTTAGTGGGGCGGGGGCCCGAATTGGAGAGAAGGAGCCTCCATAGGCCTTGGGACCAGGGCCGCCCTGTAAGTCGGGGCCGGTGCTCTGGAGTCCCGGGCACTTTGCAGTGCAGGCAGCGGCTTGAGCCCCCTGTAAGCAGGGCTGCAGCCTCTTGTGCGCTGCTTTGCTTTGTGCCCAGCTTCTTTTGCCCAGAGGGCCTGGCTCCCAGCACGGCGTGGGACTTTGGCGGACGTCGAGGTGGTGAGTCAAGCTGGAGTTGGAGGCTTTTGGGCAGCTGTGGGGGGGTTCTGTGGGTGGCGGCCTGGCGTGAGGGTGTCGATGTGGGGCTGGTGGGTGGCAGTTCCCTTTGGGAGCTGGAGCTTGTCAGGCCTGAGTGCGTTGTCATCCATTGGCAGAAGCCGAGGGACGTTGGGGCAAGAGCTGGATGAGCTGCAGCTTCGAGGTCAAGAGTGGAACGGCAAGGCAAGAGTGAGCTGCGTTGGATGCCCTCCTCATTGAGTCTTTTATTGGCAACATTGGCTTTTTTTCTCTATAAATTTCTTGTTATATAATTTATTATTTCTTTTCTATTATTTTTATTAATATTAATACAAAAATTAATTTTTAGAATTTTTATAATTTTGTTTTTGTTTTTTCCCAAGAACATTTTGTGTTTCATGGTTACATGCCCAACATGGACCCTGTGTAGTAAGGCCATATCTATTGCCTCTATATTTTCAACAGGAATAAATATTGATCATTTTATTCAAAGGATCCCCAGCGTGCAGGAAACTTTGCCCAAATAAGAGTAACAGGCTGTTATTAAATTATTCTTTACAAGAAAGAAATAAAAGTTAATAGACATACAGTAAAACATATCTCAGTCAATGAGGCTTGGAATTCCCAAATTCAAACAGGTATTTGTGTCTAGATGTTTGGTACAATTTTGTACATATGCTTCACTTGCACACCCACATCTTAATCTACTGTGTTTATCAGGTTTAACTCCACTGACACATCCGTGTCTTGGAGTTAGAAATAAGCTTCAATTTAGATTTTAAACTAGTAAAATTGGACTAGAAAGAGAGTACCAAGGATTAAAATGACTTCTGTAGGTTTGCTTCTTGGGCCAATATTGGAGCTGGTAATAACATCAAATTCTCCTGATCCCTGGTCTAGCATTATTAACACAGGCTCAAAGTTGTTGGCAAGCTGGCCTGCACCAAGTCTAAAATGTGTGTGTCTCACTTGAATGCGAATTTGCAGTCAGCCTTTTGGTTGTATCACCATCATATAGCACCATACAGATTTTTCAGGGTTTAGTGTACACAAATGATGATTGTGATAACTGGAGAATGACAATCTCTTGCCTGAGTCTTAGGGAGCCCAAACTGAGCTGAGTACAGATGCACAAAGGCTCCAGCCTGCATCACAGGTATAATCATCCTGACTCGTGGAAATAAAATCATTCTGACTAGTGGGAGCGTAGCCGCAGTCCCATATGGCAGGGTCCCGGCACACGGTGCGTTCCGCCATCTTGAGAAGGGCAAGGTGCAGTACCATGCTTTGCCCACCAGGCGGCAGCACCGCCGCCCTTCCCACGCTCGCAGCCCCGGCTGCTGCAGCCCGAGCTTGGCGTCACCTTCCCTTCTATTCACACACACCCCCCGCTCCCCGCTCGATCCGGGCAGTGGATGCCGCTTCAATCCGGATCTCCAGTGAGAACAGCATTGCTGCGCTGCCAGATTGAGAAATCCAATTCCTTGCAGAGATTGAGGGGATAGGGAGCTGAGCCTCCGGCTGGGTTTTTGCAGCGGCAATTGGTTGAGGAGCGGAGAGGGGTGATTCCCCCGGATCCGTTAAAGCCAGCTCTGCTGGGTTTGGGTATCCCTCCCCAAAAATTGATCCTGCTGAAGGGGCCTTGAGGAAGCAGCGGCATGCGCTGGGAGCTGTGCTGGAACCCCCAGAGTCGGTGAGGAATGCTGGGCAGTGCCGGCTCCAAAGGGACCCGGAGCCAGGAACAGCCATGGTTCGGCTCCTGGGAGAGGGGGCCAGGCTGTGAGCCCTGGTCCCGCCCCAGCCCGGGCAGGACGGGGCGCCGGGGAGGGAGCGGGCGGAACATGGGGGTGTTTCAGGGGCGGTACCGGGCGGTGGTTCAGGGGCGGGGCCGGGCCTGACTCAGGTGCGCAGGGTCCCAGTGCGGCTGCTCAGGCCAGGGCCCCTTTAAATGCGGCCGAGCCGCTCCCAGCCCGTCCTCGTGGCGTGCTGCGGGTTCCTCGCCCAGAGCACTGTGCCGAGCCTGACCCAGGGCTGCTCCTGGTATTGCCCGGACCCCGAGGTGCTCAGGTGGGTCCAGGGGTCGGGTCTGGGTTTTGGCGGTGTCCGCTGGGGGTTCCGAGCGGTACTGCCTCTCCCGGGCCGGCAGGGTGCGGATCGCAGGACTGGGATCGGGATCGGGATTGCCACAGGCAGCAGCAGCTGCCCCAGGCCCTGAGAGCGCAGCAGCGCCCGGCTCCCCGTTCCCCATGTGCGCACAGCCCTGGGGCTCCTGCCTGCTGCACTTCTGCGGAATGAGTGGGACTGGAGCGCGGCAGGAGCCTCTCGGCCGGGGCCGGGCACGGTTCCGCTCGGGCTGCTTCTCCAACACCTGCCAGGTGGGATGCTCCCCCTTGCTTTGCAACTCAGAAAAAGCTCTGCAATGGCAAAACCTCTTTTAATAAAACTCAGCTGAGGGTTTTCCTCTTTACTTCCAGGTCACAGTATATACTGGGATTGAGAGGGTTCCTAAAATGTGACTCTTGAGGACACAGCCCATGGAAGAACTGAACTCACAACCTCGGCACTACCAGGACTGTGCTCCAACTGACTGAGCCAGTCTCTGGGTCACAGGTGTGCAACTCCCAAGCAGGGGAATCCTTGGCACCAGCAAGGAAACTGCAGCTCCTTCTCTTCTGCTAAAGCTGCTTTACACACCAGCCCCTGCCATGGCAGGGGTAGAACTGACTGGCAGCTGACACGACAGCACCAAATCTTCCCATAATCCTGATTTTCCTGCCCTTTCCAGGATTTACCCAGCAGCTGTAGATTTGCTCTTGCAATGTCTCTTTGTAGGGAGAAGTGAGCAGGACAGGTTCTGAGGCTTCCCTTGCTGCATGACCTGCGCTCTTCTGGAGAGTGGCAGGTGGCATTTCCTGCAGGTGAGCGTTGCCAAAATGAAGGCAGCTGCTGAAGCTGGGGCTGCTTTTGTGGCCCAGAGCTGCACAGAGGCCTCGGTGTCTCCCACGCTGCCGGCAATGTTCCTTGGTGTTTCTGTGTGTCCCAGCTGTAGGGAACGTGGGGCAGGAGGAGGCCAGGAGCCCCAGAAAGGCATCCAGCACCTCTTGTCCTGGGGCCCTCGGGGGAGGGGCTGTGTCCGCAGTGTCCTGCCTGTGCCATGCACACGTCCCGGGATGGGCGCTGGGTGCCCGGCCGGCGCTGGCACGGACACGGCTCAAGGGTTGCCCATGGCTCCTGGGCCAGGAGCTGCTCTGAACAGGCTCCTGGAGATGCTTCAGCCTGGATACAGGCCGCTGACAGCTCAAAAGCACCCCAAGGAGCAGCTAGCGTTTCCTGGTGATGGCGACACGGGCTGCGTGCGGAGGGGCTCAGACAGCAATTCCTGGTTCCAGCCTCCCAGAGCTCCCATGCAGCTGCCAGGTATGTCCTGTCCACCCCAGTTCCCTTCCTGCCTGAGGCCTCATTCAGCAGCAGCAGCACTAAAGCCAAGGCAATCTTCCCTCACAGCTATTAAATGACAACCGACAGCCTGCAGAGATGCCTTAAAATCAAAGGTTCAGATGGGATGAAGTTTTGTTTGGACGAAGGTGGGAGTTTCCAGGGAGCCAGCTGGAAGTGCAGAAGGGATGGAAAGCTTTCCCAGGTGGGTCCCACTGGAGGTGTGCTGAAGGCAGGGATGTGCACCCTTCCTGAGGGAAAAGAACTTGCAGAGGCCACTGCTGAGGCTCTGAAAGGAGCTGAGCTGCTGCAGGGAGCCATGCCAGGCTGAGGCTGGAGCCCACTCATAATTCATTGTTGGTGTCTGCTGCAGTCTAGGAACAGCTCTCTCATTCTTCACTTGCTTGATCTGCTTTTATATCCCTGATTCAAATGGAGTTAGGCAAACTTCATGTTTGCTATTAGGCTGTGAAGAAGCCTACTGTAACCAGCATATGCTTTTTCTTAGATGCAAATGTGTGTGCAAAATAGAAAGAGCTTTGATACTGAGATTTTTTTTTCCCCCTGAGGTTCAAGTATTTTATCATTTTAATAACATTCCATTTTCCTGTTGCACTCATTTTTAGAGTGCATCTTTTGTATTAGCCCTGAGTATTGTAATTACTTCCAAATTCCTGTGGTGGGCACTACTACCATAACTATACAATTAGCTACAGCTGGATGTAATAGAGATGAAGACTAAATAGTTTTGTTGGCAGGAGGCCCAGTGTCTTTTAACCCAGACTCCTTCTTTACTGCTGCCTGGTTTGTTACTCTGCTTCAGGGAGTATGGGGAACCTCAGATACAAAGAAGAAGAGAATTTAGAAGTTGTAATTGTGCAAGTTTGTTATGCAAAAAGGTGTTGAAGGTGCTGTGGATTTGTTTTGGCTTTTTATTTGTGTTTTGTTGGGGTTTCCCCCCCCCCATCCCCTTTTCCCTAGGTTGAAGAAACTTGAAGAAGGAATTTGGATGTGTAAAAACAAGCTGAGAAGAGGCTCAGTGTGTTCACTGGCAGCACAGGGCTGGGATTAGGGACCAAAGCAGGACCAAAGCTGCAGCACGTCATCCATTCAGCTTTCACCTCGTGTTTTATCAGGGCCTTTATGAGACAGATGTGAATCCACGAGTCCCAGGCTGAGCCGTGACCGTGACCTGTTCTGTTGGAGCAGGTGCTTTTCTGGCATGTTCACCAGCCACACTCTGTAATAAATACTCCTGGGTTTGTTGCTGTTCCTCTTCCAGCCTTATATTCAACTTTGCACCCCTTCTCTTCCCTCTGTCCACTGTGTCTTTTGTGTTCCTTTCTTGGCCTGTGTGCTCCCCATCCCATTCCCTTTCACTTTTTCACTCTCTTGTTCTTCTTTTTCTTTTTTGAAATGAATACTCAATATCTATGTAATATCTCTTTACTCAATCCCTCTCCCTGTTCTGTCCTTTTTGCCTCTCTCTCTCACTTGCTGCCTGCATCTTTATTTCTCCTTTCTTCCTCTGCTTTTCCCTCAGTCCTGCACCGTGACTGTGTTTCTTTGTCCCTGTCACTGTCCCTTTGCCTGTACCTGGGTGCACCTGCTGTCCAGTGCCAATATATATGCCAATTATATATTTGGTTTGTGTTCCCCTGTATTGTTCTGTGTTTGCACTTGCTGCTGCATTTCCATGTATTGCTTGGTACGTAAATTCACCTTTAGCAGTCCAGGGAGTGTATCTGTAATTGAATTGGTACCTGTACTTGCCTTTGTACACCTTGCTGTGTTTTGCTGTGAATAAAAACATTCATTCAATAAAGTTAAGTCACCCCTAGCCAGGATACCCCACGTCTTCCCCTTGCCTCTTTTCTTTGGTGTGATTTAGTAATTTTTTTTTACTCTATTTCTTGCTTTGCTTCTCACTTTACCTTTTAGTCTATTTCGGACTGTGCTTTTCTATTTCTAACTTTATTTTTGACTGCCTCTGTACCTCTCTCTCTCTGTGTTTCTGTTTCTCACTCTTTCTAACTCTGTCTGTCTGTCTCTCTGGTTCCCTAACTCTGTGGCTATTTCCTTATTTCCCTCTACCACTATTCCTCTGAAAGTCTTTCTCTGTTTCTCTAACTCTTTTACTATTTTCCCCTAACTCTGTTTTTGCTCTTTCTCTCTATTTCATATTCGCTCTAGCTTTAACTCTAACCCTGTTTCTAACTTTGTTTTCTAGCTGTAAAATTAAAAAATGAGCAGTAGAAATTTTCAGGCTCCTGTGAGAAATAACAAAAAGAAAAAAAAAAACAAAACAAAAATCCCCCAGCAAAATACCTTGCATTATTATTTAAATAAAAAAATTTACACCTCAGAAGCCTGAAATATTCTACTGCTGCACCAGACATACATATTTTTTCTTGTTTTTCATGTACACCAGGTAGGGCCCCTAATTAATACTCCAGATGGCAGTGACTAATAATTACCTTTATTGACCATTACATGCCTACTCTGGAGTACTAATGAAAGTACAGAGTTAACTACTAACTAGTTAGTTGGGCAGTTGCTTAATTCAATAGTTAGCTAACTAGCCAATTTCTCGGTGCACCACCACCCTGCACATGACAGCATCTCCTGTGCCCAAGCACCTCTGCAGGGACCCTGAGGCCATTCCCAGTGCTGACCCTGTCCCTCCCGTGTCAGTCCCCCTGGGATGCTCCCCCAGCAGCGTCCCTGCCCCGCGCCCCAGCCCTGGCTGCGCACCCACCGCAGCCAAACACACCCAAAAGACTTTCCCAAAAATATCCCCAAAAGTTACCAAAACCCCCCCCAAAAATTTACCAAAAAAAAATCCTCAAAAAATCCCGAAAAATTCCAAAAAAATCCCCCAAAAAATCCAAATAAATTCCCCAAAACCCCCCAGAAAACCTCAAAATTTACCAAAACCCAAAAAAATTCCCCAAAAAAAAGCCTAGAAACACCCCGAACAAACCCACCAAAATTCACCCCATAACCTGGTGGTCAAAAGGTGAGAAAAAACACCCCAAAAATATCTCCAAAAAATCCCCCAAAAATCCCAAAACAATTCCAAAAAACCACCCCCAAAAAAATTCCTAAAAAGGCCCCCCAAAATATCCCAAAAAATCCCCAAAAAAACAAAAAAAAACCCAAAAAAATTCCCCAAAAACATCCCCAAAAAATGACAAAAAATCCCCCCAAAAATACAAAAAATCCCCCAAAAAACCCCAAAACCACCCCCAAAAAACCGCCAAAAACACCCCAAAAATCCCCCCAAAATCACCATAACCTGGCAGCCAAAGGTGAGAAAACAACACCCCAAAAATAACTCCAAAAAATCCCAAAAAAACTCCAAAAAAACCCCCAAAAATTTCCAAAAAATCCCCAAGAACCTAAAAAAATCCCAGAAAAACAAAAAAACCCAAAACCACCCCAAAAATAACCCCCAAAATTATCAAAAATATCCCCAAAAAATTACCCAAAAATCTCCCCCAAAAACCCTCAAAAACCACACCAAAAAACCCCAAAAAATTGCCCCAAAAATATCCCCCCCCCCCCCCCAAAAAAAACAATAGCTGAAAACCACCTGGAGCTGGTGGCCAAAAGTGAGCAAAAACCCTGTTCAGTAAACCCATATCCAAACCCTCTATACTCTTTAACAGGAATAAATATTGATCTATGAAGCCAGCATTTTATTCAAAGGATCCCCAGCGTGCAGGAAACTTTGCCCAAATAACAGTAACAGGCCGTTTTTTTATTTATTCTTTACAAGAAAAATAAAAGTTAATAGACATACAGTAAAACATACCTCAGTCAATGAGGCTTGGAATTCCCAAATTCAAACAGGTATTTGTGTCTAGATGTTTGGTACAATTTTGTACATATGCTTCACTTGCACACCCACATCTTAATCTACTGTGTTTATCAAGTTTAACTCCACTGACACATCCGTGTCTTGGAGTTAGAAATAATCTTCAATTTAGATTTTAAACTAGTAAAATTGGACTAGAAAGAGAGTACCAAGGATTTTTAAACCAAAGTTGTTGGCAAGCTGGCCTGCACCAAGTCTAAAATGTGTGTGTCTCACTTGAATGCGAATTTGCAGTCAGCCTTTTGGTTGTATCACCATCATATAGCACCATACAGATTTTTCAGGGTTTAGTGTACACAAATGATGATTGTGATAACTGGAGAATGACAATCTTGTCTGAGTCTTAGGGAGCCCAACTGAGCTGAGTACAGATGCACAAAGGCTCCAGCCTGCATCACAGGTATAATCATCCTGACTAGTGGAATAAAAATGATTTAGGTCACACCACAGAAGTATTCAAAAATCAACACTGCCCTGAATGCAAAATGAGACTGAAAGCAATAGGTAGCCTGAACTTTGTTCACAAATTCAAATTTCCAACAGCAGCAATGCCAGCTCTCACTGTTTTCTTTGGGACTGTTGTGATATTTGTTGTTCTTCTTAAAGTCCTGGCACCTGTGGTCAAGGGATTAGGTGTTGATCTCTGCTTTCTTCTGAAATAAAAGTAACTTTTTCAATTTTGAGGAAATGCTTCAAAATGTTGTCAGGGCTATGGACTGGTTATTCCTATGTTGCAGGGCAGCCAGACCCAAAGCAGCTGAAAGTGTTGTTACTAACTCCTGTGGAAGTGCACGTCTGCTATGAAGAGTTTTTGGAAAGCTTCTTGCTTGTCCTCTGCTGATGTAAAGATTAGACAGACCAAATTCATGCTTAACCCTTCAGGTAAAAAGATAGAGAAAGCGAAAGGAAAAACAATTAACACGAGCCCATATTTACCCACAGGATCTGCTCCAATATCACGGTTTTCTTGCCAGGTGTGATGTGTGTGGGATGCAGGATGTTTCTGCAGCCTAAGAGGTTTTGAAGACACACTTAAATGTGAGAAAGATTTCCAGTGCTGTCTTTTCCATGTCCTGCTCCAAGAGGATTGTACAAATTGTGTACATTTGGATATGGTTCTGTTTTCAGTCTTGAAATTTCAATCCACTCCCACCTCTAGTCACTTTCCTAAACTCAAGAAGCTGTTAGGAAGAGGAAGAAGATTTTGGCCATGATTTGATAGACACTCTGATCAGGTGCCTATCATAAGCAGTATGTTTTATAAAAAAGAAAATAATATTTGTGAGCAGCCCCAAGACAAAATTTGATGCTATTGTTAATTTTGCTAGGATTGGCTAGTAAAAACAAATAATACAGAAATCAAAGACTGGAGATGGCCATTGGGAAGAAGAACAAATAACATCTTCATATATTTTCTGTTTTGCATGGAGTTTTCCTGGAAGGGCACATCTGAATCAGAATAGAAATTGTTGTTATGCTTCTAGAGTGAAGAAGTGTGAATTCTCCTGATGAACAGGGTGTCCCCTTACCCAGTAAACACTTCTCATTTCTGATGTTTGAATCCCTTCTTTAAAACAAAAGGTTTAAAATACGAGAAACAGAAGTCAAGGATACAATTTTTTTTGTATCTGTGATTTTCACTTACTCTCTCACAAGAAACATATGACACCAGTGAAATTGTGATGGGTTTCCACCTCTGTAGGGAGTTCAGCACCAATTCCTGCATGAATGAATAGTGTGTGTAAAATGTGGTCCACCCTGCAAAGCTTTCCCCCAGGATATTTCTGTTCAAGGGGCTATTATTGTGCAGACCTAGCTCCCAAAGTTCAAATTCCAACTTTCCCAGTGTTTGGAAAAACTATCATATTTACCAATTGCCTTCAAATTTTTAAAATTCTCATTTACATCTAGATCCTGGCACATAAAGAAATATTCCAAATACTTTATTCTTTTTTATAGCTGTTTATTCCAAATGAAATAAACCAGGCAATGCACAGACTAGATTACAGAGGAGATTTTTACCTGCTGCTCTGAGGCCAGGTGTGCACATAGCCAGCACTGGGCAAGCACATTTCTAATTTTTCTGAACCACAGGACTGAAAATTAAATGAGACTTTCCTTTCAGAGAGAGCAGGCTTCCTTTAAGGGCATGAAGGGGAGATGAGATGCATGAGGTAAGGAAAGTATATTCAGGTATTGTGTGCCTTGATTGTACCATCTCTTTTGGCTTTTCAGAGGAGTAGAAAACTAACTGGCTTGCATTCTCAGCAAGTTACTGGAGTGTAATAGCTCCCCCTGCCAGGTTTAGATAATGAGCTCCATTTCCTACATGTGTAGATACCTTCACACACACTCCAGAAATAAATTAACACCTGTGTTACCATTTGCTGTCATTGCTTTAATCTTCACTGATTATTCGATTAAAAGAAAAAAAAAATAGTGCCCCTGATACCTAATGTGTATTAAAGTAATTTTGTAAAACTTTCAAAGGAGCAGATTTTAATATTAATTTGAATTCAGTGTGGGTGAGAGAAATGTAAAATTATTCCAAACAGTAAAGAAGAATTAAACTAAATTACTAAATTTTAATTTTGCTTTAATTTGCTTTTCAGCCTTCTATCAAATTAACCTATTTTTTAATCTTAGGCAATTAATTTCATGAAAGATAATTGTGGTCTAAAACTGTTGGCTGCTGGCAAGCTGGGACAAAATTCTTTTTGTGTTGCACCTTGTTTGGTCCATTTTTGTCTTCAATAAAACTGATGAAAAGAGTTCAGAGCTAATAGTCTTAATCTTCAGAAACCTATGATTATGAGTGAAGGAAATCCTACAGATGATTCTTAAAAAAAATTTTGTTCACCTGAACAGATAGAATTCAAATGTCTCAATAAAAAGTGCCCAGTCTTAAAAACACTCAGCAACTCTGTGGACCTATTAAAATGTCTGAATACATGTTGGTGTTAGGAGATACAATGGCAATGACTGGGCTGAAGCACTTTTTGTCCCAAAATCACGGCACTCTCTCTGGAGCTCTTCAAAGAGCGAGAGGTTCCCATGGGAAGGGAATAAAGCACAGGGCAGGAGCAGTGAATCCACTAATGAGGCCACATGGGAGCCTGCCTCTCCTGGGGTCTGCTGAAACATAAAGGAGCCCATGACGCACAGACCCCAATTAAATGGTGCATTTTCCAGGTGTTCAAATTATTCCCAATTGCTTGGCCAAATCCAGTTGCCTAAAAGCACTTGAAGCTTTCCACTAGCAGCACAATTCTCAGAGAACTCTTGGCACGTTGTTTAGCAATTCTTTCTTCTAATGCATCTTCAATTATCTCACCAAAATCCTGTGGGAATCAATATAATGCCACCAGGGACTGCCCAGATACTGTCAGGGATTCCTGTAGGGATGGAAGGGCAAGCAGCTCGGGCAGGGGGTTAACCTGCAGGTGCTACCCTGGCTGATGGGATCTGCAGCTCTGGGGTTGCCATCTCACACCAGCCAAGGGGAAATTTTAACCCCTCCACAATGCATTCCCAGAGAGCTGACATGCTGCAGTGGAAGTTGTCAAAAAAACCCACTTTATTGAACATCTTCACTGCCAAGAGGTCATAGGAGCCTTGCATTAATTCATGAGAAAATGTGCAAATTTCAAGTTTAACTGGAAGTTCTCCTGGCTTGTGTCACACCCAATGTGGATTGCTAGTTACAATCACTGGACATCCATGGCCTGCAAGGCCTAGAGGACTAAGAAATTCCTACCTGGATGAGTCTTTCTTTTCTGTCAGATTGACTTACTGAATTTTACAGGGGATCCAGTATTCATTTATTCTGAGCATCTTGAAAAGCATTGTAGAGGACTTAATTATGGTCATTTCTGAGGAACTGCTATAATTAGTTCAATAAGGAATGGTGACACTCTTCTGGAGGTGCAAGAATACTTTCAGTTATGGAAAATATCTCCCCCAAGTGGCTTTGGGGAAGTTCCAATTAAGATATCACCACCTATAAAGAAGGCTCTGTAACAAAATCTCAGTAAAAGACCAAAGTGGTTTAACAATGAGCCAGGAAAAATGAGAGGATTGCACTAAATCTTGTGGGCCTTGTTCTACAAAGTGCTGCTGCTTTCTAAATGGCATAAAAGTCAGTCCATTGGCATTTTTCTGTCAGTGTGGAGGACAAGGCTCTGGTGCTTATCAATAAAATTCCTGTACCATAGTGGGGTGTTAGAGGATTATGGGATTAAGGGATTTTTATAACCAATTTATGAATTTGGTAATGAAACTTCACTTATTTGAAAGGATGGTGTGGTAAAGGTTACCAGTGGCAGGAATAACTAGAATCTGTGTCAGAAATCTTTGAAAGCAACAAGGTCAGCAATGAAGATTATAGGTCTTGCAAAACTAGTACAGATCCTGTATTGTGTAAGCTCAGTTTTCCTCATAACTGAGGGAAATAGCCTGGAAGCTGTTCTCTTAAAGAGGCTGAAAGAGCTCATAATCACTAAGTCTTCTAATCACTAATTACTGTGGACTATTAGGCATCCTAATATGTCTTAGAAAATGGGAAAATACATTTCCAAGTTTCCAAACCAAAGAAGGATACAAGACACTTTAAAGTACCAAATGTGAATTGCGTGTAGTGTAATAAAATTCCAGATGCATTAAGAACCCAAAATGGAGAAATGACGAAGGAAAGGATAATAATTTGTATTAAATCTAGGAAAGCAGAAGCCTACTCTGTGTTTGGCTGTGTGAGTGAGGTTTTAGCTGCCATGGGAACCTGCTGTACTGCAGACGGTGGGAGGGAATAAGAAGGGAAAAGAGGAAGAACTTTTAACTTTAATACCTTTTCTGTTTATATAATGCAAGCCTACAGGATAGCATAAGCTGAAGATGAGATTTACAGCCTCTCTTAGCTCAACAAACTATGAGGGGAACTAGTCTCCCTCTTCCCCTTTACCCAAACTTTCAAATAAATATTTTAGCAGCTGTGACCTTGTGGCAGGAAAAAATCAGGGTGGGAATGAAGTCTTCAAAATTTTGTTTCCTTTCCTTGTGGCAAAGGACTTGATTGATCCTTCCATGCAATTCTGTCCTCCCCCTTAGTGGATCTTTTCAATCTGTTGATTTTGGTTGGTTTTTTTTTTCATGTTGATAGGGACATTTCCCTGGGGATTTTGGGGATCAGGGCATACTGGGCACAGCAGGAAGGACCAGGGACTGGATAAGAAATCTTTGTGAATCACCTCTTCACCCTCCAGCTTGTCTTCTCTCACGCACTCCCCATTTTCTTTTTTTTTTCCCCCCAAGTCCATTCCCCCTTGAATTCTTTTGTTTCCTGGAATTAAGCAATTAATAAGATCAGAGTTTTGGGTTTTTTTCCTCTCCACAAAGCTTTGTCACATGTCTCATCAAACTTACAGCAACTTGCAAAGAAAAATACCCCCTGGGAGCTGTTTAGATGCTTTTCAAGATTCCCACTTAGGCACTCAGCATCTTTGCTTTGCTGGTGTGCCCAGTGTCCTGGAATTGATAGGAGGGCACAGAGGAAGAAAAACCTGAGGAGGTAGGGGAGGAGGATGGGGGGCAGACAAATAGCAAATGCTCAGGAAAAACAAGAGACAAAACAAGTTCCTCCACCCCCATTCTTTTTCTTTCTTTACCTCCAGTATAAGATGTACATCTGCAGACAGGGCCATTTCTAAGAGGAGGTTTTCCCCTCTGATTTTTCCCCCTTCTAAGCTGGGACCAGTGTTTGTGCATGCAAGTGTGGGTATGCATAAGCAGTAGAGGAAGCTTACCTATGAAAACCAGTAGGCACCATCTCTGGGGATTCCTGCCACCAGGTAAGATTTGGCTTTTCTTCTCTTTGTTGCTTCCCTTCTCATAGAGGATGCCTTTTAGCTGGGTTCGTGGGTGAACAGTGCTCTGTGTGCACCCAGTGCAGCGAGTGCAGCTGCTGTGCCTGTGGGCTGACACCCAGGCACACACTAAGGAGGCTTACTGCAGACTGGAGGAGTTTGCAAAGGGGGAAGGATGTTTGCTCATTGCCTGGAGTTTGGATGAGCGAAGGGGCACTTCAGGAACTGCCTGGAGGTGTCTTAGCCTGCTGACTGCATGGTCAGGGACAGGTCTGCCCTGGACCTGACCGCCAGGCACAGGTCCACATGCCAGCCCTGGGGACAGCGAGTGCCATCGCCACCCCAGCTGTGTCACAGGTGAGCTGCCGGGCGTGCTTTGGGTGGCACGGAGAGCAGAGCCAGCAGAGAGGGCTCCCACACCCCAGGCAGCTGGAGGCAAGGATGGCATGAGGGCTCTGAGCCCCAGCTGGGAGCCCCAGGAGACAGTCAGGGACTGTGTGAGCATGGCCAGCAGCTGTCCTTCAGGCAGTGTCACCCACCTGGACTTAGTTGTTATAGGGGTGATGAAACACTCCTGGAATGCTGCAGTGGATGGCCATAAACTCTTCAAAAGGGACAGGCTCAGAGGGAGAGGCACTGGTCATTACATTAGGGTCCTTGATTTCTAGAGCTGAATGACAGTGACAACAGGGTAGGAGTCAGTGGAAGGGCCAGCAAGGCAGATGTCATGGTGGGAGTCTGCTAGAAATGCAGCACAGCAGAGAAGAAGTGAGCTCTAGGAGGTCTGGGAGGTTCCTGCTGTGTGTGGAAGGAAACTGTCTGACACAGCTGGTGACAGAGCTGAGAAGGACTGGCAAGTGATGTAACATTTGCAGGCTGCCTAGGGAGCAGTGATCATGAAATGAAGGAGATTTAATCTTTGGAGAAGTAAGGAGGGGAGATCAGCAAACTGCAGCTTTGGACTTCTGGAGGGAAGACTTTTGCCCTGTTTAGGAAACTGGTTGTCAGAGTTCCTTGGGAGAAAGTTCTGAGGGACAAAGGGGTCAAGGAAGGATGGAGACTCTTCAAGAAAGAAATCCTAAAGGTGCAGGAGCAGGCCAATGGGATCGTGGCCTGTGTCAGCAATAGTGTGGCCAGCAGGACCAAGGCAGTGATTGCCCCCTTGTACGAAGTGCTGGTGAAGCCACATCTCAAATCCTGTCCAGTCATGGGCCCCTCACTGCAAGGACACTGAGGGTTGGAATGTGTCCAGAGAAGGGCAGTGGAGCTGGGGAAGGACCTGCAGCACCGTGAGGAGCTGCTGAGGGAGCTGGGGCTGTTTACATGGAGAAGAGGAGGTTCAGGGAGAACCTCATGGCTCTCTGCCACTCCCTGGAAGGAGGTTGTAGTGGTGGGGGGGTCAGGCTCTTCTGAGTAACAAGGACAAGAGAGAACAGGTCCAAGTTGCACCAGGGAGGTTTAGATTGCATGCCAGGAAAGTCTTTCCTGGAAGGGTTGTCAAGTGCTGAATGGGCTGCCCAGTGAACTGGTTGAGCCACCATCCTTGGAGGTGTTTAAAAGATGGGTGGATGTGTCAGTCAGGGGCAGAGTTTAGAGGTGACCTCTCAGTGCTGGGTCTACAGATGGACTCAATGATCTTAGGAGTCTTTTCCAACCTCAAAAATTCTATGATTACATTTTTCTGGCCTTCCTGCCTTGTTTGGAAAGGAAATGCTTAGACATTCTCTGTCCTCATTTTCTACATCACTAGAGTATGGTATCCCAGATATGGTAACAACCTGAGGCCATCACTCTACCCAATTCAGTAATAGACCATCCTTTCCAGCCAGGTATTTCCTTGGATAAAACCAGAGATGTCCCTCACCTCCCAGGAATTGACAGGAATACTCCTAGTATAACACCAACAGTGCCAAAAGTATTTGAGTGGCAAATTTGTGATTACAGGGAAACAGTGCTGTGTGTTCTGGTGGCACTAAAGAGGAAGGATCAACAGGGCAGTTGGCTGTGGTTCCACTGGGCACATTTCTCTGTCTCTGTCTTGGGTTAAAAGTTTCCATCCGAGGCACTATCAGGGCACCAAAGTGATGCTCTGAGACACAGGCAGGTGGCTCTGAAAACTGCCAACCTCCTTAAAGCCATGCCACAGGAACAGCTGGGGGTGTATTAAAGCCTGTAGAGCCTGCATGGATATCAGGCCTTCCTTGCACTCTTCTATTTGACAGTCAGACAATAAATGTTAACAATTTTTATACTTTAATAATTTGAGCATGTTTTCTTTCAGCTCAGTGGAACACAAGCTTGCATGCTGCTGTCAAGCATCAGATTATTATATTCCACCTCCACACCACCACAGCAATTTTTTTTTTGTGTTCTTGATCAATCCTGCATGTGTGGTGCAAAGGAGGAGACCCTCTACACCTCTGCCACACCTTCTCTAGCTGGAAGTTGTTTTGCTCAGAGATAAGGACAATTCATTTATATCTGATGCATCTGTTTTCCTTTTCCAGTTTTTTTTTGTTTGTTTGTTTGTGTTTTTTTTAAATTCCAAAATTGCTGTAAATGTGCAGAGCATTTCAAACCTTACGGTAGAGGCTATTTGATGTGCTTGCATGGCAGCACACCTTATGTGATTGTCATAAAATAACTTATCCTCATGCCAATGCTGTGAGGTACATGCAGTCTTTCCCCATTGTACAGGTTCAAAAGTGGGACAGAGAGAGCCAGTGTGCCTTTTCCCAAGATATCAAGAAAATCAGAAGCAGACCAGGAATAGGTGCAGTAAGTGGTCAGTAAGCACAAATTAATTTTTTTTTAATTGCAAAAAAATCTCTATACTCCTTAGTGTTGATAAGGAATTATCTTAGAGTTCCTGTCAGGACAGTGTGAAATGCAAATATTTCTCTTATATACAGTCATAGCTCTTATTTTAAATGATGGAGAGATCTTGGTGAAAATTCTGGTGCCACAAGCAAAGTCCTTTTGTCTTGTTCGTATGTGAACAGACCTTATGAGCAAATCTTACAATCTAAAGATAAACTTTCATTATTTTCACTTGTATTTCTGGTAAAACAAGTGCATGTTTGGGAAGCCACAAAAACACATGTATCCAGAGGTGCGTGTATATATTTATATATATATGCATAAAAACATACATATTTTTAACTTGATCTGTTTCTGCAGACAAACATGAAAGAACAGGAACTGCTCCTATTAGTATTTTCAGGCAGAAGTTCTGTAAAACATGGGACTGCTCTAAAAGTGAACACAGAAGCTGGTTTCATAAATATTTTCAGATCTGATTTAGAGATTGAAATTATGAACAAAGTACTGTGGTATGTAATAAGGGATTTAAGAATACTGATATCTTTTGTTTTCAAAGTACAGTATTTAGGTTTTGTTTACTACTTTATATTTACCTGCAAAGAGGGAAATTCACATTTTTTTCCTGAAACAATTGACCACTGAGCCCTAAGACTCCATGTAAAATGGTGAAGGGAACTAAACCTCTTTATTCTTGTGTAACTCATTAGCTAACATCAGACGATTAGTGCTAATGTTTCCATCTAAAACAATTCAAGCGCCTCATTAACAAGGATAGATTTCCTTTGATCTAATTACTTAATGTCCCAGATATATGGGAAATTCAGAGATCAGCACTGAGAAATCTCTGCAGACCCAGTAACATCTAAAAACGTGAATTTACAAGTAGACTTCAGAAATGTCATTTAAAATTATAATGAGCCTTGTTTACTCTGCTGGCAATGCTTGGCCAAATGTTTAATGAAATCACATTGATGATAGCTGCAGAATGAAAATGATGGCTGTGTGCTGAGTGTGATTTAATCTCCATTATTATAGGCAAGTGGATTGCAAATTTCCATAATTAAACATCCAGTGCACTGGTCAGATTCTGTTGTAAAGTTTGGTAATTGCTGTTGTTGGGAAAACAGTCCCAGCGGGGTGTTGCTGTCACATGACGAGCTTTTGAGGCTGAGCTAATAGGATGCCCCTTTAAAGTGTTCTCCATGTTTTCTGCTTTGAAGGCAGAGGATAACATCATGGAGATTTCATCAAAAGAAAACACTCACTTTTTCTCGAACAACACAGTCTTGCCCGTGGACCGATCTTCATTCAAATCTGAATCATCCGCATCCAAGGAAAAACAGTCGTGTTGTGGAGGTATAAAGGTAGAGTAAGAGTTTTGGATATTCCACTAGGGACTTAGAAAATATCTCTCTCTCTCTCTCTCTCTCTCTGTTGGTTTTTTTTTTTTATGAATGATCCCTTTTAAAGTTGTGATTATATCATGCTGAGTCAGTATGAAATTATTAGAGATACATCTAAGTCACAAGAAAATTTTCTTCAGATCTGTATTTGCTTAATTTTGGCAGTCATCAAATATAATTTGTTGGCTGAAGCATTCATATTATGAGATCTTCAAGACCATCCTAAAAAGATCTTCAAGATCATTCCTTATTGGTCCACCTGAAGTTGAGAACAGAGCACTGGCAGACAGACACCACAGGCAGCTGTCAGCACAGATTGCTTTTTTAGATAGTAGCCATGGTGGTCTCCTCGACACTCCAAAGTAACATTGCATTATGGTCCGTGCTATTATATTACTTTGTGTTATTGAAGCATTATTGTAATATTCCTCATTCAATAGAACTCTGCATGAGGTGACTTTGAAACAAAACTGCAGAAATAAAACTCTATTAGCTCTTTATCTCTCTCACCCACAAGGAGTTTTTCCTGGCTGTGATGAGAGGTCCCTGCACTGAGTTCACGGTGCAGCTGTGCCTGCCTGCCTTCATTATCAACCTTCCTATGTCTTAAAGTTGCCTTGATTGACCAGAAAGATGTGGTGAAATATCTACTTACAAGCACTGACAAATGAGAGAAGAATGTGAAAACATGTGTACCCTTCTGTCCCAGCCCTAGATCAGTAGTGTCTTTCCACCAATGCAAACCTGGGACAGTTGCAAACCTAGTAAGAAAAATTGTTCCAAAGACATTCAGAAGCATTTCAAGTTGTAGGTTACCTATATAATTTTCCTGTTAAAAAAAAAAAAAAAAAAAAGCTTTCACATTGCTATTTAAATTCCAAGGGCATAAACGTACAGAAAGTGTAAAATACCATGAGAATATTTTTCCTAGAGAGTTCTTTGAGAGCTGCTGCTGTAGGAAAAAGGAACTAGAGAGGGGTTGTATATGTTTATTTACCCACAACTGTTTCTGAAGGAGGGATAACCAGCCCTGCATAAAGTGTACTGAATGTGACACAGAGATATATTTGACCCTCAACACAAGGATTTGCATTTAGCAGTGATGTTATTACCAGTGTGCCTTGTCAAATGAGGTGCTGTAAGGAGGTTTGCACTGAAGGTGAGTACATTGCTCAGAGCACCTGCTTACTGGGAGTGTGATTGTCAGAGAGGATTAAGGAGCAGACGAGGTTCTAGACTTCTATTCAAATAAAACCTTAATTTGTCTCTTAATTTCTGGGACTGGGTTTTACAGAAAGCATCCGTATTCATATTCAAACTGAGTCAACAGCACCTGTATCTGAAGGCAGAGAGCAATGCTGTGGTTTCCATGACCAATTGCACTGTGTGTGAGTATCTGTGGAGCACATAAACTCAATCTGGCTGCATTCAGTGAGGGCAAATTTAGGCAATAGATCTGCAGGAACAAAGAGTTCATGCTCAGGACCCTGTGCTCCCACTACATGAATTTCATACCAGCCCTCATTTTCCAGTTCAGTTTTGTGGGAAAGGGGCTCAGTCTGCACCTTTGGAGTGTACACCAAAGCACTGTGAAGGGAGATGGAGTTTAATTTCCAAAGCCCTCTCATGATTCAGAAGAACATGCTAAAACAGTGATAGCTAAGAGAAAACTACCTCTGAAAAACCAAAGGATGGGAGAAGATTGTCCCCAGCAAAATGCACTCTGAGGAAAATGCATGTATTAGAGATTGCAAGGGGATTGTAGGGGAAGGATGAGCCTAGAAGAGAATTGCCTGGCAGGTCACTATTCATCTCACAGAATATGTAATATATTTTAAAATGTTCAAAAATTCACCTCCCACCAAGCCACACTTAGCATTTACCCATTTGGTTACTGTGTAAGATACTCTCTCCTGAGTTTCTGAGTTTCTGCCTTTCAACAGAGCAGTAGCTTTGGCATCTTCCTGAAATTAGCAATGGTTGAGAGTCGATTCAGTTTTTATCAATATTGCTCATAAGAGATGAACAAACCAGCAATCTAGCATTTAATAAGAGGTAGGAGAAATACTGGTTTGGCTATTTTGCACAATAAGAGGTAGGAATGCAGAACTTGTTTCAAAATAATTCATATATCATAATACATATTCATATATCTTCTGCACTGCCTGATTTTAATCACTGTCTTTTTTCCACAGGTATTTCTTGGTGCATTGTCTTTTGCTTATTTTGCTAAAGCACTGTCAGGAAGTTATCTAAAAAGTACTATCACACAAATAGAAAGAAGATTTGACATCCCTTCCTCTTTGGTTGGTGTTATTGATGGAAGTTTTGAAATTGGTAGGTGCTGTAGAAACCCATTTTTGTTTTCAGAAAAAAAGAGTGATGCAATTTATTGTGAAGAATGATTGTAAGAATTTCCCTGAACCATAAAACTGAGCAAGAATCACCTGGTAAAAATAAGTGGGACTATCAGTATGATTTTGTTTAATAGGAGAAGGTTGCTAACACAGGCAATTCGGCACAGACGTAAAAAAATTAATTTGGTGAGCTAAGCATGTGACTAAGTCCTACTAATAGACATTTTGAGTGTTGAATGAGAATGTGCCTGCACAGATTTCTGCAGGCAGAAATCCACCTCCCCCCCACAAGTGTTTGTCCTTTGTGATTTATTAAGTAGCAGGAGGACAAACCTCTAACTGTAATCTACATTTCTTGTCCTGTCCCTCTCCTTCCCTCTCACGCTAAGGTTTTCAGCATGTCATTGTGTCTTACAATTTCAGATTACTGAAATTATCTCACGGGTGCTCAGTGGACTGTGGTACCCACAGGAACGGAATCTTAGCCTAAGTGTATAAAATTCTGTTTGGTTTCTCCTTTTTCTGCTTTTCTGGTTATTTGTTCTCTTCAGCTGGCACAGTCTTTCACCTCTTTTCCAGCTGTTTATCCAAAGTTTTATGGTGTTCCTATCACGGAAAGCACTGGGTTCCTCTGGAATGCCTGGAAAGAAGGAGAAAGACCAACCCCATCAGCCCTCTCTCCTTGAAATCAGTGCCTATACTACACACTAGAAATTGTTATTTTAGGGGATCTCTTATCAACAAGCAGTAAAACTCAGTTTTCCTTTTGTACTCTCAAAGGGAACCTCCTAATCATAATTCTAGTGAGCTACTTTGGAGCAAAGCTTCACAGGCCGAGAATAATTGGAGCAGGCTGCTTAATTATGTCAGCTGGAACCTTCCTAATCGCCGTGCCCCAGTTCTTCATGGGACGGTGAGTGCAAAGTGATCAGTGTTTTCCAGCTGGGCTGTGCACCCTGAGTGGCAGCTCACTAAAACATTTAGGCATTGATTATGAAGATGGAAATAGGCATATGGGGATGTGGTTACTTAATTTTTTTTTTCTTTTCAGTGGAAAGATTTGTTCCTGTAAAGCAAATAATTTAACATACTATTTTCAGTTGTCACCAACTTATTTTTTTTATTAGTCTCTGATCTTGATTTTCCACATTTTGAGATGGTTTAGGAATTGTTGAAATGTCAGTAAGAAAGTGATGACTATACTCAGGAAGACAGTCTGAGTACCAGCCACAAGTCAGAGGATACTCCAGTTTTTGATAATCTCTTAGTCCAAAGTCATGTATCATAGCAGAGCAAAGTGCTGGTTAAACTGAATGGAATCACTGACACAAAAAGACACAAAAAGAACAAAAAGGACAATTTTCATGTATAAACAGAGCTCTGTTTATCCCCTGTAAACCACCACTGGCTATGGATTCAGGTGGATTTATACGGATGCAGATGAAATTTGCATTTAATTGCTATAGGCCTACCTGGTAGTTACAGATCTGATTGCTTTTTCTTATCAGTACTTATAAATAAATACAACTTTATTTTCTAAACAGATACCGGTACGAAAAATTCCCTTCTACCATCAATTCAACTGTTAGCCCCTCTCCATGTCTGCAGGATAAAAGCCAAACTCCACTCTCAGCCTTGGAGAAATCACAAGCAAAAATAAATGCAGGTGAGAATGATCTCTGTTAAATCTTGGGGCTGGTAGTGCTCACTATCATTAATGTTCCCCAAATCTTTCTGGCAGGAGATCTCAGTTTTGGTTAGAAGGAAGTGAGAGAGTTTTCTAAAAAGGGATGTGGTGGAAAATGTATAAAATGAGCCAAATTATAGTATCTTTGAGGCAGCTCATGCTAAAAATTTTTCTACCCTAAGCTGTTTCACAGTTTTCCTACTGTTTCTCTGACAACAGAAGTAATTTAGAAGCCTTGAACTTTCAATGTTCCTATACATGTTCCTATAAACATGTTGCTGTCTCTTGTACTGTACACAGGGTGTGAAAAGGAAGCAGGCTCTTCCATGTGGATCTATGTTTTACTTGGGAATCTTCTGCGTGGAATAGGTGAAACCCCTATCCAGCCCCTGGGAATTGCATACATCGATGATTATGCTGTTGAAGAGAATGCTGCTTTATATATTGGTAAAATAAATATTATTTCTTTTTCTAATGGATTTTTCCCAGGGGAAACAGAGTCATTCTCAATAATGGAATGAATGAATGAATGAACTTGCCCTGATTGCTTTGTTTGCATGATTTCCAGTATTAAAGTTTATTTAACAGTCACATACACTCAAGGGACCAAGTTCCCATTTAATTATACCAACACAGTTCCATTCTCTTAATTTGGTGAAAGAATTTGACCTTGGGTTCCTGCTGTTACCCTAATCTTTCTAATTCTTCTGGATGTGGACTGCTGAGTCTCTGTGCACATTCAGTTCTCTGGAAAGTGATAAAAACAGGCACTCTTTTAAACACTTAAAATAGAATTTCAGTGGGGACTCAAAACATTCTCTCCAGATGCATGTAGGATTATAAACAATAGTACTGAAACTTTGGAACGTTGAGATCACTGTTTTCTTGTGCTCCATGTCTGATCACTGCACATTCACCTAAGATATTACCAGAGAGTCCTATCTCATCATCATCTCCTCTTGACAAGTTTCCAGCCAAGTAAAAGGCAAAAAATCAGGTTCTTTCTGTAAAAGATTCATTCTTCACAGATTTCGAGGTGAATTTTTTCAACTTCAAAGTATTCAAAAGTACTCAAAACTATTCAAAGTATTCAAAGTGTGAGGGTGGATTGAAATGTATTAACTGTGGAAACCAAAGCAGTGATGTCTCAGCCTATTCAGGGCCTATCTCAACTGGAAGTGGTCAGTTAACTTTAAAAAATGGCATTTGCTTTCCAGTCACTTTAATCTTGTCAGCTCAAGTGTTTCTAGCACGTGTAGACTGGTGCTGCTATTGAGTTTAAGCCATTCAGGTCCTTGACATTCTTTCCTTCATGCTGAATTTAACTCTTTAATTGGATAACAATAAAAATGTTTCATCGTAGTGGGGAAAAATTTTATTGATGACTTTTTTGCTTCTTGAAAATATTTCAGTTTGTTTAAGTGTATCTCTTGCTGCCCATCACATGCCGTAATCTGCTGTTAGATGCAGAAGCAGCAGTGCCCTTTTTGGCTCAGGACTGTAGCAGTCCCCTGTTTTCTGTTCCAGGCTGTGTCCAGACAGTTGCCATTATAGGGCCAATATTTGGCTTTCTCCTTGGGATCCCTGTGTGCCAAGCTATACGTTGACATTGGCTTTGTGGATCTGGGTAAGTCAGAACACTCAGGCTTTAAGAATCCACCAGGCTCCAAAATGCCTTTTTTAGGCCAAGAACTCTCTGGTTATCTCCTGGGCACGAGGGGCTAGCAGGGCTAGAGTGGGCACTTGATGAAATGAAAAGGATGACAGCAGTGCAGTGGTCCATGCAGAATAGGCTGGCAAGGAGGATGGGTGTGGAGGAAGAAGGAGGTCTGACTCTTGCTCAGCCCCAGCAGATCTGCAGCAGATGCCTCCAAAAGATGGTCTGGTAAGGAGGCTCTGGGGAGATAATGGGAGCCAGAAGGAAACAGGACTGAGGCTCAGGATCCTGCATGTGCCTTTTTTTATATCCTGTTGTTGCCTAGAAAAGTGATTTGGCAGGGGGTTACCAAGTCTCCTGATTACTTTTGAGAAGGAAGTTTTCTTCCTTCTGAGAAAAAAGGAAGGAAAACAAAAAACAACAGGAGGAAAACAGTTTTATTCCTGGGGCTTTTGTGCAGAACAGCCTTTGCTTATGAGCAGCAAATCTCCTCCAAATGTATGTACCTGTTTCTTCTTTTGCACTTTCTGCAGACAGCGTCAGCATAAGTCCCAAGGACGCGCAGTGGGTGGGAGCGTGGTGGCTGGGGTACCTGATCGCTGGGGTGATCAGTGTCCTGGCTGGCATCCCCTTCTGGTTCCTGCCCAAGCACCTCCCAAGAGCTGAGGGCAGGAAGGACTCCAGCACCTCTTCTGAGCACTGCAAGTTCATCACTGAGGAGAACACGGACCAGTGCACATCCGCTTGGCCACAAGCAAAGCTTGCCGAGATGGCAAAAGGCAAATCACTTGAGTTATCTTCCTGATTGTTAAGTTTTTCTCTCAAAGGCTTTTAGACTTAAAAATTTTATGCTTTTTGAATATGTTTTTTCTGTCAGGCTTCACTCTCCAACTCAATAGTGCACAAAAAAAAGGTCTCTTCAATGTTCCCTGGACTTGGTATTGCATGAGAATGTCTTCAGCTGAGATTTGTGAAAATATAATAGTGGCCCAGCACCTATCGTGAAGCTCTGCAAAAAGTTTGTTATTCTCATATGTGACTGTTGCAGAAGTGGTGCTCAAAAGAAAACCAACCCTTAGTTTGTCCTAATTATTTTTGTTCCTGTAAATTCATTCACCAGGAAAACATGTTCAATATCTGATTGGAATATAGTTGGGCACAGACCAGCTGCAGTATTAGAGGAGCCTGTCTGGATTTAGACAGGAGATGGTTTGCACAATTGCATTTCCTTGTCCATGCTTTGCCAAAAGCATTTTCCCTCAGACCTTGAATCTATACCTCAGTCTGTCTGTGCTTACTGTCAGCTGAGCACTCTTTGCCCCAAATTCAGCTAAACACTGCTGCAGCTGTTGAGGACACATAGAAACCAAATCATTCCTAGTTTGTGATGGAAAGAAGGTATTCAAAACAAGATATCTCTTCTGGGGAATTGATGCTTAGTGTTTTGCTCCATTGTTCCTCCATCCAGAAATGGGGGAGCTGTTAGGAGCATCACGGAACTTCATACATTCCCTCTGAAACATTTTTCAGTATGGGGTATTTTGGAAGGTGCACACATGTTACAAAGCATTAGTCACAGAAGTTATCCTCTCTCTGGCCTGCTTGTTATTTCTGCTGTTTTGTCTTACAGACTTCTTGCCATCACTGAAGAACCTCTTTGGGAATCCAGTTTACATTCTGTATTTGTGTGCAAGTATCATTCAGTTCAATTCTTTAATTGGCATGGTGACATATAAGCCAAAGTATATTGAACAACAGTATGGGCAGACATCTTCAAAAACTAACTTTGTTATAGGTAATGCTATATCTGCTTCTTCATATCTTTAAAATGGACATTTTAGGAGTGGCATATACATATAGGAAAAAAATGTATTTTTTAGGGTGTGTTCATTTCTTGTCCTTTCTTCTCTGACTTTAAGCAATAGCTCATAGAAAGTAAGTTACTTCATTTCTGCTTCAGCACTAATTAACTCTGAGTTTATGCAAGAGTTACTGTAAAAGTTTACATTATTTGATATCTTAATTCCCATTTACCTGGAAATTTGAAAAGTAATATATGTACAACACAAGAAAATAACTGAGAAATAATTTTGGAATAGTTCACATAAATTTTTTGTCAGACAGATCTGCTGCCTTGATGGCTTCCCATTTATTTAAGCAAAATGAAGATCAGTTCAGTGAGTGCTATGGGTGACTCTCCAGAGCAATTGGTGTTAAATAGGAGGAAGTAAAGTCATATCCCAGGCTGTCTCATACAATACAAGGGAAAGAAGATGCTTCAGCCTTTGGGTACAAAGATCAACATTTTTGTAGCTGACTTCAGGAGGGTGGACTTGACTGCCCAGTTACTGAACCTGCATGTGGGGCTCAGCTCCAGAGGTTCAGGGCTTCAATAGCATTAAGCAGCAAAGAGGTTTACATCTACCCAACACAGAGGGAGCTGCCTTGTTCCAGGGCAGCATTAGTTGCACAGCAACAGAGGTAGGTATATGCAGAAAAGCTGTAATGATCCATTGTGCTATGTTAATTCCATTAAAGATAGAAGCTGGAATTTCCTGGCACAAAACTCCTCAAAGCAAGGAGAAATCTTCAAGTATAGTTGATGGCCAAAGAAAGTCCAGAAAACAATCCCTATATTCAGTATAGTACTTCTCATTGTATTTAAAGATTTTCTGGAGCTAAGCTTTCAGCTATGTGCCTAGTGAGTGAGGATTAAGAACCATTTGATTTCTTTGAGCATAGGGACTATATCCAACAGAGAGTGTGTGGTGGTTTGGTTAGGGAAGGATCCTACTGAGGGGTTATCCCTGCAGTAAGGTGTTTTTTCTTACTCTTTTTCCTTTCTCTCCAAATCCACCCTTCCTAAGAAACCTGAGGGCTGACTCAAACTCAGTGTTTATTTCTCTTTCACAACCTCTTTTACTCTTTATTCTTTTTTTAAAAAACAGTTTCTATCAGAATCTCTGATAGATATCAAAATTGTCAGAGCAATTTGAAGCACTAATTTTTTTTTTAAAGGCAGGTCTTGCTCCTTTCATAACATTAGATAAAACTAAATTTGTCCTCTAGGAATCAGCAGATGACTCCACTGACAAACTAGTTGTTGAAAAAAAAAATATTTTAAGAAATTGGAAGAGCATTATTTAAACTTTATCCATAATCTCTCTGTTAAAGAACCAGCAAAGAAGCATGTCCTTGGGAGTAAGTTTGTCAAAGCTGTCCCAGCACCTTTGTAACACTCCAAGGATCAGTATAAGTCTAGACAAAATAAAAGGCCCTTCTTTTATCTTCTGTGTTTTCTTCCTTCATCTGATGGCTGCAGCTTTCTCTGTGTCTGACAAGGTTAGCCCACGGAGCTTGGGTTTTCATTAATACAGACTTTTTTGTTTGATTTCAGGTCTTATTAATATTCCTGCTGTGGCCTTTGGCATATTCTCTGGAGGACTGATCATGAAAAAACTCGGAATTGGTGTTTTAGGGGCTGCAAAACTTTCCCTGGGCTCGTCTTTCTTTGGCTACCTTCTGCTGCTCTCGTTGTTTGCCCTGGGCTGTGAGAACTCGGACGTGGCCGGGCTGACCGTGTCGTACCACGGGTATGCTGGGCAGCCCATACCAAACTCCTTCCTCAAAGTATATTTTGGTGTGAAAAGAGAGGGACTGACCTGGATATGCTTCCCAGAAATCTGTTTCAAATCAGTGGAAACCACTCTGTTCCAGCAGGCCGTGACCCTCTCATGACTATGGCATAAACAGTGGGGTTTATGTCGCAAGTGCAGATTATTTTTATGATTACTTTTTAATTATTATTGCCATGGGACCCATCCTGTGAGCCCAGTGGTTCCTGGAACTGTGAGTAGCTCAGTAGGGGGGAAGAGATTCAATTAATTGTTTTCTGCCTATGTGTGCCACTGAACAATGAATGGCATTTAATAGTCTTTGAACTCAAAACTTAAGGACTCATGGATTAACCATGAAATTAACCATGAGGTACACCCGAGGCTCACGTTTTTGCCCATGCCATTACTCTGTAGAACTAACTTTCTGAGAGGAGGGTCCAGCACTCACAGACTCACAGAAGTTCTGGTAGCTGCTCCACTGGTGTCTGATGACTGAATTTGGCAGAAAGCTGTCATGCAAAGTATCAGACACTCAGGTAGGATGAATCCCATTCTGAATCCCTTGCTAACTTCTGCAGAGACCATTTCCCATGAGTAAATCGATCCCTTCTTTGCCATTTGCCTAAGTGTTAAAACTATCTTAGAAAATGTGAGAAAATGCACGAATATAAATTGTTAGTTGTCCCCCTTAATAAAGTAAATTCTGTCTGACAGTAGGTGGTGTGATAGCCTGAAAGCCTTTGGATAACAGAGAAATAAGGATTTCCACTGCAGCCTGGGTGTGAAGAGACCACCTTTAATGAGCTTCAGAGAGGAGGTCTGGGCAGAGAGCATCACCCAGGAGGTGATGGTGGTTTCTGCCACATCTGCTGGGCAACACCAACTTCTCTTTTCCCACAGAACCAGATCCACGGCTGATTCTGAGCCAGCCCTGTTTTCAGAGTGCAACTGGGGCTGCTCGTGTTCCAGGGACGAGTGGGACCCCATCTGTGGGGAGGATGGAGTCACCTATGTCTCAGCCTGCCTCGCCGGCTGCCGCGCGTCCAGCGGCGCTGGGAAAAGCACCGTAAGCAACCCTGCATTTCCACAGTCAAAATTCTCTCTCTCATTGCATAAGCCTTTTCCTTTTGCAAGACATTTCCCACTTGGGACTTAAACTTCCAGCCATCCAGAAAAGCGTGATGTGCAATTCGTAAAGATCCACTTCTCCACTGTTTATGTTATACACTTTTGCCAAATCTCTTCCAGGTGTTTTTTAACTGCAGCTGCGTTGGAACCTCTGAATCTTCACAAAGCTCCTCAGCTGTGGTGGGACCATGTCAAAAAGGAAATGAGTGTCCCAAAATGTTCCTGTATTTTCTAGTAATATCAGTTATCACTTCATACACTTTGTCAGTAGGTGGCACACCTGGATACATACTGCTTCTAAGGTAAGAAATAATTTCTGCTAGCATTGCCAAATGTTTTCAAAGTGTTTTGGCACTTGACTGGTACTCCCTCCCCTCCTGGTATTCCTAGTATTGGGAAATGTTTTGCAGGTCTGCAAGGCAGCATATTCCATGTAATTGTTCTCTCCCAGATTTTTCTCCTTTGTTTTAACAATTGTTTTAGCATGAGATATTTTTTTTCCTCTATTGTGATAATCACAGATTTATGGAATGCTTGTCACAATGCATGTAACTGCTGGAACTATTTGTCCATCACCGTAAGCTTTGAAGCTAATTTTAGCAAGTGCAAAAGGCATTTAATACTGCCAGTGCTTAATCTGGATTTTTGTCAGCTACTTGCAATTTTTCATTTCAAGTCCTGCTCTGCTCTGTTTTGGAAACCTTTCTTTCCCAGTTCCTTTTTCCAAATTATTTCCAGATGGGCACATTCTACTTCTCAAGCAAAACAACAGTAAATCCAGTCTAGCTAATCTTTAGTATTATAAATTTGTTTTCTTGCTCCCAAATTCACTTTGTTTTTGAAATAAATTTTCTGGACCAGGCCCTATCTCATTGCTGGTGTCTTTATACCCCATGGACAGTGCCAGTGTTAGAACTGGCTGAATATAAGCCATATGGAAAAACCTAAATAAAGAAACGTGACTGCAGCTACAGTTCCATCACAATCCTTGAACCAGAATAAATATTCACACAGAGACACTGAGAGATGGGTGAGGTGAGGATCCTTCTCCACAAACACTGCCAGTGAGGTGTATACAAGATGCACAGCTTTCCTCACTCACCTTGCAGCGCTACCTGGAAAACCACACAGCATCTCTCTCTGCCCAGGGGCTCACTCCAAGAACAGTCATACTATAATCCATTTTAGACCATTTTTACTGAAGCTTCTGCCCATGGGCCAAGAGGAGGATGATTCATGAGAGGAGAGCTTGCAGCAAAGCCATCAGGATTTAGGCCAGATTGCTCTCTGTGGTTGCTCCTGACACATGGGATAAATATGGGCATGGAGCTATGCAGGGATCCAGCTCCCTTCCCCTTTCCCTCTACATGATGTCTTCCTTCTATCCATAAGACATGTGATGGAAAATGTACAGATCTGGTACCACACAGGGCCTCAAAATTGTGGTAGCCATGCTCAACTCCTGCTTTCTTCTGTCTCCACTGTATAAAAAATTAGGTGTTTGAGAGATGTTCATAACTGAACACGTACAAGCTTAAATCACACAAGTTGCCTGCCCTTCTCAGCCCTAAGAACTTGCTCTTGGAGGTCTTACTGCTTAATTGATTTAGTTAGAAAAGCTTAGAAAGATTTTCAATTACAATGCTAAACCACTTTGTTATAGGAAATCAGCAAAACAGTTTTATTGATCCTGCTCCAATGTTTTATTGCTGTTGAAAATCATTTTACTTTGAGAGACATTTAACTGAAACTTAGAAGTTATGTGTTTTCTTGCTGGATTGAAGGCATCTGCCTTTGATGTGCAGCTAAATAAAACATATTTTGGTAAATTCAGTCCTTTTTTATTTTTTTTTCTGCACTGCAAATGACCTGTGGGCACAATTCCACTTTAAACTCACACTTACTTTTGTCTTTTTTGAAATCCATCACTGACTGACTTTCTCCAAAAATTGGGCTGCATTGAGTGTGCTTCTGTTACCAGTAGGAAAACAAATTTTCTTTGAACACAAATAGTCCCAAGGTCAAGTTGCAGGCTTCATTATGCATTTTTTTCCAATTATCTCTTTTAAAAATTATTCAGCATTCAGTCATCTCTGTTAAGATTCCAGCACTTGAGCAAGCTGATGTTTCCAGATGAGCAGATATTGTTGCACCTGCCATGGAGGACAAATAGAGCTAAATCCCAAAAGTCTGAAAGATTTAGTGACATTTACTTAGATGGTTTGCACACTGAAGCCATTGAAATATGCTTACAGCTGGTGACCAAGAGATTTGCTGAAATGTCAGTTTGGTGGTATTAGTCTCATTAAGTAGCCAAGGAACTTGGGAAATCCCTGAAGTTTTGGAGAAAAAAGCCCTGCAGTTCAGATAGCTGTTGTTCAAGCACCAGCTATTAAGAGCAGGTGATTAGGCAGTGAAAAGGAAGTCTCAGATCTCCCTAAGAGGTCTGGCTATCACTCAGTATCACAAAGGACTCCTGTTTCCGTGCAAAGACAATACAAAGAATAAAACAATTTTTTTAATCTGAAAGAGAATATTTTTTGCAGGATATAAACCCTGTGAAACACGTATCAGATATCCAGCTATTGGTTTTATTTGCCACTTTTTGCTTTCAATGCCCTAGATTTATTTAGGAGGAGTCTAGTTTTTCTGATTTATCCTGAATAGAATGACTGTGACTAAAGTTTTATCAATTACCATATTGATCTACGTGATACCCCACATACCAAAAATGTCCTAGTGACTGGTACTACTCACTTGCCAAAACCAAACATATTTGTGCTGGGAGTAACAGCTCATTTGAGCAGCTGGTGGGGAGCAGGTGACTCCTAGGAGCCTGAGAGGCTCCGTGCACACCCTGCTGATAGCAGGGATGGAAAGGCAGCTGCTGTCCTGCCCACCACCTCTCCTCCCTCAAGGAGCCAGGATGATGATCCAAGGCTGGAGCAGGCTCATCTGAAGAACTGGATGTGTGTGGGACTCACTCTGCAGTCTTAGAGGAGTCCAAATGCAGATGGTCTGCTCCTTCAGAGAATGGCTTGGAGTATTTGCCTTTACAGGAGGTGTGGTCCTGATCCTAGATAGAATGCAATTAGAAGTGAGTGCCTAAATAGCCTGGGACTTGAACCTGAATTTCAGGGAGAGTCTAACAGAATAAAAGCATCCTATGGATGCATGATTTCACTACCAATTTTCTTGTCCTGTGTTAGTAATATCTAAGTGCAGATATCATCTGAAAATCCAAACCATCTTAAAATGTGATGTTGAATATAGATGTTCAGAATTCCTACATGTCATCCTGGTTTTATCACCTTTTTTACACATTTCTCCAATTTGGTCAAAGTCCATGACATTAAGGAGGAAAAGATCACATTTTTTTCCTTTCTTTTTCTTTCTATTTTTGTTCTAATTATATATACTTGATGCTTTATGTCTAGCTAACACCTCTTTTATTATTGTTTTTAGATGCATTAAACCCCACTTGAAATCATTTGCACTTGGTATCTATACTCTGGCAATAAGAGTACTTGGTAAGTCCATTTGTACTCCCAGGTCGGTTTTAATACACTCCTCACTGATCATCTATCTTAGAATTAAGCTTTGGTTGTTGGAAAAAACAATGTTGCAAATAAATATCATATGATTTTAAAAAAAGGTTGGAAAAAGGAAATTGCTTTGTACTTCATAAACCACATAATCATGTCTTAGGTATAATTAAAATACACAAGGCCAATATTTCTAGAGATGTGATCCTCTAGACTATGAAGTTAACAACAAAATTGCACCTTGTCCCCTTACTCAGCAACAAGCATAACAGAACACCTATGGCTGTGAATTTGTGATTGCTTTTCAGGTATATATTCACTAGTTTGTAATGGAATTAATCTGACTACAGGTATGCCTGAGGGCAGGGTTCACTGCAGCCTTGTGGTAGAGCCACCTGAAAAAAAATGAGATGCCAATGAACTGGAAATTCTAAAATTCTCTAGGTTTTCATAAAAAAAAAATTAGCAAGAAGCAAGTCACCTATTTACATGAGCAGAGTTAAATGAAGTGGATGAAATGACATCAAAACAAGCTGTTGGCTACTTTCTTACACCTCTGAAGGCCAGAATTTTCTCTCCAGGCTTACTTTCTCGTCCAGCAACCATGGGTGGCTTCCCAGGTGACACAGAGTCCAGGATGTCCCCATCAGCACATGAAAAAAGGTTTTTCTTTTCTGTCACCCCCAAGAGCTGCAGTAGGTTTGCCCCTGCCACAGCAGGATCTCAAGACACACAGAGAATTCCTGCCAGGCTCCCAGCCCCGCTGTCTCTGTCCCTTCTCCTCCCCACCCCTACCCCAAGCTAAGCAGACTCCACTGCCCTCAAGAAAGGAGAAGTGTCTTCTCTTTTTTTTGTTTTCTTTTTTTTTTTTTCCCAGAGATATCTTGCAGGGTGAGGAAATCAAACCATGGCCAGCACTGCTTCCATGTAATTCCAGAGGCTTTTTGATGTTTTGTCCTGTTTTCCTGGCTTCCCACAGGGAGGAAAGGGCGGTGTGTGCCTGGGCAGCACAAGGCACGTCTTCCCAAACCAGCAGTGTGGAAGTGTTGCTGCTGTCAGAATAAATCGTTTAATGCTCTACCTGAATGTGCCTCTAGAGCAGAGCTGATCACCCTGGAAAGTAAATTTCTTGCCTCTCTTTGTTTGTTAAATACACCCAGCGGGGATTCCAGCCCCAGTGTATTTCGGAGTAGCCATAGATACCACTTGCCTGAAATGGGGAAGCAAAAGATGTGGGGGAAGAGGAGCATGCAGACTCTATGACTCCAGTGCACTCAGGTAACAACTCTTCTCCACTCCTTCCTTAACTTCTGTTCTTAAAGTACATCTACACCTGGCACTGGTAGAAGAATTTCTGTTAGAAAATTGGAATGAAAGATTTGAAACTGAATGAAAGACTCTGACTAACAACATTAACAATAGGGCTCACATTTCACCATTCTCTTTTGATTCTCTTTTGATTCAATCTTTTTTGAGGGGGAGGGCAGATCATCTTGTTTCAGTATCAGTTGGAAATAATTGTTACTTAATAATTCACAAAAAAAAAGGTTGTGTTGAAACCTCAATTTTATGCTGAAGCTCCCTCAGCTTTCAATATCTCTGCTGTCATTTTGTGTTTGTGTGTGTGTGTGTTTGTGTAAATAAGTTATTAAAGCTCATTTTTCTCCATGCTGGAGCTGGATCAAAAAATGTAAGGCAAAGGTGCCACAAAATATGCTTGACTTATCTAGAGACTAAAGTGCAGAGTTGTGTTTATCAATTTATTGCTAGAGGACAGTAATTGTCTGAACTGCATTTGTGAAAGGCTTCGCCAGAAATGAAGAATGGAATAACAGTGGTAAGAGGAAAATGGGAGAACAGGTTGTCCCTTCTCCCACCACTAGGAAAATAAACATGAGAGGAGGGTACATCTTGTTTTGAAAACTTGAAGGAAAGAGCAAAATCTCAGCTGGGACTCTTCTTGCTAATAAAACATTATGATGTTATTGTTGCTGCTGTTGTTGCTGTCATTATGCCTGTAAAGCAAAAATGCCATCCGTGGTCTTGATATCACTGGTACTGTTTATGAAATGACTGAAAAATAGACTGACTGCTCTAAAAATATTAGTGCTGCTCTTACTGAAGCACATTGGGGTGGAGGTCAGTGAATGCCTGAGATGCTTTCTTGACCACAGACCACTCTACCCCTGACCTGGGCGAGCTGACAAACTCCTCTCTCCAGGGTCATGCCCCTTGATCCAAGTGTCCTTCCCCAGCCTTACCTGATGAAAATATGACTGTGTCTTTGATGCCTTCTGGTGGTGTGTTGCCTTTGACACAGGCTCTGATCCATCATTTCTCTCTCAGGTATGTGTACCTGGGGCTGACTTTGGTCTTGGGCACGGTGTCAGTTTTCTTCAGCGTTGCTGTCCTTTGGGTTCTCCGAAAAAGGTCTTCTCCACAAGATGAGACCCTCTCAGCCAACGGGGAGAGAGGCGCCTGTGGGACAAAGAGCAGAAAAGATAATTTTGTCAATAGTGACCAGTTGGTTCAGTCAACTTACTGGCTAGAAAAGGAGACCAGACTTTAGGAAAACTGAGATCTCCAAGGTGATTTTACCCAGTGAGTGGTGTTCCAGGCAAAAATCCATCATCAGTGAAGCAGTATCTTAGTAGCTACGCTGAAAATGTTCACCTTCTTGCAATTTTCACTGTAAACCCCAAAAGCAAAGACCACCACTTTTTAGCACATGAACAGCTCTAAAAGCACTGCTCACCATTTTTTCTGCTGAGTGGGGGGGCTGGTTTCCTATGGCTGGGGAGGTGCAGTTGTGCCCTCCCCATTTTTGGAGCCCCTTAGCTCACGGAGCTGCCCTGCTGCCCCTGGGTTTCCTGCTGTGTGGGGGCAGTGGGGAGGCTGCCTGCAGCTCCCTCTGCCAGGGACCAGCCAAGGGACTCATCCTGGCCTGGCAGCCTGGGAGGCAGAGGGATCTCGGGCACAGCAGCCCGTCCTTGCCAGCAGCGAGGCACAGGGAAGGTGCTTTGCTGGAAGGAAAAATCAGCCACAGGCTCATGAATTCGATCCACAACCCTTAGGATGTCAAGCGTTGTGGTTAGGAGCCCATTTCCCAGTAGCTTTGTTCCAGCACAGCAATCAACTATAGAAATTGTTACAGTCAGAGACCACAAGAGTACCATCCAAAGGAAACTGGAATGAAAATAGAGCTTTTCTTAGATTTCCAGCAGTTTCTTGCTTCTTGCTAGTACTCAGTGTACTAAATAATTCCATGCACTTTATGATGTAATAACAAAATTATACAAGGTACATATAGTTTATATTTTAAAAAGTTATGAAAGATAGCTTGGGAAAAATAAAATTAAAATTGTTTAAAAGACCAGGTGACTTGGGGCTTTTCCTTTTAATTTATTGTGTTTTCTAGCTGAAAGTAAGACATTTTTGGGCTTTGTCAATATTTGATATTAATTATATTTGGGGTGGGGAGTGCAAAGCTTGCACTGGAAAAGATAATGAATGGTGGTACCACAGGGATATCCTCTAAAGCAACTAGAATTTCTGAGCTCATGTTGAAAAGTAGGCTTCATCCTTCACCATGACATTGGCAAAACTTTTGTGTCCCAGCAGTGACTGCAGGTATCCTGCTGCCTCTGCTGTGGGGTGCACAAGGAGGGGCACATGTGTGAGAGTGGGATTTTCACTGGGCTTTATCAATGATCAGTGATCAGAGTGTGTCCTGTGCCATTAGGGACCAACCTAACCCACTCAATAGCAGCACCAAAGTTTGGTGCTTAAGCACCAAATGTGTGTGGGAGGTAAAGCTTTGAGTGCCTTACTGGGGAAAATGCATTTGTCAGAGGAAGAGCCAATGTCACCCAGATTTGCCACATGGGTGAGTGTTCAGGCAGTGGCCTGGAATCTGGGAGACCCACTGTGCTGTCCCAGGTCTTTGTCCTCCCAGGTGAGGGTCAGAGGCTGTGGGCAGTGAGGTCCTGGACAGCTGTGGATGTTCACTGGGCCTTGAGAACTGGATATTGAACTAAACAAACTTGATTTAAATAATCTGAGGATTTATGAATATGGGATTTAGTCAAGACTTGTGGTTGGGGTGGATCACAAAGATTGGCATTCCAGTCTCAGGTCTCGTCATCATCATCATAAAAGTAGGAAAAAATGTCAAACTGCACCAGCAGCACCAATGCTTGGAGCTTTCAGAGCCTCCTGGAGAGGGCAGTTCCAATAGAAATGAGCTGTCAGATCCCATGAGAGGAAGGAGAGACCCAACTTAAGTGCACCCTGAGACAAAAAAGGAGAGATATCTGCACTTCAGTCAGTACTTGGTGTTGTATGTGTGTCAAAGCAATGGGGATGAATCCTTCTTTGTGAGTCAGTCCTGGCAAGGACACTGCTCCTCTCAATTATGGAGCTGGTACACTGGCTGTTCTGCATGTGCCTGGCAGCAAGAGGGCCAGGAAAATTCACTGATTTCACCTGGGAGAGAGAACATTTTCTTCTCAGTAGCTGGAAGAGTGCTGTGTTTTGGATTCAGTAGGAGAATGATAATGGACAAAAAGTCCATTATTGCTGTAAAAATGATGAGTGGCAATTTAAATGTGGGGCCCTTCAATGGTGGTTTAAAGTGCTCATTACTTGAACAACATGTGGCTAATGGCAGGAGGTTAGTTAACCAACAGCTCATCCCAGATTAATACAGTTCATTGAATTTTGAAGAGAGTAAATAAGGAAAGGATTTAGTGGAGAGCACTTGGAGCACATTCTCACAGCTGGATGGTGACCAGACCAGGAAGCACTCTCTCATGGCTGCTGAGTATGGCAAGTTTGAAAGGCTGGTGTACACAACCAGAACCCTCTTGTTGATGCTGTGATGTTGGCACTTCTAAAATAAGATGTGGAAAAACGCAAACTTGTTTAAATAAAAAACAACCTGTGATAACATTATACACTCGGCAAAAATCTGTTTATTTAACTGTGCTGACAGACCATTTTCCAGTGTCTGGAAATCAAGCAGGATAAAGCTATAATAGAAATAAATTACTTTTTTTTTCTTTAGTATGTTTCAGACATCTGATAGATTTTTCTCATCCCAGACTCACCCATTCTAGTAAAAGATCTGCTCTAGTGTAACAAGAGAGATGAACAGTTTATTGAAGTGGTTTTGCATATGATACCAGGTATTCAACTATGTGAGCCATATTAATTTTTTCGGTCCTGTTATCTCAGTTAATATCCCAGACCATGTGAAGGTGATGGGCCTTGCCCTGGGACTTCATCTGGAGTCAGCATGGGATTTTTTTCTGCTGTTCTGTGATGTAGCTCACATTTGGATTGGCCACAAAAAAGTCTGAGCACTCTCACCTGCCAATGACTTCCACTTCAATTCTGTGTCTGTGATAACAACTCCAATCCAAGCTGCTGATTAGGACTGAATGCAAAGAGGAGCTGTACAACCAGCATTAATGTCTAGCCTTTGTATTTTGCATTTAGTTTGTTAACAAAGGGTTAAGTTTTAAAATCCATTGATTTTCTGTATCTAGGGATTAGTGTCCTGAGAATAAGAAGGCTCTAATCAAAGCTGCCCGCTCCAGCTGGCCTCTGCCTGGCCAGCAGCTCCCTGCTGCTGCTGCCTGCCCTGCCAGCTGTGCCTTGGCTGCCTCTTCTGGTGGGATCTGCTGCCACCCTCTGCCTGGAGGAGCCTGCACCCAGCTCCTGGCTTCTGTAAGCACTGCTTTAACCTCAGCAGGCATCACAAATTACCCATGTCTCAGTGTTCTTATTAACGGGGTTTTACTATCATAATCCTTTTTAGTTTTTTTATTCAAGTGTGAGTAGTATGGAGGGGGGAGTCTTGGATGGAAAAAGAGATACATCTCTCTTTTTCAGGTGTGAGACCATGGTCTTCGATTTGACTTCAGTATTTTTCTGTTGGGGTAGTTTTAATCACCAGTTCTTGGCTCAAGAAGCCGGCTTTGATTGTGAATGCTTCCACAGACAGTTTGTACAGCAGCAGTCTGAAGATAGAAAAGTTCTTATCAGCAACACTGAAAGCAAAGTCCAAAAGATATTTTAATCCTGAAAAGTTATAAATTAATGGTATATACAGGGCTAGGAAAAATTGGGAGAAACTGGTTTGTATTCCTTTGTCAGAATGGTGAAAACAAAGAAATGCTGTTTCCCATATATGCAAAAGAAAGTAGCACCTATTTCTACAGGTTCTACTACTCCAAAGTAACAGAGTAATTTTAGCTCCACCCCTTACCAGATATTTAGGATTAAAAGGCCAAACCCCAACACTTGGGTAGGTCTGCTAATACATCAGAAGAAAACTTGAAAGTGAAACCTTGGGAATGCAAAGCTCCACCACAAAACTTTGTAAAACACCAGGGAATACTCGTGACACAGCCCTGAAGTAGGATGAGGACACAGGTGTTTGTGTGTCTGTTCTTTGGTGGAACACCAGCAACAAAGAGCAGCAGAATGGTTTGGTAGCCTGCAATAAAGAGCAATAAACAGGGGCCAAGATGCTTGTCTTGTGACAAGCAAATGTCAAGCATGGTACAAGAAACCTGCTGGAAGTGGGTAGGTGATGTTTTATGCCACGATAGGACATGAAGGATCACTAACTCTGAAAAAAAAGGGACCCACATCTGTTATAGGATCATGAGTTTCTGTCTCTTGCACATATTTAAAGCTAAGTAATGCTCTCACTGTGAGGACAGCTCTTTTAGAAAAATTGCAGGGATGACCATGTTGGTTGTTTAGGGTTTTTTTCATTCAGACTTAAATATAATGGATGCAATCATAATCTAACACCATGGGTTTTCTGTGCAGTGATGAATGAAGTCCCCCTTGATCACATTATTGATCACTTAGCCATGGAAAACTAAAAATTGTTCTGCACAGAAAGTTACAACCAAAATGAACCAATAAAATAGCAGCAGAGGTTTATGGAAGATTATTGAGCAAGTTAACCTTGAAGCAGTTACTGGACACAGTGGACTGGTGATTTGGAACAACCAGCATGGATTTATCAAGGGTACATCAAAGTCTGACTAAGCTGGTTGATTTCTAGGAGGAAATGGCTGGTGAAAGTGGTGGCAGGGCAGGGGGCAGGAACTACCAGGAATGGAATATTTTGGTGTAACGTCGAGGCAGACAGTAGTTGTAGCTCGCCTGCCTCAAGAATAACTTACCTTTTAAGGACAATGGCTCTCAGGAATCAGGCAGAATGCACAGCAGAGGCACAATCAAATAAACCTGTTCTGGTTTCCTTGAACCAGGGCTGTAAGAGATAAAGGGCTGCTCCAAAGTACACACAGCCCTAATGCACTTCCATATTTCACCTGCCTTCACTGTTAATAGCAATAAACTATAAATCTGAACAGTCTTCTAAGCATGAATGATTCTTGAACACCCTCTTTGCTCCATATACCCAAGGCACTAAGTTTTCTCTTCCTGAAAATTCTTGGCTGGCTCTAGTAGATCTGAGCTGAATGGACTTTAGCCAGACTACGAAAATAAAACTTCATAACAAAATGCATTGGAAACAGGTTTATTTCTAAAGTTGGGACACCATCTTTTTAAACACCAGGAAGGTGTGAACTATTATAATCTAGACAATTTCAGGAGAACAAAAATAAAAAAGATGCTTCACAAGAACGTACAAAAGGAGCACACTTGCATGTCTTCTTCCTAATTAACTTTTGACCTCTGTGGATAAACATGGGTTTTGGGACCTTTAACAGAGGGCAGAACTGGGAGGAGACAAGATTAAAACTTTGGTTTGAGTTGGAAGTTAATGATTCTTCTACCACGTACCAGCAGAGCTTTGCTTCAGGGGAGAATTCTCTGCCTTTTGAGCATTTGTGTGGTAGTATAGCTGCTGCTGTTGTGGATGCAGAACCTAGGTAGGAACCTCTTTTACATTCTTTGTCTTAACTTTAAAAGGTTGCCATCAGTGTTTGCAGCTCTCAAGCCTGACTGGGTAGCATCAGTTGCATTTGCTGGAATTGGTAGCACCAGCAGCAGTCCTGGTGGGAGTGTCAACACTCCAGTGATGGCATTGTGCTCTGTGTGTGTGTGTCAGCATTGTGTCTGGAACAATGAGCATTGAGGTCTGCACAGCTCTGCAATGCCCATTTTTCATATCAGGTGAACTTGAAAGGTCTTGCTATGGATGTATCTAAAAATCAGTAAGGCAATTGGATTAGCACTGCAGTTAGAGTAAATCATTACAGTTCCATAAATTACTGGAGGAAATGTGGCTCTTGATTCGTGATTTGCTCTTCTACTGTGTGATGTCACAGTCCCTGAGAGTGCAGCTGTGGTGACAGTCAGCCCAAAGACTTGCAGTGTCTTTGATGGATTCTTAAAAGTCCTCAAACATCACTATATTTTTCTTTTATAAGACTCTACAAAACCTGCAGCAAACTGTTGTCTTGACCTTTGTAAACTTATTACCTATTATTCATGTGAAGGTTTTTCAGTTGATGTCCTTATTCATTATAATTTGCATATAATTAGGGGGTATAAAACAAAGCTGAATTTTTTTTTTTATGTCCAATAAGGAACAGGCCCAGAGTTAGGCCCTGGCCTCTATAAGATCATGTCTCCCAAAAAACTGAAGAACTCTGTCCTTTGCAAGGCTGGCTGCATTTGCTCTGCAGATGGATTGCAAGCTGCTGCCTGATTTCCCTCGGTGTTGTGGGAGCTGCCAGCTCCCAGCAGCACAAGCCATGCACACTCCTTTTTAGTTAAGAGCTTTGATTTTCTCCCACCCAAAGTGGTTCTCAGAAGAGACTGTACTGACAAAGAATCAAGTGAATTTGTAAAATGTTCCAAAACGTGAACTGAGTGTTAGATTTCATCTGTCTGTATTGCTTAGAATTCTTTTTTGGAAGAGGTTTGTTTTCTTCCCCCAGGAAGAAAGACTGGTTAATTTGTGCTTAGGCTGGTTGACTACCTAAAGAATACCAATACCAATACCTTACTTGCCTAATCTTGTCCTTCTGCAAATGCAACTCTCTCAGATCATTATTACAGAAGAGTATCTTGTGCAGGCAAAGGATGGAAGTTTTAGAGAACCTGGTGAAAGGGCATGTTTGGTGCAGAAAGCTTAGTATTTTTGCTTTCATACTTCATATTTTTAACCAGATCCTTGGTTTATTAAACATAGAAAAAATGCTAATGAAAAAAATCTAAAACAGCAGCTTTATCAATACTTAAAATTATCAGGCTCAGCAGCTACTGTGTGCTGTCATCAATTGGGAATTGACCTTTTACCTTTTTTCTAATGGTCTTGTGGCCTGGAATTTCCCCAGCCCTTATCTCTTCCATCTCCAGCTGATATCTGTGTGATATATGTGTAGGTCAGGGTCATCTGAGGGTGGGAGGAGATATTGTCACCACATTCTAAATCATGTTGTACCTTTAAACTCTCAAAAAAAACCCCACTTCTCCAATCCTGTGACCTGCAATGATATGCTCCCCCAGCATATTATTGTAGTCATCAATGTATCATAATCACAAGGAGAAATTTATTTCTCCAGGTTACACTAAGACAGGGGAATTTCAGAGGACCAGCTGCTCAAAAGTATTTCTGTACTAACTTTTCCTGAGCACCAGGAATTTTATTTCATAAGGTTTTCATTTGTAGCTCTTCTTGGAGAAATCTTTTCTCTGCTTCTTGTTCCTATCTGTCTGACTAGCCAAGGGGAAAGAGCAGCTAATTTTTTTTATCCTGATACATGTGCTGACCGAGACTTATAGAGTTTGGGAATAGATATTAGCAGTAGGAAACCAGATGGACCTTTTCCAGCATTGGAAAAGTTCATCCAACTTTTTTTCAGCAGCATTCAAGCATATAAAACTTCTCTTTGTGTGATTTGTTCCCCCCTCTCTCTCTTTTTCTCCCTTTTCTCAAATGAGGAGAGTATGGTGAATGGCGAAGCGAATCAGGCCATGTGAGCTGTGATTGAGTTCTGACTTGAGGGCATTAATTTCAATACTCTAATAGAATATGCAATACTCCTACCTGCAGACCTGAAGATGGCTTGTTTCAAGTGACCCATTTTTTTTCCTGAGAGGCTCTTCAGTGGCTTCTGGATCGTCCTTGAGAAATCTGTTCTGAATGTAGTGGGAATTGCACAAACAGGCAAGTGTTTCCATTCTTTAAATAAACTTTGCAAACAGATATATAGACTTCCTTTACAGCTTTTCTCTGAAGGGTCCTTTTTAGTTGTTATCCATCTCTCAGATACAGAGTTTTTAAAAGCTAAGGGGGGAAAAAAAAGAAAAAAAAATTGAACTATTCCTTGTAATAAACCAAAACACAACTTAAATGACAAAACAAGGTTTTCAACACTAAAATATTATCATGTGTCAAAGCATATATCATTGTCTATGGCTAGAGGAAGTTCCTGAGGGAACTGGAGCAATTCTGCTGAACTGCTGAGTTGCAGATAATTTCAAGCATGTGGACATATAGACAACACTCTGCAAACAGAAAGAGATCAGGGATACCCTGCATATTACTGCAAAAAGAAAAACACCTGTAATATCCTTACAGGAGGACAGTTATGTGTAATAATAAATTCTTTTGTTACTAAGAATTGTTTCCAACAAGCCAGTGTAAAGGAATAAATTGGATGGCACAGTGTTGCTACAGATTTTACCAAACCAATGGCTGAGTTCTAAGCCACGTGGCCTGCAAATTTAGAGCTTCCTAGGATTCCCTGTGCTTCAGCACTACTGTTTTGTGGACCTTTGTATTTTATTTTTTGACAGAGGCTTTGTTTCTTACTCCTCGGTCAAAATTGCCTTTTTAGCATTAAAAACAGGACAAGGTAGAAAGGGATGTGCTCGTGTCTCTTAAAAAAAATAAAAATCTCTGAACCAGATACTTCAGAATTTGAACAAACACACACTATGAAACATGCAAGTCATTGACCCAAATTGTTTTAAGTAGAAAGGTTCTGTTTCAACATCTCAGCGTTTTCCTGTAATTAGTTTCACCAGATTCATCAAAAAGATCCTTAAGCAACACTATTTTGGCATATGTGCTTTTGTATTTATTTCTGTTTTCTCTTGAGTTCAGATCACTCAGTAAAGAAACCAGTCATGGCAGTGGAAACCAAGCCCAGCAATGTCAGTGACTCAAATCAGGAAGCAGAACCCGACCAGCTTTCGGATGATGAAGGAAACAAAAATCCACCAGCCAAAAAGACTTCCTCTTGCACTGGGTTGAAGGTTTGGTGCCTTGGCAATATCACCATGAATTACCATTGTTATCTGTTCAGAAATGTTGCTCAAGTCGTGACATGCTGAATTTCTTCATTCCTGTTCCCACATCTTTTGAGGAACTGGATGCACACTAGAGGTCCAGGGGACAGTCAGATCTTACCTTTTTTCTAAAGAAAATAAAAAGTTCATGATCTACTGAATTCACTCACAAGTTACTTGTAGGTGGATCTCCTTCTTGGTTATTAGAGAGAGGCAACAACTTCAATGGGAGGCTTGAACCAGTCTCAATTAGGTGCCTCCAGTGCACTTGTCTGGAGGTTGTTGTCACCACCAGCCCTGTAGGGTCAAAATAAGATGAGGTGAACCATATTTCATCAAATGTCTTGTGGCTGACCAGAGTGAGGATTGCACTTTAAAACCCAAACAACCCCAGTAATTTTTGGTTGTGTTTTCATGCTTATCAGTAGTTGGAGATTTCAGCCAGAGCACTGCTGGCATTAGGCACAAATGGCCATTCTCAGAATTTTCGCCAGTTAAGCTGAGCAAATGTAGAACATGTCAGGACAAACCCCACACGTGGAAGATTCTTCTCTTCACTCCTGGCAAAAAAAGAGCAATATAAAAATTTTCAAGCTTTTGCTTCTTGGATTGGCTTCATTTGTTACAGTAGATAGTATTGCAAAGTCTAAATCTATATTTACTTTGTTTATTTACTCAGGTTTCTGTTGTATTGGAACTCTTGCCCAGTTACCAACAAGTCTATTTGGTTTTCAGACTATGTCGGAAATCGCTGGATAATATTTAAACAAACTTAAACTTTTTTACCAAATAAATCTTTATTTGCAAAAGGGAGAATGTGTGTTGATGGAACCAACAGTCAAACTACAAAAGAGTATTAAGCTGTTCCTTGTGAGATATATGGTATACAGGCAACATTTCAAGATATATCATATGACAAAGAGATTAACTCAGTCAGTACCACATTCCTCATACTGATGTACCATAAAAACTTATTTAAAGCCTTCATTTTGATGCCACACGATTGAGTTAGAATCAGTTAGGAATTGGCCGGAAATAAAGGGACATGTGACCCAAGCAAATTTAGGTTAAGGTTAACTTTGCCACTCCCAATTTGAGTAACAAATATATGTCATGATGATGATTGTTCCACACCATATTAAATACATTTGATCCCTCTGTGACCAGTTTTCCTGCCTCTCCCTCCCATTTTCTGTCTGACTCTTTCCCCAGGTGTTTCTGGCTGCTCTGTCATTCAGCTACTTCAGTAAAGCCTTGTCTGGTACGATAATGAAGAGCTCCATCACTCAGATTGAGAGGAGGTTTGGCCTGACCTCATCCACGGCCGGTTTCGTCGATGGCAGCTTCGAGATGGGTAATGGATGTTCCCCAGCACGCAGGAAACTGCTCAGAGAAACACCAGACAGCATCTGCCACTAACTCTGGTTCATTACCTTGCAGGCAACCTGCTGGTGATTGCATTTGTGAGCTATTTTGGAGCTAAGCTTCATAGGCCCAGAGTAATAGCTGTGGGATGCTTTACTATGGCTTTGGGATGCTTTTTATCAGCCATGCCTCATTTCTTCATGGGATAGTAAGTACTAATCATGCTTAATTTGGGTAACCTAACAATTGCACTGTGCTTTCTGGTTTTTAAATGAAAATTCTGTATTTAGCCCTAGATTTCCTGTAGAACATCACTTCCAAGTGCAATGAACCCAACGTGACACACACATCACTATTGTGGTGGTGAATGTTCATTTAAAAAATACACCTCTTCTGAAGTGAGAGTTCAGCTCCTTGAAATAAGGAGATAATCACAGTGCTTTAGTTTCCACTCAGGCTTGTTCAGAAAGGTGGAAAATAATGAAATTATGCTAGAACCTGCAGATGGATGAGTGCTGGTAGAACTCTTACCAGGTTTTTCCTCTTCCAAATGCACATGTCTGGTTAAACTGATTTTCCCTATCTGGTTAATTTCTATTCGCCTCCAGGCTCAGGGAATTGCGGCATTATGCTTGTATGTGGTAAAGTTTCCAGCCATAGCTTAAGCACAGGAATAAAAAATAGAGTAAAACATATTTCTGTTGATTTCTTAAATATATTAGAATAATTTTAGGCATGCTACTGCAAAAAGAAAACTGAGGAATGCTTTCTTTCATGTTAATGAGTCTTGCACTAGAATCGGACTTTTCATCAGTTTTTCACTCTTTAAGACACACCATGTATCACACTCATCTACACTGGGCAACTCATGAACCTGAGACTGAACATTTGTGGGGAGACCTCTTCTGCCCTGTGTCTCCTGTCTTTGTTTCAGCCTGAAAAATAAGCCTACCTGGTCTAACAGAGCCAGGGTAATTCCTTGAAGCAGAATGTGTGCTTTACCATGTTGTTCTGCTAAAGCAAATTGCACTTTGTCCCTCAGCAGCTCTCATTTCTGGGAGAGGGATGGTACTAAAGCAGCTGAACAGACCAAACACATTTGAAGATTGAAAAGGGACCTCTGCTCAAACTCAATACATTCTTTTTCTCCTTGGCTGTGGGGTCAACACAAAGAGCTCGCTTTCGGACCTGACACTAAATTAAGACAGCAAAAATTCAATTCTATCTGAAAAACTTTCATAATCCCTTTTGAATTTTCCAGCTTAAAACATTGTGTCTTCCAGACAGAGAATCCTAAGTTTTATTTGTTCTTAATTTTAGTACTTTGATTTTCTAAAATGTTCTTAAATAATCTTATTTGCTCCTTCAGTAGCTGTTTGAATTGATATTTGCTACCTTTCTCGTTTAGGGAAACAGCAGCCAAGTGGTTCCAGCCCCACCACACTGCTGTTTCCCTAGTGAGCACTGCTTCTGAACCTGCTGTTGTGTGTTTGCAGCTATAAGTATGAGACAACATCACATACAGCTGCTTCAGCCAACTTAACTTCCAGCATAAATCCCTGTTCCCTGCATCAAGATGTGAATGGCACTGTCCTGGAAGTCTCACAGTCAGGTACAGAACTGTAAATCAAATTACAAATACAGGAGCTTGTTTTATCCTTGGTTGCAAGGATTCAGTTACCCAGAACCTGGAGCTGGTGAGTGGAAGAACTAGTGTGGCAGGACATGAAACAGAGTTTAACAGAAATAAATGGAGATTCCTATTATCCTCCTCACAATATGAAATACAGCTGGTTCATGTGTTGCTTGTATGGGACCCAGGTTGAGAATGAGCCAAGCTCTGTTCCAGAAACCATCTCAAACTTCTCACATTAAATTTACATGACACATGCCAGGTAATATATTTATGAGAATATCAATAAGTTATTTTTTTAATGAGTATTTTTTCTGATAGGTGATACTTACCTGTGCATTTAGAAATCAAATACAATGGAGGTGAAAGGATGTGTTATTCAAAAATCATGGAAAGTTATAATGGGGTTGAGAGCCTTTCATTTACCTTCTATATAAGGAAATGTTCTAAATACCTTGATTTCTAACCTCTAATAATTTCTTGTGCTACATTTCCTGTGATTTTTCCCCTGTATCCCATTCAAATATTTTATTACAAAGGTGCAAACTCTCATCTGCAGGCTGTGAGAAGGAGCCATCATCATATATGTGGATCTACATCTTACTGGGAAACATGTTGCGTGGGATTGGTGAGACACCAATAACACCCCTGGGCATCTCTTACCTCGATGATTTTGCTAAAGAAGAGAATGTTCCTGTGTATGTAGGTAATCTCAACGTGAAGTAAACTGTGAGATTCGTAGCATGAGAGGTGGATCACCCTCTGCAGAAGACAACATTCAGCCATTAGAGGGTACTAGCTTCTGCTTCATTGTGTTTTCAGCGTGTTTGCACACAATAGCCATGATGGGCCCCATGTTTGGATTCCTGTTGGGATCTCTATGTGCAAAACTGTACGTGGATATTGGATTTGTGGATCCAGGTAAGCAAAACCTGAGGAAAAAAGAGGAAAAGTGAAAGCAAGCTAATACTTGTTCATAAGAATTTCCTATAAACAGTTGCTTTTCATTATACTAATTATAGTAATATATTTTTATTACTGGAATTATATTTATTGTATAATTTTTACTGTATAATTTATTACAATTTTACTAAATTTTGGAAAGCTTTTAGAGTAAAGGCAGAATTAGATTGGCAGCATATTTTAGAACTGTGCTTTAAGGTTAAAAGGACTGTAATACACACTTAACTCTAAGAATCAGTACCAAGAGCTCTCACTGAAGCACGATTTTCTAAACTGGAATTTTAACAAAAAGATTCTGCTAGTACAGCAGCTTTACTGTTTGGGGGAATTCCACACTCTTTCCACTGAGTATTCTACATTATTTACATTTTACATAGTCTTTGCAGCACATGATATACATTTTCTCAGCCCTTGCCACCTTCCAATCCAAACCAATCTATGATTCTACAACATGGTTCAGGGTATGATTCCTCATGCCTTCATTGCATGGATGGTCCCTCAGTAGGTGTTTATTGTTGGAAGTCAGACACTATATATATATATATATATATATAGTGTATATATATATACACTATAAAATGTAGCTGTCAGCACAAAAAGGTTGGGAAGGTTCAGCTTCTCCACTGGGGTAACTTGTGCCTGTTTCCCTCATTTCTAGGGAGCATCACCATCACCCCACAGGATTCCCGCTGGGTGGGTGCATGGTGGCTGGGCTTTCTAATAGGTGGAGTAACCAGTTTCCTATCAGCCATTCCATTCTGCTTCCTGCCAAGGAGTCTGAAAAAGCCAGAGGAAGCCAGGAAGGACAAAACTTCACATGGTCTCTTGGAAAGCACGGGTGCTGTGAGGAATAAACTTTCTCCCGGAAAAACTAAGCCAAGGAAATGGTCACTCATGCTGAAAGGCAAGTGTTTCCTCATGCTGTATAAATGTGAAAAGCAGTAGGCACAACACACATGGGAAATGGTCATTAATGCTGAAAGGCAAGTGTTTCCTCATGCTGTATAAATGTGAAAAGCAGTGGGCACAACACACATAGGAAATGTAACAGTTCTGCAAAATATTTTGCCTCCCCTGCACTTCCTATCTAAACCAGGCATCTATCCCCAAGAAAGGAAAGGTTCCACCAAAAATTGTTAGAAGTGAAAGAGCTTGTTCAGGACTCTGAAGTTCTGCATGTATCACCTGAGAAGCACTTACCCCTAAAAGTTTGTGCTGGAAGAAATTTGAACAGTGGAAAAATGTTCCTGTATCTGAACATAAAGAAAATATTCAAAGGCTCTTTTTGAAATACAGAAAGACAAATTGTTAATTTGAGAGAGTTCATGTAGACTCTGAAGTACACTGGTGCCTGATGAAAATACATCAGGCTTGAATATCTCTGTTTGTGCAGTCTTTAGGCCTTTGCTTAATTTGTGAAATTTTTTGTTCGGATCCCAATGGAAGACACTGGACATCTCCACCAAGGCAGCTCTCACTTAGCCTTGAGCCTGTGATAATATTCATGCAAGTTGAACAAATCTGTGCTGTGTGGAGCCCTTAGTCTTCATGTGCATATCTCAATAGAGCAGCCAGGCCTTAACCCATACTTCTGTCTTCTTTCAGGATTCTCTTCCTGTATCTTAACCTCTGGTGTTTTTCAAGAACCTGATTTTGCTTTCAGATGCCCTCATGCAAATGAAGATCAGTACAACTTGCACTTGGACAGCTGAGAACAGGACCTTGCCCTAAGTTTTGCAGGTTCCTCACCAGTGATTATGCCATGCATCTTTCAATGCCAACTCATATGTCCCTTTCTTTCAGATTTCTGTAACTCCCTGAAAAAAGTATTGAGTAATCGAATGTACTTTACATTTTTGTGTTGCTCACTGTTATGGTTCAGTGGTTTTATTGGTTTCTTGACTTACAAACCAAAGTACATGGAACAGCAGTATGGACAATCTACATCCAAATCCAACTTTCTAATAGGTGAGTTCCACCGTGCAAGGACTGCTTGTGCTGTAGGCAGTGCATGGGGATAAGTTCTGATGTGCTTTGTCTGGGGCTAATTCCATGCAGAACAGGTTGAGGTAAATGGTGGTCTGACCTCAACCTGAATTATAAAACATACAGGGTTTGTGCCTATGGCACCATAAAAAAATTTTAAATTATGTTATGTTATATTGCATTTATGTTATATTTATAGCAAGGGCACCCCAAGTATGCAATGAGTGTGGTGTGGAAGTTTTAGTTGCTGAAGCATCTGGCAAGTTCGTTGCAATGGAAGCGGGTTTGGAGGCTTAGGCACTTCACAAAAAGCTTGTGCAAGCCAGGGATTGGGCTGAACACAAACCTTCTAAAGTCATAAAAGACCATAAAGCTGCCAGGAACAAAAAACTAAGGACAGACTTTGGCTCTTAAGACTATAATTATTCTTTAATTCTATCATTCCCTTTCTATAATCTCTTTCAGGAATGACATCCCTACCTCCTGTAGGTCTTGGAATTTTCCTGGGAGGGCTTATAATGAAAAAGTACAAAATGGACATCATTAGAGCAACAAAGTTTTCATTTACCATGTCATTTTTGTCCTATGCCATCAGTTTGCTGCACTTTTTTGTTGGCTGTGATAACTATGTGGTGGCAGGAATGACAGTGTCCTATGAAGGGTGAGTATAAAATAGAAAAGATTATGTTTTTCTCTATAGTTCCCAAAAATGGCAAGCACAAAAGTTTCGTTTACCTAGAAAGGAGAAGATGAGTGAAGACATATCTTTTTGCTCAAAACAAAAAGGATGTCTGAAAGCAAAAGATAATACTGTACTCTTCATATCCTGAATGAAAAATTCAGGTAGGCTTTAACAGAGGGGTATTTTTTAACTACAGAGACCAGGACATCTGGTGTCTGTCACTGGTGCATTTTTGCATTTGTATTTGACAAGACTGTGATAATTTTTTCTAGCTCTAAATTCAGTTAGGGAGGAGTCCAACTGACCTCTCCTTTCTCTTTTCTGTCTACATTGGTAAAACCAGTAGGAATGTTTCCATTTGTTTTAAAATTCTCTGTTTTCTGGTAATGATTTAATATCAGTGCAAGTAGGATGGAATCTGGAACAGACCAATAGAGATGTAGGAACCCAGCTGTGAAAACATGTCCTGGGCATATGAGGTGGGTTTCAGAGCAGCAACACTGTCACACAGAAGGAACTTCACTGACCAGCACTGAGTTAAAAATTTCTTGTCTGCACTTACCTTCCAAGCAATCCCATTCCATACCACAACAATTCCTTGTTTTCTGCATGCAACTCTCACTGCCAATGTGCCTCCAACACGTGGGACCCTGTGTGTGGAGCCAACGGGATCACCTACGTCTCAGCGTGCCTGGCGGGCTGCACCACTGCCACAGGACATGGGAAGAACACAGTAAGACCCTGCTTTGCCTCCGAGCTTTCCTGCCAGCTTATTGCCCCTGCAGCATCAGGCACTTAGTAGGATAATGGACTTCAGGAAAACCAAAGTTGCTGGGGACTAGTCAGTAAGGTATTTTTGATTTCTGGCTACCAACAGCACAGAAAAGAGAGATTTCTCTGAGCTATTGCACAGTAAGCAAAAAGCCCTGACTCCTTGTTCTAGATATTAACTTTCATCTTCTGTAGGTTGGGCATAAGAGGGGGAAGCACACAAATCAAATAGGTTGCATGTTGCCTGAAGGCTGTCCATAGGCTCTGCCTTTCATGAATGTCATTTTGGCTGCCCTGAGGCTTTACCTAACAGAAGTACACTAAGATAGAGTAGCATCTTCCCTACTACTGGTCATTAATGTTTAAGTATGAAAAATGGGTTAAGGAAAGGCAGCTTGTTTCATCCATGTGAGACTTTGGGATGTCAGGAAACTGCTTGTTTTTCTGGGTGACTGATTTTTGCTTGGCGTGGAGTGCTGGAGATCAGAGTCCCAGAGACAAAGCTGCAGTCTGTGGATGTAAACCTTCACTGGGCTGTGCCATTTGCATGTTTCCTGATGCCAAGGACATAAATGGTCTGGAGCCATCTCCTTACTCTGTTTTTTCTCCAACAGAATCCCCATTTCATGAGCAGTGCCCTACCAAACCTGTTCTGTGCCTTCCAGGTCTTCCATAACTGCAGATGTCTTGAAATCAAGAGTTCATGGTCAGGAAACACATCTGCCACCTTGGGGCAGTGTCCAAAAAGTGATGATTGTTCACAGAAGTTCATTTATTACACAGTAATACAAGTCATAAGCGGGTTTTTCTATGCCCTGGGAGCCACTCCTTCATACATGCTTATATTTAGGTGAGTACAGCTGGCTGTTTACAAAGGCTTTCTAGTGAGGCTTTCAAAGTCATGTTTGTTTCTTCACCTTAGGAAGAAAAGGACTTCCTTGCTCTTCAGGAGTGTAGTGATTGTCAAATGGGTTCAAACTGAAAGAGGGAAAGTTTAGGCTAAAAGAAATTCCTCCCTGTGAGATGGTGAGGCCCTGGCACAGGGTGCCCAGAGCAGCTGTGGCTGCCCCTGGATCCCTGGCAGTGCCAAATCCAGGCTGGAGGGGGCTCTGAGCAGCCTGGGATAGTGGAGGGTGTGCCTGCCATGGCAGGGGTTTGAATAAGATAGTCTTTAACATCCCTTCCAAAACAAAACATTTTGTGATTCTATGTTCTGTAATCAAGTTTTCCAGGACATATCCCTTTTTCCTGCTTGTGTTTATAAAGTGCCATGCATTTGCCAGGATTTCTGGATGTACAAGGAGATGGCAGAGGCTGGAGATATAATGAATTCAACATCATTTCTGCTGCCTGGAGTGCAGTTCCCCACAGAACAGATGAGGACATTGCAGGGAGGCCTTGTGCTGCCCAAGATGTGTCCTGGTACAGAGAAATTCTGTTCAAGCAAAGAAAGAGGTTGCACTAACCCTGCTACCTGCAACTCTTTTGTCTTTTGTCTTAGGGTAGCAATAGGATATTTCCCATTAAATATTCTGTCAAGTGAGGGAAATGTATGAGGGAGTGAAGGTAGTTGGAGAGCCCATTTCCATAAGGTCGGGACAGACTCTGACTATGGTCTTAAAACTTCAATTCCTTAATTATGCAGAGGGAATGGACTTGCCAGGAGCCATTTGATGGAAATCAGTAGATGAATTCACCTTTTCCATGCCACTTAACACACTTCAGCAGATGAGGAGAGCACTTTTCTTCCAAATTTTGGCTTTCCATCAACAAGAGTATTTCATGGCAGTTTAATAGTCATGCCTAACCACTTCTTACCTGTCCCTGTCTTCCCAGATGTGTTCAGCCAGAGTTCAAAGCTCTCGCCGTTGGTCTGTTCACACTCATTATGAGAATGCTGGGTAAGAGAAACCCTGCAGAGTCCAACCCACCCAGTGGAATCACCACTAGGGAAATGCAGAGCTGATGTCTGAGGAGGTGTTCTTTCCCCTGAAACCCTGTCCCGTTTCTGCTTGTCTCCCTGCAGGTGGGATTCCAGCACCGGTGTATTTCGGTGCAGCCATCGACAGGACCTGCTTGAAATGGGGAAGCAGCAGCTGTGGGGAGCAGGGGGCCTGCAGGCTCTATGACTCCAATGCACACAGGTAAAGAAAATTAGAGCACAATTTCAGCCAGTCCAGAATTGCTGAAATTGAAAAATCCCAAAATCAAACGTTAACCTCTCCGTTTTTTATGTTGTGCAAAAGAAATTTAATATCCATGACAGAGATTTCTGGAATGAACTGTGTATTTCTAATATACCTAGAGCAAATTAAAAATACCTCAGACTTTAGCACTTACCAAAAGGAGGAAAGTTACCCAAATTTATCTTATTTGCAGGTAGTTTGCTCACACTGGCAAGAATGTTAACTCTGTGCATTGGCCACTTTTGAGAGAAAAGTCCATGAAAGAATATTGTACAAAGTAGATGTAGGTGCTGGTGAATCCCAAACACTGTCAGTCTTCTGGGGGAACACTCCATAGATTTTTCTCTGTTTCACTCAAGCCTTGGCCACTTCTGAACCACTCGAGTGACCGCAGTATATTTCTAGTCCCAAAGATTCTAAAGCCTCAGAGTGTTCCAAAAATTTAAAAAAAAAAAAAATTACAATTATATTCATAAGCAAAAAGAATATTATCAGTTCTTTAAGAGAAGTTTTTGAAGTAAAAATGTCCAGGTTTTGGTATCATTTACAAACTGAGTTTTAATGCCTTCTCCTAAGCATTTTTTTTTGTATATATGAGAGCCTTAAAGGCTAATAAAGTGATTTTCTTCAGTGTTTTTGAAAAATTCAACACCTGGCCCAATCTTCTATGCTCTGTCCCACAGGTATGTCTTCCTTGGTTTAGGAGCAATTTTAAGAGGTCCTTCCTACTTGATTGGAATAATTTTTTATACATTGTTAAAGAAACACTTTCAAAACAAGAACTCCAGGCCTCTAGAGAATGGACAAGAAGATGCTGCTATGAATAAAGAAGACAACTGCAAGATCAAAGAACGTTTGCCAGGTTCTTCTGATGCAGAGAATGAATCCTCTATTTAGAAACCAATTTAGACCAGTGGCATGTGAATCAGGTCAGCTTCTTTTGGAAGTACCATTCAAAATGCTGCAACTAAATAGTAAATAATAACACTGTATGGAGAGCACAACTAATAGCAAAACTGCAAACAATAAACACTAACAAACAAGTATGAAAATTCCCTTTGTGTACCTGATTACCAGTCACAGAAATAAACAAACAGAACCAAATTCTCAACAGGCAAAGAAAAACCTCCTTGGCAGTTCTGACAGAGCCAGTCTGGTTTTTTTAGTGGGATCAAAGATGCTGCCAGAACATCCTCATGCCAAAGGCCCACCAAAAGTGATCCTGATCCTGTGTGCAGGTCCATGCAGGTGACTGACACAGGAGAGACAAGCTCAAAGTTAGGACAAGTTTTCTGATTCCACCAAATTCAATAAAAATTCACAGTAAGCCAGAGCATTTAAGCCATACACCAAATTACACGCATGTTTTCATAAAGGTTTTTTTTTACAGCCCTCGAGTCGTGTAATTTTATTTTACAACTATTATTATTATTACTATCATTATTATTTCTGTTACTGCTCAAGCGACTCCGAAGCACGAGGAGCGCTGGCGGCTGTGTTGCGGTGCCCGCGGTGCCCGGCAGAGGGCGCGCAAGGACAGCGCGGCTCCCTGCGACTATCGCGACTGTCGCGACCGTCGGTGCGTTCTCCACGCTCAGTTTTGGTTATTCCGGGAGGAATTTTTCATCAGGCAGGAAAAGCACTCATCCGTGTTTCCACACACTTCAAAATTCCCTCGGCTCATAGACTTTAAATAAATTTACGTTGTTCAATGCTTGCACAATGGACAGGAGAAAAACATAAAAAGAAGAAAAGTCTCTTCCTACCTTGCTACTTTCTGTGCCTAAAGCAGGCAAGGGAATTATTTTTGTCTTTTCGATTAGTGCTTGGGAAAATAGCTGTGCAGAACCTTCCCCACTTTTTAAGAATTACCTGATGTTCAAAATCAATGCAAAAATATTTTTTAGCTAAGCACGGTTTGTTCAAGACATTTCCCTTTTTAAGTATCTCCTCTTCAAGACAAAGTGGAACACATCTTAAAAAAAAAAAAAAAAAAGTTGTTTTCCAAGTCTGTTTGCAGTGCCATGAGCTTTATGTCTTAACCACTGCAGAACATGAGAAAAGCTCATTCTTTTCTCTTTGTGGTGCATACCACCCCATGGATGCTGCCATAAGTTTATTCTGGAGTAGAATGTACAGATGATAAAATACATCACAGATATATGACAGGCAAAAAGTCTGTCAGTTTGGTTTTGGTGTCAAGGCCTCTTCTGATGCAAACACAACAGTTGTGAATAATTTGACTTTGTCCAAACTGGTAGGGGAGCTCATTAGCTGTCATCTAAAGCAGTGTTAAATGTTATCACCATACTTTTTTAAAATTTCAGAATTTATCAAATGGATTTTTTGGTAAAATGCCTATCTGACAAGCATTATATCCAGTGCAGCAGAACAACAGAACTGACTTTAGTTTCAAACAAGCACATGCATTTTCCTTTCCAATAAAACTCTTGAAATTTAAAGGATAACATAAATGTAATGCATCAGTGTGAAATATGAAAACATAAGGGACAGCCTGGGGTTCTGTGCAAGCCCACCCTGAGTGCCCTGTGGGATTAGGGTCACACCCTGACCCCTCAAGGATGCTGTGTTCAACTCACTTCAAGGACAAGTGTCTTATATGCAGTCAGATCTCTCAATTCTTCCAAAATTTCAAATTGCTTGATGCATTCACCTGAAATCCTAGCAGTTATCAGTTATTTTTAAAAGGTATCTACAGTAATAGAGCTTATTAGTTTTCTTGGTGCTCCTTCTTGTACAAGCTTTCTGGAATTCCTTACTTATACTAAGTAGCTGCAAGTATTTACTTGCAAAAGCTCCTTAGTTTCCAATTATTCATACTATCCTTTTTTTTTCCCTTTTTGCCCCTTCTTGAAAACAGATTTTGAAGGAGAATTCAATAGCTGACTCATTTCTGAATCATCATTAATTTCAGCCCACTAGTCCTTTTTTAATCCTCATTTTAATGAACAGGATTTAAAGCTGTTTGTTGTTTTCTTTGACTTCAGGAATGCACTGAGTTGGTTGAAAAGAAGTGAGAAATGCTTTTGCCATCCAGGTCTCACAAATGCCCTTATTCCAGCCCTGTTTCACAAATCCTCCAGGGATTTAGGAAATTCAACAGCTAGTTCCTGAGGTCATCCAAGCATTAGTAGGCCTGGAAGACCTGTCTTTGGGTCAGGTGTCATTATCTCTATAGTGATGGCACTAATAAAGAAGAGATGCACTTTGCAGTCAGTTTGACCTTGCAAAAAATGTCAATATTGGCATGGAAAGAAACAGCAGGCAATTTACTGAACAAATACACTGCTGTTGATCCTTAAGAGGTTTGGGAGGACTGAATATTTCAACAAATGTAGAACTGCAGAGCAAAACTGGCATGGCAGAACATACTTAAGGATGTATGGATGGGCCAAAATCAAAATAAAAATGTGTCAATTGATGTATTACCTAATTTATTCTACTTCCAAGAACAGATGAAATGGTGAAAATAGTTACCAAAACACAGTGCAGAGAGCCCATATGGGCAGTCTCTGCAAGACATCAGCTCTTAGGTGTTATTTAGTCTTTGTAGAGAGCAAAGAAAAAGGATTGGAAATGCAAAGAACAGAACTGTTTACAGTAACGAGATTAAAACGTTCCAACATTTGGTATTAGCAATGAAAATCTCAAATAATCCAGCCAGTTGATTCACTGCATGCAGGGCTAGAATTGTTAGTGTTGATCCTGGAGTGAGCTCCTGTGCCCCTTGAGAGAGAAAATCATGCTAAGGAATTATTCCCCTGCTTGTAACCACTTCTTTCTAAGTTGCTGCAACTTGCCCTCTGCAGTGATCAGTGCTCAGTGATCAGCATGAACTATTTTTGCTCCTTTCTGCTCCTCAGTTTTTCTCTCAGAAGATGTCTTCTGGGATCTACAGGAAAAAAAGTGAAAATCATGGTATTTCCACCAAACTTTCCGTTTGTATCTTCAGCTCTTAGATCAGTGTCCATCAACACTATGGAGTCAGAGAAGAGAGAAAAACTGAGCTGGAAATAACAATTATATATTGCACATAAACATTTGAATGATCTGACGTGAGAAGAAATGTTCTTTATCTTCCAGAAGTTTGCTTGGAGGATCTGTTACCCTCAGGATAGACATTTTTTGACACACTGAAGTTGAACACTTGAGATGTTTGCATTCACTTCCTTACTCTGTTACAATCTTATTTATTCAGTCAAGAAATGCAAGCTAGGTAAAATAACATTTCCCAAAGCACTTGCAAACCAGATTTAGAAGTCAAGCTCCGGAGTCAAAATTTGCCTTTCAGGTTCACTTTATAATGGCTGGAGGTTCCAAAAAGCTTAACTCACATTCAGTAATGAAACAGGACCATGTAAGTGCTTTGAAAGCTTCCATTTGTGTGTTTGATGACAATAAACACACAAGAAAGGAAGTGCTTTAGGGTATATTTCCTACCCTAAAGAGATACAACTTCAAAAATGAGGATGTTGTATTCTTTGTTAACAGTTATTGAGATGTTTCCTCACTCTGGGTGAGCTTTGCATGCCTGAAAAATTATATTATATACAGCTCATAAGTATTTTGGCAGCACTATTTTATCTGAAGTTCCCACCCTTTTATTTCTTGACCCAGGAGTAATTTTTGCCTGGAGACAACAGTTCTGCAGCTGGAAGTTTTTAGTTTCAAATGACAGTAGTTGTGAACATGCCTTTGCCTTACAATTTCCAGCACAGGGATTGGGCTTTCTGTCCAGTCACATTCCCAGAATCTGTAGCAGGTGCCTTTTTCAGCACTTGAGCAGGTGCCAGCTGGATTCAGTAGTTTCAGCTCACTCACCTTTGACTGCAAGGTAAATCTCCTCTTGTTTTTTTTATATTGGTTTATAACTTTATGATCTAGACGTTTTTTCCAATCAACATAAGGTCAGGTATTTGCAGGCTAAAGCAAATATGAGATTGGAACAGTCAGGGATTGGCAAACGTTCCTTATCTTCAGAAGAGTTGAACCTGTTTGTGTGCTTGCTCTGAAATGACACTTGAAAAAAACCCTGAAAAATAAAAGTTAAAATGTTTTTGAGGTGCCCTGGTTTGGGTTTTTTTTTAATAAACTGCTTTATTCAGTGAGTCTGGTACTAGATTTTTCAGATTTCTGAGTACTAATGATTTTAAACTCAAAATTATTACCCAAAATTACCTAAAATAGTACACCAAAAAATGAAATTCTTCCTCTGAACCCATTATCAGCTTTTAAAGAAGCAGATCCATGCTTATCAGCATGATGGGAAAGTTTTTCGTAGTCTCCTAAAGCAAATTCTTCTCTTCATTTGCAATTTTATTTGTGTGCTGGTGTGTTCCACTCTGCAAACCAAGTATCCTGATAAGCCATCCTCCAACTGATACAATTCTACATTTGGCCATTATAATCTTGTGTGATTCATACCTTCTGCTGGCTGTGAAGAATAAAATTCTATATAGAAATTTATCTATTTGCTATATTCAGGAGGTGGTTTTCTGACCCATGCACTTGCAGCTTTAAAAAAAATGTTGAAGTAATCAATACAGAAAACCTGGCAGGACCTCTAAGATATTTCAGATCATAATATTATCCTTATCATCATAATTATTATTAGTAGTACTATAACCTGCTATTAGTACAGGAGTCGTATTTCAGGTTTCATTGATCTTGTCAGTCAAGCCAGGACTCAGCACAAAGTCTGTGATTATGTGACCTGCTGTAATACTAATTTTAGAGGCAATAATATGTAACATCGGTGTTCCACTGATAAGATGATATTAAAATAAATATGCATTCAAATGAGATTAAGTCATTTATGGTTTTTGTAGATAACAAGAGCACTCATTCATTTTATGCAGCAGTATCTCCTACAGAGAAACATGAAACTCTTCTGATGATTTCCTCTCTGGTGACTTTGGAGAAGAAAATGCTGCATTTTAGATAAACATAGTGCAACACAGCTCAGGAGATGAATTATTTAGGTTTGATAGTCACTGACTCAAAATGTTTCTGATTTAAGATGCAGATCTGTCATAAGAATTCTGGTAATACTTCCCAGGGTTTTTTTCCAGCAAAATCCAATTTTTTTTCCCTGACCAAATCGTAAGGATTCCATCAGAATATTTTGTCATAGCCTGTATTTCTCCTATAACAATTACCTTATTGACCCCAAATAAAAGTTCATTAAACTGATCTACAGAAATCTGATGACCTGTTGCTTTCTGATATTCTTAGTCACTCAAGACTTAGTTTTGCACTGAAAGTGGTAATCACATTACATTTGTAGTAAAAAAACAACACTTAGTCCCATTGGAAAACAATCCCCAACTTGGACTGTGATTTAGTTATGTTTATGTAGCTCAGAATAAATACATTAATTAAATAGAAAATAGCACTGGAGAAAAAAAACAACAAACGTGATCCACATCCATATTAACAGTTTCAGCAGGAAAAAACTTTGACCATATTTCAAACCTGAGGAAGGCAAAATAACAACATACAGTGAAAGCTGGCAGTCTAAATCTAATGTTACCTCTCTCCTATGTTTTAAAAATATTTTAAATTATTTAAATTTCAATTGACAGCCTGAGGTATTTTCTGTATATTCTGTAACAACTAGTACCTTATTCCCAACTTATTATTGTGCCAAGATAGACAGGAGTTGTTGATGATGGGGACACAAAAGCCACAGGAGGGCTTGATTTCTGTAGAGTACATGATCCTAATACAAACAGAAAAGTGTGGGCTTAGGAATGCTGGGGTTTTTCTATTTCTTTGATAAACAACCAGAAAGCATGATAAAAACAGGTAGTCATAGGTCATTATGTCTGCTCAATTGTATATCTAAAAGCAAACAACTGCCCAATAACTGAGCTGTCTTCTGTCTTGTATAGCTATTCTGACAGAAGGACTTTGAAAATGCCATTAAAGAGCTTTTTGATATCCTCAAAGAGAAGTTGGGTAAACACAAGGCTCATGCCCTTAAATCTCCTGCAGTCTGATGAAAACTCCCTGCCATTTTTATCTGACCCTTGATTTAAGTGGACTTACCATGATTTATCTCTATAATGATCCTGAAGCTGCATGGTTTCTAGTCTGCATTTGAAAGCATGCCTGGCTTGGTAGAGTTGCAAATTTGCCTTAAAAATGGCTTTTTTGGTTAACAATCTCTCTTATGAACTCAAAAGACAACAGGTTTTTCTTCTTTCCTGGAGGACTTTCCCAGCGATGGAGCTCGGAGCTGTCACAGCTCTCCCCCAGGACAAAGACTCCAGTTTTGATCCTAGAGTAAGGAATGTGATTGTGCAATCAAATCAGAGTCCCAGGCCCCCTCTGCCTCTCAGGCTGGTGAAGCCTTGCCTTTTAGAGCAGGAGGAATTGGAAGGGAGAATGTCTTTACTTTTTCTTCTCCATTGTGAGAAGTAAGGAAATAAAAAATCTTTTGGAAAATGCTACTTGGATGACCACCTATTTAATTTTTTGCATGTTCTGTACCAGCTGGCTGTTGAAATACAATCTGCTCCCTTGAAGAAACTTCTACCTTCTGTTCACAGGAGAATTGCACTCAAAAAACAGTCCATGTTGAAAACACAGGGAAGTGAGACAGCCTTGGAGTTGTCAGAATGGGGAGTGAGAGGCTCATTTAATATCACCTGTGGCAAGGCTTGTGCTACTATCAATTTAGGGCTGGTATGAAGAATGATGTTAATTCATATTTGTTTGAAAAACCTCACTTTAGTAAGTTTCATCTGGGTTAAATATCTGGGTGTGAATCATCAGATCTGACCAGAATCTCATTTCCAGTCTGACATCAACTATCAACATGCCTTTGATAAAACATTACCTCCTGGGAAAATCAAGATGCTACCTTACAAAAAAAACCAAAAAACCAACCCTATAATTAAAAAAAAAAACAAAAAACAAAAAAACCAACAACAAAAAAAACCCAAACAAAACAAACAAACAAACAAACAAAAAACCCACAAACCAACAGTGTACAGAAATAAGTACCCAAACAACAGAAGGAAAAGGAAATGAGTCACCTGACTGACTCTATGTGTGGTGCAGATCAGGAGTGGTTCTACAACTGCCAAGGCATTTATTCAGTGTTAAAATACTGCTTGCAGATGGAGAATGGCACACCATGATTTGCTCTGTGTACAGTTCCTGAGGTGTCTGGAACTTGGATTTTTATTTATCATTTCCAGACCTAGGTGCTAGGGTGCCTTTCGTTTCATCTCTCATAATAGACACACCTTGCCCAGATCTGCTGGCAGTTTATAATCAGAGCTGTGAATGTACAAAACAATGGCTAAATGTGCTGGTCATTGTCTTTAAGCAACAAAATGCAAACAGCTCCATCACCACAGGACAGGATAGGAGGAACTTCCTTTCAGTGAGTACCACACCAATCCTTTTCCCATCCCCATTCTTGCACTTAGGTGGAGCAGATGGTAGAAGAAAGGTCATAAAATAATTTAATTTGGAGAATCCTTCTCTCTAGCCCTCTAATCTGCTGCTTTCTCAGATAAAATGTGGCTGATTTTCTTTATGTCTATTATCTCTATTCCATATCCCAAAGAAGTTTAAAATTAGGAAAGAAATTTTGTTTCTGAGTTTTAGGTTCTTACACAGCACTGCAGGGAGAAGAGATACCCTCCAGAAAATAAAGCAAAATGCCTGTGGTGATGGAAACAAAATCTACAGTGAGCTTGCTGAGTAGGTTTGGTCCTATCTCACAGGTGCTTCCTGGGGGCTCTCAACAAAATATCACACTAATAATATTTTGATATTTATTTCCCCATTTAGTAACTGTTGGGAGCTTTCTTTAATAAAGTTTCTCTCTGGACAAGGTTGTCTGTGGAAAGCTGTAAATTTTCAAGTATTCAGTACTTCAAAGTTTATTGAAGGTTCCTCAAACAAGGAAGGAAATATATATGTGTGTGGTACAAATACAGTGGTCCTTAGGATAAAATTCCCTCCCTTTCCTCCACACAAACAAACAAACAAAAAAGAAAAATCAAAGAAACTTAAGCACCTATCACTTTATTGCATCAGTTCAGAGTAATCTTTCTCATACCCATTTCTGAGATGTGCTGCAAAATTCATACACTTCCTTCTTCATTTGCTTTCCACTTTGTTTAACACTTTCAAGCCAGACCCCAGAGTTGTAGTGAAGTTTGAATTCAGAAAGTGCTCCCTGACAGCCCTGGGGGTCTCACCTGGCCATGGCACATGGGAGCAAGGCTGGTCATGAACCCCACAGCAAAGCCAAACCTCATAGAAACCCCCCTACCTTTCACATCAGAGCAGCCCAAGTGAAACTTCATTGGCCATGGAGAGCTGCAGGACTAAATACAGAGCAAGAGGACTTGAAATAACCTCAGTGGAAAACGACAAAGCAGCTTGTTGTGGATTTCTTCTTCACAATTTTTCAATCATAATCACATTTTATGACACTTGCAAAATTTTGGCTTGTCCTACTGTTGGTCTAGAAAGGGACTGAGAGGAAGAGGATGGGAGAGTTCCCCAAAATTTTGAACACCTTTTCCCCTTATTGATGTTTAGATGAGAAAAGGAAGAAGATAGGGTAAAGCAAATAAAAAGCCAATGTTCAAAGATATTTTTTGAACTCCCAAAATGTAAACTAGTTGTTATAGTCAGTCCTTTCGTGCTCAGAAAAACTGAAGCATAGGCAAAGTTACAAAAGGCTTTGTTTCTTTTTTACATGTAAGTTTCCTCACTCTCCTCTGAGGTTCTTGAACCAGGAAGAATTTCTCTTTTGCTGGCTGTATCTAGTTCTTTGCTGGCTGATCTCTCTGCATTTTTAGTATCTGTCAACTCTTTGCCATCTGGTTTGAAGCGTTTCATAATTAACACAGAGAGCACTAAGTACAGGAGACAGCATCCTGCCCTTAGGCCTGCAATGAGGCCAAGATACACATTCCTAGGGGAAAAAAAGAGACAAAATACATTTATATTAATAAAACTTTCCAATTCTGTGTGGAACCAAGTAAGATATAAGGAGCAGTTTGACAAAATCATCCATTCTCAGCTAGGTATTTCTTCACATTTTAAAATAAGGAATAGGAGGCAGAAAGCAAATGACCTCGTGATATTTAGCCCCAGACAGGCTCTAATCAGGTCTGAGAGTTACAGCAGAAATGTCTGGAGTGTGCTGCCATTCAGCAGACTCTATTTTAGGGCTGACAGAAGAGGAGCTGCACCAGCTGGGGCTTTTTGCCTATTGTCCTGTCCTTCCCCATCTCCTCACTGGCACAGGGCTCCCAGCCACAGTTCTTCAGTCATTTGTGTCCCCCCTCCAAGGGGATTTTGTGAGGTGTCTTATACAACAGGAGGCAAATAAATGAGGGAGGAGGGAGAGACTCCCCAGAGCTATATGTACTCCAGAGTTTTTCAGCATCCCACAAAGGCAAAAGTGCCCCAGAATTACTCAGTGCACTTATTTTCTTATTCAGTGTGGACTACAACAAAAGAACTAATTCTCATTACTTAAGGCAGTGCCCTGCAATTTTAGGCATCAGATTGAATAAAAAGTATTTGGCTTATTTACCTATTAAGGTCTAGTCAAAGTAAGGAGCTGTGGTGCTGTTAGACCCTAATCAGTCTACAGAGAGCTGACATGAGGAAAAGCTCACCTTGCTCCTTGCTGCCCAGATTCCCAAACCCCAAGGAGGATTACCTGAACTCCTTTGTGTCATATACTCTGCAGGATCCAGATCCCCCACAGCTTTTTGTCCCCCACTTCAAGCAGGTCTTGTCTATCAAGGCACCAAAATAAATAGGGGCTGGGAGTCCTCCTGCAAAGAAAATTCTCATTACATGATCTCAGACATGAAGAGCTCATCACTTAATGTCATGTAAAGAAATGAGGGAGTGAATCTCCAGGTTTTTGAATTGTGCCTGCATAGAATGGGACTAAACATCCAGTTCCAGCTTGGAGATGACAAGATTTGTGAAAATATTTATGGAACTACTTAAAGGAAGTTGAAATGATGGACAATTATAGCCTAATAATATCCTGCAAGGGAAATGTTAACAATTCCCTTTAATGGTATTTTTATTAGAAGTTTAACTCCTGTTGCTTAAAGAAATAATATAATCAACATTTCTTTTGCAATCCCTGGTGTGGAATTACATGCCATGACACATTAATATTTATGTATATTGATGTATCTATTCAGTCTTACACAACAGCTTGCCACTAAAAGGTGTTTAGTGCAGTGCAAAGAGATGAAATTAAGCATTTACTCCACAGAAAGTGGGTAATAAGTGTACATTTATGTAGTACTGAAATAATTTCTTTTAGACAGACAATAATATCATCAGTAAGCTGTTTGAGGGTGAGTGTGCAATTTTGTGAAGTTAACTGTGTTATAAAAGTAGAAGGTTGATTCCCTGCAGTATTCAGCTAAAATATGGAGAGTGGAAAAGAGATCCAAATGACTACTTGGGCTGGTCTGCAAGGCAGAGATTTCAGTCAGCAAATAAGGAACAGTGAGGCAAGGTTTGCTTGAGGCAGGGCAGACTATGTGTCTGAATACTTATATGATTGTCTATTGCAGATAAACTCAAGAAACAAAATAATAGGCAGAGTACATGGGAACTTTAAGTGAATAATGGTCAGCAAAAGGGAGGTTGGGTGCTAAGGATATGCAGACTGATCAAGCTCATGTAGCTGTGTCCACAATTAAAAAACCAAAAAACTCAAAAGTAAAATCAAATTTCCTTCCTTTGTCTAATTTACTTTAGTTGTAGAGAAAAAAAAATTTGAAGAGATAATCAGAATATGCCAATACATACCAGGAAATCTGTAGCAAGCCCCTCCAGCCATTTTGAAATCTATCATCTACTTAAAAAGAAAAATGCAATGGCTAACTTGGGTCTAGCTCTTTGGCTTCTTTGACTACCCACTTGAAAACCACAAAGAAATGAAGCCTTACCTAGTACTCTACCACCCAAAGTTTCTATCCCAACAGCAAAGGATTTCAGGTCTGGAGAAACAGATCTGGAAAGGAAACAAAACTACAGTCATGCTGTGAGCATCTGCACATGCCCCACTGCACTGCAGGGGTACTGTGGCTTACCCAGCACAGCCCACTCAAGCCCTGTCTGAAAACATCTGCCAAAATTAAAGTTCAGATGTAGAGTCTCCTTCCACAGAAGAACACTCATTGAAATGAACAGAATAATCTACAGAAACTCATCTTGAGCCAAAGGAAAACAGGGTGTAATTACTTTTGGGAGAGAATGCACAGGGACATGAAAGTGAACCAACCAAAACAAAACAGTTCAGGCCCATAAGTTAAGCTCCAAGCAGATGCCTGACTTTATGAGGGGCTGCACTTTGCAGTGGTGACCAGAAGGAACAAGGGTGTGCAGTCCTTGTTAGATTAAACCCACCTATGCATCTAGCATTTTACAGACACAGCCCATGTGAGCGACCTGGCTACAACAGCACCTCATTCCTTACCAGAGGAAAGCAGCCTGTGTCCATCAGGTGAGCTGGAAGAAGCGACAAAAACCAGAGGGGAGCACTGAGCTGGCACAGAGACAGGAGGGAGCCTTGCTGTGCCCAGCCTGCTCTCTGCACTGGAGTTTGTTGTCTCTTCAGCATCAGCACCAAAGGATTCTCACTGGACACATCAGGGTTCTGAAAACTGGCCAGCCAAGGGAGTCCTGTCCATAAGCCAGGAATGCATTGTGCTCAGGAACACTGCAGGCAGGCAGCAGCTTTGCCAAGGTACTCAGCCACGTGCACTGACCACTGTGACTGTGATCCACCCATGAGCAGGAGGACAAAGACATTTCCACATGCCAGGCACAGAACACTGTCTTTTCTCCTGAATGTAAAATAGTGGCGCTGCTTTCCAACTGAAGGAATGAAAACTTTAAAAAAACGTTACTGCTATAATGCTGCTCCTATCAGCTGACCAAAAAAAGGGAGTATCAGACTTCTCCCAACACAGAAGACATTGTGAGGCCACAAGGCTTAACAAAGTACCTGCTTTTCTCTGAATAATGTGAACAGCATTGGCTATGGCTTAGCATTGCATCTCATTTCAAGTCCAATGCTCTGGTGAAAGCATCCCTATCACTAGAAATGAAATCCAGCATTGAGGATCAGCACAATGCCCCCCCTTTCATCACCAAAGTATCCACTCAGCATCAAATTAGAATTAAATTTCTGGACAGGTATTTTGCTCTGCCTCTGTAAAGAGCTGGATTTCAGAGCACAGGCAAATCCTCAGGGGCACAATTTGATCCACATGCCATTCCTCACAGCAGGAATGAAATAGTAGATATCATTTTCTGCTTCTCTTTCCCCAAGCTTTATGGTCAAGGTTAGGTAAAGTATTTCACCTAAACATAATCATGTATGTAGGAGTGCCTCCTAAGGCTAAAAAAAATGCACATGCAGTCTGTAATGCTAAAAAATAGGGAAAGGCTTTGGTACAGCTTTCTCTTTGGCATTGTCCCAAAACTGCAGAGGCATTGCCAAGCCCGAGCCCTTGTCCTTCCACACAGCTGCAATTGTGAAACACCTGAAAGGAGAAGATGAGAAGAGTTTATTTATTCAGAATTCAGTGGAGATAAACAATCATTTCAGCAGCTAGATTTTTTCACTCCCCATACCAGCCAGGCTGTTGTTGATGCTGAAAAAATTTCTGTAAACATCTCTGCTGACCAAAGGCCAGGTCATTGATATGCTCCAGCTTCTCTGAGCTGCTCCAGAGACACAAAGCAACTGGAATCCTAGTTTTAGCCACGCTATTTTCTAGAACAGAAGGTGCTCTGTGTGTGTTTAAAATTAGTGGAAGCTAACAAAATCAGATGTGAACTGCTTTCCAGCCATTCGGCTCAGGTATCCCATGAAGGAGATGGGTAACAACAACAAGGAAAAACAGAGGTGTGGGCCAAATATGCAACCATGTGGATATATCATTATATGCTTAAAAAGCATTTGGGGCTGGACTGATAGTGGGCTTTGAAGTTAGCAGGAGACATGGATCTGAAGGCAAATTTTCCTGATGGGAAGCCAGACCACTGATGGGATGTATAAATACAAGTCTGATAATGCTGCTTGCCTTTTTCAGTATTGTCAATGGAGACAATTCTGCTTCTGCCAGAAGAGACAATCATTTGCACACTCTTCTGCAAACACAGTGTTTTTAAGAGTCTTGCTCAGGTAAGATGATTTGAAGTCCTGGAAATTACTTTCCTGCTGATAAAAAATGACTCCCCTATAACTAGTTAAAAGCTACCCTCTTTTAACTTAAAACCATTTCTCCTTGTGCTACTGCACTGCCATCAGCCTGCCTGGATATTTACCATATTCCTTCCTGTCCCAGATGATGATTTGCACCCTGCAAAGCAGGCTGTCATGTATGTGATCCCATTATCCCCACAGACAGGGTCCCACTGGTCCACCTTGCAGCTGCACTCAGCATTGCAGCTGGCCACATAGACGTGCTTGCTGGAGGAAATGTGCTTTATTCTGGAGGAAAACAGAAAGAAATTAAGGAATTATTTAGTGGAATTATATAGTAAAAAAAAAAAAACTAAAAAAACCACCAACAAACCACTATATATATATATATATATGGGAAAAAATGGAGAAATTGAAGCAATCAAAATGGACAGATATCTGCTACCACTCAATGCACTGTGAAGTTGTCATATGGACACTAAGGTGATTTCAGCTAAAACAAAACTCTGCTGGGATTTTTCATCAAGCATCAACATTTCTATGGATTGTCATTGAGAAGGCACAGAAATGAAAAGGCTGGGCAGGAATTTCTGATATTACTTTTGCGTTTCAAAGCTCACTGCAAGAAAAAGAAAATCATACCTAGAATCTCTTATCACAGAGACATGGCCCAAGAAAAGACCATACTTCTCCTCAGCAGCAGGATGTCATACCATATCCAGATGATAGAGGGAGGGATGTAAAACTACATAAAACCAAAACAGCAAGATGTACTTGATGTTTTTTCCCCTGGATCCAGGTGACTGTATCAGGACACACTGAGCACATGTAAGCAGTGCTCAGTTCCCAGAAAGTGTTAGGAATGCACCATCTAAAAATCATCCTTGCTGTGAAGTCAATCTCAATGTAAGTTAAAAATGTTCAGAACTTGCCTTCTCTTCCTCCTTCTTCCTTCCCTCAGCCAAAAGCACACATCTTGTGGGCTACATTTCCCCTAAGTCTCTTAGAAGGGAAGATAACTGAGGGATTTAGCCCTCATTAGGCTGTTGCTTGTCTTCAAAATACAAATTGTTAAATAGGGAAAACACTAAATGAGTCACTTAACCAGAAACAGCACTAGCATGTGCTAAATTCTCCAGACTCAGTTCTCCTGGAGAAACTGTGATTGCTCTCAGTATATGTTCTCTTGTTGTTTATGCTTATTTTTAATTCACTCTGCAGTATCAGGTGTTGCACTCAACCAGGATTATCTCCACTGCACAAACCTCTGAAATATTTTCATGGCAAAAACTAAGCTCAAAGTTGAACTGGACATCAGGTTCACCAAGATAACTTAGATATTTCCCTGAGGACAGGCTCAGTTTCAAGAAACACAGGGCTGAGTTTCTGTCTGAACTAAAAATGCAGCCAGTCCTGCTGGATTCAGTTTAATCCTTTAAAATCCCTTGAAATTTGGAGCAGACCAAGCTGAATTTATACAGTAGGCAATTGTGGCAGAGTCTGGAAAAGGTTCTCAAGGAAGCATGAGCCATGGTCCCAGTAAGGGACAGGAACCTCTGTTTGCAGCACACAGCAGCACTCTGCAAATTAAAGCTTTGAAAGAGAATATAGAAATTTAATTTGCCTGTAATTAAAAAAAAATAGCAATTGGCCAGAATATGTAGGTATTTTATCAGTAACAGAATTTAGGAAAAAGAAATAGAGAGTTTAGAGAACTGTCCAGTGGAAACAAAATTTGGAAAATAAAATTGGTATATTTTCCCAAACCCAGCTTTAGGTATGACTTGGGACAGGCAATTCTGTCTCAAAACTTAGGGTTTTCTTCCGTGCATCACTCCAAAGAAGCAGCTGTGACAAATGACAGGAGCACCCCAGAGCTGAGGGGACACAAACCCAGAGTAGGGCGCTGTCAGCCCGGCCACCTGCAGCACCTCACAGCTGCAGGTGAAGTACAAGAGGTTCAGCAAATACGCCACCAGGAAGGTGATGCATGCAAACTTGGCCATCTCAGTGATGTGAAGCTTGAATTTCTTGATCAGGAAGCCCCCTAGAAACATCCCCAGGATTGTGACAGGTAAAAGTACCACACCTGCAAATAGACAGCAAGAAAAATGTTAACTGCTCTCACTTGCATTGAATCTTTTATGATAAATATCTGGTTCTAGTATTTTCAAAATATCAGGTACCTATTTCTGGGCTGATTCTTTGAGGTTCTAAGATTTATATTACATTCTAGTAATTTCACATCCATTTTCTTTTTCAAATCATATGATGGCTTTCTAAAACCATTCCTGAATATTTGCTGCATTTTCACTATATTGTTGTTTGTATGTAGACATAATAAAACCTATACAGGTGCCTATTAGAAACTGGAGTGAATGATAATGTCTTAGCTCATATGCACTTCGTAAAAAATAAAACCTAAAAGTTTGTCAAAGCTACAAAACGTCTCCAAAATGGAATATAAAGGGAAGTTGCATCTGGTTCTGCACTAGATTCCATTTCAATCCGACAGTGAATAATGAGATGATTTGCATTTAGATTTAATCTGTTCAGTATTTCACAAACACCACTCCTTACATGTACTTGCTGAACAGAGAGGTTTCAGAAGGTGTTATTGGGAGGGGTTTGCCTTTTCTGGTTTTACAGTTGGTTGGTTTTCTTGGTCATTTCTGTCAAATTTTCTCAGCATTCACAAAAAAAGATAGGAAAAAGAAAGTTTGTCCCACATTCGTAGCTGACTAAGGCATTGTGTCCTTAAAGTAAAGCAATATCCGTTCTGCAGTGACCTCACATAGCCTGGTTTTCCTTCCAGATTATGAGACCATATCAATCACTGTAAGATTAATAAAATTTCAACATCCTTTTTGTAGAACATTACAAAGTACTTATTTTTGAAGGAACGGGTAAATAGAAGAAGGGCTTTGAAATTAATGAAGTGACTCAAACTTTTTATATTTTGGTTCCTTATTGCTTATAAAATTTGGATTTTAAATCAAAATGAAAGAATATTTATACCAATATGTTACTCTGAAAAGGAAAAAAAAATCAAACATCTCATTAAATATTTTAAATTTCTATTTCTATTAGTTTTTACTTTGGTGCAGATGATGACTGACATGTGGTTTTCACTCAGAAACAGACACATAACCCAAATCTTACTATGAAAAAAACTTCCACCTGGTTTTAATAATGCTCTAGCTTACTGAATTAGCAGCACTAGGAAAATTAACACTAAAATTAACATCCATTTCCAAAATGCAGTAAGAAAATTAGGAAACAACTACATGCTTGCTTTTTAACCAAAAAGAGTTAACATAAGCTCCTTCTAAAACAGAAGGCAAAACAACAAATAAAAGCTTCCTTTTTGACAGTGGAATTTGAAAATAATTCAGGTACCTACCAATTAGAAAGATGGCTTTTGCCACTGATATATTAAATTGCTGCTCCATAAACTTTGGCTCATAGGTTATTATCCCAACAAGGGAATTGTACTGCAGAATAGTGAGGAAGATGAACACCACAAAAATTGGATTTCCAAACAGCTTCCTGACTGCTGGCAAGAAATCTGCAATGGAGACAAATCTGCTAAACACAGAGAAGAGTTGTTTTGGCATCCTTTAGATAGTAAGATTAACTTGGATTTAATTAGTGGCTGTGTTGCAGGTTATAACTCTGTGCCTACCACAACACATGCTTGCTCAAGTGAGAGTCCTCCTCGTTGCCAGCACGTGCCTCACAGGAGGAGCAGGGCCAAACAAAACAGAGGATGCTGAGCTGGGACTCAGGGATCCTGGGTTATCCTGTGTGTGGCACAGGGCTTCTCTCTGGGGGTGCTCAGCTCCCAGCACACCTGCCCAATGTCTGCACAAAGTGTTAAGACCCTCCACCAAGAGTTAAATGTGGTCCCTAAAGCAGGAGGCTTCATCAACCACACAAGAACCCCACATGAGGGTGATGTTTAGAGAACAGAAGCATCTAGCTGGCCAAAAAAGGCTGGAATAATTTCTGGGACCCTTGACTGGAATATTAAATTCCATTTAAATAAAGTGAACATAAACACCTGCATTTAGACTATAGTCTGGCTCTTGACACAGCTGCCTAAAAAGGAGAGAGTTCCAAACACATCCACTGTAGATGTGCACATATATACAGACAAAACCTTGGGTCTAATAATAAAAACATAAAAATAAAAGCAATGGCTGGTTGGATCTGGAATTGCCTATATGGGATGAATTCAGCGTCCCTGAGCTCATCACAGGAGCTACAAACCCAGTGGAGTCCCTCCAACATCTAATGCAGTCACAATGAGCTCCAAGTTTCCTTCCCAAACGTTTGCCTCAGTGAAACAGGAGCCTGCCTGCTATGAATTGGTCATTAATGAGGGACGGGATGTTTTCCCCACTCTCTCTTCATAATCATAGGATTGTAGCTGTAATACATAATTTCACAGCTATGAACTGAGGATCCCTGGGGCTCAGTCAAACAGCACAAGTTTTTTCCAGCTGTCTACATCAGGAGAGGACTGAAACTCGCCCTTAACCAGTAATTGTAGTAGCACAAATTAAAGACATTTTTATCTGTAATTCGCACTCCAGAAACACGCATTTTTCTCTAGGCTGTGTGAGTCCATTCTCAGCTCACAATGAATCCATGGGACAGAATTCATATGCAAACATTTGAGCAATAATCTTTCACCTTTTACTGCCTCTGAGAACTTCAACTGTGGCTGAGCTGGGGGGTCTATTTTACAGTGATCTCCTTGAACAGACAAGTGACTCATCTTCAAGTTTTCATTCTCTCCTTCTTTTGGTAAGGAATAAGGCAAAAACCAGAAAGGCAATGAAGCAATGAAATTGACTGCTCCACAGATAAGCAATCCAAGCCACCAGGCACCAACCCAACGGGTATCCTTAGGATTTATGCTGATGGCATCTATAAAATACAGAAAGACAGGAAAATATTATCAATCGTTCATTTTATTCATCTCAGCTGCACAGCAAGTGTGTGAGCAAGCCTAAAAACGGCACAGTGGGGGAAACAGGAATCTATTTCAAGGGCAAAAAAAAGCACCGCGCCACAACGCCTGGTTTTAAAACGCCAACACCTGAGCAGGTTTTGAGCAGGAAAAGCTCTCTGGAGAGCCCCTGTTTTTGGGGCAGTGACTGGTGAGGCGCTTCTTGGCAGGGAGGCTGCTGCAGCCAGAGCCCTGCTGGCCCCAGTGCCACCCCACAGGAGCCCCGGGGGTCCCGTACCCGCGTCCACGGCGCCCACGTCCACCCAGAGGCCGGCGCAGAACGAGCCCAGCAGGAAGCCCAGCGTGGGCCCAAACATGCCCGAGGATCTCACCAGGCCTGCAAGAGGAGGGAAACAGGGAGAAACACTGCATGGACAAGGCAAGCCTTCCTCCCTGAGAAGCAGCAGGCAGGAGAGGGGCTCAGGCTGCCCTCGCCATAGCTGGGGTGTAGATCAGAAGGTGGGATGCCCCTAGGAGCCAATGAATAAGCTGAGAAGGCTAACAGAAACCCAGGAAGCTACACTGCATTTTGCTGACTGGATGTGCAAATACAGCACAGTTTGATTTTGGTGACCACAACTGGCAAACAGCAAAACAAAACAAAAAAAAAATACCCAACAAAAAAATTCAAGAGTAGGTTCTCGCATTCCCTTGCCACTTGTGTTGTTCTGCTGAAGTTCATTTTTGAGGGGGTAACAGGATCAAATTGCAGCTCAGTAATTTGGATTCCTGAATTCTAGAGCAGAACTGACACCTTGAAATTGCAGAAGGCTTCATTACATTGGAAGAGAAGGAATTCTTTACCAAATGCTGTAAGTTCTTGCCACATTCAGCACTGTGCTCTGTAAATCCTATTCTGTTCTACTGCAGAGAGAGTTGGTTTTGAAAAGTCTCTTCTGAATATAGTGATTGCTCAGCTTATCACCCCAAACTTCTGCAATAAATTGTTACATCTTAAGAAATATGCTAAATTTTCTGTTCCTTCCCATGGCAACTCTGGTATTATTACTGTCACCACGACTCTACCAAAATGATTTTAGTTCATTCTATGAAGAAAATGCAGTCTCTGCCTCAAAATAACTTATGTTCTTACTCAACAAAACATTAAAGGACAAAGGAAAAAGGAGAAACAAAGCTGAGACTTCTTGTTCAGGGTCAAATAATGAGATTAATGCTCAAAATTCATCAACAAGGCTAGACTGACTTTTTTATTATAGGATTTTTTTAATGTTTGTATTTTAAAGAAACACTGATTTCAAATGGATTCAGCCAGATGATAAAAAATAAGATATAGAAAAGAATTAAAGTTAGCCAAGACAAGACACTTCTGCTCTATGGAAAAAACTATTTCAACTTTCACTTTTTTGCAAAGTGGTTCAGTCCACCAAAATAGAATAAGTAACTGAAAACTGCAATTCTGAATGCAAAAATGAAATACTTCAATAAAATGTAAACTACTTTATTTCTTGCATAAACCAATTTCCATTTGAGCTGAATCTATGCTATTCTCCATGTTTACTTTATGTTTTTGATCTCACTTGCCCAGTAGTCCCCAGCCTGCCTCAATCTCTCCCAGATTAGATTCTGACAAGAAAAAAACTCAGCTAAACTTTTTAAAATACCTTTAATCAGAAGCTCAGAGGTGATTACAAATATTTTGGCTAACTGCTGAGTGCAATACTTGTTTTTGACAGCTAACTCCACAATACTTCCATTTTCTTCAACCTTCAGGCTTCCTCATTCTCAAATGAAGACATTGGCTATGGCCTTACCCTGTAGCATTACACACTGAGCTCTTCCTGAAAATATGCCTTACTGTCTTTCTGACCAGCTGAATTTCACCAAATTTACTTCAGGCCACATCTCTTGAACTCCCTCAGCCAAACAAACACCCCATGCTATTAAATCAGTTTGCCAACAAATTAATTAGCTGGGGTGTATGTCTCTCTGTCTTGGGCAATAGATTATGGGCTGTCAAAACAGGATCAACACCCCAACAGAAAGGATTTGTTACAACAGCCTGGCAAGGTGTTGTTTTTCCTTCAGCAAATAGTGACTTTAAAAAGCTTTCAACCAAAAGTGTGCTGCATGTAAAATTCAAAAATTCAGGTAAGAGCTCCTAAAATACATTCACATTACTGTAATCAATTGTGACTACATTACAAATCCTTACAGTAAGAATCATTCCCTTATCTGTGAAATAGTGATTAGGAAGAATTTGGTTCTCTGAAGACATGGTACTAAAGATGATATGCCAGGTAAGACAGATACGACTTTGCACTTTGGGGAAACGAGATTTTTTTCATCAGAGAAGCTCCTCGGGGAAAGCAAAAAGGCCATCCTGGAGTTATCCCTAGAAAATAAATAGGATACCTCTTTTGCACTGTTTGGGGTTTGTTTTGTCTCTCTACAACTCAAAATTATCCAGATTTTTTTTTTTTGTTGAGTATTTGCTTGACTATAGCAATGTTAACAGAAATGTCTAGCATAAAAATTGCTCATTTGTACATTACCTATGTAAAATGCTGAGTTTTCTTCTTTAGAAAAATCATCAATATACGAAACTCCCAGGGGCATAATTGGTGCCTCCCCAATTCCACGTAGAAGGTTGCCCACCAACACAAAGAGCCACAGATAGGAATTTGTTGTTTTCTCACAGCCTGCAGGCCATAAATATTTACATTTCTGTGAACATAATTGTGACAATGATTTACAGCAACAGTAAAATAAAATATGGGGTTTAACAACCATTATAGGTTGGGTTTATGTATGTCATGGTTTCTAGCAGAGGTTTACTCCAGCAGAAAAGGGTGTACAGCAGGGACAAGCAGCAGAAGGGAATCCAGCACCTCTTACCAGCATTTATCACTGTGCTGAGGGTTTCTGTAGCATCTGTGGCTGCAGGGCCCTCAGGCCACCCTGGGGAGCACGCTGACACACTCATGGAGGAGTTGTCCACACTGACAGTTATCCTTTCATAATTGTAACTGGAAAACAACTGTGTGAAACACAACTGCCACATGGAGGACCTGGCTCTGCAGGAAGCGTGTCTGAGCCTCTTGTGTATGTCCACTCCTGCTTCACACACACTGAGTGCAGGGAGGCCCATTTCCAGTGCTTTGCTTATGAAAAATAGCCATCTTCATGCCATTTTCAAGTGCTCTGACGATTCTAACCCCAATATTTCCCTGAGCTAAAGAGCAACAAATCTGCTTCCAGAGATCATTCTTTAGGCTGTAGGACAGAGGCAGAGTTCATCCACATCTGTCTACATACAACAGGGTTGATGTTTTTCCAAAATGGTACCTCTTTCTTACCTTTGTGGCAGATGCAAGGATGCCAAAGGATTGGAAAGCTATGACCTGCATCTGACAATTATGTGTTATAGCTTAAATGTGAATGGGGTATTTAGATATTTATTTCTCCCCAAGTTTACATTAAAATCTTCAGCATTTTAAAGAGCTTATCATGAGTAGCCACCATGGAGAAAGAAACCTTTCCCATCAACATCTAAGTGCAGTTCACTTAAATATAAAAAAGGAAACAGTTTAAAAATATATATATGTGTGTATTCATCCCAGGTGAAACATTCAACCCACTTTATCTCTAGTTATGTATAAGTTCTGTAGAAACCTGAGGTTTCTCCCCTGCTTACCTGTAGCAAGAGGTAAGCTTTCAGAGAGGAAATCAGGAAGTCAATATTTAAAAATCCATCCATTTTCCTTTTGGAAGTAACTACCGCTGCCAAGATTTTAACTCAGATGCTTTAGAAAACACTTCACATGATCAAGCTTGATCAGTGCACAACACAAAACTCTCCATATTTACCGTCCCATCAGGAACTGAGGCATCACTGACAGAAAAGCTCCCTGCAGACATGATGAGACACCCAACAGCAATGACTTTTGGCCGGTGAACTCTCGGCCCAAGGTAGCTCACCAACACCATCACCATTAAGTTACCTGTATCAAGAGGACAGAGAGCCAGCACAAAAAATAGATTTTTCTGGGGGAATTAAAGTGTACTAAGAAGTACTTATCCACTTTCAAAGGAAGCACATATACCTATCTCAAAGCTGCCATCAATAATGCCAACAATCGACGATGAGATTTCAAACCTCCTTTCAATTTGACTGGACATGCTCTTCATGTAGCTTCCAGAAAATCCTTTGGCAAAAAAGGAAAAAGCTAGAGCTCCAAGAAATATCTGAAGAGAGAAAATAATTGAGTTTGCAAAGTAACAGTTTTGCCTTATGGCTGGATGCCTGAGCAACCCACTCAAGAAGCACAAAAACCATATGCTTTTGCTTTCTAATTTTTTGTGAGAAGAATCTTCTTATTTTACTTTTTTTCCAGGGTGGCCTTCAAAAACTCTGATACTTTAAAGAAAATGAAAGTTGGCATTAATGGTATGCACCTTCTAAATTTCTAATATGTATTGGTTCAGCTGTTTCCTTCCTTAGGAAAGACTTGTTGAAAGAACTTGTTGTTCATTTCTGGTATTTATATCATGATATATATTACTACCACTCCTGTTCTAAAATAGATCTTTTTATTAGTGTATCTACAACTACCACTGTGACTATAGCACACCTCTAAATTAATTGTTAGCAAAATATTACCTCATTTCTTAACTTGTGAGCACATGACTTCCATGTTCTTGGAATCATAACCATACAATCAGAATGGTTTGAGTTAGAAGGGACCTTAAAGATCACCTTGTCCCACACTCTGCCATGGGCAGGGACACGTTCCACTGTCCCAGGCTGCTCCAAGCCCTGTCCAGCCTGGCCTTGGGCACTTCCAGGGATGCAAGGGCACCCACAGCTTCTCTGGGCACCCTGTGCTAGGGCCTGCCCACCCTGACAGGGAAGGATTTCTTCCCAATATCCAATCCAAACCCACCTACTGTCAGTTTGAAGCCATTCCCCCTTGTCCTGTCACTCCAGGCCCTTGTCAATATTCTCTCCATCTTTCTTGATGGCTCCTTCAGGTACTTGAAGGCCACAACAAGGTCACCCCTGAGCCCTCTCCTCTCCAATCCCAGTTCTCCCAACCTTTCCTCCCAGCAGAGCTGCTCCATCCCTCTGATCCCTTGGTGTCCCTGCTCTGGACTGGCTCCAGCAGCTCCCTGTCCATCCTGTGCTGGGACCCAGAGCTGGAGGCAGCTCTGCAGGTGGAGTTTCAGCACAGCAGGGCAGAAAGGCAGAACCCCTCCCTCCCTTTCTGCCCAAATCCTTTCCATCCCCCTGGATCGACAACCCAGATCATTTCTCCCAACACAAAGTATCAAACAGTGCCGTGCATAATTAACTGAATTTTGATAGGACTTCAAATGACAGCTCAGTGCTCCAGAGAAAGTATGTGGTGAGGGCTCTTCCATACCTTTAGCTTGGAACAATTATGGCACACAGTCCTGGCAGGGACTGCACTGCCCTCGCTGTCCTGGAACAGCGATTTTTCTTTAAGCTGGCCAGCAGTGATTGGTCTGTCCATGGTTTTCCTTCTCCTGTTTGAAAAATATTGCTCTGTTTAACTATTGTTGGCATAAGAATTGCATGTTCCAATGTTTTTCAGACATACTCAGTGGCAAGACACCACTTGAGATATCTGCACATTCACATCTTTTCTCAGGAAGGACATTAAAGAGTGCTCTAAGTACCTACTGCAACTATTTAAGGACCAGGGCACCTGGTTTGTGACATCTGCTTTCTAAAAGGCTCCAGAACTTTCTTGGAAAGATAGAAAAGCTACAGGTATCTCACTGAAGATTTATAGAAATCTTTGTGGAAAAGGAAAGCCCCCAGGCAGCTGGAGGTTAGGACAGTTTGTCAGAAAAACATCTTCACCACACTGGAACAAATTCTTTCTGAGAGATCCATTTTTGGTCACTGTTCCAGACTAAATGGACCTTTGGTGTGATCCAGTAGGCTTCTGCTATTACATCTCTGAGGATTTCCTTAGTGAATACTACTATTCTGTCAGCATTTGAATGAGTAACATTATTTATTGGATAAATGTTTGTAGAATCAGACCACAAATGATGACAGAGGAGAAAATAAGGGTAAGCAATATGGTAGGTAAAGACATATTAAGGGAAATGAGAGCACTGACTAAAAGAAACAAATAATGACTACTTGTTAGTCTGCAAGCCTTCACAAGCTCCCTGCAGGACACAAGATAAATGTAGATATTTTAGTAAGGCTGATGAAGTTGTAAGTTTAAAACTTGGCTCTAATTTAAAGAGTCATCTTAGCTGTGTTGCCCAGTGTAGATTAAGCTGATTAGGCAAAGCAGCTAATACTGTGACATCTGGAAAGACAGTAAAAAAAAAAAAAGAAAAAAAATATTGCCAAATTTGTCTGTTGGAAAACTGGTGCTGTAGTATCAAAATCAACTAGTTAGCTCTGATATATTCCTTTGCACTTATATTAATAAAGTATAGAGGAATAGATGACAAAAGATTGGCCTATAACATTTTCCAGACACTGGAATCTTAAATGTGCCACTCTGTTTCAGTCACATGGGAACTTCCATCCCCTAAAGGTCACTCCTAACTACTGAAAGGAGGCACTAATGTCTCGTGAAGAGATATAAAGCCTCATAAGAACTCCAACTTGAACTTTGCAAATTTTAGTTCCAAATCCTACTCCAGTAGGAGAGGACTAAGGAAAGCAAGAATATCTATTTCAGACTAAGCCACACATGAAATTTCTAGAGGGACCTAACCTTCCTTAGACAATCTTCAGCAGCTTCTAAATAAAAACAAACAAACAAACAAAAAAATCCCAAACAAAAACAAACAAACAAAAATTTTAAAAGCAAGGTACAGATAATTAAAGTATGGTGAAGTCAGACTTACCCCGATAGGAGCTGGAAGACAGAGTTCTTTAAAGCAAATACATTCTTTATTGATTTGTATTTTGCTGATGATTAACTTTGTGAAACATCTGATTCTGTTAAATAAACAGTATCCAAATGAGTGACATAGCTTTCTTTACAATATATTGAATTTTAAATATAAAATTTTATTTATAGCACCAGACTTATAATCTACCTGAAACTCAGAAAATGTTAAACCGTAGGAACACTTCTCTTACACCTAATTGAGCAATCACATTTTCCATAACCACTCTATGATAATCTGAACTTTGGCAAACCAGTGAATCATTGACACCAGCAGTATTTAAAATTATATGAAGCAAGAAAAACTATAAAGGATTTAATTTATTAATTAGGGGTCAACAGATAATTTTTCTGTGGAGGGATAAAACACTCTGCTCCCAACAGTGCTTTTCATCTAAAAACCCCTTGAATTTGCAGAATTGTACCTTTGCACCTGACAAAAAGCCTTTCAAGTTTCGTGCCCGCGGGACGCGCAGGGATGAACAGGCTGGGAAGGGGCAGGGGGAAGGCAGGGAGAGAGCACTTACTGCGTGTCGGGGCAGTGCCGGGGCAGTGCCAGGGCATGTCACAGCCGTGTCACAGCCGTGCCACAGCCGTGCCACAGCCGTGCCGGCCGGTTCTCCCCCGCCCGGGGCTCCGAGCCAGGGACGCGGCGCAGCCCGAGCGCTGCCGGCTGCGGCTCCGCTTCACCGCACGGGTTTTAAACCTTGCATTTCCTTCTTACGGCGATTGCAAAACTTTCCCACAGTCAGCCAGGCTAAAGCAGCGCAGCAGGCAGTGCCTGGTGCTGTCACTGCTCGGGCAGCCTACCTGCCAGCCTCTCCCGGCTGGAACAACTTGTTTTCTTAACCCTTTTTTTTTCCCAAGCACTCGCAGCCTCCAGCTTTCACCCCCTGGTGCCTTGGAGGGTCAGCAGGGAAACCAAGGGATGGCCGAGCTCCTGGAAGGGCATGAACCACTCATGGAGATCTGCCAGGTTTTGGTATGAGCCCCTCTGTGCCACAGCCCCAGAGCAGAGGTTTGCATGGAAAACCTTGGTTATCTTCTTTTGTACAAAAATACATCAAGGGATTTGCTAAAGACTAAATTAACTCAATTAAATGTACTGAATTATAACATTTAGCCCAGAACTAAAAAACATTATGAGAGCTAAAAAAAATTATTAAGTTGCTAAGCACATAAATATTCAAGCTCTCCTTGTCCCCTGAAATTTGCAGGTTTAACTGCAGACAATAATTTTATCTGCCATACTTGCACTTGTTATTGGATTTTGCTTGACAGAATATTACACATTGTACTGTGATCATTATGTATTCATTGATTTATTATGGGTCTTAATATAGAGTTTCAATATTTCTGTTTTACCAGCAGGACTATACACACTCTATATTTGCTCTCAGAGAGCAAATCAAAACACAGCTGATTTCTACCATTTCATAAGAATATTTGCCACAGAGCAAAGTGCGATTATTTCTATGACCATTTTAATGCAGTGCTCCTGCCTTACTATTTAAATGCTGACTTCTTGTTGAATTAATTTAGTTCTATTGCAAGGGAAAAATGTACATGTTGAAACTTACTTTCCTCTAAAAGAGTGCAGAATATGGAAAATCCATCAAACCTATTCTTCAGATAAATTGAATCTCATTTGCATATTTTTACTCAGATGAAAAATTTACCTTTGCCTACTTCTCAATGCCTTAATTATTTTAATTTTTTATAATCTTTAAAAAGCTTAGGTTAATTTACAAAAATACCATTAGAACAAAGCAGATTTAACATCATCATTGCCAAATTTACATGTACTGCAACCTGGATTTGGGCTGCTTTTAACTATAACAATATTGCAGAGTTAGCAAGTAAAAAAAATGTCTGAACACTAGCAATGGGTTTCCTATTTATTCCTGTCAGTCTGCGACCAGGTGGAAAAATGAAGTTTCTTGGAAAGGTCCCTGACAGGAGGGGCAGGAGAGCAGGCTCTTAAACACAGTTCCCAAGATGAGACCCCCACGAGAAATGTATTTTAAAGTTGAATACACAGAAGTTTATCTGCAGAGGACATGGCAGTTCTTGTGGTCCTTGCATACAGATGGAGATATCGACTCATGAGGCAGCAGTGCACGGATTTAGTGCAGGCACAGCCAGGTGAGCCACTCGGTCAGGTTCACCTCCCAGTCAGAGGAGGAAAAAAGTATTTCCAGAGGCATGGGTTCTTTGATTTTTCTAGACACTTACTGCAGGGAGCCTGTTCTGCAAGGCCCATGGCAGCTGGAAAGCAGGAGAGCTGGGCGGCAGCGAGAGCGTTTGTTGCTGCTGCTCCCGTGTGAGCAGCGCTGGCTGCGGTGCGTGCCCGGAGATGGTGCAAGAGGCCCCTGCAAACAGCCCAGCAGCAGCTCCAGAGGCAGGAGCCAGGCTGTGCAGCAGGGCCTGCCCCGTGCCCAGAGCAGGGTCCCGATGGGATGTGCCTGGCTGGCTGCACAGCAGCACCCGCGCGTGCTGAACCGCATCAACAGGCTGCACGATGCTCTGTGCCCAGGGCCACGCAAGGACACCCAGAGAGACAGTGCTCAGCCATCTCCTGCCTCCAAGAGGTTATTTTGCTCACAGTTTTTAGCCCTGGCCTGCTGCCATGTTGAGGTGAAGCCAATGGCATCTCCCACTGAGGATCTGCCTCTTTTTTGCCAGCGGAGAAAGCTCGGTACGAGGGGGACCCGCTGGTCACCACTTCAGTTCAGCTCAGCTGCACTGATTGAGCTTTGCAGCCAGACAGAGCCCCAGCCTGGAGCAGCACAATCCCAAGTGCCAGGCTGGCAGCCAGGACACCACGTGGGCTGATGGGGCTGCAAGTCACATCATGAGTTTCCTCAGTCACAGAGGGAGAAGGAACACGAATTCTGATAGATTGTGCCCTGCTCCTGCTGAAACACTGAAGGACAGCATGTGCAAAAAGAGGGGACAAAACCAGTTAATCCTCTGCTTCAATACAAGAAAAGTCCTTAGAGGTATGATTGGTACATAAATTGCTCGTTCTTTTTCTTGACACCAATTTTTCACATCTGGGGCTGCTACGCCAAGCAATCATTTGATCTTATCTTACTAATTTCAGCCTTTATGTCCCAAAGAAAACTCAAAAAGGGCAGGGATACAAGTGGCAAAAATAATTTCAAAGGGCTCTTCTATGAGAATTTTCTCCTGTAAAACCGAATTCGGGCAACTCTTCACAGGCATCATGTAAAATTGGTGCCATCTAAATCTGCAGTAAGGAAATTTGCTCCCCAAGGATGGGACCCTACTGAGTACTCTTGAGTAAAAACCTCCAGCAATAATAGGAGTAGATGGGAAGCGTTATGATCTCTTCAAACAGTAAGACAGGTATTACATGTTTGCTTACATGGCAAATAATACTATTAAACCTTGGAGAAATGGACATTAAAAATTATTCCAGCTCCTAACACTTCTTAGCTAGTTGTGCCTTTGCATTTAGATATAATCTGTGCTTGAATTAATTAGGCTTCTGAAAAAGAAAAGGATATCTGAAAAAAATCAAGTTTTTGTCAGAATGGATGTAGGACTTCCAGTCTGAATCCCCAGCACATGCTGGAACAATGCTTTAACTTGAATAAAGGAATTATTGTTTAAATAACAGTAGTCTTAGAAATAAAACATCACAAGATTTGAACAGCTCAAAGAGGGGATGTTTCCAAAGCTGAAAAGGACAATTTAAAGGCCACTGGCAACCTTTGGAAAAGGGATTCCCACTTCAATGTATGCCATTGGAAATCCCCTTTTACAAGAGTCTTATGTGCAAGCTGAATTAAAAATGAACTTAATGAGATAATGGCAAAATTCAGCTTCCAAAAATCACAGCTCTATTTTGTATCAGAAAGTTTGTATCTAAAAAAACCAAACAAGTGAGTCTATAGTGGGATGAAACCCAAAGGAAATCATCTTCAAGTATGTTACTTGGACATTTTTCTCAGGCCAAGATTTCTAAGTCATAGGAAGAACTCTTGTGAGCATTATGATGGGCCTAAACAGCTATGGCTTATCAAAGTGGTGGTATTAAAGTGCTAGCCAGCTCTTCTATTCAAAAATACAATAATAATAACTTATTAAATAATCCTCAGAAGGTTTTCATTATGCCCTTGGTGGAGAACATGGAAGGAACACCTTCTCAACACCAATTTGTTTGTACATTTAGATATTATAAACTTACCTTCACTTTTTCTAGAAGTGAAGAAATCTTAAAGTACTTGATAAAATATGCAAGTCTGTTATGCAATCTAGAGCTGTTTTCTACAAAATGTTTCAAAAATCATTAAAGAAAACTTAAAACTTTGTCCTTTCACTTAAAAACAGATAGATGTGTGAAGCTTCAAGGAAAACATTTCCTAAATTTTCTTCAGATCACTTCTTCCCTTTGCAGTTCCAAAGAAGGCTTACAGTCACCTTTTGAAGAAAACATGTTACACAGAGTTTTGTTTTTCAATAAAACTATGCATTAAGAACTTCTAAGCGTTAGTTTCAGTAATTGGTTTTGAGCAAGCTGGGTTTTTAGAGCTATCTAAAGCAAGTGTATTGTGAACTATCATTAGCTTTGTTGTGCAGCATAAACTCAGGCAAACATCCCACGAGAATTTCTTTCTTCTATTGAGAAATGTAAGCATATTACCCTCTATGATCTGGAAGAAAAGTCAGAGGTGTCATTGATACAGCTCTAAACACTGTTTTGGTGTTCCACCCCAGGAAGCAGCACGGTTCTTTTTCACCCATGTTTCTTTGTTACAGAACCTCTGTAAAGCAAAAGCAGGAGTCCCTGAGACAAGTTTGATATTCAGCTACACAGGACCAATGACAAGTCAATTTGCAAAAAATAGTTCTTTGTTTTTGTTTCCTTAATATCCCAAATTATTGAAAAATCTCAAAGGTAAAAAATTCAAACAGCATCAACCTGTTAAAGCAATGTACACTAAAGCATTTTTCAAGGAAGCAAAAAAAAAATGCCACCAAGAAGCAGTTTTCAAAGCAATAGGATATTGAGCATGACAAATTTCATGCATTCTTGAGACAAATCATAATGTACCTAGTACACATAGGAAAGGTACAGCCTTACTTTAGGGAGGTTAACACTAGTAAATACCTGAAAAACGTAAAAATATCAAAGAAAAAAAAATCAATGTTAAATTGGATGAGAAATTTTGTATTAAAATAAAAATCTGTATTAAAATAAAAAAAGAATGAACACAGCAGGGTGCCTGTGACACACTGGGAAAGGTTCCAAACAGCAAAATTAACAGAGCACAAAACAATCTCCAGAGAAGTAATAGAAGTCATGCCACCTGCATTTTAAAATTTGACTTGGCAAACATCCATAAATATGTGCCAAGAAATAATCTTTTACTGATGGTAACAACTGTAATTGATTTACTGTACTCAATTTATAAAGTCAGAAGTGTTAAACCAGCTCAGTCAGGACTAGAATTGGAGGCCTGAATTGTCCCATCTCTTCATTACCATCCCTGCCTGCATTCCCCAGCACCAGCACTTTATAAAGGGACAGGAGTTCAAACCCCCTTGGACAGTCCAGGAGCTCCCATTTGCAGCTTGCAGTGCAATTGTTACCCGAGGCAGATGCACCAGATGTTTCTTCTCCTGCTGTAGTGTCAGTGCCAGGGATGTCAGCCACAGCACCCTCTGCTTATTGCCCTCCCTTCCCAGTGACCACAGGCAACATCCTTTATCCCAGAGAATGACCTACCAGCCCAAGCTCTGGGGGAGCAATTTGGTTTGTTGTTTTTTTTGTTTGTTTGTTTTTTTGTTTTTTTGGTTTTTTTTTACTGCACATCAGGGAGTTATCTGGATCCCTTTCCAAGCAAACACCATCTAATGGATCCTCCTGGTACCTCTTCTCCTACCTGTTGACTTTTTTTTGTACTAAAGGCACATTCAGACTAACCTCAATCTTGGTACTCGTCCTGTCTCTTTATTTAAAATTATTATTGTGAGTTTGTGATAAAAGCCATGCAAATAAGCATTGACAGCTCAGCTCAGGTGTCATTTAGGGCACTCAGGCCTTTGAACTTCACCGAGTCATTCCCTATCAGTGACCTCTGCACCTGGAAGACTGAGCTGCAGCCCTGTGTTCGCTCCTCCCCACCTGGTATTGCATACACTGTGGAAAATTCACAGATGAGAAAAGGGAGGGGGAAAGGTACCAGTTACACCACCTTCACCCAATGGCTGCAATGGCTCACCCTCAGAAGCAGAAGGGTTTCTGTGTGATATGAATTACTCTGGGATCTATCAGCTGCAGCACCAAAGGAAAACAGCTCTCCCACGTGTGGCACTCTTCATGCCTCCAGGTGTTGACTGAAGTGCAATTCTTTTTTTGAACAATACCACTGTCTGACTCAGTGTGTGTATAATAGCAAGTTCATGATGTTCATACAGAAATAAGATCTGGAGAACTACCAGCTCTTCTCTTCTCTACAAAGACTTATCTAACTAGCATAAGAAAATCCTTTACTGGATCTTAAAGTCTGTGAGGACAGCATATAGCTGAATGCAGCCTCTACTACTCTGGCCTTTCTGACCTGAAAACATAACAAGATAAATTAACAGAGGAACTTGGAAACAATGAATAGTTATGTCTTTCCTATATTTCAACTTATAAATAACTTCTCTAGCATCCAAGAAGGGATTTCAGATGCCAGGCTTCTACAGAAAAGGAATCCAAATGGGAAGGGAAGTCATTTAGTAAACTCCATTTGTTAAATAGTAATGCTGGAAAATTGACAGAGAGCATAAAAAAGTTGTCCATGTCTGAAATAAGTGGCCTGTTTGCCTGCATATATATATATATTCACACACACACATATCTGAAAGGAATATTCCTGCAAGATGCTGTTCATGGAACTAGAACTCACTAAGTAGCAGTAGTCACATTGGAAATGCTGCTATCCTGTTATACAGGCTCACTAGGAAGAACATTCAGAGTACAATGGGAGGTAAACTCCATCATTCCCACCACCAGAAGCAAAACAAAAAATAAAACAAAACAAAAAGAAAAACAAAAGAAAATCACACAAGTCTTGTGCCCTCTTGGGATTTTTTTTTTTTTTAATTCTGAAACTTTCTGCAGAAACTTAAGCTTGTTTTACATATGTGTCTTTATGTCAGGTTTTCCTAAGGAGAAGGAAAAACCATGGTGTACCAGGCAGCATGCAGCTGCCTGCACTCTGGCCATCCAGAGAGCTGCCTTGAAACAATAGCCACAGCAAAGGTACAGCATGAACTGGCCCACTCTGTGTCTCATTAACCTCAAATAAGAAGTTTGTTTTCTCAAAGCTGGTTTTGGAACCATTTAAATGATAAACTCACAATGCCAGGCAGCCTTTCCACCAGCACAGGGGGGTCAATGCCTTTTAAAAAGCAAAACCTCTTGGAGTGAACTACTTCTTTTAAACCACCATGTCCCACCTGTCATGGGGCTTTCTGCCCTCCAGGTAAGGGCCCTTCTCTTGCTCTACCCAGGCTGTAGATCCAGTAAGCTGCCACCCATGGTCACACACATGAGCAAAAGCCCTGAGCACCTCTCCTGGAAATGAAGAGATGGAAATTAACACGTCACACTTGTGGCCTGGAGCTACAGAATGGTCTCTTCTAGAAGGGAAGTCAGGCATTGCAATATATAAGATTTAGCCTTCTAAAGGGATCCTCTGTGTTTTATCCTGTGATTTAAGAAGTGCTCTTGATTCCATGGACAAAGCAAGAGAGAGGCAATTACCAATTTTCTACATTCTCAGAGAAAGTCCTAATCAAAGAAAGCTCAAAATCCCAAACATCATATCTGGGAACACTTCATGCCTTGTAAAGAAAGGAGAAGACTAACAACAATTCTGTGGAAAAAAAAAAAAAACAAAGAAAAAAAAGCAGCAGCAGTAGCTAATAACTTGCTGCTGGATATATCCAGTTTGTATCACATGACCAGACTTAGATAAACTAAAAAGTGATTTGGCTTCTTTGCCTGCCAAATCCCATCCCAGGTATTCTCAGGGTGTTTCTCTCCACAGCCACAGGCTGAACTGGTTTCTGGTGCCATGATTTGCTTGGATGAGAAGAGTCCGTAGGGAAGAGCTCAACCTCCACTCAAGATGGAAGGGTTACAGAAACAGCCCACTGTTCACCACAGATGAAATTACAGAAAAAGAAAGTAACCTTGAGCTGCCTGTAATACTTACCCAATATTGGGATGCTCACGTGTTCAGAGGCTACACGTGTTAATATAATATATTTGTATCATAAACACAAAGCCAGCATCATATCACAATCAGACATAACCTCAACCAAATTATAGTGTAAGGATGCAGCTTGGGTCATCACATCTCCCTTCTGCCCACTAATTAAAATCATCAGCTTGTCAAGTAACATACTTTCCTCCCAAAGGAATAATTTTCTGTCAAGAAAAAAAAATCCTGATCATAGATTAGACAGTATGTTCTATTCCATTCAGAAATGTTTATCATGTGCATCAAGAACAGGCTTCAATTCTTAAAAGCTGGAAGCAGCAGGGGGATAATGAAGTTTTATGCCAGACACAAGATTTTTCAGGATACAGATAACACTGTAAAATAATGAGAGACTTGGCAATTAAGCAGCTGATGAAATTAAAATACAGAGAAAATAATGAAAACAAACAAAAGACCACATAGCCTGCTCATGCACAGAAATGTGCATTTTAAAAAGCATTGACACTTTTCAGTGAGATTGAAGACTTGTTATTTCTTTGAAAATGACTCAACAGCTGATTGCAGTCAAAATACCCCAATGGAATATCAAACATCAGTAGAAAAGACCTTGAGTACAAAATGCTAGATAAACACTTGTATGCACAGGTTGTGTATCATTGCCTTTAAAATACTTCCAAGATGATCACATTTCCTGAAAAATTTAAAGTGTTTGTTTCTCAGCGTCTGATAGCATCCACAAAACCCAGCCTTGCACTTGGTAGGTTAAGGACCAAAACTCAGCTCTTGGGCGCTCTTTACTGGGTTGAAATCTCAGAGACAGGGATCACAGGGATCTCAGGACATAGTTGGTTGTACTGTGAAAGCTGGGTTCTCAGGCACTCAGAAAATAAACCCACTGCCCATTTTTATAATTTAATATTGGACTTTATCAGCTCAGATATTCATGTGCTGTTGGTTTATAAACTTTACACCACTGTTACCTCTACTGCCCTTATTCCCACTTGTGGCTTGTGCTGCCCACAGTGCTGACACAGGTCTTGGTGCTTGAAACATCAAACCAGGACCAGACCAAACATTCAGGCACAACAAATGCCCTCAGTTCTTTCTGTGCCCCACCTTTGCTCAAATGGGGATCACAACAGTGCCAGCTTAGGGGGTCACTCTTGAAATGTCCAGTGTTATTACCTACTTAAACAATAAATAGCAATAAGGCCACTCACTTTAAATGGTTTTCTGAATCAAGATCAACATGTTAAAACTTGAAGGAATCCAGCCCAAAGCTTGGCTTTACATCTGAAGGCCTAGCTTTAAGAGTAAATTGCTAACCTCCAGCCCAATCCTAGGAATGCCTGTGGTACCAGACAAGGCACATCATACAGGATTGATGAGGATTACCTCTGTTGCATGGCTTTGCTCTGGAGAAGCAACGTTGCCACCACAGCTTTATGCCCAGAAGCTTCTCTAAGGAGGCATCACCCATCCAGCACTGCCTGCCTGGACACAGAATCAGGGCAGCAGAGCCCCTGAGCAGCATGGCCTCCTTCACTGCTCCATTCTCAGGCAGGTGAGCCAGAACAATTAAACACAACATTAATATAGCCACTGAAATGCTAAATTTAAGACTTGGAAACGTCCTTGCTGAAATGCTAATTTTATAACTTGGAAACATTCCTATCTGCTTCCTTCCACTTCAAAACACAGTGAGTTAACTAGGTCTGACCCTCTGGCAGTGCTCCATGTAAGTGGCACAGATTTGCCTACTGAACAAAGCTCTTTTGTTTCTTAGAGCTGTGAAATTCTGCTGCTCTGTAACTTTTCATGTTTCCCAGGTTAGCTTGCCACCAAGCTATGACTAAATGTCTGCAAAGGATTTCAACTCCAACAATGTTCAAAATCAGTTTCAAATTCCCAGAAAGCTTCTGGGACATCTGTGGTTTAATAAGGAGCTGCATTCTCTATTCTGCTCTGTTCCTGACTGCATCATGTCTATCTTTCTTCCATTCCTCTTCCTCCTGTTATACCTATCATCACAAAGGGAGACAAGGGCTATGACAGATCTTTTCAAAAGAATTAGTTTTAAGGATCACTTGTCTTTGAAGAAACTTGAAGTTCTGGAGCGGATTTCCTGCTCTGTGCGGGAGGACATGGATCTTGTCTCACTGATTTCACAAGGACAGGAGGCAATTCCAAGCACACACACATATGATGTCAATAACACACCTCGAAGTGAACAGATCGTGCCTGAACTAATGAACTACTGTGGCAAAATATCCTCCCCACTTTTTGGTGTCTGCAAAAGGTGCCAGGTGGTTTAAATGGGAGCAGGTCTGTGCCACATTTGCAGGTGCTGGAGCACTGGTCTGTGGTAGCTGCACAAACTCCCTCCGTGCCTTGTGTAGTAGGGAATAAAAACCAGGATCTGTAATAAAAAGCCTTGAGAAGTTATTGCATGGATACTGGCAGACAGACCTAAGGGTCCTCTGCACTAGGGCCAAACATGAGGCAGTGCCAAATTAGATGCTAAACATGGATGCATTAAACCACAAAGACACCTTGCATGACTTATATGAACAAGATTCTTTTTTTTTTTTTCACCCGAGACATTTAGGTGCCTTTTTTTTCCCCTTAGATATTTAAGACATCCCAGGGCAGCAGGTAACTGAAGTAATGAATCCTGATGACCTTTCCTTGTCAATGTTCTATGCAATTCTTAAAAAAAAAAAAATCACCATAACAACACATTTTTTATAAACAATTTTAAAATTTGTTATCATTGCCACAACACCCAGACCATGTCATAAACCAGGTTATCAATATACTGAACACCTATACTATGCAGAATAACAAACAACCCCTGCCTGAAAATAAATTTATGAAAAACTGGGGCCTGAAGAACTCACAAACACTGTCTGCAATCAATGAGAGAGACTCTGATGGAAACTGTGTAAGAATTCCAAGATGAAATCTGGCATCACTTGGAGTCAAATGCAAAATTCTCTCTATTTTCAGTGAAACAGGACTGAACACATTTCTGCTTCACAGCCCTTCACTCAGACAACTCAAACCTGGCATTTCATAAGCTTTCTTATTTCTAGCCCTTGTTCTTTTGCACCAAACATTTTTCTCATGCCTTGTGTTTACAAACTGATACTTTTATAACATAAGTAGGACACAGCTGTATGTAATTCTATTCATTTCTGTCCAAGTATTCATTAGTTAAAGTACAAAATTTTTCACAAGGATATATCCAATATTAACACAGCAATGTTTTTTCCCCAACGTGTTCTTCTGTGAAATGCTATTTCACTGCTTCTTGTCCTTTATCCTGCATTTCTATTGGGGCATTCATTAACACTGACTTTTCAGATTTCAGTCTCTTCTTTAGAATGAGGAGAACTAGTGTGCTTGGGATGTAGGACACTCCACGTAGCACTGCTGGCAGGCCAAGATAGAACGACCTGAAATAAATAATGAGTTTCATTAAATATATGCATTTGTAAAAAGGGGGCAAAACTATTCAGCAAACATTATTTTGTTAAGCCACTCTTAAAACTTGTGCTCTAATGCTTTTGGATGCCACAGAAGATGAGAGTGTGAGAACAGAGAAGCAAAATGGTCTTTATACATCTCCCAGTTTCAGGCAAATTATTTAGCCAGTGAAGTCAGGCACCTGATACTCTTATGGCTTTATCCATAGGGAAAAGAGACATTCCTGAAAAGGCTCAAACTACCTGGTAAAAACTCCTAAATATTCATGAGAATGTTATTCCAAATCAACCTCAACACAGTCTTACAAGGAATTAGTATGAGTTCACAAGAATTTTTCTTTAAAAAAATCCCACAACCATGCTTGAAGTGCTATGAAAACCTGACGTGCAGTATTCTGGGCCAATTACCTACTTGTATCTTACTGAAGCACTGTTTCAACCATTTTCTGTTCACAGATACTGCAGTCACTCAGTGACTTTTTCCCACATGAGCTAAGTGCTTTTCATTATTTTTATCATAATTCAGTGTTTTTGAGGCTTGTTGTCATGAAAGGTTATTAGTGAACATTGTGGCACCAGAACATTTCTGTTCAAAGGTTTTTTCCAATGTCTGTGTTGAAGGTTGATAAATAAAACCAATGCCAAAGAACATTTTGTCGTATCTCTAACACAGGAGCAGTTAGTCTGTTAGGAAGACAAAGTGCATAAAATTACATCTCTAATGCATGCTATAAGAGTAAGAAAGATGTTAAAATAAAGTAGAAAATATACCTGTACGCGACAATATCATACATCCTACATGCTCCTTCTCCACCACAAGTCATAGTACCCCACTTCAAGCAAGTGGTGTCTATCAAAGCTCCAAAATAAATGGGAGATGGAATTCCAGCTACAAAGAATATTAGCAACATTTTGGTGAATAGCAGTTTTCTTCTGGTTTATCAGATACACCACAGAGCCTATGCTGCTTGTCACCTTTTCCATCTGTACTGTCCTCTTGCAGCATGAGCCTCATCCTCTATGTATCTTGTGCTCTCTCTTCTTCCTTATCCACCTACCCTCAGCCAAAGACTTTCTCCCCTGCTGCCTGTTGAACAACATCCACATGCTACAGAGTACGGACAGTGTTTCCTACTGACAACAAAACGTTTGCTCCCGTCAATGACAGGCAATGCTGCCTTCAATAAACAAACAATAAGCACGAGGGAAGGAATGCCAAATGGCTTTCCAAGGAGCAGCAGATATAGTCCCATGTCCTGGTCTTTGCTGGAATAGAGTTAATTTTCTTCTTAGCAGCTGGTAGAGTGCTGTGTTTTGGATTTAGTGAAAGAATAATGTTGATAACACACCGGTGTTTTAGTTTTCTTAAGGAGTGCTGACATCAAGGAGTTTTCCATGTCTCGTGCTCTGTCATTGAGGAGCTGCACAGGAAACCAGGGGGGAGCTTGGCCAGGACAGTTGACCCCAGCTGGCCAAAGGGATATTCCATAACCTGGAATGTCATGCTTAGTACACAGACTGGAGAGAAGGGGAGGGAGAGACGACCACTGCTTGGGAGCGGGATGAGTACTGGTCAACAGATCACAAACAATTTTCTTCTGCATCACTTTTCTTTGTTTTATTCCTCTCTCTATTTTCCCTGTTATTATTTTACTTTACTTCCATGACTAAACTATTGTTTTCTTAACCTGTGTGTTCTACCTTTTTCCCCAACTCTCTCTCAATTCCATGTGGGAGGAGAATAAGTGGATGCACACTGCTTAGATCCTGACTGGGGGTTACGCCAAGATACCAGCCTATTATCCAGAACAGAAACTGCAGGCATTTCTACTTTGCCATGCTGCTGACAGCAGTAAAATAAAAAAACAAAAAAAATCCTAAATGCTTCCTGATCAAAGGCACTCCGTAGAAGCAATGACTCGTGTGCCACACCCAAAGCCTTGCTGAGATTCTTCTCTAACTCTAGGTCAGCACTAACTGTTCTTCTGAAGTGTGTTAGATATTTTCTTACCAAATACTCTTGAAGCCAGCCCATGGATACCCACTCCAAACGACTTCTCTTCAGGCTTTAGAGACCTGTATAATAATTACATTGTACACTTATTTGTAGAGGTGACACTTATAAGAAATGTTTAACCCTTTTTTTTAAAACCAAGTTCTTCATCACATTAGGCCCAAGCCATTCTAACAAGAGAATTGATTGAAAGATTTCATTATGATCATTAGGTGATCTCCAGGACTGTTACATCACAAAAGAAAATGCTACTTGTCCAGGAATCCCTCTTACCGAGGCCAACATAAAGTGCAGGGTAGTTGTGCCTTAATCAACATCATGTGCCTGTGATTGATAAACACACGGGTATCACACACCACTCAACATCCCAGTGCCCTGACCCAGTGGTCCTGCATTCACTCAGGATAAAGCTGATTGCCAGAAGCACCATCAGATTACAAAGGTGACATGACACTAAACCTTAACAGCATGCAAATTACAAGACTTTTCTGCTCTTCCTCCTTTGCAAACTAAAACACTTTTAATTCCCTGCAGAATTAAAACCTCAGTAGATTTCTTAAGACAAGGAAAATTTACTGTACCTTATCAAGACCATGTATCCAGGCATGGCTGCTAAGGAAAAAATGAAGCTGCAGACCAATGACAATATTAAAAAATAATGGAGCATCTTGTCACAGTTTTCATGTCCATCACACTGGCCCAGAGTTGCAGAGATGTTTTGGGATGAAACCCCTGAAGCTGCAACACAGGTGCAGTTCTCAAATACCTGTCAAAAGAGTATTTTAATCACACAGATTGTCCAAAGTCACACACTGAGTGGCAATCCCACATTGATGGCACTCATCTCACTGTCTCCTGCACTTGAGCTTGCCACTCATGAGCAGCACTGCCCTGTGGCCTCTTTCCCAGTCCACAGATCCAGCCATCCCCTGTATTTAGGGATAAAAATTCAACAATACCTGGTTAGCTTGTTTAAATCTACAGGATAAAAGAGATTATTAAGGCCATGCTATACACTTCCATTTTGGCTGAAATATTCTTGGGCACTCACATTTCTAATTGGCAATACCTTCAGAATAATTTCTCACTCCATGTTAAGCATTTAAGACTCCTTTCGTTCTTAATAGAGAAAGACTCTTATTTACTTTATTTTTTAATTTAAACTTCAACTAATTTTCATATGCAGTTTTGAAATTTCTGGTGCTACTCAAAGAATTTGTTCAAATTCTTTTGCCCTATATATTAAATTAAATGCACATGCATGGATATTTCCCACCCTATATTCATATTTGTCACCTACTATATTCCATAGGTACAGTACAGTAATTACCACACTTCTTCCAGTTCCTCTTGAGGATTTACACCCAGCAAGACAAGGTGACACGTAAGTAATTCCATTGCTCCCACAAACAGGGTCCCATATTTTAAATGGACAATCACAATCCATGTTGCAGCCAGCCAGTAGAGTATTTTCTGCATATGAAATTTGCTCTTTTCTGAAACACATTTAGAAGATGAATAAATATTTCAATAATGAGATACCCACAGTAAGCCTTTGCAATGCTTAAGGTCCTATTCTAGCTCAAGTGTTGAATCAGGACCCATCCTACATGCTACTACCCTGAAGTCACACCTTTCTATAGGACATTAAATTGTATTCTATTACATTAATATTATAAATTAGGTATGCATCCCCTACAGCATTTTTCTCACCTATGGCATGGAGATCCCTAAGTGTTGCATCTACACCTCCATGTCCATTTTACAGACACATAACACCACCTAGTCTAGTGGAAAGTGTCCCTGCCCATGGTAGAGAAGTTGAAAATTGAGCATTGTCAAGATCCCTTTGAACCCAAACCATCCTATGATTCCCAATGATTAATGACAGGCTTCAAATCAAGACAAGGCAGATAAAATATCCTCTAATAACCTGAGAGGTCAATCAAATTTGAGTAAACCAGGTATAAGATCAAGAAGGAGATTTTTTTTCTCTCATTATGAAATTGCACTAATGTGCCCTGATTTGACCAACAATTTTTATTTTCACCTGCAATTACATGACTTTATTAATTGTATTAGTAACAGAATTAATATGGACATGCAATCACATGAGTCTTGACATGGATATACTTTTTAATACATTTTTATTGTTTGAAACGGGGATTACAGACCTACTGTCTCATGCAAGCAAAAAGCCTTGAGAATTTACAATAGGGAACTGAAATGGAGCTCCTGGCTGATTATTGACAAGAAAAATCATCCTAGTGTCTAAAGACCGAAGTCCTCTTGAGTCCCAAAGAACATACCCTTGATAGGAAACTGTTAGGCCAGCAACTGGTGAGGTATCACAGACAGTCCAATAGGCAGCAAAGTAGAGGAGATATTCCAGTAAAGATACCCAAAATGCTATGTTCGCAGCCTGGTAGATATTTATCTTGAATTTCTTCATGAATAAGCCACCAGAAAAATATCCCACACACAGAACTGGTAAGTTGTAAACACCTATTCAAACAAGTGAAACTTCCATGTTAAACTGAAGGAGACCATCAAAGCTACTCTACTATAAGGTAGCTAGACAAGTAGCTACTAGAGCTGCTGTAAGGGAAGGTTGTGTTTGGCAAAGACTGAAAGAGGGCCTGTCATTGAATAATTTAGCTACAGCCAGAAATGGGTCTCAGCAAATGTCCTTTCACACCCAAAACCTCTGCCAAAGCCAAGAGCAGGTAAGAACTGCTTGGGGAGTAAGCTATAGGGTAGGACTAAAATCATTAATCAACTCAAAAAAGTTATATGGCTTCAGTCCAGCCTCTCCTGCTGACTGAGAAACTCATCAGAAATGTAAGCTAGTGCACATCTTAATTAATATACTTCTTAACAGACTCTGAGCATCACAGAAAGGAGGAACAGACTTTCGTTTTGAGATGACATTACTGAATGTGCTCTGACACTTCTGCACTAATTGATACTTTAATGAAGCAAATTCTGACTGAAAGACACATTGGAGGTGATTTTACACAAACATCACATGGCTTAGTTTCATATCAGCTGAATTTTCCGAGCCAATCCAGAAGATGGAAATTGGATTACAAAAATTCTGCACAAAAAAAAAATTAGTTGTTTAGCACAAAATGCATTCACATTTAGAAATGCTTTGTAGTCTGATAACCCTCACCTGTAGAAGCATTTAACCTTAGCATGCATAAGTAAATACACATGAATATACATATCTATGTAAAAACATAGATAACTTGGATAGAGACATCACTAACTGATAGAACAGAGCAAGCCAAAATGCAGACATACCAATTAAGAAGATGGCATCTGATGCAGATTTTCCAAACTGCTGTTCCAGATATTTGGGCAGGAAGGATATCATGCCATCGAAGGCACTGAACTGCAGCACAGTTATGCATATAAATAACATGTACACGGGGTTGTGAAGCAGAGCCTTGAGGAAGGGGATGAAATCTGGAATGAAACTGCCATGAGTTAGTGTGATGCTTCATGAAAACAATGTCCCATTGCTCAGCAGGGCTGTGGGGGACAGAGGGGAGCAGAAATGGTCGTGAACTGGATCAGACTCCATCTTGTGCTTTGCCAGACACCATGGACCAGAGATTAGCCAGGCTTAGCCCAGGGTACTCTGGCACATCTTCTCTACCCAAAGATAACCCTCACATACATACACACACCCCGGTGCAGCTGTTACATTATAAAAGCTGTTTATTATAAAAGATAATAAATCACAGCAGCAGCAGCTGCTGCTGCATCTTTCCCTCCTTTTTCTCTGATCTCATGCTCCCAGAGCATTCATCAAAACCCCTGTCCTGCAGCTGGCCTACAAGGGGTGCAAATGCACTACAGAGATGTAACAAGCTGCCCCCAGACACTTGAACACTTATTTTGGGTTTTGCTGCTGGGGCAGAGGAGGCCTGAAGAGAGCTGTGACCAGTTATTCCCACAATCCTCTCAAAACCTCTGTCAGCCAGATTTCAGCCAAGTAATAATCATCTGAGAAACTAATTTACACAGGTCTTTTCTCTGTGTAATGCCCATTAGGTCAGCATTCAAACCATGAAAAAGCCCCACAATTCCCTTTTGTCTAATGTACTCCATTAATCAATGTGCTGAGCTATTGTCAATAAACTCTGCAGATAAATAGAAGCATCTACAAAATAACTGGGCCTCACTGAAAGTGGGACCACTTAGGATGGGTGTATATCCTTCAGAGGTAAGCAAGTACTTGATTAGAAGAAGATCTGTATGCAAATCTTTCAAAAATTAGTCAAATATTAGAAACACTATAAATAGGCTCCATTATTTACAGATGCAGGGATATTTTTAATCAGAGCTTAAGGAAGTTTTGTTATTATTAATTTTGTTGAAGGTTATTTTTAACTATAAAAATATCAAGCTTGGACTTGAAAGCCCTGGTGATTAGGAATTTGTCTGAATATGTCCTGATCAATAGGCTGTAAGTGGCTGAACAGGGGTTGGACCAGAGGACTTCCACAAGTCTCTTGCAACAACTTCCCTGCGACATGAGAAGGTTCTACATGCAGGATATTCAGGGACAGCAAACATTCACATCAATGCAGGGAGGGAGTGGCCATGAAAACAAGCTCTGAAGGGACCCTGGAGCACTAAGGACCCACATCTGAGCTGGGAACCTTTCCTCTCTAGAACAGTACTTTATTCATGGATTCATTTAAGGCTGTGTGACAGCAGAAGGACATTGTGCTTATCAAAATAAACTCTGAAGATCATAGCCTTTGACATAGCTTACTTACTTGCATTTCCAACCAGGAAATGTGTGAAGGATGTTTCCTACAAATAAGGAAGGAAAAATATAACCTCCTACAGATACATAGATTTGAAAGACACGGATGTGAAAGCTGCCAGTGGTAACATGAATAAAGGTGAGTGAAATACATCTTTGTTCAACAGTAATTAAATATTTATGAGGCACTTAAGCTCTGCACAATTTTATGTTGAGTTTCTGCTTTTCTGCACAGAGAATGTGGGGTACAGGCAACCAATATCTGCAACTCATCCACAGCTCACTGAGTTGTAATATTCCTAACCAGATTTCAGTGCTTTAGCCCTCTCACAGGGAAAAAAAAAAATCTGCATGCACCTGAAATGCAGGGGGGTAAAAGGAAGGAGTCTAGATCCTAGACCTATGAAATCAGCCATTTTTCCTCTGCAAGGAGCCATTCTAAATTCCTGCACAAAGCCTTGAAACTACAGACACATCAAAACAGAGTAGACATTGCCTATCTTGGACCCATCTTTAATTACACAAGTTCACACCTTAGGACTAAAGTAAGAAGGAGATAAAATATAGTATAACTTGCCTTTAGCAACTTCATACATGGTCTGTTTAGTTTCATTTTGATCATTTTCTTGCAATGGTGCTACACTTTTTTCACTTGCCTCTTCAGGTTCACTGGTTTCACCTTCCTTCACAAGTGACTTGGGCAAAAACCAAAAGGGTATTCCCACGAGAAGGTTCAGCAGGGCACAAATCAAAATGCCCAGCCACCATGCTCCAACCCAGCGGGCATCAGTAGCTGTTATAGTTATCTCATCTATAATAAAACACAGAAACAGACATCTTGGATCACTCCAGAAATATTCACTGCCATTTTGTGCTTTCCTAGTCATCTCTGACATAAAAGCATTTTAACAATTCTTAAAGTGAGGCTCCTTAAAATGAAGGAGAATATTCTCCAGTCTTCTTTTCTAATATTGCTAATTTTCTGGCAAATTTCAGTGGCCTGCATTAAATTAAATTAATTCTAGTCCTTTCCTCTGTTAAACCAGATAACAATTTTTCATCTAATAATTTATAAGCAGATTGATTTGCTTATATATTAATTGAATACTTTACACAGACCTTCCATTCCAAAAGAAACAACTCAGGTAGGTTTAACACACATATGCAAGAAAATATACTTCAGTTCTGAAAAATACCCCAACTATAGACTTAAAAATAAGGTTTTATATGTTCACCTATTACCTGCACCTACTGATCCAATGTCAACAAACAGCTCTGCACAGAATGAAGCCAACAATAAACCAAGGAAGGGGCCAATTACAGTTGCTGTATGTAGACAAGCTAGAATAGGAAAAAGAGAACATAAATTAGAACCCAGACATAATTATCTTCTTGAAATTGTTACATATGGTTAGGACAGCTCTACTGGAAAAACATTTGCACCTAAAAATGGCCTCATTCCAGCAACTTCCTCTCTGGTTAAATAACAAGTTCTACAATATTCTTATTTTGATAAGGCAATAATTACTGTTTACTGTCTTCCTTTATTGGACTGAAGAGCACCATAACACTCCTTTCTTTTGCTTTGGTTTATGTGTGTGTTTGGAGAAGGAGAGTTATCACAACAGGGTAGATTTACCCAGGTAGAAAGGTGAATTCCCTGCTTTGGCAAAATCCTCCAGATAGGAAATGCCTAAAGGCATGATGGGAGTTTCACCCATTCCTCGCACTATGTTTCCAACCATCACAAATATCCACAGCAAGGACCCAGGCTCCTTTTCACATCCTGTGGACAAAATAAAAAGTCAGAATGAATGTTTTAATCCCAACTATTAATGAAAACCTAGAGACAAAGAATTGACCAATGGCTTAAGCTTTGGTGGTAGGCCTGTACTACTTTAAAAAAAAATTAATAACTAGTCAAAGTACTTTTTTACTTCCTTTTTCTCCTTGAACTGGGATTCCTTCATCCCAATGACTGCTTCAGTTTCCACTGCACTCTCCCACTTTGTCATGCTGAGATTTCTCAGTGCAAATTCATTAACAAATAAAAAACAGCTTTGTTAGCAGCAACTGCTGTCTTTCTGGGTGACTGGCCACAGATGAAACCTGGATCTCAATGTAAGATTGCTGTCAGCAAACAAGTGAAGCAATCCACATGGAGGATTGTGGTCAAATTGTGGTCCACATTGTGGTCAAATTCAGTCCAGTTTTAGCTTCATGCAGGAAATGGACTCATATATATGAATATCACAGACTTGTTTGTCCATAGACAATAGGGAAACAATCACCTCACCAAGTATATTCATGGCTTGAGGATCTGTGGGTTCTAATGTGCATATTGAGTGGCTGTACATCATTTCAATGAAAATTATTTACCTTTCCATGCCTTCATTCTTGCATTTATAAAAAGGGAAAATACAATATCTGAAATCTTCAAGTGAAAGGTTAATTCCAAGAGCTGTTAGGTGTGCACATTCCACAACTTCTTTTTGCAAAGAAGCAAAAAATTGGTATCTTAACTGACTTGTAGCCCTGGAAGCTGCATCCATCACTGAATGGAGACAGAGGAAACTCCAGCACAGTGCTATGGTTTGATGGCACTGCATTCAGACAGTATTACAGCTATGATTCAGCTTCAGCACACGATGTCCCCATGGCTCTCCTCCTGCCCCTCACAGCGAGGGACGTGCTCTGCAAGAGCTCTGTGGCCTCCTCTGCCCAGCTGTCAAGGCAGCCTAAAGGGATGGCTCAGGCTGAACGCTTCCCTTTGAGGTAGCTAAAGACCCAGGAGCTTAATCCCACCCTCAGAGTGATAATTTTGTGTGTGTTCATTAAATGGCTTCCTCTGAGCCCCCTGACTTCCCAGTAGTTCCTTTACATGCACACTCCTAGGGCATGTACATGCTTCAGTCCCACAGGTAAGTTTTAGCCTAGTTTAAAATGGTTTTGCTAAAAAGAAGGGAGATCGATATTTTAGTTCTAGCTCTATTTCTCATTCCTTTATTTCCTGTGGGATGCAATTAAAAAAAAAAAAAAACAACAAAAACAAAACCATCCTTATGCCTCTTACCCATTGCTGAAATATGCTTCCCACCTCCCCATAGTATCATAGGATTTCAAGTCAAAAAGAGGAGCATTTGTGAGAACAACCTGGTGTTATACTACCCCAAAGCAGACTGCCTGGATAATATGAAAACTGCATGAAAGAAATATTTTAGCTCAGGAGCCAAAGAAATTAAGGCCAGGAAATTTCCTGACCTCTAGTTTCTAGGCCATCAAAAAGTACTGATCAAAACCACAACCCTGAAGCAATTGCTAACAATAATAAAAAGCTACTTATTTAGACACTATAGACACAGAAAAATATTAATAGAGACAGGAACAGTCATACCTGTTGATGGTTTCTCTGTAGGCAAAGAAGACAAGTTTTGATTAACAAGGCATAGAGGCACCACTGAAACATTTTCTTGCTGTGAAATGCTGCTCTCAATACGATACCTGAGGGAATCAAAGGAAAGCATGCACAGGTCCAGAAGATATTCATGAGAACCATCTCATTTGTCTACACTGGAGTAATGGAACTACCTATTAGAAGAGTGTGTAGCTGTAGGAAGAAAGGACTCATTGTCAAAAGTTAACAGAGGGTGCTGCCAAGGCCATCAGAGCCATTCCACATTGGACACAATAAGACTGAAGGATCAAAAAATACTTTGCTAATTAAAACCTACACCAGCTCACATTATTATTTTTTTAAGGCAAGTAAAAATTAATTTAAATGTAGTTGAAGAACCATTATGGTCAGTAGAGGCTTGTCAACACAGTGAGCAGGTGTGATGTGCCATCCAGGTTCCAGACAGAGAGATCTTTGCAAGCCACCTCGGATTGCCCATGCAAGCAGGTGAGAGCCAGCAGTGTGAAGGGACAGCATCACAGCCCTTGTCACCTGTGAGACCCCACTCAAGGGGCAGCAAAAGGACGAAGGCAAAGTCAAGGGAAGGTGCCCACCAGAGGGGTGACTCTCCTCAGAAGGTGATGACTGACTCTTGAAGCCATCTCAGGAGCAAAACCAAATAAACTGCTCTGCAATGATCATATTGAATCCATGCTCAGCAATGTCTCTCTCCACAAGCAAACCACCCAGTGGAAAGACCTACAGATTAATGCAAGTAGGGATCACAGAAGCTGCTATGAGTTAAGCAAAACACTCACCTTCCAAACAGAAAATGAGGAAGTGATATCAAAAGGCATCCAAAGGACAGAATTGTGCAGCCCAAAGCAATTATCCTGGGTCTGTGAAGCTTTGCTCCAAAGTAACTCACAAATGCTATCAGTAGCAAATTACCTGCAAAGAGAACCTGGTTCACAATTTACAAACCAAAACATCCCAGGATCTTGTAAGCTCAACTCCCATTTCTTTTCTTGTCTTGCAATAGTGTCACTAGACAGGGGGCAGTAATTCCCTGCTAGGTATCATTTTTTTTACAAGGGTTACAACACATGGAAAGAACATGAGAATAAAAGGCAGAATGGAAAAGAGAGCACGGTGAGAGAGATGTTTGAGTGCACATTTATATAGAAGAAATTTCCCACTACTTTGCATAGAGATCAGGCCCAGGGACTGCAGAATAATAGCTGTTTCAGGAAGTTATTCCCTTAGGATACCTTATTTTCCAATGTATAGGGAAATACAGAAGTGGTTTTTGTAGTGAAAATAATAAACACAAGAGGACAATCATAGAAAAAGGATTAAGTTAAATATTTAATTTCAGAAATTGTTTAAGACTAGAAAAATACAGGTTTTTATACCTAGTATCATTTAAAAACAAAAATGCACTAAAAACCTTCATTTTCCTCTCCTCCACTTAGAATCAGTTGATTTTCTCCATTTATTACTATGCAACTAAGAAAAGACTCAAGCTTCATGTTATGAATCAGGCTCTATAAAAATAGCAATTTAGTAATGGCACACCTACTAATTTTGTGATCTTTTTGTCAGAAGAACAAAATCATGTCTCTGAGTGACAAGCACCACGCTCTGAAAGAAAATAATGCCTTTTTTATGTATAATTTCTAAACAGGCTGTACTGAACCAGGGGCTTCAATGACACTTACAGATGTATATTTAAATTTATCACTGGACAACAAAACTTACTGGCAGGCAATGTAAGGGGCACTGAAAGTAGAACAGGAAACTTTCTTCGCAGGCACACTCGTACAAATATGAAACCTTAAAATCTTATTGAGTTTAGGTAAGGATGCACAGTCCACTCTAACCAAGTTTAATTAAAGGAACTGCAAAATGCTAAATATGATCTTAAATTCAAACAAAGTTTACATAGTTGTTTTTTGTTTTCTTCTGAAAGATTCAATACACCACTCATAAACTAATTCTATTTTGTTAAGTTGCTCTGTCATATGTTATGATTGTCCAGAAATTAGCTGAACCAGTTTTTAAACCTAGATTTGCCCATTCAAGTGGTTCTATTCATTTCCAAGACGTGGAATGGTTACATATCAGCTCAAAAGAAGGACAGAGTTAGCAACTATTGCACACACAGTAATTGAGTGTAAATGAGAGTCACTAATACATGCTCATACCATATATTACATTTTCAAAGAATCAGAAAAATTAAAATGAGAGATTACCAATTTCAAAGCTTCCATTGATGATGCCCACCAAAGAAGCTGGGATATTAAATTGCTTCTCTATCTGTGTGTACATGCTGTTCATGTAAGCACCAGACATCGTTTTCCCAAGAAATGCAAGTGACAGTGCCAGCAGAAATACCTAGGAAGAGGAGAATGCATAAAGAATTCAAAAATACATATTTATGGATATTCCATATTTTGTCCAGTGAAGGTGTGCTTCCAGTTTAAAAAGTGAGCAGTTCTGTTCCACTGATGTGTGTAAATCCCATCATCTATTCTTTTCTACAATTATGGCTTGGCTAAACAAAGAAACAAACAAACAAAAAAAAAATCCCAAAACCAAACCAACACGCAAACAAACAACAAACCCCTTTGTTCTTCATCTTCTCTAATTGACCAAGACTTCAGAATCCCCAAGTGCCCTTTACCCAGCCAAGGCAGCCGTGTGCTGCTGCAAGGTTGCCACCTGCAGGACCTTCCCACCCTCTGTTCATCCCAATGACAAATTGCTTGCAGAACTGAGACAATTCCCTTTGGCCGAATTACTCGACCCAGGATCTGCTCTCCCATCTCAGCAGAGCTCATGAGGCCAGAACAAGTAATTTCAACCAAAAGGTGTAAATAACATGTCCTTTTTACAAGACAGTTAGTAGCAACTGGCAGTTAAAAAGTTAAAATTAATGAGTGCAGTAGTATTCAAATCCTGATAACTTCAGGCTTCTCTATAAATAGCATTTATGAAATTAAATCAATATTACTTTTAAATGCATCTGCTGCAAAAGCTAAAAAGCAAAAGAAGTGTATTTGGGTTTTCAATTACTATTTTAAAAACCTCTTTTATAAGATTTTTTTAGCATTTCTTGACAACTTGAATTGCTACTCGAAACCAACAGCCAATTTTTACTGCCACATCCCAGGCAGTAAGGCTCATTTCACATCTTTAAGAAGGAAGGGTAAACATGTTAGGTGGGGGGATTACAGAAATTCAGTGGTGGAGCTTCAAAGCAGCAATCAATACCTCCAGCACATCACAGAGTGTAAAGTTCAGGGAGAGCAAAAACCAGCACAGCTGCTTAGGAACTTTTTTGACCTTAATTAGGGCATTACAGATACAAAAGAACAAATTATCCATTAATTTAGTCTGGGACGTAATTTCTACCAAAATACTGTAAATGCAAGTAATTACAGTTGTGTGTTCCTGCAAAATTGCTAAAATATTGCTGTACCTTCAGCTTGGAAATGCAGCAGATTTTGTCTTCTGCACGTGGCTTCTCAGGCTCCTTCATGTTGCCTTTTTTAACTGATACTGATGTCTGTTCCTGAGTCTGTCAGCCATGCCATTACAGTGTTGAAAAAGAGGAGAGAAAAGAACAAAAGTTTTTTGTCCCATGTTAGCAAAAACATTACATTCCTTCTAAGAGATTTAATATTTGAGCATTTTCTTTGAATTGCAAACTGGATTGCAACAAAGCCTACAAGCCAATGGGTTTTATTCTAAATGAAATAACTTGATTAGAATAGAGACAACTTTTTGGCATTAGAATTAGAGGAAAACAAAATAAAACCAAAAGCACCAGACCAACTCAAGTTCTAAATGGACACAAAACAGACTCCATTCTCCTCTCCCTCCCAAGATTTTCAAAAATATTCCTCTTTATTCTTTTACTTATCTCCATCTCAACCTGATGATTAGAGTGTCTGAAGCTGCCTGCTTTTTTAACATTTTACATATATTCCAAAAATGTGTTCCAAGAAGAAGGAATGTATTCCAGGACTTGGATATACTTACCTGTAAAAGCCCAGACACATCTGAGGGTTTGCACAGTGAATTAAACAGGTCTCATTCTAAGCACTCCTACAGAGACTCCATTAAATAAAGTTATGCAATGCAGTTCCCTGCAGCCCGATGGAGTGAGCGGAAGAAAACCAGGGCAGATCAGAGCCCTGCGGGACAGGCAGGAGGGATACAGGTTAATTTCCTCTTTTTTTGTCTTGGATACACTTTCCAAGTGATCCTGCAGCACCTGCCCTGCTCTGTGTTTTCCACTTCATGGATCCAGGGCTGGGGGAAACTTGACAAGCCCACCAAGAGGACTCAGCTGCCTTTCAAATTCTTCAGCTCAGCACCCTCCTGGTCAATCTCTTCAGACATTAATTTCTACAACAATGTTAATCCTCTCAAATGTGTTTCCTAACTAACTTGATTCCTAGCAAATTCACTGCCATTAACTCCTTCTATAGCTACCTTCTCACTTTCAGTTTTTAAAAGCATAATGCATTATCACAGCATTACGATTAACTGTAGGTGGTCAGACAATTAGCTATGGTAGATACAGAGTTTTTATTTCTGCTTGGCTCACAGACCCTCCCATACACTGTGTTCAATCACGGGACTAAGCTGTGCTCATACAGCTTTTTTTTTTCTTTTTTTTTCAATTTGAAATAAGATTTTTATCCCAGGGAATCATTTATGCCTTAACAAAATACTGCTTTTCTCTGAAACCCACCAGCAATACCAAAACTCGACAAAGGGATTCTTTCCCTTACTGCACCAGTCCCTGCATTTCACTGTCACACACAGGGAACATCATCTGGCTAAATGCAGGTTTTCTGTTCAGGTGCTCCAAGACACCAGACAGCAACCTGTTACCATTTGACTTGAGGAATCAGACACATCACACTGCTCTTCATGCAATTACAGAAGATAACACAGCGTTGGTGACCTTTAATTATTTATTTATTATCTCAGAGAATAAATTATGATCAAGAAAAAAAAAGTATTTCAATCCATGTTTTTTACTTGATTAAGATCATTAATTGAATAACAAAATAGACGGAATTATTATTTCCAGCTCTGTTTCCGAAATTATTTTCCCCAGCTTTATAATATTTTATGGTCATACTTCATCAAATGTTACTGAAGCCAATGCAAACTAACAGCCTAAATTACCAGAAAGACACAGGTGCACAGCTCAGGTGCATCCACACCACACTTCAAGTCCAGGTTAGAATTTAAACTTCCTAAACTGTGCCTAAAGATGAACCAAGTGTGCTCCCACTCCCTTCTCCCATCTACTTGCTCTCCATGGTCCATTCCTCTTGTGCACCTTGTTTACACTCTCGGGCTCTTCAGACTCATCTGCAAACCTCTTTAGCCCATTAAATTGGCTGAAACACAGCTATATTAAAATACAGTTCTATTAAAATAGCCATGCAAAGTTTGCCCTGAACCCTACTCATAAGCCTGCAATGTTCACTGAAATTTCAGGGAAGAGGGCAGTAAAATTCCTCCCTCCAATTCTGCACTGAGCTGGTGACATACTTATGGCAGGCTGGGAAGTTAGCAATGACACCACCACTTGCTGTTCCAGCCACCTCCACTGCCTGACTAAATCCTCAGGGGCAGCCAGGAGGGCAGAGGAGGGGTCAGAAGACCCACTTGGCAGAGGGCAGGGAGGTTTCTCACGGTGTGGGCAGCTCCAAGCAGCTGCAGGACACACAGCACCTGACAGGACCCGGGCTGAGCAAGGCTGGCTCCAGACCAGAGCAGATCCCTCCTGTGGGGCCAACACCTGCTGCTGTGGTGCAGCTGGCAGCAGCAGGCAGGCACTGAGGTATCACCTGGGTCTCACTTGTCCCACACAGACCCAGCAATACATCTTATAGTTTTGAATCACGTTTCACTCTAGTTAACTAATAAAAAGAACAAAGGCACCCAAATATCTCGATTAAGTTGATGATGCAATGCTTTGCAAGTTGTCTTGCCTAAGTCCCAAGAGGATGTGCTACTTTCAATGTAAAATTAATCTTCCATTTAGCTCAGCTTAGTCATATAGATAAACGGCCACATCTTTATTTTGTTTACAGGGTAAAAAAAAAAAAAAAAAAAAAAATCACACAACATAACGATTCGGAAAGCAATTACCGTGTCAATTTTTAACTAATTTATTTTTCTGGTAGCAAAAAGCTTTTTGAAATCTTGTTTTACTAGGTACAGTTCAAACTGTTACTCAAGCACAGTTTGACTGAGATAACGGAAAATATTCTCACAGCAAAACAATTAGGTACTTACAGTTTTGAAAAAGGTTTCTGCAAGAAATCACTAATATGGCACACTTGAACTTTGACATTAAATCTACGTTGTTGAAAATTAACCAAGCATGGGGCCAAACTTGTGTTTTTGCCAAATTGTTTCAGCTGTGCATTACAGAGAGCTCAGATGTGACAAAAATGGACTGAGCGCTTAGCAGGAAAATTAAGCTCATATCTTCCCTGGGGAAAAAAAAAAAATAAATAAAAAAATAGGCCGAGGGCTTCATCTGTGCCAGATCTCTGAGCATGAAGTGCTGACACTCTTGTCCACTGAAGACACCCAGAGAGCACCCACAAGCCAGAAAGGAACTTTAGGAGTGCACCTAAGTGGGTAAATTTACAGGTTGGGTGGAGTTCTAGGAAGGGTCACAGGGAATGAGATTATGTTACTGATTACTGGATATTACAAAATCAGAGTAATTTGACAAAACACAAATAGTTCTAGTTTACATGACAGAAAGGGATAATTTGACTTCAATTGAGTCCATTAGACATCACACCTCAGAATCAGTAGATAGGCCTTCATGTATTGGTGCTGAGACAGGTTTCATTTGTGACCTTAAATCTCTTGTTGACACTTGTGTTTGTCTCCCTCCCAGAAAGAACTACTAACACACACCAAAATCCCAAATGCCATGTGTAAAAGGTGCAGTGAGGGTGGGATTGGGATTCAGGAAAGCCTTAATTTCTGATATAGTACCTTCTCAGCTCTCATACATGGGAAAAACTCTCAAGTGAAAAGCTCTTTACATGCTTTTAATATGTGAAAAACCTCATACTTCCTCAGAAAACACACATTTTGTTCTAGCACTGCTTTCTGTTTTCTCTTTCTACTGGTCTCCAAATCACACCCGATGTCTGCCTGACCTGGAATTTGGCCTACACAACTTAACAAGAAATACAAAGCATGTTTCCACCTTTGATCCTCTAACAAAAACCTGAGGTGAATTCTTATTTCTCCTTAAGGTATTTCAACAGTTTTCTTGCATTTTTTATTTTCTTCACGGACCCACTGCCACATTTAGGAAATTTGAATATCCTCTGACAAGATAGTAAGACAAAAAACTATGGTCCAAGCTGCCAGAATACTGCCCATTGAAATGAGCAAAATGGGGAAATAAAAGCCTTGGTCCTGGAGTTTAATAAATTATTAAATACATAACCATTAAATAAACTTTACTGACATTAAAAAAGCCAAAACATAGTAACATCACATACAGGATTGTGTAATTCTGCAATCTCTGTAACATTATTTTGTTCAATAGTTATTTCCTCTCAGGGCAAGTAAAGTTGAACATTCAGACACAAAAAGAAACTTAAAACAAAAAAAAAAAAACAAAACAAAACAAATTTCAGTCAAATAAACACCATCTTGTATTAGGCACTTAAAAATTTCCTTTAAATACTCATGTCCATGGCAGAAAAATTAACCCTGGGTTATTTTAAAGGGCAGTTTAAGTGATTTATAATTAAATACCTCTCCAAGAAGAGAGGAGTAGATAGGTAAAGTTATCATATGCTCATAAATGCACAGTTTACTATTAGGTAAATTTATGTAAAATTCAATATATAGGGAATTCAGCATTGTTCTTGACTGTGATTAATTCATGGGTAATAGAGAATTACAGAGTGTCTATGACATTTTAGCATACAGAATTCCCTTCTTCTCCATGGGATTTCTGCTAAAGGGTACCTCTAATCATTCAAATGCTTCATTATAAGGAATATACCTCAAGAATACCAAGTATTTGTACAAAATCAGGTATAACCTATTCTTAGAAAGGAGTTGTGTTGAAGATACTCATCCAGAGTCTCACAATAGGCATTAGAGTCAGATATTTCCAGAGAGTTATTTATCCCATTTTAAGACAGCTGTCTAAAATAAGTGGGAGGAAGAACCTCTCTGGAGGTGCTTCTTTCTTCCCTTTGATTTGGAAGTCTTGAGAGCTACTTTAGTCTGGATTACAGATTTTTAGACAGATAAAGATCAGGTCAGCTGACCCCTAACCTGGTTATCTCTCTATGTCATTTTAGATCTACTCATCTTGGCCCAGGAACAAAAATCCTGTCAGCCAGTGTCTCCCAGCTAAGGTCAGGACCCACTTACAGCTGCTGGTGCAAACTCACAGGAAATTCAAAGGGATAAACAGTGTTCTTATGGAAATACCTAAAAGTCCTCAGAGAAAAGTGCAGATTAGAGTTATTTGTCCTAGTCTAAATGTCACACGTCATGATGATTTACCTACCTAAAGCACAGAACATATTTATGCCCTCTCTCTAAACACAACACGTTATTTTGAAACCACTAAGGACCAAGTAGCTCTTTCCCAGCACTTCAGCTGTAAGCAACCACTTCTAATCCATTAAAAGTTGGGGATAGGAAGTCTTTCTCCACAAAACTACAGCATCCATAGGTTGCACATGCCATAGGACATGGCATGGCAAACCAGATCAGGACACCATGGCACAGAGTAGGTTCACCATCATTTCCCCCCATCAGTTCAGAACTGGATTCAGGGCAGTGCTTAAAACCATTTTATTTCTCAGAAGTATCTGCTGAGATCTGCTTCTCTGGCAGTGTGACAGCTGAATAGCCATGTACCTCCCAGTCATGTGGGGGTAAACAGGGAGAATTTCTTACAAGGGCAACAGAATTTGCTTCACAGGGCTGTGTCCTGACCTGGGTACATATCCAAAATCTTTACTGCAAACGTCAGCCTCTGAACAGACAAGCAGAACTGGACATAGCAACTTCAAACAAAGGCTCTTTCACAACATTTTCACTCCTTTCACCTGCTTGTAGGATTCCGGCATCTGCATAAAAGAAATAAAAAAACCTGCTCAAGATATTTAGGGAATCTACTTTCTCAAAAGAAAGAGACAAAGGACACAAAATAAAGATATAATAATTCAACTGATTCTCCATTAATTAAAAAATGCATTTATGTAGGCAATGGTTATATCAAACTAAGGAAATCAAGAGGAGCCACAAGGTCTCCTTGTAGTGACTAGTGAAGAGACTCAGAGGTAAGAACTTGACCTACTCAAACCAGGTAGAAAAGCACCCACCAAAACTTTCTGCCCATTTTGAGTCTGAATTCAGATTTCCTTCGACAATCCAGTAAGACTTCCTTCCCTTTCACCTCAATAGAGTTCATGTCAACTACAGCCTAAATAAAAATTCAGATCTGTCTTCTGTCCTCAACTCTGCCATCTACTCTAGTCATCCCTTTCAACTAGAGATTGCTCAATTTTTTCCCATGTAGCACAAGAACAATAAACAGACTTTTCTAGAAAGCATTCAGACCCATATTGTAGAAATAATACTGCATAGGTACAAAACATTATTCCTGTCGGGTTTCATAACTTGTTATTTATTTAAACCAGTGATACTGTCATAACAGTTTCTCCTTTAAGAAAGCAGTTTAACATATTGATTTGCACTTGTATGGATTTGGAGGCTTGGCTTTTGTTTTGGTATGCCTTCTAGCCTTGCAGCAAAATTTATGAAGATATGAAATTCTTTATTCTTCATAAAATCTGCAGCAAGTCTGGAAGACATTCTGTTCTACAAACTCATGGTTTTAAATGTTAGAAAACATAAATGTTTCAATTGTCAAAACACCTTTTCAGAAGGTTGAAAACTTAATTATATACTTTTGGGCAGTATTTCCTAGTTAAAGTACAAAGGGATTTGTTGTGTGATCAGGTCGTCAGCTTACCAGCAATAAGGAAAATGGTCTCAGGAACACACTTTGAGAAAAGTTAAAGGAACAAATGTACTGCAGGTTGACTGGCAGTTCAAAGCTTCAAAGTCTCTCTGGCGTCTTTTCCTCTGAAAAATTGCATTACCTATGATTCATCAATCAGTGCTTTATGTAACCTGATAGCAGTTCACTTTCACTATCCATCAAGTCCACGAGGTTTTTGATGTGTGACAATACACCTTGTGTCAGATACCATCAGGCTAGATGGTTAAAGGTGATACTCCCGGCCTTTCTAGGTACCCTTGACTTCACTCAGCCCTAAAAGGTGTGGGAACATCTGCATGGGAGATCCAGGATCTTTTGGGAATCAGGCACATAGCTAGGCACACACCTGTAAGCACAGCTTTCTAGCTACAGACATCTCATTTTTAAAACACAGGAAATTTTCATAAGATCCCCTGAAATAGTTACTTGCTCAGAAAGGTTAAAGTTGCCTGAAATATACATCCTCTTTAGTGAAAATGAAAGTACTGATTTCAAATAACAGTGTAGCTTTAAGAGTTTCCAATAAAAAATACCTCACCTCTATGGTGATAACTTCCACAGTTCTTTCAACAGTGGCTTTTTTAACTCCTACAATTTGTTATGAGCGTTATAAAAGGCAGCAGGATGATACACGACTTAAAGCAGTGATCCATACCACCATGAAGATTATGCCTGCTTATGACAACGTCCTAAAAAATAGTTTAAGAATTGTGTTAGGCCCTCGTTCACATGAGGTGGTATGAAATGTTCTGTTGACATGAAATTATATGTGACATTGCCAACATTGTTAAACACGATGCCACTAAGCATGAACACAATTCCAATAAGCATGTGGGAATGTGATAGCTCTCTAAAATAAAAACAGCCATGTGCAGCCCAGGGGAACTCTGTGAAAACTAACAAAATCAAGCCTACAGACACTAGAATCATGGTCACTAACCAAAGTGGAAATGTGCAGCAATCCTGCAAATCAAGAAACATAATAATAAAAAAAAACTACCTATGCAGACAGTAATTTATGTAACAGAAAATACTCCAAAATCAAAAGCAGAACTCAAGATACCCATTCTAAATATATAGGAGATACTCAATACTTACAGATTTTAAAAACACTTCTCCTGAAGTCTGTGCATCCCTGCTGCTCTGCACAAGGCCCTTTTCTGAATCAAATGCTTTCATAAGGCGACTTTTCAACTTTTTCCCATTGAAATTTTACCATTCATTGGCACAATATGTGTTAATATGAAATTATTTCAATATGTTAATGACTGAAAGGTTCCAGAGCCTCATTCCCCACCCCCCCTTGCAAATAATGCTGTGATTTCAGTTTTCCACTGGGCATTTGGCTCAATAACAATTTATTGCAAATACCCCCAGCTTTTGAACTAGCCACATCTCTTGCAGCTCCTAAATTATTGTGAGAGCTCACATGTAAGTTCTGACTTTTTCCACACCATTCCTGAATCCTTTTATCAAGGACGAGCTCAGGCAAAAATTGATTTGTTGCTAAATGGAAGAAAACAGCAATATTTGGTTTAAAAGATACTACCAGAACAGACCAAAAGTTCACTAAATATTTTCAGATGCACATGCTGAACTCCTAATAAATTTTTAACGACTTCTTATAGTAGAAACACAATTTCATGTACTTATGTTGCATGTGCTTATCCAAGTCTTTTCTTATCTCCAAGTAGAATGAAAAGGTCTGGTCTTGCACTCACACATAAAATGATTCAAACATACTGTAAATTCAGCCCTACTGTCTCTCTTTTTGAAGAAGCTATGTGTGATGACATACCATAAATAAGTTAAATAATGTTTCATGATATTGTCAACGTAAATTCTCCTACGTAAGCTCAGACTGCATCTACGCTTAGGGAAAAATTATTACGAACATGACTGATTCTCAGTTCAGCACAAGTCTCCTTTTTAAACAGCAGGGAAAAAGCCACTATTAATAGCAGAGCTGTCAAGATAGCATCATCTAAAGGACTCAGAGTGTTTCAAGACAAAGCCAGATTGTCATTCTCTTGCAGCAGCTGGCAGAGAAAAAGAAAAAGCTCATTTTTTTAAAAAGTGGGATAGTTTAAAAGAAAATTTAGTTAAAACTTATGCACTGCATCAGGTATGAAGGGCTGGCATGAATCTGTGTAGAATTCTTTTGAAAACAGCACTTTCTCTAAGAGGTGATTGATTTCACTTGCTTCATATTGCCCAGTGATTCACCTGCAGTGGAATAAGTCTGGGGAGCAGTTCCTGGTCTCACTGCATCTTCTACAGATGTCTGTGCTCTTTATATGAGATGCTGGTGTGGAGACTTCTCACATTTACACTTACTCAATCAGAAACAGCCCTTCCACATATACCTAATTCCTCTCTTTTTTCCCTAACAGGAGCATTTAGGGAAACCTTCACTCTGTCATTCAGTAGCTTAGGGGTGGCTTCAGTACCTGAAGGGAGCCTACAGGAAAGGTGAAGAGAGATTATTTACAAAAGTGTGGAATGACAGAACACGGGGGAATGGCTTCAAACTGACAGAGCTCAGGTTTAAGTGGGATATTAGGAAGAAAGTTTTCCCTGTGAGGGTGGTGGGGCCCTGGCACAGCCTGCCCAGAGAAGCTGTGGCTGCCCCACCCTGGAAGTGTCCAAGACCAGGCTGGACAGGGCTTGGAACAGCCTGGGATAGTGGAAGGTGTCCCTGCCATGGCAGGGGGTTGGAACAGGATGATGTTTAACAGCTCTTCCAACCCAAGCCATTCTATGATTCTGTAATTCTAAAATTCAATACAGACACCTTGCCCTTGCTTTTAGCAGGGCATTTTGTCTTGCTTTGAAGCACACATGAATACAACACAGGCTAGAGGACTCCCTATCTTACAGCAGTAGTGGCAGGTGTTCAGTCCAGCAATATCTTTGAAAACCTGAGCACCTTTCTGTACATTAATTGCTATAGAAAGTGAGTGAAGAGAATTAGCACAGCAGGAAGCAATGAATGACTCAGTTTACTGTTGCAATTAAGTCAAGACAGGCTGGACTGGCATCACTACCAGCCCTTTTATTACAGGCCTCCTTTTAATGGACTTCTCTCAGGCAACTCTGACTCCTTCCCTCAAAGGCAGCTCCACACAGCTCTGACTCCTTCTCTCACCTCTGCACAGCTGCCTGAACCCCAGCCTGTCCCTCACGCAGCACCTTCTTTCCTTACCTGTGCCTTGCAAGCACATCTCCCTTGGCCCTCACAGCACAGCCAGCAGCCTCCATTCCAAACTCCAGCTGACTCCTACTCCCAAACTCCAAACAAACTACTACTGCAGCCAGCCAGCTCACTCTTTTATGGCACCCCAACTCATTGGGCAGGCACAGATGTTTCTCAGTAATCCTCAGTACTCAGTACAGCTGTAAATCACCAGGAGAGATTGCCTTCTGGACTATCCTTCCAACCTTTGTTCCCACAGTTTACCACAAAGGAAGAACAGTATTTCTATTTCATATTCATATTTACCATTAGCACTGTTTAGAGCCCTTGGGAGTGACGTTGGCAACCAAAAGGGAATCCTGCTTTTGCTTTTAACTTCTGGAAACAGGTTGCAGGAGAGATAGGGGAAAAGAAAATCAAAAAAGTTAAACCTTCTGTTGTATTCAAAGGAAAATTGTTGGATGCAATTAAAATTCTATCAACTGTAAGTAAGAATGGCACTAGGAACTATAACTCAGCAACCACTGCACTGTCAGTTCTGACTTTTCTGATCTTAAACATGGAGTTTATTTCTCCTGCTTGAGGGGTTCCCAGCTATAGAAACTGATTCAGCACAAACTGCTGAGCTCATTCTCAGAGCAGTCATTAGCAATAGTCCTTTCAGGATACATCATTGTTCTATCAGTGGCATGAGCTGAGTAACAAAATACATCATAAAAGTTAGTTTAAAATACAGTTGACTACCCAAATTTCTTCTTTTCATTTGCTCATCACTGTCCATGGATAGACACTTTATTTCTGAATCATCCCTTTTTCCACTGGGGGACAAATTATTAACTTTCTACCTCTTACCTCTCAGCTGCTTCTTACATATTTCTTCCTCAGGTTTATCAGTTTTGGGATCAACAGGAACAGCTCTTTGTATTTTTATCAGCACTGAAATGGCCCACATGCAGCAGGGGTAACAAATAAAGTTGTGCTAGCAAAAGCATATTTGATAAAACACTATTTGAACAAAGCAGTTACACACAGCTTAAGTGCTAACAGGAGAAAATTGCAAGTCCACACAGAGCAGAAAGTACAAACATTGTAGTATTCAAGAACATAGCACCAAGCAAGAAATACTGGGAAGAGAGCATTACAGCCAAAATTTTCAGACTTTGCCATCCAAATGTAAAAAGTGTAGGGAACAATCAAGGTTCCTAATCATAATTTTCCAGAGTGATTTTATGCTCCCTCTGATGTTCCACATAGTTTTTATTTGCTACAATAATGTTCTGATAGCCAGGTTTGTGAATGTCAATCCTAGATATTTTAGGATACATAAAATGGCAGCAGAAAATCTGATTTATTCTTCTAATTTCAAATTTGGCCATATAGGGTACTTAGACTTTTTCAGTGGTGCTGATACTATCAATGAAACCACATTTTTATGCTTTACTTTTGGCTTGCAGCTTAATTTAAAAGGAATGAAAGACTACTAAAATTGCTGTAAACATGAAACAATGGTATTAAACATTGTGCTGCAACCCATGGCACGTGCACCATTCTGTGTCCTTATTGGTAATATTTACACTGACACACATTAATGCTGCTGCTGCTGTTCTGATTGCTGGTTTATTCAAAAAATTGAAATAAGCCCATTGCAACTTAATGACTAAACCTTCCCTTTTCCCATTTTGATACAACAGGCCAACTAATCCATGAGTTACTCACACACTTCTAGTTCCTGGTAACTGAGCAACAGCACAATTTGCTGGAGACATCTGCCTCACACAGCTGTACAGCAGCTGGGGAACTGCCTGCAGCAGGTGAGGCAGCTCTGACACTCACAAATGGGATAGACACATCCATTACCAAGAGTCTTAATGTGTCTTATTAACGTTATTAAGCAAATGTACAACTCAGATGTTGAAAAGTAGCCATTAAAAGTGGGAACCAGCTGCCCAGCAGGTACCAAAAACAGCCTAAGAAAAAGGTAAATGTGAGAAAGAAGGAGACAATCTTTATTCTCAGGCACATAAGAGAGTTGAAGCACCCCTGGTGGAATTTCATTTGCATTTAGACACCCCCAGTGTAAACATCTGCACCTGAGCAAGTCGCCCAAGGCTGCTTTTGTAGGCAAAAAGGAGAAACAGGCACAGATCATGTAAGCTGTTTTAGACTTCTGCACTAGAAACAGGCATCTGAATGGTCTCTATATTCATTTGGCATTTAGGGATACAAATCCCACTCCCCAGGACTTGAGACAAGGCTGGTTCCCTGTTCCTCTGCTGCCAGTACCTCCCAGAGCAGAGCATGGTCAGCATCTCTGGAATTCCAGATATTGTGTAGGTAGCTTCCAGAAGAAACCAAGGAGTTGGGAAAACATGTCTTTTGGATTGTTTTTAAACCTCAGCTCTGGTGTCACCCAACTCTCTTAAAGGCACAATTCTTTAGACAAATCGTTGCATAAAAACTTAAACACCAGTATAAATATCTAAAATTACCATGTAACTACTCAGAATACAATTGATCACAGATTTCTTTAATAAGAACCCTTGATTTTTTTTCTTTTTTCCTTAGGCAGATAACAGTTGTAATGCACAGGAATAAAAGGTTTTTTCTAAGATCAAGGTTAAGGAACTTTGTCAGTGGTAAAAATAGCTTTCCAATCACTCATTGAATGGCACTAACTGCAAAGTTTTTAGTGCCAGCATCTTGAAATTTGAGTTACTAATTGTTCTGCTGTCCAAGAGATTCCACAATTTAATATTCCATTCCTGCTTGTATAGGAAAACACTACTCCTGCTGAAGAGAACTTACAACAGGAGCTGCAATAGCTTAATTTTGTTAACTTCACATGTGACTAATTGCTGGATAGACTTCTTGCTGATTCTGCCAAGATGCTGAGCAGCCCAGGAGGCTGGCAGTGCTCCTGGGACATCATGAGCCTACTTTCACTTCTACAATGCACTCAAGAAACAACCTTTCTCTTCTTTCAAAGCACTAGTCTGCTTGCAGGACAGCTGCAATTAGAATTTGGGATCAATATTTATTTGATGATTGGTATTTCATTTTATTTCCCTCAACCCATAGCTTGATTCAAGTTTGATACAGAAACCACTCACTTGGATGTCTTAAAACAGAGGAGATTGTAAATATTAAGTTCAGTCATTTAAAATCTTAAACACAAACTGATCTATCCATTGCTTTTCAGGATTTGAAACGTCTCTCACACAGGCTGAGCATAAGGGCCACTGCTGAGTGTCAGTGGCACACGGATCCACCCAGGAAAAAGCACACTAAGGCATTTTCAAGTTCAATATCCAAGCAGTGAAGATTGGCTGATGTCAATACTGAGTATCTGCATAATTGTTTTTCAGCACAACACTATCTCTATAAAATGGGTTTAATCATGCCTTCAATTCAGAGAAGTGAAATTGCCACAGTAAAAGTGACACCAGAATGTTATTCCATCACAGTCAAATTCTACAGTGAGTCTTTGGAGAGATAAACCTGTTTCAGATGTTGCACGGAACCTACTGTCATGCTGAAGATAAAATACTGTACTTACTTCTCTTACACTGGGACTGTCCATTCAGAGAGGGAATTACAGGAACCTGGTGAAAAGAAGTATATGATCATATTAAAACCAGAGAGAAAAATATCCAGCAGTAGCATCCCTCTAAAACAAAACCAAACAAACAACCACAACACACAAAAAACCTCCAAAGCAACATCTACAACAACCAACAAACCATTTTGTTGCATTCTGGAGTGTTTTTTGCAGACTGTTGTAATCAAGTTAAGAAGCTACTGTCCCAGCTGAATATCCCTTCAGTATTCACCTCCAGTAGCACAGATGCCTGAAGTGAGCCAACACTGGAACTCGAGCCATTGCAATGAAAATCTGGTACTACAGACTAAACCAACAAGGAAGGGGGTTTCCAGTTAAGGCAGGGCCCTTGGCATGTTCTTGAGGATAGAAAAATGCACCTGGTAACTCCGTATCACAGAGAACTTTTGTTCAGCTTTTGTGCCAGAATCTTGATCTTTACAAATAATTAAAAGACCTGTTTTCCAAAGGCAATAAGGTACCTTGCAGCAAATAAGGAGCCAGAGGGGGAGGAAAAGAAAAGTGATTTTCTTAATTTCCACTGAAATCAGAGGTAAATGGTTCTAATCCTTGGAACTCTGCAATTAGGTATTTCATTAACACTGGATTTAGTCTGTTAAAAGCTTACATTTTTCCCTGAACCATACTCAGTGCATACCAGAGAAATAAATTTGCACAGGTAATTTTATTCTGACATTTCCTAGCTTTTAATCCTAGTCTTTGCCTTCTCAAAAGTATTAATTGGCTCAATTTTCACTCATGACAATTCCACACGTGTTAGTAAAATACGATATTTTACATTTGTAGTGACAGAATTTTCATTCACATTTAGACTTGACTGAAAAATGTACATGATTTCTACCGTGTTACCCTGAATGAGAACTCTGTCAATCTAAATAAAAAAAACCTTTCACTCTTTTCTTATTCGTCATACAGCTTTTATCCCTTCATTTCCACAACTTTAACTTTTCCATTTTTCCTGAGCTATGTTTTCTTGTATTTCAATTACCAGAGACCTGGTGTTTCATTTGCTCTGGCTTTCTTTATAACTTTTGTTACCTTATTTAGCCCTCGAAAACACCCACAGGGAATATTACCTCAGCAGCTTACCAGAGCTGCAAACTGAGGCTGCATTTCTGATGTGCAATAAGCTGTTGCAGTGCCTTCACGGGGGCATTCTGCATACACCAGGTGAATGTTTGCTGATGTGCTAGTGCAACAATGACCCACCTGCCCCTGCTGCTCTCTGGGACCCTTTCTGTCTACAGGGGTTGGAATTAACGACAGTCTCTCTGTGCTGCCTGATGTCAGAGCTGAGAAAGGTGTCAAGGATATATAAGAGCCGTACGACTTGCCAGGAGGGAAGAGGGAAAAGGACACTCCAGAGCTAGATGCAAGCGTGGAATTGTTGTATGCACTCTTCTTGCTAACCAAGAGGGCTTGCTGGCTTCTCCAGTTAGATCTGTGACCACAAAAAGGTAAATAATTTCCCTTTTTCTTACTTTTCCTGCAGTGCAATAGAGGTGCTTTAGAAAAGCACAATATCCCCTATTATTAACCAAGAGCATTTCTCAGGAAAAGACTAAGACAACTTTAAAGTAAACTGCATGGGGGACCAGAATTTGAGGCTGGGATATGTCAGGAAATGCAAACCAGAGGTAAAGGATAGGATGGAAACTAGTGGATGGAAAATGGGTGTTCCCTGCTGTGAGCTATATTTCTCAAATGAATTGTGTCACTAAACTTGAAGGGATCATTTTTCTCACTCTAGCCTCTGAAAAAGACTAGCTGCTCTTGATTTAGGACAGAATGGGCATCAGGGATAGGGTGTGCTAAAGAATATTTGGGTTAGCTTTCAGTTTTGAATCACTGTTCTTTTCAGAAAGTTTGGAAGGAAAGATGTGCAACCTAAAGCTGTCAGTTTTCTTCATTGCACTTTCTGTCGCTCTGAGCTGTTTGGAAGCTACACCTATTGAGAGGTGAGTAACAAATAATCATATTTATTTCTCTTTTTAGGGAAAAAGGTGTTCAGATTATTGCATGCGTTGCTTTTGTTTTCATGTCTCAAATAGTACAAAAATTGTGTTATTCAAGCTCACTCTTTTATTGTTGTTCAAAGACTACTGTCTGTGGCCGATGATCTATCTGATGGTACTTCCAAGAGACAAGGATGGATGTTGCCTGTAATGTCACAGAATACACTCTCAGGACTTAGTGAGGAAATGCCAGAACAACCAGCAGCAAAGACAAAAAGGTATTGATCTTCCTTGTTTCTTCCAGCCATATCAGATTCAATCATGAAGCAAAATTTGTTCCAGTGTTATCCTGCTACTTCAGAGACTTTGCTTCTGCTGTTTTTTCTCTTCTACTAAACAGAGCTTTCCTTTAAGCATAAAGATCAGCTTTTCCCTAATATAGAGATCAAAGCATTCAGGGTGGAAAGTTAAATCCAGGGACAAAGTTGCAAATCATTTGATCACAATTGTAACCCATTCATAAATTACAACGGCTGCAAATACTACATTACTTTGAGAAGAAAGGGGTATTTTCAAGTGCCTTCCTTTTTAAATAGTTCATCAAATTTCCAAGCCTGGAAAGGGAATAAAGAGAAAACATACCCTTCTTAATAATACTACAGCTCTACTAGAATGGAATAATTTATAGTATAAATGCTTTCAGGAAATAAGCAATTTTAAAATCACATAATTAAATATTAATTTAATCACAGGAAGAAGGAAAATAAGAAATTGGTTCTGATAGAATTTCACTTGTCTGAAATATATTCTTATTTATAAATTCAAAATCAGGCAACTTTTTAACGAATAAAAAATATTTCAAGATTTATTTGCAATTTGTACTAAAAGATAAGCAGCACTGAATCACCCTACTTTTCACAGAACCATTAAGGTTTGAAGAGACGTGCAAATTCATCTAGTTTAGTCAGACTTTTGAGTCAGTTTCTTTCAATGACAATTCTTTTGTAGATGAATTCAGTAAATACATATATATATATATAGCTGACTGCTCCTCTCTCTTTGAATATATATTAAAAAACATATTATTATATGGCAATTTTTGTACTTTCCTAAGTATTTTTATAACAGAGACATTTTTACAGTTATCACTTTTAAAAAAAATTACAACACCCCCCCCCACCCCCCAAAATGACTGTAATTCTCAAACAGAAGGCATCACCTTTATGAGTGTGGTGTGTCTTCTCTGCTTTTCTGGGGGCTAGAACCATGTCTCACTGGGTGAACTGTCTCCTGGCAGCAGATACTCATTAAAGGCCACAGACCACACAGCTAAAAGGGTTGGTGGGTTCAGCCAGGCTAGACATGAGATAGAAACCCAGCAGCTTCCTTTAAGGACTGGAATTTTGAACTTGGGGTGTCAGGGCCTGATATTGTAGCTTTAATGGAAAAGAAAATTCTGCCTCCACAAACAAAGCAGGATCTCTGTGAGATTGCTATCTGAACCTCCTGAGTTAAGGACTTGATTGAAACCAATAGAAATACCCATGAAAGTCAATGAGAGGTCCAACAATTTTCTTTTAATTCTATTGCACATTTTATATATTAGTTCATTAAAAACTGCTGCCTATCTACTAATGAAGAACCATACAGACATTTGTATCATTCCACTTGTATGCTCAGATCTGTACAAATAACTTCAAAAGGTTATATGACACTTTAGATGATAGATTAAATAATCAGTAAGCAGAGGAACATATTGGTAAATGGTCAGAGTTTGAAGCTGGGATATTGTTGCTCTTCACAGTAAATTTTAGCCACAAACCGGTGTCTAACTCATGCCATATCAGCATGAAGAAGTCCAAAATAATAAGCAACAACTCAGCATGCAATCTCAGCAAGCAAGTATTTCTGTCTGAAGCACAGCATTCTAAAAAACAATTTTGAAAACCTAAGCTCTCTGAAGCTAACCATTTTATTGCAATTTAAAAAACCCCCTCATGCTCCGTGAGTTTTACATGGAGTTCTGTAAATGGTCTCTGTTAGTTCAGATAATAAGATATTTTTTCTAGATATGGATTCTTCCTTGGACACTCTTTAAAGTATCATTTGGCAAAGGATTTTCTCTCACCACAACAGAACTTTCAGGTTGCTGGTGTTTCAAAAGAGATGTGGAAATTTTTCAGTAGATGAAACCTCTGTTTAGTCAGAGCTAAGTGGGAGAGAGACAGAGCTAAAGACCATCCTGAGTGGGTCTGAAGCTGGCAATGCCTGCTACTTCTCATGATGCAGAGGGGAGAAAGAGTCTTTGGATTTAAACCACTTGGTATGGACTGGAATATTAGATCTCACTTCAGTGAGAGCAGATATGATTCTGTGGAAACATGAGAACTAAATAAACGTTAGTCATCATCATGATGTTAGTAATCCTCATGATATCAGCAAGAGCTCTAAATAGATACAGAAGTTCAGCTGAAAGTTAAACATTTAGTCATTGCTTTCACTTAGTGTCTTACCTATACTATCATTACAGGTTTTCTAGATGTCATAAACTGCTGTGCAGGATGTCAATAAAAATGGCATATGACTGTTCAGGTCTCTGCATTTGAATAACCCCCATCATTAAAACTGATAATAGCACCCAGCACAAGGATTTTTTTCAGGCACAAAGTAGGTGGTGGGAAGATTCTAATGTTCCTGTATTTGCGCACACATCAGAAGAACTCCCACCTCAGCAGAGCTCAAGTGGCTCTGAGAAGCGGCGCACTCGGTTGCTCGTGTTTGACTGAATGTTGGCTCTCTGTGTTCCACCTGGGCAGCCTCCAGCTGGAGAAGAGGAGATGCAGCACGGCCACGTGCGTGACACAGCGCCTGGCCGATTTCCTGGTGCGCTTCCAGCAGCAGCTCCGGGGCCGTGCGCTCGCCCACCAACGTGGGCTCCAACACCTACGGCAAGAGGCGCACGGCGGGGCTGGCCAGCAGAGAAACCCAGAGCCACGCTCAGCCTTAGCCTGCTGAGGCGGCTGCTGGCGCCAGAGGCTCAGCTCTTAATGCTTCAACAACCTCTCGGTCACTTATTATTTGTACAGTCCTACCAGTGCCTTGTTTTCTGTGTGTGTGTGTGGGTATGTGACTTATGTTCTTCATTCTGCTATGCATGTACAATGACATGCATAGGCTACTCTTTCAACTCCATTAAGAACTCCAGAAATCTGCTTGTTAAATTCACTTTGTAAAAAGCTATCATGATAATAAATGGTACAGTAATTGCAACAAGGTTTTTATTATTATTATTATTATTATTAAAAGGATGAAAAAGATAACCCATGATGTGCATGTCTTTATAGTCACAGTTTGGTAAGAAAAAGGACCCACCTTAATTAAAGAACAAGCTTACAGAAGTTATGTCCTAATGAAAGTAAAACAGAAGAATCTTCTGGTTTTGAAACATCTACAGCATCTTGTTTTGTACAGTTGAAGAAAAAGCTAGAGGAGAAAAGGCACAGCATCGTGCACCATAATCATAAAATTATGCAGTTAACTGGTATGTTTCCACTATAACATACGAGCAAGCAAGGAAACATGGTCTGGCAGCATAGACTTCTGTGACTGTTGAGCAGGGGATTTTAAAGATTTGCAGTTCTTATGTTAAGGTGGTATCAGTAAAATGTAAGCATAATGAGTATAAGTGCTTTTAAATATGAATAAGAGAAAGATCTGATAAAAGTCTAGCAGAAATTCCAGTCCTTGGGTGCTCCCCAAAAAACAATCGAGTAGCTCAAGAACTAAAATGCTTCATAGAATCTCAGTAATTTTTTCTACTGGCATACTTACATTGCTACCAAAATCCAGGGAAAATATTTCAGAGATGGGCAGACCTTAATGAGAGTCTGACAGTGTTATTTTCCCCTATCTCAGCCCAGAATCACTGCAGGCTTAAAAACCTTTAAATTCCTTTAAATTTTAAGCAAATTTTCATAGAGGTGACATCATCTATCACAGAAATGGCTGTTTTGTCCACACTTCCTCAAGAAGGGTTCACTGCCATCTGAAAAACCTTATTGTCCAATTATGAAAAACATTAAGCAGAACCTTCGTTCTGGACAGGCAAATGAAAGTTTAATAACTGCCTTCAGCTGGTTTGTTTCTGTTACAAAGTATACCTTGAAATAAAAACTTTTTTGCTAAATTTAATGTTAAATGGCATATTCATTTAATTTCACAAAAAATGCATGGGAATAAAAATTACTGCTCAAGATTCTTACTGTAAAAATGTTACTGATTACTCTCTTTATCGAGGGTAGTTTCAACCTTCATTAATGTTCTAATGGATATTAATTCTGAATTTTTATTGAGAAAACCATTTATATGGCATTAAACTTGTCTAATATTTCTGCCAGCTTGAAATGCTTTCCATCCCAGTTACTTTTGAGTTACGTTGCACACACACTGTGTGCTTAATTTGTTATTCAGTTAGAATATTTACGTTCCAGAAAACAAATGAGAAAGTGAGAGGACAGCTTTGACGTGTCACTGTGACATTGTTTATACAGAGCAGTAACCAAGCAGCCTTCCCTGTGGGTGGCTGCTGACCTCTAGGCTGATCCCAGCCTGGAATATGAGCAATGCTTTATGCACCAGCTTTTGTTTTTTCAGCTGCCATTTGACAAATCCCAACAAAGCACAGGCTGCCCATGCACAGGACCAGTGGAACTGGGTACATTAATTTCTTCCTTGTGCACTCTTGAATCTGGTGGATTTGATACCAGCATCTATTCCACGTCAAACTATTCCCCAAATACTGAAAAATGTAACTCATGTCCTAAATCAGTGAAACCACTGAGAGAGAGAGAGAAGGGGGGGACCATCTCACCTGTCTTTAGCTCCTCTTTGTCTAACCAGTTGTCAGTGCTCTCCTGCTATTTGGTGGAGGAAGAGAGCTACTTCCAATTCATCCCAGATTAGACACCTATTTTAGGATGGGATTAATCACTCCCGAAGTGCCTCCATTTCTTCATTGATGATAGAGAGTGTCTAGACAATTCGGTGAAAATGAGCACTTAACTTTAAGATAACTAGAGTTAGGTGACAGGAGCCTCATCTGCATTTGGTATGAACCGTTCAAACTAAAATTAAAGAGAAAAAAAATTGGTAAAAAAGCCCACACCACCAACACCTGAGACTCCAAGTCAGCTTTTATTCTGAGCTACATTAGTTAATTCATCAGCCAGAGCATCTTGAGAAACTTCCCTTCAGTTTCTCTTCCCCCCAGTATTTCCTTGACAGCACAGCTCTGCTCCCTCCCTCCTGCTGTTGCTGCACTTAGGCCCCTCAGAGAAGAAGGATCTAGCTATAGTAAGCCTGGATACAAGCACAGTCCTGAGCGAATGAGTCAGGAAAAGAGTGGGCTGCAAAGGAAAAAAATAAAATAAATACATTTATTTAACAATTAATTAATTACTAATAAGCATTTAATCATTACTTCATCAGCTCTGCATGACTAGAATTTTCAGAACATGTAAGAAAAAAACATAAGTGCCTCTGTGCACTTTTTTAAACCCCAGTATGTATTTCTCGGCTTTTTCCAGGGATGTAAATATTACTTGAGAATTGAGTCTTACATAGCTTGGGTTCTTTTTCAATTCATCTGGCTTCCCTACACCTTTCAGAGGATATGCAAGCAAACAAAAACACAAAAGAGGAAGATTAAGAATACAATGTGATAATCATGGCTATATTCCCTTTAAAAAACAAAAAATCCTAAACCCCTGCTTTTTACTAGGTTTTTTAAGTTGTGTTAAAAAAAAAAAAAAAAAAAGGCAATCAGAATAAGGATATAATATTGAATTTCACCAAAAGAGAAGGGGAAGAGTAAAATTCATCAAACAAGCAAAAGGATTGTTACAAAAAAAGAGATTGTATGAACATGATGAATGTTTTAAATGGAGTAGTGGGCCCTAGGGTCTAATATTTCTTGGGAACTATGACAGCTCCCTAAAAGACAGAATTTATATTTTCTCATGACGAATAGAGTTGAGGAAAGAAATTGATTTCACTGTTTAAAGCTTAGGCTGAAACTGAGAAAGCACACAATATTCATGAAACATAAAATGTATTTTACTGAATAGGAAATTTGGAATTAATAGTTTCAATTTCTATAAAACCTATTGCCTATTTTTCAAGTAAATAAGTCTCTTGATGAGAGTTTTAAACACTAGGCTGACAAATCTTCCATTTAGCTCCAATGGGATTAGTTATTAAAGTCTGGATTTTACTGAATGCCTTTCAGTATTTGAAAGGTAATATATTGATACCCAAAATAAAATCTTTTCCTGTAATGCACTACATCTTCAGTAGCTGCCATCTTCACTCTCTAGATTTATGCTGGGTGTGAGTCAACAAGCTCATTTACAAATATAGTTTGACAGGTATGGTAGACTTCTTGTTCCGAGGTACAAGATTTAGTAATGCTGTTGTCTAAGTTTGTTATCACGTTGGGGCAGATCTGCATTGCTTTTGCAATGCAATGAGCAAAAAGCTGTGGTCAGGAACGACACATCTCCTTGCTCTACACAGAATAATGGTTGAAGCCACATGAAACAGAATCTTTCTATGGGATGTGACAACAACTATTCCAACCATCCCACTGTGATCTCTATTTTTCCACACTCAGAAGAAGTCCCACACTGAAAAACATAATATTTCTGTGGAGCTGTGCAAGGCCCCAGAACCAGACTCAAGCTTAGACCTGAAGTCCATCATTTAAACTAAGTTTCAGTTTAGGAACAAAAATCTGGATTCTCTAGTTTTCCTGAAAACTTCAGACAAATTGCTTTTCAGCTACAATTGCTATGAAAACTATTTACCCTTTATTAGATTCAGTTAAGAATTATTTCTCTAACTAAAAGCTATCTTCAAATCAAACTCTTAACAAAAAGTCTTATACTCTGAATCATACATGCCTAAAAGTCATGTCATCAAAAGCTCACTAAGGAATGAGACAGTGATGATAAAACAATAGTTAAAACTGCTGTTCATTGTGCAAGAAATTGTCTCCTTGAATGCTAAAACATCTGGATAAAAAGAACAAATTCAAATGCATTTTAGTCCAAACAATAGGGCTGACTTGAATAACAATCATAAAGTCACTATTTCCTAGAAGTGCATTTAAAAATACAAAATAGGTTTAATTATTCAAATAAGGAATCTTAGATCTGTCCCTACTATAACAGTGTTTTCCTCTCCACCTTAAAAGACTCTCTTTGATCCTGCATTAGACACAACAAAACTGTTTCTTATAGGCTCTTTTACAATATCCTTAATATAAATAATTACAGTGCAGGTAACTTGAGATCTGCTGCAGAACAGCTCGTGACATTTATTATCTTGCTTTTCCGAAGGGATTAATATACTGGGATGTATCAAAATAATTTGAGTTGTAATAAATCATTAACATGTGAATTTAAATAGTTGGAGTCATTTTAAATGAAGTGCTATTCAGTAGGATTAAAATAGCATTAAACCCAGAACGTGCTTATTATTATTTACACTCTCAACAGGGGCAGACCACTTTTTTTTCAAGAAGAATCAGTCATTCATTAAGCAGTCCCTTTGGAAGGAGTCAGACTGGGACTTGCTTCCACTAGGGGAATTGTGCTAAAATTTAAGCAGCCTGTGATTGATTGTCAGTCCAGCACTGAAGAAGCTGAGCTACTTAGCCCTCAGAATATGGCATTTTAAAATGTCATTCGTGAATGAGCCCACTGCCTGTGTTGTAGTGGACACAAAATGCGTCTCAGGGACTCACCAGCCCAAGAAATAACACTTCTGTCTGACTCTCAGGACTCAAAATGCTTTGGACAGGTTTTCTACACAGGAGCTAGTTTCAATCTAGAGGTGAAAATCTCACTTTCTTCATTAATCATCATATTAGGTAACAAGTTTGAGTACTGATGTTACATACTTACAGAAAGAATCAAGATTGTGCATGTTTTAAGAAATTGTTTTCTTTACCCTCTATTCAGCATCACAAGAAAGAGACACGAGTGACATCAATCAATGATCATAAATTTTACTGCTTGTGTATTACACTATATTTATTTATATATCCTGAAAGAGGCTGGAGATTGGGTTGGTGACTAAGGCTCAGGTTATAAATTGCTGAGAGGAGAGAACTAAACATAACTGTGAACTTTCACATCATACAAATGCATCTATCACATTCTAATAATATGAAGTGCAGTTCTAATCAAAACTGATCTGAATAATATTTTTAAAATCCAGAATAAATCTGCATCCAATTAATCTGCATCCAATGCATAGTCACTCACCAGGTAAGATCCTTGAGTTTGTTGGATTGTATTTCTACAAAATTAAAGACCTAGAGAACTAGCATAAATCTCTGTGGCATCAGCTTTTCCTGTGTCTTCCATATCCCATAAAATCTCTTCTCTCATCTCATAGTTTGCATAATATCTGATCACTGGAATCAAATTACCCATCAAATTAGTGGCCATAGATTGTGAACTTGTTATTTTATATGCTGGGTGCCACTCTGTGCCTCACAATCTCTCTCTGAAATATGTTTGAAAAATGCCTGATGTTTCAAGCTGAAAAAGATAAGCTGGAGGCAAGACCTAAAGAAATTGTGCACCTGCCTCATCTTTCACTCTCAAACCTATTAAATACTGCTCATAAATAAACACTGTTAACTATTTCACTGTGGCTGTAAGCAGGCAATGATGTAGACATAAAGTTACAGTGGTGATGTGAATATGCTTATAAAGCCGTTTTCTTTGGACAACATTTTGCTATCCCTACCAGCTTCGATTGTCAGAGTACTATGGAATTCTTTGCAAAACAGCAAGTTTGATAGTGAAATCCACATAAGTCTTCAGACTGTCAAAGCAAAACTGAGTAACAAAGTCACACACACCATGTATCAGGCAATGTCTAAATACAAGGCAGTCCCAAAAAAGCCCAAGTGCTCAAGCATAAAATAAACCAGGAATATTTTGTCTAAGGATATATCACTCAGTATTACCAATTATCATTCCCTGATTAAGCTTTTATCACATCTACTTATGTTAGTCACTTAGACACTCTTTAAATCTCTGTTGTTTTCCCCCACTTTCTACATAATGCTTTTAATTCTCAATGCATTAAAGGCTATTGTTGCAGTCACAGAACACTCCCATTGCACTTACCGATGCCAATATGCACCAATATAACTAAGAGAGCCTTCTCCTGCTGAAATGACCCCTGCTCTCCTGGCCCTGAAGCCTCTTGTCCCCAAACCCTTCTCAAAACTCATGGCTGCTATCCTGCTGTGCTGCATCCCAGCACAGACACCTTACTTGAAGCATATAAACCAGTGCCACCTGGAATAGGATTCTGCATCAACCAGTTGCTACTGCCTAAGGAATCAAGAGAAAACAGAGGTGTCCAGACTGGCTGCACGCTTGAATACAGTTACACAGCTGAATTAATACACAAGTAAAATATAACCCAAAGGAAAGAACAAATACCAGTTTTCTAGTGAAGCACAGAACAGCATCAATACCCACAAATGAAGCTTAGCCTTAACTGGACAGGGAATGATTGCTCTGAGCCTGTGGTATGACAAGAAGATGGAAATTCACTTCTGATGGCAAGGCAGAAGGGATCCAGTGCCCTTATCATCTCCCCATTAGCAAAACTGAGCCCTCCCTCCCTTCTACCTCCATACCAGCAGTTCCTCACTGGCAAGCCACGGAGTATTGATGGCCACCCACACTCACCCTTGCTCCAGGCTGCACCTGACAGATGGCTTGGAACTGACTAAGAGCTGCAGCCCCACACTGCCTGGAGAGTTCTTCACTCCCCCCACACCCCAGTCCCCTCTCTCCAGCAGAGCAGCAATGTCCAAGCTCAGTGCTCCAGCTGCTCATCTCTCTTCCAAAGAAAACTTAGGAATAAAGGCAGCTGTGAGTCAGGAAGACAGCCAAGTTTGTTTGCCCTTGAAAGGAGGTGGTCACCCACAGTGAAAGACAAAATGCACAGAGAACTCCTAAGGAAATACACCCACCCTAATATCTCCTCTAGGCATTAGTCAAAAGCTCCACAAGGTGGGCAGCAAGATACCATTGCTACAATCCTGAGGCACATTTCTTTTGTGCTTTTACAACATAAATAAAGGGAGCCTCAACCTAAGGGGATACACATTGGAAAGGAGGAAACACCTTACTCATGGGCCAAGGTTCCCTCTCACCATGTATAAAAGTCCAACAGTTTCTTCACTTAGTGCCAGAAACCTCCACAGAATACAGTGGAGGTATGCAACAAGGTCATCAAAGAAGGCTTAACATGCTTTAAATACATTTCAGAGACAGAAACTGTGATCAAAAATATATGTGTACATTTGCAATAGCACCCATAGGTGACTCCTGCAAGTCAGCAGGAGTGTATTTCTAGAGAATGAAACTTGGAAAATGGTTTCTTCCTGAGGTCACCCCTAAAGTGTGAAAAATGGAATCAGAGAAGCCTGACTACCCACCACTTTCACTTGAAATTTTCAGATGCTGGCAGTGTTGTAGGTTATAAAGTGAAGGGAACCAGAAGGGAACTGCCAATATGGTTGTGAATATGGAAAAGTCCTTTATCATCACTGTGGCTCTGCTCCTCAGAGATAGTCTTCCAAACCTTCCATTTTTGTTTAATCAGACTGAATCAAAGTTTCCTTACTGAACTAAGAAGGGGTTTTAAGGGGATTTTTGGAGAGTTTTAAAGGGGAATTTTGGGGCTTTGTGAAGTTCTTTTTAGGGTTTCTATTAAGGGGTTTTTAAGGGACTTTTGGAGTTTTTTTAAGAGGGTCTTTAATGTTGTTTTAGGGTATTTGTTAGGGATTTTAAAAAGTTTTTTGGGATTTTTTTTAAGGTGTTTTTTTTTAGTTTTTTGGGGACTTTTTTTTTTGTTTTGGAGGGGTTTGAGGGTATTTTAAGTTTTTTTTTTTTACTTTGGGGAGTTTTTGGGAGTTTTTGGAGGTTTTGTGGGGGTCTTAAAGTGGAATTTTGGGGCTTTTGTTTTTTTGTTGCTGTTGTTTGGGGGTTTTTTTGTGGTTTTTAAAGGGGTTTTGGTGTGCTTTGGGGGGATTTAAAGGTTGCTTTAGGGTACTTTTTAGAAATTTTTAAAAGGTTTTTTTTAGTTTTTTGGGATTTTTTGAGGATTCTTTGGCAGGGGTTTTCTGAGAGTTTTTTTGAGCGGCTGGTTTTTGGGGGCAATTTTGGGGGGTTTTTTAGGGAGTTTGGGGTTTTTGTGGGTGTTTTTATGTTTGGGTGGTTTCTTTGTTTCTTTTTCCTTGTTTTTGGCCTTTTATTGTTTTGATCGGGGCTTTTTCTTGCTTATTTTCAGTTCTTTTAGGATTTTTTTTTCCTTTTTTTTGGGAAGGATTTTTTTCATTTTGAACTTTTTATTTTTTTTCACTTTTCCCCCCCAAAATTTCCCAGGTCGGTTTTATCAAACGCTGCTACAAGGAGATGCTGGAGGGGACCCCCAGGACTGAGTGAGAGGAGCCCAAGGTCTTTGGGCTTTGGGAAAAGAATCTGCGTTGGGTCCAAGAACTGACTCTAATCCCTGTTACCTGAACTGTCCAGCTGTAGAATCAATGTTCAAAATAAACACTGGGTCCTTAAGGGCAGAGTCTGTCACCCTCTGTAAAACCCAAGGGAAGAACAAGGCTCAAAAGGCAGCCCCTGACGCCTCCAGCCCCTGCTGCTGGAAACACTGCCCAGGATTTTGTACAGACAGGACGGAGCCTTTGCACAGCTCTGTCCCATGGGACAGACCAAACAGTTTTTGAAGGGATGGGACTCGTTGCTTTTTGCCTTCGCTTCTCTCTCTGTCCCCAAAGCTCAGCCCCGGGCTGAGTTCGGCATTAGTGCTGCCGCCTTGTGGGCACAGCGCGGTACTGCAGCCACCGCAGAGCCGGCAGTGCTGCCGCCTTGTGGGCACAGCCCGGTACTGCAGCCACCGCAGAGCCGGCAGTGCTGCCGTCCTGTGGGCACAGCGCGGTACTGCAGCCACAGCAGAGCCGGCAGTGCTGCCGCCTTGTGGGCACAGCCCGGTACTGCAGCCACAGCAGAGCCGGCAGTGCTGCCGCCTTGTGGGCATAGCCCGGTACTGCAGCCACAGCAGAGCCGGCAGTGCTGCCGCCCTGTGGGCACAGCGCGGTACTGCAGCCACAGCAGAGCCGGCAGTGCTGCCGCCTTGTGGGCATAGTGCGGTACTGCAGCCCCCCCAGAGCCGGCAGTGCTGCTGCCCTGTGGGCACAGCGCGGTACTGCAGCCACAGCAGAGCCGGCAGTGCTGCCGCCCTGTGGGCACAGCGCGGTACTGCAGCCACAGCAGAGCCGGCAGTGCTGCTGCCCTGTGGGCACAGCGCGGTACTGCAGCCACAGCAGAGCCGGCAGTGCTGCCGCCCTGTGGGCACAGCGTGATACTGCAGCCACAGCAGAGCCGGCAGTGCTGCCGCCCTGTGGGCACAGCGTGATACTGCAGCCACAGCAGAGCCGGCAGTGATGCCGCCCTGTGGGCACAGCGTGATACTGCAGCCACAGCAGAGCCGGCAGTGCTGCCGCCCTGTGGGCACAGCGCGGTACTGCAGCCACAGCAGAGCCGGCAGTGATGCCGCCCTGTGGGCACAGCGGTACTGCAGCCACAGCAGAGCCGGCAGTGCTGCCGCCCTGTGGGCACAGCGTGATACTGCAGCCACAGCAGAGCCGGCAGTGCTGCCGCCCTGTGGGCACAGCGCGGTACTGCAGCCACAGCAGAGCCGGCAGTGATGCCGCCCTGTGGGCACAGCGCGGTACTGCAGCCACAGCAGAGCCGGCAGTGCTGCCGCCTGGTGGGCACAGCGTGGTACTGCAGCCACAGCAGAGCCGGCAGTGCTGCCGCCCTGTGGGCACAGCGCGGTACTGCAGCCACAGCAGAGCCGGCAGTGATGCCGCCCTGTGGGCACAGCGCGGTATTGCAGCCACAGCAGAGCCGGCAGTGCTGCCACCTTGTGGGCACAGCGCGGTACTGCAGCCACAGCAGAGCCGGCAGTGCTGCCGCCCTGTGGGCACAGCGCGGTACTGCAGCCACAGCAGAGCCGGCAGTGATGCCGCCCTGTGGGCACAGCGCGGTACTGCAGCCACAGCAGAGCCGGCAGTGCTGCCGCCTTGTGGGCACAGCGCGGTACTGCAGCCACAGCAGAGCCGGCAGTGCTGCCGCCTTGTGGGCACAGCGTGATACTGCAGCCACAGCAGAGCCGGCAGTGCTGCCGCCTTGTGGGCACAGTGTGATACTGCAGCCACAGCAGAGCCGGCAGTGATGCCGCCCTGTGGGCACAGCGCGGTACTGCAGCCATTCCTCGAGGCAGTGCAGCTATTGGGTGATGCCGTGGTGGGGGAACACGGTTCCATTCGGGCTGCTTCTCCAACACCTGCCAGGTGGGATGCTCCCCCTCCCGCTTGCTTTGCAACTCAAAAAAGCTCTGCAATGGCAAAACCTCATTTATTAAAACTCAGCTGAGGGTTTTCCTCTTAACGTCCAGATTACAGGATATATTTGGGTCGAGAGAGTTCCAAAAATGTGACTCGCAAGATCAAAACCTATGGGAAAATCGAACTCACAACCTCGGCTCTACCAGGACTGTGCTCCAACTGACTGAGTCAGTCTCTGGATCACTGGTATGAAATTCCCAAGCAGGGGAATCCTTGGCAAGGGAAATGCAGCTCCTTCTCTTCTGCTAAAGCTGCTTTACACACCAGCCCCTGCCATGGCTGTAGGGTAGAACTGGCTGGCAGCTGACATGACAGCACCAAATCTTCCCATAACCCTGATTTTCCTGCCCTTTCCAGGATTTACCCAGCAGCTGTAGATTTGCTCTTGCAATGTCTCTTTGCAGGGAGAATTGAGCAGGACAAGTCCTGAGGTTTCCCTTGCTGCAGGACCAGAATTCTTCTGGAGAGTGGCAGGTGGCATTTCCTGCAGGTGAGTAACTGCATTGTTATCATCAAAAGCTCAAAACTCTGTTATGAATTCTATGACAAAAATGTAATGGAGTCCCACGAACCTCATAAATGCTCTTGGTTTCATTCTTACGTATTTTTAATCCCTCATTTGGCAGCTTGTAAAACTTATCCTGGAATGCAGAAGCAGGGTTGGCTCTGACCTTCACCTCTGGTCCAGCTTTGTGCAAACACCACTTGTGCCAGGGTGAGTGAACTCGTCACCTCAACTTCTCCCTCCAAAACATCCCCTCCTTCTTTCCCTGCAGATGAACTCAGACCCACTCCTCACCTGCACTGGTCACCCGAGCATCCATTCTGTTGCCCACATTGACCCCGGGGAGGTCCCTTTGCCTTCCTCCTGCCCCTTTCCAGCCCGAGGCCGCTCCCCTGCTCGCCCTCCCCGGCCCCATCCCACACGGAGCCTCTCCTCCCTTCCTCGCTGGCTCCTGCCAGCAGGGGCAGGGGCACACAGAGAGTCCCCAGTGCCGAGTCCTCTCTGCTGCCCCTGCAGAGCCCTGGCTGTGCTTCCCTGGGGCCTCGGCTTTCCCAGTGAAACTGTCTGCTGGGCTTCCTTCAGTTACCTCAGCAATCCCCTCAAAAATGCCACCTCACTGCCCTTGACGTCCCCTGGCATTTTCCTACAAAAACGCCTCTTGTGTCCCCTCTCAACTACCCCGGGGTTTCAGCTGAAATGAACGGCACGACCTGTGCCCACTGCCTGGGATTCATCCAACCAAAATCAAGAGCAAATGCTGGTAGGGCTTTAGGAACTGGGAATAACTTGCAAACAAAATAAATCACCTTTTTCTTCTCGTTATTTTTTTTTTTCTTTCAGGTGCTGGACTTGCCTCTGTGGATGTGTGCTGAGCTCTCGCTGCAGGGGACTGTCAGGCCTGACTGGCTGTGCGTTTGTGTTCTTCTCACTGGGGAATCAGAAATGATCATTAATTAGACCACAGAAATCTTTTCTGAAACCTTTCCCCTTTCCTGCCCTTTGCTGGTAAGTCTTCTCTTTCAGCCTTTAACTTTACAGCTGTTCCTCTGACGTGATTTCCCCTGCCTCACTTCCATGCAGCTCCTAGCTGGGCAAAACTGGGATAACTTAGAGGGGACAGAGGTGAGACTTTTAGCTGGATTTTTCTAAAATTTTCTAATGATACTGAAATTATTTCCAATTGCCCCAGTGAGAAGAACACCAACTCGCAGCCATCAAAAGCTCAAAACTCGGTTAATTGAGGCAGGTCCAAGGAAAAATCCAGCCATGCCAGGCTGAGGCTGGAGCCCGCTCATAATTCATTGTTGGTGTCTGCTGCAGTCTAGGAACAGCTCTCTCATTCTTCACTTGCTTGATCTGCTTTTATATCCCTGACACAAATGGAGTTAGGCAAACTTCATGTTTGCTATTAGGCTGTAAAGAAGCCTACTGTAACCAGCATATGCTTTTCTTAGATGCAAATGTGCGTGCAAAATAGAAAGAGTTTTGATACTGAGATTTTTTTTCCCCCTGAGGTTCAAGTATTTTATCAGTTTAATAACATTCCATTTTCCTGTTGCACTCATTTTTAGCATGCATCTTTTGTATTAGCTCTGAGTATTATAATTCCTTCCAAATTCCTGTGGTGGGCACTATTACCATAACTATACAATTAGCTACAGCTGGATGTAATAGAGATGAACACTAAATAGTTTTGTTGGCAGGAGGCCCAGTGTCTTTTAACCCAGACTCCTTCTTTACTGCTGCCTGGTTTGTTACTCTGCTTCAGGGAGTATGGGGAACCTCAGATACAAAGAAGAAGAGAATTTAGAAGTTGTAATTGTGCAAGTTTGTTATGCAAAAAGGTGCTGAAGGTGCTGTGGATTTGTTTTGGCTTTTTATTTGTGTTTTGTTGGGGTTTCCCCCCCCCCCCTTTTCCCTAGGTTGAAGAAACTTGAAGAAGGAATTTGGATGTGTAAAAACAAGCTGAGAAGAGGCTCAGTGTGTTCACTGGCAGCACGGGCTGGGATTAGGGCTGAGCAGGACCAAAGCTGCAGCACGTCATCCATTCAGCTTTCACCTCGTATTTTATCAGGGCCTTTATGAGACAGATGTGAATCCATGAGTCCCAGGCTGAGCCGTGACCGTGACCTGTTCTGTCGGAGCAGGTGCTTTTCTGGCATGTTCACCAGCCACACTCTGTAATAAATACTCCTGGGTTTGTTGCTGTTCCTCTTCCAGCCTTATATTCAACTTCCCTTTCTCTTCCGCTTCTCTTCCCTCTGTCTGGTGTGTCTTTTGTTTTCCTTTTTGGCCTCCATCCCATTCCCTTTCACTTTTTCACTCTCTTGTTCTTCTTTTTCTTTTTTGAAATGAATACTCAATATTTATGTAATATCTTTTACTCAATCCCTCTCCCTGTTCTGTCCTTTTTGCCTCTCTCTCTGTCTCACTTGCTGCCTGCATCTTTATTTCTCCTTTCTTCCTCTGCTTTTCCCTCAGTCCTGCACCGTGACTGTGTTTCTTTGTCCCTGTCACTGTCCCTTTGCCTGTACCTGGGTGCACCTGCTGCCCAGTGCAAATATATATGCCAATTATATATTTGGTTTGTGTTCCCCTGTATTGTTCTGTGTTTGCACTTGCTGCTGCATTTCCATGTATTGCTTGGTACGTAAATTCACCTTTAGCAGCGTGTCCAGGGAGTGTATCTGTAATTGAATTGGTACCTGTACTTGCCTTTGTACACCTTGCTGTGTTTTGCTGTGAATAAAAACATTCATTCAATAAAGTTAAGTCACCCCTAGTCAGGATACCCCACGTCTTCCCCTTGCCTCTTTTCTTTGGTGTGATTTAGTAATTTTTTTTTTACTCTATTTCTTGTTTTGCTTCTCACTCTACCTTTCAGTCTATTTCTGACTGTGCTTTTCTATTTCTAACTTTATTTCTGACTGCCTCTCTAACTCTGTCTCTGTGTTTCTGTTTCTCACTCTTTCTAACTCTGTCTCTCTGGTTCTCTAACTCTGTGGCTATTTCCTTATTTCCCTCTACCACTATTCCTCTGAAAGTCTTTCTCTGTTTCTCTAACTCTGCTTTACTATTTTCCCCTAACCCTAACTCTGTTTTGCTCTTTCTCTCTATTTCATATTCACTCTAGCTTTACCTCTAACCCTGTTACTAACTTTGCTTTCTAGCTATAAAATTAAAAAATCAGCAGTAGAAATTTTCAGGCTCCCTCTGAGAAAAAACCAAAAAAAAAAAAAAAAAAAAAAACCAAAAAAAAACCCCAAAAAAAAAGCCCCGGCAAAATACCTTACATTATTATTTAAATAAAAATATTTACACCTCAGGAGCCTGAAATTTTCTGCTGCTGCGGACGGCTGCCGAGAGGCGGTGGCAGGTGAGAGCAAGGTGGCCCCGCGGTGGCCCGGCCCGCCTGACTGGCGGGCACTTGGCAGGGGAGCCCCGGGCGCAAGGCTGACGGCTCGCTCTTGGCCGCAGGGCAAAAGAAGCAGCTGCAGGAGCTGTACCAGCTGGGCCCGCAGCTGGGCAGCGGCGGCTTCGGCACCGTTTTCGCGGGCACCCGCATCTCCGATGGAAGCCCGGTGAGTGGCCGCGACGGCCGGGCGTGGGAGGAGGGGCAGGAGCAGGGATGAGAGGGGCAGGGCTTGAGCTCAGCCCCCCTCTCTCCATGGCTCGCAGGTGGCCATCAAACGCGTGGCCCGAGAGCCCGGCAGTGGCCGGCGGGGGATGGCGGGGGGATGGCGGGCGTGGGCTCAGGGCCAGAGCCAGGGCATGGCGGGCCTGGCAATAGCAGAGACCAGGATGCGGCCGGGCAGGGGGCACCTCCCAAGCTGGGAGCACGAAGCCCAAGCAGCAGGCAGGCTGCCCAGAGGGGACACTCGGGCATCCCAGGCAGGGGCCAGCGCAGCAGCCACAGGGCAGCATCAGGCCTGCTGGAGGCATTGTCTCCTCCTCACAGCCCGACGGCACCCGTGTTCCCATGGAAATCGTGCTGATGGAGAAGGTGGGCTCTGGCTGCCGCTCAATCATCCAGCTCCTCGAGTGGTTTGAGCTGCCAGACAACTTTCTGCTGGTGATGGAGCGTCCCGAGGCATCGCAGGATCTCCTGCAGCTGCTGCTGGAGCAGGACTTCCTGTGCGAGGAGGCGGCGCGCTGGCTTTTCCGCCAGGTGCTGGAGGCCGTGCGGCACTGCACCGCCTGCGGCGTCCTGCACCGCGACATCAAGCCAGAGAACCTCCTCGTGAACCCGGAGAGCGGCGAGCTGAAGCTCATTGACTTTGGTTGCGGCACCTTCCTCCAGGAGCGCGCCTTCACACGATTTGCCGGTGAGCCCCCGGCCCGGGCCCTGCTCCCAGTGCCAGGCGCTGCGCGGTCCCATTCCCTCCTGGGCTGCGGGGTGCAGCCTTCAGCCGACTGCCGGCTCCTGGGCCACGGCATCCGCCCCGTGCCAAAGGGCAGCCGGCAGCCGGCCCTGCCGACGGAGAGGGGGCTGCAAAAGCCGGGCCCCGGCCTCTCGGCCTGCCTGGCCGGCAAGGCCGTGGGCTGCTCCGCTGGTCTTCTTTGCCTTGCACAGCGGTTTCTTGGCTTTGGCCACTGGGTTGGGGGACGTGGGGTGGTCTCTGGGAGAAGTTGGGACCAGCCGGCGCAGCCCCTGCCTCAGCCAGAAGATCAGCTGTCTGCCAGGCCCTGCAAGGCAGCAGCCCGCGCCCGGACAGCGCCGCCTGTCTCCCCTAGGAACACGCTGCACAGCCCACCCGAGTGGACCGGCCTTGGCTGCTACCAGGGCCATTCAGCAACCGTCTGGTCCCTGGGCGTGCTGCTGTACGTCATGGTCTGCGGGAGCCTCCCCTTCTGGAACGACCGTGCCATCGTGTCGGGGCAGCTCTTCTTCGAGCACCAGGTCTCTCCAGGTTGGTATCCGGCCTCAAGCAAGGCGGGCTGTGGCGGATGGCGGCGCACAGCAGCCCCCAACGCGGCTCGGCGGGACGGCGATCTGCCCTCAAGGGCCGGCCGCAGGAGGCGGCCCGTGCCGACGGGCTGGGCGCGGCACGCGTGGCTGAAGGGGGTGGCCGTGTCCCACCGTGCCGCTGTCCCCCACGGGGCAGGGTGGCTCGGGTCCTGCGGGCGCTGGGGGCGGCAGCCGGGCGGGAGCCTTCTGGCCGTTTCCTTTAGAGATAGGATTTAGGAGCAGAGACAAGGCAGGCTTAAAACTTAAAAGGGTATAAGAAGAAATTTATTAATAACATAAAAAGAATTCAGAATAAGATTTCTAGATTATTCCCTCCTCCCCTCCCTTCATTCCAAATTTCTTAACAACAACATACAGAAACACTTCAGTCAGTTATCTACTTAAATAATAACTTCACTTTACTCTAGAGAGAAAAGTCCCTTTTTTGGTTTAGGCTTGGGGGTGTCTCTCTTTCACAATCTACATCTGCCCGGGAAATATTGCAGATTATGACTCTCCTCCCATCTCCACAGTCCTTCCAGAGCTGTGCTATGGGTTGTTACACACTTGGGGTACCACTTTAAAGTCAAGCTGCTGAAAGACAAAATTCTTTTCATCTCTTTTTCTATTAAATGTCTCTGTCTATATTTCCAGTCCCAAAACAGAGAGCCCCATTTTCTCAAAGCAAAAAGGTCTTCTTTTCAAGCACTTAAACCTCCCTAAGTATCTTTCACAGTTTAAAGAAATTTTAGTGAAGTCACAGTCCTCTTATAGCCCCACAAAAAAATGGTTTTCAGCTACTCATCAGTTGCATCTTTTCAATCTCTTCCCTTCAGGAACTTTATCTTCATTCCGCTGACTTCTGTAGACTCCATGCTTTACTTCTTCCCATTCAGGGGAGCTCAGGAGATCGAGAATCTTATCCAGGCATTAAAAGGGTTAAATTTGCATCCAGGACGTGAAGAAGCTGGGCCAGGCCATTGCTGGAAAAACTCTGAGCCACGTGGATCATCTGGGGCCTCTCTTCTCAGAACAGGGCAGGTGGCTCCCCTATCCCCCCACTCGGCCACGCCGCATGGAGAGGGGAGCCAAGCTGAGCCAGGAGCCGCGTGGAGCGGGGCTACCAGGGCCAGGGCCGGGGCGGGGGCCAAGCCCAGAGCCGGGGTGCCAGGCTGGGCTCCCCCGTTGCTGAGCCAGGCCAGGGTGCCAGGACCGAGGCCCAGCCCAGACCTGGGCCAGGGGGCTGGGGCCCCGGCCAGAGGCCACCGCACCTCCAGGGAGGCCGGAAGCCAAAAGAGAGCAGCCCACTCCCCATCAATGTGATTTATGAAAATGAAACAACTCTCTCATTGGCCACCTGGTAAGCCAACCACCAAATCAGCCCTCTGACTGGTCCTCACATCCCACAGGGGAAGCTCCCAGAGGGGGAACAGCCCCTCCGTTCCCCCAGGTGGCTCTGCCCCCCCTCCCTTCCATGCAGAACCAGCACAGTCTGGCTGCAGGAAACACTTTTTGCAATGAATTTGGCCTCCATTTTCTGTGTCTGGATTTTCCTTCCAGCTGCATCCTCAGAGATGAGCAGGTTTTGCTGATACCCATGGCTCTGAGGGAAAAGGCAGTCCTGTCCAAAGGGCTTCTTCCATCTGCACTCTGGCAGCTGTCACAGAGACTCTTGCCACAAGTAACCAAACTGTGGAGATCTTCCTCTTTCTGCTCAAGCACTGCTGATGCCAGACAAGTCCCTGGAGATGGGAAGGTCTGCATTTGCTGCTGCAGGATCTTGTCTAGCACCACACCATCTCATGTTGCACCACCACATCATCCTGGGAGCCATAGACTGGGAACTGGCAGCTCCAGGACAATCACTGTTTTCCTGTGGCTTCTGGGAGTTCCTTACTGTTGGCGTTTTTTTTCTATATCCTGCTTAAACAAGAAAGTTTTGTAACTTGACTTCTCTCTGACAGCTTTGAATACATGAACTCTTCTTTAACTCCTTTACAGCGGACAAAATTTGTTTAAGCTCTTTCTCAAAATCTTTGTTGTGACTATACCTCATAACTCTTGCAACTCTTATTAGTTCATAACCTAGACTATACACCATCTTTGTCTGGACTAGAATTTTAAAATATACATTACAATTCTTAATTTCCTCTAGCGACAAGATGCAATCACACATATTTGCTATTTTTTTATTCCTGAAAAAATATGCTTTTTTTTCCTCTGTTTTATATTTTTACCTCTGAACTCATCTGTTTCCTATTTTCACTTTCTCTGTTCAGAAGACTTTTTCTGTGATTTGTTCTTCTAATGATTCTCCAATCATTCCATACTACTTTACAGAGATGTTGCAACATACTAGATATTATTAGACATTATTAGATACTTATTAGATATTTTTTATTGTTTTAATTTCTACTATGGATGATAAAACATGTATTTTACATTGCCTTGGACTGCAAAATTTTTTTATATTTTTTAGGGAAAATATATTGCAAAATGTTTGGATAGCATCATCAAAAAAACCAGCTTCATTACCTGTCCAGTAGCCAGAAAGTAGATCTGTATCCATAATCTAAAAATAAAGCAATCTTTTGATTTGACACACACATTAATACTTTTTCAATGCTGTATGAAAGAAAGTAGAAAAAATGTGCTATTACAGTTTTATCTTCAACTGCACATCACTTTAACCTTGAGTGAAGACTCTGCATTATTGAAAGAGAACCAATTTAGGCAGTGTACCTCTAGGTTACCACATGATCAGAACCTTAGACTTGTAAACAATTAAGAGCAGAAAAGAGTTTGGGTGCCACTGCGAGGTAACAGCACATTCTCCTGCTGTCATTGCCATTGTCAGAGTAAAACTGGAGCTGAGCAATCCCATTCCATCACAACCACCCTTATGCTGCAAAGGTGGAGCCCTGATCTCAGAAATGCCAGAAGTGGCAGAGGTTTTCCATGTATGAAGGCAACCTCTCGTCCCAGAGGTATTGCAAGTTCCCCTCTCCTCACTCCATTCCATCCGTAAATTGAACACTGACAATCCATAAAGGTTATACATTACAACACTGGGATGTATTTTGCTCCTTAGGTAGATCTAAAGCAATGTGGAAATTGCTCAGCCTCTTGAGCCCTCTTCAAGTGAGCATTTGTAACTTTTCTTCCTACAACAATCCAATCAAACTACTCTGTTACTGCTCCAAGTAGTTACTGGAAGATTTTGCTGTATTTTCCCATTATGTTTTATTTAACTCAAATTCAATAAGTACCATTTTGCAAATATTGACAGTTGTGTATTTGAATTTCCCAGCATACTACAGAGATTGGATAAGTGATCTTCAAGTTTGATAGGTGATATTGACCACAGAATATCAACAAATAGGAAATATTAGGACAAAAGTTAATCCAATACACACCCCTCAAAATCCTAATTTTTGTTTTTGTTTTGTTTTCTGGAAGAAACAAATTTAACAACACTGCCATGCATACAACAGAGCGACCCAGGCATAATTCCAGATTCCAGTTTTCAAGGGTGGCATTAGTAGGACACTGCTTGGAGCAGGATGAAGTTTACAGAACAGATTTTTAAAATTGGTCTTGAAGGGGAAGCTTCTTCCACAAAACATCCAAGATTTCTCAGGGAACAGTAGGGACCCCACCGTGCTGTGCAAGGCTACCATGATTTAAGAGTCCAGATTATCTTGCAATATTTAAATAACCTTGACATTAACAGCAAAGGGGCAGTGCAATTTCCAAGGCTACATAAGAAAAGGATGTGTGTAGATCCAGCTTTTGAAACAAAGCACAGCTACAAGATACATTTGTTTTCTAGGTTTGCAGAAAGACTTTTTCTCCTGACCAGACCATCCTCTCCTGGATAACTGCTACACAACCAGAACACACACTCACCAACACAACTCATCCAAACCTGCCATGAAGATCAGTGCATTCAGCTGCTTCTACAAAACATCAATTTACACTTTCCTATTTACTCTAAAAACTAACAGTATATTTATATGCAATAATTTAAAAAAAAAGACTTTTAGCTTGAACATAATTACCAAGCTTGTTATAAGCTGCACAGTTCATACTATGATCCCTCATTCTTTTTATTTGGTTCACCTCAGAAAAGAGAATTCCAAGGAGCTCTTGAAAATAGACATTTTGAAGAGCTCCTTTTGTATCCTTTAGTCATTCTGAAAGATAACCATGTAACAATAAATAGCTGAAGGAAAATTAGCAGTATTTTATTTGTCCTGAATCTAAGTTTAGAACCTTAAATTTTTACAAACATGATTTTATACAAATTATAGCGAAGGAAGTTTTCCACCCACACTGAAGAAGTGGATGTGGCCTTCCCCATGGCTGCCGTCTCTCCAAGGCTGTAACTGCCAGGGGTTTATCCACAGCCATGGCTCTGAGGTGCTCCAGCACGACCCCATGCACAGGCACTGATGTTTCTTGGGACACCTGCTGAGCATGGCCTAATCCACAGCCACAGGTGCTTCAGGTATTATTCTTGGGCCACAGTCCCTTCTTTGGGCACGGATATGACCATAGTAGCCACACATGCTCTGAGAGGTTCCTGCTCTGCCATGGGGTTATTCCCAGCCACTGGTGCCTGAGAGTTTCCTGTTCCCATCTGGGCTTATCCACAGGTCACAGTTCCTTTGACTCAAGCTCACACTGGAGTTCCAGCAGCACAGAAACAGCAGTGATACCCTGGCCACCTGCCAGCCCAAGTGAGTCACCAGGGCTGTCATCCAAGTGTCCCCAGGAACAGCACACAGAGAGGAGAAGCACCACAGTCAGCAGCAAAATCAAAATGAAACACCTAATGAGCCCCATGGCAAGCACAGGAGCTTGGCAACCCAACAGCACCAACAGCTATAAATCCAACCCAGAACACTCCAGTCAAAGCTGCTGTTAACTCAAACCCTTTGAGCTCCATGTCAGGCACCATAAAGGACTGCCATGGCTTAACCCTAGCTGGCAACTCAGCCCCACACAGCTCCTTGTTCACTCCCCCACAGTGGGATGCGGAGGGAATCAGGAAAAGGAGAAAACTCATGGGTTGAGATAACACAGTTTAATAGGTAAAGGAAAAACTGCACACAAACAAAGCAATAAGGGATCTACTCCTCACTTGTCACCTGCAGGCAGATGTTCAGCCATCTCCAGGAAAGCAGGACTCCATCACGTAACGGTGACTTGGAATGACGAATACTATCACTCCTGACATCCCGCACTTCCTTCTTCCTCCAGCTTTATGTACTGAGCAAGATGTGACATGGCCTGGGATATTCCTTGGCTCAGTTGGGGTCAGCTGTCCTGCCCACATTCCCCCTGACTCTCTGTGCTCACCTAGCCCACTCCCTGGTGACTGGGGTGAGGATGCAGAAAAGGCCTTGATGCTATGTAAACACTGCTCAGCAGTAGTGAAAACACCTGTGTTATCAGTACTGTCTCAGCTCAAATCCAAAACTATGCCCATAACACCTACTATGAAAAAAATTAATTCTACTCCAGCCCAACCAGGACAGCTCAGTAGCTTCACAAAGTCTGGTTTCAGTAGCAAAACAAAACTCAGTTGGTCATGTTCCCTATTGTATTGAAAATTGCACTAATTTGTAACAGTTTTCACTTTTATTTTAGATTATAACAGTTATTTCAGACCAGCTTCTGTAGTTCAGTATTTCCACCATTCATCTCTTGACAAGCAACCAAGAATCAAATCTCCCTTGCAGTTTTTCCCAATTGTACGTTCTGATGGTCACAAGCAACTGCATCAGAAAACTTATTTCCTAATGAGATGACAGAACTCTTTGAAGCAGGGCTGCCAGAACCCTGCTACTACCAAGGGTAAGGCCACCTCCCAGCTTTGGGATTTCTCAGGAGTCTCAATACATGCGTCTTTTCTTAAGCTCCAAGTTAATTTGGAAATGGGGAGATTCAGAAGGGTACTCCAATTAAAAGAGTCTTTTAAAAAATGGGGCAGTTCAGTGCCTTACTTCAGTTACTTTAAACACGGCATGCCTGCATGTTTCTTCTTTTTCCTTTCCCCTGCATCCCGCATTAGCCTTAAAATATTCCGGGTAGGAGCCGGTAAGGCACTGCAGCAGTGTAGCGCTTCCAGTCCTTCCCATACTTGCTGCTACAACGGTGCTCGTCCCTAAGGCAGCGGTGGGTGAGCAGAATGGTCATGTAAATGATGTAGAAGTATGGCAGGATGTGGTTAAAGCCACAAGCCAGGCAATAGGCCAGCGAGCCCATCAGGTCTCCTGTGTAGTTGAAATGACGTGCCCAGCCCCAAAATCCAGAAGTCATCAGCTTGCTGTAGTACTTGCTGCCATCCACGGATGTGTAGGAGCACTCGATGTACTCTGGCTTCTTCCCCCAGATCCTGCAGTTGCCATTGGTCCGACGGAAGAGATCCTTCTGGTGGTTGGTCATTCTGAAGATGTAATAACCCAGCAAGCCCAACATCAAGATCCCTACGGCATGAGCAGTGTACAGCTGGACAGGATGGTAAACCAAATACAGACCCTGGGGAGCACAAAAACAATCAGCCATTTACTTCCAACAGAGGCTTAGTACGCCAGACAAATTCCTTGACTACAGTGACCCGCAGCAGACCAAGAAGACCAACAGAAGGAGGAGTAGAAAAATATACTGCAATAGTAAAACTGCACAAAACTTTCAGAAAACTCTGCATCCTAGATTTTCTTTCTCTCTTTCTCTCTCCAAAACTGCACTTCTTTGTGAAACAAGAAGAGAGAGGATGCAAGGATGCAAACCAGACAGAAAGAAAAACCCAAGGAACAAAACCCAACAAACCACTACTAACCAAAAGACCCTCAACAAGCAGGAAGTAAAAAAGAAAGGAAACTGAAAGAATTTAGAAAAGTACGCAGACACAATTGACAGTGGCAGAAAGAGGCACAAAAGAAGGGCAGGAGAGGAAAAGGTGCCAAATCCATACACACAGAGGAAGCTTTCCTACAAGAGAATTGTTACAAAGAACGTTGCAATAATTTCTCAACAGTCCAACAATATAGAAACGTTAAAGGTACAAATTAAACTGCTAGAAACAAAGTTTCTGGAGAGTTTAATCCCTGTTAGTCCAAATACACAGTGTACACTTTTTTACCTGCAAAGTATAGAGGTAAGGCAACCAAACACAGTCTCCCCAGCCCAAATACCATCCAAAATGATCATGGCAGATATCAATGGTTTTCAAGTACCAGGCTTCATTCCAAAAGAAGTCCAGAACATAAATGCCCTGCAACAGAATAATTTTACATTAATAACAGAGCACTGTCATCAGTTACCCTGCTTAACAGCATCAGCTTAATGTCTGTGCTGCCTTGTGATGTGATCTCAAATTCATTGGTGTTTTTATGTTAGCACTTCAAAACTAGACATTTCTGAACAAAGTTAAGAAGAACTCTCACATAAATACAACCTACCTGGATACACAGTATCTATCTCTCTAGACAGAGACACTAGTAGGATGACTAAGGCAAGTGTACAATTCAAGGACAAACGCTTAGGAAGTGAACTCACAACTGACCACTCTGATCTCTCTTCAGCTTAGAGTCACAGGGTTACAAAGAGGAGAGATAAAGCTTCCATTTACACAGATCAGTGAATAAATCTAAAGAAGTCCCAACACTGAATGAGCTTGTTTCAGGCCAGGAAAAATGCCTGTTTCATTTCCACGGAAGGAGATTTTTTTCCTACTTTCATGCTAGCTTATTTCCAAACTGGTTTCTTCAATTCTTCCTTGGAATTTACCTGGAGGACGTTGACCAGGATCATGGAGTTTGTCACTTGACCGTACAGCTCCTGTTGTTTGGCAGCAAAGGAAAGGTTGATTAGAGTCCAGGCTACAATCCCAGGGCGCCCATTGAAGAACAGCTTGAAATCAAACCACTTCCCTATTCGAGGGTTAAATTCAATCCCCATCATGTAGTCATAAAAGAAGTTTCCAGTGAATTTGCTGTAAAACATTTAAAAAATTAGAAATGGGCAGAGTTTTATACAAATACAGATAATTGCTACTCTGACTACACAGTTCAGATTAATTTGATGTAGTGATAATAAAAATCATAAAACCATGTAACCTTGTGCAAGGTAACACAAACTTACATGACCAAAGTATTACATTAACAGACATAAATTGTAGAATTTCAGAGGTGCCTGGGTTTACTCTTGGTAACGTTTCTGAATAGTCTAACCATTTTTAGAATGGGTGTATCTGTCACACTGAAGCTGCCAGTAGCATGGTGTGCAGCAAGAAACACACAGGATAGTGCTGGTGAAGCAAAGAACCACTGCCATTCATTGGCCTAGCTCTCTGTGCTAGTGAAATATACTCTATTATTCAATTTATATATCCAATTTTCATTTAACAATTTTAATCTCTGATACCTAGTATTCTCTCATCATTAAAATTCACGTACCAGTCTTTGGAATTTGTAGGGAAAAAGTAGCCTTTAATCATTGCAAACGTGGACACTGCATATCCCAAGATATTGGCACACCACAGGAGAGGAATCCAGTTGTCAAAAATGATGGTAGGTGAGAAGAAGTGGAACCAATAAGCATTTGCAAACCAAAGCACATGGGTAATGATCCAGGCCTGAAGTCCATTGATTTCGTATTTATTTACGACACCTAAAATATGAAGAAAAAATGGAGTGTTAGTGACTGCATTAATAAGCTTTTAATTAATATGGGTATGCACAAAATACACAGAAGCTCAATCAAGTCCTCATGAAATGACCTCTCTCACCTCATCCTCCCAATAAAATACCTTGAGGTACTTTTCTGAAAGGTCCATTAGACTCTGCTGTACCCATTAGGCTTTGTTAGGCTGAGTTTTTCTCCTCAAAAAACTGAATTCAAATGTTCCCCAAAACTGACTAGAGTAACAAGCCACCAGTAACAGTTCACATCACACATTTTGTCCAAGTCCCTTGGGTTAATGGAGCCTGAGCAGGTAAAAGTATCTTGTCAAATACCAGCAATAGTCCACTGACAACTTTAAGTGCCAAAATTATCAACCAGTACTTTTCTATTGCTGGTGTGGTACCTACTAGATCAACAGTTTTATGAATTATGAGATACAAATGCTCTAACTTATTCTGAAAGATTACCTGGATTATTTTCTAGTTTTGTTTGAACTGAACATGTGAGGAAGATGAGACCATTTACATCCACATTTCCTTTGGTTACACATGGGTTATTAAAGACTCTACAAAGCAGAAATACTATCATTTCAGAAGATTGCATAGTGTGCATGTATTCCAAGGAAGACCTTACCAGCAGGGGTGACAGCACCTTCTTGTACACCTCCCATATATCCAGGGAGAAATTTATGGCAGAAATCAGGAATGAACAAGTACAAAACAACCTAAAAGAGAATGTATTCACAGTAAATACAGACAAGACAAAACCCCTCAATACATTATTCCTTACATACATATACCAAATATAACATTTCTCTTAAGTTTCTAGTAAGTATTGGGTAAGCCAATATGGCAATATTTAGCTGTTGTGATTTTAAACTAGAAATACATCTAAGCTATTCTACAGCTCTAAAGATGTATTTCATGTAAGGCTGTAATCCTTTTTTGGTGGGAAGGCAGGACAGTTGGTAACTACGTTCAGGTCTTCATCCTTTTATTTTCATCTTTTTCTTGTATGTTAATTTAAAACAAATGGGTACCATTGTTATATAGCCACTTTTTGTTAAAAATCTCATAAAGGAGTATGTCACACAAAGAGTATTTGTGTATATTCCCTACATGCTTATTTTCCAAGTTCATTTGGATTCCAAAACACCTCGGAAATTGTGAAACACCAAAGAGTAAATGCCAGTGCAACATTCCACCATCCTAGGTGCAAAAGGATTCATCTGTTGGGGAAACCAGACACTGCACCCAGATCATAACTCAATAATGTACCTGGAAAGTGACCCAAAGGGCATAGATGGCAGCAGCTCTATAGGTCAGTGTGGGAGTGCTTTTCCAGATGTCAGACAGATGCTTATTCCCTGTCAGCAAGTCCAGGAGTGGATCAGCCAGAGAGCACTGGTACTGGGCACAGGACATGATGAAGTAATATACAATCAGTGGTGCAAACATGAGCAGGAAAAGGACGCTTCCCAAGGAAAACCAGTCCACCTCCCTGTAATCCAAAACAGAGCATTTTGTTTCCCCAGGTTTCAGATAGATGAAAATATCAGACAATTTTTGCAGTGGACCTTCTAGACCTATCTGGATGAAAACTGAAAATGTATTCAGGGCATGGACATCTTTGGGGGGTCAAACAGCAATAAAAAACTCAGCACAGAACATACTTTGCCACAAGCCTCTCTAAAACTACACCAGTTGATAAGTGCAAGAGATTAGATAAAATCTCCCCTCCACAAACCTGATTACGATTACTGATTTAACGTTTTTTGATGGTAATCACGGCTCTAATTGGTGGAGTATTCAGTTGGAAGTGATAATGGAATCCCAAGAACATTACGCAAAGCTTGGAAACTTGGAAAAGACAGACCGTGTACAGCCATACACTGCACTTTCTGTGCCACTGTTGCTGTTCCCAGCTGCAGTACAATGCCCTGCCCATCTCATTGAGAACTGGTACATGAGTCATAAATCTTGCAACAGCAGGACTTGCCAGGTGGGAATGCCACGGATACCAGGATGTCTATTTTCCAAATTTCAGGAAACATTTCTTTCCTTGAAGGAACCAAAGATTTTACCAATTTTTATGATTTGCTTTTCTTTTTTGCAAGGAGTGTGATTTATCCCAAATCATCTAGCCAACTCTCTGCCTTAAAAAACTTGAAGAATTCTTCTTCAGCACCTGTTGCTACAGCAAATTATCCATAAGCTTTCCAGAGCAGGGCAACACAAAAATCTGTTATTAACAGAGGGAAGTTTAAAAAGAATACAGCATCTCGAAGAGTAAGAATGAAGCAATTGGAAATACAAGGGCTACTTGAAGTCATCAGCTTCTCTCACCATGCTCTTCCCCACTGGCCTTGAGATGCTTTAGTATCATTTTGCATATTTTGGTGTTTTCTTCCTTCAATGGGTTTTTTCTCCTTTGGAAGATGGGTTGCCATGATGTCCTGCAGGAAAGAAAATATGAATCCTATTACTCCAGCTTGTTCTCAGTAAGTCTTATGTATCTACAAGAGAATGACAAACAAAAGTTGCTAAAATCTGTGATATAGACTTCAGACCACAAAAAATTTGAGGGTAGAGGAGAGGAAGCAAGAATTTTCCCTATGAACTTATATTCAGCAAAACATAATCAAAACACTGATGCTGGAGTCAATGAGTTGGAGGTCTCTCTGAATTCTTCAGGGAGAAATCAGAGTGCAGGGATTGAATTAAATCCTTTGGATGGATTGAAGTATATTAAGCCACTCACACATAAAGAAGAAGTTTAACTATAAGTGTAAGTTTTAGTATAAGTTTAAGTCTTAGGATAAGTAAGTCAGTTAGTTTTAGTATGAGCTCTAATGCTTTTAGTAAGTAAAAGGTTTAGATGCTGAAGTTGAAGTGGGAGTTCTAGTGAAGGTTTAAAAACATATTAATGTTTTCAGTGGAGGCTCCAGGAACATAGTTTTAGACAGTGCTTAGACAGAATAGAGCTGTAGCAAGAATATTGCTTACATTTTTCATACAGAACAAGGTAAGTTGTATGCATAGTTTATACATAACTTAGCGTGTTAAGAAACTAAAATTCTAATAGGTTAAGGAGAGGTGGTCCGAGTTTGCATCTTAGCTTGTTGAGAAGATCCTGTATAAGAGTATGTATTGGGGAGAGTTGGTGCTTTTTCTGCCTTTTCTGCCATTGCTTTTCTATTTTGCTTTTGCTCACCGCCATCATCAACACCCAAAAAGAAGATAGGAGCTGCCGCAGCAACATTGGCCCCACCAGGATCTCAGAGAGCAGCTTCTGCTTCTGTTTGGGACTTTATACCAAAACTTAGCATGGACTTTGATGTCCGTAACTGTGCCTTTTGAGACTGATTTGCTTCTGCAATAAATAATCTTTTTAGCAACTATTAGCTGCTTGGCTCATTTACGAAGATACCCCGACGAAGTTGGTGCCTAGAGCACCGGAGGTCTTAACCTCACACACTGATATCAAAGAAACCCACTAAACTTCTTGCTAACTGGAAATTTCTTTTAAGATGCATAGATAATATATAGCTTATTACTTTCATGCAGATGTAAAAGGAAAAAAAATGTTTCACCACATGCTCACAAATCTCTGTAACTTAACTGCCTGCCTTAATTTGAAAAATTGCTACTGGTGTAACATTATCAGTGACCTTGTGAATTGGATACTTCTGCCCAGAGTCCTTGCTCCATATATGCCATTAACACCATAGAAAACAAGACATAATCCTATCTAAATCAAAAATCAGTGGGAATGGGGTCTGACTTACTCGGCAACACCTAATTCTCTCCGTGGAACATGACCGGTAGTTTTCTTCCAGTCTCATCAAACACTTCTCACGTTAAAGACCATCATCCTATAACCTGAACTATGGACTGACGTCCCGGCCCGATGTGCCTCATCAGGGCGAGCTTGCTCATTACCCGGAGCCTGAGCCTGCACATAGCCTCGGCATCCACCACCTCCTGCCAACCTGTTTCAACGCCTCACCACACCAAGAGCGAAAAAAGAAAAAAAAAATCTCGCATCTAATCCCACTCTCTACCTCGCTTTAAGGCCATTTCCTTTAGTCCTTTCCCCCGTAGGTTTCTTTTCAGAAGCGATCTGAGGGGGAAACGGCTCGTGGCCCCCCTTTGCCCACACGGTTGGCTCTTTTTCAGGCCCGATGCCACACATGATAAGGAAGGAACTCACCCACCTCCGGACCGGGGTCCCTCGCTCGCCGGGAGGTCACTTGATGGAGGTCACTTGATGGAGAACCACTTTCACACCACAGACCGCTCGCACAGCCGCCGCTCAGCCGCCCTCGGCCCCTCCGGGCCCCGCCCCCTCCTCACCGTCTCAGCCAATCCCCGCCGCGCCCCGCCCGTTCCGCGGCTCCCCATTGGCGGCGCCCGCTCGTCCCATGGGCCGAGGAGCGCGCGGGGCGCAGGCTCCGCCCCCTGCCCTGCGCCGCGCCAGGAGCGCGCGGGCCGGAAGCGCTTTGGGCGGGCGCGGGGATGGCTGAATAAACCCGCGCGTTCCGCGTTCTGGGAGCCAGTGTCCAGGGAGACAGGGTACACTGCATCTGGGTCACAACAACTCCCTCTGCGCCCGCAGAGCCCCTAAGCCAGACTGGGCCGCCTGGAGTCGTTATTGAACTCTCCACATCCCACGGACAGCTCTGTGCAATTTCCAATGGCCCCGCAGAAAAAGACCTGGGGATGCTGTGCGAGAGCTGCTGAACGCGAGCGCAGGTGTGCCCAGGTGGCCAAGAAGGACAATGGCATCCTGGCCTGTGTCAGCAATAGTCAGCGATAGGAGGAGCAGGACAGTGACCATCCGCCTGTTCTGGGCTCCGCTGAAGCCGCACATCGAATCGCGGGGTCAGTTTTGGGCACCTCAATCCAACATACTGAGTTGCTGGAGTGTGTCCAGGGAAGGGAATGGATCTGGGGGGAAAGGGCGGAGGAAGGGGGGAAGGGAGGTCTCAGCTTGGAGAAAAGGGGGCTGAAGCAAGAGATCTTACACTACAACTCCGCGAAGGGAAGCTGTAGCCTGTAGGCTCTTCTCCCAAGTGACAAGCAACAGAAGAAGAGGCCTCAAGTTGTGCCAAGGCTTGTTTAGATCGGATATTAAAAAAGTTTATTCACGGAAAGGGTTGGCAGGCATTGGAACAGACTGCCCGGGGCGGTGGTAGGGTCACTATTGCTGGAGGTAAAAGCCGTGTATATGTGGCACTTGGGGACATGCTTTAGTGGTGGGCTTGGCACTGCTGGATTAGTGGTTGGACTCAGTGATCTTGCAGGTCTTTTCCATCCTAAGTGATTCTGATTATAGTTTAGAAAGAAGTTAGAATCCTGTAAGGCTGCTCACGGCAGCCAAATATGTGATGAGGGACATACGAGAGGAGATTGGACTTGGAAGAAGTCACCCTCCCTGGGGTCAGCACCGTGAGAGCTGCCGGGATGGTGCTGAAGTGAGAACACACGGAACGTTGCATCCTGTTCCAGTTACCTTCAGCGCTCACACTCCGAGCTCGGTTTGAGGGACACCTCCTTTTAAGAGGCTGCAGGGCTAAGAAACGAGCTAAGGCTACATTCCCGTTATGCAGGGCTCGGGGGGGATGAAGCTGCGGAAAGCGCACACGGGCGTGCGGGGGACCGTGGGGTCCGGACGGAGCCGGCGGTCGGAGCGCTGAGGGCCCGGCGCCGCTGCTGGGCCCGGAGGAGGGGCCGGGAGGAGCGACCGCCCCGGAAGCAGCGGGGAGGGCGGCGGGGCAGCCATGGGCCGCGCCGTGGCCGTGGCCACCTGCGCTCTCAACCAGTGGGCTCTGGACTTTGAGGGCAACCTGGAGAGGATTTTCAGAAGTGAGTGCCGAGATGGCTGACTGCCCCCGGCCATCAGGAAGCCTCTCCCGCTCCCTCCTCCCCTCCTCCCGCGGGCAGGGCAGGGCAGCGCAGCGCAGCGCAGCCCGTGCCTGTTTCACGCACTGCGCTCCCAACACTCTTCCAGGTATCGACATCGCCAAGAGCAAGGGAGCCCGGTACCGGCTTGGGCCAGAACTTGAAATCTGGTAAGGGCGCTTTGCTGGCGCTGGGTTTGGTGCGATTCCAGTGAACTGTGGAAGAGCAGTCGGGAAGACCATCAGCCCCGTGGTGCTGCAGTGCCCGAAGCCCTGCTTACAACATGCGGCTGTCGGTGTAAAGACAAGCGCTGTAGTTGTGAGCACAGGATTGGCTCTCTTGTCTTGGAAACTTGACTGATGCCGATAATTATTTCAGTGAGTTTTCCTTCAGGGAAACTATAGGGCTTTGATTTCTGCTTGGGCCCAGGCTGTTGTCCTCGGAAGGAATAGCATGGGGTGATACAAAACGCCGCACAGTTTTAAATGCTGTAAGTAGGGTTGGTGTTGACAGCACTGCTTCTTCATTTTCTATATAGATTATGTGTGGGTGAAATGTTCTCTGTCCGAAGTAGTTTTGGTTCTTTGGCTCTGGTGCTGAGCTGGCTGAAGTTTTTAGTTTCTCTTTGTTTCTATTTACAGTGGTTACGGCTGCTCAGATCACTATTATGAGTCAGACACACTCTTGCATTCGTTTCAAGTTCTGGAAAAGCTCTTGCAGTCTCCAGCTACTCAAGATATTATATGTGATGTGGGGATGTAAGTTCGGGGTTTTTTTTTGTGTACTTGTGATAAAGGAATAAGTCCTTAGGTAATGCTGCTTGTGCCATGCTCTGGATAGTGAGGGTTCTGTATCAAACTTCTGAACATATCTTAGGAAGTGCACTAGTTTTCACCTTTTAATTACCATGGCCAGGACTGCTACGTGCAGAACACTTTCCAGAAGCTAATCCTTCCAAAGATTGCTGGCTGAGCCCTTTAAGAGGGAAATAGGATAATTACAGTTATATATTGGAAACCTTAATGTCTGGTCCTTATTGCCATGGGTCAGACTTTGTGTGAGGTCTAACTCAAAGGGCTGTATAAATTTACTGTCTTGTAGGAATGTGGGGGCTGCTTTCACTGACAAACATCTTAAAGCGACATAAGTGTATGTGAGAATCACTGAAGCTGTTGTAAACCTTGTGCTGACACAGAAGGGTGATAAATTATATCTGTAAAATTAATGTGTTAGTACTGATATAAAGTGTGTAAAGCTAGTTTGATTTTGGACTGGGTTGGCAGTATCACAGGAGGTCACGTTTGATTTAATAACCTGGCCCAGCCATGGGGAATCTTCTGGTCTGCTCATGTTCCTAAGGCTCAGGCAGTAGTTGATATATTTGAAATTGAAAGCACAGTCAGTAGCTCCAATTTTTTTTCAAACAGCTACTTTAACTAAAAAATTAGAAGCTAAAACTTGATGTATTGTTTTACTTGATTCCCTCTAGTGAGGTCTTATGAATAGTTTTTGTATAGTAAATTACATTCTGTAGCTTTTTATATTTTCATTTAGTGAGTGTAGTCACTGCTAATTTTGCTTCTTATTTTCACAGGCCTATTCTGCACAGAAATGTTCGCTACAATTGTCGAGTAATCTTTTTAAATAAGTAAGTAGTTCTTGATGTGTTTTGTGAGGTAACACATTATCTTTTCACGCACCAGTTTGTCCTACAAGCAAGATTCCTTGGTAGAATCCATAGAGATAAATCCAGAGATGGATTTATCTTCCTATTTGCTAAATTTTGAGAGAGATAACTAAGGCTTTTATGATCTATTTTTTCTTTCCTGGTTTGTGGAAACTAGATTTCCACTGCTTTCTGAAAGAGTTCAGAAAACAGAAACTTTAAAAATGTTGCATTCTAAAAGAAAAAAGGCATTGATATTAATCAGTGTTCGTATATGGCCTTGTTTGGCGGTACATCATGTGTTAACTCAGCTTTTCTGTTTTGTTTTTTGATTTAAGGAAGATTCTTCTAATCAGACCAAAAATATCACTGGCAAATTCAGGAAACTACAGGGAACTTAGATGGTTCGCCCCATGGAGCAAAGCAAGGTATGCTGGCAACTATTAGATTTGTGTTAAAAAACACAGCTGGCTGTTTGCAGCCACAGAAACAGAATTGAAATATCTACAGCAAATCCTCGCTAGCTGCTACAGGGAGAGCAGCAAGGCAGGGTAGGCCAAGCTATGTGGTTGCAACTTGGTTAGGAAGCTTATTGAGCAGTCAAACTCTGAGTTGCTGAGCTGGAAGAAAAAGTGGGGCTGCTTGATCCTACAGCCAGTGTAAAGTGTCATTTTCCTGGTGTATGCTTTCTAAGAATATCCAGTCCAGGACTGGAAGGGGCTGTGTTTATCTGCTGAATTGCTGCATCCCAGTACTGAACTGGCAAACACTGGAATGGATGAGCTGTGTCAGAACTTCAACAACTGCAGAGAATAAAAGCTGCCTACCTTATGATGCTGCAGAACATGCCAGGCACTCATCTCTGATGCTGTGCATTCATCTTGTAGTCAGGGAATGTTCCCAACATGAGGTTCTCAGTAAAGCACTTCTGGTCCCTCCTCTGGGCCCCAGTCGGTTCTGTGTTGCTCATGTAGTAACCCTGCAAAAATCTGGCATTTGTCTTGCATTGTGTTCTTTGTTAGGTCTGCTTTCTAGCCAGGATGTAAGGCATTGCTTTAAACACACACAGCACTGTATGACTTCAATATGGTTTCTTTAACCAATGTTAGAAGGTGAGATGAGAACTAGTTTTTATGCTCTGATTTATGTAATAATGTATTCACAATCAATAAACTTGATTTAGGCATGTGGAAGAATATTTTCTACCCAGGATAATTCAGGAAGTGACTGGACAGGTAAGCTCTTTTTTGGGTTGTTTTTAACTTTAGCATCTTCCAGATTCAGCAATTAAAAGCTGTAGTCCCCAAAATTCTGCAGCCAGTCGTGTTGTAGATTCATATGTTTCAGTGGTGGTTCTAAGTTACATTAAATGACAGCATAATTTGACATTATTTATGGTCATATGTGGCAGCAAAGCAAGTAAATTTTAAATCCACCTCAGTTTTTTGTACTTAGAGAACATTGCCATATTTTGACAATTTTTGTTTACCTGTGCTTGAGACTAGAATTAAGTGTGTGTTTTTAGGTTAAAAAAAATTAAATTAAAAATCATTTAAACCTTCCAATTCTGAAGGATCTAAAATTTCTGTTCGCTCCCGTTAAAGCATGAGCGTGATTCCTAGCAACAGACAGTCTGTATTGTGTAGATTGTTTAATTCCTTTCCTTAAGCAAAGCACTGGATCTTAATACTACTGAAATTAAAACACAATATCAATCAGTCCAGAAATTTGCATTTCAAAATTTAACTTTTTTTTTTTTTACTCAGATTTGGAATAAAATGAAAGAAGGTGTAATGTAATTGATACTGTGTCACTAATTTTACATAAGTGAGCATTCAATTTTTATATTTTCTTAATATTTGTAGTTAAGTTTTTGAATTGAATAGCTTATTCTAATGCATGTGTGTAAGAATGTTCTTGTTTTTCCTCAGGAAAGTGTTCCTTTTGGGGATGCAGTGCTAGCAACCAAAGATACATGCCTAGGGGCAGAAATATGTGAAGAACTCTGGGCACCAAACAGGTAAAGGAGAAGATAAAATAAAAAGTAAACTAAAACGTTCCCTTGAGCTGCCTGAAATAAATGTTTGAAAAGATCTGGTTATTATTCTTCTATGTAATTTATCTTTCAGAAATGCCAGTAAGATAAAATATAATTAGGAGCAATAAATACATCATGGGAAGGACCTCATTAGGCTAGGTGCAGAATGGCAAAAAATGTTGGTTGTTGAACTAAATCAACTTGAAACAAGAAGGTAGGGGAGAAATACCAAAAAGAAGCAGAATTTAGAGTCACCTAAGGAAATAAATGACAGGTAGCTGTAATGCTCACATTAATGATATTTTTCCAAATCTCTCGGATACATTAATTTCCTTGTAACTGCAGAAGGTGTGGTGTGTTAAAGATGTGATTTTTTTTTTTTTTTAAGTATTTCTTCCTTACAACATCGGAAAAACGAGCAGTAAAATTCTTCTCCTTGTAGTTCTGTTTTTGGATTTACTGAGAGACAAGGAAAGTGGGACAACTGACTTTGCAGTGTATATCCATGTTGCCCTTTCATACCAAGATTGCTATTCTCTCTTTCTTTGAGACTTGGCCTTCTAAAGAGAGAAGGCATTTCATTTAGATCAGAATGAGCAAAAGCCCTCCTGACCTCTGCAGCCACTGCTAGTCTTTCTCAGAAAAGTTGGGCAATTCAAGAGAATATATATTTTTGAAAGTCCTATCTTTGTTTGAGCAGACAGTGACATAGATGTTTCTGTTTGAACAGTGAGTTTTAATTATATTTGCAGTTTTCACAGCACAGTAGTGATTTTTTTTTTTGGTGGCTTTTGCTTTTACAGCCCTCACATTGAGATGGGGCTTGATGGCGTGGAAATTTTCACCAACTCTTCAGGGAGTCACCACGTGCTGCGGAAGGCTCATGCCCGGGTGGATCTGGTGAATTCTGCCACAGCAAAGGTGTGCACTTTTACACTTGGAAAGTTGTGTTTGTTTTAAAAATGAGAAGGCATTCCGTATTTGGAATGTAATCCTATCTAACAGTGGTAGGGGCAAAAATAAAGCAATGAGTGTATATCACACTGTGAAAAAGCTGCTTTGTCATTGTAATTTAACATGCTTTGCTTATATTTAACAGTATCTGCTCTCTCCTCTGATATCCAAACACAGCTTCTGTCATCACCTTCCTGCTTTTCCCAGTCTCAATTTGAACTCATAATTTTAGTTTAGAAGTGCAATTCCCTCTGTTTTGATTGAGCGAATGACTCTTGCTATGAGTAGAGACTCCTGTCAAGAAAAAATCTCAGCCATAAATCATTCACAATGTAAATGGAGAGGAAGTTTGTAAGAAGGGCAGGAACAGAGGAATAACGTTTTGGTTTTTAACATCCTGTCAGGTGCTATTTTTTGAACAGCTTTTCTTTTTCTTCCCTGCATGTTTGTTTCCCTGGCAGAATGGTGGAATATATATTTTAGCGAACCAGAAAGGCTGTGATGGTGATCGTCTGTATTATGATGGCTGTGCCATGATTTCCATGAATGGAGAAACAGTTGCACAAGGATCCCAGTTTTCACTCGACGATGTGGTAATGTATTCACCCCATAGCTGCTAGGACATTTATGCTCAACACTTCCCAGATATTGCAGACTCCAGCTCCACATCTCTAGACTAGAAAGGGTGTCTTTTAATTATGCTATTCAACTAGATCCTAGTGTTTTTCCTAGTCAGATTACCTACAGTAGCTCTCCTGCTTTTGTGAGGAAGTAAGAACTGTCACAGTGAAAGACCTTCATGAGAACATTTTTGTATACAATCACCATGAGGAGGAGATACACTCTTAATTGAGATTCCCTTATCTAAAGGAAGAAAGAGCAAAGACTGCAATGTTCTGATTATGACCTGGTTTTGTAGACACAAGGTTTCACTTTGATTTCAGAAAGTAGATTTATCATCTACGTTTCCTCACAGTATGTGCCAGATCCATCTGTTTCCCCAGTAACATTTCTTGCCTTTTCCTTTGCCACAGCTGATGCTGAATTTTTTGCCAAGCGTTGTTTATATGTTTGTGTAGAGTGATCTAATGTTGAAAGCTTTTCCATAGGAGGTGCTGGTTGCCACTCTGGACTTGGAGGATGTTCGAAGTTACAGAGCAGAGATTTCATCTCGAACTTGGCAGTAAGGAGTCTTTGTGTTTGTAAATTGTGCCAAGTTTGAATAGTTATTGAATGTAAAAAGTATTTGCATGTCCTGATTTTCACTGTATCTTGCAGAGCTGGTGTTTTATAGGTATATGCTATGTTAAAATTGGTGTCTTCTGAATTCTTTTGTACTATTGCTTAGGCAAGTAAAGTGAGTCCTTATCCCAGGGTAAAAGTGGACTTTGCTCTGTCATGTCCTGATGATGTAGCTGTTCCTACTTGTATGCCAATCCAGTGGAGACACCACAGTCCTGAGGAGGAGATAAGGTAATCAAACACTGCATCTGTTGCTTGAAAATTATTTTGATTTTAAAAAAATCCAAACAAAACTCAAAGAAAGGGATAAACATAAGATGTTGTTTAGATTTAAGGAAGTCTCTCATTGGAAGGCCACAGTAAATATGTTGACTTGCTTAGGTGTTACTCCCTAACCTTCTTAGAAAGCTGTAATGTCCTGTAATTTCAGCCTTGGACCTGCATGTTGGCTTTGGGACTATTTAAGGCGCAGCAAACAGGTAAGAACAACACAGTTAGTTTTTCCCATGGCAAACACAGCTTCTTATGTGCCACAGGCACAATCCAAATTGTTATCCTGTGCTGCTGGTACAAATTGATGTTAGTCCAAAATACAGAGTTTGAGTTTTGAGGTAGCTTGTTCAGACTTAAAAATTGTATTCCAAGTCTGACTTATGAATACACTCTGTGCACCTTTCCCTTAGGAATTGTGCTTTCTTAAGTGCAGCAGAGTGACATGAAGTAGTCATTCAGTGTAATAGTAAAGTACATATGAAAAATGTAATCTTTTTATTAGCTTTAGTGTTTTACTAGAGGGGGAAGACAGCTGGATTTTTTTCTAGCCAAAGGGTTTTATACTGACTACTCACTGACTGATTATCCAGTTGATGGGAGTTTCAGAAGATTAGCTCTGGGTGGTTTGTTCTGTTTTTCCCCAGTAGAGTATAAACAGCCTTGATCAGTGGACCTGTCATTCTTCTACAGGAATGTGTTTCTGAGTGGTACAATTTTTTATTTTTTTTTCCTAATTTTGCTCTGTGGAATCTCTTCCTTGCTCTGTTTTCAAGGCAGGATTTCTCCTACCTCTGAGTGGTGGAATTGACAGCTCTGCTACAGCTTGCATAGTGTATTCCATGTGTCACCAGGTTTGCCTGGCAGTCAAGAATGGCAGTAAGTAGATCTGTGTGTCTAGCTAGCTGTGTTTACTAATGGTTATGGACAAGTTAATATTAGCTGGGTACAGTAGCTGCAAGAGCTTATTAATGGCAGACCCTTTCCCTGTTGTTCTGATGGAGTCCTTTGTATCTCTTCAGAAATTGCTGCAAAAATGTGTCCAGATTGAGATGCTCTGAATTGGCATTAGATTTTTCATTTTGGGTTTAAGAATTGGATGTAGAACTCAGATGAGTTTCTGATGTAGTCTTTAGTTTATTCTGAAAATTTTTCCCTTCTATTAAAACCAGCACTACAAAGCATGCTTAGGAATTTCTTAAGTTCTAAAACTGGTTTTAAGCAGACTTCATGCTTTTAGCTAAATCTTTGTACATACTGGATCATGTTTTCTATGAAAAATTCTTCAGTAGATCAAAAAGATTTAATACATCTGTGCTCAAAATCAGGAGCAAAAATGGTAATTCTTTGATAAAAATTTTTTTGGGGAGTTAGATGTAGTCATCTTATTTGTCATGGGTACTGTAAAGGCTTAATTGGAGTACAAGGGATGTACAAGATATTTGCATATCCTGCAAATGGAGGAGCACAATAATTTCCACTCATGTTCTGTTTCTTTTGCTGTGCCCTCAGATGCAGATGTGTTGGCTGATGCACGCAGGATTGTGAATGATGAGAGCTACATCCCTAAGGATCCTCGGGAATTCTGCAAGCGTATCTTCACCACGTGCTACATGGCTAGTGAGAACTCCTCCCAGGATACCTGCCACAGGGCTAAACTGCTGGCTGAGCAAATAGGCAGGTACAAGCTCAGAAGTGCTGGGAAAAAACCATGATTTTCTGGTATAGACATCTAAAACATTCAAGCTAGAAAATGGGAAAAAAATAAGAGAGGAATAGGTGGTGGGATAATTAGCATTAAGTAGGAATGCTACAGATATTATTGCTTAAGTGTTAAAGTGAGGCAAACTTAGAAGCATTTGGGACAGGACATGGAATTTTGGAAACAGACTGAAAAGTGGTTCACTTTCCTAAGTTTCTTTATACCAGATCTGAGATTTTAGAAGCTTTAAAACCCCATTTGATGGATGGATTTTTTTAATTTTTTTTTCTATTTTATATAGTCAGATTGTGCTGGTTGAGTCACTTGTGCTTAATTTCTTCTCAGCTACCATATCAACCTGAACATGGATGCGGCTGTGAAAGCTGTTGTGGGGATCTTCAGTGTGGTGACAGGTCAAACTCCCCAGTTTTCTGTCTGTGGGGGGAGCAGCAGAGAGAACCTAGCACTCCAGAATGTGCAGGTGTGTGTCCTGTAGGGTGAATCAGGTCACACTCTTTAATTTCTGGGAGTTTTGATTTGATTTTTTTGGTTTTCCAACCTAGCCAGCAACTCTGCTTTAGCTCCAAATGTTGGTTATTGTGTTTGATAGTTTTTCTTTGTTCCTTAGTCTGTGGCAGTAGCAGATACTGAACCTGGACTTCCTGAATGTGTTCAGCAGTTTCTCCACAAGACCTCCTTCTTGCAGTCATGCTTACCCTGTCTGCATTTTGTTCTTCATGAGTTTGTTTAGACAATTAATTAATAAAAGCGGCTGGGGAGAAATCACTCTGCTATGTAAATTTTTCTTTCCTTTTCATTTTGCTTTGCAGGCTAGAATAAGAATGGTCCTTGCCTACCTGTTTGCTCAGCTAACACTGTGGGCTCGTGGGATGCCAGGGGGACTGCTGGTGCTGGGATCAGCCAATGTGGATGAAAGGTTGGTGAAAATTAGGAATCCAAACCCAGGTGGAACAGGTCACTGTCATTTCCTTGCAACTCTACCAAATCCCACTGTAGATTATTACTCAGAAGAGATAACAACCTAAGAATATACTGGTAACAGTGATTAATGAGAATAGTTAAATCAGCCTAAATGGGAAATTGTGTATTTTTCAGAAGTTTAGCCAAAGAATTGCTATAGCTTTCCCATAAAATGCTGTTTTCAGTAGAGCTTACCTGTGCATTCACTAGGCTAACTTCCCAATTTTTTGAATTTTCAATTACTGTATTGGGTATTAAGATGTGAACTTTGATCTGAAAAAACAGACTTTGAAATCTGGAGTACTGTTATTAGAACTGAGTATTCAACTATTAAAGCAACCCCTGTAAGACTGTGGTGACCTCTAAAGCCATGAGAGTAGTGTGTGTTGGTTGTGTGGGTGTTTCGAGATTTATTGTTTTAATTGGTCAGCATAGTATTTTAATGGTTTTGCAGATATTGCATCAGCATGGACAATTTCGGAGTGCTTTATGGTTGTTTAAAATATCGTCTTCCTGGAAATTTCAGGGCTGTGGGATAGCCCTGTTGCAGTTAAATATGTTTGCCCTTAAGGTATAAATACGCTACTAATCTGCAGTCTGTTTCTCCCTTTCTTCATGCTACATATAAGTTCTCTGTAGTGTCAAGGATTACATATTATGTTGCAGTGACATTATTAATATCTGGTGCTGTATAAAATTTCCTGTTTTCTCAGTCTCCGTGGTTACATGACCAAGTACGACTGCTCCAGTGCTGATATCAACCCCATTGGTGGCATCAGCAAGACGGATTTGAAGAGCTTCATTCAGTACTGCCTTGAAAACTTTCAGCTCACAGCCCTCAGGAGGTGAGCAGTGACTCAGTGACTGTGTTTGTTAATACAGTTGGAGGAACTGTCTGAACCAGGCACTTCATTTTTGGGATGAAGCACTGTTTTAACAAATCAACACTCATAAGATTGCATAGAATCCATGGTTTTTCCTTTTTCCTCTCCCTTTCAGTATCATGTCAGCTCCACCTACTGCAGAGTTGGAGCCCCTGGTGGATGGACAAGTGGCTCAAACTGATGAGGTAATAATGGGCAGCACTTTTAAAATGCTCTGGTAAGCCTTACTGCAAAATCTGGGGTTTGTCCCATAAGTGCTGTTTACTCTTGTATGTAACCATGCTTATACGACAAGCATGTTATAGACAGTCTTAAAGGTGCCGGCAAGGCATTAATTTCCCACACCTGCCCTATCTGTGTTGACAATAGTTTCCAAAACAGCAAATTAACAATTGTAAATTATTTTAGATTATTGGACAATTAGAAGGATGGGTGTTGTAAAATGCAGTTTGTTTTAAGGTTTTTTTAATATCAAAAGAAAATCAGGACGTTACTGCTATGCAAATGACTGGTGGCAAAGCCCTCTTCTCCCCTCACCCTTCTCTTTGCTATCCCTTTGGAGAGGACTGATAAAACTACCTCTGTGGCTTCCAATTTCCCAGTTCAGAGAGATTCCAGTGGATTTTTTTATTTCTGCTCATAATATTACTGTGTCTTTTTGACATCGACAATTTCATTTGGTATTTCTTTGATTTAGCTAGGTTACTTTAATTGCTCCATGAAAGTATTCATTAAAATTTGCATAGTTAAGATTTTCAATGACTTTCTGTGTGCGTTTTCAGGCAGATATGGGGATGACATATGCAGAGCTCTCAATCTATGGAAAATTAAGGAAAAATTACAAAGGCTGGACCATACAGTATGTTCTGTAAGCTGATTAATATGTGGAAGGAAATTTGTACTCCAAGAGAGGTAATATTTCAAAGAGAAACAAAAAATCAAATATTTTAATGCTTTTGCCAAAATAGAGTATGTTTGGAGAAAGTTCAGGTTCCTTTTAACTGAAAGGAATAGTTTCATTATTTTGTGTTTAGAGATTATTCTACAGCTGCAGGAGAATATGCTGGAAAAGCTGGTCTGCATCTCTTAAATGGAGCTTGTTGTCTTGTGCTGCAGATTGTTAAAACAATTGTTAATTGGGTAATTTGGAAAACAGTTACTTCAGAGCTATACCTCAGGGGGAAAATTATTCTCTGAAATACAGATGACCAGCTACTCTTGAAGCCTTTGGTTATGTGTTCTGAGAAAAAAATTGGCTCTTAGTTTGAAAGAATATCTAGACTTTGTAAAGGTAGAAAACAGTCTCTAAAATACTCTGCTCCTCTAAATTTTTTAATTAAAATACTAAGAAACTTCATCTGATTAAAAGCTACATTCTTTGTACATCAGGTGGCATCCAAGGTTAAGCATTTCTTCAGGATGTATTCAATCAACAGGCACAAAATGACCACCCTCACTCCATCCTACCATGCTGAAAACTACAGTCCAGATGACAACCGATTTGACCTGAGGCCTTTCCTCTACAACACCTCATGGTCCTGGCAGTTCAGGTGTATAGACAAACAGGTAAATATCCTCTGCTTCTGGAATGATTTTGCATTTAAATAATGCAGAGTGGGTCAAGCCTGGTTCCAGTGAATCTCCAGCAAAAGACAACTAACATTTAGGGTAGCAGTTATTACAGAAATAACTGTGATTGTTCTTTCCACATAACTGTGAGGCTAAGTCCTCTAATTTCAGTGTAGGCTGTTCAGGTTCTTTTTTGTCGTACAGCTACGGAAACAAGAAAAAGAAAAAAGAATACGTGTGCTGAGGACAGAAAGTAATAGGTGTCAAGTCCTGTGCTAATGGGAGAAACAAGCTTTTGTCCTTTGGTTTCAGTTCAGGACCTGTCTGAAGGGATCTGCTTAATTGCAGAATTAAGACATGACCTACGTCAGCATGAGGAAAGCCAGTGTAAGAGGCAGCAATTCTCTGTGAGTGCTTCTCTCACCTGATTCTGCAACAATCCCTTTTTTGAATCTCAAGTTAGTTGACTCACAGATGTTTGCTCAAACACAGCAGTAGTAATGGTACTGTGCTCAGTTTGAGCGCTGAGATGGGGAGGCTTTCAGGTGATTATTGAAACCATGCTTAACTTTTTATAGTTTTTAGTCACCCCTTCAAACTTATTTTAATGCCTCTTTTATGGCAGAAGTGCTGGGGTGAAGAATTTCAGCACCTTGAAGTTTTTTCTGCCAGAGATTTTACAAACCAGTTGCTTTTAAGAATATGTTTATATATGTAATAAAATGTTAATTCCTTCATCTGTGAAATGCCAGACATGTTGTAATAGTATTTTACTACCTTGAAACGTGGGATAAAAGTTACCATGTGTAGTACTTTATTGTAAAGTATGTACAGTGGGGGATTTTTTGCATCATATTGGACTTCTTCCCACTGAAGTCCAGGACAAAAGTTCTTTTGGCCTCAGTGGCAGTCAGGCAAAATGTTTTTTTAGAGTCTGTATCAAAATGTAATTATTTTATGCTTACAGTAAATGTGAGTAAGATCTTTTAATGGTACAGGATATTGTTACACTCTCTAACTAGATTTGTATGTAATAGCAGTTGTGCTCTGCAAGGGTAGTGGCAATTGCAAATTATTCCTGGAAACTGGGAGATAAGTTTGGGCAAGTCTTTATTGTGTATAAAATGAAAGATAAGAGTAACCTGAACTGATAACTACTGCAGCTATTTGCAAGACTGGAAAATAATAGCTTGCAGTGGTTTGAGTCAGATCTTCCCTATTCAAAAAGAGGAATAGAGAAAGAGTTTCCTCTTGTTGTAGGTGTTCAGCACAATTGTAATTCTGAAGAGAATCACTCTCTAGGACAGTGTCCCACTGAGTATTCTGCTCCTGGGACTCAATCTGCACTTAAGATTTTTCTGGCATAGTAACAGGACTGTGAAAATAGGGCATAAACTTGACATATATCTGACCTTTAGTTAGGCAATGCCAGGTTTTCATGTAGGAGAGTTATGTTACAGCTCGAGCTCATTTGTGAATGGAAAAAATTTGGAGTGCTAATGAAATCTGTTTCTGCTTTCGATCTCTGTAGTGTAGTCAAACTAGTTTAGTTATCCACTCATTTTTAGTGCACAATTCCCTTCGTATTTGCTGCAGAAGGAGCAGGGGTAAAAGGAATTTGAGATCATAGCATTCGCTGGGAATTGCCACATTTGTTGTTGGAGTCTTCATGTCATTCAGCTCTACTTGGCTAAGGGGGTTTAGAACTACCCTGGGAACTCTGGCAGCACTATCTGTAGCTTCTGCTCTGGAACAGTGTCTGGAGTAAAGGATTTGTAGTCAGAGCACAAATGATGCTCTTCCAGGTGCCAAAGTGTTCACTGGGATTTTAATAGCTGGCATAATTTGAAGGAACTGTGATGCAGCTCAGAAGACAGCTAACACATCTACCCACAAGGACAAGGTATCTTCAGGCTGTCTTCTGCCTTTTCCTCTGTCACACCACAAGATTAGCTGCATTTGGTGAACTTCATAAAAACCTGATGTTTGTGTGTTTGTTTTACAACCACAGTAGCAGATGTTGATGGAAGAACAAGCTTAGTTTTACTTCTGAATTGGTTTCTTTTTTACTTGCAGGTATCCAAGCTAGAAAAAAACGAAGGAATTTCTGTAGCTGAAGATGTGGACTGATTTTTGTGTTGTTTTAACTGTGGTAATTAATTTGCCAAACAGAATGTTCAAAACTGGATTATACTGTGATAATGAACAGGGATGACCTGCTTAACAGTTCTTGAGCTGACCATTGTAATAAATTTGTTTTACTGACTCCCTGTTTTAACTCTCAATATACTTAAACTGTAGTTTGGCTAAGGGATCATTTATTAAGGATTTTCTTCAACTTCTTGGGTTAATTGCCTTTAATTTAAAATATTTGGATAATCATAAATAAACCCAGGGTAGTCTTTTTTTACTTTGGAGTAACACTCAGCTGAATGTGTAAAATTTTAAGAGTTCTGGCATGTGCTGTTGAGAGGGGAAAAACTCACCATACTTTGAAATAAACTTGTAATTTTGTCATGCTAATTGACTCAGTTCTTATTCTACATGTTTTTTATTTACCTTGCACTGACTTTGGTTCAGTGTTTTGAGTGGCCACAAGGTCTAGCTTGGCAAGGTATTGGAAGCATGTCTATCCTGAAGCAGATGGGCAATCTTCATGTTAGTGGGATTGAATTTAGAGTTCAGCTTCTTGTTTTGTTTGAATATTGCAGAATTAAATATAAAACAAGTATCTTCTGAGCTCAATTACAGTGTTATCTACATCCCACCTAAAAACTAGCAAAACTATTTGCAAAAACTAGCTTGCAAAAACTTAATTTTTAACTTCATGACTTTAACTGATCTTTTAAATTTGTTTAATGCTGTGGAGCAATAAAAAAGGATGGGCTTGTTCTTTTGCCTGAGGCCCTTTTCATTTAATGTTTGGCTGTTCCCATTTCTTTTTTTAAACCTTGATTTGAAAGGTGCACTTCTAATAAGGAAAATTAGAAATGCATTTCTGCAGTTCTGGGCAAACAACATTCTTACCTGCAACAACAGGAGAACTCAGAACCTGTTAAAATAGTATTACATTGTGCTGGTGGAAAATACTGGCTAAAAAGGGCACATTCTCCACATTTGTTTTCCACAACTCAGAAGTTGATTCACTTGGAGTTAAAGATGCTACATTGTTTATTGTGTGTTCGTTATATGGTACTAATTTAAATGCATAACTAACTTACCCTTAATGGGTGCTGCTGCTAGGAAGATTGGAAGACCCCAGCTGTAATTTTCCTTCCTTCACAGTTAGCTGGGCACTTCCACTTCCCATTCCGGCCAGAGGAAGTGGATAAATTCTGAACAGAAGTTCAAGAATTTGTTGTATATTTGAATTATTCTTCTTTCTTTGTTTCCTCTGGAAGTTACTGGTTTCTCTTTCTGGACAATCACAGAAGAGGAAAGAAGAGACATTTGCTTTCATTCAAATAAAGAATAGCACAGAAACACAATATTTACACACATCTCATGAGTTGTTACAGTTAGTGTTGTTACCCTATTTCAGACACTTGTCTTTTTTAGCAATGGCACTCACAGCACCTGTACAAAATTGCATTTTATTTCTTGCTTTCTTATTTCTAATACAGATTGTACCAAGTCACTCCTATTTTCCTTTCACTATCCAGAAATTTTCACTGTCTATTCCATCTGATGCTGCTAGTTCAACTGTTATCAAAACTTAACTCCAGTCTTACCATGTTGCCTGCAGAGAATGGAAAATAATTCTAATGCGTAGCTGATGATGTTCACTTTTTACTGGGGACAACTTCTATTGGGTTTGTGTGGCCAGGTTTTAGTGGAGGAGGGCTACAGAGGTGGCTTCTTTGAGAAGCTCCTGGAAGCTTCCTCTGTGTCCAGCAGAGCCAATCCCAGATGACTCCAGGGTGGACCTAGTGCTGGACAAGGCCAAGCCAACTAGTGATGGGAGTAATGCCTCTGGTAACAGATTTAAGGAGAAAAAGGTATTATGCAGAAGTAATTGCAGCCAGAGAAGAGCAGGGTGAGAATATGTGAGGGGAACAGCCCTGCAGACACCAGGTCAGGGCAGAAGGAGGGGCAGGAGGTGCTCCAGGCACTGATTTTTTTGGAAGTCAGTGCTAAACTCATTTTTGACTAAGCAGTGGTGCAAATGAAAGCAAAAGCTAACCCATTGCTATTTATGAAACATATATAAAATTATACATGTTCCTTTTCAGAGTTAAATAAAGGTGGCCCAGAGAGACCAATCAATATTTTGCCATTTGGCTCAATTTGTGACACATCATAGTCATGATGTGACATCTTGACTATGAGCCTGTTGTTATCCCTACATACCACCAGCTCCCTGAAAGAGAGCTGGCCTATGGCAGCACCATTGTCCACAGTGAACATTGCTCCCTGGTCCATGATTTTATTTGCAATTAAACTAGTTCTTGCAATTAAGAGTCACCTTATAACAGTCTTGACTGCTAAACGTGTAAAATATTCACTGAAGTAAAGAGCACCTAGCTTGATAAACAACGTGTAACTTCCAATTAAAGAGCAAAGGATGGGTTTGCTTTTACTTCCCGGGTTGGAATACTAAAATGAGGGATTGATACCCTCTCATGTTTATCATTATGCTGCCACAGATCCCAGTATGTAGCAGAAAAGGCAAATTGTCCTGACGCCTCTTTTGAAATTGCAGCTTTATGAAACTGACCAGTGGAAGCGGGCGTGTGAAGAGGATCTGAGAAAAGCGGGAAAGTAGCACAAGCGAAGCATCTTTTAACAATAAAAGCAACATGAGTGAAGTTCACAGTTGCTTATGGAATGCCTAGGTGCTTAAATACAAATTAAGTACTTTCTGCGACCAGGGATGTAAATGGTTGCTTAGGACTGTGATATATGTTGGAAGCGAACCCGCAGCTGCCCTGAGGCACCCAACCAGGAGCCTGCAGCTGCCGTCAGGCAAAAAAGATGCAACTCCTCACCAGGGATAGATTTTTTAATCCATAAATGACGAGTGGGAGCCCTCCCTCGGAAATTAAGGTGAAAACCCGACACTTTCCTAGCCCACACCACCACGCCTCTCACCACGCCCCGCCTGCTTCAGTCCCCGGCCGGCCGAGGCGGGTGGAAAACGGCGCCCACGAGTCAGCGCCGGGCTCGGCGGTAGCGGCGGAAGGAGCCCGGCGGGGCCGCGGCTCCCGCCCTCCCCTACGGGCCGTCACATGCGGCGGGCGGAGCCGCCCGGGGCGGGCTGAGCCCCGCTGCCGTCCCGCCCGCGGGCTCCTCCCCTCCCTCCTCGTCCTGCCGCATCGCAGCCCGGCGGCGGTGCCGATGGAGGCCGGCGCTGAGGTGGAGCCCCTGCTGCCGCCGCGGCGCTGGCGGGCGGGCCGGGGGCTGTGGCGGAGCGCGGCGGTGCCCGCTCGGCCGCCGAGGACGGTGAGTGCCCGGGGTGCCGGAGCTCTCGGCTTTTCTGCGGAGCTGGGGCGCTCCTGGGAGCGGGAAGATCGGGAGGGGCAGGAAGCCTGCCAGGCTGCCGAGGGGCTCGACGGGGCTCGGCCGCCCTGCCCCGGCTGCTCCCGGTGCTCCGGCGGGGAAGCTCTGAGGGAGCCGCTAGCGCTGGGCTCAGGTGCGAGCCTTGCACTGCTGCTTCAGTCCTAGGCTTCTTTAGTTCCTTATGTAATTTAAGGGTTTTCCTCTAAAGTGCTGACAAGTTTTTCTCGAACCTGGTAGGTCTGACATCTCAGTTCCCCCAGGATGGAATCCTTCGGAGACCTCAGGTTCTCTCTTTTCAGGTTGTCGCATCACGTAAGGGAGCCTTCACTTTTTGTTGCTCTTTTGTGCAGTGCCAGAAGTGCAGCGGGGTCTCGGATGGATCCTGTGTGCCCAAACCGAGCAGTGCTGTAATCATCCCTTGTGACTGAGTGTCACTTGCAGTGACTAAGAGTTGCAGAATAAGTTGAATATCCATGGTAGAATGCATGGAGAAATTGCTGAAGTAAACATTTTTGGCTAATTTTTCTGTTTTATTTTTATACTGTGAACAGTCACTTAGATTCTGCCCTTTCAAAATCCTTGGTGTCAACGCTAGTGGCTTGCTGTGTACTTCAAGTAACTAAAGCTTTTGTTGTCCTTGCAATCCTTTTAGCTAATGGTTCCTTTAAGCAACTTTTATTTTTATCTCACTATTGTGAGATAGGAAAAAATAATGTCTTTACTGCGTGAGCTTGGCTTGTCTTCTGCTTATGTTGAGATCTTTCTTGCGTCAGTGGTTCATATCAGAATCAGTACAAAACTCTTGCTGCTGATGCTCAGATAAAGCGTGACATTTAAAAAACGTTTGCAGTCTTTGTAGGAAATGGATGCTACTAAATCATGTGGAACATAAAATTGTCTGTGACTCTGATCAATGGTCTTTCTGGCATTACTTGGTGTCCGGAGGAGGGCATTGTGCTGCTGTGGGGACCGGCTCCTTCCTGTTGTACCCCGGGGGTTGTGATTGCCATCTCCTCAGTGGAGATGGTATGAATTGCTCCTTGGGACTCTTCCCCTCTGTGGGAAGGTTACACTAGCATATGTTTTTCATATCTTAAGTCTCCCTCAGTTTATCTCTTTTTTTTATCTCTCTCTCTTTTTTCCCCCCTTCCTTATTTTGACCTTAACTGCCTTTATTTCTCTTTTTGGCTTAATTGCCAGTTCAGGTTCCTGCAAGGTCTTACTTCAAGTAAACACAAGTGTCTGCCCTTTATTTTTTATGTGTCTATCTTCACACAGACTTCTTAATAATGGGTTTTGAAAAGTGGCCTAGTAACTAATTTAGTGATATTTTATTTCAATTTGTGTTCTTTCACCCCTTGAGCTCTGAGCTGTTGGGTATGGTAATAGTAACTCTCAGAGCAAATTTAAAAAGCACTTAATTTAGTTCTCATATGACTGGAGATTCCTGTTGGTTTTGGAGGAACAAGATCACTCTAAACCACATTATTAACAAAAATAAAAATTGCTATAATAGTAGTGCCTGATTTTTCTGGCTTCACTTTGCTTTGTCAAGTACACTCTGTCAAAGAACAATTTGAATCTCCATTATTTTGCCTGTTAGGACTTGTCTCTGTGTAGTTTTGTGATACTTAACTACCAGTGTAATCTGGCTACTTAAACCTAAAGGAGAACCTTCTAGCTAAACACAGAAAGATGCAAAATGTGTTTGATAATATTATTACTTATTTAATGTAATGCACAGTGTCTCTGACAGAGCAAATGTGGCAAGAACTCTCTTCTTTTGTGTATGTACAGTGCCCTTTGTCATGAGAACCATGACTGTGCACCTTCTGTTAACTGATAAGCTGTTTTATCCAAAGTTTGTTTATCCAAAATACAGCAAGTGATTCTTAATTTCCTTTTGACTTCATAGGTGCTGGAGCTGACAATGACCTTTATATAAACCAAGCCATAGTATTTATTGAAGATGCAATACAAGTAAGTAAAAAGTAAAAATGGTTTTGTTAGCTGTTATGCTTCCCACGCTGGATGTTTGTAACACATTCTGCCAGTTTTTAAGATTTTCTGTGTTCAATGTTCATAAACCACCATCTCAATTCACAAAATCAGAATTCCAAAATCCTGTGATATGTGAACTTTTGCCTAGGAGAAATATATTTTTCCCCACAATGAAGTAATCTCTTTAAGGGTTTCAGAAGACGTGGTTTGGGGAGTGATTTTCATGGTGGTTTTTGTTTGTTTATTTGTTTGGGTTGGTTTGATTGTGGGTGTTTTGATAGTGACTAACCTACTGCTAAAAGAAACTATTTGAGCAAACCCTGTAATTTGCCTCTCAGTCTGACTGCATGCACATCTTAAGAGCTGGTAAAAGCTTAAGACTGGTCTCAAGTGTGAAGCTGGAAAGCATGTGAAAGCATGTTTTGTTCAACGACATAGGTTGAGATCTATTCAGAATTAATTTGTTTGCATCTTATAGTCTCTTGGAAGAGCAAGACAAAAGAAGATCTATGAGGGGAATGAATGTTGGAGAGTGGAATTAAGTGGGTGAACCATTTTGGGGAGTACATAGAATAGTCATTGAATTACTACAAATGCTGTTATTTGAAATTATGACAGTGCTTGCTTCAGATGGCTAGAGCACACAGTTTAATTATCTGAGCAGCTGTGTGGTCTTTAGATAGCAGAACTTCTTTGAAATCTTATCCCTTTTCACACATGTAGGGTACCTTTGTGGTCAGGGGTAACCTGATACTTTAATAACATGTTCTAATTTGGTTTGCTTTGGTCACTTCATCTTTGACTTTGAGACAGACTGAATGTAATGTTTGAATTAGCCTTTTTGCTTCCTGCCTTCAGTATAGATCTATAAATCACCGTGTGGACTCCAAATCCCTGTGGCTTTATCGATGGTACTATTCCAGGACTTGCCAGTGGTAAGAACTTGGTTATTCTCATTGCTATTGTTGTTCAGGAGTTAGTCTTTCTGAAAAACTGCTCTTCATCTTTCTTGCTTGTTAGATAATTAGATAATTGTGTTCTTTATCTTTATAAGAACTTACTGTGGGAAGCAAGGGGATTGTCCACATGTGAGCATGACAGAAGTGGAAAGCTGCAAATTTTATGGAAGTGTGATGACATAGCTCTTGGGAACAGCCACAGGACTGTTGCATGAATGGACTAATTAGCATGCTTTACAGGATTGTGCCTTAAGAGTTTTCAAAGTGTCTATTTATAAACATGTTGGATACCAGCAAGATTGCTTGCTGCTTTTAGTTTCAAAAGGACACCACTTCAGTTTATTTGGTGGTCATCTCCAGTGCAGGCAACAACATGCTAGTCAACTGCTGCCTTGTGGTCTAACCCATTTGAGTGAAATATGGTATCATAAAGCTTGATTTACTTCAAGGAAAATTGCTTTACTGTAAGTATTTTCTAATTATTTTGACTCATTTTGTGCCTGGCTTTTTGGTTTGTTTTCAGGTGGGGTTTTTTTCTTCCATTTTTTTATGGTTTTGTTGTTTTTATTTTTCATTTCATCTCTATCCAAACAGGATTTTGAGCTTAACCATTACTGTAATCTTGGCTTTGGCTTTCATTGAAGAGCCTTCCTCACTCACCGTCACGTCAGACGTGCGGTACCGCCTTCCTGCCTGGAATCCTCCCTGTGGCCTCACGGAGAGCATTGAGCTGCTCTGCTTCCTCGTGTTTGTGATTGATGTATCTGTGAAGGTGAGCATCTCCTTTGTCTGGGATTGAATGAAACAGCAGATGTGTGGTAGAATTTTTCAAATCTGCTGTTTGCAGGATGAAATCGCCTTGCTTTATTAGAGCCTCATTTCAGGAAAAATTAGCAAGTTCAGATTTATTAAACTTCAAGACATTTATTCCCCCTTTTTTAACCTATTTTCCCTAATTGTGTGAAATATTGCTAAGAGTGCAAGTGTTTTGACTGATCTGCTTGTATTAGGCTATAAAATCAGGGTATATAATAAATATGTGTCAGTTCATTTACACAAAATAAAAATTGTCAGAAACTGACCTTTCTTGGAATACTTACTTTTGGAAAATCCCTTTTTAAGTTTATTAAGTGGAGAATTTTCTTGCCTGGCCTATGTGCACCTCTCATATGTGTACCTTTTACTGACCTTTTTTTAGTTCTTGTAGAAAAAAATCTCTCAGCAATGTATTTTTGTTTGGATTTTGGAGAGCTTTTTAAGAGCACTAATATAAAACTGCAAATACGTGGAAAAAATTGGTGATGACTTATTAGGGTTTTGGATTTTATTTAAAGTTGCTCTTTTTTTCCCCTCTTGTCCAGAGCTACTTAATTGGATGGAAAGAATTTTGGAAAAATAAGTGGCTAATAGCGTATATACTGACATTAATTGTTTCCCTTGCTGACTGGATTGTGTCACTGAGTTTTTTCTGCAAAGAGGTAAGAACAGCTTTACTTTGGTCTTTGATAACTGGATAATGCACTGAAAGACAGAAAAAATTTGGTGTAATGTAGCTTAGCAAAGAATTCTGTTTGATTCTTAATGCAAATTCTGTGTTTGTTGGTAAATTAAATAGCACTCATTGCTTTGTCAGTCGAAGAGTGCAGGGAAGACTTCTTGCCTGGCACCAGTTTTGTCATGCAGTTGGAGAATTGTGCTTAACTTGACTGAATATCAAAGCCTCTGTAGTGAAGTGCAAGAAAAAGCTGCTTTCTAACCTGAAGCTGTGCTGTGTTCAAAACAGTTGCTATGTTAAAAACAGTTGTGTCCTGAGAGGAACATCAGGTTTGGAAATGGTTCTAGAAGTGCCCTCCTTGATGTAATGCTGCACTCTTCCAGTTGGTTTTGTCTGCCACAGATTTACATTAAATTAGTTCTTGTGCACTTGCAATCCTTGTTAAGAAAATACTAATGTGGTAAAAATGCTGGGAAGTGAATGAGAGAGACATGATCTTAAAATGTAAAATCTTGAGGTGTCATAGAGGACAGGTTTGAACAGGAGCCTCCCAACACAAAGCAGTGGCAGAAGGAGCAGTTGTACTACTGGGATGGGTGAACAAGAGAATAGAAATAAAGAAAGTGATTTTTATTTAGCAGTTTTTTTGCTGCTAAGTGTGGCCCATTGAAAACTGCAGGATGCTGAAATACTTGAAGTAGCAAATAAGTCACAGGAATGACTTGAAGGGCTTGCAAATGGCTTGACTGCAAGAATCAAAAAGGTTATTTGTTGTAGTGTCGAAATTATGAAGGCAATTACAGCTTAAGTCTTGTCAGAGAGAGAAGTTGCTAAGGAATAAGCAGGCCCTTTAGTTATAACACAAACAGTCTGAAATTTGAAATTAAGCACCTGATTTTTAGAATATGTATTTGTTTTTGTTGAAAGTAGCTCTCTATTAATCCCTTTCTAGAGATGGACCTTGGCGGAAAATGCAAAAATGCCATCTCTTGACAGATTGTTATGTCTACTGAGCAATAATGTTAGATTATTTCTAATTAGTCGCCTGATAAGACTATTGAAATGTCAGTGTGTGTTTTTAAAGCAATTTCTCCTCATTTTAATGAGGCATGGAATGTTTTTTTATGTTTTACGAGCTCAGAGGAGCAGAACTCACTTCTTTTTCTGTTCCACTGTTGGCTTTGTTGATGTGTGTGTCAAGTGCTTTTTGACAAACTTGCATTCAAAGTATTTGTGCTGCCAGTCTTGAAGGAACTTGGTGTCTGATCCATTGTTTTTTGTAGAATGTGAGAATAAGAAGAATCCTTCGCCCATTCTTTCTCCTGCAGAATTCTTCTATGATGAAGAAAACGTTAAAAAGTATCAACAGCACATTGCCTGAAATGGCGAGGTGGGTTATAGCACAGAAAACATCCTTTCACAGGGTGATTGTTAGCAGGCAGGTCGTTATCCTTTGTGTTCTGATGTGGGGCATCTGAGCAGCTTCCTTCTGGATCAGGTAGCTAAGTGCTCAGTGAGATCAGGTAACGGAGGATGAAGGTTGTGGTAACTTTTTGATTCCCCTTAGTCTGTACAGGATCTCTAGACTGTATATGTATATGTATATATAGGTTTTTAAATGCTAGTCGAGTGGGAGGTTTTGATTCTGCTTTTCTAAACTCTTTTCTTAGCGAAGAACTAGGCACATAAATGTGATTTTTATTTTGGATCAAAACTCACATCTCCTCATGCTACCTCCATGTAGCTTATTTAAAACACCCTTGGTTTTCTTTATGTGGTATCATTTTGCATTTTTAGCAGAGGATACTAAGAATAAGATAAAGTTACTATTAATATTTTGATATATTTTCTTTCCAACAGTGTTGTTCTACTACTGGCTGTTCATCTGTCCCTCTTCACCATGTTTGCCATGCTGCTCTTTGCTCGAACAAAGGTAATCAATTCTATTGCTGCTTTGGTAGATCTGGGTGTCTTTTTTCTGTACTTGCACGGCTGCTTCTTGTCTAGTTTTATAGTCAAACTATTGAAACTCATTTTCCCTGGAAGAGGTCACGTTGTGAGACGTGCTGAGAAGAGTTTGAAGTCCATTTGGAGAGCTCTAACGCGTGCGTAGTATTCATGTATACGGGAGACTTCCTTATACATTTACCCAGTTTGATCCCTTGAGTTACTTTCTCTGCTTTTGTTGAAACCCTCTGTGCTGTTCTGTCTCCAAAGCTCTTGTCACTTTTTCATTTATATTATCACTGACTTGTAGAAAAGCTTACTTATTTTTTTCTCTTTCTAATCTAGCTTTTTGCTAACTTTAATTTCTTCTTTGTTTTCTCACCTTTCAATACTGGTATCCCTGGCCATGCCCTGGTAGGTTTTTGCTTGTACTAGTTTTGGTTTCTGATCCATTTGGGTTTTCCTCTTGTTTTTCTCTTCCTGCTTCTGAAAAGCAAAATTGAAAATTGGTGGTTAAAATAATTGTTGTGTTCCAGTAATCTTGGTATGTTTTTTCTCTTCTAGACTTCCTGTATCTTAATTTATTACACTCAGATTATTTGGGGTTTTTTAAATTCTTACTTTTTAAGGCCTTCCATAAATATGTTTCTATGAACACAAAAATTTCTTGCAGTGATTTTAGTCCTATCCTTAATTTCAGTTATGCAGCTTCATTTCTACTGTAATTTGCACTTGAGCCAGCTTCTGGTCTTCCTTATGATCAGCAAATTCCCTGAATTCCCATGTTAAAGAATCTTTGGAATTAGAAGCAGAGGTCTGTTTTCCCACTGTTAGTTGCCTTCTGACAACTTGTATTATCTCTGTTTGTCACATCTAATTTCAGCTATGAGATTCCCCAGCAGATGTATCTAACTTGTGTACCTAAACCAGTCACTTTTGTGTACATTGAGGTAAAAAATAACAAATTAGAGCGTGGACTTTCCTATTTTGGTGTGCTGCTCTAACATCCATCCAAAACTAATTTTTTCTAACACGGAAAAATCCTGCAGGCAAGTTCTAAAAGTAGGTTTATTAATGAAATCCATGACTGTGCATTTTTGCATTGTTTTGTATATGTCCTCTAGGCTTACTTATTCCAGTCTTTGCAGCAGATTCAAGAGCTGTTTATCCTGTGATGCCTGTCTCGTGTTTGTGTTGTTTGTACTCTGCATCTTCTTTTATCTGTCTCTTCTTGACCTCAGGGAAAAAAACTATGTGAAGGATCCAAGATCAGCCTCCCAGTGTGGTTTTGATGAAGGTTCTGATTCCTATAATGTCAGTTTGTGACATGATTGTTCTTCCTGGGTCTGAGGTGCTAACTGGACATAACTTCCATGTGGAGTTTCCTGTTCTTCGTTGTGTTTTTTTAATTTCTGTTAATAAGTGATGTGATTGCTCTGTACTCGGACACATTCTCTTAATTTTTATGTTCAGCTTTTGCTTTTTCCATGAGGTAGATTTGATTACTTGTGTAAGAAATTGATTGTTGAGTGATGTTAATTTAAAAAAAATCAATTTCCCCCCCCCCCTTCCTTGGTATTTCTTTTAACAATTAACACATCTTTGCCTAGGATAACCAGCAGGATAAGGAGTGGATGGTGTATTTCCGGAATTTGCCGGATTCCCTGACGTCACTGCTGGTCCTGCTGACTACTGCAAATAATCCTGATGGTGAGCAGTCTTTCAGAAATAGCTCTTGTCTTTCCTTTTGAAGAGCAACAGAGTAAGATTGCTCTGTTCAGGCTACTGTAACCATTCTTTCAGCTGATGGTTCTTAGTACAGCCAGAGGAAGGTTGTGTAAAGGTTTTTCAGGCCTTTAGTAACTTGATTCTTGTCTTTCTGTGGTGTAATTATATGCCAGTCTAAAGTACAGCTGTATGAGAGCTTTTACCAACTGCAAAAAGTTCATAGAGATCTCTACTGTGCATCTCAAGCATTAAAATATTGTTTCCTATTTTTGTTAAATTTGATACAGTGATGATACCTGCATATTCTAAGAATCGAGCATATTCAATCTTCTTTATCCTCTTCACTGTATTAGGTAAGTTACCTCTTGTCTTCAGAAATGTAATGCACTTCAACTTTGACACTTGTGCATGCCATCTACAGTGTTTTATTTTTCTAGGGAAATTTAATAATCAATTTGTCTGTTTTTGTGATTCTTCCAGTTATTGCATAGTGTCTGTGAGAACATTTTCATGGAAGGTTCTTATGGTTTGGAGTTTTTTGGTAACATGTCACAGGGGAATGTATACATTACAGTATATTCGAAACAGTAAAAATGTTTTGGAAATCAAGCAGAAGAAAGCTAACTCTCTTTAAGTTTTACATCTGATTAACTGCAAACAGATATTTTTCAGTAAATTCTACTGCCTCTTTTTCTCCAATAGGCAACTTGTTTTTGATGAATTTGCTTACAGCAATAATATACAACCAGTTTCGAGGGTACCTTCTGGTGAGTAAAGCATTCCTAAATTCTGTGTTTTTCCATAACCTTGAACCTTTGAAGAATTAAGTTTCATCTGTGTATTAAAGGAGCCCTCCCACTCTGGTTGCAGATACAGTTTTAAGGTTCTAAAAGTTCTTTGATGCAGATACTTTTCCCTTTATATGCTGTTACAGCTTGATCCCCTCTTGTGACAAAATGACCTGCTTACATATTTCCAAGTATGCTGTGAATCTGCAATTTTGACTATTATGGGGGAAAAAAAGAAGCTGTTATATGACTGAACAAGTAGCTAATTAACTTGAATTTGGTCTGTGTGAAGGAAATCTGCTGTGCTGTTTAAATAGCTGTTGTTGCAGATCATAGAATATTAAGAGGTTTGGAAGGGACCCTTAGAGATCATGCAGTCTCAACCCCCCTGCCATGGGCAGGGATGCCTCCCACTAGATCAGGCCTTACCCAGACTGGCCCAGTAGCTTTTCTGGTAGAATTCCAGAGAGTAGGTGAAGTTTGTTGGATAATAAGCCCAAGGCAATAATATTACTCAGAATGAATGGCCCCTACCCTCTTGTGGCAGAGGAGTGTGTAAGAAAGGATTTTTGATAGTCCTTTTCTCCTTTGTTTCATCCCTTCTTTCTCAATTTTCTTCTTACTTACATGATGACATGACATAATCTGACTACTAATAAAGTAGCTGAGCTTGAAAGTGATTACTGTAATTAAAAAAAGCATGAAAAGCCATAGCTCTGGATTTGCACTTTCAGGCAAGAAGCTGGAGTAGGACAAGCTCTCTAACTCTTCTCTCTGCACAGTAGTGTGAATTTCTGTGAATGCATGAGCTTTGCTGTTGCCCGTGTCTCTGGAAGATGCCTATGCACTCCAGAATTGAAAATAAACCATAATGTGAGTGCTTACTTGAATTCCAGGGACTTGTTGGCTTACTTGCTTCCTTCCTCCTTGTACAAGGAGTTCTTGGAGGGAGCAAGGCCTTGGGCAGTCTCCTATTCTGATCTCTAATCACAAATCTGGGATGTGTGCCCAAAGGTCAGTATATTATATGGCCATAGGACACAGTAGTGCCTAAAGTGTGAGTAAATTGTTTCCTCTGTGGTGTTTTTGCTGCTCAGAAATCAGTTCAGTCCTCCCTCTTCAGGAGGCGGCTGGGAATCCGGGCTGCATTTGAGGTGCTGTCTTCCCTGAAAGAGACTCCTGCTAGTGCACAACAGTAAGTGAAGGATCTTTGCTAGATTATCTAGAAAAAAAAAGAAACAAAAAAAGAGTAGATTTTTGGTCATTTTGTTTTGCTTTAATATATTTACTGAGGATCTATTCTTGAAAATGGCAGTTTGTTGCTCATCTCATTTACTTATTTTTTCTGTAACTGGATGTTCATAACACAGTTTGTGACTGTTGCAGAGTCTGTTTCCTTTTTTCCTATTTTTAGTTTTATTTGCTTTTTCAAAACAAGAGGGAGTCAAGAACACATTTAGAACAGCTCATTTTGCCATCTGTAAAGTTATCTTTAGCAGGGCCCATTCTGTTTTCTTTTAAATAGATCCTGTGTGAGTGTTGGAGCCTTACTACAGGTGCTGCAGAAAGTTGAGATGGATTCTCGCTGCAAGCAGGCCATCATGAGAGTAAGAACTGGATTTTCCTAGGCTTTATCTTGGTGACTGTCAATCCTGACTGGCAAGTCCAGAGATCTGCCCTCTGTTGCAGCAGTCCTTGGATCATAACTGAATAGTGGCACTACTACATGGGACTAAAAATTTAAGTTAGTCAAAAAAGCATGTGATCCCAGAGAAGAAAAACAGAAAAGGCCAGACATGTCCTCCAGTCACTTGGCAGTTTTGTGGTAAAGCAGAGTAATATTGAACCTTATTCAAACAGCTTGAATTACATCTTTATTCCTGCATTTCCAAGGTAGTCTGAGGGGTTTTGGCAAACTTTGCAGATGTTCCTATTGCAGATGTTAATCTCAATGTTTCTCTTTCATGTGAAGTCACTCAAAATGTGCTCCTGTGACCAGCTGTCAGCTGCCCAGTTCCAGAAGCTCTTTGAGGAACTAGACAAAGATGCTGTTAAGCAAGTAAGTATGTGATCATCATTTATAAAGCATCAGAAGTTGTCTGGTCTTGGGCAAAAATAAGCAAGAGTACTCTAGTATTAAGTGTATAAACAAACTTTGCAATATGTGAACACAAGATGTGATCACATGGCATTGGTTTTTAAGCTTTTTGTAAGCTGCCTTTATGGCCACAAACAAAATTGCTCTGGGGGCTTTTACATTAGTTTGGGATTGCTAGGTGGTGTTAAATGTACAAGATGCATCTTTGTTTATTCTGTCAGCATTTTAAAGTGTGTTGGTTCAGGCAAAATACCTCGAAGTCTTTTTTCTCCAACTTCATTTTGAAGAACAAAATGTGGATTCTCTCAGTGTTCTGGTGAAGATGGGTAGAAAGCAGTTTTCTCCACTTGGTGAAAGAAAATACAAAAACACAAAACTATTTGAGGGTTAGAAAATGTTCTGAATTAAATGTTGGGAAATGGGGCAGTGATGTATGTGAATAGTAGCTTGGTGTTTAGTTTATCTGCTTGGGGCACTGGAGAGAGGTTGGATTATCTCTCTTCTTTGTCATTACCTTGTTTTGTGCCATATTCAGGAATGGTCTAATAGCCACAGCTGGAAAACATTTTCCAGATGAAATGTCAAACTTAGCCTGTGGCCTTGAAGTTTTGCTTTGAAGATGTCTGAGGTTTTTTAAATCTGAGAAGGGATGTGTTTTAGAAATGATTTTATTATTTTTTAAATGGTTATGCTTTGTGTATCGGCAAATCTTTTGTATTCTTTTCAGCACCCTCCCAGTCCAGAGTACCAGTCTCATTTTATGCAGAAAATGCAGTTTGCCTTTGGCCATCCCTACTTCGGCTACTTGGGGAATGTGGTAGCTCTGGCAAACATTATTTCTATTTGTGTAAGTAAAGTTTTTTTTTTGTTGTGGGGCAGTGGTTTTCTTTCTTTTTCTTTTTGTGATTGTTTTTTCTCTGCTACAGATTTAATTTCTGCTTTTGTTCTTCAATTTTTCTTTAAATGACTATTTTCTCTAGCAGTTGGACTTTTGTCATGCTTTAATCATGCAAAGTGTTACATGGGAATACTTGCACTTAAAAATGTACTTTGAGCTGCTTAAAAAGGCCTATGGAAAGCATGTAAGACTGTTCTTGTGTTTAAAAATCTGTTTAATGAAGCAATAAAGTAAGATTCATAAAATATTTTTTGTTTAAGGTGCTTTTGGTGATGGATGCAGATAAGCAGCTGTCTGAAAGAGATGACTTCTTCCTGGGGGTATGATTCAACAATATTCCATGCAGTCATTGCTGTTCCCTGAGAAGTCAGGAATTCTAATGGTTGTTTTTTTTTGGGGGAATGAAGGCCATCAACTGCTTCTTCATCCTGTACTATCTACTGGAAATGTTGCTGAAAATCTTAGCAATGGGCTTGAAAAGATACTTGTCTTACCCAAGCAATAGATTTGATGGACTTCTGACTGTAATTTTGCTGGTAAGTGCTTTGTTAGCTCGCACATTCTTGGGTTTCTTGGCTAGGGAGGTGAGGGAACTAAAAGAGCTGGTGGGATTACTTTTTTTTCAGCACTGATCTGTAGGAGTTCAGCAACATGAGCCAGTATCATGGGATTGTGTGGCTGGAAAGTTTACATGGTGGTACACGGTTCTCTTAGGTTGTGAAGATAGGCATGTTTAAATCCATGGAAAAAGTGCTTTTCCTGATAAGAAGCCTTTAAAATTTTATTTGGAAAAATTCAGCTCTTGGAATAATTGCATGAGGCATTCTGTTTCATAGTTTGCTCTTTAAATTAAAAAAACCCGTCAGATTATTGTAATACGTATTTGGTCAAAGCCTGATGCCCCTGTGGCAGATGAGGTCAAATTCATGGTTAATGATATTTACTGTATGTCTTTTTATGAGTTACTGTTGGATGCTCTATGTACATTTGGTTAGTTTGGGGAATTACTAAGCAAATATGACAATTCAGAACTTTAAAGTGAGTCAAATAAGTGGCTTAAAGCTCTTGAAAATGTTTCCTGTCAAGAAGCTTACATAATTTCTGGAACTCAGAATTACAAAGTAAAGTTTTGACTTTTTTTTTGTTTGTTTGTTTGTTTGTTTTTTGTTTTGTTTTGTTTTCTTTCCTAACTGAAGATTCTGGAGATTGCAACTTTTGCTGTGTATGGATTTCCTCACCCTGGCTGGTGAGTAGTAACCTCTGTGACCTGCTGTCCTCTGCTCAGTGGTTGGGATGGGTCAGGGGAACACACATGTTCCTACATATGCATGTCATGATGCTGTGATTATCAGTCCAGTATTTAATTTGATAGAATTTTGCATCCTTGTGGTCATTAGAGGCCATGCAATATTGATAAGTGAGAGAATTTTTACTTTTTCCTAGTGTTTGAGTTCTGTGTAGCTCTTTGGAGGAGGATACATTTGTTTTAATTGTAATCTGATTTGAAACAATTTATTGGTAGGTCTGTGCTTACCAGGGCTGCAGGAGTGGGAGTTTGGTACAGCATACACAACTTAATATGTTTCAGTATCAGATTGTCCATAAATCTGATTATATGAACTCCCAAACAGCTGATAAAACCTCTTCAACCCTGTATGTAGATTGAAGGCTGAGGTGTTTTTCATGCTATAAAATGTAATAAGAAAATTCCCATGGGACTACACTATTTGTCTATATTGTAATAGCAGTTGTATTTTGGTTTTCTTAAGTTCAAACAGCTTTTGGATAACTATCCTGATTTCCTTTTTGTTGTAAAAAACATAAAAATCATTGCTTCATCTTAAAATTTGAAAACTATTTCCACAAGAATGGAGGAAAGCAAAGGAACTCTGCAAGTTTTCCTGAATCTTCACCTGTGGTTCATAACAGTCTGTTGCTTTGTGTCTTCAGGCAATCTCACATTTAAAACTCGGGCACTCCCTGATCTTTCAGAATGTTTGTTATGTTGCCATAAGGAAGTTCTCCTAATTTACAGTAGAATCTCTGAAGAGAGTTAGACAAGTCAGACCTTAGAGTTTTAGAAGGGTTTATATTTGAATGCTACATTTATTCCTGTCACCCAGAAGTGATGGTTGCCACAAGAGTAATTGCTACAGACTAATGATGTTAATTATTGATGTTATCATTAAGTTTGAGTTTGATTGTGCCCTTTGATTCTTAAATGTAGGCAATTGTTTGCTCTATCATCTTGGAGCACCAGTAATTCTTGCTAGGCCTTTGCAGTCAGTCACTGCAAACAGATAACCACCCACATGAGTCACTCTTGAGTCCTAATGCGTGCTGCTGTCACATCCACAGACTAAGCAACCACAACCTTCAGGGCAGGACAATGATGTTGCTGTTATCTAGAATATGCCTTCTATGCAGTGTTACCTTAAATAATTTCTTTCATTATTGGAGATTAATGTACTGGAGGTGCAAATCGTGGTTTTAGCATCAGTGTTACTGAGGGCCTTTGTCATTAGCAGCTTTAGATCCCCACCACCTGCCCTCCTCTCCAGCCAGAAGCATTCAGCATGCTCATGTAGAAGCTAAAATTTGGGGCTGGGTTTTGAAGTGTCGCATCTCCCATGGAATGTTAACATGTAAAGCAGAAGGTTGGCAAGCCAGTCCTTTAACCTAGGGCTGATTTCAAAGCCCTTTTTTAGTGAGGCATGCCCTGAAGGATTAATGCCCATCTTCGTGCAAGTTCCTGAAGTATCTCCCTCCAGCAGTCCTGTTGATTCTCTTTGTTTTCTGAAAGGACCCTCTTTGGTGCCTCCTCCCCAGCAGAAGGTGCAAACATGCACTTCAGGGAGCTCTCTGTACGTATTAAAGAGCCCAGACTAAGGGGATTTCTTCCTTCATCAGTTATTAGTTTACTGTAACTGAGACTTCTGCTAAATAAATCAATGTATTTACAATTACCAGTGGATTTAACTGTGTCTTCCTGTCATGGACTGGTCCTCTGATGTGTTCCTTTCTTTTGCCTTTTCCAGGAGACCTGAGTTGATGGGCCTGTTATCCCTGTGGGATATGGTGCGGCTGGTGAACATGTTAATTGTGTTCAGGTTCCTGCGGATTATCCCGAACATGAAGGTGATTGCTTTTTCCTCCACAACTCAGATTTCTTTGTTGGTCAAGCTGCAGATTTTGTTAGAGCCTTTCAAAATAATGTGTAGGTTGCAATTCTCTTGCACATAAGTGGAATAGCTCAGATCCAGCTGTCCTGATTTTTGCACAGCCCCTCACAAAATCACTGTCTCTTGAGCTGTTTTCTCTGGTGAGGGAGCAGGCAAGTTCTCTTAATGTGATTCTTTGTCCTTTTAGTAAGAAATGATATGGGTTTATACATATGATGAGTGTTATACATACAAAATTCTGCTCTGTTTTAGTTCATGGCTTTGGTTGTTACTACACTGCTGGATCTGGTGAAGAACTTAAGAGCCTTTGCAGGAATCCTTTTGGTAAGTCATGATGCAAGATTGTAATTTCCTTTGTTATAACATAATAAGAGTATGTCACCAAGAAAGTTAACAAGGTTCTTGTACAATCACCATGAGCAGTAACATTTCATCTTAACCAGCCAGTTCTTCTCCAGGGCATATCTTGAAAAGCCACAATAAACTGCTGGTTTGTGATGGCCAGCACACGGTGGCAGTGCCTCATTTAGCAGGAGAATCTTTAAAAGATTGATTAAAGCTTCCCTTGAGTGTTTGCAATAGCTTGGGTAGTGTGGATTCAAATAAATATTCATCCATGCTAAAAGTAGACCAGTTTTCCTTATCCTGGTTTGCTTATATTAAATTAAATAGCAAAACAACTTTAAAATTGTTTTTGGTTGAGAAGTACTTGAGATGGCATGTTTGGACATGATTTTTTTAAGAGCCTGTGCCATCCTGTTTTAGGTGTGTCTGTGTAGAACATGGACTCAACAAACGTGATTGAAGGGTGGATCACAATGTGTGATGTCCATTACATAAATTCTCCCTACTCTTGAGTTTCTGGATTTGCAACCATGTCTTCCTGGTAGGGAAGTGTCTGGGTAGATTTGGTGTGAGGTTAAGACCTCCCGTGATCTAGGCACAAACTTTGTCGGGTAATCTCTAAATAAGTGCCCTGGTTTCAAGGACAGGTTTCTGTCGATAAAGGCAGAAGTTTTCCTTTGAAAATAGAGACTTTAATTCCACTCCCCTCAAGTATTATAATTGTTTGAATCAAGGACTCTGAGGCAGAAACAAGGGGGTAGGAATAACAGCTCTTTTACTAATATATCTAACCGTACAAGCTGAAACAACAGCAGTTGTTAAAATTACCAACAAAACAGAACAGATAACTCGGTTCCAGCCCTTTCTTTAGCTGTGGGCACACTTTCTCTGTGCTCGGTCCTGATGCTCCAGACAAACAAAGCCCGACAGCTGCAGAGAGGCGGGAGCGCGGGCGGGAGGGGCGGCAGTGGCCACGCCGGTCTCGGGTGGGAGTGGCTGGAGAGGGCAGCTCCTCACTCAGCCTTTGGGTTCTGGTGGTCAGCTGTGTCCTCAGAGGCAGGAGCTGCAGTGGGGCAGATGCAGGGCAGGTGATCACAGAGGGTCTGGCTCTCCTGCGTTCCATCGCATGGCTGCAGATGGGGTGTCCTCCTCCGAGCTCCCCGGAAACACGAGTCCCCTTCGGAAACACGAGTCCCCTTCGGAAGCCTCTCCCACCTACCCCTTTGCCTAGAGTTGTCAAAAATCCTGGGTGTAACCCAGCCAGCTCCATTGGCATGATAATGGGAAAAATTCTTTAAATTGACACAGTAACAGAAAAACACTCAACCCCCAACAATAAGCAAAGCAGCTAATAGTTAAAAAGGTTATTTATTACAAAGCACATCTTATTACAAAGCACATCAGTCTCAACAGGCAATAGCAAAAAGCAATGGCAAAGCAATAGCAGCGCAATAAGCGAATGGCTAGAAGCCCTGGCAAAAGCCAATGGCTAAAAGCAAGTGGCTAAAAGCAACAACCCTCCCCAATACATGCTCTTACAGGATTTTTCCAACAAGCTAAGACAAACTTGGACCACCACTCCTTAACCTATCAGAATTCTAGTTTCTTAACACACCAGGTTACGTATAAACTATGCATACAATCTATCTTGTTCTGTCTGTATCTATCTGAATCAATATTCTTGCTATAGCTCTATTATGTCCAAGTACTGTCTACAGCTGTGGGCCTGGAGCCTCTTGCTGAAGATATCAGTATGTTTCAACCTTCACTAGAACTTGCACTGCTACTCTGGCATTTGAAACCTTTCGCTTACTAAAAGCATTAGAACTCACCCTAAAATTACTGACTTACTTCTACTGAAATGTCTACTTTATGTGTGAGTGGCTTAATATATTTCAATCTGTCCAAAGGCTTTAATTCAATCCTTGCACTCTGATTTCTCCCTGAAGAATTCAGAGGGACCCCTGACTCACTGACTCCAACAACTTGGTTTTCTATTGTTCATGGGTTTTTGTAGGGTACCTTAATTTGAATGGTTAAAGATCAATGATTTGTTGTTCTAGTCTATATACCTGGTATGCAATTTAGCCAAAGTATCTATTTTTGTCATTAATAATCTCTACTTTTATCTGTAGAAATTAGGCCTTAAATTGGCTTGTGTTGCACTTTGAAATGAAGGTATTGGTTCGGGCAAATCTAAGGTGGTAAAAACCTTGTTGTGCTGTACAGCTCACACTTCTGAGACAATTCTGCTTCTTGTCTGTGGCACCAAGATATGTGTTTGCCCCTTCCATTAATTTAATATGCTTTTACTTGTGGCTACATGGAAGCTCTCACTGAGCTTCTGTAGTAGTGAAATCTGACTTCATTGCCACCTGATAAAAAATATCTTTTCTAATGTTAGCCAGGAAAACACATGCTGATAAAATCATGTAACTGATCAGCTAATTTCTCAGGCAGTGAGTGTTTTAAATATGTCTTTTTTCAAATAATAAAATTAATTTTATTGCCAGGCCAGATATCCTGTCTTCTGGCAGGCTGTGAAATGTCTGCTTCAGCTTACTCCAGTGGTGTTCAAAGCTCATAGGCCAGGGCAGTTCTATTCCTTCCAGACTTCCCATTCTTGGGTTTGTTTTGTAGCAAAACACAAAAAAAAAATTTTTTTTTTGTTTGAATACTCAGCTTGCTTCAAGCTTTCCTGGGATAATGGGTCCTTTTCAGAGAAATAAACTCTAGGTTATTTCTAGAACAATTAATTTTTTTAGGATAAAAATTGCAATATCACCTAGGCAACTGCTAAAGACTGAAAGGTGTCTCTTTTGAAAAGAAGTATATACATTTATAACAATTAAAAGACAGAAGTTCCTTAGTCCTTTGTGTTATTGAAAACTTTATTTTTAGACTAATTAACATTTTTTAAGGAAGTCTCTGATGGAATAGAAAGTACTGACATAGTTTTGTCTTTCAGGTAAGCTTACTAAAAGCTTATTTTCATTGACACTAGCAGAAAACTCCTTAGATATTTAGGTTGTTCCATGCAAATGCTTGTACTGAGCTTTGGTTTTAACTCACTATTCTGCAATAGTTATAGTTAAGTATCACCATTCTGAGACACAGAGAAGTAAAATAGATGATAAAATGATTTAATGCATTTTAACAACTAAAAATTAGGTAGAATATTAAAAAGTAAGAGCAAGCAGTTGAGATGTATTTTCACTTTAAAAGCTTCAGGCATTGTTCTTGATGCAATTATGTTAACTGTGGTACTAATATAAATTCTGTGTTAATTGCACTTTGCTTTCTTATTTTTTGACATAAATATTCAAAGCTAATAGTTGGTTGTGTTCCTTCCAGGTGGTTTTCTATGCATTTGCTATAACTGGCATAATGCTGTTTAAAGGTGCTGTTGTTCCCTTGGGAAATACCAGGTAAGATTCTAAACATCACCGCTCAGAAAGAATATGTTTTTCAAAATGCATCTGCAGCTTTTTACCTCTGAGCTGTTTGTGGTTGTTTTGTTGGCTTTTTTTTTTCCTCTCATTCTTGGAGCCACCCTACTTTTAATGTTAAATCACAAGGCTTCATTATCTGCTACTCCTTCTGTTTCTTCATGCTGCACTGCAATTGGAGGAATGCTTATCTGTAGCTTGAAATTTTACCCTGCATTATCTGAAATACATTTTTTAAATTGTTTCCCTTGTTTACTGCCCATATGAGATACTCTATAACTTTCTTCAAGGGGCTCAGAAGAATTCTAAAGCAGAGTTCACAAAGAATTGTGTTCACATCAGCCTGTAATCTCTTGCAGTGCTGCTAACATAACACATGACAATGGCACTTTGCAGTGTGGGACCTATGAACAACTGGAGTATTGGCCCAACAACTTCGATGACTTTGCTGTGAGTCTGATAAATGGATGAAATCCCTCCTTCTTCCCCTCTCTGCTTGTCTTTCTGCATCATTTATTGAGGCTTAAATCTGCTGTACAGCCACTTAAGTGTTGTTCTACTCCCGTTATTTAGGCAGCAGTGGTGACCCTCTGGGATGTGATGGTGGTGAACAACTGGCAAGTCTTTTTGGATGCATTTTCAAGATATTCAAGTCCGTAAGTAGCTGTAATAATACTGAAGAAGTCCCATATAAATCCAGTTTATAATGTACCTTATAATGTAATCCAGCTTAGAAGTATATGCATAGCACAGTTCCTACCATCTGCTCAGAGGGGTTCTGCTTACCTTTTTTTTTGGACTAATTCAGATATATAAGAAATAAACCTAATGCTTTGGTGTTTTCTCTGTGGGTGAACAATTTTTTGTAGACTTAAAACCTTGAACATACCTTTCATTTGTATTTACTGACTTCATGGGGAATGTTTGAATGAACTGGATAGCAGCTGGGTTGAGCTGTTCCAGTGAGCCCTTGGCTGGTTAACCCAAGAGAGTTAGTCTGTTTGGCTAATTTAATGAAAAGCAAACATTTTTTATTTTTAATTTTTTGATCCAGACCCCCTTTTCCATTAAGAAAGTCAGTAGTATTACATTTCAAGGAAAAAAAAGTGATTTCATGGTGCTCTGCTCACTTTCAGGCTGAGGTTATTTACTGCTTCCTTTATGTACTGTCTGTTCATCTGTTCTGCAGGTGGGCAAAGATCTATTTTGTAGCCTGGTGGTTGATCTCCTCTGTCATCTGGATTAATCTCTTCGTAGCTTTACTTCTGGAGGTAAGGAAGTGTGTTTATTTGGTGTAAGATCCTGAAAATGGGTTCTAATTTGTGCAGGAAATGAAAAGAACCCAGACAAATTTATGGTGGATTTGTGTGTGTGCTTACTTTACCTTTCTCCTTGCTGCCCTATGCCTGAAGAGATGAGGAATTGTTTTCTTTTTCCTAGAGAACTGTATTTTTATTTGCAGTTTTGTCACAGAACTGGTTGTGTCTCATTGGGTATGTACAATTTCATTGTATCACTCTCTTTATTATAAATATGAGAAATATTTAAAGTGTTGTAAAATTGCTTGTCTCTTATACATTACCATTTAAATTCAGCATTAGTTATTCCAGCTGCAGGCTTTTTGTATTTTAATTTGTCAGCAAATGAAGTGAGCAATTTAAATGTAACATTTTAATTTTATTTGGTTCTCCTGTGTTTCTTCCCACCCTAGTTTGAATTACCACCATTGTTCAGTGCCACACTAGAGGAGTGGAACTGATTACTTATTTTCAAGAGATCATATTCTTGAGTTTTTCAGAGGAACTGTGGGAGTGCAGTTGCCTTAGCAATGCCATGAAGAACATGTGTTCTGTTAGTTACTCATTGCATACTTTCCTGCAAATCCAAATTTCTGATGGAGAAGGGAATGCTAATCATAACCATCTCCTCCAGGTCCATTGTAGACTTCTTTACTCTCAGCCTGTAGAGGGCACTTTACCCCATCTCAAACCCTATGAGAGTTTCTTTAGGAGACGTTCTTGATATTGCTGACTTTACTGAGAATTAAAATTTACTACAGTAGGAAGAATGGCAAACTTTCAGTCTAGGACATCTTCTACCCACTTGTTTTGGCACAGCTATGGCCAAAGGTTGCTATCAGAGCCAAGATGTAGCATTCCTGCAGAGAGCAGGATGTCACGATTTTTTTTTTTTCCCTGAGCTGTGTGTCTGTTCCCCATGTATTCATTTGTCAGAGTTGCTCAAAATGGAGAAGGGACCATGACAATACCTGGACTAGCAGTATGTTTATGTGTTGTTGGGTTTTAAAGAGGAAGAAATTCAAATCAGTTGAAGTCTTGTGGGTAGCTCACACGATTGGGGAGGCAGTCCTTGCTAGGAGCTGAAAGCAGCAGTGCTATCTTCTGCTCTGCTATTCTTTCAGTTTGTGATGGAAAAGTTATTCCATTGCTGAGCAAAGGCCTGAGTGAAGTAGTGACCTGCAGCAAGTGTATAAGCTGATTCCTAAGTAAATCAGTGTTCGCCATGTAAAAAGAAACCTCACTTGTCTCTCAAACCTTATCTGCAAACACAGTAAGCAAATATAATTTTTTTCTGGTGCCATCGGAAGAAACCTTTATATTTTTGTTGTTCCTTTTACATTTCAGAACTTTATTCACAAGTGGGACCGTCGCTGTCAGCGAGAGTCTCTTTCAGATATTGAATATCAGCGGACAGTTGAACTCATGTTCAGGTGAGTTCGGGCTGGACTTGATAATCAATGTAGTTTTTTTTTTCCTTTGTCTGTTTTAAAGAAAGTATGCTGGCTGCAAGATGTCTTCTGTCTCCTCCCTCTGAAGCAAACTGTTGAAATCCAGCAAGTGCTGTAGTTAGGCCTGCTTAATGCTGTCTTGGTAGCCTAACCTTTATATGCTTTGTGTTCATAGTAGGATGGGAGAAGATGTACTGGGGGTGAGGGAAACAGCTGCTGAGGGAGGAAAAAACAAGGGAAAGAAGAAAAGGGATGATGAGGGAAGTGATACATGTTCTTGGCTTATTATGAAATTATGAGTGGTGAGTTAATGATTGTGCGTTAGTGGAACTTGTGGTGCATGTTGGATGTTCAATAATAGCATTGGGAGCATGTTCTCATTTGGGAGCCTTTTCAGGAAAACAGATCTACTAACCTTCAGTTGTATTGTACTGTGTGCAGGAAATTGCTTCCCTGCTTCTTATGGGAAAACAGCTGCTGGTTTCCATGACACATCTGTAGAGGATGGATCACTTGCAACTAGATGCATCTTTAGGGAGCATCAGCTTATTGTAATTTTAATTCCTTGTTTCATTCCTGAAACATTACATCTCAGTATGTGCATTGCAAAAACAAATGCTGTGAAGCTGCCTTTGCTGCCCCTAACATCTCATGCTTTTTCTTTGTAGAGATGTTTTGGAAGAACCTACAGAGGAGGAGTTGATGGAAAAACTACACCAGCATCCACACCTGCAGTTATGTAGGTGACTGATGGGAAGGACTGATTTATTTAGACCTCTGTTTTCTTGAGGTTGTCAGCTGGAAGAAACTGAATGGATTTTCTGTGAGATGCTGTTAGGAGAGGGGCTTGTAGGACACTATGTAAGGTTTTGCTTGGGAATTCTCTTCAGAAAGTTTTTTTATTTCAGGTTCATATCTTTTTTGATTATTTGAATCTTGCTAACTTGATTTTAGGTTGCAGTTTTAGAAGGAGTATTGAAGCTGTTATTTTTATAGGGTGTTGATATCAGAAGGTTTTATTTACTTTTTTTAATAGGGAAAGTCTGTATAAAATGTATAAAGTGCACTTTAAAATATGAACTTTATAACCACTAAGCCTGCTACTTTTTTCAGCACAAGAAAATAGAGCTGCCTTTTAACTGGCAGGCGAGTGTGGCAAGGGCTGTGCCCTGCAATTCATGAATGGATTAGGCTGGACCAGAACAAAATCCTTAATCTTCTTGTAGTGAGAGGTGAAACACTATTTTTGTTGTAATGTGACACCAGCGTATCTTACCAAATTTTTGGGAGTTAATCATGTTGGAGCACAATCAATTCCAGCTTAGTAACAGGGACTGCCTGCTTTGCACTTCCTCTGTTTTTCTTCGCTTTCCACGGGAGGGGGGGTTTGTGCTGGTTCTGCCATTCAGGTCACTAAGAGCAGTTGGAACCTGGACTGGAGCCATTGCACTCGTGGTTTTCAATGTGGTAAAACTGAGCTCTCTTTGAGTCAATATTCTCACGTTGCTCTTTACTGAATCTCTTCTTTTTACTTTTATCCAAGTCCTGTTGCATACTGTGTTGTATTCTATGAAAAAGCTAGGGGGAACAAACTTCGACTGGATTGTTGTACCATGATCACTGGAGACACCCACTTTGATTATCCCATTCAGCCTTTTTTTTCTCCTTCCCCCTTAAAGTGCTTAACAGTTGAAATTTTAATTCAAGCCTGTGGGAGGTGAAGGTGCTCAACCAGTATTGTAGGATCACATTCTTTTATGGCTTAATGATCACATGCTGTGTACCACTAACTTTCACCTGGGTAAAACTTTCTGGGTAAATAAGTTTCTCAACAAATCCAAAGTGCAGGATTTACAGTAAGCTGTGTCCACATGCTTTTTGTTATCCCTTGGTGTTCCTCTAAAAAGGTAGTTTTGCTTAAATTTCTGTCACATAACTAGTAAACTGCTGTGAAGAATAGAATCTACCACAACTACTGTTTTTACAGGTAAAAATGAAACTGTCCTTTGGGGCACTGCTTTCTCATTGAGGCACTTATCACCAAAATTGACATTATTGTGGTCGTCTCTGTATTGACAAAGGCTTGGGGGAAGGAATTGGCTACTATTTATAAGTTCCTTGATTCTTTTTTTAGTTAAATATTTTGCTATTTCTCTCTGTCCTGCATGAAGGAGAGAAAAATATCCAGGATGATGGTGCATTTGAGGTCAAAACCATATTTTTGCATTGTCATCTCACTATTCAGAAATTACTTAATGATTCTTGTCTGTTTCTTTTCCTTTTTGCTTGTATTTTCTTTGTGCTGTGGAGAAAAATGTAGCTTTCATATGTGTAGAACAAATGTGAGCTGAGTTCTGAGCTACTCCTGCAGTCTTTCTTTGCTTCTGTAATCCTGCCTCTTAAGCCATGCCCTTGTCTGTGTGCAGTCTCTTGTCTCTGTTCCAGATTAAGCCACCCAGTGGCTTACACTGCTTGCAGTGGCATCATCATGCATATTTTCAGTCACACACTTAAAACACTCATTATGGCAAGCTGGTAAAGGCATCAGCACACGGTCTGTTTTTGAGTTCGTTCTGTACAGTGTGGCTTCGTTTCAGGATGGTTTCTGTTCCTTCTAGCATAATGTATAATCACTCCCACCAATGTATTGGAACTTATTACACAGTGGTTAAGCATTCTCATTTTATCTTTTTACTGAAAAAAAAAAATTGTTTTCCACTTCTCTGAATGCCTAAAATAGCTTTGCCTTGCAAAAAAGAAAGTGTCCGGTTCTTACCAGCCTACAAGTTTGGTTTTGGCCTCTTAAGGTTCTTTTGGGGTCTTTTTGGTTGATTTTTAATTTTTTTTTCCTGTTACATTGCACTACAATCTACCAAAGGAACACAAGTTGGTGTGGGATTGCCATAAACATCACAACTGTCTCCATTATACCGTCTTTACATCTGGACAAATGTGGAGAAGGCATTCTGAAATGAATAGTCATTCTTGTTTCACGTTTGTGTAATTGACTGAAGTTGTAAGTAGAATTTAATACAAAATCGTCCTACCTTATGTCACTTGAACTGGAAGATGTAAATGGCCACAAATCTTATGCAATAACTGTATAAATCATGAAAATTAATGTACAACATTAGGTAAAATTTGAGATTTGCATTATTAAAGAAAGTTTTTCCTTCTTAAGCCATGAAAATAATTGGGATGTGGAAATGATTCTTGTGGTTTGTTTCTGCCTTTCCCTTGCTACTGATTTCTGCAGTGCTGGACATCTCTGTTCCCGCTTTGTTTTGCTAGTTAAGGGCTGGGCCCATGGAGGAGCTTATATGCAAGTGGTATATAAATGCTTGGTTTCAAAATGCAGACCTAAAGGATACTGCTCTGTTATTTTTCAGTTCTAGAGGGACATAGTCTCCTCTGTAGGTACTTGGCACACTCAGTTTTTAAGGTGAAACCTCTTTGGAACCAAGCACTGATGGTTTTGAGCAGGTTGATTTTCATTTGTGTTTCTGTCTTTTCCCCAAGAGATCAGTGGATCATAGCATTTCAACTAGGACAGATTTTGTACGTAATTTAGCAGAGTCCATGGTATTCTTTGGTAGTGTATTCTGGTTTAGAGGATGGTGGGGTTTTATTAAGGACAGAACAAAATAAATTCTGGAACAAGGTGATATCTCTGACAATGTTTGTTCCAGATGCTTGGGTGGAGCATGTGAAAGTCAAAGCAAAGAGAAGAACATCTTGTGTTATTAAGTCAGGATCTGATTTTTCTAGCTTCTGGAGGAGGACCTTAGTCACTTAATTAAGGCTAATTTGAGATTCTTCATGTATTTTTTTTCCTTTTGATTTGCTATGAATTTTTATTGCTTAAAAGATCTAGGAGTGGAGGGAGAGGAATGATTCAACTCAAGTGTTCTTGATTCTTTTAGTAAAAATACAGAAATACAGTGATGAACCTCACAGTCACACTCAGCTATGAACTTGACGACATTTTGGGGAATATTGCTTTGCATCCCTCCAGCACTTCTTAAAGTGCAGAAAAAGAAATAAAAAGGACATATAAAGCTAGAAGAAAAAAGAGGACCTATAGGAAAATGATGCAGAGTCTGAATTAGTTACCTTCACGTTTCAGAGCTATCTCTTACCTTGCCAGATGGTTTATCTTTTCACCTGCCTGTATAATAGCAGCAGTACAGGGTGTTACCACAGCTTTTGCAGTCTAACATTGTGCTTTTGTTATATGCAGTCATTCCAGTGCTCTGTCTTGGGATTTTATTGAAAACCTATATTTGCTTAGGTCATTTATGTACGTGTTAATAATTTTTTTTATTTCACTAGGTTTTTGACTAATTAAAAGCATATACAATTCTTGTTTTCCAGAAATCATCTGTTTTTGACTTAATCTGAAATCTTTATAATCATGCAGAACCATTTGTTTTCTGAATTCCAGGTAGGAATAATTTGGGGTTCAAGGATGGAGGGGTGAAATTGGCTTTGTAGTCAATTTCTTAACAATACTCTCTATATGACATTGTTTCAAAATGACCTTGATAAACTAGGGGAAATAGCCAAAATTAGTGAAGTAAAATTTTAAGAGATATGCACTGTTACAGCAGTACAGGGCAGGGAAGAAGAAGTATAAGAAGATAAATATAAGGCTGATAGTGTACTTCAAATTGAATGAACTAACAACATCTGAAAGAGATCAAAAAGAATTGCTTTGCTGTAATTTGTAATAGTACTTTGCTTTGTATCTTTCTCTGTCCGTTTTGGGCTCTGCATTTTAAAATAAATAGTTGGGGGAAGGTGTTTATCACAGGACAACAGAGGTCTTGAGACATATGAAAGGTATGAGGTTAGAAGAACTTTACAGTAAATAATTTGTTCAGCTCAACAAGAAACAGACAAATACTTTTAAAAACAATATTCAAATGTGTAAATGGCTGAGAGGGGTGAACTGTTGTAATCTGTAAACTGTAAGCTGCGTAATCACTGTGTGCTGGTTGTAGGAGAAGCTGTAGTTTGGATTTGAGGCTGTTCCCTAACTCTGAGCACTGTATCTAGGAGGTAGCAGATTCCCCTTTGCTCAAGAGCTGTTTTAGGAGGGATTTGACAGTCACCTGCTGTGAGGTTCTTGGCCTCTGGTGCTCAGGGCACCAACTCTGGAGCTCTTAGGCCCGTACTTCGCCGGTTATCTTAAATAAGCAAAGCATATAATAGTTAAAAAGGTTATTTATTGCAAAGCACATTAGTCTCAAAAACACACAGAAAAGCAATAGCAAAGCAATGGCAAATGGCAAGAGCAAATGGCTAAAAGCCCTGGCAAAAGCCAATTGCTAAAAGCACCAACTCTCCCCAACACATACTCTTACATAGGATTTTTCCAACAAGCTAAGATGCAAACTCGGACCACCACTCCTTAACCTATTAGGATTCTAGTTTTCTTAGCATGCCAGGTTATGTATACAACTACTCATACAATTTATCTTGTTCTATTTGAAAAATGTAAACAGTATTCTTACTATAGCTCTATTATGTCTAAGTCTTGTCTACAGCTGTGGGCCTGGAGCCTCTTGCTGAAGATACCAGTATGTTTCAACCTTCACTAGAACTTGCTCTGCTACTCTGGCATTTGAAGCCTTTCACTTACTAAAAGCATTAGAACTCACCCTAAAATTACTGACTTACTTCTCCTTAAATGTCTACTTTATGTGTGAGTGGCTTAATATACTTCAATCCGTCCAAAGGCTTTAATTCAATCCTTGCACTCTGATTTCTCCCTGAAAGATTCAGAGAATCCCCTAACTCACTGACTCCCTGAAAGATTCAGAGAATCTCCTAACTCACTGACTCCAACAACCTGCTATAGCTTTGTCTGGATGTTTGCGAACCTCCCCCTGCGTGGTGGTGGCTCAGCTGCTCCCTGAGATCCTATCCCACCTAACTCTCTCTGTGTGGTTTCACTAGAAAGAATTCCCGTGGCTGTAACAAACCTAGCTTTTGTTGTTGCAGCATTCCACAGTTTTGCTGGATCTAGCTAATGGCTCACAAATGTTTACAGGGTGCAAGTGTTGTACAAGTAGTGAAAACAAAATTATGCTCCTTCAGCTTCCCATTATACACAGGAAGATGAGCTTGAGTTGTGAGTGCTGTGTTGCCGATACTTGACCTTGCTCTAGCTCCCTGTACTTCTCCCGCAGTTCGCTCTGCTAGATTCCCTTTAATCTCATTTCTAAATCCCTTAGCTTTTTGGGCAAGAAGAGGGCATGTGTTACCCTTCTCCCAGTTTGTGTTGGCTCATTGACAAGCCAAGTAAGTCAGATAACTTGGTTTTTCCCTTGATAAGGACGCTTAGTTCGGGCACTCTGCTCTGCCTGCCACCAGATGTCACAAAATGCATGACACTCACCTCTCACGCTTCAGCTCTTCTTTCAAACATCGTTTGGTGAATGAATTCAAAAGTTATTGCCAGGGGACTGATGCTGCATAAATCCTAGGAATAGCTAGAAAACCTTACAAAAAGCAAAGATGAAGTAATTAACCTTAATATTACAAAACCTTACCAAAAGTAATGATGAAATTTTGCTAATTGAAGTATGTCTGATGTTTCCCTGGATCAAAGGCAGATAGAATCTGAAGCCTTTCTTGATTTCTTTTCTGCACCCTCCAGACATACAATCTCTTTTTTAAAATAGATCATGAAATATCTAAATTATGAAGTTAAGCTCACGAGACATCTGTTGCTAACTGAGGAATAAACACCACGTCATCAGACTTACTTTCAAATAGTAAGTACATGGGCATATGTTCAGCAAGCCCCTGGAAAAGCCATCTATCATTATCTCCCACAGAGAATATGAGAAGAACTTCAACGCTGTATAAAATGGAGTCACAAGGCCTAATAAATGCTTTTCAAAATGTCTTTGTTAACTAAAATTGTTGCAGTCCTAGAGGAAAAACTGTGGTGTGCATTTACCTCCACCATCTATGCACTTGTTTGCCATGGAAGCAAAGGGATATTTTGTCATGAACTTTCTATGGTACCCACTATAAGGGAAAACCTAAAAGTTGCCTTTCATGTGGAATTCCATCCATTGATGTAGTTTATTTGCATTATTTTTTTTTCCACTGTAATTGTATAAAAGAATGGTTCATTGATGCTGAATTTCTTAACTGGATGCCAGACAGTATTGCAACTTGTCCTAGAAGTTTCTTGTAGCAGTCATCTTTTTCCCATTAACCAGTGGAGCAGGTGTTGTCTTTGTTGTGTGCAGAGACTTTCATGGACCCCATCACTGCAGTGAGTGCCTCCCAAGCACTCTTCTGAAAACATCCTGCTGGGATAGGAAAATACTGCTATCCTTATTTGTAGATGATCAGCTGAGATATTTGGTGATCTGCCCACAGCCAAACTTGAAATCCATGGGAGAGTTAGGAATAAAATCTACAGTCCCTGCTCACTGCTTTTGCTAACACACAATGCTGACTTCTTTTTTTTTTTCTTCTTTTTTTTCTTTTTTTTCTTTTTCACCAGCTGTGAGCTTCACTTGCATGTTTAGAAGATGGTGCTTACTTTTCCACATCTATTGGTTTATAATTTTTTTGCTGCCTTTTTTACTTTGTTTAAAAGTTTTAAAAAAATCCTGGAACCTCTAACCTTCTAAATCTACTTATTTCCTTATCAAAAGAGGAGGGAGAATTTTTGCTGATTTATCATCTTATTTATAAATTTTTAGTAGGGATGAACTGAGGCTGGCACACGTGGTAAAAGTTTGGTAAGTGTAAGTAAGCTGGTAGATTCTAGTTATTAAGTCACTACTTCAACTGTACAAACTAGAGGAAAAATACAGGATGACCATCCTAAAGAACAGCTCCAGCCTTCTGTTGGACCTGAAACACACTTCAACAATGCTTTTAGCCTCATCTTCCTTTGTACTTCTTGCATTTTGTTCTTAGAAGTGAGTGAACAGTCTGACTTTTCAGAGCTGTTGAGCACTTGCAATATCATACTGAATTTGGAAAACTGCCCAGGAGGCCAATTGCCCTGCACAGTCTTACTGACAAAGGATCATCAGCATTTGAGAGGGTGGAGATTCATGTCAAAATACAAAATTGAGTGCATTTTTAAGACACTTCTGCTGTGTAGCAGGTGTATGTGTCTGTGTAGTGTGAAATACAGCCTCTAATACAACCACAGGTTGGTGGGCTGGATGCAGAAATTAGAATTGAATTGAAAGGACTGTGTTACACAGCTTGTCACTTTGACACAAAATTAGATAAGACCAAAAGGGATTTTGATTTTTATGCTTATAATTAGTGTTATTGTGTGGGATTCTGGCTAAAAGCAGACTGGATTTGTGAGCTCCCAGGAAACAACTACTGTTTTGTGTCTGCTGCAAAACTGTAACACCATAGAGTTGAACTGGGTGGTGGTGGTGATGTAACAATAGCCTTGTACAATGAGCATCCTTCCGAAGTGAGCTGGGAAGCCAGTCTGGCCTGTACTGTGTTATTATGTTAGGCCTGCTTGCCTTTAGGAATGAATTGGTTACTCACATGATGTGCTGAGCTGCCGACAGTGCTCTTTTTATTTCTTTTTTTAAAATAAGTACTGATCTTAGAAAGTAAAACTTGCATCTTTAATGTGTCTTTCCTTACCTGTTTAATACCAGTGAGAGTAATCTTGTATTTCACCAAAACGACAAGTGTTTAGTTTCCAGTGTCCTGGATAATTGGTGGTTTCTCTGAAAAGACTTGGACAATTGCTATAGTGAAACACCTCCAAAGAAATTCCCTGTGAAATCAAAGGTGAAGGTGTTAAGACACCAAGACAATAAAACTTAGGTCAAAGTAGCCAGCAGAAGAGGAACAGGTTGTCCTTTAAACTTCACTACATTGTGTGAGGTGTCACCCCTCTCTTTCTGTAGATTTCATGAAGGAAGCAAAGCTATTCTTTCCTTATGTAATTCAATGAGAGCCCTCAGCTAGATGATCAGCAGGAAAAGCACCTGCCTTCCTTGCTTTGGATTTGATGACAGACTCCAGTTTTTGATAGGAGTTGGTTAATTCATAATCCAAGCATGTGCCCACAGCAACACCTGCCACGCAGGTGAGCTTTTAATCTTGTTAATATACTAATATAATATAACTTCACACACATACACACCCAATAGTAAATGTTGTGAATAGGAAAATTTAATAAAATGAGATTATAAATGTCTAATGTATTTTTTGTTGGGCAATAAAGTTGCCCATGTGTTGTAATTGAGCTCTGAAGTTAACTTGCTTGCTGAGTCCTCTCTAGAGTAGATTACACAGACTAAGAAAGCATGTGAAAAAATGTTTTTAATGCTCTGTTTTTCTTCCTGTTTTGTCCACTAGCCTTTCGTCCTTAGCTCTGTCTTGGGTTGGTGCCCACTGTAATATCTACTGCCATCAAACTCAGTACTTAAAAATTAAACACATGTTTGAAACATCTGCTGATTTGAGACCCTCCACAGTGACTATTACCTTTTGCCTCTGATGTTTTCCAAAGCCTTTGGTTCTCTTTTCATCCCTTGAGTGACCCTGATGCAGTCCTCAGGAGATCTGTAAAGCAGAATCCTCTACTTCCTAATTGTGTAGACATTGGAAGGTGAGGTATGAGGAAAGTTTGGGTTCAGGCTTAAATATTCTAAGGCTCACATGCATTTTATAGGTGTACCTTGTGAAATGTAGGTCTGAGGTCTCATGTATTTCTGCATTGAATTTTCATGTGGCTCATTTCTAGTCTGCACAGAGAGTTATTACCTGGCTTTTTGCCAGACACTCATGAACAGATATTTGAGGAGGACCATGTCTAGTTCATCAAATGAAGAAGAGCTGAATTAGATCCCAATCACAGATGAAATGGTTTGGATTAAAAGGTTTCTGACTCATCAATGTATGCCTGAATCCCACTTGTGGTGGTGTTCAGGCTTAAGTAGAATATGTGTAAAATATTGCCATTTAAATTAGGTCACTGTAGAGCTGGGCTTACCAGGGGGTTAATGAGACACAGCCTCTGACCAGCAAAGGCTGCTTTGCCATTTATGCTTCAGGTAATTTTATAGGATTGCTGTCACAGTCCTTCTGACTCTACAATATCTTCTTGGCTGCTTAATTGTGATGTAGGAATGAATACTCCCGTGCAAAGTACTGGTAGGTCAGACACAATGCTCTCAAAATAGTTTTGGAATAAGTTTAAAAGAAATGGATTATCTGACCTGTCACAGAAGGCACAGAATCTGCCCTATAGGCTTCTTGGAGCAGAAATCCTCTCTCTGGAAATTGAGATAGATGAAGAGAAGGAACAATTTCCAGGGAAGAAACTGAGCCAAAATGACTTGGACCAGAAAAAATTCTCTTAGGATTGGGGACTGCACCCAATTTGCCACTCTGTTACCTTTAGTAGACCTTTCTCCTCAGTAAATTTGACCTAAAGTTGTAATTTTGGTCCTTGTCAAATACATCTTAATTTGCTACTCTGATGGTGTATTTTTTTCCAGCAGTTCTCCCACCTCTTTTGTATCGACTGGTTGGTGTTTCATCACAGTTATTGTCCTCTTTGTGATCTATTGGCAGGGCTTAAGAAGGAAATTTTGCAGGATTCATCTGCAGAGCTTCCCAGATACAGACCAGTGTTTCATGGGAGCAATGACCAGGGGAGGTCAGGAGTTTTCCTTTCAGGTCCTGCAAAATTGCTTTGAGATGCCAACAACTAAAAAGATGAAAATCTTTAAAGAAGAAATAAAGATTATCTTTATTTTATTTTTTGAAGGTTTTTGTGTACTATTTTTTTTTCGTTTTTTGGACACGAGAAGTTTTCTTTAACTCTTTAGCTATTTTTTTAGCCAGCAGAGGGAGTTCAAGCCCCTATTTTACAGTGACTGTGCAGGCTGGTCTGTGTGATCGGCACTTCTGGATGCACATAATGGAACATTCTCGGCATAGTTATGTGCTGGGACCTGAATCAATGGGGGTGGAATACAATCAGGTTTTGTTTTTTAATGCGAAAGCATAAAAAGATATGTTTTGAGGCAGTGAATTATCAGTAATTCGCATTTGTTTGCATCTGTAACACTTCTGCACTGTGCTTGGAGTATGAAAATGTAAAGGTATGAAAGTGGCACTTCTTATGAAGTGCGAAATCCAGGATCCTTTGGCTCCTCTTGGAAGTAACTTCTATCTTTCAATGCAGTGATCAAATTTTCATGTAGATGGTTATTGGGAAAGAACTTAGTTCTTCCTTCCTTTAAGTTTTTAATGTATTATTCTGCAACCTGTATGTTCTGGTGAGAGGAACATCCTGCTACATCCTGTGTTTCAAAACAAGAATAGTAATGAAATAGTTGAAAATAAATCAAGCACTGCTGGGCTTCCTTTAAACCTGTAATTGTGGTTCCTCTGTGACAATAAACTCTCAACTGAGCATTCACCCCTGAGCAGTCAGGGTCTTTTATACCAGCTCAAACTGATAACTGAAAATGTAAACCACATTTTAAAGTGATTCATTGTATACTCTGGGCTGACAAATGTTAAATTACACAAACTTGAGCAGATGCAGATGCACATGCTGTCGCCCTAGAATTCTGGACAGATTCTTCAGAACTGAGCAGCTTGTTCTTGTGTGCAGATACGTATTGACAAAAATTACTTGGCTAGTTTCTCAGATTTCCTGAAACTGGCGCTATACAAATGTCTGTTTTTACTGCAAGGAAAACCGAAATGTTCAGACTTTGAGGACTTAATTATAGGTGAAGGGAACCTCAAGATCCACATTACTGCATTTCCCCTTTTTCACTTAAAATTGATGGGCTACTACTTTTGTTTATACAGCATTGCAAACTAAATTTAGATGTAGTAGTAAGGACTAAAACAAATTGTGCTTTGTCAGGAGAGTGAAGAAAGGAACAGAGCAGTGAAAACAGTGTGGGGAGTCAGCATGTCTGGCATTGACACAGTGCTGCGAAATCAGCGCTTTGATGGCCTATAAAGCATAATAACAGCTGTGTGAAAGATTTGCTGTGCTTAGCTGGCATTATCTCTTGTGCAGAGGAAAGTACATTGTAAACCAGTAAAAATTAACTGCCACGGCACAATGATGGTTTTGTGACTGGGAATTCAGATAAAGTTTTGCCGCTGTTGGCGGAATGATGAAAAGGACTGGGGCTATTTGCATACAGGTGCGGAGAGGTGGTGATGTCCTGTGTTCCCCAGAAGCCAAGGCGCCACAGGTATGCAAAGTGCTTCAGCTCTAAGTGCTGCCTTTATTTTCACCTGATTTTTTTTTTTTAACCTGGCTGTAAAGTAGGAGAAAAAGGTCTTGGGAAATGGACAATCCCAGGAAACGTCATTGGGTGGCAGCAGAGTATTTACCACTTGCCGTGGCATCCCAGCAAAATAAAGCCAGAAAGAACTGCAGTTCTGCATGTTTGTGATACAGGTAACTGCAGATGAGATCTCAGAGTGATATTTATGGTGAGACAGCTGTTCTTGTTCAAGACACGAGATTTCTTTCCAAAAGTGTGTTTGCATGTGTGTACGTCTGTGTATATATGTAAAAATATATATTTATATATAAACATATAAAGCATGTAAAGATAAAAGCTATGTCTCTGCAGGTGAGGTTTGCTCTATGATAGTGAGAAGCTTTAATGTGATGACTGCAACTATTAGCTCCCAAATTAGATCCCATATCCCTGGCAGACCAAGCTTGTTCCCAAGAGATACATCTTGCTGCTGGTGCAAACAAAAGCATGTAAAGGTTCTAAATTAATTTTTCTACTGGAAGGAATCAACTAGGTCTGTGAATGTGGCCAGAAAAAGTGGAAGTTTTAATAAAAACTCTCTGGTTTTCTGTAGTAAAAATATGACAGGCAGGACAGTATTTGTTATCCTTTTAGGAAGAAGTTAACCTCTCCATCTTTATTCTACAGCATAAGTATTTGACCTTTTTGGATGTAGATATTGCTTGAAATGTAGATAGTGCTTGAAAGACTCCAAAAGTCTGTTCTATATTTGGAACTAGGAGCTAAGTCTGTTTTGGGTGCGTTTCATTTTAGTGAAGAGATAGAGCATTTGATTTTCTTTGTGTTTTTCTTTAAAACTTTACCACTAGCTCACACAAAGGAATGCATCATGGCCTTGAGGAGAACACAAACTGCAGCAGGCATACAAACGTGCCTGTTACCTTATGGGGTTAGACCTTCGTGTGCTAGCTTTTTTTTTCTGCTATTGTAAGTAAATCTCTTACCTTCCAGCTACCCATTCTGCTGTCACTGCCATGGAAATGCCATCAATCTCCTACTTTATGGGCAATGTATCTGCAAATGTGGAAACTCAGTGACTGGAAGGAATTTAACATCTTTCTTTTGCTACTTCACCTGCGAATAAGAAAGTTAAACTGTCCCCATGGACTTCCTTCAGCCATCAGGGCAGGCTGGCTTTGGGAATTGTTTGTTCCTAAAGTAGGGAGGGACCTTTGTGGTTCACTGCTCCTACTGAGCAACGAATGTCAGGTAGCAATCATTATAGTCTGGCCTGAAGATCTTGCCTTAGTAATGCTGAGGTTTTTCTGAACTGCACTGATTTCTGTTCGGTTCAAGCCCAAGGCCCACAGCCCACAGAAACAAGAAAAAGCTCTGAACAAGAGCTGCCCTGTTTTGAAGCTCTCATTGAGTTCAGGATTCAGTGCTTGCTTCTGTATCTCCTAAAGTTATGATCTTGCATGAATAAGAGGCAGAATTTTCTGGATCCCAGCTCCCTGGGAGCCCTAAACTCTTGTTTGCTGATGGCATATGGTTTCTTCGAGGAATAAAGGCTTTTGGCTCCTGCAGAGTTTAATAAAGCCTATTTTTATACATGTGAGTACTGTTGGGAACTCTCTGAAGAAAGATATCTCTAAAACTATATTGCTGTTTTGTTTGTACACATTTACTGCAAGAGATTCTCAACTGTTGTCTCAACTTCTAGTAACTAAGACATAAGATACTTGTCTTGAAAAGCTTGGAAAATTAGGCAAGAATCAAAGTGGGAAAAGAAATCTGTTCAGTCATAGGAAGGTTCCTTATATTTGGACCAGATGTCATGAGGTTTATTACATTAGATCATCTTTGTTCTATCTGCAGTGATTTAACTACAGTGAATTGACTTAATTCCTGTATTTTTCTCTTAACAGTTTAAGTAATTCCCTTATTAATTTTTGCACCCACACAGCTCTGGGATTATCTTTATTTGCCTATACACAGGTGAAATGACCCCTTAAATGGTGTTTCATTATTTGTTTCTATGCTTTGTTTACCTTTTGCAGAACATTAAAGTGGTAGACTGGAAATGACAGAACTGTGGTAGGTCAAATGTGCAAACTCTTAGGATACCCCACTTTGACACTATTATCTAACCAAGGAATGCAGTCATCAGTGAGAATATGACAGTAGAAGCAACATCTGAGCTTCTTTTTTTCTGTAGGGAATTGATTAGAAGCCACTCTGGGATTATGGTGGAGGAAAATGTTGGTGACTAATGGGAATGTTCCCATTTTTTCATTTGTAGTACATGTAGTAGAATTTTCTTATTTTCTTTTGGACAAAGACACTGCTTGAGGAAAGAGAAAAACTTATTTTATTAGAGAAATCCATTATATTTGTTCTAATACTGAAGTTTCATGTTCTTTTCAAGACTCTGTGCTGCTTCTGTCTTGAGGGGTCAGCTCTCTAAATCTCAGCTTTATAACCCTTAGTTAATTAATAGCTCTTTGGAACACACTGCCTTTGGCCTTCATTTTCTTCTCATTCAAGGATTTGCCAACCTGACTGCAGAAAAATCATGGTACCTTTTGCCCTGTGCCTATTTTGCATGCTGACAATGGGAAAACTTGCTTTTTCAAACCACAAGTTTGCAATGACATCCTCATCTTCTCTAGGAGTTACTTCAAGAGGATAACGATTTCCTCCTAGTTCGGCTTCCCTGTGTCAAAGATACTTGATCGTTTGCAGTGGGTGGAGAAGGGAAGTTTGCAGGATGATATTTCTGTGTGTACCTGTTTCAAAGGATGTATCTTAAGGCAAGTCTCCAAGAGGCAAAAACCATCATGTTAACAAAATAACATGAGAATCTGTAAGGGCAGCATCGACTGTAGAACCCTTACAGCCTCAGTGACTGCAGCCAAAGCCATTCCTCCTAGTAACACTAGCAGGAATTTCTGAAGGTTCCTTTGGATCTGCTGTGGATTTGGCAAAAGTGCACCCAAACCTCATGTGTTTAAAAGGCTGAATTTTGGGCTCAATGACTTGCCTATTTTAATGAAAGTTTATTTTAGCTAGAAAGCTTCAGAATGTGCAGTTAAGAAAGACTCTTCACAAATTCTTGAGAAAACAAAGATGAAAGAAGGTACTGCCGTTGTGAAGGAGGGCACCTAAAATCATCAAATCATTCATGCATTTTTGTTACATGCAAGTTGTTACAAATCAGGGGTTTACCCTCTTTTCCAGTGTACCACAGACTTCTGGAATTTCGTGTGGCCCAATATAAAAGGAAGTGACTATGTATGATTCATAAATTAGTGTTTCAATCATTTTGTCTGTTTCCCTCAATTCACTAGCAGAGGGCTTAAGGATCGATCACCTACTTAATTTAGCCTAAATTCACAGCTAAAGTACTCCAACTATGCCATTCCTGCCACAAGCCAGGGTTTATCAGTCTGTGCTATCTGAATCCGTGTTATGGGCTGCAAACCTTGCTGAGCCTGGAGGTCCATCTTCTCCAGAGCTGAGTGATGTTCACAGCAAAATTGTCAGATGTCCCTTCTCAAGGAAGTGTGGCATTTTGAAGCATTGCTGTTTTATGCAGAGCTGCCTTTCTGGAATGTGCAGTTTTAAACTTTTTAGATCTGCCTGATGGTTTCTGGTCTGTGTGAGGGAGGGTGTTTAGATAAGGTGGCTGTAATGGCCCTTCTTGATCTGAAACTGATGTCTCTTTCCACAGAAGTCTTGGGTGACTGCTTGGTGCACATTCAGGAAAGTTCTCCCATTCTCCTTGTTGCATGCCCTGCTGAGTTGGGTTAAAAACAGAACTTTGTATTCTGAGAACGTAGCCAAAAGGTGGAAACCTGAGCTTCACGGGAAAGAAACAGATCCTTTTGGCATGTCAGAATGGGTTAGCTCTTGCAATAACCCCATGCTTTGCCCCAAATGGGAAGATTGAAACTCTGAGTTCCCACTTCCTTAGGAGTGGTAGAAATTCAGCTCCTACATTGCAGAATTTGTCATTGTCTTTGAGCTGTTCTGCAGAAGAGCGAATTATTTCTTCATTCTAACTCCACTTAAAGGTCTGAAAGATTTCTTCTTGTTTCAGTGGCTTTTGGTTAGGCCTGGGGTGCATTCTGAAAACAACAGAAACACTGTAGCTTTTTTTCAGCCTAAAGCAAATTTTCGGGCGACACCGAGCTCAGAGTCGTGACGCATCTGATGGATGGGGTGCTATCCAGAGGGACCTGGATAAACGTGAGAAGTGAGCGATGGGAATCTCATGAGGTTTAACAAGACTGGGTGCCAGTGCTGCACCTGGGCCAGGTTAACCCTTGGCTGGGGATTAGCAGATCCAGGATAGCCCTGTGAAAAGGATTTGGGGGTCCTGGTGCGTGAGAAGCTGGACATGAGCTGGGAATGTGCAGTTGCAGCCTGGAAGGTCACCTGTGTCCTGGGCTGCATCCAAAGCAGGAGAGGGAGGAGATACTGCCCCTGTGCTCTGGTGAGACCCCACCTGCAGTGCTGCATCCAGCTCTGGGGTCCCAGGACAGGAAGGACATGGAGCTGTTGGAGTGAGCCCAGAGGAGGCCACCAAGATAATGCAGCACCTCTCCTGTCAGGAAGGGCTAGAGAATTGAGATTGTTTTGCCTGGAAAAGAGAAGGATTAAGGGTGACATAACTGTGGTACCTGAATGGAGCCTACCAGAAAGATGGAGAGAGACTTTTCACATGAGCATGGAGTGACAAGATAAGGGGAAATGGATTCAAACTGAGAGTATATTTAGATCAGATATTTTGAAAAAAATTATTTATTGTAGGGTGGTGAGGTCCTGGCACAGGTTGCCCAGAGAATCTGTGGCTGCCCCATTCCTGTAATTGTTCAAGGCCAGGGCTCTGAGCAGCCTGGGATAGTGAAAGGTACCCCTAGTTAGAGCAGGGAGCTTGGAATGAGATGAACTTTAAGGTGCCTTTCAACTCAAAATACTCTAGGATTCTGTGATAAACACAGATTGGCAACATAGCTTAACCTCTTGGATTTTCCAAGAGCTTTGCCACTAAGAAAACAAAGTACATGGCTGATGTAAAATTATCAGTAAAAACATGTTTTTGAACACATCTAGCTTCTAAATATTCTTTAAATGTTTTTGTGGGTGTTTTGTTTTGTTTTCCTGTTGAGGTAAGGTGTGCTCTGGGGGAAACTAAGGGAATTGGTGGAAGAAAGGATCTCGTTGAACCTTCACAGGAAGTAAAGGATTTTGGGAGGAAGTGGAGGTAAAAGACTAAGAAAGGAGAGGAGAAAGGTGGCTCTAAACTGGATGGACAGTGATGAATCAGAGTTCCCGGATGAGCCCTGACTCAGGAACAATTTTCTTCCTGTTGAGAAGCATAGGGTGTTTTGCACATGTATTTGTGTGCTCAAGAGCAGACATCTGCATGAGCTTCACTCGGGGCTTCCTAGGAAGAATACCTGTTTGAATATTAAGCAACATCTTATCACTAGGTTCTGATGCAAAGGTTATAAAGCCCCTTCAGGTTTCCTCTGTTTCATGAAGCATACAGCTCCGGATTCTGAGATCCCCAAATCATTTTTAAAGCTGTATGCATTTTGTGTCTCTTTTCAGACATGAGTTATTTCCTGCACGAGGTTCACCATTCAGAAATTAATTTGAGGTGTCTGAGGGTTCTTGTTTTCAGTATATCAAATGTTATCATCTAACCCCAAAATTTTGATTAATCTCCTCCTCACTCATTGATAGGGAAAAAGAACAGGAAAATTGAGAACTGCCTTTGATTTTTAAAACCCAAAGCACACAAAGGTCTATTTGCTTTGCAGTAGCATCTCTGCTGAAGTGCTCAGAAAAAAAGCCAGGGGTGAAACCTAGATTTCTTTTTCTTCTGTCTTGCAGCTTCGAGATGGGATTGGAGATGTTTTTCCTTTTTTTTTTTTCATTTAGCCAGGAAAGTTGATTATTGTTAATAATGCTACCTCTAATGTTTCATTGTATTATTATTTTAAGGAAATGTTTGAGCATTAAGCATTTTTCCCACAGCAATGAAACAATGTACCCTTTCCCTGCCAAAGATCACATTCACATATATCCTCTTCATTTCTGTAGCTGGAAGGTGAAGCATGAAATTTTTCCAGTAGTCCAGCTGCCAATTTGACATCATTGATCATTATCAGGAGCCATTTGACTGAGGTGTCTCAGGTATAGCAAAGCATGTTCTTGCTGTGTGTGGAGTATTTATTACCTATGTCAGGTCTTTGGAACCATGCTTGTACTGGCTTATGGAAGGTTTTTTTGCTTCATACCTGGCTGTAGTTTTCTAAGAGGTGGCTCCTATGAAATAATTAAGTCTTAGTGCAATGATTGGTTAGGGGGTGTGTGTGATGAAGCACAAAGAGTTTGCTGGTACCCACACTATAAACAGACCTAATTCAATCCCTTGGCACTCCATGGAAGTTCAACTATTGAATTCAGTGAGAGGAGGTGCCTGCCCAGTGCTTTTCCTGACTTAATATTCAGTTCTGTGCCCCCAAAATGTTGATATGTATGTTAAGAAAGTTATGAGATTGTGTCATTCACATAAATTTGGTATAATCCTCAGTTTAGTAGAAAGAAAATGAAGAAAAAAAAAAGAAGCAAGGTAAGGGTGGAAGAAAGAAAAGCTATCAGTAGCTCTTCAGTTGCAAAGGAATCAGATTTTTGTCATGTGACAGTACCTCACAGTATTTACTGCTTTAGAGTTTACTAGTAAGTGACACTGCAAGAACTCATCACATCCTGATAATACACAAAGTGGTGTAAATGCTTTGCATGCTGATTTATTTCAAAACCCAAAATTTCATCCCAAGTGGGATTTAATTTTTTTTTGTGACAGCTAAGCATTTAGACTCAGCATCATGCTTTGCATCAGTGCCTTTCTTTAGCAGTGTGGCCATTAAGCTGAGATGCAAAAACAGAAGGAATGTAAAAAATTCAATTGATCTTAGTACTTTATGATCCATTTGAGATGCTTGTTGCATTTTGGGTGTTTAATTCTGTGTTATTAGCATTACATATGCCATATGAGAAATTGTGTAAAGATCATTTTTATTGAAAGTAAAACAAAGCTTGGAAATTTTTTTGTTAGTCAAAGGTTTTGTAACAGCTTGTTTATTCAAAGTTTAAATTCAGAGACAGATTTGAATTGTACTTTAAGAATAATAACCACAGAATCCTGCTAATAAATGCTGGAGAACTTGTCAATATTCAAACAGGCTTGAAGATATTTGAATTATTTGCCAGACTTGGTCTTCACACTGATGGAGTTTGGGCTAGAATGTATGTTCTAGATGGCTGATCAGTTAGTATTAGGTGCCAAACAGCTATTTTTAGTGCCTGTAGTTGTCCATGCTTCTTTAACATTTTCATAATCTATTAATCATTATTAACCATTTATAAAAGTACCCTGAATAAAAAAGTGTGACCATTCAGGATTTTTTTCTCAATTTTAGTATTAAAGGTGAGTCCAAGGTCAAGATGGACACACAAAGGCTTTAGGGAGCTGATGTAGTTTATATTTTGGCCAGTCAGCTGAGGAACCACGTGGAACTAAAATTAGTAAAGAGCAGGCAGTGAAGAAGAAAGTTCACACGGTGTAATATGCTGTGGGCAGTATTAATGTTGATTTACCCAATCTGTTAATGGCATGATCTGTCTAGACCTTTGGAACATTCCTCAGCTCCTTCTTCAATGTAGGAGGAATAATTTCTGAAATTAGCATATAAATTGCCCAGAGTCACCAGCCCTTTAAAGCCATGTTCTACCCTTGTGTCATGGCACAGTAACTGTTCTAAAAAAAAATAAATTTCCCAGTCAGGCACATTCTCATGAAGAAGCTCTTGACTTTACGTTGCATGTTGAAAAAGTGCATAAACCTGAGAAAGTTCATTAAGTTTAAAATGGGGAAATGGTCAGGATTTGATTTGGGTAAGTTATATTTATTAAGTCATGTTAACAAGGGGAAGTGTATTATGATAAGGAAGCACCTGGCAAGATCTCTCCATGTAGGTTTACATGTATGTAGTTGAAACTGGAGGCTTTTCTGGCTTTGACATCAATTTTTTTTCCTTTCCTTGGTCTTCCACGTGACCTGTATACAAGTCGTGCTGTAGGGTGCACTAATTCCAGGTCTCACTCCAACTGGCACTTGTGTGAGAGCAAGTCTGCTACTGGTACCTGGCACTGGGATGCTGCCTAAAGAGGGTGATGGAGGCAAATCCTCCTCCTTGGCTCTTGTTCTTTTGTTGCATCTTCTGAAATCCTGTACTTACTCCTTTCCACTTTAGTTGCTAAGAGTAGCATGCAATGCTGTCTTCTAGGTTACCATTTTCAAGGGAAGATAATAAAACATGCATTCAGCTTGGTAATTCCTGCAGGAGTTTGGAACTTGCTTTTTAGAAAGAGTAGGTGTTGCCAGAGATGAAAAATAAAATGTCAATATGATGTGGAAGGTTTATTTGGCATGAATCTGAGGTGACTACACTGAGTGAAACCAGTAAAATCTTTGTAGTAGGAAATCATGTGTTCTGAACATGCCATGCACTTTATAGAAGAACTATTTCAGGAATGTTGCTTGAGAGTTTTATATGTTCATTTGGTACCTATTTTTTGTCTCCCTTGCTCCAAAAGCCAGGTGCTTTAATCGCAATGAAATCCACTGCTCAGGTCATGAAAAAAGAGGAAAATAATGCTATAACAGCAAGTCCTAAAAATGAGCTAAAATAACATTTTTATTTTCAGCTAAATAATAATTTTAAGTCAGAGTATTTCCTTACCTCCCCAGGGTTAAATAGTGAGTTTCTTACTGAAAATGCCTTTTTAAAAAGCTTTTTTCCATCTCATCCTGGCTTTTGGCCAGGAAAGCCTCCAAGATGCTGGATATTGAATTTGGCATGGTCCCAGGGTCTATCATATATGTTGCCCTAGTATTCTGAAGAAAAAGGGCATCAGAGGAGAGGGGCAGATAAGGTTTTTTTTCCTGATTGAATAGTGAAGAACTGTTCAAGAAGGTAGAAAGAGCCCAACAAAACAGCAAAAATCAGCTTCCTCGAAACAATTTAAAAAACTATTTAAAAAAAACCAAAGTTCAAGTGGGTAAACATAGGAGTACTGATAAATACACATTACATGCAGCAAGCGGGGTTTGTGTTCTGTGCTACAACAGGGAAGTCTTGGCTGGTATCTGTGGGCCCTGAGCTTGATAAAAACGAAAAATCACAGTACAAGGCTTGAGGGGGAACATGGGAGTCGTGGCTTGTGTTTGGATGGGATGGGCACGCAGAGTCTTCCTTCCAGAGCGAGCGATAGCAGCTGTTTTGTGATGTGAGCTTAGCAACCCAAGGCTTGCGTGCATTTCACAGGCTTCAGAGTGTCTGACCCAAAGATAACCGTGCTCAAAGGTGTCAGAATGTACCAGAAGAACCAGTATAGGGTCGTGGGGGTAGGGCTTTGGGAATAGACTGGATTTGGGAAGGTCCTCTGCAACATCTCAATGCATTTCTCTGCCGTAGCTCCCAGGGAGCTGCCTCTGCCAGGCTTGGGGTGGTAGCTGTGTTTTTGCGATCTGAGGGATCAGACTTGAGAATATTTCAAGAAGTTAATTCCCAAGTCAGCCCCAATCCTGTGACACAAAAACAATGGGGCATAGAATCTTATTCTTATGGTCTGCATTTGTTTGAATGGTCTCCAGAGGAAAAAGGCCTTTGAATTTTCTTATTTATGCTCCTCTGATATTTTGTAGCTTGTGGTAAAAGATGTATACTTAATGTTTTCCCCTGAAAATATTTCTGCTTCAGTGGCACTTTAAATGTTTGAAGGGTTTCCTGCTCCCTTATTACTCAATTTAATTGGAATTATGGTGCCTATCAAAAAGTATTACTGCAAGGTGACCTGGAAATAGTCATTTCCCTTCATCTATACTATATATGTAGATCATTAAAATATGACAAGTAAAAAGAGTCTTAGTCACATAGAAATGGTTTTATATGAGCACAGTAAAAGATGAGATTTGATTATATACAAAAAGGCTATGTTTTATATTCCTTGTTCACAGAAGAAACCTCCAGCACACGTGGAATGCATGGCAGGATATAGGACCCTCTAAGGGCTGTACACAGATACATGAAGGGGAAGAGGAGGGGGAGAGAGGGGAGGAAAAAAAAAAAGGCAGCACAGTGGTTCTGAGGAAACGACCCCTTTCAGTAACAAATGGAGCATGTGCTCTGGGTCTCTGGGAGGATTTGTGCAGGGATCTTGCTCTGCATGTGCACGCATTCCTCTGAGTCAGACAGGTGTTAAAGTGAAATGGTGCCCAGAGAATGCAGCACCCTCCTGTGCTATCAGCAGCCTGACCACATGACGGATCCAAAGGCAGCCAAGCACAAATGCTGAGGGCTTTGCCAAGGGGTTTAGGTGCCAAATGCTGAGAGAGAGTATCCTTGCCAGCTTGGCACCTTTAGGCCATGTGGCTGCTGCTGGCATGGAGTTGTTGTTGTAATGTGCTGGGAAGAATGGAACCAGAAACTGTCTTAATAGTTCCATGTGAATGAAGCTCTCTTATTATAGTGAATGTAAACCTTACAAATGTGTTTGAGTAGCTGTACATGACTTTGGCACCTGTCCAGACTGGCTGTGGTGAAATCAGAGGATTGCCTCCTGGCAGCCACGTTTATTTATCCCCCTGCCCCTCCTTGGCATCACACTGGAAGTAACAGGGGAACTATTTGAAAACAGTTGACATCTGGAGGAAGATGTTCATTGGCTCCTGGGATTAGGATCAGTCCCTGAGCGGGTGCCTTAAGAATGGATTTAACCAATGCTGTAATCTTCTGGCACCTGTTGCAGTTTTTGGCAGTGGCACAGGACAGCTTTGATTGCACTGGGACTGGAGAAGTGAACATATGCCTAATGGTCATCCTAGAAAGAATTACTTAGTGCCCTTAATGCCTTTCCTATTGTTGTCTTTTCCACTTTCTCTTCTGTTATTCATCAAACTGCTGTTAATAGTTACCATTATATGCAGGCAAGCACCCACCAGCATCTTCCAACAAATCAAGGATAAAGCAATAGGCAAACAGGCACTGGGAGAGTTCTGTCATATCAGCATCCAGCTTCTTTCTGTATTTGATTTTCAGTTGTTTGTCTGGCCCATAATCCTAAGTGTGGTAAATTCAGGACTCCAGGGAAAATGATACATATGTCAGTGTCTGAGATGCAATCAGAAGAAGAGTATTTGGTTTTCTGAAAGAAGTTAATTGAAATAACCAAGTATATGTCTTCAGGAAGAGAATTCAGGGGACCCATTAAAGGAAGTCTCTGCCTCCATGTCTCTCTACTGATTGTACATCTGTAAATGGCTGCCTTCCAGCAAAGCTCTTAAGTGCATGCTTAGCTCCAGCACAGCTTGGCTACAGCAATTTGCTAGCTTTGGCATGCTCGGGGCATTCACATGCCTGGTGAGAGGCACATGCTCATGTGCCCTTCTGGATAACTAACTCTTCCTTGTGTCCTACAGGCCTGTGGCCAAGAGTGTAGGTCCAGTGTCCAGCTCCCTGTAGAAGGTATTGAAGATGGCAATAGGGTTGCACCTCATCTACAGCTCCGGGGCTTTTATCCTTCTCTCAGACATCACTGGAATGCAGAGGTACAGACTCCTGAAAAATGGTATGAAGCCTACCAGCAATGTGTATAACTTTACCTTGCCTGGTGCCTGTGAAGAATTTAGTGGTGTTTGTTTAAGTAACTCCAAGTAACCCATGCAAAATCGTGGCAAAGACTGAGAGCACAAAGGAGAAATGTCATGCTTAGATATCATACAGTTAATTAAAATCCACACTGCTGTATCACGGTTGTGGGTGTTTGTACAGAGGGATAGCTCAAGGGGTGCATGTGTTAAAATTTATTACTGTGTTTGGTGCCTTGTGAAAAGTCAGTCTTGAGAGCTGGGATGATTGATTAGGTTTGAAGAGAAAGTCCTTGTATACTTATGGTGGTTCTTGGAATATGGCTTGTTTATCTAGGAAGCCAACAGAAGATCTTGGGCTTCTGTCCTGGTTTGAAGGACAGGTGTCTGCCGATAAAGGCAGAAGTTTTCCTGTGAAATAGAGACTTTAATTCCGCTCCCCCCAAGTATTATAATTGTTTGAATCAAGGACTCTGAGGCAGAAACAAGGGGGTAGGAATAACAGCTCTTTTACTAATATATCTAACTGTACAAGCAGAAACAACAGTAGTTGTTAAAACTACCAACAAAACAGAACAGAAAACTCGGTTCCAGTCCTTTCTTTAGTTGTGGGCACACTCTCTCTCCCCTTGGTCCCGGTGCTGCAGATAGACAAAGCCCGACAGCTGCAGAGAGGCAGGAGTGCAGGCGGGAAGCGCGGCAGCGGCCACGCCGGTCTCGGGTAGAGCGGCTGGAGCGGCAGCTCCTCGCTCACCGCTGTGTCCGGGTGATCAGCTGTGTCCGGAGAGGCAGGAGCTGCAGCGGGGCAGATGCAGGGCAGGTGATCACACAGGGTCAGGCTCTCCTGCATTCAGCCACATGGCTGCAGATGAGGTGTCCTCCTCCAAGCTCACCGGAAACATGAGTTGCCCCTCCGGAAACACGAGAGCCCCTCCGCCAGCCCAGCTCCCACCTACCCGTTTTGTCCAGAGTCATCAAAGGTCCTGGGTGTGACCCAGCCAGCTCCATTGGCATGATAATGGGAAAAATTCTTTAAATTGACACAGTAATAGAAAAACACTCAACCCCCAACATTATCCACCCCAAATTTTTTCCATGCCAACATGCTACAGCAAATTAAAACTTTTATATCATATACATACATGCAGTTACAGGCACAGTATCATAGATAGTTCACCCTAGAACAAGGTCTCCTTGGGGTATGCATCGGGTCTCTCCATCCTTTTGCATCACCCACCAAGTGCAACCTGGTCCTTGAGCGAAAACCACCCCACGAACAGGATTGTCTTTGCTGGAGGGACAGTTCACCCAAACAGTTTTTCCTAACATGCCTCTCAGGTTACCATTGGGACCTTATCTCCATCTGGTGTTCCCAAGGGCTCAGATTGGGCTGGGCCTGCTCGGTTAGTGGAACCTCAGGTATTCACTAACCATGTGGCCTTTGGTAGATTGATCTCCCAGTTCTTGAAAGTCCCCCTACTAAGTGCCTTTAAGGTGGTTTTAAGCAGACCATTGCAGCGTTTGACTTTCCCAGCTGCTGGTGCATGGTAGGGAATATGGTACACCCACTCAATGCCACGTTCTTTAGCCCAGGTGTTCTGAGCAGTGGTGTGAGGCACAGGGTAGGTTTCCAACCATCTGGTGGTGGCTTCCACCATGGTCAGCATGGGTGTCCTCACGTTCACAATCTACATTTGCCCAGGAAAATATTGCAAATTATGATTCTCCTCCCATTTTTCACAGTCCGTCCAGAGCTGTGCTATGGGTTATGTTACACACTTGGGGTACCACTTTTAAAGGCAGGCTGCTGAAAAACAAAATTCTCTTCATCTCATTCTCTATCAAGTGTCTCTGTTCATATTCCAGTCCCAAAACAGAGTGCTCCAATTTCCCCGAGGCAAAAAGTCTTCTTCTCAAGCACCCATCCTCCCCAAGTATATTTCACAGTTTAAAGGAATTTTAGTGAAGTCACAATCCCCTTAGAGACCCACAAAAAAAGGTTTTCAGCTACTTATCAGTTGCATCTTTTCAATCTCTTCCCATCAGGAACTTTGTCTTCATTCCACTGACTTCTGTGGACTCCATGCTTTATTTCTTCCCATTCAGGGGAGCTCAGGAAATCGAGAATCTTATCCAGGCATTAAGAAGTTAAAATTGTATCCAGATCGTGAAGAAGCCACGTGGGCAGCTGGAGGCCTCTTCTGCATGTGGAAAGCCAAGCTGAGCCGAGCCGGGGGCCATGTGGTCGGTGCCGGAGCCATGCGGTCGGGGGCGGGGGGGCAGAGGCCGCCGCACCACCTGGGAGCCGGAAGCCAAAAGAGAGCAGTTAACTTAATCCAATGTGATTTGTGAAAGCAAAACAACCTTCAATTGGTTTCCCGAGCTGTCCATCACCAAACCAGCTCTCCGATTGGCCCCTGCAGCTCACAGGAGAAGCCCTCAGAGACGGGACAGCCCCTCCTACATCCCAGCCTCCTGTGGCTTCCCTCAGGCGGCTCCACCCCTTAGCACAGGAAACCAACACAGCTTCTTATCTGCCCACAGATGAGCACTCTTGAATTATAAATGCAGATGATTTTATGCAATATAATCCAACAACTCATTGAGTACCTCTGTCAAAATACCTGATTTAGGGGGAAAAATACTAAAGGAAAGGAAAAAGTCCATCAGTAACAAACAACTGTACCCATAAAGTGCCACTCATACAGTAAAGTCCAAGCAAGCAAACTTGGTGAAATATTCTTGTCTGTGCAGTTCAGAGTCCACTCAGATATTTTCCAGACTACCATCTGCATCAGAAATTTGCTGTACAAATAACTCTGATCCTCTCCAGTAGCTTCTTGGTATGCCTGAGGAGGAGTTCCAAAAGAGGAATAGCTGGCAAGTTGTGTTTCGTTTTTACCTTCACCAAAGGGAATCACAGTGCATCTCTGGTCTTTGGAACCTGCACTCATTTATTTTAAGAAAGTTAATTTCTTAGGGATGATAAAAAAGCCAGATGGGGAGAAACTATCCTGTTGTGGGAAAGTTCTTATCTGTTTCATTGCAATAATTGAAAAGGGCTTTTTAAATAGCCTAAAGATGTTCACTTATGATTAAGACCCAAATTTCTTGGGGGGAAGAAAAGAAAAAAAAGCAAATGTGAGAAATACTTTAAAATGTCTTTGTCCAGCTTTTTGCCCTTAGAGAAGGAAGCGAGATATTTAGAAAGCAGCCCGTGTAACATATGCTGCTCAAGATGCTCAGCACATTACTTAAAGATGCTCTGTGACCATCATGTTGTAAGTAATAAAAGACTGACTGGGATGGAAGTGGAACAGTCCACATTTACTCTAACCACATCTGTAGCCTTGCCATTCCCGTGTGATTGCCAACAAATTGCTGCCAGTTCCCGGAGTATTCCTAAACATGTCTGGGCAGTGCAAAGCAGCACTGGGTTGGGGAGTCCTCTGGTTACCTCTGAGTGAGCTGGCATGTCTGTAGCAGTTTACCACACAGGGACAGCAGCGTTGGTGCCAGAAAGAGTAAAGCTCTGTTACTGCCATACATAGTTCATTAGCTTGGGTGTCACAGCGACCAAACACGGCTATTTTCCTCCTGGTTCTGCAGCAAAATTAATTGAGACTGGCTTGGGAGATCTTTGCCCCAATATGTGGTGCAGACATACCCAGGAATGCACTCCTGTTGTTGACTGAATACTGTATTTTCACATAAATGTGGCAGGAATATAATTGCAGAGTGGAAATAGAAGGCCAGTATACACTCACTTCACTTTAGAAACTAAATTAAACTTTTGACTTAACTCACTTCTGTACCAGCTCCCTGCAGGCATTTCTACAGGCTTCATTAGAGCCAACCTAGAGGCCATGGAAAAGGTCTTACAAAAGACTAGCCAGGAAGTCAGTCACAGACCCAGATCCTGCTGCTACAGAACACAATCTGCCTCTTGGCACCTCAGGCTTGCAGCTGCCAGGCACTCTCCTTATGTGGTCACTGGTGTTGGCTCGGAGGCTGGGGCAGATAGATGAGGAGGGCTGAGGGGGAACACATTCATCACTGCCAGCAGTGAATGGAGGCAGTGCCAAGTCACTATGTAACTAGGCACATGTGCCAATTTGCTCAGTAATTGGATTGCTATTTGAAAAATTAAAGCAGTGTCTAGAAAATTCTAACCTCTGCGTTTATGAAGTATGAAGTTTGCAACTGAGAGGCTGAACAGAAAGAGTGGAGGGGATCAAGCAGAGGTGTTTAAGGAGAGCAAATGTAGGAAGTAATTTGATTACTTTCCAAAGTGTTACAGCAGCCTCAGAAGCAGCCTCTCTGTACCAGAGAGACAAAGAGCAAGACACAGTACAGTGGAAAGCTGTGACATTATGGATAAGCTGTAACCCATTGCTGACTATGGAAAATCAGTGAGGACTTGTCAGCTGAAAGTGATTTGTATAAAGAAAACATTGAAAGGCAAGACTTGATATGCTTCTGTAACTAAATTTTTTTCCCTAAAAAGAAAAAATTTCTTAAGGTGGCTAATTTTATATTTTCAGGGTTTTCTGTGAATTGTTGCTTCCGTCTACTGTATACATTACTCTCAAATACATTTGGTGAATAAATTCCATTAATCATAAATGATATTGAATTATTCAGCTACAGAGAGATTTTTGGTTCAGAAATATACTTCTGCCCCTAATTATTTCTGCTCCATTGCAGAATTGAGACTTCTTTGACTCCAGTAGAAGCACAATTACATACAAAAATATAGTTACACAAGCAGTCCTTCAGCCATGTCATTATTCTTTTTAGTTGAACTCACTGGCCATCCTTATTCAGCTGAAAACTTCGAGCATATAAGTATGATGGATTATAAATTGTTCCTATGATAATATTTGTAAAGTATAGTCCAGTTGCTAGTAGGTATGTAAAAGTGATGCCTGTGTTCTTCATCGCTGTTAAGCAGAAACTCAAGCTGGAAGTTCTGTATTTAAAATAATAAAAAGTAAAAATCTATGGACTCACACTGAGGCAGAGCTATTTGGAGCCTAGTGAAATGTCTGATTATTCCTCATGCACTGAGACCTGGTTGAATGAGGTTAACACATGTCAAAGCAAAGGCTAAGGAAATTTTGAGTCACATTTCTGCCCCTAGATGGAGTATTCTGCACACTGAGTTGGTTTTTTTGTATATATTTTGGGAGAATGGAGCTGTGTTAGAAGACTTGAAATGCCTCTTGTTCTGAATTCCCTTTACAGTGTATCAAGTACTGCCCATTGGGACTAGACTAACTGGGTCCCAGAGACCATTTAGAAGAGAAAAATCAAAATAATGTTTGTTTGTATAATTGCTTGAACACTATAAAGGCCACTGCACTTTCTTAGTGTCTCCTATTTGTTGGTGATAGATATGTGTGTTAAAATGCAAGAAGCCTATGCTTTACAAAGTGTCACTAATTACTATGAAACATCTGATATTTGCAGCTTGCAGTGCTGGATGTTTCTGTGATTTTCGTGGTATTCCCTTCCATGAGTATGCTGTGAATGCCATGGTAACCTTAACTGCTTGTAAAACATTTTAATAGTGACCACTGTAATATAGTAGTTGTGTGTAAACAGTGTGCGCCACTGCTTCGGAGGTGTTTGGAACACTTTGTTTTGGTCACAATTGGAGTAAAATGTTGCCAGACTTCAAGAACTGAATCCTAAACTTGCCAAACAGGGAGCTCAAAGTAAAGTCTCCTGTTCTTCAGCTCCTGTCTTTAATCATCTCCGGACTTTCATTGGTACATTCCTGCCCAGCACTCACATGCTTAGTGAACCATGGCTCCAGAAAGCTCAGAGTTGCTTGGGAAAAGCACTTGGCTGCAGGCACTGGATTTGGAGGGGTGGCTGTCAGATTGGAAGCCAGCTTTTGAAAAACCTCACTTCTTGTGTGTGTGTGTGCATGAGAATTCATCTGCCGGCTCTTAGCTCAGGTATGTTCTCTTCTGGTTTAGCCCACTCTTAACAGGTGGGACGAGCTGTAAAGTTTGTCCCTGGACTGGGAGCTGAATTCCTGCAGAATTCAGGATTTTCGTTTGGACCTTTTTAGATATGATGTAAATGTCAGCACCTTCCTAACAGCTCTTCTTGAAGCTCAGAGCAGAATTTAGAGCAGACCCTGGTCATTTAGGGAAATGCATAAGATATCCCTTCTCAGAAGGGAAAGAAAAGGCCCAACAAAACCTAAGCCATCTGACTGGAGTCCTGAGAAATGCTTCCAGCTTTCATAGAAAGAAAGAGTCTTAATTCAGATTTGCCAGAATTGTCTAATTAGTCCCTTTAATGCCATGCACCTTATAGTCTGTGCCACCGGATTCGTCCTATAAATGAGACGATGGGCTAATTCATCCTGGCAGCAGTAAACAGACCTTGTGATTGTCCTCCTTACAAATACCAGCCTGATTTTAGGAAAACGCTTTGACCAAGCCTGTGTCCCTGCTCCCTCCCCCGCGACGCCCCCTCATTTTCAGAGCGCAGCCTGTGCTTCTTGCTCTCCTTCTTCCCCGCCACCCCAGCCCGGCCCGTCTCACACACAGTGACATACCTCACACATTTGCCACTGCTAACAACAACCTGTCAACTCTTTCTTTGCACTGTGCTAGGCGCCTTTTGTTTCTGCAGCCCAGCAAGCCTTGCAGCTGTTGTCGGAGGCCTGCTCCGACAGCCTGTGATCAGTCAGCTGCAAAATCCTCCCTGAACAACTCGGTATTCACAGCTCTAATCGGGCTAGCGGACTGTTTCCTCCTCTCTCGCAGTAAATCTTTATCACTTGCGCTCTGCTCGTCAGTTCGTGGCGCCAGCTCTTTGGGCTGCTCTATCCCTTTCCCATACTCTGCTGCGCTGTGTGCTCTGAATGCTAACTCCCCGATTTTTAAGCTGAATTTGCATTAAGTTTGTATCGCTCCAAAGGTGAAGATATCAAAGGCTCCTTTCCTCCTTCCCCTGCCTCGTCCTGTCTCATACTTTGTCCATGTAAGTTAGCTGTGTGATTATCTTTCTGTTTCCTCCCAGCAGACTTATGTGCTTCTGTTTAAGAGCTGTCCTTGGTGAGGAGATGAGGGTGAGCTGCCCAGCCTGGAGAAGCTGGTGATGGCAAAGGAAAGCCTGGGGGAATGGGCACAAACCTTAATTTTATCCTCCTAATGGTCCCCCCACAGAGGAGTCAGAAACACATTTCTCTCCATCCTGCCCCTGAATTGAAGCCGTCACAATCTTTTAAAAGATTTACATCAAAGATGTTGAATTGTAAAGCAGATTTCTTAGGAAAAAAAAAGAGGATTGAAGTTTGCTTCCTTAGTATCCTCAGCTGAGCTGAGGAGAGTCCTGGGAGAGTTTAAGGTGGAGGTTTCTGTCAACCTGGAGTTCCTGAGGATTTTCACTGGTGGAGCTGAAAGCACAACTTTATCTGTGCCTGTTGCCTCTTAGTATACAGCACAAAAACTTTTTCTGCCTCCTTTGGGAAAAACATTGTGGTTTTTATTTCCCTGTATTTGGACCTGGGATTGTAGATGACAGTCTAGTTAAACCTCAGTTAAACAGCACTTTTTCAAGGAGACTCAAGCTCTTAGGTAAAGCTTGCTGGAGACCACTTTTTAAAAAATAGAAATTGTTTAGGAGGGCTCTTTATGTTTATAAGGAACCTGGGAAACTTTAGTCTGAGCACTGGCATGAGGGCCAAAAACTGATGGATTTTAATTTCTGAAACTGAGTCCATCTCTGGCACTGGAAACCCCATTTATCTTTCTTCATCTGCTTTCCACACATTTGAGTCTTTGTTTCAACAGTTCCAGGTGTGTGCATGTGCATATGTGCACGGTGGTGAAAATTAACCAAAACCAGAAATTCCTTCCAGAGTACAGCATGAACTGGCCTTAAAAATGTTGTTTCTCTTAGGTTTATGAGGCAGTTGTAAAATAGATGTCCCTTGGAAAATCTGGGTTCATTTCTATTCGGACTTTTTACACCTCAGTTTCTCATCAGTATGGTGTTCTGTTCGCTCAAAGATAAGCACATGGATATGGGATTCTTATGATTTTGGCATTGGTGGGCAGTTTGAGCCTGTAGAGAGATGCCATCCTGGTAGGGCTCTGTTGGCTTTCACTGATGCTTCCAGGTGGGATGTGTTTTGTCTCTACGTAAACAAACAGACCTGTATACGCCCTTTAGGCTTTATTTGGGAAAATGGCTCAGATTTTGCTGGTATTTGCCACCAGAGTGCCCTTCTCAGTGTGTTCTATGGTGAAACTGAATGTGTGTGAACAGGATCTGAATATTGACTGTTTTTCTGTAGGCTGTCCCCAAGGGCAGCAGTAGAAATAGCACCATCAATAATATGGAAGTGTCCTACAAATAAGCTGATTGTACCAGTTTATAGAATGGAATTCTAAAGTGGAATGGAAGAGACCTTTAAAGGCCATTTTTTTTCCTGTCAAATAGGAAGCTGCTGGACACAGTTATTTTGTGATATGATTGACTTCTATTTTATGAAGCGCTGGTGCTTCACCGTGCTTGGGGAGAGTGGGATGGGCAATCCACCTGCTGTCCCCTGCACAAAAAGCAGTTGAATTTTAATTTTTCCTAAAGAACTTTATATCCTTTAAACATCCTTGTATACAGTAATTTTTCATTTATTTGTTTACTTTTCAGAAAACTCCTTGCTAATTAGAATTTACATGTTACCTGATAAGGTGGAAGGAAATATTTTGGCTTCAAACTACAAGGGAAGATTCTGTAAGTCTGAATTGAAAGTAAATGGAACAAAGAGAGAAGACTTTCTCAAAATTATTAGTATTTTTTAAAAAATGAAAGCAACTCAAAACACAAAATGCAAACAGTATTTTGAGTCTCTTCATACAGAAGTAAGCAAGGATGTGCAGAGCTCATATCCTTTTCCCATATTAGGTTGCCACTGTCCATGTGTCCTGGTTCTCCTCCTCTACTGACATTTGTACCCTGAAATGAGGGGTTATTTTGAAAGATGCAGCTGGTGCTCACCTTGGTATGGTTGTAGTGGTTGGTGATGTGGGATTAGAATGGTTAATTGAGAAAATGTCTAAAAGTTGTGATGTGAAGTTTTTATCTGTTCTTTTCCTCAGAGCTTTTGTACCATAGGGGAAGATTCACAAGAGCCAAATATTCCTGATAGAGGAATGTATTGCTGTTTTGAGAATCCTATATGAGTTCTTTTGCTTTGTAGAGGTAAGTTCAATCTTCATTTTTACCCAGACCACAGTGAAGGCTCTGTACCTTTTTCTGTTGAGTGGCTGCTGGAAGAGGGTTTGTTCATGGCTCTGGGATGAACAGGATGAGCAGAATTTGAGAACAGATTGCCTGTTTCCTGTTCCAGATTGAAACTGGATTTGACTCACTTTTCCTAATGCATCTGGATGCATATATTGGAGCAGGATATTTTATTGCTCGACTTCTTTACTTTTAAGGAGCAATATTGGCTGGTTTTTTCTTAGCTCCTCCCATATCTGTCTTCTAAGAAAATCTCATATGCTAACAATTTTCTATTTGATTTTTTTTTACGGAGTTGTTGATAGTATGCTTGCACAGTAATTTCATTTGGAAATAGTCTTTTAGAGTATGAATTTTCTTGTTTGATTTGCCTCAGAGTTTCCAGAAAAATTCTACCTTGACATAAAGTTTGTACCTGTGAAAGTTCAAGGAAATCTGTTTAGCTTTTGCTGTGTGAGGGAGGGATTCTGCCAAAATTGAGTTTCTGATGAAAGACTAGTGTAAGCATGGATAGACTGTTTCCTTCATTGCTAGCTAATATTAATGTATAATCAATCTCATAAAGAAAAAAATATGACTGAATGGATTTTATGTTCCTTATGAAAATTTTTTTTTGTTTGTTTGTTTCTTCTTTGGCTACTCAGGGTAAAATACTTACAACTAACCTATCATGTTTAATTGTGTGAGTCACATTTAGTGTGCACATTTCCTGTGCATCTTGAACAAAAGGATGCAAAAGATGAGCAGGGAATAAGGGAAAAAATTATAAATGGATCCATGTGACTGCCTCTTCTACAGACATTTTTTTTCTCCCCCTTCCTTGAGAAGTTAAGAGAGAATGCAGGGCCATGCACTATTTGTTAAAAGCTCATCAAATATCTTTCTCCCTCTGGGTATCTCTTTAATCAATGGTTTTTTATACCATTAGGTCATCTCCTCTTTTTTCATGGCATTTTTTTTTCTTCTGAAGAAGCCTTGTTTTGTACATTTTCGTACATCTTGACGTTCATTCTAAGAATTATGGCCTGATCACTTCCTCTCTTTTCCTCAAAATTTCTGGGGTTTTATCTATTTTAAGTGCCAGAGCACAAAGATAGCCCCATCATAGTTCTCTCATTTTCCCCAGCAGTTCCTGCCCCTTCCCCCCCACACCAGCAATGAACAAATGAAAGGTCTCATGGTCCTACAGATTTTCTTTATGCTTATTTTGGCCTGCTTGCAACCCAAATACATCATCACGATTTAAGACAGCTCTCCAAGGCTCTTGGATCAATTAAAGGTAGCACTGTTCACTGCCAGTACAAACCTTTGCCTAATAACTCTTTCAAAGGGCATTTGTCATCACAAAAAGCCGTGAATGCTGTCTGGGTACATTGATTAAAAAAAGATATTGTTTTAAGGCTGCTGAATATCTTAATTTGTTGTAATCAGAGGGTAGCTTGTAAAGTGATACAGTTACCTTTCACCTACTTGCTTTATTTTCTCTGCTTAAAAAAAGTGAAACAACAACAACTCAGATGTACCTCAAGCATGCTGTCTTCAGAGTACAAGAGGAGTGCACTTGCTGATCAAACTGTAACTTAGGACATTATTTTGTAAAGCCAAATATTTAGTGTGGTAACCCAGAATGCATCTCCTTGGCCTGTGATCTGCCAAGAGCGAGCCAGTGGAGCAGCATTGCTCCTTGCCAGCAGCCATCCTCCTTTTCTTCCCTCAGAAATCCAGGGTCTGTATCCTGGAAATGCAGAAATCCATCCCAACTCTTCCAGCACTTGCCCATGTGCTCAGCTTGAGTCCGTGAATCGTCCATTAATGCAGAGCTCTTTTTGGCAGGTCAAAGTTGAACAAGGTAGCTTTTTTTACACTGGTAGTTCATTTGCTACAATTGTTGTCTCAAATGACTTGAAACAGTTTATTGACATGTTCTAAATCTCTGGGAAAAATGTCCTTTTCTGCTGTTCCCTGAATTAAAACTTTTCTTTCAGTAGTAATCATAAAAATTTGGGTTTTTTTTTTTTATTCAAGGTGACCCTTTTGAAAATGAAAATCAGCACTTTTCCTTAGTCCTCATGCAAAGTTTTTTTGTTTTCTTGGTTTATTTTTCTGAGCAAACAGCATCGTTTATATTTAATTTAAAACATTTTGTTTGAATCAAACATTTTTTAATGTGCATTTAATAGAGGCATTGAGGTATAGACAGAACCCTTCCAGTCACATGTCTTGATGGTACAGCAATGGCTTTCATCTTCTGACCCTCACTCTCTGGAGGTGCATTCCAGAGAAGGTTATTTGGGAATATACTCTTTTTTTTCCATATTTAACTAAATATCCTCTTATATGGAGGAGAAAATGCTTGACGAAAAAAATAAATGTCAGTTGCACATGTGCTTTTGAGTTTGAATAAAATACTAGATACAATGGTGATAATAAATAGCATTTAATTTGTTTCATTATGGGAACGGGAGAGGATGCAACTGGTGTCTTACAGGGAATCCCCCTTTTCTGGGACAGAAACTCTTTAGAAAACAACTAACACACCAACCATGGATATGAAATGGCTTGTGCAGTGTGGTCATTTGGAAAGCAGGGCAGTGCCATGGCTGGGAACCACCAGGAAAATGATTCCCCAACACTCACACTCAGCTGGTGGTTTGCTTGATGAATTTTGTTACAGAAAATCCCTGCATACACAGATTCACAGGGAAATATGGCAGAGTCATGTCAATGCAAGTGGTATTGTCCTCAGACTCTTATTTTCCAGTGAATAAGTGTACTGTAATGTATGGCTTGAAGTGAGAATATGTTTATGGTTTATCCAATTTTTTCAGAAGCCAAGATATACATGCACTTCTATCACAGAAAGATTTCTCTTTATGTGTCTAGATTCTGCACAAAGTACTTCTTGTGAGTATTTTATCCATTTTTTAAAATTTTATTGTTACAAAAATGCTTCAAAAACTTAGCTCTGTCTCCAAATTACTGTACAGTAAGTGCTTATTATAATCTCCATTTCCCAGATGAGAGAAACCAGTCCAAATATTAAAGTTCCAATTCAAGGAGAGGCAGAAGCTTAAGTGCATCTTTTAATGTTCCTGTGATTTTGGCATAAGCTATTACGAAGACATCTCTGAGATGTTGTCAGAGGTAAAAACAGAATATGCTCTGAGTTGCATACAGTACCTCAGCCACAGTACTGCAAATTTTTCTTGTTATACCTCATTTTAGCATGGAGGTCAATGAAATTCTAACCTTCACCTTCAGCTTTGTAGATTTTCACAGAAGTGCATAGTGTCTTTTCTTTGGTCAGGTAAGTAAAGTCAGAGAAATAAATCTGCGCATTTGTCCCATGGCTGTGATAAGCATATTTATATTTATATATAAATATAAAGTATTTATATAAATATAAGTACTTATAAGTAGTATTTATATAAGTACTTATATAAATATAAGTATTTATATATAATGGCATTCTGTGTCTTGCTCTAGGTAACATTTTTAGGTGTCTGTACAAGTAGGAGGTTTATGAAGTGAGACTCATTTTTCCTTCTCCACACAGTTCCAGTGGAAGAGCTCAGACTGCGATGAGAAAAAGTAGTACACATTATTAAGAATTCTGATACAGTAGGCTGAATAAATTTGTTTTCTTTGTGAGTCTTAATCCTGTGTTGCATTGGCTTCTTGGACATGGCTAATTTATTTGAAATTCCATTCTGTTCCCAGCAGCATTCCTGATTAGCAGTTTGATCACCCAGAGCAAAGTTACATACCAGCTTTCAACTCTTGTAATCTAGCAGTGTAATTTTTTCAAATGGACTCTTTTCTTCCTTTCTTTGCCCCAGCTCACCTTCTTTTTGTGTGCAAAGGGACTTTAAAGGTAAAGAGGATAACCTGTTCGTAGAATGAAAAACTTCTTCAAAACACAGTGTAGTTTGCTGAACTACAATGAAGTACAACTTTCATTTTTTAATAGAAAAAATGAGGTTTGGAGCAGTGTCAGTGCAGCATGTGAAATGTTTGTTTTCCATCACTTGTAAAGGATAACAGTTCTTTTCAATAACTGCATTTTATGAGTGGGGTGATATGGTCTGTAGTTCACCAAAGCACATTTTGCTTAGTGGTTAGTTTTAGACAGTTTGAATGGTGGACCTTGTAGGAAAATGGCAGCTGTGTCATTGTTTGCTTCTATCTGTACTGATTAGTGCTGTCAAAACAAAGGATGATCAGGACACCCAAATTTAATGGCGAACCAGAGGCAGGTTTTGGTCTGAACTCTTTTTGGTACAGTGCAGGCAGAGCATCTTCCAAGTCATCTGGTCTGACAAAGACATGGAGTTGCAGATGAGAGGGAAGGGAGTTTTCCATCCTGTGACATTTCTGAAAGTCCCAGTCTGGTTTGTGCACAGTGAAAAGGAAACAAGGCTTTTAAGTCAAGGGAGGCTTGGAATAGCCCAGAGACAGGTGACCACAGTACTCATCAAAAGGCTCAAACTGTAGTTTTATGCATGAGTGCCTTGACTACATAATGTTTGAAGGCTAATTTGTACTGATCTTAATTTTAGGGAACTGAAAAGCATCTCTTGACAAATACTTTGTAAAAATGGAAGCATGTTTTGCCAGTTTTCTGTGTTTGAAAAACTGGCATTTTGCTGAAACATTGTTTTGTCAAAAATAGTGCTCGTTAAATTATCTGCTGTATTGATGTGAATTCTATTAATTCAGTGATGGAAGGAGAGCACCAGGAAAGGTAGGTTTAGGGCTAGATCATTGTTCCTGGTCAAATTTGGTGATAATTCCTTGATTTCCCCAGCAAAACCCCTTGGGTTCTTTCTACACCAAAAATTAGGCATCTAGATGAGTGTGAAAACAACAAATTGTCTATGGTCTCTCTGATCATTAAGGAGATAATAATTACTTGATAATAAGCTGTTCTGAGCTTTATAATATCAGTCTTAAATATGTATCCCTGCATTTTTCTGTTGAGTCATGGAGGTTTTTTGTATTTTTATATTTGTTCACAATTAGGTGGACATTTTGGGCATTACTAATCTTTTAATTGATTGGTGCCATTAAGTATGATGGCATCTGTGATCTATTCTACTACTCCTGTGTCATGTTCTGATCATATTCCTAGTAAGAAATTCGCATAAATGATAGGGAACCAAGATTTCTCTGCACATGGAGGAGGTCGTGGAATGACAGCAGAAGTTTCATCAAGTCTTTTTGGAAATACAGATGTCTTAATGTAATCACTTTTAGGACTGATCTATAAGGTTTTGTTTCATTTCCTTCTAACCTTTCCCTTCAGTTTTATTGGCATTTCCTGCAATCTGTGCTCTTTTGTTACATTTAAAAATCTCACTTTTGACACCTTTGAGGATAAGCTGGAGTTTTGCTAACACTTCTGGTTTTATGGATGCTGAAGTTAGTCTTAAGGGATGAAGCATGTAATAAATGGAGTATCTTCTTTCTGTCCTTGTTGTTCTTGATCACGGAAATGGGCATACTGAACTGACTGTAGTGGGAGGAGTGTGTTTGCTGGGGATTTTCCAGGAGCAAACCAGTGGGGCAGGTGTTGACTTTGCTTTGACTCAACGCAACACTGAATGACCTTGATATGTGCACGTTATCACAACTTATGTGGAGCAATAATTGACTATGAATGCCAGATTTTGTCCTCTAAAGTGGTGACTACTTGAACTGGCTCTTTTTAAGTGGTATTTTGTTTTCTGTGTGATATGGAATGCTTGCTCAGGAGGTTTCACATACGTAACCTGGAGCAAGGTGCCTTTTTGACTCTGATAACTGTAAAAGCAATGTGATTCTGACAGATAAGTGCTGGTCTTAAATTTTTCCTTTTTTTTTTTGAACAAAGAACTTTGAAATTCTTATTAGCCTTGCTAACACCTACAACTATTTGCTGTTTTCTTTGGTCGGTGTCCTGACTTTTGAATGTGTGGAAAATGCAGTAAGTCAAATATCCTATTTTTTAATTCTAATTTACTTACATTTTGGGGTGTATTTCAAGCTGATGATAACAGTGGGTGTTTTATTATTATTATTATTATTGTAATGTCTGCTTTGTTGCTTGCAAGTTTACTTGATATTTTAACATTTTGGGAATGTGGTGACATTTTAGGAGTTTGCTTTATAAAGGAATTGTAAAATGAGATGTGAAATCTGTTGCCTTACATTTTAAAAGTGAGCAAGACTGCCTAACATGTACTTTTTCTCCCCCTAACCTACCCTTCAATGGGCATTTACCAAGACAATTAATTATGTGATAATTTAAAAGCAAAATATGAAATTTGTCTTGGAAATAGTTTCAAATTAGAGGATTTTAATAAATATTTACAGCAGAATAGGGTAGTAATATTGGTTATGTGATGAAAACATATGTTAGTAATAAAATATCACCCATCAGAAACACCATTCTATCATGTCATGTTCCCTAGAGAGATGACTAGTTAAAAAAGGATTTTAACAAAATAAACTGTGAACAGAGAGGGTGCTTTTATGGGTGATACAGCACACATTGTTCAAAAAAGGCACATCATTAAAAATGGTGCCAGACATTAGGAATATCTGTTGTGGGAAAAAGTAAATTTGGGAAAATCCAAATAATAATGCTCAATGTGCTTTACATAATGCTTTACATAGTGCTTTTCCTAGCTTGTTCTCAAAATACTTTGCAAAGACGGGAAGAACAACTACCCATGTTAAACTGCATTTTCTAAAATCCCGCCACACCAGTTTTCATCTGGTTTTTAAATTTGCCTTGCTCATGTCATGCCATTAATATTCCGTGGGAGGGAATCTGTCCGAAGAAGTGAAATCCAAGTAGGAAAAGCACTGTCCTTCCATCTTGGGCAGCATTTCTGCATGTGAATAAATGCAGGGTGCCAAGCTGACAGCCGTGGCATACGGAGCAGGGAGCTGCCATTGCCGAGGCAGCCAGTGTGGAAGGTCCCCCGGCTCCGTGTTAGCCTGTTCCAGGCACATCCTGGTGCCCAGTGCCAGGCGCCAGGGATGTGCTGCCTCTGTTCTGGCTTTGACACCTTGCAGGGAACACTGGGGCCTCCGCGGAGCTGAGAGCCACTGGTGAGCCCAGGGAGGAGAAGCAGGCACCTGTTGTTCCCTTGGCGCTGGAAAGAGCCCCCAGTTCATCCCTGGTGTGCCCTTTAAATAGCCACTGGGCTCCTCAGTGCTAACAGAGTGTGCTGGAGATGGTGGCCAAGGCGTGGGATGTGCTGGATTACAGCTAATGCTGAAATCGGAAGTTTTCAGCAGTACTGCTGGAGCGCAGACAGCAGCATTGCACCATACTGGAGGAACAGGGTTGTCACCGAAGATGCACTTTCCTTGCATCCATCCAGCTGGGATGGAACAAAAATTCTGCTTCTCTAAAAAAAATTTCCGGTGTTGTTGCCTCAACCAACAATTAATTGTACAGCTATAATAAAATGAGCCAGTTGCCCAAGTGAGTGCATACTGTAAAGCCCCTGTCTTGCAGGGGTTGTGTTGCAGCAGATAGAGCCACCGAACAGTTTGTCAAACTCCTTTTCCTGCTGAAATCCCTTTCAGATGAGATGATAATTTCCTTTCTTCTCATCTGCGTGGATGTAGGTATCTTAAAAGAAAAGATCAGGTTAAAGAAACAGATGTCAGGAATGACATAGTTGATTTTGCTAGGGCAAGCTGGTAGATCTTTTGGGCTCCATTTATCCTTTTATCTTTAGCTGTAGGTGACCCTACTAACATATATATGTTTGTGTGTATGTGTATTCATCTGTTCTCTCCAGCCTGCTGCATTTTTTCAGCAAAATCTTTGCTAGCTGAAAGGAGAAGTCCATTTGAACTCAGCAGCTTTTGGAATCTGTAGGTATAAAAAGACGCTGTTTGGTGCACCTCCTCAAAGATACCTCCTTGATCCTGGTTTTGTGTACTCATCCTTTGGTTGAGCCTTCCTTGTCCAGAGGAATTTGAGTTTATTCCCATTCCTTCATAAATGCATGCAGGACAATATGTCAGACTTTCTTGCCTTTTAAGCAATCTGATCAGTTCTAACACTTTCCACCTGCTTTAAAGAATCCATGTGGTAGTTGAGAACACCCATTTGTGTGAACAAAATCCTGAAACCCTGGAAAATATTGCTTTTCTCTGCCATTTAACTGTTTAAAAACCCTTCCTTGCTTCTGATCCACAGTCAGTAAAAAGGAACAGACTATTTTATATTATTTTAATTGCAGTGTAAATGTGTTGCTGTTGGCTGTGTAGTAGACAGCATGTTGACTTTCGGAGGTTACCCCAATCAAGGACAAATTTGACCAGAAAGTGGTACTTTGAGAGGATACTGATAGTCAGTATTTTGGTATGACATTTGATTTAATGCAGAATTTTTAAAAATCAAGGAAGCAGCTCTGACACCAGACTACTGTTTGAACCATATCCAAGTCATTTCACTTATTGCTGATCCTTCCCAGTTTTACCTTCACAACTCTACGTGTCCAAGCCCAGGCAAGGAATTGCTTAAACATCAATAAACGTTCCTTGCTTTCCTCTGAACTGGGTCCTGGAGTTTGTGCTAGTTCTAATGAGGACTTGGCATCTCCAAGGACCTCAAGGTATTACTGTGCCCTGAATATAAAGGAAAAAGAATGTAGAAATCCCAAAGCTCTATGTCTCCAAAACAGGCTTTAATTTATTTTAGACAGAAAGTGCAATTTCTGGGGAAAGGAGCTTGCTAGTTAGTAAGTCTGAAAAGATCTTAGCAGTTCCAGTAATTACTCATTTCATCAATCCGTCTATATTTAAAGTGAGCTAAACCAAGTTCTTTCCTATAGTGTCTACTTCAAATAATGCTGCTTTACATTTGGAGAGCCAAATAAGGAAACAGAGCACAATCTTACAGGAGTTTAGTTCCCTTTTAGTTTAGTTTAGTTACAGCTCAGACTTGCTGTAACAAGAGCACTTCTTTCTATGAAACCTTTTTAACATATTTGACTAAACAAACTATCTCCTAAAGAAAGTAGGAGCATTTTTTGTGTGTATGCGTGTGTGTGTGTGCGAGCTTTGCTCTAGCCTTGGCTGTCGAGGACGTTTCTGCATTTGTTGATGTACTAAATGAGTGATGCATTTTGGACAGCTTCTGTGTTCTGATTTGTTTTCTTGTGCTTTTTTGTCTCCCCCTCTTCCCCCTCCCCTTCTTCCCCTTTTCATTTGTCTAGGGGGGAAAAAAAGCTCCTCCAGTGTTGTTTCCTGCAAAGACCATTCTTAAGAGCTCGTTGAACAGCACAGGACTCTTGAAGTGATAGCTAATTGGTGAAAGAAAGGCCCTGATTGTCTTGAGGGAGCTGGAAAGTGCTGTGTGTGCTGCTGAAAGGGACTAGGGAGAAGGTGCCTGGTTTTGCTGAGCAGCTGCTGCTGGAGATGTTTGGAGATTACATCAGCATTGGAAAAGAGGAACCAAAAATAAAAAAAATCCAACTTCACAGAGACGGAGTTTATGGAGGTTTTTTCCCCCCTTCCAAAGGTCTTCTTACAATACTGTCATTGTCAATATAAGAGTTGTTAATTCTTTATGAATAGCACATGGGGCCTCTTGACTAAACAGTACGTTATATGTCCCAAATCTGTCAGCTGGACTCTTCTCTCACATGCTAGTGAGATCACTTTGATTGGAATGTTAGAGGAATTGCTGGGCTGGCCATGCAAAACTGAATACTGCATTATATAATTAGATCTCCCAAAGTATTTTTTTCACATTACCTCATTATTGTAGTTTAAATATGGAATCAGTCCTTTTGATGGTTTTACTGGTTGCAATTATATTAATACGATTCATTTTGTGGTCCTGTCTTAGCGCTTATATAGATTATAAATCATCCCAAAGGTTTCCTGACCCAAGAAAAGAGGACTAAGAGACTTCAAAAGCCTTGTTCAGATTTGAATTGACAATGGGGAGAGCTGGATGCAGTAAAAGGAGCTATAGCAGCTTTTACCTTGGGATCTGATGAGAGAGAAATGAACTGCTGAGGCTGCAGCTGAGTGAAGATCCTTCAGAAAGCCTCACACTGACAGAGGGGAAGGAATGACAACTGATTGAGTCAAATGACTTCCTATCCAACTTGAGCATGAATTTGCTGTTGGGAACACACTTGTGGACTTCTGCCAATTAAATGACAGGCTGGAAGAAACCCTCTTGCTGGGCAATCCAAGAGTGCTTAGTGTCCACGTGCCACGCTGTGGGCTGGAAGGAACAGATTTTTACCTGACTGGTTGATTTGTTACCTGCCCAATATTCACATTTTTTAGCAAGTAATGTGTCTGAGTACCAGTACAAGGTGGATACCACTGGAATAATCTGTTCCATGGAAGACAGATTTGTGTCTCAGAGATTGTCTGACTGTGCTTCAGCACCAACAATGGATGGGGTGCCAACATGAATGAGTTTTGACACCAACGCCTTGCAAGTGGCTTTCATGTCTAGCCTGAAATAAGTGCCCTACTAGATCACTGGCAGATCTGACTACTAGCCCAAGGACAAAGTGACTTGGGGTTTCTTGGTTAACTTACCTGGCAAAGGGGGATAAGTTTTTCCAAGTGAACTGACTTCTTTAAAATGTTGTATTAAGTCAAACAATCAGAATCTTACTGCAACTCAGTGTAATACTGTCTTTTAAGAACTGAATTTTTCTATAGTAAAGATAGGAAAATTGTATTACCTTGCCTGAGAAATGCACTAACCTTGGCCTTGTAATTCTTAAAATTATTTTTTTTTAAATTTTCCCTTCTTTGATAATTTTCTATCTCGTATACTCATATACATATACACATACATATATATCTCATATACTTATTTCTATATCTCTTTGTAGCTCTCATGATGGTATCAGAGTTCAGCTAGGTAAAAGCCATACAGAGCTTCTGGCCCATTCATGACTCACACACTCCTACAGGCTTGTCATTAGTAACTGCTCATCAGCCCTTATCATTTTGTCTTTTAAAGCCTCCTAAAAATCAGGCATGAGAGCTGGTATGTACTTAGGCAGTGGAATAGGGTAAATGTCAAGTCAATTTATTTCAGCCTCAATTTTATTTATGGTGGATGACCAATCTACAAAACAGTCTGTAATGCTTGAAGTTGCATGTCATGGGTTTGGAATCCTGCCAGACGACAATAAATTATATGTAGATGCAATTAACCCCTTGTCTTTTTCTCTGATTCTCAATTTTAATGATAATTCTGTTCTTTTTTTGTTTCCCCAACACCAGCAAGCCACAAAGGAAAAATGAAATGTTATCTACTTGATGTGCAGACATACCTTATATAACGAGTAGTTGGAAAAATAGCAACAGTGATCCATTTTTCTTCTTTCAGTTTATCATCGCTATTCTGAGCTGTTGTGTGCAAAACAAAGCTTGTGGAGAAATTGATAGTGCCTTTAAGAAATAAATCTTCTAATTATTTCAGTCATATAGAAATTGCATTTTACAGTGTCATGTTTGTATTAATTGTTTAAAAGTGTGGATGCAATAAGAAGCAGTACAGGTGAAGTTGAGGTTTACTGCCTTTCATGTTTGGGATATTGGAACTGACACTGGTATGGAATTCACAAATTTGATTTTTTATCTCTGCAGGGCAGCATTTCAAGTTTTCCCTGTAAATTAGAGTATGTGGTCTTGTTTTGGACCATGCTCTGTGGACAGATCCTGCTGGTGTTTGTGGAGGTAAAATATTTGATTTGGACTTTGAGTCATGTGAGTTGCACTCTGTTTATGAGAGTGGTCTGGATAAATATTTAGCATAATATTGCTCTGTGTCCTACAATGGTATAACTGGCTGCAACCCCAAGCAGGTTATTAGAAGATCCATATTTTGAGGCACATTTATTTAATTTAATAATTATAAATATTGTGACTGAAGAGTTCATTTAGATCTTGTTGCCTACTAAACTCCTTATGCATTCAAAGCATAAAATTTTAACGACAATGTGGTTAATTTCTGTGCATTCATATAGTTGTTATCCCATCCTGCAGGATGTGGGAAGCCATCCTGATTATCCTGCATTACAAAATTGGGGCTATCAATCACTTTCAGGAGTGCAAAATATAAAGAAGGTTGAGATCTTCCTCTTTTTTCCCATAGGTCTTTGCCCTCTCTCTTTTCATGGAGATAATAAAAATCTAAGCCCTTTAAGTGTGGTATGATGTGAAAGTATCCACTGGTATTTCCTAGTATTTCCTATGGAGCACTATGCTGATATTTAGATATTTAAAAGATATTTATGCCCTATCGATTTTTTTTTTTTTTTTTTTTTTACATTTAAGGATGTATTTAAAAATAAGTAAGTGCTTAATATCAGTTTTGAGTGGTGGACAGTGTGAATGAAGATTGCAGGGTGGAACCCCCTATCAAGGCATGAAACAAATGTACATTTAAAGAAAGAGAAAAATAAAAGTGAAATACTGCTATATAAAAATCCTTGCTAATGTAAAATTAATTGTATTTTTAATGTATTCAATAGAATCTACTGTGTAGCTTTACTATGTAAATATATTTGATATGTTTTTATCAATTTAGATCATTAGCACGCTAAGCAGTTGCCAAAATTACCATGTAACCTACTGAGAAGAAACCTCACTCTTTGCCTGATGACATTACTGTGAAGAACATCTAAGACGGGGAGATAGATATATAAAATATATAAGAATATAAGTAGATTATATTTATACATGTTAACCAAAGTAAAACTGTATGATGTATGGATGCAGAACTGGTCTGTGTTATGACTGTGCTAATTTATGGTGACTGTTTTCATGGTACCAATAGAACCAAATTTGCTCCCAAAACAAATGGCTATTTTCAAGTTCCACAACTGATACTTTTTTTTTTTTTTTTAAACCAGGGCTAATTTTTTTTTTCTGAACTGTAAAAACTCAATTGATTGTAAATATCCTGTTCATCTGCAAATGCAATTCCCATCCCACATTGTGTAACGTGCAAAAAGATGCCGTTTTATGGACTGCATTATGGCATGGAGAACTAATTACAGACAAGCTCACGGTCATCTGAGCATGTAATTATATTTATTGATTAAAATAATGCCACAATTCCATTTTTGCAGTGCCATTCCACTGGTACCCACTTAAACAATTCCTGTCAAACCGTGTAAATTGGAGTGCTGAAGGACCCCCTTAAATGGATTTGACGATGCAACAGGTGGCCTTATTACTTTAGGTAGGTCCATTACAGCCAAATTCAGGGAGGAGAAGCTGAAGACACAAGCAGGGCTACGACTGACTCTTGCAGAGGGGTTCTGGACAGCTGGGGGCCAGTCACCAACTGTTTGCAATGAACTGCCACTTCATAAACTGGGGCTAGGGGGAACTCTCATAACCTGCATTCATGTTCCGTGTCGCAGCCCTAGGGAATGGGGAAGTGTTGTGGAGGTCTCCCTCTCAGGATTCATGTAGGCACCAAATTGTTGGACAATTAAATGGCAGAAGTCCTGTCTTGGTTGGTTAGCAGGGACACAGAGTTACTCCAGAAATGCAGCTGGGTTATGATTAATTGTCATCAAAGTAGGTGTCCTGATAGGGTGGCCCTTTCACTGCAGGCTGGGTTTGTAACAGCATCTACTGCTAGGGCTACTAGGTACTTCCAGCCCTAAAGGCCTGTTTTCAACTGTTCACAACTTTGTCAGTGTAGTTTTTCAAACTAAATTTTTCCATGTTTCATTTGGCCTCTGTCTGAATTCTCTTCAGAAGGTTTCAGCCAGGACAGTTTAATGTCTTCCAAGAACAAGACTAGAGAAAAATACATTGTTTTTCCCATGCTACAAAAATACTGGAAATTTTTTTTTCTGAAAAGACGCAGTTCTCCCACTGTGGGAGATAATTTTTACTCAGCTCTGTCCAGGATATGTAACTCTTGTTCACATCAAGAAAATTATGTAGTTACCTACCACAGATTCAAGGGGTACAAGATCAGATATGACTTGGGGAAATGAGGATAAGGAGACTGGCAGAGAAAAAATGGAATTACAGTGAGGTTTTAGCTAAAGACGGTAAGTGGGCCATGCATAGTTAATGAAAGGCAAGCTGGACTGCACCGTGTAGGAGAATTGGCTCCAAAAGTCGAGTGAGAGCAGAGATGAATTTGGATAGTTTGGACTATCAGCAGACAGGACAAAAGCAGAATTGGAAATATATGACCTAAAACATTCTATGATTCTATGACTCGGGAGGCTATGACTTATTTAGCGAAGTGCTTTGAACTTGGAATAAGGAGTCCAGGGAACTGTCAAAGGGATAAGAACTGGACAAAATATTTGCTGGATCACTATCCCTTTAGAATATTGGTATAAACCCTGAAACCTAAGTATCATCCTCTTTTTGGCTGTCAGCAAATTTCTGTTTTTGCTGGTGGAGCATTGTATGCTGAGCATCTACAGGGCTGTATTAACAGGATGCAACAAAGTTGAGCACTGACAATAAGGAAGTAATAGAATTAAGGATTTATATGTGATTTTTGCTCTGTTCCCTGAGTACCATGACAGCTTCTTTTGATCATTTGTTGCACAAGATGAAGTGCTCTGGGACTGAAGCTTGCAGGGCCAACGCTTTGAATATCCCAGAAACAGAGTAATAGACTATGAAATACAGAGCTCTAGGAAGACTTAAGTTTTGAGTGCACTGATGAGATAATTAATTCTGTCTTTGTCTGTCATTAAGTTCTGGGTGAAAACACTTAGAGATATTTATTTTGTGCTTTGTGGCTGTTTACCCAGAGATCCTGGATCTAATTTGCTTATTTGTTATTTTGCTACTTGCCTTTGCCAATCACCATAAACTGCAGATTGTCAGTTTAACAAATAAAGTAGTACCGGTTTAACAAACTAACCAGTACTCTGTAGTTGTTTTTTTTTAATAGCAAAATGAGATAATGCTAGTATGGCAAAAGTGTTTATCAACATCTGCAAAGCGCACATATTATGGAGGAAAATTAGGAGAAAAATAATTATTCCTGCAAAGGGGTCAAAGTGCTGATATTGAAGAAAACATGAGAACTTATGAAGCAATCACTGTCCATCCTGACCAGTGAATGTGGCAGGAATATCTGGGAAAAATAATCTCCTTGGTAAATGAGTATAACAAACATGGAGGGAAAATACCTTTATCTCCCCATAGGTACAAGAAGAAATCTATAGTTCCTTCTCTCTAAGGTGCTAATGCATGCCCAGATATGTGTAATCCAAATTAATTTCCAGACTCATTTCATAGCTGACTATCCCATAGATGTGGAGCTTCCAGCTCTGAGATGTGAATGCTCTGGGTGTATGAAGAAATTTTAAAAAAAGTTATTTTGAACAGAAGTGTCTACAGCATTTAGGTATGTTTGGGAGACTTTTTATTTTGCATGTTGACCTTAGGTCTCCAGACTGCATATCAGTGGTACATGTCTAAATATTTTTTTTTGGAAAAACCCAGATGAGTTTAAAACCTGGGTGCTGTATTTGAAGCAATACTTGAACCTAGGTCTATAGTGCATATATTTAGACCCATTTCCTGACTGCCTCCCCTCTGAGAATTGGCAGCCTTAAAACTCCTCATCCAAGTTTCTAACTGATACTTATGACATGGGGAATCCCTAATTTCTTCTTTCAATAATACCTTTTTCATTTGCCACTAGGTTTTTTTAAAACTCCATATAATTAGTGCTTTTTTCTGGGAATTATTACCAAATCATAATCTAGAATTAGTTGTTTCTCCTCCCTAATCATTGTATGAAGACAAATTCATGGAAGAAGGATTTATCTAGGGCCATTAAGTGCAGGAAATCCTTGTGCTGCAGAGTGCTGAGAGCTGTAGAGGATATTAAACAAGCATCACTAAATGCTTGTCCTATTCTTAGTTGCTTTGAAGACATCCCTTGTAATTTTGATGGAAAAGGTGAAGAGTTAGCTGAGTCTGCAGGGTTCTTCCCTACTGGTCCAGAGCAGTATTTCTCTTTGGCATTTGAAAGAATAAGAATCTGTCCATTATGGTACTTAAAATAGGTGACTGGGACAAATGTTTTCAGAGGGTTGGAAGAACTGGCTTCAACCGTCTGTGTCCTGGACAAAGCAGTGTCGTGCTGAAAGGAGGGAGAGGAGGATGGCAGGGAGAACTGGGAGCTGCCTGCAGACTTCCACATTCCCTGTGCTGGTCCAAGAGTAGGCACTTCCAGGAGCACCCCTGGTGGTGAGATACCTGGTTTTGTGTCTTGCTCCCTTGTCTCTTTCCTTAGATGTCCTTTCCTTGGCAGGTGCCTCAGGCCAAGCACAGCGACTTCCAGATTTTCAGTCCCTGCAAAATGTCTCCCACCACACCTATGTTTAAAAGGGCACAGGATCCAGCCAGCTAATTTGTTCCTAGGCAGTTAAACTACTTTACATGACCTCCAGACCCTGGAGCAGGTTTAACATACTATTTAAAGAGTGTGTAAGCAGTGCTGTGTACGGGAGCAGACCTGTATCTGTCTTAGAGTGATAATCTAATTGGAGGTTGTCCTTTGTGTAACCCCATTAACATTTTAGACTATTCTAGGAAACCCCGTGGCCCAAGTACTGTGGAATATAGTTAGGGAAAACAGTGTTTTCTCGAATATTTCAGATATGGAGTTTTTATTTTGTAGCTAGAGAAACTTGTTACCAAGCAACTGACCATGGGTAGGATCTGCTGCCAACTTGAAAAAACTAAAAAACCTGCTTACCTCTCCTCAGGCTGCATGTGAGAATTTACAATGTAAGGAAGATAAATTATTACAAAATATCTATTTGGCAGGATTCATCCTTAGTGGTCTCAGGTCAGTCAGGTCGTTTCCCTTTACCTGCCCCTGAGTCATATAATTGACAGAAGAGGCCACTAGTGAAGGTATTGGTGCAGGAAAGCCAGTCACTTTTGAATCCATCCCATATGAAGACTATTTTTTCCAAAGCCCTGAGTTTTGATTGTTCATTCTTTGCTGGTCCCAAACCAGGCAAGGACACAACTTGAAATTCTGCTCAGATTATTTTATTTACTGAATATATTTGCTTGAGCAGGTTTCCACAGGTTCAGGTATAATTTGTTTTTAGAGTTCAGGTACCCAAGCTGTTTTTTTAGAGGAGCTAAAGATGGCTCAGCTTGCACACAGTGGATGAAGCTCAAAATGGGACAGAAATTGCTTTGAAGGAAAACTTGCAGCAATGTGATGGTAAGTGTTCCACACAAGCAAAGCATTCCCTACTGCACAGATCTGTTGAATGGGGAATGTCTGACTGGGGAATTGTCGGTAAATAAGGCTGCCCATTTCACTGGATGGATCTGGAGCAAAAAGTCATTCTGGATTAATTCTGATGTCATGGACATTAATTCCCTGCAGTGGGGATTTTGTGATCAGTGCTTCCGCCCCTGCTTCTGGACTGAGGCCTTTAGCAGCCATACTAATTGGGGGAAATGTTCATTACCTGCTCTTTTGGAAGATAAATGGCCTAGTGGGCAAATGGCCACAAGTGGGCAAATAGAAAATGCCACCCAGCTGGATAAAGAGGGGAACATTACTGTTGCTTGATGCAATTATCAGGCTCGTAGTGAAGTCTTATGGAGAAGGGAGTCACAAAACTCTAAAAATAGCTGTGAGTTTGGAGGTTTGGGAGCAGTCTTGGTGATGTTTCAGAACTCTTCACAGGGTGTCTGAGCACTGTCTCTCAAAGTGTGGATCTTCGGGGATGTTTCCCAGAGGCACCCAGGAAACCCCTATTTATCTGTTTATCCAGTGTGTGCTGGTGTATCTGCTCTTTGTGGTGTGGGCAGTGCACTTCCATGCTTCACTGCCTACTCTGCAGATACTGCTTGAGTTTCTCCTGGGAGAGGTCAGATGTCAAATTCTCTCTGTTTCCAACCACAATAGAAGCTTGCCCGTGAGGCTGCTACTCAGCCTCCCAAAGTTTCCTCTCCAACCTTGGCTCTTCTTTCCATTTTGTCCTCCTTCTTCAGGATAATGCCTGTCAGTTGACCTCATTTAGCAGTCAAGGCCCTGCATGGAGGCATCACCTGCTCTGCAGCTTGGTCTTCAACTGGTGGAGATTGTGTGCACACATGGTGGCTTGGGCAGCTTCAGTGACCACAGATGATTTTAAAATTGCAGTGTTGCATCAGGCATTTTCGTGGCTCCTGGGAATTAATTGGAAAATTCGAATGCTGGATTACTTTTTTTTTTTTTTTTAAAGGCTTTTTCAAGTTTATTTCTAATCACCCAAGAATGATTTTTCTTCAATAAGACAGGAAAAGATTTATTGGACATGAAGATAAAGATGCTTACCATATTTCTGATGTGCTTGGGGGAATTAGTCTCTCCCAAATTCTACTCATGATGTTTTTCTCTAGCTAAGAGTATGTGTAACTTCTGTGCTGATTAGTTTGAGACTTCTATTAACATAATTGTATTTCAGATAAAAATTGAGGTTTCAGGCTGGACTCAAAAAATGTAGAATTATTCAGTCTTCTTCTCTGCCTTAAAACCAGATAAATTTACTCTTGGTGCAAAACAGAGCGTGATGATTAGTGATTAATTCAGTTTCTGTCATCTACATGTTAGAGGAATATTATTAACAAGAAATTAAGCTCTACATGTGGCACTGAAATAACCTTTCTGTGATATAATTATCAGAAGAAATGGATACCTTCTGACCAATCAGTGTCTCTAGATCAAGACTGTAAAGACACGTTTGGGAAGTAAAAAGATTTTTTTTCTCATAAATATTAACATTTTAAAATGTTTTAACCCCAGCAGAACTGGGGTCCTGGTTCTTTCCAAGTTCTCCCTCAGCCCATTACCTGGGAATTTTATCTCCCAGAAATTCCTCACTGGCTAAGATCAATGCTTCTGGTGTTGTGTGTAGAAAGGGAGAAACCTTTCCTTGATTTTTTTGTTTCGTTGTCTTCAGATCACCCTGATTTAATTTATAGGAGATCTGGAAATCCTGACAGTTCTTATTAAACTCATAGCTCGCTGCATTCCATAGCTGAGCAAAATCACTAAAATATGTGGTCTCCTCAGCTGTCAATTACTTCCCAATATTTACTTCCACTGGTGGAAATAATTTTTTTGTTTGTTTATTGGTTTCTTTTGGCTTTATTTTGTTTTGTAGTGCAGGAGATATAACTTCCCAGATTAAATCAAATGTTGACAAGCTTATGGTTTATACTAAGCATCAGAATTTCACCTTAGGCATTTAGGACCTTGACCTCAATAGAGTGGATGTCACATTGCACTTGGTATCTATTAATTAATGAACCTCTTTTCTCCTTTTGCATACAATTTAAAAGTTAAGTGAATGCTAATGAACACAAAATCAATATTTTTTTGATGACACAGCACTTCAGTTTATTTCCTGGAAACATTGTTTTGTTTTTTTTAAATCACCAGGAGCAGCAGAAATCTTCAAAACAGTCTGCAGATTTTGCCTGCCTGAAGATCCAGTGTGGAAATACTGTTCTGTCATATTGTTGGCATCACATAGTAGTGTGAGGAGGTAGAAGAGGCAATAGGATCTGGTTCTTCTGTCCAGTCATAAACAAGGATAACAGCTGAGGAAAGTATAACCCAGTCCAGTGCTTTGCCCAAATCCATGGTCAGAAGCACGGTTGTAAGTTTGTTTTATTTTAACAAGATAATTTTGAATAACAGATAGGACAGGTTTTTGTAAGATTGGGAGCTACACATTCCCTCTTTTGATCCCAGCAGCTACTGCAAACAGTACCAGCTGAAACTTCCCCAGCTCTAGCATGGGCACAGCGGCCATGGTCGGCTATGTGTTATTTTGTCTGAAAACTCTGTGCACTTTGTGCTCCCATTACGTGCAGTGACTGCACAAAAGGTCCCTATTACTCATCCTGGCTGGGGCTCCTGGCTGTGCTGTCAGAGGTTTTGCTCTGGATTTGCACCACGAAAGTCACTCTAAGAGTGAGGCAATCCCCTGCTCCCCTCTGTTCCTGTGCTCCATAGGCTGCAAAGCTGTAAGTGTGGCCAAAATATCCCAACAATGCCTGCAACCTGTGCCAGCTCTGAGCTCCTGACAGCTGATGGGAAGCAGAGCAGCTCTGAAGATGCCCTACTTTCCCTTGGGGTTTGACCTGAAGGAGCCTGGCAGTGTGTACCTTTCTTGGCTCAACTCTGGGATATTTTTGTGTGCTTTGAATGCTCCTCAGAGCTTGGCTCAGTGGGTGTGTGCTGTCTGTGGCAAGCTCATGTTTTCTGAGTGCTTTCTGAGTGCTGGATGTGCATTGCCTGTAATTAGGGCTGCAGTGGATATATTTATAAGCCACAGTTGGTAAACAGAAAAAATATAAGCGAGTCAATTAGCAGAAATGTCTTTTCATGCTTCTCATAATTTGCAGTTAAATTTAATTTAATTGCAATAAAATAGATTGATGCACCTAATACAAAACCAATATTAAATCATCTGCTTCTACTTTTTCCAGGATCGGGAACTACTGACGTATTTTTGATTTTTCTCAAAAGATAATGATTGAGGGTGGTGCTAGGTCGCTGCCAGATACTTTTAGTTACTTTTTAAATTCCTTTTTTACTTTTTCTGTCTGTCTTGAAAAAATGGGCTGTGGAGCCTTTGGTTAACTTGGAATATTCAGAGCAAATTGTAATATTCTGAGGCTCCACTTTCCCAAGGCTTTCTGAAGGAGTCTCTGTTTATCTTTCAGCCTGCAGTGCCTGTATTGGGTTGCACCAGGAATGTGGAAAGCTATATGAGAAAATCTGTCAGGCTGTGAAAAGGTCTCAGGCTTTGAAATTTTATGGAGCATGTTTGCTAGTACACAATCCATATTTCAGGGTGTCTGGCTCCCCTTTCTCTGGGTAAGGATGTGATGTGGAATATATTGGCATGTTTTGTTGCAAGCACTGCTGAGCTGATAAACAAGGCTGTGGAGCTGGGGAAGTACCAGAGAGGAAATCCCATGAAGGAATAAATTACAGTCGGTACAGCTAAAGGTCAGTCCCCATCTACAAAACGTCATCTCTAATACAGCAAGGAGCACTGGTGTAACTCCTTTTCCACCACAGCATTCCAGTAAAATCCCAGTTTAGAAGCGGGGCCCACGTTTTTTCTATAAACAAATATTTAAGAGACTCATCTGCTTAGAACTTTAGCTGCTGTAAATCAAATTCATGTGCATAAGAGATTTGCTTTCATAAACTTCATGAGAGATTTGCTTTCAGATATTTCAGCAGGACCTAAATTTTCAAATTACAAAGTGCAATAAATGAGACTTGGATCAAACGCCCTGAGTTGTGCATGTGTCCAGTGTATATTTCGTATGCTTTGTAAAATAAAATGAAAATTCTTTAACCTTTGCACACACGATTTCGAGAGTCTAAAATGGTGGATTGTACTGAAGAGACTTTTTTCCCCTGATTTTTAGCTTCAAAATGCCTTGTAAGGTTACCTGTGAACCCTGGTGTGATAACTTAAAAATAAGACAACCCAAAATCTTGGGAAATTGAAGGATCTTCCAAGGTCAAAAGCTGCAATGGAAAACATTAAAACACTTTATTGTTTTCCCCTCTCTGCTGAATGTACTTGCCAAGTGAATCAACCTTCCTGACTGCCTTTTAAAAAGATGGATGTTAAGAGCAAATCTGTTGGCTTGTGATGGACAGATTGAATTTTCTGTGTGCATGGGCTTAGAGAAAATGAGGCAGAAATTCCAAAGCTGCAGGAATTTGGCTACATGGCCATGTCTGATACCGGTTGCATTAAAGAAGAGTCCAGGTTTAGAGGTGCAACAGACTGTTGTCAGACCACAATATTGTAATTTGACTGTAAAATAACTTCATACATTTTTAGAGTAACTCTGTCCTCTTTGTCTACTGGCTCCCTATTTCAAATAACAGTAGTTGTTTAGAAGCTACTGTGGTTTTATTCACCAAAAAAACCCAAAAAAAAACCCCCAAAAAATAAGAAAGAGAAATGCTGGTCCACTGCTCACTTGGGAAGACCATCCTTAATAAGACATGGCATGGGTTAGACTTCAGGCCCTCATGAGGGTTGTGAATCTGTGATGCACCTGGGAAATTGTTGGCCAGACTGAATCCCTACGCACATCCAAGCTTGTGCATATGGATTCATGGATGGATGGATTCAAGGGTGATGAATTATGGACATCTTCCCCTAACATTTGTGTTGTTTTGTCAGGCTTATGTACCTTAGCAATATTCAGACCTCATGCTTTTTTTTGTTTAAAATACAAAGCAAATGCATTGTGAAATGGATCTATTTCCAAATAATTTTGTCACCAGGCAATTAAAATATCATGTGCTATAAACATCTCTAAGACGTTATGGATGGGAAAGTTGCCAGTTTCACGAGTCACATTGCTTTCAAAAGTACAAAGAATGTACAGTTCTCTGAACAGTCTGGAAAAAAAAGTAATTTTCCAGCTCTTAAAATCTTTTTTTAGCTTTTTGCAGTGCTCTGAAGTCAAATTATGATGATTTTAAAGACAGAACTGCTAAGTGCCAATGATTTGTCCATACTGGCACACTTAAATTCATAACATGGTTGGGCCTATGCTTAATATCTTAATTGTGCATATGAAATTCCTTTAAAGTGAAGCTGTCCAGAAAATGCGTGCTTCTTATATAAAAAAAAATCCCTTTTTTATATTAGAAAAAACCCCTTCAAATAACTTATACCTTTTTATTTCTGGCTTAGAAATATGACTGTTTAGACTAGGAATTTAAAGAGGAACCTGTAAGGGTTGACTCTTCTGCCATGATTAGGCACCAGACTATTTTCCTAGACTTTAAAAATTGCATTGCTAGTGGCTTGATCAAATTGACTTCAATTTATACAAAGTGAAAAAGCATCTCTTGAAATTATTTGTTAGCTTTAATACAAAGTGCTGTGAACCTGATGGCTTAGAAATATAGTTGGAGTTCTGAATGCAGTATTGTTAACCAAGTTCACTAAGTGAAAGATCAAAGGTCCTGAGCTAATTAATTGTGAGCTTCATGTGGTCAGGAAGATCTTCAGTGCAATGTACTTAAGAAAAGAAAAAAAAAAAAAAGAAGTAATAACACTCCACAGCCTGTAATTGCTATCTGAAAAGAAGGAAAAACAATGTAACAGCCTTAATGACCTGTCCCAAGGTAATAAAATTTTCTTTAGCCTATTGTTGGTCTTTAGGAACACAAATTTCAGTGGGAATACCCCAGAGGAGTGCTAACAATTGGAAAAATTTACCTAAACAATTAAGACTGTCCTGAGTAAGAGAATTACTTAGGAAATCCAGCAGGCGGTGGATGCTGCGGGTTGGTGCTCTAAAGATGCACACTAGATAATTTGCTTGTGTCCAACGGGCTCCAAGGAATCTGTCTCAGCCCAGGAAATTGCAGCAGTTTCTTTCCTCTTCTGTACTGATGCACGAACAGCAGAGCCGATATTCAGGCTGAGTTTGCAATCCTGACTCTACTTCAGCTGGGAACTTGCCTGGTGCGGCTGTTTTGGGGCAGTAGGTGAAGCAGAAAGTTGCCTCGGGAGAGGCAGGGGCACAGTGAAGAGATCCAGCAGTGAGCACCCCTTCTCCCAGATTGGTGCATGCAGTCATGCAGCAAAACTTACTTTCAAGGTGAATTTTTAATGTTTTCTCAGTAAAAAGTATGTATATAAAAGGAGAGTATTTTCAGACACGGGAAAGACAGTTCCAAAGTTCTTGAAGAGGAGATGCCTTCTGAAGGGGTGCCTTTTTGAATACAAAGCCTTTGTCTCCTTTATCTTACCTAACCTCGCATTTTGCACTGCTTTGGCAGTGAGAAAAGACCCTCACAGTGAGGCTGTGCTGTTTAATTTAATTTAATGTTGTTGTTTCTGGTACTACATTGCACTTCAGGAATGATGTCAGGAGAAACGGATAAAACTGAGAATCATGTAGGCATGCATGCATGCTGGAGGTTATTATTATTACATCCTGGTCTGCAGTATGTTTGGAAAATTCTCTCTCAAATCTTTGTTGTAAATTTTATGTGGAAAAAACCCAAAGCAGTTATTTCTTCTTTTCTAATGGCTAGTAATGGGGTATATAAATATGACCAAAGCAATGAGCATGTGATTTCACTGCAATTGCTGAGGGAGTAATAGATGGGAATTAGCAAAAGAATAGAAGGAATGAATGGGAATATGCACTGAGAGTTTATTTTCTTTGAAAGATGATCTCTTCCTGAGTTACTGAATAGCTAATGGCTGATACAAATGGTTGCAGATAGGATAGATTGCCTCAAGATTGATGGCTGACTGTTGCTGGTCTAGGTTTTTAATCCAGGCTTCTGCTGGAATGCAAAGTTCCTTGGTCAAGATCAATTATACAAGGACATCAAGAAGAAGAAGACAGTCATGGTATTTTTCTGCTTCTCAAACTATCCAAGATGTGAAACTGGTTTTGCTTGTAGTGACATGCCTGGTAATGCAATGTAAACCCTTTGCTTGCAGTTGAAAGTTTAAAAAAAGGTTTCTGAAGCACAGCACATTCCTTGCACTTTTTGATGCCTTGTGATGATGTTGTCTATAAAGATAAATCCTGGGGACCTGAGAGGTCACAGCAACAAAGCAGAATACGCCTGAGCCACTTGGGGTGAGCAGCACAACTGTGGCTGTGCTCTTTATCTGAATTCATTTCACCACACTGCAGAAATGCCAGGCTACAACAGGGGACAAAGAAATTATACAGCAAGCATAGATGGGCCGGAGTAGCTGTGAAGGAGGCACTTCCACTGAGTTTGTCTGGCTGGAATATATGCCTGGTCTTCACTGGCATTAATAAAACAGGCTGGGGCAGGGAATGAAGCTGGGTCAGAAATCCAAACCTTCCAGTGTGGCTCCAAAACATAAGCCAGATAATGACCATGAAGCTGTTGTCTCAAGTGTAAGTGGTTCCTTAAAACAACACCTGTTAAATTTCCTTTGATTTTCCATTAACTAAATACCAACGTAGAGGTCCATGCATAAGGAAGGCTGGGAAAAAGATAAAACTATAACATTTTATGGGGAGTTTAAAAAAAAGGCAACTACAAAAGATTGTGTGCTATTTTTTTAATCTGCCTTTAGGTTCTGATAATTCCTCTACACAGAGCATGAAAATTAGATAAATGCCCTGTGCACATTTGCATGCATCAAATTTTGAAAAATTTTGATCATTTTTCTTCTGTGAAGGAGAAAAAATTTCTGCTTGGGTCAAGTGAGACACAGAAGACAGTTGCTGCTGATAATGTTGTTTAAGATGGTGAAATCAGTAATAGATAAAAATCAGATTAAATTTCCACACAAAATAAGGATATTAATTTAATAACTTCCTGCCAATGTGAAAGTAAAAAAATAATTGAATCAGGGAAGGGAACTAGATTAACTGAGCACTTAAATTCTTCATTACTGGGCCAGTTTTAGTTGAAATACGTGACAATGGTGGTTATTAATTTTAAATGAAAGCTTCCATCCAAATATCAAGAGCTGTGACTTCCTGTGCTTCCTTAGACCACCAGCTATAATCAGAACTCCATACAAGCGGGGAACTGACTTTTTAAAGATGAAAGTAGAAGAACTATAAAAATTTATGTTACTTATTTTAGCTACTGATGAATTCTCTAATACAGCTCATAGTGCTGATGTTTTTTTCTGTTTTTCTACTCCCCATTATGTCCAAATAAGCTTTATAATAATGTTCTCTGCAACATGTGGCCATTGGACTTGGAGGTGATGTGCATAACTTTGGAGGCTATCCCTGCTCTCTTCTTGGAAATAAAAGGCACAGCCCACTTCCTCTGCTCTGTCTGCCCCACAGAGGTTCCTTAACTCATGAGTTTGGGCTACGAGACAGGACATCCTGTGTGATTTCAGCAAGTCCATATGGTTCTCCACTGCTTTTCCCAAGGTGAGGATTAGAGAGCATCAAATGCTGCTTGACGGAAAGAGGAAATCTTGTGTAATGCTTTTGTTCTGCGAACATCTAGGTAAAGAGCTGCCTGGGAGTTTTGGAATGGAATCTGTCATCTCTGTAATCCTGTTCTGGAAAATTGTGATGGAGACAGTACAGGCAGTAATGTCATTGGCTGTCTGACACAATCGCTGCCCACAGCAAACTCATCTCCTCCCAAACTTTCCTTCTCCAACATTTCAATGCCCAATTGGCAAAGCTTATTAGTAGGCTTTTTTTTTCTTTTCCTTTCATAGCTGTGTTAAAATTCAAAACACAGATATGTGAGAAAAAGACTAATAGAGAGGAGGGTCTGTTCAACGCTCTTTGCAGAGTTCAGAGGAATTTTTGTGCATTCTGTCTTCAGTGTCATATGGTGGAAATTCTGCTTTGGTCCATACAGTGCAATAACCAAACCTCTTGTGTATTAGCTTTAGATTTTAATACTTCTACTCATATTCTATGGCAAATGGTAGAACTAGAAGAAATAAGCAATTAGCTTTGTAAGGGTTCGGGTCTGCCCCTCATTGTCACAGGCACCTATTTATTAAGGACCTGTTGCCATGTAGGGCAGTGGTGGTTGTATGACATAATGCAAAAATGCTATTTATGCACTGTGTGCTAGCAATTGTGTTGGATAATCACATTTGGTTATTATCATTCCATGCCTTTGTAAAGGAAGTGAGAAGTCTGTGTTGTAACCTCATTTTAGTGGTGGATTGCCCTTTTTCCCAGATAAGTTGCCAGTTCATAAGGTAGTGTTGCAGGTTGTGCTTTATGAGTTGTACATTTGTATTTTGACATCTTTAGATATGCACTGAGCTATTGTTTTACAGATTAGAACTTTACATATAACAGAGTGCCTTGTATTTAGAGAAGATAATCCCAGAATAGCATGACTTTGGTTATGGCTGTGAGTGCTCAGCATCATTGAGACTTTAGCCCAGGGAGATTGGGGTTAAATGTATCAAGAATACACTTTATCCCCATAATAATTCCTGCTTGCCTGTTAAACAATCTACAAAATATCAGGAGTTGCTAAAGCTGTGCGTAAAACCAGGCAGCTGCAGGTATTTCTCAGTTCTCACAGCAATGCGTGTTCCCTGGCTCCATTACAGCTCCATGCCTGTACCTCTCCATCCACATTTTTCCCTCTTGTCACCCTGCTTTCCATGAGCCTGCGAGCTGGATAAGAATGGAGTAGAGATGTGTCCCTGACTGGGAAACAGGAGGTCTCCCATGCATCGCTGCAAGATACTTATTTGACTGATGAGTTGGATGTTTTTAGCCTTTTGGAATTTATTTTCTGAGTGTCACCGAAAGGTATAATTTTCTTTTGTTTTCCAACCTGATTCTTCTATTGCTGGCATTATGTGTCTTTGATTAGACCATTGAGTGACAATAGAGGTGCGAGGGTGAGAAGTGGGAGTGAAATGTGACCCATTTGCTCAAAAAGCCTGCCTTTTTTCCACTGAAGTAAATACTAATAAATGGTCAAACTCTGTTCAGTGGCTGAAATTATGTGGCTCCTGTGCACAATGAGTAGTTTAACTGTGTTCAGAACCCACAAATAGCATGTCTACTGTTTTGTTTTGTATTATAGAAAATTTAACTGGATGGATTGTTTGGATCCATCAGAGCTCCAACACAGAAGGAGATGGACAAATATTATCCTCATCACTTCCAGCACCACCAGCTGCAGGGGTTATTGCCAGCTGAGTGGGAAGAAGTCCTGCCAGAATCTGAGATACAGGCATGAGGACTTGGTATCACTGTTACTTCCCAGTGAGTCTGATCAAATAAAGGAAGTTTATCTGTTCCTGAGAGATACGTAGGTCAGTCCCAGATCCTTTTTGCTGGTGACTAGGACAGCTTGGCTTTAGCCCAGGTTCAGGCAGCACTGTGAATTTGAAAGTCAGCTTGGCTTTGAAATAAAGGTGTGGGAAATTTTGCAGACCTGTGGATGAAAAATGTTGCATCGTTTCCTATGTGACAAATCCTAGTTATGTACTCAGATCAGAAAATACCACATCACATGCTGGCACTCTTAAATGATGGAGTTTTCCCTGTGGACAGTTCTTCTGTTCATGATAAACTGGAAGCAAGTTCCACAGAAATTGCTGGTGGTTGAAAACTAAAGGTGAATCTCATAGCAAGGATTTATCAAAAGCAGAACTGACTGTTTTTAAATGGAATGTGCAAAGAGAAACAGATAGCCATGTAATCTGTTGGAAACACTGTACAAAATTTCAAGTCTTTAATTTTTTAACCTTCACTTAATTCCCAAAATCTTTTACGGTTTCACTAATTATTTGCTAAAAGTGCCAGTGGGTAACAGTTTTCTTAAACAGCTTTAACTCTGCTCCCACATGGACAGTATGTTTTCCGGCTTTGGTTTTGAAGCTTTTGGGTAATACTTCATGGTGGGGGGGGGAAGGAGAGTGGATCTCCCAGCTGGGAATCTTCAACACAAAAAATTGTTATGGGGTGATAAATCATTGGAGGCCCAGCATGTTATTAAAAGCTGTGGCCACCAGCAGTGACCCGTGGGGCTGGAGGTATCAGTGACAGGGAGCAGGGGGAGGTGTTTGGCATTCCTGATTGGAGGCCTAACCAGCCACTGGGATTTGTTTATTTTTCTGGTTCCACTGACTCCTGTGAAATACCCTCTGTCTGTACAGGGAACACACATCGAGTCAGGGAAAGTATCCTTGGTATTTCTTGAAATGTCAAGGCACAGGTACTTGAAAGTAAAGCGTGAGTAGAATTATCTGAGATTGCAGAGTGAAAACCAAACATTTGGTTCAGGGCCCTGTGATTCAACAGTAAGCTTCACATAGTTATTGCAGTTTTAGGTAAGCTTTGCACAGATGCTGTATTAGGTTGATGTGGCCAGAAATGTGTATTCTATCACCATCTCTTAAAACCGGGTGGGATAGTGATTCCTTATCTTCGTGGCACATATTATCTGCTAATGGGCCATCTTTAAGACAAGATGGGGCAATCACCTTTATCTTTTCCACAACCCATCCTCCCTCCAGGAAGGTATCATCTGCTGCTGGCCCATTAAGTCCCATTGAATGCCTGATAAAATTACATCATCCCACTGGGAGATGCTCCAGTCAGGGCGAGGACCAGAGACTTTCCTACCTAGATAAGAGCGGAGCTGTTGGATGGCAAGTTACCCTTCTTTCCACTGGATTCCAGAGGAGAAGCTGGACCTTTCCAATCATCACTGGACTTTTGGAGGAAGGCTGCACCCTTCTACAGGAGCACTGCTTCAGCTGAACCACACCTGGCACTGCAGGAGGATGCAGGCACCATTGAATGGGACTGCTGCCAACACCCTGACTGACTGACAGGGTGTCAGCTTGGATTCTGACTCTGTCAGAGTTTGGATTGTTTTTTGTAATACTGTATTTCTATTTTAATTTTCCCAGTAAAGAACTGTTATTCCTAATTCCCATATCTTTGCCTGAGTGCCCCTTAATTTCAAAACTATAATAATTTGGAGGGAGGGGGTTTACAGTCTCCATTTCAAAGAAAACCTTCTGCCTTTTTTGGCAGATAACTGTCCTTCAAACCAGGACAGATGCACAGAATATTGTACATATAACTCCTTTCCTCTAAGCTAAGTCCATTCTAGAAAAATCAATTTGTGTTGGGCCAGACATGGAGACATCCAATCTTGGCTTCTACTTTGTTCTTGACTTAATAGTAAACTTTATTACATAAGAGTTAAAAAGAATGTGGAAAAACCCAATTATGATTTGACCTGATTTGATACCCTTTTAGAGCAGTTTTGTTGCTGTGCACAAGACAGTGGAGATATGGGAATATGGCTTTAGGGACATTGCTTAGTGGTGAACATGGATAGTGCTGGGTCAAGGGTTGGAATCTCTGATCTTGAAAATCTTTTTAAACCTTAATGATTCTGTGGTTCTATGAAATAATTTCTGTTTTATATATCAGCTGATATTTTATATATTAGCTATTTCCGAACAAAAAGATTTTCATCAGCAAGTGCAGAGAACAGTTCCAGTTGTAAAGTGCTGGCATGACAGAGCAGCAATGAATGAACAGATAGGTTTGGAAGACAATGAAGAGCAGGATGGCTGGGAACTCCAAGGCCTTATGTGGTGAGGGTTTCTGAGCTATGTCAGTAGAAAACTGTAGGGAAGACTCTTGGTTTGATGAGTGGAAAAGGTTACAAGAAAGGACTTGAACAGAGGAAAAGTCACAACAATGTGGCAGATGAGGTGCCTTTGAAGAAAAAAGAGATTTATGTTGCTAAAAGGGCTGCAGAAAGGTCTTCTATTTGGATGCCATGCTGTTTTGATAGACTCTGTAACTGTTCAGAGACATCCTTTTTCCTCTGTGAATTTGTCCTAGAATGTAGGAAAGACCCTTCAAAATATTATAGGATTCCTTTGTGGACATGTTTGACAGCAGCAACCCCAGACTGCTCCAGAGAAAAAGGCAAGAAACCTCATGTCAAGTAGATGTGAAAATACAAGAGACTCCTTCCTATCCCCTCTATGCAGAGCTCGGCTTAAAAGCCTGACTCAGATCTTATATTCCTTCCTGTGCTCCCTTTATTAGCTTGGACTGGATGTTTTCAACTGGCATGTAATACTGAACAACCAAAAGACATTTCACTGTAAACTTCTTGACTTTTCACCAGCACCAAGAATAACTTAAAAGTTTTACTCTGCTGCAGATAGACAGGCGATTATTATATAATTGATGCTGCTCCGTGGGGTAAGTGTGGGTGATGCAGGCCCACCTTGTAAAGAGAGAACATGACACAAGGAAGTTGGTAGTAATTTGATGTAAAAGAACTCTTAGCAAGTTTGGAACATTATGGTTGCCAGATGTGCTTTTCCAGATGTCATGATTTCCTAATAAATGCCTCTTCCGGTCAGGATGAGCGGTGCCTGTGATAGTGTGTTAGCCTTTGAGACACGAGGGTTGCCTGACCTCAAAGATTAATTCTGTAACTTCTGCTGCAAATTATGCCTATTATTAGAAAATATTGTGATTAACTCCCAGCAGAACCCTTGGCCACTCGGGAACACACTATGCACAGAGCTGGAATTGTCCTGCCAGGATGCTGCTCAGTCAGTAACTTCCAACATCCCTGCTGCATTTCAGTAACCTTATAACATGATATAACCCCAGATGATTTCATACACTTCTGCTGCTTCAATTCCTTCTCCTTGGACTTCCCTCGAACTGCAGCCAGATGTTTGTGAGCCAGTTATCACCTGCTGCAAAAGGGAAGAAGAAGGGAGTTTGCTGATTTGGTGGAACTAAACCGAGTTTTTCTCATGACCTCGTAGCTCCTCCAGATTCTGAGCACAGAATTGCTTCCTAAAATTGCATTTCTGTTTGAGTTGCCTAAAGCCATGTAGTTTTGTAAGTCAATGCTTCTCTCCATAAGTCTGCCTTGCCCTATCAGAATCTCTGGAATCACCTTTGCCTTAGTTTTTCCCACTCATTGTCCTGTGAAGGTCTCAGATCCCCAAATCCTTCCCAGCAGGGAATATCTGACAGGCCCTGTCCCTGCTTTAGATTTGGGGATTTGCCTTAGTTTGTCTCAGACTTCCATCAAGCTGAGTTGAATCCCTGTTCCACTTCCAGCTCTGTTACCTGGATGCAACAACAACACACAGGGAGTGCCCAGGTCTGAGTGACTGTAGAAAGGCCTTGGTAGAAGTAAGAATCACATACAAGTCTTGTGTGTCTCAGCTCAGTGCTTTATCTGCATAACACATTAAATATTTGTTTAAAATCTACTTGGTTATTAAATGCTTTACTTAGTAACTAATGTATATTCATTTTTAATTTGCATTCCAGTACCTTGCAATTTTCTCCAGTTATTTTCTACTTAATATGGTAGAGAAATAAGACTGGAAGGGATAAGGGATAATCATACAAACAGCCCAGTACTTTCAGGAGCATCAGCCATCCTAATCCATTCCTAAAAGATACTTTTTCTCTTTAGAATAATTTCTGTGTGGACCATAACCCTTGTTAGAGCCACACATTGCTACATGGAGCTCTCTGTAAGTACAGACTCACATTAATTAATTCCAAAATAAGCCCTCCTGACAACTTGTGGGTATTCTAGTAAGGCTTGAGTAATGTGGAGAAATGTTTATGAGTTGGATGCAATATTGTTATGACAGATATTGCTTATATGCTTTCAGCAGCAATACAGTTATATATTACACATTTTGGCCTGGGTTACTGCTGGAAGCACACAGTGCTATCTCTTTTTAGATAGTTATCTGTGGCCACTTCACAATTATTTGGCTTGATTATTTGTGGAGAGACTTCTTAAAACTTATCTGTTTAAAAGCTAGTCTGTGCTTATGGTAAATGGTCCTCTGGCTTTCTGTGCTCCCTCCAGCAAAGTGACTCAGCCTGATTATGGGTAAAAAGGCAATGGTGTTGTGAAAATCAGCTTTTTACAGACCCAGAGGGTCAGAGCAGTAGCCTGGAAATGCATCGGGGTCACCATGCAGAGAGGAGAGAGCTTTAATAATTACATTTAATTTGACTTGCAATCAAACAGAAGTGGATGGCGAAGCAGGAAATGGTATCTTTAGGCAAGACATGAAATAGTATTGCTGTCAACTTGAATAAGAAAATCTGACTTTTTAAAAGCAACTACATATTTAAATAGCCTGTAGGGTCAAACAGCCTTTCCTACAGCCTTCTGATAGCTGGCCTGATAACGGCATAAACACTATAAATATCCTAAATCAATAATCCTCTATTACTGCTGAAAGAAGGCGTGTTCACATATCACAGCAGATGGGAAGAAAGCAAATAATATTTGTCTTGCCTTTCAAATTGATTTCCCATTTTTAGTAAGCCAGAGTATGTCCATATGTTAATCAGATTGCTAAGAAAGATAGCTCAGGGCAGCAGACTTTTTACTTGACCTGCTGGGAGACGGGGGGCAAGGAAGGGAGGAGGAAGTCCTCTGTGACCCTGAAATATCTATGGCAGGAGCTTCTATAGATGTGATGCAAATGCCTGTGCTTCCCTGACTTTCCTGTCCTTCCTCGGGCAGATCAGCTTCACAGGGCTCCGTGAGCAGCAGGATCAGACCTGTTCGATGAGGGTTTCTTAATCCTCCTTTTCTTTCCTTTCGGAGAATGTTTGCAGTGATGAAAATCCCAGCATCTTGATGCCAGGCAGAAAGATCCTAGGTCCCTGGGAAGTGCAGAGGCTGTGGCCTCTCTCCTCTGCCTTCTCTTGCCCTTCTGCAGTGCCATGTGTTTCCCTGCTCCTCCACACTTGCACTGACATGTGGCTGTTTCAGCTGCAATCTGCCCTTCCACAGAGCACAAAGGCCGTCCATAATGGCTTCCAAATGCACTCCCAGGTCCTGTTATTTTTCCCTTTGGACAGGAGATTTTAATTAAATTTAATGACAAATAGTTCAGAGATCATTTGTGCGCACATAAATTCTAATGATGTTTATGTTGCAACGTGCAACTGCCCAAGAGGAAATGATGGCACTCTTGGTGTTCTGAGCGTATTTTCTGTGGAAGGCATTTATGTTCCTCCTACAGGCTTCAGTTTTATCCTGTTTATACAATGAATAAAATGCTTGGTATGAGGGTGTGAAGAACATCATTTCAATGGACACTTGGTCAATACCTCTGGCCTGCCAGAAGCTCAGAGGGCAGCTGCAATCCTGCAGAAGGTGTTTTGGTTTTATGCCGGTGCAGCACACTTATGTTGTCCCAAATATGAAAATCAACCAAGCATAGGTCACGGTAACATATTGCATATCAAATGCACAATAAATGCCACTATTTGTTGACAATGGCCCACTTTTGTATCATTTAATGTTTTATGCTTGGCTATATGAGTTAATACAAGGTGGTGCTGGCATCCATACTAAGTCCCAGTTACCTCCTTCAGGCTTTAGGGGGTGAAGGTGGATATAACAAATGAAGCATTAAGATTTGAATTAGGAAATTACTTTCAAAATCCTACCTTCAGGTCTGACTTTTAGAAACTTCTGGTCTTAACCTTTGTCCTCCTTCTCTTGATGAAGACCAGTACTTCCTGCCTTGTAGATTTGAAAGATACACCAACGACTGGGATGTGGTCAGATTCCATGGAGACACCTGAAAGAAAAAAGAGTGTGCCAAGTATTAGCTTGTTTAATCCTGATTTAGGCTGTTTGCTGTTGGGAGCATGAAGGGAAGGAATGGGATGAGAATGAAACTGTTCACTTCTTTCCTGTGTTCAATATGCATTGGTCGTCCTTGGGAAGCATCTAGGAAGTCCAAATGCAAGGATGACCAGAGTTGATCATTCCTTATATCTCTGAACTTAAAAGACAAAAACAGAAGACCACCCATTCCTGCAGTGGGTTTTATTGTTAGAAAAGACGAGTAATTTTTTTGGAGAGGAAGGATGATTTTATGGAGCTGGAAGCCAGATGATCTAACTTCTAATCCTAGTGTTGACACAGATTTTCCTGTGTGACCTTGGAAAAATCTCTTGCTGCATTCCAGTTTCCAATCAGTAAAATGCAACAATCATTCTTTGTAATTTCTTAGGAGCATTCAGTAGTTAATGCATGGTTTCTAGACAGATTTTGATGCATCTAAAGGTGCTCAAAGATTATATTTTCATATCCTGTTTTTTTTTATGGTGTTCTTTTAAAAACATTTAAACAAGTTAGGTCTTAACTCCTGTAGCACTTTGGGATCTCTCTGTCTTCTACCCACATGTGTCTTAATCCCTTTCAAAATTCTGTCATGGACTAATGCTGGCATAATAGAAGACCTCTAGAAATAAATTAAGCTCTTAAAGTGGATTTTAGTAATTCCATTGAAGAGAAATAAGCAGATGTGATCATGTCAAAGCTGTTAAAATATTTTAATGTCACTTTATTAAAATATGGAATCAACTGACCCTCTTGGTTGAGAACCAAGCTGTATCTCCATGCTTGTGCTGTCTATTCCCTACGTTGCTGCTGCTGCTGCTGCTAATCAGGAGAAGGACACACATTTTCTACCCTCATAATTTCTGACATCATATGTGTTGGGGGTTGAGTTTTTTCTATTACTGTGTCAATTTAAAGGATTTTTCCCATTATCATGCCAATGGAGCTTGCCGGGTTACACCCAGGATTTTTGACAACTCTAGACAAAGGGGTAGGTGGGAGCTGGGCTGGCGGAGGGGCTCTCGTGTTTCTGGAGGCGACTCATGTTTCTGGCGAGCTCGGAGGAGGACGCCCCATCTGCAGCCATGTGGCTGAACGCAGGAGAGCCAGACCCTCTGTGATCACTTGCCCTGCATCCGCCCCACTGCAGCTCCTGCCTCTGCAGACACAGCTGATCACCCGGACACAGCGGTGAGCGAGGAGCTGCCGCTCCAGTGATCTACCTGAGACCGGCGTGGCCGCTGCCGCCCCTCCCGCCCGCGCTCCTGCCTCTCTGCGGCTGTCGGGCTTTGTCTGTCTGCAGCACCGGGACCGAGGGGAGAGAGAGTGTGCCCACAGCTAAAGAAAGGACTGGAACCCAGTTATCTGTTCTGTGTTGTTGGTAATTTTAACAACTGCTGTTGTTTCTGCTTGTACGGTTAGATATATTAGTAAAAGAGCTGTTATTCCTATCCCCTTATCTCTGCCTCAGAGTCCATGATTCAAACAATTATAATACTTGGGGGGAGTGGAATTAAAGTCTCTATTTCAAAGGAAAACTTCTGCCTTTATCGGCAGGCACCTGTCCTTCAAACCAGGACAACACGTCATTTTTTATATGCTATTGTGTCATCAGTAATGTGTTTCCTAACATGTCCTCTGCCATTTCTTCATACCCATGAATGCCCTCAGCACAGTTTCTGGGTGTTGCTCTTTCTTCTGACCACTGGTCACAGGAACCAGAGAATCTGTGCTGCTCCCAATATTTGTGCTCCCTGCATCCTGCAGCTCGTGCCAGTTCAGCTCCATGGGAATCATGGATTATAAATGAGGCAGATGCTTTGTCTCACTGCTCCTTTAAGTTGATGATGGTGTTCTCTGGAATACCTGGGTTGCGCCATTTCCAAAGAGAAATATTTGATACCTGCCTTTTTATTTTACAAGGTATGGGAAATGTTTGCCATGGATCTAAAGGGCGTCTCAGCACTAGAACCCTCTATTGATGATTCTTTCATGCGGGTTTAATGAGCAGAGCCTTACAAAAAATCAGAACATTTTGTCACTAAAAACAGTGTAAGGGAGAAGCTGGAGAGAAAGTGATCTGTCTAAAGTCACAGAGCAGATCAGCACACAAATCAAGAGCAGATTGCAGTTTCCTGAGAGCAACTGAGTGCTTTATGCTTTAGCCACCAATTTATATCAGCTTCCAAATATCCTAAGACTTTATCCAGATTCTTACTGTGTGTATAGCTGAGACATAGAAGACTTTTCCTTTTTTTCCTTTTTCAAATAATCACCATTTAAAATTCATCACTAGCATTTTTTTTGTTCCTTTCATTTACTTGGAATCTTCTTAATTGCACATCTGATTCTTGATAGAGACAGGTACTGTAATTTCTATGCTTCTGTCTGATCCATTTGTTAGTGTGTGGCTGGTTTTGAAAGCAAATAAAAAGTAATCCAGTTAGACTTTATTTAAATCCATCCACTAGGAACAATGATCTCAAGTGCTACAGCTTCTGACATTAATCAATCTAAAAAGAATACAAAGACATGTATAAAGATATGGCCATTGAACTCAAGTGGTGCTTCAAGGGCATAAGAATAGACTCATTCTGTTGCATTAAATAATATTCTGTGTTTAAAATGTAGCAGGTCTTGATTATGGCCATTAATATTTGTGTTTAATAAAGAGGCTTTAATTAAGACAGTCTACAAAGGTTACCAGATAGTGCAGAATTACTTTGCTGTTTACATCAGCAACTATTTTAGGTAGAGGGAGAAAATCATTAAGTGTTGGCTGTTAATCTTGGGTAAATGTAATAGATTCAATTATGTAATGTGACAATGACTTTGTTCTGCTTTGCCTTGGACTAGTTAGAATTTAAGCTTTTCCCCTTTAGGTTTATTCAGATTTTTAAGTGGCTGCTGAGAAGTTGGAACCTTGTTAAACAAACTTGCCTTTAAATTTTAAATTATTTTTAATCAATATGTGATGAGGCCAAGCTCTGCCATATGTTACTCACCATCCATTAGTTGGTAGCTGGTCATTAAATTCTCACTAAGGTTTCCTAACTGTGACTATTGTGATGATTTTTTTCTCTCTTTCTCTCTCCCTCTGTAGAGTATGGGCAAAGGGGAGCAATCGTGGCAGATTGCCTTGAGGACAATAAAAACTCTCATGTAGTATGGTTGTTTGTTCAGACACAAACAATAGAGACATTTTGTTATTACCATTTGCCAGCTATCAAGGGGTTTCGAGCCCCCTCCCCTTGGTGCCTACAACTCAAAACAGATGCAAAATCTTTTTTTTCAGTCCCCTTGAAATGACCTATGCAGTGTCATTTAGAGGAGAAATTATTGGAGTGAGAGTGGCTGGTAACAATAGGAGCCTTGTGCCAGGCACATGACAGAACAGTGAGGGGGCTGTTGGTGACTTTATTGGGGAGGAGAGCAGCGATCTGGCAGGTGCTGCCATTGTTAAAGGTCCCTGCTCCTAGACAGTGGTCGCAGATGAGTGCATGTGACTTTGTTCCAGCTCTTTGCACGGGTTCAGTGAAGTGACACTGGTCAAGTAGCTGATCCAGCTTTTTTGATCTCCTCAGCATGGTCCCTTCTGTAACACAACCTTTTATTGCTGAGATATGTCAACATGCTTCTGGGCCATATGGCTTCAAGCTAGAGTAACTTTTATGCTCTCTGAAAGGGACATAATAACTTAATGTTTGCTCTGCTAGTGCAGCCCTGGGCCTCAGCACTGACCTTGGCATTATTCTGTGGCGATGCCATCCAGAAAACCAATTCCAACGTGTTGATACAAAATAGATCCATGGGTTTGATGCTGAATTCAACAACAGCAGAGGTGTTGGTCACCAGCCGAAGGCACTGACTATATTTAGGTATGTGCTCTCTGAGTGTTTTCCTTTTGAACCACGGAATCAGGGTTCTGGTGGTGGGATTGCAGGAAAATGAGGTAAAGAAGTTTAAATTTCCCTACACTCATAAGAATAACATGAATGATGTTAAGTAGGAGAGGTTAAACACATTGAAGCAAATGTATTAATGCATTAATTTTACCCATGTTGCCCCTTTTCTCAAAGCACCAGGCCACACCATAATGGCTACATCTGCTTCTGTACATACTGTTTAGTTCTAGGTTTTTTGGCTCAGAGAATAGAAACTGCTCTTTCTGTGGGGAAACAAAGAATTTGTTTTTGTAAATTGCCATTTTTTTCCCTTAATGAATAATGAAAAACCTGGCAGATTGAACGGATCAGCCATATGGAAACTGGTCAATTTTAGTCTGCTAAGGATAATTAAACATGGATGTTATGTGGTCTAATGAGATACATGTTTGTGGTACAGGGGAGGACCAAACACACACAAAATATGCAGTGAATATATATAGAAGATAGAGTGCTTGGAAAGAGAAATTACATCTTTAGGGTTTGAACTGCTGTCAAATGAAAGATCTGAAGTGTTTTTGGAAGTGGTTAAAGGCCTTGGGGTAGCAGTGGTGTCATCAAAACAGTGGTTTTACATCCAAAATGGGAAGACAATTTATAAAATTCCAAATAAGGGATAGTTAGCTTCTTAATGAACACCTCAGAGCAGTGCTGCTACATTAAGAGATTGAGCATTGACTTACTCTTAGTATGTGAAGGAACACTGACCATGTAAAACTATTTGCCCTGTGGGTAAATGATAATGTTCTTATTAAGCAAGTTTGCCTACCTCTTGATTGTCAGTATATAACATAAAATAAAAGATAAAGCAATTTGCAAGTAAAAGTCTTGAAAATTTGACCTGAAATGGACCATAGATGTCTTTTTAAAAAAATAGCATATATTAATTACAGTAATTGCATCAGATAGAGAACCAAACCCTAAAAATAACAGTTAAAGATAACTTTGCAGGAAAAAAAAGCATGTAACTCTTGTTTGGAACCATGCTACATCATATATTGCAGCTCTTTTGAGATATACCTCCTCATAAAACACCATGGTGAAAAGCCTTCCGAATTCCACTTATTTTGAGGGAACCCTATAAATGTACCATATTTTATTGTATATTTTAAATGTCTACCTACAGGGTCTTCTTAAAAGGTGATGAAGTCTTTAGTTAGGATGCACAGGTAGCACAGAAAGGAGGTAGCTACTAGAGTAAAACCTGGAGTATGTGCCAGGAATGTCTTAGGAAAAGGCCACAGGTCTATAGGAATGTTCAGTATCAGTGTAATGGGAAAGGGCTCCAGCCAAACACTCCAATAACAAACATGTGCTTCCCACGTCATCCCCCAAAAATGACAAGCAGAAAAGCAAACTGAAAACAAACCTAAGGAGGAGCAGGGAAGAGTGTAGCAAAATGTGAATTGCTGAAGAATTTCCCTAAACCTCCCAAACTGCACTATTTGTAGTTCTCGGGTGAGGGAAAAGTCCCTTCCCTGCATGTGCTACTTGCTCACGTTCTGACCTTTTGAAGGAGTAAAATTCTGATTTCTTATCTATGTTAGAAGTAGTAAAAGGAGTGAGATCACTGCCCAGGTAGGGGAGGTTTTAATCCGGTTTAAGAGTGCATTCTGACTCTATGGATGGCAGAGCCAAAAATGCAGAGGGAAATGAGGGCACACTGAGCCAAAAACTCCACATATTCAATTAAGGTTGTGTAGCCAACCTGAAGTCTGGCTTTTAAGGCTTTCAGAATTTTGATGACTTGATCTTGCTATCCTTTTTATGCCTCTGTGTTTAGCGATTCCCATAAGCTGCTTTCCATCTCTGGATCCCTTAAATATTCTCAGGGTTGTCTGTAAGATTTATTATAAATAGCATACAAAATAATGAATTTTTTTAAATGGATTTTTTTCCCCATAACAGGGTTGTATATCTCAGAGATAATCATGGCAGATTAAGGTGCATCTCACCAGGCTAAGTGCACAGGAATCATCCCCAGGGCTTGTGAAGCAGAGAGGATTTTGACAGTACTCAATAATCACCCCTCATTTTAAGATGGGAAGTAGTAATGAAGCTGAAGCAGTTTGCTGTAAGGGCTTCTACTTTTAAGGTTTTTTTTGTCAATTACATTCTGAGAATTTTCCCTGAACAGAGCCATTCATGAGATGGGCTCATCTGTAATTTCCTCTTTGTCATTAGGTAGACTTGGTTACTGTGGGGCAATAACATAGGAATGTATAAGGAAATACATCACTTGTGCACCTATGAAATTATTTCTCCCCATTTTTGTAATTTAAAGTCTTGCAATGATAATGGATTTATTTTTCTTTTGGCTCTAGAATTTATTGAAAAGGTAACATCATTTAAATGATACTTGGTGTAAATCTCCACTGTGATGCTGTATTTGAACCATTGTGTTTGATAGAGCAGAAGCTACAATTAGCTCACCTTATGAACTGTAAACAGTAAATATCAGCTATAAAATCTAGTTGAAATATAAATAATACTAATTCTTTAGTATCTTTGCAGAATCCTTACTTTTCTTTCTTGGAAGAAACAAAGACGTTCTTCCAATGCCTGTGTGCAAAATTAACTCAAGAGGTGGCACTAACGTAAAAATAAGTTCCTTAAATTATTTATTCTTAGGTATATTAGTCTGATTCTTTTGCCTCACCTACCTCTCTGGGACTGGAAGCTAGAAATTATGCACGTGACAGTATGTATTTTTTTCAAATCTGTGTTTGTAAATACTAGTTTTGGTAGACCACAGCTCAGTAAGGACACTAAAGTTTATCTCAATGGAACAAACAAAATGAGAAACTACATTAAAACCTTAAATCTCTCTTTTAAAAATTCCTAATCTGGAAATGACTATCCTAAAAGATACCTTATAGGAACATGGCATAAGAAGTCTGAAAATTATCACAGGGTAACTTTGTCTCCAGGGTAAGAAAATGTGATCAAACTGCAGCATGTTAGCAGCCTGCGCAGGATGGTGCAAGGCGCTGGGGGTGTACTCAAAGAGTGCTTTGCACAGCAAGAACCATCAGGCTTTTCATCTGCTGGGCAGGAATCTGTATTGAAGGGGATAAAATTATCAGGGTTTTTTTTGCAATCCAGCTTGCTTTCTTATGCATATACCCTACAAAACACAGAATATGAAATGGTAAGCATCAGCAGACTTTCTTGTGCTAGAAAAAGCAGAACTGTGCTCGTTCATGTCTGACTAAAGTGCTGATGTGTGACTGGGTTGGTAGGGTAGGTGCCTCTTAGGAGCCATGGGTGGGAACAGCCCCCAGAGATCTGCTTTCATTCAAGGGCCATCACTGATATCTTGCTGGAGAGAGAATCAGGTGTCTCACTTGCAACATGGTTTTCATAAAGCGAGAATTAGAAATGCAGAGTAGACATGGAAGCAACATGTAGAACATGGGAAATAAACAATGAGGGAAGTCTTCAATGCTTGTTGCCATGAGATCTGGATGGGTCCTACAAATACCTTTGGATTTTTTTCAAATTCAGCACAGGTTCTCTGTCTTCTGTTGACAATGGTGAGGGTTTAAGTGGCTCCCCTGCCTGTAAAATCAAATGCTCATGGAGGATTTCCCCCTGCAGTTGCAACTTGTTTTGCTAAAGAATAAAACTGTACAAATGAAACTGAGGGGACAAAAAAAAATCAGCCCACAGCCAAAGCTCCAGGAAAAGCATTCATGAGTCAATAAAAACCAGTGTTGGTATATAAGGCAGATATTTCAAATGTTTTAATTTTTTAAAAAAACAAACAACCCTGAGGAATTACTATTAATACAACCGATTGACTATTTTTAAAGGCTGTTTTTGTAGCGGAAGGGGAAGAACAGTGGCTCTTTTATTATGGCAGGCTAGCAGTCCTGGGAATACTCTCTCCCTCTTCTGTTGGATTCAGAGTGCGTTTGAAGAGATGATAACAGCAAGGAGAATATCATAGCTTTATGATCACTCATCAGCTTTGGGGAGCCTGTGAAATGAAAAGCCCCCAGACCAGCTAGGGTTGAAAGGTTGAGACTATAACCAGATTTTTTGTTCCTGAGATGGCCAGAGCCCTTACTGAACAACAGAAAACTGTGAATAGATGATGGGCATCTTTGCTTTGTTGCTGCTCTCTGGTTTAAGGATACTCTTGTCCTCCTTCTGCACCTTCTATATTTGACAAGTTTGCTTTCAGCAGATATGACAGGCACTGGTGGGGGTCACTGGCCCAATTCCACATTTCCACACTCGGCTTGCTCCAAGTTCACTGGCCTGAACTAATGTCTCCAATGGAGGTCGTACTACTGAACATTATGAGTTTTTATATATTAAACATGCATTAGTGGGTTTACCCTGCTTATCTGACAGCTGTAGAAAAATAAAGAAAATTCAGTTTGAACTTTAAAAAGCAGGGCTTAATTTATGTCTGCTACTTTTGTTTCTCCCCTTCTTTTTCAATTGCCAATTGCAAAGCTCAAGGGAGATAATAAAATGGAGGAGCTGCTACTTTATAGTTCCACATGCTTCCTAGTGCCTGTGCCTTACTGGGTGAACTAAATCTAAAACTAGGAAAAGAGTTTTCAGATGGAAATTTGATTAAACAATGCAATCATCTGTCTCACAATCTGGTTTTTTATAAGGAAAGTTTTTTTTTTTTTCCAGGGGGAATTTTCTTTCAGAGGGTTTTGTATGAAAAGGCAGACGTCATGAATACTGATGGGAAGGGCTCAGTGTTTTGTTATTTCTGTTTAACAAAGACAAAATGCTTTAATAAAATCAGAAAACACAGATGTTACTTTGAGTATATTTTGCATCTTTTAATTTTTTTTTTTAAAGTTGGGAACAATCCTTCCCTCCCTCAGACTGACAATAGCAGCTCATGACAGACAAAATTAGCAGCTGGAAACTTAGCCAAAAGTTTAGGCTTTTTAGTATATTGTTATTGTTATTGTTTGGGATTTTCTTAGATGGTGAAAGGCATGCTTGAAGGAAGAGGCATGGATGAATTGAAACCCCTTGTTTCTCACTCTCAGTACAGTTTGACTGGGTCTTCATTTTTATAAACAGTTTAAAATGGGAAAATGCGCAGCTCTTTGTTTAGAAATTAGTCATTGTTTTTTTCTCTTTTTTTGTGCGTGTGTGGACTTCAGAGGGGAGTTCATGCAGTCTGATAATATACACTTTTTATACTCATTTAAATTGCCATATTTTTATAAAATAAAAAATCAGTTTCTCTATGTCATTGAAAAAGCAACACCTATCCATTTCTCCCAAGTAATCTCTTTTTATTGGGAGGAAGGAAGAGATACTGGAGATACCGTTTCACCCAGACTCATGATTCAAATGAGTAAAGCAAATTAATTTACTGTTTGCTCAGTAATTCTGTGGTATCACAGTTGTTTAAAATTCTGTGCATATTAGTGTGGCAAAGCTGGCTATTAGAATCTTTCCAGAGTCCAAAAAAAAAAGTCTTCTGTCATGACAGTGTCACCTTTATCTTCTGTGCTTACTCTTCAGTCTCTGCTATAAAGATGGACACTTGATTGCTCTTGGAGTGCCTGGAGTGGGGAAGGGACCATGGCTGGGAATTTCCTCCAAGGCCACCTGATTGTAGAAGCTCCACTTTCCCCAGGGCCAGGAGACCACATCCCCTGAGTTTACACTTTGTGTGAAGTTTAGATGCTTCTGAACATGGTGGAGGAGCAAACCTTCAGAAGGTTCCTTTCCGTGAGATCTACCCTAGATCTGTTCAGTGCTGGTTTGGGGGGAAGCATATCGCTTTTGGGGTTTTCTTGTTTTCATGTGCCTTTGCTGCATCTTGGATCTCTGTCTCGATGGGATTGCTTTGGAACAGTGGCAGCTTCAGAGCTGAGCTACGTCTTACCTTAAGAAATGAGATTTTCTATTAAGGAACAATGGATTTAGAGGAAGAATTTTACTGGTTTTCCTGGTTTTCCACAGGTATGTCTCTCCTTTGTTCAAGATGCCTGGGAATTTCCTAATGAAACATGGCTTCCTGACATTGCTGAGTGGTCAGTCAGTACCTGTGCTTGTAAATGGATCTTTTCCCTATGTTCATCTTTGTTCTTTAAGGGTGTAATCCCTTCAAAGAACATACTTCTGGATTAATTCTGCTTCTAAGAAGTTGGGGAGGGCACCAGGAAAATCCACCCATCTGCCAACACAGAAATGCAATATGGTCAAATGAAAGTATTAGGATTTGGGAGATTTGGCTCCTCTTTTCTCGATGTCATATGGGTTCAATTTTTCCAACTCATGTGGCAGTGGAAGAGAACACCTTGTAAGGATTTAGCTTTATTGCAAGACTGCTGTAATATGTACTGGATGGAGCTAAACAAAACATGTGAGCAAGAAATGATGTTGTCATGTTAAGAGATCACAGAGAAAAATAGGAAACACAGATGTCCTAATTTCATTGAAAAGGTAAATCAATGTCAGATTCTTGTGTCAAACAGCATGGCTTGTAAACATTCCTTCTTAGAGAAGATATGTTATCTGAGTTAGATATAAATCAACAAAACAGCTAGATCTGATTTCTAAGAATATTCCCTGAAACACTCTGTGATCCCTAGTATGCAGCTACTGGAATCACAGGGAGCTGATTGCATTGGTAGAAAATATTATGTCCTCTATCTCTACCCACTAGATTTAGTAAATTATAACTTTAACAAGGCAAAATGATTTCTAACTCTGAAAATTGTGGCATTTACTTATTTCAGCATAATTTTTGTTTTTGGACTTTGTGGAAACTTGCTCCCAGAATGTTCCCAAGTCCTTTGTATGTACGCATAGTTATTCCCTACCTGAGCATCTTTCTGTTACAAGGTATTCATCCAAATCTTAATATGCAATAGTGTTAGAAACCCAGAGTTAATGGTGAAAATAAGGCACGCTGTGTGGCCTATATCTGTGGCTCAGAACTGAATTTTCTAGGAATGGACCTTTTTCCCTGACCTCTGAGAGGGTTGGGAATATGATTGTGCACAGACCAGCAGAATTCAGGGATGGTAGAAGGAGAGAGAAGGGGGCTTTGATGGAAATGCAAGACCAGGAAAATATTTTGCATAGGAAAGCATTTCATATGCAGGCAGGATAGTACTTGGTGCTGTAAAATACTCAGCACTGGGGTTTCTGGCTTTGCACCCAGCTTGTTTATTAAAGGTCGTTCTCCATCACTTCCATGAGGGAGTGTTTCTCCACGCTCGTGCCTATGCAAGGACAAACAGAGCAGAAGAGCCTAATTAAAAGTTTCAGAGGAAAACAGAAGAAATGTTAGTTTAATGATACAGTTACAGGTCACAAAGAAACTGGAGCAGATGCCCCAAGTTTTATATGTTTTTGGCAAAGTAAGTGGGAAACTATGTGCTGAAGTGAGGTCAGCAGATGGAGGAAGAGAGGTGCAGGAGGGGAAGAAAGCTACATGACCATGGACAAAAAGAAAAAACAAACCCCAAACCCCAATCAAACAAACAGAAAGAACTAAAAAGACAAACCTTGGAAGAAACAGATTTTTAAACAAAGTTGGCCAAATAAGCAAACTTTTCTCCTATTTTTTCCCCTATAGAGCAGATGTGAAGTGCTTTTTCAGATAATTTTGGATAGAAATAAGTGAACACATGCTGTGCTTTAATAAATCTTGGCGCAACCACAATAGGGAAACTCAGACCTTGGTGAACAATTCTGTGCTGGAGTTCGTGGCACTTACCAAGCCTCTCTGTATTCTTTCCTCTCATTTTCCCTGTGTTCTTTCTCTTGTGCAGAAGCCTTATTCCACCCCCCTACACAAGGACACAGCCAGGGCAGGTAGATGATGTCCATATCACCTGGAGAGTACCTGGTGTTTCAAAATCTCATATTCTGAATGTGGGGCTGGGAGTCAGAACTGAAAATCCTCACCCTATAGTGGAAAATGGTCCTGCTGACTGACACTGGGTGAAAAGTTTGTATTTTCAAAAATCTTACCTAAACTTCCTTAGATTCTTGTTCTGAAATTCAGCTTCTAGGTTTCCTTCTCAAATTCCTTCTTCAGCTGCAAAGTAATCTGGTTTTCATAAAGCCAAGAATTAGTGCAAATCTCTGTGAATCTTTGTGTTCCCTTTTATGAAGCAGGGTGGCACTTTATTCCACTTTTTCTGTTTTGGGTTATTATATTCTTTGCTTTGAAAAAGCATGGTGATGTTTCATAATAAGTTTGCATAACCATGAAGTTCTGTCTCTGGATTTGCAGCCTCCCAGCATTGTGGTGTCTATTGTTTATTCTGATTATTAGTATTTTTTGTTGTTGTTGTTTTTATGACAGAGATGAGGAGTGAAATCTTAGCTCTGTAAAGACCAGTAGAAAAAATCCCAGACATCAAAAGAATCAGGATTTTATCCTAAATCCTTTCATTTGCCTGGTACCCTTGGATGATGATGATGATAATAATAATAATAATAATAATAATAATAATAATAATAATAATAGTGATGCAGGTATCATGCTCTGATCCCTGCCAAGCATTCTGGATAAAGGCTTAATACACCTGGTAAGTCTGACATGTGTTATTATCACGTTCTTATAACAGTATCTAACAGGACAGAATGCACAGGTGAAAATTACCCTGACTGTAGATGTGTGAGCCTTGCAACATATCACACATTTACACAAACCTCTAAAGTTCAGTAAAACATATAGTTGGCAAATTTCCTCCCAGTCCATTTTTTTTTCTGGGCTGCCATAACCTTTTTGGAGAGCAGCTTTAATACAGAGAAGAGATTTAATGTGTAAATTTCATTATGCTTGCAGCAGCTGAATTCTGTACAAATCCTGTGGTACATGAATCAAAGGTATGCAGATATCCAGACAGTGCAAACAGAGAACGTCTGAACCAGGAATCCTCTAGGTGCACTATTGTGCTTTCCAGAAAAGGCTTGAAAAATTCTGTTTGCAGCTGATCATGTAGATGACACCGAAAGGAGTTGCCTTGCTTGAAAGGAATTTTTTTTCTGAGCTAAATATTCTACTTTACTGTGTGGTTATGGCTTAGGTTTTCCTTAATGCTATTTTTGTATGAGATCATTGTTTACTCTCTTTGAACACCTATGGAAAATGTTCAGACACCTCTTCTTTTTGGAGTAACTTGGAAAACCCCCGTAGATGTCAATGGTTGTGCCTGTTGGGGATGAACGCTTTGATCTGGATATAGATGAGTAAAAAGTATGGGCTGCCACAGGCACTGTGGCACAGACAGAGCATACTCTCAAATGGAACACATTTTTCCACCTCAAGAATCCTTGGAAAGCTCCATGAAATTCATATCTCTGGAAACGATAATGTGCGTTGTAAATTTACAAATGTGAGCTTGTGTCATGGAAAGACAGATCCTCTCAGTGGAGGTAACCAAACCCGCTTAATTTTGTTACTGTAGATTAAATTGGCCTTGAACATTTTTCTCCACATGGTACACACTGCACTTGACCATAGATATGATGTCAGGCTCCAAATAAAGCATTTCCTTTAATCAGGATAGTACCAGGACCTTGACAAGAACTGAGAGGATAACCTGCCTCTTGGTTTCTCCCTGTTTTGAAGCTGTCAGTGTGAACATCTGATTTTGGAATGATTATTAAGTTGCGACAGAGAATGGGATGAGATCTGGTAATCTGAAGGCTATTTAGGTTTAGAAACAAAGTCAGATGTAGTTTTAGAGGCCCAAGTTCTTTCTTTCCATTTTTAGTTTGAAAAGGGATAATAATTGTAAAATGCTCTTTGCAAGCAGAAAAAATATCTTCAGTCCAGTCTCCTGTACTCACATCAGTGCCAGGTGTTTCTGAAATGGCCCTTGGCCCTCATAAATTTCCTACTGAGCTTAGTCACAAAAAAGATAATTACTCATTTGTAAGCCAAAAATACATGAATTGCCTGGAACTTAAAATAGTTGTGTTTACCTTAATTAATGGATTGAGTCAACAGAAATGAAATACTTCCTTCTCTGACTGTGATTTTTTTGTGTTGGGTAAAACCCCAGTTGTACTTGACTATCTGCACTACTTTCAACCTGTAATCGATTTTCTATATTTGTTCAATGTGAGCAACTAATTGTTTGGTTTCCATTGAAATGGTTTACTTAAGACTGGTTTTCATGCTGCATTTCAGACACACTGTCACAGAGGTCAGAGCTTCACTCCCGTGAAATATTGGCAGTTGATTTGACAATGATTTGCGCTCACAGTGAAAAAATGGGAGGATATTGAGAGGGATCCAGATCACAGTTCTGATAGTTATGGGAACAATGTCATGCTAAACCTCTCGTTGTCCAAGGCTGAACTGGGGAAGTGAGTGCTGCCTTGGAGATGGATTTAAGAAGCACTCTGGCTGTGGCAGTGCTATATGGAAGTTACGTTTTTATTTACATGCTCCTGATAATTCTGTCTGGGAACACTTGTGTGTCTTACCAGCTGCTCTGGTACCCAGTAGCTATTCTGTCTTTCCACCAATAGTTTTTGCAGACTTCTGCCAAGCTGTTTCTCTTGTGTTATGAAAGAGATAAAAATAAAATGGGCTGGACCTTGATCAAGAAACCATTTTAGATAGAACTTGGCAACAGAGCAGACCCTCAACAATATTTTCCATTGTACAGGCTCTCCCTTTTTGTTAACTGGGCAGTATGATGAATTGCTAGTTTCAGGTCAGGCTTCTTAAAGTGCAGAGCAAAGACAATGGAAAATAAAAAGGATGTACAGAGTATTGAGTTTAAATTTAGATCTGTCTCTCTCAGAAAGACAGCTTTAGCAACAAAGATGGAAACACACCTCAGGGATATGGCTGAAGTCTAAAGAGAATGTAAAACTTTAAATTTCACTGAGATAAGTGGACTAAATCCTTTTTGTCCAATTTCTGAGGGCGATACCAATGTTGTTTCTAAGATTTTATTGTTATGTCAGTATTTGTTACATGAATACTAATCATCTGTGTTCACTATTTTAAGTTATTTATCCTCAGCGATTTTGCTCTTTGAAAATTGGGAGATGTGGATACAACAGAGTTTTAAACCATGAGATTAATATAAATTTGTAAATAATTAGGAATTTACTGTATGAGACCATTCCTATCAAACCAGATTAATTATGGTTTTGATTGCACTTCTCAGAGTGATTTTTTTGTTGGTGTCAAAATGTATAAAATGTAATTACAAAATTTAAATGTTCCTGTGGTGGATGTTAAATCCCTGCTTTGTGGTGTGATAAAGCATCTTCTTCCTGCCTGGGTAGGTATCAAAAAGTCTTTGTCTCTTTTCCTGCACTTTATCTGAGGCAAACTCCTGTTGAATTTGCTGCTTGTACAGAGATATTCTAAGTTTTTGGTTTTAATTGAATAAGGGGGTTTTAGGCAATTTCCTGGAGTCAGAGGAGTTGGAGTGACCATCTGTGGTGCTGAAAGAGTCATTAACTTTCCATGGCCGTTTCCACCCATTGTCTTCCTTTTAGGCTGTCCATAAGGATTCCAGTTAGCAAACCAAATGGGACGATGGGTTGGGGTTTTGTGTCAGGGGAACACCTGTCCACTAAGAAGAAAACTGAGGCTTCCCACTTTTTCTTTTCAAGTGGATCAGCGCAGGACTGTCAGTTGGGAGCAACATTTGGTCAGAGGCAGTGTGGTCCAGGCTGCTCTGAATCCATGACCCCAAACTGGAAGATGGTGTTTCCTGATCAACCTGCTTCTTCAGGGAAGAAGTTTAGACTGCAACATAATTGTGGGATGTGGAGCAGCACTTGTATAACCTTAATTAGGCTTGGCTATAGTTTCAATGATCTTTTTGTAACAGAATTCTCACCACAAATAATTGTGGGATTTTTTTGAAATGAGTGCTTCTATCTGATGTGGAATTAAGGTGTAATAAAGCAGAGAAAGCCTACATCCTGATTGACTTAACAACTGACAAATTCAAAGTGAAGATAACTTTATTTTTTTATAAGTTTTGTTTCATTTCCTATTAACAAGCCATTTGCTTTTCTTCATCAGGGTCAGACAATACTTTGCATTCAGTACCTGTATAGCTGATCTTTCTTTCCTCAGGAGCTGGTGTGTCATTTGTGAATTTTTTCTTAATTAATGAATTATTATTTTTGAGTTATGAACTTTACTTTCTTCCCAAAATGTTGTTCAGTGTCTTGTGTTTATAGGAGCTGTTCTTCTACCACTGTGACATCTCCATTTCAGGAACAGGATTTCCTGTTCTTTCTAGGGGTATAATTTCCAAAGTGGGCTTGGAGTGAGGTACAATTTGTCTCTTTCTCTCTGTCACACCTACATGGCTACAAGTGCTCTATGGAAGTGGTGAAAAGCCTTTCTTCCTACACAAAGGATTTTTCATTAATTTTTAGAAGTAATTCAGCAAGAGGAATCAAAAAACATGGAGATGAAGTATTCTGTAGCAGCTATTTCTTTTGAAGGACCAGTCTTGGGATGCATACACATCTTGGCAATGGAAGGATTTTTCTTGCAGGGATAATAATTATTATTCAACAACCTCTGTGAATGTTGTGGAAATGAATGGTAGTTGAAGTAATCAACCAAGTAATGGCTTTTTGGAGGAAGAGAAAAGCAAATGGAGAAAGAAAAATGTACCCCCATTTTATCAAATTGGCTTTGTATCTACCTGTCTTTTGGATGTTTGACTAAATTAATGGATTTTTACTCTGGGCCTTTCAGAAAGTTACACTTTTGTTAAAGACTCTTGGTGAAGACGTGATTCCCTGTACTAGAGTTCAGAGTGGAGCAAGATATTATTGTTCATTATTATCACCTCCTGCACACAGGAAAGAAAACACTGATTGGAATTTTTAAATTTGCATTTGGTCTGGTTTTTTTTAGATCCCTCATGATAGACTGCTTCTCTTTTGTGTTAAAATATTGCAAAGGTGATGCTTTTTGAATGATCCACCTTTCTAAGTGGCTGCTGTAATTTTGTAGCAAGGGCTCTGAAATCTTTTCTGGCTGAGACTGGAAGAAATCAGACCTAGAAATAAATGAAGACACAATTTCATTCACCTCTTTTTGGTGTTGGAACCAAACACGAGTGTCCAATTATTGAATTGCTATTATTAAACAATGTTTAATAATATCCTCCTTTTTTCCAGCTGAAACTTGTGGTAGTTGGTCTCTGAACAGATTTTCTGTTGTGCACAGAACTGGACCTGTAATGTCAGCATTAGATGGACAGTGAAAGGCTTGTGAATTTTCAATGTCTTCAAAGCTCTGTTGTTGCAAGGCATCAAGCTCCTTTGCACCTCTGCATTTTTTTCTCTTTTTCTTTTTCTTTTTTCTTTTTTCTTTTTCTTTTTCTTTTTCTTTTTCTTTTTTCTTTTTCTTTTTCTTTTTCTTTTTCTTTTTCTTTTTCTTTTTCTTTTTCTCTTTTTCTTTTTTCTTTTTTTTTTTCTTTTTCTTTTTTCTTTTTTTTTTTCTTTTTCTTTTTCTTTTTCTTTTTCTTTTTCTTTTTCTTTTTCTTTTTCTTTTTTCTTTTTCTCTTTCTCTATCTCTTTCTCTTTCTCTTTCTCTTTCTCTTTCTCTTTCTCTTTCTCTTTCTCTTTCTCTTTCTCTTTCTCTTTCTCTTTCTCTTTCTCTTTCTCTTTCTCTTTTCATTTTATTCATGCCTGCTGTCATTTGGCAGACAGCTTTGCATTTTCTTCTCTTCTCCAGGATCTGTGGTCACAAATGTTATCAGCTATAAAAGGGCTAGAGCAGGAAAGCTTGTCCTTGACATACCCCATGGAATTAAAAAACAAAAAGCAAATCTTTTCCTGTGACTTTGTCCTGCTGGTAATTGCTGTCAGAGCTTGCCAGGAGGAGCAGGGCCTGTCTTCAGGTCAGGATGGTAATCTCTGGTGTCCTGCTGTACTAAAGAAAGCTCAGCTTTTCTTTCCTGCAGGGTCAGAGAGCCAAACTCGGGGGCAGGGGAACAGCAGAAGGGTGGGCAGGGTCCATGTCCAAAACAGAGGAGTGCAGCAACCAGGAGGGAGCAGCAGGATGAGGAGCAGCCCCATGGTGTTCATGAGAGGCTCTATAATTTCTGGCCTTATTTTACAGTTTAGAGATTGGCAGCTTAAAACTCCAGGTCTGGACTACTTGACTGATATTGTGCTGCTGTGAGGAAGTGACAGAATCACTGTCAGAGGAGCAGGAATAACTTAAATACAGCAATTTATGCATAGTTTACATTTATTGTTGGATAGTGTGAATCATTCTTTAGAAACATGCCTTCCACTGTAGAATCATAGAATTGTTTAGATTGGAAAAGATCTCCAAGACCTCCAAGTACAATCTGTCCCCCACCATGTTCACCACTAATCCCTATTTCCAGGTGCCACATTTTCATGGCTTTTAAATACCTCCAGGAATGGTTACTCCATCAGTGCCCTGGACAGCCTGATCCAGTGCCTGACAACCATTTTGGTGAAGATATTTTTCCTAATATCCAATCTAAAGCTCCCCTGTTGCAACTTGAGACCATTTCCTCTTGTCCTAGGACTTGCTAACTTGGGAGAAGGGACCTTCACTGTCCATAGAGGATCTTTTCCTGGCAGGCCTGAGCTTTTGGGATAATGTGTACATCATTTAAAGCTTGGGCAGACGTATTTTGGTCACCCCTTTTTCCAAACCATGGTGAATTTTTCTATACCATAGATTTGTAATATACATCAAACCAAAGAGATCATCGGTGTGGTGTTTACTACAGGAAGTTAAGAATAACTAATATAACTAATAAAATATTGCTCATTATTTATCAGTGCTTTAAGAATTCTCAACTAATATTATAAAACCACTGAGTTGTAGATGCTTTTGATTTAAAGAAAAGGGTCACTAAAACTCACTTTGGACCAAAGCACATCAGCTGGTGTTTGCTTGGATGTCACAAACACAAGCAGGTAAAAACTTGTGAATTAGACCTACAGAAAGGATGAGACTGACTTGGAAATAGAAAGACTGTATAGTGAATCAGCCAGTTTTTTGGGTTTGAATGTTTTCCAGGCTTGGAAGTTTGTGAAGGGTAGTTACTATTGGACAAAAGGCTACCACCAGGAAGTCTCAGAAAACACTAATAACCTCCAACAAAGCTGTGAGAATTGGTGCCAGCTGTAGCTCTGAGTGACTTCTGCAGAAGTCACCCTTCCAGGGGGCACACTTGGATGACCAGGACTCACAGGAGTGGCTCATGGAAAAGGGTCACAAAATTATGCTGTAATTCTCAGCTCTGCAAACTCTGTCCAGCCTGAGGGACAGGAAAAGTGACTGAATGTGAGTGATTCTGCTTTGGCCTTAGATGGCGACCTCAGGGACAAGAGGATTCTGCCACATACCAGCAAAGCAGAATTAAGTTTACCCTAATGTTCGTATAATGAAATTAGTAAACTCTGATGGATTAAAGCAAGAGGAATGGGGAGAGGTGATAGCAATCTTCTCTCCTGCCTGGTTTACACAAGAAGTACTTTCTTCTGTGCTTCTCTATTTTCTCAAGGCACTTTGCTTCAGTCTTCTTTGATCACTGCTAATGAGGAAATTGCTTCCACTGCCTGCATTGCATTTACACTCGGGATACAGAGCATCCAGTTAATGTTCCATGTTTGATTAGGCCTGTAGCTTTAAGGGAGAATTTAAACTTGCTGGCATACATTTCTTCCCTCTGCAGGTAATGACTGGAAAGAACACAATGAAGGCCTTTATCTTCACATGAGAATGAAAAGGTATCTCCAAATTTATCAAATATGTTCTTTGCTACAGCAAAGTTACTAAACTGGTGCCCAGTGATACTGGCAGGTTTTTTTCCTGTATTCTGAACACAACTTTGAAATGGTGGTTCAGTTCAGGTGGGTTGGTCAACGTTCAACGAGTAGGGATGATTTTCAGACAGGTGATTCTGTAGCATTTGAAGGAAATGAATGTCAATTTAGGTCACAGCCACACTGATGATTCTGTGGTCTGTAGCCCCTTCTCAGCCTCCAGAACTTTATGCCAAATTGAGATACTCTTGTTATTTCTCTGTACAGATGTTGTCTTTTTTTCCTTTTCACTAAACTTTTTTTTCAATGCCACTTTTGGTTCAAAGAGCTCCAGTTTTCTCTGTTCCAGTTCATGAATTAGCAAAAAGATCTGAGAGGTTTGGATTGAGTGTGTTGGCTCTGAGTTTAAACCTTAAGTTCAGCACTGGTGTCAATGGTGAGACTTAATCCTTAACCCTTAATCAGAAGCATTAGCCCTGTGCCTATGTTTAAGAAGGGCTCAGATGAATCTGAACACTGAGCTTGAGTTCTTACATATTTCAGAAGAAACAAGAATTTCCTGGCTGAGGTACTGCAAATTCAAAATAGAAACTTGCCACGTTCCTTATTAATAACCCACAGAATTTCAGATTTTTAATATGTTACACAGTTTTTTGTTTTTCTGGTTGCGTTTTACTCATGGGAAGCTCAAGGCTGAGTTCCTAAAGAAATGAAATTCCTTTTCCATTCCTGTTGCTGTTCATTTAGGTTCTATTATTTGTTGGTGTTTTGGTGCTAGAAGTATGGCATCACTGTGGGTGTACAGTGACTCCCCTATGCTGGATCAAGTCTCCTCTTTGGTTTTTTTTGGTTTTTTGTTTTTTTGTTTTTTTTTTACAATGGGTGAGATGTGTTTAATTTATTGTAGGAAACTCTTAAAGATTCAAGATCCTTTTTAGAAACTTCCACAATAGCCGTGAAGCACTTATTTAATCCCATTGAATGGAGGGTAGATTTACTAGCTGGGCTAGACATGATTTTTGTTCAGGAGTCATCTTGGAGTACATGGAAGTTTAAAGATCTTTGCAGAAAACCCAAGGAGAAACAAAATGAGTGAATTTTAAAAGGAACTTTGTCAAGGAGTTTTAGATGTTAAACAGATAGAAAAACCATGGTGGCTTGACTGAGAGGAGTGTTGGGTTTACAGAATCATTACTGATTTTGTCAGACATGCTAATGAGGCACTTTAAATGCAAGTTCGATGGAAAAAGGGCAATTTCATACTAAAGTGCAGCAAGGTTACCGAATCAAAGAAGGTACACTTCAGTTCTGCAAAAGGACACAATGCTCCATTGTCAGATCCTTTTTCTTTTGACTTTAAACATGTTTTAACTACACTATTTAAGAAATTGTACAATGTGTACACACTGATTGAGAATTTATGACCAGAAACAAACCTGTTAAGGGAGAAAAGAAAAACCGAGTGTGATCCATACTGTAGCTGCAGAAATAGTTTGAATGAACTTAACCTGATCACGGTAGGGGGTGCACAATATGGTTTTCAAGCCCAGGGGCCTGGGACCTGAGCTCAAATAGAATTTTGTCTTTCAATAACAATTTAAAAAACAAGGGAGAGTGCTTGGAAACATCTGTGGCCTCTCAACCTGCATTAATATAGATGTCTAAGTTTTGTCTTGAAAAGCCTCCTTCAGAATCATGCCTTGTCAACCCATCCACCGTGCCAAATTCCTGAGATTTCATCATGCCTGAAGTTCACAAACATCTTGTTTTACTTCCAGTCATTAAAGCTGTTTTGGTAAAAATAAAGACCAACAATATCAGTATACTTGGTAACAAAAAAATTGTTACACAAATCTTTCAAGTCCGTGAAGGAGAATTCAGACTCCTTTAGGAGATTTATAGAGCACCTTTTGGGTGTGATTCCTGCACACAAACATGATGAAATGGCCTAATTTTTGCCATGCTGTTTGTTAAAAGAATGGACAAAATGCGGTTGCAGCAAGGAGCAGCCTCCCTCCTCTTCATCTGGTTCAGCAGAATTGCACTGGATAAACTGTAAAACATGTTACTCTGCCTTGGTGTAACATAGCCCCAGCTCTAACAGTTAAATTTCACTTATGAGCCATTTTTAATTTTTTGTTTTCAAAACTGGAACCTGCCTGTGGCAATACATTTACCATTTCACATCTTGTGAAAGGTTGCTCAGCTAGGTTCTGAATTTAACCTCCCATTTGTATGGGCTCCCACAGGCACTCCTAGTCAGTCAGAAACCACAGAACCAGCATAAAAGCAAAAAGGTCACTGAAATGGACAATCTCAACAGTTCCTTTCTCAGACCTCGAAATGGAATTTTTATGAGGTTTCAAAAATTGCTTTAATTGTTCTCGGCATTTCTCTGTTTTTTTGGTTTTGTTTCTTTTTTTGCTAAGCTTTTAGTTCACATCTTGGCCTAAAAAGGACTAGACCTATGTGAAAGTTCTCATTTTACACTTCAAAATTAAAAATATATGGTATCTCACTGAGTCTTATATTGCAAGGCCTTTCTGCAAGATTTTGGTAGAGCACCTGTATTCAGCAGAAAGATGTTTTTTGACTATTACATTGAAAAAGATCCACAATGAAGATTATTAGCTTATGTGTAAGCTGGCAAAGATCAACTACAGATCTACAAACTCCTACAATGTAGCAGAACCAGCTCTTGTTTTGATCCTAAAAAGCCAGTTTAAGTTGGATTTTCACACTGTGTTTATATTTGGGATTAGTAATATCTCCCCTTCATATGAATTTCAAGATTGCATTTATATGCAATGCAGATTTATTTATATGCACTATATCTCTCTATATCTATATCTATATCTATATCTATATCTATATCTATATCTATATCTATATCTATATCTATATCTATCTATCTTTCTAAAATGAAAATTGTCAGGTTTTTTATGGAAAATGCAGAAGTCTACGTAATAATAATCGTAATAATAATCATAATACTAAAAAAGGTTGAAAACTAGGTGGCAGTAATACCCAGCTATACAACCCTCCTCTGAGCAATGATGGGATGACTCAGTTTTCTCAGGAATTCTGAGGGTGCTGCAGTCCCATACTGAATGGCTCAGCTATTAACAGACAGGAAAAATACAGGACCAAGTGCTCAAATGAGTTCACTTTACTTAAAAACACGGACTTAGTTACAGTCTAAAATACAATAACAAGAAGAACCGAGGTGAATGTCATAGGAGAAATAATTAATGCAATCAAGCTTGTTTAAATATATATGTTAAAAGCAATTTTTGTCCTGTTTGCAGTGAGTGACAGGAGAGAGGAGCTATGATTGATTCTTTTGTTTCCCATAGTTGAGGCCAAATATTCTAAAGTCCATGAGCAGATTGCTGTCCATGTCGTTGGGATGGGCATTCCACTCATGTCAGAGCAAACTAAAAGTAACATGACTAAAATGAGTGGGATCACTCTATAGGAGGACCACTATTGGCTGTGGTTGCAGGAGTTTGTGGTGAACATCCTCATTTATCTTGGGGGCATGGGCTGAAGCTGCAGCCCTGGAAGAATGAGACAGCAGGGAGATTTATTGGCTGACTTCATTGTTTAAATGCAGCATGCTCGCCCTAGATCCACACGATTCAATTGCATGTGCAGAGAAGAACGCAATGCCCTTTTCTGGTTAGCTGAGCTGCTGCTGTGGCAGGGCTGGGCAGGAGGGCTTGGGGAGGCCTGCCTCAGGGATGTTCTTCTCTGCCTGACACCACTGGAAACACCTGATATTAGCTTTATCCCTACACACTGTTTTGTTTTTTGAAACACCTAGATATTCTCAGAGCTGTCTGATCTGCCACATTGGCAGACACTTTGCAGAGATTTGTTCTGTATTTGATTTCAATTTATGTAGCTCTGTCTCTCACAAAGATCTTCTGGTATCTGCTCATTTTCCAAAGAAATGATTTTGTACTTTGCACAATCTTAATGCACCATGTTAAACTCAGGACAAGTCAGTGGAATTCCTGCCCCTAATATAATCATGCTTCCTCTTGTTCTCCAAAGAGAAATATTAAATATATAATATTTATATTCTCCTTCTTCTGTGCCAGGTGTTGAGTCTAGCTAGGGTATAACAGTGATCTTAAGGTCAAGAAATATATTTTCCCAAACCAAGCAATAATTGAAAGGCAATTCATCTTAGCTGTAGGGTTACTGGCAGGTACCAGTCACTGGTTTACTTGCTAACTAATAGATAACAATTAATAGTCATGTTTTTCCTCAAAACTAATAGCTCATTTAACTTTCTAAATAGCTCTTGTTTTCCCCAACCAGTGTTTTCATTCTTCTGGACCCAGTCTTCCTTTGCATAACAGTGAGGCCTATCAGCCCAGTTTTTCTAGTGCTTTATGAAAGGCATGATAAGATAATTTTATCTGCTTTTTTTTTTTTTTTTTTTTTTTTTTCAATATGTTCAGGTGTTAATTGTATTAGGAAATAAAAGCTGTGTCTTTTGCACCTGAGCCACACTGACTCCAGCCTCTCCCAAACCAGATCTCCTGCAGGGATGGGAGGAGTTTTGACCTACTCTTAAGGACGTGGGGAGTATGATTCAGGGTAATTTAGTAATTCTGGGGGTTGTGTAACTAAGCACAGCTGGAGTCCAGCACAAATTTGTGCCTGTTGGTATACAGGCTCTCTTTAGTGATTATCCCCAACTTTTCAGGTATGAAGCCAACTGTATACACCTCCCATCTGCAAGCTGGGAGCTTGCTCATAAGCACCAAAGCCATTCCTGTGAATTTTTGTCTGTATGAAGTTTGTAGGTTAGAGTGCTCTTGATGATAAGCTTGTCCTTGCTCTCCAACAGGAAAAACTTTTCCATGCCAGTGGAAACACAGAATCAAAACTAAGGCACACATTTGTGGACCTTTGCCCCAGCAAGATTGCTGTGTTGTTTTGATGAACAGAGCTAAGGGCCTGTTGGATATGATCCAATGTTTAAACTTAAAAAAAAAATAAAATTCTATAGCTCTATATCGTCAAGAGTTCCTGTTGCTTCTAAGAATGCAATTTAAAACAAGCAAACAAACAAACAAAGCCATGACAGAGTTACCAGCAATTCAGAAGAGATCCCAGCAATTTCTTGTACAACATCAGAGATCTGCTGAGGGTAATTCACATGTGCTGCCTTAAGCACGCTTTACAGTCACATCATAAACAGTAGGATATCTCTGATGGCTTTCATGTCTCTGACTCTGCTTTTGCATTTGCTTGGATGTTGACCAGATGACACTTCTGTCCATTTATTCCAACATCCTCTCTAATGCCAAAGCTCCTGGTGATAGAAACTTTGTGGCATCGGGACTGAGCCTCAGCGTTACATTTCCATAGCAGTCACTTATGCATTACATCAAAAAGAGAAATGGAAGTTTTCCAGCAAAAGATATATTTGTTCCTAAACTAGTCTTTTTTTGGCCTTGGCTCTGTGAACATGTGCAACCATTTTGTGTGTGCACACAAATCTTCAGGATAATAAGACTGTAAAAGCTTTTTTTTTAACATGGCATAATGCTAAGGTAATAAACAAGTCAATGATATGAACAGAATACACTAATTGCAATGAAAGCCTTAAATAGTCCAGGCAGAATTCTATTTATAGAAACATTCAAGGTTGAGCAGTCTGTTGGACACATTCTTTTTGTGGTCACCGAACAACTGATGTCACTGATTTTTTTCTCTTTTCAAGTGCTAGATACAGGTCCAGAAATTGTAGAGACCTAAAGTTATTCAGACCCAAATGAGCCCTGTGTAAGCTACTTGCTCTTTTGACTGGATTTGCCTGTACCTGCCTAAAGTATCTTTACAGCACTATAACAGAAGTCTAAGCACACTGTGCTGAGGTGCATTGTTTGGTGTCCATCTTTTTACCTTTACTAGCATTCTTTTGTAAATAAGCACTGCAATCTGATCCTGAAAACCTTCCTCACTTCTGCTGGAATCTGGATTTTCAGGCTGGACAATTACCTTTAGAAAAACCTACAGATAACATCAAGGAGGTCTTCCCTACTCAATCCATATAGGAAATGCCATTTTTTCTTTCCTTTTATTTATTTATTTACATTTATGAACACAACTGGATTTTATTTTCTTAGATAATGGTGTCATTTAGCTTGTAGACCAGTTATAAGTGTTTAGAAAGTGCCAAAGACAACTAAAATCCCATTTCTCTCTCCTCTCCTCTCCTCTCCTCTCCTCTCCTCTCCTCTCCTCTCCTCTCCCTCTCCTCCCTCTCCTCCTCCCTCTCCTCTCCCTCTCCTCTCCTCTCCTCTCCTCTCCTCTCCTCTCCTCTCCTCTCCTCTCCTCTCCTCTCCTCTCCTCTCCTCTCCTCTCCTCTCCTCTCCTCCTCCTCTCCTCTCCTCTCCTCTCCTCTCCTCTCCTCTCTCCTCTCCTCTCCTCTCCTCTCCTCTCCTCTCCTCTCCTTCTTCCACTAGGAAGAAATTCCTTTCTTCTTCCCCCATAATCCAGCCACATTCAGACTACCATTTCCATGAATCTCCAGCCCTTTAGTGCTGCGTGGTGTGATATGGCTCACTGGAACCCATTCAGTGAGTGTCACTTGCATGTCAAACCAATCTACCTCTGGCAATATCTTTTTAGAGGGGGATACTTGGGCAAAGGACTCTTCCTTTGGAACGTGATGTCTTTTCCCAGCAGTCCCTCTACCATATCTGCAGCCACACAACCCTGTCCTGTCCTGTCTGGAGAGTGCAGCCTCCACACCACCTGAAACTGCCTCCAACTTTTGATCCTGGGCACTGCTGCTGCTTTGGGGCCCGGAACAGCAGGTCCCTGCCAGAGCTTATGTGCAGGTAAGTACCTCTCCTGGCCACATAGCTCTCCCCACTGTTCCTACAGGTGGAAAGGCAGCCTTGTATGGATTTACTGTCACCTCACTGCCTTAGAGTGTGAGGTGGGTGGGGGCCAAAGTGGACACAGAGCAAAGTTCTTGCTGTCACTCGTTTCTGCACTGTGCTTCCCCTTTGGTGTCAGTTTTCAAATGGAAAATATTTCACGTGTCACCACAAAGGAGAGATACCACAGGGTTGCAGAACATTGCTCCTGGAAGCTGTCGTGAAAAAAATGTGTATAATGAGGTTGTAAAAATGGGGTTTGTATAAACTGCCCTCTTCTAGCAAACACTTTGCTTCCTATAATTGTGTGTGCTTTTGTTTGAACTTATCAAATATGTTCTCCTTCAGGGAGATAAGGAATCCACCCTCCGGACATGCAGAATGATGTTGTTACAATCACTCTTCAAAGGGAGATCCACAGTAAACAGATGTCGTCAGCCTGTCACCTCTGCAGCTTCTTTCAGTGAGCAGCAGAACTTCCAGAAAAAGGCTAGGATTGAGAGGGGGGGAGAAATTTAGCTTAAGCACAAGTTGGCAATGCTCCTTTCTTGGAGTCTTGGAAAGATTACAGTTTAGAAGTCTGTGTAAGAACACCTCAAAAATGCTTCTAGATATACTTGTTTTCCAATCAGAAAGTGCTTTGCCTCAGAATAGATTGACTCTTTGATGTATGTCAGTGTTGCTATGATCCACCTAAACTGGGAAAGAAAATTATGCCTTAAGGAAAAGCACTTTGACCAGATAATGCTGTATAACAGCAACAGGGTTCCAGTGTATGAGGTACTTAAGAATTTTACTACTGAAGTTACAATTGCCAAAATCACATGGCCTCCCTGAATCTGATATACTGACCAAGCTTTGAATGGCAGACTGCAATTTATGGCTGTATGTTTTAGTGGGGTTTTTTGTTTTGTTTTTTTTTTCTGCAAAGATAAAATTCCTAAATGTGATGGGATCGTCACTATAGAACCAAATGTCCAGCCCAGCTGAACATCACTAGCCTGCAAGTCTTCCCAGCCTGCCTGGTGTTTCCCCTTTGCCACAAGGAGTCCATTTCTCAGTGGCACAGCTGCCTCTCTCCACTCTAAACTTTCTGCATTGGATCTCCTGACAAAGCCACCGAGTGTTAATGGAGGTGTGGTCCCTTCCAGGACACAGAAAGTGAAACAAGGCTTTATGGTGCTGAGCTTTTGATTCCTTTGAGGGCTGATGCAGAATGCTCCTAGGCAAGGTCAAGGATGATGTTCAGGCTCCTGATTTATCCATGTCCCCTCACATGACTACATATAACTACTGTGGAAAGAGTCATCTTAATAATTTTCCCCATAGATTTATTTGAGCTCTTTCTTACAACAGTAGCTTCAAAGGTGTTGTATATTAAACTGGAGAGAGGCAAACATTCAGTGCTATCGTTAGCTCTTAAGCTCAGTTAGAAAAGTGCTTTCTCTAATTGCTGATTGCTATCCATGGTGATGTATTCATGGATTGCCATTCTGGATGTGCTTAATCTTAGCATTTTGCAGACTGATTGTATTGCACTTTAATTTTATTATTTGTGCCCTGCTTTTGGGTACAAATCTTACCTATGACCAAAACCTGTCTGCTAATACTAAAGGTCTCCTATTCTGAGTGGCTGTCATTGCCCTCATATTCAGATCACACAAACCCATTCAAAAACCTAAATCCGAGTTGATTTTTCTTGCCTTGTAAACAAAGGCTCACTTGTCAGAATTGTCCATTATCTCAGCATTTTTGCAGAATATGCATGGATTCCTGTCCCTCAGCATAATTCATCTTTTGTTTGATTTGTTTTCAGCTTTTCGATGTAGGTGATTTTTTCTTTTATGTCCTAAGAAAGGTAGTTTGATTTTTCATCCCTTCTTTTCCAGAGAATGAAATTCTCATCTTTAAAAAGTTTTCCTTGAATGATAATCTGTAGCATATTAACTGTTAATTTATTGGAAGTTTTGCAATTTTTGATAGATTGTTGAAGATCATCTGAAGTCTGAAAGTCCATAAAAATTCTGTTATTAATATTTTTCTTCCCACTGGTCCTTCTAGATACAGAATGCCTTTAATTAGCTCCATTTTCCACTGAAGTCTACTTGCATGAAGGAGCATATGTGCAAATACCTATCCTCACATAAATTCCCTAGCACATCTATAACCTCACCTGTTGCATTTAAATTTTTCGTGAGAATCCCTTCCTTTTCTTGCTCTCACTTTCTTCAAATAGTTCATGTCTATATTTGCAAAATTAACTTGCATAGGTGTTTTATTCAGCATGGTGGTCACATCTTCCTTTTATCAAAATTCAATTTTCTTTTGTTAGAGTAAGAGGATTTTTCACAGCCTGAGTTTCACATACCTTTTATGGTTAGGTTTGCAGTGTCTCGTTTGCCTGACTACTGGCTGATACTGAAAAGAAAAAAACAACAACAACAAAAAACCCATTAAAATCCAAAACTTTGGGTTTCAACCTTACAGGTTGAACAAAATCCAAAGTATGTGGGAATAACTAGCTGGAGTGAAAATCAAATTGGTGGTCATTCTTAAGAAACAATCAGTGTATCAGAATACAAGTAGTAGAAAGAATACAAGTAAGCTTTGCACAGGAACATGGTTCAGTTTCAGGAATTCTGCACACAAATATTTCTATCACTGTTTCATGGTAGTGCTCATTTTCTTCTGCTGTTCCCTAAGCGAGGGGGCCTGAGGAACAATCCTTGCTCAGAGAAGTTTTTGGATGTTTCCATGCATGCAAAAAAAGGAGAAAATTACAGGGGTATACGTCTTACAAAAGCATGGCCAGGAATAATTTTCTGTGGCAGCTCAAAATTCCCGATCTGGTTGCACTGCCTGGCTAGACCTGCTGAAGCCATATTATCACCTGTATCAGTTACACTCTGGGATGTTCTAGCAGTTGTCCCATCTTCACAGTCAGTTAAGTGAAAGGATTCATTTTTCCTCTGAGAAATAGGGTTTAGTCCATATAAGAATTAACAGTAACAAGGATGGAAACTGCAATCACCAGAAGGACTTTCTGTTTCGTTTACTGACATGAACCACAGGGATTCTTTCATTTATTTCTTTTTATTCATACAGGTGCCATATCAGGATGGCTGAGCCATCCTGAGCTAAGAAACTTTATCAATAGGGAAACAAAAAAATGCAAGGTAAGAGTTTCTAAATTTCAGCTGATGAAAATAAGCTTCAGACAAGAGGCTGTGATTTATGTCAATTAAAAGTAACCCTTCAATAACAGAAGATATTCCACTTGGGCCACTTAAGAATTAAAATGGGGTTAAAAAACATGCTAATGGTCCCGTGCCATGACACGGTATTTTGGTTCTTACTATGGGAGGAATAAACAAATAATAATAATTTAGCAAGTTTTTCTGTCCTCCATCTCTTGCTTGAAATTAGAAGAAACAAAGATTCTAGTGCAATGATTTCTCTGATTCCTTTCACAGTACTAGCTTAGAGCTGCCTCTTGCCACTCAATTTTATTACTCTCTTGGACATTAAATTGGTTTCTTGTGAACGAACCAAAGATTGCACTGACCTAAATATCACTTGAATTAATCTATTCTTGTTCCAGTCTTTATTTTTTCTCTTGGAGCCACTTTGACATTAAATTACCTTGTGGTTCAAGGCTGGAAGACAAGGTCACAGCCATGTAAAGAATTAAAAGTATGAGATGCTCCAAGTTTGCTTTCAGTATTTTGTGAAAAACAAGTTTGAGCACAGTTAACCCTGAACTTGTGGAACAGAGTAACTCCGATGCTTGGTGATGGACCCTTCAGAAAAAGAGAAGGGGACTGATGAGCCAAGAACAGCAAGTAAATCAGAGCTGAAAAACTCCTTGGCCACTCTCTGCTGATGATTTTCATCTCATTTTCCTGGTGAATGTTCCTTTCCCTTTACAGAGACCACAACCATCCCCAGCCCAACCGTGTGGCTGCTCAGGCTCCACGCAGAACATTTGGGCTGTCAGCTGCTCATGAGTGATGTATTGCACCAGCTCAGGGCTGGGAGAACCATGGCTCTCCTGGCCTGGCTGGGAGCTGTCAACAAGAAAAGCAAAACACTGGTGTCCTCGATCCAGAAATATTCCTCAGGCAGAGTAAGCACCATTATTAAAGCTCACTTTCTCTGAGAATAACCAAGCTGTTCCATTCTGCTGGTTACATGGTCATGGCAATTTTCCTGGAAAACAAAGGCTAGAGGCACTATTCTAGCATAAGCAGAGTGTTTCTAAGAAGTGGACTCTGATATTTAGTGGGATCCCTTTAATCCTGGTAGTTTGCCATGCGCTCTCTGCTTTTTCAAAGTGTTGCTACTTCTTGCCTTATCCTTGTAGCTGAGCAGTGTAGAGGGTTTTAAACATGATGGGGAAACATTTGCCTGTGTATGAACTAGTTCTCAGTCACTCTTGGATATCCCAGTGGCTGGAAAATTAGGGAAACTGTAAGCAGGAAAGGGTGAATAACATGGGATGCCCATGGTGGAGTTAAATTAATGTAATGTAATGTAATGTAATATAATACAATTAATATAAATTGCTGTGATAGAGAAGATCAGAGAGCTCTGAACAGACAATGAGCAACACTCAGATAAGTTAGAGAAAAAAACCAGCAGAAAGTAAGGCCTGACTTCTCAAGAGTGGCCATCTCCAGCAGAACACAAAAAAAATCTTGATGCTTGGGATTTTGGCAGCAGCAAATAAAATCCTCTTGCACAATTTTTGTGAACAGAAGCAGCATGGTGTGAACTTCAGAATGACAATACAAAGTGGGGGGACAATTAGTTCAAGTGGGTTTCTTTATTTAATTTCTGGTTACTTTATATTTCATAGTTTTTTAATATAATGTGCAAAAGATAACATGATCCTAAATCTCTTTTAAATGCAGTCACCCTCCTTAAATTTAATCATATAATGTCATGGTTCCTGCTCATTAAACTTCCAAATAGCAGGGTGTGCAGCTTCAGGAATGCAGAAATGTATTGTAATATTAAAGCAGGAACTGTTATTCCACAATTCTCTTGTAGTTTTTTTTTTCTATTGTCCTTCTGTAGCATAGAGGATATATCTTTTTTTGAAGAGATTTTTAACAGCTGCTATTAATTTTTTATGACCATTATTAAAGTAGAGCATTATTGGAAAATTTGAAGTGAAGAGATATCTGCTTTTATCTTAATATTTTGCTTCTTAGGGGCTGATAAGACCTGGGAAATTGTTTGAAAAATTACCAAAAATCAATTCAACCATTTGCATGTGGTGATAGAAGATTATTTGCATAACTATTTTGAATGGAAAATGTTGCAGTGCTGATAATTCTGGGTGCATTAGGAGAATTGGCTAGACCTGTGCTGGCTTTTAATTTGCTGTGTGCCTGAGATCAGGGTCAGAAGGAAGTTGGAGGAAATTGCTCCCTTTAAAAGTTGTGTTTCTTTAGAAGTTGGGTGGTTCCAACATCTACCAGCCTCAGGTCTAAAGGAAAGTCTCCTTATGTAATGTGCAGAAATTCCTAAGCTTCATCTCAAAAAGCTTTTTGCTCAATCAAACTCATGAGCACAGTGTGCAGCAAAATGTGATGTTGCAATGCACATTACATCAGTGCTGCAGATGCAGTACATTTGGTTCTGCTGCTGCTTCAAATTGCTGACTTGTGATATTTTTTTTTCTGGACCAACTGAGTCAGCAAGTTCAGTGTATTTGGAGTTGCTTTATTTCCACAGCAATTCTGTTTTCAAGTGGTTGAGATGAAAATACATCACATTTCCTGCATTCCTTAGTGAAAGTCATGGTTTCTAATTTTAGTTTTTACTTTACGTACAGCTGCAACCCCTGGAAAAGAAGAAATCTTCTTTATTCATATCTGACAAGCACTTGAGCCTAAAAGTTAATGAACACCAGGACCACACTTGACTGCACTAAATATAATCTATAGAAGCAATTGCAGGGTGCTTTCCTATCAGTTCTTCTTGGATGTGGGGTTTTGAAGGGAGTCAACTTCCTGCAACTGAGCAGCACCTGGCCTTGCTTTGTCTCCTTTCAAACTCTATCTTTGTAATCAAATGTTGCTTAAATCCAGAGGGGAAGGCTTGCAGGTCACTCTTCACATCTGTTTGTAACATGAAGGATGAGTAGGAATGAGTTCAGGGCATGACCATAAAAACATCAGGGTTTGTTGGCAGAGCTCCCATCTTCATGGAGCCACTTTGCAGGTTCCATCTGGTTGTGTCCTTGCCACATCTTTTAGGCTTTTGGAGCCTAACCCAACCTCTCCTCTTGGACAACAAGAGCTGGGAAAGTGTAAAAGGATTGTGTATAGTATCAAAAGGGGTACAGCAGAAAAATCAGGCCTAGCTTATGGAAGTCCCTGCTGGTGCAGACACAGAGTGTGGCAGCTTCATGGTAGGAAAAAAGGATCACTCTGGACAAAAGATCACAGAGGAAAGTGGAGGAACAACTTTTTGTTTCAAGAGTAATGCAGTGGAACAGATAAGTCTGCCTATCTGACAAGCTGAAACACCACTGATCACTGAAGCATTTTTAGGCAGTTTTGTTGGTCTTTTTGTAAAGTGTGTGTGCAAAGTAAATACTCAAAAAATGCTGGTTTTGCCAAAATAAGAAGGCACTAAAGTTTGGTGAACACTAAAGAAGTATTTGAGAATATTCAGAAATCATTAAGTTAATAAGAACAACACTAGATACCAACGTGAGGGGAAAAAGGCTGTGCATTTACTTGGCAAAAGATGGGAACATATTTCTAAAGATGATTTAAAAGTTTCTGGCATAAAGCAGAGCATAGGCTCAGAGCAAATATATTCCATACATCACTAGAGCCTAACTCACAGGTTGGCAAGAGTTCTGCAGACTTGAGTTGGAGTTTTAAGTTTGCTTTTTTTTCTTGGATATAACCTGTTTTTATACAGCTGTCTCCCAGCTTTTGAGCATTTCCTGGTCTGTGTGGTCTCAACCTGTGGTCTCTCTTCCTGTGGGCTACAAGCAGACTCCCGTGTATTTAAAATTTTAGAGCAAGCCATGGAGCTCTTCCTATTTAGCAAATAGGTTTAGAGGCTGAGAGCCTGATGAGTGAAGGATATTCAGAGAGAAGAAACAGCCTTCAGATTTTATTTCTTTGTATGAAATGAGTCTGAATTCTCATCTATTTGAAATCTGCCAGTCATCTGTAATATTTAAGATGGAAAATGCTCAGCCTAACCATGGCTATCATTAAAAAAAAATAGATAAGATGTGATGTGTTATATGTAATTAGTGGAAATTAAAGGCTAGTTGCAGTAATTTATGTTTTTACTTTTGTGGTGTTGATGTTGCATGTTCTGGCTGTTGTCTGCCTCAGAACAAACGCCCAAGGGTGCATCAAAGAGACACAGGGTAAGAGGCACTTCAGGAAGAAAGGGTGGGGGCAGTTTGTGTATCCAAAATGGTTTTCTGCTCATGTTTGGGCCAAGCACTTGTCATTCCTGCAGTGAGTAAACTAGGCTCCCCAAGAGGGACAGCAGGGACTGTGAGGTGACTGGCCTTGCTCCAGTTCTCCTGGCACCCAGGAGGTTCAAGAAAGGACAACAGTGACAGTCACTTTTTCTCATGGTTTACCACCTTCTGTGTTTTCTCTGCAAAGTATTAGCTAAGGTTTGGGTCAGGAAGAGCCTTGGGAGGAGAGCTCCGGACAGAATTCCTTTAGTGGGAACTAGATAATGCCATGGAATAATGCACCAGCCTTGTACCTGGCTATTCTGGGGCAAACCCGGCGCTTGGGTAACCACTGTGCAATTACTGTGCCTAGGGTGTGTAAATCTATGGGAATATCCAAGTCCTGGTGTCCTTCTGAGTGCCCAGCCTCTGCTGGGCATCACCAAGGACTCATAGCTGGAATTGTGCTGCTACAAAAGGAGCCAGAATCCTTGGTGGATGCCAGGACCTGCCCCAACATGAGCCCTGTGCTCACGCTCCAATGGTGGGCTCTAGAAAGGCAGGTGACTGACACAGCAGAAATCCTGCCCTTGCATTAATATATCCAGGTGGAGAGAAGCACAGCTGCTGATGCTACCAATGAAAATTGTCTTTTTTTTTCTTTGTTTGGATATCTTATATTAAATAAAGCAAAATCAAGGAACCTACATAAATCCTCTGGCAACAATTTTCCGTATTTCCAGTTTTTCAGGATATTTCTCTGGTGGTGTTAAAGGATACTCACCTGGAATCATCCAAACTTTCCAGGGAACTACTTTTAAATGAAAAAAATTAAATAAAGGAACCAAAGCACACAATAGAATAAACTGGAAAGCACATCTTTGTGCACTAATGTCAGCACACTGCTGGGTATGGGATTTGTATTCAGACAAAGTCTTGCTCTTTCTTTTCATGAGGGAAAAAAAGAGTCTTACTTAAAAACAAATGGCTTACAAAACAATGCAAAGAGGGTGGGGAGATCACTTTATTGTGAAAAATTGAAAATTCAAAGAGCAGCACCATGTGAGAACTCAAACAGCAGTCAGCAATGGGAGCAGTCATGGGACAGTTTTGGGGATGATCAGTGGAGGCTGGAAAATGTTAAATGGGGGGCTTGATACCCAGCTCAAGCAGATTCACTGAATTGTGTGCCTCCTCTGAAGCAAACTGAGTGATAACCAGCTTCAAACTCTCCACCCCCAGCCCTTCATCTTTGTCATTGGCCCCAGCTGCTGGCAGAAGAATGGATGAATAGCTGGCTTAGGAAATGGGTCTCTAGAACCTCTGGCCTCTAGAAAGGTTGGAACACTGTGATGCTGTCACCAGTGTCAGCAGAGCTCAGAGCTGTGTGCAGTGTCCAGACCAGAGGGGTTTTCTGCCTTCCTCTTTGCTGTGTCTGGTACCACTTATGACTAGAAGTGTCCCTGGAGGCCGAGCCAGGTCCCACCATCCCTGGGGAGAGGATGCTCTGCCCCGGCCCTGATGGGCCATTTCCCACTCTCTTTCTTCTGCCCGATTTCAAATGCTCAGCACTAAGCAAAGAGAGGCTCCCCTTCACCCTGTGCTGCCCTGACACAAATAGCTGCTTTCAACCTTTTCTAACAAAAACAAACACCCTCCCCCCCCCAAAAAAAACCCAAAAAACCCAACAAAAATAAACAAAAAAAACCCAGAAAAACAAATGAGAGCTTAGACAAAATATCTTGTGAAGAAGCTCCCAAGGTTTGTTCCAGAAAAGATTGGAATTGTGTGTGTCTCCGTGTCTCCTCACTGACTGTGTGAGGGGACAGACATTTATGAACATTCTTAAAGCTTTACTCCTTCTTCCTATTTTTTTTCCCTGACATTTAGTGTTTTATGCTCTCTGGCAACCAGCAGATCTCCGCTGATGCTGACTTGCAGAGCCCACAGAGATACTAAGGAAATATTTTTCCTAGCAACAAGCGGGACATGAAAACACAGCGATCACTTCCTCTGCTCATATTTCCCTTCAGTTTTTTTGATCATCTGGTGCTGAGATAAGAGCTGCATGGTGAAACCTGCAACTGGCTTGTGTTTTGTGAGGCATTCTGGAATGGAGGCATGTGTGGAAGTGCTTTGCCTGCAGAGCAATGTTGCTGAGTAGGTATGCTGCCTGCCATGCCCAGCTTTGTCAATCCCTGGCTGGTCCTGAGGGACCCTCGGGTGGTTCTCCAGTACCCTCAGGTGGATTTCCAGCCAAGAAAGAGGTGCATGGCACCACCCCAAGGTGGCAGGTACATCCCAGCTATCTGGGGCAGGTCCTTTGGGAATGCTGCTGCTGCCTGAGGCACATACTCCCAGAGAATCCTTCGCAGGTTGCTCCAATGTGAATGCAACCATTAATGAGGGATAATGGGAGCATGCTCAGCTGCCAGGGCAGTGAGGTCCAGTTGTATCCCTCTCAAGTGGATGTGGTAACTGGGAGGAGGCTTGAGCTCCTGAGCAAGCAGAAGCATGGGCACTATTCCCTTTCCCTTTATGTCTGTGGAAATTTGAGGGGAGAACTAAGGATGTTGCTTCATCCCTACGGAAGAATTTTCTATTTAGTCTCTTCTGGTGGGACAGGGATAAGGTGTTAACGTTATTTTACCAAAAATGTAGTTTTCTGGGATTGAATTATTATCCATGTGGGAGCAATGACTGGTCCTGGTGTCTGCTTGTGAGTAGCTCCCCCATCTTCCCTGTCCTTGCTCAGCCAACCTGAAACAGCATCCACAGCTGGGAGAGCAGAAAGGCTTTGTCAACACCAGCAAATCACTGTTCCTGCCTCTGCAGGGTCAGCTGCTGAAAACATTGTGTCAAAGACCATGACTGCCACCAGCGAGGAGCATGGAGAGTCAGGAAGCAGTTGGAAATGACACAATTTAGTGGGTAGAGTTGAAAGCATTCTCAAGGCAGAGCTGACCTCTGAGTTTAGGGCCAGCCTCACACCTAAAGCGTGACTGCTTTGTAACTTCAGCGTGGTTAGGACGGAACCCAGGAGTTTATTACTCGTCACTTGATGGGTTACTGACAAGAACAACATCTGCAGAATATGGTCCTGTTTCATCAGTGTGTTTCCTGAATTTGTCCTCTAGTATTTTAGAAGAATTTGGAAAAGCTGGAAAAGCTTGATGGAGCAAACTGAAAAGCTTTGTCTGCAGTGGAACACTTATTTCTGTAGTTTTTTAGAAATAGCTTGCATAAAGATAGGACCAGTTTTGTAAAACTGGTTTGAAAGCAGCATGTAGGCAATTCCAGGCAGACATATATGTCCCAAGATAAGAAACTGTCCTGCGGGTTGAAACCGGAGATTAAAATCTTATATTTTGCCTGAATATATATCTACAGTATGATTCTTACAAACTCTGCTTAGTACTTCCATGGTTTCTGTGTGTGGACATGGAGCTGGTTTTTGGGTTTTTTTTGTTTTTTTTTTTTGCAGTGAAACTGCAAATATGGCCCAATTATGATGATTTTACATACTTTAAAAGAATACTGAATAGTGAAGGATAAAGTTTTAAAAATAACCCTTCAGGGTTTTTTTAACTGAGCTTGAACTCTTAACAGGTTTCAGATTTGCCAGTTGCTCATTACAATTCATCCGGGAATTGTATTGCAAAGAACATCCTAACATGTAGGGACCAGATAGAAGACTTAAAGGCTCTATTGTGTGAGGAGAGGACAAATTTTCTGGTTTATCCTTCACTTTGGAGAGGAAAACAATGTGAGGAAATGGCATGTTGATCGGTATGTTGCGCACATCATGCTCTATAGAACAAGAAACACAGGGCAGTTGCCTTCCAGCCATTCAAATAATGTTCTGTGGGCAAGTTGGTAAGGTACATACCCTGCTCCATAAAGTGCTTAATGGCTTTTTATTATTTATGTTCTGAGCTGTTGCTGAAAGATTCTAAATATAAATCTGAGTAAATACAAAAGCATCTATTTATTTCGAGACAGAAGTGGAAACATCCCCTCCTTGTAGCTAATAATAAGATCAGCAAATTGTTAAACAATTAAATTCAAAAATATAAATAATAGGTGCTTCGTGTACGTTAAAGAAAACCTCAATAAGCTTTCTGTTTTATTGTTTAACTGTATATATGAGTCATATGGAAAGTGTCAACGTCCAGGATTGGATATGAATCATACATTTGTGAGCAATCTTCCAAGGGCACTGAAACTCCAAACCTATTTATTCTTCATTGTTAAGTCAGCTCTGCACTTGGAAATTGAAAGTGTAATCAAAGTGAGTGTTTGTTTATTAGCAGTGGATGCTGTGCATCTTATTTACACAGATCGATAAATGAGGGGTGAAAAACAAGGAAAGAAGCTGATGGGTCACAGGGCTCTGTGTCCCTGGGATACAAATCACAAAAGGAACCTGAGCAGCACCAGCACCAGCACCAGCCATGAAATGCTGAAAGCGTTCGTGATTTAAAAGGAAATCCCAAATTCATGAAGGGAATCCATATGCCACCCCATTTGTGAGGAGAGGTGCTCAATTCCCTCAGAAGCTGACTCACAGCATTAATTGTTTTGGCAGTCTTAGCATCAGGGTGAGAGAATTCACTTCAAGTGGAACAACAAAACCAGTGAAGTCCACAAAAATAACATGAGTGTTAATTATATAATGTATTGATTTGCATCACAGATAGAAAATTGCTACCACTGAACCACAAGCTCTCTGTGTTGGCTGGTTTTGGGCTTGCTAAGGGAACCAGGTTCTCTGTAGGAAGTAATCTCACCTGGTAATTATTCCCAATCACAGGTAGCTAGTGTGTTTCTAATTACCTCATCTCTGGAAAGCAAGGCTGAGTTGCCTATTCTGGAGGAGGGATGGAGGCAACTGCCAGAACTTATGCCCACAGTTTTAGGCTATGAAAAGCTTTTGAGTTCTAGCTGTGGTTTAAAGGAGGTCTCTGGAAATCTGGGTCAGCCTCTGATATTGCCTGTCCTTGAAAAAAAAAAAAAATCAGTTTTTCTTGTCTGTTTTCCCTGCTGTAAAATGTATCCTGAAAAGCATTTGGATAAGTTGCCATAGGGATTGTCCAATGCACATCGCATCCTTTACTCAGCAAACTGATATTGGATTTTAGCTGTTCTGGGAGTGCATGATTGATGCCATTATGACACATACCATGGAGCTGCTTTGGAACATAACTGAATTGGAGTGCCTTTTGCAAAGGTATGTACTTATTTGCCTAGCTCATTGTTGGCTTTCTTGTAATTTTAGGTTTTAGCAATAACGGAAGTTTTTGTATTTTTGTGTATCTGAGGTTAGTTTAACACTACCATTCTAATCTTACAAGACCAAGAAATTTGACTATCAATGATAACGTTAAAAAGAAGCAAGAAGTAGAACAAATAACTTGACAAGGCTATGACCAAGCCTATATTTGGATGGGGAATTCCTGGCCCTGTACTCCTACCACCAAACTTCACTTCCAAATAAGAAATCACACATATTCACACGATGTGCTCCTTCCCTGCTGGAGAACCTGAACGACTGGTTTTGTCACACGTGGAAACATGGCTTGTGCTCTCAGGTGACAGGATGCTTGGAGTCACAGCTGGCACACTACTGCAGACCCCTCCAGGTTGTCTCATGGCATGTCTTCGAAATGTTGTGGATGCAAATATGTGTGTGTGGGTTAACTTTAAAGAAAGTAACCATTAGTGTTTTACTCAAAGGAGATTTAACTAAAGTCAGATTTGGTGGTAAGTGACCAAGCAGAGACACATATAAAGTACAAGTCTACAGTGATTTCACAGGTAAACTTCATTTCCCAGCAACTTTCTAGTATATCCAGATCCTCAAATATAAATTTTTCCTTTTTCATATGTTAATATTCACATGTTTAAAGCTAGGCAAGTGCACAAAGTTTACAATAACAGAACCAAATATATAAAGAATTAAAAGTAGTTCACTTTGCTATTTTGGTCACTATACAAGTTCTGATGAAGTAGATGTGTCTTTTTTTAGTGGGGCCAGACCTAACAGTCACTGAGATTTCTTGCTGTTGGAGAAACATAAATTGACAATGATTGGGTATGCTTCCTCCTTCAGCCTGTGTTTTCTTTGTGTCTCAAAGTGGGATGACCCTTCTGCCTTTAAAAGTAAATAAAACCCTTTTCACATCATCAAATTTAGTTTATTTTAAAATTTTGTAACACTCTATGGGTCTCATCTGCTTTAACCAACTTCAGTGGGAGTACAAATACAACTACAAACCAACGGTGTGTTGATGCTTTATGGCAAAATTCTTTCTGGATGCTGAAATAAAAAAAAATTGGAATGTATTAGAGTTTAACCATCTTATTGCAGATGCGTGGATTGGTCTGTCTTGCTGTCCTGACCACATTTATGTTGTTGCTTGGTGTCAAATAGTGTGTCTGAGTGACATCCTTTGGGGATGTATTTATGTCTCCAGCTAAGATCCCACAGCGATGTGCTGTAGCTCACACGAGGAAGATGTGCTCAAAGAGCACTTGCACTGCACCCTAGTGGGAGCTGATACCTCCTTCTGTCTCACTTCTGTGTTTATCACTGTTTGGAGTGAGAGTAAAAATAAAGGAACCTCCCTGCAGTGTAATGCAGTTGGACTTACTCTTGTCCTTATGCCTATCCTTGTTTATGAAGAATTCCCAAATAAAGGGATGAAGTTGATGTCTGTTGGGGCTGTAGTTTTATCTCTAAACTCCTGAGGGAGTTTAAAGGTATCTTCCTACCTTTCCTGTTGTCTCTATGCGCAGTCCATACCCATAATTTTGAGTGAGCCTGATGGTTTTCCTTATTTGTAGCTTCAGCAGTGTGTCAGACTTGTCGATTTTTTTTCTCATTAGAAGATGAAGTGTATCTCTATCCCTTGTCTACAAAGAGTCTCCCTGGCTTCTGTCTGCCCTCAGCAGGGTCAGCTCACAGAGCTCACCACCTTCTCAAGGTTGAAAATTTAGGCTTTGCTGCCATACATTGTCTGCGGGTTAAATAATGACTGTATTCAGCTGACTAGCAGAGAATATTCAATTTCCTTATTGCTGATGAAAGGGCTGGAATATGTGTCCAAATCCCATTAGTGGAAATCTAGTCACTGCAGAACTATGTGAGATTTTTCAGAAGTCATGTAGTATAATTGTACAAATATGAGGTATGAGAGGGAATAAACCTACTTTTATGAACTGTTTCTGTGCTATTGCAGTGTTATTTTTTTTAAAGGCCCAGTCTGTGCTGGGTCAAAGAATTCTTCCTTAACATTTTATAGTTTGGAGGTGCAAGAAATATCTCTATAACAAGGTAGTTACACATCTAACAGTCTCCAGACCCTCACAACCAATATACTGAAGAAACTCAGAGCAGCTGTCAAGCTCTCAGTGATGGGACTGTGAGTGGAAGTCAACTGAAAATGGTCCCATCTGAGCTGCACTTTTAAGATGCTTGTGTTTAGTGGTGCTTGGCTACTTGCAGAAGTTGTGTAGCACCTGACTTTATCAGACCTTCTGCTATTGAGAGAACAGAGTACAAACTGAGGGTTTTTTTCCTCCTGTAGCTATTGGAAGATTCCCACGTGAATAATTCCCAAGTCCCAAAGGAATATTGAACGCTTGTGCTTCTCTGTGGTTATCCAGGAATAGAAGGAAGGGTTGTTGAGAATGCTCTTAAAGCTGCTCCAGCCATTTATAAACACCTTCATCTCTGTATCAAGACCTCAAAGGAGCCCTAGATTAGAAGTGTGTGGGGTTTTATCCCAAAATACAAACATTACTGTTAAAGGCAATTACTGGGGGATATTTAATGTTAAATTGCAAAAACACCTGGCTGAACTACCTTAGTCTGAGCTAAAAATATAGAGGACAGAATTAGGTATAAATTAGCAGCAATGGAAAAACTCACTTATGTGAGTTTAAGCTTTTGTACACTGTTCTCTATATATAATGAGGAAAAACTGCACATCAGAAACATTTATTGCTAGGCTAAGTTAAAAGCTGTCCACAATGTGCTGATTATGAAGTCCATTTAACTGCATAAATATTGTCACTGGCTTGTAGTTATGAAAATAAGTATATTTTATTCTGATAGTAACATTTCATGGCTCAAATTAATTTGCTCAATAATATTCATCCCAGAGATAAGAATATCATAACTATTCATATATAGCTAAATTATTGTTGTGTTCTACTATGGCAGCTTCAGGAGCTGGGTATTGTGGGCCAAGGGTTTTTTCAGAAAGTGATTTATTCTGCAGGAGGAGATGTGCAACAAGGGGCAACAATGCATCCACTGAAAGTTATTTCTCTCCTTATCAAAAAAAAGTGTGGGATCAAACACAGACCAGAAGGGAGATTTTGCACAGTTCCTTTGTTCCATGAGAGGTCTTCCCCTATAACAGGAGTGTTCCAGTCAGCCTCTAAGCAGTTACAACATTGACAAATATGATTAGGATTGCAAATGGATTGTATTTTTTCTTTCCCTCTGCTCCATTTTCCTAGCAACAACAACAACAACAACAAATCCCGAGCAGGCATTCTACCCAAATATTTTAAATATTGGAATATAATATAATATCGGAATTTGCACACTTAGGTTTACATTCCCATGGTTCCCTACAGTTGACTGTCCCTTTCACTGGACTATTGATAATCGCTGGTTTTTGTTTGCTTGTTCCACTTTAGCAGCTCTGTGGGTTGAGCGGCTGTTTGTACAGTATTAGTAACAGATATGCCAGTATTCTGCCACTGTGGACAATTATTTCATATTTATTATCAGTCCTTTACAGCCTGCTTGTCACTTTTTGGGCAGGTAACTGTACTGTGCTGAGGTGCAGGGAATAGTACTGATACTAGGAAAGAGCACACGGGGACTTCAGAGCTTCAATTTGTTTTTAGGGGCAGGCGTAAGAGATAAAGGAATAGTGTCATATTTATTGGCTTATGAGATTCTAGTGAGGGCCATAAGATCCAACCCAGGGCATTAGAACAGCAAGTAAGTGGCTTTTTTGGGGGGTTTTTTGTTTGGTTTTTGTTTGTTTTGTTTGTTTGTTTAGCTGGGTTTTTGTTGTTTTTTTTAAAGCGTGCTGCCCCTAACATTGTAACACTTTGAAGCACACTTGTCTGCTTTCTCCTTTGTTGCCTTCAGATTAACCCAGCCATAATATTCTTTCTTTAAAAACTAGAAACACAAGGAAACTGCTGGTTACTCAGGGTAGGAAATTAAAAAACCAACCAACCAAACCCACACAAATATTGTGAGATCAGCTTAGAATGCATTTTGAGCCAACCTCATCTTAAACAATGAAACGTCTCTGGTTAAGGTTTATGATAAATTAAGGGATTCAGAACCATTACAGGGTAGGAAGTTGAATTCCAAATTGAAGGACTGGAAGTGTCTGACAGCTCTTTTTATTAGACCTGTGGAAATCTAGTCTGCTCAGAAAAAAACTCGGGTAGCAATGTTTAGGACACTCTTGCTGCCTTTGACTGAAACTGGGGCTTGCATTAAGGCCTTATATTGAGAGATTCAGCTTCTGAATGGGCATTCCATTGTATCACGGTGTGACTTGGGTTTTGCCAATTTTAATATATTTAATTTTCTTTTAGAGGTAGGACTTAGGAATACAGACAAGGCAGGCTCAAAACTGTAAAAAGGTACAAGAAGAAATTTATTAATAACACAAAAAACCCACAGAATAAGATTCCTAGATTGTTCCCTCCTCCCTCTTCATTCCACATTTCTTACCAACAACATACAGAGAACATTTCAGTCCATTATACACTCAAATAATCATTTCAGTTTACTTAAGAGAGAAAAGTTCCTTTTTTAGTTATGGCTTAGGGGGTGTCTTCACCTTCACAATCTACATCTGCCTGGGAAAATATTGCAGATTATGACTCTCTTCCCATTTATTCACAGTCCTTCCAGAGCTGTGCTAGGGGTTATGTTACACACTTGGGGCACCACTTTTAAAGGCAGGCTGCCGAAAAACAAAATTCTCTTCATCTCTTTCTCTGTCAAATGTCTCTGTTCATATTCCAGTCCCAGAACACAGAGAGCTCCATTTCCCAGAGGCAAAAAGTCTTCTACTCATGCATCCAAACCTCCCCAAGTATATTTCACAGTTTAAAAGAATTTTAGTGTAGTCACAATCCCCTTAGCCCACAAAAAGGTTTTCAGCTACTTATCAGTTGCATCTTTTCAATCTCTTCCCACCAGAAACTTTATCTTCATTTCGCTGACCTCTGTAGTCTCCATGCTTCATTTCTTCTCATTCAGGGGAGCTCAGGAGATCGAGAACCTTATCCAGGCATTAAGAAGTTAAAATTGTATCCAGACCATGAAGAAAACAACAGGGGCAGCTGGAGGCCTCTTCTGCCATGTGGAGAGCCGAGCGGAGCCGGCAGGGCCGGAGCCATGTGGACCATGCCGGGGCCAAGCGGCCGGTGCCAGAGCCATGCGGCCCGTGCCGGCCCGTGCTGAGCTCCCCCCACCGAGCCCGGAGCCGGGCTAGGGCCGGTGCCCCGGCCAGAGGCCACCTCACTCCCCGGGAGCCGGAAACCGAAAGACCGAGCAGCCAACCCGATCCACTGTGATTTGTGAAAGCGAAATAACCTTCCATTGGTTTCCCGAGCTGTCCATCACCAAATCAGCTCTCTGATTGGTGCCAGCAGCTCACAGGGGAAGCCCCCAGAGACAGGAGAGTCCCTCCCACTCCCCAGCACGTGAAATCAACACACATTGGTGTTTCCCAAAATTGGAAGGGATTTCTAACAAATACCCTGTGTTTGGCTCATTTTTATTGAAAAGGGTCCCTTAGAATGTTTGTTGCCTTTGGGCCCTGTCTGATTGTACTGGGAAATATTTGTGAGCCGCACTTCCTCACATTGGTACTCAGAAATGCAAAGGCAAGACTTCTACTCTGCAAATAGTTTGTGCCCAGTCCTTCATCCCCCAGGCTGGGTGGATGTTATTTGTCATGACTCTAGAAACTCTTAGGCACCCAAGCACCTGTTTATCTAAAGGCATGGAGCAGATGCCTCTGTTTTTTGTGACTGTTCCATTAAGGTTATTTCCTCATTGCACCGTGGCTGTGCCGGCTCAGACCTATCATTCTGTGTTAAACAAAACATGTAATAATCCACTTAAAACAGAACACATTTATCACTTGCCCCAGATCAAAGGTGCATGACTTCAAAGGCTCTGATGAAATTATGATGATGTAGAACACTGGCTTTATCTGTATGCGTCACATGCTGATGGTTGGGTGGTTTTATTTGGATTTTTTTTGAAACACATTGAGTTCAATATAGCAAAACTCTTGTGAGAGGTTTCCCATCCTTGCTGTCAAAGTGTTTAAATAAATCCAGGGTTTACCATAAGATTATTTCATTTTTCCTACCTAGAAAATGTGTTTAAGCTGTTTTGTTTAGCTGTGTCATGGTATTCCTGCTCTTTCCTTGCTGTCCCAGAGTTCCACATCCCTTGTTTGCTGTCCAATTTCCACAGCTTTCCTTTCTCGGGCTTTACTATACTCAGTAGTGGAAAACCCTTTTTGAAGGTGCCATAAATGAGAAATATGTCTGTTTCTGGCTCTATTCTGGAATTTAAGCACTGCTTAAAAGCTTGTAAACCATTTAGGTCAAAACATATGTGCATGATCTCATGGGACAATTAGGACATTACCTGGAACTGTGCTTCCTTCAAGGATCTGGACTGAACCTAAACTTGGTTTAATGATTTGCAAGGCTTCAGTCAGTGATTTTTAGAGATGTTTAGGAATGGTTGTGTTTAGGACAGTAGAAATGTTTCCAGAAAATAAGATACCCAAAACCTCAGCTGTACAGTCTAATAATAATTGCCAATAAAAAGCTCTGTATTGGGTGCGTTTATGGTCAATAGTTTAAAAATAAAGAGGAAGATAAAGCAAAGATGGAAACACTAATTTCTGTAAATAAAATATCATTTTAATTTCATACTCTGCTGTTTTGTCAGTGTTGGTGATACTTTTCTGAATATAAAGGGACAAGTTCTCATTCTCCAATTCCTTTTTCCTTGTGGCTAGCCAGGCCCATATGTTCTACACGTCTGTGATGAATGAATAATCACTTGCTTCAGATACCCTGCAAAATGACATTTTCATTCAAGTCTTGTTCATAAAATCCTGGAGCTCCAATTCAGCAAGCTTGTGTGAACAACAAGTCAAGTGAAGCGTCTTGTTTAATTCTGTGGAAATGCTCACATGTATTTTTTTGTGAGATAAGGCTCATCAGATGATAGGATGTGTTTTAGCATGCTCTAATGCTTTGGCCTGTAAAAAACAATGATGTTTTGTGTTTTTGTTTTTTTTTATTAGCATTCTTATTTATTGGCAAAAACCTTAACTGATATTTAAAAATCTGGAAAGCAAATACTGCATAAATAGTTCACTATTTTGTTATATGAAAGGGTGGGAGGGGAAGCAGATGAATTATATTCTTCCTCACTACAGGCTGAAATTTGGTATGTAGTCTTAAATGGAACATAATTGAGAGCCAATGACCTACAGAGAAATCTTTTTTTTTTTCCCCTAGTCTTTCCTTTCAGCACAGCCAAGTCATCTCTTGTAGTAAACTGCTGAGTCAATACTTTTAAAAACTCACCGTTTCTTATTTCTATATAGTTAACTGATAAGAGCCTGTTAAGGGTTACACCCTTCCGTATTTACAGTGTGAAGGCAAACATGGGTATAGGAAGCAATTCCATTTAAAATTTAAGGTGCACATTATGCAGAATCACAATATTCTTTTAATTTAATTTAATTTAATTTGTGTATGCAAATGAGGCTGGAAGCTGGAGAGCTGCAGTCTAGATGATGGATGCATCAGGCAGCTCCCTCACAGAATCTTCTCTCAGCCTTTCAAGTGACCTAATCCTCGATGCTCCTAGAAATAGTCAAGTCCTTCAGTCCCCTTTGCCAGCTGAAATTGTAGCTGCAGCAAGAAGTTGCTGTTTACTAGAATGGAGAGATAAATCATACAAGCAATGGCACTCCCAGCCCTGGGAAATAGTTCCTTCTCCCCTTTTATGTATGAGAGCCCCTTTTATCTCTCTATGGGAATTTAGGAAGCTTTTAGATGACAGAGAAATATGGAGAGGTGCTGCAGATTCCAGGTACAGCACGAGCTCCGTGCAGCTAGGGGGGAGTTCTGCTGAAATAGCAGAAATAAGCATCTGTAAAGCTTATAAAACCCTCTCCATGAATGTACACAATTAAATTGAAATTGTGTTTTTTTCCAACAGCTTTTAAAACAATCTGCAGATTTTAATAGCTTTTTGATAGAGCTGTCATCACAAACGCATTTGGAGCAAGGTGATTTATTTTTTTTACATCAGAACTGTGAACCATAATTCAGCGCCATATAAAAATGTTTTTGAGAACTCTATTTTGGATTCCTAAAATTTGCATGTCAAAGACAAAATAATAAGTATCTTGTGGTTTGGGTGTTTAATTGTAAACAGTCAAGAACCTTCACCCCATCGCATCTTTTAGTTTCCTACTCTCATGGATGATATTTGGCTAAAGCCAAGATAGTCCCAAACAGCCCTTTTTCCATGCTCCCTCTGTCTCCTCCTTTCACCTTTTGGATAAGTTAAGAAAAAGCAGCTGTTTTAAAGGGTACAAAACTCAAGAACTGTCTCTGGGACAGTGCAGGGTTAAACAATGTGGAAAAATGTAATTTCTGCTTAGGATGAACTGCTAAAGGGTGAACTTAAGACCAGGATTGTAGTTAAGAAGAAATATTTAGAGTTTTTTTTCCTAGTGGATAAAATAGAAGATTAAAATTTGTGGTTTTTCTTTCCATCCATCTTCTCTGATTTCTTCTATCTTTTTGCCCTTAAGAATATTTCAGCAAATAAGTGAATTTATAAAATATATCCAAGACATTGGTACTGCAGTTTATTTTCCTTTTTAAAAAAAAAAACCCTAAGTGGTAACCAGTGCAAGTGAGTTTTATGACATGATCTGAGGAAACCCACTAGATGGGAGCTTCTCAGTCCAGATGGGAAAATAAGAAAAGACATAATGCCTGGACTCAGGCCAGGCTTGGCTATGACATGTGGGCTGAATTCTTCAACCCTGTCAAGACTGAGGTCTTTGGTGGGTGCTGGTGCAGAGCAGGATTTTGGAGTGATGCCATGTGTCCTATCCACTTTTAGAAACCAGTGAGATGACAGCTCAGGTAAGGATTTACAAGATTCTCAATCTGCTCTCATAAATCCACTCAAGTTCATGCAGTACTTACTTACCTTTCACAGGAAAAGTGAAAAGTTCCTTTCTTTCCACTGGATTTCATGGGCAGCTGTGTACTCTGCCTTTATGCCTTTGCAAACCTCCACTAATATTTATTTCATGTATAATACGTTCCAAGGCATTATAAAATTTGACTTGACTGTCTTTAGGGCTTCTGAAAACCATGGATTAATAAAAAGTTAGGAATGTTTTGCAGTTAGCTCATTAGCAATTTTTTTGCCTGGGCAAGGGGCTGTATGTTTTTGTGTCACGTGTGGTTTCTTCTTGGAATAACAATTTTAGGCTGAGTTTTAGGCATGTTACAGTAAGAATCCAGACGTTTCTCAGTATAAGAATGAAAATACATTTGGTTGCCCATGTCAAAAATACTCTGATCATCTTATTTTGGCACTTTAAGTGTGTTGGTGCTTGAAGCTTAGATTGAATTCCTTATCTAAAATTTGGAAGGATTGCAGGCACCTTGTGAAATATTTTTTTCTCCTGCCCTGCCATTCTTGTATATGGGACACATTTTTTAACTGGGGAGTTAAAAATCTAAGTCATAATTTGGATGCTTGTTAGAGATTTGTCATACTGCCATTAGTTCATTCCTTGAAGTACGTAAAGCAGTTTTTGACTCTTCTAGTCAAGAGCTGAAGGGGATTTTCCTAGATTTAATTGCAGTTGAACATGGACAACTGTATGGGGAGATGTAATTCTTGCTCTAAAACAGGTGTCCCTGCACAGCAGTAAGGAACAGACTGGCTGTACAGCAGGTGGGTCACAGAGACTGGGAATACAGATGGACACCAGGATCTGGATGTTAGTTTAACAGATTACAGTTTCAGTTAAGGAAGAAGAGCAATGTTTTGTGATAGGATGTTGAAGACAAGAACAGTGTGATAAGAAACCAATGGGATGGTTGATACAGAAGGTCTGAGGAAGGATGTGGGCTGGGAGAGAGGGGTAGGACTGCAAGAAGGAGCCCGGTGTCTGAGGACAGTTGGATACAAAGGCGAGAGAGGAACTAGAAGGTGGCACAAAGGGAACCAAGAAAGAGCTTTGACTGTAAAGAGTTGGGAATTTTGCCAGGGTGAGGCTTCTGCATTCCTAAGTAGAGAGATTGAGATATGGATGAAGAGGAGAGGCAGAATGGGAACTGGGGTATGTTACTACTAGATGAGCTGGTAAGCTTTGCATTGAACAACCCTCAGCAGTTATCCTCTTGATCAAGGAGTCTCACTATTTCATTTCTGTGTCTTCAGTTTGCTCTGGGGTGTAGTTCTGCAGGAGGATCAAGCTCAGCATTCCAAAAGTAGCAGGAGCAGGTGTAGATAAGGGAGAACCCCATTGCTGCTGAAACTGTGTTCATCCCTTTGTAACCAAAGATTTCCCATTCAGCTGCAAATTGCATCTCGTTCCCAGACCTCTGCTCTGGCAAAAGGAGATGGCGATTTGTGTAATGGCTCGGTGAAGTAGATAAAGGAGAATCTTTTCATTTGGTTAACAATTGTAGGGGATACTCCCAGCATCTCTGACTGCTGCTGGCAGATGCAGAGTGATGCTCAAGCGAGCCTGGCTGTGTGTGTGCCACTTCTGAGCTGAATCATCAGCGTTAAAAACCACATTCAATGCATTACTCCAGCGCCCGTGGTATTTCTACAAGGGAAGTTACAGTCACACTGGGTGGAGGAACCTCCCTGTCTGGCTATGGGGATAATGAATACAAGGAAATGCTTGCGGTTCTGGACATGATGGCATCGTTTGCTATTTCTCTGCTATTTTTTGCACTGATGCATTTCATCTGGCAATTGAAAATTTCATAGCAAACACTCTGTAAGATGCAAACACTCTCTTCCAATGTTTAATGTTTTGGAACGCTAATGGATTTTACTTTTTTTCCTCCCTCCATGCTGAATGTTTCTGCTTCTCTTGTGGGGGTAAAGCTGTATGTGAACTGCATACTGAGGGGGCTGCTGCCCAACGGAGGCAGCCACACAGATGCTTTTGGTGTTCCTGAGCATCATGAGTGGGCTTTGGGAGCTGCTCACAACCCCTCCTGTCCAAGACTAGAGGGTGCTTTCCTCTCCCCACTCTCTAAACATTGTACAACATGCATGTGATCCCCGAAGTGCTTCCTAAGATTCGGATGAGGAAAATCATTATTTATTCTGGTCAGCAGCCATGTAGCCCTGGAGAACAGACAGCTTTACATTCTGCTACAATTGCTATCTCCTTTTTTCCCCATCCCAGCATTTTCAGCCGAGGGTGAGAAATACTTGATGCCCACAGTCTCTGTTCGTGTTCTCTTTAACAAGACTTTTGGGTTCTGTAAGGAGTATTTTGTGGGACTTGGTAAGTGTAAGTTCCTGTGTATTGTGATGAGAAGTGCATATTACTCAAATTTTTGTGGGCTTCATTGTATTGGCCTAAACTTTGCCCCTGTACTGTTGTAACCCAACTTCCTGGCAACTTCTGAATCGAGGCCCTTTCATCCCAGCTGTGTGATAGATCCCAAACAGAAGCATGGAGTAAATGTGGTTTCTTATTCATGAACTAAGCCTTAAAGGAATTGAGCAACACTGGTGTATTGTAAAAGGCAAGGAAAGATTGAAAAGGTCTTTTTAGAGGACCAGTGTTGAAGGTGTTTGGATTGAGACAGAATAACTTGGAGGAGTTACAGCTGGGAGGATCAGTTTATTATTTCTTCAGATTTTTAAGGCCTTCTTTCACTTATTAATAAGTTCTAGTCTGCTATCTTTACCTATCTCATGTTGAAGAAAAACAAAACTGATCTGTGGTGTAATTCTCCTTTCTTTAGTCTCTGTTGATGAAAGAAATGCTTACATGTGACTTAAATAATGAAGGCTTCCAATGTGCACTATTTATATTCCTTCTTGTCTATGCTTATGATTTTGTGAAAATGAGACCTGACTGAATATACTTTTCATTTCCTCTTCAATATTTCGTTAATACACAACCACAATTTATTGAATTTTGCACAGAACAAAAATGCAGTTCTATAATGAAATTAGGCCCTTTTGAATGTGGTATATTAAGGCATAATCTTTTTTCTTTTGTGTGCTATGAAGTCTGAGACTAGACAGATAATCTGACTTTTAAAATATTTACATGAAATTTGAGAAGTGCTCAATTTGTTTTCAAGAAATAATGAACAGCCACCATCATTCTCCCTGTCTTCAGTTGGAATTTTTGATGAGTTTGTTGCTTGGGATAACCAGGTCTCTCTCAAGAAAAATACATTTATATGCTGACATGTAAACTGCAGAAACCTGGGACGGTTAAAAGAGAAGTGAAAATAAAAGAGTAAATGAATATCCTCAGTCATTCCTGTGCCTGTTGCTGGTACTTACATGTTCCAGAAGGCTGTGGATATGTTTCAGTTATGGTTTCAGCCCTGGCAAATGGATATCTTTAATAAAAATCTACAAATTCCCTGCTTGTAGCTGGGAATTTCATGTGGTTGATCAATGGGTCATGTCTGTGGTATTTCCAAAGGGGAATGTATGAATGAACATGGGGTAGGACTGGAAGAAATCAAGAGGTCCTGAGAGGAATGTTGGATTTGTCTTTACAAATGAGCTGTGAATTTGCTGGTAGATAAGGCTAGTGCTGAGAGATAAAAGAAACAATGGGATGGATTCCACTGACTGATGAATGGAAAAAGATATTTGCCTTTACAAGCAAACTGTAGGTTTGCTGATAAATGAAATTGGATATTGGAAGATGAAAGAAGCAATGGGGAAAAACTATGAATTCTATAAGAATTAAAAATTAAAAAAGGGGATTATGCATTAGAGGGGAATCTCAGCTGTCAGGTGTTCTGGAAAGTCTGTACCTCTCAAGTACCTCAGCCAATGGGGAAAGAGAGAGGGAAATGCAGCTGAGAAATTAGGATAAAAAGGAGGCTGCGTCCTCCAAAAATTTGAGATCCCAGGGCCTTTCCCTTTATTCGAATAAAGAGAGAAGGACTCCTCTGTCTCCTTTTTGAACATAAACCTCTGGTGTTTGTGGATTAATTTTCCTGACAGTCCCTTCTAATAAAAAAAATTCTGTTTATGCAAGTGTCTGTGCAGGCAGAGCAGGGCCCCTGTACTTGAGCTGCTCTGCCTGACTTCAGCTGTCTCTGAATGCACCAGAACCTACATGAGCAAATGCGAGGTCAGCGGGCTCATGCAGGGAGATTTTGGTTTTAGGCTTTCACTGCTGAGGAGCTTTAACCAAAATATCTTCTCTCTTCTCATCTATTAAAGCAAATAGATAAATGATGTAAGAGTTCTTCCCTTGGTTCAGTGTCTCAGCTGAGTTACTGATGTAATACCCTGGGGAACCCTGAGTGTAAAATACACTGTTGCTGTCATTAGAGCCCTATATTCCATGTCTTTTTCATGCTGCTTTTAATCCGTGCCTTTCCAGTTGTTAATGTCACGCAAAGCTTTTCCCTTGGGAAAGTGACAAGAAGCAGCCTGCAGCTGACATTAGGGACCTCTGGAGAGAAAAACAGAGAGATGTCTTTAGCATGGACAACTTCTAGATGAAACAGATATCTCGTGGAAAGTGGATGACTTTTTTTTCCTGAGCAAACCTTCCCCTCTGTTGCTACTACTGTAGCAAATCTATTTGCAGTGGTACAAAGAAAATAAAATTAGTTGAATTAACACAATTCTGACTCAGAGCTTCACAGGCCTTCCTGTGGCTTTTGCTTTTGCCAAGTGAAAATATAAACATTTGAAGATTTGACTATGTGAAAGCATAGGATGGTAATAAACCAATAAAATCTCATTAGATTGACAGTAGTAACCGTTCTGAATGGGCTTTGAAGGGACTATTATTTAACCAGAGATTATTTCCACCTGCCTCACCTTTACTTCTGCCAAACAAAGTGTCTTTGCCTGTGTGTGCAGTGGTTGCTCCACTTGCTGGTGTTCGTACATACATGCAGGGAAGGAATGTTTCCCACGCAGCTCATTTCAATAAACTATTGTGTATCAGAATAGATGCCTGCATTCCATCGCAATTCGGTTTTCAGCAGTTTGTCCTAAGAAAATAGAAGATGAAATAGCGGAAATATCCAACTTCCATCAGGAAATCATATGTAAAAGTGTTGTTATTGCTGGCTTAGCCCAACCTGCTCTCAGCCCTGGATCCTTGTTAGTGACCTGATGAGACCGGATTTCATCCCGTCTACCTGCTGGGTGGAAATGCATGTCTCAGCAGCAAAAGCATCTGCTTCCTCTAGTTCAAAGCTTTGGCACTGCTGTGTTTCTTTCTTAAATTGGTCTCAGAAGTTGTTTGGCAAGGGTGTGCTTAGTCATCTGTATTTTTATTTCTGGTTCGTGTCACTCAGCAGCAGCTCTTGGTTACATTTTTCCATTAAAAATGCACAGGTTTGCTTTCTTTTAAAGTTTTGGTTATCTGGTTCACACCCTGACCATCTGGGTGGCAATACGAAGTGAAGAAGCTTTTCATTCATAAAGCTGGAATGATTGATACAAGCACTGATAACTTCCCTGCCTTGTCAAAGAAAAGAAACTTTATGAATGGGTGAGTCACATTGGTGCAGATGGTGATATCAAAAATAATACCTAATCGAGAGCAAATATTTGAAGTGACTTTCACCTGTGAATAAACACACAAGGTGTCTTTCAGCAAACTGGATGCTGTGACAGCCACAAAGATGTTCAACTGAGTGATATCTGCTCTGAATCTTGCCAAGTTTCAGAGCTGTGTGCAAACAAGATACCTCACCTTCCCTCTGCTTGTAGCGATGACACAGTCTCTGCCTCTTCAGTATCCAGGCTGTGTGTTCTAGCAAGTGTGCAAGGCTTCCTCTAGTAGCATTGGTGCCTCTGGAAGAAGCTGCTTCTGGTTTTCTAGGCTTGTGAGAGTTCTTTTGCTCCCAGTGCCTGGGAGCACTAATAAGGATTTATATGTTGGTGGATACTGCTGGGAACCAGGGAAGATGAAGCCTTGCCTTTGTCAGGCCTTTATGAGGTCAAGGAATTAAAACAAAAATTATGCACCTGCAGGGTGCATGAGAGGTGATGTTTTGTAAAAGTATGTTTTGAGAGAAGTGTTGCCTTCTTGTACCAATGAGTCTTTTCTATTTTGTTTTGCACAAACTCTTTTATTGAAAGCCATGACTTTCTTCAATAAATTGTCCTTTCTTGCACCATGCAAGAGGGGTCATGTTGCTGTGTCCTTTCACTGTTCCACAGTCCCACACAGTAACATTTATAGTCAACTTTATTTGAAAAATAATGCATGACAATGTTGAAGAGAGACATCAAAACTCACCAAGACAGTAATGGGAAAAAAAAATTATCTAGCCCAAACCTATCATGTGTTAGTCAACTGAGGTATCCTTCTGTGGCTGCATGTAAAATTCAGAATTCAATGGAGGCGTTTCTGAAATGTGCTATTTTGTATCTAGGAACCACCTCATACTGACATGACTAGCTTGACACCCTGCAATGTAAAAATACTTGTAATAATTTAAAAGATCTAGTACCTTTTGTGAAAATATTATTTGCCTTCTCTTTTACCTTATATCATCACCCTATTTCCCTGACCCATCCTCCAAAGGGAAAAAAAATGTAATTAGAGTTATGGAGTGAACCCACTGGGTGTAGATAACAGACCTCCCTTTGATTCTACTGTCATATTGTGCACATGGTCAATTGTGAGAAGCTTCGTCTTGCCTTGTGAGATAATGAGGGTCATTGAACTCCAAAAATGTAGTGTCACAATAAAAGAATGTATTTGTACTAATTCCTATTAGCTCTGATGCTGACACTGCAAAAGCTTCTGTATGTTACACTGTTTTTATGTTTTAGTTGTGAACACAAGACTCAGCTCATTAAAGAAACAGGGATATCAAAGCAGCACCTTGAAAGGATTTTGGTGGAAACCTCCACAGAATGTATTCCTTCATAAATAACACTAGTAGCATTATTAGTCCTGGTTTTATTTCTTAGCAAGAAATTGTCTCTTGAACTCTGTAACCAGGTAGGACTTAAAGGCAGTAGGGTAGAAATGGCTGAACTGCAAATGGAAAGGGAATTCTTTAAAAACAAGCTTGCAGCACTGTAAGAATATGTCCTGGTTTGGAGGACAGGTATCTGCTAAGAAAGGCAGGACCCTCTGTTTGAAATTGAGAATGTAAACCCTCTCCCTCCAAATTATTATTATAATTCTGAAATTAAGGGGCTCTCAGGCAAAGATACGGAAAATAGGAATAACAGTTCTTTACTAGGAAAATTTAAATAGATATACAGTATTACAGAGAACAAACCCAAAACACTGACAGAGTCAGAATACAGCCTAACACCCTGTCAGTCAGGGTGTTGGCAGCAGTCCCATTCAATGGTGGTTGCATCCTCCTGCAGTGGCAGATGTGGTTCAGCTGGAGCAGTGCTCCTGTAGAAGGTGCAGTTTTCCTCCAAAGGTCCAGTGATGGTGCAGAAAGGTCCAGGTTTCCTCTGGAATCCAGTGCAAAGAAGGTTATTTTTTGGTGTTTCAAATCTCAGTTTTTATCTAGGTAGGAAAGGCTTGGCTGCTCCCCCTGGCTGAAGCATCTCCCAATGGAATCATGTAATTTTATCAGTCATGCACTGGGACTTAATGGACCATCAGTAGACGATATCTTCCTGGAGGAAGGATGGGTTGTGGAAAAGATAAAGATGATTGCCCCATCTGGTTTTAACAGGTGGCCCATTAGCAGATAATATAATGGTAACAGTTTATGATTAACCCTGAGTGTAATATTTATGAATTGATAACTTGCATGTAAGTCTTTTGAAGTGTTTTAGAACGGCAGCTACAGCTGCTTGTGTTTAAGTCTTCTTAGCTCCCCTATTAACCTGGCACCTTTCTGAGACAAGTGGTTGCTGAAGGATCTGTGATGCTTTAAACAACTCACCATTTCTTCAGTAAAATAGTGCAGACTGAGGTTTCCTCACAAATTTGGGCTGTTGCTGTGCTATTGGAATCCCTGATTCTGAACAGGATATGAAATGGAACTCCTGATCTGGTTTTGATTGAACTGCAAGGCTGGAGAGAAATCCTGCTGCCCTTCTCTGGGATGGGAAGTAAATTATCCTCTACGATTCTGATAATTTGGAGCTGCTGGTGAGGATCCAGCAGGTCAGGCATTTGGTTGGCACCTCATAGAAATAGGTACCTAATAGCTGGACCTACTCACTGAATCAGTTTTCTAAGGAGTCTTCAGTATGCAGGAAAAAAAGTAAAAATAGCAGAGTTACATGGGTGGAGACGATGAAGAAGATGTAATTCAGTATAACACAAACTCAAGCTGGAAATGGTGGAATCTTATGTGTCTGCACAGCTACAGGTGCTGATTATGGGTATGAATACTTTCTTCTGCCTTTTTAATATTTTTTTTTCAATAAAGTCTTTGTTGTTTCTAAATTAGAGCTGTGAGGTTTTTTTTATACTGGAGCACCTTATTTTTGTGATGTCCAGGATTTCCTCAAAATTCTGCTTAGCATGACTCTAGCAACCTGCTTTCTTTCTGAAGTGTGGCTAGCCCTGCTTCAGTGACTTATTTGCAACTAGCTGGCAATTCTCAGGGAGCAGCTACCAGCTTACAAGAAATGAATCACCTTTTTCTTAATATTCAGGCAAGATTTTCCATTTTCACGAGCTGGAAGAAAGAAGGAAGTAAGTTATAGCCCTTGTAATAATTTTTAAAGGGTTACAAGTGCTGAAATAGCCAGTCAGGAGGAAAGTACCCATAAGGGTGTTATTGAAGTTGTCCCACTGCTACATAACTTACAAGTTAATCAATGTTTCAGAGTTCAAAGGAGAGGAAGGTCAACATGGATTCTGATAAAGTTTATCTCGCATCAGTAAGTTCAGAGGCTGGGAGGGAGGATGTGAAATAATTCCCCAAAAAGTCAGGTGAGGGGATGCAGATCCTGTGGACCCCTGGCTAGGAAGCTGCAGTGGGTCACTTAGAGACAAGAACCATTGCCCAGGGCTGTAGTACAGCCTGTATGTTTTATTTTTATCCTTGTTTTCATTTCCAGTGTGATTCCCTCCTTAATTTTTGTGGACAGCCTCCAGGAGGTAAAACATGCGTGGCCGCACACACAACAGGGAGAGCAAAGCTTTTGAGTTAAATATTCAAAACTCTTTATTACTTCTGAAGTCAAGTGGCTTGCCCAATTCTGATGAACTAAGCACCATGACAGAAACAAAAACTGGTGGAATTCAAGGCCCATTAAAGCCAGAGGAATTTTCCCAGGCTTTTGCTTTCTCCACTTGCAAGAATTCCACCTTACTTGATTTATAGTGTTGAAATTCTGTTCCTGATTTACTCTTGGTTCAGAATGTAGTACTTAGCAGGGCAAAAAGATTCTACCCTAGCAGGGAAGCAAAGTCTTCTGGCATCAGAGATCATGACTGTGATGTGTTTTTTAATAGCAGCAGGAAATGGAGCATTTTAGAGGTCTTTTTCAACCTTAAGGGCTCTATGATTTTGCAAAAAGATGTATCTGTAGATGATTTAAGCAAAGGCCTTCCACTGCTTGGAAAAGAAAGCTTCAGAAAATCTGATCTGTTGGAGTCTGAACATTCAGTGCTGGAAGTTGTCTTCACAACAAATGTATTTCCCAAATGATTTTTTATTATTTTTTTCTAGCAGAAAATAGAATTGATAGAAAGAATGATGGTCAGAAAATGTGGAATGTCTGCTAGTTAACCCAGAGTTAAGAGATTTGGTATTTGTTCAGAAAGATTTTTTTTTTTTTTTGGCCATGTGGAAGAAAATGCAGTTCTTTAAGAATATTGACAGTGGCCTGTTCTGTTTGAGGTACTAGCAGGCTGTCTTCATAATTATACTGTATATCTCCACGTTTCCCATTATATTTTTTCCTGTATATTTTCTTGCTAAATGTACATGAACATCTAATTGCTGAAATAATCCAAAGCAGATTTTGAAAGGAAAATGCATTCGTTAGGAGTTTAAATGCACTTACTCCTTAGTAAATAACTGTCCCATAGAAAAACATTGACTTTATTTCAGGTGGATTTATTCCAGTTAAGATGAGGCTTGCTGCTCTAGAGATTTAATGATCAAAAATAAGACTTTTTTCTTTTTTAATGCCTATTGAAAAATTTGTTGATTTTTCACTAAAACAAAAAAATTATGTCCAACTCTAGCTCAACTCATTCACGGTAGCTCCTTGAAAATTTGTCTAAATATGAAAAAAATATCTTCTCAAGTATTAATTTTAGCTTGCTGTCAGCACTATAGATAACATTTGCTTCGGGGCTTGTTTCAGCCATTGTAATGTGGAGTTACTGGGCTGTTTGTGTACAACTGCCTTCAGGAGATGCTGACTCCAAAGTTGTGTCTTGTCCATTTGTGCAGCAGAGGGAGGCTGATTTGGGCAGAAGTCAGTGGATCTAATTTAATGCTGATCCCCTTCCATCTAACCCTGTGAGAAGGAGGAAGCTTTGGACCAATTCACTGGGCACACTTTCCTGCAGAACTCCTGAAACAACTCTTCTCCCTGAGCAATCACTGCATTGTGGAGATTCTCCAGGCTTCTCTCTGGCCTCCCTTGCACAGCTCTCCACACGCAGAATTTCATTGCTCCAGCGTGAGTGATGGAGCAGCATGAGGTGAGCACCCAAGCCCTCCCCAGTAGGTGCTGAGCTGGGTTGAGCCTCGCCAGGGGCTGTGCTTGATGCTTTGTGTATGCTTGTGATACTGTGTATGCAGCAAGGTGAAGCTCCTTAAACTATATCTACAGCAGCTGAATTTCTCTTACAGCAGTGGGTAAATAAACCTCAGGTGCCTCCCTCTGATCAGAAGAGGATTTGAAAGAAGATCCCAACTCAGTTTTTGTTCCTTGTATGCTTTCAGTCTGCCATAGTCTCAGAGAAGGCTTTTCTACCTCCGAAATATTTTGCCTGGTTCTCAAATTCCTTCTACGATCCCCTTGGCATTCCTAAAGCCATAAAGTGTATTTTCCTCTTCTATTTCCTTCTGTAGGCAGAGATCAGGGCCAGCCCTGCCAGTAGGGGTCAGGGAATGCCTAAGCTAATCCTTCCTTCGGCATACAAGGAATGGTGGTGGTGGAACAAAACTTGAGATACTTAAACCTCCAACCATTTTTTTGCACAGAAATGGAGTCTTGTCATGTAATTCAACACTTGCACTCCAACCCCCTAATTTCTAAGAGACAATTTATATTCTGCAAACATGTTTACCTCTCAAAATCAGTCTTGAAACTCAAACTATTTCACTGTTTGATGTCAAGAGGTGTGCATAGGACATGCAGCAAACGCATTCCATGGCTGCCACATCATCTGCTTGTGTTCCCTGTTGGAACAGGAGCTGTGTCACACATGTATCCATCGCCTCAACCTGCACTGGCATCTCAGGTAGAATGCAGATTTCCTGGGAGTTACACAGCCCTGTGCAGATGTGCAATAAATCTTTAAACATCATTAAACTTAAATGTATGTGCACACACATACAAGTTCATACGGTGTAAGAGGTTATCAATCACCACCTTTCTTTGCTGGGCTGCTTTTATTTTTTCTTTCCCTTCTGCTTTTTCCTTTCTCTCTCTCTCTCTCTCTCTTTCTTTTTTACTATTTTTTTTAGCCTTCCCTTAGGAATTGCTTTTGAAGGTATTTTGATTAGTTATGTAATTAGCCACTTGTACAGTTAAAAGCAAACTTTCAGGTCCATACCGTATGTTTACTCTTTGGCTTTAGGAGGGCTTCATTCAGAAGAAATTGCTATTGTTTCTTTGCCTTCCCATGGGAAAGCTTTAGTTTTGGAAACCATTCAACAAATGTGAGGTATGCAAAGAATACTGTAAAGACAGTTCTTGAGTTTGCCAACTTTTTTTTTTTCCAGCCAGTAGTTACCAATTGCTTTCTCCTCTATAAAGGCAGAAGTTTTTCCTATGCATGCTGCAATGGACTGAGCTTTGATTTCTTGATAATCCAGGGAGCTGATAAATTGTTAGTGCTCTCTCTCTTTCCTACCTCCCTGCCCTAGATTGCAGGAGCTTTCAAAAGGGTGGAATGACTCACCTGAACTGATTTCGAGTCATTGCCTCAGCCATTCTTGAGAAAAAGTGATAGAATTATCTGAAGTGATAGATTTTTATGCTCAAATATGCTCATGTCTCTTTTACTTCTGGTGAAATGAATGTATCTTTCAACCACGGATAACTGCTTAAGACTGGGAATTCACTGGAGACCTGAAGATGCTCATGAGGGACTTAACATTGTTTTTCATCAGCTAAATGTCTGGCCCACAGTGCATTAGGTATGCATCATATCATAATAATCACTTTGATTACAGATTTAATACCCAGCTGTACTGAGTCAGAAATGCATTGATGTATCCCTATACAAAGATAAGTCTTTAAGAGTGACTCAAGGGTTAATCTAGTTTGCGAAATCTGATATTTCAGTTCAAGTGGATATGTAAACTCTCTGGTTTGTTTTTGTTCTAGGGTGAATTTCTCAATTATTTAATCTCACGTTATTATAATGATAAGGTACTTCCTAATAAAAATTCTGAATGAAGCTTGTGAGGATAATTTTTGATTACCTAAACCATGGAGAGATGCACTTCTCATCTGAACATGGTAGATATTTTTTCAGGCATCTCTTATATTAGATTTGTGGGGAGGACTTGATTTTTAGCTGAGAAAATAAAGAATTCCCAGTAAAATGCAACAACTTATTATGTAGTTTTTTAAAATTTATGAATTGGTGCTATCAGCTTGTCTTTCTGGTAAATATCAGTCTTCTAAAAACCAGATGTTCTGTCTTCTAAATGGCACAGTGGAAAAGCAACAGAAACTTCAAATTGCTCCATTGATTGGTAGAATGAACATTTTTCAGAATTATGTGATTACTGTATTATAAGCCATAGCTGACAATAAGTTTGATGTTTGCTTCTTTTGTTGTAAAACATAAAAAAAAATCTATCAACTATTACACTTAATACCTTACCTGTTGACATAATTGCAATGTGACTAAAAACACCTTTAAAAGCAACAGGTAACACTTCCTAACCTCGATGGTCTGGCTGTGAGAGACTATCATGAGGAAGTGCTTGGGCACCAGGGCTTCATAAACGCTTTTTTATTTTCAAGTCTTGAAGCTCTGCGTAACTGTAATGAGTGCGATGACCTATCCCAGCAGCTGAACTTTAACAGCCTGCAAGGGACACCTCTGCTTGCCTGGTGATTCTTCTCTTTCTTCTTCTTCTATGCCTGAAAAAAAAAATGAAAGAAATTAAACTCTCTCTGAAAAGAGCTGTCCAAACCCTTGGGAAGCAAATTTGTGCCTGGGTGATCACAATTCAAATCATTATTGATATTGTTGGAGCTGGAATACTGCATCCAGCTTGTTCTGTAATTTATCTTCTCTTTGGCTTTTTGCCACTGAGCACTGGTTTTTATGGACTCTCTTGCCATGGATCATTCTATTCTGTGTCTAAAACTACTAGCACTTTAGAGTTTAAAGGGAAAAAAATTTCAGCAATATTGAAAGCAGTGTTCTCCACTTGGGTTGATCTGACCTGGGTTAGCTCAGAAGGAAATCTAATAGGATATTCTCCTGGGAATGCAAAGCCAATGCATCTGTCATTGCCCTGAAAGCTTCTGTTTATGCTGAGTGGAAGACTTTGTAGCACTTTGGCATGGTAAGAGCAGGATAGCTCTACCCCAGCCAGGTTAGGGTATCTCTATTTAATGAAGTACATATAGCCCCAGAGAAGGTTTGGGGGTGGGGGTGAGTTACAGCGCTGCCAGGGAGCTGGGTGACTTCCTCATCCAACACCTCTGCTATGCCTGGGGGTTGCATTGTTCCTGATCTGAATTGTGCAGCCACACTGAAGCACCTTGGGCCTCGTCCTTATCGCTGGGACAGAGGCAACTGCGAGCCCTAAGGAAAGAAAAGCACAAGGATAATGAAGGTGTGGGTGTTTGTATTTATAAAGCAAGGGCTCCATATCAAATGACCCTGGGGGGGAAGCTAACCATTCCCAGGCAAAGGTGTGGTGGGAACTCAGGTAAAGGTTGTACATAGCCTGCAGGGAGAATAGCTTAGTGTGAAATCGAGTTTATTAAAACTCTTCAGAGTCTTGCAGCCCATGGTGATGTGGCAGACTCTCATCTCCACAAGCCAGGACTGCTTCCAGGTAGACCCCAGAGGAACTGTCAGCAAAGGGGTGCTCCATGCAGCAAAGACTATGAGAATTTTGTGGGCATTTACGTGTCACTTTTTCAAGAGTATGCCGGTTATGTTAATTTCCTTCATTTCCTGCCAGCTTGTGTGTGTTTTGATGAGACTGAAATCTTTGGGATTTGCTTGCAATATATTGATCATCACTGGCAGAGCCCGTGCCCCAAAAAAGAAAGGAATAGAAAATGAAGCCCTGCAATGAATTTTTGTGAGAGTCCATTTTAAGCATTGATTAAGGACATCCAGCTATTCTGAAGATATCCTTACTCTGAGGAAAGGAGACCAGGCTGCCTCCTCTCACCTGCTGTTCTAGTTTTATAGAACCTTTTGCTTTAATAATGACTTAAGTAAATAAACAATTTATCTGTGAAACACTCCAGATACTGAGAACCCCATTGTAATGCAGTAGTTTAGGAGGTGGAGCAATAGCAATTGCTTCTCCTGCTTCCTATTAAACTAATTGTTACCAGTCCTCACAGGATCATATTATCCGTAGGTGGGGCAGGGACCGAAGTGTCTGAAAGGGCTTCTTTGGCAATTGCATTTCTATTTGTCAAGTATAAAAACTGCTCATGCAGATCTGACCAGAGTCCTTTAAATCAGTATCTTATCTCCAGACCAGAATGAAGCGCAGCAGGGTTTCATGAAGGGAGCCACATAATGAATTTGGTTGTTTGAGTCTGAGAAATTATGTGAAGCTGCTGAACTGGAATTGCAATAATCCAGGGCATGCATTGAATTTCCTGGTGTCATTAACAGTGAGGTTCATTGTATTTGGCTACACACAGATTGGGTCAACAGTTTTTATCTCTAACATAGTAGAAGAGAGGCAGTGATCTATTGGCCTAACAAAAAAATAATTTCTAAATTAAATCAGATACCAGTGGTTACTGTGTAGGAAATGTTTTCTGGCAAACGGGAGGTCATAGTTCAATGCACTGGAATCAAGCAGGGAGGTGGAAATGAGCCTGATTTTCAGCAGAGCAGGTGACCACCAAGTCAGTGGTATTTAAGGTTAAGGCACATTTGATTCTTCCTTTTAAGTCTATTTCATTGTAAATGCGAAGTTATCAAGGAAACTGTGTGGATTTTTAAGAAGGAATATGTGTCCTTTTGCCATGATGCTGTTTAAGGAGTTACAAATTCTAACTTTCATCCCATAATGTAAATATTTGAAGTAGATTGGTATCAACATGGGAAAGTGGAATTTCTTTCCTTCTCACTGTCCTTCATCTTCCCCTCCAGAGTGCTCTGGGGCAGCAGCTCCTACACTGCTGTCCTAAGCAGAGCCATCATTATTCTGAGGGCTAAAAGTACAACCAGTGAAGATTTTGTTGGGGTTTGCTACAAGGCAGATGTAGAATACTTACCACAGTTGCTGCTGAGTAGGGTTGCAGCAGAAAAACAAAGGAAGTGAAGATATTTGGCTGGGTCATGGGTCTGCTGAATTTAGGATCTGATGGGCTAGAGGAGAAAATGAAAAGAGCTGAGTGTTTTCTTAACAGAATTGATGAATGCACTGAGCAGCTCCAATGTTTAGTAGCTTTGCCAGTCAAAGCCTCAATTTTCTTTGCTTTTTTTTTAACAAAGAATTGAAAATAATATATTTTGTGGAATGTGACACTTGAAGCACAACCATTTTGGTCTTTATTCTACCACAAAAAAAAATTAAAAATTTCTTTGAATGGAACTGATTTTATTTATTTATTGACTCACCAGTATACCAAAACACCAAGATTTCATGGAACTCCATCATTATATCAGTGTGTTATAAAAATTCAACTATTTGTTTAAGACACCTTCTCTAATACCTCCTAGGAAAATCTTGATGAGTTAGCTGAAACTTAGAGGAGTTAATGAAGATTCAGGCTCTGGTTTTAATCTATTCACGTTCTTCATCAAGAATTTAAAGTGTTGAAACTCAAATGTCTAAATTTCAGAGTTCCAAGCTGTGCATAAAAGTGGTGTGCAGAGATGGAGCAGAAGTGCCCCTAGTGAAGTACACTGAGTCTGGTAATGGAGAAAAAGAACGTGGTAGGTGTAATAGTGAAACACTATTTCAAAATGGTCTCCTGAGTGTAAAACCAAGATATATTAGAAATTTCATTTCTCAAAGTTTTCTACATTTTTTTTAAACTCATCTTCATAGAGTTGTCGTGTGGTGAGGAATTTCCCTGGGTTAAACAGCACTGTATGAAGAAATATCTTCTTTTATCAGTCTTAGGTTTGTCACCTGCAAGATTAATTTGTTAGTTCTTGTATTGGTAGCTACACACAGTAATTGTTTGTGGTTCATCTTTTGCATGTTCATCATGACCTTGGTGATCTTAACCACATGTTCCTCATAAACCCCTGTTTTCAAGGCTGAGCACTCTTAGGCTATCTTATTATTCATTATGTGGAAGCTGGTCTATTCCCAAGACCATGATTATTACTTTTCTTTTTCCATTTTACATTTTATTAGATGGGGAGACCAAAATTGCAGTATTTGACCCGTGGACACATCACAGGCTCCTTAACAGGGAATATTGTTCCTTTCCTATCTGATTCCTGACAGTATCTGCTGTCTATTTGTTTTCTGACTGTACTAGTAGAATTCTAGTGCCTGTGTTAGGGCTGCTGTGCTGGAATGAGTTCACTACCATGCAACGAGTTATTTAGTAGGCTCTTCCTACTGTTTACCCTAAATAACCTTGTGCATCTCTGTTTCTTAATCCAGTTTCCTCTGCTGATAACTCACACTCCTGCACTTGGCCAGGCTGTTTAGAAAAAGCAAAAGTACCGTTGCAGACTTGCTCTTTCCTGTGCTGAGTGTGTTTGCCTGCAGCTACAACAAATTCCTAAACCCGTGGGACTAACCTGTCATGTATCAAACATTGTGCTGCTTTCTCAGCTTTCTCTTCCTCTGTCCCTTCCCCAGCTCTGCTCATTCCCTAGAGCAGGGAGCTTGCCTCCTCCTTTAGACTTGTAGCCACAAAATAATCAAGTAAGATGGGCTAATGTAATTCTGATATGTGGTACAAAATGAATGAACCTTTGTAATTAAAAATGATAACAGGAACCCTGTGTGTGTCTCCTCTGCGTGCCAGCATTAATATTAGTTTTCGGACTTGCCAGTCATTCAGAATTCTGTGAGTAGAACAATAAGACATTATAACCTCGGTCATCTTTGCTCAGGTTGGTACCAAAAGCCACTTTCACTGTTAATGTGGGTAATTGCCAATGGGAACTGGCATAAACCTAAAACCTCGCTTTACATATTTGTGAGTGAGTGAGTGCCTATGCAAGCCACCAAGAACTCGACAGCATCTTGGAGATTAAAGGATGTATTGTCCATGCAAAATTCATGATGGAAAATAATTTCTTAATGATATAATATCTGGCAATTGCTCTTGCAAACTATACCAAATGTGCTTATTTGTTGCTCTCAAAAAAACGTGTCTTGCAAACATCTTCCCTGCTCTTTATACACGAACACACAGATGTGCCTTCCAGTACAATTCTAAGATATAATTGCATTCTATTAGTAACTCCATTAGATTTGCATCTCTTTGAGGGCAGACTTGCCCTAGAATGTAGAACTGCATGAGATTCACATTAATGCCTTCAGACAGCAAGAACTTTTTGAGACCACAAAGCAGGCAGAGAGTGTTATCTTAACAAACAGTTGCTCACTTGCTCTCTCCTGATCCCCACCTCCCTCTCCCTCTCCCCTCCTGCAAGACCAGATTGTTCTCTGAAATGCAGTTGTGTGATTTTGCTCTAGGCAGCTGGTTGAGTTACAAGTAAATTGCTGCTTTCTCTCATACCTGTATTTCAGATGAGTTCACAGAGCAGATTAAGATAAAGAATGGAGGTATTAATGAGAGCCAGGAAGGATGGTGAGGGGAAAATCACACATGAAAAATTGGTTGCTTTTTTCCCCGCACCTTATCTCTGTCATATCTTATGATGGCACAAAGATATGCAAAGGACATAGAACTAGATAAGTGATGACAATATTTTCTTAATATTAAGTGGACAGTAGTTATTTTGTTATTAAATATACTTATCACAATGAATAATATCCTTTCCACATAAAAGGGTATCATTTGACCATCTTACTCCTAAATATCTATGTGAACTTCTATGCATACTTTTCACATTATTTTCATTCTTTTGGAAGGGGAGTTGTTGGAATGATTTCTAGGTTGAAAAAAAGACCCCAAACTTAAAATATTTCAGACGATAGCCCAGAGTACTCTTTAATGTTCTTTAACTTTTCTTTACATAAACATCCAATGCGTATTGGCAAATTTAACTTTCTCATAATGTTAATTTTAGCCCACAATTTTTTCCTTCGGTCCACTCTTCTGTCTGCTGCTCAGTCAGAATTAGGAATTTGATGTAGGTATCAATTCAAATTTGCCATTAAAATAGAATCTGGCACATTGCAATGATCTCTTCCAGTGTGAGAAATCGATGTAATGGATCCCAGCATTAAAAACAAAGACAAAATTAGCATAAAAATGTCAACTGTTTTATAGCAGCTTCCTACTTAGGATGAAAATTCTTTTTCAAACATTAGTGAATTCTCACAAAGGTTCTGTAGGAGGGGAGTTATGTCAGTTTTGGAGCTAACAGAGGAAACCTCTGGCACAAACCAGGAACACTCACTGACCCCCCAGTCTTGTGTAGCAGCTATGAATGGTCCTTCACCCAGCAGTTCCTTTTCTAAGATGAAGAATTTGAGATAATGAAATAAGTGCCAAAATGATAAGTAGATAAGCAAATAATAATAATGTGCTGCAAAGTCAAGTTGACGGGAATTGCTCTGAGTTCCGAGTGAGCAGCACCAGTATACTTTAGTAAGAAAACATGACTGGAAACCTGTAATGATGACGTGGAGTGTTTGACCAGCAGTGTCTTGAGCAAGCTCCTTACAGGACTAAGTTGGAAAGGACCAGCTGGAAGCTCTGATTGATAAATAGAAGTATTTGAAATTCAGGGCATTACCTATGAAAATGTCCTTTGCTGAAGTGAAAATTGGATGACTGCTCAGACACATTATGATCATGTGGAGCTGAAGAAAGTGACAGACTTCATTGACAAATAAGATATGTGATCCTAATTTGAGAGGATAGTCAGTTTCCAGTTATGGGGTTTTTTGAATTTTGAATCATTCTGTGGAAGGAGAAAAATAGATTAATCAAGTATTGTAACCTAAACCCAACCAATACTAGCATTCATGCAAGAAATCCTACTGACCTAGACGTACTAACTGTCAAAAGAATTGCTGTTTGATTTTAGTATGTACTGTGTTAATGAAATCTCCAGGAAATATAACCTGAGATATTTGCTTTTGTCCTCATTTCCGTCTCGCTAGTACACTCCTGTGACTAAAAATGATATTATTTATAATTTTCTTGCTACATGCCTGCCTGCTGCAGGAATGCAGTTCATTGCACATGCCCTCTCCTTTGCTGCAGCTCATAGTCTAACGAAGTATATTTGTTATAGTTGTTGCTTTGAGGGTTTTTTGGAAGCAGAATGAAAACCTTGACAATGCATCGGCTTGCAAAGGTCTATCAGAGACAGGAGGGGCATGCAGCAAAATCAGCTGCAGCTTTAGAAGCTCAACACAGGCCAGTAGCAAACTGGGAAAGATCCCTTCTGCCCAGTGTCAAGGTGTGCTTTGTCATACGTGGCAGGCTGCACTGAGTGGTCAGTCCAGGCTGCTATTGCACATGGAAAGAGCCTCTTCCTTTCCTTTAGGGACCTATTGAAATGAAACCTAGAGGTAATAATGTCCAGTCATAAAGGAGCCTTACATTCAAATCAGTTTTTCTAGTCTGTGTTACAGTAGTTGAGGTTTATTCATGCTGTTCTTCAGGCACCCAGAGGAGTGAAGTATTCATAGCCAACATTTTACCGCAGTTACGTATCTGCTTTTCCATGCTCTTTATTTTTGATGAAATTTTTCATGAATATTTTGAAAAAAATCCTGAATCAATAATTTTCCCTTTGAGTTTCTCAATTCTTCATCTCACGATAATTCCAAATATTGTATTGATGTTCATGGGTGGGTTCTGAATACTCTGAACAATATGTCTCCTACTTCAAAGAGTTCACCATTTAGAAGACCAAAAGTCAGTGACAGCTGAGAAAGGCAGAGCAGAAAGCAGTTCCAATTTTGAACAGTGAAAATTCATCTTGCAAGGTCATGAAGCTGGAGTAGCATGCCAGTTGCATTCCTTGCCTATAAATTATAAACAACTTATGAGACTGATAGTTTATTTTAAAGGAAGTAGAGATGCTTTTTTTGCTCCTCAATGTAGATTTGGATATGTTCATATGGTTAATACAAACTCAACATTTTGAAAGGTTTATTCTGAAGGGTTTTTCATATGTTTATGTCCATTTCAGATTGAGTTTCATGTAAAATTGTGAAGTGATATATACTTGACTTCACTACCAGAAGTTACAGTAACTCAAGCAGACAGTAGATCTTCATGAAAAAAAATGCAGAAGGTTAAAACTAATGTCTGGCCCTAATATTTGGGGGTGAAAATGAAAATGCTGTCAAAATTCAAGAAGATGCCTATGAAAGACTTAGAAATGCTATTAATTGACTGTACTCAAATTAAACCTGTGAACCCATACAAAGACATGTTCTGGAGCATGAACTGAATATTGTGATTGTTGCCTGGATTTTCAGGCTCAAGGTCAAGCACTGCTCTGTATTTCAGAGACCAGGGGAGGATAGCACTGCAGTTGTGATGGTAAACATCTCTTGTGACTGCATTGGATCTATCTGGATGTGCTGCATAGCCATAGTGGGGCTTTAGGAAAACTAATGTGTCCCCATCATCTTAGGAAAACTAATGTTTCCCTCATCACCTTAGGAAAACAAGTAAGGAAAAGCCTGTCACTGTTAACATCTTTCCCATTCACTGATTTATTTTGTTACGTATACAACAAATCCCATTTAGCTTTCTGGTTATTTGGGATATGGTATAAAGTTTGAGAGTGTGGAATTGTATTCCTTGGATAAAGTTAACACCTCAGCCCTTAGCAAAGGCATAAAGCCTGCTCTGAATTCTCAGTTGGGAGTTAAGTGGAATTTAAATGAAGCATAGATCATAGATTGGCAGAGAGTAAAGAATTTCATAGCAGTTTATAGCAGTAACTTATATAGAAATATTAATCCTTTACACTCAAAATACAATTTGGGATACTAATGGCAGGGATGACTATGGCATGTTTACTTAAAAGTTGTGGGAATGTGTCAGGGTTTGACTTGGGTTTGCCAATTTTAATATATTTAGTGTTTTTTAGAGATAGGATTTAGCAGCAAAGACAAGGAAGGCTTAAAACTTAAAAGGGTACAAGAAGAAATTTATTTATAACACAAAAACAAAAGAAATTCAGAATAAGATTTCCAGATTATTCCCTCCTCCCTCTTCCTTCATCTTCCTCATTTCTTAACAGCAACATACAGAGAAACACTTCAGTCAGTTATCTACTTAAATAATCTTTTCAGTTCACTCTAGAGAGAAAAGTTCCTTTTTTGGTTTAGGCTTGGGGGTTACTTTCACAGTCTGTGTCCGCCCAGGAAATATTGCAGATTATGACTCTCCTCCCATCTCCACAGTCCTTCCAGAGCTGTGCTAAGGGTTATGCTGTACACTTGGGGTACTTCTTTTAAAGGCAAGCTGCTGAAAAAAACCCGAAATTCTCTTCATTTCTTTTTCTATTAAAATGTCTCTGTCCATATTTCCAGTCCCAAAACGGGGAGCCCCATGTCCTCGAGGCAAAAGGTCTTCTTCTCAAGCACTTTAACCTCCCCAAGTACATTTCACAGTTTAAAGGAATTTTAGTGTAGTCACAGTCCCCTTATAGCCCCCCCCAAAAAAGGTTTTCAGCTACTCATCTGTGGCATCTTTTCAATCTCTTCCCATCTGGAACCTTAATCTTCATTTTGCTGACTTTTTTCACCACCAAATCAGATATCAGTTTTAATCTTCTGCATCCCATGGGCTTTCTACAAACAACACCAAAAATGCTCTTCAGTGATTATATTTTGCCATCAGAAAAGGTGACAAAAGCCCACAGATTTTATTTAGCTGACGATTCCTTTAGGTGACCGTACAAGAGCATGCGAAGCACACAAACACAATCCAATAATTAAAGGAAAGGTTTACACCCTTTTAAGGTTTTTTGTTTCGGTTTGGTTTTTTTGACTGCAAAGTCTTTCTGCAGCAAGTGTAAGCATTGTGAAGAGTGATACTGGGTGTCCCCTTCCCTTTAAACTCCCGCCTATAGAGGGGAAAGCATGGCCTCTTACAATGGCCTCTTCCTCCCCTGCCTCTCCTGTGGGAGGTGAAATTCATCCTTGAGAGCACTTAGAGACGTGTCAAGACTTTATTTTTGTGCACCAAGGTGAAATCACCTTGGTTGAAAAGGGCACCTTTTCCCTTCAGCACAGGTGTGAGCCATGAGCGTGGCCTCCCACACGACCCCAGACCACAAGGGGCAAAGTGCTCTGAGAATACTTTTGAGTTTCACTCTTTCCAGTGGATTAAGTGAGTAGTTACCATGAGGTTATTGCAAAATCCTGTGAAATATTTTTGGTAGCTGGGTCTCTGGCACCAGGACAGAATTCAGATAATTTTTTCAAAATTCTGACTCATGTTACAGTGGAACTGAGGATAAAATATCTATCTGTCCTTGCTTCTATTTTGCAAACTCCTGAACTATTTAGCTTGCCAACGCATTATGGTCCAAAGCATTGTGTGTTTTGGGTTGTCTAAATTTTTATTTTGGCTTTTTAAAAGGTACACTATTTATATGATTTAGGATGCCTAGTGGCATGCATACTAATTGTAGAAAAATCCATCAGATACTACCCAGTAGACTAGACAGGCTCCTTCATGGCTGTTATGGTCCATCAGATAAATACATACTTTGGAACATGTACTGATGTCAAAAACCATGAGTTATTTACCCAGGAGAGGCTGTTCCAGATGCTGGGCACATATATGTTTAGAGTGGTTTTTTTTTTAACAGGTGATTTTTAAACTCTTGTTTTCAAACTGAGAAGGCTGTATCAATTTTGAAAAAGTTGCCATGACCATTTATTGGAAATATATACACATTTTCAAAGCTAATATGTGCCAAGCTGTGTGCTGTTATTAACGTGCATTTATACAGAGCTGTAACGTTGCATATAACGGGCTCTGGAACCATTTTCCTAATAAACCAATATATTCCTGTGGTTCTTATGTAATGCTGGCTTTGTCTGCTGGTAATGGAACAGATGGATTGTTGTTGCTCACACCCAAGCACTTGGGGTAGTCAGACCAGTGCCAGGTCTCCGTGTTAATTCCTCAGTGTTGCCCAAGTCCTTATAGGAGATCAGGAACAGTATAAATACATTGCATACCTCTGTAAAATGCGTGTTCTCTCCACATTAACCACTTCATCCCTGCAGCCAAGGTAGCTGTTTACTCTTCAGATTGTTTTATAGCCAAATAATCTGGGTTATGGAGAGAAGTAGTAACTTATCCAAGTTTAACCAGCTGGTCCTAATGTGAGGACACAAAATGTTGTTTTCTTAAAGTAAAACTTTCTTGGCTTTCTGTATCTTTTGTCCCACCCTCTCTTGTTTTTCTAAATAATGCAAGAAGATAAAGAGACAACTTTTTGTTCTTGTTATTGATTGGGGTCTCACAAAACACTTTCTGAAAGCATCAGGAACACAAGTGTGTGGACCATGCCATCATCTGAAACATGAAGTATATGGCCCAATGCATTTGAGCATGCTCTCAGAATTTGGATTCTTCTACCTGAACATTTTCGATCTACCTTTCAAGACCAGATTTGTGGAGATGCACTCACTGAATTGAATTTAAGGGTGTGCCCCACCTTTCCTCTTTGATTTTGCTGTCATCACCTACTCTGATTTTTCAAGGAAATGCATCCTAACTTCTCATGGTATTTGCAAAGTTCCAGCATGCAGCTACAATTGAGGGGACTGCACAGGCAGGGCAGTGCAGGGAGGGCAAAGGGGTCTGTGGCAGTCTTTTCTGCAGGAGTGCCAACAGCACAGCTGCATTAAACAACACAGCACTAAAGCCAGAAGGCCATGAAAATGGTTTGAAAATGCCTCTGTTACACGGTTATCTTTATAACTTGGTCCTATTTGTAGCTGGTGGGACTTTGGCTTTCATTCACGTGCCAACCCTGTACACAACAATTAAAATACTACACTTATAAAATCCTGACTGTTGCGTGCATGCACAGCCTGACTAAAGCAGATGAGATCGTGATCATAGCCCCAGCTGCAAAAGGGGGGAAAAAAAATCTGTGATATTTGGAGTAAAAACTGAGGCTGATGGTGATGTTATGCTCCATGTTCAAAGTGTCATTGCTGGCTGGTGATTTACATTTTGCATGTTCCCTGAGCAGCCTTTCTCCTACGTGTTAGTTTGGACGACAATGCATTTTTTTCATATGGGAGGAAGCAACAAAATAATAGAGAGAAATTAACCAATCAAAATCATAGCAAATAAAAGTCTCTCTCTCTCTCTTTCTTTTTTTTTAAGGCTCAAGAGGCAGCTGGCACTCTCAGGCTTTATTATACTGAGGAAAGAGAACAGCAAACTGCATGCAGTATAGAGTCAGTGTCATTGAAACTAATGGCATGAATGATCTCACACCATTGTAGTAAGAGGGAGATTTACTGTGCTTAGTAGAGAACCCATATTATGGAGAAAAGCATCGATCTACTTCCACATTTTATTCACATGAACGACAAACAAGTTATTCACTACTATGCAGTCACATTCAATCCCTTAGTGTCTGAGTCACAATGGCTCCCAAGTCCCTCACACTTTACAGCTGTGCAGAGCACCTAGCCAATAACTACTTGTCTCCACTTTGCAACCAACAGAAAAGGTTTATTAGCCCCTCTTACTTGACCACTTTACAGTTTAGAGTTGCTGGATAATTTTAGCCACAGTGTTTGAGTCCTACAATAACATGTCCATTAATGCAATATCCTCTCACTCCCCCTTTTTTTTCATGTTAGGCATTAGGCAGGTGGAGAGAGAAGCTGTAGTTACATTGCCAGTTTCACTTTCTTTATCAGATTTTGACATTTTCATGGCCTAAATGTTCTGCTTCCAAGTGCTCAGTGCCTGTTTCCTATGCAAAGAGTGCAAATAATGGTAGGATAAAATAAATGAAGATAGGAAAGGCAAGGAGAGAGATCTAATGCATTATGGATGCTTTGCTCTTGGTTTTTCTGTATTTATTGACTAATGTCGCCTGCTAGAGATTTTTTTTCCCTTTGTTTTTAACTCTAGCTTTGGTACTGTAATGGAGATATCATAGTGGTAACTATGGCAAAAGAAGGAGACTGCTGGCAGATTATTTTATTTCTGTTTCAGTGGGGAGAGACTAAATAATGGTGAAAAATAGTCTGACAGCACATGGTACATTTGTGCTTTAATTCCCTGATTCTTCATGTTACAGCAGCTATGCAAGTCCTCCTTAGCCATGAGAGGATGCACTTGGCACACCAAGTTGGGATGATTCAGAGTCCTGCCACTCTCATCCTCATCACTTTTAATGTAGTCTTCAGGGCAGGTTGAGGATTTGTCAGGGAAACCTGTGCTACCATTCCTGACTGTTCTAATGGCCTTCCGGGAAATGTGAGGTTGATTTTCTCATTTCCTTTAAACAGGAAAACTCACTTTTGACTCTTCTTCAGCATCGTTGTACCTCCACATGTGTAGGACTCTGCACAGTCACCTGGTCTTCATAAGCTTTGTTGCATACTCCTTAATTGCACATTTTCTATAGTCTCAAAAATTGCAGAAAACTGTTATTTCTCAAACTGAAGTCACATCAAATCTATAGCTACCTGTTATCATACAGTTTGTACCATTGATTCTTCACTCTTTTTCTTCATTTATACTTCTTAGGGAGTAAAAGCACAATAGTTTTTGAAATGCTAACATTTCATAGCATTAAATGATTTGTCCCAAAGGAACTGGTGGCCAAGTCAGGAAAGGATTTTGTTTTCTAAACTCCTGCTCTCATTTTCATTTCACTCCCGTGAGCTTCTTCATCCCCTTAATACAAATTCTGAATATAGTGTAGAATAAATGAAAAAAAGTCTTTTTATCCCCTTTGCTCTAAGGAAAAATTAAATTCTGCATTTCTGAATTTGTCGTTTTAATAGCCTCCTTCTCAAAATGGCATCAAATAACTGCACGATCTTGACTCTAAGAATAAGAAACTTTTCGTTTTAAGGTTGTCTTTCTGCTGAGATATTAGTGCAGTAATTTCAGCATTAGCAAGTTAGGCTGTTGAATTTCTTGCTCTTAAAAATCTGTAAACTTGGCTGATTTGAATTACAAGCAACAACAATTTCAGGTCTTAGAAACCCTTGCAATACATTGTGACTGCAAATAGAGGGAGTGGAAAAGAATTTCCAGTCACAGCTGATTGCAGAATGACCTTATCAAATAATTTAGTAAAGGAAAATAACCCAAACATAATCCCTGAGAATTTAGCTCTAGACACACAAAGTACTTTAGTCTTGCCCCTCCTGGAGGAAAGGAGGCTTTGTCCTTTTTGATCTGCAGGGAGGCAGAAGTGTTGGCACAGAACAGGCTCAAGAACCTAATTTTTGAAAGGATGGCCTCATACCTTCCCCCTATGACCGAGGCAGGAGGAGTTGATTGGTGCATGGAGACCCTGCCTTTACAGACATGTGCTTGAATATCATCTATCATTTGTGCCTGGGGTTGTCCTGCCTAGAAGATTTAGCTGGGAAATGCATGTCTTGTTTTTCCTTTTCCTGAGGCAGGACACATCCAATAAAATCCAAGCTGGTTTTCCAAACAAAGCCAAGCTATGCTTGGGTTCCTGGGAGGCGACACATGGGGCATGTATGGCAATCAAACATTTGCCTTCAATTCCACAGCAACTTTTGGAGTTCTGGTTTCTCTGGCATTTTTGTCTTTCCCTTGTCTCAGTTAATCTGTGTTATTGTCTATTACTAATTCCTATCCAAATGTAACATGGAAGTGGCAATCAGTTAACAATTTGGTCTCAATTATAGAATTACTTTTCCTTCAGTTGTTCAGATGTTTTGCGTGATTCTTTGTTTTCCCATTTCCACACCTTGGAAATGAAGAAAAATAGGATTGGAAGATATCTCAAAAGATCTTATAATCCATCCCTATGCCCCAAGGTGGGATCAATTATATCTCCATCATGCCTTGCAGATGTTTGTCTGTCTTGCTTTTAAAGTCTTCCAGTGATGGTTTTCCATCATTTTTCCAAAGCATTAGCTCTTTAAGTTAAACTGAAAAGTCCTTGTGTGTCTGGTTTAATTTTAAATCGGCACTGCAAAGGACTGATTGTAAATCCACCGTGGAATATGACTTAAATAGGGCATAAATTGCCCATAAATTTGGGCATATAACTGAAATTAATCTTTGCAGGGAGTTTTATGTAGGACTTAAACTAATTTTTAATGAACTTTGCTCTCATGAATCTTTTCGCAGCTTTTGCTATTCTTTTAAACATGATAGTTCTTACCACTTGATTACAGAAATTAGTTTAATTATAGATTGATGCTAAACGCATGATGAAACACAAAAATACATGCAGAAAATTTATATACCAATTCTTTTACCCACTCGACACAAACAGATCCCTATTTGATAAATGCTTGTTTATAGGAACTGCCAATTTTATAATTCTAGTCTTAATGAGGAAACTAGCATACCTGTATGTCAAGGGTTGGAAGATTCTTAGCTTCTGTGTACTTTGTATGTTTTCCACTTATATGGAGTTTGCTACTAGAAGTGTGCAGTTGCTGCTGAACTGAAAATATATCCAGTGATATGAAAAAAGCTGTTTAATCATTAAAAATCTGTTAATCATTAAAAAACTGTTTTATCATTTTAAGACCTAGCAATCTTCTGCAGTCACCATATGATATTTCTGGCATTGGGGCTCTTTTGAATTTCTGAAAATACTGGGTGGTTTTTGATAGAAGTGTACTAAAATTGTAGCAGACCAGAAATCAGTCTACCTTTAAATATAAAGTTCCTGGGAGCATTGATACTGAGGAATTAAAGAAAATACACATTTTGAGAAAACCTCAGACTTGGTAAGGAAGCTAACTAGAATTTGAGGCTTTACTTACAACTTAATGTTATCCAACATCCCTCTCTAATGCAGTGCTCAAATGTCCAAGATTTGTATGTGTTCTTAAGATTTTACAAAGATCTTTATTGTCTCAGTTGCAAAAACTGGATAAGTAATAACTACTTCATCTTGTAAATGTGCATATTTGACTAGACATTTTCTTTTGCAGGTTGTTAGAGTTAGTTCCAAAATTTTTCCATACCATTTCTCTTACCTTTCCTTTTTTTTTTTTTTTTTTTTTTTTTTTCCTAATTTGAAAGTGTTTACTCTCATTCTGTGCTTGCAAATAAGAGTCAAGGCTGCCTTCCATCTTCTGCCTTGGTAATACTGGAGTTACCCAAGTCAGGTAGAGGATAGAAATTCTCTGGAAAATTGTGATCTGCATAGGCTGGGCCAGGCAGTAGCTACGAAGCTGCTCTTGGATAACACATCAGGTTTCTCCAGTGCCTGCTATTCATCAGCTTGGGAGAGTTCAGGAGGTCACCTGAAATCCTTCTCCTCCTCTGCTGTTGTTCTCCCTCTCATAGTCCTGAGTGTGTTAATGGTTTCTCAGCAGCAGAGGAAAGGAGCAGGAGAGATAAGAGGGGCACACGGGTATTATTCAGCATGGCACTACATGTGTGACTTGTTTTCTCAGGCTATCACTTAGCACTTATGCTGTGACACTGTGCAGGAGGAGACTTTGGATGGGCAGTAACCAAGCAGCACCAGCTTGGAAAGCAGAGGGCACTTCAGTGCCTCTTGCATGTTTTGGGTTCGTGAACCAGAAACAGGTCCTTTGGTCCTTTGGTGAGAATGGACCCTGAAAGTGTGGCTCCCCACTCACTCTTCTCCAGCCCTATGTTTAATACTACTTCCAGCTAACCTTAAGAAAAGTGCTTGCAGAGGAGCAGGAAGATGAGACTTTGCTAAGATACAAAATGCATCTGATGTACTAAAACTCTACAAGCAAAGAGTGTTGACATATCTTATCTGAGTTGTCAGAAGTGGCTTGTGAAATCCAGTGAGATGAAATCCATGCTCTACATCTGGACACTACAGGCATTTCTTGAATTTATTCTAACTTCATTAGGCAGCCTTCATACTCATAGAAGGTGCCTGCCCTGACAAATGTAAGTAGGTTGTCCCTTGTCTTTTTTACTTTGTTACTTCTTTCCTAACACCCTCCCTGATCTCCTGTTCTGCCTCCTGTCTGACAGCCTGTTTTTGGTGTCTTTCAGTACCTGAGATGGTTATAAGCTAAGGAGAAAAGTGGTGTCTTGTAACATCCATGTTTTGTTATGGTTTCTGACTTGGATTTCCCTTGGCTAGTTGGGGAGTGTCTGAACACAGAACACAATATCCTTTCCAAACAGTATTTAAGGATGGAGAAACAGTCAAAAAGACAGTGACTATAAGGGAAGCAAAGGAACGCAGAAACTAACAAGAAAGTTTTAGGCATGAAAGTGTGCAGCTCCAGTTAATGAGTTTCTAATAGGGTATGCAGATGCTATCCTGGAGGGCTCTGCCTGCAGGGAGGGCAGGTCCTAATATGCATCAGCAGCTTCATGAAAGAAGATGCAGGAACATTTGTAAAGAGACAGAGAGCTCCTTTCCCTCCATCATTTAATTAAAAATGTTCTGCTTGACTAGCCTTTTCTATATGGGAAGTTTGTTCTCCATGGGCAGTTTGTGCTGTGGGCTGTGAGATGTAAGATACTGGCCCCAGTGCATGTGATAACACTGCACCAACAAGGAGCCTGTTCTCCAGTGTGCCCAGGCAGATCTTTCATTCAGGACAAAGGAAGTGTGGTTTGTGTTAAAGATATAGTTCAACTTTCATAATGAAGCAAGTTGTGAATGATGAATGAAAGTCCCTTATTGAGCTGAAAGTACACACACCAGATTGAGCAATGTTGATCTTTGTGCAACAATCAGCTGAGTAAGAGAAAGCAGGCACTGAATTTTTGACTGCCTCAGTTTGACCTTCATTTTGTACTTTTTTTAGCTGCAAATTAACACATCCAATTGTCAGGCAAATGACTGATGAAATTTTTTGCCTGTTACTTGGTGGTGCAAAAAAGATAGATATGCAAATTGCATCACAAAAGGGTAGGCCAGTCCTCTGACAAGATAAGCAATAAAGTCCAGTTGTATAAATTGTTATGCAATCAACACAGGCAGTTATTTAAATTGTTCATTTAGAGGAAGAGATGTCATATTCCCTGGCTGATTCTGAGCCATTTCTCCTTCCTCTTTCATACCCTCCCCTCTTTATTTTTTATTATTTTTCCTGCAAAACCAAACACTGTCTTTTTCACAGATTATTCACCATGAAGAAATACCTTGACTGGAACTCAAGCTGAATCAGATTTTAATTTACAAGGAGTGTTTGAAACAGATTCCCAAATGGCATAGCAGCACAAAGGTAATTCACAGAGGCGTGTGTTTAAAATCAGGGGCTAGTTTATAGGAAAATCCGGAATGTGGGCTGGAACGTGTTCCAGAATTCCACCCTCTTGTCCTGGCTACACAAACAATGTGACCGAGGCCTGCCAAGAGTTGTGTTTAAATAGAGAGAGAGAAGGAAAGTGGCAAGAATTCCCTCAGCACCATAATCCCTGCAGCCCTGCTTAGCACTTTTAAGAGAAAGGCGGATACAGGAAACAAAAATAAGACATAGCACGCTCCATCTCTTCTCTCCAATAAACACTGATTAGAATTCCATCTAATCTGGGAGAATAAACATTTTTAAGGCTTTTCTCTAAACATTTGATTTCAGTGACTACAGCAGTTAATTTTATTTTTTTTTTAATGCCTTGCTATTTTTCTAATTGAATGTTTGTGGTGTAAGCTTTGCACATTGTGCACTCCAAGACATAACTTGAAAACCAAATCCTGGGATTCTTACTCTATTGAAATCCTACAAACTTTAACAGGATACTGGCTTAGGAAAAACTACAGGGCTTGGCAGCATAGCTGCTGCTGAGTTGACAATTAGAAAGAGTTGAAGAGCATATCAGTAAGGTGATGACCATTACCCAGGGAGATCTTCACGTAAATTCCTCAAAAGACAATTTGAATTGATGGGCTTTTATAATCACTTAAGTAAAAAATGGATACACTATGCACTGGCGCAAAATTGTTCCTTCTATGCAGAGTTTGGCAGGTATTCCCTGTCTTTTGAGGTAACCAATTTTTATTAACTACCTGCCTCATTTCCAATTGAAATGAAAATAGTATTTTATGGTCCCCTTTGCAAGTTTTTGTCAGTTGATTTGCTGCCCTTTAGTGTTAAGAAAACTGTGCTTGGGGGATGTAGCTGGGATTGGTTTTATAAGCTGTGGCAATGCACAGCTGAAGCTTCAGGAGGTTTGACATTTTCCTTTCCATGCTCTCCAAAAAGATGCAGAGCACACCACCACTCCCCCATTTCCCCACCTACATGGCAGGTTTGCCACCCACTACACCCTGCACAAATTTTTTTGGTAACTTTTTCCTTTAATAATGTCAATGTCCTCTTCAGACAGGAATGTAATGAAGGGTCAGAATAATCATATAGGCTGGACTTATTAATGGAGAGTCTCTCTTGAGAACGAGCACAGAGCTTCAAATTTATTTAGGGAATGGCAGCATCTTTCTCTCATCTATGTGTGTATCAACTATGTGCATCTTTAGTCCTGCTTGCAGCCTTCAGGTTGTTGCTGTCTTTGATAATATTCACCTTTCTATGTGTACTATTTAATGCAAAAGGAGGAGACTGAGGAAATGTGAGTCTGTGGAAGATTTTACTCTTGATTTATTGTTAGAGCAGGTACTTTTGCATTTGTTTTACCTATAAAGTGGGAAAACTCATAGTCAGCTTCCCAAAAGCGTTTATTAGACTCAAGCAATTAATACTGTAAATTATGAGAGACACTGAGTAAATGGCAACTGGTATGCTCAGCACTGCAAAGCTATTAATCTCCAGGCTAGATTTTTCAAGGAGCTGAGCACTCAGCAGTTGTTGTCAACTTCCATTCAGGAACTCCAATCATCTGATTTGGAAATGCCCGTGGGTAGTTGAGTTCTGTTGAGTGTGTGGGCCCTGATGGCTATATTTAAGGCTGGCATATCCTTCTTGGGCAACTGGCATATAAAATATTTTCAAAGGCTGTGCTTTCACTTTATTATGGAAACTGTTTAAAACACAAGCCTTGAAAGGTACTTCCTCCTCATTTTGCTCTCTAGGAGACCAAAGTCTCTTATTTATGAGCTGAGCAGGCAGTTACAGCTTGCCATTCCCCACCCTGTTCTCCCAATGCTGACCTGGAGGGTAGGAAGTAGTTTGTTCTTTATGCCAAATCAATCTTTGTCCTCTCTTCTCAGCTCTCAAGAAGCAGTTTTTCTCATGCAATATTTCCAACTAGTAACCAAATTGAAGCAATTAAAAAGCTTTCTGCATGTATCTTGTGGCAGAGACTTCAGATTGTCGAGAGAAAATCTCCAGAGCTTGTTGACAACATTTGGAACTGGTTGATGCCCCTCAACCTTATTTTAGTCTTTATCAGTAGATTGTGTCTTAGTCTTCCCTTTTTAAAACCAAAGCACAGAGCAGACCAGTGTTGTATGTCCACTGTCATAAGCATTTGAAAACTAGTTGACATTCATAATTTGGTGTCTCTCTGTTATATTTATACACAAATGTTGTTTTAAAGGACCAGATTTTTTCTTCTCCTCAATTTTGCTGGTGTGAATAGAGCAACCTGGACGAATATATAATGGAACTGAAACCACTAGTAGGCTATTGTCTGTATTAGCTTTGAAATAGTTTGGTTTTGCCTTGGAAAAATGGACATTCCAAATGATCAAATTCTTTCACATTTGTTAGGAAGAGCCTATGTTACGCCTATCCTCAGCTGTGAAAGCACTTCATGCTTTCACAAAAATGATCTAAGAGAATGAGCTATAAAAGCTGTGACTGATGCTGAGAAAGGAGAGCAAGTCCAACTTGTTCTTAGAATCTCCCCTCTTCTTCTGGGATATTAAGACCATTGCCTAACATATGGGAAGACATATATACAGCCTGTATACATGCTGCTGTATTACCTCGACACAATGCAATGAAAGGACCTCTTATCCCTTCTTCCTTTTAAATTCTTGTACTCTGACACATGTTTTTTCTTAGAGATTTATATGGACCATTCTGTTGGCAAGAGACTTTCTTCCTATATTTAATCTTCCCTAAAACTTCTTAAATTATGTTAGGCATGCCTGCTGCAACCGTGTTGAATGCAAAGAAAAGGGGCAGCTGCTTTAACAGTTGTCTTTTCTGTTACAGCTTTATCAGAGGAGCTGTAAAAATATGGATGTCTCTTCCTGTACGCATGATTTTATAATCATGAATAAGCTCCGTGCCACGCCAACTCCTGAGAAAATGAATATTGCCACCACCGGGCTCAGTGTTGTCAGAGCTGCTGCTCGTGCACTCACAAGCACATGGGAGGGAGAAATGCAGCGAGCGAGGCTCCCTGTGTGCGGAATGTGTCCTTTAGGTGGTGCCGTTGTGTTTTTTTAAGGTGAGGCAGCTCGCTCCAGAAAACGCAGGACGGAGCGAAGGAAAGGATGCGGCTCACAATGCATCCTCCTACCCGGAGTGACTCGGAAACATCAGAGAGCATCCACGCACAGGATGTAGTGCTGCTAGAGTAAATATAGAGCGGCTGCTGTCAACAATGGGGAGAGTAACAGCTGAAAGAATGGTAACTTGAAACACCCCTTTTTTTTTTTTTTTTTCAAAGTCAGTATCAACAAAAGCAAGAAAGTGGAGGCAAAAGACAGTTAATAGGAATGGGTGTGGTCTGTGGAGTTTAGATTTAAACTGCCAGGCAATGCTAAACCCATCCAAAAAAATGGAAGGGTTTGGATGCATCGGTTGGGTTGTTCATGTGGCTCCTGGTTGAGGGTGAATCTTGAAGAATCTCAGAAATATGCGCAGATAAATATTTAGGGTGGGTCTCAAAGCAAAAGTGAAACACAGCTTATTGTGGGCAGGAAATCTTGCCTCATGGGGAAGGACCAGGGAAATGAGGAGTTCAAATCCCTGTTTTCATGGCCCTGGCTAGCCAGTTTCTTACGGTGTGCTTTTTTTTTGTTCGCTTGTTGTTTGGTGGTTTTTTTTGTTTTTTTGTTTTTTTTAAAATATATTCAAAACTGTCTGAGCTTCAGTTTGTAGCCGAGTTCTTTAACTTAATGCTTTAATATATTTTAGATGCTTTGACAATGCTGAATTAAAGGGATCACCTGCATACAAAAGCATTGCTGTTGTTTAGATATGTGTTAGATGGTGTTTTCTTAAAAATCAGGACACCCTCTGTACCCTGTTTTCTCACTACACATGGGTCAGAAAAGCCCAAAGGTACTGTATGTCTGAAACATTTCCAGCAGTTTCCCTGGACCTGCTTCCAAAGCTCATTGAAATCTTGTTAACAGAGCACTCTACCTCCCCCTGATACCTCACACTGCAAAACAGCTTTGAAGGCCTAGACTGAATAATGAAGGAAACAAGGGCATCTGGGGTCCATTATTTACCCCGTTTCATAAGGCACTTCTACAAAGTCTGCTGCCTGCCATTTCAGATCCATGACAGAAATAAATACAAAGCCTGGAAAGAGCGAGCAAGTCAGAGTTGTCTGCTGCCCTCTCCACTGCCCCCTCCCCTTTTCTTCCTATTTCACAGGACACATTTTTTTTCATGTCAGCTACATGGAGTTCTCTTTCTGCCCAACACACTTGTTCCTCCCCCTTCAGGGATTGTTTATTCCAAGGAGCTCCTTTTTTTTTTTTTTTTTTTTTTTTTTTCCTTGGGAAGACATCTCAGACACTTCTGGGTTTTGAAGAAGACCAGAGTGAAGCTGCTCAGAGATTTTTATTTGCATATTTTTCTATTTTCTTCTCAAGCTGACAAAGAATTGAACCCTTGAATTGCAACTGTGGCAGCATTAGGAAAACACATGTGAAATGTCAGTAAAGTGATCCCCATCTCAGTATGTTAATTCACAGGAGGGCATTTTCAAGTAATGGGGGTAATCTGAAATGTTAATGCATCTCAAAGGCTGGAGCTGATGCAGAGGGAACAAGTTGTGGAAATTTTTGTCAGTTCTAGAGTGTCTGAGCATTTTTAAGATGGTTGGCCCAAAGTGCCTCTACATTTCTTGTGAATATGAATGCTCTGCAAAGCTTTCCAGTAAAAATCCTTCTGAATGCTCAGTCAACGCTAGAGCACTTTCTCCAGGCACTTAGCAGCCCAAGTGTGGGTGAAGTACCTGGGTGGCTACACCATCACAGAGCAACTGTAACTGGTAAACGATTAATTTCACACATTTTTACTATTATTTGTTCTCTGACTATATGATAATTTATACCAATTTGCTAGTGACTAGTTTGTAGTTGTCTGTTTGAATATTTCCACCTGTGGTTTCTATCCACAAACTTTCAAGCATTTATTGAGAGGGTGGCAATTATTTGTGAGCAAAGCCCTGCCCTTGCTAAAGTCTTTTGCAAAAATGATCATTAAAGCCCCATAGAGTCTTTTTTTTTTTTTTTAACTACCCAGGTAAGACATTGCCTTTATATGTTGCTTCTACTTTGATTTAGTTGAGCTGACAGTTCCAAATTGAGTTAATTTCTTACATAAATGAATGTCTGCAATCCATCTGCAATGGACTTTCCTGTTGCACAGTTCAAAAGAGCAATAATGCCATTAATGTGTCAAAAGAGGGCTAGAACAGGATGAAAAATGTAGCAGACCTTTGGATAAGTAGTTATTTAGGGGGCTCCTAAAAATAATTCAAATAAAAATTTATTTATCCTAAATGAAGGTTCAGGTCTAAAGGAAAGGCTAGACAGTGCATATCCTGAATTTTAAGGCTGCTGCAGCCCTTGCAGTTTATTTGCATCCATCCAAACTATTTTCAAAATGAGGTAGGGCTTCTGTTTCAGTCTCCCTGCATATTGTTCAAGGAGTAAATGATCTTGTGTTCTTCAGGTTGGGATCAACTTTACTAGACTTTATGTGCCTAAAACATCACCCAGAATCAACCTGAGGTGCAGAGGCTGCTGCTGATCTCTTTTAAGTCCACAAAGCTGCTTCCTGGTTATATTTATAAAACCAATGGGTGATTTTTTTTCCTTTCAGAGAAAATGATACATCTCAGTGTTCACCAGCATATGTTTCATGGGCAGTTACCAACCTGTGATCACATGCATATCATCTAAACAGGAGACAGAAAAATCTCCCAGAAGCAGCATGAATACTATTTATCTTTCTACCATAATAATCTTAGGTTTAGCTAACAAAGTATCTCACAGTATACTGTGACAGCCCACACCACCAGCCTCTGCTGAATCATTGTTACGTGTGCAAATCCTTATTTTTTCTTTTTTTTTTCTTTTTTTTGTTTGAGTGTGAATTTTTTTTCCGCTACAGTAACTGCCAGAAAAAATAATGCACAGTCAAAAATAATGAGCAAAAAGGAAAGGCAACCTGAAAATTATGGTTTAATTCAACTGCGACACCTCTTGGTGGGCCCTGAATTGCTGCATAAACATTTGCCTGTTTTCAGTAACCTACTCCTAACCAGTCACCGGTTCTTTATTACAACAAGCCCCAAATAGAACCCCTGAAAATGTAACACTTTCTTCCACACTGCACAGTATTCTGATCCTGATTTTTCTTGCACAGATGAGTCCAACATTTACTGAATACCTGATTTCATTCAAAGCTTTTGGTTGTACCTTTGCTACTATTTTGGAGGTGTTATGTGAAGGCCCTTCATGACAGAAAGTGTGAGGTGGGTTTGGAACACTGTTAGTCCATTTCTTGCCACAGAACTTAGAAGGATGCCACAGACTATAGAGCCAAAAAATGAGCACTTACAAGTCAGTGAGGCTGACTTGTGCAGGGACTGTATTAAACCATGTTCTGACTGCAGCCTCCTCTCATATTTGCAGACTTGATCAGAACCCCACAGACAGTCAAATCCAGAAGATGATTGCAGTTTAGCTGTAATGATGTGCTTCTTGCTAGTCTGACTCCCCTGCACACCTCCACGGGTGCAGCAGTTTTTTGTTAGGCTGGGACAGTTTTGAGGTGATGAACACTTTTGCTATTATGTTCTTTGCAGATGTCATTGCCTGGTAGCTGCAGTTGCTAGACTTTGAAACCAGTGGGGTAACCAGCTCTCTGGGGAGCCAAGGGTATCTGACACCCTGCTGTCTCACTGACCTGGAGCTGCTAGGTGCTGCAATTACTTTGGATTTCCCTGTAGCTAGCAGCCTTGCACTTCCTTGTGCAGTTCATCTTGAATTATTCCCTACACTTTTTATGCATTTAACCTCTCTCAGTGGATTTTGGTATGATACTTGCTTCTTTTGTTTCTTTCTTTCTGCTCTGTTAATTTTAATTACACCTGGTAGTTTTTGCAGTTTGAGCCTGCTTTTCAGAAAAAAAAAGAGTGTTGGTCTTATGAGAGTTGTACAGATCTCAAATATGTCAATAATTGATTGTGAGTAATCATAGGGTGTAAAATGAATGAAGAACGGGTCTTATGGCAGCTGTCTGTCTTGCTGTGAGGAGCTCAGGAAAGAACAGCAATATTATCAATTGCTATAATCAGAGAACAGTGTTAAGAACTCATTTTGTCTAAATCCCTGCTTTGGAAATTAACCTTCCCTATGGTGGAGCTAAATTGTTCAATCTTTTAGTCTTAATTTTCTTCCCCGTTAAATGGAGGTAATACTAACTGTTTAGGTATCTTGTGGTGTGTTATAAGGACTAATTAGTGCTTAGGAATGAAAAAATATTGCTTAAACATCCCAGTGGCCAAGAGAAGAAACACTGAAATTGGTTGGATTCATGCTCAAAGTGATGGCTGCATCACATTTTTTTTCATGGTTTCTGTGTACTTTCATTCTGGGAGACACTTGACTTGCCAGCTTGCTTACTAATCTTGGTGTGCCCCAGTACATGTGGATGGATGATGGAGAACTGGGGAACAAATTTTGTGTTGTGGGCAGAGGCAGAAAGGAAGAGCTGTCATCCATCGGGTTAGGAACACACGTACTGGTTTGAACAAATTGCACATTCCCCCCCTTCACAGCACCTGATTGGGTCCTGCCATGGTGATATGTGTTTAAAAACAATTTTGCTGGAGCTATTTTTAACCTTTCTCTTGTGCTTCTCCCCCATGATGTGTCTGCCCCTTTCTTTCTAGCTCAGCTTTCTGCATCTTTCCTAACCACATGTACATTACCCAGATTACAGTTTCCCTACCCTTTTGCCCACATTCCTGTTCTTCATCCTCCTTGTAGTATTTTCCGTTTTAAGGTACAGGTTTCTCTTGTGACTCAAATCATCCTATATGCCCTCATGCCTTCCATCACCCATTTTCCTTGCAGAGTAATGTAGTGTGATGCATTTATCACATACTCCTAATCTGCTGTTTGCCCAATTGTTCAGGCTTGCCAAGACAGTGTCTGATTGTTGCAGACTTTGAGATGCAGGATTATCTAGATGGCTAAATGATTAATGAACCAAACTCACCACCACATCTTGTTAAGTCTGATTTTATCAAATCTGCAAGGGGATTGTTGAATTCACTACTGTGGATCGTTTTTCCTTCCTTAACAATGCCCCCACCCTCTCTGCTTGTTGCAAAAATATTTACTACCTGATCATATCCTGCCTGGTCTCCTGTATCTCCTTGGTCTGCTTAAATGGCTAATTTCATCATCATGCCTGTCTCCCTCTTGAATTATTGTGATTTTTTGCTCATCTGTACCACAGAAAGATCTACAATATCTCGCTCTAGTTCTGATAATTTCTAGTTCTTTTGCAAATAATCTCAGGCCTATTTCCTTGTTTTTCCTTTTGCTGTGGGGTCTCCCTCTCCTCTTTTCACCTCCTAATATCTGTCATGACTCAGAGCTGCCTTGTCCCTTCTCTGCAAAATCTCTCATTTTCTCAGTATTGCTTTGGAATCAATGCCTTTTCATTTTTTCCCCCTCCCATTTCATTACTCACCAGTAATATTCACAAGCTTCTTTCTTGGAATTCCTGCGGCATGATCTGCCTTTTATTCCTGCAATAAACTCTTGCTCATGTAAATGGTTCTAGTAAATATCATCCCCATGGGCTGCAAAATCCTGATGCAAAGAACTGATTTTGCAACATGTGTGCACACATAAAGTGACTGTGTACATTGTTTACAGGTCCTGGCCTGTATAATATTGTTAAATTCATGGGCCTAAGCATGGCCTAGTCCCTGCCCATTGGCCACGATTCCTGTGAGGATTTAGTAATGGTTTGAACTCACATGTGAAAGTGCCCTCTAGTTCCAAGGTCTTCATCCTGACTGGTCTGTACTTGAGGTAACATCTATGTGCGTGAAAGGAACCATAAACTCAATTGTGTTGCCATCATAAACCTTTTATCTTCCTCAATGTGTTTATATAAAGACAGTGTGCACAATAAAGAGAGGAGGGCGGACAATTATGGACCAGAAACAGTGACAGCACCAACACTCTCAGGTCAGAGTCCCTAGAAATCCACGTGGGGATTTTGTAGAAGCTCAGCAGCACGAGGGAGGCTGTGCAAAGTAACCAGATAACATAAACAATGCCTGTGTGGTATGAGCCATGCAGGGTCACAAATAATTGTACTGCAGCAAACAGCCCCTAACTGCAGTGGATCTGCAGGAGTCTCGTGGCTATTAGGAGTTTAAGCAGGTATGTGCAGTGAGCAGGTGTTTTCCTATAAGCACATCTCACATGAAAGCATGTGTTGCTAGATGGACCACAGATCTGACATTTTTCTTAGTGAACTTGAGAGAAGAATGAGATGGAAAAGGGAGGGGGAGCAGAAACCAATCAAAGAAAGCAATACTTATTATCAATCATATTTGATGCTATTCTTTCTCTCTCTTTCATCACTTTGACCTCTCAAATAAAACTGATACTTTGGCCATTTTCCAAACTCTTAGTTGTGCAGTCTGAGAGGGCTCTGGGTTAGCTGCTGAGGGTATGTGTTTGCAATTATGCATTTGAAAGTATTTTCCCCTCCGCTGAGATAACATTCTTTTTGTGTTACCACACACTTCTGCTGTATCGTTTTTCTTCTCCCATGGCTCTGAAGACTGAAAGGCCTCACTGCATTTCCCTGATCATTGCAACTGATATCTGAATAAAATACTTTACTCTGCTGGTATTTAACCTGCTGAGCCTTTCACTTTCTAGTTGTGAAACACACAAAAAGGGTATCAGGCAGAAACATTCCAGCAGTTTCATTTCTCAATATGCCTCCAAGGTAAGGCAAGAATGAACAGGGTGGGAAAATTTATATTGATGTTGGGAATCTTCAGTGTTTCATTTATAGGTTAACATTCACTGAGAACAGCTTTACATTTACTTTTCCAATCTCCAGTATTTTCTTCCATACAAGAGGACAAATTTGAAAATTCTTCTTTATTATTCATCTGGCTATAATTCAGTTTATAAAGTTTGTATGAGTAATGATCTGTCTTTTATAGGATAGGCAGATTAAAATTTTTTTAGCTGATGGATTTTGGCTTCACAGTTGTGAGTATATGAAATTACATCAATTATTAGCATAAGAAGATAAGTTTTGTATTCACAGACAAATAGCTAAGTTCCTTGAGCTGAAAAACAAAAATCTGTGTGACCGTCTGAGCCCTTCACACTGCAACCTGTTCTACCACACGTGATTTGTCTGACCTTGGACTTGCTCATTGTGGTCCAAGAAGGAAATACTATTTCTTCAAAAAGCACACTGCACTTAGTATTACACGAAACATTCTCCAAGTGTAATTTAAATCTTTTCTCCAGAGACCAGCACTCAACAGGCTTAAAGTGATTTGGGTCAATAAGAATAGGAACACCACAATCTTGGGTCTGATGCAGCATATCTCATTTTAAGTCTGTGTGAAAATTAAACATATGGGGTCCAATCCTGTGGTAATCCTTCCCTCCCACTGGCTTAGAAAGTTGGTTGAGATCACTCTCTCCCTTTCATACACGTGTGTCCTTGCAGCCACACACACACACACGTGGCTGTAGGAGAGGAGCTGCTGCATCAGAGATATGTCCTGTCTGTTTGTCTTGTCTGTTTCTGTCTCCCGAAAAGGAATCCTGTAGGACTGTGCTCAGGGAGTACAATTGTTTGAGGTGTTTTATGCTGAGCATTCTCTGGCTAGGCTAAAGCTGAAACCTTCTGAACATTTATCTAGTTTTTAATATAAATTGAGGAAGGTTTTTGTAGGCCTGCAGATATCTGGGGCAGGATATAGATTTCTCCATTCTTTCACTTTGCATAGAACTATCTGGGCAGCTAAAGTACTGGGTGAAAGAAACCCTCCTAGTCCAAATGAATTTCCCTCCTGAATATCCCTGATGATAATGGCAGTGTGTATCCTAAGTGAGAGCAGCAAACTATAAAACTAAGACCTAGTGCCAAAACTTTATGCTAATGATCCCTAAATTTCTTTTACACTCATGATCAACTCAACGATTTTCAAAGATCCACATATACCCTTACATCATGTTTTACACAGAAATCATAAAAAGGAAAAATAAATTTTATTTGCTTAGTGGAGGTCTGCAGATCAGCTTGGTGTAAGGATTGTCCATGTAATAGTCTTCATGACTTGGACCCAACCCAGTAATTTAGGGTGGAGAAATCCAACAGTGAAATTTTAAATAAATGGCAAAATTACCTCTGAAATATTTATAGGACATGAAAATGGCAGTTAAGTAAAGTGTAATAGTTGTCTTGGTCATCTTTCTTCTGCTACTTTCATTACTATCAATGTCTTATAGTTCTTGTCCAGCTGAGTAAGATGACCCTCTCTCTAGTCAAAAACTCTGTTCAGAGAACTGAGGATGGGCTGACTGGGTCTTTGGTACCTGATGTTTGGGAAGTAGACAACATGTTCAGCAGACGCTGATATTCACAGGAATGCATCCTCCCTTATAATGAAGTTGGTTTAATTGCCTTAAGGAAAGCACAAGAGGCTGAAAAGGAATCAACAAGTGCTGAGTCAGGAAGAGTTTTGTGGACAAGCATCTCTTGGTTTCTGTGTCACTCAGTCTTGGGTGAAAGTGCAATCCTACGTGAATAAATGGCTCTACAAGTAGCAGCCATTTTTAACTGATATTTCACATGGCTGCTCAAAAGGCCTCTGCTAAAAGGCCTGGACTTGCATCTCTGTAAATTGGCGTAGTCGCTGACTGACGGGGAATGAAGGGTCTGTCCACTTCCATGAGTCTGCAGTGCATTTCCTCTTGGTCTCAACGCTGCTGCAGTAGCATTTACAGCATGGCACATGATAAAGGACACAATGTTGGGTATCACTGGCCCTCCCTTCCTCCTGCTCCTGACTAATGTCTTTTCCGTGTGGGAGCAGAATCCTGATACGCGTGACACAAGCAGAGTACGTGGGAATTAGTTCTATTAAAGGCATGCCATATGGCTTGCAGGGTGCTCTGTAATACCACTGTGCTGCTTGACAGTCTTTCCCTATGGATGCCATCAACGCATATTCCCTGATTTGCACTCTTTTTTTAGTGTATCACACAGGGACAGACTTTTAATTAAAAATGACATCATCACACTGCTGGCTAGCTTGTTGCAGGCAGTCTACATATTAATGCTGCTTGTTTCAGTTTTCAATGATCCTATTATGAAATGTAACCTCATTACACAAACCTTGCTATACAGTGGAATTTCAAATGGGGTTTTGTGGTTTTTAGAACTTAAACAGCTAGAATAAGCACAAAGGCAGTTGTGGTCAGGCAGCTTCCTCTCTTACCACAGCAGTTGTGGGAGATGCCATTCCAGTGACCACTGTTTCTACAATGAGTCAGTTTCATTTTTAACAATTTGACTCAGTTCTCTTCAAAGGGGGCAGCATGTTATTTTTGCGTGATTTTTGTATGCATGGCTCTCTGCAGAGGGGTCAGCACCAACTTGAACCCCTTGGGATCCAGCCTCTTGGATCAGCCTGGATTCTACCGGTGATGGGAGGTATGCTCCTTAAACGCTGCAGAACTGGGGCTGCCGGCCACATATCTGTTCTGCCAAACATGCCCTGTGCTTTCAGCCATCTGAAAACACCATGTTAAACACAGCTCTTTCCACCAGTGCGAGGCAAGCAACACTGTAGCCTTAGCAAAAGGAAACGGAGCCTGCTGCACGGAAACGGAGGTTAAACCGTTGCCTTTCTGAAATGAAAACATGAAATAAAAGTGCATAGATGCTTCAAAAAGTCGAAGGGGAGGGGGGAGGAGGGGGAGGGGGGGGGGGGGGGAAGTATAAATAAGTAAGGCAGTGGCAAGAAGAAGTCCACTTGTTTCTGTGCACGGTGAATTATGAATCTCCTTGTAAATGACTGTCAGTCACCTTCTAGAATCAATGATTAAGTAAACAGGAATTTATGGAAGTTCAAGCTTTACACAGCATTCAGCTGCAAGCTCTTAAAGACCATTCATGTAAATCTGACAAACAAGGAATGCAGCAGTTTTCAATCTTAAAGAAATATAAGAATGTCTTTTTCATTCAGAATGACTCACAGTTTCGTTTTGAAGTTTTTGAGCTTCTCCTAAGGTTATGGAGTGGTCAAGTGAAGCGGAACAGGGTTTTTGAAATCAGGAAGCCTAGGCGCTGTTTCACTCAGAAAAAAAAGGGGGAGAGCTAGAGAGGGAGAGAAGGAAAAAAAACCCATTCCTGTGTTTGATTGAAAAAGAAAGCTGCTGCTCTCAGTGAACCTTTGAAGTCCCCCAACCCAGTAATTGTTTCACGACATTTGCAGCTTGAGGCAGCAAGAATGTTTGTGGTTGTTTTAAAGGCATCTGAGTGTGGATTCCATATGGTTTATTTTTATTTTGTTTTTTTTTTTCTCCTCATTTTTTTTCTTCCCCTCTTGGAGCCTCAAGTTCTTGCACATTGCCTGATACCAGGTCCCAGCCTACTCTATTTCTGCACAAACTGTCTGTGAAAGAGCTGAGTGAAGGCATTGTGGCCCTAAGATTCAAACGCACTTAATGCAGAGAAAATCTGTGAATGCCTGTTGAGGCAATAGTTGATTTTAGCTGCGCTTTATCGATCCTATATTTGGAGCTTGGCTTACTAAACACTGTACAGTTTGCTTTCATAAACAAAAGACCTCTTCATATGGCCTATACTTAGGGCATGATACTCCAAATGCTCACTATAGAGCATAGTGATGGCTGTCATGCTTTCAATAGGTAGTTTGCAGTAGGCCTGATAGTGAGCCATTGGAGGCAAATAAAGGGCCTGATTCACCACTGTGTTCCTCTGGTCTCAGAGCAGGGAAACTGTTTTGTTCAGCAGAACAAGCTGAATCAGATCCAAGCGTCCTGAAAATATGTACTACAGAACCAAGAAAGTCAATTTAAGGCACACAAACTTGGAAGTGCCGAGTGTATTTGCAATCCCTCCCTCATCTCACCCCCCACTAAACACTCTCCATTATATACAATATAATAGGTAACAACATTGTTTTTGTGAATCATTGCAGTCCAATCCTGAACTTATTTACAAATGACCACTAGCAAGTCATCTGTCTTTACTTTGCAAGACAATGGGCTGGAGTAAGTTACAACCAGCCAAGTGCAGAGTTTGCAGCCTGGGTTGTAGGTTTCTGGTGACAGAGCAACTCACTTATTTATGGTCAGGGAAGTTCTGCTGAAGATCTTGTTCTTCTTTTGGTCTTGTGTGGAATGATGGAAGTTGTAGCCATGTTAATGAAGTCTAGTTGGAGCGATGGAAGAATTGAACCTACTCAGTTCTCAAGAGAGAGTCAGACTAGTGGGCACTTCAGAGTGGTCCTACACTTGCTTGGAGAGACTAAATGACTTCCAGCTGTTAGAGTCTGATATGGATATCTGTGCAGTTACAGAGCTCTCACTGGGGTGAAATCAGTCTCTGGGGCCGGAACGCCTTAAATGCCTTTGAAAGGGTTTAGTGGAGAGTCCCCGCACAAGGAGGTTTCATCTACCTTAGTGAGTAGTGCCACATTACAGGAACCGATCTACAGAACCAACCAGCTGGTGCCAAGGTCCAGCTGCCTGTTCTGCAGGCTTTGGGCTTGGGTCTGGCCATGGGCAGGAATCTCATTTGAGGGCTCAATGACCGCTCTTGGTTGGAGAGCATTAGTGCCCTTTCAGCTTTGTTTGGCCCAAAGGATCTGGGTTCCTGCTCTTAGACTAATATGTGATGGGAATCAAAATGTGGTAAGTGGAGATATTTGAAGGAGGAGGTTCCCTCACAAGTAGGCTTCCAACATGAACACTGATGCTCCTGAAAAAGCTGATGCATATGATATTTACCAGTAACCTTTCAACTGTGTGTTTTCTTTAATGGATCAACCTGGGTGAATAAAGGATAGGCATTTTCTAAGGGGGAAAACATGTCACAGGGCTTCTATTTACCAGGAAACAGCACAGCACTGATCAGTATTTTTGGTGGTCTCACAGCGTGGGAATGGCCCCTGGCATGGTTTGGGCCAACTTGTGCTCAACACAATTCCTCAACAAGCCAGAGAGTTACAAAGAATTAATCAAAGAGACATGAGCATGAAAGTTCCTCAAACAAAAATACTGTAAGAGCAAATTAATGTCTAATACGATTAAAGTCTTATTCGTGGCAATCTCTTAGAGAGAACTCTGCTGTTGTTTTATGCTTTCACAATAAGTTGCCTTCGTTCTTGTAATGTTGCCCTGTTCAGCACGGCCTAGTGGAAATTTAGCAAGGTCTAGTGGAAATTTAGTGAGGTGTAGCGGAAAATTGAATTACGAAATAGCGGAGGAGCCTCATAGAGGGAATCAGTAGCCGTGGTTGGTCTCCAGTAAAAGCCTCCACTGTGGTAAATGCCTGCAAGACTTTACTCAGTGGGCTGATTTCTAAGTCCAGCCATGGCACTCGTGGGCCTGAACTGAAAAGAAAGGAAACTTTGAAGGGACAGATTAAAAAAAAGCCCCAAACAAAACGAAAAGGTACAGAATATCAGTCTTGTCCATAATAATAACAGGAAGGATATCTGCGCCAAAGAACTTGGTCTTTGAGAAATGGAAGTCAAAAATTGTCTACTGTTTTTTATGTGCAAACTCCATAATTCACTGACCCCTTCCAACCCTGACTTCTGAAAACAAGGCCAAATCTGGGCTAAACTCCTGAAATTCTGCAAGCTCAGGGTACAGCTTACACCGATGAGAGGTGTGCAAATGCGGCAAGACCAAGATACAGTCACAAAAGTCAGCATAGCACAGCAGCAGCTGGAAATCCTTCCCGAGAAGTACAAATATTTGGAGGGGCAGCCTGGGCTAAGCTTCACACCCCACTGCAAAGCAGTGGCTAAGGCACATCATTCAGACCTCGTCGTTTCACCAGTTGTCCTTGCAAGGCTGAAGTTAGACACACAGGATGAGAAATAGGTTAACTTAACAGCCAGTTAGGGTCCAAGGCATAATTAACGGGACTAAGTCGTCATCAGGGGCAAGCATTAAACTTAACTTAAAGGGGCCTTAAAGATCTAAAGTTCACTCCCCCTGTTGCTGTGGTTAGAGGCGTCTTCCACTAGACCAGGCTGCTCAAAGCTCATCCAACTCGGCCTTAAACACTTCCAGGAATGCATGGGGCATCCACAGCTCCTCCTGGGCAACCTGTCACAATGCCTCACTACCCTCACAGTAAAGAATTTCTTCTTAGTATGTTATCTAAACCCACTCTCTCTCATTTAAAAGCCATTCTCCCTTGTCGTGTCACTCCATGCCCTTGCAGAAAGTCACTCTCCAACTCTTGTAGTCCTTTAGGTACTGGAAGAGGCTCTGAGGTCTTCCTGGAATTTTCTTTTCTCCAGGCTGGACTGCCCCAACTCTCTCAGCCTGTCTTCACAGGAGAGGTGCTCCTTCCCTCTGATCATCCTTGGGGCCTTCTTTGGACTTGCTCCAACAGGTCCATGCCTTCTTATACTGGAGGCCCCCAACCTGTACCCAGCTGGGGTCTCATGAGAGCAGAGTAAAAGGGAGGTACCGCCTCCCTAGACCTGCCAACTGTGGTTTTTTTTGGTGCAGCCCAGGACACGGCTGACTGTCTGGGATATGTTACTTTTAGGTTCTGCATGGCTTGGAGTGAGTTAATTGATGGAGAGTAATGCTTTAGAGAAGAGCCTTTGAAGTCACATCCCTTTTAGTTGGTGTGGTTTAATTATTTTACTGTATTTGAGGATAATCTAACTACACTGTAGAGGAGATCTGAAAAAGCTGTAGGAGCTCCACTGTGGTTGGGCAAGCTAGGAAACGTCTTATAAAAGGCACCCTGTATCTGACAAGACTAGACTACACTTACTTGGTGTTTTAAATTCCATGAATTTTTGCATGTCTTTGAATTAATGATTCCTCTTTAAACATCAAAGGGGAATAGAGGACATTTTTACTTTTAAAGTTCTGTGCTGTAATAATTATCCCATTGCTCCAATGACACATTCCTTAGGGTTTTGAAACTGCAAAAAGAAATCCAGTTTATACCTTTGGTTCTTTATTTTCTGAAGCTGGGTCAAATCCTGCAGGGTGCTAAGTCTCTGACTCCCACTGATTGCACCTCAGATTGATGGGGAGTTGAAGACACCTTGCAGAATCTCTCTGTGGTGACCCTTGCAGAGGCTGGTTTGCCATGTGAACAAGAAATGCTTCCAATGGAGGCCATGGATTAGAGAAGCCCTGACTCAAGAATTTTGGTTTTACGTCCAAATGTCATAGCTGACTTCTTTCTCTAAAACTGGCCAGGCAGGATGTAAGCATTTTCTTTAGCGTGGGAAAGTTCATTTCAGTTCCAGTTCACCTTTCACAGTGCAAACTCAGTCCTATTGAATGGTGATTTTTTGCCTTTTAGAAACCGTGGTGGTTCATTTATGTGAAATGTTTTAATGAGCACTTAGATTTAAGGTGACTCTCCTGGATTCAGGGAGCTCTCCGTAGTTCAGTCTCTCTGCACTCAGCAAAGCTGTGCTATCCCTTTTTCTACAAATCTGTTCACAAAATTTTCCTTTCAGTTACAGTTTCAGCATCAGTTTCTACTAATCTTATTATGAGAGGGGCTCCAAAAGTGACATTTTAGAGACTTAAGGAAAAACACCACGATTTTCTTTTTTCTCATCGGCACGTCGACAAAATAAGTGGAAACTCACATAATCTCATCTGCTTTAAGTCTTCTGCAACACTTCTATACATTCTCTAGTTCTCTATTCCAAATTAAAAGCAGAATTGATTAAGAAAAAAAATTAAATCCAGTTTCTAATCCCAGTCTGCAAGTCCTAGGAAATTAGGAATGCTGAACAGGTTGTATAAATAATGTAGATGAGTTACTTGTCTAATTGCATTTTTAATTAATTATTTGAAATAACATTGCAACTCCAATATTCAGTCATATCTGTTTTATCCCTTGAAGCTTCCTTACACAAGAAACCTCACCACCATGATTACCCACTGTAGTTTTTATGTTCTGGGGTGCTCACCTGAGCTTCCCCTGCCTCTTTCTCAGCCTTTGGCCATCTCTGGGAGGGCCATAACCTCTTGTCCTTGTCTGGGATGGGTTCTACCTCCTTACACCAACTTCTCAATCTGTTTCTGCATTTGAGAGCTCACGGGACTATCTGGAGACTCATTTGTTCTGATGTGAAGGGTTTGGGAGAGTGGGAGGCAGCAGGTACTGGCTACCCTTTTCCTGACCTTGATCAATCTGTGTGTGAGCAGCAGGGCCTGGGGTTTCTGCCCGTGACAGCTGCACCCTGGACAGTAGCAAAAAGAATGATAGAGCTGGAGAAGGCCAGGGAAGGAAGCTTATGCAGCATGGAAGAGTCATATCCTGAGGAAATTGAGTGGAATATGTGTGTATAACTATATAGATATATATAAACTTTTATATTTAAGGAATTAAGAGCACCAAGTAGAAATAAGAATAGGTCTGATGAGGGGGAAGATGTAAGTAACAATGGCAACAAGCCCAATGTCACCTTCTGAAGACAAGGAGATGGCTAGGAACAGCGACTTGGGAAGAAGTGCATTTTTATTGACTTTTTTTTGGTCTTGCACCAATTTGCAACCATGAACTCAAATGTACTACTGGCCTGTATTAACAGTGGAGTTAATACAGTTAAACCACCTTTGTTTCTTCTCTTCCATAACACTTTTTGGTGTGGATGTACTCTCTAATTAACGTTCAAACCTGCAGCTTATTCCACGTGGGACACGCTGAACTTCAGCTGGGGCTGAGGTTTCTCCATGTGGGAACACAGAGGAAGCAAGAAGGCAGAGTCCCCGTCGTACTGGTCCATGTCTCTCAGTCAGCATTGGCTGCCTGAACTCTTTAACATCCTCCTTCCAAAGTGCAGCATGAGGTCATCTTCAGCACACAGGTCATCTTCAGGTCAACTCACAGGACACACCTGTGTCTTGCATTCTGCAGAGATTTGTTAATGGCATAACCACTCGCTGGCACAGCGTTCAGAGCACATATGTAGGGCTGCTGTAGGAAGTCATGAGGAAAACCGGGGGCAATCACAGGAGGCATCAGACACAAAATTACCCCGTGTTTTGTAAAAGGAGTTAACTCACATGCATACATGGAAAAGAGTGGAATGGAGACTGTCAAATGGGAAGTGTGGGTCCAGACTGAAGTGAAGGAAGCCATTGCCAGAAAATCTGGTTTGGCCATAATTACAGCAGCTGGGTTTGGGTTTCTGGGTTGCCTGCAAAGTTTTGCGTGTCTTGGCTAGCTCCAGGTGTTCTTGGAGGCTTGTGCACTTGAAGAATCCTCAAGATATTCAACTTATTCTGCTCTGGGGTCAGCATTAGGTGGGTTTGCACATTTATAAACAGACTTTTACTTTTAGCAGTTCTGAGAGAGAAAGGACAAAGCTGAGACCACTGTAATTTGGAGTCAGATCTAGCCAGCTGAAGGAGTTTTATTCCTAATTCAAGGAATTTTTCTATATTGCTCCTCTTGCTATTTTGGAGGGATTTAAAATAATACTTGACCTGGGGTGTTGTCATGTGTGCTATTTCAGGATGATGACACTGGTACTGCTTAGATTTTTGTTGCTCTTTCTAAATAGCTAGGTGGAGCAGGTTGCATTCAGAATTTGGTGGTGGTGAAGCCAAAGAAAATTTCCCTGTGTAAGTACATGGGGAACAACTTGATGATAAATTTAAGCCTGAGCTGATGTAAATCATGAATAAATGTATTGAAGCCATCAGAGTTCACTCAATGCAAAACCATAAGGTAAGGTCATCGTCTCTGAGTGGCTGTGTACATGTCAAAAGATAACACGATTTAAGTGTGTCTTGCACTTTTTCAAAAACACATTTGAAACTGTAAAAGTTCTCAAAGAAAACTGCTGAATGAAAATAATTTTAGGAAGGAAATCTGCAGTTATAAATTACAGAGCAATTTACTCCTTCATGGCTCCTTTTCAATTATAAACACTTTTGTCTATCTGGGGTATTAATTTCCAAGGATGCATTTTCCTCTGTCTGATAGCTGGTTCTGAAATTTCAAAAGTGAAATACTACAAGTGGGAAGGCATGGGAAAACAGCAAAATTATTTTTTAGAGTGGAGGAACTGAAAAGGTTTTCAATATTCTTGTATCATTTCAGCAGTATTTTCTCTCTAAGGATGCCTTGGAATTGAAGAAAGGAAATATTTACATTATAATTATACTCTGTTTATTTAATTAAGTTATTAAGCAGATCTGGCATACAGAGGCAACTCCCCTTAGTCCTAATTGTTTCCCTAACGTTGCAGTTGCAGCATTATTGAAAGAATTCGGTGAGGAAAGGCCTGCCATCTCTGTCAGGATGCAGCAGGAGGGCTGGGGGAGATTTGTTCCATGGGAAAGAGGGGCACTGAAACGGATTGCTCAGCTGCCCACTCTGAAAGACAGCAAAGCAGTTTCACAAAATGAGACAGTCTGCAACGGGGGGTGGGGAAAGGGAGCTTCCATTCGAAAACTCTCCCTAGTTACTCAAACAGTTTACATAGGTCTGCGTGTGAGGAGATTTTTTTCAATCCTTCCACAAAGCTTTCTAGAATAGTAATTTTTATGTCAGGATATTTATATTAAGAAGCCCACAAAGCCACAGTCAACTTTCTGTACATGTACATGCATGGATCCATATAGAAAGTTTCCATTAAAAAAAGCATTGAGTGTTGTATTTATTGCTTGAGCTTTGATTTCTACTTAGTTATTTGTTTCTTTCTCTGTAGGGTTTTCTTTCCTGAAGACCCTTTTCCCATTTAGGAAATGACCATAAAGATGACTGTAAGGATAAAGAGCAAAAGGAATGTGCAATTACGGGTGCCAAAGTATCTACACAAGCAGTATTTCACCTTTTAAAAACAAATTTTCTTTGCTTAAATGTGTGTGTGCATATATAGACGTGTGTGTGTGTGTGTGTGTGTGTGTATATGTGGATTTTTCATTTCTTTTATGAATTCTGGGCTGAAGAATTGATGTACTGCCCCATTCTTCTGATGGCTTAAGATCTCTGAAATATAATGAACGCATATCTACTTGTTTGTCTGTCTATCTGTGTATTGTATTAGATCAAATCAGTTACCTTCATGCTGATACTAGAGCCTCCCATGGAGTATTCAAAGTTATTAAAGGGTTCTGGTTTAGTGTTCTTCCCAACTTATCAGAAGAATTTCTGTTCATTTCAGTGAAAGTACTGAATTGATATGATTTGCCAAATAGAAAAGAATGCTTTTGAAAGGTCCTTGTTTAGGAGGAAGGTTAAAAAGATTAAAAAATCTCAGGAAAGTTGGTAAGTAAAGAGTAAGACTTACAAACCCCTTTGGAAACTCCCACTCAGTGATTGATGTGGGAGATGAGTGAGGAGAGGGATTGGTTCTGAAATATCTCCAGAAAAGTAGATTAAGGATTAAGAAATAAGGAAATTGCAAAACAATGGATGGGCATATGGGCATTTTCCAGTTGGCAGCTGTGTTATTTTGGAGAAGAAATAAAAAGTTTCTGTTAGCTTCTAAGGGTTCACTGAAAATGTACAGTGAGCCATGAGGTGTCTTTGGTTCCAAGACAGGGATCTTTTAGGAAGCCACTGATGAAATCCGTTGAGTGTCGTTAATGACATGGATTTTTTTATTCTGCTTATGCTCCTTCCCATACTGGACCAATGGCAGGTGAAGTAGGGACCCACAAAGGGACTGTTAAATAGTTTTCCTGGTACTCAGGCAGGTGGCCAAGAGCCATAGCCTGCAGGAGGGACTTGTGGCACCCAGCAGAGCCACTTCATGGAGTGATGGTGTAGGACAGAGGATTAGACTCAGCTCTGCTGAAGTAAACTTTCAGCCTGTTTCAGTCCTCTGAAATTCCCTTCCCAGGTAGAGTGCATTCTTGATATCAGGGATGAATGCATATCCACTTATCCTCTGATGGGAGATTATCCATATTCCCCCTCAGACACATTCAGGCTGAGTATGTTTGAGCCAGTTTAGTTCCTGTTTATTAAAACATTCTGGGAGCTGTAATTGTGTGCAGATTAAAACTCATGCACGGTTTAAAACCAGTAGTGAAAATCATCACAAGACCACATGTTAACTTTGTGAAGTGCAGAACACTGCTCAGATTGAGAAGAACTTCAGCTTCTCCTTCAGTGAGGCTGAGACCATGGCCCTTTTTAGGTCCAAAGAGGAGGCAAGAGAGCTTTTTGTCCCAAATACTGCACCTTCCTCTGCCTCCAGCTACTATGGCCCACGAGGGATGCAATAATATGGAGAGGGGATCGGAAACAAGTGATACTGCATTCTTCTGGGACTGAGTTTTACTCCCTTTTCCTGCTGTGGGCCTGCTCAGTTACTTTAGGGTGAGCATGAGGGACTGGATCTAAGGGTTTCCCATTCGAGCAGCTCTGACACCACCCAAGCTGACAGCTGCCCGCTTGGCTGGGAGTGTGGCATCCAGTAGTAGGAGAAACTTCTTGTTCCAGCTGGCACTTTTTTATCTAACAGTCAGAGCTTTGTAAGTGTGGACAGCTGCAGTTTCAGAAATTGGCTCTATCTGTATCAATTGGATTTGTGAAGTCAGTGAAAGGGCATGAGGCAGATTCAAGGGATTTCCTGTTAGTATTAGCAAATGGAATCTACTGCAGAATTCTAAAAGAATAGGAGACTCAGTCAGTGGTGCTTAAATTGAATGAGGCCTGTGATTAAGGAAGGCTACCAAAGAGAAAAACCACTGGTCAGTGAATGTTCTGGGTGTGATGGGCATGATTTCCAGAAATCTGAAATCCTCCTGAGACTATGGCAAGGAATAGCTACAGTGTGTGTCTGTGCACGCTGGATGGCGGAGGGGTGATTAGGAAGCAGGTGGTGCATTGAGTTGGATGGTCAGCCTGTGATGCAGCAGCATTTCACGTTTGGAAAAGCATGTGCAAGGAATGGCAGGAATGTGGAGCCTTGTCAGGGTTCGGCAGTGGCTCTGCCGGGACCTGCAAGTTCTCCTCCCACCCCTGCCATTGGTTTGCTGCGTAGCCCTAAGCAAGTCACATACCTTTTCCCTGTCTCCTTCCCAGCCTCCCATGGGTCTGAGGTGCTGGAAGCAGGAGGAATTCTGCAGAGGCACGGCACAGTTATGTAACAGCACAGAAATAAAGCCTGTGCTGAACTTCCACTCCCTTTTCTGCTCCTGTGGGATGGGGGAGGGAAGAAATCACTCAAAGGTTCCTGTTTACTCTTTAAATATTTCTGTGGGTACTGTATAGGATTTCCCCAGGCTGTACCAGATAGGCTGTTAGGGAAATCATAAACAGTGCCTTGGCTTAGCTGTGGGGGATTCCTAGTTTTCTAAATTACCAGTTTGCAACAGTTTTTCTTATCATACTTGCTTGGCAGGGACTGAACCGCTGTAAAGCCACTACTGCAACACCAGATGTTATTCATACTAGCACAGGTATTTTCCTGGCAGTGAAGTGGGAGGACCACCAGCTTTTGCATTTGCTGTTTATATGTCTGTCAGTGAGTAAGAAAGTTCTTTCAGTCAAGATATTTGCACCCAAAAAAAAACAAAAAAACCCCAAAAAAAAAGTACCAAGAAAGTCCTGTGTTAATTTTAGTGGGATATTTAAAATGTCTGTTTTTCTTCCCTCCCCTCCATTATTCCCTAAACCATGGCAGAGGTTCATCGTCCCTATCCACGACAGCAGGTCACAGGTGTGCCTGCACATATGAGCAACAATTTGGGCAGAGATGCTCAGCTATGATGGGCTGTGGCTGAATTGCCAGGGGAGGTTTAGTTCTCCTGGTGGAGAGCCAACAGCATGGGTGGACTAGCGTGTCCTCAGACTATGGAACCAGGCTTCTTTTTGTAGCTGATATCTCTCAGAGCCCTTGCTTCATAATTTAGAGGTGAGGACAAACATTTGAGGGAGGGAAGAGACCAGCTCTGGCCCACGGCTCCTACTAAGTTTTATCCCCTGGTTCTGCCCCTTTTTTTTGTAAAATTTGGAGCCCCTGAAGGTTGGCAAGGGCAAAAGTCTCTTGTAGCTGCAAGCCTGCTGCCAACAGCAATTGCAGAGGGATTTGAAATGTGCCTGATGTAATTCTGTTTCTTTCTGTCTATTGTTCGATCAATTTACCAATTTTGGCACTTCTTCTGAAACCACATTATAGAGAATGGGATTCTGCCTGACTTGTTACTTCCTAACAAGATGACACAGCTGCTTCTCTAGGAAGTCACAGCCCGTGGTAGATCCTGGCAGAGCCCTGGCAGGCGCCAGCGTGGCCCCTGTGTCACCTGAGCAGCATTGCTGGGTTTTTTCCCAATTGCAATGATGAGATTTTTTAATGCGTTGATATTATAAAAGCCATCAATGGCACAGAGCTGGAAGTCAAGTTGACCTTTTGCTCTTCCCATAGCAACAGAAACGGTACTTTTAAATCACATGGTTAAACAGTGCTGAGTTCTTTAAAGAACATTAATCAGCCAAGAGGAAGTTCTATTATCATATGCTTTACTTTTAAGAACTGGATAGTTTCAAAGGGCTGCATGTTCCTCTTGTGTGTGCAGCTTTAGGATCTGCAAAATGGCAACTTAGGAAATTGATGCACAACATTCCCAGGGCTGTAAAACCTGTGGGGCATGGAACCCTGAGCTTTTACCATCTGCATGGTTAAGATTCTTTTCATGAAGGATGCAAACCCTTCCTTACAAAATCTGCAATGAAGGTGTCAGCACACACCTTTAAGCTGGACTGAAACATTTCAATCATCAACTGAAGCATAAAATCTTATCAATATCAGCTGGACTTTCTCCATATGGGAGGCCTCTGACACATTTATATTTAGCCCTCCTGACATACATGTGATTACAATTTGCATTGTATTTCTTGAGATAATCTAAACATACATAAGATTTTTCTGACCAACACTGTCTGTACCATTGTCTGTACACCACCATTCTTCTCTTCAAAAACTTTCTTTGCCATGATACCAAGTAGGAGGTTTCCCACTATTTTGGCTTTCTAGGTTGTGTTGGGAAGAAATGAATATACTTTACTTGAAGCACAGTGGTATCAGGGCTGTGGTACAGTGGGAAGGCTCTCTAAAAAGAGCAGCCACTTGCTGTCAGACAGAGACATCTTTATTTTGGAATCATTAAGGCCAGCAGGCAGAAAGAGGATGCATGGAGGAAGAGGTAACGCACCATCTTTGTGTCTCCACCTCTGTGCCTTAAAAAATGACAGCTACTTGTGTGGATATTTGACAGAAATTTAAATATGTAGCATACGGAAAAGAAAATAAGTATTTTGTAGCTACATCCACAATGGGCAGGTAGCTAGGAAGGGTTGCTTTGTATATCACGTGTGCTACATACAGCCCAGCACTGCAAAATATTTATCCTGAACGTATTAAGGTTTGGGGCAAGTTCTTTACTTGCCTACATTTCTTTGCTGGAAGGTGTGCTAATCTACTTTTAAAAACATACTAACCATATAGCTTCTGATCGGCAGGGCCCTCAGTGCTCTGGTTCCAGTCAGACTCAAGAATTAAAGGCATGATTAAAGTTGAGATCAATTGAATAACTCATAAACTTGAATTTCAGAGCATGTGTAATTGCTTGATTCAGGCCAGAATGATGAGCACCCATTGCAACCAAGTTCCTAAAAACTTAGGATACCATTGCTTTCTGTGGGAAAGCACTGGTCCTCAAGAAGATATTACAGGACCAGTCCAAATTGTTCCTTCAATCCCAGGAGGCAGCTTGGAGGATTGTGTGGAATTCATCCTTGCATGCAATAACAATGCTTGTGCTCAGAGTTCTCCCTTTAATGAATAGGTTTTCTTTTTTTATCTTGTTTGAAATTTACCAGAAATAAAAGTTGTCCTGTATTTGTTGGGGAGTAAATACAGGGACAATATCAGCACTCAGGTTTGCAACCTTGTCTTCTGAAAAAAATGTGGCTGAAATTTTGTTTGTAACTGAATTCAGAGCACAAGACTTCATATTTTGGGGAGCCAACATCTTGCACATATCTAACAGGAAATCTTAGGCGCTGCTCTGACAGAGCTTGTGCTATTTATTCCTACACATTGTAGAATATTGACAGGGAGCCTGCCTGGCAGACAGCCAAATGACAGTTAAGCATCTGATGTCCTTTTATCCAGTAATGGGTGTTTTGGGGGGGGTTGTTGCGTTTGAGTTTTGTTGTTTTTTTTTAAATGATTAGGGAAGCTCCTCTCTGCTGCTTGCTTCCTCTGCCTGAGTGCAGCCCTTGGCTGCCTCCTGAGCTAAAATCTGCAGCTAACCAGACTATTTTTTTTTTCTTTTTTCATGTTGAATAGCATGTCTCAACGTTTTCCTCTCAACCATCATGTAGGTCTGGTTGCATTGTTGATTCCCATTACATGTCTGCTGGTATGTAAATTATTTCAATTCCCCCACACCCTGCCCTTCTGTTCTTGTACTTCCAAGGAGTTTAATCCGTGAAGGGGACTACTTCAAAGCTCTCACAAGAAACTAATTTCTTGATGGATAGAAGGGCCAATAAAATGAAATTAGAGTTTTATCTCATTGTCTCTATAGCAATGAAGTATAATAATTATTTCAGGCAAATACATGTTGGAGACAATAATTAAGATCACTATCATGTCTTTAAGGACAAGTAGATTCTAAAATAAGCATCAGTAATGGGATTAAACATTATTGCAGTGCCCCAGATCTCAGCTAAAGTGCCTAGCACATCTGAGTGTATGAAGCTTGCTCACTGAGAGAAAAAAGAACCAAAATATAATTCTGGTTTTACGGGACTTTTTTTGGCTTGTGTGCTATTTAAGACCTGAGGCTCCAATCTGAAAAAAAAAAAAAAAATCTTGTGTGCCTGAAGGAAGTGGAAATGGGTGGGATTTGGTATCTGTGTCATCCAGAAAGTGTACTGGCTAATGGGGTAAGTAGCATTTTTACAGTAAAGTTCCCAGGGGAATGCTGCATTGGAGCAGAACTGCCAGCTTCCTAGCAGGGCCATGAGCTTTGCCATCTCCTTTGGAATACAGGAACTGGGTGTCATTGTTTCTAAGTCTCTGCAAGACAGCCACAGCAGCAGACCAGGCTAAACATAAGCATCATGTAAAGTGTGGCACCTGTAAAATATTTATCCCAACCATCTGGACCAAGTTTGTGACAAGCTGATCCTTGGAGATGGACTGTTTCTATTCTCCAGAGATTTATTTTCTTTCTTCTTTCTTTCTTTTAACCTGCCTCTGGCAGTTGTCTGCGGGCTCTTTTCCATTCTGTTCCCTCATACAATTTCCTCCTTCCAGTTCTCAGCGCCATTGCTGCTCTAGTCAGACCAGGGGTCTTGGCCTGCTCCTGCATCCGTTCAAATTTTTTTTGTGTGTGTGTGTAAAAATGTTCGGATTTGCTCTAATTAATTTTAGGCTAATTAGCTGCTCAAAACTGAGAACTCTCCCATGGAAACACAACAGACTGTTGTGCTCCGTTAGTGCCTAATGCTTAGTACACAAATTTGAGCCATCTGGCTCATGGCATTAGCTTTGATTTATGGTAATATATCTTCACCATGCCCAACACCTAGGATTTTTAAAGTGAAATAAGGGCAGCTTCCTCAGGCTTGTTTTTCAGCTCTTACTGCAATTTTCTTTCTTTCTAATGGAATTCAGTCACAGCTATGAGAGCAGGTACCACCTGTCATCTTAAAATCTGGCTTTGATTTTAGTTTAGTGTTGTTTTATTTGCATTTTTTATTTTCAAATAAAACATTTCCTTCATCATCAACAAACTGGTAGAGAACTTTTCTGGCATGCTGTAAAATATAAAACTTCTTGGGCTGAATTAGTTTCTAAATACCTTGGGACAAATTAAGTGAAAGCAGCAAATGCAACTTAGTTGCCCAGATCAGCCAACTGATCCCTACTGTGAGTTTCTTGTTCAGCCAGATCTTCTCACAGGACAGAAATGAAGAAATGCTGCTAACCAGCCTGACCTGCTGTCCAAAAGTACTTAGTGAATTTTTTTCCAAATTGTGTAAAACAAATACAAGCAGTAGTGGCAAGCAAAGCTCTAATTTCAACACTCACATCAGTCAGCAGAGCCTGTTACCATGTCTAATATCCTGCTTGTTTAGAAGACAGGTAGGGCCTAGGAGAAAAACGCGGGCTGGACTGAATCCTTACAAAACATAACATTAATTCCGTCCTGTGCAGATCGTTGGAATTAAATGTTTAAAAGGAGGGAAGTTCGTTTAACAGGTCAGAGAAGTCAGTGCACGGTAGTAGCTGAAGCAGCCCTGCAAAGCCACAAAGCTGAACCTCTCTGGCTTCATGTCACTGAGTTTCCCACCCCATTCTTAGCCTCTGTTCTCTCTCCAGGGTGGTATCTGTTTTGGTTCCTCCTTTTGGTGCCCCTTTCATACCAGCCAGAGGATAACCAGACTTTCAACAGTCTGATTAATTGCCAAGCAGGGCTCCCTGGGACTTGGGCCCAAGAGCAGTAATAACAGAAATATTTAGCACCTGCAGCAGGTAACTCTGTCTCCCTTCAAAGTGTGGTGCAAAGGCAAGTGTGCCAAATGTGTTGTTTCACCAGGATCACTGTTGCCTTTCCAGAGGGGATTCTTCCATTTCTGTACCTATGAGATAAAGTGAAATGAAAACAACCAAGTATTTATTTTCTTCCAATCTCTGTACCTAACTTGGATAAGAAAAAACTTGAGTCAAGCTGTGTGAGAGTTATACCAGTCAAAGTTTTTCTGGGAAAATTTTTGATAATGTCAAATTGTACCCCTGTAAGATAAGTATACAAATAAGTATACAAATACAAGAACCATATAAAGAAATCCCTTATTACATCCTATAGAAGCCCACACAGCTTAAAAACTATCTCGATAATCTGAAAAGCTGTTCTCAAGAGAAGCATAAAAAGTACTCTTTTGTTTGTTGGATGGTTATTCATAAAGTTATGATAACTTCTCTTTGGCAGCTTTTTAAACTAGCCTGGAGGTTACATCAGCAACAGGATTGGTGTATTCAGCAATTCGATAGGACAAGCTGCAAGCAGAGACTAAGATGCAACACTTGAGCCTTACAGTTCAGAAGCTTCAGAGCCAGCCCCTGCAGGATTTTATCTGCTGTGATTTACATGTTGCTAATCATGACTCCCTCTCACTTTGAATGCATGAATGGGGGAGGACTGGCAGAGCCCAGGGGCTTTATGTGCTTATGAATAGTGGCAGGAAAAGATCCTTTCCCACACGAGTAACACTCCATTTTCCTCTGCCACCAGTGCAAGGTAAGAGTTGGCTTATTCCTACCTGTAGCTGAGTTGTTAGTTCTGGAAGTCTGTGTCCATGTGCTGTGTGCCAGCCTGTGAGACGGGGCAGAGAGTTTCAGTCCAGTTCCTGACAAGCAGTTCACTGATTGAATCCCACAACCACTGATTTGTGCTTGTTACCTGTCCTGTTATGAAGCCAGTGGATGAATCAGAAGGAGAGAAGGATCTCTGTCTTCCCTTAAGTAGGAAGTGCTGTTAAACAAATAAATTCATCATATTGAGCACAATTGGGATGATTTTTGAAAGCATATCTAAAGATGTGTAAAATAATTATAGTGTAGATAATGAAAGCAGATATCTAGTTTGAGTTTATATAAAAAAATATCGGAAATATCATTCTAATGATATTGAGTGAGTCCTCAAGGAAATTGAAGCACATATTCTGAACAAATATTTTCTCTTGACATTACGATGACAATGTACAGGGACTTCTGAGTTAACTTTGGAAGCCCTTTTCCTTAGCTGAAAAAGGAAAAACGTAACTTCTTTCTGCTTTTGCTCTATCTGGATGTAATTTTAAGGCACTCTGAAGAGCCTCTTTAATAGCTGATTTGTTTCCATGTAAATATAATTATGCTCCCTAATCAAAGCCTCTGTGGTATTTCTTTCTATGGCACAGAACCATGCAGATTCCTTAACACTTTTCTCACCAAAGAACTATTTCTATGGCTTACTGAAGTTTTAGGGACTTGACCCTGATATCAGTGAGTTTTGGACTAGAAATGGCTCAGTCTGGAGAATCAGGGCCCTGATGAAAGCAGCTGGCATCCTAATCTCCTGGTTTGGTGTCAGATCTAAGGGAGTTGTTTCATCAATACACACTGACGAGAATTGAAAAGATTTGGTTGTGCCTTTGAACATACTGACGATTTTGAGAGGACAAAATGGGGGAAAATAGAGACAGCTGGAATTTGCTTTGTTGGGGGGTTTTTAAGGTTTTTTTTTAATACTATTTAAGGTTTTTTGTTTATTTTTTTTAATAGCGTGAATGTAACGCTCATGAGAATACTCGCTATACACTGAAATCTTCTATGAATCAACAAAACATGTACCAGCAGTACAAACTTCACCTTGCCTAAACAATGTATGTCTCAATTCCGACTTGAAAAGACCACCTGTAGGGGAAAAATGTTAGTTCGGTATCCAGGGGCCATTCATTCCTTTGCCACTTTGCTGAGACTGCCAATTAGTGCCAACTTGTGGTGGCAGATTTTGTGATGTAGACACATGTTCTCTGGAAAGTGGGCTGAGATATTCGACTCATTTCACATAGGGCACAAAGAATTATTTGCTCTGTGCTATACAAATGGGAATTGTCCAAAGCTTTCCTCTGTGTTAGCCTCTGTACGCTTACTGAGTGTAAATAGAGGGGAAATTGGTGTTATTGCAGGCACAAATTAGCACCAGAACTGAGCTGTATTTTTTTAAATGTGCTGCTAATTGTGTCCAATTTGTGTTGGAGTACTCACTCAAATGCAAAAGCACAAAACCAACTGAACACATTTCAGGGTGCCAAAGAGAGCTTGAACTTTTTCTCTTGGCAAATTATCCTTCTAGTTTCACACTGCAGCAAGTGCCAATTGGTCCCTCTAAAACCTTTATCTGGAGTAATCAAATTAGCACTGCATGTTAGCAAATTATGTTGCATTTACAAAGGTTTATATTTGCGGCAGGTTTGGGCATTAAAAGAAAGCATTTCTAAGTTCTGCTTTAAAATTTCTTATATGAGTGACATTAATTCTGTGACATTTAAAAAGAGGGAGCTGCTGAAATGGAAGAAATGAGGCAAAATTGTTCTTTGTATTTCCACCCAGAGAAATGTGAATTAGGAATTGCAGAAGTTTCTAAACTTTAAGGTAGAACTGAGAAAGCTGGAAGTTTATTCTTGTTTGCCCAGCAAGTAGGTTCATTCTTCCCTCGGGTACACAGAGGGCCAAACATCTACCCGTGGTTGTACCCAGGGAATTACTGGGGCTACACGGCTGCTGTGCAGGGCAATGCAGCATCAGGCACATCACGGAGTTTGCTCCTGCCAAAAGGTGTACTACTGACAGGGTGGAAACTAAAAAATGCTCCCAGGACTGCCAAAAGGAGAGACGGGAAAAATTGCAGACTAAATTTCTCCCTGGCAAACATGCACAGAAGCCATCAGAGTTTTATTGGGGCTGAATTTCAGCCACTGAGATTAAATAATTAATGTTTGTATTATGTGAAGATTAACAATGTAATTTTTAAGTACTACTGAGGCTTCTGCTTCTAATATTGTCTTTTGATTGAAGTTTGCGAAACTTGCCCAAAGCTGGATTATTCTTTTTTTTCCGAGTTTGTTGTGAGAAGGCAGACAAGGGTAATAGAAATGCATCTGACATAAAGCACTATCACCCTTCTGCTTTCAGCTGATCGAGAACTTTAGGAAATCTTGTGGCAAAAGAAGGCAGAGGAGTTCCCCAAACAGTTACAAACGAGGCTACACCAGAGGCATCACTATGCTGGGGGTACAAGGAATAGACACAGTGGCCTCAGTCATTACATTCCATTGCTGTTGGGTGCAAGAATTTATTTGGGCAGAAAATTTTGTAGGATCTGCCCGGTCCATGCGTAGAGAGTGCAGAGCCTGAGTTTTGCCCCTAATTTTGAGGTCTCAGCCCAAAATCACCCAGTGCCCTAAGAAGTTTGTGCACATGTGACTTCTAGCCAGTGCTGTAAAAGAATAAATCACTTGTAATGGGTTTCTGCAAACAACTTTGTAACAACCAGGCTGTTGATCTGTTCTTCACAGATCAGTATCTTTGGAAAATGCTGCTTTATAGCCTCAGATGCCAATCCAGGATTCAAGGAAGGAGCTGGAGGTGGCAAAAAGAGCATGGCCAAAGAGGTCTCTCAAGAGCACCAAATGAGCATCAATCATAGCCTCCTTATCAGCAGCAGCACAATGCAATGAAAGAGCAATTGAGCACAGCAATCCAGAGTAACATCTGAGTCAGGAAGTCTCTGCATTGTTAATTCTCAGAAACTGGGGGCAAAGCAGGAGGCAAAAAAAAAAATCACTTTCTCCATGTCCTGGTTTTGGTGCTCCTTGGTCAAGCATCCTCCAGTGACAACTGGATATAGAGCTGCTTACGGCTTTGGTCTGACACAGAGTGGTGTTTATGTTCTTAGGAGATACTGTCACTATCCTCCTCTGATCACACCCACAGGAACAAAATCAAAACAAACTATGAAAATCATGCAAGTAAATAAGTCCACGAGCTTTGAGGACCAAAACAGGCACCTAGTTTGCTCAGCTAGATTGGGAATTAAAAAAAAAATGTTTTCTCAAGCAGTGTCTGAAGTTAAGCCCCCTCCCTGAAGTTTATTTCATGAGCCAAGAGAGGCAGACCATTCTTTCTAACAATGCCCTTTTAGCTACTTGGATACTAAAAAGAAAAAAAATATTTGATAGCTATCCAAGCAAACAAGGTGAAAACCAGTAATTTCAAGCTTTTCTAAAGCTCTTTGGCTATATACAATTGAAAAAAGTCCAGCAGATGAAGTCAGATTTGTTTTTTCCTGCATTTTATGCCTATAAACTCCCTTTCACTTTTCTGAAGCCTGGACAGCTAGAATTGAAAATGTCTGCTCATTAATAGACTTGCAGAGCAACAGTACATTTTCAGCAGAGATAATGCATATTCCTGATAGTTACTGGAGTTTATGGTTAGGCTAAATTTATTTTGTAGCTGCCAGAAGAGTGCCTGCTGAAGGACAATAGCTAGAATTCTTTTCTTAATGTTGCCAGTCACAAGTTACGCGTTTAATATAAGGCTAGGGAATAAATCTCGTGGAAGCACTTTTCTATGGACTTATAAAGGTGTTTCTCCTTGGGATCTGCTTTTGCATCACCAGTGACAGGGTTGAAATTGAGCTTGCAACTCTCCCGAGTTGGTGAAGCAATTAAATCAAACAGAACGTTTTTGTTGTTGGAACTGTTTCAACTGTTAGGCTTTGGGGAAAGGAATTATTTCAAAGAGAAATGCATTTTCAATTCTGTTGGAGAATGGAATTCTGAAAACTGAAGTATTGGGAGTCCTGTATTCAACCATTGTAACTGCTGTACAAGTGTTAAAGGTTCTCCTGAGTCTCACTTCATTACCCCCTTAGGGGCTGAGACTGCCCAGGAGGTGCCATTTCTGAAAACACACAGTGGTCCTTGGATTTCTGCATCGTCTTCCCTGGCCAGGCTTGGAGATCACAGTGTGTGAAGATCTGTCTCAGATCTCTGTTCCACAGTGTCTAAAATACCAGGTTTTCTTCCTGAGTAAAAACACATTGTCTTCTCTAATGGAAAAAAACCCACCAACCCTTCCTGTTTTCCAGGCAGCTCCATTTTGATAATTTCATCTTCTACCAGTTCCATATCCTTTGATTAATATCATCAATGTCGCTGATGCTCTGTAAAAGAGATGGTGCTGGTGTAACAGGCAGGGTTTTCCGTGAGGTGATTCTCTTGCTGACAGGCAAGCCTCCAGTTACTCCAGACTCCAGACTTTTCCTGCCAGACATCTGAGCCTGGCTGCTGCACTGAGTTTGTGATGGGTCGGTGATGATAAATGACTTGTGCTGCCTGGGATGGAGGCTATCACATTTGGTTTTCCTGGTTGTTGGGTAAGAACTTGAACCTGAGTCTCTGGAAGAAAACTACCGAGTATTTACTCTGTTACCAAGATCACTTTTTCAAAATCCGATGTCAGTGGCAGGAAGTACAGCCAACATACTGATTTGTGAACACATTTCTCATCTCAAAGAGATTTTATGTATGCTCCCTATAGATATACTGCACCTTAGAATGAACACTAATATGGAAAAGTATTACAACATTCCAGAAATATCTGATCATTGCTGATAAATTTGACTTGCTACTTGTGTGCATTATATACAGATTCCTTCTTAAAGCTGAGGACACTTGAAGTCTATACAGGCCTGTAACGGTGTGACTTGGGTTTGCCTTAATATACCTTAATATATTTAATTTCTTTTAGAGACAGGACCCAGGAGTAGAGACAAGGCAGGCTCAAAACTTAAAAAGGTACAAGAAGAAATTTATTAATAACACAAAAAAAATTCAGAATAAGATTCCTAGATTGTTCCCTCCTCCCCTTCATTCCACATTTCTTACCAACAACATACAGAGAACACTTCAGTCCATTATACACTCAAATAAACATTTCAGTTTACTTAAGAGAGAAAAGTCTCTTTTTTTAGTTATGGCTTAGGGGGTGTCTTCACCTTCACAATCCAAATCCGCTCGGGAAAATATTGCAGATTATGACTCTCCTCCCATTTATTCACAGTCCTTCCAGAGCTGTGCTAGGGGTTATGTTACACACTTGGGGCTACCAACTTTTAAAGGCAGGCTGCCGAAAAACAAAATTCTCTTCATCTCTTTCTCTATCAAATGTCTCTGTTCATATTCCAGTCCCAGAACACAGAGAGCTCCATTTCCCCAGAGGCAAAAACTCTCCTACTCAATGCATCCAAACCTCCCCAAGTATATTTCACAGTTTAAAGGAATTTTAGTGTAGTCACAATCCCCTTAGTCCACAAAAAAGGTTTTCAGCTACTTATCAGTTGCATCTTTTCAATCTCTTCCCACCAGGAACTTTATCTTCATTCTGCTGACCTCTGTAGACTCCATGCTTCATTTCTTCTCATTCAGGGGAGCTCAGGAAATCGAAAATCTTATCCAGGCATTAAGAAGTTAAAATTGTATCCAAATCGTGAAGAAAACCACACAGGCAGCTGGAGGCCTCTTCTGCCATGTGGAAAGCCAGTGCTGGGGCCACGCAGCCGGTGCCGGCGCCATGCGGAGCCGGGGGACACCAGGCCAGGGCCGGGGCCGCCCGGAGCCATGCGGTCGGGGGGCCGGGGGCTGGGACCATGCGGCTGGTCCAGGCCCCCCACCAAGCCGGGGCTGGGGTGCCAGGCCGGGCCCGAGGCCGAAGTCTGAGCTAGGCCAGGGCCAGTGTCCCGGCCAGAGGCCACCTCACCCCCCGGGAGCCGGAAACCGAAAGACCGAGCAGCCAACCCGATCCACTGTGATTTGTGAAAGCGAAATAACCTTCCATTGGTTTCCCGAGCTGTCCATCATCAAATCAGCTCTCTGATTGGTGCCAGCAGCTCACAGGGGAAGCTCCCAGAGACAGGAGAGTCCCTCCCACTCCCTCAGCCTCATGGAGCTGTCCCTGAGGCAAATCCGCCCCTCCCCCCAAGCACGTGAAACCAACACAAACTCAAAGGCTTCAGTGTTTTACTTCACACTTTTGTTACTGGATGCAATAGTCTTAAAGGGGATGCTCAAACATTAAAGAGGATGAGCAAAATGTAAATAAAGGGGGATATTTTGCTAATGAATGAGGAAGGTTGGGGTGATTTAGTGTGCGTTTTAAAGAGGTTTAGGTTTTAAAGTTAAAAAGAAGTAGTTTGCAAAAATACAGAAGAGAAGTGGTCTTTTGACTGCCTCACCAAGGTGCTCTGGGTTGATTTGGGAAAAGTCATCCTCTCTCCATTGACTGTAAAGGAAATATGGAAAGACTAATCAACATGGAAGTAGCGCTAAACACGTGGTGTGCTCCTCGCTGCTGGCACCTCTAGTTCCTTTTTCAGTGTGAAAAGTTCCTTTTTCATACTGCTCATATAACTGAGAGTCCAACTGGCTTTTGAAAATAAAATGTAGATGCCCAAGTTATTCAGATGTCTAAGTTATTATTTGTCCTCTTTATCGTGTTTTCTTCTGGAGACTCTTTGGAAGGTTAGGGAACTTGTGGAATTAAAACAAGCCATGGTATTAGGGAGATGAAATCTCCAGAAATCAGCTGTGATTCTCTAATCCTTCCCTTTGAGTCTTGCTTAGAGCCAGAGCTTGGGCTGAATGAAGCAATGAGTAGATCACAGATGTAGAAGATGTTACTTCCCCCAAAATAGGCCCCTACACACAGACTCAAATTCAAATGAGGAGTTTGAACCCTTCAGTGGTATTGTGGTTTACTCTCCCAGGAAAAAAGTGGCTCATGTAACTTTGGATGTTCAGGTGGGAAGTGTGGAGTCAAACCCTCATACAGATGAGGGACCTGAATATATGCTGGCCACCTGTTGAATGAATAACACTTTCTCCGAGGGTCATCCAGGTCACCTCCAAAATCTTTTGCCATACATGGACACTTGAGTAAAAATGTGCTATTTTTATTTTCAGTTTTAAGTTTGTATATGAGTAGGGGCGGTGTAAAGGTTTTGAAATCAAAACCAGTGAGAGAATCCAAGTCAGAAGTATAATTTAATAGGAAAAAAAAGAAAAATAAAATTCATGCAATAGTACAAAAGAAAAGCCCTGACAGAGTCAGAATACAACCTGACACCCCGCAGGTGTAAGCAGTCCAGATGAAGTGGTCTTCTTGAAGCAATGATCCTGGTAGCTCTTGTTCTCTGGAAACAAGTGGGTAAGGGCTGCTTTGGTGTTCCAAATCTCAGTTTTTATCTAGGTAGAAAATATTTTGCTCCTCTCCCTGGATGGAGCATCTCACAATGGGATGATGTAATTTTATCACTCATGGAAATGGGACTCAATGGCCCATTAACAGGAGATATCTCCCTGGAGGAAGGGTGGGTCATGGGAAAGATAAAGAACATTGCCCCATCTGGTTTTTAACAGATGGCCCATTAGCAGAGGATAAGAATTACCTGGTTTCAGCAGATGGTGATCAAACACGTACTTTTGGGCATATCTTTACATTGTAACCTAGGACAGGTGGGGAGATCCTTTCTCATTTCAATAGCAGGAATGGGAATAAAATGAGATTTAGATCATGTTGATTGTTGACTTTTTTTTTCCTCTTCAGATTTCACTGCCAATAAAGCCCAAATCGAATAAAGAAAAGTTTTTTCCCAGCTTTGCAATTGGCATCAATGGAGCCTGCTGATGTAGCATTATATTTGTGAGATTAGTTTTAACAAAAAAACCAAACCAAAACCAACAACAACAACAACAACAAGCTGTTCTGAGCCTGATTCAAAGGCACATATTAAACTATCCCTCGTAATGGGGAAATTACATGGCTGGAGAAGTGCTTCAGAGCTCCTGTGCTAGCTCAGGTCTGCCGGGGAGGCCTCAGAGCAGTCCGAGTGTGCACTCTCAGCCTGTTATAACAAACAAGTCTCACAGAGAAAATCTCTTTTAAAAAGTCATTCTCTGATGAGAAATGCAAAATCTCGTTGGTTTGAGAGTAAGCAGAGGTGGTGCGACTTTTGAGAACGTTCAGGAAAAGGATATCATGTTATAATCCAGTTCATATTGTGTTGAAACAGCAAGCAAGAGTTGGACTGTTTCCATGATCAGCTCCAAGCACTGTCATAAGTGCTTGGATGTCAGCAGGATGGATCAGCTGATCTCCATTTTCATCATTACAGCATCCTCAGTTTATATTAAACAACAAATTTTGTCAATATTCATATTTTTCAACTGCTTTGTGAAATCATGATAGCAAATCTGTTCTAATTCTTCCCTCCCATCCCCCTGACCCAGCCTACTCTGCTTATTCAGGAAATGATCTCTAAAGCTTGAGCACTATTTACATTATCAAGATTTACTTATCTTTTCTTTTTTTTCCATTGAAACACTAAGGAGCTCTTACATCAATGTAGGTGTGTTTGAGAATTATGAGAGCCTTCAATTCTCATACCAAACTACACCCACACAAGTCAATTCCAGTTCCAATGACTAAAGGTCATGTGAATGGCAGAAAGTAACAGGTAAGAACCTAATTTTGCTATTAAGAGTAACTGAATTTGCAGTTATGGTTTACTAATGAAGGAATTAATGCCATGAGGAGTAAATGCTTTCCCTGCCTTTTGTTAGTGTTCGTTCCCAGTATTCCTGCTACTATTTTTAAAGATAGTTCCAATGGAAAAGTAGACTTACGATGTGTGAGAACACAGATTTGTCTTTTAACACATCAGTCAGAGAGAGGCAGTGGTGGCCTAGCCCCTTGCCAAGAGGTAGGTAGCATTCACTACCCAGCTCCTTTTGCAGGCTTTGGTAAAAGGAAATGTTTGAGTGCTGGGAATTGTCGGGTTCCCTGAGGCTGATGGCCCCTGTTCGTGCATTATACCTTCCCCAGGCAGACATATTCATATTTCTTAGGTATGACTAAATTCTTACATTAATTTAGTAGTTCTAGTTCTTAGCATGGCCTTTTGTCTTCTTTCAACCAGATCCTCCCTGGGATAGTGGTCTCTTTGATTTGTTCTTCTCCATAGCATACTTGGTTTTTAATTTGTGTTGCCAACCTGAGTTAATTGCTAATCTACAAGCTCTGAAGACCAAAGTGGTGAAGATTCTGCAGATTGTCCCCTCAATTTTACCTTTTGTCGGGGTGCAAAAAGTGACACTAGGTGGGGGCAACATGAAAATATCCTCCAGGAATTCAGGAGCTTCAGGAGCAAACCCTGTGTTTATCGGGACTGTGTGTTAAGGGACCTGGCTAGTCTTGCAGATTACTTCTAGCGGAGTCAGCTTGAGGAATAGGAACAAAACCCCATGTGTGGGCAAACTTCTGAAATAAAACCCTCTCCTCTCCATGGAATCACCTCTTGACAAGACAGAACTTTTGATTCAGTATTGAAAGACCTGTAAACACTTGAGAAATTTTCTTCATGTATCCACAGCTTTGCTTTCTTTGGTCCCCCTCTCTTCCTTCTGCTTTTAGCTATACACTGAAAGGAAGAGTCAGTGGCATTTGGAATGGTGTGATTGATACTGTTTCTGTATTTCCAGCAAAGTGATCTCTGTAAATCCCAGTCAATGGTGCTCCATTTCTCTTTAAATTACAGCCACCAGACCTCAATTTTCCTTTCTAGGATAAGGTAGGACTTGATGTGAAGAGGAACATGAATAATTATCTGTACAAAATGAAGTTATTCTGTGGCTCATCCTTGTTATTTATGGCTGCTACAAAGCTCAGAGGTCAGGATTTTTTGTTGGTTTTTTTCCAGTCACAAGCTCACAGCAGGCCAAGCTGGGTATTTAGGATAATTGTGAGCAGGTCAGCATCATCTAAGCAAATGGACAGAGCTTGTTTGACAAGGCATGTGGCTTTCTCAGTTGCTTCCTGCTCTGTCTGGCCATCCTGTTTAATTTGTGCTGTTGAGACATGTTTAAGTATATTGACATATTGAGTAAATTCAATGCTGTTACAAAAATTGGTGGGATTTTTGCCTTAATTAATTTCTGATTCTATTAAATGCAAAAGGTTTTCATGACATTCATAGCGGGAGGCTGACCATTCAGACTGACAACGTCAGGAAGGTACATAAGGGACATCAAAATAAATAAGGATGGCAGAGAGAAACTGGGAAGGACAGGGAATGGGAAAGAATTCTTCTACCATGATTTGGTTCGAGCAAATTTTATAGTGAATTTTGCAGCTAGTGGTGGTTTTAACAAAGGAGCAAACAAAAAGTAAGTGTCACTGTAAGTGCAAGGTTACATAAAGCCTTATGAGCTTACAGTGAGATCTGAAGTTAGCCTTACATCTGAATTTGTACCATGGTTTATTTGTTAGGATCTATGGGATGTGTCTTTGTGTTTAATGGATTTTGCTATCCTTCAGTAGCAGAAAGCTTTCAGGTCCCGTTTGCAACCATTGCAACGAATATTTTCTGTGTACAACTGTGTCTTGTTTTACCTAAACAATATCTTCTTTGGAGCACTTGGATGCAAAGTTTCCAGCACATTCCTTAGCCTCCTGCCATATTTATCTACACTTCCTTGGTGGTCTGGTCTGTACTGGAGGCATGGAAACTGATAGGTCCCTAAAGGCTGCCAAATCCACTGCCCTGATCTCTGCTGATGTGGTGCTACCAGTAATTACAGCTCTGTCCTAAAGCCCCAGTGCTCCAGTGACATGGAGGTGAAGTTGTTGTTTTGAAAGAAAATAAAATTGACTGAATCTTTGGTTGGTGCAGCCTTCAGTTGGCAAATCAGTAGGATTAGTAAATAATAATATAGTTACTACCTTCACAAGGCCTAATTATACCTTCCTAGGGAAAATAGAGAAAAACAATTCTTTACACTTCTAAATTAAGGGGGCTAAGGTCCACAATTTTTCTTATATAGGGCATCAGGATGAAGGATCACCCATTTGATCCAGGAGTGTCTTTCAGCACTTTACCCTTCATAGACCTGACTGATTATGCAGCTCATTCTTTCAGAATATGTGAGGGTCAGGATGTGTGTGGCAAATGAACCTCCAGGAACACCATGGCTGAAAATTTTTTGTCGTCCCAGCAAAAAAATTGAGTTCCAGGATACCAACTACAGTTGAGGATCTAACTGATCACTGTGCTAGGAATTTCCCTTCAATGCTCATTAAATTTCTAGATTTTAACTCCCCTGGCAAAATTGCCTGATGCCTTCCAGCCGTACTCCAGAAAGTCCAGAAGTGAGAAGGTCACCTTTCTTGGGATTCTTGTGGTGTCGGAAGGAATGCAGTGATTCAGAAATTTATAAGACCTCTTATTTTTCCTGTTAGCCTTTAAACAGTGGGAAGAACCATGGCAAAATAATTAAGTTTAAAAGACACCGTTTCCTCTTCAGATGAAAGTAGTATTCACTTTGAAATGCCTTGGTGGTAACTTTGATTCATGTCTTAGATGGACTTTTGTCTGCCAGAAGTTGCTACCTTTGCATAGCTCCAGAGAAATTGCTGGAATACACCATGGGGCCAGGAAGAGAGAGGAGTTCAAATGTGGACCAAAGGAGAGTGATAAATCTTAAATAAAGCCACTGATCCAGGCAGACTTCCACTTTGGACAGAAGATTTTAATGCCATTTACTGGTATCATTTTTCAGAGCTCCAGTTAAATGCAAAACAAGTCACAGATATGTTAAAATTTTACTGTGTGGGTCTGACTGTTGTTTTCAATGAGCAGTGGTAAAGCCCCTGCTGTGGTTTCAGCATGGCTGAAAGTCCTGTTTCTGCTATTCGCAGTGATTAGAAAAATAGCACGTTTGATATGCTTTCGAGTTATGTGAATGCTTCTGTTTTAAATCATGAACGAGAAAATTGTCAACAATAGGTTAATTTTTTGTTTGTTGCTCAGATGGGATGTTTTAGCCCCTAAAATTGAATGCTAGTATAAATCAATGTCTCTGCAGCATTGCAGAGTTTGCCTTCAGATGGATTTATGGAAAGGTTTGATTTTCCTTTTCTTTAATCTTATATTGACTTATAATGGAGCCCACACCAGAGCCTTGTAGTGAACCAGGCAAATATAGCTGTCTTCTAGCTCATGCCTCAGCAGCTTTGTGAGGCCCTGGTACACAGCAGAGGAGCTTTGTGTCTTGGGTTTTTGGATTTCATTCAATCGGTTCCACTTTGCATATTTATTCATAGTGAAGCACCATTAGCTCAAGACTAATAATTGGGATGGCGTGAAGAAAACTGTATAAAGAAATGCAGGCCACTTGGCTCTCCCGAGGCCTGACGTGGTGAAGATTTGACTGATTCTTTACGTCAGGAGCTCTGTGAAGACTCTGAATAACATATTAATCCATGTTGCTGCTTTTCTCATTCTCTCATTTAAGTTCAGTAGGCTGTTTCTTGGATTATACTCATGTAGCTTAAAACCTACCCCAAAAACTAGGTAGAAAGCCAGTTATTTTTTTTGAAAATAACTAGGAAAAAAAAAAAAACTTTTCTAAATGCTAGTAAAGAGCAAATCAAATGTCTTCACCAATGCCAAGAATTTAAGTTGGCAGTTTTATACTTGCTATATATTTATTTGTAAATGAAAATTGAATATACATCATAAATATATTTCATTTTACATACACCTTCATTCCAGGTGCTTTGAGTTTATAGGAGCCTTTTTCTTCAGAAATGAATCACTGCAAGAGCTAGTCCTTCCAAGTTCCTTGTTGAAATAATCTTACCTATCTATCTGCCTACCAAGCCCTTTGAGCTCTTTGGATGGAGAGCATGCTGGATCAGGAATCTTCCAGAGAAAGGAAAAGGCTATGGTTCAGGGTTTTTTTGTTTGCTAGTGATTCTGGCATGTGGAAAGCATGTGTGTATCAGAAGCTGATTGGATTAAGAGGGTCATGAGTGAAATGTCCCAGCAAGGGCCAACATTGTAATACTATGAGCGAATTATCCCTGACTCTGGAGGGATATCAAAATGTGGATTCATTTTTATCAAAATTTGCATCTGGTTATCCAATTTTTAGACCTTGGTTTGTTGAACCTCTATCTGAAAAGAAGCCATCTCAGGAGCCATTTTTGTTCCAGGGGGCTTCAGGAAAGGGTAGAAAGTATTTAAAGGATGTAATTCCTTCAGTATTAAGCTTATTTTCTCTGCCTGCTGAAGCTCAGAATCCTGGAGACTTTATCATATGCTGTGAAGGCAGAGACCCATTTATATAACAACACTGAAACCACTGCAGGTCAGAAGATGAAAGAAATGTTGTGAGAGCCATTGACTGATTAAGCAGTCTGTCATCAATAATGGATTTTGAGGAAGTGAGATAGTAAATACGTCTGGGAGAAGGAAAAATTAAGTCAGAACTGAACTCATACTTCAGACTGAGGTACAGTCATAAAGCAAAGAATATTGTGCTGTACTTCTGGTGTTTTAATTTATGTATGTAGATAGGAAGAAGTTGCTCCTATTTCCACTTGGAAAATGGACATTAAACTCTTAATTCACTTTCTGAGTTGAAGTCAAATAAGTGAAGAGTGCCAAGCTAGCAAATAGACCTCTATTACGTCAATTAAGTCGTGGCTATTTGTTTTAGGGCTGTTTTTGGCTAGCATATTGTTCTCAATATATTGCATTATGGAACAGTTTGACTGTTGGCTCTGCAGTATATGGGGAAGCTATTAAAATATAAACTATATTAATATATTAGAAGTATAAACCCATGCGTGGTTCAGCTGGATCCCAGAAAGATTCCACACTGCAGTACCCCATGGAATGCCAAATGGATCTAGAGGCAGCACAGCCAAAGCCTTCTGTCCCATGCTAAACTCTCACAGCAAAAGTGAATTTAATGCTATTGGAAAACACTTTTGAGTGGTGTGGCTTTACATCAGATCTGTTGCTGAAATAAGCCACTTCAGCAAAAATAGTTTTGTGTGCACATAACTCTATATTTTTTCTTATGGAAAAACTAAACTCCAAAATGACACCACTAAATGATCAGTACTACAAGAGCAAAGGCTCCTACAGTTAACCTGGTCTCAACCAAATCTTCAGTGATGTTAAAAATCACAGGGAAATGGACCTGTGGTTACCTTTCAGCGTTTTGCTGGGTTGAGAGATACATGAAGCAGATTTCCCACCCAGCCTCATTTAAAGCATGTGGGATATCAGTGTCCATATGGAATGTTTCATGATTAATCATCATGGAGATTTGTCTCAGTGGAATATGTTTCATTCATTCCAGGACTGAAAAATAAGGGATATGTTGCTGCCACACTAATGAAAAACACCGACAATCTGCTGTTCATATGTGCCAATTGTTGCTGCAGCCTTTACATAAATGCACTTAAAGACAAGAAAAATAATTGCAGGCAACCATTAGGCAGAAAGCTCAGAAGAATATGGGCTCTTTAGGGGGATGCTTTCAAGTGCATAAAAAGCCTTTCACAAACTCAATTCTCATTACTGAGTTCTTCTTCGTGTTTCTTGTTGGTCAGTCCATCAGACCACAGCACCTCAATTGAAAAAGTGCCAAGCAAAAAACTAAATTGTTGTCAGGGGGTGAGAAAGGTCAAGGGAAATTTCAAACTTTAGGTGCTTTTTGTGTGTAAGACTGGTCACAAGCACAAAACCTGACCTGAAATCCAGAGGAGGGCCATGACAGGTACAGCTGTGTACATACTGGCAATGTAGTCAGCTTCTGAACGTTTTTAAGTAACAGAAAAGTGTAAGCACTGCCACTGTGAAATATTTATATAGAAATGATCACTTTCTGTGAGCTAAATAATGTGTTACCTGTGGATAGATGACACCTTTTAATAGATCTGGTTTTGCTAACCAACTTCCAAAAGGTATTTTGTAATATTATTGATAAATATCCAGGCTGTTGCTCAGCTGAGGTACAGATCCTTGCAGTATGAATAGATAGATACTTCTGCAGCTATAATTATCATAAGAATTGTATTGTTCCCTTTCTCCTGCAATTTCCAGATGTTTCTCCTCACTTCTTGTCCCAAACTGCTTGGGCTGTGGCCCTGGAGTGTTGGAGAGTTGCCACCGTGTCATTCTGCAAGCCCATATTCCACCCATGTGCTGGGCCCTCTACTACACAAGAAACAAACCCCAAAACTATGAAAGGCCCTGGAAAGGGTAGAAAGAATGGCCAAAGATCTGATTAGCAAGGACTGACTGGACCTCCTGGGGCGCTTCAGTTCAGAAAATAAGGGAGCAAGGTGGCATTTTATAGAAGTCTACAAACTACTGATGGCGTGGATGGGTGGATATCAGTTGCCATCACTTAGAGTGCAAGAAATAAGGGCTGTCAAATGATCTTGGCTGTAATCATGTTCAAAACAAAGGAGAGGAACTTCAAGAAGTAGACTTCCTGCCAAAAGATGCTTTGGATGCAAAAAGCACCTGCATAGCTCTAAGAGGAGACAAGGCAAATATCTGGAAGGGACAGCTCTGTTGGATGTTCCTAATGACCACGCCATGCTCAGGAAACATTTTAAACTCAAATAATTCCAAGACTGGGAAAGCTCTCAAAGAAAGTGCCTTATACATTTGTCCCTATTCTTAACTTAGACATGAGGTTTGCTTATGGCCATTGTTGAAGACAGGATGCTGGGCCAGATGGCTATCGTGCAGCTCCTATATCTGCTATAAATAAGGTTTTGCCAAGATATTTTAACCCTTGGTATCTGAGGCGTCGATGGTTTGGGTTTTTTTCTTACTGGATCGCTCTTTCAGGTCCCAGATTCAGTCCAGACATGGTTCAGATAATCTTCCTCATGATTTCTGGAGAATTAATGCAGTGAATTTTAGTATTATTGGAACAAGACTTTTGAAACAAAAATTCAGGGGGCTTCAGTTTATTTTCCACCCTCTAAGTATTATTATGGAAATGACTGCATCTTCCTTTGTTTCCATCTATTATGTTTGTGGCAGTAATTTCCCAAATATACTGTAAAGAACTGTAGACTTGCTGTATTGGCTATTATCCGTACATTGCTCTGCTATTCATCCCCAGACATATCTCTTAAACCGTATTTCTATGTACAAGCCTCAGTTTCTAAATAAAGCCAAATTTCATTTCGTTATTTTATCACAAGTACTAACCACCAGTTTTTGTTATTGTTTTTTTTGAGATGTTTCAGCCTTCCACAAAAGCCAGAGAACACCACCATTTAGACCCTTACTGGCAAACTTTTGATCCACGATATGTGGTACAAGAACAGTGCAAGTCTCTCATCTTTGGTAGAATGCAAGGCAAATACATAAAATACTTCCTTATTATAATGCTTAGTAGTAAGGGTTGCTATTAAGTCATCAGCTAATTTCTGATTCTGTGAAAGAAGCATGTTTTGGGCAGAAATTTGCCAGGCCTAGGTTTGTTGCAAAGTAAATTGTTTGCTGAATAAAAAGCTTTTAAGCCTACGGACAGCTGAAAGGCCTGAAATTCAACAGTTGCAGTTTGCATGGAAATTGTCTTTATTGTGGAGTTGTCTATAGGTTTTTTGTTTTTGCCTTCATTTTCAGTTGTCTCGTTTGCTTTGCCACAGCCATCTTGTTTAGTCTTTGCGATTAGAAAACAATCAGAAAACCAGTGCTGCCAAGTACAAATGCATCTTATTTTTAAAGTTTAGCTGGGTTTTTTCCTTATATGATGAATTTTACCCAGAGACTGCTGATAGCTTTCAAATATGGCCAACTCTGCCAAATCTAGTGAAAGGAGCATTTTGGCCAGACGTTATTTTTGCTGCCATTGTGAGTTCCACCACTGCAAGACCTTCTGGGCTAAAACAGCACAATTTTCTGCCTTCATATATAACAGGCTGGCTGGCATAAAAGAAAAATCTTGCATTTGTCTAGGTACACAGCAGAAAGAAGCAGGTGCACGTACAATGCAGAGATTCTGTATAGGAGAGGTACAGCATCTCTAGGATTTTCAGTATTGTATAAGAAGCCCTCCAAGCAGATCTGCAAAATAGCTGCCAACTTAGATTGTGATAAGGAGTAGAAGAGATTTAGCAGATTATCAGAGACTGAAGTGGAGAAGTCAACTGGGTGTGAAAAACTCAGCAGGGCTGAGCAGCCAAAGGAAGGTGGAGGTGACTACAGAGGTGTAAAGACCTGATCGAGAAGGTGTCATTGTCAGCTTGAAGGCCAAAGATTTGGCAGTTGAAAATTAGTACCATTTTTAGGTGTTCTAATTCCCTATCAAGGTATGATGCTGAGGCTTAGTCGAACAGGCTTAGTTGAAATAATTCCTGTTTTAAACCATGTCATAAAACAGACTTCTGGGAGGGCTTCTGAAGTTGATTAACTTTGTTCTCTCACTTAGTTTTCTTTTCATGAATGTTCTGGTTTCACTCAGGGCTGGAAATGACACCTGTCAGAAAGGCAATGAGAGTTTTGTGGCACATGAGGAAATGCAGGAGCTTGCCAGTGGAAATCTTTGTCTGGCGAGATTTTGTTCAAAAAGCGTGTCCATACAAATTCAAGTGATGGGCTGGGCAAGTCAAATTCCTCATTCATTTTGTGGCACACCTGTGAAGCTTTATGTGACAGGACAACCTGGGCATGACACAGGTTGAGATTGCAATCAAACTGCATTGTCATGAGCTGGCTGTGAGACAAGCAGCACTTCCAGCCTTTGTATCCCTGTTTTGACAATAAACTGTGAAGCTTTTAGTTGGCAAGATAGATCAAAACATGGCAGATCATATTTTTAACTCTGTACATGTGCGTTTTGTGGAGCTCCATTCTCTTTTCCTACCTTCTGAAGACCACAGCAATATTTGTGTTGCCAATAGTTTTTAAGCTGGCAAGATGTGCTTTTTCTTTATTGCCAAAGTGAAATGTCTTCCATGGGAAAAGAAACGGCTTGGGGGGGTATTTTGGTTTTCCCTCCTTATGCGTCTCATGAACTCGCAAACAAAATGATTGGATTCAAAAGAAAATGTGCTCAGAAGTCACAGCCTTTTTAGCAGCACTTATAAGTGATAGTGCAATCCAGCTGTTGGCAAACCATAAGCTCATTGTTTCGACAATGCTGTTTCATTTACTTTTTTTCTGTTATATTAACTTGTTTGCTCAGGTACTGGAATTCAGAGTTTTTCCTTCTGTTTAGAAATTCACACCCTTTCTGGCAAGGTATGAGCTGTTTTTATTGCTTGCAATTATACTTGCAGGTAAAATAAATACTTTCCCACGGATGCCCTGGAATCCGGTATGGCTATAAGCTGATTTAGCTGGAAGAGCTGAGTTGTACAACGAGTATTTCTGCTGCTCTGTCTTTATCTTCTGACTCTTCTTAAAGACACAGGGCTTGAACTTGTTCTTGCTCTTGAGTTATTGGAGCAGTTCTTTGTAAAAGTTGCAGGGTCTCCTATATGCAAAGCTGGTGATCCAAATGATTTGGAGAGAAAATACCTGTGAGGGAAACCTGTGGTGCCTTTGCAATACAAATATTCCTGTAGCCTTCAGAGCATAACTGAACAGAGCTCTATGCTGTGCACACAAAAAATGACATTGGAAGGACATTTGATGTCACGAAGAAAAGCATGGATAAGTAAGGAAATGCCATAATTAAAGCTGCCTGTGTAATTCATTATGATTCATTTTTTAATTATCTAATCACATACTATTTTTTCCACAGCCACCTCTTACCTCTGTGCACAGGATGTTCGGAGGCCTCTTAATGAGCAGCTATTCAGTAGTTTGTTTCATCTTCATTGTTCCACGTGTGGCCCAAGGCCTTATTTACTGCGTGCTATTAAATCCTGTTTTGATGGCGAAATCCATAAAAAGGCTTTGGCCTGGTGACCTTGTGTGCTGAGGGATCTGACTTCTCAGCCCCCTGCTGTCTGGTGTTGAGAGGTAGAGTTTATGGCCCAGGTGTGCTGTTGCAGCTGTGGCAGAGCAGGGCCAGCTCTCCAGCCTGGTTCCACGGTGCCATTCTGAGCCACCCCTAGCTCAGGTGACTCCAGGAAGCACATCCCATTCTGTGGCTGCAGCCTGCTGCCACCCAAAATCCGAATAATCATCTCCTTTCCCTGCAGAGTTAGGATTTGTGACTCATTCATCCTGCTTTCAGCAGTGCTACTTATGTGCTGAAAAAGCCCTGGAAAAGTAAATCACCAAAGTTGCGACCCAATTTTCCTCCCCATAGAAAGGGAATGGGCATGGGCCAAACTGTCTCACGGAGATGTGCTCTGGCTGTTAACAAGTCCTTTGGAGTCTTAGTTATGAGAAGGACAATGTATTGCTTCTTCATCCAAAACTGAAGGTCAAAGTTGTGGAAATATCCCCTAGTCTCACTGCCTGAATTAGATTTACGGAAGAACTCCTGGTGATTCATTTTTTGCACAAGAAAAATGGACTGCTTCCAATGTTCTTCGAATTGGGATCTTCCAGATCACACCAGAAATCCCACCGACGTTCTAGAGAAGTCCTGAGGGATTTATGGAGAGATAGTGGAGCAGGCAGTGCTCTTCTCAACTCGAACTGTCAGGATTGTGTCTGTAGCAGAACACAATGAGCCAGGGATGGTTCTTTGGCCTGGAGATCAAAGAGCATGGCGTGACTCAGCCGTGTGGCTGAGCACACCCTCCTCCCCTCCCAAAGAGCCAAGACACCTTGGCCATGCTGCCTGGTGGAAATAATTGACCTTTGCTATCTCTCAGATCGTGCAAATCTGAGAGAGGAGCATTTGGCAAGAGCCAACTCACATTTGTGAGCAGGTTAACAGTGGTATGGGTGGCTCTGACCAGGCTCGTGCTCTGGTCCATGTCATTTGTCAATACAGGCAGGGCGCATGCAGGGCATTTAGCTTTCCCTGAGATCTCATCACAAGGAACGTGGGGGGATCTTTAGGATCTGGTGTGTTTCATTGTTCTACCTCTGGGTGGTTTAGGAGGGTCTGGCTTACGTACATCCTGTGATGTAATGGCAGCTAACCCAGTAGTCTTTGGTGGAGTTGTGAGAATGTTCCAATTCTAATGTTTTATCCAGGAGAAATTTTGCAGCATAAGACTTTTGTAGGCAAATAATTCTCTTCCCAGAATACTGCTGGGCTTTATATTTCAGAGAGGGAAGGAAGGAGGGTCAGAAAACAGCTACTTAAACTAGAATCTCTTACAGTTTTGGATAACACCCTTGGAATCACTTCTTGCATGTTATTTTTCTTGTTTTCTCTTGTTGTTTGGAGGTAGATGTGACCGAGATGGTGATTTTCTCTTTGTGGGAAAAAAATGCATCAAGATATTACTGGAGTTTTTCCTTAATGGGGTTTTGATGATATTTTCAAGGGCAGAGAAACAATCTGCTGCTTATTTCTACCCTGACGCCCTGCGGGTGTGACCTCGTGTTCATTTCCAGCCAAAAGCTCCATTGATTTTCTTTCATTTACATTTCATCCGAATTCAGAAGTGTGTGAATGATTCTTGAATTGTTCCTTCTGTGTTAACATACTGGAAATTTTCATCGCATTGACTGGGAATATCCTTCCAAGCACATGCACTCACACAGCATGTCAAATAGGCCACTGTTAATATGTGTAATAAGAACAGAGACACGAGGAGCAGGCTGCCTTGTCCAAAAGGAGCATACATTTCTGGAAATAAAACTTTCTTTTGCCATTGAGGGCCTGATTGCTTTTTAATTCAATCCTTGGTAGGCCAACACATGGGAAACAAGCTATGGAGTGGGGAACCACTTTTATAACTCTGCAAATGCAGCTAGGCAGTCTTGCATATGGCATAATTGATCTCTACAGAAGGATAGATTTAAATTTTTTTTAAATCCAGCAAAGAAAAAAACTACCCAAAACTCTATCCTAAATAAATCTTCCAGAAAATGGAGCTCAGTCCTGTATTCAGCTCCTGTCATTTCTCTCTGTAAACCCTGATGCTTTGGCTCTGACACCTTCCTTGAGCCTGATCAGGAGCTGGATTTCAGTGTTGCTGGTGCTTCTCCCTGGCCATGTTGTGCAACTGCTTGGGGGATCTGATTTTGGGATCTACTGAGATACTTAGTGCTTAGATACTTTCCAGATCTCTGTCCAAACCTATCTGAAGCTCTTTGATTTCTATAAATGTGATGATTCAGCCTGGCTGGATCCTTGTTGAAGTCTATGACACAACCTGGGTTAACTTCAGGATCAGCCCTGCTGGCAAAACAGACTTTCTTGTGAGATTTATGGAGTTTCCTGCTTCTTGCTGGGCTGTGAACAGAACAAGAATAGCCTCTCTCAGGGTGTCTTGGCACTGCTCCTGGAGAGAACCGAGAGCAAGACACAATGAAAAATACCAGACTTCCATAGACTAAAAAACCCCCAAAACCAAATGCCTTTGCTTTTTGTTGGGTTTGGTGGACTTTTCTTTTTCATTACTTCAGTCATGCCAGTTCACTCACTTTTAACTTTTAGGGATGTGTGTACAGTGAGTACATGAAGTTAAAACTCTGTGGATTAAATATAATTCAAGTTGACTTAAAAAGGTGATGTTTTGGCACATCAAAATCTTAATGTCAGCAATTATTTTGCTGTTCTTACTGTTTCATTTGCACTGTCACTGTCACTCTTCTGACCATTAAGCTAAAACCCCTAAAAAAGGCAGTCTCTACATCTCTCTGAGTCAGTTTAACAGCAACGAACATTAAAATGACCTGCTCAAGGTCATAAAAAGGGACTTAAAGGAGCAGAAAATCAAGGGTTCCCAAAATCTTTTGTCAAGCTGAAAAAAATAGGATAAAAATCCATTTAAAAGAAGAGGTTTCTTAATTATTATTATCATTAACTTTAATGCAAAATACCTGCATGACTTTTCTCCTGTGAAGCATAACTTTCATGGTTTTGAATATGGGAAACAAAGACTGGAAGCTGGGATGATATGCATCATAAATAGTTGCAAAATAATAAGATGTTAAAAATATGGTTACAGTAGCTAATCTGAATTTAAAATTTAAAAACTGAGTGTGCCACCCTCATATGCACATCAGTAACTAAACAGGTTAATCAAAGTCACCTAAGTCCCAAAGTAGTCAAGTTTAAAACCTGCTGACACTAAAAATATCCTCTTCATTTCTTCACCTGCTAGAGCAGACCATGTAAACAAACAGACCTTGTCTAACAATAGTTGCAGAGGTTCAAAAATAGTGTTTATATTTGCAGTCATGAGCCCAGAATTTCTGTTCACTAACCACATACTTTCTTTCCTGACGATTTCCTAAATATATAGATTTTTAATAAAATCTTTCTAAATTTTCTGTGACACATGCAGTACTCCAGTTCACTTTAATATAACCCAAGCTCTATCCCTCCTCATTCTGTAAGATCTTTATGGCTTCAGGTCCATGATTAATGAACCTTAATTCATTTAGTTCTCCTTCCTTTTGCTTCATGTGCGTGTAGACAGCCTCATGTATGTGTGTGTTCTTCCTTGCCAGCAAGAGAAATGGTAGTGAATAACTGGGCCTTTTTTTGTCTGATTGACAAGAATTCTTTTCAGCTCCTTGTCTTCTCACCTTTGCATGTAATTCTTTAATTCTTTGCATGTGTCAGTCTTCAAATGCAAATTTGTTAGTTACCTTTATTTTATAACTTTGCCTGCCTTGTGAAGCTCTAAAGCTCTCCCTAAATCCATTCCATTTTTTTCCCTCCTCTAAAATGAGTAGAAACACTTACATGTGAAATGGGGCAAAAAAAAATCCTAAATCCCAAATGAGAGGAAATATTCAATAAAAATTGAATGCAAGAACAAGCACTTTTTAAAATGTGTTTTTCCTTCAAAAATACCTGCTTGCAGACAAATAGTCATCCAAAGGACCACTGCAGGTCAGCCCCTGGGTGGCTGTTGACACCTTGCCTTAAGCCTGGTGTGTCACAGTGTACCCGAGTCATGCAGTCATGGAAACAGTCCTTGATGTGCAGTTTTCTGCATTAATCACCTGTTTCCTGTAGCTCTCCTTTCAGCTTAAATACATTCAGTACTTCTTTACCCTCCCTAGTTACTCTCAAGGTAATGCCTAAAGGAATAAATTTGCTATGAATTACAGGCCTGATACTGGCTTAATGTTATATTTGTGAATGGGCATTAAACAGACACATTACAGAGAAACTGATATGAGTGGACTGCTTTGTGATTCTTATTAAAAAAGAAACAAAATGTTTGTTTTATTAGTTTTAAATCTAATGCAATAGAATTGTGGTAAGGAGGTAGCAATTAAGAGACATTCCAGTTGCGTGCACATAAAATCCTGTGTTTCTGTCTCAAAGTAATAGGAGTGGAATCAAAGGCTGTTACAGCTATTTGGATGTAACAATAACATTCAGCCCTGCTTTGTAACTGCTAATGGATTTCTTCTCCAGCATGCCTGGGAGGAAATAATTTTCCTTGCTTTAGCGAGATGAGAGGAGAATCAGAAAGGCTGGGAAAATCTGTTTATCTTTTCTCTTACCAAGATATAAACCAGCCAGATCAGCCTTCAAGCCGGCAGAGTTTAAGTTTAAATTGTTGCTCATGAGATATGAGTTTCACAGACAGTTGTACAGCTGCTCTGGAGGGCCTTCATCATCTCTGGGCACAAAGCAGGGTGAGGAGTCTCCACTGTGCGGCAGCCAGAGCAGCCCTGAGCAAGACTCCTGGTCTAAAGAGGGCTTTCCAAACTGTGATATGTACACCACTGGTGGGACACAAACCGCTTCCAGATGGCAGATGGAGGCAGCTCCTCCACTCCTCCATGAAGCTGCTTGTAAAGCTACGGGGTAAGTATTTCCACACAGAGACTGGAAGCCACTCCATGCCTTTGTGCAGACTCAGTTCCTGCCTGCAGCCACTGACTGGCAGTGTGGAGGCGCCCACCCGAGCTGTGAGGAGCTGTCTGCTGAGAGGGTCTGTGAGAAGAGACTACTTAACACAGCTTTCTAGACATCCCTTTGCAGATTTTTCATTGGTACTGCACAGACTATTTCTTTTCCCCCACTGTTTTAATTGTATCTGTTTTCTGATCTTGCCCTAATTTGATGATAATTGATTATTGCAGTGGTGCTATTCTTTCAGCAGAGAAATAACCTTTGGGAACCACGTAGACACTCAGGTATTTCAAAGATAATATTTTTCAACAGTGATCTGACAAGGAAGTAATCTATTACTGGAATGCATTTGTTTCTGTAGAGATGTAGCAGCCTTGCTCAGCATGTGATGCTCATGGTATGCATGACAAAATGTAGAATGTAACTAGGTGAATGTAATTAGATGAATTTTTTTGTTGCTCTCAGTGAGGGCTTCTTTATCAAAAATATCTCTGGACCTCTGGTGATCATCAAGATCTTTGTTTTACATCTTGTTGGTACATTGCACCTGAATGGCACAGATCTCCCACACCACTGGCTTTTAGCAAAGTCTATGAAAAGTTACTGCTACTAAGTATAGTAAACAGAATAACAATAACATATTTTTCACGATGGAAGAGAGTTTGTAGTTACTAATTTCTATTAGTTCAACTCTGCCTTTCCACTAGGAGACTAAATGACTTCTTTACATATCTGTTTTCTTTCTTCTATGTTCATTTTAGCATCTTTTATGGATGTAATCTCTGCATGTGTTTTTTCAACAACATTCACTGAAGCAGAAGAAATAGTTTATAGGTGACCCTTTGAAAGGCCCACATGGGTGAATGCAGGGACAATGCCAATGTTTGTCTTTCACTTGCATGTATTGCAGCAAAAACTTGACTTTCTTTTAAAATGCAAACAACAGTGGTACACTCCTAGGCTGTCAGGGAATCCTTGGAATATGGAAAAACAGACATATTTTTTCCATGCTGTTGTGAACCTTGTGAGAATCATGGCTGTACATATTTGCAATACAGCCCATTAGATTTTAGAGTTTATAATTTCACATAATAGCACGTTTCTTCCTAGAAGGCTTCTACCCAGAAATAACAACTTCCATACATTGAGGCTACAGAAATTTCATGTTCTGTCCCAACCTACACATTGATAGGTCTGAAGGGTGTCTGAAGCACAGTTTAATAACAAAGCAGCAATTGCACAACCATGTGGCTTTTGGCCCTGATGAAAAGGTGATCAATTTTCCCAGTCAGTAGTGGTTATTTGTGTAAATGGACACAGGTTATTTGTGTTTCATAGAACAGTACGTTTGTCCAGAGCAGGTCTGGGCTTTATGGTTGTAAAGAACTCCAAGTCAGCAGGTACACCAGAGAGAAGGAAAATATGCAGCTGCAAATCTGGCTGTAGCTGTAGGAGTGAGGTTGGACTATTTCACACCCAGGGACAATCAGAGCAGAAGCTGAGAGGCTTCTTGCCCTCTCTCTCTCTCTCTCCATAGAGACACCCAGTATTTTGTTTTCTTCTTCAGGCACTCATCACTTGGCTCTGGGTTATGAATGATGCTTGCAGGGATAAATACCTGATTCGGCATCCAGCTGGGTGAGTGTGAATCAGGAGCAGCTCAGGAGGACTATTCTGGCAGAAGGCAGATGGAGACCCCTAGAGAGGTCACTCAGGAGCTGGATTAGGAGAGGCTGAGAGTCCTCCAAGGTGCCTGGCAAGGATTGATCTACTCCCTCTGACTCACCTTGTTTACCCACCGCTCACTGCGGTTGCCAGTGCTGTTGTCAGTGACCTCCATCGTTTGCTGATCTGTGGGAACCTGCAGCACATTCCTGCTTTGAAATGCTGCCTGCATTAGTGACATCATTCCTTGCAGGAATGTTAACTCCAGTGCAACATCTGGGCAGCTGCTGGTGCCTGAGCTGACCACACAGAGAATTCCACTGCTTCACGTGGTACATTGTTGACAGAGTTCCTGTTGGGGCACTATGGCCTGTGGAAACAATCTTCCTAACCTATAACTCCCAAGTTTATTTATCTGGAATAACTGATAAATCAATTATGAATCAACATAACTTGTAAGCAAGCTCTAATTTCCAGAAGTAGTCTGGGGTAAAGGCTTGAGTTTTTGGAAATGTGCCTCTGTATATATATGATACACCCAATTTGCTGCTCTTCTGACTCTCAAAGACACATACCTGGAGTCTCTGGAGAGGTCTGATTTTGCATTAGTTTGTTTTTGGAGAGGTTGCCTAGTCCAGCAGTCAGAGCTTAGGATGCAAAGCTAAGAGTCCCAGACTTTTTCTTGCTCAGACTTTCATCTCATGCCTCTTCCTCTCAGTGTTGCTATTTTTGATTTGGGGAGTGGTAGTCTTTACGCTTAGGGCTGACCATTCAGGGTTCATGTCAGTGTTTCACAGTTAATGCTGTTTGAGTGTTTGGTAGATATGAAATCCCATATGCTCAGACACACGGATTATAAAGCCAAGAGGGATGGTTGCTCATCAAGACTGTGACCCATTTATTGGAGGTGGGCCCAAATCTAGACACTGAATCAAACATACCTGAACCCCGGGGAAGCTCAGTTCTGAGTTCAGATCTGGGTCTGGGGTCATTCCCATCTCTGTAAACACCAGACAAATTATTTTGGGGAAAGTCATATGCATGCATACATACATACATATATGTGTGTGTGTGTGTGTGTTTAGATAAAGTTTGAATCCAGAGCTGAACTTTGTTCCCAACTGTTCCAACCACTATAAATAGATTTCCCATACCTCTAGTTACGTAACTCCAGAAATTATTTTTTTCTAGCATAGCTTACATGTCAGCACATAGCATTGTCCTCCACAAGGTTACAGTGGCAAGTTGTAAGAGAATTTGATCCTCAGGATGCTGGTAGAAACCTGGAAAAACTCCAATATCTTTTGTGCTAGAGATTAAAATCTGGTTTACTGTGTCTCTCTCCTGCTGTCTTTTTGTATCTCCTGATTTTATTAAACAAGAGGGGAAGGAGAGAAGAGGAAGGAATTCATCACAGGCTTTGAATGATGCAAACAGTTTAATTAGGAAGTAGTGTTAGATACAGTTTCCCTTCCTTTGCTGTTTTCCAGGCAGGATGCATCCTTAGGAAACAATAATAGAACTGGGGATTACAAAGCCTTTGCAGGCATTGCAGCCAAGTGGCCACACAGTAAAGTGATACGGGGCAGGCGCTTGTGTAACATGAGAGGAAGTTATTCAGCATTCCTTGAGGAAGCACAGCACCAGCACAGCTCAGTATCAAGACAAATATTCCTGTCAAGCTGAAAGGGAAGATAATGCTGGTTGTCATTTTGTATTGTTTATCTTAGTGAGGTTTTGCTGATTTTGCTCTCCTGAGCCTGGCTTCAAAATAACAGCACAACTAAAAATAACCTCACATTTGGGCTTTAAAATTCTCCGTGACACAAGGTCAAACAATAATGGGCATTTCCTACTCTATAACCTTTGTAACAGGCAGAAGGAAAAGTGTTCAAAAGGGCATTGCTACAGAGGTCAACCTGAAGCATTTGACCCTGAACTGGTTTAGTTCCTAAATTCTCCATCCAGGAGAACTTCTGTGGAAGGCTGTGAGACACCAGTTTTCTGTAAGCTGAATTTCCCTCTGTGCTATTTATAACTGTCCTGATGTTTCACTGTGCAATAGCATTGTTTACAAATGCCTGTGCAATTAAACCCTCACCAGTTGGGCCAGATTCTGGAAAACAGAGCCCATGATGCAGAAAGGCCTCATCAGCCTGAAGAGTTTTGATCTGTAAATTGCTGATATCCACTAGAATGGCTGGGAGTCAGAATGCCTGTGATCTGATCCATGGCCATGCTGCTGCACTGGGTGGAGCTTAGAGACACTCACTGCACTTGTGAACCTCAGTTTACTACTAGGATACTGAAGTGATGGGATATCTCCCTTAAATGCACATTTCTCATAATATTACTCTGTGTCTCTTTGGAATTGAAAAGGCATTGAGGAGTCATTTTGTTCTTGTCTTCTGGGGATATGTACCACATATATTTTTTATACACCGGTCCCTCATCAGAAGTTAATTGCAAGAAGAATGCTGTTATACAGTACATTCAGCATTCCATAAGTCTGGCATTTTCAAGTGGTTCCTGTTCTTCCTCAATAAAATACTCCTGTTTTTGACTGTGGAAAAAGTGATTTCAAGGATGATATTAAACAATACACCTAAAATACCGATCTTTCCCTCCCCGCTCTCTGTACACAGGTCTCTTGAAATGAAAACCATTATCTGACAGTGCTCTCTCTTTAATCTTTGAGTACGGAATTTCTTGGTTCCCTCAGTAGTATGCACAAGCCTAACTTTCCAGCCTGCCCACAGCTACTGCCTTTGAGCACTAGAGCCTTCAGAAGCTCTACCTTCAACCTAGTCTTTTACTTTGGAGACCCTGCGTGACTTGGAGATACTCTTCCCTCTTGGCTTATCATAAAAGTGATTCTTCCCACTCATTCTCTTTTGTGTTTTCTTGCTGCTTCTTCTGAAATGCAAATAGGTACCAGGAGCCCAAACCTTCCTTTGAATTCCCCAGTATCACACAAAGGGTTGTCAGAATTTGTTTTCAGTGGGTAACAAAGTTTTTGACCAACAGACATTTTTCATAGAAAATGTTGTGAAATCTGCATGGCTTCATCTTTTACATGGAAAACTAGGAGACCAAAGAATGAAGTTTTTCTGGACTAGAAGGAGAAAAAAACCTAAACAAGCCAACAAACAAATCCTTGAGGCTTGGAGGGTTTGTTTCCCCTCCAGATCAACATTTCTTTTCTTTGTTTTCAGGGATATGTTTTTTCTTAGACTTTTACCTGTGTGGGACACCTTTTGCTAAGGCTTCAACATGTAGTTCAGGTCAAAAGAGAGTCACTGACCACTGCTGCATTTCTGCAGATTATTCTATCTAACTTCTCAGTCATTGCATGTGCCAGGATGTGAATTAATCCATGCTAAAGCACTTCAGGTTTCCTCAAGTGTAAGAGCATCCATAGAAATTCAAACGCTTCCTGTTCCCTGGTGATCAGCATTGAAAAATGCAAGGAGCCTAGTGGGATTTAAGTGATTTATGAAATACAAACCCTGATACCCTGTGGTGTGTTTGGACCACATTGTCTCAGCCTTGGGATCACAAAGATCGCAGCTCTGCAGATTTTGGCAGTACAAGGAGAGAGGGACAGAGCTGATCCCCAGCTCACCTCCCAAACCAAGATCTGCCACCTCAGGGCAGGGCTCTGGGGAGGAAACACTGAAACAAGCAGCCCCATCCAACAACAATGTGAAGGAGATGCCTGCAGGTGCAAACTCTTCTGCTTCTGACTCTGTGTGGGGCACTATCATCTTGTTTTGCTTGAGACTCCAAAGACTCAAAAGTTAGCTCTGTACAGGGCTCCCCAGAGACTAAATAAATTCAAAATGACATGCCCTGAATCCTGAGAGGTCATACCATTATGCATAGCATTTTGTGCAGAACATTGATTTCTGATGAGGGCTTTTATTGATGGCATCATTCATATCTAAAGAGAGAGAGAAGATTGATTTGCTTTGACAGAGCATCAAATATTCCTGTTAGGGTATAAACACAACTTGTTACCCATGCAGAGAGCTGTAGAAAAATTAAAAAATAAATTATATAAAAAGTATTTGTTCAAAAAGCCAGAAAATTTATTAGGAGCCGGATCTACTCAAGTTCAAGGTAAGTTTTCAGTTTGGAGCACAAAATATTGAATAAAATTATTACACTGGTTTTCCTACTCATCTGGTAATAAATAATTCAGATACAATTGAAAAAGGAAAATCTGAGTTTGTTTCAAACTGTTGCCGACTCATGACAACTTAGTCCCTCATGTACTTCTAAATTTATCTTTGTATCATGACAGGATAAAGGTTTTAATATTTGTGTTGTGACAATAAGTTTTTCATCCTACTATTAGTACTTTGAATAATTTGGTTCTCATCCCAAGCTGTACATCACAGAGTCTGTTTTTCTACATCAGGATCTTTTCCCATAATTTCCAAGAAGTCTGGGAGTTAGATGAGGTGAAGTGAGGAGGACGTATATCTGAGATGAGAATATCAGGCAAAAAATTATGCACTTTTGCTCTTCTAACCCAGATTTTCTTAGCAGTGATATCTGCTGTAAAAGCTGCAGGAAAGGTGAGTGCACAGATTTAATATGAGCTTGAAAACCGAATTTCTATATTTGAAACTGTGTTTCATGCGAAGATGTAAAGCTTCACCCAGACCTGTTGATTTTATTTCACAGATTTACATTAGGCAATGACTCAAATAGTTCAGGAGGCCTTGGGCCTGACATTGACACTGCCCTGAATTATCTTTTTTCCTTGCAGTGCCAGTCTGGAGTCTCAAAGCCCAATTGGTCTGCACAAGCAAATAAAAGCACCAAGGATTTCATGGGTCAGATTTACCTCGGTAGAGCAGAGCAACTTTCACACTACTGTGACTACATTTTGTCCTATATTTTATAGGAGAGAACTGGGCCAGGAATGTTTTCCTTTCAGTCACACTGTACAGTAGCACCTGAGACATTCAGGTATACAAGCCTTGGTTATTTTCTGTCAGGACTTGTTACATTAACATCGAAGGACTGTCCTTTAGCATCAGCTCCTGTTTTTCCCGGCTGCAAAACAAAGAGAGCTCCCAGTCTTTTATAATCCTGGGTTTTGGGGCTTTATAAGTGATAAATTTCATGTAAATAAAGTGAATGAAAGATTTAACCTAGTGAGGAATATAATATTTCTCTTTTATTTTCTTTTTTTTTTTAAACAAAAGCACTACATATTCAGACATGTTGAGGCAGTTGCTTGGGTTGTGAAAGAAATTGCTGTCTTCAAAACTGGAATAATGGCCCTTGGGGCTACACAGAGAGGATGATGGGGAGGTGACAGGGGGCATATGCCAAGACTGAGAAAAATATACATTAAAGTTGTGCTGAAAATGCCTGGATTGATGTTTTCGTTCGTTCTGCCAGGATTCTTCTCAGTTTTAATGAGCACACATAATTCGTGCTGACTTGAATTGTCCGTGAGCAGAAGCCATGGAGTCGTTTTCACCACATCTCTTGTCTATAGAGAGCAAGAGCTGCTTGTTGTTCTGGGATGGTGCTGATGGGCAAAGTGGGTGCGTTTAGCAGGTTTTGCTCATGATGTTTTCTGGGGAGTTACCTCTTTGGGGAGGGATCTTCTATTCATGGGGAAATCTTCCAGCCAGGTCCACCTGTTGACTCCAACCTGTTCTCCCAGTCAAATCCTAGGAGATCCTGGTTTGCTCTGCAGTGGCCTTGGAACCTCTTTGGCCTGCAAGAGGTGAGGATAAGTAATACCAGTCAAAAGGTCCTCAACACGCTGCAGTATCAATGCCTCTGGGCATATTGGATCATAGGTCTGATTCCTTTGTGAGCTGCCAGTGAAACCTCACCATGGCAATTTTTTCTCAAATTTTGTATTAAATAGTGTCTTATCCATCTCTTTATCTCCCTGTGAAACAGCAACATGGAAGAGTGTTCAGGATTAATCTTGTGCTTCATGAAAATGACCTGGCAATACTCCTTTGCCAGATCATTCTCACATATTTCAAAACAAAACTGAGTAGAAACTCCTACCAGTGAAATACTTAGACTGAGTTTATCCCTGGGGAGATGATGAGAAACAAACATGTGACATGGCTAATCACATTCTGTAATATATCACTGGAAGGCTCTGAGACACTGCAGCAAAGGGCACAGTATTCAGAATGGAATAGAGTGGCTTTGATCTGAGGTTCATTTTGGATTACACTGTGGAAAAAAAAAACCAGCAAGCCCCAGACAAACCTTGCTCTGTTACAAAGATAAAAATGAGCATTCACACTGAATTCTATGAACAGGTAGCACAGTGGATTCTAGGAACATGCAAAACCTGAGTAGCAGGGTTACAAGCACATCAGTAGGATGATTATGTGCAAGAGTTAAAAGCAAACTAGTAATTTGAAAATTCCCTAGTAATTTATTGTACATTAATTATTATTTATGTTGTATGATGAACTAGATTAGTTATTAATTGTTCATATTATTATTCATTAATTCATTTATTACTAATTCATTACTTCACCATTTGCAACTAGAACAACATTTCACGTGCAGTCAGTGCACCAGGGCCAATGAAAACCTTCAGTGACAGAGTCTGAGAGGGACAGAGGATGGTGTGAGAAAACATCTCTGATTGTCTTATCCTACTCGGGTCCAATCCCAGCAAGATGCCCAGGGTCTTGTGGAGTTTTTGACTCCTCCAAGGGTGGAGAGTTGCCAGCCTTTCTGGGCTCCTGGTATGCTGTGTGACCATTCTTCTGGTACAAAGTTCTTTTGTTTTATCTTGTCTAGATGTCCCATTGGTTGATTGTTTTGTTTAGAAGACACTGATTTTTCCAGTTTTTGTCTAACACAACTTCCTGCCTTCTCTTCTTTATACCTCTACCACAAAGTACTTGTGAAGGAATTATGAAGCCTCTAGAAAGCTAGGCTCTGGGAAATGACTGATACATGCCACCTCTCAAGGCTATCTGCATGATACTCTGTAGAACATAGATTAGATTCTCCTTCTAAATTACTTTTAATTGTTCTAATGTAAGTGCAGTTGTCATGTGGTGATGCACTCCAATAAGCGATGGATGTTTCACAAGCAATGTTATTCTAACAAACTAGTGATGGGGCCAGTGCTTTTCAAAAACCAGTAATTTTTTAAAGATACTTAAAATACCAGGAACTGTATTTTTTTTAAGGATACTTGGTTTTCTTAAGATACCAGAAACTCTCTTTGGAAAGTTTATTGCTTGCAAATATTACTTCTTTTTTTCTGTCCTGTGATAGTGGCTCTTGATCCTCAGGTTCATTTGTGGTCAGGGATTTGGAAGGTTAAGTCCAGTAACGCCTTTGGAAAATGTGCTGTACTCTGAAGGAGGTGCTGCCCTTGGTATTCACAAGATTATGTATGAACTACGACTTTCATCTTTCATTTCTTTAACTCTTGGATGCTCAAAGGTGGAAAAATATGCAGAGATAAGAGGCTGTGGCAGGTGACCACAAGTTCTTACATGGGAAGCCCTCGCCTGGCCCTCGGCTGGCGCTGTGAAGGGTAATAGATGGCAGTGCAAAGTGGGAGGAAGAAACTCCATTTCTCACTGCTTTCATTTGATCTGCTTCCTTTCTCACATCTCTGTGTGTGGGGCAAGGGGGAGGGGAAGGAGGATGAGGATGAAGAGGGGAGGAGAAGAGTGGGAGTTTCCTTCATGCTTCAGCAGTGGTGCTGAATGGGAGGGAAACAATAGTTGGTCTGAATCCAGGCATTCCCTTGGGCAGGGGCTGTGTGGGGAGTGAGCGCAGACCTGTGATTCTCACAGGTACCATTGCCAGCAGCTGGAATACCTGTGGGGCATTTGGGAACCGATAGGAAAGTGGTATGCAGTTAGAACTCCCTCCTAAATTTCATCCTCTGAGTTTTCAGCAAAATAGATTTTTCTACCTCTGAATAATTTTCGAAATAAGGCTGTCAAGATGACACATTCTCTTCTCAAATGATAGCCTTCACTGCATCTGGAATACTGGAAGTGCGCACTGAACTCACTTTCATGCACTCAAAAAAAACCCCAAACCCTGAGTATTGTCACAGGAAGAGATAGGTTCCACTGCAAAAGAAATACATGCAATCAGCTTGCTGGTAGTTGCACCACAAACCGCCTGAGCACCACACTGCCTTCTTTCTTTACCAGCTGTAATTAAGAGGCCTGAATCACAGGTAACTGCTTCAGAAAAATGCAAGGGCAAGCACCTTCTCAGCACTGCAGGCTAGAGCAACCAATGGTTCTGCACCAAAAGTAGCAGAAGAGCTTTCGGTCAGATCTTCTATTTTTCAATTCTTTCATTTCTCAGATAAATAAGCTTGATTCGGAGGGATGGGTTGTGATTCACGTGGGGAAAAATCATGCAAAACCAGGTTGCGTTTTGTAACATCTCAAAATTTGAAGTTATTGGCAATTTACATTATGGCTTTTTTCTGCTTTTGTGGTGAAAATGATTTTACAAGAGCTACGTGTGATTTTCTCTGGCTCGGATTTCAGCACAACAGTCTGGATATTGTCAAAACTGATTTGGACTGCTCAGGCAGCCTCTCGCCAGCAGAATGGGCTCAGGTAGCAAATGATGAGCTGTGTCTTGAGATTCCAATAGTGTCTTCCTCCTGATAAAAGCAATATAAGATAAGTCTTCTCATGGCTCCAACTGGCATTGTGGTTTACCAAAAATGAGAGGAAAATTCTAGATGAACTTTATTCAAACTCTTACAGGTTTCATTTGGGTCACATTCAATGGCAAGTCAGCTAAATGTTATTTAAAGCTTGATTGTTTGTTCCAGATACATACCAGAAACATGGGGTGGAAAAGAGCTGCACCCTGATAGCAGGTGGCTGGCAAGGAAAGATATTTCTTTTTAGAGGACCTTCAGTAGAGACTGATTTACACCTCCTGCATCCCTTCAGGTTCTTGTCATGTTTTGGTCCAATTCTGCTGACCAGCTCAGCCTCTCTGAGGAAGAAGCTTCTGGGATGTTTGGAAGAACAGCTCCTCTTCCACCTGAGTTGTAAAGCCTAACATTTTGTGCTAGGCCAATCTAAGAAGCCCAAAGGTAGGAAAGAAAGTGATTTCTGTTCTTCCCTCCCAACGTCTACCTATAGCATGATTCTGAATGAGTATGAGTAATACTGCCCTTGATATTTATTGTTTCTTTTCCTTTAAAGAGGGCCTTTTTCTTTCCTTTCCTCTCTTCTCCCTACTTGTTACTAAGGAAAAAGATGCAGGAGAAGGGATGTGGGTAGAAGAATGTGTGATGCAAAAATCCAACTCAAAGATAGCTATCTTTTTGGGAGGGGCGTGTGCGGAAAATTTAAAAAAAATCTTCACATGCAAAATGATGTGTTTGTTTCTCTTGGGGCTTTTTGTATTATTTGAGATGGATTTTTTTGGCTCTGTTTGGGCAGAATAGCCTGTGTCTGTGTGCCTACACAAATCAGGGGATCACATTATATACAGCACAGAGACCTTGCCCATCCACAGTGCCTGCTTGGACAAGACAGGGGATTCTTCAGCTCCTACATCACTCCCAGCTTAGTCAGATGTACCCTGCAGGCAACAGACTGCTTAAGGTGTTGTTGTAGTTTTGATTTCGAGGCTCTGGGGCCTGGCTCTCAGCTGGCTTGGACTGGAAAGGGACAAACAACAAACCCAGATAACTCAGAGGATGCAGGAAATAAAGGACATATATGGGTTTTTAAGGATAAGGATGATGAGGGAAGAATTGCTGATATGGCTGTGAACCCTTGTGATATATATTTAGAACCTTGGAGTAAAGCTCCAATTCACTGAAGCTGGTAAAAATATTGCTGCTGTATTCACTGGAAACAATTTTTCTGTCCTCTGTCAGAAGAAAGAGTTGGTTGAAAACAGATCATCAGTTGAAAATACATCAACAGTGTTTCACATCTGTGTCCCCAGGGAATAAATGACTCTGTACTTCCATAATGCCCACATACAAGCATACATCTTTCTAAAGATGCTGTCGTGAGCCCTGAGAGCCCTGTCTATTTGCTTCTTTTCTCAGCTTCCAGGTCAAGGCCTGGGTCAGGTCATAGGTGTTACCACTGGGGAGGAGGGAGGAAATGTGTCCTACTCACTCCAATCCAAGCAAGTTTTTGTGTAGGAGTGGAGTGTTTTGGGGTTGGGTTTTCTTTTGTTTTGTTTTGTTTTGTTGGGTTGGTGGTTTTTTTTTTGCAATGAGTTATGTTCTCTGTTCTATTTTAGAAACAAAGCAAATTGCATGTAAGTCACATACACAGCCACCTTCAGCTTTACCAAAACTCTCTGCAGCAGAGGAAAGGCAATAGTATTACAAATGGGCAAATGATATTTTGAGGTTTTTTTATAAATACCTGAGTTCTTTGGATCTGTCTGAGACTCTAGGGATTGGTGTGTTTCATAAGCAATATCAAAATAGTTTTAGCATCAGTCACTTGGATGTGGCACTCTACTCTAGCTTTGTCTCCTGTGGTGTCTTCTTGGGAAATATTAACTGAACTGACTTTGTAATTTTTCCATGGCAGTTCTCTCTGCAGGATGTGCCCTGTGCCAGATGGTTGACTTGAATGAATTCTCTTTACACAGTTAAACATCACTCTCTTTTATTATTCATGACTTGTTTCTTCCATCTCTCATGTTTCTCAGTTTTCTCTCTGCTTCATAGAAGGGCAGTAATGCCAGACTGAGATGAGGCTGTTATTTCATCTTATATTAGGAAGCTGTGTTGGGGCAAAAAAGCGTGTCAGAAAGACAGAGGGCATTTTCTCAGATTCCAGCTATGTTAACTCCCAGTGCCTCTCTTGTAAGAAGATGCAGAGAGCTGGTTTTCATAAAGTAACCCTACTATAGTTTTGAGGCTGTCTGCAAGTATTTTTGTCTGCGAGAAGTGAATAGGAAATTTACAATAAACTGCATGGGAATTTAAAGTATCTGTAATTTTTTCAGTAGAGCTGTTGAGCTGTGTAGAAGTACTCCCAGCATATATGAAAATCATAATGAGTCAGTGTCCTTCAAGATGCAGCACCTACGCTGATTAGAAAGATCACAAAGCTGGCCTGATGAACAGTTTATGCATTTAGCTGCACATGCAGTGCAACTAGTTATTAAAAATCAGGCTCTGAAGTATTTATTAAAAGCATATCTAACTCCATTGATGTCAAATGCCCTGATTTTCTTTGGACAGGGGTCTATTGTTTTAAGTTTATATTCAATATAAACAATATATGAAATAAAAAATTTTAGGAGCACATGTTCAGATTATTTGATTCATAATTTCATTTTGTGTAATGCTATTCCATTTCATTCCATTATTATATTTCTCATTCCTCTGTAACAACCTTTTAAAAGTGACAGTCAGGTTCAGATCTTTCCCAGCAAACAATATATATTATTTGCTAAATGAAAGTGGTGCACAACTCTCTTAAATGTTCCCTAGCAGACTCCTATTGCATTCCACAATGTGCCTGCACTTGAACCACCTCCATTCATATCAGTCTTTTTATCCCAGCACACACTGAGCAAGCTGCTCTGAAGCTTAATTCTCCTGACCCTTCAGTGCAGTCGGATATTGTCACCTAATCCCCTTTTTCTCCTTCTGTCCCATGTGTGGTTTTGACTTCTTTCTCTTCTCAATTCCTTTTTCCTCTTCCCTTTTTCTTTCTTTCTTATTCTATAAGCCTCTCTCCAGGCTCCACATTCCAGAATTCATCCTTGCATTAGGGCTGCAATACAATGCTCTCCCAGTGTTAAAGGATTAGACATTACAGAGACTGTGGCAACTGCAGCCTTACTCTGTGCACAGAGGGAACATAAGGGGATGGAGGAGCACCCGCTAAAGAGGAAGGAGGCTGAGAGGCAAGCAGGGGGAAATGGAATCTTAGCAAAACCAGAGTGGGTGACAAAGAGGTTTGTGCAATTAAAAGTAACACTTTCTGCTCAGTTTAACACTCTGGTTTGTTCCTGGAAGATAGTAAACCACTTGGAAAGCAAAGTGCTACACATTATACAGGCATTGGTACATTAAATGAAATTTTTTCTTTTAGCACCCATCTCTGAGGTATGGCCAGTTTGAAGTTTGTCACCTGATGGCATGCCATTCTAATGCATGAGATGACACCTTGTCTGAAGTGCCAAGGTTAATCAATAGAGCATAGATTTTTCTTTTTTACATGGATAATTGTGCCTCTGAATCCCAGATTTCCAAAGTTCATACTACTCCCAGAGGAGTAGTCTGGGGTCTTAACTTCCAAATACTTCCTACAGATTGTTTTTCATTTGTTTTCATTTTCCTGAAGAGAATGGCCTTTGTTAAATGTCTCTTCTACTTTCATCATTGGATTGGAAACAAACTATTGGATTGGAAAAAAGGGTAATATTTTTCAGTATACACAAGTTCATAACAGTGTAGAAAACCCTATTTTGATGAAATTAAGGTTAATTCCTTTCTTTGCCACCACTTCACCCCTGCAAAAGTAATTCTGTAAAAGCAAATTTAAGGATAACTATGCTTCATTTAAAGCAATTGGTGATCTCCAGAAGCTATTAAAGAATTAAATTATTGAGCTGGGGTCATTCCTGAAGCACGCAGAGCTATTAGAGGAGCAGTAATTGTCTATTAGAATATAGTAGCATGACTCATAAAACCTCTATAGAGGGGTTCTTCTTTTCCTCCAAGGTTGTTTTGGTATTTGTTGATGGGGTGGGAAAACAAATGTGAAGAAGCAAAGTTTTGCACTTTGCACGGGAGGTGATGGAGCTCGTGGTCATCCAAATCTCTTACGGAAGTGAGGCTGCAGTCGTGGGCCAGCTGCCGAAAAAGTTTTGTCACCCAGACTCATGAGTCTCACCCTTGTGGCTGACAGTTTCATTGTTCCTAAGGAACGTAAGTGTCATGGGAGGTCATGGTTGCATTATTATTATTCAGCTACATTTGAATAAATGTACTCGGCTCTGTAAAGAATACTACAAGCCTACTCACCCTGCTGTACCCCACAGGCATGTGGTGAGGCTTAAAGATCGTAAACTGCTTTGAGTTCCTTGGAAAAAAAAGGCACCACATGAATGCAACAGATTCCCATTTGTTCATATAGCATCTGGTCCCACATCAGTGTTGTTATGATATAGGGGATCAGACCCAGAGTGCTGTACATGTGTTGGATTACTCACAAACATAAGCGCAGCTATGGCCCCAACCCCAAGGTCTCTGCAGTGTAAAGAGCTGACCTGGCAGCCTCCCAAACATACCTTCTGTAAGGCACTGAGTGAGCTTTTCAGCACCAAGCAGTTAAGGGTGAGGACTGAGACTTGGAGCAGGAGGGAAAAAGGGCACAGGACGAGGACTGAGAAGATGAACAAATTCCATGCTGTAGGAGGAAAGACTCAGATCTTGAACTTCAGGGTTGTTGTGGGTGCAGTAGTGATGTTGTACACTGTACTTGCATGCTTTACATTTTCTTGTGGAAGTACACTGTGATATTTTGATCAGAACAGAAGGAACTGGAGCAGTAGCAGTGGGATAGCATCATTTTGATAATGAGCAAATACTTGATTAAGTGAATAATTATGTTGGGCAGATTCTCACCCTGTATTGCCTGGACCATATCAAGGGTTTTGTGGTTTCTGGTGCTTTCTTCAAGCTGCAGATTTTTTGTTTGTTTGTTTGTTTTTACAGAGAGGTAGTAAACTTTGGAACAAGACAGAAATCCATGCCATCTGCACATGGATATTCTTCTATCAGCAGGGTGCAATTTGCTGCCTATCTGCTTTAAGGCCACGCCATGATATTCTCTGTCATAGAGATTCTGCAGTGGTTTTCAGTCTTTCATCTCCAAAGTGCCCCAGGAACTGGCAAATGGAAGGTGGGTAAAATCTGGAATTGGTACTAAGAGAGCATGTGCAATTATTCCAGACGGTGAGAGTCAAGGCTTCAGTTTTTGCACATAAAGCTTGTGTTCTTCATGGTTAATAAAAGAAATTATATGTTGATGGTGTTCACAAAAGCTGCAAGAGCACAGACCCTGTGTAACAGCCTAAAAGAAAATGCTTAGTGTGACACTATAATTTTCCCCACCTGTTGCCCAAACTGTCAAAAGGAAACGTCTTTTATTTCACTCTAATAAGATGTAGCATGTTTGTGGTTTGGGAAAGGATGGCTTGATTTTCTGTCAGTTGAAACAGCTGGCTGGCTGTGAACCAGAGCTGTGGCTGAGACATCCATGTACCTGCCTTGGTTTTCAGTCTCAGGCAGAGAAACCTTTGCTTGCTGCAGTTGGATACTTAGCAGTCTAACAGGGCAGGACATTAGTTTGGACCCATTATAACTTTGAAATGGCAAATGTGAAGAAAGGATGGGGATGATGAGAATTCAGAGATAAGGAATAGAGGAATGAACAGGTTGAAGATTTTTATTAAACACTTATGGATTTATTCAGATACTCCTCACATAAGCTTTTTCAAACTATTATTGAAGAATTCAGTAAACTTAGTCCCTGTAAATTGCATATTTTTTTTGTGCAAAAATCTATTGATCAGATTCATCTCCCATTTCTTCTCACTGCTGAGAGCACTGTATCAAGCACATAAAATTCTTTCACATCCTCCAGATTTGCCTTTCCTACCCATCTCGTTCATCTCTTCATTCTCCTTTACCTACTTTCTATCTAGATTTTCTCCTGTGAAACTTATCCCAACTTTACATATGTTGGTGATGTTGGGTCAAACTGCTGGGGCAGTTTGTCTCAGGAAAAAACAACCTGCTGATGGTGGTGGGAAGCATGTCCAGAACAAAATCCTACCTGGCAGAGGCTGGTGGTGGTGGAGAAAATGGCTTCCTGTTTTCTAAGGCTAAAATGAAGCCCTGTTGAGGATCAGTTGTGCTACAAAAAGAGCTACCTGGTGGAATTTGACAAAGTTGCTTGTTTTGTACATTTGGGAAACCAAAATTGTATGGCCTTGTGAAAACAAAAGTGGAAAGTGAATGATTGGGGAAGAAGGGCTAGATTCTGATTTAGTTTAAATCTTCCACATACAGGTTTCCTATTTTCCCAGTTTTTCCAAGCTATTAAAATTTTAGGGAAAATAAATAAGAGCTAGAAAAAGAAGACCATAGAAAAAGAAGACTTGCTTTGCTCAGGACCCAACCATGCTTGAAAGATCTATTCCTTAATTTAAAAAAAAGTCAACAAGAACTTAGGACCCATTCCAGTTATGACTTTTTTTTTGGTGCAATCTTCCCAAAACAAGAGAAAAAAAGGAAAAGAAGAACAACTAAGTGGAGAACTACTCCCAGATGATAATAAACTGACTAAAAAAGTTGAGAACAAGCTGGATCAACTCTCTAACAGATGGGAGTCTTTACTGTTTTACTCTTAAGAGACACTGGTAAATTATTTGGCATTATTAAAGATACCAACCACAAAAACATTCTGTAAAAATATGCTTCCAACTTTTCATCATCTGGAATTCTGTAGTTATTAGTGGTCCATGAGTCACTGCTGATATTTAAATGTTATATATTCATTTGGATAGGTGCAGAGCAGCAACCTCCAAAACTGAAGTAATTGCCACCCATGTGAAAAAATATGGTGGTTTTCTCTGCTGACATATGTAATTGAAACATCTTTTTTTACTTGAAGTGGATCTTCTAGGCTGTAATCATAGGTACAAAGCACAGCAGAAGTATCAAATCTGCCTCACCACTGAATTAGCCTGGCTTTATTCAAGTGCAACTCAACTGAAAAAAGCTGCAGGTACACCAGCATAAAATGGAATATTTTGCCCACTGAGACAGTTCTTCATTGCCTCGTGCCCTGCTTAGACATTTGCAGTGCACCAGAGAAATGCACAGAGCTCTGTGTCTGATTTTGATTGTGGGATTTTGGTAGATGTTTGTGGTACTTTAAAAGACTCCTCAGTGTGGCTGGAAGCAGAGAACCCATCCTACCATCTCTGTTGGATGTTGGAGCTGCTGGAGGGTCATCTGTTGTCTGAAAGTAGTATTTACTAATGGAGACAGACTAGGAATTCTTGGAGAAGTCCAGGTACTTTCCAGAATGTCTCTCCTGGTCAGCATCTAGAATTCAGGACTGAGACAGGACTAAAAGCAGCTGTGGAAATAAACGTGAAGAAGGCATCAGAAAACATGATTTTATAATTTCTTGGTTTGTGACTTTTGGAAGCAGAAGTCATAGGCAAGAGACATAATTTTATATAATAATTCCGGTTCAAGTTCTGATGAGTAACATTTTACATGCTTTTGGCAAGCAGAGGAGGAGTAGGTTCCCACTAAATTTTGTGTCTCCTGGTTTCTTTGCATGTGGGTGCCATCTGTATTTGCTTGCAAGTAAATGGGCAGATTGGCATTTCAGTGGCTTCCTGCAAATATCCAAAGTTCCCAAGAAAATTCTCCAACCCCCCCACCAAAAAAAGAACCCCAAAAACCCACAACAACAACAACAAAACCACAAAAAAATCAGCAAAAAAAAGGATAATTGAAAATCAAATTAGATGCCTAGAAAGTCAGAAGTTGATTCAACATTTCCTATTTATGCACACAAAAATGACAGCTTAATACATTTTTTCCCTAAAGAGGCAAGGGTTTAGTGTGCAGTATCCCCCTAACCACTCAGCACTCTCCAAGCATAAACTCAGCAAAGCTTATATAAACTAACTACAGAACCTCACAGCTGCTGCAAAGTTCTGTGGGACAAACTAATTTGGTTTAAGTGGGACAAAAAATACGAAGGTCAAAACAGGGGCTCAGTCTGACCCTTCCTTTTTCTGGGTAATATATGGAGCCTTTCTATTTGCCTGATGCACTGCAAATCTTCAGAATGAAAGTGTACCACATCCCTACCAAGTTAAGTAGTTTATAAACAGAGAAACACACCATTTTATCACTGAAGTGAAAATGTATGGGGGAATAACTGTTTAGAGTTACTTCTAAGCTGTGAGATTCCTGGCTGATTCTTTTAGTCTGAGCTGGAGTTGTCAGCAGGTTGTCTTATTGTTCCTTTTGCTATTTAACTTGAGAGACTCCAACTAAAATGCAGTGCCTGTGTGTGTGCATAAGCTAGGCAAATAAATATCAATCATCTCCCAGATGGTGATAATATGCCCCATGGGAATTGCGTGTAGACTTGCTCAGGCATTTCTGAGCTCTACAAAATGCTCATCTCAAATTGTGCATTCAGTTACACTTTTGCTGGTGCATTTCCTGACTATAGTCAGTTGTTTGGTCCCTTTGTATCTGGGTGTCTTCCTCCCAAGACCCAGGTCTTTCAGACTTCATAGCTTGCTGGTTTATTTGATTTTATTTTTAGGCAGATTTTATGCATCTAATTTAGAGTCTGCAATTCAGAACTTTGAATTAGGCATCCCTGCTCCTTGTAAAACGAGTAAGGAAACTGAATTGCCTCAGACTGGGCCTCATGGTGGTGAGATCCCTGAACAGAGACACTCCTTTGCTGGTCAGCAGGAAATTACCTCAACTCTGCAGCTCCCTCTCCTGCATTTAAGTGCTTGATTGAGAGCTGCAGCGAGGTATTTCCCTGAAACCTTTCTGGGAATAACGTACTTATGTCATTTTCTTGGAAACTACTGTGAAGATTATTCCTTTCTTTTAAAGTATAGCCAAGAAAGTACTGCCAAACCCTTTCATGACATGTTCACAACCCCAGAATATGAATAGGCCGTTCCCTGTTCTCTTTGCTGGATTTCAGGTCCATATGGCTGAGGTGCCCTGAGGATCTCTTAACCACTAAACCACACTTGGAGCAGATTTTATCCCTTCTGCTGAAGCCATTCTGCTTTGCAGAAAAGCCTGACGAATTTTCTGCACCAGATGAGCCAAGAGAAGGCGTATCATGGTGAAAGTGAGTCCTGTGCTGTTGGCTGTCAAGAGGACACAGGTTCCTGCTCCTGCACTCCTGCACTGGTGACTATTCCCACAGTTCATAATGAGTAGTTGTTGGATGGGAATTCAGTGAATTATGGGCCACTTTTCTCTTAGACAGGGTCCTAATCCTGGACAGGAGACTCTGTCTCCATATTTTGGCCTCATGAAATAGTCTCAAAACAATAGTCTAGAGTTTTTGACACACAAAACTTGGTAAGTGGTCCCCACAGCAAGAAAGGCCATGAAAGAGCTCAACTTTTACCTGCTTTTGTGAAATTCTGCATTTGTGCTTAGTAAGTTTGAGCCCTGAGATCTGTTTTTAACACTTAAGAGGTAATTCTTTCAGTTATTCTCCTCTAACTTTCTAATGAAACTAATTTCCATAAAAGGATTATTTATCATTATAGTTCATAAATATGAAGCCAAGATCAAATATGAAAGGTGTGAGACAAGTAGGCATGGAGGAGCCATGAAATTTTTTCCTTCATTATTTTTTGATAATACAAGCCTGGGAGCAATATATGTCTCCATTGGTTATTGTTTGTATGTGACAATTGACTGAATAGGCAGAAACACCTGGAAAATTCACTGATGCATCCATTGCATGGATGTTTCCATAACTTGAAGATTAATGTCTAACATACCTTTTGCCATAAGGAAGAAAGCAACAATTATTTTTCTGTTTTCAATAAAATCCACGCATTTGGATTACACAGAAAGAAATATGTTTTTCACAGTTTTTATGCAAGATTATGAAATGTATTTCCCATTATCTAGATCATTCAGTCATCCTGTATTTATGCAGGGAGATGAAAAGGGAAGATTAATCAGTGAATGTAAAGATACTCAGTCAACAAACCTTGAGTTTTATATCTGTGTTAGTGGCTCCACTACCAGCTACCAGATTTCCTTTTCTATTGTATTTCCGCATTTAGAGGAAACAGTGTGTTAACAAACTATTACTTTAAGAGAAAACCAAACCTAGTTGATTATTAAAAGAAGCAGCACTACCTTTTAATTTTTGTTGATGGGTCCATCCTTAAATGCATATAAATGACACACCTCAAGAGTGAAGCTGTCCTAATTTCTATCAGCTGAGGACTTGGCTTATCATGCATTATCAAGTAACATATGACTTACATTATAATTATAACTAAAATTAGCAGAGCTTTTTTTTTTTCAATTTTCCACATAACTTGAATGCAAAATATGAGCAGAGCACTTGCAAAGAAAAAAGAAGGGGTGGTCGGGAGCTGCACTCAGAAAGCGACTACAGGTAATAAAAATTTAAATAAAAAATAAATTTACTTTGAAGTTTCCACTCAAACACCTCCTGGAATAAGGAAAATGGTATCTAGCTAACTTAGAAAATAATAAAAAGCCCTAAAAATTTGTTGTTGTTATTATTATCATCATCATTATTTGGGGAACATTGATGGTTTTTAGTTGCTTTGGCTTTGCATTTCCTTTTGCTCTAGTAAGTGAAAGGCAGAATAGGTCCCTTAGGATAGATTGCATTTACTTTGGTACTTCAAAGCAATTAAAGTGTTCTGAATTCAGTGGAAACTGGCAAAGTGAGCATGGGAGGAGACTCCTGGAAGCATAGTGAACTGGTAGATTAGGCTGGTAACTGAGTTGCATGTACAACAATGGATGTTTTTACTGGCACAGCACTTGTATCCACCATGCAAGGCCTACTGAGGCTGAAGGTCGGATGTTAGACCTCTCCAGGGGTTCTACCAATGGCTCTGGCTCCTGGGACGGCTGGCTCAGAGAGGAACATGAGCAGGGTTCCTGTCCCAGGCATTTATTCTCTTTCCCTTCCCTGCTTTCCATATGACAAGTCACTGGTTGGCAACTCGGCCTACAGAATCATGCCAATGTAATATTTTAATGGGTCAAATGGACTGCAATTAACCCTTGCCCTGGAGTTTTTCAGTGCAAATGGCCTTCATTTTATTCTGTTAGTCTTTATTGGTGATACAAGGTGGCTGCACTTGCTTTATTTTCATTTCAATATATGTTAAAAATTATTTAAAACCTTTGATAAAAGCTCTGAAAAGTTTTGGTCATGGGGGAATCCCCTAAAATTCCCTCAGGCAGTTGTGATTCCCCATTGATGAATTTTTAAAAAAGCACTCATCCCATTCTTAATGCTTTTAACATGTACTTTATTGTCACCATGTGACACTATTTTTAACCTCAGTATTGTACATCACATCTTCAGAATTATAGCAATCTACATTGAGAATGAAATCAGGTTTGTCTGACACTACCTGTTTCCTGTTAAACATGATGAATGACAAAAATTCTCTTTCCTCTCTTTATTTCCCCCTCAGTTGACTCCTGCAGCAAGTGAATCATTCTTTGACCCAAGCCTGAGGTCAGCCTCGCTGACCTAGTCATGCTCCCTGCCCTTTTTAAACATAGTGCTCTTGCATTTCAGGGGAATCTACCTGGTCTTTCAAGAGACATCAAAAATGTGCCAGAGATTTTCTTCAGACAGGTCTTTTGGACTGTTTGGGACAAAATCTATGGCCAGCCACGTTTAAAGTACTTAGCAGTAATTGATGTTCTTCACCTTCCTTTACAGTTACTATCAGACTGCAAAGTACTTTGGCATCCTCAAATGAAAAAAACTACTTTATTCTTTTTTATTCCAGTATTTACTAAGTGTTTACTTCCTCTCCATCACTAACCATGTTACCGTCTTCAAAAAAATGTAACTACTGGAAACCTTCTCAGTTTCTGAAATACTTCTGAAATTTTTTTTCATGTTAGTCACATTTCTTTCAAGTATAGAAATATCATATATATATATATATATATATATATATATATTGCTACCTAATCTCTGTTTCCTCTATTTCATTGCCTTGGAAACCACATTATAAACGTGCAAAAAGAAACTGTGCACATATATATGTTTGAGTAAGGTCTCCTTGCTACATTTGAATGTTGCCTTAAAGCGCTGAAAGGCATGGAAAAACTGGAAAGCTCTTGATCCACAGCAGTTACTATGGGCCATTGAGGAATGGAGAATGAGCCTCCCTTGCTGAACGTGAGTGAAAGGCACGAAGGAAATGAGAAGGGAAGGTAAACACCGTAGCTGGCCTGTAAGAGTACCACAATTGCTCCAGCTTGGTGATTTCGGAGTAAGTTACTTGGATTTTGCTTGGAGAGTGAGACAGCTACTGTTTCATGTATCTGCTTCATTAAGTTTAGACTATATTTGTCACTGTTTGCTTTCCTACTTGTGCTTGGAGTGTGTCTATCCATGCTCTGTTTCACAGAGCCTGGACTTTATTTGCCTAAGTTTGCTTTCCACTTCCTCTGGACTGTGTTTGCATTGAGCCCTGTTTCATTCAGCCTGGACTTTTGGGCCCAGGTTTGTTCCACAGCATTTGGGCTGTGTTTGTTTTGCTTTCCAGAGCCTGGGAATGTGGCTGTGCACAGCCTGCCACTGCCCCAGAGTGTCTCTGTCTGTCCCTGAGGGTTGTCCTGGGCTACCTTGGCCTTCACTCACCTGCCTTGCCCAGTGCCTTGATTCTGTTGTCTCCCAGTTTGCACTAAGGCAGAATCTCACATTAACTGAGTTGCCTGGCATGAACTATAAAGTCAGAGCAAAATTTCTCCCAGGTCTGCTACAGGCAAATCAAATTTATGTGGGGCCAGAGAGGGAGTGCCACCAAATTCCCAGCCAAACACAGACATGCTCAGTTTGTGATATTTTTAATTAAAATAGAACGGGGGGAAAAAACCAAACAAGCATGTCCTGTAATGCTTAGTGTTTGAGAATGATGTTAACTAGAAATGCAAATACTTCTCTTATTTTCCAGGTTATTTTTGTTTGGTTGGGTATTTTTCCTAAATCTCTTTTTCTGCATCTTGACTGATGTGTTCTCCAGTGATTACATTTCCACATCTTCTTGAGATGAGCATTTGACACAAACACAGGTGTCATTTGAGAGTGCTGTCTGGAACACCTTTAGGTAATTAAAGACAATTTCTCTCCCCCTCCCCCCTTCATCCCCACCAAAGATCTGCTGTTTGCTTTTCACCCAGCATTAACTGATCCCTTGCAGCACACAGAACTCTGCTACAATCATCTCAAGCATTTTGTTGGTTTATTAGTTATAATCTTATATGATTTTCCCAATGTGTGAGTTCATGTAAAGCGATCATTTCTAGTGTGTTATCTGCTTTTTGCAGAAACTAAACACAACACCATTTTAAAAAGGAAAGGTTGGGTACCTATTTGGTTGCACACACCCATGTGGGGCAAGGTACCAGCATCATCCTTCAGCCACCCACCTCCCTCATTTTGGTCTTCTATGACAGAGCAATGAATACCTCAAATACCATACTTAATTCAAATTCATATCAAAAAGCAATGTTCTCCACCTCCTGTGATGTGGAGAACATTAGTCTCTGACTGCACATTTAATTTCTTGCAATGGTCATGACTGTTGAACTGGTGCTGAACACTTGAGCTATTCCTCCTACCCCATCATAAAAGGAATATGTACACAAATTTGAAGCAAAGGCATAAAATTAAATAGGCAAACCCCATGTTTTTTCCCTCACTGCAACTATTCACCCAGCAACAGCAGAACTCGGAAATAGACCAGAAAACAACTTAAACTAAGGAGAAGGTCAGGTTGAATAAAGCGAATTATAATGCAGTCAGAGTTACTGACAGAAGCTTCAGGGTTAGCCAGCCTTTGGGGCAATACTTTGGTAATCACTGAGACAAAAGACAAACAAGCCCCCAGGTTACAAAAAATGTGACATCTCTGTGGATGTTTGGAAACAATTGGTTCTTCCCAATGACCAGGGGATGGATTAGTCGAAGCCTGCCTCAACAAAACTATTTTTTGGTCTGTAATCACATGAAGATAGCTGTGATCAGTTTTATTTGAAGAAGATAGCAAAGCTGGGAAGGAAACTATTGTATTGTGACTTTAACATTTGGATTAAGTTGATTTTGGCAATTGATGTTTTTAATCTGCAGGGATTTTAAAAAAAAAAAGGTCATAAATGAAAGGGGTTATAACACATAGATTATCTATTATTTGGAAGGCCTTAATATATTAAAATGCTACAATTAAAAATAGCAGTTGAAGATCTGCAACCTGCACTAGACTGATCTCCAGCAAGGGTTTGTGATCAGCTTTAGATGGTTTGAGTCTGAAAAATAAGGGGAACTGTGTTGAATACAGAGGATTAAAAAATTCTGATTTTAGATTTTGAATGCATTAGGTAAGTTTTTCATGTTACAAGAAGCAGATAATCCCAGGGTAGGTATTCAGTAAATTTATTGTAAGACGTAATAAAAGTCTTTTAAAAAGAGGTGAATGAGAGCCTCCTCTTTGGCAGAAAGAGAATGTGAATTCCTTCAAATTTCAGATGGCAGCTCAGCTAATAAAAACCTGCCAATACTGCGGTATCACAGTGTCCTGGTTTGAAGGACAGGTGTCTGCCAAAAAAGGCAGAAGCTTCTCTGAAATGGAGAATGTAAACCCCCTTCCTCCAAATCATTATTATAATTTTGAAATTAAGGGGCTCTCAGGCAAAGTTTGGGAAATAGGAATAACAGTTCTTTACTAGGAAAATTAAAATAGAAATGCAGTATTACAAAGAACAATCCCCAAACACTGACAGAGTCAGAATCCAAGCTGACACCCTGTCAGTCAGTCAGGGTGTTGGCAGCAGTCCCATTCAATGGTGGCTGCATCCTCCTGCAGTGGCAGATGTGGTTCAGCTGGAGCAGTGCTCCTGTAGAAGGTGCAGTTTTCCTCTGAAGGTCCAGGGATGATGTGGAGAAGGTCCAGTTTTCCTCTGGAATCCAGTGAAAAGACTGTAACTTGCTGTCCAAAATCTCAGTTTTTATCTGGGTAGGAAAGGCTTGGCTCCTGCCCCTGGCTGGAGCATCTCCCAATGGAATCATGTAATTTTATCAGTCATACGGTGGGACTCAATGGCCATCAGCAGATGATACCTTCCTGGAGGGAGGATGGGTTGTGGAAAAGATAAAGATGATTGCCCCATCTTGTCTTAAAGATGGCCCATTAGCAGATAGTATGTGCCACGGAGATAAGGGTCACTGCCCCACCCAGCTTCAACAGATGGTGATAGAATGCACATTTCTGGCCACATCCTATATTGCAACCCAAGACACACAGCCACTTTCTGCAGGTATGAAAGCAGAGTTTTATCAGCCTTCAAAATTACAAGAGGGGAACAAGGTAAAATGAACAGCTGCAAATGAGGCAAGCTGCGAGAAGATTTTATGTTTCAGTATTTCCGTCGTTATGGAATCCTCTATGCAGTTTTCTGCTAGCTTGCCACAAAATCAAACTGGAAAGAGATTGGATGGATCTGACATACACAGGTGTTCATGCATCTTCTTGCCAGTATAGGGACTGCCACTTATCCTGGGAAAGGATGGGCAGGGAACTCCCTGCCATATCTTGAGAGGAAAAGAGAAAGGACTGACCTCATCTTCCGGCTTAGAATTCATTACTTCTTCTGTCCAGGACCCAGGGTTCAGAATGTTATTTCAGAATATTTTTTACAAGCTTGCGGACAGTGCAGTTGACTTTGTTGCTTCAGTTAAATGCTTAAATCTTAAGATGTCTTAGTTACCTTCAGACTTCACTAAAGGAATCACTGGATAAGAGAACTGTTAAGAGTGCCTGCTTTGGGAAACAGTGGTACTGTACTTAGCAATAATTAGCAATACTGCATTTCAAGTCTGATTTTACCCCTATCAAAGCATGCTTCCACTGTATCCAGAATGTTTCTATATAGCCATTTATCAAATCTTCTCCAAGTACATCCTAAAATCTAGTTTTGTTCACACTTCTATCACAATCTCTTACTCAGGTGATAATACTTTTTCTATGTATTTGGATTCTCTGTCCTCATAGCACTGGATATTATTCATCAAGAACGAGGTTTTAAACAATTATTGACTATTTAAGCCCAGTCCTGCCTTCCTTGCTGAGGTAACAACCACTGATATCAATTAAGCACATTTTATTTAGTAAAGGCCCACTGCAATAGCTTCAGTGGGCAGACAACACTAAGCTTATTTTTGTAATATTTTATCTTGGTGTGAAGTTCAAGACTTTTTTCCAGGCCTGTATCCAGCTGCAAAAAAGAATTATAGCAATGAGACTCTCCAAGAAACGACCAGGCAACCTAGGAAATGTGGTGAGTCCTATGACTACACTCATGGAAATATGCAACAGTGTTTAGATCCATGCTGGATCCAAAGGGGAGCTGAGAGCAGTTGTAGGTTCCTGTTTCAGGTCCCCATCTTCTAAAGCCACTGTGTGGCCGTGTCTATAAATTAAAGATGCAGGCACTTTGGAAATGTTCTTAGTGTCACAGTAGGTGAAATGCAGCCCATTGCTGGCATCACCAGAGCTTTTCACCATCCTTGGTGTTTCTGCTGCACTGTTTCTGTGGCTGAGCCAGTGGCACACACAGGGCTCTGTCTTCTGTGCCATCTGTGTGGTGAGTCTGCAGAAGGCTCCCTGTTCTTGAGCACCATTGATGCTAATTCAGCTGCTCACACCAACCATCCCAGAGATCAGGCCCTTATCTAGCAACTGGCAAAATGCCATCAAACAACAGAAAATGAGGAATTAAGAGTGGTGGAAATCGGTGTTGGTGAGAATGTGCAATATTCAGGGTGTGTTTTTTAGTAGTTTCTTGTGCAAAGTGCTTTACAAACACATATTGAGACATATTCCCTCGTTGGGTGCTTAAAAGGCAAACAAAGACAATTATGATATCCATTCTGCACAGACAAACCAAGGGACTAGCAGAGAGATTAAGAGAGTTACCCAAGAGCATGAAGAAGGTCTGAAAACATGGGCAGAATCTCCCAATGCCTTATTATTATTTTTCCTTAGCAGCAATGCTTTATTTATAATCAGACTTGGGAGTCTTTCCCAAGTAAAGATTTCACTGTGGATGTTTGCTATTTCACTGAAAAATCATCTCATTTCTGGTTTTCAAATAGAAAGCAAGTGCTGCCTAATGGTTTTAGTATTAGGAAGATATTCTCATTTTCCACATGCTGTCTGGCTCTGGTTGCTGTTATGACATGTTTAGAGAGTGCTCTTTGGAATAAAAAAAAAAAAGGAAGAAAGAACATCACAGGGGGCTAAACCTGATGATAAGTAAGACTCAGTGCGATATATGGCTTTTCCTCAATGTTCATAATCGCAAGGAAACAACAAGTTACATGAAATCCCAACTTTTTAGAGACCCTTGGCCAAAATTCTGAGAGTACAATTTGTTCTGTAGGGGTCTGGAGCTGGGAGATGTGTACGAGGACAGCTCCTGTAGACCACCCAGGTCTTCTGCTCTCTCCCAACAGTCTTGTGCTTGCAGTTAAATTATTAAGTAGAATTTGCTGTTTTGGTATGCAAAACCTCTTGGTTTAAGAAGAAAACAGTGGCTAAACATCCAACAGACGAGTTGGGTAGAGGGCAAACACACAGCAGACTTTAAATGTCAGTAACATACTTTGTTTCTGCAGTTAGGTACCCATGGCAGTTTAATCTTACTTTTTCTTGACAAGATCAAGTAGGCATGTTGTCTGAATAGACATAATGGAACAACCTATACACTTTTCAGATTTCACAGGAGAAAACACCCCCTTGAGCTGCTTATTTTTATTCCTTTTGTTTAGTAATTTATTTTTATTACCACCTTTCTTTATACCCTTAGACTCAAATAGCTATTTGTTGGGTTATGTGAACTAATGGTCTAATAAAGGGTCAGAGGATCAGAGACGTTCTGAAGGTCTCATACCACCCACCCTTCTCCTTTCAGATCTCACAAATTTTAAAAAGATACATTTCTTCAGGCTTTTGAAGGTTGTTTTCTCCACTCCCAAAGCTAGGAAGATCCTCCTTCAAATGCCACAAATTATATCCAAAATCCATTGAAGAATCCTGAAAAACCTGAAACATTCAAGTACTTTTTCATGTCAAATTTGACATGTGCTGAATATATTACTTTGCATGTGCCAATGTAACTAGATAAGGGAAACTGTGAAAATGCCCTTTGAAACTGGTAAAGATATTCAAAGGCCTATGGAAGCTAAACTGAAATCCTAGACAGCAAAATTCTTGCTCTTTGGAGTGGAAGAGATTCAGTCTAACTTTTTTGTCTAGAGAATGTTAGGAACTTACCTATGGTACCTTATACGACTTCAATTCCTGGAGAAAGACATATCTAGAGAGTTAGTTTGTCCTTAGCATTGATGAGGGTGTGTATATATATACACACACATTTATGTCTGCATTAAGTTCACAGAAAACCTCTGTATATGCCCATCATGAGATATGAACAGGGTTTTTAAAATTTCCAGTCTTAGAAATGTAGATAAACTCTTCACTTAGGGAGGCAAGACTGGATCTTACAGGTCTTGACTCTTTTTTTATTTCATGCAATGCTTCACATTCAAAAGCAAACTTAATTCTCTCAGATACAATTCTGTGCTTTACAAATATTTCAAATTCTTTGTGCTTTACAAATTCCTGTAAGGATTAATCTTTTTGTTGGGGGGAAAATTATTTGCTCATCCATGAAGAAGGGAGTAAGCAGTGGCCTCAAGATATGGGTTTTAAATTTCTTGATTTTAGAGACTTGGGCCTACCCACATATAAACACCTTTACTTGATTCTCTGAATGAATTAAATACCAAGTCCCAAATGCTCAACCTTGAGAGGCCACAGGAATCACAACTACCCAAGACACAGAGTTCCTCTGGCAGAGTAGCGTGCAGCTTCATTTAGCCTTACTCATGTCCATTTGCTCAATCTATAAAACCTATATATATATATATAATCTGTAAACTCTCTCTATATTAAGTTCTTGAGGTTTTGGTGTTCTTGAGGTTTTTTCAAATATTCAAGCAGTTAGATGTTGTTCTTCAATACACAAGGAGATACAAAATGGCACAGATTTTCTGCTGGAAGCAGGAGCAATTTTAGATACAAGAGAAACATAAGCAAGTGCTGAGATCACACATGGGGCTAAGATTTACCTCATCGTGGATTCAGAAATTTTTAATCTAAATGGACAGACAAGCAGCACTGAGTTGCTGCTTTAGAACTTTCCTGATGTATCAGTAGATCACGGCAGCTTTGCTGCTGCAGCGTGCACAGCCCCTTTCCTTGCACTGGAAGACAGCAGATTGCATCAGGCTTTTTTTTGCCCATTCAGTTACGTTCCCAAACCAGCAACCAAATGAGGGAAATCCGAGGCTGACTCCCACTGCTCTCCCCTCTTTTGGCTGGGAGCTGCTCTTTTCTTCCTACCCCTTGTGTAGGGCAGAGTACAGCAATAACGAGGGTCTTACTTTCCTTTCAGCAGCTGTTACATCCTAGTGCAGGAAGGAAAGAGGTTGTTAACTAACTTAGGGTTGGAAATTTAGATTGCAGGAATAGATAATTGAAAAAGCAAGATAGGGAGGTTTCTTCCACACCAAATAATAAACCTCACCCCTTGATATAAATCACTTGATTATAGTACCACACTGTATTTTCTACCTTTTTAGTCAGACATTATTACTCATAAACCAAATAATATGATCATTTTTTAAGAGCTGAGATCATGCCTAGAAATTGGTCCAAACATGACTAGACATTGTAATTAATTTTTTCAAGGTTTTTGCTAGCCAAGAGCCAACATCTGTACCGAAGTGAAAAGGATTTTGGAAAGAATGGGTTGCTCCTGCAGATTCTGTTTCATCATTTTCAGAATGCTACTGAAATTAATGAACGTGCACAGCCTTTACTTTCTTTCAAAAGTAATCATCAGTCTGTGCTTTCCAGTGTGAAATGTAAGGATGTAAATATGGGGCATTAGCTGTATTTTATAAGAAGAAAAAACAGAGCTACCTCATGAATTAAAGCAATGTAAATTCTTCACAATGGGCCTTTTTGGGCTGGAGGCCTTTGGCACTGCAGACAGCACCTCTCAGCCTTCCTAACCCTGAGCACAGCTGAGGTTTGGGTCATTTGTATGCCACTGAAATGCTTTTGTGGTGCATTATAGTGATTTCCTTTAATAAACGTGTAGACCTCCCATTTCCCTATGACCAGCACTGCTGGGTTTGGAATCAAACTGGACTTGTGTGTGCACAGCCAGGGGACTGGAGCTGCTCCAGCATCAGGTCTGGAGCCATTCTAACTCAGGCCTGGCTTTTCCAATATGTTTTTATAATCATGCTTAATTATGGGCATGAGAAATAACTAATTACTGAAGTGCAAGGATTTCTTCCTCCAAGAAAATGTGCCATGGCTATTTTGCTTGTCAGATTTTGCAACCCATGCAACACCTGTCAGCAGAAAAGGTGCTGAACATCGAAAATATTATTTCCTTCTCCTAAGTGTTTAGTATAACAATATAAGCATTGACCGTTGTGTACTTTGGTATTATTTTCCTTTCCTGCTTATAGTCCCTTCTCATGTTTCTCCATCATTTTAGGCCCCTAATAGGGATAGGATGAACCCATTGATGTCGGCACATGGAGGCCTGCTAGTAGCATGCCTTTGGTTTTAGTCTCCTAGCAGCAGCCATTCATGTTATGTGGGCTTTCTTTTTTGGGCACTGCCCACCCCTGAATCTGACTTCAGGCATTTTTCACTGCTTGTTCTGCATGAATAGCCACAGGCCCCTTGCCAATTGTCCCCCCTCCTTGAAAGCCAGCCTCAGCCAAAGGCCTTTTCAAGTGTGATCCCAGAGTGCCACACAGGCTTTCAGGGTATTGTTGTCGAGATGAGGGCCCTGCACTGGAAAGTGGGGTCAGAAGAGAAAGCACAATAAGGGGTGATGGAGGCTTCATGCAGTCCTCAGATGCTGGCCTGTTTATTAATTTACAAAACTAATGTCACTGTCTTTAGAGGAGAGATTGAGTGAAAAAGATGCCCTTTGAAGAGAAGAACTGCTTTTGATGCATTACCAAAACACTGCTCCCCTTATTAAATTGATTTTATGCAAGAAAGCTAATAAAAGTTCAGAAACACCAATAAAATATTGAAGGTCTGGATTCAGTGTTTTCTTTTTGCCTCATCAGCTCAGACACAATTCATGTTAACAGGTTTTACAAGCTGTCCTTGGGCAAAAAAAATCTTAAATTAGCAAAAATCTGGTCTTCCTTATGGATGTCACACAAACTATTAGTCAAGACAGTACAATAGTGCAACCTCTTTAGCAAAGCTCTCCTCATACATAACGTAATGAAATATTCAAGCAGAATTTGTTTACCTCTCAGTGTTTTTGTGGGGGGATCTAAAAGGGTAGGGGTTCATGAATCCTGAATATAATGTACAAAAGTTTGATTTGTGAGAAGATTCAAAGCTGGGCTTGAATGTTGCTCCTGCAGTCAGTGCAGATTAATGGATCTGGGCAAGCAGTTGCCTGATCTGTCCCTGTCATGTGAGATGGAGTCCTGTTGTCTGGTGGGACTTAAGGTTTGCCCTGCAGGTTTTTATCTAAGAGCAACCTTGGGAATAAATGTGGTTTCTTGATTCTTTATGCCTTCCTTTACCCTTCCTTCACCTGGTCAAAGGCGAGGCTGACTGCATCCCCCTACAGCCACGCTCATTGGGTTTTCATCTTGCTGACCAGTGCCACTGCAAACTGTGAACTCCATCTCCTGCCTCCCAAAAAAAAATAGAAGGGAGATGCTGCTCTCTCCATCTCAGACCAGCTGGGGAAGCAGTGTGTCACACCCAGCTGAATCCTGTTCTCTTATTACCCCGAGAAACCAAACCAGGAACAAGTGGCTGCATCCACAAAGAACTTGTTGCTTCCTTAAGTGGTAGTTGCTGTGAGCTGCCAGAGATCCGGGATGATCATCACTGTGGATGCTACTCAGGATTGAGGTCAGGGAATTCTGAGGCCACAACCATGCACTCTCCAGCTGGAACTAAAGACAGCTGTCATTAGACTTGCATCCTCTGCAGGCTGGACACAGAAGGGAGGCATTCCAGTCTGACCAGAGAATTTCAGATCGATGCAAGATTAGGACCTAGTTTTAAACCTGTGGCTGTAAACGTGCGATTGAATTTTAACTGCTTTCAATTAATGTAGATCAAAAGACACTTTTTGTAGTTGGACAGTCCTTCAAAAGTACCAGACTTCAAGCATAAATCTGTCCAGTCTGCCTTTGTTTTTCATAACTTGTCCTGCCATGTTGTTAATTATGGAAGGCATTTAGGACTTGCTCTGTCTCATCCAGTTTCTTCTCTTCTGCAGTGCTCCAGCAGTGAAGTCAGCAATTTTACAATCCACTGCCTTGGACCTGAAAAGTCATTCATGGCCGGCAAGTGGATGTAAAATGCAAATGGTAACATTTTAAGTCAACCCTGTAGGCAAAGGAATGGAGATTAATCCATGGAACAAAAATAGTTATAATCTACTCACCTTCCTAGTAGCAGAAAGCAATTCATAAGCTTCCTGCCTCTTTTTTAAATGATAATCCAGGAGAAATAAGTTTATGATGAGGAATGTTCTTACCTGAAAGCCAATATCAGAACATCACCCTGTATGATAAACACTGGTAAAATTTAATTGTATGTTTATTTTTGTTTTCAGCTCTGCTACAGAGACATTCACAGATTAATATGAGTTCAACATTACTTTCCATGCTTCTATCAAATACGTGTTCTCAGATTAATATATTTGGTTATAAGTATAATCATTTGAGGCATAAAAGTGCTGGGTTTTTCCTGAATAGGACACTATTATTTGATATAGATGTATTGACAGCTACTTCTCTACAATTTTTTTTTTGTTTAAGAAAGACTTCATAGATTTTCAAACACAGAATTCAGTGAAGAATTAGGAGGCTGGTTAGTGAATTATTCTGTGACTTTTTAAAAAAGAATTTCGTATCCCTTTGAACTTGCAATTTTCTGTTATGAAGATACTGCACACCTTAATAGAAAGGTGTTAAGGGTTTTTACATACTTCATCCTCTCATTAAAATTAGCTAATTTGAAAATGGTTCCTTGAATTAGGTTAAGAAGTCAGATCAAAATGGTTCCTTGAATTAGGTTAAAAAGTCAGATCACCCTGCCTTTTACAGTGCTTTTTAGTCTCACAGTCAGGGTAGTAAATAGTCCAAATATCTTCTTTTAACATTGTCATGTCTTTCTTCTCTTTATTAATTAAGAATGTAAAAATAAAAGTTGCTAAGTTGACATTTCTCCAGTCAAAGCTGAAAGCTACTAACTGTGCCTGAAGATTCTCTAGGAAACACAGCATCTTTGCAAAAAGCATACCTGGGGTGCAGGAATAGGCATCAAACAGCTCTGCAGCCTGTGGTGATAAATCCAACACCCTTGGACAGTTTGGAACTTGCCTGTACAAGATCTGTTTACTTTGGCTTCGAGTGGAGGAGAGGATTTGTCTTCCATATGTAAACAACCACAAATAATAGGATGTCAATAAATGTATTTCAATATTTACCTTTTAAAAATTAATCAAATTAACCCAGAAAAGTACTGAGAGAGAAATATGACAAGTAGCAGTAAGATTCTCATAAACTACTTCCCTTCTGCTTTCTTATGAACAGCAATAAGCAGTCAAAGTATCCAGGAAACCTACTCTGGCAAAGTTGCCACTTCTATGGCAGGAATAAACACAGCCATGACCAGGTCAAGAAAAACCCCCAGTGTGGGGAGAGGTTTTATGATGGCTTAGAGGCACTAATGGGTAAAAAAAGGTGTCTAGTAAAGATAGGGGGTGGAGCAATCCTCAAAAATTCAGCATTTTCAGATAACAAGCTGAATAGTTTGTCTGGAGTGTTCTGAATCTCACTGAGGTAAAGCTCAAGTGACAATCTTATGAAAGCAAGGCTTAATGTGACATTTCGAACTTCTGCTTCTGGTCCATTTAAGAATTAAAGAAGAAGTGCAAGAATAAAATGCTTCCTTAAAAAAGAACTTAATTCAACATGTTTTAGATTTAACTGAGATTGGAATTAGTTAAGTTCAGATTTAGGTGTGATTTTGGACCATTTGATGCTTATTTTAAACTATTACCTGTTCTCTAAATAGTCAGAGAAACTTTTGTAGCTACCTGGACAAAATCTATATCAGATTCCAAACACAACATGAGGTTAGCATTAAGTGGAGTTACTAATGCAAATTTCCACTTCCTTTTTTTTTCTCCTTTTGGAGCTCTTTTATTTCCTTCACAGCTACTTCTGATCTGAAGGATAAAGGAAAAGAAAGATTGGGCAAATCAAAATAAATTTTTAGAAAACAAAACCAAACAAATCTGTCTTCCCTAAACAGACACTGTTTTCTTTGAACTCCACAAAACAAATTAACTGCCTGAGGAAATCAGGTTAAATGAAGAGCAGTGACATTGGGATGTCTGTGGACAGAGATTTCAAACAAAATGGCCATGAAAGACACTTGGTGGTGTTTTGCAATGGATAGAATACAGTGTTGCTGAGTTAGGTTGTGGAGACCATGTGAAATCCTTCTGCAGCTGTGTAGATTCTGCTTTTGCTAACTAAAGGTCATGCTATTTATCCTGGGTGTAATGAATGTGAAACCAGCAGTGAACAGGGAATGTCCAGATCTCACCACAATGCACAGCCTTGCTGCAGATGTGGGATAGTTGCTTCTCCACTCGCAGATAATCTGGTATGGGTTGCGATGTCTCAAAGTTCTCTGTAGCATTTGTTTGTCTTTCTGCCTCCTTTCGGCAATTTTAGAAAGATATTATTTTAGCACGGGCCTTTTGGAAAGGCACAGCTTCCCAAAAAAACCCTCAAGAGGTAGGTGAATTTTCAGAGAGTAATTTGGCTCTGGATCTTGGAGGAGGAGGTCACAGATATAGACTGGGCTGTAAAATTTAGTTACTCAAATGAGAGCTACGTTCTTTTGAAATCCTCACCTGTAATGCCTGCGAGGCTGAAAAAAAGATCTTAATTCTGCTTTTGAGTCCCTTTAATTTGCTTCTACTCATGGATGTCATCTCCTGAGTTCTGCCTGTGTCCTGTCTGTCTTGCTTCCACTGAGGGAGTGCCTGAGACTGGGTCTGCAGAGGGACCTGGGCAGAGTTTTGTTACCTCAGAATCCCTCATGCATTAATTGATTTCGTTGCTTGAAATTACAACAGTGAGCTGCTTCACCTCAAAGAGACTTTGTTTTCTGTTTTTTTTCTTTGCAGACTAGTCTGAAATGGCCAGAGGATCCACAGGGATAAAAGTGCTCTGAAGGTAGGAAGCTTCAATTAATATTCAACTTTTGCAGAGTCAAAATGTTTCACAAAAACTCACTAATTTTGCCAGGATTCAGGCTTTAAAGTTCAGTTTTAGTTCTGGCCTGAGAGAAATACAGCATGAAAACCTGTGGGATTTTTTAAAAGAATAAAAATCAGGTTTTAAAATATCTGAAAAAATTTTGGTTTTACTTTATCGCAAAACAAAAGCAATGCTAGGGATTCAGAAATAATGTAGAAACAAATTTGGCATTCACTGGCTATTTCCATGAAAAATAAACATGGAAACCAAAGAACCCATCTGATTGCCTTGGTATTATTGCTGTCTTCCAAGCTCTTCCACTCTGGAAGTGTGACTGATCTGTAACAGTTCAAATGGTAATAAAGTGTTAGGAATAAAATTTCTGTGTGGTCTCTGTGCCAGAATCAGAGAAAAAATCCAATGCAGCTAATCTGTTCAAGTTTAATGAATGTCCTGCTTGCTTTTAAGGAAGCTGGCTGCCTGACTACCCTCTGAGACTTTAAAAATCTCCTCCTATTTTTGTAGAATTTTGTCAGGAAACCAGATTGAGTGAGCACATGTACAAAATACCATTGGCGTTCCTACAGGTTTCCACAAGACTTTTGACCCCTCCCCTCCCTTTCTTTCTTCTTTTTATACCTCTTTGGAATGCAGATATTTTGGCTAATTTTCTCCAGCTGTCACAGTCTCACAGGAAAATGACCTCACAGAGTGACCACTTCCCCTATTCCTTGACTTAAGTAGATTTTTTTTTTCTTCAGAGCTTTCACCACATCATCCACATCACTGTCTGGTGTCTTTCATGAGTCAGGAAAAAAGAAAAAAATTTTCCACTGCCTAGAAAAAAAAAAAAAGGAGAACCAAATCAGATCAGTTTGGGTTGGTTTTATCAATTTACATAGGTGTTTCAGAGCAGGCAGTGCAGCAGAAATTTGACATTACCCATTCCTACTAAAAAGTAGGGAGATATTAATTTGGATATTTTTCTTCAAAGAATGATTTTAATCACAAAATTACTTCATTTAGTAATGACAGTAGTCTCAGAAAGTCAGAGAGTCAGGCCTATTAGTTCTTTTGTTCTTTCCAGTATTCGATTCAGAGGGGAAAATTTTATTGCAGAAACTGTGTACTAAATTTAGTTTTCTAAAATAGTATTATGGGGTGGAAAAAAAGCAAACCAGGAAAGCCCTGTATGGTAAATATCTATGTCTCATTAAATATGTAAATATGTACATGAGATGCATATATCTCAAAAGTTAATGGTTTATTAAGTACCAGGGACCTGTTGTTAAGTATTACTATTTTTCCTTCAAGATCCTCCTCTGTTTTTTGAAAACCTGACTGGGGCTTGTAGAATACCAAGGATTTCCAAGCACAGTTTTTCTGCACTGTAACATCTCTTCATATCCTCTATCTTATGTCTTCTATGAGTATCCCAAAATCTTGGTGTTTTCTGTAGCAGCCTGAGACTTTTTTCTGCAGAAAATTGTAATGAACATGTTCTTTTTGAGTGTCTGTGTGTTTACATGACTGCTTCATCCAGAGTGTCCAAGATGAGCAGGTTGTAGCTGTGCCTCATTTCTCAAACCTTTTAAAGCTGGTATTACTGTATATTATTTTTATAACATAGATTTCGCAATTGTTTGAGTTCAGAATTTTGGGACTGATTGCTTGGTACAAGCCCCAGCAATTTAGGTGTTTTATAAAGAAATTCAAGATAGATTTTCATGGTTTGTGGCATTAAGTAGGCCATCTGGTATAAATATATGCCTGATAAAGGTCTAAAAGCAGGTTACTCTTGTGCAGTGACAAGATTTTGGGCTTTTATGTCCTGTGTGCAGAGTGTACACCTGGCAGAGTAATGACCTGAGAGATTTGAAAGAGCAGCCTGAGGTGCAAAGAGCCAAGTGTGGGTTGTGGAGGTCACTGCAGTATGAGCCTGGAATGTATTTCATGGACTGGGGATGAATGGGAGCTAGAAAATAAAATTTCATCATGTCTCTCAAAGGCTTCCATGAAGGACCTGAATTAGGTTGAATTAAATGAGCAAAAGCATGGTGTTACTGATGAGCACTTGGTTTATAACACTATTGATGGTCCTGCTGTTGAGTAAAAAAAAAAATCCTTTCTCTCTCTGTACATTTGTGACTATACATTGCAGGGATGCCTCAGCCTTAAATGGGATCATCCTAGCTTGGAATGGGGCTGTGTATTCCTCCTCCTGATAGCTGCTGACATATGGGAACAGCAGCTTTGAAGATGCCCTCAGCTGGACCCCACACAGGAGATTTCCAGCACTGCTGCCCAGGTTCTGTGTGTGCTGCTGCTGATCCAGGTTACCCTTCCTGTCCACCCCAACCACTTCACTCATGCTCTAAAACCTGCAGCTGGAAGGAGGCACAGCCAAAAGATGTGGCAAATCCGTGGAAGTGAAGAGGGATGGTGGCACAATCTCTGCAGGAATCAGATGGTCACAAACTCTAACTGCAAGTAGCCATGGCCTGGGCTGTGCATCCAACCATGCTCTTGGAGGTGCTCAGACATGTTCTGTTCCCACTTACTGGTGATCCCATCTCAGCTGGGAATATGCTTGTGGAGCAAGCTGTGAGCCTGGAAACTGAAGTGGCTATCTTGACTATATTGTAACTTGAGAATAAAGGAAAATGCCTCAAAACTGCATGCAGCATTCTTTTGCTTGTATGTATGCTGAAAGACTTGCCTTTGTGAACAATCCCATTTATTTCAGAGGAAAGTCTTTCAGAATAAGCTTTGGCTGAGATTAGGAAAAATAATAGCATCTTTTCCTAAATGATTCCTTTTTGCCAGAGCTGAATTTTTACAGCTAAAACCTTTGGAATTTAAGAAATCTGATAAACAGGTTTCCCAAGTCTTTCTAATCTTAATGACAGAAGTAGAGAAGAATGGGTCTAATGGTATAGTAATCTTATATCCATGCCCTGTTTCAAATGCTTTCTTTGCACAGGATGGAAGACACTATTACTACTACTACTACTACTACTACTACCAACAACATTAATGATATGGATGATTGGTGTAATATCTTTGAATTAGCACCTGTCAGATAGTATGGCTTGGTTACTTTGCTTCACCTGTCAAAGTGAGACACAAAATTTTCAACTTGTGGATTTTTTTAAAGGTCTGCCAATAAAAAAAATGAGTGATCTTAGTAAACTGTTTAGCCTGGAAAGTAACCATTATGTTTATTATATTAAAATGGGTTCTTTGTACCTGCTATACACATATAATTACATAAACATCTCCCTATTAACTTAGATGGATTCTTTATATTTCAAATTCTAGAAATTCCAGGAGGAAAAGATGGGATGAACCAGAGAATGAATCCCATATTCCAACTGATCAGTGTTTCCTCACGTGTATCTGTTTCAGGAAAAGACTTGAGCTTTAAGCCTGTGCTCAGGTCTCACTGGGTTTAAATATAAACTGGTCGAGGATGCTTTCTTAAATGGAAGCAATATGTTATCCCACCAAAATCCACTTGATTTGCCAGCTATATCCCTCCTTTTCACAGAGAGGATTTCTACAGGCATCTTTAAAGACAAGGGAAGCTGAGGACTTTACAGCAGCTCCTACCTCCAGAATGTAGCATAAAGGGACTGCAGGCGTCTTTTATAGTCTATGGAAAAATAATAAATCACTTATTAGGGTATTTTTGCACTGTCCCTTTTTTCCTCTGTCTTTACCATCCTGACCATTCTCTCTAAAGACCAGGGCTTCACAAGTACGGGAGAAGTTTCTTTATTTTGAAGGGTGAGAATCAAAGGTGTTGAGAGTGACTAGGTCACATTTCTGTATCCTGCATTTAGACTCCTTTCAGCTTGTTTTTTGGTGACAAACTGCACAGCTGCAATGCCTTCCACTTACCAGCCTGCATATATGAAGGATGTGTAATGTTAACTAAGCCCTTTCCCCTCCCTCATGGAAGACCACCCTGCCTGCAAAATCTCCAGAGGAAAGCACGGCATGTCCTGATCAGAAACTGCCTTTGTTGGCAGTACAGTATGTCGCATTAATCAAAACAGCATTTTTAAAAACATTTTTGATGGTGGCTGCTTTCTATTTAAATATCCATTTTGCTTGTCTAAACGGATCTAGTTGGGTTTTTACATCCCGACATCCCAGGACTATCTGAAAGCCTTGTTAACATTTAGCATCGGAAATTATTTCAAGCCTTGCACAAAATCCTCATAATCTGATATGCTCAGGGCAGAAAAAAGACTGGATTCTACTTTTCAGTTCCCTAGACAGAAATTATCTCTGGGACAACATTTCTGGTGATGCAAGTTTTCCCTAATCGCTCCTCACCGCTGACAGTGCAGTTTTTCTATTGGGTGGGATTGTTACTAAGCAAAAGTCACTTTCAGAACTTGTTTTGCTTCTTTCACGTTGCTTTGTCTGTGCCTTCACTTGTTGCTGTATATTCCCCAACCCTGAATTTATCACTTGTCTCCTAAACAGCCCTAAGCAGTCCTAAACAGTAATACAGCCCCCCAAAACTGCGTTTACTGTAACAATGAATCACATTGTGCTGGACACAGCCACTTACAGGCTGTGAAGACAACTGTGACAACATTGTTTGGTCTCTAATTGGACATTGGAAGGGAAGACCTGGGATAATTGAGTCCAGGGGAGTTGCTTTTCAGTTGGGCACAACTGCATTTAGAACCCAGCCCTGGGAAACTTGTACTGGCAGCACCAGCATATCTGAGGATATAACAAACATACCTGAACAGCATCCTTCTTGTTCCTGCTCAAATCATGGATATGAGCCTTCTTACTTTAACTGTTCCTCTATACACTTGTCAGCATAAAATACACTGTCTAGACAGGCTACTTGAACCTGCAAGGTGCAAGATTTGTAGAACTAAACCCCTCTCTCTTCAACACCGTTTCAGCACCGTAATTTCACTCAAAACAAATAAACCCTCTGAATACCTCTGAATAACCTCAGGGACACTTGGCTAATCTCAGAGTGTTGGGTTGAATTCTATGCTAGGAAACTAAAACTTGAATTGGTGTTTTCTGACAACTGATTTACCCATCAGAAAGGTCTGGGCTGTAGGGCCAGTGGTGACAATGAGCTGCTACTCTGCTGTGTCCCAGTTTTCTCCAGGTGTGTGGCTGTTGTAATTAAGTTAATTTACCCATTTTGGATACTGTGACAAGTGGTTCTAGATGTGAGGTCTCCAGGCTTAGACAGCTGCTTTTGCAGGTCGCAAGAGAAGCATCTATCTTTTCCTGCTCACCATTCCTTCATTCCACAGTGCATGGAGTAGTGGCCATCTTACATCAAAACCTTGACTTTTTTTGTGCATCTGTCTGGGGTTTTTCCATGGTGAGAGGCAGCACTCTCATCTCTCCAACTCTAAAATCCTTTTCTGCAAGAAAGGTGAATATTGCTCTTTGCGATTTGCAGATGAAAAGACTGAGCAGGGAGGTCAAATCCTGTAGTTTAATAACAGCAATAACAAGCATGGGAACAATATGGATGGGCAGAAATTTCAGGCCTCTGGAAGGGTTCAGGATCATCCTGCAAATTCACCTCAAGGCTGAACACTGCATTCATGTGTATCCAAAAGTGTCTGCTTCCCTGTGTGTCTCCCTATAATCTGGTGTAAATTCTCACAAAGCCAGGGGCAGATGTCATTATGGTAATAATGCTACAGGGCATTATTAGGGCACATTTTCCATCCTGATTATAACACACTCAAATGTCCATGGAATATCACCCCAAATTTTCTTTCAAGTTGTGTATCATCTCCCTCTAATCCTGTGAGATTTAGGACCACATTTGGGATATTATAGAGGAGGTAGCTGGCATCCTCACCTTACACTTCCACCAACTTATATATATATATATTTACTGGGAATGGAATGACCAAAATCTGCCACGTTTCTTGAAAATTTTCTGGACTATGACGATTTTGGGTTTTTAATGGTGGTGGTGATTTTCAGAAAATTTCATATAGATCACCCCCATGTCTTTCTGTTTACAAAGCACAAGAGATTTTTTCCACTTCAGTGAAAAAAGATCATATGTATTTATTTAATCTAATTCCTGTGGTAATGTCATGTACCAATGAAGCTAAAGAGAGAGTTAGAGCTGGGATGACTTTCATTCACTTGGCAAATAAGAAGAATAAAACTTCATTAGCATAGCACAGTGTGTTAGGTCCCATACTTTAACCCCCCAAAGGTCTTCCTGTTTTCTTGTGCTTTGATGAAATGGCTGATATGCTGCTAAATTGCTGGGAAAGTTAGGAATACCATTAATTTAACAAGGGAGTTAGATTAGAAAATATGCCATAGAGCTGGGCTACTGCTTTTTTAACTGCTTGGCATTCCTGATGCTGGGTCTTGGTTTCTGCAACCATGAAGCATATGAATCAGAGAGAACCCACCCTGTGCTTTGGCATAACTCTTAAGGCACTGACAGTTCCTCTTTCTTCGGCAGTAATTAAACAAGTAAAAACTGGTTAGTTTGGTTAGCAAATATAAATGTGGAAAATATTCACAAATACATATCACTGGGCGTGTGTGTCTAAGGAATCTGGATGAGCTGTGGTTGGACTCACCTTTCCCACATTCTTACAACAAAGATGCTTTATCCTACAAAGCAATCTGGCCAAGGTCTTTTATTTCAGCTAATTCATGTTCTCTTTTTCTTTTGTAAGGGTTGAAGGTTTGCTGATAGTGCAGGTCAGTGCAGCCCTTGACTATAGGAGGCACTGTTGGGGATAGAACTCTGCAGGAGGAAAAGCCAGTTAAAACCAGGATGAGACAGCTCCTAAAACTAAGGCCAAGCATGTCCTTAATTTTTTTTTTTTCCTCACTGATTTGACTCTCCCAGTGAGGCCGGCTACCACAGCTCATAGTTTGGGTACAATTGTAACTATGTAAAGGTACTTCTTATTAAACGCAGTCCCCCAGTAAATAACCAGAGTGGTGTCTATATATTCGTGGTGGCAGGGAGAGGTGGTGTGCTCTGGCTGCAGAGCAGACAGCTTTCAAAACACAACTCAAATGAGTGCAGACCCCAACCGACTGCTTAAACAGTCCACCCTTTGGGAGGAAGTCTGAGCTAAGTACAAAGCATTAGCAGAGTTTCAAGGGCAGTGTGCTTAACGAGGACTTTCTTGCAGCCTCCATTCACAGTGATAGGACAAAACCACTCCCTTTGTTCCAGTGACTCCTCTATAAAACGGGAATAATCAAACCACGGTTTATAAATCCAGAAATCCTTAATGTGATGACACTTTGTGCTCACCTTTGCAACCCACTTTATAGTGCAAACTACAGAGCTTCCTTGGATTAGCTCCTGTCAGAAATATTTAGGAGTAATATATTTTACTGATTTTAACATTTCTGCTAGAACAGTTGAGAAGTTGACAGATGAGCGTAACCCTGATCTAGAAAAGGCAGCCTGTGACACAATATAATTGATAAGATACGAATAGAATAGAATAGAATAGAATAGAATAGAATAGAATAGAATAGAATAGAATAGAATAGAATAGAATAGAATAGAATAGAATAGAATAGAATAGAATAGAATAGAATAGAATAGAATAGAATAGAATAGAATAGAATAGAATAGAATAGAATATCCCAGCTGTCAATGTTGAGGTGAGGAGACAGGACCTAATATGTAAAAATTGAAATGCAAGCTTGTCTTTTTAGTCTAATGTTGTTTCACTTTCAGTTCCAGGAATATCTATGGCAGTTACATGGATGATCTACCTATTGCTTTTCCTCTTTCTCACATTTGTTTTCCCCTAACCTTCTCCTTGTTAGGTTGATAGTGTACTTTCCTGATTTTGTACTTTTCAGTTTATCTTGTGGCTCTTTTCCTAACGTCTACTCTCCAAAACTGTTGGTACAACTGGCATCTCATCCATGCTCTGGTTCCAGGGATCCTGCCTGGGTCAGGCACAGGAATGGCAATGACAGACATGGATGAAGTTGCTCAGTACATTGGCAGGAAAATCTTGTTAGGATCCTTACCCAGTGATTCAAAAGTTTGTAGAATTCATCAGGCTTTGAACCTCATAGTCCTAGACTGAGTAAGGGTGGTTTTGGTCTTTTTTTTTTTTTTGCAGAGTAACTTCAGTTTATCCCCCTAGGTTATTTTGTTTTTCTCAAATTGCCCAATTCATATTTGCCTCCACAGGGTTCTCTTTTCTCACTCCTGTTTATCACATGCTGAGTTGCCTCCCCTCTAATTTACCCCCATGGTACAACTCTACTGACTAAAGAGGAGAAATTCCTGCTTTATACCAAAATAAGCAAAAGCAGAATTGGTGCCAGATTTTAACTTTGGTGAGCAAAGCTTGCTTCTCTTTGCCTGGAATCATTCAGTGATACCACAACTGGGAGCTACAACCAGACATCCAAATATAACAAATATTTCTGGGTTTGCATGTTAGACTTTCCTGCTCCTCAGATTCAGGCTGAGAGGAAGAAGAAGATTAGGAAAGAAAATGTATGCATTAATATTTCGGCAATCTGCTGTGTTAGGAAGGAAAAAAACGTAGAGAGCAGATGACTGATTCATGGTGTTTTAGTTGAAAACGTTGTAGATTTTTAACATTGCCTCAGTGTTGCCAGGTTGCTTACAGTAAATACATTTCACACCAGATGTGGCCTCAACTGTACATGACTCAAAATTTCCCTGCTCACAGTAAGTGCCAGTTCTGAGAGCCTGAGGATCCCCAGATTTCAGAAAGGCTTTTTTTGTTGTATCTGTCTGGCCAAGAGGTGCCAGCAAAATGAGCACTGGAGCTTGGGGAGGCTGCTGACCCCTAAAAATCTCAGACTTCAAGTAGTCCATAAAACATAGATGCCAGTGTTCTGCTCCCAGGGGTTAAATAATTTTTGTTCCCAAACCTTGTGTCTTTGCACTAGGAGAAGCAGGCACCACTAGAAGATGTGATCTTCCATCGATCCCACAACGTGTAAGAAGCAGAAGGGTGCCTAGGACATTTTCCTTTCTGAGAAAACCAAAATGGATAAGAAGTACATTGGCTGTGTCTTTATTGTGTGCAAAAGTAGAATGAGGATTCCAGTTGAAGAGATATCGACTGCCTACTATGCCTCTGTAAAATCTCTGCAAGTGATTTGGGTCAATAAAATACATATTATGGTTTCTGCCATTCACCTGGTGCCGTACATCTGCATGATTTCTAGAAAGAATTCAAAGAAGTAAGAAAAAAAGTAGGCGATTGTTGTCGAGTTGGATGTGGATGTGGAGTTATAGAAAGATGCTGAGTACACAGAAAATTCTGAGTCCATTAGTATCAGCAGAGTGTTTTGCCAAGGGTGTATTGCTTTTGGAACTGAAGCTGGAATTAGGCTTGAATGGGGCAAACATGAAGCTGATCTCGTGCACATGAATGGGCAGCTTCAACGAGACCTGAGGAGGAGTCTGTGTGGAGCTGCTGCACAGAACTGATTTAAATACTAGCGATGCAAGAATCTGAGGAATATTTCTCCAGACTGAGATAGTTTCTGGTAGTGCCTCAGTTAGCACCATCCTCCCTCGGCTGTCCCAAGCTGCAGTGAGGTGTGGCATTGCAGGATGCTCTGCAGAGCTAGCATGGCTTTTGCAGCAGGAAAGCTGCAACAACTTGGGCTTTGGGTAAGATACAAATGGTATTCCGTACCTGAAACCAGGAGCAATTATTTGCCTCTTTGCCAGCTGAAGCCTGTGGTTCCCTGATCTCATTGCTTTAAGCACTTATACAGAGTTTGCAGCCCTGCACGTGTTGCAGCCATGCCTTGCTGTCTCTGAGTGGACAGTCCAGAGGCTTTGCATCACTCTGTGACAAGGGTCAGACCCAAACCTAGATGTGAACCTTGGCTGCCCAGATCCTGAAGAGCCAAATTTGTGTTGCTGAGTCTTCACAAAGCCATACAAATGGAAGGATTTAGTCATGTCTGAATGCAATTTTGGGTAACTGAGTAATTGACATAATACTGGTCACAGTATGTTGGCTGGTGAAGACCACAATAAACAGTGCATGTCAGCTAATCATGATTAAACACTGATGAGGCCAAGCTAAAACTGCACTTAGCTGGCATGTGCTGAATGCTATTTGTTCTTGTCTACACTATTCACATCACATTCAATGTGGCACAATATAGATAAGGCCTTTGTGGAAAGTGTAGCTCTGGTCAGGCCTCCGTGTTCCCTGACTGGCCAGCAACTGCTCCAAGCAGGTTTATAAAGGGACCACTTACCCATCCTTTGATGGAGAGATAAGCCACTGGAATGTAATTACAACCAGGGAGATGGGAGAGGGGAAAGAAAAAAATATGCCAATCATGAACGGGGTACACGGAGAGCCTCAGATTCCTTCCAACCTAAACATTGTGGCAAGGAAAGAAGTCTTAATTAGGAAATGTGTAGGCATAGAACAGGAGCCCATCCTAAATTAATTGGGGTGTGATAAGCATAAAGAAAATGCTTTTTAAAAAGATCTTTGACTCCCACTGAGTGCTTGTTTCTTAGACTTCCTTGCCTAATAATGTCAGCATTTAAATAGCCCCAACTCCCAAATAACAAGGCTTTGAAGTTAACACCTCATTGAGGTATAGAGTTCATATGCTTGCTATTGCTATTATTTGGCTAGAAACCATTTTCTGCATGGATAGCTTAATAGGGCAACAGAATATTAAGATGTATAGGGATTGAGAAAGCTATTCACACAAAGGAAAGAGCTACAGACTTCATGTATTTGAACAGAACCTGACAATTAAGAGAAAAGAGCAAAAGTCTGGGAAGTGCCCTGAAACACATAATTGCATGAATTTTTTTCATACATGTGATATTTCCAGTGGCCAGGCACAAACACAAGGCAGTTTTGGCTTGGACTGTGTTAGGGAGTTGTAGTTGTAGTTAACAGAGGAGACGAGATGTTTTTTCTGTCCTGCCAAAGTTTTAAAGCTTCAGAAAGTATTCCTTCCCTTAGCAGGACAGTATCAAGATGGCTTGGATTTTCTCAGTGAAAAAGGCAAAAGTTATCTGGTGCTTGTTGGACTGGTTACTTAGGGAATGGGTTATCCAGACTCAAGTCTCCCTCTGTTATTTTCCACCATTACATAGGAAGGCCTCAGCCACCAGGTAATCACCTATTTTTGAAACTTTTTGCTTTGGTTTTGGCCCTAGTATCTTGCACATCTCTAAAAAGAACTTTTCTTCTCGAATACACCAAAAAAAGACTTTCCATTCATCCGAATTTTTGGACCAGTTGTCTCCACTCCTGGTAATTCACTGTGGCAGAACAATTATCCCTGCCCCAAAACAGCTATTCTAAGTTAGAGTTACCTGTGCCATAGAAAAGCCTGGAGTCTGCAGTTAAAGACAGGGCTCTTTGGTACTTGCTGCCATATGGCAGATGTTTTCTTACCCTGGAAAATTCATTAATAATTTGAATGGCACAATGGAGAGAGTAAATGATGTTATTAGACTAATTTTCAGGGGTAGGGGGCTGAACTGAATAATGTGACATTTCACCAAGGCCATTCAGGAAACTTTGCAATGCCAGGATTAAACTAAATTGATGGGATGTCCCAGGCTTTGTCCACAAATAAAGGTGTCTTCTAAGGACACCTTTACAGAGCATAAGTTAGGCATTAGAATGATTACAGAAGTTGAAATTGTTTACAAAATATCCTCTTGTTCCAGTGCCCAGCTGAAAAATGACTTCATCTTTTTTTTTTTATTTCTTATGGTTTTTACAGTTTAGATAAACTGTAGCTGGTGATAGAATTGTCTTGTGTTTGGGATCTAGGAGATTTCTGGTAATTTATGTCACTCTTTCACTGACACAGGCTAAGTTCATGCTTCAGTTATTTCTCTGGACATAGATGTAAAACCATCTACCTCTTCCAGGCTTCAGTGATCGAAGGATTCCACCTTCATTCCTACCTGGTGCAATTATTTCACCTCTATTCCACTGCAAATACCTCAGCAAAAGCCACATTTGGTATTCAGCTACAAGCAACTGGCATCCATGGTTAAATTAGACAATTATTCTGTGTGTGCAACCAGAAGAATCTTCTGCAAAAATCCCTTTTTTGACTCTCTAAGCCCTCTCAGGGCTTGGGAAGAAGATTGAAGGCAATCTCGTGTTTATATTAACTTGCTTATGAGGGTGCATCACAGTTTCCCCACAAATCCACTGAAGTGTTAATAGCATCTGTTTATTTATAGCAACTTGTGGATTTAAAAATGGATGAATGGAGAAGGAAAACAGCCCCATCACTCTGGTGGTCCTGTGTCCAAATGCCATGTTGTGCTGAAGAGCAACACCTTTTTGAATGCCAAAGGAAAAAAACCCTTTTGCACGTGTAATCATTGTTCCTTAAGCACTGTGTCTTTCTACGGTGTAAAATCACAGTGACAATAATTGCTTTGAGAAACAAAAGAGTCAGATTCCTCCTCTGTTGTCTGACAAAGTGTGAGATTGACAGGGTGAGCAGCCCAGGTGCCTAAAGGCTCTGTCCCCTCCACGAACTTAAAACTTAGGTTCTCAAAATCCCTATTTATCTGCAGACAAACTTCTTAGAGAATTTGAATCCCTTCAGCCCACTGAGCTGATCTTTCATTTGGGAAGCAGGAGATGTACTTCAAATCAGAGTTTCATGTAACCTTGTGTGTTGTATGTAGTGATGGCATTTACTGGGGATGGGGAAGGAGAGGGGGCACACACTGGAATTCCAGTCCCTACAACAAGGACTGGAAAAGATATGATTGTTGGATAACAAAAAGTTCTCTCTCCATCCCTGTAGAGACTGAGAGAGACTCAAGATGTGCTTTTGACCATCATCTTGGACACATCTGTGATAGGAAAGATGAGGTCCTCAGCCTCTCCATCAGTTTCTGTGAGAAATATAAACCATGGCATTGTGTCATGGGGAGGGACTGGGATCCCAGCTTAGTGTCAGTGACAACTATTCCTGCCAGTGATGCCTCTTTTTTATCTCCTGCACTTAAAATCATTGATGTGCAGTGTGAAAACTTCTCCCTTGACTGGCACAGGGAAGTTGGAGAGTGACAGGAGTGTGTTGGGATTTGGGCTGGAAGAAAACTCAGTAAAAACAAAAGCATAGGAACCTTGTTCCCCTATATGTGTTCCTGGGTCTGAAAAACATGAATTAAAGGTGGGAATAAAATCTGGCTTGGATCTCCTGTATCAGAGGCACAGGTTACCCTCTCCAACAGCCAAGTGCTCCCTCCCTCTCCAGCCCTGATCTCAGTCACTGTCTCATGCAGGTCCTACTTTCCTCTGACCACATGCTGAGGCAATTTAACCCACTAATCTTGTGGAAAACTATATTTTGATGGATCAGTTTTTCATTGGGTTTGTGATGTGAGGCTCTCACTATCCAGTCAAATAAGGGGAGGGACTGGAGCAAGAGGAAATAAGGAGGAAGGACTGAAGGGAGAATTGTCTCCTTCTGGCAGTAGGAATGCTTTAGATTAGCTGAGCTGTATCATCCATCTGGACTGTGAGAGTAGATTCTACTCTGTTTTCTGTTATTGCTTGCTTTATGCTTTGTTTGTTTTGGGTTTTGATAGGAAGAAATGTAGCTGTATATATTTGGGAGAGGGTTTTGGGCAAACATCCTGGTCTGACATCTGTTCAGTGCTGCTTGGACAGGGATTTTTAGACCCCCAACTCCCCCAAATTTGGGTTTAAAATGCTTCCCTGACCAGCACATCACAATTGCCAGTGGCCCCCAGGCTATTTCAAGAACACTGAGATATTTAATTCAGCCCAGGCTCTGTGCAGGTCACCCTGCTTGTGGCTTCTTCCCACGATGCCAGCTACTGCTCCCAATCCCTTTGAGGAGTAGCTCCAGGTCACACAGAAAACTAGGACAAAGCCAGGAATGACATTATTCTTTCCTGTGTTGCAATCTGGTATCTTAATTATTATTTCAGTTCTTCCTGTTCAGTGTGAGGGTCCCTCCCCTCCTCTCCCATATTAGTCTGTATCTTCTAAGTGTCAGCAACAGAAGAAAATCATCTGCAGAAATTCAGCTCTGGGGAAAAAGAGAAAAATAAAAAAAGCTCTTATAAGCATTCATTCATTTATATTTAAGAATGAATTTTCTTCAGCTGTGCTGTGACCTCATACTGTCAGGAGAACTGCTAGACAAACTTTAAATTACACTACAGCATCCTTTTAAAGTTTCCTTGTAAAATTTTGGGGTCTTGATCAGAACCTAATTTTGATCGGCCAAAGAATGGAAAGGGATTAAAATATTTCATCATCGGAGTCCTTGCTGGAAAAAGTGATCCCAGCTATTACTATCTGCTTGAATATAGTATTTCCCTAATCTCAGCTCATTTTCCTAATCCCTGCCTCGTTTGGGGGAACCTAAACTGGACAGATTGAGCTATGTGATACTTGTGCCAGAGAATCAGGCAATAAAATTCTTTGTTTCTGAACTATTAAACTATAACTGTGGAAAGGTGCCACTTAAATATAGGAGAGGAATCTTGTCAGTCTTCCTGTCATAGAATTCTTTTGTCTTTATTTAAAATGTTTCAATATAAAATTCTCCTCTGTTCTTATTTTTTAAAAGCTTCTCTAATAACAGCACCTTGGCTTGTGCTCCCTACCTTAAAACCCCTGGAAAACAGCAAATCTGACAGCATGTTTAATGTGCTTCCAATCAGACCTTAACTGCTGTAGGATAACAGCAACACCTGTAGGATAACACCACCAACAACAAATAATGAGAAGCAACTAAGCCAGAGCACTGCAGGGACCTTACATGTGGTGGGTTTTGTGAAGAGAATTCACATGAAAGAGGGTTCAGTTTGGGAGTAGAGGTCAGGGCAGATAAACTCCTGTGTTCTGATACATTTCCTTAAAATGGGAAGTGCTTTAAAGAGCAGGGCTGTGGGAAGAAGCTGTCAGCAACAGGGTGGTCAGCATGTCAAGGGTGGTAGCCTATGTTTTTCTTCTGTTGCAGCCCTTCATCCCCCATCTGTCAACCTCCATAATTTTCAAGCCAGACGGTCAATTTTTATTACAAACCTTTAAATTCTCCCAGGTCTGAAGTGCTCCTTTTATCTCGGATCCATGCAAAAACAGCTGTAAGTGGGAGATTGCTTAAAGCTGGTGTCCCCACTTGGGTCTCCTCAGGATGGCACCAAGTTGCCACCTGGGCAGTGGGATGTGCCCTTGGCCCCTGGGGAGGCTTCTCCCTCCACAGCCATTCCACTGTTCATCTGCAAGGATTAGCACAGTAGAACTGGCAATAAGTGAAGCATCCAGATGAGTTCAACAAGGAGAAAAACAGTGAAATCGGCAGGAATCTTTCAAGTGGCTGGTTTGAGGCCTATATTTCATCCAGCCATCCCAGCATTTCCCAACAGGAATATACCCCTTAAACATCCAAGGCACAGCACTGAAATACTTGCAATAAATGGATGTTATGTTAAGAAATCATGACTTCTTAGCCTGGAAACATGGGGTAAAAATCCACTTATATATATATATATAGTATAAATCCACTATGTATATGTGTATATATATATATATATATAGTGTAATAGGGATCTTCTTATTTCTTTGTATCTCAAGACATAGCTGCTAGTTGGACTTGTGAGTTCTGCTTTTCTGTGTTTTAACATTAAAAAAAAGTGCTGTCCTGTTTACTCACTTGCAGGTTGGGAATAATGACTGAAGACCTTTGGAGAAGGATCAGAATTCCCTTGGCAGCTGGAAATGTTTGGATGTGAGGGTATTATCTCAGGTCATGGGTCTAGAAAGACATGAAAGAACCCACACACCTTCCTCTGGGAGAGCAGCATGAGGAAGCTCCCTGCACAGAACTGACATTGCCCTGCCAATGTCTTTGGCTGTCAACATTTTCACGTGCAGCCCACTTCTGCCTTCTGCATTGATGTTGAGGAGCAGAGCCTCGGAAACATGGGAAAATAATCCCAACAGTGTGCTTCAGAGAGGGGCTGCAAACTTTTAGGGACTAAGCTTCCTAATCACTACCGTATGGCTCATAAAAGGAGCAACCTGATACCAAGTGCCAAGAGGTTGTTATTCCTCCTCTCTTCCCTATCCCACTCCAAATGTTAGAACAATAAATACATTTACCTCTTTTTTAAGATCACTTGAAATAAGTTGTTTTAATTAAACCTTCTGGCAATCTATCTGCACTAAGTGATTAAGTGCCTCTTCTTTCAGTGAAAGAAGAAAGAATTATCACAGGACAAGACTGACTGAATTGTGGACAGAACTAGGACTGGGTAAAGCTGATGAATATTTTTCATCGAAATTCATGTGAAAATACTGTGAACTTTCAATTTGTGTGATGTTGTTCCACTCAAATATTTCCCCTCCTTTCAGACCTTCCTTCCCTCCTTACTATCCCAGAGTCAATGAAATAGTTATTTCTCTCAGGTTAAAGTTCAGCTTTGAATATCAACTTTAAAAGCTGCCCAAGAAGAGAGCTTTATTTTCTCAATAGGCATCATTTTTAGGGAATAAACTTAAGGATGGCAAAATAGCAATTGTGTCAATGAATTATAGCTATTTAAAAGCTGTAAAAAAAATTGAGTTTGCAGCTGCTACACCATAAAAAGTGTTTGCAAGCATTGCTATGCTGTTTTTACATTTTAGCCTGAAATATCTTGTGTGAATTAAAATTGACTAATTATTCTTTCAAACCAAGCTTTTTACATCGCTCTCAGCTCAGGAATCACACTGGTGGGTTTGTTGTTTTATTGCTGGCCATATGACTTTCAGGATGGAGAAGAGTCACAGTAAAAGGCTCTTTTATGTCTTGTAGTGTGTCTTGAGATGGTTATGACAGCATCTCTTTTTTAGCCTCCCTGCTCTCTGTTTTGTCCTCTAGTTTCCACCTTTCCCTGCTTTAGCCCTGCTCTGTTTCCTGACGTGATGGATTGGATGGGAAGCTGAAACAAAGTCCTGGATGCTGGCGCAGCCCAGGCAGGCAGGCACTCTGGACAAACCGCTCCGCTAATTTATTTGGATTCTTTACCTGCAACCTCCCCACTGTTTTACTGCTGGGGCCTCTCTTGGGCAGGGCCAGGCCAGCGAGCTCTGTGGTGCCTTTATGGGAATGGGGACAAATGATCATTAAGGGGCTGGAAACCCTTGGGTGTCCCGGCGGGCAGGGGTGGTATTTAGAGGTGAATGCATCAGCAGCGCGCCGCCACCGCCTTTTATCTCAGCCCCAGCACGGCTGGGGCCCGGCGGGCAGGACACCGCCTCGGGGACTGACTGCTGCCACTTTGCGTTTTATAACTCACCTCCGAGTGCGAGTGAGAGGGGAAAAGCAGCCAAAATGTGGGAGTTCAGCCGTAGCTGCAGAGCTGTCCCTCATTTTTAATTCCTCCTATTAGCTGGGAAGGGATGTGGTGTGTTAGACTGAGGGGCTGAGGCTCTGATTTTCACCAATGAGCAAAAGTGGCAGGGTAAAATGTTATTTCCACTCTCCTTCCACTGTGGGAATTGGCTCCTAGTTTTAAAGTTTTCTGAGATGAACAAGACACAGCATCAGTCCCAAATATTATTTTTTTTGTTCTTTGTCCTAATACATGGCATTGCCAGTGCTCATGTGATCTCTTTTGTGTCTTTATGAAACTAAAACTGAAAATAAATTAACTTAGGGACTTTTTACTCTGTGGCATCTCAGAATATATGTGAGTACGGAGATTTAGGAGGGGCTTGAGCAACTAAGAGGATCTGCTGTCAGCCTCCTGACCAGCTAAAATGAGTTTTGCTTTTTTCAACAGATGATTGTGGCCATTCTGCTTTTTAATCACACGGTATTAAGTTTATGTCCTGTATAATTACACCCAAAATTTGGTCTTTTCAGGTTAGGTACAGAGCCATATGTTACTAGAATATGCTGCAGTATAAAGAATTCCACTTATGAGATTCTGCCCTGCACATAAGATGTACTTTTTTTGCTAATTGAAAAGAATTAAACCTTTATTTAGCTGTACCAGTAGGGTTTGGGATTTTTAAAGGAAATGAATTCTCAAAGGGATGTTTTAGAGTGAATTAATAAAGGGAAATCTGAAAAAGAAATTGAAAAAAAAATTTTAATAATTCCTCACGTGTACTTTCCAGTTCAGATATCTAAAATACATATGATCTTCCAGATACATATGCAAATCAGAGTGGGTTTTATTAGGAGAAGTTCCATTTTATTGCCTTGTTTTCCTGTAAAGTCAACAAGTTAAACCAACAGGATTTAATTTGGGGTTGGCAGAGCAGCTCAGAGATAACACATCGTGTGCCCTTGTTTTATCTTTTTCTTTTCCTTCCGCAGAATTCACAGAATTCACAGTATAACTAGGTTGGAAGAGATCTTCAAGATCATCAAGTCCAACCCATGCCCTAACACCTCAACTAGACCATGGCACCAAGTGCCACATCCAGTCTTTTTTTAAACACATCCAGGGATGGTGACTCCACCACCTCCCCAGGCAGACTATCCCAGTACTTTATCACTCTTTCTGTAAAAAAGTTTTTCCTAATATCCAACTGTATCTCCCCTGGTGCAGCTTGAGACTGTGTCCTCTGGTTCTGCCAGTTGCTGCCTGGTGAAAGAGACCAACCCCCCCTGGCTACAACCACCTTTCAGGGAGCTGTACAGAGTGATGAGGTCACCCCTGAGCCTCCTTTTCTCCAGGCTGACCAGCCCCAGCTCCCTCAGCCGTTCCTCACAGGGTTTGTGTTCCCAGCCCCTCACCAGCCACGCTGCTCTCCTCTGGATGTGCTCAAGCCTCTCAAGGGCCTTCCTGAACTGAGGGCCCAGAGCTGGACACAGCACTCAAGGTGTGGCCTCACCAGTGCCGAGTACAGGGAAGAATGACCTCCCTGCTCCTGCTGGCCACACTGTTCCTGATGCAGGCCAGGGGCCATTGGCCTTGTTGGCCACCTGGGCACACTGCTGGCTCATGTTCAGTCGGCTGCTGACCATCACCCCCAGGCCCCTTCTGCCTGGGCACTGTCCAGCCACACCATGCCCAGCCTGTAACACTGCAGGGGGCTATTGTGGCCAAAGTGCAGGACTCAGCACTTGGACTGATTAAACTTCATCCCATTGCACTCTGCCCATCCCTCCAACCATTCCAGGTGTCTCTGCAGAGCCCTCCTACCTTCCAACGGATGGACACACGCTCCCAGCTCAGTGTCATCTGCAAATTTACTAATGAAAGTCTCAACACCCTCATCAATGTCATCAATAAAAAGATTGAACAGGACTGGCCCCCAGCACAGACCCCTGAGGGACACCACTGGTGACTGGTTGCCAGCTGGATGCAGCACCATTCACCACCCCTCTCCTCCTGCTTCCTGGTCTCCTTGAGGTGCTCCATTCTGCTGCTCAACTTACTGATCTAAAAAAAAAAATCTTTGCAGGTGATTTATAAAACCAAATGGTTATTGTATGGCTAATGATTCATGCAACTTCATTAAATACCAAGTATGTGCCTGCTTACTGTCTGTGCACACTGCATATTAGAACCTTTGCACTCCCCCTTGCAAATTGCCCCCATTAAATTCGCAGACAAAAGGTCCTCTCAGTAGCTTACATATTTTCCCACATGTAAGAGAGCAATTGGAAACTTCCTCTTGATAACTAAAAACTTTTGAATTAGAATTTATGAGAAGGGTCTTTTGGTCTTGTTGCCTAAGGGCTGAAACAGATCCCAGTGTGTACAAGAGTTCCTTTGATGCATGGAGCTGCACAGGGTAACATTTTTTAACAGGATCAAAAAGCATAATGCAGGGACAATGTGTGGAGGCCCTTGCTCTGACACAAGGAGTCATAGCCTGTGTTTCTGCAAGGCTAAAAATCCCAAAGTAACTGTCCAGGGCAGCAACAGCATTTTACATTCTTTTTAATTGCAGTAAAGTCCTAGATAAAATAATGACAGTCAGTGTTACAACTTCCTTTTCTTTAATGTTCCCCTAAAAATGCTTTGAAGCAGGTTTTTACCTTTGGGAAATTATTGCATTTGTGTTAGGGGAAAACAAATAAAAAAGAAAATAAAAGGCTAGCTTTTTAATTGGTGGAAATCAGCATTGCTCTATTACAGATATTGGAGTTTCTCAAGCTGTGGATCTGGCTAAAAACTTTCTGTCATTTCTCACCATGGGGTAATGTATTCCTGACCACTTATTTGGTAGGAAATCCTAACCTGAGTTTACTATGGACAAAATATTTTCCCATAACATTTCTTTACAAAGGTAGCAGAAGACTAAAACCTGGATCTAACTTTCAAATGGTGAATATTTCCCATGATTTCAGCTGCACTATTCAAGGAGGCACAGCCATATGCATAGACCCAAAGTCTCTACCAAAAGGTGTTGATAACTGGAATTTTTCTCACTTTGAAACAAAAGCACTCATTTGGTTGCCCTACCTATGGTCTTCCATTGTATCTTGCTTCACACTGTGTATGTGCAAAGAAGAGGGAAGAAAAGGAACTTCCTCATGTTATGGGGCCAACACACCACTGGCATCACCATAAAATGACCACGTTACCTCCACCTTGTTGTTGTATTATTGCAACAGAGATGGTCTCCCATTGTTTTTCTGTGTTCAGGCTGGCAATATTTATAAAATCTGTCATGATATCCAAGTCCTGCACAGCAGCTAAAAGGGATGTTTTTACCAAGAAAAAGAATGAGGTTTGAAAGCCTTGATCTGTCTTTCATGGAGCACTCCAAATTATTACTTATTCTGCAGCCAATAAATTAAATGTCCCTCCTTTTATACCAGTTGTAAGTGTTCCAAATGAGACAGAAGATTTAACCATTTATTTCTTCTGTGGTCAGTTAATAGCCAAGCAAACTTTTCACCATAAATTTGGCTTGGTCTTAGAGCTGAAAATCTTTCTCTTTGCCATTAAAACAATGCCACAGTGTTTGGACCTCAGTGGAAACCTTTAGAGAGCACAATATATTGATTATAAAAAGCCCAGAGAAGTCACTATCTGAAAGACCAGAAAAACATGAGTCAGAAACTGTAATGGTGGTGGACAATGAGAAGCTTCCTGGAGATGGAGGGTCTCTTCTTTTATGGTGACAGTATCTTTGTCTAACTTCCTTTTCTTGTATTTTCTTATTATTAATATCTCTGACTAGATAATAAGTCATATCATTCATATATCATATAATATCATATATCATAATCATCATATAATTTATAAACATATATGCATGTTTACTCTATGCCATATCATCATCTTTCTTTCAGGGCCATATTCCATTAATTTGGCCCCGACCTTGTCTCATTTTGGATGTATTAAATTACAACAGTAGTACATTTGGGCTGCTAAACAGAGAAAAAAAGACCCCCAATCCCTTTCTTTTTCCATGGCAGAACCAACACACATAAACACGATAAGGTATCTGACAGCAAGAGAGTGAGTGAGTTGGTAAACCACTTTCCCCCAAATTTCAATCTGTAACCTCAATGGGAATTTGAAATACATCCCTCAAAAAAGGTTTGGGTGCACCTGTGAAAGGTGCTCTATGCAAAACGTTATTTTCTTTCCATATGGGCAGTGTGTAAAGCAGTGTCTTGGCTGGGGTCATCACCTCCTTGAACTGGAGTGTCCCAGGTTAAAAATTCCAGACAGTAAATGGGGACAAAGATTCTCCCTTGTGAAACGATTTTGGAAATTTCAAATTCAGACATTTCACCCATCCTCAATAAAAGTCCTCTGAAGGTACTTCATCAAGACAGATGCAGAAATATGTGGCTGTTAGATCAATGGAAAATAAGGAATGTAATGTTTAGAGCAAAATTAGGCAACAGAAGAGGAGTGGAAGTAAATATAAAGAATTTGTTACGCTTCTTTAGATAAATATTGTCACGGTGGGATAATAGCAATAAACTTGTTGCTGGACTAAGCAAGAGGTTTCTCTGCTTCACAGAGGCACAGGTGGAGTTGTCCCTGTGCTGAGATTTCTTTTGCTGCCTCTTTTCAGCAACGTTTTGTAATTCTCACAGGGAAATCTGGGAAAGCAACATTGGGAGATGGTGGTGATTTTGAAAGTTCAGTCAATTCAGGTGAATTTGGCATCATTGTTTTTTTCCTTCTGGTGAGATACCATTAACTTTTTTTACTTTCTTGGCAATAACTGAGAACACTACATGTTTTTTAACTGCAATATGGGGACGTCTACCAGGATGACTTCAGGGTAAAACAGCTGCACCCAGTCTGTTCTTCCTCCTCTTCCTGAGTTTAAATAAAATCTGGTCTTATCTGAATATGCACCCAGAAGACTGGATGGTTATTGAATATGTTAGGGAACATATTTAAGAATATGCTTAATTTTAAGCATGTGCTTAAATCAGTGCGACTTAAGCAAATGCTTGAAGTCAGGCGTGTGGTTGAGGTGTTACCCTGAATGTGGGTCCTAATCCTTAAACAATAGCAAAGCCCAGAGGAAAGGGCAAGCTATCTGGGTTTCTTTTCTTGGCTTTTTTGTTGGTTGTGTTATAGTCTATAAAATAAAGATCATTATTCTTATCCCTCTTATCCCTCTTGTGAGGCACATTGAAAATTATCAGGGAAAAGCACTCTGAATACTGTTATTATTGGCTATACTTCTTGAGGCTGAAAAAAAAATTTAGACACTGACATTCTCAGTGGATTTCTGGTTCTTCCTCCTTTAACTCGGGCAGGAAATACCATGAGAATGGAAAGAAGGATGTGTACTCATGATCACAAATAATCTTAATCTCCTTCTTTGCGCCGCTGCTGTAAATAATTAGATGCTGCCACACTATTTTTTCTGGAAGTTCCCACAGTGCTGCAGCCACTCAGATCAGGGCTGCTGAAGGGGCAGCCTCCCAGAAATGCAGCTCCCATTGCAGGACAGTGCCTGTGGTGCTCAGCTCCTGTGTTACTGCTTGGCTGGAAAAGCTGGAGGCAGCAATGGCTCTATTACTGATGATAATTCAGAGTTCCTCACATTCTCACCACCTTAAGTCAGCGCTCATTCCCCAGCTTCCATGTGAAGGGCCCGGAGCCAAGGCCATGAGCCTGTGTGTATGTGTTCAGGACAGTTAATATTTATGATGCATCTTACTGGGAAAATTAATATAAAGCTGTGTTCCAACAGTACATTTATCCCATGACCTAGTTTTATGAATAACGTGCTGAAACATGGCCTGCTTGATTTAAACCTTTGTCACCCATTCTGATGCATACAGTGCCTATCTTTGCTTAGGCAATACAAGCCAGGATTTATGCAAAAACGTGATGTGTATTAGTGCAAGATAAACAGATGGTAATGCTTTTGTTAATACCAAGTGCATACAAAGATATTTATCAAAGGACCACATGTAAGGTCCGTAGTTCTTGGCAGAGATCCCTACGCTGTTACATCAGCTAATAAGAATAACCATTTTATAGCATTACACACAGTTTTTGTAGGGTTGCTTTAGACTGTGCAGGCGGCTCCCAAACTTGCCACTGTTCATACACCAAGAATCTGATTCTGAATGGTGCTAAACATCTATAATACTCTGTTGGTTTTGTTGTTATTTTTATTTTATTGCTATGACTCTTGGCATTTCTCCAGCTCAAATCCCTTCTAGGGAATTCCACTGCTGCTTAGCAGCTCTGAAATAGGTGTAAGAAAGCCAGGTGGTGAATGCAGACATGAGAAATGGTAGTGGCAGGTTTCAAACGGAAAGAGGTTGAACTGTAAAGATTGAAAAGGAACTGTGACATCACTCCAGCCACAGGAAAATGCAGACAACTCTGAAGAAGTTTCTGAAGAAGTGTGGCTGAACCCAATTTATATCACAGAATGTTGCATCTAAAATCAACAAAGCTGGTTGAGGTTGGTAAAATTTCCTCTTCTGATTTATAATACTCTCTTCTTCCGTCAACATCAGCAGAAGAAATTACTTGTACCATGGACTGGGGAATCTGTCCCTGGAACATTGGCAATGCTCTGAAGATATAACTAGGAACTCTGCAGAAGGGGGAAAGGAATATTTTCATCATTGCAACCACACAATAAGAATTTTGTCATCCTCTCGTGTCCCCTAGGCTACTCCCACTCAATAGCACTTCATCTCTTAAGCTGGCAGAGTGTGGCTGGTTCAGTGGCTACACAGTGAAATAATTTGGAGAATCAATTTGGCTGAAAATGGACAATTTTGGACATTTTTTTCCTGCCAGGTTTGTTTTCAGCCAGATCGTATTTCTTAATCTGTTTTACCTTTGCACTGGCTTGTTCCAGGATGAAGAAATGCTGCTCAGGAGAAGGAATGAGCAGATGGGGAAGGAGAGAAGGGCTTCTTTTAGGTGACAATGCTGGGCCACGTGGACTTGAAGTGCTTCTGCAGATACCTGGATGTGTTCCTGTGTAACTTGCTTTGACAGAGGGGTTAGCCTGGACCAATCTCCAGAGGATTCTGTGATTCCATGGAAGCATGGAACTATGCCTGTGGGGAGCAGTCCATGACTTTAAATTCTGCACTGAGACAGAAATATGGGCAAGATGGAAGACAGTCTTGCCTCAGGTGCCAACTCCCACTGACCTCAATCCTTAAGCACATAATGTGATCTTTCCTGTATATGCTTCCCTGAACCACAGCATGCAATGAATTGAAAAAATGAGAGTAGACTGTGTAGGTGGGAGACATTTTTGTCAAACATCCAGTTTTTCACCTCACCACCTGCATTGGGTGAGACCTGGATCCCCTTACTCAGTGGTGCTTTATTCCATAGAACTGAAGTTATTAGGATCCTCATGGGTAAAGCATCAACAAAAGAGAAGTGAGGGGATGGCAGTGGGCTGTGTTACTGTGGCACTAGTTCTATCACTAGGATAGCTTCAGGCCAAAACTTCCAACTCCTTTTTTCTTGGAGACCTTCTTTCGGCAGACGTAGTTGCATTGACTTTAGAAATCTGACTATGAATTTTCCTCAGAGATGTAAGATCCTTGAGATCTGAATCTTATTTATTATTATTGTTGTTATTGTTATTATTATTATTATTATACTGTGTTCCTGTAATTGTAAAGAGAATTTACTCTTTCAAAGATTAGTTTATAACATTACTTCAATTCTATTTTAAGTAGGTAAGAAGTAGAGGCGACAAAATTTCTACTTCAAAAGTCTTACTCAGCTAGTGGGGATTTAAATTCATGCAATTCAACACTGCTCAGTCAAATTCTTAATTTTAATAACTTTAAATGTTTTTGATTTTGGAGCAATGATGTGACGCAGAAGCGAATAGTTCTTGTTGGCAACTTTCCATCCCCTACAGCTTCAACAGCTTAGTTTTCGTCCTTTATTTTATCTCCCAAATTTTTTTCCAGTTTAAAGCTCAGTTTGAAGAGGCTCTTGGTGGGCTCGAAGTAGCTGGGAATGAAGTGGATGTGCAGTAGGTAAACAGAAAACTCCAGAAAACTGGCTGTTCCTCTAGGGCAATGATCAGTCTGGGGTCAAATGGAAGCTGGGAGGATGGATCCCAACAACTTGGGATTGCAACTCCTGCCACTGGGGCTGTTAATGTTAAGGCATTATTGTTACATTCTCTATCAGCTTTTAGCCAATTTGATTTCTCACATTTTTGTTATGATCTTACAAGTGCTTTAACTACTTGCCAGCAGGAGTGTCAGGTACCTTGTCTAGTCTTTCCTTTTGGTGATTCTTGTTTTCCTGGGATACCTCAATAAATCATTAAAACTAGAAAAGGGTCCAAAACACTAGTTGTCTGTAGTCATACAGCATTGCAAAAAGTTTGCATTTGAAACTAGAGATTTAAATTTAATTTTCTAGAAATTAAATTGCAACCAGATCAGAAGGTCAGATCCATTATTTTCCTCTCTGAAGAATATGAGTAGATTTTTTGGAAGCCTGAGCTACATTGTACATCAATCAGATGTAGGTTTATAACCACCCCTACCAATTCCCCCTTGAGTATCTCAGCTTTCAGATGCAGTTGCTTGGACCTTTGAAGAGCAGAAAGAAAGTTGAGTGTTTAGGCACTAGATAACCTCTGTTTAGTGCTACAGCACTAAATTAAAACACATGTATTTGAAATAATTGTTTATAGAACTGATATTGCCAGGAGCAGGAATGAACATGAAATAACTTTCATTTCAGGGCTATACATGGTATCTGATTGATTGTGGAGTTGATACTGCACCCAGGATGCCCAAGGTTCCACTGTGGTTTTCCCAGTTAGTTTGACAAGGTGAAATATGTATCAGGATGCCACATGGAAAATGAAGGCCTTGATTATGCCATTTTCAGATGAATGATCCCATGTGGTCAGAGTAGACAATTTGTGTTTGTAGAACCTTCTTTTTATATTTCAATGAATGGATAAAACACTACTTGTGGAAATGTGGTCGTATTTCTAAGGCAATTGATAATTTCTGCAATTCCATAACATTACATGAAAGTTTTATGTGGCTGTGCTTCCATCAGAGTGGCATGTGCTGGTAGGAATAGGAAGGATAGGATGCTCTTTCTGTAATTCATTCATTTTCGTTAAAAATTAGTCCAGTGGCCCTGGGACAAGGCAGATGCAAGTAGGGGATTTTATTTTGCCAAGGACAGAATGTCAAGACTTAAGGGCTCTTCTGCTTAAATGAAGAGCAGAAAATGGGTTTTGTCAGGGGGTGCTGCTCCCTTCACAGGCAGCCTGGAGGGGCACAGGGAACCTCCACTACCAGAACAGACCTCTGCTTTCTGTGGCTGCACTTGAGGTGCAAGGTGTTTGCTTCTCCCAAGTGGATGCTTGCTTAGTGTCACATTCCACATGACTCTCGTGTAAAAAAAAAGCATGTAGTCAGAGGGCCAAAATTAGCTTTTCCTTAAAAGCCTAGAAAGGCAAAGAGGAGATTAAAACCTATGTGGGTCACAGTAAGCCTCTCAAAATGAAGAGACTGATACAGAATGCTGAGGATGAACTTTCTTTTTCTTTTCCCATTTCCAGACCAAAAAAAAAAAAAAAAAGTGCAATGGGTGCTTCCAGGCTCTGTTTTTAAATGCAGTGGCTCTGATTCCAGGTCCAATGCCATCTATTTTCAACTGCCTGGACTATTTTATGTCAAAAGGAAAACCTTTATTAGGTTCCAGCCAAAAATGTAAATGAATTATGAAAGTCAACTGAGCCGGGTAAAACCTGGAGAGGGGGGAGTTATGTGGTGTCAAAAAGAGAGAGAGAACATTAAACAGCCAAAATTCAGAGTATTTTTTGAAAGCACAAAGCAGCCTTTAGGCATAAAGAGATATGGTAAATTCATCATCACACAGCCCCCTCCGTAAGCTGATGTGGGACAGGGTTGGTAGAGGATGATAAACTCTGTACCAAAGTTGATCAAACCATTTAGGAATTAGGAAGAGAATACATGAACATTTATTACACAAGGACCTGGTATGATTTTTGCCCCTTTGCTGGTGGTTAAATACCTGTTTAGAATAACCCAAAACTTAAAAAGCTACTTTTAATCGAATTTTTGTGCCAGCATAATGCTAATAAAATGCAAATATATGTGCTTTATGAGTACAGCTGTGCAAATACATTTTCTGTAAGAACCAAAAGTGGGGAAAGAGTGAGACAAAGGAATTAGGGGGAATGAAATCAGTTTACAAGCAAGAAATGTGAGAGTAAATGCATTTCAGACCTAATGAGACATCTCATTTGGAGGATTCCATTTTAGGTGGTTTTTTTTTAATAGAATGTAACTGAAGATTCAAGTGAAACTTTTATACAAGATAAAAGTTCGAAGTATCTCATCTTGATAAACTTAGAGAAATAATTTATGTTTTCCAAATAAAAGCCAGTATTTGAAAAAGTGTTCAACACAAAACCGTTATCTTTTTGACTAAAAAGATTCGTATATGATTTAAAAAGCACTTGACTGAAAAGTTCATTAATTTCTTGTTACACAGGTACTTTTCTCATGCCAGAATTCAATTGATTGAGCAGCATTCTGGAATGTTGTTATCAGAATTTGGGGTTTACATTAAGATATATATATATTATTTTATTTCCTCTGGTACCTGTGTAATTCATACCTTGGTGAAATAATTTTGGATCCCTGTGATATTTTTTTCTTTTCTTTTTCCTCTAACCAGTCATGAAGTTGATATTTGTGTGATTGCTAATAAATTCCAATCTTACAGAACACATTTTAGCTTTTCTCTTTCAGGACAGGAACTACAGCCAACTACACCAATGTAGCTAAATTATAGTGCAAATTAGGTGTGTAGATAGTCCTAAATACTGAGGCCATGTAAAACTTGATGTTGTCCACCAGCTGCATGAGTAATTGCCTTCTCAGCCAGGATCTCTGCAAAGAATATGTGTAAGTGATTACAAGCAGTCCCTTGATATTTTTATTGAATTGTCTGCATTCTACTTCTTCTCCAACAGCAGTAGGCACCTAAAAATAATCATGCCTTGCACAAATCTCCAGAATGAGCACACTAATCCTACTCTGGAATACAGCAATATCTCATAAAATATCCAGGGTGAAAAGTGTTTCCTAAATTCTCCAGAAGAGACATGACAGAGTGTGATGTGTGTATGGGTTTTGGTGGGAAAAAAGATACTTTCTGTGATTTTTATGTTCATCTACTTCCTTCTCGTTTTAAAAATTAGATTCATTTTCAATGGAAGAATAAATAAAGAGTCTTTTGAGCTCTGACTAATGCCTGGACAGCAGGCCTCTGAGGAATGTCAGGAGATGGAGCAGCAGCATTCTTCTGGCCAGTATCACAGCCCCACTGCCTTACTACACTCCTGGAATTCCTGTCAGTAAGATTAGATGTGAAACTCAGGGCTGAATCACAGAATACGCAGTTGCCTTTTTCCCTAGACTTTAAAGTCACGGCCAAATTGCTTGGATATTTTGATCTTTGGAATTGTGTGTTCTCCTACCCAAACTCCTGTTACTATTTCTGTTTGAAGTGTCAGTGTTTACTCAGTTTCTGTCCATGCTTTTCTGTCCTGTTTGCCAGCTTGAGCCCTTTTTCTTCCAAGGTGATTTACTCTGACTGGAAGATAAAATTATTTGGTCTGATAGATTTTTGTGCAGAATGCAAAAAAGCTATTATTTAAATAAAGTGTCTACAAAGCCACTTTTTATAATTAAGCCAGTTCATACATGTGGAACATGGTGGCTCTATTATGTGTATTATGAACAAACAATCATTTTAAATTTAAAACATGCTCTTCCTCATTGCAGAAATATATTCTGCTTTTTTTAAACTGTTTTTCTTTATTCTTTTCTTCCTCCCCTCTCCTCAGTTAGTTTAAAGAGAAAAGCCATTTCTTTCTCCATCTGAGCTAAATACCACAGCATCCTTTTCGGCAGGCTTCTAAGCTAAATCTAATCAAGCTGTGTCACAGCTCTGTCAGGCAGGTTGCTCTTTCTTTGGCCTTGAATAATTGGAAGAATGTTGGCACTTGTGCCTGGGCCATGAGAACGTGACCCGTGTTGATATTTAATCTACTTCAGTGCTAGGCTGCACTAGGGCTGGGGTCTAAGCCAGGCCTCGGGAGCAGTGTGTTAGCCATCAGCAGCACTCATTTTACCTTGAAATGGATTCCATTAGATGTATCATTACACCGCTCTAGGAGAATGCTTTAATGAGACAGATGCATGTGATACATGTGCTGGAAAGGATTAAATTTTTGTCCTTTTAAACTCTTTTTTTTTCTTCTTTTTTCTTTTTTTTTTTTTTCTTCAAGTTTTGTCATCTATGGATCTGCAAGCACTTTGCAACGATTGCAACTATCTGGTCCTCCTCTCTCTTTCACAAACCAGAAGCAAGCACTGAATTTGGAGTTATGTTTTCACCTCTTTCCAGGGGAGCCTGGTAGTATTAGAGAATATCAAATTGCTTCACGACTTGGGAGTGCACAAACAAACGTTCAGCATCACTCAGAATGCGGGAAAGTTTTCGCTCCTCTTCTCACAGGCGTGTATAGGCTCCAGGAGACCCCAGGAAAGAGGAAATTCCTCTCAGATCTATGGGCAATCCGAAGTCACAATGGATTTCATTCGTTTTGTTAACACTTTCATGCAGATTTCGGTGCTAGCCTTTGAGGTCGGGGGTGGTGGTGGAGGGGAAGAAACCGCAATTGGAACCTTTTCCAGAGAGAAGTGTAAATTGCCCTTTCCTTGCCTCACAAGGCAGTCTTGTTCCTCGAATGCCTCGCCGAGGCTGAAGCATTTGGAAAAGCCCCGCACTCAGGTCACACGCCCGAGCGACTCTTTGAGCTCTGCCAAACGGAGAGGGGAGAGGAGTCCGCGGCGGCGTTTAATTTGCGTTTAAGAGAAGGGTGATCCTGATGACCCTTCACCTCTGATAATGAGACGTGCCCGTGCGGACACAGCAGCCGGCAATTTCCATACCCCATCTCCACCGCAGAACTGTGTCGTGCCTTGCCCTGTGCCGCAGCGCTTGTCCCCTGTGCCGCGGAGAGATGCTGAGGGCGAAGGGTGACACTCACATCCCTGTGTCTAGCCACATCCTCCCAGGGGTGTGAGCAGTGGGAGAAAAGATCTTTGTTGTGGAGCTGTGAGGCACTAATCAGGTATGTTACTGATTAACTCGGTCTCCTCTGGAATGTCAATGACTCCTTTTCTGCCAGGCTACAGCGTTGAGGGATGGAGAGTTTGTCACTTCCACATGTACTCCCGCAGTCTCATTTCCACTGGCATTGTTAGCAGAGACCACCACCTGCTTTCGAGTCATTCTAGCCCCTGAGCCTGTATTCTACATTTTACGGTGTGTGAGTCTTGATAAAAGAAAAAAGCTGCTTCAAAATATGACGTTAACTATAAATTTTTCCCCTCTTACTGTGGTCTTGAGAGCCACCACCTCAAACCTCTCAGGTCTGGCTAAGGATAATGCCAACCTTTGAAGACAGTTGATAAAACCACCTTCTAAACTTGTGTTTGTATTCTTTGTATAAGAACCTGGGTGCATTAGCAAAGGTAATGCCAATAGCCTTTTTATACATCTTTTTGTGTTTAAAACGATTGGACAAAAATTAAAAACTTCCTGTAGGACAGACGAGAGTGCTCATGATTGTCCTTAACCACAGTTTCTTCTCTTTTTATTTGAACCTTCACAAGACTATGAGGTTAGAAAGTGCGTTCCTCACTGGGAATGTTTTCTCACAAGTAGGACAACAATGTCAGACTGACCTAAAGGAAGTCGTTTTCTCTTACATTTCCTTTGAGGTTGTTTTTTTTTCCTTGAAAGCTGCTTGTTTCAAATTAAGTGAGGCCATCAGAAATGATCTCCTGTCGCTGTCAAAGTGACAGCCACCACATTGTTCTCGTTAGTGGGTGCTCTGATTTTAATTTCACCTCCAGGCAGTCCTTTTATATCACCTGCAGATCTTTGGAAAAATGTGTACTGGTCTTATTTGTGTCACGGATTTTCCCTGAAGTACTTACAATATCCCAGATTTTTGAATAGTTGTGCAACCCACCTTGCCACACCATTGCCGATATTATCTTCTTGCTTGACATAACCGTGATTCATTTTTTCTCTAAATCTTGGTTTACAAATCACCTGAACCTCAACCCCCCATTTCTCATTGAAATAAAATGTCTGTTCCCAAATTTTCAAGGATATAAGCAAGCCATGAAAACAGAATATTTGCAAGAGGGGACACTCCTTCCTCAACCAGTTATGATTAGAAACACAAATAAAGAAACTCTGCCCCAAATGCTAGAAAAAATTATCACCTTTATGACCCCTGTCAAATCACCGGGTCTTTCCACTGGATTTCAGTAGAACAACAAAAATCCATGGAGTTCAGGACCAGAGGTTTCTGCTGCTTTATTTTTTTTCTCACAGCTTGTGTATAATCTTGGGCAAGATGCATCTCTCTTCACAAAATCACTTTCAGATAAATAAGGAGAATATCTACTCTCTATCTGTGTGACATCCATGGCCAATCAAAATCACACATGTTTATAAATTAAATTTATCGCATGCATTGATTACAAACAGGAAATTAGGATTTATCCTGCTACCTGCTAAGACATTATTTAATAATTTTTGAACTGACTGCTTTTATGTAGAAGTGGAGTTTCTTATGGGATTGTGACAACACAGTTGGCAGACATGGTGGTTGAACAATTTTCACTGAAGAATTGTTTGCTGGATTCTTCTTGTTGGTGCTTTGTGGAAAACTGAATCAGGGAAAAGTGAGATATGGCAGAAATTGCCAAAATTATGCCTTCAGCTGGGCAGCAGCTGAGCAGCCTTCAGGCAGATGTAAAAATATTGCTGGATCTTCTGCATAACTAAAGAAACATAAAGAGAGAAATATTAAAAAAAAATAAAAAAAAAGGAGAAAGAAAGCTAAGGAAAACCAGGAGAAATGGAAAGCTTTGAGTGCAGAGAAAGGAAAGGCTGGGATTTGGATGATGATTCTCCTGCAGAGTGGTCAGCAAACTAAAAGGAAACTAGAAAGGAATGCCAATGGAAGTGTCTGACTAAGCATAGTTCATCCTCACTTGCTGTACCTCCCCACAGGACAGGAGCAAACCCTGACAAAGTTGAGGGTTTCCCTTTCTATGCTGTGATTTTTTATTTGAAGCTAGAGAAACCCCAGACTTAGGAGCTTATCTAATGGATGAGATATGGCTGGAAAAACATTTCATCTGACAAAGCAAGTTGAAAGAAAACATGCTTTTTCACAATTTTGTTTTCTCCCAAATTACAAAATGCTAATATTTTTGGCAGTACAATCAGTTGCCTGCTACTGAGATTGGGGGATGTTTTTTCCATTATGCTGTGAAATAGTACTTCAAAAATAAATATTCATAGCTTTACTCTTAACTTTAAACAGCTGCTGAAGTTGCTTGAGTTCATGGACCTGGTCTTCATATGTCAAAGGATGACCAGACACAAGCACAGAGCAAAAGCAGAGTTTTCAGAAAGAAGAAAAAAAAAAAAAAAACCTTTTCTCTGGCATTTTGGAAAAGTCCAAAGCGTATCTCCACAGCTTTTGAAATTAGATGCTAAATGCAGTGGTTGGGTTTAGGAGAAACAGAAGAGTTTCCTCTGGTATTTTTTCCTGTCTTTTGAACTGAATTTGATTTTGTGGTTGTTTTTTTTCAGTATGAACTGAACAGCTCCTGGAGCCTGAGGGAAATCTGCATGGGAATTTACTCTGCAGCATTTGCAAGAGGTGGAAATTCAGATGAATGGGCTAAATACAGCAGGATGTAGTATTATCTGCATTTCCTGAACTGCTGGGAGTTGCTGTCCAAGTGCTTCTCATACATCTTGCTTGCACTTAGATTCAGTTTGGGGTTTTTTTTGTTTGTTTGTTTTGGGTTTTTTTTTTTTGTTTTGTTTTGGTTTGTTTGGTTTGGTTTTGGTTTTTTTTTTTTTTTTTTTTTTGTAAATACAGTTGATTTGTTTTTTTAGGGCAGAAAAACAAGGTGCTTCTCTTTCCTTTTTCTTTTTTTGTCTTCCTGCTGCCCCCCCCCCATCTTCTTTGCTCTTTCTCACAGTGGTGCAGTTTTAAATATTTACTATGGTTGGATACTCAACCAGTTTGTTAATGTGGAATACTCCTTTTAGTTGCAAATGCTCCTTTTATCATGCACAACATTGTTGTCTTTTTTATTGTAACAAGTCTTTGCAATTAAAGGAGCAAAGGACTCCTGAGGTCATCTAGGCACATGCATGACAGTGCAGGATTCTTCTCTGCAGAATGCTTGATCGCTATCTAATTGTTAAAGGTCCAGAGGATGAAATGTCTTTGGCTGGTTATTCTCTCCAAATTCTTCGAAATTACATAGCTGGAAAATTCTTTCCTACTGCGTCTGGCGTCCTTCCTTGTATCACTTCCTGTACCATGGCCATATCTTCCTTGAGCACCTTCAAACTGAAGGCTCACTGAGTCTGGAAGAGCCATACTGGGAATAGCTGTGCCTGGAACATAGAGCCAGCCCCTCCTGCAAAAGGCAGAGCCTGCATCCTCTGAAGTCTGCCAGGAGGAATAGCTATGTTCCAGTAGGTGTCCCCAGCATGTTTATGTGTCCTTTTCCATGTTTGTGTGCAGCCAGAGAGTCCTTAAATACTCCTGCTGTCAATTTAACCAGGGTAGGATTCCAGCTTCCCATGGTTTTCCAGTCAGTGTCCCACCCTCACAGGGGAAATATTCAATGAAGACAATTCTGTCTTTGCCATCTCCAGTAGCAAAGTGACCAAGATGGGAAGGAGGGCTGTGGAAGGACCAAGAGTTCAGTCAGCACTTAAGGCAACGCAGTTTTAAGGGGCATGCCTGTTTTGCTCCCTCCTTTTCCTGCCAGTGGGAGCAAGTGAGCAGATTCATTAATGCAAGCAGGAGCTCAGAAGGGACAGCAGGAATGTCACTCTCAGAGGCCAGAGGGGATCCGGGAGGGTGAGACAGAATGCAGAGGCAAAGAAGCTCTTTGGGAGGACTGGGTTAGCAGGAGGCTGGACATCCAAAGCCACAACAGCCCTGGGAAATCCATGACATGGGACATGCAGGGGACCCGTGGCTACTGATCTCTGTGTAGAGGTCAGGGTTCCGTTTCTTCCTCTGCCCCAGGGGATTCAAAGCTCATGTCCTCCCTCCCGGGAGGGCTCTCTGACCAATGAGCAAGACTCTGATTTGGGTGAGGATGCTCTCTGTCCATCCTGTCCAAGCCGTGCCACTCAGCAGAAAGGAATTCATGAAGCCAGGGAAAGGATGCAAGTGAGCTGGGGTGTGTTGAGGGACTCTGGGAGAGGCACACTGGAGCTGGAGCAGAGTGATGGGAGGGTCTGTCAGTTCTGACTGCTGTATTTATATGAAACAAAATCCCCCTTGCCCTCTGCTGAGCCAATCCTCCTCTCCCCCAGTTGTCTGAAGCTCTATCAGTTTGGCACGGGCAAGGTGTGACTGTTAATCACTGTCCCATCTCCAGAGATGTTACCACCAGCAGCTTTCATTCTCTAACAAAGTGTAACTCTTCAAAGCTAAGTTTAAGGAAAACATTTCAGCATACTAGGAAGGGAAAAAAAGAGAGAGAGAGTGAACTGCATGAATGTGGTTCTTCTGTAGACAGGTTATTAGCACAGATTGGTTTATCTCTGCTTTTCTGTAATAATTTCAGAACAAAAACTATTAATTTGCACCTTCAGTCAGCCAATGTTAAGAACTCTATTTCTACAAGGAGAAATATTTCAATGAGGAGAGAGTGTCTGCTAAATTGGGGACTGTCTTATGACGAGCTGCTTTATGCAGAAATGGCAAATACAGTTTAGCATAATTTCCAAAGGAGGTGTTTGGAAAAAAAATTAAAATTGTATCACAGGGCTTAAATTTTACTCCTTAATTTGGTTTTATATTGTGATCCTGCCTTTGAATACACCTAGGATTGTATTTTTTCTTGGGGTGGAGCCTCACCAGGGGATTTAATGACTTCTTAATTTCCTGCTGACAGGTCTCCCCATTTGAGAGGTTCTAATCTTCAATCTCAACGCTAAGAGCAAAAAGCAGCCCCTGATCTGTACAATTTAAAGCCTTTCTCTCAAGTACATGTTTCTTGAAAGTGCTTCTCTGTAAAACATCTAAATGTTGGGTTTTTTCCCCTCTCTTATCTCATTTTGGAAAATGGGAAAATTTCAACAAAAAACAAATGTGTAAAACAGCCTGAGGTGAATACATGGAAAACAGTAGGCTGGACAATTAGAGTTGAATGAAGTAAAAAGTCGAAAAGTCTTTGAGAGAAAATTTTAATTAAACATGATCGCAATTACTAATTCCTCCTTTGAAGTACTTCCTGACCTTTTTTTTCTTTCACACACATTAAAACAAAGGAATTAAGTGAAATATTTAAATGAACTAAAGCCTGGGCTTTTAAAAACTTGGTTGTGTGAAATATTTGCCACCAAACATTAGGATTTCGTAGTATTCTATTGCTTTAAGGCATTATTCAGAAGGCTTTTAGGTTTTATCTTTCTTATTGACAGTAAAGTTTACTATACAGTGAGGTGGCAAACAGATTAGGAAAAACCCAAGCTCTTCCTCCAAAGCTGGATGAGGAAGCAGGGCCTGTGCACTCTTTTCTCAAGACTTCAAACATACCAGATTCTCCCCCCCAGCGTTTTTTGCATAATCCAGTGGAATCTGACAAACAAAAGACTCTCAGAAGTCAGATGGCATTTAATATGAGTAGTAGGTAATCAGTGAAAGAGAGTATCCTGGAGAGAAGGTTATTTGTCTCAAGCTGACAATTTGAGATGGATGTGCCGGGGTTATCTGCAGTGTCAGTTCAGCCAGAGATGAACTGAACTCCATTTCTCTGGGTGGAAGTCTAAATCAACAGAAACCTCGGAGATAATGAGGTATTTAATGAGTTCCTTCTTCTTCTCACTGGAGATCTCATCTTTCCTCAAAGAATAAGAGCTTGAAAGGAAAAGGAAAGGTAAAAAAGGAAACGACAAAGGGGAAAATAAAGCAGACATAAAGGGAAATTTGCTCAGTAAATTAACTATAAGAGCTGCATTAATATAACATAAGTAATGGCACATTTTCCCCCTCCATTGGAATAGATCAGCAAAGTCAGATAAACCACACCACCCTCTTGTCTCCCAAGCTGTGGAAGGCTACCAAGCGCTTGCTGAAGTCCTTGGAGAGGTGCAGGACATTTTCTTTACAAACTATGATGTCTTGGGCATTGCCTAAAATAACAAGCAGTGGAACTGGTCAAACCTGAGTCTTTCTTTTGGGATAGAAGCCTTGTTATTTTGCCACTGAGTCCAGTCCAGATGAGCTCTGTCCACCTCAAATTGGGATCTGATGCCATCCAGTTTGAGTTGAAATGTATTCTTACACTCTAATGGGAAGAAATCAAATAAAACCCTCATTTTAGGAAAGAGAATGCCTAAATAAACAGAAATACTCTTGAGAACAAATAGCTAACTATGTTACTTTAAAAAATATGTTAAATTAATTTAGAAAAACTGACTATTCTCTTCATTTACTTGTGCTGAGAAATGGCACGTCCTGGAGAGGACAGCCTTTGGCTAGGGTGTACCTATAATTTGTTTTATAGGTCTAAATCAAGATCAGCACTACCATTGCAAAGAGTCTCAAAAAGCTTCAACCTAAAAGTCACAGCTCAAGGAAAAAAAATTCTAAATCCTGCTCAGGAAACCACTAAAATATGATCTTAACTTTAGAACTTTAAAGTTGACAGCACTGAGACGTTTGCTTGGTATTATGCACACGCTTAAATATCTGCCCTGAATGCAAACATTGAATAACAAAAGAACTAAAAGAACAGAGGGTGGCAGAAAGAAAGAATATTATTAAATAATGTCCTTAAACAGCATGGCTTTAATTTCTTCTGTAAAATATGCAAGGCTCTCCAAGAATCTGGCTTTCATTTTTGCCTGTCTCTTTGTCCCAACAACTAGATGTGTAAGAATATTCCTATCGATAATTTGAGGCTCTGTCCTGCAGCAGAGTCTGTTTTCCTTAAGAAAAGTAGTATTCAGGTTTCAAAGTGGATGAAATATCTGCTACTAACAACCCCAACACTTTGTTTAGCTCCTTGTTCATACACAGATCTTTGCATTTATACTCAAAAATAAGCAATTTGTGTTTTCCTTATGAGTCACAGATCATTCAATTTCTTTATGAATCTCAGGAAGTTTTTGTGCATTACTAGCAAACAATTCAAAAAAAGATCTCTCTTTTTCAGTGTTGTTTTAAGTATGGCTGGCCAACACTTTTAAAATTGTAAGTTTTTCTTAAGAAATTATTTATTGTTATGAGTGCAATATTTTGCCATTACAATGTGTTTGGAACTAATTTTTTGCTGTAACTCTGATAATAAAAGCATTTTTGCACTCTTCTTTTCAAGACATATTGTGGGGGAAGATGATTTTCTAACCAGAGCTATATTTGACCTCTTATATTTTTCCTCATCAGGATTCTTGTGATTTCTCACCAGGGTGGGTGGAAAGAGGCATGGAAATTTCTGTTCCTTGGAAAATTGGTACCAGTGCACTAAGACTGAGTGGCCAGCCTAGAGCAGAGTTTCCCTGACTGTGGGCTACAATCGCCCCAGGGACACAAAAGATTTCAAAGGGGGCTCTGGAGTGTTAGAAAAAACAGTGCTGGTCAGCAGCTGCTGACTGTTTCCTGGCTGGAAGACTGACGCTGTGATTTCACAAGATAAAGTCTTCAACACCAATTCTGGCTTCTGGTATTCCCTTTCCAACCTTTTCCTATTGCTTGTTTCATCTTCCCTCCTGCAGTGCACAGGCCCCTTGGTTCTCCTGGGGTATTGGTTTGTAGATCTGCTGTGTAAAGGATCAGGAATTTGATCCAGTTTGGAGAAAGACACATTAAAAATGAAGTGTTTCTCTGCCAGGCTATTTTTGAGCAGGTCTTATTCCCTGCTCCAGTTCATTGCACAGATGCTCTACTGGTGGAGCAGAGGGAGTGGTGTGGTGTGACCCCAGAGCAAGAGATGAGGAGCAGGAACACAGGGCTATGCTGGCAAAACCACAGCCATGAGGGAGATTTAATTACTGGTGGTAAGAGGTTATGTTCTCTAGAGAACAGGGAATTGCTTTGCAGAGCCTTAATTGCTGGCAGCAGCTCAGCTCCTCCAGACAAGGGGGAATGAGCATTTATCCCTAAAGCCAAAATTGCAGCTGAGTCTTGCTGTCCTTCTGCCTGTGGGGCATGAATGGCTGTTGGCTTGGGGGGCTGCATGAAGACAAGTGCTTCAGAAAGGGGCCACCTTCTCCACATGTTTGAAAACACAGGCCCTGGAACCCCAGTGGAGTTTTTCACTCTGGGTGCTCGTGGCAGATCCAGCCCAGCCTGCTGGAGGACACACTGAAGCAGAAGTTGGCTGATCTCAGGAGGACATTGTTTGTTCCATGGAGTCACCCACTTGTGCCACTCACCAACTTTTAATAACTTTTATGTTTGTGGGCATAGAGTGAAACTTTGATTCAGGGAAGCCACGTTATGGTCAGCCCCAGCTGACCCTTAAGAGTTTCAGTGAAGAAAAGGGTTGGTCTGGATTGCCAAAGGTTTTACAGTTAACCTCAAGACACTGTTGCAACAGGTGAGATTCATGAAAAGAGAGGTGGAGCTCCCAGAGCATGGTCTTGCCTAGCAGAGCTTTAGGTGCTGGAGTCAGAGAAGATGTGACAAATAAAAGCAAATGTTACATGATCCCACAATTTGCACCATAGGCAGCATAATTCACTCTTGAGGTGAACCTGGCTTCTTTTGTAGTCATGGAAAAAAATACAGAAATACTGTAAGTAGCAAGATAGACACCAGCTGTGACTGCCAGTGTTCTATTTTTGCTGATTTATTTCTAGCACATTTTAGATTGTGGCAGACAGTCAACATGAACTTCTCAGTGATACTTTGGGAATCAAGAAATGGTTCAGCCCACCTGACAAAGGGCTGCATTCTGCAAATATCAAAGCTACCTAGGAACCTTCCTGAAATCAATTAGATATGTTGCCTAAGCCTGCTAAGTTCATCAATTCCTAATATATGTGTAAATCCCTTTAGAAAAATAGAATCTAGACTCACACACCATTTATATGCCTTTGATAATTTGCCAGGAGCTGCTTATAGACCAGAGCTGAATGCCCAATACTCTGAGCATCACACTGTCTTTAAATTGAGAAGATGTATTAAATCCAAACATCAGCTTTATCACCCATGTTCAGGCAGAATAAAGAGCTGGAGTGGTGACTCTGCCCTGCTGCCTTGTTCAGAGACTGTGCAATTTCATTTCATGTGGAACCTTTTGCCTGTAGAAAACCCTATTTCTGCCCTGTGCCCAGGTCAGAAACCCCTCACACTGTTTTTTTTCCCTGAGTTTAATCTCTGCTAGTGTAGCCAACAAGAAATAATAGTAATAACAAAGAAATTTTTTAAAAAAAATAAAAAATTTACAAAATTGGAAAAATCTGACTCAGATTTCAGTTTCTGAAAAACAAATCATAAAATTCACAGTGTCTAAATCCAAGGCTGGGGGTTAAAATTTAGGTTCACAAATTATTACATGTGATGCCTCTGGCCCTGCCCACACACAGAGCTCAGGGGACAGCCTGTAGCCTCCACCATTCATCACTCTGACTTCACAAAAACTATGGCCATGACCACTACAGGTCAACATGGCCCACATCATTTAAGTGATTCTGTTGTTTTCCTCGCCTTTTAACAAAATAAGAAACACTTATTTGCCATAGGAATTGGGAACATGGTGTGAACTTTGTAAGACCTTGGCCCATGGAGGGGTTATGTTCTATTTCTGTTTGAATTAATCTAGTACAGCCCCCCCAAACATGCAAAAAAATGGATGGATATTGAGTTAACCTGAATGCAAACCATGTTTTTTTTATATATAATTTAAATAATTTCCTTTCAATGGTGAATGAAAGCTGAGATTCTTAGAAAATCTTCTATTTCATATATCTATCTATCTATCTATCTATCTATCTATCTATCTATCTATCTAATCTATCTATATATGTTATTGTCATGTTTCCATCTACATGTGGAGAAGGAAATATCTGTGTTAGCAGCTGCACAGGCTGCAGAGGGTCCCTGTCCCCAACAGGCTCCAAGTTAAGCTCTAACTGAGAAATGTTTGTACATAAACAATAAAAGCTGTTTCAAGCAATTAGTGTTAGATGAAGTTACAATTTCTTTTTCACAGTGTTATTTCTGAGCATTTTATCTGAGAAATAGTTAAAGAAAGATATTGGAGTGACTTTACAGATGTTTGTGGCAAAAACACAGAGACAAAAGTGCTTTTCTGTGTTTTCCTTACTGGAGAGGGGCAGCAGCATCCCTGAACTACTGGGGAGGAAGCTGAATTGCAACAAAGGGTGAGATTTGGCTGGATGAGTTGCTGGACCACCTTGTGAAGACTGTATTTAAGCCAAGAAGGGTTGTATGAGATGTGATAAAATATTAAATTAGGAGAGTCCTTTTGCAGCCCAGCAGCAGAGCTGCATACATGGGGCACACAAGTTCTCTGGGCAGGGCACACAGGATGCAAAAATATCTTCCACAAGCAGCACAAGCAGTGGAATTGTTCAGAAACAGAATGTCAATTGATGTTTCTTTTAGAATGGTGCAGAGTTCTGGTCTTGCCCACTCAGTCTGGCTGCTGCTTCAAAAAAGAAAAAGAAAATAAAAAAGAGGCGTAGCAGAAGTAAAAGGAGCCCAAAGTATGTGACAGGCAGCACCTTGCTGACAGATATTATGTGGGATGCATTGTTTTCCAAATTTCTTCACCTCACCTCAAAGAATTATGTTTATTTTATGGATCACAAATGAGAAATTTTTTTTCTGACTGTCAACCTTGGGCACATTCTTTGGTACCTCCTTCACACAGCCTGAGCAGGAGTCAGAGCTGTTAATGATCTGAGCTCTTCTAATTTACATATACCAGTGACTCAAAATTCCTGTGTACAACTCTTACTGTACCATATTCCAGTACACTGGGGCAAACAATCCTGTTGTCTCCCATGTGTTTCAAACAACAAACATAAAACAGGTGATTAAACTCCATAAACAAACAGAGTTTTCCCGGCAACAAATCAACACCTCTCCACGTCTGGTATTTGTGGAATTTGATAAGCCACCCACTTTGCTCCTTCCCCATTCTTGTTATGTCTGTCCTCAGCCTTCTTCATCTTTTATCCCCACCCTGCTTCACCCAGTCTCCAAAGGCAGGCATTCATTGTTAATTAACTGCTGAAACAGTGCAAGCAGCTTGGTTCATGGGATTGAGATGGGAATGGAGCTTTAGGTCTGAGTTTAAACTGTTTTGAAAGGCCTAAAAGGCATATTTTCTCACTCAGGAGGAGTGAGAGAGGCAGAAAGGAGTAATATAGAAGGGAGGGAGAGTTAGGGAATGCAACTGGAAAATCTCAAACCAGTAAATTGAGACACATATCTTAATCAGTTTGAATGACAGGGGTTTTTGAAAAATCAAAGGTTCTGGTGATTCTGGTACTTATGTGCTCCCAGGTGCAAATACTTGCCTTGTATAAAGTTTCTGGGCCAGAAACTGGTCTCAATCAGAGTGGTGTAAATCTGGAATTATTCAGGATTAATAAACACTGCCTTCATATAGGAATTATGATAGCATAACAGATTAGCTGTCTCTTATTATGCTGGTTTATCAAGACCATTTAAAATTGCAAGAATGGTGAAAACGGAGAAATTGTTAAAAGCTACTGCCCAGTCATTTTCAGTTAATGTGTGCTAAATATCTTGTCTGGAACCTTTAGCAGTGGATGGATAAATTGCTGTATTCCTTCCATACACAGTAGTTTCCATCTGCCTGTGCTGTCTCAATGCACAGACTGTGTTTTCTTCTATTGACAAAATGAAGACATTAATAAGTGTTCAGATTCCATCTCTATGTGTAGTCAGCTGAATACTGGACAGTTGAAAGGCTACCCCTACTGGATTATTCTTGTTAAATAAACTCAATCCAGTGGGATGGGTCAGAATCTGATTTGAGATTGTCCTCACTAATTTTAAATGCTGATGTTGGTAAGAAACATACTTGGGACTTGAGAGGCTGATATTTCTGTTCTGAATGTTGAGGCTGTAGCTGCATCCACAGTAACAGCAATGGTTCAATATTTCCATTGTATTCTCCCTAATTAGAACATGATCTGTGGTTGTCCCTAGAAATCCATACTTATTCAGCTTATTTAGGTCTAACATAACATTAATAACTCTTCCAGGGAGCATCCTGCAGTGTTGCAAGCCTGTGTTGATCAGAAGCGAAAGCATTTCATTCCATAAAGAAATTAAGAGCTCTACTGCTGTCAAATCCAGCAGTTAAATGAAGCAGAAACTTAGTTCAAAGGCCAAATCCTGGAAGCATTTTCCTTTGCAACATTTCAAGAAGCAATGCTTCCCTTTTGGGATTGTCCAGGAGAACATGACTATAAACTAAATGCCATGCCTTCTTAACAATGACAAGTATTTCATGTCTAGGAAAAAATCTGGAGTGTGTGAATTCGGCAACACAAAAGCTGAAAATATATTCAAAGGATTTTGTGCTGCACTGTCTGTACTGGGGGAGGGCTTGGACATGGGGAGTCCAAATCTCTGCTGTAAGTGATGAATTTGTGATTTCACATGATGAAATGAGGGATTCTCCTCCTGTTCTCTCCCTGAGGCCAGGTATGGCAGTTCTACAAATTCCTGGATACACGAATGAAATAAACTTTGGGGAGGAATAGATTACCCAGAAAAGCTGTGGCTGCGTGTTCAAGGTTGGAGGGGGTTATGAGCGAGCTGGTACAGCGGAAGGGGCTGGAACTGGATTATTTTTACAGTCCCTTCCAACATAAATGGCTCCATGATTCTCTGAGAGCAGCTTGCAGAGGCCTCAGGTCTCTCTGCCCATTGCTGCTGCGGGACATGATCCACTCCCCGAGCAGCAGAACTTTTCCCAAACCCCGAAACCTCCTGCTTTTCCTTCTCCCCGGAATCCTGGCTGTTCTGCGCGCCTCCTTCAGACGCGCCGATAAGCAGCGAGGCGCTGCGCTCCAAGCGCCAGATTTAAACATTTTGCCCCCCGAGCGCAGATGCGGCAGGCCCTCGGGGGGGGTTCTTGCCGGGGATTTATCCCAGGTGAGCAGCAGCTCCGCGCCCCGCAGCGCTGCGCTGCCCGCGGCTGCGCTCGCATCTCAGCGCCCCTCCCGCCTGCCGGCGCTTATCGGCGGCATCTGAAACCTTCCCGGGCTCCCCCGGCATCCCTTCGCCCGTCGGAAGGGTGTTTTTAATCACTCCGAACAGGAAATAGCATGCCGCATTTAAATACTGTATGTAATTATCATGGGAAATATAATTAGGAAGCATAATTAAATGGGTTTGACTGCGTATCGGGATGTTTCTAGATTTTTCACTCAATCCAGCTGTTTCTCACGGGCTCTTTACTTTGAGTACTGGTGGTCTGTGACAGAACCTCTGCACCGAATGGATGAAGAATTACTTCTTTAAAGGCTGTTCATTTAATCTAACTAGGCCAATTTATTTAAATGCAATCATGTCATTTTCCAACACAGCCTCTTTTACTTATTACTTTAGATGCTTCATTTTGGAATGTCTGGATTCATCCAAAAATATTCCAATTTGAAGGTTTTATAAAACCCCAAGCATGCAAAGTCACTGATAGCATGGGCTGGCTGTTTATTGTGTGTTTGTTTAATGTGTTGCACAATGTGAGCCTGATTCTTGATTGGATTTTTTTAAGTGCTACCAGTATATGAAAAAAAAAAATAAAAAGGGTGATAGAACAGGTATGGTTCATTACTCAGTTCAGTTCTGGTTTATGATGGTTCCTTTTCTTCCTGCTCAGAAAGGAAGGAAGAATTCTGAATTACTGGAGAAAATATTTTGTCTTCCCTCCAATAAACCCATAATACTGCAAGAGTGGGAAATGTTGGCAAGGATATGTTGAGAAAATGAGTGTAATTACACTAAAAAATGGCCTTTCTTTTTTGTCCCAGTGGACAAAAATCTTCGGATGGAGTCATGTAGGTGGCTGAAGAACAGTTTGCTGCCAGCAAAAGAGGCAAGTCTATGCTCTCCCCTTCCTGAGCAGGACACAGCACTAAGGCCAGGGCTGGTGCTCCTATGACCCCTCAGCAAGCTGATTCAGCTCCCTATGCCAGCAAATACCTAAACATCTTATTTTAATTATGTTTTTCCCCTGCGGTGCCTGAGAGAGAGGATTTAGCTCCTGAAGGGATGGGATGAGCCCTGGTGTCAGCGCCAGGGGCAGCCAGGCTGGGGGGGACACTCTGCTCCCTTTCTGGATGGGCCCAGCAGCCTCATCTGACTCTGCTTATCACTGCAGTCATGTGGTGCAGGGAAAGGCTATCAGAGATCCCGGCGTGACATCTCCACAGCCAGGAATGTCCGAGATGTTCCCGTCCCACCAGTGGGCTTTGCTGAGGGACAGGAGTTCTTAAAGCAAAAGAAAACCCATTGCTTAGGATTGCCTGCTTAGGGACGGTTTTTCTTGGACCGTGCTCACAGCTCTTTTTGGATGTGTAGGATTTCATTACGTGGGCATAAGCAGCAGCAGAAAATGCATTTTTTAAATTATCCAGGGCTCCCTGCAGGAGCCAACTGTGTCCTTTTTCCAGGGAAAGAGGGGTTAAAGTAGCAAACAAATTCCTCATGGTCACTGGAGGAGCCAGGACTCCACATTTGTAAACCATCTTCACCAAACCAACAGGCTGTGCAGTATTCTCTGAGCTTTAACAAACATTAAATACTTTATGTCTGACTGAATGTAACAGAGAGAAATTGAAGAATCTGTGGCTGACATAATTACTTCATACCAAAATGCCTGAAGCTAATTTCCAAGGTGATCGAAAAGTCGGAGTTTAATTTGTAGGCATATTGAAAGAATTTTACTATCTTATGTCCTCGTGACAAAAGTTACAAATGCTTTTTCATTCCAAGTGTGAATAATTGACTTAAAAAAGAAGCAGAAAAGTCAATACAAAGTCTCTCCTGATTCAGAGATGTCAGAGCTTTTCCAAAATGTGAGTCAAGTCAGCATTTCCTATAGTGCAGGGAGAGAAGCTGGCTGTGTGCTTTACAGATAATTAGCTGAAGATGACATGGCTAGTGCTGAGAATTGTGTTTGCATTCCAACCAGAGATGCCTGGCTGACCTGAGAGCCACACAGCAGAAAATGGCAGTCAAGAGAATTAGGGGCCCTCTAATTTGCCCAGTGTCCAAAATGCCAAACCCCAAATTCCACGGTTTCTTCTCTAAGCATACAGTAGAACTAGTCAAAACAGCTATAAATACATTTCCCCTCTATCTGCACATTCCATAAATAGTACAAATATAATTTTATAGCAAAAACAGAGACTGGCACAGTGGATTATCTGCTTGGGTTCAGATACTTGTACAGTTTAACTTCTGTCATTAGAGTTTGAACAGATTATGAGTATAAATCAATTTTTGCTTTTACAACACAGCCATGTGCAACAGGGTCCTTGTTTCATGAACAGGCAGAAAACAAAACTTCTGAAGAGCAGGGATTATCCTGGTTCCTCTGAAACCAGTGAAAATGTTGCCCCTGACTTTGTGGAAAGGCTGGCAGCACCCTCTTTTATATACTTTTTAGATTACTTTCTCTCTGCTTTTTGTTGTACTTTCTTTATTTCTTGAGAAATAATTCCATAATATATTTTGTGCTTACTCCTTTGTAAGGAGTTGTACCAGATTAGTTTTTTTCAGGTTCTGAGGAACCACAGAAATAAATTTTACTCGAGATTGTGTCCATTGAGGTTGGGGAGCGAGGAGATGCCAGAGTTGCCAGATCTTCCTGAAGGAATAAAGGGAAGACAATCAACTGCAGAGGGAACAGCAGATCTGTCATTCCCTTAGGGAGATCCTGGTGATCTTAGTCCCTTTATGAGGGGCACCAGCACATTTCAGTGACCAAAGAGAGTCAGAGCAACAGTGCAGCCATTCACTGACCCTGCTACTCGAAGATATTGGCTCGCGGAGGAGCAGGATGCTGGAATAGACGTGGAATAGCTTGTCCACTGCAGCCATACGTTTTATTTTATGTTGGAGTGAGGTATGCACAGCACGCTTGGCCTGCGTCCATCCTTCCCACTTGTTGATTGTCCTCCGAAGTCATCCGTCACTCTTCTGCTCCCTTTGGCAGCAGCTGGATGGAGTTTTTCCTGGCAGTTTCTAGCAACCATTTTATCTATCTTCTGTCAGCGCTTAGTTAGTGCTAAATTGGAGTTAAATAGACAAGGACAAAATTTGCCCTGTAGGAGAAACTCTGTGGTTTTCAGCAACTTTGTGATTAAGATGCTGAGGCTGGGGTTGGTTTTGTGAACAAGGGCTGGGATTGAAGCCATCCATTTCTGAGCTGGTTCAAAGTTTCTTGGTGTCAGTGGCAAAGGTAATCCAAAGATGGAAAGAAATAACACTTGTGTAGACTGTAAAAACAATACTCTTTTTTTGCCCTACCTTGTTAAAAAAGGGCAAAAATACAGAAAATATTATGTGGAGAAATAAAAGTGCACCCTAATATATTTCATCAGTACTTTTTGTGGCATAAAATGATTTTCTGAGATACTGTCAGAGCTAAAGCAGCACAAAACCTTGAAAGACCAAGAAGTGTATTATTAATATTATTATTATTATTATTATTATTATTATTGATTATTAATTGATTTTAAAATGTATCTCTGTTATTTCAAATCACAGTAATTATTGTTTTAAATAATCGAGTTAATTTTAACTTTATCACATGTTTGAGGGAAGAAGTAATATATATTTCTAAGAAAAAAATGTATGATACGGTAACAGAGGTATCCCTGGAATCCCTTAAAGCAACATTCCCTGTTTTAGGTGTGTCTGTCCCTTACTTCTGTTCATAAAAGTGGTCATCTTAGGGGAATGACAAAAAATTATTACGCATTCAGACATTCTTACAGTCTAAATCCCGCAGTGTTGGAGCCAGTGGATTTTGGGCTTTTCCCACACAAGAGGTTTCTTTGCCACTGCAGCAGCTTTTTGTCTCCGTAGTGCGTGTGGTGACACCACGTTCTCCTTGCAGGCACAGCAAATCTCTCCCTGCCTGGGCAGAGCTCAGGCAAGGTTTTGGTGTATTTCTTACCCAAAGGGCAGGGACAAACAAACTGGGAGGGTTGGAGCTGGCATTTTCAATGGTGTAACGTGCAGCCGGGGAAAGCATCCCGAGCCCGGAATCAGGACAGCCGCCCCCGCCCCGCATCCCAGAGCCGCGGCTCGGGAAGCCGCGAGGGATGGAATGCAGGGAAGGACGGGCGGGACAGCGACAGGACCGGAGAGAGACGAGACGAGACAAGGATGGGACAGCGAGCAGTGAGATGGGACCAAGAAGGGACGAGACAGGGATGGGTCGGGACAGCGACGGGACAGGATCACAATGGGACCAGGATGGGAAACAGGACGGGACAGTACAAGGATGGGACCGGACGGAGGAGAGACGGGACATTGGAGGCATGGGACAGTGGAGGCATGGGACAGAGACGGGAGAAGGACAGGAGCGGCACGGGGAAGGAACAGGATCAGGACAGGACAGGGAGGTGACAGGACCAGGACAGGACAGGACCAGGATAGGACCAGGACAGGGAAGGGACGGGGAAGGGACAGGACCAGGACAGCGACGGGACAGGAAGGGACAGGATTAGGACGGGACCAGGACAGGACCATGACGGGACAAGGACAGGGACGGGACAGGACCAGGACAGGATCAGGACAGGGACGGGACCAGGACAGGGAAGGGACAGGATCAGGACCGGGACAGGACCAGGACGAGACGCGGCACCGGTGGCGGAGCGGCGCCGCCCCGGCCGCGCCCTCGGCGCTGATTGGTCAGTCCCGCGGGCGGTGCAGCCAATGGGGAGGCGTGGTATCCCGGCCGCTCACGAGCCCGCGCTCTCCGCGCGAGATCGGCTCGGCTCGGCTCGGCTCGGCTCGGCTCGGCTCGGCTCGGCTCGGCTCGGCTCGGCTCGGCTCGGCTCGGCTCGGCTCGGCTCGGCTCGGCTCGGCTCGGCTCGGCTCGGCCTGACTGGGCTCTGCTCAGCTCAGCCCAGCCCAGCTCGGCTGAGCCCAGCCCGACGCAGCCAGAGGCTCCGAGCAGCCCGAGTTCTGCAGGGCCACCCGTTCGTGTGGCTGGAAGCAGAGCTCTGGCCCTTCCCAGGCTTGAAGACATTCCCTGGTGCTGATTGAAATAATCTGTTTTCAGCTCTCTGACAAATTAATTGAACTTTCCTCTGACTCAGGGAGCCTTCTGACTTTTGAGGAAGATTTTGTCTACACGCCGTCTCCTAGATGAACGCAATTTAATTTTCGAGGCTTTAAAGGAACTTTATATTTCCAGAAAGGCAATGAAGAGGCATTTGTTTGGTGATAGTGCTGCAGCTTCTACAAATATAGCACAAGAGTGGAAGCCTATAAAATGCTGGTTTTACTGCTGCTGATAACCAGCTCCAAAACGTGTTAGATCCTGAGATGCACAGGCCTGATAGCATGGCAGGCCAGAAGCTGCTTTCCTTCAAGTATATTAAAAGAAAGCTCCTTAAATAACTGCGGAGGCTCTCGAAGGGCAGGGTGGGACAGTGCCGAGCCTGTGCCCGGGTGCTGTGCTGAGTGAATAACTACTGATTAAGCAGCTCCAGTTCACATGCTCTGTGGGGTTACTCTCCGGTCCTCTGGGCACCACTTTCGTCGGGTTGTCTTCTTAAATGAGCAAAGCAGCTAATAGTTGTTATTAGGCTGTTTATTGCAAAGGCACATCAGTGTCAAAAGGCACAGAGTCACAAGTGTTAAAGTCCATGCTGAGTTTTGGTATAAAGTCCCAAACAGAAGCAGAAGCTGCTCTTTGAGATCCTGGTGGGGCCAATGTTGCTGGGCAGCTCCTATCTTCTTTTTGGGTGTTGGTGATGGCAGTGAGCAAAGCAAAGCAAAAGCAAATGGCAAAAGCAATGGCAAAAAGCACCAACTCTCCCCAGTGCATGCTCTTATGCAGAATCTTCCCAACAAGCTAAGACACAAACTCAGACCACCATTCCTTAACCTATTAGAATTCTAGTTTCTTAACATGCCAGGTTACGTATAAACTATGCATACAACCTGTCTTGTTCTATCTGAAAAATGTAAGCAATATTCTTACTATAGTTCTATTATGTCTAAAACTATGTTTCTGGAGCCTCTACCGAAAAACACTAGTACCTGAGACTCTTTTTCAACCTTCACTAGAACTCGTACTTCTACTCTGGCATCTGAGACCTTTTACTCACTAAAAGCACTTAAGCTCATTCTAAAATTTATTTACTAGCTCATTTTCTTATCCTAAAACTTAAACTTATACCTCTACTTTATGTGTGAGTGCCTTAACATATTTCAATCCATCCAAAGGCTTTAATTCAATCCCTGCACTCTGATTTCTCCCTGAAGAATTCAGAGAGACTCCTGGGTCACTGACTCCGACAGTGCTCCAGTTCAATTTCGTTTCATTTGGCTAAGCAAAAGCTGCAAGGTTCAGCTGGAGTCCAAATCCACGCCGCCCTCCAGCCCTGAGCCCAGGTTTATGATCCAAGCTCCCCAGTGGGATGGGTTGTTCCACCACTCTTTCCATCTGCCCTGGAGAACATTAAAACTCACCTTTCAGACATAATGAGACAAATTCTGCTTTCAGGTGCCTGAGTGCTGCTGCCTGACATGCTCATCTGGGTGTATCCAGTGTTTGCAGTGGCAGGGCAGCCGTGGCATTTTGCAGTTTTACCTGTCAATTTCCCCTGTTAGAAAAGCACCAAAGCACATAACTAACTCTGGGGGCTTCTGCTCTCTTTTACTGGGGTAGATTTGAGCACATGCTCATGCTGAAAACGGAATGAAAAAGATCTGGTGTTTTTATTGGCCCATCTGAGTTCTTGTTTCATTTTCTCCTCCACTCCCCATACACTCTAAAATCAAAATGATTTGTAAACATGAATTAATTAATCTTTTAAATAATCCTGGGAAATAAGGATATTATTTGTGGTTCTTCATAAAATAAGAAAAACATTGTAAAAACATTGTAAAAATTTTATGAGGCTATCATCTATCAAATCCAAATTTTGTCCCATACTTCAGCTGTGGTGGCCAGGACCTCAATTAGTTCCAATGGACTGCAGAACTTTAATCGTGGGCTGACCCTCACACCATTTCTAGTTCTTCAGCATCTAGTTTGCACTTGCTACTTTGAAAAGTCATCCAGAGAACACTGAGCTAATTGAAAAATTGAAAATAATTAAGACATAGATACTAAAATCATAAAAATAGGTGCCTGATATTTCAGCACAAAACCTCAGACCCAAACATTCCCAAATGCCAAAGAAATATGTAAGTGAATCCAGACTGTTTCAGGCTTTTTGAGGAATATCATGGGAAGGGAGGGCAATATAAGTCTGGACCACCTATTCCTATCCAATATTTTCATTTTATGTACATTGGATGCATGTAACCCAGCTCTGTATTTTCACTTTCATTCAACTTTGGCAAATTCCAGGTGGAGGAGATTTTGTGTGCTTTTCAGTCAACTTTCCCACTGACCTTAAAATTCTCCTGGTAGACTCATATAAGTTTTACTTGACTAAGAAGGAAGCACCAAGACCATTAAGTTGAGGAGTCATTCTTATGCCCTGGGTGAAAGCTGCTGCTGCATGATTGTGAAGGTTTAAACGGGCATCTTTACAATGTTTTATGCCAATTCCTGGTTCTGAAGCACGTGAAAAGACATTGAAATATTCTTGATGATCCTGATGGACCCCAACCCACCATGTTCTATGAATCTGGATAGAGAAGTCTTGTTTGTGTCAGCCTTCAATAACCTGTTAGTCCTTCATAAGATTCCATCTGCTGCTGTTTAAACTTTCAGCTAATTTCTGTTATCCCCACTTTTTCAAAGTATTTATTTATCATGCAGCTGTACAACATAAATTTATGGTTGTGTCCTAGCTTTTAACACAGATGAAATTACAGGTGTGCAATAAATGTACATACAGCCAACAGATATCACCCAAATACCACCCAGCAGTGGCAACTCAGGATGCTGAAAAAAAGGGAAAAGCAATGAGGATGCCTCCAAACCACCTTCTTCCTTGGCACAGGAAATCTGTGCTGGGCAGCTCCAGGGAAGCACAACCACATCCTCTGAAGAGCCCATCGAAGTCCTTGGTCGCAGCCAAGGTAGTTTACAACAATAATTACTTTGAACTGTGAACCCATGCTTTGGAATGTCTGTGCAGCTGTGAGGAAGTGAGGAATGAGACAGAATTTTTGTAACTTTAAAATGAATGTTTTCTGTTCTGCTTGCACAGGTTATCGGTGCAGAGTTGGGACCAGTTTTATTACAGAAGCTGTGGAACCAACTATTACAGGAAGTTTTTTTTTTCTTCCATCAGTATGTGCCTTTAGCTCTCCAAAATACCAGCAGAAAAACAGCCTCCTTGGGGCCAAATCTGTCTTATCTTTATCATGATGGAATAGTTCCCCCAACTTCAGTGCAATTATTCACAAGTGAGACAAGTGTCCTAAGTCTCCTGCAAAAAAAGGAATTGAAAGTAGCCATGATTATTCCTCATGACATGGACATTTCTTCAGCAAAACTTCACTTTTCTAATCTAAACTGAGCAAAGTGCTCTTAGTGTGACATATAATCAGGGAAATGAACTCAGAGAATCTTTTTCTGACTTTTAAATAATTTATCATCATTATTCTCCTTTTAATTTGGTTTATTTGCAAATAGAGCTTGTTCAGGGAGGCAAAGTGTTGGTTAGCAGCCAACATTTATTTAATAATGGAACAAAATTAGTTTTGCAGTGAAGGAGAATTCGCTTCAGGAAGAAACAGGAGTAACTTGTAAAGATTAAATCAACCAAACAGGAAATGGAATCTGTCCCATGTGGTTTAGGTAGTCTGATTGCAATGCCAAGGGTGTAAATTGCCGAACAGCTTTTGCTGGCCTGAATAACTCAGCTTTCACTTCCTCCTGACTGCTCCTAGGTGTCCACCCCTGCCTGAGCCATTCCCCAGCCCCTGGGCTGCCTTCGGGGCAAATGTGGCTGGGGGAGAATTGCCAGCAGCTGCTTGCACTGCTTAGTCACCACTGCCATCAAGAACCACTGCCTGAGAGAGCTGAAAAATATTTGCAACGTGTATTTACAAACAATTGCTAGACAGATTTTGTCTGCCCATAGCATTTGTCAAACAATTTTGAGCAGGAAGTAAACACAGTTAAAGAGATTCTCTTGACCAGGGAAAGCAGATTTTGTATTGTCTAATATGGCTAATCATGCTGCCATAATATTAAATAAAGGAAATGCAACTGAGATGTAGCAGGATGTGGCTTTTTTTTTCTTTTTTCTTTTTTTTTCTTTTTTTTGCTTGGGCCTATTCTGATGATGGATTATGTCAGTTAAATATTTTAGGAAACAGAAGCCACTTCTCTACAGGAACTTAGCAGCAGAACTCCCAGCTAAGCCACAGACAGTCTGTTTTTGAAGGGGTACTGATGCCAGCCTTGGGTGAATGACTTTTCAAAGCAGCATCACATAAATGTGTCTGAATAAAATAGGAGCAGATTGGAAGCAGTTCCTGAGACTTGAGCGAATGACCTTTCTTGCTGTTGTTGTTTCCAAATTTTTGGCAGACTCTCCCCTGACCACTATATTTCATTTCCATGCACCCCTGTACTTCCCAATTCCGGTCAGGAGAAGAAGCAGAAGTAATAAAATACCACAAGAAAAGCTATTCTTGTGATATTTCCGGTGCTACTGGATGCAGCGCCAACAGGAAATCTCATGAGAAAGACTGTCCCCTCACAGTTCCCGGGCCCTACTTTGGAAACCCAAGTGATTTGGAAGGAATAAACAGCAAATAAGCATCCTCCAGCTTGGTTGATTAAAACTTCTCCCAGCAGTTCTGGCTCTGTCCCTTCCACTCCAAGGTGCTGTAGCCTCGTGGCAATGGTAGGCACAGAGAGAGCTGTGCATGGCTCACAACAGTCTGAACCTTCCTCTCTACCCAGTTATGTGAAATGAAGGGACCTGCAGTCCTGCACCTTCTCTCTTCTAAAATGAGTTCTTGAGAGCTCGCCGTGCCTCAGGATTGCAGCTTTGACCTCTGCACGTGTCTGATGATGATGATGGTTTGCAGAAAGAAGGACGTCCCTCTCCCACTTCAGCCTGCTCCAGGAGCATGCTCTGTCCCCAAGGAGACTAAGAAGACAAGAGAGCGAAAAGAGCGGGGGGAAAAAAAGAACATTCAGGTGATTCTCCTCTTTCCTTTCCCTGGTATTCCCCTATTCCTCACTGCTTTGAGTCTTGCACACCTTATGCAGAAATAAGAAGGGGTTGTGCCTATTTTGTCCTAAATGTTAAGTTTCGGGTGGTAATTCAAGCAGTTTGGCCCCATGCTTGGAAAATGTTTACTACCATTTTCAAGTCCAAGAATTGCCATCTAGTCCTCAGCCCACAGGAAGGGGACCTTTCCTTTGGCAGGGCAGCAGAGGAGGCCCACGGTGGTCACAGACCTTGGGAGCTCCCTGTGATCCTGCAATGTTCTGCAGCAGCTCTGCTGCTCAGCCTGCTGATGGACACACACACACTGGCAGAGATGGTGACTCAGATGCAAACCCTTCCTGAAGTGTCTCTGTCTCTCTCTCTCTCTCTCTCCAGAACAAACGCATTCCCTCTAGGTAATTGATATAACAGTCCTGGCCCAGCTGAAATGCCAGATTGCATTTGCAGTGTCACTTTGGCACTTAAAAAGTCCTCGTCATAGTCATCTGCCTCAGCACCCAGCCTCCAGCCCAGCTGAATGTGGTCCTCTTTGTTTTCCTCACATGCAGCCAGAATGCAGGTCTCCAGTGATGTTTGATACTCAGAGCTTTTGGGGATGGAATGCAACCGCTTAAAACTATTTGGTTTGTCACTTTTGGATTTGCTACACAAGGCTTTGTTAATACAAACGGGCCTGTTTATAATATTCATCAGACAGTGGAAGAAATTCCTCTGATGTCTGCATAATGCAGCGAGCAGACTCCTTGACTATTAACATACTGATTGTATACTCTTATTTCAGATGTTAGCTCAACACTGGGGAGAGAGAGCTGGGGGATTAAAAAATGCAAGACATATTACATGCTTGGGATTTGGTCAGCGAAACTGGAAAAAATATTTACACGGTTAGGTAGGTTTTTTTTAAGTAATTCTTTCCTTTTATGCAATATTTGGAGAAGCCGCTGAATTTTCAGTTCTTACCCAAACGAAGCCACACCTCTGAGTGTGTGATCAGTGCAGGAGAGAGAGTGGGACGAACACGTCCCCATCCCTTCTTAATCCTCTCATTGATATGCTCATTAGTGTCGGCACGGGATCGTCTAATGCTCCTCTTCTCTCCCCCAGCACTTCCTTAAGCTCGGCATTTCCATAGGAACTTCCAGCCGGGGGCCAGGATGAAATTGGACCAAGGTGCTTAATGTTGTCTGACCAGCAGTAACTTTTGTGGGCATCAGCTCCTGGATCCTGTCTTACCCATTATTTGCAGTACTTTCATTTAATACTAAAGCCTTTTTGATGCCTTAGTCATAGAAAATACAGCAGATTTTTTTTTTTTCTTACTCAGTGTTTTCATCCCTTGGGTGTTATATCTTCTCTTCATTTACTGTTTGTTATTTTAGTGGAGGAACTTTCACTTTTGGTTGGTTTCAGAGCCCACCCTGAATATCCCCTGGATGGTTTGAAGAACAGTAGATGGGACATTGACTCCTATTAATGTGGAAATTTAGAATCCAAATAGACCTTGTCTTGTTGCCCAACAATGAGTCATTGTCCTTTTTCTCTTTTTAGCCAACAGCAGATTCAGAAGCTGAGAGACAGTTTCCTGCAGATAAGAGATAAATTGAAGGGAAACCTGGCAAAAAGATGATGGTCAAGCTGCAAGATATCATTTCCTCCAAAGCCCCTACATGCTAATTAACCATTCCAAGCATATTTTCAACAGCATTTAGGGATTTCCTCATCAAAATAAACTTCCTCCCATGTTATCTTCATTTTTGACATCCGGTGTTATAGTCTGACATAAGAGTCAGGGTCAAAAATCGGTAATATTGGGCGGTGTGTGTATTTATGCACAAGGACACACACACACTCATATGATTGAAGCTGTGCAAGTATTACTCTGGAATTTTAATGCCTGATGCAAAGTCCTCTGTAGTCAGCAAGAGATTTTCTCTTCATTTCAATAGTAGCAGGATCGAGCCTCTATCCTTCTGCATCCAGATTTTTTCATTTATGCCTTATGACTTGTTTATAACAAATTACAGATGGGATTGAGTCATAAAGTTCGGAATATTCGGTTTGGAGGCTTTGCTGTGGGCCCATCCCTTTAATGTACTGCTTATTCCAGACCTGCCTATTAAAGAGGAAAATATTGTCAGAATGAAAGTGTATGTGCAATAAACAAACTTCTCATTTCCTTCCCCTTACGTTTTTTTTTCCCCTTTTTGAAGCTGATTTCTTAACCAGACAATTAGTTTTAGGGCTGCAATTGAATGCAAACTTGTCATACCTGATTTGTGGTCCTTTCTGTTTCAAGTGCTATCAATTATTTTCTAACTAGATGCTCCTGTGGGATCAGCTGTCACTAAGAGCAAATTTGAACACAATAGGTTGCTTCCTATTTCCAGAAGAATCTGAAGATTGTCAAAGCTTGACAGGCAGCTCCAGTTTTAAGATGAAACAGATAAGTTAGGTTTCCCTGGTAGGAGCTTTTGAGCACAAGCAGATAAAGGCAGTATTGTTTCTAAAGAGGGGATGCCATTTATAGTGCAAAATCACCGTCATTAAGAACAAACTGCAGTTGCTTTAAACACAAATCAAATACATTTGCACTGCAGAGGTAATAAAATACTTACTACTCTTTTCAAATATTTCTGTAGACCCTGCACCTACAAATTTGGCTTTCTTGTTTTTTTTTCAATGATGGACTGAATAAACTGAGTAAACCATTAAAAAGATCAGTAGATGGTATAATGTAGCTGTTGTTTAGATCAGATACATGAGGTGTTGATTTTATAATTGGATTCATGGACAATCAGCTAGAATTTAAATTTGCATGGCTTTGTATTTGAAGATGCTCTGTATATTGTATGCCCTGGTAATTACTTGTGCATACCACACATGGAGTTCAATTGCATGTTATTTTAGGCATGTCACAAGCAAGAACTGCCACAACTGTCAGGGAAGACTCATTGCTTAATTCAGGAGGGAAAATTGTCCTTTCAGTCCTTTCGTGTTTGCAAAGCCAGTCCTGGCCATTTGGGATGTCAACAAAGATCCCATCTAATGCCAGGTTGTGGCTGGTCTGTTGTGTGCTGTCACTATGAAGAGGGTAAAGAACATTAGGCAAAGGCCTGAGTTATTCAGGTGACTGATCAAATGCCCAGTGACTTCAGGAATTAGTCACAAGCTGCTACATCTGCTTTTGTTACCAATGGCTTGCTGAGTGAAAGACTTGCCACAGTATGCAGGGGTTCCCCATGTGAAAACTGGCTGAAGGAGAATTCTTCCTCCCTCAAAAATCTGAATCCACCATAACAGGAAATATAAAAGAACATGACCACTTGCTTTTTGCCATTTGTAGACAGTGGGATATTTTGAACTTTCTCATCTTGAAAATTTTCAGTGAAAATCGACATGGAGAGAGATAAAATTTAATTCAGAACTACTACAATTGGGGAAACACCAAGGAATGGTGAATATTCTCAGACAGGGAAGTACTGTACAACCTGAGCGTAGCTGCCTCTATGCTGATGGATTGTACCCAGAATGGATCAAAAGGGGGAATTTTGGCCACAAGGGCAATTCATTCAATCTACCAATTGGGGAGAGCAATGTTATTTCCACTTGGAAAATCATAGGGCTACATTGCCACACTTTCACAATCACCAAATTAGAATCAGGTGTTAATTAGCACTTGTGTTTGGCAAGCTCACTTTATTGAGAACATCTGCCTTGGTCAGACTTTTGATTATTTTGGCTCTGAAACCTGGTTTACATTGATTTAATCATTAGAATACCCTCTTCTAAGGCTTTCAAATGATGCAATTAAGTGCAAATACCACATCTCCTGCGCAGCAACAGGGATCTGAACAGTTATAACAAAGCCAGGAGACAGCTATAAGTGCAATTTTTTTACCTTTTAATGGGGTCTAATCCTGTAGGAGAGCATGTGTCAAATATATATATATATATATTGCTTGTCCATTGCTTTACTCATACGTGGTAATTCTCACACATATTTGTATCATGGTAAATGATAATATTTGCTAAATGAAATGTTTCTAAATGAAAAATACAGTGTCAATTGTATGGAAACATGACAGTTCTTACTCAATTTTTAATTGTAACCGTTTACAGAAAAATCTCTGTCATATGGTTGCATCCATAGAGCAAAAAGAGGCTGTGGAATAAATGTGATACAGACCTGTCAGCATCTACCAGAATTCGTGACCTATTCTCAAAACTTCTATTCAGAAATAAGTTATCTAGGTTATTTCCTTCTTGAAGCTGGTCATCTATTTAGATATGTGTCCTCTACTGCTTTGCAGCAGTATTTCAGAAAACTCATTGGCACATTTTTGTGCATGTTTGGAACAACTTGCTAACAATTCAAAGCTACCTATCTTTTAATTTATTTTTTTTCATTTCTAATTGCCAATGTTAGGGTATAAAAATAAACCAGCAATGAGGCTTTATGTGCAATTAAAAAAGCTTCCACTTGCTCGATGTGGTAGTGAGTAATAATTTGGTGTAGTCAAGCTTTTGTATGAGTTGAATCAAGCAGCAAATAATATAGGAAAATCAATATTTTTCCTTCTAGAATTATGCTGGGTCATATATTGTTCATTGTTACACTTCACTGGTAACTGCTAACTGGTGGTTTTGAGTCAGATAGGGAAGGGCTTTTGTAACTTTTCCTCACCCGGAGTAGTACCACCAGAGCTGAGGTGTCAGGATCCCACTCTGTCCTTGTTTGTAATTTCATTCCCATATGAGCGAAGAAAAACATGCTGACAAAAGGAAGCAATCTCTCTAAGGAAGGCTAAAGCTTTTTTTTTTCTGCCTCCTCCTTGAATAGCTGTACAATGGTGATTTTTATCAGATGAGTCATCTGCCAGGTTTCATGAATCGGTTCTCATGTTGTGGATCCATTAGGGGTTTGTACTTCTCTCCATGACAATGAACTTGGAGGGAGTCATGAGGAGGCAGCTGCTTAGATCAAGTGGCAGTGTCTGTCCACTCCTCAGATCGTAGCCAAAATCAACAGTGTGTCTTTACAGTTGATCTAGGGAATGCTGTTACAAATATGGGATGTTTGCACTAATGACTTAGTCAAATACATCTGGAGCCCTTTTCCCTGAAGAAATGAAACTGATGTAATAACACAACACAGTCTCCTTATTATGTAAATCATGAGGCAGAAGGCTGAGAACATTATTTAAAGCAAACTGAGGAAAGCTGAAGATTTGCTCAAGTAATTTCCCGTTTTTACCCCATATGAGATCTAGCAGGTGGCAGGAAGGAATAGGAAAAACAGCAGCCTCCTGATTTCCAAATGTGAGACAGCTTTTGTGTCACAATAAGATTTTACACCACTGGAAACCTGAGGTTTTCCACAACAGAAGCATTTGGGTAAGTTAGAAAATCAACCCAGACTTTATCTACACATCTTGTGCATAGAAAATAAAGGAATAATGTAGGTTGTCACCTGTGATGGGAGTTTTTGAGGCATGAATTTGTCTGAAAGACATACTCTGGTTTTGAGCCCAGGAAATCTCTCTGGCTTGCAAATAGAAAATTCTGTCTTTTTACACTAACTGAAGTTTGGATGCAGTGAAAAAGTGGAAAGAACCAAGTAGAGCATTTTCTGCAGTTTTTGGATAATCATGCAGTATTCAACTTTACTTCACATAAAGTTCATGGTCAAGCCTTTTGCTTCTTATATTCAAGTTATTTGGGATCATGACGTGTTTTGGATAATTTTTCTTCAATGATTTGTTTTTTCTATGACCTTCAGAATGTATCATCTACAGATGAATGTAAAGTTTTATGGGTTTCTACTTGTGGATGAGGAAAGATGAACCTTGGTGCCATTTCCTTTCACCCTTAGCAAAGCCAGGCTAGTGTCCTGTCACAAAAAAATAGATTTTCTTTTCTGGCACAACAGGATTTTCCTAAATAGAGAAAACAGATCTCTGCAAGAGACAACATTTTTGAGGGCATGACTCAGACACAAAGCTCTCTGGGGAGTGCACACCATGGCAGGGCTCCCCACCCTCTGCTCGGCTTTCAAGATCCACCCTCTTACATTTCATTTTCTGCAAAAGGAAGAGATGTAGGAGGTCGAAGTGCATCACTGCTTGGTGCACTCCTGAAAGAGCTCAAATACTTCAGGCCTGAGTGCATGTGAAGATTTATATAAATGAGAACAAAGAGGAGTTGCCTCAAGACTTTGAGGTTTGTTGCAGACAACTCATTGTAGTGTTCTGCTACACTCACTGTCCTGCTGAATGTGCAGGGGAGGCTCTGTGGTTCATTGTTTGTGGTTTAGGTAGGGGTCAAGGCATCGACAGCTTTCACTAATTTCAAACCAATTTGACTTTTCTCACAGAAGAATATAATTGTGCACCTTTAAAATCTGCTTCCCCTCTCCTCCCCATTCTGATTTATTTTCATTCTTTTTAATTTTTTTTCTCCTAACTAGTCCTGTGAACCACCTCTTTGGGGAGCTGGAACTTCCAATGTATGAAGGAACATTGTTTGCATGAAAGAAAGCTATGGGGAGAGATCAAGAGCCATAAGTAATAAAACATAAGTAGAGAAGGAAGATTTTTCATGCTCCACTTAAAAAGCTTAGGATTTCATTTACCTGCTCAAAACCAGCAAATCATCACATATTCTCACTTTCACCTCCCTGGCTCTAATGATCTGCTTAGGGCTCCAGCTGCTTACCCATATAAATTAATATGAATACCCATATAGAGTACAAAGGCTCAAATATTACTGTGGTTGAAGGCTATGGAGATGTTTGTGTCTCTTGCACTTTCTAATCCTACAAACTTCATTAATTCTAAGATCACATGAATATTTTTTTCCTGCTTGTGTGAAGATTCACTTTCACAAACCTTATGCTGTTAGAGTTTTTTGATCTCTTCACTTCCTATGAGCCAGATCTACTGGGACAGTGTTTCCCCTAATGTGGATCTTTAGTCTTTAATGTTTGTGTGGATTGTAATTGTTCTGCTGGAGACAGAAAAGTTCTTCTTCCCATGGGTGCAAAATCCTTTCTCTGCACTGATGAGATCTGGGTTTGAGCAAGAACTTATTATTTCTGAAATATGGAATGCATTTGGTCTTGGAACACATGTCCTTTTTATGTCCCCTGGTTCATGAGCTGGTTGCAAAGCTACAAATTTGCTATAAAATGCCTTTTAAGGTGCAGCGCTGCTAGAAATTTGTAAAATAATAGAGATCCTTTCATCCTTTGTATTTAAACATGCAATTTGCTTTAATGGGTTCTGATCAGCCATTAAAACCCACTCTGTGTTTTATGTGTCTAACAAAAAACACACTTGCCCAAGTAAAATAGACTGCATGCAAGGGTAAAACATAACTATTTATATTTAACATATAACGAGGTCCTGCAGAACTCCTTTTCTCCTGAGGGGTTTAACAGCCCTGTCCCAGCACCACCAGTGGAAGGTGAAGGAAGCCCTGCGGGAGGAAAGCTGGAGCACAGCACCATGCAGGTGTGAGGTGGGGTTTTTGGTACTGTTCTGGGCTGGCAAACCCAATGAGGGGGTTCAGCTCTCACAACGGATGCTCCATCACCTTTGTGTGGAATCTGTAATGATGGATGTCTCTGATGTGGCACTGGGAAGGAAGAAGCTCTCAGTGTTCAGGGCTTGGCAGGAAGACTCACAATAAATTTGAAGGTTGACTGTTTCCTTTTAAAACTGACTGATTTGCCATAGGGTTGTTGGGGGGTTTTTTGTTGATTTGTTGTTTTGTTTTTTTTTAATGAAGAAAATGCAACTTCTCGCATAGTCCCGTTTGCTTTGCTTAGGCGTGCAATATTTTGCTCGGTTGAAGGCATTGAGCAGGCATCAAGCCACAAGGGAGAGTATTTAGGCTTGTAGTCCAAAGGCCTTTCCTTTTGAGCACTTTGCTCAAAATCCCATCCAATTCATTTTTCTCAAGATAATTTTTTTTTGTCCCTTCTGGCTCTGTGTTCAGCCTTTTTATGTCCTTAATGCCCAATTGTTTTCTCTTGCTCTTTTCCCCCCCAAACCCACAAAAACTCAATAACTATTGAATCTACTGAACTATGAGTCTGTAGGTGTGCATTGGAGCTCTCATGGTTTCAGCTGTCAGATCCTGGGAAGTTATTTACAGGAAGACATCATGGACATAAGCATTAGTGGAAAACCAAGAAATTAACTATAAAAGATACTTCAAAGACATTTTCAGACTTTGCAACTAAGAACTGATTACTTCTTTGATGTCAATATTTCTCCATAAATTTTGATTTCCTTGCTATAATGAACATCCTAAAATGAAAGTGTCAAAATAGACTTTTATTTTGGAAATAGGGAGATCAAAAACCCCCAATTTTTAGTTTGAAGATTCTTCTGCGCATTGCCTTTGTCATATCGGAGCCAAAGCGTGAAAATTTAAACAATTTACCAAACCGGGAGCTACATTTTTATAACATTTGCATCCTTTTAATTAGTGATTTATTTTTTTTTCTGAGGGCTTCATGCATTCTTTCAAGGAAAAGAAGAGTTTGATATTTTTTTGTGTTTGAAATATTGTGTGATCATGAACACCCCAAGCTTTCCTGTCAGTTCAGCCAGGACTGCAACTCATCTCATTTAGAGACCCCAATTTTTAACATAATAGTAAAAAACCCCAAACTCTTGGTTTTTACACATATATTTGTTAATGCTAAGGATTAGGTCTGTGTAACAAGTGTTAAGAGAATATTTTACCATGGTTTTCGTGACTAGCACATACCAGATTTGTCTTCTTGTTCTTTTTCAAAGCCAAATCTTTTGGCTGCCCAAATAATCCCAAGCCCTCTGAAAATATTCTGTGATCTTTCTAATGGTGTCTGCTGTGATCAACTGCAGTCATCTGTGAGCTGAAAGAAAATACAGCATTTTTTTTCAGGAAAACTTTATCAGTAACTCTACCTCCTTCCAAGGCATATATATATATATCCATAAATAGAAGAGTTGCCATTTGATGAGAAGGAGGAAATTCTATTTTAGTCAATGACAGGGAAGGTGAAATTTGGTCACCCAGAGTTCCTGCAATTCAAAGCCAACTCATGCCCACTTTAATTATTATGATGCATGTTCCTGTTAAGCTTTAATAGCCCTGCTTGTATGAGAAAAGGATCTCAATTGCCAGGGTCATATTTGCTCCACTTCTTTCCTCTAGTTTGGAGTTAGAAAACCTGCAGGAAGGACAAGGATCCTTTGAGACAACCATCTCTTCTCTTGGCTCTGCCCCCCATGGGAGAGATCAGCAAAGCCAGGGTGGCCAGTTTGGATAGACCTCTGGATAGCAGCGGAGTGGAAGTGAGTGGATGTGGAAATAGACTGGCCTTGTTTTGTCCTGAGGAGCTGTGGGATCAAAGCCAGAGCACAAGGGTGTTTTTGGAGATGACTGGATTATGTAAATCAGGATAGCAGAATCTGTCACAGGAAACCAGCAACTCCAGATAGATCAGTCAAGCGAGTGACCGCAACAATTGTTACATTTTCATGGGTTTAAGAACTTTCAATTTTGGCTTTAATTTTGCCACAGGTTTTTCAATCTCTTTTGAATGTTAGCAAAAATTTCACAGGTGGAGTCAGGAACAGATGTACAAAGTAGATTAAACTTGTTTGTAGGATTGGAGAAGATGGTTAATTGCCAATTGCTGTCATTACTGGAGACTTTGGTACTGTTGTGATGCCTAGAGGAGCTGGAACAGAGACTACACAGGGGAATAAAATGGGTATTTATTGAGAGGCCTTCAAAGGCCACACCCTGACAGTAGCAATGTCACAGTTGTGGTCCCTGCCTGGATGGCTCCAAGATGGAAGCAAAAGAGAGCTTGGTCACATGATCTCACATCTGTATAGACTTCAGTCCATTTGCATACAGGAGTCAACCATCCAGTACACAGCCTCAAATTGTAAAGTTTCATCCTCCTTGCTTGCTTGCTGGCCTGCCCTCCTCTTTTCACATTGTTTGTGCTTAGGGCCTGGAGTTTGAAGAAGCTGTCCTTGAGTCCGTAGCTGAAATCAGACTATTTTGTCTTCATCACCCTAAGCACAGCAGAAAAGCATACCCAAGCAGAACAGAAAACTCAGAACTTAAGGCATCAGTTGAGGAGTTTAAAGAGTTTTGGTTTTGTCCAAACTCCACAGACTCCCAGATGGGTTGAGACAGTCTGAGGCTTTGGCAATCCATTTGTACTTGGGCAGCACCTCTACTTTGGTGAGGTTCTTCACACGAGAGCTGCCTTCTGTGTCGGATTCTCTTTGGAAAACACTGTTCTGATCAACCACTCTTTCTCTTTGGCTGGGGTGTTGCCTGTCTAAAAGCTCCAGGCAGGGACAGGGAGGCCATGCTGGTGACTCCTGTGGGACTCCTCCAGGGAATGCTGACAGTGGGAATCATCAGGCTTCCTCTGCTCCCAGCCCATTAACAGGATTGATTCAGCTTGGGAACTCAGACATCCATAAAACCATTAAGGTGGGTAAAGACTTCAAGCATTATTTACCTGTGAGGGCTAAGGCATGCCTTTTTTTTGTGGGAAACTTCAAGTCCTGATGTCAGTGTGTGGCTTCTGGAGCTGTGATTGAAGCCAAGGACCTATATAAAACATGTGATTTTGTCTTGTGCTTTTATCTTACTGCTTTCTAGCACAAAGGTCTTGCAGGCATCTAGCATACGTAGGTGGCATATTTCTTTACAGATTTAGAACTGATTTTATTCACAGTAATAGTGCCAGTCATCAAACTGAAATCAGAGACCAGTAAGAATTTGATCTTAAACTGCCACCAGTAGCCACCTCAAACTCCTCCAGAATAAACTAAAAATTACAACAAAAAATGACTGAAACATTTTTTTATCTTTTCAGAGGACACAGGCTCCCAGTTTCCGTGAAAACTGCTCTGCAGCCAGCTGCTTCTGCAGCTGACATGTGCTTATTGAGCCAAATCCATATCTCAGGACAGACCAGGGGGAATGTGTCTATTCTGGTTCCCGAGAAACAAAGCAGACAAGGGCTATTTCTAGTTGCCTTTCAGGTCCAGTGTGGGGGGCTGAGAACTTTGAATCAAAATCCTTCCTTTCAAACTGAACCCAGTGATATGAATTTTGAACAGGGCTTGCAGACTTAAACATGGTAAAGGACAAATTTGAGACAGCCTGTGATGAAACAAGAACTCTGCTTATCGGAATATTATCTTCAAGAAATGGGGGAAGAAGTAAATAAGAAACAAACTCAGAAGAATGTATTTAAATATTAGAGAACACCAAAATCTGGGGAAAATGTCTTGGCTCATTTTCTTCAAAACATTGTGATAGACTTCTGATAAACTAGGAAACACAAAAAAAGCTGTCAGCTTGGGCCAAACAAAAAAAACATGCTAACAGATGTGTGGAACGCTCACTTTCTTTTTTTTTTTTTATTTTCTTCTTTACAAATTTATACAATAAAATCCATCCAATGTATGTGACTATGATATGGGGGAGGAGAGAAGGAAGGGAAGAAGCTTAAAGACTTTCAAACCTGTATATTTAATCCTAGGTCTCTAAATCTGTATTTCCTATATCAATAATTTTGAGAGATGCTTATGCATCTCAGAGTTGCCCCCATAAAACCTTTAAAGTTGAATTGTCCTTTTGAGATGATGAGGTATGCTGTTCTTCATTCAGTGAAGGAAGCAGCTACAAACCATTTCTTTTTTGATTCGCTTTGTATCTGGATCCTCACTTACCCTAAATAAGATCTGAAATTGGACCATGAGAGGCTGAAGGAGGAAAGTCTACACTGTATTTCTCAAAGGCAGTCTGATGATAAACAGCAATATGTATTTGTAATGCTAAGAGTGGTAATGTGCTACAGCTTGAAAGCATTTTAAAAATATGTACAGGCTGCAAAGGAAGAGGTATTTCACTTTTTTTTCAAAGAGTAGCCGTTCATAAATTGCTGAACAATGGGAACTGCACACACTGGTAGTGCTTGGACTTAGGGTGAACCATAGCATTCCACAGACTTGCAGCTCAGCATAAAGTGCTACTATTGGGAGGCTGCATCACTGACTATCTGCTCCCTTAAACCCCAGGGTAGAGGAGAAATTTTCATGGAGCTTATAGTGATTTATAATGGGAAGCATAGGCTTTTTCATAGACATTGTTCTCAGTGACAGTGTAAAGAAAGAGAGCACTAAATCTCTTCTCATCATAACTAATGATTAAGTCAGCAGCTTTTTTGGTGAATACAGAATGCCCTTCTACAAAAACAAAGTATTCTATTGTGATGTATTACATTTAAAAAACCCCATAAGTATCCCATAAGGCTATTGCAATATTTTTAACTAGATCTTCCCTCTTTGTCACCATATTGAAATAAATGGAATGTGTCAGACTGAGTAATGCCCTTTCAATAAGTTTTTAGGAGCCCACTCAGAAGTTTGGCAAAATATAAAGAAGCAAGGAGAACTTTCTCAGGATCCTCTCTGGCCTGAATGAAAGATCATTAAGGAGAAAAGCTTATGCTGATGCTGACACTAATAAATGGGAGAGGGAAGGATATTTCATCTTAGTTTGGGCTACCTTGCTTCAAGTTTGCTGCCTCAAGTTGCCCTGTGAAATAAATCAACCAGCTGAAGATGATTCATTGCATTGCAGAGTTCCCATCAATATAATGGGGAAATCAGTTTTGTGTGAATGTTCAAACATGAAACAACCCTCAACTACTAGGAGTCAAAGGGTCAGCAGTTGCTGAAAAATTACCTCCCCAGCATCTGTTGTTTGGACCTGGATTTGAACTGTGCAATGCCTCTGCCTTCAGAGGGCATTTCTGTTATTCAGCCTGGATACTGAGCTTGTTTGAGCATCATACTTTATTTGAAAGAAAAAAACATCGTTTTGCAAGGTTGTTCCTTCTCCAGTTGTTTCATTTCACATGTGATCTCAGCCATCATAAAGTCACTGCTAACACTCCTACAGCCATCACCAGTTTCAGGCTTTTTTACTCTCTATTTTGACCCTTGAGGCAAATTTTTACAAGGTGGACCTTCACAGTTAGCTCTAGCTTGGATTTTAAGTCTCTCTTGTAGGGAATACAACTGCATTGTCTCTTATAAATATGTTCCCTGAATGATTTTCTGCATCAAAACACTTCAGAAAAACCCCAAACAAACTTCCTCAGTGCTACTCATATGGAGAAATTTGCAGTAGTATGGCAATTAGAAAGAAAAGTGTTTAATCATTATCCCTCAGATAAAGGTCAGACTTTAGGGATCCATTGACCCCTAGATACAGCAAGCACTGTATTTTAATACCCTCTGTCTTTTACTCTTCAGGAAAAAAAGATAGATTAATGAGATTCCATTTCCAAGAGATTCCTCTTTTGTGACACTGAACCTAGTGTGTTCCTATATAACTTTGTTTAAACATTTCTGAAATGTTTGGTAATCTTGCCCAGTAAGTCCTTTTTTACGTCTTTGTATTCCAGCCTTTCCTGAGTGCCACATTTGGAATCCTAGCCACAATTCACAAAAATTATGGTCGGGTAAAGTGGGCCCTCCTCAGACCTGAAAATACTTCAATTTTCCATTCTCCCTCCCTCCCCTCACAAAGGTCCTAATCAAGACTGGGATAGAAGGCAATCCCATTAGAGTCTAATAATGCTGCATCTTTCCAGAGGGAGTCACTAGAAAGTAATTTATTTCTTCTTCAGCATGCAACTGGAGGTACTAATTTGTCAATAGGCGTGAGCACACTGGTGCCACAGCTTTCATTATCCCAGGGACAGGGGGCTGAGGTGGTGACCCAAAAAGCCTATTCTTCTGCCAGCCTAGCCCTGTTTGTTCCTTCCCCACTCAGACATCACATCCAAGGCCCCAGGACGTGTAAGACTCTGCTTATGGCTAGAATGAGTACAGTGCAAGGTACCAAGCCCACAGTTCTGCTGCCTGCCCGTATTAGCGTCACGGAGGGGTTGCGGTGAGAACACTGCTATTCTCTGCGTCATATCAGCCTCATTCTCTGGGCTCCAGGGCCGTGGGCAGCTCTAATTTTCAGACATGCTTTCCTTACCCCCACCCTGCTTTCTCCTATTGTGTCTTTCCCATCAGGGCAATTCACCCTCAAGTTCAGAACACACACACGTCGGAGGGATGCGACAAAGAATTGGCCCTTTGTGAGCGTGTGAAGGATGCTTTCCTTGACCTGTCAGGGAACATATTTTACTCAATGAGAAAGAATGCTGGGCCAAATTCCACCCTACTGTAAGCAGACTGCTGGAAGTGGCTTCCATCAGGCTTGAGCATGGCCTACTTTGGCTGGTGGTTGGTCTTCTCAGCAGATGACACTGTTTCCAATGTGTTGGTTGCTTTTACTGCTCTCTTAAGTAATGGTGAGTGTTTATCCCAAACAATGCAAATAGGAAGTCATTTGTTTGTGAGAGCCTAATCCTGAAGCCCTTATTTGGTGTTTACTGAAGTTAAATTCAGACTTTACTAGATAAACTCCAGTTAAATTCACATGGAGTTTGCCACAGTGAGGACAAGAAGAGGGTTGTGGGAGTGCACTGCTTGTTTTTGGCCCCTGCACAAAGATGCTTTGGGTTCAGCCACACACTGAGGGGACGAGAGGCACACACAATGACTGTCTATATACATGCAGCACTATACGTGTGCACATGAACACAATTGCACACTAATCTAATCAATACATTCATTTCTTATTAGAACATAATTACACATCCCAGGAGGCTGGAACAGAAAAGTCCCATTAACCCCTCATGCCCTTTTCGGCTTTCCTCTGCCTTTCCATGTAACAGACTTCTGTGTCACTCTGCTCATTAGCAGTTACTGTCTATGACATTGTTACATAAATAAGGATGTCGACCTGTCAGAATGGGTCACCCAATTCAAGGGTGATGATAAATATCTGTCCCTCTGAATTAGGCTAAAGACACCAGAGTACAGGACAGCTACTGTTGATTATTGGATAGTTAATGTATAGAGGACAAAAGGTGCTGAGGCCTGGTCACTTTTTGGATCATTAATATGGATTTAGGCCTATTGTTAAAAAAAAGCACACACACACACACGCAAAACTAGGTTAGCAAGAACTTTTCAGTTTGGGATAGAATGTATGGATGGCGGGTACATTAATGGTGCTGAAGGTGTGGGTGGGTTTTACATCAGATTCATTGCGTTTTTGGATAAACAGCCAAAATATTTTGGGGATGGCTTGAAAACAGTTTATGCCCCCACCCTGCTTACAAATGCAGAGGGGAAAGTAAAAGGCATGTGGATGACTTTAAGTCAGCAGAAATAACTCCAGGAAGAGGAATATATACAGTCAGACATGTTCAGTTCTAAGGCAACTAGAGAGTGCTGAAGCAGATCTCGTGGTTTGCACTGAAAATTGAGTTATTGCCAAGATTCTTTTCTCAAACTCTGCTCTATTTTCAAAACACCCTTTTCTACCTAAATAATGAAGGGACTGAAGAGTGTCTATAAGCCCAAATCATTCATTTTGTGATTGCTATCTTTTGCATTAGTGACAGGTTATTCCTTGCAGGTACCACTGAAGTGTGATGCAACACACTGCTTTCATTTTAACAGCAGATAACGTAAAAACATCAAGGCAGCTTGTTGATAGAGGCTCTTGCATTTCCAAATAAGAATTAATTAAGACCCTTTTAAAAAAGACTTAATGCTGTAGCTCACATGAATGAATTAAGACTCATTCCAAAAGTCTCAGTATTGTAGCTCACTAAAAATGTTAAGTGCTGGGCACAACATCCTTTAAGATGTGTTTATCTGAAAGTCTAATCTCAGCATCCACAACTTTCCCTGAATTCCGTGTCCCACAGGATCAGACAGTCGTATCACTGTCTAGAATTTATTACAATGACTTGCTCTGAGTAGCAGATCCAGCCTGGTAGGGAGCCAAGTGTCCTGTAAAGAGGTTGGGGTAAGTACAGCATGTCTTGGCAGAGTCAGGCCCCTCAGTTTTACTCCACTTGTCCCAACCTCTGTGTAGTGTTACATCCTGTACATCATGCCACTGAGTTGCAGGAGAGTGTCTACAGCATTAGATATTGGGAAGAAATCCTCCCCTGGGAGAGTGGAGAGGCCCTGGCACAGCTTGCCCAGAGAAGCTGTGCCTGCTCCGTCCCTGGAAGTGTTGAACAGGACTTGGAGCAACCTGGGATAGTGGAAGCTGTCCCTGTCCATGGTGAGAGGTTTGGAATTAGATGATCTTTAAGGTCCCTTCCAACCCAAACAATTTTTGGATTCTATGATTCTTCTAGAATTCATCTGACAGAGGATGCTCCAGCCCACACACCAACTCAGTAGTGCAAGGTAGCTCAGTTAGCTCAGTTTCCCCATTCCTTATTTCCTCCACCCTCAGGGAGCAACTGATTCAAGAAGTATCCCTGTCTTCCCAGCACACTGATGTGTGGAAAATTTGGTTAGTTATTCTAGTCTGAAAATGCAGTCTCACTGTGGTGCCAGCCCTTCTGAGTACAGGAGGGCCAAAAAGTCACCTCAAGTCTGCTGATTTGAGTAGAGACTGTGAGTTCTGGTTTGCTGGGAGAACATTCCCATCTTTGCCCAGGTTAAGCCAAGCAGATCTGGAAAAAGACAATGCAGGGTTGATAAGAAATAGGAATTCCTACTGCTCCTGTATTTTGTTTGCTAGAGTAAGACTCTTGCAGCCCTTTAGGAAAGTGTATTTGTGCTGAATCAGTGTTGGGGCACAGGGAAATCTGAGCAGATGTGGTTGCACTTTGGGCTCAGTTGTGTCTTCCTTTCCATTTGACAAATAACTGGCTCATTGAAAGGTATGAAGGAGGGAAAGAACAGGAAGAAATAAGCTATGATGTGTTCACTGTGTAAAGCACCTGTGTGTATCCTCAGGTTCAAACTCTGGAGTGTGGAGCTATAGTAAACACATCCCAGCCATCTTTGGATTTCAGTGGCAGAGGAAAACGTACATTTTCAGACTCTCTCTGGCAAAATGTAATGTAATCAAAGGATCCTTAAGGTTGGAAAAGACCTCTAAAATCGAGTCCAACCATTAACAACGGTTAATGCATTTGAATGCATTCTGCAATGTCCTCTGCAAACATGACAATGGATCTGCAAGAATTATAACAAGACTCTCATTACATGGGTGTTTTATTTCCCCATTCAAGCTGCAGTCCCACATTTTTTTTTAAACTGCACTAGATTCTACTATTTTGTGAACATTATTAGTAAGATTCATGCTACTCCATAAAATAAAATTTTAGAATTAGTTTTCCAGAACAGGTTTGTCTGTAAAATAATCTGCAGATGTGTTTCTGCTGGAATATACATTTTCTCTCCAGATTTAAGATTTAAGGAAAAAAAAAAAACCCTCAACATTTTGGTATCATTATAACAACTAAAATTGGAAGATATTTCAATCTGAGATTTCCTCAATGCATATTTTAATATGTGTTGAAGATGATGTTGCAGGAAAGACCAGGTTCTTGCATGTCTTGGAAGTGCAGGGTGCAGTAAAGGTGCTTGCTAATACCTCTGTTTATTGAAACACTGACACCAGTCCATGTTCTGATATCAGCTACCCTCAGTTATCAACACCTATTCCATTGAAATGACAGTCTGTGGGAAATACATAAAAAACATAATTCAAACACACTAAACACACTAAATTACATTATTTCTTCATATTTGGTTATTTCATAAATATTTTACAAGACTGGCATAGCTCTATTAGCTCAATGGGGGAGAACCACGTCAAAATATAAGAATGAAAATATATTTCTTTTCTTTTTAAGGTTGATTGTAAAAACCCTTGTGTATACTCACAGGCTACATTTATAAAAATAATTCCTAACACCCACTAAAAAAGTCTAATCATAATATCTCAAATATGTGGCCAATATAGATGGGATTATTTTGCAGCAGTGGCTTAAGCATATTGCTGGCACAGAACTCCAGGACATGATGATATAAATTCACAGAAATAGTGCTTGCTAATGCAATAAATGACGACAGCTGCTGTAACTGCTGGACTCAAAGGGAGCTCTATCCAAGAATAATGAATATTTCCCGTTGCATTTCAGAGGCGCATGCTTTGCACATGTGAGAGTCGGCCATAACTCAGTCAGCCCTGTGCAGCCCCCTCGTTTGCCACATGGTAACACCGAGGGGAATTAATCAGAGTCCCGAGTTAACTGCACACATACTCGGCATGAGAATTCCAGGGAAGCACAGCCATGGACCAGCTACCCCTGTCCAGGCAATGGCACTGCTGCCATAACCTGCCCCGGGCAAGAAATTCATTCTGCTTCTACTGCAGCCCATGAACAATCCATCCATCTGTGCCTGTATTTTTTGTGCTGTGACTACCTTTCCAACAGGAACTGGACTGAGATCACTGGCTTATTCCAGTCTAGCCACTGAAAGGCTGCCTGTTTATTAAAACCATACTCTCTGTGAAATGCATCTTTGTCTATGAAATGGCATGGCCATTACATAATAAATTGGTGATTTATGGTTGTCAGTGTGTTTGCAGTGGGCAAAGCAGTAGACCTTGAGGGATCAGGATTCGTTAGCCCAGGGCTGTCCATCTCCAGGTGCTTTAATGCTTGTTTGCTTCACTGAAACACAATAATTGATGGGACTTAGCTTCTTCAAGCATGAGCAGCACTGTTTCTGCCATTGGATGAGGCAAACCCAAACCAGCAGCTATAGTATAAAATGTATCAGAAGCATCTGAAGCACCTGGACACGTGTCAGAGTTACATGAGAACCTACCTGGGCTGCCTCCAGAGATCAGGAATTGGTAGCAGTCTGGCTGTGGCAGGATGGAGCACTCTGGACATTAATTTATCCCACTGAGAAGTCCTTGAAGATATGGTTCCACAAACATTTTTCTCTGTGGCACTTTTGGCTCCAGCAAGTCATGCTGCCAGCAGCCAAGGGCTGTTTGTGGCAGTCCCTACAGTGCCCTCTTTGTTATGCATGGGCACAGAGGGGTGGCAGGAGCATGGGAGCAGCTAGAGTGGACATGGTTTGCTGATGCTGACTCCACATCCTGGAGAAATGTGTGTGTAACCACAACCCAAAGGCCAGGATGAATAAGCTTATGTGAAAGTCTGTGACTAAATCCTTCCAGAAAATAGGCTCTAGGCTCTTTCAAAAGTGTTATCTGCTGCTAGTGGGGACGGGATTTCTCAAAGAAGGGCGAAGAGATGTTTAATCTGTTCCTTTAAGTGCATATCACCATCTATCAAAGAAGTCACTGGCACAGCTGCCATTAACTGGAAGATGTGAGCTTTCTCAACAAGTAAGTGATGGCCAAAACGATTACACTGCCCTCTCTAGAGTGGTTCCTGGTGTTAATCTAATCAGTGCCAAGCACAGGAGCTCCTGATCTGTGCCACCTCTCCCCTATTACCTGGGTTAAGCCTATTCCCTGGGTGTTAAAGTAACATTTCGTAAGTTTTGAAGCTGAAACAAAATATGAAAAAGCAAGTGTGTTACAGGGCAATAGGACAGAGAGCCATTGTGCCCATTGTATCAGTTTATCTGAAAATTTGGATGGCAAAACATTCCTTGTTCCTTCCGGTGTTGTCAAAGGGATGTGTGGGAGCAGTAGAGGAAGCAGAACTGCTGTGAGTGGATCTTCCACCATGAATTAAGCAACAGCCCCACGGCAATGAAGCTACAAATATTCATATACAATGGCATGCATGGCACCAGTGTGGTCCCAGCTGGTGTCACTTGGGTGTGATGCAATAAGTTGCCTAAATGGCTCCGTGCACCATTATAGGGTGAGTGTGCCAAGCCTCTCTAAAATGTGTGTTTGCAAGTTTGCCCCTATGTGGCACGTGCAAAAACCTCCACTCTTGCACTAAATCATGCAAGTTAAGGTAGAGAAATGAGGTGCAGAAGGAAACAGACCTCCAGAGGCTGATGCTTATAAGCCTTTTATAAGCCATTCATCAGAGTCCCTATGACATGTGGGTCATTTGTCTGGGCTGACCCAACCCCAGGACACACCAGCAGGTGTGTCTGGGACAGGGTATGGTGGTGCTTATCCTGAGCAGGGCAAGCCAGGCACATCGGTTAGTGGCTACATCCCAAGTTTCTGCCCAAAAAACCCCCCAGCTCTCTGTTGACAGAGAGATGCTGGAGCTTTTGTAAAGCTTAGAGCCCCACGCTGTGATCTCATCAGATGTCATGTGCTAACTCAGGGCTTCAATGGAGGCCTTTTACAGTGTGCATGGGAGGCACTGGTGGTGAATATGTGGCATCTTTTCTTCTGAATATGTCTTAAAATATGCCTTAGACTCACTACAGTGTCCACCATAGGTACCTACCCCAGTAACAAACTTGCTCTTTGCTTCTTCTGTTCATGTGGCTGTTTGTCCATCGTTGTTGCAACAGTGCTCATGAATTAGTGATTGCATTTCTTCTGGCAATGGAAGCAGACTGTGCTGCAGGGTGGATCTCATCACCTCCAACAGTCCAGGACTGCCAGGTGTGCAGGCAGGAAACGGAGGGACATGGTGTTCCCTAGCATCAGACAGCTCCCATTTTTGGCTGGGGTGATGGGAAGTGTGGCCATGAGAAGAAAGCAGGGGCAACAGGCATGGTGGAGACAGGGTGAAGGCAGGATGACTGATTCTCACTGTGGGAAATGTGTGTGATAGAACCAAAGCAGGTCAGCAGTTAGAAAATAAGCAAATGCACAATCTGAGAAAATACGATTTTCCAGGCCACAGAGCCAAGTTCTTTGAGGCACTGATTCCATCTACATCCATGAGAGGAGAAAATATCTGCTCACGCTGAAATACAGGATTTCCACTGCTGAATTACAATTCTGTGCACCCACACATATGGCCCATGTCCCCCTGACCCCACCAGGAACAGTTCCACAGCTTGTGTCATAGCTGGCTTGCCACACTGGGCTGGCAGGATTTCCAGATTTGGGATAGACAGCTTCTGCTCTGTGACCCCACCTTTTCTGCAGCCATTTTGGTACGTGCAGAAGGACATCCTTTCCCAGCAGCCATTCACACCACTGGTGTGAGGTCTCAGTAAATCACTGAAGAGCAGATTAGCCCCTTAGACTGCAGTTTGTCTGGGTTAATCTTCATGGATACAGCACACACCTTCTGCCAGCAGATAGGATGGACAGACCTGCTGGGTGTGAACATTCATGGCTGTATTCTGCTGTCCAAATTTGGCTAAAAGGCAGCATTTTAGATTTATCTCAACTGCCAGTAGCACCTTTAACCCAGCTCTCACGAATAAAGGGGTACAGAGCTCCATCCATCAGCATCCTTCTGGACCACCATAGAGATTTTTGAAGTATAAGACTTTTTTTTAAATAAGTGAAGAACCCTACCCAGTTATTCAGCACCACTTATTCAAACTTTATTGATATTTTGCTATGTTTTAGTTTTGGTACACTTCCAAAAGGTGTAGAACCAGATATGTAGACCTGCACATATTTATGTGTGCATGTGTGGGTAAATACAGATAGATATATAGACATATAGGTATATATACACAAGGGATCAGAAAAAACTGATGCTGTACTGGATTTCAAAGTCTTGACACTGAATTTACTCTGTTTATGCTGGGATCAGATCTGGCAAGGGCCGTGCTTTGCCCTCAGTGCTCAGTTCAAGGTTCCTCTGAAGTCCCAAAGATGTGACTTGACTTTCATCCCCATTATTCCCCATTTTCTTCTAGAAGAAGCTTCCAGAGGAAGTGCCAGGATTTTAGTAGGGAGAGATTGTTGTGCTTTTGCTCCCTGAGGAGGCCTGGTGAGATGTGAAATCAGCATCATGCTGCTGCAGGAGGCTCAGAGGTGAGGGAATCAGACAAGATGGGAAAGTTAAAATGAAGAGGGGAAAGTGCAAAGAGGTACAGTGCACAGGGATGTGAAAAGAAAGGAAACGACAGATGAGCAGAATGAGTCTTCTCTGGTTTGCAGCATTAATGATATCCCTGTCTGTATTTGTCACATCACTTAACAGTAACCTGGAAATGATTATTTTTATTGCATTATCCTTTTCATCGCTTGTTGATGATTTACAATGAAAGCTTAAAAGAGATCACAGCTTGATTTATTTATTTTTAATATACTCATTGTCACTGTTCTGTATCTCAGGCTTTCTGTATACACAAAATTTTTGCCAGCACAGCTAAATTAGTTCAGATGGATCCTGATATGTTACTGTACAATCTTTCTCCTGCAGCTGCCCAAACCCCCATCAGCATCTGCTTTGATCAGTGCAGTCATTTCCAATAGCTCTACTTTATGCCCATAAGCAATGCTCAAACTTTTTGTCAAAACTTTTGCTGGCAGACAGGCTTTCAAAATGTCAGGAAGATAGAGATGAGGGAAGTGGAGAGTGGAATATTGCAGGCAATAGCTACCTGAACTAAATAAAAATTGGGGCAGAGGATTTATTTCCCTTCCTCAATTCCTTTTGCAGTTTGCCTTTAAAGGAAAATTTATTTTTGTTAATGCACATGTACTAATGTGCTCATGTTCAGTTGTAGATTATTGTATAATTAACAGGATATTCATTACATTTAAGCACATTGAGCTCACAGAAACAGATGGTAAATATTATAATCATTCATTTTATGCAGAAGTGAGGAAACAAGCATGGCTGTTTATGGGCAGATGTGTATTAAACTCAACACAACACATTTTATCTGGGAGAGGGCCCTCCCAAGGACATGGATGACATACAATCATGATGGATTTAAAATAACAGAGTAATAGGTGAACATAAATCCAGAGGTCAAACAGAAAAACAGGAGAAGATTGGAAACGAACTGAGAGGAAGTTCTAGATTAGTGGAGGGGGGCAATAAATAAATATTCCATTCATATATGTTTAATTCTGGCTGCAAAGAAGAGAAAACTTGTAACAATACGTATGAGGAAAAAAGTTTAAAATTGCAGAAGAATAATGGAAACATAAGATGAGAAGGCAGACCTCTACTCACCAGGCTCATTTAATATATTAAAAGGAAAACCTGAATGATACTGATCTTCTTCACCAGTTTAAGATGCAATAAGACAAAAAGGATAAAACTAGCCTTATTTCAGAAAAAAAAATCCATATCTTATAATTATTCCTAATAGGGATCATTCAGTGTTTTCCTTTCCAAGAGTAATTTAATAAGTTCTTACAGGAGCTTTTTAGGCACAAACTACTGCAATCAGAATTAAGATCAAAACATTCCTATATCTGTACCAGGAATTTTAAAGGATCTCAGAGATTTTCTGGGGTACTAACTGGATATAAGCTTACAAAAAACAAATGCCATCCATGACTACATGAAAAGGAAGCTGCCAAATAAGGATATTTAAGGCAGGTGACTTCTGCATTTCCCTAGAATGCCATAGTGGATATTAATGTGAGTTCTGTTTGGCTGAAAAATTTGAAATCAGAGAATAGAAACTCTGGTATAAATCAGTTTAGGAAATTCTATGGGATACACTAAACTGGAAATAGAACTATGGGACAAATGCACACATACTTATGCCTTAACTTCCTTTTCTCAAAATCTTACTGTGTAAAGTGACATTGTACTCAATATACTGAACTATGTCTTGCATTTTTAAATATGGACATTGAGCACGTATTTCCTTATGGCTTGTCTTGCAGGGCCAAGCTCTTCAGTAGCACATCTCCACAAGAGCTGTGACTTGTGTGTCCTCTGTAAATTTTATCTTGGGTGAGCCACATGCAGTCTCCCAGATCTGTGAAGTTAAACATACCATCTTTGATCTAAGCCAGTAAGGGGAAACCGTGTGGTTGTCTGTGAGTCCAAATATGATGGTGTCTCCATTGGCCCTTCCCAAAACCTGATAATTGAGACAAGGAATAAACACTGTTTCTTAACTCCTTCCTCACTTCCTTGAACGCAACCATATTGATTTTTAAGCAGCTTGAAGTACAAAAGTATTATATGGAGACATCAGGAAAATGGGGATCAGACATGTATAGGTAGAGACCTATATAATATAGATGTTATTGGTTAAATTCCATTATTAAGGTTTCTAAATAGACTTCTGATATCTTTTGAAGAAAGGAAAAAGAAAAGCAAAAATAGGTGATAAATTTAAATGTGCAAGAGCAGAGAAAAATAAATATTGTCATTAATTTAGTCGTGTCTTCATGGATTATATGAATTTGGGTTAAAAAGCAAATGTTTATAAACTAGAGCTTTGCCTTTGCATCTGCAGGGGCTCTAGGTTGCCAGATAAATTAAATATCTCTCAAAAATCTTTATTATTTTTCCGAACCTAGTGTCTAGCAAAAACTTAAAGGAGCTGAAAAACCTCCAAGTAACCCAGACATTCAGTGTGAGAATTACAGTTGGCTGCTCCAGCTCCTGATTGCCTGGTGTCCTTGGCAAGAACAAACACAGAGCCCTGTCATTTGATACCTCCAATCACAACCTGTGATAATCCACACTCTTTATTTAATCCTTCATATAGCTGTTACTGTGTCATCACAGTTTATTTTAAAGTGGTGTTCCTCAGTATTAATCTCATTCCCAATCATTCATATTAATGTTAGAATTAGAGTGAATTAGGGAATTATTTGCCTCATATGTGACACTTAAGCACTTGTAAGTAATTGCACAGGGGAGAAGAGAGCATTAAATGGGAATGGCATATACAGTACGAAAAATGGAAGAGAACCAATATTAAACTTTTAATAGAAATAATTCCAGCAAAACTTTCCCACAGGCAACAGAAGTCTGATATTTTTAGCTGGTTGAGGCCAATGTATGTTAAGAATAGCATTCACTGCAGTGGGAAAATACACAATTTCTATTATGGGGCAGCAAGAATAACAACATAGTGATGATACACTGGTATAAAATATGTAATTATCTAGCACGAAAAGAATAAATCACATAAACTATTTACAGTAGGAATTGTGAAGGGACAATGACACATTGTTGTCTTCTTTGCGTACCAAAGGATAAAGTTTGGCTTCTAAAATTGCAAAATCTTATTTGCAGTGTTTATGTGACACTTCCTGCAAGAAGGCTCTAATAATTTTATTTTTTTTATATTTCTAATAAATTAGGTTAGATATAGGAGGTTAAAATGGGAGATAGAAGTGGTTAACATTAGAAAGATGTCAGCTTGGATAACATATTGTGTTTCTTCAATGTTGTACCATTAGTCTAAAATTACACAGAATAATCCTCCTTTTCCATGCAGCTGCAGATAACTGCAATTTTCCTTCCAGAACAATTTATAGTGGTTCATTCAGTGCAAAATTCACAATCATACCTGGAGTGAAGCCAAACTCTTTGAGAGCTGTGCTTGGAGGGATTATTCTTATTACAGAACTCCTAGTCCATCATATTAATAATTATTAATAATGCAGAGAACAAAGGCATTGAGTGTCCTCATCTATCATCATGTATAAATGTAGTTTTAATTGATAAGCCCTTCTGTTCTGTGTGCAATTATTGTATCACTATAAATTGTAAAAATAGGGTGAAATCAATATTTTTTATCTGTCCTCTTCGGTAGCAAAGAAAGACCTAAGCTTCAGGATTAGTGGGCAGATATGAGGAGGATTTCTTTCTTTGTGATACAAATCTGTATTAATTGATTTTTCTTGATGTGGATTAATTGCAGCTCTTTATTAGGAATAATATCACAAATAAACTATGGACAAATATAGATTGCTAAGCCTAGATTTCCACTGAATAAGGCTAATCAATACCTAAGTCTGTAATTTAAAGCAATTCATTAGGGCCTCAGGAAAAGCTAAGTAATATACGTGAGAAATGTCTCATCTGGAGCCTTACAGGACTTGCTCCCTAAATAGAATAAATACATTTGCAATACATAATTATTGCAGATTAATCTTGCTCAGATGCATTTTTTTTTCTTGCCAGCTCTTGCTCTGAGGGCAAGGAGAGCACCGAGAGGGCAGAGTCCTGTGTTGCACTCATCATCAGGTGGGCAAGGCAGGAGGGGAGGCTGAGGGGGCTGGGGGAGCTCAGCCTGGAGGAAAGGAGGCTGAGGGGGGACCTTCTCTCTCTCCACAATTCCCTGAAAGGAGCATGCAGCCAAGTGGGGTTGGGCTCTGCTCTCGGGAGCAGGGACAGGACAGGAGGAAACAGCCTCAAGTGGAACTGGGGCAGGTTTAGATTTGATATTAGTGAAAATTTGATCGTGGAACGGTTGGCTAGGCGTCAGAACAGGCTGCCCAGGGCAGTGGTGGGGTCACCATCCCCAGAGAGATCTAAAAGCCATGCAGATGTGGCACTTGGGGACATGGGTTAGTGCTGGATTGTCAGTGCTGGTTGCTTGTTGAATTCCATGATCTTATAGGGCCTTCCCAGCCTAAATGTTGCTGTGATTCCATTCATTGACCCCAGCATTGTAGAGCAGACACATTTTGGGTCTTGTAGGTCATTAAAAGCTGATTGCTCTGGTGCATCTTGTGTGCTATCCATTTAATCAAATGGACAAAAGATCTTAGGCATCCATCTGAAGTTAAATACAGCAGCAATCATGATCACAATTGCTATAATTGCTGTCTCCAGGAAATTTTAGTGACCTGTAGCAGTGTTTATTGTGCAAGGTGAATTCCAGGGTTTGTGAAGACCTTTCAGAATAAAAATTGTATCATAAAATAAGTCTGTAGTATTTGGGTAGTAGGATTGCCATCATGCTTGAGACAGATCTTAAGTTTAGAAGCACTAAATGCAAAACCTGGGATAAAACAACTAAGTCAGTACAACAGTAGTGAACAAAATGTTGAATTTCAAAATTATATTATCGTAAGTATATTTTAAACATACATATTGGCATATCATCTTCCTGACTATGTGTGTAGATAACATAGAAGCAGACTTTAAGAATGTACTCATAGTTCTGACTAGGAGAAGCATTTTAGCATTTACCAAATCCATTAACTTCTTCAAACTTGCAAAGAAGATTATTTGTTCTGGTAATTCAATGAATGCTGCAATTAACAAGATGTTTCCTTTCTGTTGCTTAAGAAACTTGATTTTAGAGCTAGAAATCCCAAAATCATCTTAGCACAAGTCCCAGGTTTCAGTGAGGCTACAGCAGGGATAAAGGCAAATGATTCCTGCTAGGAAAACCATTATTTTCTCTACAATGGAATAAGCCAGGCAAAACATTCTATTAACTCTTCAATGTGCATATCCTGATAACCAGTAGATGCTGTTATTGCCATAAGCCTTGTCCTTTTTTTCCCCCTTCTAGCAAAAAAACCAGCCTGGATTTTCAGTGCTGGAGCCTGCAAATTTCTTCAGTGGACGTTCCTCCAGTGAGTTTGACTCTCACTGTGAAGATATCACAGGTTATTAACTCATGTGCAGAGAAGATGAACTAACCAGGTACTTAACTTGGTTAAATGACTTCACTTTGACATCTGATTCCTACATACACAAGTTTGTTCTCATTCTTGTGTTAAGGATTGTTTTGACAAGTACATTATCCAACTCAAAGTAGATGCTACCTAAACTAACTTCTTCCAGGAAAAGCTTGACATGATTTGGGGCTGATTTTCTGCAGGCCATGGCTCCTTTACACAACTGTATGGGAGATACTGATAACAAGTGTATTTAATTGATATAGAAATAATACCCTACATAACTACACCATGAAAGATGCTACAGGATAGAAATTTCTTGCTCTTTCTCACTCATTTACATCTCTCATTTAAATTCCATGTTGCTTCCATGGCAGCACCATAAATCAAAGCCTAAACCTGAAGATGTGTGGAAATGGGAGGGCATCCAGGACAGACTGCTCTTGCATCTGACAGCTAAAAAAGCCAGGCAAATAAACACCATAATAAGTCAGTGTGCCCTCTCTCTAGCTTAGATTATCTGGAGGCCATCTGAATAAACTCTCAGCTGCAGCAGGAAGCACTGAGACTAGATCTTTCACCTTCCTTTGATTGTAATTTTCCTATTGTTTTCATTTTTCAGTGACGCCAGCAAACTTGTTCATTGATGTTCCATTCTGGTCTTGCTTTGCCAGATCCACCCAGAGAAGACTGAAGCCAAGAACAAATAAGGTCTCAAAAACATGGGCTTTCCTTGAGGCATCTTTAGGCAAGAGGTCCTGAAGAAGGACTCAGGCAGTGCTGCAGTTTTGTGTAGGTTTAGGCTTCTTGAATAGGTGGAAATGCCATCTCATGTTCAGAACCAAGGGTATCAACAACAGAGATATTTCTGTGGCAAAAGCCAAAAATTGGTCCTTTTTTTTCTTTTCCAAACCAGAAAAGTATAAAAGCTGGCTATATAGGGAGAGATTTTGCTCATTTTCTAGTCTCTATTAGACTGATTGTGCTTCTAAGTAAATAGCCTATATGGGGATTAAATCCACTTTGGTGTTATTGGCACCAAGTTAGCCAACTCTCCTCTCCTCTCCTCTCCTCTCCTCTCCTCTCCTCTCCTCTCCTCTCCTCTCCTCTCTCTCCTCTCCTCTCCTCTCCTCTCCTCTCCTCTCCTCTCCTCTCCTCTCCTCTCCTCTCCTCTCCTCTCCCTCTCCTCTCCTCTCCTCTCCTCTCCTCTCCTCTCCTCTCCTCTCCTCTCCTCTCCTCTCCTCTCCTCTCCTCTCCTCTCCTCTCCTCTCCTCTCCTCTCCTATTTTCATACAGTTTCTGGGATGTATTGCCTAGGTACAAACCAGCCAAAGAGAGAGAAAACACCTCAGCAAGTTCAGCACAGTGATTCCTCATCTCTCCTTTTAGTTTTGGCTCACTGCCAGCCACTCATGTGAGATGAGGGAGAGAAGGATGTGTGCTCCTCGTATTTATCTTCATCACCAAAACTCATCATTCCTTAGGAACAGGAGTTGGCATGAGTGTAAAGAAGGCTGGACTGTCATGACCTTACATGTGCCCTCTCCATTTTAGGCTTGGGACCCGGTTGGCAAGGAAAGCAAACACCAGTGCATCTATTCTCCTTGTGCAAACATTTCAATTGCACAGAGGCTGCCAGTCTGGCACTCAACATTAACATTAAAGCTTAGAGGGGAAAGGCTGGTCTGGAATGGCCCAACAGAGAAAGACATCCACGTATTTGCATTTTACAGCTAGTAGTGGTGCTGCATTCAGAGCAGCTCCCTGGTCTGAGGGTGGATCTGTAGGGCAACTGTATTTTTGGGTTTTCCTTTGAAAGAGAAACAGAACAGAAAAAGAAGCACCAAACTGCAATTTTAAAAATAGGATGCTCTAAGATGCATCCTGGAAGTCACAGACTGTCCTTATATCGTTCAATTTCTTGAATTCTTCAGGAGTGAAAACAGCCTGGGTTGTCAAAAGAGGGCTGTTGAGAGAGACAGGCAGGAGAGTGAAAGAAGGCTGGCTATTGTTCGGGACGTGGTGTAGGCTGCAAGAATGCCTTGGGAATGCAGTGCCCGCATGTCAGGCAGAGAGAGAGGGCTTTGTGTGAGAACACTGAGGCAGAATGTCAATCATGTGAATAACCACTATCTCGTTTTTTTATCTTGGTCCTTGCTATGACACTTCCCTGCCTGGAGTCCATAAGGCTACGTGTCAATTTCCCAGAACAATCCAAGCTGTGCATACAAGGGGAACTGACCTACCATGAAGTGGGAAAGAGTGTTGGAAGCATCCCACCTTTTCTGTGTGCTCTGCTTTGTGCCACTCTGACACAGCCTTGAGCATCCTTTATGAACAGGTAACACGCAAGCATCCTGCTTTGCTTTGGTTTTCCCTAAAACAGGAATGCCTTTATCATTCCCCACAAGAATGCTCATGATTTGGAACATTCATAACTGGAGAAGGAAAACATTGAGTAATAGAAAGGAAAAGCTACACACTCATGCAAATGTAAAACCCATGCTTTATCTAACAATGGTGCACATTGTATCTGGGTGCAATGATGTCAGAGCACTGTTACGAAATTCCTCAAAATCCTGAGCGAAACAGAGGCAACATGCCTGAAAAGGGTGTGTCTGTGATTAAAATAATTTTAGTCTTTAAGCAAATTAACAGAAAGAGAAGCTGGCTGGGCTGGGAATAACATACCTGTTGTGACCTGAGTCAGGGCTGAAGGCTCCCTCCTCATCAGCTGGTGCTACTTTGTGGTGCTTAAGTCAGACCCACCTTTGAGGTAACACTGCTTTGCTTGCCAGCAATGGGAGGAGATCCCATCCTGATAAAACCCTCCTCCCTTCGAGAGGCTGGGCTAGGATTTTGTGAGCCTACACTATGCAGATGTGCTTCAGTGGAGTTATTTTAGGGCCAAGGGGAGCAAATTTGCTTAGGCACGTAGAAGTGAGAGCTGCCATGTGAATATGCTGGAGGAAGGTGGTCCTGGACAGTAGAGGGTGCAGTCCTACATCACCAAAATTGAAGAGAACTTTCCCAAAAAGTTAAGAGAGCATTAAGAATGTGGATTTTGGGATAAACCATGCTACTTCACTGGCCTCCACCACTGTTTATTTGGTATAGTGAATGAATGACAGGCCATATACAAATCTGCTTGTTTAAATCAGTGCAGCTCTTCTTGTCAGCTCAATAGGGCTGTGCTCATTTGTCCCAGCTGTAGATTTGTATCATCACCTCAGGTTTCTTCTTTGCTTTTATAGCAAATGTAGCTGTATAGCACTTAATAACAGCACCTTATTATGTTAGAGTTTTCCATTATTCATGTAAGTACACATAACCACTTGTAATTAGGTCTTAAATGCTGTGTAGAAAATCATCTTGATTGTGGAAGCAAATTGGATTTATGCATAAAAATACTGCCAAAACGGGTGATTTCCAAAGTTTGCCAGAGCACAGAAGTCTACAGGATGGATGTACCGTTGGGAATGACCAGTAACTGGAGAAAGCCATGTATTGTTTCACAAAATCCTAAAATATATTTTTCAGACTAAACCATGAAAAATATTCAGTTTCATTCTAGGGGGTAAAAACCTTTCGAGAAAAATTTTACATCTATTTTGGTTACAAAAATATTTTCCCCTCCCATTAAAACACAATTCAGAATGTATTTTAATACAAAATCCTACAAAACTGAAAAAAATGTTACAATTCCTTGGGGAAGAGGGAAGGGTTGTTTCTTTTGCGTTTGTCTTGTGTTGTGAGAGTGTGAAAAGGAAAATTTCTCCTAATAGCGATCATTTAGTCAAAAGCTATTTTAGAAAGAAATGCAATTTGACTGAGATAGTGGCCAATTCTTGGGTTAGATTTTTTTTAGCAATGCACAAAGCAAACACTCCGGTTGGGGTTCCCAACTACAACTACCAAAACTCTCTGATGACTAACGCTTCCTGGCTGTGCTTCATGCTGGCTTGGAAAGAACAAGAAAGCTTTTTGTCTAAGCCTGTACCAAAGTTATATAAAAGGCTGTGAAAAAGGTCAGGCAGGTCCATCCACAAGCATCTCTCTTGCACATGCTTGTGGTGGTTTTGCTCACGGCTTTTGGGCAGAGCTAATCTAATGTTTAATTAAATCATTGAGCTTTACTCCAGCCATACTTTTTTTTTCTTTTTCCCCTAGCTGGCTGTTTTTTCTTCCAGGAATTTGCTGCAGTCCAAAAAGAAGAATGAATAACACTTCCTATCCTGAGCACAGAGTGATCTGATGGCACATGTTGTCACTGGATATTGAGGAAAAACATCCATCACTCACTCTGGCCCATGTGATGGGGACCTGGGATCCCTGGGATCCCTTGCCCTGAGTCAGCTGTGACAAGAAACACTGGTGTTAGTTAAAATTAATGTGATAATACCCACACCTCCAAAACACTATGCAGGCCATTTGTGTGTGTTTAGCAAGTTCTTTGACCCTCAAATGAAACCCACAGAGCAAACATAACAGCTGAAAGTAGAGGCAGAATTGAGCACATCTGGTTTTTCTGTAGGAATCTGGGCCCACCAACCCATAGACTCAAAGCATCATGTAAACACCCCAGGATATAAACACCAAGGAAGAACTACATGAAAATCCTCTTCTTGCTCAGAAGACATTCTGCCTTCCCATTCCTCCTCCCTCCCTTCCATCAGACAATGACCTTTCATGGAGATTAATCACTGCTAGCACCCACCCTCATGCCTCATTTCTCCCTCACTCTTCATTAAGCTCAACATCATGAATTTCCAGTTGCCTCTGATTGGAAATGTTACACTCCCAACTGCACTGTCAGCAATGCTGCCAGTCCTTTCCTCTGCTGGCCTCAGCTGCTGCAGGGTCCAGCTCACCCTCAGTTACTTTTCCATGCTGGAGAAAGGCTGGAACTGGCAAGAGGCTCCAGCAAGACCAGGAACACCCAGGGCCAGGAAGCAGAGGCTGGGTCAGAGTTTCCCCACCCCTAAATTGGTCTCAGCCCTGATTAAGTTCTCTCCCTCCTCCTTGCCACAGACTGCTCCCATGGATTCTCTGAAATCCAGAATTATTACCCACTGTCCTATGGGGAACTGCACTTTGTAAGGAACTCACCATTCAGAAGAGCTCAACTTTCAGCTGGATATTCTTATAATCACCAGGTTTTCAGATGTGTTCAGCATTTTGCATTTATTTGCCAGATCCTCTCTTGAAAAGTTCGGTTCCAGTAGCCAGAAAGATGAAAATTTTATGAAAGGAGTAAGTGTGGGAAGAACTTGTTCATAAAATCACTCTCCTGTCCAAAAGTTCAGTTCTCAGGTGTGCTGCAAGATCCTGTGAAAAAGTCACTGATGATTAATAAAACTTTTAAACATCACTATCAACTTTACATAGCTTTTTTTTCTTTATTTTATTCTGTCCCTTGTTTGCTATTTGTGCTTTTAAGTCATATCTGCATTTGAAGAAATCATCTTTGATCCTTGCACTGGCTTTGTGGTTATCTTCATTCTTATATTCCAGATAATAGAAAGTCCCTGCAGGCTCCCTTCTTGATTGTCCCTCAATTTTCATTCTCCTCTAGGGTTGGACTACTTTTCGTGCAGGTTATCCTCAAAGTGGAAATTTCAGCCCAGTTCCATTACCTCAATTCCTATTCCATCTCTGCTCCCTCAGCCTGTATCACTTGGGCAGGGCTGGACCAAGGCTCACCAGGAGGACCTTCCCAGCCAGCAGTTGTGGCTGCTGGGAATTGAGACAGGGATTCTGCCTCACAGGAGCTGGCAGCACTGCCCCTAACCACCTGGGTGAGAGAAGCCTTCAGACACCCTCTCAGGGCTTTTTTAATCCTTTGGCACCCCTAGAAGGATGCTCCAGCCAGGGGTTGTGTGGTGTGTATACATCTTTTGACACAAAGAGGCTGCTCTAAAATGACTGCTCTGTTCTAAAATGCTTCTGACAAATTGTTGTGAACATGGGAAAGAAACAAGAGTGTTGAGAGCTCTGGGTATTATTGAAATATTTAAGTATTATGTATGGTGATGCCTTTAATTCAACATTTGCTGTGGTAAACACAGCAGAAATGACTGTAGCAAAATGTTATTCCATATTCTAAGCCAGATTCTTGAGGTTTGTTTTATTTATATCACATGTGGCTGGGAGAGATAGTTCTAGGAAGGCTCAAACCATATATTTTCAAGTTGCCAAAATATCTTAGAGAAATCAATTGCTGGGGACCCTTTAGTGTGGCTAAAGATTTATTTTTAACCTCTTGGTGTGCCAAAATCAGGAACAATTATTAATCTGTCCTGAAACTGCCAATACAACCTGCTAGCAACAGATGGTGCGAATGAAAAGCCAGAAGTGGCCATTTTTAATATTCAATAGATTTTAAAAGTTTAGTTCTCTAATCTCATGTAACCTCTGAGGGTCCATAGTATTGACTAAAAGACAATATCAATAGCCTTGATTTTAGCCTGTATCAGTCAGGGAACTGAATCTTCTGAGGCACTTTGTACCTCTAAGTGATGCTTTGTGTTCCCATTCTGCTGGCCTTGGTGGGAGAGGAGCACTGAGGGTTCCTCTTCAGCAACTTAAAAGCCAGAGCACTCCAGGGGCTCTTGTTTAGGTCTGAACTTGTATGGTAGTTAAGAACAGCTCCTGTCAATGCCAAGGGATGCAGGAGGATTGCATTACTAGATACTATCTCGGGCTTGCTGTATTTATACATCTCAATTACAAAATCAGGAAGTGTTGCCAGCCATCCTTTGGATACAGCTGGAACAAACACACACACACGTATACAGACAGAGAGAAAGAAACAAAAATAACCCATACTGGGAGCCTGCTTGATTTTTTTGATTAGTTAAGGATTGTGGAAATCTGATTCTTGCAGCCCGTGGTGACACTGTGCTGCTGGGGAAACTGGCTTGTGTCCCATGTGGCACTGCTGGGGCAGGCAGGCTGTCGGCAGCAGGAGCACAGGATTCCACAGCTGCCCAGGAAGGGTGGATCCCAGCTCCAGACTCGCTCACCTCACCTAGGAGAAAAGCTATAGCTGAATTCCAGGTTTGGGATTGCTCTTGGTTTGCTGTAATATCTCTGCACCGTGAGCAACAAAGGCAGGGGGGGACTCAAACCATGGCAGCAGATCCTGGATGAGATAGAGCAGGTGAAAAACAGCCTGGAGCTTTTGCAGGAATAATTCCCCAGCTCAAGGTATCCTGTACTCATGGAACAAAAGCAGCAGACGTGGCAAGAGGACGAATTTTGCATGTTTGACTCTGCAAACCTCCTGCAAACCAAGGGCTGCCATTTGAGAAGCCGCCCCTCTCTCTATTTTTAATGCCTTTATTGACAGACTCTGGATCCTGGCAGGGTCAGCAGCTCCTGAGCCACAAAGCCCAGGGCTCCCTCCTGCTGCTGTAGGCTGCTTCCTGCACACAGAAATCGCTGACCGTGGTCAGGCAGTCCCTCTGAGAGCTGGGGATGTGGGAAAGCTCTTCCCGGGTGAGCAGCAGAGCCCAGGCCAGGGAGGAAGGACCGATGCACCAGGGCAGAGCACTGGGAGGGCATTGCAGCTTCCTGACGAAGGGAAAACAAGCTCTCCCCTGTGGGGTTTTCTCTGGAGGCCATGAGAGCAAGGCTTCCAGATTGGAGGAGAGGGAGAAAATGAAGGAAAGATAGCAAAAATGAAGAAAATAGCCAGCTAGAGGGATGTAACTTTAATTTGCACATTAGCACGCTGGTGGCAGGTAATGCTGTGGAATGGAAGGTGCTGGGAAACACCAGGGAAGATAATCTTCAATACCAAGCAATCTTGGCAGCAAAATTAGTGTGCCAAACACAGCAAGAAAAAACACCTAAGGAGCAAGGGCACAGATAAACTATCTCTCAAGGATTTCTGCTGGAAAAAAGCATGGCCTTGGAGGCCGAATGGTCTGAGTAGATATCAGCAAAGTATTCTTCATTTCTGCTTACAAATGTGACACAGAACCCCTTCCTAGCTTCGGATACATCTTGCACTGAGAGCGCATTCACTTGTCTGAAAATGGGTTATGAAGTGATTATTTCAGCTTGTAATATTGTTTCACAACACTTTCTGTGACAGCAAATTTCTGACAGTTCTGAGATGTGTTTCTAAATGGTTATTTTGTACCATCAGGCCATGTTTTTTCTCATGATTGTGTTGAAAGTCTCTTTGTCTCCCTGGTTTCTAGGAGAATTTATGCACTATTAGCAGTGAATTAAGTCTGGAATATCAGAATATATAACTCTTATGTTCACAAAGCATGGGTTTCCTTCAGGTGAAAATGCTCTGCATCCATGCAGAAACAGATTCAGCACTTCTGTGAGTGATATAGTCTGCAAAGCACAACCAGCCTTGTAATCACACCACCACAATTCAGAAAAATAAATGAGGGGTCTAAGACATGTCTTTTTAGTAATGGAAATAAATTTTTTTTATTATTTTTTTTTTATTTTTTTTTTTTTACTTTCTTTCTGTATGCATTATAGTTCTCATTCTTACTTCTCTTATGGGTGGTGGAAAACCTGCAGCTGTTTAGCTTTACAATATCACAGAAAATAGCCTAGATTTCTGCTCTGCCTTACTTGAAAATTCTCTTTTAGGTTGTTTTGTGTTGTTTGTTCTCAGAGAAGAGAGCTTTCCATTTGATATGAACATTAACAGAAAAATCCTGCACCAAATAAGCTCGTAGAGCTCTGGGGGAACATCTCCAAATTTTTCTGCTTTCTAGATGGACTAGTCACACACTACAAAAACAGAAAAAGCCAGGGAACTGGAAATTATATCTTCAGGCTACTATTTTTAAGTCATGTTTCAATCAACTTTTTGAAAATTTTCTTTGTTTTTTTGTTTTTGCTTTTGTTTTTTGTTTTACTGTTTGAACACCACCACCACCAAGAAATTCCCTTTTTCTTTTTTGTATAGGAATCATGAGATACAGATTAGGTGGAACAGCCGAGGTTGGAGTAGAAGGGAAGATCATCACTTTACAGGACTGAACCCTAAGTACCACCAGAATTCCTGACAACACATAAAATGAAGAAAAGCCTGCAGTAACTACGCTTCCTTTTTTGAATGGGTGCCTGGTGCTGGAGGGCACCATTGACAAGAAAGGCATCTAATGACACTTAGCACCAGCCAGGTAATATTCAGTGTCTTCCAAGATCCAGTGCCTCAACAGGCAGGAGCAGAGGCTCAGGGGGTTTTTAGCATCCAAAAAAAGAAAGGTGAAGGGTTCATCTCAGTCCTAGGTGGTATTTGAAAGCTGGTGTGGTTAAGGCATGCCCAGTGCTGCTGCCAGCAGCTTGAAAACCATTTTATTTTGACTTTTCCTGACTAAAGGACAAGAGCTGGGATTAGCATGAGTGCAGAGCAAGCCTCAGGCTCACCCCTCCTTCCTTTCATCATCAGACCATTTGGATTTTCTACATAACTGGAAAACAAGCTCTTCCACACTCCAGCACATGTAAATTCCTTTGTAGTTCTGTTGATCCAAGTGAGTGAGGACTGACATCAGTTGGTGATATTTTCCTGCTTTTTTAATTCTGAAATCTAACTTTTTTTGCAACAAAATTGCAGCAAATTAAGCCATTTTCGGTAGTGACTGTAGTTAAAGACTGTGAAGTAAAGCCAGGAGCATTTATAAAAGTATCCATGATAGAATCACTATATATTTTTATTTGTTTGTTTGTTTATTTATTTCTTTTTTATTTATTTAAAAATTTTCAGCAGCCCACTAGTCAGACTTCTAAAACTGGTGACAAGATGACAGACAGGTGAGAAATAAGGAACTTTCAATCCAGAGATATTTTTCTTTTTATAGTTAATGAGAGTTTATTTTTAATAAGACTTCTATGAAAATAGAGAAAGCTGGGTTACTCTTGATCCACATCCGCTCACCCCCTCAAAAAAACCATGTATGTATATATGCATATATACATATAGAAGTAGTCTATACATGGATATGCATGAAAGATATAAAGAAAGAACATGAAAGATACGAAAAAAGAACATTATGAGAGAAAAACTATGTGTATGACTGATTAGTTTAATGACCATTAGACCCCTAATGTCTTGGAGGATTCAGATAGAGCTAATCCTAAACAACAGTAAATCTAGTCTCTTTTTTTAGCACTTTAAAACAACTTTATTCCTTTGAAAGTTACAGTATGTTTTTACTGGTCTGCCTTCAACAAGGTTTAGCTACCATTTATGTGATGTGATTTACCCTCCATTAGTTTGAACTTTTCTGGTAGGAAAAAAAAACCACCACAAAAAAGAGACCGAGGCATTCTGGCATTGTTCTCTTTCTATCTGCATTGAAACAAAGGAATCATTTCAATTCCAAGCACTGAGCTTGCAGAAATAATTTTAGCAGTCGGAAGTAAAACTAAAGGTAGAGTTAAATCTGCATGTACAAAACAGAAGTCTGCACATGCAAACCCACATCTGCATGTCCAGAATGAGTTGATTCTTGCTCAGGTGATGTTTTGCCAGTGTGAGCATGCAGGAACGCTGGGTCATTTGTTGTTAAAATGCTACACGTACAGAACTCACAAATTCTATTTGATCAAATCTCGTAAGTCTGAACACACAGCAACAAACACTTAAATCATGACATGAGGTAAAGAAGCAAACAGCAATAATAAAATATCTACTTTTCCATCATTGTTAAATTCTCAAATGTCTAAGTTTTGGATCTACACATCTTTCTATAATAACAAAGCACTTGAATGGGAATTCATCTATGTGGAATGACATTTCTATTCCCCTTTATCAGCAAGACGTTTAGCCATTCATTTTTATATATCAGCAATACAATAAAATTATATTGGTGTACAGAATATTTGGCACAGATTCTAGACTAAGTATGCTGCATGGGAAGAATACAAAATGCTTTATTTATATTTTGCAGTTTTTGAGAAAACTTTTATGTGCCCATTGCAGATCCAAGTGTATGCACCCTACTGGAGTGAGTCTCATATAGATTCGAGTGCTCTGTAGGGAAGTGGATCCCCTCTCTCCTTGGTACATTTTAGGGGACTCTGCTCTGTCTCTCCCAGCCTGAAGCCCATAGCCCCCAGCACGTGGGTTTGGTTCCTGGAGGTGCTGCTTGTCTTTCAGATGCAAAGTGGGAGCTGTTGCCCAAGACACCTTGAGATTTGGCTGCAGTGAAGCAATCCAAAGCAGGGCAACGCCTGCAGAATGCAGTGGGCAGTGCAGATGGAAGAATGGCTACTCAACTGTCTTTTCATGTTGGGAGCCTTAGGTCCAGTGGTAATTTATGCCTGTCCAGCCCCAAACGCAGATAATGAACATATGTTGCATTTGTTGTGTGAATGCCGAGCTGTTAAAGAACAGCAGGCAGTAATAAAACTCCAGGAAAAGCCATATCCTGCTGTCATTTCATAATGGGCATGAGGTTTGACCATAGCACAATGTGGGATGTGTGGCAACTTTTGCACAGGACTTGCTTGGAGGCACTTTATGGATAATGCACTGAACATCTTCAGAAAGTGAAGCTAATGAAAAAATGCTGTAACCAAAGCCCCGTGAGATCAGATTTTTCCTTCTCAGGGAATGTCCTATGGTTGAGTTTTATTTCCGTTCCTAATGAAAGCAGCAAAACAATCCAGAAAGCCATTTCAAAGCATGATTATGAATACAGTAATTGTTGGTCAATCAAGTGATTTGTTTGAATAAAAGCAAAATATTTAATTTAGATGTCAACTTGAAATAGTATGGAAAATAGGGGGAAATGTTTTGCAATGTAAAATTGAAAATGTCATTTTGAAAACACAGTAACATTCATTTTTCAGCAAGCCAATTCTTTTGCTTTTCTCTTCAAAAGGAACATTAGTCAAGCTCATCACTGTTAGGCAGATGTTTTGTTTTCTTGAATTGGCAGTTTCTGAGAGTTTAAGTGCAACTAACTTGTATGTAAAATATCAAAAGATATGTTAAAAAGTGATGTTAAAGATTTGCTGAGAACTTAGGTTGTCCAAAAATACCAGAAGGAATCCTACAGGTAAAGGTTTGAATTTTTTTTTCTTGGACAGAAATTTCTGTATGGACGGAATGATAATAAGGATTAGAAAAGGATTAAACAATTACACTGATTTTTCCCTGGGTCTAGAACTTCTGTTTATCAGATTTTTTTTTTTTTACCACCGAAGTGGAACCAGCCAGAACACTGTGTCACTTTCATTTTCACAGGCTGAGTCTAAGAAAAGCCCTACAATATTTTCTGGCCGACTGAAGTGGTATCCTATAGGAGCAGGCACTTTTTGGTGAGGTAAACAGTGTTTTCTGATCAAGTCCAGCTGCAGCTGTTTGGGTTTTCTGCCATTGATTTGCATGGCAGCCTCGTGTAGCACTGCTCCCTAGTGCTTGGCAGCCAGAGAGAAATCAGCCCTGACGACACCTGCAGAAAGCTGCACTTCTTGGGGTGGCAATTAAGCTTTACAGTTGCTTTTGGGAATCAATGGGAATTAAACGCAGATAACACGCATTAATGGAGCACTTATTGGAAATAATTTAAATTATGTTTAGTGGTGGCTTAATTAACGGAAATTAACGACTAACTATGGTTTGGGTACAGGCAGAACTGCTGGAATGTGGCAAAAGTCAATACAGGCAGTTTCAAATGGCAGAGATAAGGAAGTGCTTATTGATATTAGTGATCTTCAATATTTTCCATTGGAACTATAATCTGGTTCAGGCCATGTTGCTGTGGACTTCACCCAGAGCATAGGGGAAACAAATTGTTAATTATATTGTAAATGCAAAGTGTCACTAATCTAGTAACTTGCTATGCTGGGTATTGAAATAATTAATGCAGTAGATCATTCTTAATTATAGTCTTGTATTTACAGACAAACTGAAACTGAGGCTGGTATTAATTAAAAGAGGTGCCATATTGCAGACTTTTCTAACTCTGTAACTATATTGTTCTTGAATTTCATACAGTGTAGCTTAGATTTTTACATCTGATTTGAATTACTTGAATGTCTTAAAGATCTGTGTTCCAACCAGATGTGAGAAACAGTTTTGGTTTGGAAAGTTTCAAGGAAGGACCACCAAATAATGAGGGAAAAAACAACTCTCTATTATTTTCCCCCTATACCTCAGTGGAAAATATTTAAAAAATAGTATCCCAAGTTATTAATGTGATTTGGGATCCTGGCAGGAAAATGTTCATTACCTGCAAAGTTTCTTTATCTTTCTTTCCAGCCCAAGATTATATACTAGACTTGTTAAACCTCTGTAACTGAGAGAATTAAACATTTCTACACATAGTAATACTATTTACTGTGCTTTATGCATGTTCTGTCACACAGCCAACACTTTAACTAGGCAGAATTTCTCTAGTTAAGCACTGCTGGCTTAACTACAATAACTGGCTGTACTGAGAGAATACATATAGCCCAGTTAACTGTACTAAAGTCACAGATTTTTTTCTCTTTTTCTTGTCATTAAACTTCTAGGTATTTTAAAAACTTAGTTATGTTTTTAGAAAACAACAAAGTATTCAATTTAATATGACGACATTACCTCTTTAACAGGAAGGTTTGTATATAATTTCCTGTAAGGAATCAGATCATGTGCTACTTCTGTACCACGTTTTGTTTTATTGTTTCTACTTGAGGGAAGTACTTTATCTCTCAGAATCAATTTTCTTCTACAAAGTTATGTGATAAAGATTAGAGACATTCTGATTTCCAAAATTTTCTGTGGCATGTATGGAAAACCCTCCATTTCTGTGAAATTCCCATTGGTGAACCAGGAATGACTGACCACAAAAAGAGTGTGAGTAAAGCAAAATGAAATGATCTACAAAGGGTAAATAAAGGTTGGAAATTTCTTTGGAAATACTTCCAGAGCTCTGTTGAACATGTCACTGAAAAACTGAAATAATTACCTGCTTTGTTATTCTACATACAATGTTTAATAATGGCATGAATTTCAAGCTAGTGGTAAAAACAAATGAGCTGTAATAAGCAGGTTACTATTACCTCACAAAGATACCATCCATACTTCTCTGAGAGAAGTCCAAGGAGTACAGGGACCACATTTCAAGTACTGAAAATAGCTGGAGAATAGAATTGGCACTACTCCTTTTCATTATACCTGGTGATTTGTTCCAGGATTTAAAGTCCTGACCTTGATGTGCCATAAACAGAGCCTTCATTTAAAAGGGATTAAGGCTGGTTGTATGTGATAACCTACCTTAACACAAATGCTGTCTTTTAGAGGATGCCAAGTTATGGAACACCTCCTGCCCATTCCATTGCCATTGGCTACCACGCTGCTGTGGAGAGCTCCTTCTGCCACCCCGGGAAAACAGAACAACCTATGGATGGGTCTTCCCAGGGTACAAACTCTGGTCATATGAAGGCCATGCACAGACCCCCTTCAAGGGTGATTCAAACTCCCTGAATCCCAGAGTCTCATGAAGGCAGAGCTTTGGCTTGTGATTTGGGCAAGGTCCAGCCCAGACCCAACTTCACACCAAGTGTGGCCTCCCTGGCTCTCAAACTGGTGCTCAGGTCGGGTCAGCTCAGAACTAAAAAGCTGGAACTGCCTGTACATCTATTCCCTAAAGTCTGAAGTACAAACCATAAGGGCAAACAAATGCTAAGAGTTAAACTTTTTTCCCAGGCACAGCTATCAACTGAACCTAGCTGCCAGCGTCCTGGTCCTGATTGTTGCTCCTCTCCAGCAGGAAATTTGGGGAAAGATGGCCTTTTCTCTGCAAATTCCTTCCCACACGCCACACACACACACAGAGGTGGTTGTGAAATTGCACCTTTACCCGGGGTTTTGCTACAGGCTGGGTTAAGCCCTGTTGAAAATGGTATGTTTAACCACCGCCGTTTTCTTCAGTGCTGGAGGAGACAGCTCAGCACATGTTCCTGCCCAAAACAAAGGCATATGTAAGGCTGCCCAGGAATTCCAAAGATCTGGGTGGGGAGCCTTACGGAGCTTGCTTTGGGCAGGGATGCATGTGGAAAAAAGACAGAGCAGGCTGAGCAGCAGAGATGGGGCTCCAGAGAAGGTGGGCAGCCTGCAGGAGAGAGGGATTTCAGTGCCCGAGGTTTCCCGAGGAACAGGAGCAAGGAAACCTTCTCCCTTTTCATGAGGAAGGAAATGGGATTTAGCAGTGGTTCAAAAGTGGGCAACTGTGTATTCAGGCCTGTTCAAAGCTGTACGCAATTGTAATTGTATCAAGTAACAAAAAAATGGAATAAAGCTCACATGAAAGTGGAATCAAAAGATTTGCTTGCCTGTGTTCCTGGAAAGCAGAGCCAGCATATCTTGTCACTACTTCTAGCCATTACAGAATTGTGAAAGTCTGGTTACTTTTTAGGCCAAAAATAAGACAGTTTAACAAAGTCCTTACTAGTCCATTTTTATATTAATTGAAAGTCACAGTCTGAACAAGATTAATTGAAAATTTCCAGGCAATTCAGCCTCTGCTATGTAGACTATGAGCAGTGAATTTGGTAAATTCTGTATACTGCTGGAACAAAGGGTCTGAGACCTTATTTAGTTAATAAATGTAAGTTAAATATTTGAACAATCTGATAACCATCACTGAGACGGGCCCCAGACTGCTTATTTAAGTCACAGTTGTAACAAGAGCTCTGGAAGATTTACCTGTGGTAGTACTGCAGATGTGGTTACTCAGAGATTTTTGGTCAGATTTTCAAACCCATATAACTGTATTTTATTTCTGTATATTTCAGCTGGGTTCAGCATCCTTATCGTTGCAGAAACGGGTATTTACAGCCCTTTATTCCCTCTAGCATTCACCTTTAAGGCCATGGAGCCCTTGCTCCTGGACTTGCTGATATAAAGATAATCATCTTTGAAGTGAACTTCCTAGGAACTAAGTCCTCCTCCAGCTGGAGGGAAGGGAAATGCTGTTGCTTACTTCAGTGGCAGTAAATCTCAGTTCTATCATTTTTATGACACCTCCTTTACTGGAGCATTCACTACTAATTGCCTGCATTTTTTTCCCCTCATGTTATTAAATGTGATTTGTTACATGTTTCTCATTTTTAACAAGAAAAACCAGCAACTTGTGGAAAGAAAGGACTGTCTGTGTTGTGCAAATCTCCTAAATATTGAACTTACATAATTTGTCTTCCTTTTCTTTATCCATCCATTTAAAAGGAAGATATTTATGATGCGAGGTTTGGCAAACAGCTCATAAAAATTAAATCTTATTCTGTTGTGGTGCCGAGAGAGGGGAGGGAGAAATCCTATAAATCCAGCAATTTGTTTTTCTTTTTCACACTAAGTTACAGCTCAGCCTGAGTTGAAATGACAGACACCAATCCCAAGAATCAAGATTATCAGTGCAAATGCCAACTGACTCCTTAGAGCAGCGCTGTTAGTGGCACTACTCTCACTGGAGTAAATCCAAAGTGTTTTTGCTCTCAAATCAAGCATCATGTTACCAATTTTTCTAGTCTCACATAATTTATTTGACTCACAGCCCTCCTCATGTGTGTGACATGAAACATCAACGTGCCGTATTTTATCTGCCCCTGGGTATCAGTCCTCAAGGTGTTGATGCTGATGTGGGATGAGGATGCTCAGCACTTCTCTAAGCCAGGACAAATGGGCATGGTGAAGGTGGTGGCTAAGGGCTGTTATAAATGGACATTAGGGTTCTGGTGTTGCAATCCAGAGCTGCCCACATGTTATTTTTGTGGCTCATTTCTTCACAGAGAACTGCTGATTCTGTCATTTGTTACCATTTACATGCTGAATTTTCCATAATATTTTTACTTGATAATTCTTGATCAAGGCAGGAATTCTGCTTACAGAAGAGCAGGATAAAGCACTCACCTATGCAGTACTGAATGTTCATCCTCTCTCCCTTCCTCATCCCCCAAATTCCACCTTGTGCAGAACGGAGCTCTCCTCACCTACCATGGAGCAAGATACACTCTGAACTTGCTCACTCCCATTCCCTGGGGAGATAATGGGGAGAAACAGAAACCTGTAGGCTGTGATTCACCTTACCTCACTCAGACAGCTGGGAGAACTGAGAGTCAACAGTGTCTCACACCGTGGTTACACACCAGTTTGCACTGTGGATCTCCTGCTCAGCTGAGCTCCACACCTGCTTTTCTTAATATGACCTTAAGTACAACATAACTCCACCTCAAGCCTTTTTTTTATTTCCCCTTGTGATTCATACAAATTTCCAAACAATTTCTCTGCTTGTCTTGAAGGCATTTTGATAAAGAGGAACATCACAGGATTTCAGATAATAACTGTAGTCACCACAGGACGAAGCAACATTCTCCACACACGAAAAGCTGTCCCTCTGGCTTTCACTGAAATGAATGTTTTAGTGTCAGCAGGAAGGAGTGTTCCACAGTTGGGATCTAGTAAGGTGTTTACAGTCTTCTGCATGGGATCATTTGTGATAGAGAAGGATTCTTTTGCAGACAAAAAGATGTCATGCTGCAAACAGAAATCAAGATGTTAAGCAACAGGTTTGGTACTTCTGCCTTGAGTGGCCTGGGCTGTTTTTAAAAATTAATATGTGAGATTAGTTTCTTTGATCCTGTCTAAGAAGCCACAAAACCTCCTATATTGAATCCTGTCCTTTAAACTGCTTTTTATTTAGAAAACCTTGCTTATCTGTAATTTCTGCCAGTGGCTTTAAAGCAGGTTACCCCAGACTTCTGAAAGATGACAGAGCAAGGTGTCACTCAGTAAGGCTGGCATAATCTAGATTCTTTTTAACTGCTTATTTTTGCTAACTGGACTGCCCAAAATCCCAGTGAGCACCAAATCCAAACTTTGTAGACACAAACTTTTGCCACGAACCAAATAAATCTCTCCTTTTGACTACAGAAAATTCTAACTTTCCATCTGAATTTTGGAGTCTGAGTTTCCTTCTACTTCCTGCCTGACAGTATCGTTACAGCAACTCCTTACAGAGTTCCTGTCTAATTGAACCACTTGTGGCATGCATATGTGCTAAATAAAGGAATGTCTTAAAAATATTTAAGAGTGACTTACACTTTGAAGCAGTAAAGTGTTAAAGAGTTAAAAAGAGCTGCTTTTTTTTTTTTTCCCTGCCCAGGTCCTTCAGACCAGGAATTTTTTGCAAGGCACAGAGCTCATTTGGGATCTGACCACTGTTGTTATTATTCCCTTTTGCAGTGTACTATGCACACGTCTTTTCAATTTCCATAAATATTGACAGAGATCTACATAGTGATGTGAAACTCTCTCAGTGATTTTCAAACTATGCAACCCATAAATCACTCACCTTAACCTGGGCTCAGATTTGCATGAAACTGGGGGTCGATTGTCTCAAAAAGTTAATCCACTCAAAAGTCCAACCAATCCCCGCTGGGTGTGAAGCACAGAGCAAGTTAAAAAGCTCGGTTTTGGATGGCTCCAGGGTTTGCAACGGATGCTTTGCACAGCTGTAATGATGAGTGGGTGAGGAGAGTTAAGAATGAATCAAGTGTGGGTGGTGGAAATATTTGCTGGGCATGTCACAGCCAGGGGAGGAAGCAAAGGGGCCTCCCGGCCTCAGTGATGGGAAAGACGTCAAGGTTCCCTGGAAATGAGCCCTGCTTGTTTATTTATTTATTTATTTGTTTGTTTGTTTATTTATTTTATTTTATTTATTTATTTCAGCTCTGACATGTTCCCTTTAGGAAGGCAAAAAAGTGTAAAATCGATACCATGCCTTTTGAAAGCAGGGAGCTGATTGTGGCTGAGCAGCAGAGCTCTCTTATAATCTGCTTCCAAACGTGTGGGTGCCTCTTGGGTTTCCTCAGCTATTTTATGGCCCATTTTCAAAGATTTTTGTAAAACCAGGCCAACAACGTCTGCATCCCCTACCACATCATTGAAAAGTTGGACCGTATTTCAGAGCCACGTAAATTCTTCCTATAAGAAACATTTACATTTTTACAAAGTGTAAATTTAGGAGATCACAGGGTGAATTCCTCCCTTGTCACACTGCAGTCGCCACGGGAGGGTTTACTAATAGTTTACCATGAGTGAGCAGAAAAAAGAGCAGCACATGTACCTGAGCATTACAAAGGTTTCTTCCAGGATTGCTGTGACTTGCTCAGATAGTTGATAAGATAATTAATTCTTACTGTTCCTGTATTTTCATGAGAACTTGCCTATGAGTAAACAAAACCCCAAGCCTAGTTTCTGTTTCTATATTGTATTATTATATGGCTCTGTAAGTGCAATAAAGCAGTCTCCTGACTTCTTGACTCTTCGTAGTTGCTGTTCCTAGACAGGTTTTTTGAAATATATACAACAGTTTTTGTGTCTAAGATCCTAGGGGTTTAAATGCAGTCCAATTCTTTATTGGCAACACATTTTTGCAGTTAGGACTTGATTAGGCTGGGAAATATTAGAAATGTGTTGACTAACACACTGTTAAAAATACAGGATCTGTAATGCTGGAGTAATGCTGGATATTCCTGGTTCAGGTTGAACAGTTGTTCATGGTCTGGAGTTGCAACCACAGCTGACAAAGCAGTTCAAAAGATAATAACTAAATTGCTCAAAATAGTGACTAAAATGGTAGCTCCACTGAAGTCTGTGTCAAACTGCATTGATTTTGTAGGAGTGGAACACTCCTTTTCACACAGAACAATGTACTAATTCAATAAGTAGGTTTTCCGAAGTGTTGGGTTTTGGTTTTTTTTCAGCCGAGTGTCTTAAGGACAAAAAAAAAACCTTTAAACCAGGGCAAGAATTAGTGACACTGAAAACTGTCATGTTGGAGGCTTTAAGGAGAGCAGTGAAAATTCAGAGCCTGGCCAGCATTTCATTCTTTTGGCCTAAAAGACTCACCCAGCAAGAATTTGTAAGTGACACTCAATGGAGAGAGCACTTTCTGAACAGCTGATGTGCAACTTGAAAAGAGGCAACGTAACAAATGCAATGTGAGGGGGAAGTGCTTTCATTCCAGCTCAGGAACATCTGGTTTATTGCAACAATAACTACTGTAATTATATCACTGCTGGAAAAGCTGCTCTAGGTTAGGTTAAGTTTGTGGTTTCTATAATAAACACTGCTTTGGAGGAGTGGGGGTTTCAGTATTTCAACCATGTCAGATCACGCTGAACTGAGCTGTGATTTGAGGCAAAAATAACAAAATATAGAAAACATAAAAGCATTATTTCTAACCATATATTTCTTGAGATGTACTTCCTCATTATGGTAAGCAGAGAGTATGCCAGAGAAGTAAAATTCTGGATGACTGATCATATTTCACTGATAAAAACTAAAGAAGTATTCTTCTGGTCAGTTGGAGACTGGCTTATTAATACTCATTATAGCACATATTGCTGAAATATATGCACAATGATCCCAAAAAGGACAGTATTCTCACTTTACTTGCAGGGAAAAATTAAGGAACTTAGGTCAGACAGCAAATTGATGGCAGGGGCTCTCCTAGTAAAAGTAGAGTAGATTTTCCAAGGATGTGCCTGTGTGATAGGACCTATTACCCAGCCACTGTGTTAATTCCCTAGCTATTAAAAATGACGTGTTTCAACTCTAGTACAGTGCTTTTCCATCCAATGGAAAATTGGATGTGGTCAAGAGCTGCTGTGAGGACCTGAACAAAGGAAACCATTTGCAGGGCACGAAAAGAAGGAATTCTGTTGGTTTGGGAGCACTTATCTCCACAGACGTTATCTATTAATTATCTACCCAGACTCAAGTATCAGTGGTGAGAGACATTATCTGCACTTCCTTTTGGTTCCTTCCCTCTCTGCCAGCCTTTCCTGGTCAGGGCTGAGCCTTTTAATGTTTCATGTAAATCCTCTGTAATAACCTAAGAATACATAAAGCAAGTAAAGATGTGTTTCTTTGTAGTCCTAGAGCTTTTTGTGTGTTTCAACCCATATTTCTCAATGGAAACCTCTGCATATGCTTGAATCCCAACTTGCTTCCTTGTTGGACCTTATCGCTTTTGAATGTCCCAAACATTATTATTGTTGTTGCTATTGCTATCGTTTTTTATTTGGATTTTTACTTTCATTTATTATTTATTTGGTTTACTGGATGCCTCACATCCTTTGCAAGCAACAGAGATGAGATTTCAGTCTCTTTTTCCTCTGACAGCCCTTATACAGAAAGTGTGGGGAAGAGGATATTACAGAGGCACAGAACAAAATGAAAACGAAATATAATGAATATTAAACTCTGCATTTATGATTATATAACATGTATAGCATCTCCTACTACTGCTTGCACCCCTGAACCCCATTTTCCCAGATAATTTAACTTCGAAATCATGGCTTCTGCTGTTTTTCCCTTCACTCAAATTACCCTGGAAGCCCTGCCCAGGGGGCAGGTGCTTTCGGGAGATAAGGAGTAGTGTGAAAAATTTAAAAACTGTACAATAAACTTGACATCTAATCTGCTGCTTGGGTCTGTAACATGCCCAGTAGTCCCTGCAGCCCTCCCAATGCTTTTCCCTGGATATTGCACAGCAGCAACAACCTACTGGAGCTAAAGCTGCTCCTTCTACACGTTTTTCAGTTTTGCACATACAGGCATTCATTCAGCCCTGGGCAATAAACTCAGATGGCCGTGGCATTGGCACGGAGGATCCCCTTCCCAGCTGGATTCCTCCACCAAGGGAGGACTTGGACATGCACATGATCTACTCACTGAATTTTATCAAGCTTCGGGTGCCTTTGGACATGTGCAGGACTTCAAAATGCAGAGACTTCAAACAAGGTTTTCGGGGTTTAGTTTCAGTTTACAGGAATAGTACCTGAATTTTACTTCTGTACCAATTTACATTCCTAAATCTGCTTTCTGACGTAGCCTTTAGTGACTGAGTGGCAGAGATTAAAATAACCGCCCTTGATAATTCTCTAAATTCCTAAATTAAAAGCACTCCTCTGAGGTACATAAATGGTTTGCCTGTTTCACATAGACCAGAAAATCAGGACCAAAGTCCAAGCAAAAATGACATATCAAAACACCAGCTGAAACAGAAGGTTTCAGCTGTTTCAAATGCCACTAAACCACAATGATTATTGCTAACATAAATAAAACAAAATCTTAATCCAGTTTTATCAAGGAGTCACTAACCATATTTCTCTGTTCTCCCAGTAGTTTTCTGAGAGTGAGTTTTCATAAGCAAAAAGGATGGCATATTGGGGACCACTTTCTCTTGTACTGCTAGAAAACCTCAAACAGCTCCAAATGCATCTAACAAACAACTGAACTCAGTCAATTCACATGGAGTAGAAAAAAAGCTGTCAAACCAAGGTCTAAATTATGTTCTTGCTAAGTAGCTTGACTTGTGGTGGGGATTTTATGGGACAATGTCTCTTCCTTGTGACCATCACAAATGATAACAGTTGCAAGAGCTTTAAAGTTGCTAAACCAAAGGAATGGCTGGAATTTTGGAAAAATCTTTACAGTGTCAGCCCAGGCTGACATTTTGTACTTTAAAAACTATCTTTAAGCAGCTAAATAGGTGAGAGAGCACTCCAGAAGCTGGCAAGACAAAGGAAAAAAATATCAAAGCATGCAAATGCCAAGCTGATGAACTTTTGCTACACTCCATGGTTGTGGGGAAGGGTTTGGGTTGTTTCATTTGCAGACTTGTGGCTCCCTTCATTCCAGTAACAAAAATGCCAAAAGCATTCCTAAATTAAACCCAGCATCTTTTCGCTTCTATTTAGGGCAGCTTTTTCTCTGACCCACTACATCTCCAAGCACAATGCCAGTTCTCTCACACCATCTGTGTAAACTGCCCTCCACTACTTATAAAAGTGCCTTTTTTTCCTCTGCTGGGATCCTCCACTCAAGGAGAAAATGTTCAAGGTGAGTTCAGTGAGTGATGAGTTGTTTTTGGTTTTTTTTTTGCTAGCCGAGTTAAACTGATCACAAAATGTTCCACTTTCATTTGTTTATCTCAATTCCCACCATTATGATACTCTCCAAAACAGTCTCTGAGAACCCTAATTCTGGTTCTTTATGATTGTGGACAGGGGAGGAAGAACATTGCAATTCTTCATAGTTCCAAAAGACTAATGGGTAAAAGAAGATATTTTTAAGAACACCAGGGCGAACATCTGCAGCAGGACATGGCAAAGGGAAACCTGAACTTTCTGGAAGTTAATTCCCTTTCCTCCCCTCCAGGAATGTGTTGCCTTGATAAAAATGTCCCTCTTCTGGGGATCCAGAGTTGGATCTCTCCATGGCAGTTAATGGATGGTGTTTTGAACCCCAGTGATTTTCACCAGGACTTGCACTTCTACATCTTTTAGGAGATTTTAATCATTTTGCCTCTAGTTGCTTTTCCTGGCATTTCTCTGCAAAGTTTGTAACACTCCAGTAGCTACCAGGAGCTACTGAGAACTAGCATGGGGGTAAGTTAACAGGGTGCAAAGAGTTGGAAATGTAAGAATTATGTTTTTTGCTGGACTTGCAGAGGCACTTAGGATGCCAGATTTCTACTGGAGAAGTGAGGATGACAGTGCATGGACATCTGGGTGAACAGCTGGAACACATACAATTCCTTGTCCTTAGTTAATAATTGTAATTCCCTGTTTTCCCATTATAATCAACCTACATGTTTACATTTGAATGACAAGGTAGCTTAGAGGAAAAAAAAATTCCAAATAATTGTTCTGCAAATAATATTGTTCTTTCATATGAACACAACAATGGAGTTGTGTTCACAAACTCCCTGTTACCAATATAAATAATCACAAAACCATAAAGAAAAATAAATGCACACCATAACCAAAAGTCTAACCCCACAACTGCTAAACAGCAATTCATAGCTGTGGCTCTGAATTATTACTGCCTCACCAACACAGCCACAATATCTGCCTTCATAAAATCCTCCACTTCACAAATTAAGCCGATTGGATAATTAAGACAGCCTATATTTAGTCCACAAAGTGAAACCACCATCACTGTAGCATGACAACGAACCCACGTCTTCAAAGATGGTAACCTTTTCATTCCCTGGTGTGGGAATGCATGCTTCACACCTCCTTGCTCCCTATCTATCCCACTGGGAGCTCTGTGTGTGCATCAACACACCCTGCCACTCAGCAGGGCTGGAGGTGCCTGGGGACTGCCAGGAGCTGCCCTTCCCTTTGCTGCTGCCATTGCTGGAGCTGGAGACAGATCCCTGCCTGTGTGTTTTCCCACCATGTGCCAGGAGATATCTGTTATAACTCCCAAAATATGTTGGCTGTGGAGCGCTGCCTGATTACCTTAGCCCTATAAATAGGACAAAACCACACCTATGGGGATGATGTAAGAGAATGTCTATGTTTCCCTCTGAGCAGCATCTCCAGACCAGCTGCTGACACTTTGCTGGTTGCATTTCACTTGTAACATTTCAACATTTACCAACAGGATTTTTTTCAACCTCTCTGGCGATGGCCAGGTATTGTTATCACCCCACCCATGTGCTCTCACAGTCCTGCTCCCGGCAAAATTCAATCTTTGCTCATTTCTTGACCCGTGCTCATCTTTGCATTGCTTTTTAATTAATCCATGGTTAGCTGAAGCTCCTGCCATAAATCAATTATTTCCTTTCAATTCTTGTTAAAGATTTTTCATTTCCCTAATTTGCAGCATGTTGATCCAGAGCTGTTAACAGCACACTTTTCTTTCATTATCAAATCAGTGAGGAATGGGCTCAGTGAAGCAAAAAAACACAAACCCAGCACTGAAGACCTTCAGGCTTAAAGAAATTTCTATCTGTCCTAGACACACTGCAAATGAAAACATGGAATCTACAGGCCAGATCCTCCCTGGATGTAAAGCACCAGGTTTTGGGACACACACAACATTTCCTGATTTACACCAGCTGAGTATTTGGCAATTAACCTGTCTAGTCTCTAGCAGGGGGAAGAGCTGTCTGTGAAACTGCCCCTCAGACAGGAATCACTGGAGTTTTCTAAATGCAAATTTTCATACCTTTTTAGTTTTGGCAAGCAGAATGTGGAGTTCAGCGTGGAGTTCTTCAGAGGATGCTCTAACTGAGCATCTCTCTGTGCCACTGCTCAGCATCTCACCTCCTAGAACTTTTACTCAATAAAGTTCTAATCATCACGAGGTTCAGTTTCCATCCTGGGGTTCAGTTTCCATCATCACATTCAGTTTTCAAGCCACTGGCAAAGGGAAAGAGCCTTAAAAATCCCCAGAATTCCTAATAATGCTTGCTTTAAAAAGACAAGATGAACAAATCACGCAAAAGAGAGTGGTGAACATACCTACCTGTTTCCTTAAAGGGCATGAGAGGCAAATCACTATTTATTTCAGTGAAGGAAAATGCAAATTAAAACACGTTTTAAGGTAGTTTATCTGGCACACAGTGACCATGTGCTCAGCAAGGTCTGTGAGCTGCACACACCAGACCCCAGCCCACTTACATCATCCTCTGTGGCTCGAGCTCATGCTCACCAGCATGTGAATCAAATTATACTGTTAACTTCTTTTCTCCAGTTACCCTTCTGTGAATTTGGGTCTAAATTTTCAGAAAATGGCATGCACTGTTCCTATGATTATGCATGTAATCAATTAGTTATTTATGTGCACAGCTACTGTGACCAGGTATGCAAATCTCCCAGCAGCTCTTGCCATTTTCCGATAATTTAGCCCTTTGTTGTTCATGCACTCACTTTTGTTCGAAGCACCAAGTTCATGGAAATTTAATTCATTTGAAACATATGTGTAGATCCATATGAACTGCCCAAAAGTGTCACAAAGAGAAAGGATAACCTTGTTGTTAAGGCAGGAGAGCGCGAAATCTGGTTTCCATTCTGAGTTCTGCCACACATTTCCTGTGTAACTTTGGGCAAGTCATGAACTGTAACCCAGCTCAGTGGAGCTGACCTACATGGAAAAGCAGACAGAGCCACCCTTGCTCAGAGAGGTTATTGAGGCATTTTGTCTGTTAGTACGCAGGAAAAAATATAAAAATAAGTATGTGGAAGGTGCTGAAGAATTATAAGATATCAGCAGTGGTAGATCAGTAATGAGAGGTGATCTGTACTCAGTGAAAAAACAGCAAGTGAAGAGGCAAATTGAGAAATGAGCAAAGAAAACAGCAAATTCAAGCAGGGAGATGAAAGAGAACCAAATGGTAACAGTGAGAATGAGCAGGCATGTGAGTAATTAACCTTTATACAGCATTTTTTACTGTCCTGCTTGGTCTTGTCCTTTCACAAAGGGTCACAGTGTCAGGAGATATTTGAGAACTGAGCTGGTTAATATGGCACTGGCCACCTCACAAGCTGTCTGATTGGCATGAATTATTCTTCATTAGTCAGGTTAATCCTGACAGGGTTATTAATGCCAGGTATTGGCCAAAAGCTGGTGGAGAACATTGTGTTATTGAAGCAATTATTGTAGCTGTGCTCAGTTAGAGGGAAGCATGCACTCTTTGTTTCCTGACACACCAGAACAGAACTGCAAAGTCAGTTCTGTGGCTGCCATTGCTTCCTCCTTTTTGGATGGAACACAATCAGATTTGCACATTGCTTCACTAAATGTTTGGGGTACAGCCTTGTGGGAGCCCCTGCAAATCAAAATGCACTCTGAGAGAATACATTTCCTGTAAAAAATTACCTAATTTTGTAGCTGGTCTAGATATGGCACTCACACTGACATAGTTAGGAGTCCTGAGCAGACTGATTGCAGTATCTGGCCCAAATTTATGACTTAATACAGTAAAATGTTCAGTACCTTCAGGTCCAGCTGGTTTTAAATATTACAACTGGGGCTTCATGTAGTAAATTTCCACTTTGATTAACAAGAAAATCTTTCCTGGTGAGAAATTAAGCCAAGTTTTTGGAATATATTAAAGATTGTAGCTCTTTCACCTCTAAAAAATAATTTAGTGGGTCTTAATTTCATGCACGATATGCCTTAGAAGAATTTGGATATAAGAAAAATAAACATTGAATGAACAAAGAAAATTCTGGTACATTAATTTTAAGCATTTCTGAGCTTCTGGCAAATGTTTGACAATATTCCTTAACACAAACCCCTAGAGGAATTGTGATCCTGCCAGTCTGGGGGCAGTGGAGCCTCCCACTTCATCCCACCCTGTTCCTTCACTCCAGCATCCTGCATGGAAAAACCACAGTGGTTCCCATTACCTGCTTGGAAGTGAGAAGGCTGCAAGGGATGGGTGTGAGTGCATCAGCCTCCTGAGTCCCCTGGAATCAATCCTGTTTGATTTGGAGCATATTTTTTGGAAAAAAGATATCATCTTGATTTAAAATGTTCCGGTGAGGGAAAATAGGCTATAACTGTTGGGAAATTATTTTAGGGACTAATTAAACTCAATTAAAAACCTGTGATGATCAAAAAGGAGCTTCACAGGGGTCCTTATCAACTACAGAGAAGGAGCCCAGATTAATTTGTTTTTTACAAGTCCATTGCACCTCTGTGACGCCGCTTTTTTTAATGCAAAAACACACTGTAAAACCCTGGCCAGCAGAATGATTGGAAGAGTTGCTATCCCCTCCAGATCTTGTGAGGTGTCTAAACATAATCTGAAAAATGGAGAGAATAGGCATGTGCTGTGGGAGCAGTTCCACCAGGCTTCAGCTGGTCTTCATTCCCCTATCTGAGCTAAAGTCACTGGAAAAAAACAGTCACTTTCCAGCATGATTCACTGGATCTTAGCTATGCACCTACCTTGTGTTTGGAGGCATGAATCACATTTGAAGTATGTGTGGCAGTTAACATTTGGGTCCTGGCCCTGGTGCTGAGCAACCAGGAAAGGGCTGGAAGGAACAGCTCTAGCTGATGGAAAATGCTCTGCAAGACCCGGAGTGGAGGGTCAGGGGACAGAGCCTGACACCAGTGCCTGCCCTGAGGGGTCTGCTTGGGTTTCACACCTGCTTTAGGTGCAAGGGTTCAGCTGTTGGTGCTTCTGCCCAGCCTGAACCTCAGCAAGCCCCCACCAGGTTGGCTTGGCTCAACCATACATTGAGAAGCACTTGTTTCTGTTTCTTCAGACAAATTATCCCCTCCAGCATGCCACAAATACCTACTTCTGTCTCTGCCTGGGTTTTTGTAACCCCAGAGATTTTGTAAGCAGTGATCATTTTAGAATTTGATCTCAAGTGGAATTCCTCCCAGCACAAATGGAGTTAACCCTGGGAATAACATTCCTTAAACTGCAAGTTCATTAAAGGAGAGCTCCATCTTTCATTTTCCCTCAGTGTTGTGCTCACCTACAGGCCCTAGAGAGTTAATAACTACAATGCAGAGTTACACAGGTGGAAACATAAAACAAGAGGTCAGATGAGAAACACAGCTTTCTTCCATGGCTGGGGTCATCATTGGAATGCAAAGAGATCATTTAATTTATAGAAGGCTCAGTAATTGTAGAAGGAATATCATCTACCCCGCTTCTCCACTCTCCAAAGAAATTACCTAATAGTTTCCAATTGAGATGGCTTTTAAAAGAATTTGGGTTTGATTCAGTCATCATCTCAGAATAAGGAAAAGTATTTTACTTTTCAATTGTAATTTTCATTAGTTGCCTAATGCCACTTGAGATTCACACCATTCCTCAACCCAACACATGCTTCTTAAATTTTCACTTCCTTTGATAATAGATACATAGGTAAAAGTAAGAATCTGTCGTACCCCTAACCCAGGATCCAAAAAGTTCCTTAAGAAACTGGATTTAATTTCCAGGCAGGGAAGATGAGTCAGAAGGAGCTATGGGGCTTTATCTGGGATCACACATCAAGCCAGCAATTGACCTGGGAGCAAAATGCAGGTGAACTGTTTAACTGTGCCATCCTTTAACCAACATCACTATCCCAATTCCTTCTCTCTACAGCTATATCTGATTTTAGCAACGCTGGAAAAGTGCAATTTTTGTGCAAGGTTTCCAAGAAGAGCAAGTTGTCTTATCTGAACTTGTCAAATATTAAAACACTGTTTCATTTTGCTTTTGTGAGTAAGAATGTGTCTATTCCACCTGTCAGATCCTGCCGCAGAAATGGTAACTGTGACAAACCTCAATGCTCATGTGTGCTGTCAAAAGATCTGGTCACTGAAAAGATGAAAAATGTGGCTTGGAATGGAAAAAACATTCAGCTATTATAACAAATATAACTGAGGTGGACTGTCTTTCTGAGCCCTCTGATGAAGCTTTTTAAACGTTATTTGTTAACTAAAGAGTGTCTTGTTGGTGTATACACTCAAAAGCAGTACTTTGGTCTGACCTAAGGAGGAAGGGGCTGTTTCAGGAGGGCAAGGCCCAGCTACAAAGAAGCAATAATGGAGATGCTTTTGAGGACAGGGATGCCTGCAGAAGCCACAGAGATTCCTCCTTTTGTCTCCAGACAGATGACAAGGACCAGGATTCTTTCACACACAAAAAGGAAACAATTGATGGGTGCTTGAAGGAAATTCAGTTGAGCCCCAGATACTGTAAACTACGAATCTTTTGTTCATGCAGAAAAAAAATATGATGGTTGCAAGTCCCACATCAATATCAAGTCGTTGGGGCTTTTTTTTTCAAATAATTAGGCAAAAGCTGTCTCTGGTTCCTCCCACAAAATGCCTTGGGAACTTTCTGCAGATCCCAACTGACAAGTAGTTGCCCTTTTTGTTCATTCTAAAATACATCTATATTTTTCTCCTCCCCGACTAGATAATCTTTATTTTTCATTTACCTCAGGCCTAGCTGCATCACTTTGACCTCTCTCTGAGGCCTGGGTAAATCCTGGAGATGCTGGGCCCACAATTCTTAAGAAGGAAATTTCAAGTTCTTTCCGCTTCAGTTGCCCTTCACATGTCTGAGGCAGTTAACGCTGCTGGCCCATAGTCTGCATGGCAGGAGCTGTGTGCTGGCTGTGGCACCCATTGTCTGCATTTTTCCTCTCGTTAGTCTCCTTGACCTTTCATTGTCTTACTCCTGCAGTGTCAGGTCAGACTTAGTGTAGGTCTCCCTTCACTAAGGACCCCTTTCCTTTCGTGGATCACTAAGCAGGACAATTGCTCTATCCATCTTTTCAGGGTCTATTGTCAAGCCCCTCCTGAGCTGAGAAAGATTTGATTCACAGGGAAACCATTTTGGTCAAAGGGAAAACTGACTATGTGTCCTTTTAGGAACTCTGTCTTAATCACTGACTTTTTTATCTGGGATATGAAGAGGATTCAGGAGATCAAAAGGTTTGGGAGTACATGGGTTTGACCACATTTTTCCTGGAAATAATGGGAAACCTCCACTGAAAAATGAGCTCTGTTACAATGGGCAAACAAGAAGGAAAGCCACATAGTGTTCCCAGAGCATTCTGAATCATCAGATCTTCAATAGCTTCCATAGAGAAGGGAAAAAGTAAACAGAAAATGTAAATGGAATGTAGTAATTAATGTACCTAAAGAAACAGACTCATTTGACTTGCGCATAATGGTTGCCTTTAAAAAAGAGGTAAGTCAAAAGGGATTGACAGAGCACATGTGGAAGGTTGAGGACTGCAGGTTCAGTCTGACTGGGTGTGCAGTGCTTATGTGTGGGGTTGCTCAGGATTAGCAGCTTTTCTCACCTCCACCAGTGGTTTCACATCTTGTACTTCCCAGGGGAAAGCCACAGAGATCCTGCTGGAACTTCACAGTGGAACTGTGCTGGGTTTGAAGGGCCTGGCTTTGGCACCAGGTACTCAGCCTGAGTCCTGCTGATGCCTTGAACACTTCCTCCTGCGTGGGAACCCCAGCCATCATTAGCAATTATGAGACCAAATTATATAAGGCAATCATGAAACTTCTACACTTCCAGGGAAGTTCACCAGCCGCAACCATTCCCATCCAGGCAGTTTTTGAAATAGAGATGTAGGCGCCTCTTTATTTTCCAATCAAATAATTTATTTCAAGGTCTTATTGAAGAACAGGAAGAATGAAAATTCCTGTTTTCCTGCAATGTAGCTGGAACCCTTTTACCCACTCGTGTGCCAAAATGCTTTTATAAATGAACATTTAGCTCTTTCTTTCAAGCTGCCATTACCTCTGCACAGAGTCGGCTCAAGCCTCTTCAACATGCAAAGCTGAAAGTTGCAGTGTAAGATAAAAGAGAGGAAATGGACTGGTCTTGGGTAGGCGGGTAAGCAAAGGGAGGAACTCCGACAGAAAACCTTGGAGAGCTGGACTCATATTCCTGCTATCAATAGGATGAAAGAAAAAATGTAAGCAGAAGCCAGTGACTCAACTTTTCCCTTTGACCTAGGCAAAGTCAACAGGGACCCAGGTTGTTTACCTTTCTCCAGGGATCTACTTTTCCCAGCAATTATCTGAGCTTCTCCTTACATTTTTTTCCCCAAAATTTTTAGCAGGAATAATTTAGGATTTTGCTTTGGAAAGTACCCCAATTTGAGCTAAAGTTTGTATTTAAACTTCAGTACATGCTGAGAGCTTTACTTGAATAAGAGAAAATAAGTCAATTGGATATAGTGAGCACCTCTCCACTGGCTTTTGGATGAGGAGCTGCTGCTGGCCCTAAACAAAGAGATTAAACAGATTAAACATTTCTTCTCTAATTAAAAAAATAAAAGGAAAAATCCTTTCAGAAAGACAGAATAGTTAAAATAAAAGAAAAAATCTTTTTTGCCATCAAGAGTATAAAGTGACAATATCTACATCTACAGTATTTCAGGGTTACATAAGTGTAGAATTCAATGAATGTGAACTGTTCCTGTCTTCTACAGTGAAATTGCTGAATCTGGCATTTCTTGGATGAAATACAGGCATAATCCTTGTGATATTTACATTAAGTATGATGAGGAGAATTCTTTTTTCTTTGCTGGCACATAGTTCCACAGAAGGAATGACAATATTTACAGCAACTTCAGTGCCACCTTAGTTTGCTGCTGCCATTTTATTTCCCACTGTCAACCCATCTTCAAGTCAGCAGTGTCACTTTCTGCCAACATTACCAAATGGAAGTGTCTAGAATATTAAATATGCTTGCATTTACATAGGAGAGGAAGGGGAAAAGTGATACAAGCATTTCCTGTACTGCAGAAACACCAGAACATGGTTTCAGTTGAGCTGTGACTGGCTTGCTGACAAAGCTCTGCTCCACAAATATCTTTCGCCCTGACCCTTAGTCATACTAAATATTGATTTTCTATTAATGAGGTCACAAATATACAAGAGAAAATAAGTGGTCAGTGAAGGAAAACACAAGTATTTCTGCTGATCTGGTGGAATCACTGTAGCTGCACCTTCAAATTCCCAAAGCCAGAGAGCAATACTGTGGGATATACTCCCATATCCTCCATATCAGGGGAGCCCTTGGCAAAATGGAAGTGCATGGTTAATATTATTTGGAAAACTGTTGAGTTTTATGTGCGCTTTAAGCTTGATCAAGAGAGCTTTGCAGAACAGGTCTAATGATCTAATGACTGTCTTGTGTATTTACAGAAGTTTGGTCCAAGAACATCCTGCAGGAAATCCCTTTAAGTGAACATGAGGAATTGTTTGCCATTTCCCTGGTGACTGCACCTCTTTGCCTGTGGAACCAGTGAGCTGTCCCAGGTGTCCTCACAGCTTGGTCTTTCTTTGATGAGCTAATTTGGGTAAAATTTTTTACAGCCCCCAGGAGAAATTAATTCTCCTAATCAGACTGAGAACCTAACTTTGCACAGCAAAGTAATTTGGAAAGTTTCATACTGCCTTCTCTGCCGGTCGAATGGTGGAGGCAGGAGCTCCAACTGAGCCATGGCAAAAGGAGGAGGATCACCTTTTACATTTGCATGGTTGGATCAGGAACAGGATGATTTACTCTCCCCATCCTAAACTCCTATTGAAATGAACAATCCTGTTCCTCACAAAGGACTGTTGTACATTTAACTGGAATGGCAATAGGGTCTCTTGCATAGCTGAAGACATAGGTTTGTAATATGATTGAGCTAATTGCTTCCAGAGGGAAAGAAATAGAAAGAAGCTATAAAAATATGAATGTCCAATATTTGAAAATCAAATTTTCCCCTCCAATCCCCCAACTAATTATGTTTGCAGAGCTTTAAATATCAGGTGAAACACAAATTATTAACTATTTTTCTTGTCATCATGTGCATTTTTTGTCTTTTGCTAAATCTTTTCTCTGTTATTGGTTCATGCTAATAGCTCCAATAGTAAAATATACTACAGGCAGGTGGGCAACATGGGTGTGCATTCTGACTAATTAGTTTCAATTAGCAACCAACTATTGATTTTTTTATTCAGCCTTGCAATTTTCTATTCTTGAGGCAAGTAAGAAGTAAGTGCAAAGTTATTAACTTCTCTTTTGTAATAGCAGGGCCAGTAGCTGGTTAAAGTTATAGGAAAGATTCCCATTAACTTCAGTGGTCTGTGAATCAAGCTCTTGATATATATAGCAGGCCCCTGAAAACTGAGTTTTGTTTTTTAATGTATTGTCTTTTTTGTTGAATAGCATGGCTTGCTGCCCAGTGGTATGGCAGTTCACAACGACTATTCTTCCCACCCATTCTCCTTCTCCTCCTTCCATTAATCAGTGATGGGTCAAATTCAAATGTTTTGGAAGTTCTGTCTGGTTTTGGTGTGATGATGTATAAAAATATCTACAAAGTGGTTATTAGGGTGCTTGGTGTGGCTGCATTTGTCCTGGAGAAACCTCCCCCTCCCCTCTGAGGGCAGCAGCACATTTTGTGGGAAGGTTGGCAGCTCTACAAGGTCTTCTTTGAGGCAGGCTCCACTCCCTGTGCCCCAGTGGTACATCCATCATTTTTGGTTTTCCTTTCCAAAATGCTTTTCACAAAAGTCACTTCCTTGTTTCACATTACTCCATGCTTTGTGAATTCATACTGGGACATGCAGTGAACCAGATCCGTATCTGGTGTAAAGCAGCATCATCCTGCTGCTATCAGTGGATCTGCAAAATGCTGTACCCATGCAGCATCTTGCCCATGAACTTTCTGCTCAAATGGGCGGTTTTGGTAGAGTGAAAAAGGATTCATGTGTTTTGGGGAGAGATGCTGGCAGGAGCACCAAATTGCAAATCTCACCTAAACCATAAGGTGTTGAACTTCACAGATTTTGACATCTCTGGTCTGTCTAATGAGATTATTTTTCTCTCTGACAACCCTCATTTCTGGGTACTAGAAATTGGTGCAGAGCAAAAAAGAAAAAAAAAAAAAAAAAAAAGAACCAGGCTGATGAGAGCTCAATTAGTATAATAAAATAACCCTGTATAAAAACATCTTTTGTATTCTCGTTTCCTTATATAACTCACCACCCCCAAGTACCTTTTTAAAAAGTTCCTCACAGTTTATTCAAGGATGCATTTTGGTTAGGCTTACAGTATTTGTCACTTGTTGGCCAAAAGACACACAAGGGATTTCAGTGTGGTGCTCTTACCATGGTGACACTGCCTTTAATTTAGAGTAAGTGATTATACATGTTTGACTGTCAAATCACTGCATGCAGCTTTTGTGGTCAGGGGCTTATTTTATCAAAGAATTCTGCTGAACCTCTTCCAAAACCAGAATTCCCATGTGTATAATTGTATTGCATTCTCATTATATAAACTTTATTTTTAAGACCGAAAACATATGAAATGATTATGGGAATGTGCGTTCTACATGACACCGCCAGGTACTTGTGGGAAGAGAGGCTTGTAATGTAAACCAAATGTTGCCATTAATATACAGGTACAAGATACATTCTCATGACTCAGGGAACTAAGGATGGCATAGAAAAAATATGGGCCATTGAACTTCAGATTGAAAGAAAACCCTTATTTCATGTTAAATAGCCCCTGATACTCTCTGCAAGTAGATCTTGAGGATTCACAGCCTGCAACTGAACAGTACTTGCATAGCAAATTTAGGTACTTCCAAAATATCTTTCAAACTGATCCTTCAAAAAATTGCATTCCTTCATTAATATATTTGATTGGTTCAAACACTTCTCGGTTAGAATTTTGTCCTGGGACACCTATTTTGTCCTGGGACTACTACTTTGGTGTTTTGCCAAAAACCTGGACATTTGGAGTTATGTCTTTGGTTTAATTTCATTGTCTTATGTCACAAGCCAGTGAGGATCTAATTTCAGTTTGAACACAGAGACCAACATTTTAAGAGATCTTCAACAGAATATTGTTTAAGGCAGAATCCAGCATAAAGGTCTGGCTGGGAGGGATAAACTGGGTAAATTCTGAGTAAGTTGCCATCACCTTCATGTCCACAGTCCATATTCATTCATATGGATTCACAGATTTTATTTTATTAACAAGGTGGTTAAGCTTCATCTGAGTCACCATGCAGATTAACAATTTACCAACTACATACTAAGCATGTCCACATAACTTAGCACTTGAATTTCCACTCTCCTCCACTCTTATCCCATTGTCCTAAATAATAATCTATCCTCTATTTCAAATACTTTTGGTAATTTCTTTCTGTCTGTCTCAGTAACTTTTGCTTGACTAGTTGTGGTTCTTTAAAAAACAATCCCCCTAAGAAATCAAGACTCCAAAGAGTATGTCATGAAAGCAACCCATTTCTTTTGTGTATATGTAATATATTTATGGATATATATGCACACAGAGAGCAAGACACATGCACTGAGAGCAAACCAAAGCACACATCCACCATCAGAGCAACCTGTGAGTCACCTAAGACAAAGCCTAAGTCTTTCAAGGCAATCCTATACAATAGATCAATAAACAATACCTTCAGTCTCTGGCTGGGAATTTAGACCTAGTCATTTACAAGCCAAAAATAGGTTAAAGAAAAATGGTGATAACTTGCCTTATCATTAACATTGCTCTAGGCAGGGTGTGCAACAAGTTTGCTCACATTGCCTCTGATGTTTTTTCTCGGGGTGACAGCCCAGGAGTCATTGATGTCCCAATGCTGCAAACCTGAGTGGAAAACCAGAGACAGATTTTTTAAAAAACACCTCTTATAATTATGTATAATTTATAAGGTAAGATATAACAAACTTTTAAACGGACAGCAAATGCAGAATAATACCTGAGTTGAAGGAATACAGGGTTTCTTAACCATCAGAGAAGCCACCTGAAGAGACTTTTGCAGCTCTGTGTGTCAAATTCCTGCACAGCATTCTCAAAGTCCCCAGCCTGAGCCACACTGAGCTCAGCTGCTCTTGGACAGAGAGAGTTGGGAAGCTGGTGAATCACTGCCAAGCAGTAGTGTATGTTTTCATAATCTTCACTTTAAGGAATGTCCATTCAACATGCCAGCTATTGACCAGCTGATAAGGGTGCAGATGGAATGTGGTTTCCACATTTGGAAGTACACTGGGGTGAATCTGTTCCTGAAGTGTGTTTATGTTTGAGGGGCTTTGCATGCAGGCTATCTCCTCAATGGCATGTTAAACTCTGCTCTCCAAAGAAAAGAGTGCAAGAGGCAGTGGGGAGGGGGAGGAGAAGGATCCAAAAGGATGGAAAGGCTGCAAAATACGTTCCTTTTGGGACAGTGAAACTGGATTTTCAAGACTTAAAGAGCCTTTCTCATGTAAAGAGAAAATAACAAACTCCAATAAACTTACCACAAATGATTAAGTGTTGGGGGGGTCTGGAGCTGTAAAACAAGACACTATGTTTTCAGGTATCTCTACAATGAACATAATTTAACAGAACATCATATGTTGAAACACTGAAATCCCTCAAAATGTCTGCAGGTGATTTTTGCAATTTTCAAAGCTCTCCTAATTTTATACCATCTCCTTCCCTCTTTCCATACCTCCATGTGGATGCTGACATATACTGTCACTTAAAATTTCTCTTTCACAGCCTGAGCAATCATTTTTGGTGTATGGGAAGGGTTTGCCAGCATTCTGTGGCATGGCATTTAGGCTTGGCTCCCACTGTGTGCATATTTCCACGGAAGGCGAGCAGGTTACATGAGGTATTCTGCAGACCCAGTACTGCGGTTTCGTATAATTTCTAGAGAGATTAGAGCTAGAAACTTAACCACTGGCTTGAAGACACAGAATTATCCCTGGATTTGCTCCCAAACTCATGTAAATAGCTCCCCCCCTCCCAAAATAACACTCAAACTACCTTCACACTTCTGTACCGCTCTGCACTTCCTGATCTTGGCAGGCACATTTCAGAAATAGCCATCGACAATGGTGTTTCCACTCTGAAAGAGGAAACACGGGGAGGGAGGAGTTATGAAGGCAGCAGAGGAAGCGGAGCTGCTTCCACGCCATCCCAGGCTGTGCTTTTGCAGCGAACGGGGGGAGTGGAAATGCATTTTGGGGCTCCGGAGGCTGCGGAGCCGTGGGTGGAAATGGATTCGGGGCTCCGGAGGCTGCCGAGCCCCGGGTGGAAATGGATTTGGGGCTCCGGAGGCTGAGCAGCCCCGGGTGGAAATGCATTTTGGGGCTCCGGAGGCTGAGCAGCCCCGGGTGGAAATGCATTCAGGACTCCAGAGGCTGCGCAGCCCCGGGTGGAAATGCATTTTGGGGCTCCGGAGGCTGCGGAGCCCCGGGTGGAAATGGATTTGGGGCTCCGGAGCCGTGGGTGGAAATGCATTCAGGACTCCGGAGGCTGAGCAGCCCCGGGTGGAAATGCATTTTGGGGCTCCGGAGGCTGCCGAGCCCCGGGTGGAAATGGATTTGGGGCTCCGGAGCCGTGGGTGGAAATGCATTTTGGGGCTCCGGAGGCTGAGCAGCCCCGGGTGGAAATGCATTTTGGGGCTCCGGAGCTGTGGGTGGAAATGGATTTTGGGGCTCCGGAGGCTGAGCAGCCCCGGGTGGAAATGCATTCAGGACTCCAGAGGCTGCGAGCAGCCCCGGGTGGAAATGCATTCAGGGACTCCAGAGGCTGCAGAGCCGTGGGTGGAAATGCATTTTGGGGCTCCGGAGGCTGCGGAGCCGTGGCTGCGCAGCGCAGGGCTGGCAGGGAATATGCCCAGCCAGGAGCACACGTGTGTGGCTCCTGCATCACTCAGCACAGCTGATGCTGACAGACAGCTCTAAACTGTTGAACAAACTGAATGAATCAAGGTCAGGCCGGAGTCATCCCCCAGCGCCCCCCCTCGCTCCCTCTACAACTCGCTGAGACATGAGAGGTGCTGGACGGCTCCTCGGCCGGGGCTGCTCCGTCACATGGTCTGTCAGCAGTCCAAGACTTGAGTTCTGAACTTTTCCGTGGAGCCAATCGCGATATTTTCTGGCTGCGGCCCGCCGGAGCGCTTGGCCGGGGCTATGGGAATGCGATGCCGAGGTAGGCTGTCCGAGCTCTGGGATTGCTTTCATGCGTCTCCACCTGCTGGCTGGCATTCCGCTAATTGCAGCCCCCGCCGGGATCACAGCGCACCACTGCAAGGAGCGGGCTGACGTGGAAAATGCTACTCGGTTCCACAAGGAGATGGGCAGACAAGCGAGACAGGAGAGATCATTTTCTTAGTTTGATAATGAGCAACATCCTGCATCGCAGGTGGCAGCTAGGAGGCCACTGAGATTTTTTACACACCGAGCTTTTGAGCTTCTGGAGCCTCACTTGAGTAGATAAGCAGTAAGAAAGATTTTTGGGGGGAAGGAATTCATAAAGTGTGGAACCTCAGCCTTTTATTTCCCTACCAAAACCAGATGCTAAGAATGTTAACATGCTTCTATTTACACAGTGAACAGGGAAATTGTTTATTAATATCTGGAAGCATGAGAGTTCTGGGGCCCACAACTTAGTTGCTATGTGGTTAGGAAAGCAGTTACTTAGCAAATGCAGGCAGGCAGCTGTTTCAAATGGAATGGAATATAAATGATTAATGACTCCTATGCTTTAAAGAAATGAACCCACAGGATTTCTTTCTTCTACTGTGCTGTCCCACTTGGCCATTTCTGTCATGTGCTCTGGGACTTTCTTTGAAAGTTTTCAATGGTCTGTCATGAACTACTCTTTAGAAACTTACTGGACCAGATCTGGAGCCAGACAGATGCCAGCTGTGGATGTGACCCATTTGTACATACATTTACAGACTTTGAGTGCAGACTATCAACACTTGATATTCCATGAACTTTGTCCTGCACCACAATAGTATGTCTTGCTTTCAGATACTGCAGTGATGAGCACAGTATCGACTCCTGTTTAGAGCAGGATCAGTGTCACCTTTTCCCTCTTGCAGCTGTATTTTATCCAGGCTGTATTGTCCAACAGAGCACTCTCAGGAACCCAGACAATACAAGGAACGAGACTTTTCTTTATCAGCCATGTCAGATATCAATATGGATTATTGGTATCTCACCATCTCCTGCACTTCCAGCAGTGGCTTGTTTTTGTCCTTTCCAAACCAGCCACTCTGTCTCACTCTGGTTCTTACTCTTCTCTGAGTGGCATCACAAGGCAGAAAAGGCTAAAAAGTGCATGAGGAAGAGAAAGAGGAATATGGAGAAAAGAAAAAGGAAGCCTATACAAAAGAGATAATAATTTCACTGAACTGTTCACAGTGAATCATCCATCCAGTTTTATTCTATTACTTATCAGGGAGAGTAAGTTCTCCCCTGACTTGGCATCATGGAATTATTCTGAATTTCCTTCTGTTCAAAAGGGTTCATATCTTGGTCCACTTACAGTTGTGTTGCCACATTTTTGATTGATTATGTGTTCAGAAATGTGAATGTTTGCTCTTCCAAAGTGTTATCCCCTTTCAAAAGGGATATGGCTAAGCATCGAGAACAGGACAGATGCTACAGAAGGTGGTATATCTGTATGATTAGACACAACCAAGTACATTTATTACATACCTATACAGGCAACATTCCTGGCAGGTCAGTGTATTCAGTTATTGTTAGCATCAGAGGTATGATTAAATCAGCTGGCTGTGTGAACTCAAAACCATCCCGAAATTTAGAAGGCATATGATGAGTTTAATGCATCCTGAATGTGCCCAATAAGCACTAAGCACAGGCACACAGCTGAAGGGGTTTCTCACAGATTACTTTAAGACCCAGCAGGACTGGAAGATGATATTTCCTTGTCTACAAGGATATCACTCTCAAGTCATAGTTTCAACACATGAAGTTATATGCACCCTGGGGCAGCAGTGTGCACTCGGACACAATTAGCCTGCTGTCTGATGATATTTAAGAATTAGCCACATAAGGTTTTCTTACAAAGTTGTCAGAAAGGCTCAATTGATTATTTTAACTAAACCTGTTCAAAATACCTGAATAAACTGATGCAAAACAAAAGCAGCTCTTGCAGGTTTGAACTGCAGGCTTCCTTTACATCATTTATTTTCAGTGTAGGAAAAAAGTGTTCAGCTAAAGTGAGTGGTGTTTCTCTTTCTGTATCTCTCTGGAGATCTCTGTCAGGTACCCAGGTGAATTAGCATTGATGCCATTCAGAGCTCACAGCAGAAGGATGAGCTTTATCCTTATCCCTTTTATGTAGGTGGAAATCGCACATGGAGGTATAAATTCAGCTCTACGTTTCAGTCCAGTTTACTGAAAGCAGAAGTTGTTCCAATAGCCTGAATCTTCTTTCACAGGCTATTTTTGAAACAGATATAACTCGGGCAGGAAGTGCGAGTGTGTATCTGTGCTGCTGAACACCACACAAGAGCCAGATCTCTTTTCTGAAGTTGATTCTTGCTCCTGGTTTTGTTTCATTGCTTTTTTTGTTGTTGGTTTTGGTTTGGGTTTGTTGTTGTTGTTGTTTTGGAGGTTTTTTGGGGTTGTTTTGTTGGGTTTTTCTTTTGTTGGTTTTTTTTTTTTTCTTTAACTGCAAAATACTGCCTGAAAACTCATCCCTGGTAATCCTGGAGGGTTTAATAACAAGGTTTTATGCCTAACTGGATCATCTGCTGTTGTGCATATGGATAAATTTCTCTCTTGTTTTCCTCCCTCCTTTTATCTTTCAGTATTTAGCCTGTGCTCTCAGTTGACACTGTCTCAGTTACCGCAGCATTTTACTGCCATGTTAAAAATTCTTCTAAAATAGTGCTCAGTTGAAGGTCCCTTCATAGTACAGCATTTCTGCCATCCATGAAAAAGCATATTCAAAAAAGGCTGTGAATTTCACTATTGTTGATTGTTGTTATTATTATTTTTTATTTTTCCCCAAAGCATGTTGATGCTGAGCAGAATGTCAGGCAGGTGGAAAAGTCACGTGCACAATTTGCAAACAGATCCTACATCAGCTGATGTCCTCAGGCCTCAGAGTTGCACTACCAGTGAGGAAATACTGATTTTGAACATTTTCATCAGGAAAGCCCTAATTAGTGTTTCTGTTTTGGTGAAAAAAAATTATTGCCTGCAAATTCTCTGCCAGTCTCTAAGTACAGAAAGGTGGGTGGTTTGCTCTTGGTATTAAAGGTGGGTGGCTGGGAGGTAACTGCCCTCAGCGAGGCTTGAGTGGTGCCACCATTTCACAGGCTGGTGGCACTTCGTTCTGGCACAGACCTTTTTTAACCTTCTTCTTTCTGCCAAGCTTTCTGTCACAAGCTGAGCCTTGTGAGCACCAGGGGAGAAGAAAGCTTTAGTCTAGCAGCTCAAACACTGAAGTAGCTTACTTCCTTGGCTGGAACAAGGAGGAACTGTGGAAGGAATTGCAGCTCTCTGAGTCATACTTCCTCCCTGGAGTTTCTCTTGGAGTGGTGCAGCCCTGCACCATGCCTTAGGCTGACATTAGAAGCAAGCTTGTCCATCACAAAGTGATACAAAGAGAAAAGGAAAGACAGCAAGGCACAGGATTATCGTTCCCTCAAATCTCCCAACTGCAGCTCTAAATATAGCCAAACAAGTAAAAAACTGTTTCTGGAAACAGTACAACTATTATACCTCCCAACTCTTCAAACAACACGCAAAAAAAAAAAAAAAAAAAAAAAAAAGCCACCCCAAAACCCAAACCCAAACCCCAAAAAGCCCAACCAGTTCTCTCCCAACCGAGATCCTGTGTGTGGAACCATGTTAAGCACATTCTGATCTCCAGCCAGCAAGTGAAAAATTCCCAAATGCCACACCTATCCAGGGTGTGACTAGAGACTATCAACTAGTTTATATTTGCACTTTGATATAGAGCACATGCTTAACATCCTATGGTGTACCCTTGGAAAAAAATAGCAACAAGTTTCAACACAGAAATGGTGTTAGATTAGGAGGCCAGAATAAATAAGAACCAATGAGTTGCAGAACGACTTGAGGTAGCGTATAAGATCTCATCTTAAAAAATAACATGAGGGCAGTACATTGCAGATGAAACACATAATGAAAAAAGCATTCCAAACTCCTCATTTGTGAACAGATTACAAATAAAATAGGCTCGGGCATGCCAAGTGTAAAATCTTTGATATGGAAATGCAGTAATGGTTAAATGAAATGGGCTGAAAATCTATTTATCAACAGTTTGTAATGCCTACTTGGATCGTCCCATGAGAAAAGCAAATAAGGAGTAGTAGGAGAATATACAGACACTGTTAAAAAGTTTACATACCTCCTGCTTTCAAACCTCATGACACAGCCCTTCACCTGGACTGGAGATTTTGAGAAGCTACAAAGTCAGTATGAAACCACACCTCAAAAGGATCCAGGAAATATGCTTGAGACCCAGATTTTCAGGAGCCACCCGCTGTGTTCAGTGTAGTTAAAAGGACCTGGTCCCTCGACAGTGAAAAGGAGCCCTCTGGCAGCAGGCTCCCCACGAGCACCATTCCCAAAAGCCTCAGCCCAGCCATGGGCTCCACAGGGCTCTCTCATCGATGGGCATGAGACACCAGCAGCCCGGACCCCACGGCCACCTCGGGATCCTTGCCTTTGTGCTGGCCCTCGGCTCCCATTGCCAACGGGCATGTAAGTCATCACTGCGCCTGACATGTGAATCACAAATGTGAGTGCCATGGAAATTAAACTCCCTGACCTGCTTGCATTTTTCTCTTTGATGTCAGCCTGAATAGGCATTTTTGACTGGAACATAGTTTTAATTTTGAGAGCTGGCGAGGCAGCCACAATCTTTTCTATGAAGGAGAATTCTTTGTTGTTCTTCCCAAATTGCTTTCCTAAATAAAGAGTGTCTCAGCGAGCAGCACTACAGAAGGCCCAGATCATGTTTGCACCTCTTTCAAACATAGGAAACAGAAAACAGCTCCCGTGTTCCTGTTCACACCAGCAAATGCACAGCCCCAAACTGCACCAGCCTGAACAAGTTGCATAATTTCCATTCATATGACACAGAGCTGAAAGTGGAAAATATCTCTCATTCATGGCTGAGGATTTGTCTTCACAGTGGCTTTAGGGTTATCGTGGCCACATGCAACCTGTGAGGCAGCTGCACGCTCCAGGGCTGAGCACCAAACCACTGGGACAGGCAGAGGTGCTGGGACCTGAAGGAATTTACAAGGGGTCCAGGATCAGTAATAGATTTCCCTTTGAAATCACACGCTGTTTTGCTGAAAACACTGCAGTGGTGCCTGTTTTGAAATTGCAGTTTCCTACCTCGCTCTCCCTGACCTGTTTGAAATAGTAAAACCAGAAGGTTTTCCAAGATGGATGACACTGGGGCCAGGGATCAAAATCTCACTTGTGTCTCTAAAGGCTTTTCCATGGTTGGAAATCTCGTTCTTGCATCAGAGGAACATTTTTTTCTTCACTCTGTCAGGCAGGAGGCATCAAAAAGCGAGATGTCCAGGCCATCTTTGTCTTCAGTTCACAATATGGTTCTTACAGCTGCAGGATTTCAGGGAAATAAATATTCCAGAACTCAGGAAATAAGCATGCATTCAAATTATATCTCCATGCTACCCAAAGGAAAATGTTGTTTCAGACATTTAACTATCTGGGAAAAAAAAATATATTGTTTGATGTACTGTTCTGTAGTTTGTCAATAGGTCCTTTCCTAGAACTTTCAACCTGACAAAGAGGCAGAAAATAATTTTAGGGCCAGGAAGATGGCACAGGCATTGACTTGTTGGAGTTCCAGATGGACTCAATGATTCACATAAAGTCATATTTTATAGCTAAACTGCTGGAAAGAGAAATCTTCATTACAGAATCACCACAAATACCTCCATAGTTAAGATTACAAGAAGAACAGACAATTTATTTTGAGCCAATTTTTCAAACCTCCTCAAAGCCCAAACAATTGACTGCAAAATGAACCTATCAAAGCCTGGAACACAAATCTGAGGTTAAAGACATAGGAATAGTACTTTTGAAACCTCAGATTTTCTTCTCAGTTTTGTTCTCTGCAGAAAAAGGGGGAAAGAAACTTTGAGAACCATGCACTGCTTTTCTGGAGAAGAAGATGAAATTCTAGATTAAATTAAAGCCACCACCATTTTATCATTGATCTTGAAAGGTTGAGAGACAGTAGAGGGAGAAAGATCAAAGCAAATGTCTTGGATTTAGAGCTGTAACACTTGAAGATGCCACTATAAGATTTGCAAGACACATTTGCTCCCCTTTCAGTGAGATTTGTTAAGATTTCTCCACACAGCTGATTTTGAAAGGTACACAAAGGAGGGAAAGCTGGACTCCCAGGTTTAAGGAAGAATATGTAGAAGTTCTTGAACCAAGTGAAAGCAGTCAGCAGATATGTGGGTGCTTGTGGATTTGTGCATTTGAGGCCTTGAAATTTTGCAGAAGAAACATAAATGGTTAATAGGGAGCAGAGGTGTGTTTCACTCTGCTGAGGTGCACAGGACACAGGCTTATCAAAGACCTCAGAAACCAAAAGCTCCTGTTGTGCTTGAAATGAGTAGTAATGTAACACAAAGGAACATGTGCCAAGAGCTGTCTTGTGCTTAGCAGCCTCCTGGTTAAAATAAAATAAAATAAAATAAAAAAAGTTTGTGCTAGAGAAAGGGCGGGCAGACCCGTGAAGTGGATACTGATGTTCCCCATTTGCTTCTCATTCTTGCCAAATAATTCTTATAGTGTTGGGCAAGACAACTCAATTTCTCTGGGCCAGTTTTTCTGACATGGAGGCAATAAAGAATGATTTCTGTCCCCAGCCCTTTGTTCCTTTGGTCTGTATGAGCAGCAAGCTGCTCAGAATCAGGGTTGTATCTTATTGGATGTATTTTCAGTGGTGAGCATAGATGTCTCTCAGTCTGAGATGTGGCCTCTAGGCACCATGGTACTACAAAATTAATTACCTGAGCTTGTGTGTTTATTTAGCTAATTGTAATAACTTCAATCGCGATAATGGATCTAATTTTAGCTAGGTGTAAATCAGTTCATATTCATTGATTGGGCTGTTCTCTCCAAGCCTATTGCTTGTGACAATATTGGTTCACAAGCAGGATGTCAACACACACGTGGACCTTTCTATTGTTTGGGGCTTTTTTTTCCCCTGTGAAATGAGCAGGTGAGGATGCCTTACTGCCTGAAAGTTAACTGACTTAGGACATATTTTAAATATGCCTGATGCTAATCGATTTGTGAAGATGTAGAACGGTATAACTCAACTGAACGACTTCAGGAAGGATGCCTGAATTGCTGGAAGGTATGTGTGCTGAATCGCCTCCACAGAGGCATCCTCCTGTGCCTTATCTCACTGTCCCAATGACTGCCTCACTGGCACAGAAACACACTTTATTATCCTGGAGAAAATAGGGTCAAAGTGCAAAGCAACCATTCAGCACCCACTGAAGCCAAGCAAAATTATTTCCTTGATGACAAGAAGCATAAGGGTTTTGAAGACCCTTCTTGTACCTTTTTCTCCTGAGTCAGACTCAGTTTGTGCCTTAAGATGTGCTTAGCACCTCGCAGTTTGCACTCCTGACATGCATCAAACTTTTCTGTCTAGTTCAGAAGGATCACTGAAATGTTTAATAAGAGAGTGCTTGATATTAGCACTGTTTTCCAGAATGCTGCCTGTTAAGGTGGAGGAATACAGAAGCTCATCATCTTTGAGAGCAAATTATCACCACGATTAACAGTAGATTTATCACACAGTTGGTTCCTCACAACATTCCAATTTGATGTTGCATCAAACTCACTTCTTATTTGAGAAAAAAAAAAAATCCAATGAATTTTCCTCTCCAACAGTGTTTAGCAAGTTCCAGAGACATCAGAAATCTTTAATGCAGGTTTTCAGAGTAAATGAAACCGTTTTTTCGGTGTGGTTACCTTTGTAATAACAGTCTTCTTATTTGTTGGATACTTATGTAATGTAAGATGAAAAGACATTTTATAGCCTTCTGGCGAGAGGACTTAAAATTAACAACATACCTGTGGCTGCCTTAAGCCAGGGAGGGAGTCATTTTCGGGCCATGGGAAAACTGCAGGTTTGCATCCTTCCCTTCTTCTGACTTACTGGTATTCAGTATTTCCAGAGACTCGTTTTCCACTAACCCACCGTCAAGCACAAAAAGAGAAATTAAGTAATTGGTTCTGATGACAGCGTGGAAGACCAAGGTGGCAAGAGACAACTGTCTCCCATCAGCTTTCCCTGAAGAATGTGGTGGTTTAACCCATCCTTTCTGCTGTGTTTTAATGCCTGGCTGGGCTCTCCGTCGCACACAGTCCCTTGGCTCTCTGTTAACTCTCTGATTACCTCTGGCAGCAAAGCCGAGCAGATGCAGCACATCTAGAGGGAGGAATCCTCACCATCCCGGTGGCTTTATGGGCCATATCCTGTAGGCAGACAGACTCCCCCTAAATACAAAGGATGTTTTACAAAACAATCGATGGCCCTCCTCACCGGCTCCTTCTCAGTGTGAGGAAAGGAAAACCACAAAAAGATAATGATCTGGGGTTTGATCTCACCCATAAGGGGCTGGCAGTAGGTAATCCCATTGACTCCAGCTGATTTATTCCAAATTACTTTCACAGGCTTTGGGCTGGGTCTTTAAACACATGTAAACTTGATCAGAACCAAGCCCAATCACATTCATGCCCATTCTTGCTTTGAATATTTGTCTTCCATAGCAGGTTTTCACCTGGAACCTAAATGACCTCACCGAAAAGCTTTCTTATTTAACATTAAGTTGACAACTATTCTCAAACAAGTTAATTACTCTCATTATGAACGCCGAGGCGCTTTTAATCCTCAAAGCAGCGGTACTGGGAGATACAATTTCCTGCACATCCCCATTGATTACCACCGAATAGATCCGTCAGTGCTGGGGATCGGATCCCGAAGAAATGCAGGCAGTGGAGATGTGTCTGAGCTCGCTGGGTGGAGCAGAGTGTGGCAGCATAACGAGCTGGGCCCCTGGAGAAATCTCAGGATACTGGGCTGCCCCGAGCTCGGGCGATGCTGCTGTCCATAGCTGTGGTGGCATTTGGGAGGCCCTTACCTCCCGGGCAAGATAAAGCCAGGGCTCAGAAGAGCGGCTGAGGCTGACCTTCGACTTCATCCCGGGGCTTCTGGGGTCAGCACAGCAAGGACTGTGCTCTGGAGGTGAGGGATGCTGCAGTCAGCAGAGCATGGACAGCGTAAGGAGGGGGCTTAGGCTCTGTCAGCTGTGATCCTGCCTGGAAAAACAATTCTGCACCCAAAAGCCCCATGAGACCTGTAAGGAGCCCAGGAGCCAAGCCCCTGGCATTCCCTAGCTCAGGGCATGCGGCACTGCATCCCGACTCAGACAGGACAACACCCCTGGCTCTGCAGCATCTGGGCTGCTCCATCTCCTCCCAGCAGAGCCATTGCCCACAGCACCGGGACGGCAGGGCTATTAGATCAGAAAGTGACTCACTATTCAGCGAGCCCTGTCAAGAAAGATAAATACAATTCGGTTGTTAGCTAATCTATTTTTGTTTGTGTTCCCAATGCATCCAAGGCACTGATTACATTGCAGTCTACCATGCTGGCAGTAAGTATGTGCTGTCACAATGCTCTCTGCTCTGTAAGGAGAACATTTGCGAATACAATGGTTGTATTTGCCTGTCAATATTACATCACTGCTGACGTATCCTGTGCCAGCTCTCTGAGTAGAAGAATATTTTCGGGTTTCGAGGAGCTAAGTTGTGGAAAGGCAGTATTTAAGCTGAACAGCATTTAAGTAACTAGAGCTCTCATCTAAGACACACTTCTGCTATCTGTCACCTTCATCTGCCAGCCCTTCCTTCCTGCATCTCTGCGACTAAAGTTCCCTTGATAAAGCCCAGCTTTGGACTTTGATCTAAGAAGGCAGGCTTCACCGGGGCTGTTTCAAAGAGGCCTTGTAGGATGCTTTTGCACCTCCTTTGCAGAACTTAATCAATGCAAGCAGCTCTCAGGGGTGCTCAGCACCTCCTGAAAGAATTCAGGCTATGCATTTGGGTTATTTCTGCACATTGTACTTCCTCTCACTTTGTTTTTTAGTTCTGTTTAGCATTCACTTAGACTTCAGAATGGCTATTTATGGAAATTTAAAATTTTCATGTTAAAGAAAGTGGTTTGAGATTAGAATGAGAAGAAACTATTGGTCTTAACAATAGAGAGGGAAAACTTTCTAGTTTGCATGGTTCCACATCCATTACCAATTGCCAAACTTTGCAAAGGAGTAAATAGCCAAAGGTTAATAATAATAGTAAATATCCATGGCAAAAAGGAGGTGAAAAGCATCATGAAACAAACATGCTGTCTTTCTGCAGGTGATCTCAATATAAAGTAAGTTGGCATACCAGATAAGAGGTTTTCCCACTTTCATACTTTATAGAAGTCTTTTCAGACTCAAGTAAAAGACCTCCCTGCAATCACTTCATGATCAAGTCTTTTTCTGAGAATCACAGAGAGATAACTGATTAATTGTGCAGCCTGAGAAAAAACTGTGGCTTTGCAAAGTTCCACCACACACATAATAGGACCTCAATGATCAAGATTTCTGCTGCTTTTCCTAAACCTTACTGCAATATATGTGGAAAGGATCGAAACTAAAATATTAGCAACTAATTTACAGCACATTGGAACGTAGACATCTGTGGGTACTTTTCAGGAGAGGCATGAACATGCGTTGACTATCCATCACTACGCTTGCTCTCCACTGTGGTCCTTCAGGCCTACTGAAGCATTTTTACTGATTGTGGGAAATTCTTGCAGAGCCTGCTGGTTAATCATGATAGGTTAAACAAGCTGTTAAGTGGTGTGGGAAACCATTGCAAAGATACTCAGCTGAGGCTGCAAGGCTACACATTGTGTATAACCCCTTTTCATCTGATAGTGCTATCATCCTGTGGGCTGTGTGGGAGCCTGCAGCTCCTATCAGCCCAGGCTGATGCTTCGTGCCACATTTCTCACGTAGATGATTCTGTCTCCCTTCGGAAAATGAGTGAAGTAACTTGAATTCTCCCTCTTGAGTACATAACTTTGCATTTGTGCTGCTTGGCAGGTACTGAGACAATAGCTAATTTTTCTCACATACGGCATAAGATATTATCATCATAATCATTACTATTATTGCATGATATCATTTGAACTAGTCCAAAATTGCATGCCTGAGTGTAATTGCATCTCTCTCCTGGTCAGCTGAGCCAGACATATGAGATAACTGTGTCATGAATGGAGCCAGGGCCCTGAGCTGGTTGGGCTCCCTCAGCTTGGGAGCAAAGGTGGCAGAGAGGGTTTCTAAACACTCTTCTGTCAGAAGAGCAGGAAAGAAGATCCAGCCTGAGCTGATTTTTCCTGCTAAGATTCACTGGAGCAGAAGAGACCTGTGTCTGATTGATGTTTCCAGCCAGCTCCACTGGGGTGAGGACTGTGAGCTTGACAGTGCTATCTGAAGCAGCCCCACAATGTTCACTGTCAGTGACAAAATGTTGAACTCAGAGTAGGGTAACACACTTGTGCCCTGATCCCTGCCCTCTTCCAACTCCTGCTGCACTTTCCAACGGGTAAATCTTAGCAGTGACTTTTCCTGAGGGTGACTTGGTGACTTGTAAAAGGGTGCATTCCTCAAGGGCTGCCCGCAAGGCATGCAGTGGAACCAACCTCTGCCTTGGCAGGTGTCCTCCTTATCTTCAGGCTGATACTGTCGAAGGTCTCAGTCTATCCTGGTTCGGAACTGATTGTCCCTCTAGGCAGTGAATGGCTTGTGAAAATGGGTAAAGTTTGGATTTTATGGGAGGGTAGAGGCACTGTGATGGCACCCAGACCTGAGGGGGTTTACTCCCTTTCCATCATCCTGTCCCATGGCCATTCCTAACTGAGCCCAGCCACCAAATCCTCCTCAGCACAAAAGCAGCTGAGGCTCCTTCAGTTCTGTGAAGGAGCCCTCCCGAAGCACAGCACCCAGCCTTTCCTTTGGTTCCTACATGCAGAACTAAGATTCTCCCTTTGTCGTTCTCTCTCTCGATCTTCCTAGGACATGTCTCATCAGAAATGGAGCAGGCTCCCGTGGCTCCGGAGGGACCCATCCCGATCCACACAATCTGTGCTGAGGAGCTGCCACAGGAAGCCCTGGTTCTCCTGCAGTCTGTGGTGGTGGTTTTGGTGAGTTTGGGAGGTGCAGTGCGATCTTGTGGATTTTTTCACCTACATTTTTGCTTTCCACTGAGGTCGTTCCAACTGTGGAAGCATCAGCAGGGAGTAATATGGCTTAAATTCCTAGGAAGTCTCACACTAAGAGGAAATCACTGCAAGACCTTTTGTAACCGTTGGACTTGATGATCTTTTCCAGCCTAAATGGTTCTATAAAATCACACCAGCAGAGCCACGATCAGCAGATAGCAAAGGAAAAGCACACCAAAGTCCTCACTCTTCGGCACTTACAAGCTTGATTAAAGGGTAATGTAATCAAGCCAGTGATTAATCATAGACTTTTTATCAATGGAAAATGAAAGATTTTCCCTGCCAGAGACTCCTGTATCTCTGCTATCACTGTAACTTCATCAAATCCATGCAGTCAATCATTTCCCACCTGCCTAACATGAGTCAGAAGCAGCTTCATGGAATTATACCGGGGTAAAACCAGCCCAATGAGATAATGGCAAGGTAATGGGATCCCTTTCTTAAACCCTGATACCTACAGAGAGCCAAAACAAATGGATCTGAATCCATACTCCTACCGGGTGATAAGGGATTTTTATGGCACAAGCAGTGCATTGCTTTGTAGATAAACTGCAGGTTCCTTAAGGAGACTGAATTCATAATCCCTGAGGCAAGGGAGTGCATTATCCTTGTTCCCAAAAGCACACAGAGTGGCATGAAAGGCACCGGGAACCTCATCCTGCTGAATAATGTTGATACTATAACAGGAGGAAAACAGAAGGGGGATACTTTGCCACAGCCAGTAAGGATAAAACAGCCAGGAGTTTACATATTCAGCTTCCCATGAAATGAAAATAACAGCCTGCCCAATCCTTTCCTACAGCTCTCCTCGTGCCACTGCAGCAACCCCACTGCCAAGCTAATCCACCCCGTACAGGAAATCAGACTTGGCAGCAAATAAAGCCCAGGGTGGGAAATACCTCTCACTTAAAGTATCTTCTGCTGCAAGAGGGTCTCTTTGTAACAAACTCCGACGCTGTAGCCTTAAAGCTTAATGGTCTGTGAAAGATATTATGCATCGCTTTTAGCATTCGATTCTGTTCTGAAGGGATTTTATGATCTGTGTTACAGGAGAACACTGTTAAGCTAATCATAACCCATAATGAATCTTTGTAATAGAATAGTTTCTAACATTTTGACTTTTCAGAAATACAGAAAGACAAAACTGTCACTGATGTTATTTCCCCCCTGCTTCCCCAAGTCCATCTGTTAGAGCTGCTAAAGATCAAGGGCCATCATTTCTTTTCTTCTACAGACTGAATAGTGGAAAAGGCACTTGGCTTCCAAGGGCCTAATTCTGCACTTTTTTATTCCCAGGCACAGACTCTTAAGGCAGTATCAATTTGCTTTTTTCTTTTTAAGGCATGCCTGGTATAAGTCATGTCTGAAATATAATTCCTTATTTCTGCTACTGATGACAGCTTAAATGATTAAAAAGAATTTAAGTTCTTTGTAGGTTTCTTGTTTTCTTATTATTGTTATTTTCCTTCCTGCATTTCCTTCTGGTAGCAGAAGGAGCCTTACTGGAGTCACTTTTTCTTTCTGTTCATTAAAACTAATTCTATTCTTTTTGCTTTTGATGAACAGTTAAAAGAGAAGGAAATAAAAACTCAGGTACTAAATAGTCTGAAACACTCACCAACTGCATATACTTACAGAAAAACTGAATTTGTGCATCCCGCAATTATCAAGAAGGGCCCTTTAAGCTTGAAACAGGAGCAGATTATTTTAGACTTTCCCAGAGAATAGCAGTGACCTTGCAGATCAGATAACCCATGGTCTCCAAGAGTTCAAATATGTCATCAAGACTTTATTTTACCGCTAGATGTTCCTTGGCCTAGTTGCTTCAACCAGGCTAATTGCACCACTCCCCCACCCAAAAAACCTCACAACAAGACTGCACAACCAGCAGCAAAGTCAGCAGAGTGGAGCTGGGCACATGGCAGGAACAAGGATAAATGAGACACTGTGTGGAAGGCTGGAGTTCTGCTGAGTGACTCTAATCTGATGGGTACAACATATTAAAGCCAATGGAAACATCTCATTAAAAACCTGCTAGATCTTTGCTCAGGGTCTTATCACAAAGCCCTCACAGGCAGGCAGCCAAGTGCTAGGCAGCAGCACAAATGGTCCATGATGGAAATCCACAGGCCCCCAAGCCCTTCCACAGAAAGCTTGCCTGAAGGATACCTGGGGTCCTCAGACCTCTGCTGTCTTTCAGTATCTGCAGTGAGAGACTGAGATCTGCTATCACCACCCTCAAAAATACAGACAGCTCTGCAAGCATCATCTGCCCCCGCCCATGACCTCTTGGGGTGTGTCCAGGAAACCTCCACCTTTCCAAGAGGCTATGTGCCTTTGTGTCAGGTCAACACCCTTCAGCCTCTGTGGTTTTATTCCAGAAAAATTCCAGTTAGTCTTTCAGGAGACAGGAGTGAGCATCCCAAAACTCCAGCATCTCCTGCATCACCCTGAGAGGGACGAGCATCTCAAAGCACCCTGTCTCCTCCCACCTGCTTTGCAGCCAGCTTGGTTTCACTGACGCATTTTCTCAGCTGTTCCCTTCCCCCTGGATATCCCTGGCAGGATGGAAGAGCCCAGGAGTGCAGGAAATAAAAGCATCCCAGTCAGCGTGAGAACTGCTCCCCTCTGTTCTGTCTCCAACAGGCTGAAACTTGTGAAATCAAACAGGGGCTGCATGTTAGCACAAAAGCTGACACCAGCCAATCTCCATGGATTTCAGCATTAACTGAGACTTTTACTTTCATCTTTATGAGAAATTGATGCTTTTCAAAGTTGTTGACTAAGTAGCTGTTATTGTTAATAAGCTGTATTGGTTTTACTCCAGGATGGGCATTTGAGGGACCTCAACCAGCAGAATAATAATCACTTTCAGCAACAGCTACTGTCTAGATTAGTTTAGCCTTAACTTTCAACCATACCCTTAGGCTCCAGTTTAGCAATGTATTTAAACATATATTTAATTTTTAGGCATATGAGTAATTCTGGTGTACTTACTTATTTAAATTTAGGCATGCTTCAGTCTTTTCCTGAATTAGCTTCTAAACCATTCACAATTTAGCCTCATTTCCATCAGTGCAAATAATTGTGCTACATCATTTGATTATGTAGAAGTAAATAAAAATATTCTTGGTAATTTCTTAAGAAAAATCTCCTTTTATTCCCATATTTTTCTGGGGGGTTCAGCTTTTTTACCAGTTTTCTTCTCCAGCCTGAACTCAAAGGCAAAGCTGGGATTTGAAATATTTTGGTTGTTAAGGGAAGAAGCTCCAACCATACAGAGATTTTAAAGAGGAGAGATAAGATAGCTTTATTATTTCAAGCAAAAATGCAGCCACTCCCCTTTTCCAGATCCTCCTTTTCCCCAGCTCAATATTCTGGGATATCACCTGTCAATTTCAAGGCATTCTGGTGGTCAGCACTCACACCATGACACCACCAGCTTGTGGCTGGAGGAGACCTCTGTGTATATTTTGGGTTGATGTAGTTGTTGATCAAAACTGACATTCATATTTTATTTTGACTTTTTCTTAACTTTAATCCCTCTGAAATGGAATACACACTCAGAAAGATGACTCCTCTTTATTTTTCTTCTTCTGAAAGAGAAGCATGCACAGTCTAAGGTTGCAAATTTGAGTGATTTGGTCAATAATGTAAATACAAATTAAAATTAGCCAACAAAAGAAATTCACTTGAGTTAAATAGGAGGTTATTGTCATACGTATTATCATACATCATATCCTCTTCTTTAACTCCATGGAGAGTGAGTCATGTTAAGAACCAGCCAGAGGAGACCAAGCTGCTCCTACTGACACTGTGAAGTGTTCCAGACAGAGCAAAAAGAATATAAAATAAATAGAATACAAAGATGTAATTCTAGGATTACATGTTTCCCCAAAAATATGCTATTCCATACTCATTTCTAACCAAATCAGGCTGCACCTCCAGTAAACAGGAAAACACCAGTTGCCACAAACAGCTCAAATTAAATATAAATATTTCTAGAGGCTTTACTAAGACTAATCTCATCTCTCAAGGTTCTCAATTCTTCACTTTCTTTACTGATTTCTGGAAATAAGTCATCCAGATTCCCCAAATCTTATCAGCCTGCATCATTATTTATATTTTCACCAATCTAGCAGAGGTGCTGCAGATTTCAAATGGCAGCACCCCAACTCCACTCCTTTGGCACACACATAAAAGTGCACAGACACACGAGGTTAAAGGTGGTAGAAAGCCCAGGCAAAGTGAGTTTATTTGATTGTAGTCATTGGTGCTATACATTACAGGTTCAACCCTTCTCCCTTTGAAGCTGGTGGTAACTCCTCCCATTGAATTTATGTGCTCTGAAAAATGCCTGAGTTTTGCAAATTTATCATTTTGTCATCTATGCTTCAGGTCAAAACTATAATCCAGCGTTTTAGACTCGGTTCTGAGACAAATTATTTTTACTAAAGGTTCGAAGAACGTATACTTGTCCTTCAGAGAGGTGCTAACTCTCTTTACAACCAAGAAGCAGTGTGGTTGAGGATCTCAGGATGGTCTGAGGGGTGCAAATATCCTGCAGGTGACCACAGCAACCCCACCTTCCAGGGTCTTCCCGACGACAGCATCTCACTTTAACTCAACAAAAAGGATGAGAGACAACCCTTTCTGAGAGTGTTTCTGCAGCATATGTGATCCATGCTGACTTACTGTCACTTACCGGGAGTTATGCCTAAAATCGCATGTGTTGGGGGTTGTTTTTGTTTGGTTTTGGGGTGGTTTTGGTTTTCTGTTTTTTAAAAGGAAAATTATAAAATTTTTCTTCAAAACCTTCTGAATAAGCAATTCAACAACAAATTTCCAATGGTATTTACAATGTGCCTTTGAGATGCCTTACATGCTACAAGATCGAGTGCCAGTTTGGAGAATAGAGAAAATGTTTCTTTACCGTGTAAATCAACTGCAAATGCTCTACATGGCCAAGATGTGCTTTTCCCTACCTCATGTATCCATATCAAACCCCAGTGTCTGTGTTGGCCATTTCAACATATTCTCCAGTAAAACACTGTTTCACTTCAAGGATGCTAGTGCTTAAGTACATTGTTACTGCCTGCCAGGCTTCCTCTGGTGCCTCTCCCTCCACTGGCTCGCTTCTGGCATGGCCTAACAGTTTCCCTCAATGAAGAAAGAAACAAAACCTTGCTCCCTGCTTCTTCCCACCCCCCGCACTGAGCCCTCTTGCGTCTTCTTACCCCCAGGATAAATTGGGGATTAATTCCATCAGCTCTGGGTCTGTTCCTGCCTGTTTGGTCCCATCAGTGCCACCTCTTCATCCCGGGACACCCCAGCCATCCCTGTCTTCCCTCCCACTGGGACTCGTGCTTCTCCCCACCCTAGTGATGGTTCCCCTACAGAAACCCTCTGTGAGCCTTGCTCCCTCAAACCCCTCCTCTCACGGACCCCACTCGGCTGGCCTGGGGGTTTTGGCACCGCAGGTGACACGGGATCACCTCCAGGTGGGTTTGGGATGTCTCCGGAGAGGGAGACCCCTCGCCCTCCCCAGGCCGCTGTTCCAGGGCTCTGACACCCTCAACGCAAAGTCCTTCCTCCCGCTGAGGTGAAATTTCTCGTGTTTTGTGTTTACGGCCATTGCTCCTCATCCTGTTGCTGGGCACCACTGAGGAGTGCGGCACCTTCCTGTTGGCATCCCTTGGGGATTTTTATAGGCACTGATGAGATGCCCTCGCAGTCTTCCCCAGACCAACCCCGGCTCCCTAAGTCTCTCCTCGCGGGAGAGCCGCTCCAGATCCGTCATCGTCTGCCAGGCCCTCTCAGGCAGCTCCTTCTCCTTCTGGTCCAGAGGAGCCCGGACGGGGAGCGGGGTTTTTTGGGGCCAGGTGCTCTCTGCTGCGCGGCCCTCGGCGACATGCCGGCGGCGGGCCAGGGGCGCGCGCTCCCGCGGCGGGGCCGCGCAGCGGCGGGGGCGGGATGACATCATGAGAAAGCGGGGCCGGCCCGGCACCGCCGGCAGCGGGCGGGCGCCGCGGGGAGGGGAGCGCCGGGCAGGCAGCGAGCGAGCGAGGGAGGGCGAGCAGGAAGGAAGCGCCGTCGGAAGCCCCCGGGGGCGAACGCGGCGGAAGCAGCCGCAGCGCGCATCCCGTATCCAGGGACGGGCGGCGCAGGGAGCGCGCCCCGCGCTCCGGTGCGGGTACGGCGGCTCAGGCAGGCAGCGGCGCGGCGGCCCGGGCAGGTGCGGGGCACCCCCGGTGCCGCCAGCGGGGCCGGCGGGGGCGGCGCGGCGGCTGCTGCGGAGCCGCCGCCCGGCCCGTCCCCTTTGTGTCGGCGGGAGCGGGCGGGCCGCGGCCGAGATCTGCCCGTCCCGCCCGGTAACAGCCCCGCGCGCCCATTGGCTCCCGCGCCGCCGCTTCCTGCGCGCGCCCCGCCCGCCGCCGGCCCCGCGCCCCGCCGCGCTGCCCTCATGAATGGAGCGGCGGCCGCGTGCTCGGGGCCGAGAGAGGCGCCCGGCGGAGCCCGCTCCCGCCGACAGCGGCCGGGCACGGGGACCGGAACAAGCGCTTGGAGGGAAAGAGCTGGCACGACCCAAGGGAGTGTGGCTGGCTGCCCCTGCTTCCCCAAACCAGCTGCTCACCAGGGAAGGTGTTGGGGGTGCAGGGTTGTTCGGCCTGAGAGTGCAGGGTCGTGTGTGTTTCTTCATTTTATATTAAAACCTTCCTGGCCAACTAAAGTTGTATAAACAGAAGTGCACCGCGTCCTGTGAGTGAATATAACAGGCGGAGGGACAGGGGACGGCTTCCTCGCTGAGGGACCCTCTGGAGTTGTGGTGCGCAAGGGGAACTGAGAGCATGGGGCCTCCAACATCCTCCTCCTGGCGGACGGAGACAAAATGGAGACAAATGGTCAAGCAAACAAGTAAACAAGAAAAGATGGGCATGCAAAGAGATTACATAAACACACAACTGTGCAACAACATGCCCTGTGATCTTTGGCACTGCTCTCCCCGAGGGTCACGCAGGAGAGATGCTGTGTGCTCCATGGCCAGCAGCCCCTGCCACCAGCCGGTGTTGTGCCACCAGCAGGTATTCCAGACACCCGGGAGATGCTAAAGCACCGACGCTGAGGTTAATCCATGCACCCCAATTTACAGCCTTCCCACTTCTTTGGTGCGGGACAAGTCTCTTCTCCCATGCACCAGCCTCACCTCCGGTGTCCCCCCGCGGGCCTCCAGCTGCTCTGTCAGCCCCTCAGAAAGCGAGACTCTACAAGATGCCCTTCTTAAACAGAAACAGCGCGAAGCAGAGCGCTCTCAGGTACAGGCAGCTCAGCCAGGGAGTGGGAGTTACAGCAGAGCCCCATCACGCGTGGACGGCATGTCCTGGAGACACGGATGAGGCCCCTGCAGGCTCCGGCGGCTGCCGACGCCTCCGTCCCGCCCCGCCAGCTCGTCTCCCCATAGGTGCTGGAGGGAGCCCTGGCCACCATTTTGCTGCTCCCTGGGATATTTTTCCTGGGTGGTCGCGAGCAGTGGGGGTAGGGTGCCGAGCATGGCCTTCCCTGGTGTGTGCTGCCGCCGGCTGCGCCTCAGATTAGCTCTCGCCCTGTCTCCTGCCACCTCCATGCCCCTCTGGGAAGGTGAAACCTTTACAGTGAATGGAAAGACTTTAAAAAAACCAAACAAAACCCCAAGGATTAGAAAAAGAACAATCTTGGCAGAGGGGTGGACACCCCAATTGTTCAAAAATTTTGGTGTGCAGCGAAACCATCCCGGCTGGGAAAAAACAGGACTGAGGAAACTGGAGAAAGGTTTTCCCTCACGATCAGCTACAAAGGGTAGGCATTCAGGTTGGGAGTGTGCCTTTTTAAAGGACAGTATGGCAGGTACGTGCCGGTGACAGCAATAATAATAATAATAATAATAATAATAATAATAATAATAATAATAATAATAATAATAATAATAATAATAATAATATTGATAGCAAACAGCAAGGCACTGGCGCTGCTCTGCTCCCCTCCCCTGCGCCCCCGTAAAATAATACTAAGTCTCCTTGCATTTCTCTCCCTGGTGTCTGTGTGTGGCCCTAGCCCCATTCATCATTTGGCTCCCAGTACAGAACTCGCTCCATTTTTAAAATTATGCATGATCCACTGAAGAGACAATTTGGGTTTCCCCCACCTCTCCCTTGCCCTTGAAGAAAGCGAGCCCTTGTCTCATTTGCATTAAAACCCTGCTCTCTATAAGCTAAGCAAAGGGGAAGGACTTGAAGCCTATGGGATGGCTTTAGGGCTCTGCCCCTTGCTTTTGGCTCTCTCTCTCTTTCTCATTCTCTCTCGTGCTTTGATCTCTGCTTAACAACAGTAACGTCACAGGGACTACACCAGGAGAGTTTTGTTGGAAGTTAGAAAGTTTTGCAGCCTCCAGAGGGCTGTAGCGGCAGTAGCAGAAGCAGCATCCAAGGGACTCCTGGAAGAGGAAGAGAGAGAGCGAGCGAGCGACTGACTCAGTCCTGCTGCAGAGAACTGACTCGAGGCGACGAAGGCAGACATGGAACATCAGCTGCTGTGCTGCGAGGTGGAGACCATCCGACGAGCCTACCTGGACGCCAACCTCCTAAATGACAGAGTGCTGCAGACAATGCTGAAGGCGGAGGAGACCTGCTCGCCCTCCGTCTCCTACTTCAAGTGCGTGCAGAAAGAAATCTTGCCATATATGAGGAAAATAGTTGCCACTTGGATGCTGGAGGTTTGTATCTTTCGGGGACTTCTTGCAACTCCGGCACCGAGACGAATTAGCCCGGGGGGCTGCTGCCCCGTCCCTGCCCCCCTCCCCCCGCTCCCCCGGGGCCGCTCCCCGGCGCGGCACACGCTGCCTGCCCTCGGAGCCGCCCGCGTGGGGCGAGGGCGAGCGGCCCGAGGTGGCGGCGCCGCCGCTGCTGTCGCCGGCTCGGCGTCCCCGCTGCCGCGGCCGGCTCCGGGCGCCGAGGGGCGGCGGACGAGCCCCCCCCCCTCGCCCCCGCCCGGTGCCCCCGAGGGTCGGGGGGTGCCCGGCAGTTTTTCCGGCCGTCGGGGCGAGGCGGTGCCGGCGCGGGGAGCCGGGGCAGAGCCGGCTCGGGGCTCCCCCGGCCCGCCGGGGAGCGGCCTCGGCCCGGCCGCCGAGCCCGCCGCCAGCCGCTGCCAGCTCGTGTTTTCTGCGGATTTTATTTTAAATTAATATCCTTGTACACGTATGCAAGCGGCTGCCCGTGCCAGTATTATGCGCCATCTTTGTTCTTTTATTTGCAAAGCAAAAGTGTTTATTAATCGGGAGAAAAACGAAGAAAGTCCCGGGGAGCAAAGCCAAGGGTGTGTGTGTGGCGGGGGGGAGCGGGGGAAGGGGCCGGGTTAGGAAGGTCGGGGGCCGGGGGACCCCGCTGGGGCTGCGGGCAGGGGGACCGGCCGGAGGGGCTCCGGCGTTTCTGGGGGGAGTTGCAGGGTGAAAGTTTCTTTGTTCAGCGCGAAGAGAGGCTGGAGCTGCGGTCACCCCTCAAAGGCACGCTTGTGCTGCGGCGGCGAGGGGCAAGGTCGCCTGGGAAAAGCCGGTCGGAAAGGGCCTCGTCCCTGGAGGGACACGTCTAGGGGGGCTCCCAGCGGGAGCCCCAGGAACTGGGCTACATTTTCATGCCTTTTAGGAAGCCCTGGGTGCCCGCGATGTATTTTTAATTAATTTTTGAAACCGCAGCTCCCTGCCTTGCTCTGGGAAATGTCGCGCCCGCCTGTGCTGCAGGGCGAGAGAGGGAGGCGGTGAATTTCACTTCGGGGGATCCCCCTGGAGCCCCCCAGCAGGACCAGAGGCACGGGGCTCAGTAAATGACCCCCGCCGCTTCATTTTCAGCCTTTTTTGGGAGCTCGAAAAAATTTTTAAATATTTTTAAATATTTTTTGAAAAGATGACGTCTGGGGAAATGAGGCTGGACGCCACCTTTGTGTCTCGACCAGAGAGGGGAATCGGCAGCACAACGGCAAATTAGATGAAAAATTAAAAGCGAAATAAATAAATCCGGGGCCGAGCCCAACTCTGTACCCCGTTACCAACCACGGGGTTCGCATTTTTTCTCCGATTTCCGTTTTCTTCCCTTTTTAAAAATTTGTTCTTAGGGGCTGGGAAACTGGGCACACTCTTCTTCGATTCCCCCCTTCCCTTTTGCCATGAATCGCCTGCGGGTTTCTAACGCAGCATTTCCCTCCACTTTGTCACTCGTGACTTTCATTTTCTTTGATGTCGCTGCGTTTCCCATATTCATCCATTTTCCCCAACTGCGTTTCCCCCTGGTCTCCTTCAACCTTGCCCTGCAAAGCCTGGGGGTGAGGGAGGAGGGAGGGCGAGAGCAGCGGGACAAGCCTGGCTTTCTCCTCAATTAAATTATTCTTCAACGATCTCTCCTTCTTGCAGGTTTGCGAGGAGCAGAAGTGCGAAGAGGAAGTTTTCCCCTTGGCTATGAATTATTTGGACAGATTTTTGTCGTTTGAACCCCTCAAGAAAAGCCGATTGCAATTGCTGGGAGCTACCTGCATGTTTGTGGCTTCAAAAATGAAGGAAACTATTCCTCTGACCGCAGAAAAACTGTGCATTTATACAGATAACTCCATTAGACCCGACGAATTACTGGTAATTTCACGTTCCCGTCACTTCAAGAATTAAAAAAAAAAAATATATATCGAAACAAACATTTATATATAAAATATATAAATACGTGGGGGGAAAAAGACCCAAAACCAAAACCAAACAAACAAACAAAAAAAACCCCAAAAACCAAACCAAACCAAACAAAACAAAAAAAAACCAACCAAAAAGCAAACCAAACCAAAAAAACGCAAGAACAAATAGATAGAAGAACGGCAACCCCGCACGTCGGGAAGCGCCGGCCGCGACTGCGGGTGCGCCGGCGGCGGGAGAGCTGTGGATGCGGCGGGCGGGGATGGGGCCGGGATGGGATCGGGACGGGCGCGGCCCCCCCGCGCTGCCCGCCCGCCGCGCTGCCCGGCCCGCGGGCTCCCCCTGCCGGCCGCGGCGGGCGCTGCCCCGCGCGGGGAATGCCCGCACCCGCCCGGCCCCGGACAGCGCTGTGCCCCCGGCACTGCCTGCGAGCGGCTCTAACCACGCGCCCCCCTCTCACTCCTCTTTTCTTCCCCTTTCCCCTCCCTCTTCTCTTTGCAGCAAATGGAGCTGCTGCTGGTGAATAAGCTGAAATGGAATCTGGCTGCAATGACCCCCCACGATTTCATTGAACATTTCCTTACTAAAATGCCTCTGGCAGAGGACACCAAGCAGATCATCCGTAAACATGCTCAGACTTTTGTGGCTCTGTGCGCTACAGGTATGAGCCCTGCACGTTGCGCAAAGCGCGTTGCTCCCCGACACGTGCCCGTCCCCCGGCTTTTAAAGCTTCCCGTAGCTGTTGGTCTCAGGCACGCTCGCAAAGCTGCGGGGAGGTAGTTTAAGCCCCGATTATTGCCCCTTGTTTGCAGAAGGTGGATTACTTTGCCAGAGGTAAGTTTTTCTTTTCAGAAGATATTTCGCTTCTGAGTCGGAGTTTTGTGTGGTTGTCAGGGAGGGAGAGGGACCACTCCCCCTGCTCTCTGTAGCTCAGCTGGCACGATTTCCTCACCTCCCCAGCCCGGGTTTATGTAGGGGCTGCAAAAGGCTTACTGCCCGTGTGGGGAATCCCTCCCCGCGTGGGCTCCTTCGTTAGGATGAGTTTTTAAAGGTAGAGGGGGATTTTCCCTGTGAATAGCACTGTGTGGGGGTTTTAGACCTTCCCTCCTCGAGTTGCCTCTTCCCCCCTCCTCGGTGGCTGGTGGATTGGAGGAGGGCCACGCGGCACGGAGGCTTTTCCTGGCACGGGACCCAGCCGCTGCCATCTGCACCCTCGTGCCCACGTGCTGTGCCGGAGCCGTGAGCGGGGCCGGCCTCCAGAGATGCCGAAGAGTCGTGGTACCCACGCTCTAAAACCTTGGTGGGATGTGCTGCACCTGTCAACGCCATGTAGCTTGTTTCCCAGAGGTTGGATCTGGTGTAAAAAGGTTGAAGAAAAATGGCAGGCGCTCAGAAGGAAAGGGGAAAAAAAAAAAGTTTTATTTCACAGAACTGGCCCCGCTGCAAGGCCTAAAGATAGAACAACCAAACCATAAAAGAGAGGTTTATAAACACTGGCATTGCTCCTCATCTTGGGCCTAACATCAGCGTGAAGGACAGCTCGTAGGTGAGGTTGCCTGGAGTAATGCTTGGTGTTGGGAGTGCCACAAGCTTCAAACCACTGGCAGCAACATTTTGGGAAAGTCCAGTGTGTGCCTCCATGCCAGGTTCTACCAGATACGAGGCTGCTGTGATTCTGGAGGTGTGATTTGCTAAGTTTGAAGCTAAAAAGAATGGCCACCCGGACTCCCCTTTGGATGTGGGATGTTTAACCTAGGTTGTTGTGTTGGCAATGACAGGGATGAAAGCAAGAGTAGTTCAAAGGTTGGAGACTTGCTAAGAGTCCAGTACTTTGATCTACTGTCGGTGTTGTTATGTTTCTTTTAGGAAGCACACTCAGAGCCTTTATTTAACACTGCTACACACCACAGCTGGAGAATGAATCAGTAAATGAGAACCATATTCTTGGAGTTTTACTGAGCTTTGAAAAAAAAACCAGTGCTGAGCTCACCAGAGCTGGGGCCCTCTTCAGCTCCCTGCTGAAGTTGGAAATATTGCCTGGGGACAGAGTGCTCAGGAAGGCTGCCACTAGGCTCTGTGTTTTTATTGTTATTTCTGGATGTCAGGGGTTTCTCTACCTTTTGCTTTTCTCATGACTTCTTTGTTGGCTAGTGACGATCACATGTGGCTTAAGCAGCATCTGGACTTTGCTTTGCTGTTGCTGGGTTATACTGCATTTTCCCTTGCCAAAACGAACCTAGATGGACTGCAAATGCCTTGTGCTGCCTGGATGCTGTGGGGTCTGATCCAAAGTCCACTGGAAACACTGACAGCTCGATTAAGTGGCCTCAGGGGCAAGTGCAGTCTCTCCTTTGCCTGCGTCCTCTTCTGTAAAGGAGGTTCTCCTAAGAAGAGACTGCAAACTAATGCTTGCTTGGAAAACAAACCCTTGGCTAGTTGGCTTACCAAGGTGAAGGCTGTGGAAGTGTTTGTAGATGAGTGTGTATGTATTTGCTCCAGAAAAAGAAGGTTACACTGCAAGGTGAAGTTGAGGGGAATTCCTCCTAAGCTCTCCTCTCCTCTACTAGCCTTGTCTGGCTAGTAGACGAAGTGGGTTTGTTTGATTTGGTTTGGTTTTGAAAAATCCATTTTCACCAAAGGATGCCTTTGTGCTGTGGTAGGTTCAGGAGAAAAAGTGAAAAAGAAAAAAAAATTACCAGGGGTTGTTTGAAGTTAACACATAATTGAGCTTAATGAATGGGGCTTTGGCATGGCCAAGCAAGGCAGGGAGAGCTCAAAAAGAAGCAGGCCTCTTTTGGCCCAAGTTAAGACCAGTGTTGAGGGAGAACTGCAGCTCTATACAAGCATAACAATGAATAGCAACAAATATTGGAGCTTCAGCATTTCATTATGTTCCTCTGGTTATCAAAACATACCAGGCTCCTTTTTATTATTTATTATTATTGCTATTATTGCTGTTAATATTGTTGTTGCTTTGGTCCTCTCCAAAGGAGAAAGAAAGATCCCCCTTTGAAACGAGCATGTTACAATTCTCCCATTCTCTGGCCTTTATAAAATTGGAAGTCTCAAGGTATGTGACCAGTTGGAACCTGTTGCATCTTGCAGCAAGTGATTTATGTTCACAGTTTTGATTTGCCTCAATGAAAAGATTTTCATTCATAGCCCCCAGCTCTCCAGACGGATGGAATTGCTGCTCCATTTAAAAAGGAAAAGGGGTGACTCGCCTTGTTAGGAATTTTTTTTAAAGCGCTGCAGCGCCTATATGCCTGCTTTGTCCTCCCTTCAGGGTGGCTGGCATTCTTCTCTCTCCTCCCCCTCCTCTCTCTCTCCCTCTCTCTCTTTTTAACAACGCTGAAGTTGTTTATTCTTTTTGGATGAAGTCTCAGATAGGCTACTGGGGATGTGTGCTTCAATTGATGGGGCCCCCTACCCCATTGTGGCTGTGTCAGGTCTAATTCATCTCACCGAAGCCCCCTTGTTCCTGAGCGCTCAATAGCGCAAGATGAGGCGATGGAGGCTGACAATGATGCCACACTCTTCACTTCGGGGCATCCAATTACAGGCGAGAGGGGCCCCCTGATTAATATGCTGAAATTAGTGGCCTCTGCCACAAATAATTCCTTGTTGAGTTGCAACAAAAAGGCAGTCCATGCTGCTTGTCTGGAGTGGTTATAGGGACAGACACAAACTGGTCATTTAAACTTCATTATCACTTTTCCACCTTGGAAAGAATGAGGGTGTGACTATGAATTCATGTTCTTGTTTACTGCTCCATTTAAAAGAAGAACACAAATATTAATCCCAAACGTGAACCAGTCAGGACGGGCTCATTAAAGTGACACATTTTGGTCATGTCTCATTTGTGGAGCTCCATAAACAGTGTCAGGAAGGCACTGCCACCCTACCCCTCTGAGCAACCTCATCCTGGTGGGATCCATGCTGGGAATCCCCTGTTTCCCAAGTCCACCTGCAGCTTTGTGTCAGTATTTCAGTTCAGGACTGGCTTTGGAATGAGTACAGTGCCAATAAGCAGTCTGGACTGCTGCATTTTTTGGGGGGGGAATGACAGCAGCTTGCTGGAAGGGTGGGTGTGTTTATATCCACTCAGAAATGGGCAGCTTAGGAAAAGGGGGCAAACCAAATTTATTTTCGTATGTTTATTTTAACATAAACGAGATGACTGTACCTTGAGTTTGCCTTTTTGCTGGCAGTGCATCCTCAAAGCTTGGCCAGAATTTCATGTATCAGTTTAATTTTGGAGGTTCACAGTATGCTGGGCAAAGTGCCCCTTTGAAGGTGGGTATTGGTCAGGACCACAGTGTCAGAGGTGTCTGAATAAACAGATTCAGAGCCAGGACTTCCACAGAGTCCTGAAGGCTTTAGTTCCACTGGTAAAACATTTACACAAAAGTTATTTTATCATAATAAAGGAGATGCATGATTTAATACTTAAACTGTTCCACTGAGCTCTCTAAGCTGTCCATTCCTTTGATTTCATTCAGGGGTTTGACAGATGGTTTATATTTTTCCAGCCCAGAGGAAGTTGTATTCTGATAAATGCTGAAGGAATGTATCTCAGGTTGTGGCGTTTCCCTTTCTCCCTCACAAAATTGGACCTTGACTTGTGCCACTTGCTTCCTTTGTTCCTGATTTTCCTCCAAGGTGTTCACTGCCACGGATCAAATGCATTCCTGTTCAGTAGAAAAGAGTCTTATTAGTGGACTATTATGTTAAAAAAAAAAAATTAGAAAAACTCAAACCAAACCAAACAAACACAAAGGAAAAACACGCTAAATGGCAGAGATAGCCCCTTAAGGGATCCTGGGAGTGGCTTTGTGGAGAGACCTACAGCAATGCAGTCTGGAAGGGGGCCCAGCCTCTTGTCAGCATGGTGTCACATCAGAATGTAACTGATTGTCCGCCAATTCTTGGGACCCCCGTCACTTAGTTATGCCACATTTACATTAAATCCCTGTTGCCAGGATGGATGGCAGCCACTGACAAGAGACTCAGTTGAGACAAAGCATTTTTAAGATGAAACCTTAATTTAAATATGGATTATCTGCCTCCTGACAGGGTTAAGCAGTCTTTCTCTTTTCTTTCTTTTTGTTGATGTTGTTGTTCATTAAAGCAATATTCCTTTGAGTGTTAGAGCAAAGGTTTCTGCTTTAAAGGGCCCCAGGACTCGTTGTCAGAATGCACCTTGGATCTGACCATGCAAAACACTGCAGGATGTGAACAGGTTTTCTCAGATGTGCAGTGCCATTGACCCCCATGGCATTATTCACAGGAGCAGGGTATTTTAACACTGGAAGAATGGGGGCTAATGCTAATGATAAAAGTACCTCGAAGTGATGAATGGCCTCCTAGGCCCAGTGCTAGGAAAGGCCACTCTCTGCAGAGCAGTTGCTCGTGTGGATCAGTGCAGGTTTGGACCTGTAAGAATTTTAGAGTAGGAGGCACCTTTCTGCTCACCATTTTCCCTGCCTTTTCAGATGCAATAGTTGGCAGCTGAAAGCCGTGCTAGTACAAAGAGTGTATGTGTATGGACAGGCTTCTCCCAAAGCAATCATTTCAGTCTTTTTTTTTCTCTTCTTTCTTCAAACAGATATTAAATTTATTTCAAACCCACCCTCCATGATCGCAGCTGGCAGCGTGGTAGCAGCTGTGCAAGGCCTGCATCTGGGGAACACTAACACTTTCCTCTCCTATCAATGCCTCACACATTTCCTATCACAAGTTATCAAATGTGATCCGGTAAGTGACTCTTTCTCTCGGTTGATCTCCTGCATTAAGGGTTTTTAAGAATGAATGCCTGCTTACTGCACAGGAGCTAATCTGACAGAAAATCTTGGGAAAGGTCAAGCCTCAGAGTGGGGGTTCTCAATGTGTTCTCTTGTGCCCAGCCTGCTTGTTTTGCTGTCATGATGCCCACTGATAATCTGTGATGATGCTGCTGCAGTTCCCGGATGGGAATGGCACATCCAGGTCTGGTGTTTGGGAGAGGAGGAAGCCCTGCACCAACTTAGGACGTGGCAGAAACTCTTTGGCTGGGGGTAATTAAACCAGGAGTCCCTGTAAAACAAAACCTGGGGAATAAGACCAGGAAACAGTTACTGAGACCTCGTGCAATCTCTGACCTTATCTTTGACCATTCTTGAGGCCTTTTATTGTGCCAAGTGGTGTGAAAAAACTCTTCTTAAAAGAGTTCTAATGATCTAATTTGGTTTATTATGTGCTAGACCTGCACAGTAGCTGGTATTGAATTCCGTTTTGGAACAAATGCTTGTCCCACGACTTTCTGACAAGGTAGATGGTCCTCGAAGGACTCTTCATTTTGCCCTGCAGCTTCCAGGAGATGCACATCAGTAACTAGTGAGCAATAAACCTTTCATGAATGAATGGGCCAGGAAGGGAGCCTACAAGGAAGACCTAAAGTCAATGATCCATGTCATAATGGTGTGTGAAGTTGGGGCAGAGTTGAGCTTTGTTTTGTAACAATGTGGAAGACCAATAAATAGATGCTTTAAAAAGCATATTGTGAGGTCTCCAAGCGTTGTACAATGAGTCAAATAAAGACAACTCTGTGGTTAGGGGCAGAATTTTGGAGATGCTGTTAAATTATTTTACATGCTAATAATTTAAATTCATAGAAAACTATACCAGTCCAGCTGCTGCAAAACTGAGTTTCTGTGATTGGGCTTTGTTGACAGGATTGAGCGATTTCTTTGCAATTCATTATTTGCAAAATAATGTTTTACTTTTGATAGACTGCGTGAAACAATTGCTGAAAAACGCAGTATCTCAGCTTAGTATTTTGATCACCTGAACAGTGCCTCAGTACTGAGCACGTTATTTTTGCCACTTATATCACTGCAGCCGAGGTAACACAGTGTGGAAGTTTTAAATACTTTAAGAACCTGAAATGCTGAATACTCTTACTCTGAAATAATGGGCTGCTCAGTTTGGTATGCACGTGTGATGCTTTTAGTCAGTTTGTGAACAATGCAGATAATTCCAGTGTGTGGTTGGCCACTGTCCAGGGTGAGATGTTTGAAGCAGGTATCAAGGGAAAATACTTGCTATGTGTTCAGGCAGCATCTTGATTCAAAAAAGATGATTTAACCATTCCTGGTACTGGGCACTGAAGTGGATTCTCTTGCATCATGCAGAACAACAACAAGTTCTTATTTGACTTAATTTAGTTGATGACAGAGTTCTTGAAAAAGAAAACAAAATTGCTTTAGCAAGAAAGAGGATTTTTCATTTCATTTTAATTGTCCTGAGTCACTGCAAGGCCACAATCTGTTTGATCTGGGCTTGGTTAAAAGCTTGAAAAGGAAGTAACTCCCTTCCAGCTTCCATGCTAAAAATATTCACCTGTTAGGTATAAATAAGGATTTTGTGTGGGTTGCTGCAGAAAATAAGTATCACAAAGTTCTGTGTATGTACAGGTATATTGTTTTGTTTGTAGTGGAATAAGGGAACAGCAACTTCCACTGCAGTTGTTCTGAGAGAGGAATCTGCTTGGTTTCATACAGAGCATGATTCCCCTTTAGGGAGACCTTCCTAAAATACCTATCTATATAACCCATGGTACCAAATGCCATTCCTGCCATCCCATTTCACTAGGATTTGTATGAAGTGTGTTATGCCCCAGTGATGGCTCCTCTTTTCAGGGAACATGTTTTATATTGGATAGCCTTGGAATGTTAAGACCAGAGCTGGTGTTCCCCCTGATGATCTGTTAGCTGGAGCAGCATGTCTGTTGGATTTCAGGTTACATAATTATGCTTTTTTACCTTTAGTCCCAAAGAAATCTGAATCTAAAGTAAAATGAATATCACCTGATTGGAATTCCTTTATGGTTCATGTTTATATGTTGGTAGGAGTCCAATTGCCCATTTTGCCTTTGATCAGGGGTAATTAGAAGCCAGATAATCACAATTAGAAGTCTTGGGCTGTCTTCCATCATTCTGTTCTTGACCCCATCATCCAAACAGATGGAATTTTACCTGACATTCATTTCCAGGCCAGAAATTTGCTAAACTAGATTAGATTGGGTCTCCATGCTGTCTGTTAGTGCATTGGAATTCGCCTCCTGCCTGCCCCTTCTCAGAGGCACCTTCAAACATGTGCTTGTTATCCCGAATGGGTGAGGCAGGAACAAAGGATTTCCTAGCAGTTCCTTTTTTGTTGTTTGTTTCCTTTCCTATCTGACTCTGGAGTCTGATCATGTTCACTGTGTCTTAAAGGTATTTGACCACATCAGTTAAGCTAGCATGTCTTTTTTTTTTTTTCCTTTTTTTCTTTTTTGGTTTTTTTTTTTCCACTGAGGAGCTTAATTAATCCAGGAAGGGTTTATGACCTTGAACAAACTGTGGGCATTGAAAATTTGGGTAGTGAAGCAGAAAAGTTGTTGGGAGAAGTTGCCAGAGTGTAATGCACAAGTTTTGTATTTGCTTTTCAGTATTGGGAAGTACTGAGAATGAAGACAGTTTTGGTGAGGCTGTTCACAGTGAATTTTATGTTTTGTAGTTGTTTTTGCTAGCTCTAAAGCATTCCTACAGGCAGACTATTTATCTAATAGTCATGTGAATAAGACATGAACAAAATGACTTAAAGAGTGAAAAAACCTTTTCATTCAACTGTAGCTTAAGACAGTTTGTTCATAATAAATTGTAACGATTGTTTTTGTAAAAAATCAGTTACAGCATGCTGCACTCTGATAATTTTAAATGAAAAAAATTCTGTGGGCAAAAAGTACCTTTAAATTACATAGTCCCATGTAATTATTCATAACTGGACTCCAGAGGGAGAAGAATAGTTATTTATAGAAATGATTTTGAATGGTTTTAGTTTTCAGAGCTCAAAGCGCGCTATATGCAAATGGTCAGGACTAAAAAAACCCACAAAGTTCCCATCAAAACTCACCAAAAATCTACTCCCACCTGAAAATACTCCCCAAAACAAAACCCAGGATGGTTCATTTTTTGCTCTGAAAAATAAGAGTGCTTTCAGTTTGGAACACTGAACGTGCTAAAAGCGAATTATCCTCAGAAGTGGCTTTGTAATGCCAGGAACACCTAAAGCTGTGTTGGTGCGCTCCTCTATGTCTGACTCCAGGGGCGAGCAAGGTTCGTGGTACAAGAGGGAGCCTTACAGTCAGGATTGATCCATCATATCTGGAGGAGGGCTGGGTGCAGGGACTTCATAGAGACCTTATTGTGGAGGCCAGAGGTATGTAGGAGCCAGAGGCATGATGACTTTAGGATATGAGGCGTTTCTTTTTGTCATTTAAAACGCTGTGTGTCTCTGTCAAGAGGAAATATTACACTAGGGTTTAAACCAGGAAAGGTCATAGGTTATGTGTTTTCAGTGAGCTGTAACTGATGGTCTGATCTGATTAGAGGTAGGATTAACCTCCCTCTCTCTCAGAAAAGACTTGCAGAGAATTGTTTGCTTGGGTTTCTAATCTTATTTTACCCCAAATGCCATGTGCCCTTATTGGTGGCAGAGGAGATTCTTGTGGTAGTAGAATCAGTGAAAAGCTGGTAGATCACACAAGAAGCCTCTGAATGAAGGCAGAATTGAAACTGGGAAATAAAGAAAACAGCAGGCAGGTCACCCTCTCAGGAAAACAACATTCATTCTCAGTCATGCACATCCTAACACTTTTGACGGCAATTTATCATGGAAGACTGGGTTCACTGCAAGGGCTAACACATGTCATAGGTTAAATCAGAAAAGGCAATGCTGAAAGGAAACTTCAAAGTCCTTAATACACAGAGATGTTAAAAGATGTTGGGGAGAAAAGCTTATGGTGTTTGTTATGAAGATAACAGTAAACAGCATGCTGGATGAGTTTTGGTAAAATGCTGTGGGACTGTTTGGCCTGCTTAGGGCACCATTTCTGTGTCACTGCAGTGGGTGTACACGCCTCCACAACCTGCAGGAAGTTGTGCAGGTTGAGCTCAAAGGCGTTCTCCAATTCTCGTTGCTGGGAATCTGATGTATCTCCTCATGGTGTGGCATGATGCCTGGGGGAAGTTGCCTTTGCCCACCATGGACAGGATCTTTCTTAGTTCTTCACAGTTCTTTAATTTCCAGCAAGGCCTGTGCACCCTTGCACCCTCCTGAATCCTCAGGAGGATTGTGTGCACATCCAACTTGAAGAAAACACTTTGGACGTGAGAGGAAAAGGTCTCACCCTGACTGAGATTTCCAAGTGGATGTGGTAGCACACAGAAAGCTTGGATGGACTTGGTAGTGCATGGTTAGGGAGGCGCTTTGTGGTGCTTCTGAAAGACCTCTCCGTTTTGGGGTCGTAGAGTCCAGTCCATCTCTGGAGATACTTTCAGAGTTAGGAGTTTATCAGCTGTCCACAGCTGGACATTGAAGCAGCTGGCAGGCAGCTTTGGGCATGGGCATCTAAACATATATATGGCATTTCTAAGAACTTCCTGTCATTGGAATTTAGCCTGGGGAAAAAAGTCATTGTTTGTGAGCACCACTTCCAGCAGACTCTACTGCGATTTCTGGGGAAAAAGTAGAAATCACAGTTGGGAGCAATGGGCTTGTACAGAGCTGTAAACAGCAGAGGCAGAGGTACAATGTGTAAAAAAATGGGATTCCTCATCCACTCGGTTGTGTGCTGCAGCTCTTCCCATCCTACTTTCCAGCCTGCTGCTCTCCCAGATAACCTGGTAACATTTCTCTTGCTTTGTCAAGAAATTTGTATTTTAGCCTGTGATCTTTCTAAAGAACTCTTGGGTCTCTCTCTCCCCTTCCATTGCACCCTCCTGCAGGATTGTTTACGAGCCTGCCAAGAACAGATTGAGTCCCTCCTGGAGTCCAGTCTACGCCAGGCACAGCAGCAAAACATATCTTCAGAAACAAAGACTGTAGAGGACGAAGCAGACCTCTCCTGCACACCTACTGATGTGCGAGACGTGAACATTTAAAGAGGACTTCTTCTTAAATGGATTTGCTTGGCAAGAAAAGCAGACAAAGGGCATCTGAGAAGGAATCAGCATCAGGATCTCCCCCCCAGAAACCCTTTTCTCCAGGACATTTTTATACCAGAAGGGAAAACCAGTCTCATTATATTTTTTCTTGCTCTGTCTCCCTTCCATCTGTGACTTCAAACAAACAAATAAACAAAAAATACCCCAAAAACTGTCTTAAAAAAAGAAAAAATAGTATTTGCATTACCCCCAGGGGTTTGTGCTACAAAAATAGAGAATTTTATACAATAATAATCAACTAGGTTTTATATTAAAGTGTTCTTGTCTGTATGTTGTAAAAATAGGCATTAACACACAAAATGTCTCCAGGGGAGGTATTAGATTTGATTTCTTACATATAAAACAAACCAACCAACCATTTTTAAAGTAGAAGAGGGTTTTTTTTTGTTTTGTTTTTTTTTAGATAGTAAATGAAATATTCTTTTTCTTTAAAAAGCATAGCTTTAACGCAGTTCTAGGCTTTTCTGTATCTTGCTTGCTTATGCATTTAGTCACTTTATAATTCATCTGTAAATGTTTATTTTATTTCCTTAGGTTTTTTTTATCCTCTTCACCTTATAAATGGTTAACGTAACCCATAATTTAGTGTATGTTAGTATTCAGCATTATTATATGTTAATCTTTTTTTTTTTTTTTTTTTTTTGTGCCTGTGGATTGCCTGTGCATTGAGACATTTGTAGGGTTCCAGCTTAGCATGGTTGGGAAAGGCCAATCTACTACCCATACAGGACCCTAGTATAAAGAGAAACTGAAATAGTGACATAATATATTATATTTTTGCAATCTTACTATTTTTCTAGTTACCTGTGTAAAAATGCTAGTCTGACCCCACAGATATTCAGCCTAATTATGGTCAGGTTCAATCCACAGTTCAGTCTTTTTTTTTTTTTTTTTTTTTTTTTGTTAGTTTGTAATATTCTAAAACCATTCCATTCAAAGCACTTTCAGTCCATTAGATATAGGAAATACATTCTTTTATTGTGTGGGAATTATTTTTGTTTGTTTGTTTGTTTTTTAATGGAATGGTTTGGAAATATATAAAGTGCTTGTTGGCAAACTTGGAATTGCAAAGCAAGTGCATTTAACTATGGTGTTAGAGGAGAGGTGATTCTTTTTTTCCGAAGGTTGTGTTCCAGTGAGAGAAAATTGCATTCACAAATTGCCAGGATATCTTCTTTTCCTTTTCTATAGAAAAGTTTGAAGTTTAGAATCCTTTGGTGCCAACTCATCTTTATAAATTAGGGGCCTTAAAGGTTCACATATAGGACACATAGTTTTAAGGATTATCGCTAGATGATTTTACAACTGAAGGTTTTTAAACACTAAAATATATAATTTATAGTTAAGGCTAAAAAGAATATTTATTGCAGAGGATGTTCGTAAGGCCAGTATGATTTGTAAATTAATGCAATCGCCCCTTTTGAAAAAGAAAATCTTTCTACCCTTGATGTTGCAGTTTTAACCCAGCTTATTAAAGCAAAAAAAGGACATGCTTCAAAGAACAAACCCAAAACCAAGCAGTCTATTTGGCCCCTTCCTATACATTTTCAAAAGCAGTCTAACCATGAAAAAACGCCATAGTTAATAGATATGAAAATTGGAGTACTTGAAAGAAGTTTTTATTCCAGTATATGCCCCCCCCTTTTTTTTTATTTAGCTACAACTAGAAAATTTGCACATCTTGGCTATGTATCTTTTTATTATTATTTTAGAAAGTAGCTGAAGGGACGTGGACATAGCTGTTGAAGTTGATGCTCGAGGTGAATGTGATGGTAAAATGTATGTGAGAAAACTGCCACTGAGGTGTTGATTGTAAAAAAAAAAACCAACAAAAAAAAAAGGAAAAAAGATAAAAAATTCAAAAAAAAGAAAAAGACAAAAGGAAAGGAGTGGATGCTCCGTTTTTATTGAGCTGCTATGGATAAATTCCCAGCATGGTTTGAAAAAAATTAACATTGCTTTTCTGTATCTTTGTCATTGTGTTTTGCTGCTATTTTGTGGATCATTTTTTTTTGTTATACAATGTCATATACTGCCATGTAATAGGTTTTAATTTTCTCATAGAAAATTATATTATTGACATCATTTTTTGTAGATTTTTTATGTGATCAATTTTTACTTAATGTGATTACTGCTCTATTCCAAAAAAGGCTCCTATTTCACAATACCTCATACTTCAGTTACCCGTGTCTAGACCAGGTTTTGATGTTCTTACAGTGCCTCATAGTTCTACTGCAAACGGAAATGCATCAGACATTGCTCTGAATGGGTCTCTGCATTAATTTAAAAACCAGCAGACATTTCAGAAGATCAAGTAATGTCAAGGGTTGGTTGTTTTTTGGGTTTTTTTTTGGTTTTGGGGGTTGGGTTTTGTTTGTTTGGTTTTTTTTGTTTTTTTGTTTTTTTCGTTTTTTGTTTTTTTTGTTATGCATCATATAAAGCTGGATTCTTTGTCTGATCTGGGGTTTATTATCATAGTAGTTTTAAGCTGTGTTATTAGCCACATTGATATAAGAAAGGTGCATTATAATATAACTCTTGTGTGCCACCTGATGTGGTTCTCCCTCTGCTGGGACACATCATTTGGTATGATAGGTTATCTTCTGGAACTCTAAGTATTTTGTGTGTTTAATCTGTTATGATATACTAGGGGTTTTTGTTTGTTTTGTTGTTTTTTTTTTAATTATAGCATAATGCTAATTTAAAAAAAGCCTGTAAGTCTCATAAATAAGCCAGCTAACAGAGTTGTATGCTGAAGAATAATCTAGCTGTTGCCTGTATGCTGCTAAACCAAAACAGAATTAGAACTCATTTTGAGGCAAATGCAGTTAAGATCCTACATAGTGTATAAATAAGTATTGCAATGCTACTAGCAGTCGCAGGACCCAAGAGGACTGGATACATTCTGTCCAAATTTCAGGAACATTTCTTACTGCTTACCTCATAAAACATTTCTGTTCGTAGCATCTCTGTGTCTCTGAACCAAACACGATTATTGAGTTTAGTGCTTGTTGGTTTTATTTTGTGTTACACTGAGTGGCAGTATGTACTGCAAAATTCTTTAAAATACTGTATGTGCTGAAAAAGGCCAAATCCAGATAAGTGGGTTCACGTGCCAACAGAGATGCTTTATGTGTCACGTTATTATAACAATCTGTAGTAAGCAAAAGCAATTCAGAATTGTACATTTTTATATTGTAGTTACTGGCATCGCTGGTCTGAAATGCACATTTTCACCAACAGACCTGTAACAGACAAGTTTCCAGCAAAAAAATCTAAAGTCTAGAAATAAAATTGGTAAAACCCAACTCTTGTCATCTTTTAATTTACTTTTTTTTTAATTGCATTGAAAATGCTGAATGGTTGTAACTCCCTAGTGCACATGAATAAAGCACATGACATTTTCTAAGTTTGACTCTCCACATTTTAATAGCTGAAGATCTTTTGTTGTTATTTTAGGAAACCGTGGGTGTTTTGAGCCATGGGTAGGTAACTGCCTGCCTGTTACATCAATGTGTCTTTTTAAAGAAGCAAAATATTTTTTTCCTGCTTGAAGACTTTATTTTTTAACATTAAAGGAAATTAATCAGAGTAAAATTCCCTTTGGTGGTTCATGTGAATAAAGGGTAAAACAAAGTAGGTGTTGGGTAGCACAGAATGCTTGCTGGTATTTTCTCATCAGTGGAATGTTTTGTGTCCTAGGAGACCTTAACAGAAGACAGTTGGTTTTTAAAAGCCATATAGTTAAGCTGCCTTCTTCTGTGCCTTCCCCTCAGACACAGCTTTTATAGCTAAGATAATAAGGAATAAACCTGAAAAATACTCATATAAAATATTAAACCTTTAAAATGTTAAAATAAATTTGCATACTAAAAATATGTTTAAAAAAGAACTGGACCTAGGACAGGAATACAGGAATTAATTATTACAAAGTAAAATGAGAAAAAAATTATAACTTGTGCTCCAATACACATTCCAAAATATCTCTGAAAATGGGGAATGCACATTATCAATTATTATTATCATTATTTTCAGAGCTGAACACAGCAGAAACATCTTATTTTCAGTGGAGATGGTCAAGCTTATAATCTATGTATTTTGATTATTTATTCTATGAAATTATTTCTGCCTTAAAAAAATCTGTGTGAAAGGCCAAGTGCTTGTCCTCCCTGTCACAAATGCGAAATTCAGTATCTGCCTTCGGAGTTTCTCATTGACTAAACTTCATGTTACAACTCATTCTGTGCAGTGAGCAGCACAGGAAATGAAAAATCTAACTCCAGAGCTAACTTCTAATGTGTTAATCATTGTCTAGTGCAGAATAAGCTTCTTTCAGGGCAGTTACCACTAGATGGGAAACCACCTGCATCAGAAGAACCCCAGATGAGCTTCTATGAGCTCGGTGGTTTCCCAGTCATTTCAGCCAGAAACCTGAAGCCTGTGTGGCCTGCTGTAAAATCCCAGATCAGGTGGGTGAAGTAAAACCAGTGCAAACGGAGTCTGGTTTGTTCCATCTGAAACGGGCACCTCCTCTGTACAGTGAGTTACACTGGGAGATACAGAACACTGAAAGATGACCTGAACTAAACTCATAGGGGTTTCAAAAACACATCCTAGCATATTAGAAAAACCCAAAACCCTCCCAAAGAGAACAAATAGCTTACTTTTGTATGGCTGATGGCTCATCCCTCTGATCTTAAGTGTTTGAAAACCAAGTGAAGATACCCTTATGGGATCTTGACTGACAAAAATCTTGTGCTGATAAAAACACTACAGTGATTCAGTGAGAAATATAAACCTGTGTTTGGTTGAATGTGTTAACTAGGTTAAACCATTCCTATTTTTTTTATTAATGCTATTAAGGTGACTAAGTGTTGTGACTTAAGTAGGTTTAAGCCCACACAGTCAGCTCTATTATATACATTTTTCCTTCTGAACATCATCTCTAAATGCAAACTCCTAAACTTGAACATTGAGTGAACTATGCCAGTATTACTCACATTACAAAGGGCAGAAAGACAAGAATGTAGCAAGAAAAACAATTTACTATAGGCTGCAAAAAATATGCATGTTCAGCTAGGCTGTGCTGTAGCTTATTAAAGGGAAAACTACTGGGTTTTTTTAATCAAATTGAGACATGTATGAAAAAAACCTCCAACAGAGCTCCCAAAAATGTCCCCAGTTTCATCATTGAATTCAGGCCATTTGACAACCTTGGACCTTTAATGAACACTTAAATTCAAATGCTCTTTAATAAAAAGAAAAAACAAGAAGTAGCAAATGAAAAAAACTCATAATCCACTTGCATTCAAGCACAACTGGCATTTTAAGTGATAGAAAACTCCAGAAGATAGAGGGGAAAGAGAAGGTTGGAGCTCTTGTTTTTAAGAGTCACAGGGATGACCCATGCACATGGGCTACATACCCTGAGATTCCTACAATGGGACAATGGCAGTAAAGCTATAAATTATGGCATTTTAATGAATTCCTGTCAGCATCATCTTATGAGAAATGTATCTCTTCAGACAAACAAGGTATTTTCATGATCCCACAAATATAACTGCTTGTAGTAATTGCATTGGCATGGCCATCATAGATTCCCATATGGCTTCTGACTGAGTTCCCCACCATATTCCAATCAAGTGATGAGAAAAGGATTGCAAATTAGTCAATGGGATTGCACCTATAATGTGACATTTGCCAGACTTCTGATTTTGTTCCTTATGGACCAAATGTAGGAGGAAGGCAAAAGTTACCCTTTTGCTTCTTTAATGTGATAAACATTTAAAAGTGAAAATAGATACAGTTCCTTGCACCTGCAGAGCTCTACCTAGACTTGTCCTATTTTCTGCCTGTGTGAAGACCAGGTAATAATAATCTCATATTTCAGGGAATTCACCAAGTTTTCCTGGGGGCTCTCACATGAAGGAGGAATTATTGGAAGAAAGATGCCATGTCAATGACAAATAAGGCACATGGGCAGCATCTTTATTCTGTGGGGGCCCTGCTAGGCGCAGGACCTTGACTACAGAAGAAGAGGGTGAGAGGAGCCTCCTCCACACCAGGTGTGGAAAAAGAGAATGGCCTGGGAGTGCCTGTGCTGACAGATCCATGAAACAAGAACTGGCTAAGAGGGCAATCCCTCAGCAGTGGAGAGAGCTCCAGGTACAAATCTCTATCAGCACCAGGAACGCTGAACCAAAGGAGGAATGTGACATGAAGGGGCCAAGCTCCAAGCCAGGACATGACATTTGGACTGGCCAGAGAAGAAATCCTTCTCTGGATCCCTTTGGGGAACAGAGGTCTAGAGCTCTGAGTCCTACTTGTGGCATGTGTATTACAAAATGGAAATTCCTACTCATTCAGCCTTCCCTGCAGAGTAAATAAATTTTAGATTCTATGTTGCTGAGTGGTTTTGTTTCATCCATCCCACCTGGCAACAGCCCTGTGACACTCAGCTTAATTCCCTCACAAGCCATATTCCACAGATACCTGGTCTCCTATACCAGCCCCCACTTGTTGTTGGGATGCATTTGTAACATCAGCAGCAGTCTCCAGGGAGCTGGGCCGAGGGGCAGATCCTCACACAAGGTCCGTGGAAGCAGCAGCAGGGCATTACGACAACAGCCCTGCGCCAGCCTGAGGCAGTGACCTGGTGTCCTGAACCACCGCTCTGATGGCAAACCCTCTGCAACGGGCAATTGAGCTTTTTGATGTTTCATTTCTCCCCTTTATTAGATTGTATCACTCCAGATTGTTCAAAGAGGGGGTATTAGGTATTACTTTTGAGCAGCTTTCTTTCCTCCCTGAACACCCAAAGAACAAAGTTCTTTTAACATTTGGCTATTTTACATATGAAGAGCAAAGCTTCAGCCAATGTATGCTGTTAAATTTCCAAAAGACATCATAAATTATTTACTCATAAGTAAACATTGTTTCTTCTAGGTGTAATACATTTATTTTGTGGATTTGACTCACTATTTCTGTAGCCATTTCAGTCAGTCACTCTGCCCATTTTATTCTTTTAGACAACACATCTGTCAGCCACATATTTTTCAGGTATCTCTTTCCATAGAGATCCTTGGACTGCATAGGACCAGAAGAACTCTGCCTTTATGGATATGATTTTCTAATATCAGTGAAAGAAGTTTCATCTGCCTTCACTTCTGCATGACAGTGCTCAACAGTGCTGCAGAGTCAAACAACACAAATACGTTCGTGGAACGTTGTTTCTCTCCTCCACAAACAGCTTTCCAACCACACAAATTCAGCCCTCCCATGTTTTTAAATCCCTCTGTAAACCTGCTCAACGTGTCTTCAGGAATCTTTTTCCCCTATGTTTCTGCTGAAGGAGTATTTCAGGCAAATCACAAGGCAAGGCTCCTTGAAAAAGTGTCTCCATGCTTTTCTCTAACACCATTTGTTTCTCCCTCATTAGTCTGAGGAATAATGATGCTACTGGAATTTTCTGAAATTTGTCCTCCTACTACTATGTAAGAGAACTTAAAAGAAGACCAAGTCATAAAACTATGAGCCAGGTTCTTAAAATGTGATTCTAACAATGCATATATGTGAAGCAGGTTAATGAACTCCCAAATTGTGATCCAATCATTCACTACCCTAGTCAGGTGTTCTGGCTATGACACATCAAATGATGCCATAATCCATGTGGGTTTAGGTTTCAATGTATTTGACTACCTGCCCCACAACCAAGGTCTCCTCATGAAGGAAATACCCTGCAGATATAACCCCTAGCTCTGCTTAGAAATGACATTCTATCTGTTCTTAGTCTCAGAGTAATTTGCTTTTCCACTCGTATTTCAGAAACTGTCAAGTGCTTATTAATAGTAACTTCTGTATGCGTGTGTAAACAGGGTCTCAAAAATTCAATGTCTGCACATATATTGCAAAAAAAAAAAAAAAACCAAAAAAACCAGGCCAGTTTAGAGAACAATGTAGGCATGTGTTTTTAAACTACTGTTCATGCAGTCTGGTCAGGGCTGTGTGACACAGTATACAGTGTTTTGTCATCCAAGGAATGTCTTTGATCAAGAGTTTATGCAAGAATAAAAAAAAAGCCATGAAACCCTAATCCGTTCCCACAGTCCAGTAAACGTGAGCTGGACAAACAGTGGACAATAGCAGCAAAGCTTGCTGCTGGAACAATAGCTGCAACTAAAAAAATTAAAGGGTTGCTGACTCACAGTTCCTACTGTCAAGAAAGATTTCCACATAGTGTTGATTATTCCCCAGAATCCTGAAGATGCTGAAAGTTAAAAAGTGTCGAGATAAAGCAGTGAGATAGGAGGCTAAAAATCAGAAATGGAAGACAGTGACAAATGCTGAGTTGATTCTGATGCACAGTCAGGATGCAGGGACTGAATAATCAACCTCCTTTCTGCTGAACATTTTGCTAAAATAAAACGCCATGGTTTTACTAGGAACAAGTATCAGTTAAATTCTTCCAGACAGGAGGCCACTATTTCAGATGTCACCCAAACAAATTCTGCACAACCAGAACACAGCTTTCTAATTTTTCCAAGACAGAATTTATATGCCATTTCTTATTCCTATTCAGAAATCTTCCCAAAATCAGATACACAGAATGCTGCACTAGTGCTCAATTAATTATGGTTATAGAATAGGATAAAATAATTTAAAACATTGTATAGCAAGCTGCTTTTGAATCCAGTGAAATTATGTGGGTTTTTTCACCTTTCATATATTCCATGGATTTAGGAAGTCTCCCACACTTCAGATGAGCTTAGTGACCGTGTCTCCTTCCACACACTAATGCAGCATTTGCTAAGTAGTACTAAAAGAATTATAGCACAAAAAATGCTTAAAAAATGTAATTACCACACTTATGGAATAAACACTCCAGTGATTAAGGTAGGAGCATTTACAGTGTAGTGTCAAAGAGATACTCAGATTAGCTACAAATGGACGGTGCAAGCTTTCAAAACAGGACACAGAGTTTTTATTATTTTTTTTATTATCACCCCAGCCTGGGCTGGTCTTGCAATTCCAAACTCTGGGACACACTGAACTGTTTCAGCAGTGCATTGCTCCAGTTGGAGCAATCAGTCCCAGACACCACAACTCACAACTGCAAACCTGCTGAACTCCTCACACCTCCCAAATCCCCATTTCCCCTGGTGATACATCCACTTTCGTGGGAATGTGTACTGTCACAACTTTACCCATTAAAAAAACAACTCTGGCAGACTGGAAAATGAGAATCTTCATGGTTACTTGCCAAAATATGAAAGCTGAAGTTTTAGGCTGCAATTAGATCAGAAGCCCTAGTTGTAAGGAGCTGCAAAGGGCAACTCAAAAAAATTTCAAAATGTACCAAGAATAGAAATAATTAGAACATTACCAGAAATATTAAGTTCTTACTCTAGAGCACTGTGGGATATTAGGGTGCAGGTAGACTTTTGACAGATGGATCTCCCTTTATTCCAATGCAGGAAGTTGTATTTCCAGCCATAGTGTAAATAAGCACTAATAAATACAGGGCAGGCTCAAACTCTCTTGCATCTCTTCAAAAACCAAAACCTATAAACATTGAAACTCATCTACTGGAAAATCCAAATCCAAATTTAACCTCATGTAGAAATTATCACAACCTTGTTTCAGAAAAACAGACCAGGATTCAAATGAGCCAGAGTACCACTACAGAGTTGGTTTTGAAGCAAACAACTGCACACCCAGATTATTTTCTTATTTTTCGGATTTATTTGACCTATTTCTGCCGATTTCAGATATTGATTCAAAGCTGGAATTGATCACCTTTAGTACAGCTGACAAGAAATTGAAGTTACTTAAAGAAGACAGAACAAGAATTGTACTTGGGAACTTAACCAAATGGTATTCAAAGTTTACCTCACTCCAATTTTGCCTCAAAATTCAAAACTCTACTCATCACACATTGCAGAAAGGAAAATTACAACTCCTCTGGATTGCAGTGACTGCAGCAGCCTAGAAGTAATGAGCTGTGTATCCACCTTTTAATACAATTCCATATTCCACAGGCTCAGCTGAGAGATGATCATCAAGAGACAAAACAAGCTAGATAGAATGCAGTCCAGGCAAGTCAGAAATTGATGAGTGAAATGTTTCAAACATTCCTCCCTAACTACTAAGCTGTAAGTAGGGGTGGTGAATGAGTACAGAGATGTACTCTTAAGTCTTACCTCTGCAAAGTTTCAGACTTGGACAATCAGCACCAAGCCACAATCTCTATGTCCTGCTTTATTAATAAGCAGTATCATAATGTACAAGGTTGCATATTTTTCTGTATCTTTATGACCCCTAAGACAAAGACAAATGAATATTCTTGATGTAACCTGGGCTTTAAACCCAGGCATACCCAGAACCTCAGCTGTAAATCAGGCATAAAAACACCTCTACAGAATGCTGGGAATGTTCACAGCCACAGCCCTGAACATCACACAAATCCCCATAACTCACTGCAGAAAACAAAAACACTGGCACTGAAGAAAGCACAAAATTGCATATCCAACAGAATTTTGAACCATACCTCATTTAACAAACCAAATCGGGCTAACACAAGGTGTGAAACAGCAGATATTCAGAAAAATACAGACTCATGGAAGAAGAGATTCCATCAGTGTGTACACATAAATGAAACTTAATTAAAGACCCAATTAAAATATTAAAGACCTAATAGGTAATCCTAAACGTGGTGCATCCCAGCTGGAAATGCTGGTTGATACAATACTTACAGTTCAGTACATACACGTTTATACAATAATTTATTGTAATATTATTTTATTAAAAATAAAACTAAAGCAATACAAGAAAATTAGCCACCAAACCAATTTTCCAAATAAGCCACCACCTGACTGCCAAAGACCCTTTCTCTCCTGAGCTGAACAAAAATAATTGTGTTTCATACAATCTCTGGGAGCAGAATCTTGGCTTGTCACTCACACATCACACACTTCTATGAAACAAATAGAAGTTGGATCTCTCCAGCTTGCAGCAAATACAACCCTGCCCTTGCTTTTACAGACATTTTTGCAAATCCCACACGTCCACTAGATGGCTCTGACACTGCCTTTGTGCATCAAAATTCACGTGTAAGACAAACGAACCAAAGCCCTCAACTCTGTCTTCATGAGGCTGCACCGTGCCATGCAGGCAGAGACACACACACAGGGTACAGCTGATACAGGAATTCTGGAATTCCTTACACAACTGGAATGCAACGACATCCAGCAGCCCAAGCCAGAGCCTGTTTGAGGTACTTCTCTCAACTAACAGTTAAATACATGCAGCTGGCAGCATACATTGATTTGGAATGAGACTAAAGAGGTCACTTTTCAAGGCTGGCACATAAAAAGCTGGTCTGTGTAAGAGGTACTAATAAATACAGTCAATGAGAACCACAACTCTTCCGGCAGTTGTGTTTATCTCACCCACCATTTAAACAGGTAACTTGCTGGGGTTAGATTTTTATGGAGCTTGCTCCCTTCCCCCCATCGGTCTGCAAAACTATCGGAAAATCCAGGAGCAAATTCCATATTCTGAGCAGGTGTCTTCATCCTTCTCCTTTGCATTCCACCCTCTGCCCACAAAAATGTTTCCTGCTGCAAAGTCTGTAGGGAATTGATTTTATTTTCCTTCACCCACAGCATCTACACATTATGTAAACGGAATGACCTGCATACACAGATTTTTAAGTAATAGACATCCTTTAAACAAGGAAACTGTGCCAACGCTTGTTTTCCCTTTGAGGAATTATCAATAAAAGACTAGCAGATAATTAAAACAAATATTTCTATTTAACAGATTTACACGCCAGTGTGTGTAATATCCTAAATAAAACTTGGAGATAAATGTTAAATAACATTGCAAGTCCAGTGATTTTCTCTTTCCCCTTTAACATTTACACCTCTTCACTATATTGATTTTTTTTAATCAATAAAAAAATACTTTATTTTTTAAAGTAGATAAACACTTTCCCAGTTCTGTTCTTTTAATGTTGTTTTTCTTTGGTCATCCATGTTTATCTTCATCTGTTGCATTCAAAATGCTAATGAAGATCTCTCAGTACCAATTCTAAAATCAGACTGAATATTTAGCATTGAACAAACCTAAAAAAGAATACACAAAAGTGTTTCAAAGGGTCTGTTCTCCAAGAAGAATGTTCAACAAAACTCCCAATTGCTCCATTTCTCTTCTGGTCCCACTTGTAATTCAAATTGTCAAAGACTATTTCCAACTTGATTTTTAAAGAATATTTTTTCTTTTATTTTTCGTTTTTTATTAGTTGAGAATTTTTCAACTGCCAAGGATTTTCACTTAATTTATTTCACTTCAAGTATTTTGCTATGATTGCACAAGGCGAACAGTAACTGCTCCACACAAATACTGTGTTTTGGAGTGGCTTTAGAAACTAAATATCTTAAAAAATTAATTTATGCACTAAAATAATAGCTTAACCCAACAAACCTGTTTAAATTTTCCTCTGATTCTTTCCAGATCTTCTTGCAGCTTATCGTAAGTGGGGTCTTCGTATGGGAATTTCTGAATCATCCCTATTAATGAATCCAGAGCCTTTATCTTTTTGCTAGGAAAAAAATCAAATCAAAACAAAACCCAATGATCCTCACACAGGAGTTTTTTCAATCCATCATAATGAAAATTATCCTGATATATAATAATAATCCAGAGCACAAAACCCAGCCCTTCATCCTTCTTTAATTCAACTTCTCCCACTGTCAGGTGTATTCCATACACACTTAGGAAATAATCTAAACTAGGAATTATTCCAAATTGGGAATTAAGCACAACTGACAGATTTAAGGTTTCCATTTCAACTTACCAGTCCGAAATTGAGAAATATTCAAGAATCAACAAAAATGCTGATTAGATGAGTGGGCAAAATAAAGAAATGCAACCAAAAATGCAATTCTGACAGACAGATTAATCAAAATGAGACAGAAAAAAAAGATGAGAAGAATGGAAGTCACAGCAAAATTACTTTCAGCCTTTTTAACCTCACCTGTTTTTTTCATCTGTGCATTCCTGGAGCAGACAGTGCCATGTCAGTGCAAATCCAAGATAGCAACCAATCTAAAAGTGAATTTAAGAGTGCCATGAGGCAAAGAAAAAACCCCAAAGAACACACAGCACAGAGAGTCAAACAAAAATAAAGCACTACACTGTATCTCACTCTTTAGGAAATTAAACCCTGGATACACAAACGTGTTTCCCAGCTGGAAAGGCTGACAAGTGTAAGATTACCCAAGTTATCCTCTCACTTGATGTCTCTAATCCTGCCTCCCTCTGCAGCTTTCCCAGTATGAGATTAGAGCACTTCCCTCTTATGGTCTGCCCAGGTCCATTTTGTACAAAACCATCCAGCTCTGGAGACTGCTGTTTGGCATCTCACCCTGGAACTGTGGCAAACTGGAGTTGGACATACGGGACGAGTTGAGGTGACTCCCCACCACTCTCCAGCCCCTGAAATCCTAGGAATGGTGTGCCAGCACACAGAGCTGGCTCCATGTGCGGAAGGGGAACAGTGCCACAAATCCTCAAAGCATCAGAATTAACAAAGAGTGCACAAGGCACACAGAACTGCCACTTTATGTCTCAAGATTCCATGCTTTTCCCTACGCTGAGCCACAGGAGGTGGGAGGGGAGAGGGGAACCTTCAGCCATAAATTTGGGAAAAACAGATTACCAAAGCTCCACATAGAAAACAAGCTCAGAAAACACAAGTGCATCTACTGAACTCTCCAGCTCGAAAGAGCACCTTTAAAGCACTTTTATGGGTCCTCCTGGACACAGAGGAGGACACAGCAGGCCTCAGCCTGCCTGTGCATCAGGCTTTGCCTGATCCCGTGTGGCTGCCGTTTCCTAGCGAGGAGGATTCCCATGCTGAGGCGTGTCCCCGTTTACCTCTGAGCCGATCCTGGCTCCGTGGAACGCCCCGCACATCCTGCCCTCAGCCATCCCGGCGCGGCCGCCCTCCGCAAGCCCCTCCTGGTACCCCTCCCCACGGAACCTGGGAACGCAGAATCGCAGCACTGTTAGTGTCCTGCCGAGCTCCCGCTGCACGCCAGCGACTCCAGGCAACACAAACGCTGCATCCCCTCCACAGCTTAGAAACAGCATAGAAAATCCATTTAAATTCCGGAATCACAGGCTCATTTTAGTCGGGAAAGATCTCCAAGATCAACCAGTCCAACCTTTGAACGATCACCACTGTGTCAACCAGACCAGAGCCCTGAGTGCTACATCCAGCTGTTCCTTGGAGGTTTCTTTCACCTCCAGAAATGGTGACTCCAGCAGCTCCCTGGGCAGCCACTTCCAAGGCCTCACAACCTTTTCCATGAAGAAATTCCTCCTTGTGTCCAACTTGAACCTCCTCTCTCCTCTGGTGCAGCTCGAGGCCACTTCCTTTTTTCCTGTCACTTGTTAGCAGGGAGAAAAGTCTGACCCCACATGGGGGGCTCTTGCCAGGGAGTTATAGAAAGAGGGAAGGTCCTCCCTGAGCCTCCTTTTCTCAAGGCTGAGAAATTTTCTCCCCACATTTTTCCTCAGCCACTTCTCATCAGACCTGTGCTCCGGAGCCTGCCCCAGCTCAATTCCCTTCTCTGGACACACTCCAGCACCTCAGAGCCTTTCATGCAGTGCAGGACCCCCTCAGCAGCGCCCAGAACAGGAGGACGGTCACTGCCTGCTCCTGCTGGCCACACTATGCTGACCCAGGCCAGGATGCCATTGTCCTTCCTGGCCACCTGGGCACACCTGGGCTCACGCTCAGCAGCTCTCGGCCAGCACCCCCAGGTCCTTTCCCTCTGGGATGTCTTCCAGGAACTCTCCGGCTATCCTAGAGCGCGGGAGGGTTGCAGTGATGCAAGAGTGGAGCCGGCACTTGGCCTTGCTGACCCTCACCCGGCTGCTCTCGGCCCGGGGTCGGGCCCACTCTGTGCTGAGAACAGTTCCCTTGGCAGCCTGTTCCAGCGCCCGACCACCCTCTGGTTGAAGAACCGCTCCCTGAGGTCCAGCCTAACCTTCCCCCGACTCAGCCTCAGGCCGTTTCGCGCTGGTCGGACTCTCAGAACGCGCACAGAGGCCAATTTTCCCCGCCCTCCTCCTCGGGCTCAGCGCTCGCCTATCTTTCCCTAACGCTCCCCGACAGCTCACACAGGCGGACACAGGGAAGCACAGGCACAGGGGAGCCCCGCGGTGGCGAGGAGTCCCTCTCGGGCCACCGCAGGCTCCCTCTGCGCGCTCACCTCTGCTCGGCCATCACGATCCCATCGAACAGGTCGGCCATGGCGGCGCGGGGCACGCCGGGAGCGGACGGCGCGCGGGAGGGGGCGTGGTCGGGGCGCACCAACCACGCCCCTCCGGGCTAAGCCACGCCCACACGCTATGGCGGCGCGCGGCCACTAGGGGGCGCCCGAGCGCCGCCACAGAGCCCGGCCCGGGGCGTCCACGGTGTCCGTGTCCCAGAAATCCCACCCCGCGTCCCAGAAATCCCACCCCGCGTCCCAGAAATCCCACCCCGTGCCTCAGAAATCCCACCCCGTGCCCCAGAAATCCCACCCCGCGTGCCAGAAATCCCACCCCGCGTCCCAAAACGCTGCTCGGACGCTCCCTGAGCTCTGCCAGCTTTGATGCCCTGCGGAGCCTGGCCCAGTGCCCGACCACCCTGTGGGTGAGGAACCTTTTCGCGATATCCAACTTAAGCCTGCCCTGACAAAACTTCGTGCCGTTCTCTCGGGTCCGTCTCATGGCATGGTGGAGTTTGCACGTCCCTTTCACGTAATATTGGTATCGGTGGGTTTCAAGAAGTGTGGTTTTAGTGCATATGCCCACAGCTTTTCCCTGTGAGGGCGGTGCGGCCCTGGCACAGGTTGCCCAGAGAAGTTGTGGATTCCCCATCCCTGGAAATTGTCCAAGGCCAGGCTCGATGGGGCTCTGAACAACCTGGAAAGATGTCCCTGCCCGTGGAATGCAATGATCTTTAAGGCTCCTTCCAACCCAAACCAGTCTATGATTCTAAAAAGTAAATCTTTTTGGTGTAAATACCCACCTAATCTGTAGTGTGCCGCTCTAGGCTGCTCTGTTAAAATACTTACGAGTTGTTAGAGATCAACACTGGTCAAAAGAAACCCCCAGATGCTTAATGAAAATGTGGCTCTGGATCACACTATCCTGCCAGCCTGATGTCAGAATACGTATATTTTCAAGGAAAAAAAGGAACATTTATTTAATTTATCGTGCTGTTCCCCATTCATATGCAAAGTACACTGGCAGAGTAGAAAGAGTGGCCCCCAAATTTTCCAGGGTTTCAGTGATTACTCATGGGCAAAGGTAAAGTGGGCACTGTGACTTTTCAATTGATTTATCGGTTTTTACACTTCCTCCAAGTGGAAATGAAGACGCTCAGTATCTCCTTTCCTGCAGCCTCCCCACTCCTCTAACAACTCGTATTTGCACATCACAGCTTCCAGCTGAGACTTCACAAGGAGACATTTGACACCCGAACTTTAAAAACCTTTTAGGGCTGTAAAATGTGCTGTTGCAAATGAAAGCACCGCCATTGTCCTGCTGTCTTTGAGGAGCTCTGATGGGCAGGGGACGTGTGTGCTGAGGGGTGATGGAGGTGTTTATATTCCCACAGAACCAAAGGTGTTTTTTGGAGGTTTTGCACACCTGGTTCCTGACCGAGTCAGGTGTCGCAGGGCAGCGGGAAGCATTTCCCAGCTATCCTCCTACCTCAAGTCGAGATCTTGTCAGATTTTATAAGCAAAACAGCCAGGTTTGGTCAGAGCTGGGATGGGAAAACTCCAGCAAAAACTGAAGCACTCCAGGAAGCCGTGTGGATTAATTTAGCTCCTGGTATTCTTCCCTCTGAATACACATCAAACCAACCTCTAATCATGCTGTTGCAGGAAAAATCGTCATGCTGCCAGTGGAAGATGGTAATCCAAAGGTGTCAGCAAATAGGGTCGTGAGAGAGTTCAAGATGCTGTTTCCAAAATGTAAGGTTGCCTGTCTTTGCATCCCATTGAGTCTTAAACAATCTCTCACTGGTGCAATTAAACTATGTATCCTCCAAACTCCATTATTTACCATGTTTCCTGTCAAATCTGTGCATTTGTATTTTGGGTTTTTTTCAGAAGAAAGGTCTTGAAAATACAGTGACTGATCAAAACTGGAAATGAAACCCCCTGAAATCTGAAAAGTTTTGGAATTGGACAACCTGAAAATCAGAACTACTTCTCCCAGCACACAAGGAGTGGGAACCCTCTGGATTTGTAGCAGTGGCTCAGCACAAAAAAGAATGGGAAAACACCATGGGAGATGTTTGCCAGCCAAGAAATTTGCTATTCTTGTGACTCACAGCATTTCAAAATGGAAACATTCAGGCTCTTTTCCTGCCAGAAACTGACATCTTTTTCAGTCAAAACTCACCATTTTCTCCCTGGCAGCACTGGTTAGAATGGTTCCCATTCTCAAATGGGAGTAGCCTTCTACTCACAGGGTATTTTTTGTCAAGAACCTGCCCAGGGAACTGGTTAAGTCACCATCTCTGGAGGTATTTAAAAGATGTGTGGATATCACACTTAGGGAAAGACCAAAGAATCAAGCAAATTTCAGTGGTGAAGATGATTTTCTCTTTTATTGCAAATGTACACATTACACTACTGATAATGCACAGAAATTTAAAAATTGGCTAAAAACTGACTACTGTTCGCTAAAATTCCGTTGATTACAAAACTTCACAAGATTTTTTACAACAAAAAAAAAACCACCTTCAGAAGTATATAAATAGAATTTTGAGCATAAATAACAATAACAAAATAAACAGATGTATGTATTCAATAAATTAATTATAAATATTGCATTGGCAATGAAGTGCTAGGTTAGAAGAACACCGGTGTTTCCAGTAGAGCTTTTTGGGGGTTTTTTGGGAGGGTTTTTTGGGGTTTTTTGGTTGGTTTTTTTTTTTTGTCCAGAAATTTCTATTATGAATGAACCTTTGGAAACAAGTAGAATCCCTGAACCCTACTTTTTTTTTCATTTGGCTTCACCTTGGTTATTCCTTCATTGAATCTTTTCAGAGGGAGACAGAACTTGATGACATCAGGTGCCTTGGACAGAGATTCTCACAATCCCTTCCTGCAAGGAGAATCCTGACCCAGTTCTTCAGCTTTTAACTCACTGAACCATCTCTCCACTGTCTCCCATGGATGCTGAATCAAGCCTGGAAGTGACTTGAAAGAATTGCTGGTGGTTAAAGGTTAAGCAAAAACCTATTTTACAACTGATTTGACCTATACATCCGTTCTCAGTGTTTTTCTCTGCTAATGACATATACATGCTTATATACAACAGAATCTTCATTTAAACATTCATTTGGGCTGCTCACTCCCTACCTGATGAAAATCAGTTCTAGCCCTGGGCACTCTTCCAACCACACACTGAATTCCCACTGGTTTTGATGAGAACTCTCTGCTGGATGGTTCTGATGCCACAGAGAACATAATTTAGCCTACAAAAGAAATCAACGACTATGTTTCCCAAAGTACTTTTTAGCAGTAAGGGAAGGAAGAAATTTTTCCCTTTATTCCCTTATTTTTTTAAGGAAGAAAAAGCACGATAAACAACCAGATTTGTTTGTTCAGTAGGTAACCTTTCAGTAGAGAGTTTTCCCCAGAATGTCGTTAGCCGCCTTTTAAGAAGAGCATTAACTCAAGTTACATCTGGTAGGATGTTTTCCTCCATCTAGTTTTGGTCCAAATGTTTGAGTTTTGAGGTCTCTGAAGAGGAAAAGGTTTTCTGCATTTGCTCATATGAGAAGATATAACAGGTGGAATAATATAAGTGAATACAGGTGGGAAGTGAAGCTGGTATAGAAAAATTACAGTTATTTTATCACCACCTATGGAGGAGTTCTGATAAAGCTGCTAAAATTTTCACCATTTAATCCTCCTTTTCCAAACAAAACTATGGATAGGCAATTCATCAGATATAGAACAGCCTCTTGGCACTCATCTCTTAAAGGTACAACAAGGATGAGGCTGGCTCCATACTCAAATACACAAAAAAGTTCCCAAATATCACTGTACAAAAAGCTAAAAACCCTGCAGTACTCTGCAATATTTCTGTAAAAACATGTGTGGGAGCACAGTCACTTCTGGAAGCTGGGGCTCTTCACTGGGGACAGTTTAGAGGCGATGCCAAAGGGGTCCATGCTGTCCGTCTCCAGGGGGGAGGAGAACACCTCTGGCTCAAAGACCTGGCTGTAATCACCGTATTCACCAAAGTCTGCTGACTCCACAGGCACAGTGTTGATCATGGGCAAGAAGTGAGACAGGGGAAGGAAATCTTTCCCCTTGAACTGCTGTCTTTGTTTGGCACTGCTCAAAGACACTGATATTCCGTGTTTTTTGGATTTATACACGTTGTAGCCGTCCGGGCGAATCTCCTCCTCAAAGGAACAGTCTTCAGTGGAGTATCTGAGCTGAACAGCAAGGAATAGCGAGAATTACAAACATACCCACCAGGCCAATTGTATTCAACCACAAAATGAACCTTGGATGGTAAAAGCTCTTGTCCCTCAATGTGGGGGTGTCCTTCTTGTCACAATCCCTACTCTATTCTAGTCTAATCTACTCTATTCCAGAACCCCTGAAGTTCTTTCCATGTCCATCCCTTTGCATAAGCTTTGAATCCTGGGATATGCTTCACCACACTTATCCTGGCCTGAGCAACGGGAAAAAGAGTCTCAGATGCCAATGGTGATTTAGATGAACTGTCCTTAATTGCACTTATGAGTCTTAATCCAAGTATAGAACTCCTGGTCTGTTAGAGATTTGCCTGTGCAAAGGTTTCAGAATCAGGTCTGTAGAAAGGTAACATGGCCAAATCAGTAAAACACTGCTAAAAGGTAATTTCTGCCTTTTTCTGTTCAAAATTTACTGAAATTGCCCAAGACCCTTTTACAAAGTCTCATCTTCATGTTAACATGGGAACTTTTTGAATTAATACCAGCACAAGTTAGGATTTTGTACAGAAGAATGTATTTTCTTAGGTATGAATTTGTAGGATTACATTTGCAATGACCTGTACCATCTTAAGTTTTACATATATATATATATATAATAATAATATATTTGTATATTAGACCCATATCAGCAGGTCAGACCTCTCCAGATCTTTACACCAGCACTGCATTGCTTACAATTCTGATGCTATTTCAGGCTCAGCCACTGCAGGTGATTGAACCTGTGGTCAATAAAAGAGAATTGCTGAATATGTCTCAGTCTGCAGAGACGGAAATGTCCTTACATGAATGTTCTGCCTGTACGAACACAAAGCATATTTAGGCCTTTCTCAGACACCCTCAGTAACATGGAGGAAAATTAAGAAAATTTAAATTTATTAAGATAAAATTAAGGATAATTTAATTTATCTGAAAAAAAAGATTATTTGGTTAGCTTTTAAAAGCATGTTTTAAATTAATAAAGTAATTTTAAAAAATGTTTTCTCCAAATAAAATGGTGCAATATTTATCCTTCCACACAGGTTTTATCTCAGGAAACTATGTGTATATGACAAAAAGTTGGGGCTGGATTGTTAGCTGTCTTTATGAGTGCTCAGCCTCCTTAAAAGGGATGATGAAACAGAATAGCTTCTTGCTCAGGAAGTGCACACTACAAACAACAGGTAGTGATTGAATCCCCATGTCTCAGCTATACCTTTCTCTCTTCACTTCTTTGGGATGGTCTCTAGTCTGTTTTTTTAAACAAGTACCAAACAAGACTTTTAAAGTATTTCCAGATTTATTTTTTTTTCCACAGGAGGAATCACAGTATGTCAGTATATTCAGCATTACCCCTAAACTGACTACAGCACACAGCACATTCAGAAACCAACCCCAGTCATCAGTTTTCTAGTGTCAAAACAGGCCATGTTGCAGGAGCACAGGTTCAGCCTCCAGACACCGTGTTTGCCCTTTTGTTCTCCCAGTCCTGCAGTGGTGCTGATAAGGTAAAGGTTTACCTGCAGAGCTGCCTGGCTGGGCTGTGAGCACAGAGGTGACACCAGGTGTTCACAACACAGAGACGGGACAGCACAGCTACTTGCAGTAGTGTTTTCAGAATAAAACCCCAGCCTGCATCTAATACTCTACACCAACAAATGCAGTTCCAGTCAATGTGAATGCCTTCAAAATGGTGATGTAGGAGAGCAATTTTAAAATTGTGTGATTGCTCAAGTTCAGCTGGTAGCTCCAATGGGAGCAGAATCCAGACTCTGATTTGTTCTGGATATACATTAAAGAATGGAGCTAGTAATGTGAACTGGTGCACTTCATCTGAGTATTGACTGATTTGAGCCCAGAAAAGCAAGGAAATTCAGAAAGGCTTAATTCTATGTTTCACATTCTTAACTCTATCCTATCTATTCACATTCCTATCCATTCTATTCACATTTTTCACATTCTATCTGCATTCAGAAACATCAGTGCTGTTGCTGTCAAAGATACTGTGAGTTTTGAGAATGGGCCACGTCCTTTCCTGATTGAAATCAGCAGAAATATTGCTGTAGTAATCAAAAAAGAATCAGGCTGCATCTTTGCTGTTGCATCATGAAAAACCATGGCTCTGTGAAACTCAGGCTTCTGTACAGACTAAACCTGCCAAATTCTAGAGTGAATAATGTATTCATACACTGTAAAAATGAGATTATGTCAGTTTATAACTAGTTGCTAATCCTAGTGAAAAAGCTAACCCAGTGGCATCAGTGGGACACCTAACTCCTCAATCCCTCAGTCCCACAGGTGTGCTGTTATAGCAGGGCAGAAATAGGCAGTGGAGAAACACCCTTTCTCCTTTAAAATACTTTTTCGGTTTGCAACTTCCTAAGAGACAGCCTGGCAGCCAGCTGGCTGTAACTCTTCTCCGAAGGAGAAATCTCTTTTAATTTTTTTTCCCCCAAAATATCTGACCTGAACAGTGAGAAGTTATTCATATTACACGACAGAGTTTAATCTATTTCTGCAGCAGAATCACAGACTCCCACTGATGAGAATTTTAAACCTAAATGCAATTTTGCCCCGGGCTGTGCTTTTGGTATATTTTAGCAGAGGACACGCAAAACATAATTTATTTTCTACATGACGTTTCCTTTCTGCCTTCTAATAATCCCCACAAGCTTTCGGGCAGTGAAGGTGACAAGAACCGCAGGTCCTAGGGAGAGAAGGCGGGGGACGTGGGGGAGAGAGGATGGTGGACACCGGAAAGCTTTGTTACCCCATTATTAGAACGCGCCGCTGTTCCAGAGTGGAAAACCCGCGGAGACAGCAGCGCGGGCGCTCACCTGCCCGTGCAGCCGCCCCGCCTCGTCCATGCACAGATACCGGGAGCTCTGCACGCCCTTGATGGCCACGGTGCGCACGGCCACGGCGCGGATCTCCAGCAGACCTGCGGGCAGAGAGAGAGAGGGGCCAGCGGTGTCACCCTCGCGGCCCCGGCGCTGCCCCGTCCCCATCCCCGTCCGCATCCCCGCCGCCGCCACTCACTCTGCGCGCTCTGGCTCCCGGCCGCGTCCACCCGGCCGTCGGCGCCGATGCGCAGGAAGCAGCTGAAGAGCCCGTGCTTGCTGGCGGTGTAGAGGTGCCGTAGCCGGATGGGCTCTCCCCAGCCGTAGTTGAGGTGCGGGCCGGCGTCGGGCAGCGGCAGCGGCAGCGCGGAGGCGGCGGCAGCCGCCAGACCGAGCAGCGCCAGTGCGGCGGGGCGCAGCCCCATCCCAGCACGGCGCCTCGGGGCTGTAGCGCGGCCGCAGCCGCCCCCCGGCCTTTTATAGCTCGCCGTTATCAGCTCCATCGATCCGGCCGCATCCGATATAGAGTCCATTTCATAGCCGGATCGGTCACTCCCCCCGAAAACACGGAGCGGGTGGCACCCTAAAGTCGCCTCCTCCGCATCCGCATCTCCGAGCTCTCCGCTCCTGCGAGGCTCCGGCCGCGGTCCCGGGGCGCTCCACGTTCCCGCAGACCCGATGTGGCGCCGGGACGGGGACCGGGACTGGGCGTGTGTGTACCCAGTCCACCCAGTAGCAGGAGCTGCCCCGCTCCCTGCCGCGGCTCAGCCCCTGCCTTCGCCCTTGCCCGTCCTGTATTTCATTTCTCTTTTCAGAAATCAAAGAGCTGCTGCCTAAACCTGGGCTCGCCTCTCCGGTACCCGGTAGGGGCCGAAGGCTGGGGGAGCGGCGCTATCTCGGTTCCGGGCAGGGCCGCGCACGGCGCTGGTACAGCCCGGTCCGGCCAGGTGCCGGCGGCTGCGGGTGGCCCGGCGCGGCTCCGGGCTCTCCCCGCCCGGCCATCCCCGGCCGTGTCACTAGATGGAGCCTGGCCCCTGGGATGCGGCTGCCTTGCCTCGGGGGAGCCGCGCCGGGGGGCTCTCCGTCTCATTCGTCCCCTCTTCTTACAAAGAGACTGGAGTGGAAAAAATATCCTGCGTGAAGTAAAACTGCATCGCCCGATTTAAGCTTCACATAGAAATTTTCTTCTGGGGTGCGCATAGATTTTTTTCCATGTGGGCTCGTCCTAGGGAGCTCGCTCAGCAAGTGCCCCTGGGAAGAAGACACACACATTTGGGGGTTTTCCAACGTATTTGCATCTCAGAGATATTTAAAGGGATTGCTGCCGACTTTTCTGCTGTACATCCGAAGTGGTCATTGAAGGAATTTTCTCAGATTTCAAAGAAGAAAACTGGTAATTAATTAAAAAAGAAAAAAATCCCCCACAAGACATTGTGACAATTAAACAAGACATAACCCCACCTCCCGACAAGTTTCTCTGAAACATAAAGCTTCGGTCAGCTTCCACATACTGTTTTTATATTTTTCTACTTGTTTGCTTTCATCCTTTTGCCTCTACACTTGCATCTCTCTCCTGCAAACACTCCCACAAAAAACTTTTCTTCGTGAGCAATCTTAGCTCAGTGAGGATGAGCACATAGTCAAAGCCACACAAAAATACAGGGGCTTGCAGGGTGATATCTTGCACTTATTATCATGTGGAACTTCAGATGTGTTTAACTGGAATTAATGACATCGATCAGTCTGAGTTTGGATGATCAGGGTCTTGCATAACAAACTCGCCGAGGGATTGAATCTCATCAATCACTTCAAAAGCAGCTACTGCTTTTGATTAGCTTTGGCATTTTTTGGTGATCAGCTTGAAACACCCACTAAAGGCCCTAGTCTTCCCCTGCATAGTTGCTGAATAATTAATAAAGGATTAAGACCACTTTACATGCCCGTGTCTCCTGCTGCATCCTCCAAATAATGTGTGGGCTTTCCTACCAATTCTGGTCTTTCTTACATCATGGAAGTTCAGAATATTGTAAGCCCAGTAAATAATACTAAGGCATGCAAGTCCCTAATTCTTTTTTTCCTCTGCAATGTTATTACATGGCTGCTACAAAGGCAGTTCCTGCCCCACAACCCTGGGCCCCACAGCAGTTGTTCATGTAACTCATCCTGACATTCTTCAAGGTACTGAGCACCACCACACACACAGAGGTTATGCTCTGAAATGAATCTGAAAGGCTTCTTTATCTCAATTTTTCTGTGCCTTTCAGTGAATAGAAGCTACTTTATGATTATTACTTTTGCTATACTCTAGTGGGAACAAAAAAATGATAATAAGTTTTATTTTCTTCATCAAGAAGTTCAAGCTTCTTTCAAGCAGTAAGTAATTGATGCTTGAAACTTGTTCCTTCATCTCTGTGAGGATCAAAAATTGAGGCAGAAAGGACAAATAATTTGCACTAAATGATGTTTCAAATCAGTGAAAAAGCTGGTTATAAAGAAGAATTTCCTAACAATTGATGGAGAGCCTTTAATAATTATTTTCATTGTTGCTATTGCTGATGTTACAGGGTTTATGTCTAATCAAATTAAAACAAAAATTAAGCACTTAACTATTTTTTTTTAATAGCCTCTCTTGTTAGAGGAAAGTTTCAACCTAAGTAATTTGTCCAAGTTCCCCTGTAGTTCCTGACCAAGGAAAGTGCCTGCAAACACTTAATTGGACTGAATAGTACCAATCCTATCACAAAACAGCTGCTGAAGAGATATGGGTTAAACATACCCTGGAAGTGTTCATTTCTTTATTGACTCTGTAAAGAAAAAAAAAAAAGCCTAGATGATTAACTCACATTCAGGGGCTTATTTTTAGCTAGAGATAAATGAGCTAATAAATGTCACTGAATTCAAAATACAGGAGTTGCAATACATGATTTTAATTTCAGTTCCTGTCTGTGTCACTGAACTTTATCATTTATTAGCATCTTCTGTCAAAGTTCAATAGGCACATGCCTTTGCATACTCCTACAAATGCATTTGCAGGAAAAAAAAATGTTAGCAGAACAAATGTATTGTAGGGGAAATCCCACCATCATTTCCAGTGCTGGACCTGCTTCCCTGCAATAAGGAAACCAGGTAGAGTCGGATTTTCTTTATTTATGAGGACAGGAAAAACAACCAAAAACCCACGAGGAAAGTCTTCTAGAACAAAAATACCTCCTGACCAAACAGTACACAATTGCAAAAGCATTTTCACCTGTTGCAATGAATCATTTATTTCCACTGCACTTTTCAATGTCCCAATGTAATTTCTGCAGAACAAGAAGTCCAGCTTTCGGTAATAATGAAGTTGAAGTGAATGAGTTTTGGAAGAATGAAATTAGCTTTAATCAAAAGTCAAACATCAGAGATCCTGCAACACACCAAAAAGGTAACAGAGGGTTTGTGCTGCACTGGACAATGTCGACATTGAAACCAACTGAAAAGAAGCTAAGGCAAGTGGCCACAAAAATGATAGGGAAATAGGGCAAGACTCAAAGTTACTCATAGCAGGCTACCTTATGGTGGAGATCAAAGGAAGAATTATACAGGCGAGTCACTCAAGACTGAGTGAGGGCCAAAATGTGATAACCTGGAGGCATTTAGGATGAAGAGACATTTTCTCAATTATGGAATATCTTTTGGAATATCATGGTGAAAGCTTGGGTTGTACAAGTCACTGGAGGAAGAGGGAAATATCACAGAAACATTGAAGGTTTTCTGCTTCCTTTGGGGCGTCTTTGGGACCCCCTGCAGATTCTGTAGTTGGGATCACATGAACGTGATCAAATATTACTTTTGTGAAGAGATCTGTCAGTCTTCCCCCCCTTTTCTCTGAAGTCAGAGGTGGAAGAATTACAGAGGCTGCAAATACTCTGAGGGCAGTTATGTTCCAGGCAGGGCTGGAGATGTCAGCGCTAATGCCGCTGGTTTCTAGTTTCTGCTGTAGTTTCTGCCAGTCATCCCAGAAGTGACAGAGAAAAGAAAAATATTTTACCGATGGCAGAGGGCCAGCAGAGCAGTCCAGCCTTTTCTCTTGCTTCTGGTGGAGAAGAATATGACAGGAGAATGAGGGAAGGCAGAAGTGAAGACACAGGACACTGCGATACGCAGTTATTTGAGCACGAACTTGTTCTATAAAGAGCCTTATCAACACAGCACAAGTTTAAAAACCTGCCTAAGAAGGAGAGGTTACTCCACCATATGTCAGGGACTACTCTGCTTCCCAGCTGCTTCTGCAATCCAAGAGGCATGGAGGTGACAATATTTCTCTAGGGGCTGTGAATGGGTGCAGAATTGAGATTCCACAGCTCCCGCTGCACACACCCACTGACAGGATGTCATACGATGGGGCAAGCATTCACTGAGTCTCTCCTGATACCATAGTCCTCGGTGAATTTGTAGGATTCAAATGCATCAGATACTTACAGATTTTTTCAAATGATCCAGGAGTTCTGCTTCTAAAACTGCTCTGCTAAGGAAGGCCAACATGCTGCGGAGATTGTTGCTACTGTAATTGGCATGTGTTGTTGCTGGTTCTTCCCAACGAGCACAGCCACACAACCAATGTCAAATAACTCTCTGTTATCTAATGCTTCCTTAGCTATTGCTATCAATGCATTCCAGAGACCAATACTGAGCCTGCAGTCAACTTCAAGCTTGCAAAGTCAAATGATATCTTCTGGTTAGGCCTGCTCTAAAGCTCACAAAATTCCCATCAGCTTCAAATAGCCTAAATGTTTTTTTTTTTAATCACTGCAAGCCATTATTTCAGGTTTTAGAGGTATTTCATCCACCCTGTTTTTTCTGTGTGCTATGAAATCATTCATAATTCCTCCATAGAAGAAACCTTACTGATTTTATGGGATCATGTTTGGTACAGTGCTTCCCCAGCACCTTATTTGCACTAAACCAAGAAAAGCTGTGTTTTTCTTGTGGTTTTTTTCTTATGTTTTGAGCAAACATTCATCCTGCAACATAAATTAATAATTGCAGGTGTCTTTTCCAAGAGGTCACATTTTGATTTCCAGCTTGATCAAGGGAGTAATGCCCCTGGATTTTGTTAGCACAATGTGTTTGTGGAAACCATGAGGAAAGCTTTCCTAGAAGAGGGTGACTCTAGATCATCAGCTTCTCAGTCACACGTGGTATCCTTAGAGCATTTCCCTGTATTCTTTTCCTGACAGTGACTAAATAATCCTGTCTTTTTGACAAGTTCCAGCTTCACTGACAATATTTTTCATTTAATAGATGGAGAACAGTAGAAGAAGAAATATACAGATTTCAGGAATGCTTCAAACTTGCAAGAGTGCATACTTAGAGCTATGGTCCTGTACAAAGACATCTGGACAGGCAGAATTAACCAGGTGTCTTATTCAGCTTGATATAGTGACAATTCCCACAGAATCACTCCTGAGGAACATAGTAGGATGCTGGGATTTGCAAAGACTTCGGCAATGAGACCAATACAGGCCCATTAAAACAAACCCCAGAATAATTTCACTGAGTGAAATCTGGGATTAATTTGTCCCACAGAGGCCCAACTTTCCCTGGAGGTGCTTTGTTAAGAGGGACACTGAGCCAGGGGTGCTCAGGTGACGGCTTTTAAGGAGCCAGAAGTAAGAAGGGGCAGTAAGAAAGGGATCTGGCTCTGCCTGTCTGTTTGGTGAGATGCTGAATCTGTCCCTTCCCTTGAAGTTAAACCACCTCAGAAATGTGACTGTACCTTTGCTTAAAGACAGATGTTTTCTCAAAAACGCCTATGATAATAATTCTGAATTGTTGCAAAATTGATACTACAAAGTCTTACAGTCATGAAGAAGATAACAGATTATATGACTAAAGGCATTTATTATGCATATATCCATCTAAGTGGTGTTTTAGCTAGAATCAATTAGGCTCGACTGAGAAACTGTAGGAGTTGTTAAGGCTTATGTGATGCCAATAATCCGACCACCCTACAGGGACAGATTGTCCCTACACAGGTTAGTTCTGAATGGCTCAATCCTGTTAAGACTGAATGATGTGAAAGGTAAGAACTGTACCTGTCTGGGGAATTTCTGCTTTAGATAGTTGTGGCTACTGTTTTTTTTTTTCATTTGGGCTTCAAATACTTGATGAAGATTAGATTAAAATGAGTGTGTGCGGTACACATTACAGCAATTTACCATGTTGTGGAGTAATAGAGGTAGAAAGGGAGCTAAGACTCACTTTTCTTGTCGTGTATTTCATGCTACACTGCTGCTTATCACTACTAGGAATTGCAAGGCACCAACAGAACTGTATAAATTGTTAAGAGATGTAAATGATTATCAAATTCAGTCCATGAGTGGTTATTCACCTGCTATCATCACCTTTGATTATGATGATACTGCAGGAAGGACAGAAACAGTGTCGCCTTTATGAAACAGTCTGAACAAATGTAAACTCAAAAACCTAGTACAAAGTTTCCTAATGATTTAAGGCTGTTAATATTTTGCACACAGACATATCCTCAGCTTGTAGAGAGCAAATGATTCGTCTGTGTCAACAGAAGTCTAACCTTTTACTCTGGGTTGTACCCTGAAGAAGTATCTTAGGGAAAAAAAATTCTCATGCAACTACTTCAAAAATCCATATAGTACATGGAATTACTTCACCTGGATTTTAAAAAGTGCAATGATATCTTGTCTCCTTTCTCAGAACACCCCCAGACTTCATCCTTAACATTGGTGACAACCATGTAGGAAGCTTTACAATGACTTTAATCAAGAGAGAGGAAGATTATAAATAAATTGTTCTTCTTCTTGGATGTCACATGAAGTAGTTTTCATCTGAAATGAAGCCTAAAGCATAGCCTGGGCATAGCTGCACAATTTGCTATGAATTAGGAAACTGAATAACTTTCTCTGATGTTCCTTATTGCAGCTGGTCCTCTTTGCTGCCACCAAACGTGTCTGTGGGACATTTGGAGTCAAGAATTGAAGGGCAAAGGTTACTGAAGCATCCTGCCAATGCAGATAAACGTGACCTTTAGCTGACAAAGCAGAAATAACATGGGATCTAAAAGAATGGTATCCAAAACATTGCATTTGGATTGATTCTAATCAGCCATAATTTCCTACTTTAATGGCCAATTAAAAGGGCATTTGAAAGTAAGAGAAGCAGAACAAATCAGCATGGAAAGAGCCTGCATGGTCTTTAGAAAGTAATTCGAGTTTACTTAGGTTTTACACATCTGACTAGTAAGGAAAGGAGTGAGTAATGGATGTCTTACTCCAAAAGTAGTTCAGCTTCATTAAATAACTTGTTTCAGCAAGAGATAAAATCTGAAACACCACTGGAAAGTAAAATGAAATATCTGCATTACCACAAGGTATGTATCTACCTGAACATAAATATTACCTAAAATATTGGAAGGAATGTAGAATCCCCCACTATTTGGCTATTGTGTGATATGTATGTTGGCTTGCTATAGGAAGCAGAATTAAACTCAATGTTTTTTATGTGTGTTTACAACTGTGATCAGACATACAATGGTCAGAACAATTCTATTTTACCTTTTTTGAACACCAAATATTTTTATGTCAAACACATGTTCAATTTGTTTTCCTTTTTCTGGAAACAAAATTCCTTGAACATTCCAAGTGGGAAGGGAGAGCCTCATTGCCTCTGTTTCTTTCATGTCTGGAGATGCCAGGAAGATCCTTGCACAACCAGAGGCAGAGAGCCCTCAGTTGCTGATCTGAACAAAGCATATGGACGTGCTGTGCTGAGGATGGCAAAGTGGAGTCCACAGTGCCTCTTTCACACGGATCAGTGCAGTTCATACACTCTGGGTTGTGGCTCCATTGATTTGACCACTCGTTTTGCCAAGGGAGCTGTAAAGATAGCCACACACACACTCCCCCTCCCCGAGTTAATTCAGAATTTAGCCTGTTTCAGGACATTTCCAGAGCAGGGCAGGAATCCTTCTCTCCCTGTGTGGGGCACTGAGGTTTCAATCAATAACAAAGGCTCCCTGAGGCCTGTCTATTGCTCTTTATCAGAGGCCTCCAGCAGATAAAACCTGTCACAAAACAGCTACTGGTCGCTGCCACTGCAGCCTCTCTCCAAGGAAGAGCTGCTGTTGCAAGGCAGGGGATGCCCTTTCTTCCATTCCCGGGATAAAAGGACACAGATTGCCACCAGTGTGGTTTGGACTCAGCTAGGCAGATATTCCATCAGCTGTGTAATGTTATAGAAGGAAGTAGCCAATACCAATGACATTGCAAACAACAGAACTGTGACTGAGCCCTGCACAAACCCTTTCAATTAATGGCTCCCATGTCAATACCAGCAGTCCGTTCCCAAAAGAGGGTAATCCCCAGATTTATGAGTTTTTCTCACACACACAGGCAGTAGTGGCAACCCTTTGCACAGCAAGTAGCAGGTATAAAACTCCATTGGTTAATCATTCAACCCTTACTCCAACTGCCTGACTTACATTCCCTGTAGAGCTTCAAGTTCAAATAATATTTGAATTCATGAGAATGAAGGCTCCATTTTGCCTTACATCTTTATGAGGATGGAAATAAAAGCAACAATGGCATGTTTTCCCTTCCTCACATAACAAGATGCTCAAGCAGTGGATTTTGTAGTCCCCCAGGCTGCACACTTATTCTTCAAGAGACTCTTGCTCGCTTTACGGCTGTGGACACACATGGCTCCAGCTTTCCAGTCTCAGATCAATGAGCTGCCCAGCAAAGAGCACAGAGCTGGCAGGTCCTTGGCATTCATCTGAATGAAATGAAAGGGAGCTCAGTTCTTGGCTCCAGTTTTCTGTCACTCCATTGTCATTCAACAAAACGGACCAAAGAGAAAAGCGATCAATCCATAAACTTGTGAAGCCTCAGTCTCCAGCTGTCATCAGCTTTGAGCCCCCTCCACTGATCTTATCTGTTGCAGAGTGATTGAAAGTAATTTGTTTTGGTTGAAAGTAATTTGTTTTGGAGAGTAATTAGATGTCTCTTGGGGGGGCTTCCTACCTGGTGACCCAGTGTTTCTCCTTGGCTTGCTGCTTATTAACATCAATTACCACAGAGACACTCTTCAAAGGAAGGCATGCCCAGGGTGGGGAACCCATTAAGAAATATGCTTCTCACTTCTGCTAGGAGATAATAAACCTTCTGGTGTCGCACAATTTTTTGTGGGTTAGACATGAATCCCACTGGGGCTTAAACTTTCCATTTGCCATTGCATGTGAAATGTTTAACAATTCCTAAATGAGCTAGATCTCTCTATAACAGTGAACATTGAATAGAACAGGCTGAAGCATAATATCTGGGAACATTTCCTGACACTGGATGAGGAACACACTTGTAGAGGTACGGGGACGGCAAATAAAGTTCATATCTCTAGGGGAAATGGCAGAGGGGCACAAAAGTTCATACTCCGATTCTTGTCCCCAGAATCAATTCTTTTTAATTGAGACAATTTATACGGTTATGAAAATGACACAGCACTGATAAGCATCATCATAAAGCCAGTATCTATTTTATAGATATATGTGGATGCCAAATGAGTCGTTGCCTGACTGGGATGTTTACTGGTAGTGATTACATCATTACTACTGTGACATCCTACAGAACAACACAAAGAACCATAGTGGTTCTTGGACCAGATCTCTCTTCAGGCACAGTGAATCAGTAATAAATGACCCTGGTTATGCCTTCCTTTACCAATATTCAGTCCAAAGTTTTCTCTTGCTGCATCTGGTTTCTGTGCTGCTCAGGAAGTAGAAATACAGAGGGAGCAGAAATTATCTCTGAAGGTAAAGTTGGCTCATGTAGATGTTGTGTAGAGGTCCCAGAGACACTGAAAGCTCCTGGCTGGCCCTGGGCATGCATGTTGATCTGGGATTGACCACAGGGAAGCTGGGAGAGAAAGGTGGCGAAAACATCCTTGTTGTGCAGCTCTGGTCCATAGAGAGAGGAGTTCAAGCTGGGACAGCCTGAGTCATAATGGCAGGGAATCATCACCAGTGCTTGCAGTCATCAAACCCCACCCTTTTAGGTGATCCTGGTTCTCGAGGTTTAACTCCCTGCTGCAAGTCCTTTAAATGGCTTTTCTGAAGAGCTGCTAAATGCTAACGTCTGAAGTAAATAACTGCCTTTTTTAAAATTATTTTTTATTTGTCTTGTTTGAGTAATTAGGTCATTATATCTGAAAGTGATTGTTTCATGCCAAGGGCGAATAATGAAGACCTTTGATGAATCCAGCAAGCAGCATGTAAATGTGGGGAAGGAATGCAGAGGCAAAGGAATGACCTTTCTGGAACAGAATTTCTCCCCTTGCCACCATTGTTGTCTGCATTAAAGTCAGTTAATGCATTTACTTTTTCCTGCTGCATTTATTCTTCAGTGCTTTCTTTTCCTAATAAATGCACATTGTCTAAAGGGTTTGCAATGTTCTTTAAATGGCTACTGTAGGCTTGTTCGTGAGCCAGCCAGTGGCTGCTTGGAGAGAGCTAAACATTTCCTGTTTCCACAACTTTCAAGGAGTGCTTAGAATTTACATATTTCTTGTAACTTACACATTTCATGTTCATATTTCATCAGGTTGCATTTATGTAGTATTGATATTAATGCTGAGCTATGGATGATCTGTAGCCACCTCTCCAGATCCTAACCATGGAGATTAATGGATGTAAAAGAGTAAATGTATTTTATTGCTCATTCAAGTGGTGGTTAAAAAAAAACCCACAAGGGCCAAGTATGGAAAATAAATAACCTTTTGTTGCTCAGGACTGATCCTTGCAGGTAAGGGTGGATTGACTTACTCCAGCTGATGTGAGTGACTACAGCCTAGTGAAACTAGGCTTTTGTTTCTGTGCAGCAGAAACAAAAAGGTCTGTTCTGGCATCATTTAAGCTTGAGTCAAAATAAATGGTTTGAAGGAAAATACTTCCCTTATTGCTGAATTTCACTTTGCTTTTAGGAGTAAGTGGCATCAGAGCATGGGGACTGAATTCTCTTTGGAATCAACCAGGCCTGGATTTGTGCTCACTGAGGTCCCCTGACTAGTGTTAGCCTTAGTGGCCACTAAGTCCATGGGATCAGGGTAGATCTTACCTGAAGCAACTCCCTTCAGCCATGCAGCCATGTCCAGTGTGGATGCTGGGTCCTCAGCACCCAGGAAAATTATGGGGTAATTCAGGATACCCACACTATCTTCTGTCTTCTTAATTTTTTTTTTTTTTTTGGTGTGACATACAACAGGGTGCTGCAGTAATCCCAAATCTAGATTCATATTGCTCTGATTCTAAAGAGGCGGTCTAAGGAAGAACAGAGAGGATTATCATTGATTTGAGATTATTTTCTTGTGGAAAAGCTAGCAATGTAACAATGGAAAGCAGGCTGCTAGGTAAAATCAAAACCAAAACATGGATAAAAAAAGATTAAATCTGTGGCAAAACCCCTGAATTCCCTATGGGGAAAATTAGAGAGTTCCCAGCCAGAAAACTGAAAATTGCTCAAAGTCATTAAAGAGACATGAGGCAGGTCACAATATCTCAGAAACATAACCTGTTTATGGCTGGCTTACAGTTTTGAGTTACTTGTGGGACTATAGAAGAGAGAAACAGAGTTTAAACAGTGAGCCTCTTTTCTGGAATGCTATACAGCAAGTAGGAGTTAATTCTGAAATTAATTTCTCAACCACAGAATCATGGGAGAAGATATTTTCTCAATAGTTTGGTTAGACCTTGTGTTTTGTTAAGGCTCCTGTGGGCCTTAAATCTCATGTCTACAGAAACCATCTGTCCCTTCCTGATTCTCTGCTTCTGTAGTGTACCAAAGCAAAAGATAAAGTGACACAGAGGCACCCATTCATGTCTTTTAACCCACTGAATTACTGACCATTACAAATAAAATGGCCACTATTTTCTGTGCACACCCTGGAGGAAAAATATTGTTTGCATGGGTGGTTGAGCAGGAACTCTTTAGAAGCACAGCACAGAGCCTTTTTAAAATGTGTGGGTCACTCACCCAAGGGAGAAATGCCATGGTATGAGTTAGGGATCCATCATCCAGAAGGGGAGGAAATTCCGTGGATGTGCACATCCTAAACACAGAAATTCCAGCAGTTTTTCACTTTAAGACAGGTACCAGTCACAGACCCAGGTTCATATTAGAAAGTCTCCACTGACTACTGTTTGAACAAGCAATCACATGTTAATTAATTAGTCAAAGTAATCAAATCTCTGTGGACAATTTATTAAATCCCATTTGTTGCTGTCATGGCACATTCAACCACCCTGAGCTAAGAGGTGGCTTCTTAAACTTCAGAAAACAACATAATCAAATTACAAAATACCTAATGCAGTTGCAAGGAGTTTGTCAGCTCGTGCTTCCCCTTTTCCTGAGATTTCAGCTGAGGCCTTCTTCCAACATTTCCAATTCATGACCACAGCTTTCCCCACCATACCCTGTGGTGGCTTTGCTGGCTCTACCTTTTCTGTCTTGATGCTGCAGGATAACCTGGGTGAATTCCCCACAGGAAGAGCAGGGCTGTGAGGAGTCCCAGCAGAGGAAAAATAAAATGCCAGCACCCTCTTTATTTGGCTGACATGAAGGTCCTGTACAATCTGGTTCATTAAAGGGATGCTGCAAGATAGTGATTACAGGGAAAGTTCACCTGGTTTCCCTTTGAAATACAAAAGGGTGGTGCCCAGGTAATGGATGTGAACATCAGTGCTTTTGATGTCTGCAGGCTTTGCACCTGCACATCTGGAAGCCTGGACACCTTGCTGTGGCCAGGCCTTGCAGCTGGCTCTACAAAAGGCCAGCAGGATGCACATCACTCACAAAGGTCACTCTCCTTCCTCAGCTTGCCTCAAATTGTACGTTGTTATCTTGCTTTGGTGATGGTTTCATTAATTTCCTCTTCACCTTCAAAGAATAAGCAATCTGGCCCCACAGATTTTGCTATGTTGCTGTAGGGATGTCCAGGGCCAGGATCCAGCATTTGTTCTTGGAATCCCATTCAAGCCCCACTGAGGAACTCAGGAAGGCTTGGCTGTTGGTGCCAGGTGCTTTCAGCCCACCATGAAAGAATTGAGGGTATCCTGGAAATCAAAAGAGATATGCTGGGATAGGTTTGGACACAAATCTTATTAATTTCAGTGTCTCTACCCTTGTATTTAATTACCTTTTACTTCTAGATTCAACTTCAGTATACAGAAAGAGTGACAAAACATTATTATAATTCAAAAACTGTGTTACAGAAGCAATGCTCTTTGTGTCACAGCTCAAAAGCCAAATCATGTTCTCACCAGAAGTGGGAATGACCATCACTGCTTTTTAAAATACCTAAATACAAAAAAAAGCTATTACATTTGAGACACTGTTTGATTTAGAGAGTTGGCCACCTTTTCCCTTTTAAATGCTGTGTTGGTCATGCTGCCTGGTGCCAGCTCCCTGTCTCAAGAGGTTTGAGGCTTTAAGGTTGCTGTGTTAAACATGAGAGCTTGCTCCACAGGACATAATTTTCCAAAATGATGGTTTTCCTGCTTTCCAATTGGGTTTTATGTAGAACCATCTGATTTTGGTATTGGCTAAACACAAAACCTTTGTGTTCAACACACTTCAGATATTTTGCTATAAGTGAAAGAGTGTGCCTGGGGAGACTTGCAAGGACCTAAGTTTGGCTGGAATGAACCAGGTTGAAGATGAGTTTAGTGAAGGATCCTTTCAATTTGGTTGTCATTGGCTCCAGATAACTACAGAACAAGACAAAAAGGAATGGGCAGAGTCATTCTTCAACCTCAGGCAATATTTGTTAGAGGGACTTTTTCAAACAAAGCTTACAATCATTTTATTTTTTTCCCATTAGGGCTTCAAAAAAGGTATCCAGTGCTGATTATTTACTAATTTCTATTTTTTTCAATAGCCTTTCCTTGACCCTTTTTGAAAACGGGCATCACATTTGCTCTCTTTCCTTCCTTTTATACTAAGGCTGGTCAAGTAGTAAGTGTCATATCCCAGTCATCGTTTCAGTGGATCAGTATCTGAGCTCATCTCAACCCTGATACCCTTTGGTCAAGAGCATTGTGGTTAATTACCCTTTTGGATTTGCCCCAGGATAGAATGAAAATACAATGGATGGACACTTAGACAATTAAAAACATTATTTGTATGGCAAAATGCATAACAGCCCTTCATCAGCTCATCTCTCTGTGGTACTCAGGGTAGTCTAAAATCTCCATCTAAATAAAGACTTTAAATACATTTTTTTTACATTGCTCACCCATTGCAACATTTTTTTTTCTTTTTAAATAAACACATAAATGAAAGAATCTCACTTTTCTGACTTACAAGTTATGAAACATAAAGAACAGGAAAGCGCCATATGTTTAGAAAGGTTTTCAAGCTGCCAGTTCCCATCCAAGTGTGCCCACCCTCCCTCCCCCTTCTCCTTCCAAGGAGCACATTCCTGCAGGAGCTCAGCCCGAGTGGCTTTGTTGTTTTGGGGTGCCCATGCCATGACACAGCATTCCTCCCCCTTTGTTGGGGCTGTGCCACTCGAAGCTGACATTTAGCAGAGTGCCATTCGTGCCTCCCCAGACAAGGGGCCTTCTTGAGTGCAGCCAGCTGAGGCTGCAGTTTTGAGGCAGAGATGTGAGTGGGGTGTGGAGCCATGAATCCCAAAAGGAGCTCCCCCTTCTGTGGGGCTGTAGGGCTTGTTTTGCCGTTTTGTCTGAGATGGGTAATCCCAGCAGGATGGCCAGGGAGACACCCATAGGATGGGGCATATGCTGGATATATTTCCTTTCCAGCATCTGATTTTGGGCTTGCCTTCCGTGAAGGTAATAGAAGGATCCCTACTCACTTCAGTAAACCTGAATCAGGGCTGCATGATTAAAGTATTCTGCAACTTATAAAGTATAAAAGTGTAAGAGTATGTTTGTTAATTTATCAGTGCTGACCACATCTTTGAAATAGCAGCAAATGCTCTTTTAAAGCCATCACAGGGAAAAATTTTCCCAACAAACCATCCTCTCTGCCAAAGGAGGCAGCTTTTGCTAATAGAGGCTTGTAGGTGTTAGCTGCAAAGGAGAACTAAATAGTAAATGTTTGCTTTCTACTTAGCAAATGTCTGTCATAGCCTTGCTAAGTAGCCAGAAACAAATTATGTGTGAAACTCAGCATCCCCCCCTTCTTTCCCTCCTATGATTGATATTTGCTTATGCAGCTCAAGTCCTTAATTTAATTAACAGGTATATGCTTATTTTACAAATTTTAATCTTGTCATCTCCTTAGCAGGAAAAAGAGGAGCATATTTACCACCATCTATTCTTTGTTGTGCATCATCCTATTACTAACGTTGTTGTGGCCTTGTATTTCTTAAAAAAAACAAACTATATTCAACTTTCTGATTATTTCCACTAACTTCCAAGTGGATTTTATTTACAAAAATTTTATGGGAAAGAAACAAAAATCCCCTGAGGCTGTGTGTCGCTAAACAGATTTTAGAATACTCAGTTTTTAAAGTGCTTGTGTCAAATATAAAATGAATTAGTGCTGACTGGTTTTGAACATTTTCTTCCAATAGAAAAAAATGTTTTTAAGAGAAATACTGAGAGGATTTGCCACGATTTCGAAAAAAATTGTGAACTGTAAACTGCAGTGACATTTCATGATCCCCATGGCAGGTAAAAAAGGAATTGGTGTTGATAGGTAGCAGAGATGTTTTTAAGTGGATATATGTGTGTTTGCATCTACAGACACATTCACAGGGCTGTGCCTGTTGTATTTTTGTGACCCTGCACAAAGAACCTGTGCTGGATCTGCCTTAAACGTGGAGTTATGGTTGCCAGTTCATTCACTCTTCCCTTTTATCAAGAAATATATCTCCATGTGCAGTGAGTGCCCAACTGTCCCTGGCAAACCTGCAAAGGGAGTGGGGCTCTGCACAATCAAGGGCACGGCGTGTTTGGTGCTCCTATGAATAGAATCAGGAACAAATTGGAAAGGCAGATGCATGTTTGCTTCTGTGTTTTTCTTAATTAACTTCTGGAGAGTGCAAACAATGAAAAAATGCAAATTTGCATTATGTCATCTTCCAGAAATCGAAGGGAAAGAAACCTCAGATTTATGTCACGAGGAGAAGAGAATGTGGTAAATCTGCAGCTCTGACACCCACATGAGCACCCACAGCTTTTTATTAAATGTCCTTATTAAATGGTCCTTATTTCTGCATCTGCTTACCTTTCTGTAAGGATCAGAAAGTGATCACAGCAGAATGCTTCCATGATTATTAAACTCTATTTCAGTGTGGGCCATTCAGTGACTGCACTGGTAGCCTTTTTTTTTCCTGTCATCATTAAGCAGAAGAGAAGAAGTTATTTAAAAATTGAGCTTTAAACTAATATTTTAATAAACTAATTAAAAATAGTGCTTCCAAGCAGATGTCTTCCCTCATTCTGTGAGATCACTACTTCACTCTCACTTGACTTGCAAGCAGAATACCTTTTTACACAAGATGAACCTGAACAGGTATTTGGTGATTTTTTTTTTTCAGCCTTTATTTGAAAAGTGCTTTAAATATATTTTTCCTGTTGTTCATTTTGCTGTGCACCTGTGATTTAAGAGTAAGCTGAGGCTTACAGGATCCAGAATAAATCCTAATAATATGTGATAATTATTTTATTTGAGTCACCCAGGTTGCATAGGAGGTCTTTGTTTAGAAGTGTGGTAATTACAGTCTTATTTCTAATGTGAATATTGCCATTGTGGTTCTAATTTGGTAATAAAAGGTGTAAAAACCCAAGATTGAAATGAAATGTCTGAATTTGTAATCTCAGGGAATATTTTTATAGACTTTCAGCACGTTAACCTTTGTGCTTGTGTTTACTCCTTTAATCTATGTTTTGGACTAAAATTTATTCCAAAATCATAACATTTACCAAATAAGCTCTAGTCTAGTACACCCTGCAAAAATAATCACATTTGATCATCTTATTCCATGAAGTTACATTCTTTGCTATTTACTAATCATTAATCCAAAACATCAACTCCATTAATTATTTGCCAATGGTATTTTATATATTATATTATATTATATTATATTATATTATATTATATTATATTATATTATATTATATTATATTATATTATATTATATTATATTATATTATATTATATTATATTATATTATATTATATTATATTATATTATATTATATTATATTATATTATATTATATTATATTATATTATATTATATTATATTATATTATATTATATTTTTTATCTTAGTTATTATATAATTGAATTTGTGTATCTCTGTTTATATGTATATTTAAATGAACAAGCGAAATAGAAAGAATTAATTTTAAACAAATCACTGCCTTGGATGTGGCTTGTATTTCTAAAGATTTGCAGAAGATGCTAAATTTCTGACCTTCAAGGTCAAAGATTTTCAGTTTAGCTTACTTTGTGGTTTCTTGGGTTTCCATTTATAGATCTGACTTCAGCAGCAATCAGATTCTTTCCAACACAATCACTATCAATCCCTATTGAACACAAAGCCACATGTGATGGCCATCTATATAGATATCTTTCTGATGAAAACACACTTTGCTGTGATTATTTGATCAGGGCATACCTTCTCTGCAGGGCATGAGACTATCACAGCTATATTTATAACTTACATAGCTCTATAAACACTTAAATGCTTTTCCTTGAGCACCCCAAGCATGTTGAAAAACCCTGTGCTGAAATGCCCGTGCTATGATTGCTAAAGCAGATACAGCCCAGTGAATCACATCTGATAACTTATCAGGGAGCATAAACAACCTGCTTTTTATGCTTTTCTGGCTAGTAATCAGCTACTTGGTGTTCTAATTCTCCTTCCATCAGGGTTTGTGACTGGTACACCTTGCTCCTCAGAGGAATCTGGTGAACTCCTCACAGGCTGAGCTTGGCCATGGCTGGCTGAAAACTTTCTTGGTCACCTCTGCAGCCCTGAGACGTGGGGAGAGAAACTGCAAAGGACTGAGGGAAAGGAGATACATAGGTCACAATTAAATATGGACAAGTCAGAAGCTCTGTGCTAAACTGAAAAGGAGAATCTACTGCAGAAGATGAAAACTAAGGGCAGATACAGATACTGACCAAAGCAGAAACAAAGAGTTTTAAACTTAAACAGGGTAGATTCAGACTAGATGTGAGGAGCAACTTCTTTAAAATGCAGGTGGTGAAACACTGGCACAGGTTGCCCAGAGAGGCTGTAGATGCCCCATTCCAGGGAACTCTTAAGGTCAGCTTTGACAGGGCCTTGAGGAATGTGATCTTCTTGAAGATGTCCCTGCTCATTGGACTGGATGGCCTCTAAAGGTTCCTTCCAACCCAAACCATTCTGTTATTCTGTGAAAATAAACCCACCCCAAGCAGAACCTGGCAGGCAGTCCATGCATATTAACATTTGCAGGAACAAATCTGAGTCGTGTGGTTGGATGCAGAGTTTGCATTACTGCTGTTCTGACCCTGCCTGGCCAGCTGGCAGGTCCAGGCCAATGCTTGGGTAAAGTCTTTGTCCTTGGATGTCTTTGGCCTTGATATGGTGCAAAAGGTCTCCAGAATAAAATCTACACAAAAAAGTTCAGGGTGTAGAAAAACTGGGAGAGAAATGGAAGGCAATCAGAGAGAACACAACTGAAAACCATCAGGAGAGGTGGTAGAAAATCAAAAGAGGAGTATGCATATGTGTCAAAATAGGATGTGGAAGAAGGATGGGTGTTGGCCTGGATGAGGGATGTTTCTGGGCTTGATGTGAAGGGGAAGCCAGGCACAGGCAGGGCTTCTGGGGAAAGGCAGTGCCAATCACCCTGCCCTGGCAGAGGAAGGTCAAAGCCAATGCAAAAAGCAAGGCAATCTTGCCTAGGGGCTGTGGAAAAGCTGTAATAAATTGCAGCTAAAGTTCTGTCTGTTGGCAGGTGACTCCTGCCCAGGTTCCCGGAGGAAGCGCTGGGGAGCCCCGGGGTCGTTGCACGGGAGTAACCCGTGGGAGAGATCAGCCCTTATCTCAGAGCTCATTGAAGGAAAGGCACCGACACAAGGACAGTCTGGCTCCAGAGGGAGAGCAGGGAGCTAACTGCCAGGGTTAATGTGTAACCCCTCTGGCTGAGCTCCTGCTCACAGCAGCCTCGGGGTGCCTCTGATTCGGGATGGAAGGTGAGCACTGGGGAGCTGTGACATGCCCATTCCTAGAAACGGGAAAGGTTTGGAGCACAGTGGGTCTCCCTCCCTCCAGAAGGAAGAGGAGAGGGGTGTTCAGGCCTGATGGAGCAGTGGTGTTCACTCTTGGTGGAGGAGCTGAGCCTTTTCTGGCTGCTGGGGCTGCCCTGGGATGGGAAAGGGCCCTTACAGTGCTGGGTTTTAGGTCTGGTACTCGGCATGTGGAGGCTCTGGAGCAGCCTTGGCTGGCTACGAAGGAGCCCTGGGAAGGGCATCCATCCCACTGTGCTGCTCAGCCACGAGCCAGCCTGGCACCATCCCCACCCTGGGCAGGGATCAGAGCGGGGATCCGGTTACCATCTGGCCAAGAGAAAGAGTTTATAAAAGGTTTGTCCCCCAAAAGCTCCAGCATGCTCCTCGTGGGTGATCCCTTAAGTTTGCCAAGCAGCCGTCAGTCCGAGGTGCGTGGCTGGACATTCCTTCTAATCTTCTTTAAGGAGATCCCCTCGGGGTCGGGGTCTCTCCCGTATCTAAGGGATGCTCATCCTGCAGGTGGCACTTCTCATCCCTTTTTTCTCACAGGCACCCTTCCCCTCAGTGACATTCACCAGCTGTATTGGCCCCAGCCAGCACTACAAACACCTTTCCTGAAGGCACTGGAAACAAACAGATGTGGCTGCAGAGATAATGAAAAAGTATGTAAATACTAGCTCTACAGAAACCACTGAGTTTTACCAAGTGGCATTGACACTTGCCAAATACCTTTAAGCTGATAAAGATCTGATTTGTACTTCAGAGGTAACCTGATTAGCAACCAGTTTGAGTCTGGAATATGGTAATTGGTACAAACATCACTAAATCACTTTCTTTAACCTATATGCAGCAGTGTGAATGAACGATAGTGGAGGTCAACACAGGCTGGGGAGTCAGAGGATGGGTACTACCCACAATAAAATAGTATGATTAGTTATAAAATGCAATTGCATGTACACATACAGAATTACACTAGAAGTTACCTGAGGTCAATCCAGCACTCAGAATTTAAGAAAAACTCGATTTAACCTGCTTTGAAACTAAAATCTGGTCATGCACCACCTTTTTTTTTGTCAGGAGTCTTGCCTCTTTCAGTGCCCAGTACAGAGGCTGTTCAATAAATGAGCAACCCATTCCTCATTTTGTTTTGTTCAGCCCCAAGCTGACTGAGCCCCATGCTCTTGCAAAACCGGAATCTTCAGGTCTCACAAATTTTGATATATTAGTGAACTTATTTTGAAGACTATGCCAGCTTGGAAACAAGGAGCTAAAAGCCTAGGGATATTAGTGTCAAAAAGCTGAGTTAATGTAAACAGCCCAGGTTCAAACCTTGCTGGCATGACTTTTTAGTGCTTGTCATTATCAGTTATTTACCCCCACCACACAGCTGCAGCTGAGTTACATTTTTGGTGCTCACTATCTTCATCACCCTTCATGGAGTCTGGTTGGGCATTCAGGGAGGAGGGGCTGCACCTTGTTCTTGCTGCCCTTTGGGAAGAGAAGGCTCCAGGAGGCCTTAGAGCCCCTTCCAGTACCTAAAGGGGCTCTGAAAGAGATGGAGAGGCACGTTGGGCAAGGGTACAAGGTGGTAGGACAAGGGGAATGGCTTTAAATGGAAAGAGGGCAGGGTTAGATGGGATACTGGGAAGAAATTCTTCCCTCTTAGGGTGGTGAGGCCCTGGCACAGGTTGCCCAGGGAAACTGTGGCTGCCCCGTTCCTGGAAGGGTCCCAGGCCAGGTTGGATGAAGCTTGAAGCCACCTGGGATAGTGAAATGTGACCCTAACCATTAGAGAGTGCTGGACTGGATGGTGTTTAGGATCACAGAATCATGAAATGCTTAGGGTTGGAAGGGATCTAAAAGTCCATCTCATTCTACCCCATGCCATGGGAAGAGACACCTTCCACCATCTCAGGTTGCTCCAAGCCCCATTCAACTTGGCCTTAGAACTTATGATGAAAATTATGATGTAAGCAAGCAACATTGTTTTGCATTAAGTAATTGTTCACCTGAAGTGACTGCTGGTAGGCACTTATTGGATGATATTTTTAAGTGATCAAATTTTTAAACCGAATGGTTCAGGGAAATATTTCTTGTCTGAAGTCTGGGAATCATGACTCACATGCAGGGAACAGAAATTGCCTGTGTCCCTTTTTTGCATATTGTATTTCCTGATAGTAGCTCAGCATTGCAATTTTGCACTGTGCCATCCATTTTTAGATTATTTAGTAGAAGGAGAACTGGGGTGGTTTTGTTTTGGTGGGGTTGTTTTGGGTTTTTTTTAGCCTCACACTGGCTTTTCTGCATTAAAAATCTGTTCTCATCTGTGCTTGGCAAGCAACAGTACTTTGTGTCATATAAAGGGAGCTGCAGCGTTTCAGGGAATTCCTTTTAACTTTCTCACTTTGGTGCTCGCTAGTCATTATCAAAAGCCTCCTCAGCCCTTAGCAGAGTGCCTTTAATTGGCCACTTGCATGGTCAGTTCACAGGCTGCGGTGGAAGCCAAGTGGTGAAGTGTGAACAACTGACTCTGGCACCATAAACTCAGTGACCGCTCTGAAAAACCTGTGGCTATTTATATACAAGGCAGTATTTTGTCATGCTGATTTTTATTAGCGCAGATCAGATACAGAGATGTCACAGGTGAGTCACAAAATGCTCAGCACGGGCTGTTTAAAACAGGCAAGGCTGCAAACGAAGTATGGGGCTTGGATCTTTGTCTTTCCCCTGTCAAGCAAGGGCACTATGCAGGGCAAAGCTGACAGAGCTCCCCTTCTGGTTCATCTGGATCATCCCTGGGTGGAGGGAAATCTGCCTGGCTTTCAGAACCCATCCTCAGGAAAGGTTTTTGGTTGTTTGGTAGATGGCAGGAGCCTTGGACATGGCAGTCTTTCAGTGGTCTTAGGAATGTTTGCAACCCATGACATATAAGTGCCTTCTTTTGGAGGGTTAAAATTGATTTTTACCTGTAATGTATTTATTTTACAGCCTTGAAAGGTAATGTGAGGAAAGCTCATCCCTGGAAGTGTTCCAGGCCAGGTTGGATATGGCCTTGAGCAGCCTGGTCTAGTAGAAGGTGTCCCTGCCCATGGCAGGGGGTTTGGAAGGTGGCTTTTAAGACCCCTTCCAAGCCAAACCATTCTGTGATTCTAGGATTCTGTGATTCTATGATTTTGTGGTTCTGTGATGATTCTATGATTCTATGAAAGCTGGTTTAGCAGTGAAGCAAAAAATGGATCATGCCAGAGGAGGAAAGTTTCTCAGGAGTGTGATGTCTCAAGCTGTTCCATCTGTGGTGGCCCTTATATTTTCCTGTGGGTAGGACATGTGCAACACCAGTGCTCCAAGACCTATGAACCTGCAAAGCTACTACTCTGAAAACTCATCTTCTTCCTAACAGCCAAACCATAGGATTTATCTCCTATTTGTCTTAAAATTGTAATTGATAAAATTCATCCCCAAAGCTGAAAAAATTTTTTAGCCCTGGTGACAGCTTAGTGTTATAATTTTGGCAGTCCTGGCAGTGATAAATTTGTGTTTGTTCTTTTTAGAACATTGTAAACAAAAAAAGTTAGTTATGAGAAATTATTATATCTGCCTGCCTGTTTATTCTGACTCTATTGATAGCAGCATTAAATAAGCTGCAGCTATACTTGTGCAGTTATAAAAACTCCACCTGTGCCACATATTTATAGAGCCCTTTAGAGAGAAATTGCCCTTGTTCAGAGCCAGGGCACTGGACATTCCCAGCTCATCCATTGCCTTCCCCTTTCCAGGAACAGAAAAGAAAGAGCATCACTCAGTGGAAAACAAAGTGCAGAAGTATGTGTGGTGTGGTCTGGATTTGTGTTTTGTATGGTCCTTACTGAGCTGGACAAACTCCCTTTGCTGTCAGGGTGTGGAAAATCAAACCTGAATGTTGTCTTTCCCTTTTCCCTAATCCTAGGAAAGGGGTAAAACTGAAAACACAGGGGACGTGATGTGTGCATGTGTGTGCAAGTGCATCTGTGTGTTTATAAATAAAAGTTATGCCAAGGAATTACCAAGTCACTAGAGCTGAAAAAGACCTCCAAGATTATCAGGTCCAACCTTCTGCCAGACACCACCATGTCCTCTAACCCATATCAAAGTGCCACATCTACTCATTTTTTGGATACTTTCAGGGACAGTGACTCCACCACTTCCCTTGGGAGCTTTGACCTCTCTTCCAGTTAAGAAACGTTTCCTAATCCCACCCTATGATGTCACGCAGCACCTCAGATTTCTATACATTTGTACTGAGTGTGAACACTAAATTAAAAACAATCCTGTCCCAAACCAAACAGGTTCTTTGCATTGATGCTGTCACATTTCACAGAGGGAGCAACCAGCACTCATTGGAGCCAAAACAAGGCAATCAGCTTTGTTTGTAACGTTAGCAATGAGCAGCATAAACCTTGCAGCTGGTTTGTGCTTCTGACCATTAATTTTGGGTGCTGCCCTTGTTAATAACCAGGGGAACAGCACAAGTGAGAGCAGCAGCATGTGGCAGATGCAAGAGTGCATATCTGTTACCAAGCTTGGAGTTGGGCTTTCCTGGACCACTTCCAGCTTTGGCAGGGAGAGCTTTAGCTGAGTAAGAAATCCAGGCTGTCAGTCCTGGAGTAGCTGGCAAAGGTGCAAAGGCTCCCCAGGCTTTGGGAAAGTGAAATAGCATTTTTTTCTTCCTTTCCTTGCAGGATGCATCCCATCATAAAGAGTCAAAAATCAATACCAGGGTGTCATGCATTGTAAACATTTATCATTTATTATGCATTTAAGTGTGCACAGCACATACACCACAGTCTTGAACAGCACCTGTATAAAACTACAGACAGATTCTGGAAAATGGTGAAAGCTCATACCATGTAACATTGTTATCCAGGCTGCATCACAATATTTAAAAGTTACAACAACTGTCTCTGAACATGTGAGGTGGTTGGTTGTGGATATAAAGTGGAAAGTGGCAAAGAAGAACCATTCCTAGAAAGAACCTTTGTGGTCTGATATTGCTATCTGAAATCTGGAACAAATTCATCAGTTGCCAGAGGTAGTGGTGATAAATACACAGTGATTACTCACATACAGAAAACATAGGAAGTACAGAAAATTTCCAATTTTACAGAAAAAAAAATTAAAAATCCTTAGGTGTGACATTTCATTTTCCTTTATTATTTTTGCTACAAGGGCAGCTGCCTTAAGGTCTGGTCCTGGTCTGCTCTGATCTTACTAAACTTTGGTGAGTAGAGTTTCTCTTCAAGGTCATGCATAAGTAGAGGATACAGGCAGGTCTATAATGTTACAAAGGAACAGGCTTTTGTGTAGGAATGTAAAGAGGAAAAGAAAAAAAAAATTGTATCCAAGATTTGTGTGTAATTAGAAATAATTAGTTTAGATTGGAAGATGACCTGTAAATGTCCTCTAAGTCATCAAACATGATGGTTAGTCCTGATTCCCATTTAAAATATTGATGCCCCGAAGATGAAGTATTTTTTGAATAAAAGATAAAAAAAAAAGAAAGGAGAAAAAAAATGACAAAAAGAAAAAAGACCCACGAATCCTTTTAGTGATCACCCCGTAATCAAACCTATCTTTTCCTTCATCACGTTAGAGACAGGAGTTACACTTGCAAAATATATAAGGAAAAATATAGGGTTACTTGATGACGATATAGTACTGCAGCCTGACAGCTGCCTGCAAATATTTTCACCATGATTACTCTTACTAAAAGTAAACCACTGGGTAAAGATAGCTCAAACGTGACAAGGCTCAAATAGGATGCAACCAACTCTATCCTGAATACTTTTGGCTACATATGGAAAAAGAGAGAGATTTGGGATTATGATTGTTCCCCCGGCCCTCCTCCAGAACTTTAAGCCCAAGCAGGAAAGTGGGTACCTTCCTCCCATGCAGAATTTGTTATGAGACCAGCTTGGAGAGTTAGTGAGGTAGAAATTAATCAACTTCTTCAGGGAATGAGACAGAAAAAATCAGCAGCATAATTCTCCTTCCAAATACTGCAGCAAAAAAAATAAATAGTACAAACCAACCTCAATTCCTCATCATCAATCTGAATTCTTTCTGTGGAGCTTGTGATTTCTACAAACCAGCAAACATTTTTCCCTTGTAGAAAACTTAGGAGTGTTACAGAGCTCTTCACACTTTGAAAAATGAGTGTAGTCTCCAAATAAGAAAGGGAATTTGATTTGAGTGAAGCAGAGCTGGTTCACTGTAGTGTGTTCCACAGTGTGTTTGCTAGGGGAGGGACAGATGTGTTATTTTTTAGCCTCATGCCAAGCAATTGTACCAAACAAAAGCTCCCATTTAGGGCCACAGTTTATGTGCAGAGGAACTCCCAGCCCTGCTGAGCTGACAGAGGTGTTTCAGCCTCTGCGAGGAGATGGACTGCAGGGCAGTTCAAAGTTCAGTGCTGGCGGATCTAAAAACAGATTTGCAGGGTGGCTGTGCAGCAACGCGCTCCCGTGCCGGAGTAAACTGATCCCGCTGCAGTGAAATAGCAAAGGGGATCAGGCATTGTGTGTGGCTCCAGGCTGGCATCCCAGCCAGGCACCTCCTGCTCCCGGGCCAGCAGCCAGGCTGGGAGCCACCGGAGGTGTGGAAACCGCACAGAGGAGGACAAAGCCACCGTAAAACCAAACAGACAAACAAACAAACTCAAGCCTGCACAACAACAAAGACCGAGCAACACACAAACAGTGCAAAACGTTAGGAGAGAGGAATTTGATGTCACCTGGCCTAGGACACAGAGTAGCAGCACACTTGAGATAACTCAGAACTGAATTAAATAAACTACGAAGCAGAAAACTTCTACTGTTGAACCACAAATTGAAAGACCTTGGGTTGGAGGTTTGTTTTGTTTTCAGAGATTAAAAAAAAAAGTAACTATAAATAAATTTTTTTACAATATATACAGATTTAAATAATTAACTTAAATATCTTACACCTACTCTTGCATAAAACTCTCCAGTAAAAGTGCACCATGTTTCTTTTCCCCAAAGGTGTTCTGCATCTTCCCTTGTGCTGAGGTAGGTCTGGAGGGAGATGTCTCATATTCTAGGAAGAAAATGTGTCACTGTCATTGTGGGAGATACTTTATTGCCTTTCTTTGTTCTTCCGTTTTTGCTCAGGGCTATGTACATCCCGGGATAAATCCTGGATTCGTAAGCATTGTAGTTGTTTGGCAGGAGAATCTCTTTGAATTTGCACTCATCATTGAAATGGGCCTGAAATGAAAAGGAAAGAATGAGAGGGATGGAATTTTAAACATCAGGTGTGGAAATATTCTTGCTACCAGGTGTAGAAGGTGTGTTGTGGGGAAATGTGCAGCTGAGCCCCCTCCACTTAGTAATCTTTTGAAGTGGCATCTGGAGCTTCAAACAGAACTCAGGAGCAAGCGGGTCAATTAGGGATGCTGTGCCCAGGTCAGGCACATACACCACGAGAGGGACAGGGTTGTCTTAGCAGAGCTGAGGTGGGTAAGGCCCAGGCCCAGTTCCGTGGTCCTGCTCATTGAATTGCTCCAGGTAGTCCCATCAGCAATAAATTGCTTGAGAGGCTCCAGAATGCTGGCACTTTCTCATGTAGCTTGAGGACAAAGAGGCATTTTGAAGCCACTCATCATGGACAGTATTTTTTGCTTCTTTAGATTTAAAATCAAAGGAAGGGATTGGATAACTTAGGCTAATAGATCAGGAAAACTGATCAATAGACAGCAGGCAACTTTTCAGGGATGTGGTTTCATTTGCAAGCACGTACAAAGAGGGACAGGTCTTGCAACTGTTATCTGGAAAGGAGCAAATGAACTCATCTCTTATTGTTGGGCAGAAACCTCGAAGTTTGTGATGGAGGTCTCAGCCTGCCAAGCTGAATACTGCACTAGGGATTATTTTACCCAGGACACCAAGACAGCAGTATCCCTAAGAAAGATGACTGATTCTGCCTGGCTTTTATGTAAGTCAAAATCCTCTGTATCAGGACCAATGTCCCAGAAAACAACTCTGGATACTTCATGCCTTCATGTGAAAATGCCCCAGTTAACTCTAACATAGTTTGGCTCTTTCTCAGCACAAGGTTCTTCAGGGTACACTTGGGGAACATGATATAGAAAGTCCATGGGTGAGGAAGGAGAGCTTAGGAACACGAGTTTAAAACTATGCTGGTCACAGTCACTTGTACAGAGCTGAACTCATAAGCAGGAGAACAGCTCAACATGGGCAAAGATACACCCTTTTATTGTCCACCTCAAGTATATTTTAAAAGATACCTCAATCTTTTCCAAAGATCACATGTAAAAGAAGGTCTGTTTTGTCTCCTAATGGACCTTCCTTCTCATAACAGAAGTTCAGTCCTCAAGGGTGCTGAACTGCCAAGGGAACTGACTGCCTGCTCAAGAGCATTAACAAAGAGTGATCAATAGGTCACTGATTCATCACATCATAAAGGGTCACTATTGGAGGCCTGGCTGATCACAAGTGCCCCCTGAGAGATGGAGTGAGCGATCGCCACACTGCCTAAGGCTGTTTGTACTTTGGTATAACAAATACATGGACTTGTGGTCTTGCCACACAAATGAGTGATCTGTTGATCTGTGAGGTAGGCAAGATGTGCAGCCATGGTTGGGTGACTACAGTTTTTATGTCAGAACCATGGAAGTGTAATGCAGAAGAGAGAGTTTCACTCCAAAAACTCAGTAAGCAGTGTAACTGGACAGCACACTTTCTGCTGGCAGGGCAGGAAGGGCTGCTCTGTGCTGCCCGACCCAGGAGGGGCAAGGATGGGGCTTGGGCAGCTTTTAGCTTTAGCTTTTTAGCACATCTCACCCCAGCTGACCACAGTCCCCTCCCCAGTGGCTACTCACTCAGTGGCTACTTACAGATCCATAGAGTTTGCCTTTGCTATTCATGGCCACGAAGAGTCCACTTTTGACACCAAATATGCTCACCACGCCTCTTTCCACAGGAGAAATTTCCAGCAGACCTATACAGGAGACACAGAAATCAGGGGGACAGGCTGCCATCCCCAGTGTGGATCCCCACATCCCGGTACTGCTGTGGGTGGCCACAGAACTCCACGTGCAGCCCTATGCCCCATGCTGGGACCTCTTTTCTTTTAGCTAAGTATCTATTTTTATTTTGCCCTCAGGCATCGTCTTGTGTAGACAAGGTTAAAATAAGCCAGAGTATGCGAAGGGCAAATTAAACATTTGTCATCATACAGCTTATATCCCCGCTCCCGGATCTTATTGTTTCAGTTGGATATCGGAGTCATGGGGCCACGGGGTTAAGTCCCCAGCAGATGCTTTTCAAGTTCGGGGGAGAGCCGGGCTCGCCCCAGCCCGTGCTCAGAGTGGGCGGCCCACAGCACGGCGTATCCTCCAGATGTTGAGGCAACCCCGACACCTGATGCCTGACGGCGGCACAGGGGCAGCGCGGCGCTGAGCAGCGCGGCGAGCCCCCGAGCACCGGGCGGGCTGTCCGGAGCTCCCGGCGGGGCCCGTGGCCGCCCCGCTACCCCGGGCTCCCGCCCCCGCCGTGCTGCCGGCCGCCGGCCCTTTGGGGGACGGACAGGTCGGCCGCGCACCCACCCTCCCCTCGGGCCAGCCGCTCCCCGGCAGGTCGGTCCCTCCCGCTTCACCTGCCCCGCCGCGCGGGCTGCCGCAGCCTTACTGTGCCGGTTCTCGCTGTGAACGCCGTCGATGCGGCCGTCGGGCAGGACCTGGATGTGGAAGCCGATGCCCACGTTGCAGTAGAGTCGCCGCAGGCCGCTTGATGCCCAGGAGGTAGTCGCCGTCGCGGGCGGCGTCGCGGCGCTCAGCCGGGAGGCGAGCGACGGAGCGGGCGAACAGAGCCGCGTCCCAGCGGCGCTGGCGGGGTCCGGCGGGCAGGCGAGCCGCGGCTGACCGGCCACGCACCGCCCCCGGCCACAGCAGCCCCAGGAGCAGCGCCGGCAGCAGCGCCGCCGGGAGAGGCATCCCGGCTTAGGGGCGGGCAGCCACGGGCCGGCCGCCGGACGCTTCGAAAATGCTCCCTACCCCCAGCTCCCGCTTTATACTGAGGTCAAAGAAGGGGAGGGAAAAAAAAAACAAACCAGCAAACAGAAAAAAAAAATATTAATAAAGGAGAAAAAAGAAAACCAGAAAGCAAAGCGGAGAGGGAGGGAGGGAGCTTAGTGCTCAATCCCCCGAGGATCTGCGGTTTCCTTGGGCTGGCTGCATGGAGAGGAAGTCCCGGGAGCGAGAGCTTCTGAACTTGATCTCAATTCCAGGAGTCTTGTCTGAAGTGCTGATCTTCTTCTATAGCTGCTCAGCCATAGCGCTTTAGCCCTGGCCACGATATTTATACATCCATGTGCGTTGGTACCTATTACATCACCACCTACTGCTGTCTGCTGCAGCCCTCCGGCTTAGCTGAAAGTCAAATTATCACCCCTAGATGCTTAACAGCTCTGAAGCGTCTTGAAGGGAAGGGGTGAGCAGCGCTGGTGCTAAACAAGAAGGATAGCACAAACTTAGAAAAGAAAAGGTCATATTTTACATTCATCACAGCAATCTTTCTTTCTTTCTTTCTTTCTTTCTTTCTTTCTTTCTTTCTTTCTTTCTTTCTTTCTTTCTTTCTTTCTTTCTTTCTTTCTTTCTTTCTTTCTTTCTTTCTTTCTTTCTTTCTTTCTTTCTTTCTTTCTTTCTTTCTTTCTTTCTTTCTTTCTTTCTTTCTTTCTTTCTTTCTTTCTTTCTTTCTTTCTCTTTCTTTCTTTCTTTTTCTTTCTTCCTTTCTTCCTTTCTTCCTTTCTTCCTTTCTTCCTTTCTTCCTTTCTTTCTTCCTTTCTTCCTTTCCTCCTTTCCTCCTTTCCTCCTTTCCAGATTCCTTATCTATCACAATTCTTTCCTTCTTTCCCTTTCTTTCTTTCCTCCTTTCCTCCTTTCCTCCTTTCTTTCCTTCTTTCCTTCTTTCCTTCTTTCCTTCTTTCTTTCTTTCTTTCTTTCTTTCTTTCTTTCTTTCTTTCTTTCTTTCTTTCTTTCTTTCTTTCTTTCTTTTCTTTCTTTCTTTCTTTCTTTCCCTTTCTTTCTTTCTTTCTTTCTTTCTTTTCTTTCCTTTCCTTCCTTTCCTTCCCTTTCCTTCCTTTCCTTCCTTCCTTCCTTTCCTTCCTTCCTTCCTTCCTTCCCTTCCTTCCTTCCTTCCTTCCTTCCCTTCCTTCCTTCCTTCCTTCCTTCCCTTTCCTTCCCTTTCCTTCCCTTTCCTTCCCTTTCCTTCCCTTTCCTTCCCTTTCCTTCCCTTTCCTTCCCTTTCCTTCCCTTTCCTTCCCTTTCCTTCCCTTTCCTTCCCTTTCCTTCTCTTTCCCTCTTCTCTTTTTCTCTTTCCCTCTCTTTCCCTCTCTTCCCCTCTCTTTCTCTCTTTCCCTCTTCCTCTCTTTCCCTCTCTTTATTCTTTTCTCTTATATCTCTTTTCTTTATATTTTTTGCTTTCTCAGATGCCTACAAATGCTAATGCAAGATACAAAAATCAAAGAACGCCCAGCACACTTTCCCCCCAACACAATGTATGACTATGTAAATCTGTGGAATTTCAGCTTTTTTCTGTATCCAAGCGACATAGTTTACAGTTTGCTGGATGCAGAAAAAAATTCCCTTCATTAAAAGCCAAAACAGTTGTTGAATGGGAGGTTTAAGAAATGAAAAATGAAAGAACTTGCAAAAAACAAACCAAACCAAAAACCAGAAAACCCCCAAAACAAAGGAAAGGACTAAGGTTTTAATAAAGTGGAAAACATTTAAAGATGCAGCAAGTGTTCAAAAGAGGCCATAAAGTTTTTTGTTCTAAATATCCCTTTAAGAAGTCTGCAGTACCAGACATGTGGAGCTCCCTCTTGGTCACGGTACAGACAGGGGCTGTGGTAACACAAGTTTATTCCAGGGCTTAGAGGCTGCCCACTCGTGCAAGTATTGCTGCACTTTTTATTGGAATGGTTATTTTTTAATCTTTATTTTGCTTTAGATGCTGATGCTGTTGTATTTTAATGATGCATTTGTTTTTAGGTAATTGCTTCATTTGGTTTAGGCTTCTGGAAATGAAGCTCAATATTTAAAAGGAAGAGAAGTTTTGACCCCATCAGTTTAGAACTACTTTGCTTAGAGCAAATCCCATATATTTTGTCACCTCCCATAGCTTAAGCTTCGCCCTTCAACAGGTTTTCAGCACAAACAGGTGAGGAGACATTAGGACAATTTTGGAACGTCCTGAATTAATGAAAGTGTGTTTTGGGGGAGGGGGGAGAAGTGGTTTGTGACTCAAGTCCTTTACAGCCTGAAGCCAGTTTAGTCCTTCACGCCAGTAAAGCTCTCCCGCTGTTCCAGCAAAGGATGCAAGAGAAAAGAGAATTGCCCCAAGACAGATGACAGCTCACCTAGGTGCGAAAATCTCTGACCTTCGCTAAACCTGAGCAAACTTAGATGATGCCCTTTTATTTCTTCTTGTGAGGTGCACATGCCACTGCTTTGGGAGTGATTGCAATCTCCTCCGTGTAGTTTGTCTCATCCTCAAGCAAGTTCACTCCTCTGTGTGTGTTCAAAGACAGCACAACATAGATTTTTCACCGTGAAGGTGAAAATACCTAATTCCTAGAAATGTTCCAGGTTGGACAGGGCTTTGAGCAGCCTGGTCTACTGGAAAGTGTCCCTGCTTGTAGCAGTGGGTTGGAATGAGAGGATCTCTAAGGTCTGTTCCAAACCAACAATTCTGTGGTTCTGTGAAATCTAGTGATGCCAAATGCACAGACATTTACTACACTTTTATTTGCATCAGGTCCATCCAGACCCCCCCTTACACCTGATAAGCTGAGTGGTATGGAAATGAGTCCTGGAACACCCTTTTAGGCTCCTAGTCCATATGTTTGCAAGGCCAGGTCCTAAATGGTTACACAGAGAATGCAGAACATCAGTTGACATTGCCACAATATCACAGATTCATAAGGGATGCTTCTGCAGTTCCATTCTTAAACCTGCCACAGGATTAGACGTCAGTCTTTCCATAAAGGCTTCCAATGAACTTTTCTGAGAGGAAAAGCAATTAGTTTCCAGCTAAGAATGAAACAATGAGGTATGGGGTTGCTTTCAAAGTTGTCTGTATTAATATGTGTGTGAGCTTGTGTGCAGGCTGCCTTTAAAGCCCTGGTCCTGCTGCTACAAAATCCTCTGGTTTTTCTTGTTTGCACCTGGGAAAAAAACCCTCAAGGATGGAGGCGAAGCAGAGCCACACCACTTTCAGTTTGCACCAAGTATAAATGACAGGTGGAAGACCCTCACCTTCGGGGTTTTTATGCTGTCGATACAGACATTGTCAGTTGGAAATTATTGGCACAGGAAACCATTAAAGCAGGATATTATCCACAGAAGCCAAAAATCAGTGTCAGGCAGTCCATGTCCAGGCATCAGCTTTCAGAGAGTGAAACGGAGTTGGGTGTCTCCAGATCATCCCATAATTAGTTCTGAATCTTCCATATCATGCCATGTTCTGCTGCTATGTGTCCCCACTCCTGGTGGGCATTTTCCCAGCAATAATTTAGATATTAAACCAGGTAAAATACCTCCATCTCTGTATTGGCTCTCTTCCCTAAAAAGCCCATGCGGATGTCACAGTTCAGACAGCTCTTGTTTGCAAATTCCTCTAGGTTTAAAGTATAAAAAAGAAGAAAGGATCCACAGAATTCAGATCCACACCCAGGTTCAAACCCCACATAATGGATTCTGAAGGAAAAGGGGGAAAAGAAGAAGGAATCTTTACAGCATTATTTTGCAATTGCAATGGCTTAGCAGCCATCCAAATCGGGCTCTGTACCTGCCTTTCTAAAGGGATCTAGGTCCACAATTTAAAAATCATTTTACATATTTATTAACTCCAGTAAATAGATGTAAATGACCCTGAAAGTTATTGTGCATGAGCTTTTCTCCTGAAGGCAAATATTTCACTGAGACCCTTTGGTCTGGAAGGATGGGGGGCTGTACTGGAAGAGGCATGGAGAAGAATACTGTGAGGAAAAGATCCGTGGTCCCGGGAAAGGAGGCTGCCTGGATGCCGGGGTCGCCGGGAGACCTGGGCCGTGCCTCCTGTGCCTGCTGCACAGCGCACACACCACGGCAGCCAGCGCCGGGGCACGCCGCCGCTCTCCTCCCTCTGTGTGCGGCTGGTCTGTTTGCTCTCTCTGTGCCTAGCCTGGCTGCTGCCTCGCCGTGATCAAACCTTCATCATCTCCGGCGATGCTGCTCCGTCCCGCGTTGGAGAGGGGCAGTGGAGTATAGCAGCGGCAGCCGCAGCGCTGGGCAGGACAAACACAGGCAACAAAACCTCCCTCGGTGTGTGGATGGACCCAGGGACTGAGCGCGGCTTGGCTCGGGATGGGTGTGGATGCCTCCAGCAGCTGCTCCCTCCTGCATGCCACATTCCCGTGCCAAGCAGGGACCAGGACACCCTGCTCCCGTAGGGCTCCTGTAGGGCTCCAACAGCTCACACTTCCAGCCTGTGTCCACGCTGCTCACGTACACCCACTGCTGCAGGAATGGGTGCCCAGGAGAGCTGGCCAAGACCTCTCATTTTCTGGGTGCTCCATTCAGTGCCATGGCAGCCCTTTGTCAGCTTCCGTGTTTGATTTGTTTGCTCTGCACATGCTGATGTTCCTGCGACATCACTGAAGAGGTACGAAGGGGTCAGGTGGCCTTCTGGGAGGCTCAAGGTCACTCACCAGGAAACGTGAGTGAGGATGTGATCGTGGCAATCGATTTCCTTGTCCTCCTGGCATATGAACAGCTCTCAGGTGAAACAACATGTCCAGACCATCTATTACACCTTCTGCTTCTCAGCCTGTTCCCCAGGTTGCAGCTTTGCTCCATGCTTTTCTTTCACTGTGCGTTGTCCACAGCAAAAATACCAAGCCCTACTGCTGCTCTGTATTTCCAGCAGTTTTATTTGCTCATGGCTTTTGCTCCATTATCAGCTCTTCTGGTTGCACGTGCTTCCTGTTGTCCACTGTCCTCTCTTTTTTCCTGTGGCTGCTCCACTCCCTCATCCATCCTCAGCACAAGTGCCTTTCGTGGCAGTCACACTCCCAGACATCACCCAGCCCTTAGCTGGTGGTGGGATGAGTGGGGAAGGTGGAGATCAGGAGCACCACTGGAGCTTGTGTTACTGAAGAGCAGGACTCCATGGGATGGGACAATGGGAAGCCATCAGTCAAGACAGATCGTTTTGGGGGGCAAACATGTTCTGGTGTTTTGTCAAAGCCCCATGCCCCTCATTCTCATGTTGTTTGACCAAACCAAAGTTTGGGAGGGAAGTCTGATAAGGTTACAGATGGAGAAATATGCTCAGGAGGCTCCAGTTACTAATGTTGGTCTTTGGAAATGTTTATTCCCAGCCAGGCTCACTCTCAGGCTGAAGCTCACACGCTGATACTTTCATACTCACTGCTGACATTTCTGCATGTGCTATTTTGTCCTTCCTTGTTCTGTATGTTTTTTACCTATTGAAATTATAAACACTTTAAAACTAAAAATAAACATTTTTTTCCTTTTGTCAGATTATGACACATATATTTCTGCTGATACACTACTTGGCACTCTGCCAAACAAAACTGGTAAAATGAAACATAATAGAAAATGAGTTTTGAGAATCAGAGTAAGTGTTTGTTAAGCTTATTTTTATTATTATTATTGTGGGAAATAATAGCTTAAGCTGACTTTTTGTGTGAGAATGTTTTAGCTGACTTTGAACACAGCATAATTGGTTTACACCAATCTGTTCAACATGTGGCCTTTCTTGCATGAATCATTTTTTACCCGTGGCTAAAGTGAAGAAAACTGGCTGTTGTAAGCAAATGATGTGTATTGCTGAATTTTAAAACTCCACTTAGAATCTGTCAGAACATATATGGACACAGCTGTACAATCTATAACCTCTTGGAGCATGCAGGAGACCAGCTTTTCCAGTTGACCTTTGGTGTCACAACTGTGAAACAAATCCTCTGCTTTCCTGATACCACCTGTGATATTAGCAGTGGCAACAGCTCTATCTTTCACTCTGGCTCACAAAAAGCCCTGAAAAGAGGTATAAAACCAGGTCAGTATGACATTACTCCTGATGGAGCCAGCCAGAAACATCTGTAGGATTTTGATGGGTGAGTTTTTGGAAAGCAAACTGCAAGCCATGAACAATGCACAGGTAGAGCTTGAGCACACAGCATGGAGGTTGCTCACCAAATTCTGTCTTGTTTGAGGGTAGTGACAGCAGTAACATGTCAGGTAAAATGTACTTTCTTACCCTTGGTTTGGAAAGCAAAGCTCAGAAATTCTACAGCTGAGCTCTAGAGCTGAGGAGCAGCAGCAGTGTGTAAAACAAAGTTACCTGTCAGCAGACATGTCAGTCATCTGTCAGCAGGTCTGTCCAGGGGATTTGCCATAGGTTTCATTACTCACTCTCTTTGTGCTGTTGTGAATGTCAGGCCTTGCAGATCACAATCGGTGGCAGCTCTCACTCCAAGTTCAGATCACACGAGTTACAAGTAAATAAGTTTTGGATGAATGATCCTTGCCCAGAAAAATCCCCTTGACACCAAGAAACCAGCAGAGATGGCATGGCTTGATTTTTGATTTAATAATTTAATTCCCCTTGCTATTCAAGGCCCAAGAGCAGCTTTGTTCTAGTCAATCATTTTAACTATTTTTACTCCAATCTTTCTCACTTCGCTGATAAAGCTTTGAGAGCTACAGAAACATCAGCATTACAGGAATTAATCCATGCACCATAAGCAAAAAGAAAACAATAAAGGCTGACCATCTCCTTTTGGATGATTCCTCATGCTGCTCTGAGAGCACATTTCCCACAGGATTTGCTTTTGTTGCTGTAGGTGAAAGAGGGAACAGGATCAGGCTCTGAGTCAATTTGTTCCATGAAGCCATGCAGCCTCCTCATGTCTCAGCAATGGATATGAAGACTATTAATTTTCTTGCATTTCAGAATATGTTTATCTTTGGACCAGGAGAATGTACAGTTTTCATCCTGCCAATGAGCTCTGTGGGAAGAGATTCCCCAGGAATTAGCTCAGATACTTGCCTGGCTTGGGACTGCTTATCAATAAGCAGAATGAGATAAATGCAAATTAGAAATTACCAATTTGAAGGTTGTCTTGAGAAAAAAAACAGTCTTAAATGATGCAGTCAAAAATAGATTGAAGGGCTTTGGTATTTTTAATAATTTCCAGGATGAACCCGTGATTCTCTCCATTGATTGGAACTCAGCCAAGTGTTCCTCCTGAACGTGTGTCCTGCAAATGCTGAGTGCAACAGTGTGGCCGTCTAAAATCTCTTAGCTGCCACATCCCAGCATGTCCCAACAGCTTTTCTTTTCCCCAACATTTTCTCTTTGCTACCATACACCTGAAATAACAGGTAAATTATTGCATGGAAGGTGCCACAGAGCTCATTTCCATGTAACTTCCTGGGATAATGGGATAAAACAAAATAAGCTGTGGCTGCACAAAGTCTGAACACTGTTTTACATCAGAGCACACCCATTGAGGATGATTATTTTGACACAATCTCCACGTGTGTTATTATCAATATTAGCCAGGATGGAGGATGCACACGAGAGCTGTTGGAATCAAGACAGTGGGATGGGAATGACACATTATGAAGGGAAAACTCCCTGCCCAGGGAATTCAGACAGTGCTGTGCAGTCACTGCTGTGCTATTTGCTACATGCTATATCCAGTCACAAAATATTCCACTCAGCAACACAGCCAGAAAAAGCCCTGCGAACCCCAAAGTCTTGGAGTCTTATAATAACTCCTGGAGCACAACCTCCTCCACAAAAGGAGCCCAGCAGTGCTCCCAGTGACCTGGCAGGGACACACTGCATGCAGTTTATTCTGTATTTAAAGAGTCAGGCAAAAATCACAGGGGCTGGTTTCAGTGCCTTCATGGCCATCTAGTACTGCTCTGGAACAGGGGAACAAATATTTTTGGTTGTCTTAATGAAATTTCATAATGCTGGGATGAACTGTTACAAAACTATCTGGAGTTTTCAGAGTATCCATTTATTTCAGTCGTTGAAAACTAAATTTGGATTTAGTTTTAACCACTGAAATAAATGGTGAAACTAAATTCTACCAATATTGGGTGAAAAAAAATGATTCTGTCATTAAAAAAATATATAGTTTCAAAATCAATGTGCCTTCTTTCCCCCTTCTTCCCCTCCTTCCACTTTTTAATTTGCAAATTTATATTCATGAGAGTTGCTAGACCAGCACAGTAGAAGGCTATTTATCACTTAAAGTTTAAATGCAGGATTTCAGAAAAAGGAAAAGCATTGGAGTCTTTACAAGCATTTCTCAGATTGGAAGACAATACAATGATACAATAGTTCTTACTGTAAAATTCCATTTCTATTGCTTACAACACCATACATACTATCACTATAATTTTCATTATTATTTTTCTGGGGAAAAAAAATGATCATTCTAAGACTTCAGTCACAATCAAACCACAAAGAGGATGGAAAAAAATCATCTGCTGGCTGATTTGTAGAAGGAGGGCAGCTGAAAACGGTCAAGACATGATGCCAGGACCTCTGGGAACTGGAGCTCCATGCCAAACCACAGCCAGCCTTGGAGAGACCGGGCCTGTCCTCAAGATCCTGTCAGGGAAGGTGGGTGTTTGTTGGTGTGGGCTCCACCTGAAGGTAAGAGGGTGAAGGGAAATTCTGGCTCAGAACCCTTTTTTGGGGCGTGAGGGTCTGTGGCTCCGAGGAAAAATCCCACTGGCTGGGGACTGGAAGGTGTTGGAGTGAGCAGGAGCCAGGGAGCCCTCAGAGCTCCTGGAATTCCTCATTGAAACGCTGCCAAAATCATTTAATAAAATATTACTTTTGGTAGCAGTGACAGTTTTCACTGCAAGTACTGAAGAGGCAAGAAGTGTCATTCTTAACAACAGCACAAGAATGTGTTACACCCTTTCCCTTTCCCTCTGAAATTTCCCTGCTTCTTCTCACACTGGCTGGGGCCACTGCTAAAAAAATGGGAAGATGAAGAAGGGAAGGGAGAAGAACCGTGCTGGCAAGTGTTGTTATACAATGTATTTTGACAAGCTTAGAAAGCTTCTCTCCACTCCCCTCTGTCATCACAGTGTTTATCTAAACTGCAGCAGGCAAATTGAGGAGCATATATTAAAAAACTGCCCCCAAACTCCTTCCTGTAGCACTTTTGTACGTGCAATCATAATTCAGAACCATGGGAACAAACCTCATGCAAACTGTTTTTGATTATTATTTAACAGCAGTAAAATCCCACTATTTTTTACCAAGCTCGAGGAATGGTTTGCAACCCAATCTTTAATTTTCCTGATGCTTCCAACTTAACATGGACACAGGCTGCAGTGTCAGTTCCCAAATGCAAGGGACCATGATTTGATCATGTTGGCAAAGTGGCTTCAGGAACTCTTTTCTTCCCTTTTGGGAATGCCCTGCCATGGTGCTACTCCTGCATCATCAACACTGTACTTGGTCATTTATGACAAAGTTGCATATAACTCAAAGTTAAATATTACTATAATTGCCATAATACTAGAAGTTACATATTTCTAAAGTGCCTGTGACAATTAGGGACAAGGGAATGACATTTCCACCACCTGCAGAGGAAAAAAATGCAGAACACCTTTGCCCATGGACTAATCCTACACTGCCGAAGGAGCTGCAACACCTCAACAGAAAAAGGTCACAAAGAAATCTGCCAGACACATTTAAAGAGCAATTTGGAATCACCAAATCCCAGCTAAAAATATCTCCCTGTTGTTACAGCATAAATATAATTACTGCTATTATTAGTAGCGGCAATAGTTACTATTAAGTTTATTATTAGCCATAATTTTTACTGTGGTACCACTTAGGAATTCCCTCTGGAGACCAGGGTGCCATTGCAGCATGCTCTGTCTCTGTTACCATGACAGTTTTGCTCTGTTTGCCGGTGTGTTTTGGCTAGAGAGCCAGCTGCTGACTCGCTGTGCTCCAAGTTGCTGAGCAGTAAATCCCAAACCAAATTCAGGACCAGATCTCTGCTCCATGTCTCAGTCCTGTGACTTGCCATGGAGGCTGCAAAGTCTCTCTTCAAAAACACCATTCCTACCAAAACTGGCAGCTCCCAACTCAAGTTTTTGAAAATATATGTTGCAGAGAAGCATAGGAGGTGCTGCTTGGGATTGACACTAGTGAGGGTTATTTGTGGGAGACAAGGAAGATGAGAATTATTTCTTTGCAATACAAGCAAATAGAAGCACATTATATCAAGAAGAAGATACTTAGCTAAGCAGGATGAGACAAACTTTGTGAAATGTTCGATGAATACAGGTGAGATTTCTCTGACAGGTTGTCTCAAGAGATTCATGAACTGTTGTCCTGGCTCTCAGCTTGATTTTGAATGTACTTATTTTGTTAACCCTTCCAAGTCAACTCAGTCATTTGACTTTTCTGTCTTGTAGCAACACATGAAAATGGTCACTGCACACGGAGAATTAATTTTACTGTAGGTTTACTCACAGGTTATGTTCCCCTTAAAATTTCCATAGGCTTCTGAGCCAGAAGTGCAGCAGAGGTGTGTGGGGTGCCCTCGGCTGCTCACAGAGACCACGGAGGGAGGTTCAGCTACCCCAGGACTGTGGGGTGACACAATCCTTCCATTCCCAGTCCCCAGGGCTGCAATCCATTAGCATCCACGGCTAAAGCCACGGTATGTGAACTAATGGTCCCAAACCATTACCTACGGGGTTGAAATCCTAATCACAAAGGCAACAGGGGTTGTGATTTGCATCTCTCCAAGTGTGGGTCCAGTAACTTCTCCATCTGTCATGCCAGTAATCTCTCTGTGTAATCTTCCTCGTACCTCTCTGCCACCAACATCCCCACTACAGTGTTGTGTTTTCTAATGGTCCACTTAACACATTCAGAGGTCTTCCATGCTCCCAGCATTGTTTGTTGATGTCTTTTAGGGCTAAGATCTGATTAGTGTTTGTACACCCTCTTCTGAAGCTGAACTGACTTTTTCTTAAGCCTGCCATTCAGCTGCGCCCAGCTTTCTTGTTCACAGGCACTCAAGCAGACGTATTCTCAAACACAGCAAACAGGTTAATGCCTCTTGAGTTCTATATTCCTTCCTGCCACCTCCTTTTCTTCTTCCTTGGCTTGTCGTGAGCTCAGCTGAGTGCCAGGGACAAGCCCTTCAGCAGCTTCAGAGAGCCCCCGGAACGCCTGACAGTGTCCCATGGGTGACACGGGTGACAGTGTCCCATGGGTGACACGGGTGACAGTGTCCCACGGGTGACACCGGTGACAGTGTCCCACGGGTGACACCTTTGTGGCCAGCACAGCCAGGAGGGTGCAGGGCTGTGTGTCACACCAAGGGCTGGATCCAAGGAGCCACAAGGATCTGCAAGGCCATGCCAAGGTTTTCGGTCTCAGTCCATGGCATCCATGTTTGTTGGCTTTTCCTTTTTAAAATTTCCCAGCATGTTTTAACAATGCTCCTTTCAACAGGTTTCCACTCTCACTTCTCACCTAAAGTCCTGCCTTTTTCTGTCTCCCTTGTCTATAAAATCAGCTTTGGAGAGATGAGCTATGCTGACAGGTTTGTGACTGTGTGGAGCCATGTGAGTTTGTGACCCTCACCTGCCAAAACACAGACATCTCCCTCTGAAAGAACCTATTCAGAAATACAGATGAATTAAAAGTACAACTAGAATTTTGGTTTTAGGTCCTAATTTAACACATACTCAACCTTCATTCAGGATAATCACAAAATTGATCTGTCTCTTCACACTGAACTCTTTATGTTGAAGGGACTTCTGTCCTTGACCAGATTTTATCTGATTAACTATGGATACAGATGTCCCATGATACAGGCAGGCAAAATGGTACGTTTATTTAAAAGATGAGGAACATTCAGAATTTCCTGTTGTGATCAGGTGAAAACAGCAAGCCTTGGTCTCCTCTTTAGGCCATCTTGGCAACAGCTTTCTGAGAACCCTCTCCACCGCTCCCAGAAGGCTCTCACAGCTCACAGATGTCGTGGCCAAACTCCTGAGAGAGGCTGAAATCAAATCAAGTCTTCTTGAAACAAATGCCCAGTCCCTTTTAGTGTCACTGTTACCACAAAAAACAAAAAAAAAAAAAAAAAAACGTACTGAGGAAAGCAATTCTCTTACATTTCTGTGTTTTCAAACACTGCAGACATGGCATGAGGCATCACAAAATCCTGCAGTGTAAAGCACTACTCTGAACAGCTCACAAGCTTGCTTGGTGCTGATGTAAAACAGCCATTTCACACATTTTTAATAGTACTGCTCATGGTAAAAGTAAACCCATTGCAAATAAATAAATCCTGAAGATGTTTACACCAATCAAAAATTGCCATGTTGGCGTTCACACCTTATCATTTTAATGCTTGATTCTGTATTTTGTAAAAGCAAAGAAAGAAAATTAAAATATATCTCTCTAATAAACTATTTATATCATGTGGAGTAAAAATATCTCCAGACCATGAGGAAAACTTTGTGATGTTTTATTTCAGCTGGAAATCAGTATAACAATTAAGGCTCCAAGCTCAGGTTCCAGGGAGGCATCTTTCTTCCATTGCATTTTTCTCTGTCCCTCCTATGACATCTCTTATAAAACAAGATACCACAGGATTTAATTCTAAAAATCTAATATTACTGCCTTGTGGTGAACTGAATACTACAGATTCCTTCTTGATATACAGTCTCATAGGATTCCTGCGTGGTAACAGAATCTCCTGGGATTCCTGTCTGGTAACCATATCTCACTGGATTTTGGTAGTATTTCTCCCATTGGATAACCCCATCCCCAGCAAATAAGCAGTCATAAACCTCACACTCTCTTTATTTCACATTACTTTATTTTACTAATATCACATCCTGGGGCTTTTCACCACTTATTTCACTAAATTAGAATCAAGGCTCTAAGAGAAATGCATATGATGGAATATATAGTTTGTTGGACAAGAACAATATTAAGATATTCCTTTAAAAAGCAATAATTGGAATGCTTCATGGCTTCATTGCACTTAGTCTTTAGCCATACATGGAATTTCTGCTGTTCTGTTGTTCTGAAAGTGAGCCATGGTAAGAGTTCTTCCTCTTCATGCCTGTGAGAGAAACCACAGCTAAACAGTTTCAGAAGGAATGTACTGAGCAGTTCTTGAGTGAGGTTTTCACCTAAATCATGAAGCAGCAGCCCAGCTTGTCTGTCCTTAGCCACTCTCTCCACCCAGTTGTTCACAGCAAGTTGACAGGGATAAAATTATTGCAACAAGTCCACAAACACACAAAATTTTATTCTTACAGTCCTGCTTGGTGTTGCCAGAGACTTTTCCAGCTTCTCACAGGATACACTCTCGGAAGTCAAACTGGGAAATTCTGTCAGGAGGATTGCACATCTCACAGAATTCAAACCTGTTCCATAACCCTGCAACACTGAAAATGGTTCAGGAGAGGTCTGTCCTGGTTCACCCTGAGAGATTTCCAGGCTCGAAAGTTTTGTCCTGAGCTTTCCTTTGACTCATTTTGTCTCCACTGGCCCACTTTTGAGAAGATGTGGTTGGGGGATTGCCTCCAGGGAGGGACTTCTGCTGAGTGGGGACCCAGCCTTGCTCATGGGAGGGCAATTCCAGAACATTTTCCTATTGCCACGATCCTGGAGTACTCAGCCATAAACATGTGGGTCAGATAAAACACTGATGGGCCCTGCAAAGAATTAATCAGTAGGATTTGTGTCACTGAGCTCTTGGATGTGCCAACAGACATCTGGGCAGGTCTTGACCAGGTGGCTTTAGCAGAGCTCTGACCAGCTGCACCTCTGTCTCAGTAAGAGATGGAAAGTTTGAAACCCAGATGCTAGCAAGGCTTGAAGCCCAGTAAAGGTGCCTGAAGAACATAAATGTTAGAGATGAAGGAAGGTAAACAGGCAACACCTTCTATTAAAGCGCTGCGTCTCTTGTCACGTGTTTAGACAAAAAAATGGATATATGCCATTTTTCCTTTTCACAGCTGTCTTTCTGTCCAAATATAACACTCACAACTCCAGAACTTACAGCTGTTCCGAGCCCTTTTTGAACCTGGACCATGCATCAACACCAGTTTTTCTCTGGTCCTGCCCAACTTGTTGAATCTCATCACACTTGGAGGTACAAGGAATTGTGATAACAATCCCAGGCAACTTGATGTCATTTTTGAGAGGATGAATAAAGTTTATGAAGCACTTCCTGGAGGTTAAAAAAGAAAATATGACAGACACACTTGATATTAGATCTGACAACACACCTTTGTCCCTTAACCCTGCAATTTCCATGATGTTTATCTGCCTGAAGTACCACTGGAATTAGGAGGCCGGTGAGCAAGTGGAGGTCCTGGCTGACACCTTGGCAGACCCTGCAATGACTGGGCAGACTGTCCTGGCTGTTCCTGTAGACTGGGATAACCAGGAATGGTGTCAGATCAGGGGCTGCATCTCTCATCTGCTGCCTTTTAAGTCCCAACTCTGCTTGGACAGTGAACCGAGAAAACCGTGTTGGAGTGTAGGACAACAAAAACCCTTTACCAGGGGGCTTTTGATGGTCTCTCAAGGGGCCATTCATGACTTTGTGGTGAGTCACCACCCCAAAAATACTGCCGGGGCTATTCAGCAGCGGGGCTAGAAGCTGGAAACAATCTAGGGAACTCTCCTCTTCAGGTCAGTGGGGGCCGGCAGCAGCCGCGCTCCCTGCTGGGAGCGAGGGGCGAGACGAGAAAGAGCACGGCTCCCAAATTGCTCTCGTGCATGCTGTGCCTTGGGACCGGCCCTGCAGGAAGGGAAGGGTTTATTCCATGCCCAGACGCAGAGTTGTGGGTCCTTGTTTTGCTGTGATGAGTATTTTTCTGCTTGAGGAATGATGGGGCTGGGAAAGGTTTTTGTAAAACTGGGATGAAAAGGGACTTGGAGAGAGCTTGGGGGAGACACATGAAAATTCCTGCCATCCCACACTGCTGGAAGGGTCAGGGAGTGACTTTATGTTTATCCTGATTATAGCCCACAGGACCTTCTTAGGGCCTGAAGCCCTCCTGCTATAAAAATAGGGGAGAATCCATAAAACCAGCAGCAGCATCTCACATATAACACCACTCCTTTCTTACGAGATAGGCAAGAAGCTAAATGCCTTAATTAGAAGTTCACCGAGTTATTTTTTGTGTGTTTCAGCCAATGACTCAGAACACGGACTCCTGATGGAATACCAAGGCAGTAAATCAATAGAGGGTCTTTGCTACTGTTCATGAAATGCTCCAGCTGTGCTCCTAAGGATTATAATGTCAACAGAACTCTTGATTTGAATCACAGCCTCGCCTTCACTCAGGGACCATATATTAGTCTTGAAAAGTAGACAGTGTTTCATTGCTCAGTGAAAGAAAAAAAAAATACAAAAGAAAGAAAAAGAAAAGAAAAAGAGACAATTGCTGAGCTGAAAATAAAATGGTGATGTAGGGGAGGAACACTGTGATGCAGCCAAAGGAGACACGTGGTGACTTTCAGTACAAACCTCTAGAAACTTGAACTTAGGGTTCTTTCTCCATGTTTGTTTAGGATAAAATTTACAAGTCAAATTTAATTTTTCCCAATACATTTAGACAGTGCTTAGGCACCTGATTAAATGCTCAGCTTCAGCAAAGCTATTACAACAATGCCAGCTGACTTCAGCCTGGTCCCTACTCAGAGTATGAAACATATTATGAAATATATCAGGAATCCCAGGAAACAAAAATGGATCATTTTGGGCAGTGATAAATTTGTCTGGAGGGCAAATATATTTGAACACTACTTATGGTTATGCTTCTACTTTAGGGCATGATCAAATCATAAATCAGAATCGTAAAATACCCTGACTCAGTGGAGATTGGACTGTATTCCATCAGGCTGAATTCTCAAAAGCTGTGTAAAAGGTGTGGTTTTGCCTTAGCAAAACACTTGAAGATTCCCAGAAATCTTTTGACTTTTAGCAGGTGTTCTCTAGCAATGATTGTAATAAATCTTAACAACCCACGTGTAACAAGGCCAAAAAAAAAAAAAAAAAAAAAAAAGTTGAAGGATTTTCTAATGATGACCTTGAAGTTGTTGACAGGGGTCACAGTGGTAGTGTCATGCTGCAGTTTGCACATGTTCTTACTTTCTTATTCCTACAGGAATCAGCTGCTGCCAAAGTATACATGATACAAAGTAGAATCTTGATTATCCAGAGCTCAGTCATAGTCTCTGTTGCCTATAATACAGTTCTATCCCTGGCATTTATTGCTTACACTGAAAAGTATCTCAGTTATTCAAAACCCTTGTTACTCAGATTCAGTGGCTGAACCCATTAAACCCATTAAAACAGTTTGCAGTTAATTCAGTTATATCAAAACCATTTCCTCTCTCACAAGTGTACTGAAGTTATGCAAAGATTTGCACAAAAATCACTCAGAAAGGGAGAGACCTACCTTTGCTTTTGTTGGAAGAAAAAAGGAGAAAGAAATCTCACATAGCCCAAATAGTCCTGGAACTCTTGGCAGGTTGGTATCTTTGCAGGAACAAGAAAACCTCTCTGAAATGCAGAATTATTTGAAAATGCTGCCTTGTGCTAAGGTTCCAGTAAGGTTGAGGAGCAGCTGAAATGCAGCAGGGTTGTTGAGCTGAGCCAGTTCCTGAAATGCAATTCTGGTTCTACTGCCCCAATTCCTGCACAGCTACAGTACCCAGTGGGGATAGGAGCAGCCTTTTGTTCTTGGCTTAGTATTTGGTCTGTTTTGGTTTATTTTAGCTCCTCACCAGCACGTGTGGAGCCTGTGCAGATCTGTGCCAGTTCCTGCTCCCTCCAGCACCTGCAGGACTGCTCTGGGGCTCGTGCCCAGGCTGCCACAATGGGCTCCAAGAGCCTCACACCATCGTTTCCTGGGATAACATGAGCTTCCCTCCTGTGGTGCCTCCTAGTACAAGCACCCACGTGCCCCCAAAGCTGAAAACACGGGTTTGCATCCGTTAAATACATACCTGTTTGGTCACCACCATCTGGCCAAACACAAGGTACAAGTTTGTTTCATAAACAGGTGAAATCGAAGTGTCACACTGAGAAGTGGATGACATCATTGGTGCTAAAATATGCAATTTGTTTGTCTCAGATGAAATGCTTTAGTCCTGCGAGTGTGTGCAGAATAAAAACCCACTGGCCTTCATCTGGCAGAGTCTCCAGGACAGTGTTTTAAATTGATTCTCTTTTTTCTTCCCCGCCTTCCCATGCTTCTTTTCTTCTTTCCCCTCCTTCAGTCTCATGGGGGAAACAGCCCCACAAGAGCAGCTCAAGGTGTACAAGTATTTTTCTCTTCTCTCTTTGCATTTTTACCTGTCCATGTCACCTTTCCATTTCTGTTTTACCAATGTTGCATGGAAGAGAGGCACAAAGTGTCTTTCAGTCTTTCAATAGTTTTTTTACCAAATGCTTCACTAGTTTCTAAAATAAAGAATAATTGTTCCTTTGTTTAACCATCATGTTCTTTATGCAGAACCTAGCCTAGATTGCCTCCAAGATTTATCAAGAAAGCAAACTCTTGTCTAACTTCTCTAATGTCATGTTAGACCTCTCTGACTCAATTCTGAAAAGCTTTGTTTTACCATCCTCATCCCCTTCTGGAAAGACAAGAGAGAATCTCAGTTTTCGTGGCTATTTTTGAACACATTTCCAGTAAAACCCTAGAAATACAGCTACATGCTTCATTCAGAACTGGGGAAAGAAAGAGTTAATCTGGTCCTGAGGACTTTCTTTCCATATGCACTACTGAAAATGGGCAACAGATACTTGGAGCAGACAGGCTATGGCACACAAATAAACTCAGTTTCTGCTGCTGTAGTTTTAGACCCATGTTGCCATGAAAAAATGTCTAAGGATTTAAGAATAATTTTCAGTTGGTTTCACGGTCTGAGCAACACATGCCTGTGAGCTGCCAATGTCTGCAGGGTAAAGCAGGCATGCAGGATCACACCACAGCTATGCTGTGCCCAGCACTGTGTGTCACCTATCCTCTGGTGACACTGTCTCAGGGCACTTCTTTCAGACTAGCTCCTCATTTCTGGCTCCATAGAGTAACTTTTGTGTGGCTTTTCCTCATAGAAACACAAAAGGAAGGTGGAGCCGTGACCTGCTGTCAATTCTTTCTTAATGAACCTTCTAAAGACACAGAATTCTGGTCACACTTGGTGAATGAGCCTGTTTCTCCCTCCAAAATTCATGGAAGGAGTAATTTCTAAAGATAACAATTGATTTAAGACAAACTATTGGCTGATTATCACTTATTATGTATTATTGGACAGAATAACCAAACCTGTAAGAAGTACTTCCAACAAAAGATTATTTCCAAATGAAAGAAAAAGGATATTTCCAAATGAAACAGACCTTTGGCCTAAAGTGTGAAATCTTGTGATATTTTGATATTATCAGATCTAGGTTTCTTTCTATGAAGACAAAAATTTGCAAATCAAGCACCTGGTGCCAGAGATATTTCCAAGCTGGTAGAACTGCACATCCCACAGGAGCTGGATCCTCTGGGAGCTCTGCAGCCACCCACACTGTCCTGTGTCTCTTACATTTGCACTAGCATCAGGATGTCTCTAAATTCTCCTCATTGTTCTTCAAATCCACACATTTTAGCAATAAAGACACCACAGCATTTAGGATTGATACTGTGGGGAAAAAAAAAAGTTTTTCTTTAACCTGTAAAGTGAAGACCTTGAACAAAAATCCTGATGTTTTGTGTCCAAAAAGGGGATGTTCCCTGGATTTTAGAAAGGCTTCCCTTCTGCTATGCAATGGTGGCATCTGAACTATTGCAGGACTAAAACGGGACAGTTCTCTTCAAGCATCTAAATTTGGAGGTGACCCAAAAATGTTCACAAAAGAGGGCAGTTACTATCAACTGCTCTTTAATTATAGATCTGCTTGTTCCTTCAAACCTTCCTTCAAATCTTTCAAACCTTCCAAAAGGAAACAGGAGACATTTGAACTTGCAAGCTTCAAAATACTGTTTAGGATAGCTTTAAAAAGAAATAAAGATCAATCAGTTCAATGCATTCTCTCCCTATGGAAAGCATTTCACCTCAGAAAATCCAAGGAGGAAAAGAGCAAATCTTTAATAGAAGAGAACGAGGATATGTGGACTAAAGGACTGCTACCTTATCCAAGCTATTCAGTTTTGTTGTATTACTTAGTTCTCACAGGAGAACAAGTTTCCAAAATTTCCCTAGGGTTTCAGACATACTCTTACTCTCTTTTTCCCTCAGCTTTGCTAATTCGTGATGCTGAAATAAACTTTTCCAATGCCATTCTTATGGGCAGCACTCTTTCCTGAGCATACACAAAAAGCAAAGTACATTTTGCTTAAAAAAAAATTTGCCTAAAATTTGAGAAAAATAAGTCAAATTCAAGTCAAATTTTTATTCCTAGATACTTTTGCATCTTCTTTTATTCATGAAGCATCTTGGGGTCTAATTTGTTCACATTTTAGAAGCTGGTCACTTCTTTTTGCTGTCATCTTAATGGCCACAATAAAAAAGGGACATTTGCAGCTGGCAGTGTTTCCTTCCTTGGGTCAGTTTGTGTTTAAGGGTTGTGTCCACATCATGGATGTGGGTGAGAGCATCCATTTTCCATCCCAGGTACCTTCTCAGGTTATGTACCAGCAAGTAAAAAACATGAGAAACTACCACAAAGAAGTAGACCTCCATCACATTGCTCATCTCCACATTTGCAGCTAAGTTTTCCTGGGAACAAATCAAGGAATTCACTGCTTGGAAAAATGCCCCTGGCAGCAGCCAGGAGTCCATGATCATTTTTAAAAATGCCATTAACAGAACCGAGGAAAAACAATAATTCTTCAGTCCCTGAAGATCTGTACAGTGGAGGAGACCAGAAGCAGCCAAGGGATGGTTGAGGGCATTTCACATCCACTTGTTCAGCTCCAGAAGATGCAAAAATATCTGCCAGGATCTGACTCAATGGGAGATACCCTTTGCAGGCTTCTGGTTTTGACAGGTTAGCATCCTTCCCCTCTGCCTTACATCTCCACAGAGAACCATGGAATAGTTTGGGCTGGAAAGGCTTCTTTGCTGTGAGCTAAATGATGCTTCTTTTGCAGCCAGTAGAAAGATGCTACATTTATTATCAAGGGAAATATTTTCCATTCCAACAAGGAGAAGAAGAGATGTCAGTAAGGTCTCTCAGTGCACAGATTATTGTTTTGATAAGACAAATCTCAGAAGTTCCTATCATAATCTTTTTGGCAGGGTAATAAGCTGATATCCTTTGGTTCTTAGAAAACAATTCTGCACATCAACAATGCACAAACAGTTGTCCTAACTGAATGCCTCTCTTCACAAGGCCTTCAGCACATAATTGGTGATTAATATTGAAGTTAATATTGAAGCATTTCAATTCCAGGAGTATAAAATTATGTGGAATCTCGTTTGCTTTGGGTCTGAAGGTGTAAATGTCTTTGCTGTATCAATGTGGCAACCAGTGACTTTATTATGACTAAACTTAGGAAGGTTTGGCTCAATTTGTCTGTATTTATGTTTGAGGAGGTACATTGCAAACTTCTCTCTTAGTGCTCTCCCTCAGCTTTTGAGGCCAGAAAAAGGATTCCTTCTTTTTAATGTTATACATTTTTTCTCCAGAGGAAAATTCCGTGTTAGTATGAGATACACAGGCATACAAGTATGAAGAATCTTGTGCTTTATATCAGATACAAAAAAGCACTAATGTTCAAAGTTTTCATGGCTGTTGTTAACAGCTATATTTTCTGAGGTTATTGTTTAGGTCTGAAGGAGATTTTGGATGTCAGTGATCAGTGGTGGCAGGGTGATCAACTATGCAACTCAGAGACTTTTTTCAAAGGCATTTTTCTGTGATATCTCATATATTGTCCTGCCTGGCTACAATTTTTATATATTTACTCTTCTGCTCTTCTGAGTTCATATTTACAGAGCTGTGAATTTGAAGATATGATGGTGAATATTGGCATGTTGTAACAACTTTGTTGTAGACATTTTTTTAATCCTGAACTGCTCTGTAAGGGAGAAAACCTTCTGAAAGCTGGGGGTGTAACCACATCCTCGATTCAGACAATTATAAGAAACACTTAAGCCTTGTCAGCTGAATAGTTGAACTAACACCAGCCCCATTCTTACACCAGACCCATGCAAGCATCCAAAGGGAAGACATATGTGACCAAAGGGATTTCTTTGGCTATTGTTTTCCAGAGGGTTGTACATCTGTAGAAGAAAAGCAGAGAAGAAAGTGGAAACGTCAGGAAGTAAAAAGCAGGAAATCCAAGAGCTCACAAAAGGACTCAAAACAGAGAGGGTTTTGGGGCTGGTTAATGCTATTTAAAAGTATGAACAAAACATCCCCTCTAACATTATTTTCATGCTTGTGGTGAGTGAGAAAAACAGATTTTGTACATTCTCTGTAATTAAATAAGATTACCTTGAGATATGTCACCAGGCCCTCTTCTAAATGCTGAGGGAATAACTGTGAAGCAGTTTCCAAATACAAATACTACTGTTCTTGCTGAGGCAAACAGGAAACAGGAGCAGGGCTTGTAGAAACGAGTATCAGACCTTTATAAAGTGGTGAAACAAAGAGCCAGGAATATCACAGAATTACCAGAATATAATCTCAGGATGGCAAATTAATGATGCTCAAAGAGAAGGAAAATCCATGCTTAGAAAGTAGAGAAAAAAAGGTGTGAGTAAATTTTGAAATAATTCCTGCCTTGTGAAGTAGTTATTCGGCATGGGGGAACTATTCATATTTCAAGCACAACTCTTGCTTTTTACAAAGACACAGCCATAAAAGTCCCAACACAATCACCAAAGACCAGGATATTTTACATGAACTTGGTGAACAAAGCTATGATGGGCTAAAGCAAGGGTTAAGGAAACCAAAAAATCTGTTCCAGATATAAATCAAGAAGTCACAGATCAGGCTGTGTATCTTCTTTCTGGAAGCAAGTAAATGAAAACTTTGCCAAAACCCCTCAATGCTCTGTTCTCTGCCTCATGAAAAGACAATGACATTCAAGCCCAGTTCAAGTAATGTATCAGTGACTGGAAAAGTGAAAAAAAATTGCATAATTTGTACAATTTCTACAGAACAATGTTTTTTAACAGTACAAAACTGTGAGGAAAATGGTTCTATGAGTCTTATAAATGGCACCCATGGAAAGACTTTTGCCATGGGGATGAGGTGAAGTAGATTAAAAAGTACCTTGCAGAGTGTGGGAAAGAGATTGTGCAGAAGAGCAACCTGAAAAGATAGTTTTTGGAAGTACATACATCAGCTGCTCAATTCTTGTTCATACCTGCCAATTGGGCAGCTCCACTGAATGTGCAACAAGTGATTTCAAAGAAGAGAGCAGACAGTGCACCAGGTTGTTAAGAGTGGGTTGGAGAATTACTGATCCCAAACTGAGCAGTGTTTGTGAAATGGAGGGAAATCAGAGGGGTTGGGACAGGGAACTGGACTAGAAAATGCACAGCAGGAATCTGAACATCCAGAGGTGGGGGCAAACTAATAATCAGTTTGAATGAAGTACAGCTAATCACTGAATCACAGACATCTGGAGGGCATCTGATCCAAGCCCTCTCCTGAAGCAGAGTCATCTAGAGCAAGTAGCCCAGGAGAAGGCAGTGAGTTTGTGGGGAGCATCCTCTCCTGGCTCCAGGGTGAGAATAACAATGGCTGTGTGCTCTGGAGTATGTGAAGTTTGCAGAAACTCTGGAGCCCCCAAAGGGGTAAAGTTTACATCTTCCTCAAAAAAGACAAAATAAAAAAATCCTGATAACAGCCTGTACAGTGGAAAGGTATAGAGTCACTCAAGGAACTTTTAAAAGAGGAGACACATCCTGATGTTTTAATCCTAAGGAGAAAATAGCTCAAATCTACTTCCTCCTGTAAGGTGTCCCCTATGATTCTGGTCCAAATAAATAAAATGGGGATATAGAATACTACTGGGATCATTGTCATGAATAGGATTTCAGCCTGTCAGTGTCTGGGAACTGTGGAATTCAAGGCTGCTAAAGGAATATTAAGCAATGAATGTCTGTAATGAAAAACATTTCAACAAGAACATTAATGACGCTTGAAAGATAGAAAAAAAACCCAGACAAATCCCAATGCCATCTCCTTTGAATTGCTGCAATGAGACTGAGCAAAGAAAAATCGTAAGAATGTGGATGAAATTGTTTTAGGTTGATGTGAAAATCATAAATTACCTACAGTAGTTAAAATACCATTGTGCCCAATGAGTTAATTATTTTTACTTTTGTATCCCCTCTCCTTTCTTTTTCAGTGTTAGCATTTTAGGCTTTGTTGGGACAAAAACTAACACTGAAATAAGAATTTAATTCACATGTTAAGCTTTACTTCATTGTGATTTCCTGTGGGAAAATGGTTAAAACAATATTCCTACAAGCATGAAATACATCTCTAAACAAAGGCAGGAGTATGCAGGTGTTTTGTAGTTAGTGATATTCCTGTACCACCCCCAGCAGTTACCTGCTAATCACTTATGGCAGGGAGCTGGATGTTGGAGGTTGAGTGCACAGAGTGTGCCTGCAGCTAAAGGAAAGGGCTGGAACTGAGTTTATCTGTTCTGTGCTGTTGGTAATTTTAACAACTGCTGTTGTTTCAGCTTGTATGGTTAGATATATTAGTAAAAGAGCTGTTATTCCTACCCCTTATCTCTGCCTCAGAGTCCTTGATTCAAACAATTATAATACTTGGGGGAGTGGAATTAAAGTCTCTATTTTCAAAGGAAAACTTCTGCCTTTATCAGCAGACACCTGTCCTTCAAACCAGGACACTGGACCATCAGGAAAAGAGAGGTCAGAGAAAAGAATGAGGGGAAAAATTGATAACAACAGAGGTACAGCAAAGCAAGGGATACAGCCAGCACAAAAAACTTGTCCTTGAGAGAGGCTGGGAGTGAAGAATAAACGTTTGATAAGAGATGGACTTGGAGCAGAGGTGAAGATGCATCTTTGTGTTATGGGAAACAAGAGTTTGTTCATTTTCTTCAGACCATCAGGTTTGTATCAAAAATACCTGAAGCAGTCAGTAGTCATTAACTTTACAACAGCAACTTTAGGGGAGAGTAAGCTGAGAATGGATCTTGGTTTTATTACAAGTTGAGGTGAAGTAAATCTGAAAGAGGTCAAAAATAAATATTTTTCGTTTATTTATTTAGAAATTAGACATGAGGGAAGCTGTCTCTCTCAACCTTTATCAGTATGTGATTTTTTCCTGCCAGTTGGGCTTGCTGACACTTTCCTTCCATTGCATTTTGTCCCTGGAGCTGGGGAGCTGGCAGGGCTCCCCCTTTCTTCCCAGTCACCTCACACCTCTAGTGGGACGTGAAGCGGGGAATTGAGATAGGGGAGTGCCAGACCCAACAGCATGTCCCCAAAACAGCCCTGATTCCCAGGAGGCAAAACTTAATTTTCTTCCCTGCTATGACCAGCTTTCTGAAGGCACCTTGGATCCCTGCAGCAGTTTGGGCCCTGTGTGATTGGCAGGACAGCAAACAGACAGAAACTTTAATTCTTCTTTTTCAGTTTCTCTGTTTCCTCTTTGCACAGCTGCTCCTGACACGAGGCTGCCTGATTAACTCTGTGAAGACCCCATCACTATTTTTGGTTATTTTTTAAAAGCAGGAAAATTTGGGAACATGGGTCATGGTTTTCCATATTCTTCTTTAAGCCCAGTGTGCATCACTATTTAATCTACATCATTTAAGGAGCTTTTTACATTATTTCAGTATAAAAAAGGACAGAGATCAAGGAACTTTGACTTTCTTATTGAAACATAGTTTCCTCCTTTGTTAGAATATTACAGAAAAGATACGAGGGTGGAAGGAATGGAACACATTATTTGGTATATTTCTGGTTTTACCTTTACAGGTATGTAAGCAGTGCTAAACCTAGGCTTGGTCACCTCATTCTGTGGACTTATCTTACTTCTCTCTCTCACAGATTTCGCTTCCTGGTGAACAGAATATTTTTCACTACCTAGTTGTAAATGAGCTCATCTAAACAGGCATATTCAAAAGCAGCCCACAGAGAGATCTTTTTTTCTCAATATGACCAGGAATGGGATTCACACTTGGCTGTTTCTATGTAATGTCAGATTTAACTTACAGATCTTTTGTTAAATTCAGATGGAGTGTTAATTTCAGTGAAGTCTTTCTTTTCTCCAGCTCTCCACTATGAGGGCCTAATACTGGGAAATGAACAGCACGAGGCCAAACCCACTGAAATTACCATTATTTGAGCTTGTCGAACACATCTCAATCTTTCGTGCTACTCTGTCAACTCCTAGAAGCCAAGAAAAATCTTTAAAGCTTAACCCCTTGCTCAAAATTGAATCTGTGATGGGGACTCCCCTCAGCTTTGCAGAAATTGATTTCCAGAATCACAGCAGAAAACCCATGGAAGCATGGAATTATTTGGGTCGGAAGGGACTTTAAATCTGATCCCATTCCACCCTCTGCCATGGACAGAGACACCTCCCACTATCCCAGGTTGCTCCAAGCCCTGTCCAACCTGGCCTTGGACACTTCCCAGGGATGGGGCTTCCCTGGGAAACCTGTGCCAGGGCCTCAGCACCTCACAGGGAACAATTGCCTCCCAGTATCCAAGCCAGACCGACCCTCTTTCACATCACATTTGAGTCCTATTCTAAGAGAGGATTCATCTGTTGGTGAACAGATTTATACTGCCAAAGCCTGACCAATGCAAATTACATTTTCCCATCATTCATTTATTTAAATGACAAGGTCAGGCATCTCGGAGTTTTAGTTTAACAAAATCAAGGACAATCTGGTAATGTGTAGGGTCTACTGAAGTGTTTGAAGTAGCTGACAATCTTGCTTGTCTTGGACAGTCTTGGAAAAAGTATAATTGATAATGGCTGGCCATAAAATAAAAATACATACATGTAAATGAAAAGAAAGAAATCACCTGTTTTCTAACTCCTGTATTATGTAAAAATAAGAATGTAGCCTCTTATGGCCAGAAGTGCCATGAAAGTGCTATACCTTCTCTGTGGACATAAATTTGGTAAGTATTAAATAGCCATATGGTCTGGGAAGGCAGCATCACTGAGATAATAGCCTATGGCAAGTTAGAATGAAAATACTTGAAATTTTTTTTGTTCTTTTTTGGGCTTTTTTTTTAAGAAAAGGGAACATGAAAGCCGTTGACAAAATTATTATATCCAGCTAATTTTCTTTTGAATGTGCCTCAGTTTATCTCTCACCTCTTTCCCCACAGGTAACAATCCTACAACAGCTAAAAGCAAGCAATGTGGTTTTCAGTTATGTTACACGGCGTATAAAACCTGTCCCTGTTCATGCCTCCCACACAACCACAGCTGTTATGTTTTTTTAGTGGCATTTTGAAGGCTCTCAGTCCCTCCCACTCCCAGCACGACCCCCCCAGCCCATCAGTGTCCTCTCCTCCTGCGCTGGTTCTTGCTCGGGGCCTTCAGGAGGCTGTCCTGGTGTTTTGTGTGGAACAGCCGGACCATCTCATGGTCCTTGTTATCCAGCACCCTGGGCAGAAAGAGAGAGGATTTCTGTGTCCTGCGGGTTTTAAAGCCCCTCCTGGGTCGTCCTTTGCCATTGATGGAGACATACCAGAGTCTCTCAGCGCTGGCTTTGCGCTTGGTGCCGGCCCTGCTGGGCACAGTCCGGTACAGGCGGGAGGCGTAGGTGTTGTAACCCAGCTCGTGGATCCTCTCCACGAACTCACACTCGGAGTTGTAGCTCTCCTGGAAAGGAAAACGGGAAAAAAAGTCTTGAGCCAGACTCTCCTCAGTTTTAGGACAAGGACAGCAACACACTTTATAAGAAAACCTCAGGCTGGTGCTGCAAAAGGCAGGAGGTGCTGAGCCTGAAGGTGCTCCCTGTCAGCAGTGTGAGCACACCCTATGCATCAGAGGCCCCAGGGAGAGGCCCAAAACCAAACTGAAAACAAAATATGACATGTGAATAGGAGTGAATAGTTCTGCTGATTGTTCAGCTGAAATTTTTTTGTGCTTATGAATTTAATACAGCTGTGAACTGGACAGACGATTTAATTGCTGCCTATCAACCTCTGCCATCTATTGAAAAGGTAAAATTGTGCAGTGTAATGTAAAATATGTCTCTTCAATTGGTGTATTAGCCATTAGATACACTTGTAGCCTGTTACAACCAGTTCAGAAAGGATATTTAAGCAGTTAACCACACCTTCATGGAACTTCTTTGTCAGCATAACAAAATGAAAGCACACTCTGCCTACCAGTGTGTTTCTCCAAAATGCCAGGCTGCTCCTTTATCACAAACTGTAAGGCAAAATATGCACCTGACCCAGCTGCTCACATTTCACATGACCTGTCCAAAATTGCCCCTTTTCACCTGCTCCTTGACTAAGAGACATCTCTGCAAAAGCCTGGCACAAGGAACTCCTTCCCCCTCCCCAGGAGCAGGAGAACCAGCACAGACACAGGATCCCCCACAGTGTCCATCTTTCTTTAACACCAAACCCATCCTTGCTCCACCTGTGGGATGAAGATTTCAGGATCTAAAACGTGTGAAGCACAGAGGCAGAAAGGGAGCTACCACCATGGGTTTTTATCTTTCATTGTCTGGAGGGTGTGGAAAGGGCACAGGTAACCAGGCTGGGGCCAGAAAAACCCCAGACCCCACAAACAGCATGTCTTTAATGCTGTTCACTCCCCAGAAACACTGATGGGCGTTTAACAAGACTTTAAAAGACTCCACATGTCCCAGCTTCTCAGCTGTGAAACGGAAGCACCCTTCCTTGCAAGGTTTTCAGATGCTGTGGTGCTGGAGCCCACGCAGCCCCAGATGGAGGTGGATTTGTCCTGCTGCCTGCCTCCCTTCTGCCTGGGGAGGGTTTATCACACAGGATAAATCGAGAGGATTATCACAATCTGCTAAAGGCACAAAGGAGTTCTGCAGGCTCAACAAACCCATCTTGTTGACATGGGAAAATTGGTGAACCGAGACACGATGGAGCTATTCCAATGTGACTTCATAAAATGCTCCCTGGATAATTATCCCTGAATTAGTCAGATTTTTGAAAGAGGGGCTTTGCACAGGATCTTGGGCCAGCGATATCAGTAAAGTTGTTGGACAGGCAAGCAAAGACAGGAAGTTTCTCCTGACCTGAGGCCTCACCCTTTCCTGCTCCTGCAGAAAAAAGCTGGAGTGGATTGTCCCTCCAGCTCTGAAACACAAGTCTGAAACAGTCTCTCTCAAACTTGAGCTGGAAGTGGACAGATTATCTTTTCAAATTATACAGAAACCTTCCATGGCTGGTATTTTTTGGCACGAGGCAGATGAACAAATTTCAGGATGGCCTGATGCTCCTCTCACCAGAAAGGGAAGTACAGGAGAGAAGGAGTCTCAGAGCTATCCTGCTCCTGGCTTTTCTGCACTTTAGGAGAGGAGCTTTTTGCTCAGAATTTATTTAGTCTTATTTTAATTCAGTTTAAGTAATCCGAAGGGGAAAACCTCTATTTTGGAGAAGAAAGAGAGAAAGATGAGAAAGAACTTGAAAAAATCATCCTCCCAAATAATTTCTTTGGGGCAGATGCTGGCTCCAAACTCATGGAGGAAGTCCATTGGAAAAGGTACTCATTTCAATCAGAATATTAACCAGAAGCATACAACTAGTCAGCCTTAACTCTGGCAAGCAGAGCTACCATGCCCTCATTCCTCCTCAACTGCATTTTCCTTTGCCAAAACCGTTTGTGGTGTGGTTCCCTGCAGCAGCAAAGAACCCTCATCTTTACACACAGCCCCCTTAATCAGTGAGTATCACATGAGAAATGTTACAGAAACTGGGCTGTAAACACTGTTAGAACACTCCTGAAAAGCTGGAGTTAAATGTGTCAAACTGGGGCGGTAGAGAGTTGATTGTGTCACCTAGGCTGAGTTCTCACGGGAAAAGATCACATCTCTCAAGGGTATGTCCTGCTGCTCAAATCAACAGAATTACATCTAATGACTTCTAGGAGGGAAGAAATTTCACCTCAGCTGTTTTTCGCCTCTTCAAACCTGCTCCGTGCCCCAGGATTCATGGGGAAACTGCACAGTTTGGCTGCCCTGCAGTGAGAGATCATAAGATTGCTGGGATGTAATCAAAGACAGTGGAAGAAATTCAAGTAGGGAGATAATGTGTGTGGTACACGCTGACAAACGTGCCCTGGTATGGCCCTGAGAGTGAAGAAGTCTAAACCCTGGAGTTTTCATGAGAAATACTGTCTGGGCTGAAAAGGCAAGGCTCTCACTTGTATCAGCACACCCCAAATTTTATCTCACAGATCAAAGAAAACAATTAGGTCAAAGGAGTAAAATAAGGTGTTTATTTTCACCTTTATCATGTTGCACCTTCTTCTTCTTGCTTTCCTTGCTATAGCCCTACTCTTTAGTACGTGCAAGTTCTTCCACTGCCCAACCAAAAGCTCTGTGCAAAGAAACTCCCATCAGGAGGCTGCTCTCCTGTAGCATCAATGCTCAGTTACTTGTGGACATTCTTTATCTGACATGTCTCTGCCAGCATCCAAGAGCCACATAAAATATGGACAATTCTGACATTCCACATACCTGCAGCTGTCCAGGCAGTAAGACAAAAAGCATTACTTTTCTCTAGAAATGTGGATTTATAAGAAATCAGTGCTCCCCACTAGACCTGTTGCCCCCGTGGGAAATGACAGGCACATGCCAGGCTTCAGTAAAACTTACTGATGCATAAAGTCTGCCCCTCTTGTTCATGGCCAAGTATCTGCCAGAGAACAGGCCCTTGATGGCAACGATACCAACGTCCACAGCGGTTATTTCCAGAATACCTAGAAACAGAATTAGGAGATGTGTTATTGCTCAGGTCTGATTTTTTGAGGTACATTTGCATGGCTGCTTACCTGAGGAGGTGATCTCATAGCTACCACTTACTGAATAAGAATCAGGGCAATCATGTGAATGAAATTATTATTATTATGTGAAATAATACAAAGCAAGGATGATGCAGGAATTGTTTGAGACAAGGTGGACAATAAACCCTGAGATGTTTGATTGAGATTGAACTCTTTCAAAAATTAAAAAGATCTGACACTGAACTAGAGGTTCACTTAATCCTGTATGTGTATAAAAAACTTTAAATCCTCTTTAATGCTTAGGAACACAAGAGCTCTTGACTTTTCGAAGCCAGTCACAAAGCCATTTCAGGACAAAGCCCTTGCTGGAGTCTCCAGTGGGTGAAATGCAGCATTTTAAAGACATGTACATAGTCATGAAAGGATCTTGAGATTTAGGGCCAATGCAGCCCTCCAGACAAGGACTGTATGACTGTCTGAGACAAATTAAAAGGAAGGAGATTTTCAGGCCATCCAAGTTGGGTCCTGCAACACGAGAAGTGTTACAGGCATTGGTGCAATACCTATCCAAATGTGCAGCCAAAGGTGCCAGGACACTGATGGAGGCACAAACGATTCAGAAGATCCTGTTGTATGCGCACAGCTCTCCATCAGGCTCACTCAAACCCTGCTTTCAGTTCTCCAGCCATGGCCTGATGGCTCTGTACTTTCTATGAGTGCTTGGAAGCAAGAGGTGACCCCGGCACCCAAACCCACTGCTGCCTTTTGGAAACCCTGCAGGCAGAGCCGGGGTCCTGTTCCCTGTACAGAGCTGGATTGCTGGCCTGGGAGAGCTGGGCTGGATGTGGCACAGCTGGTTTGAATCAGGCACCGGTTCCCTGCTGGAGGATGCCTCCTCCGGGCTGTGACAGCGAGGCGGGGGTTTCTCTAGGAAATAGTGGTTTTCCTTTATGGACTTCAGACAGATCCCTGAGGTCTCCCTATCTGTGTGTGCCATCACCAGGCGGGATTTACGCATCCGGGAGTGGCCGGGCCGTGCCCGGGCTGGGTGCGGGGGCGCCGGGGTGTCCCCCGGTGCTGAGCCCCGCTCTCCTCCCTCCTGCCGCCCTCGCACAAACCCCTTCACTCCCGACATATCCGCTTTCATCTTAATTACCGCCACTGCCTGGCACATGTCAGACGGGACAGATGTAATTTCGCCGGGGGAGGCTCAAGCCCCCCGAGCTGGGACGGGACGGGGGACAGGCGGGCAGCCCCGGAGAGCCCCGGGATGGGCTCCGGAGAGCTGCCGGGCCCCGGCTGCCCGGCTGGGGCCGGGCTGGCCCCCGCGCGGTGAGGCCAAGTGACAGGCAGGCTGCGCAGGGCAGGGTCGCAGTCCCCGTCGGGGAAATTTGGGGGTTGGGGGTCTCCTTCTTCCCCGGGGGGATCGCGACCCTCCGCCGGCAGTCGGGTCCCCGCACCCTGCAGGGCCAGCTCGGGAGTTCCCCGCCCGGTGCGAGGGCCGGGGATGCCGTAAGCCCCGGGACAGGGGAGCTGCGGGACCGGCTGGCGGAGCCGGTGGGGCGGCTCTCTGGACGCCGAGGAGAGGGGAGGGGGCCAAAGCCCCGAGCCCGGGGATGCCCCTGGTCTCCGCCAAGGATCCACAGCCGCCCGGTGGGCAGCGCGGGGCAGCAGCGGAGGCGGGAGCGGCTTCGCCACAGCCCCGTCCGCCCCGTCCAGCACCCGTGCCCGCCGGGGCCGGGACGGAGCGCGACTGCTGCGGGCGAGGGATCCCCATTCCCGCACAGCCCGGCCCGGGGCGAGGCGAGCCCGGTACTCACTGAAGGCGCTGTTCTTCTCCAGGGTGCCGTTGATCCTGCCGCTGGGGTGGATCTGGAGGTGGTACTTGGTGGCACAGTAGAGCTTCCTGCGCCGGGGCGCTCCCCCGAGGTGCTCGTAGACGCCGCCGCGTCCCCCGGCATCCCGGCGCGCCCGGGGGGCGGCTCCGGCGGCCTCGGGCACGGCCGCGGCCCGCCCTGCGGACCACGGCTCCTGCAACAGAGCCAGGAACAAGATCCAAATTATAACCATTGTGGCATGGTGGCCTCAGTGCTTAGTCTGCTGGGGAGAGCGAGGCTCGCAGCGAGTGGCACCAGGGGTCCCATTAAAGCCGTGTTGCTAGCAGCACTCCGGAGATGCCGAGCGCACGCTGCTTCGAGCAGCGCAGCATCGGCAAGATTTTATCAGCCTCGATCTGGCCCTTTTATCTGTCTCAGATTTACTTAAATCAATAGACATCGGCAAAGGCCACCGAAGAGTCCCAGCTGTTTGTGCTACACGGAGCTGTCGTGATCAGCCTTCTCCTTGGATTTCCAGATAGACAGACGGCATGCGTGAGGCAGAGAGGCAAGGAGGGAGAGAGGGAGGGAGGGAGTCACTGGATTTCGGCAGGAGACTGTGGAGAAGAAAATAGTTGATCGACGGAGCATAGAAATAAAAGGAGCTTCCTGCAACAATAGCCTGATCTGCGACCAATTGATACAGAGCAGAGGAGGCAAAAGGTATCAGTCTCGTGTGAACTCCCAGACTGCAGCGTGGATAAAATTACACAGCATCTCTCTCTCCCCCTCTCCCTCCCTGCCTCCACCGCGTACACCGCACACCCCCGCACGGGGGCCGGGGCGCGGAGCAGCCGCGGACCCTCCGCCGAGCGCCGCCGCTCCGCGCAGCTCCGCGAACCGGGGGACGATGCTCCAAGGGAGCATCCTCGGGAGGCGGCTCTGGGGAGTGCTCGCGTTAAAGGCGGAGGGGCGACGGAGAGGGTGCACGTCCCTGCTCCCCGGGAGGCGATGGGGGGAGAAAATACCCCCGTGGTTCGCGCTCGGGATTTGCTCAGCATGTGCGTGTCCCCCGGTGAGGAGAGCAAACAGTTATTCCTAAGTCAATCAGCTCACGCTTACGACTAATAGGCGTTATTTAGATAGGGCTTTCACGATTTAATCATTCCCAAATTAGACGAAGTAAGGCCTGGTAAGTGTTATGATTGTACATCCCTGAGTGCATTTGCAAGAAGTCGCAGCTAATCCTTTTTCTTAACTACGGTGCCTGGAAAGTCTCATTAGCTGGCGCGGAGCTGCCCTCGCTACCCTGTCGCTTCACACCACTGCGTACGCTTTCAAAGAGGATAGAGCTACCTACAAATAAATATAAAAGAAGGCAAAAGGTTCAACAGCTCCGTGAATTACGCTGTCCCCGCGTGCTCCTCAAAGGCAGCTCGTTAATTAGATTTGCATCTGAAACAGGCAGTGGGAGTTTTGGGGAAGTGTTTGAGAGATAATTAGTATTAATGTGCTTGAAGGGCACACAAATACACCTTTGAAGTGAGTCACGTCATAATTCGAGGGTTTGACCTTGATCAATGCAATTTATTTTTTTTTTCCGGAACTGGTGAACATGAAGAGGTCTATAAATTTTTTTAAAGACCTTGCTATGAAGAGCAGGAGGATTTTCTTACACGTTAAAGACTTTAAAAAGGGAAGCTTTTACTAGAGGGAAAATAAGGGAAGGGCTAAAACCTTTTCCTAAAAGGAATGGAAGGAGGACGAAACTGTCTCGAAAGCTACTCCCCGTTTTAAGCTGTGCTTAATATTTAGTAGCTCTTCAAGGCTAAAAGGATTTTCATTATACAGTCGTCTGGAATAAACGGAAACACATAAGAAACCCCACAAGCACCCTCTCCGCCATTACCACCCTTCCTCCCCCTTTTCTTCTCCACTAGATAAGCCCCAGCCTCACAAGGAGAGTTTGATCTGGGGATGATAAATGTTTGTACAATTAATCCTTTATTGCTGTTCTCCTAGAATGCCACTGCCAGGCAGTCAAGTGGCTCCAGCATATTGATTGGAAGCTAAAAAAGCTTACTTATTTTTACTTATGCAAGTAAAAATATGAAAATCTTTAAAGCGCAGGACCCCAAAATTTGGAGGGGTGTTGCTTGCCGGCCAAATCCTTCAGTCCCTCCTTAAAGAAGAATCTCTCTGGAAAAACCTCTCGGGGATGCTCCGTAAATCTTTTGGGAACTAGTAACTTCTGACGAGCTGCGAGACAACTGACAACTGTGACAGCAGAAAAAATAACTCTTAACGTGCCACGAGCCTCCTGAAAGATGCTTTCATCGGCACTGCTTGAAGGGAAGATAAAACACAATTACTGACAGTAATTACAGCGATCTCTTTAGAGCAAATCTCGGCTCTGTCCCGAGCCTGGTGCATCGTCCTGTGGATGCGCAGCTGACTTTTTCCGGTTCAGGATTCTCAGGGCATTTTCATTAGAGCTCTGAAAAAAAACCCTTAAGATCCTCCTCCCGACCCCCATCGCAATAATAAACCCCAAAGACCAGTGGGTGGAAGAGTAACACGCTAATGACTTTTGCTCAAATTGTTTCCATCTTGATCACATTTTCATAATTAGCGCCATCAGCCACAAATCTTTTCGCCCTGGGCATCTGCCGCAACCAGGCTTCCCGAGCGATGTGGATTCTACTTATTAGGGAGTGGAACGCTTACAGGTCTACCATTAATGGTCCCCCTTTCAAATGAAATGAACCCGACCCCCACGGAAATATCAAAGGGCCGTAACTACCTCGTCTCACTCGGCTCAGCACTGAATAGCGAGCAGCCTCAAGTCGTTTCACTCTACTCAGACATCTCTACGGTAAAACATAAGCCCACTCTTGTATATTTTAAGTTTGTCTGGTGACCATTTTTGAAAACAAAGAGGGTCCCTTTGATGTGGTCTGATTCTAACAGGGGCTGCGACGTCAGATGTGGTCTACCGAGTCATTCTGGAAATATTTTTAATTATGCCCCAGAGCTCCTTGTAGCCCCAAAGTAATAATCAGAGAGCTGTTAGAATCTGTCACTTCGCGTGGAGGGGAGGGGGGTGCAGAAGAAGCTCTAGACCGTGCGTAACTAAATCAGAATTAGGGCTGATAATGATCTTCTAATTCGCTCGACGTGTGTGATTTTAAATGGAACGCGGTAGGGATCTGTTATTCTTTTGCTAACGGAGTATTTCGGAGGCTTCTCTCAGCCCAGCTACAAACTCCTTTCTCCTCCTGCAAAGCCATTGGGTAAAAGCGAGTATTTTAGACAGAAGTTTTTATCCTTGTAGGAACGTGAAACACTTGTACTCTGAACTAATTACCCTCCTAGAAGGAATATATATATATATATTCAGATATGAACGTCTAAGATCTTTGAGGAGATACAATTTTTATTTAATTATTACTTAAGTGTAAACATTAAAAAAAAAGAAGAAGAAGAAAAAGCAAAACGTTGAAAGCGCCAATTTTAAGCTGTAATAAACTTTACAAACATCCATCTTGCAGCAATGGGGCTGTGAATCAGGATGTGCTGCTCCTCTGGACCCAGCGCTGATTTACGACCGGCCCGTTACTCGAAGCAGAAGGAAGTCACATTTTGTAAAGCAATAAATACCGAGGCAGTGGGTGGAGCTCTCAGCAGGAAAAAAAAAGGATAAAAAAACACAAAACAAAAACAAAACAAAAAACCCACAAAAAACGCCACAAAAAAAAATCAACAAAACCAAACCTAAACAACAACAACAACAACAACAACAAAACAACAAAAAAACAAAACCAAAAAAACGCTCTCCTCCAATTAAAAGTCCATCCCAGCTTGACTGCGGAGCATGGGAAGGTCCCAAAGAAAACAGGAAAACAGGCGCGGTGCTGATGAGGTGTTTGTTTGCTATGTGCTAATGGCATCTTCCGAGCGGAGCCTTCCTCCCTGCTTCATCCCCTCACACCTGCTGACACCGAGAAGAGCCCCTAAAATCCAATTGATTTCATTCGGCTCTATAGCCACATTTTGTTTTCTTTGTGCTGTCCTGGCGGGGTTATTCTGCACCCCGTGAACAATATAATCTTTTTTAAATGACTTTCCAAACCACACAGCATCATGTTACCCTGCTCTATAGGGGCAGGCAATGCCGTTTATTGCATTGTACACTGTTAGCCCCAGAAAGCAGGACAGGGGCAGAGTGGTGGAGGAAAGCTCTGGGGAGGAAATTCATAGCTTCTGAGGTTCAGGTTGCTTTTTCAGGTGGGGAAAATAAGATATAGGTAACTTCCCATGAAAGCACACAGAAAGAAAGCTCTAAAAGAAATGTGAAACACATAAAAGGCATTAAATAATTTTTCCTTTTTTCCACTCCCATGAAAATTTTTTCACTTTTATAGTAACTTTTTGCAGTTTATGAACAAACAATCTGAGGTCCTTAAGGATGACACAGCTGATTCTATACATATGATAGCTACTGCTATGTTGCACTTACAACAGTAAATTAGTTTACAAGTTTTAATCTTCTGTATTTTGGTTAAAACATGATATAATCGAGATCTATTGATGTTGTTGTTATTGTTGTTGTTGTTGCCATTATTAATATTTCAAGATGCAAGAGCCCAAATTCCTTACTCCTACTAAATTCCTACCAAAGCTGGCGACAGTTTCTCTGTCTGAAGACTGAGCGACTAATCCTTCATTCAAAGTCCATGGAATTCACTAAGAGCCTTTTCTTTAATGCTAGTGAATTTGGATCAGGCCCAATCTTATTACTAAAAAAATTATTTTCTGTCGTGTTCTGATAATCTCTTAATGGTTTACTGGATGAAAATATTCAAAACAATGAATGCAGCAACATTAAAGGGAAAAAAAACCCCATTTTTTATCCTCTGTTGCTTACTCCTTTTCAGCACAACACACAAAGGAAACATTAGAAGAAATGTAACAGAGAAAAATGTGCGATGATTTAGATGACTGTCACATGGCTTGGGCAGATCTGCGGCAGGCTCAAAGCAGGCTACAATGGGGATATTCAGACTCATGCAGAACTGTAAACTGCAGCCACGAAAATAACCAAACTTGAGAGATATGGGGGAGTCCAGAAGAGGAGAAAGGGAGTGAAAAAACAAGAGAAATGTAATTTGGTGATAACCTGGAGACCGTGTTTGCATACCTGCCTCACACCTTTGATATCTCAATCCTCACTTAATAGCCTGAGATCTTGGAAAAACTTTACTCAGTTTTTTTTTGGTAACACAGCACGAGTTTTTGAAATCAGCTCACAAGAGCCTTCCCATTTACAGAGGAACCTGGTGTACCTGAGAGAAATATCAGGCCCATACCCATGATGAAATTGCACTTTGTGCCTGAAGGACCTGCTGTTCAGATAAATCTCCTACTACTTTTAGAATTTATCCCCCCATTGCTTTCACAATCAGAGGCTTGTTACGATCTCACTCAGCCCTGCAAATCTTTGGAATTGGGTTACCCGGAGATAAAAGATCTCTCTCTTTCTCCAAGCTGTGGCTGGATCAACACTTTGCAAAATCAGATGACAGGCAGAGGGGTCAGGCCTAGGTCTGTGCATGGGGTGCCCGAGCACCAGGGATAAAACCTGTAAGTGGCTGCCTTAGGGCAAAATGGACATTTGTCCCTGGGGGAGAAAACACTGGTGCCAGGAATGATCCACTCCACTCTGATGATCAGCAGCAGTTGCATTTAAACTTATCTGGGAAGACCACTTCAGATCAAAAGTTTGAATCACATAGCTGGGGTTTTTCCAAAAATCCCATCCATGGTTATATGTCGTCCTAAGAAGGCCACAATGCAAAGTGTCCTGAAGTTCCTCCTGTTTCAAGGGATAAGGAATAGGGCCAAAGAATCAGGAGAAATACAGGCAAGGAAAGGTTATGCAATTTTCAAATCTAAAAAAAGCTGATGTAGAGAACAAGAGAAACACAAAGTTAAATTAATTTCAGCAGAATTCATCTTTTCCCACAGGGGAAGAAGGAAGGCATTTGTCATAGGGGAGTGATCTCAGGTGTGTTCCTCGACCACACACACCAAGATGCCACAGAGAAACAATGAAAGGGAAAGGTGTGGTGCAAAGAGGAACAAGCTAAAAGGATCTTTCCTTCTTGTACTCCCTGCATTTACATATCAGAGCCTGGGTGCGAAATAAAATGGAGCGATGAAAAGCTCCTGAGGATCCCCAGTACAAATATGTGAGTTTATCTCTAGACCCTGTGTCACTCAGGCCTCTCTGGTTACAGAGCTTCACACAGTGGCCTTGACCTCTCTTGTGTGGGGCAGGTGGGAGACACTCAGGAGAGGTTTGGGATGGAATCAGTGTTGTTTTGCTCCCCCCAGAAGGTCTGCAATTGAGGAGAATGTGGGACCAGGTCCTGGGGCTTAGCCAAGCCAGCAGAAAAGTGGCCTCCACTTAATACAGACCCTTCCCACAGTGGGCATTTAATCCCACAGAGGGTTAAAAATCTCTCTTGCTAGACCTGGAACTCTGTAAAGGAAATAAGATGCTGAGAAAAAAAACACCACACATTACCTTTCTTCATCTTTTCTTCCTGTTTTATGTAAGTAGAATGCTACTACTTACACCCTCAAAACCATCCAAGCCAACAAGGAGGAATTCACCTGTCTTGTCCTGCCACTGGTTACCCCACATTAGCAGGTGTGGCCTCAGTTCCTCTGGTGCTCTTCTGCAGCATTTAACAAATACTTTTTCCATAGCAGTTCCATTAATTAGGGTACTAATCAGCTGATTAATACTGTGTTCTAGATATTCTGTACCCAAGATAGTTCATCTAAGAAAGTATGGGGTGGATAAGACAATTTGGCTCTCTTGTTTCAACCCAATTCAGCCGTCTGAGCTGCTGGAACTGAAGGTATGTTTTCACCTGTAACATAAAGAGGGAGTTTCAATAATTGAATAGTGTGTTGTCTCAGTGCACTTTCTAATATGGGACAGTCTTCTACAATTTCTCCTCTCCTCAGAAAAATATCACAGAAGTGGTGACCCAAATTAGCAAAACTACCCAAAATAAATAAACGTACCTGAAACACCTCAGAAGAAAGATGCAGATGCAAGCTGTGAGAGGTGACAACACAGAAATGGCCTGAGGGCAGCCCATGGCAAAGCTGGTGTTGCAAACTCGCAGGGGAAGAGCTCTGCCCACCTCCTCTCTACTTGCAGACTCTGGTTTAAATTAGTGACTTTCAGCCCTGACAGAATATTTTCCCACTGAACTGGGCTTTTTGGTGGCAAAGGGATGTGGTGTCACAATCAATAAAAGAGGTCAGGGCATTTTCTTTCCTGGAGGTTGCAGTGCACACATGCAGCACTGTTGAGTGCTGTAGCTCAGGTGCCTGTGCTTAGATCCCACCTTCCAGGTGATGCTACACCAGGGTCAGCTCTGGGGCATCTTTGTACTGCCAGCATCCCACATGTGCTGGAAGCCACAGGTGAATTTGCAATGGATATTTTTCCCAGTTCTTCTTTGGCAGCAATCTCTCTTTCCTTGGAACTGAGTGGCATAAGCTCATAAACTCAGGCCAGCAAAACTAGGACCTAACAACCAATATTATTTTTTATATCTCTAAACTTCATTGCCACATCTGATTCCCTCTCACTGTTTTCTCACTGGGAAATAAAATTTGTTCTTTGCCCAGAAAGAAGGACACCCACGTCTGAGCAGGCACACAAACACAAACACACACACAGGCACACCTGCAGCCCCTACCCTTACATAATGCCTGAACTTGCAAACTCTTTGTCGTGGAAGTAATCTTTATTCACGTGAGCAGCCCCACAAGACTATTCAAGCAATGGAGAATTACTCACACGAGTAAAACTTTTGCAGAATCAGGTCCTGGATCTAACAACAGCATTTTAATTACAGACAATCCCTGAGCAAAGTGTACAAAAGAGTTTTTTCCTGGACAATAACAAAGGTTATTAGCCTGTTCTTTTTTCCTTTTCTTGCTCTTTGGATTGAAAGGAGGCACCAATAATCCAAACCAAATAAAACTGACCTTTGAACCTTTTTTGCTGTACTTTTTCTCATGCCACGATTTCTTTAGTCTGTTAGTGATCTGAAGGCTTGTTCTGGGCTACAGCCACTTTCCCAGACAGGACTGCCTTTCGGCCCCTGACAAATCACTGCTGAGCCCCTTTTGTCCTGCACCACTTTGATCTCACCTGCCTGTCAGGCAAAAAAGAACTCCGGTACAGTCAGAATGCACTGCAAACAAATTGGCAACCATTTCATTCCTGTGCACCATTTTCAGCAGAGATCAAGATAGAGATAGAGAATTTTTTAACCCTTTTCTCAACCTGCAGGAAGGGGAAGGAATGCTCAGTTGTGGTGGATGGATAAGATAATTTATTAAGCAATGGAAGGAAAACAGTGAAGGAAGCCCACAAACATCTATTGATCAGAATTGCATGGCATGTTCTCTCTCAAATACGAAGGAGTTATTTCACAGTGGGCACTGCTATGCTCAGATACAAGCTTTGTAGAAGATCAGATCCTTTAATTGGACAGCTGCTTAAGAATAAACTATAGAAACTTAATAGGTATTCTCCAATGTGAATGAAATTATTCCTATTGTAAATAACCACTGAAGTATTTAAAGGGATATCTGAATCCTTTCCAATACCCAAACTTTGCCATAGGTGAGTTTCTTTCCCTGTTTAATCTCTGAATCCTTTCCAATATCCTAACTTAGCCATTGGCAAGTCTCTTCCCCAGTTTAATCTCAGTAACTTTTAATGCTTAATTAACAAAAAAAAAAATTACAGTTCTTCATCACATAAAGTTTAGAAAAGACATTGTGTAGCAATTGGCAATTACTCTGTGCATTTCACTCCGTGATATTGAAGGAATCCAGTCCTTGAGCTCGGATTTGCAGGATCATAGGTTCATTCCAGCTGTTCACCATTTATCTTCCCTCATGTGCTTCCACAGCAGCAGCCCTGTTTACCCAAAAGGCATCTTGCAAAACACCTCTCCACCTTTATTTTAACCTAGCAGTACATGCTGTACTCAGAGAAAGAAAATATAACACATCCCTGTTTTCTATTTAAAATGCTTGAAAGAAGTATAAACTTCTGGAGAAAGCAAAGCTACACCAGTGATGAAAAGGAGAAAGAGCATTCAAACCTGTTGTCAAACATACATATTAATGAAACAGTGGCATGATGCACAAAAAATATTGAAATTACATTTTATAGCTGAATGTTCAATGTTTCTATTTTTCTGCCACACTTACCTGATACAAACAGTAGTGATTGTTTTATTGGTATCAATAAACCCCCATATATTTTTTGGTTTAGGGTGCATAAATTTTCCTTTCAAGTGTTACTCTTCTGATTCCTCCACAAGGAGAGAATCCTTCATCTGGCAGTAAGAGTCCTCTGAAATTGAAAGAAGCTGTTTAAAGAACTAGTTATAAATGTTAAAAGAAAACTATTACCAAATCTCAGTTTTGCTTCATGGTGCTGATGTCCTGATAATGTTTAAATATACTAATACATTAGATACAAATGCTGTTAAAATATAAAAATGCTGCTAAATATATGAGATAAAAATTCTGTTGCTTCTTGACAGTGAAGCATTGGAATTATTTTTTTGGAAAATGGACAGCCTCATGTTCAGAAATCCCAATCCCCAAAGCATGACAGCAGAATCTCAGTATCAGTTAAATTTTGCTGGATGGGAAGAAATTGTTGGCCTGTTTTTGTGTATCATTGAATGATGGAATCATGGAATGGTTTGGGTTGGAAGGGACATTGAAGTTCGTCCAGTTCCATTCCCCTTCCCACATTCAAGGACATCTTCTGCCAAACCAGAGCTTCATCCAGCTTGGCCTTAAACAGTCCAGGGGTGGAACATTCCCAGGAGAATGTCCTTCAATTTCCTTCAATACATAAAAAAGGCCAGTCATGGTGGAGGAGTTGAACCACCTCTTGTGACCACACCCTTGGAAAATGGACAGGCTTCTGTATTTTCACCTCTTTTTCCCAAACAGGGTCAGGATCTTCTTCAAAAGGATTCCTTCTTATGTCTTCTTTAAGGAAATTTCATGACCACCCTTTTTTTGGTGATGCCCTGTGTCTCCTAACCTGCACTCAGCTTTCAAGAAAAATCTTTGAGAATCCTCTTCAGTTTGTGCAAAGCATAATTTTGTCCCACTGGCTGTTCAGCAATTAATCCTAAATGGCATCATTTTTCACAGGAAATTCTCTGTAATGGAAATCATAATTTTGGAGTATGGTCATTTTTCGTGGAATTTCGTGGAGATCCTGATTGTGGCTGGGCCAGGTCATCTAAGTCTGCCCTGAGAAGGATTAGACCTAATAAATATGTGGTACATGTCATGATGCTGCTGCTGCTGCTGTTAACCCAGCTGAACTGCACTGCTGCAGGTGCATTCATAGGGAAGATGGTAATCAAAATTCTGTAAAGACAGCAATCTATTCAACAACTGGGAATAAAAATTCCAAGGAGATGTTGCCAGAAGATGCCAGGGAGAATCCCCGTCACCATAATGTTCTGCAGATATTTTTATGGCTACTGCTAACCTTTCTGTTTCAGCCAGAGTAAATTAGAGTCTTAGAGCATTTGTTTGTTCTCATGAAAGGAAAATGCAGCTCATGTCTGACCCAAAGTGTGCAAAAGTTACCTTTCCTATCAGTTGTTTTGACTGACATTCTCCCCCATGTAACTCTATACACAGCTTTCAAACTAGGTTTGAAAACCCCTTTCCCTGCCTTTTTTTTAACCTGTTCCCATCAGCTATTTAAGGTGCACTCACTTTTTTTTTTTTTTTTGAGCCTGATTATTTATAATTAGCATTTTCTGCCCACATGCAATTGTGCTCTAAACTCTTTCAGATTGGGTTAATTCACTGACTTTAAAATCTATTCATTGACGTCCAGAAGAAAAAAAGTAAGCATGTCTTTAAAGGATGGCATGAATGGTTGAATCAAGATTAGGTCTCCACTCTTGTTAGTCCCTGATTTTCAGGGAAGGCTGCAGTCTTCAAAAATCAATTGTCTTCAAAGCTCCAAAAAGCAAAGGAATGAGCAGGGGTCAGACTCAAGAGCATCCCTTGTGCGCCGGAGTTAACATTACCTAAGTACTTTAAACGATCACTAATTAGTACTTTCAACGGCCGCTCTGAGGACCACAGGGTTGAAATATCTTTTTTTGGGAATGAGCAATTGTGTCAGGCAGACTCTAGCAGGGGCAGCAGGATGGGTCTTCTGCCATAGCCTGTGGCCAGAGAGAGCTCCTGGAGGAGCCACTGGCCATTCAGCTGCTGCTCCCAGGCTGAGGTGGCCACAGGGCTCCTGCCTGGACATGCAACTGCACTTCCCTGTTGCATTCCATGTTTAATACAGCCCTGCTTGCCTTCCATCAGGAGCATGAACGCACCTCTGTAGGTATTTTTAGGAATCCAGGCAGTGGAAAAAAGTTTCAGTGCTGAGCATTGTGAAGGCAACTTGGAAATATCCGTACAATGCTCTTAAAAATAACGGCAGAACAATCAGAACAAAAATTTTTATTTCCTAGCTGAGTTGAATTCAGTTGAGGTAGATTTTACTACTCACAATTGCATTTAAATGGAACAGGAGGATCTAAAATTATTAAATACTACTGGATCCTTGAGTTTCGAATCAACAGCCCTAAGTATTTCCTATTACACACACACAAAATGATTCTCAGATGGACCAGTAAGGATTTGACATATAATAATTTTTTAAGAGTTCATTTGCAGATACCAAGTATTCTTGATGGAGGTATGTATCATAAATACCTTGCAAAATGAATGCAGTGAAATGTGGGAATAAGGAGTGTACACAAAGACAGGGATCCACCAGAGCAAACTGGCATTTGAGCACCATTTATGAAAGTAGAGCTTTGCTTTTTGAAAAACAGTAAACATTTACAGTTTATTCATTACTGTAAAGTAAGATGAGGACACTTAGCAGGAAGTCAGTAGAGGTTCCAAAGCTTTGACTTGGATCTTAGTCTGGAGTTTGCTGTGTTGTACAAACTAGATTTTCTTTTCTGGAAGCTATCAATTAGGAACCACAGAATCAATTAGATTGGAAAAGATCTCTGAGGTCATGGAATCCAACCTTTGACTGATCCCCACCTTGTCAACCAGACCATGAGACACATCTAGTCCTTGCTTGGGCACCTTCCTCACATAAAGTGCATTGAATCATGAAAAAGTATTTCTGTAATCATTAAAAAGCAATCGTCAGAAAAATAAGGTGGGACTGTGTGTTATAAAGAAGAGTAAAATCCTCTTTGCTCACCTGAAGACAGTGTCTGATTTTACAAATTAAAAAAGAATTGGGACGTTTCGAGTTTTTTGATTAAAAATAAATTTCATGACTACAAATTTGTTTTGAAGATGGAAACTCTGGATTCTCCAGATCAACAACAACAAAAATTCCTGGAAAAAATCTGCATAATACCAAAAAAATTGTGTAAATTCTACTGTAGCTTCTTCATCTTTTCTTGACTCTGCCCAAATTTCACTTCTTGTGTTTCACAGCATGTTTTAGTGGACGAGCATCATTGTTATGTCTCAAGGCAAATAAAAAACTTCCTAATTGATCTTGTCTGTCAGGAGTTTGTTTCAGATTCTAGTACTTAAACTGCAGCCACCAGAACACTAGCTTCTGGTGTGTCCAGCACTGATTTTATCAAGAAAAATAGCTTCAAAGATGCTGCCAGTCCATCCTAGAGACAGTAAAGAAGTCGTGTCAAAATGACCATTCACAACAGAAAATGAATTCTATAGAAATGTCAACTCTAAGGTTAATACAAATTTTGATGACAAACTTTGGATTTCTCAGATTTGATGGCGTTACCTGGCCTTGGTATTTTCAAATGAAGAAATAATTTAGAACACTTTTTGTCTGGGGATTGTGTATTAGCCCACCATTTTCACTGTTGAATGGTTCAGGGCTGTTTGTCAGGCTGAGCAGGACCCAGTGCTCCAGGGATGCAGCTCTCAGAGCAGGGAGCTGGGCTCAGCTCTCCACCTGACCACTGCAAACCCTCTGTTACTGCCCCTTTCTGCACACTGGCCATGAGAAACAGGCAGGGCCTGCAAAGTTAAAGCAGGGCTCACTCTCTAATTGAAACATCTCAATGTGCAGGTCAGGTTTGAAGGGTCTTCAATGTGAGAGATCACAAAATGAGGAGATGCAAGCAATTGTTGAAATTTGTAATTTCCAAAACAGGTCACACAAAGGGAGATGGGAGTTGGCCTCAGTGGGGAAAGTCAAGGCTCAGTTTGAGGATAAAAAATATTTTCTGAAATCTGAATTGTTCAATTTGCATTCTGTGGTGCAATCCAATCAGCATTATTGTATTGAGGAAACTGAAAATAATCGGTAAGAACTTGAGAATGATTGGCTTTTCTTCATTGTTTTTTCAAGAAAGAAGGCATGATGTCATATAAAGCCTTTGTCATTTTACATGTGCAAACATCACCACAGTTTGGATTGTAAGGCTTAAGGATTGATCCTTTAAGAAACATTCCTTTTCTAAAACTTCCATTCCCACTGATTCCAGTGGGATCAAAATGCTTAAAGGTGCTCAGTGCCTCTGTGTGTTGTGGTCATTGCTGGCAGAGCTCACAGGTGGCACAAGGGAAAAATAAACCTCAGGGTTTCACATTTTTACTGCATCCCTGTGGTAATTAACTGCTTGTGGGTCAACCTGAAGTTTCTTTTTTTTGCTGAAGAAATCCAACAGCCAGAGCTTTGAATTGACATCATAAGCTCTGGAGCATTTGTTCTTCTGCCTGTTAATCACAAAATAATCACAAATTAATCACAAAAAAATGTGTGAGGCAGACTCATAAATTTTGCCCGTTAAATTTTTTCCTAAATAGATGTTTAACCTGCTTCATTCTCAGACATTGAACAATTTGAAGTGTTGGAGCAGAGTCATTACTTAAAACTCATGAAAGGAATTATTTAGTAAAATACTCATGTCATTTATTTGGTCTTGCTCTGCCCTTGTGGGAAACAGCTTTCCACTCCAATTTTCTACATTTTCCAAGTATGTTAGCAGCAGAGCAAAAGGAGATCCAGATTCCCCAGAAATCTCTCTACCATAGACTTTTTCACTAAAAGGACTTTGTAAAATGAAAGTGAATGTCACTGTGCACACAGCATAGGCTAAAATAGCAGCTGTGTTGCCTAAATGTGGTCTTTAGAGTTTTAATTCATCAGAAAAACCCTCTCCGAGAAATCAAATAGTACTCATGGGAAAGGATCCTTCTTTCAGCAGGTTTTTCTTGGGACTTTCAGGGCCATTAACAAGCCTAATACACTGCATTACCTTTCCAGTCACTTCTGTTTCCCTTTGTTGTGATACCTACTTAAAATATCAAAGCTGTGAGGAGTTCAATGAGATATTGAAAAGTGAGTAACACAGGTTTTATATGAAAATCCCAAATCCCTCCCTCTCTTTCTCTTTTTTTCTTTTTTTAAAGTTCTTTGCCAGCATCACTAGATGAAAAAGAAATAAAAAGTCTGTGGGTGGGACACGAAGGACTGACAAGGTAAAGCCAGATCAAAAAGAAGCCTCCAGTAATAAATCAAAGAGGCTAAACAAAGGGCAGGACAAAAAAAAAAAAAGAAAAAAAAAAATAAAGAGAAGTATTTTGAGTCCTGTAACCTAGATGTAAACTGTCCTAATTCAACATTATTTAGCCAAACATGAGATTAATTTTTGGGCATTCTAACCTGGGGAAGGGGGAGCGGTGAAGCAATGTCCATGGAAAAATGGAAAGGCTAGGAATCAATGGGGAAAATCCACATGTAATTCCTGGAAAAAAGGAAAAGAAAAAAGGGCCAGTCCTTGATCTTCTGATTAAATGTTAATATTTCAGGGGGTTTGGTATACACAACTATTGGTCTAATAAAGCTACAGAAGGAAATTGGGAAAAAAGGAAGGGCAGATGCAGCTCTGAAAGTCCAGTGAGATAATTTATTAACTATCACTGGACAAAAATAAATCCACAAAATATGAACTGGGTGGCAGGGGGGGAAGTATGTTGCATGTCATGTAACCAGAAGTCAGCTCGAGATTTTCAGAGTCAATTTCCAATCAGGACTTTCCCTTTATAGCGGAGCCTCCCAGTGCAGAGGTGGCTGAAAACCAGGAAGAATCTTTGGAAGAACACTTCATAATTCTTTGATACCATCCAGCATCTATTCCATGCTGTGCACAGCTTTGTGATCCAGCCAGTCCATTAGTTTTTTGCAGTCCTGGTCCTAAAAGTCTTTGTCAAGATTTATAACTTGTCCTGAATTCAGAACAAGTCCTGACTTCAGTTGGTGCATGTCATATACTGAACCAGATTTTATCCTGAGGTTTTCAGTATCCAACACAAACCTAATGGGTGGAGGACTTAAAACCTAGAAATCCATTCCAAATTTCACAATTATAATTGCAGTATAACTGCATAAACCTCCAAGAAGTCAAAATAGATTCACGTAAGCATAAGCATACAGAAATTACTTAGGATGTATAAATATGAATTATTGATTTATTTAGAGCATACCAATACAAAATGAAATATATTTAAACCTTGATGGAACTCTGGAAATGCATCTTCTTAAAACTATCTGCTTTAGTTAGCAAGTTGTCTTGCCATTGATACATTCTGACCACTGAATCTTGCTAAGGAACATGTGAGGCTTCTGCAAGGCTTTGCTGTTTGCATTCAGACAATCAACCCTGAGAATTCTCAAAACTAAGATAAAGCTCAATCTATATAATCCCACTGAATGGAAATGCAGAAGTGAAGATCAGGAAATCCAAATCCAGGCATTCCAGGTCTAACTTTAGAAACAAAGTAATTAAAGTGAATTAAAATGCCTCATCTCTGCAGAAGTCAGTATCTGCTGGGTTCATTACTAAAGACACAGGTAGGAGCCTTTGCAAATGCCTTTTGCTTCACTTAAACACTCTGTAATTTGACTGGTCTCACTTTGAAAATGAGGGCAAATCTTTCTATTTTTTATCAATAATCTGCCTATGTAGTTTAAAATAAATATCCTTTGAACATACTTATCAAATCAGATATCCACTCTGGTACTTTAGTAATAAAATGTTTTTTTACCTGACACTTTGAGGTGGACTTGATAACCCTTAATCCTCAACTGCTCCATAATCTTTTCTCGTTTTGCCTTTAGGAGAGCAGCCTAGACCTGCCTTTGATGTGGGTTTGTCCTTTATTTACTGCAGCTTCTGAACACCTTTGGTAAATTAATCTTACTGGTAGAACAGCACTGGGTAACTCATATTTTGGTGCCTGCTGTTGGGGGAGCTGCTGTTCAGGAGGACTGGAGACATCTTCATTTACATGGTTTTGTATATCCAGGTGGGAGGGACTCTGTGTGTGCTGGAGAACCAATTTCTGCCACAATAAATTCCATTTACTTGTACAGTGCTGTTTCCTGCAGCTCTCCATCTATGCATTCAGCTTTCAGAAACAGTGGGTTCTGGGAGATTATAAAATATATATGTAAAAATGCATGATTGCACATAAAAATAGGCATAAATAAGTGAATATAAATGAGCATCTGTGCCTGTGTGCATGCTGCACCAGCCTTCAGAGGGGTTGTTGCTGCCCATCTCCCTGGAATATTTCAAGGGAATCTATTGTACAGGTCCTTACACTCTGTGAAATGACACACTTCAGATTAATCCTGCATTTAACTCTGCAAAAATGAACTCAAATTCACATGGCATATGGTATACAGGCAAACTTTGAGGTGTGAAACCAGAGGTGCTGGCCTGAATCAGAAGCTGAAATCTCCAGTGTCCTCCAGGCTGTATTTATTTGAATTATATCAGCACTGCCATGGTGAACTGCCACTGTGAGGAGGCAGGGTGCACATACCCGACAGCAAGTGCCAAATCACCCTTTAATCAGCCCACGATTAGCAATGCTCAGACAGGACCTTGGGATTGCAGTACTCCAGTCTGGAAAGTACACAAGACTCCAGGGCTTTTAACAATTAAACCCTGGGGTACGCTAGAAACTGAAACTATCAGCTTAGCTCTTGGCTCATCCACAGAGGAAAAAATGCAAAAGTTTCAAAAAATTGCAAACACAAATTGGAGTGTGAAAAGTTTGACTTAAAGATATAATGATGTTTATTTACCCTCAGAGAAGAAGGGAGCAGGAAAGAAAAAAGAGAAAAGATATTTCTTGTAATGCCTAATTAGTAAAAATGCTGGTCATATCAAACAGTGAATTAAGAATGACTTCTGTTTGCATTAATCTCTTTACAGCTGTAGGTACATAGATTATTATTTAGATAAATTAGACATGACAAGGATGTTCTGGTATGACCACATATTTTGAAGACTGATAAATGCCAGACAAAGATGGCATCAGCAGAAAAAAAAAACCCAACCAAGCAAACATTAGAAACATTTCTTTCTTTCTTTCTTTCTTTCTTTCTTTCTTTCTTTCTTTCTTTCTTTCTTTCTTTCTTTCTTTCTTTCTTTCTTTCTTTCTTTCTTTCTTTCTTTCTTTCTTTCTTTCTTTCTTTCTTTCTTTCTTTCTTTCTTTCTTTTCTTTCTTTCTTTCTTTTCTTTCTTTCTTTCTTTCTTTCTTTCTTTCCTTCTTTCCTTCCTTCCTTCCTTCCTTCCTTCCTTCCTTCCTTCCTTCCTTCCTTCCTTCCTTCCTTCCTTCCTTCCTTCCTTCCTTCCTTCCTTCCTTCCTTCCTTCCTTCCTTCCTTTCCCTTCCTTCCTTCCTTCCTTCCTTCCTTCCTATAGGAAGAAAGAGAAAAGAAGGAATACCCTAACTTACATCTTCAAAAAGCTGATTTATCCAGTTCTAGCTTTAGGCACAGTTTGCATCCATGGCACATGTATGATGGAGTGTGGTGTCTGATACACTCCAGTGCTGTCTGTGGGCTCCTGCCTCCCAACTTTACATGCTTCAGCTCCAGCCTTGCCATCTTTACTCTTCTTAGAGGGGCTGGAGAGAAATAAATAGAGTTTGTGATTAAATATAATCCCAAAATTAGTGATTTAAGCTGGAAGTAGGAGAAATGCTGACACAAAAGTGCCTGTTTTTCTTAAATCCTCCTAAAACATGGATTCACTGTAGGCACCTGAGGGTAAGGTGAATTGAGCCTCACCTTCTGCCCATGAATCCACACGTTTCCTTGGAGCAGTTCTGGAAACAGGGGAGGGTCCTTCATGTCTCTGGGGTCCTCTGGCCATGTCTGTCTTCTGGACAGCATTGTCCATGCAAGGAGCACTTGGTAAAAGGGAGCTGGAGGAGTGGAAAGTCTGTGATCAATTACATCAGCATGATAAAACATTTATGTGCCCCAAACCAAATTTGCTGCATGATTTAAGGGCATCATCACTGCCTGCAGTGCTATCATTCCTTGTTAGTTGTTATTTCCTTGTTATTAATTCTGATTCTTATTGCCTCTGGACTGCCCATGCTCAGAAAGAGAAGTACTTGTCTTTTCTGTGTTCTGTTGCTATGAAATGTGATACAAAACAAGTTTGTAGTGGCATCCCTGAATGCATGCAACCAAAACTAGGCCAGAAATCCCTTCAGCTACAGCTGCTGACCATTAAATCATGGATCTGCTCAAGGAGCCTTGTGCCAAACTGCAGGAGGACCTGGAGAAAGATATTCACCAAGAAATCCCCTGGAATAGTGTGTGTGTGCATCCTCTACATACTTCTGGATACAAAAGTCTTTTGGTTTCAACAGAACCACCACAAAATTATGAAGAGGATTTACATGCCTGCGCATTTGAATGAGCAGAGAGAGACAGAAGGGGAGGTGCTGCTATTATTTTAGTAGAGCAGCTCAGAAAAATTTACTAAAAATAAGAATTCTAAGAAAACTTAGGAAGAAAATTGAAACTCTACAGATTTTTGTTATTTTACAACTGAGGTTTCTGCAGATGACACAGACTGTTTCTCCTAAAATAATAATTTTGTGTTGTATTTTAGAACAAATGGGCAAAATAAAATTGTAGGGACCATTGTTTTCATTTTCAGACAGTGTAATTCTGAGCATACTATTCATGTGGTAGTGGTTTTCACTTCAGTCAGCATGTTTTCCTGAGATACTGAAAACCTTTCAATTGAAAAGACAAATCTGCAGAGAGCTCAGCACCTGTTTTAACAACCATCTATAAGATTCAAAAAATATTTGCTAAGATTCAAAGGTCTCACTTCCTGAATACAGAATTCCATCTTTCAGGGTTTGAGAACTTATTTGAACACATTTCAAGTACAGGAGGAAGTGGTTTCAGAAATTGAGAATGGCACATGATTTTTCCTACTGCAGAAAAAAAAAATCATAAATATTCAGTGTCTTCTTTGATCATGGAATCACAGAATGTTTTGGCCAGAAAGGGACCTAAGGATCATTTCTGTGCAGGAAAGTGGGCACCTGCAAAGAGCAAGTTTGGTTCCTCTCCAGAACTCTCTCTTATGATGAGAGCTCTCATCTTCCTTTCCAGCTCCAGAGCCATTATTTTTTGGCAGGTGCACACTGCTAATATTAATCTCCCTCATAAAGGATGTTTGCTAGACCCAGCTAATTAATTTGGAGATAATTGGAAAGTTCTCCACAACTGAATTATAATCCCTGTTATCATATGCAGGATTTTTGCCATCGGCTTCAACAGTGAGAGTATTTTTTGTACAACAAAAGCCAAAGAACATTTTTTTGATGTGACCCAAAGAGTAGAGCAAAAGTGGGATGACTCCAAGAGCTCTGTAAGATGTCACAATATCGATCTGCTATCGCCGACCTCCCACTGCTGTCAGCAGAATGTCCAAGCAAAGGCTGTTTGTTTTCCTCTAGATCAAAGAGAGGCAACAAAAGAGATCCCCCCAAAAGGTGGCTCTCTGCAGCAGGCAGCGGTCTTGTTTCCCTATCTGATCAGCAGATTCCTTGGGCCTGCATTGACAAACCCTGGGTGCTGCTCACTCAGCCCCAGCCCCATCATCTGTCTTGTGGGACAAGGTGCCTGCCTCTTCCCAGGCTGCATGGGAGAATAGCAGTGCTGCTCTGCCACAGCCAAAACACAATGGCTGGGAGCTGGAATATAAAGTGGGGAAATTCCTCACATACCTTCCCATTTTCATGGACTGTTGGCAGTGAAGAAGGAAGGAAAAAAAATAAAAAGGAAAAAGGCGTGCTTTGGCATTCAGCCAGATATTTCTTTCATTTTCCTTTTAATTGTCTGGATTCATTTCACATGGTGCTGGGGCCCCCCCTCTGACCTCTCTCCCTTCTCTCTCTCCCCCTTGCAGTCCCCCTCAGCCTCGGTGGCACTGGGGGAGCAGCACCTGGGCACCCCCATCACCAGGATGCTCTTTGCCCTGGTGCAGAACAGGAAAATCCCACTGCTCAGCCCACCAGCACTGCCAGCTTTGGAGACTGCCCTAGCAGTACATCCCTACCTTGGGAATCCTTAGTTTGGTGGAAATCAGAGACTACAGCAACCAGTGTTGGCTGAGGGTCTTTCCCTGGGCCTCTATTCATTATCTAAGGTCTCTTTCTTAAGGATTTAACTGAATTCCAAATTACCACTGCAGTCTGCTCTCGAAAGCTCCCAGTACAGTGCCACTTACCCGAGCCAGTCCCTTCTCTGTGCTCTGCAGGGCTATTGGGATGTGTTGCATGGAGCTGTTCGATTCAACCTAGAAGCAGTTTATGCTTTTTAGGGATTAGGGTGGGTCTTGCAACATCACTGTCCCCAGCGAATCTTGTTTAACGCTTGAGAAAGGGCAGAAGGTGTGAGAAGCAGCACTTTTTATCTCTGTTCTAAGAACACTAACTAGCAAATTTGTTACTTTTTAAATTATGTTGTGGAGCCAAGCTCTCGAAGACCGCAGCTGATATACTTTAAAAGACTGCTTTTCTATAATAATTTAATAAGAATGTCTTTAAATACCTTTAAGGCAACCTTTGCTTGAAAACCTTTATATGAACAGTTGGATATGTTTGTATAACAGCCATTTCAGGACAGTGGATTAAATACATCCACTGCTCACTATGCATCAGTTTGAATATCCTGAAGATAGAGATCTTTTTAGCAAATATTAACCAACAAAAATATGTCTACTACTCAAATAGGCAAAAGCTATTTGCTGAAAACTGGAGTAAATGCCTGTTTTAAAAAAATCATATAACAATTTCAGTTTTCTAGGGTTATTCTGTAGAATTTACAAAGAAATTAAAATAGCAGATTTTGCGTCTCAACGTAATGTTCTGGGTTGTGAGAGTTACAGGGGTTTCAAGTCTAACATCTCCATCTTTGTCATCCCGATTGCCAGATGCCAATTTTATGTCAGTGAATGATGTGGTGGTAGTCTTTTCTGTTGGAAAAGTTGTAGTAGAATGAAAGAGAAGAAGAGGAAAGAATGGAAATCTGCCCATGGATGGAGAGAAGTGTGAGACTGTTGTCAGGAAGTGAAAATGCAGAAAAACAAAAGAAATTAAGTATTGCAAGTGGAGTTTATACTCTGTAAAACTTCAAGAAAAGTCCTTGCAAATCTAGGTTGGCCGAAATATTTCGGGTTTTTTGAAGATTACTACCCAGGTTCTTACTGAATGTGAAGTCTCAGTCCAGTCTTAAATGAGACGGAGGAAATGAGAAGGACAAATGGAACCAGCAAAAATGGGAGATGTTCAGTTATACAAACAACGGCTCTGAAAGTGAAAGAGAGAGTGTGGAAGTGCAGAAAGCAACTGGAGAGGGTGAAATTGTGCAGACTCCCAACAGCCCTGCAGTGAAGTGGTGTTTAGGGCTCTCAGTAAGGGCTCCTATTTGTGCACTGCTTGTAACTGTTCTGCAAAGTGCTTTTCATCCAGAGGTCTGCAAGGACGTCACACACTCGTGCCAAAGCAACCACATCTGCCAGTGGGTTGAATCAGCTCTGGCTTTCTGTCAGAAGCAAATGCTGTCTAATGTCCTACTTTTTAAGTACAAATATCAAAGGGGGGGGGTGGGAAGAGAGAGTTGGAGGGCTGGGGAGGAGGGAGAGAAGAGTCAATTGCTTTTGCAGAAGCTGCAGTTTCTTTCAAAAAACCTGTCATTGACATCTTTCCCCAGAAAACATTTTGTCATGCACATCAGTGTATGACTCCAAGAAGATCAATCTAGAGAGGGAGTCAAGCCCACAATCATCATGTGACCGATTTTCAGATGGTGTTCTCATCAATCACACTGATAATGAGGTGGCAAATTGCTGTCTTATGGCAATACTAAAAAGACAACTACCCCAGTAGGTGTCAATGAATATGTCAAAGGATTGTCCCACGGGGAGTCTGAGAAGGTTTTCAGAAACCTTTTTGTGAAGGCTGAATGCAGAATACTTTATTGATCACTAAAGAACTTTCACTGACATGCTATTTCCCCATGACATTTGAACCACCAACTTCCTAACCCATGGTGAGTACCCGCCTGGAAAACACTTTGGGAGTTTTCTTTCACCTTTGGTTATACTAAAAAAAAAAAAAAAAAAACAAAAAAAAATAAACCAAAAAAAACCTGTTTTAATTTTGGCTTTACCTTACATCTTCTAAAAATCACAAAAACAAAATTTTAAAAAGTATAACCAAGCTAAATGTCTGAAAATGTTTAATGACCAATAACCATTTTGAACCAGTTAGAATTATTCAGAATTAGCTTGTTTAGATTATATTCTGAACTATTTTTTTGTTTGATTAGTACCTTATATTCTGTTTTAGCAAAGCAAGTAGCCCTCTTGATGGAGTAACCTTTTATTAATCTGCAGAGCAGGATTATCAGTACAGTGACATTTTGAAGATAAAACGGTCCTTTTGTTCTCCATTTCCTAGGTCTCTTAGATCTGAATTAGAGCCCAAAAAACTCAAGGCCATGCAGTGGTGAACTGCAATCACTCCAGGTAGGCTTCTAGAGAGTGTTGATGGCAGTCAGGCTGCTCTTTACCAGGCCTGAAATTCTGCATGCTTTGTTTTTCCCATTTCCAACCAAACTATGATCATACTTCATTTCTCCCAGTTTTGTCAGAGTGCAAAATTATGGACAGTCTTTTTCAGTGCTGAGACAAAAAGTGTAATAGTAAAAATTTTATGCACTCCTTTGATTGATCTAGGCTCAATTATGAGCCAAATAATAAAAGAAATAATTATTGGAAACACTTTGATAAAAATCTTAATTTAAAAATAAAAGATATCCATCCAATTAATAATATTACACATAAAGAGATTATGGTGAGAGAAGGCCACAATTCAACAATAAATATTTTAACCCAAACATTTTAATTACATTTGGGTTTTAAATAATGCCAGGTGCATTTCTTGCTGCTTTTGAGATTAGTAACTCCAAATCACAGATGGCATAAGTTTTGCAGTATCCATTTGGATTTGTGTGGTTGAAGAGAGAAGTGTTGGGGACACAGCCTTACCTCTGCTCTCTGGTGGGTTGGTAACCCAGAGTAATTAAACGCTGTTATCTCCTTTACACTGCAACTCTTCACAAACCCTTGGCGTAAAACCCCACACATTTCACACCTGCAGCTGCCTGGGGTTGATGTTGCCCCACCTTAGACAATATTTAGGCATCCCAAACCACATTTGGTTTGGCAGTCAGCTTTTGTTCTGTTCAAATAAACACATGCAGGGCACGTGTAACAATTAGAAATGTAACTGCAATAAATAACAGAGCAAGGGCAGAGAAGTCCTAACATTTGTCTGTGTTTAACCCATGCTCCCTTGCTGGGGAGCTGTTCCTGAAAAAGATGAGGCATCTGTCAGAAGATGGCTGTGGAAGCCCAAGAAAGGCCTTCCAAAAGATTGTTTTGCAGAATGTCAGGAGCTAGAAACGGGAACAATGTCTGGGATTGTTCCTGCTTCCAACCTCTGACATTCCATGAAACCATATCCTGGAGCACGGCTCTGCTCCAGCATTATGAGTGATGTGTTTCAAAGGGTCCATGAGCCTTATCTAATTCCAGTGAAACTCGATGGAAAAATTCCCACTGCCCCAGGGCAATAGTGAGGGGAGTCCTGCTGGATTGCCCAGGGACCAGCTGTGAAAGGACCACTGTTGTACAAGATGCTCAGCGGAGCAGGAGCAAGCTCAAATCCCAAAGAGTTCATGATCTGAACAGACAAGACAACTCCATGGGGAGGGAACAAAATAGCCCAGGAGCTGAAAGGCATCCCATTATCCCATAAGTAATTGAGTCATATCAGTATTTCGTATCTTAGATCTTAATCTCCCAGTTAATACAATTGGCATCAGAGACTTAAACTAGACCAATCCCAACTGCACATTAATTGAAGATTTTTTAGCTTGTTTTTTTTCTTGTTTGTTTGTTGTTTTTTGTTTGATTTGGGGTTTTTTTTTGTTTGAATTTCCATTGTATTTGAGGCTCTGTTCCTATTCCTTTAGATCCTTACCTGGATATTTAAGACATGAACACGTGAGAGAGCAGGTGCTTTTTCTGAAGGAAAGGGACCATCAAGGCCTGAGAAAGAATGTCAGTAGCATCTACCTTGGGATGTGAAGTGGCTCTCCCTGTACATACAAAGCCTCAAAGAAATCTGCTGGGACAGGCCTTCCACCAGTCCTTTCCTGGAAGGCTCAGAGTGTGGAGGAGGAAAACAAGGAGAATTTCAGAGGGCTGCCATCCTGAGCCTGCATTAAAGTCCCTTCAAATTCTCAATCATGTTGTCCCAGCTGGAGAATTTGTAAGGACTTTGATGCACCCCACAGCTGCTGCTCACATCCTGGAATCAGCCTCTGCCCAGAAGACTGTCTTGGAGGATGATGTGATCCTTCCTTACCACCCACTCACTCTGTCATTTCCTAAACTCTGATGTTCTCCACATCTTCCCTTGGGAGTCAAAGGAACACATGCACATGTACACTGCAGACTGCAGACATGTTTTTGGAACATCTATTTCATAGGTCCACCAACAAAAACTGGCTCTTGTTGTTAAGAGATTGAGGGAATATAAGCTGTTGGCTCCTCTTCACACCTGCTCTAGGAGATGGCAACAGAATCAATTTCATCAGGGATGAACACTGAATAATTCAGGCAACAAGGTCAAAAGTCTTGTGTCCTCAGCAAAAGTGCGCTGGTTTAACTCCAGGCAGTTTTTAAATTAACATAATTAAAACTTGGTTAAATAATTAGGTAAGTAGATTAATACTTCTAATTTAATTTAAAGCTAAGCTAATTTAAGACAAACTAATCACTGTTCTTTTCACCCTAAAATGAATATATTCCCACAATAGTTCTCACTGATTTCCCTAAATCAATTAAATTCATATCCTTGGTCAAACCAGTGCAGCTTCTCCCCATGTAAGTAAGCCTTAAAAAGAGTTTTTAAAAGATAGACATCACAGTTAAACACTTGGGCTGCTGTGTGAATCCAGTTGAAGCCAATGCTCTGTACTGCTCTGAAGCTCATCTGGGTAATAGCTGTTCTCCTCCATCCTCAGTCTTGTGCTGGCTCCTTATCTTTCCACAAGCTCCTAAGAATTGTGTTTAAAGCCAGTGCAGTACCACTGCTACTCCCAGCAATCCCATTTGGGATTCGCACCTCTTCCCCATGACTGCAGGTCAGCTCCTGCTGGGTGTTTGGGAATCCTCTCCCACAAAGCACTGACAAAATGTTTTCACCCACTGCAGGCTGCTCCCCTCAGGCACTGAGTACCTTTTGAGTCCAAAAGGAGCAGGAAGCGTTGGATGCATTGGAAGTGGTGCTTCTTTTGAACACATCCCACAGCACCAGGTGCTGGAGTTAGACCTTGGCAGCACAGCGGTGAAAAAAAGCAACATTTTTTCTATTTAGTACAGGAAACAGGACCCCAAACAGCATCAGGGACTGTCAAGTTGCAGATGAGCTGGTAGTGCCTTCACACCTCCAGCTCTTTACACTTCCCTGAGGAGGGAGGCACTGCATGAAGAGGAGAAATAGATTCCCTCCCTAACCGGGTGTTCACCCTGTGGTATGGGCAAGCTCCTGGCAGATGGCTCTGCCTGGCTCCCGGGTGAATGTGCTGTGTCTGTGTGCAGGGGAAGCTCTGGTGCTGCTGAACCATTTTTAATCACAGGTTTGTGCAATGGCTGCTCTCAGGGTGGGCACTTCACTGGCAAGGGAGAGCCTGCAGGGGTCTAACCCTGCTCTCCTTCGCCCTCCTGTCCACTTTTGCAACCTTTTGCACAGGTTTCTGTGGGCTCCTCGTGTTTTGCTAGATCTGCTGCTGCTTGCCAGGACTCAGGTAAGTGTCACCTGGATCACTTTCCACTGCATAAGACCTAAGAACATCACACAGCACGTTTCCAGAAATATTGTTTTGCAGGTCGATATAAATCTGAATAAGCTGTGTTTCAGTTCCTTTGGATCACTCTCTGGGTGTTCCTTGGCAGAAATAGATATGAATTTTAAGCAAGTACTGAAAATGGGTCAGGCTGTGATTTTTCAATTGCTAAATGTGATCTCTTGCACTAAAAACATGCTTCAAAGGCTTTTAACTGTATTACTGGGGTCCTAGCAATCCATCTTAAATTACAGATCTCAACTATCAGCAAGATACATCTTATAAACAATTTACTAGCTGTCCATCAAATCACACAGGCAATAAAATCACAAGACAGAACTTGATGAGGGAAACAACAACGTGCAAATTATTCACCCAGGTCCAGATGACAAACAGTTATTTACCTTCCTTTGAACTGGGTATATTTTATACTGATGTAGAACATTTGAAAAAAACCTCACCACTATTGAAATAAACCTCTGCATGATTCAAAGGAATGGAGCTATGAAATGCAATCTGTAGCAAATTAAGTTCAGATAACTCCTTGGGAGTGGGCAAATTAATAATTTATTTTTTGCAATGAGAATGCAAAGTACAGGAGCAGCTGAAATTGGTAAGATTGGCAATGAATTGGTAAGATTGTTCACTCTGTCTTTTGAGGAAAAAAATGCATCTTGAATCTGGTCTCCCTTGTACTCGGATTATTGAAGTGAGAACATGATTAGTCCCACCCATTCTGCCTTTTGAAAATGATTTTGCTAGGACTAAATGTTGATAACAGCACGCTGGGTGAGTTAGAGGTTTCTACATTCTAGGTGGCAACTTAAAAATGTATAGTGAGCATATGTGTCCAGAAGGGAGGGGAATACTGCTGATTCTGTCCCAGGGAAGTCAAGATATATCTAATCTGATTTTCTGCAAAGGAAACTGTATCCCAGTGAAGGAATCTCCAGTTTCATGTATAGATGTCTCAATAACCTAAAGGAAAAAATAGGAGGTTATCTGTTTAAATTTCTAAAAACAGACTTGGAGATCTGTTTTTATTAATTTTTGGTCAAATATCTTTTCTTGTATCCACTACTCCTTAAGTCTTTGATTGTCTCTTCAGAGTGGTGAGCAATTCTACTGAGACATACCTGGCACAAAATTATAGCTGGAGAGGAAGAGAGCTTTCCAGCACCCTAAGTACTGTACATTATCTTCCAGCGTGTTGGCCCTGATGGCAAAAGAAAAAAAGAGCATGCAGGTGGTATTGACAGTTTCCCCCTTCAGGTTGCTAATATTTCATGCAGGGATTAAAAGACGAGGAGAATTTAAAAATTCTCTAGGGTCAAAGCAAACTGACTAGTTTTTGAAGGTAAAAACATGGTAAGACTAAAGGTAGTGTGGGGAAATTTTGTCTTATAATTTCAAGGTTTGGGCGGCTTTTTTGTTTGGTTGGTTTTTTTCTCACGGGAAAAGTAACACTTTGCTCTAATAAAAGAAAATAAATAGTTACAAGCACAACCGATTTCCCATTTGATGTAACAAATGATTTATTTACTGTCTTTATTTATTTACATTATTTACTCTCTGGGCTTTTTTTTTTGTTTTTGTTTTTGTGGGGTTTTTTTGTTTTTGTTTTTGTTTTTGTTTTTGTTTTTGTTTTTGTTTTTGTTTTTGTTTTTGTTTTTGTTTTTGTTTTTGTTTCTGTTCAAGGCATAAAAATAATTATTGTAGAGGACTGTTTCATCTCAGTGGAGTACAAAACTCCTCTTGTTAATTGTCACATCAAATGACCAGGACCCCCGATGGAAACCTGCAAATGACTGTGAAAAAATTCAGGCTGTCACTAAACGCTGGGCTCTTGGGGGGCTTTTTGGGGTTTTTTAAAGGTTTTGTTGTTGCTGTTGTGTGTGTGATTTCCCATTGCAGATTAGGTTACTTGGGTGTGGGTTTATCACACAGGAAAGGCCCGGCACAGATTAGTTCTGCACCATTGCAGTGCTGTTATGCCAGCTCCATCCTTGACCAAAGCAGTGGCCAGCACCTTTATTGTATCTGGGGACATGCAAGAGCACTGCACTGTCCAGACAACAAAAGAAGCAGCAGAAAGCCCACTGTGTCTCTAAAGAGTTACTTCTGCACTTTTTGTCATGCTCCAGCGACATGAGTGCCAGCTCCCAGACTTTAGCCCCACACAGAGCCCGAAAAAAGCTGTCAGTCTCGGCTTGTTCAAAGACAAACCCTTTGTGCAGATCAGACTGAAGTGGCATGGTCCATATACTCACTAAAGCATGCCAGGGAGTCAGAAAGTCAGAATCTGGCTTTGTACTTCTGGCCATTCCCAATTTCCCCTGTAGCTGGTGCCCAATAACCAGGACTGTAATTTTTTTCCATTGTTAGGGAGCCATAGGGGTTTAGCCACCACTTATCCAATCAGGGTCGTGACCTGATGTATTTACGCTTTGCAAATATAAGTAACAGTTCCCTTATCAGTGTCACCAGGACTCTTTAACACTTAGCAGGCAGAAAGATAAATATACTTGGCAGATACAATTTGATCCATTGCTAAGCCTTCCATTTTACCACTGACCCATGGCACTCTGCTATTCAAGGGGATGTTAACTGGTATAACCCCGTAACCCCTAGCCTGGCTTCCAAACCGCCTGACTTGGGCTTACAGGAAGGACTTACAGGTGACAGCTTGTCAACCTGATCCTGAGCACTGGGAAACCAGGGCTGAGTCTGACCTGGCTTCCACTAGTACTGCTTTTAGCAGAATTCTTCCTTGCTCACACCAGGAGCCTCTGTCTCACACTAGTTCACTTCCAGGAAAAAGCCAAAGCCACCTGATTTATGCCTTACTATTATTTGAAGCATTGCTTTTTAATTGTTGACTTTCTTTGGTTAACTATCTAATTGAAATGTTGCCTCATGGCATTTTACAACTCAGGTTTGTCCTGAAAAGTTTTGATTACTTTCCTTGACTCTTTCAGATCCTTTCTAAGACCTCTGCCAGTCACAAGATTTGCCAGACAAGGGCCCGGCTTCAGAAGCTGCAGAGTGCAGATTGTCTCGTTCATCTACCCCAGCAGACACTGAATTAACTGTTCTGGGCAGGGTTGTGTTTAATAAGCACTTACTTAAGAAGGGTTAAAGATGCAGCATCAGATCTAGAGAAACATCTCTTTTAAGCAGAATAGGGCAAGAATTCAAGTGTGAACCACAAGTGTGAAAATCCTATAATAAATAGGCTGGAGCTTTCTGCTATCTCAAAAATGCATCTTGATTGACTCAAGGTCTAAAACTTCGAGGCATTTGGTTGTTGCCTCTTCAACAGCACTGACTCCAGCTATGAATAAATTCAGTAAAGTGCCATTGTCAGTGACATTTGATTAGACATAAAACAACACTGGCGAATACCTGAACCAGTCCTTGCACTAACCATGGAAATTTTACACCCTAGATGCCGCTTTAAAAATTGCAAAATTTTCACAAGCTGTTTTTTTCTATTTTCACCATGTGGGAAATTTTTATGACCACTACAGATATCTTCTTCAGAGCATCCTCCTTCATTAGCTGTGATGTTCTTTAATTCTCTGAAGTGCTAGTTAACTAAGATAAGACAGAAGATAACTTCTTTTAGAGCAACCTAGTACTTACAGTGGAATCTTATCCAATCTAGAAGGATGATTAAGACTTATTATTATTATTAAAATGGCTTGGTCAGAATTACTGACTGGGTAGCAGCACCAGCTCATTCTGTCATAGAATCACAGAATGGCTTGGTTTGGAAAGGACTTTAGGGATGATTTCATTCCAATCCCCTGCCATGGGCAGGAACACCTTCCACCAGCCCAGGTTGCTCATGTTTGCAATTGGATCATGACTGAGTCAATCATTTCCTGATTAAAACACAGAGCCTGACTTCCCACTCAAATATGTACCCGTGCACATAAACGAAATTTCCTTTAATCTCCTTAGAGTTCATGTCTTTTGGAAGTGCTTTATGGAAGCTTTCTTTTTAAGTGGCAGCTCTTATGGGGCTTTAAACAATGATATATGTTAGGCTATGAGCCTTATCTGATCTGAGATGCCCAGGAGAATAGGAGATTGGTTTTTTTGGTGTTGTTTTTTAATGATGTGTTAGGGCATGGGGTTTCCTGAGCATTTAACAAAGGGGTGTCAGGGTGAAACAGCTGCACATATTAAACCTGCAGTGAAACCCAACTCCTTTTCATCTCCTGGGTTATACAGCTCTTTGTGAAATTATTCCACGGGGCAATGTGTGAATAACTGCTGACTAATGTATGATCAGCTCCATGTTAAGGTGGTGCAAATGGGACTGGCTGCATGGTGCTGAAGAAACACTGAGAAAACACTGTGCCATAAACTGATCCAGGTTAAATGGCCTGATTCTGAGCTAATTATTTTATAGTTCATTGACATCTAGCAAATGTGAGAACTGCAGACCTTGTAGCCGTGAGGTGCCGTGAGACAGCTGTAAACAGAAGGTCTTTGATGAGACAAATGGCTTGTAGGGGCAGTTCCATGCAAGCATCCCAACACAAAGGCTCCCTCGCAGGGCTGCTGCCAAAATAAAAAATAAATCAAGCCATAGCAGCTATTCCAATCCTGCCTGGAAAGCTCATGTGAAGGAGTCTGAGGCACCAATTTTACCTTTTCCTTGCCAGCTCCTTGTCTCTAGCTGCACTTCACAAGATGTTCCCAGAAAGAGTGGAAATCCTTGGTTTATATCAGCATAAAAGTTAAGCTCTCCTGAAAACAGACATTGCAATCAAACATCACTTTGTCATTTAAAAGAAATATTAAACATCTTCAAATGTCTGGCCAGAAGCAAGAGCACAGCTTTTTTACACACACTTCATTCTCCTTCAGAAGCAGGCAGGGTGTCCCAATTGGTCGTGCACATTCAAAAAAGGTGGACTAATAACAACAGTTGATTTTAAACATGTTTAAAATCAATAAGAAAGATGCTTGATTACATACAGAATTTACATGAAAGACTCTGATCTTTTTTGGTGCTTGTTCTTCATCGTTTTCCCATTCAAAAAGGCTGTTCCTTCAGTAAAGCATCCTTCTCCTTTTTGCTTACCAGAAAGATTCCCTTTGTCTCATCACATTTATTTCAATTTGCATTGCCTAGTGTGCATTACTCATGCATTAGTCAGATCTATCAAGCTGCATTTAGATGAGAATTTGAAACTAAATAAAACACACTATATTTTACCAAAATATTTATACTCTAAATACAAGTAAGAAAAATACATAGTTTTACCAAGATAGGGATTTGACAGGCTTCTTAGATAAAAAGTACTTTTTCGTTATGTATTAAACTTAGTTGATTGGGTTTTGATCACTGCAGATCAGAATTTGAGATTTATTGTGTGCCATGTCTTACAGTCTCACTTTATTCAGGGCTGGGAGGGGAAGACACACTTCCCTGCCTTCCCAGACCCTGAGGAGCTTCTGAAGTGAGAATCAGCTAGTCATTGCACCAGACTAATCAAATATAGATAGATGAAAAAGTTTAATAGTGCAACAAACCCTGTTTAAAGAAGCTCACCCAGCAACCAGGTCAAGGTTTTGGCTTTTGTTTGGAACGTCAGCAGCTTTAATTCACTGTTGCCAGAGAAGCTGACAAAATATCACACTGCTGGTCACTGCTTAGAGGCCTGACTGTGGAGATTAAAAAAGATCAGGACCGATTTATATTATTATTTTTATCAAAGTCCAGGACAAACCCAAGGATTTTATTTCCTTCCCCCATCAAGCTAGAACAGCTCAAGATTATTTTGTGATGTGGCTTAGAATGTCCCGAGGATCAAGGTGTAGGAAATTCACCCATTGCTAGCACTTACAAAACCTCAGAGCATAAAGTTATTGGTTCACTGTTAGACATTTCAAAATGTCAGCCAGTCACTTGATCTCTGGGACCATTGAGCTCTCTGAGGGCTCCTCTTGCTTTTTGAGGCACCCAGAGAGGTCAGGTTTGAGTTCTTACGTCTCTGTTCACACTCACATCAGTGTGGTCATTCACATCTAGAACTTGGAGCAGAAACACTGCTAAAAATACATTAAATTACCAGTGATGATCATTCAAGTACAGTACTGGTGGAAAAACTTGCACATTTTGCCACAATGGTTAGGTCAGGATGGAATATCCACACGAAGGGATTTGTTGAGGAATAAACGTGTATTTCTTTTACAATTCCATATGCCAAAACCCATTAGGTCTTGCAAATACAAAAAATTCCCAGATATGTCTCTTTTTTTCTCATTTTATTTCCCCATTTTTTTCATTGCTGGAAAATTATGAAGTGTGAGAAAGAAGGGGAAAGTGCTTACATTAAAGTGCAAAATTTTGGGAAAAACCCAACACATCTTTACAGGATTATCAGCACTGCCTTCTAAACAAACCCCCAAAATGGTGAAAGGAAGTTGGGAATGATGGAAGGGAAATTTACTTTCCTCTTCTCCTGATTTCAGTTTCCCTATCTGCTTTGTAGCAAATCCACTTGGACGGAGCAGTGTTTCAAAATTGAAGCTGTTCAGTTTTGTAAATGGATTTGCCCAACCATTTAGCCCAAAACATTTGTATTTACCTTGAAAAATTAAAGCTTTCCAACTAATAAAATAAAACCAACTGTGCTAGAAATGTGTGTGCTGATTCTACTCCCAGCTCTGCTAATGGATAAATATTTCAGAGGTTCTTGTGTTCAAGCACTTCATTTAAATTAACTTTCTGAGAACCTTGATGGGTAACATATCAACACAGAGAGCAAATTAATTAAAATAATCATTTTTTTCCAGTATTAAAATGCTCATTATCGAAGTAGGTCAACCACACATTTCTCTCATACAAAGAAATCACCTACTCACTGCTTTCTTGTTTCCTCTAAAAAGATAATCCCCTTGATCAGCATTAGAATATCTGGAAATCATAAACGAATATTACCTGCTAGTCCTATGCTTGTTGGCCAAAAAAACCCACTAAAAAGAACGTTTTAAGCAGAAAAGCAAGTGTTAAAAATGAGTAAATTAGCATTTGATACTTAGTAACCTTCTTGCAAAATGAATATTCATTCCCACAGATCACAAGTCAGTAGAAAACATTTCAGCCTGTTGAGGAATGGGAATTCAGTGTTGATCCGTTCAGTGGGGCATAGGTCTCACTGAATTTGGGTTGTCAGTCTATTGGCAAGAATTTGGCAGAGGAGCCCAGCCATCAGTCATGAAGAGTTTCTGCAGTTTAGATATAAATAGCCTAGGTGAAGCTTTAGGGTTGTTTACAAAGAATCCGTGAAATCTTTTTTAATCTGTTACTGACAGATGGAAATACCACAGCCTGTTTTCAGGCCAAATTCAATGTATGCAGCCTGAGCCCGTTTGGAATATAAAGTGCCAGTTAACTGGCAAAACTACAGGAGAAGAGCTCTTTCCCATGCTCCTGGTGTGGGAGGGAAGGTGGTTGAGGACCTGAGTGCCTGGAACACCGGGTCACTGAGCTGAGTCTCCCCGTGTAGCTCTACAATATAAGCAGTTTCCGTGCCTCAGCTTCTGAATTACTTCTAAAATTAAACATCTTTCCCTTTTGTCGATTTTATCACCTTCTTTTTATGGGAAGCTCCTCAGAGCAAGGGGCTGTACTCTGCACATATGTGGTGGGCTGACTCTGGCCACTGTCCAGCTGCCCACCCAGCCCACTCCCCTCCTCAGGGTCATGGGGAGAGGGGAAAAAATGGGATGGAATAGCTCATGGGTTGAAATAAGGACAGGGAAATCACTCATCATCTCCCAGACTCAGCTCCACTCTGGCTTCTCTGCCTCCCCATCCTCATATGTGTCCCCACTGCACTGTGGTCTCTCTGAGAAGAATTCCTGCTCCAGCCAGCACCAGGAGCACCTCTTCTCCTCCTCCTTCTTCCCTCATCTGGGTGCTCCAGGTCTGCTCCTCGGCTTTTATCCCTTCTCCTCTGCCTGTCCAGCATTTTTTCCTTTTATTGAGCACCTTTCCCAGAGGTGCCACTAGCCCAGATGAGCTCAGCTGTGCCTGGTGGTGGCACTGGGGTGCCTGGGTGGCTGGAGCTGCTGTGTCCTGCTCAGGGGGGCCCCAGCCTCTCCTCACAGAGGCCCACCCCTCCTCCTGCAGCCAGAGACACCCAAAGCAATGGGATTTTGCAGTAAATGGGAAAGGGGACCTCACAGTAGCTGTTACCACCTGCTATGGGCAGCAAACAGGGAGCCCTGACCCCCAAGAGCAGCCCAGAGCCTGGGTCTGTGGAGGGCTGAGGTGGCATCTGGAGCCTAAAGAAATAATTTTGCAGTGAAACAGTTGATTTTCATTAGTTTGTTGCTGTTCCTGGCGGTTCCTAAGGCAGCTTTAATGGATCACCTGGTGGGAGCACAGGGTGAGGTCTGGGGCTGTCCCAGGACTGCAATGGCTCAGAGGTTCCCACACTGGAGATCACAGCAAAAAAAGAACCACACAAGCTCCTGTGTCTAGGGAATTTCTCTCAGGATGGCCATCAGTCCAGGGCCAGGATGTGTCATGGTCCTGGGCAAATTCCCACAGGATAAGAGGGAGGCCTGGGCTGGGAGCCCTCATGGCTCTGGGATGCCATTTTGGAAATCCCAATTTTATCTTTTATTACAGCAGAATGTTGCACTGTGCTAAAGGAATGGCCACAAATAAAAACCCCACACAGTGTTATCTTCACTTATGTCATCAGCAAAAGCAGGGTATTTCATACTCCCTCTAATATACATGAATATTCTGCCACTTCTGTTGGTTCACTGCTTTTCTCATGGAAGGCAGCATATATTATTCTGATAAAAAAATATCTCAAAATACTGCTTGGTAGATAAGCTTCATGTTTGCGTTTTGGTCTCTGGCCTTTCCTGAATCTTTTCCAAGCCCTTCTCTCCAAACACATTAAAGGAAACTCACTTTTCAAAAGCCAGGATAGAAACCTCAGTTTATGAAAAATAGCATTACAACTGTCATGCTGCTCTACTTTTACAACCAAACAATAGAAAATCAATGACACTGGCACCCCCTGCCTTGCAGGGCGAAGCTGTGTCATCTTTCTCAACAGACAGAGCACGTGTTTCTTGAAAACCCATTTCTGAAGCCTGGCACTTAAGCTAAGGAAACAAGGCCTCCTTTCACAAATATTATGTATTTATTTCCTCACTTGCAACTCACAGATCATTCTGCATTTTATCACTGGGGCACCTGCTAAAGGCTAGACTAAAAGCACTTATTCCTGGTGTCTGGGCCATGAGGAAGTCCACAGATGATGACACTTGCCAACAACCTCTGCAAATCAATGCTGCACAGTGTTAAAAATGTATGGCCCATTCCTTTCCCCATCACCTTCTCCATTCTTAATTTTCATATCTTGAGAAAAAGCTAGTGTTTTGTATTAGGGCTCACTTCTGTAAAGGATTTTAGCAGCCCCCATTTTTAGAGATGGAGTCTCCCAGGTCAAGGAAGGCCTTATTTTCTGAATGCCTAATGCATAGTTAAAGGCTGATAATAGCCTGGGATATCTCCAAGAATGTTATATAACTTATAGAATGTCTATTAAAAAATAGAAAGACTTTGCCATTTAAAAAAAAAAAAAAAAAAAGGAGCCTGTGAGATTCCCACCATCTGGTTGGAGTCTTTTTTCTTCCCAGATTAATTAGTTGTCAGGGGAGGAATTATTTTAGGCATCAAGCAACCCCTGATTATGAGTGACAGGCTAACACAGAAGCAGATGCAAGGTTAGTGCAGCCTGTCCCCTGTATGGAAAGGAGAGCCCTGCATGTCCCACTCACTGTGCACAGGGACCTGGGTAACTGAAGGAGTAACCAGAGGTGTGTCAGGCAAGCAGCAAACACAGAGTTCCTCTGGGGATGCTGCAGAAGAAGGGCTGGCTGCTTGCAGCAGCTCATAGATTTTCAAGATGAAATATAAAGCCAACATTTTCATTCAAGCAGCACTGTGAGAAATTTCCTTATGATCTGAATTCTGCAGAAATCCTGCCCCAATGTACATCCTTATTTGAGAGTATGCTGAAAACATCTTGGTGAATCCAGATAAATAGAGCCAACGAGGAACATTTTGAATACATCTTAAGATAAAATCAGTTGTCACCATCTCCTATTTCAGCTAATGGAAATGTCTTTTTTTTTAACATAATTATGGATATTAGTAAATCCCCTTGTCTTTGCAGGCAGTACAAGTCTGTTATGGGAACATTTACCTACTCAACAATGTCATAATTATAAGCTTATGCAATAAAACCATATCCTGATGTGCAATCTAAAGAAAGCATTATTGTAGTAGAAATGTGTTAAATGCTGTCTAGAAACTTGTATGCCTGATTTCATTAGGAATTTGACACTCAAACCCTGACCATTCAAATCTTGAGAGAACCCCCCAGATTTGGCAGAATATCTGGATTAGTCTCACATCTAAAACGTTTTTCTTATTTACTGAAGCCAAAGTAAGCCTGAGCTGGCTTGAGAATGAAAATTCAAAAGTGAAGTCGTGGGCTGTGAGACATTTTACAGTCAGAACGGAAAAGACTATCTGCAAATAAATGAACACTGAAAGCCACAGAACAGCAGTTTTTTCAAAACTAGTGTAAAGAGAGCAGATGGTCAAAATAAACAGTACACAAAGCACTTATGCTGGTGAGATCTGGTCCTTTTCCATTTAGGGAGCATTGTGGAACTCCAGAGGACAGTGCCACATGAGGGGAAAGAAATAAAGAACAGTGACATCTTGTGGTAAGTGAAACGCTTTGGTTAGAGAAAAATGTCCATACGCATTCAAAATATTACACTACAGCTGTACAGAACTTGACGTGGTGACTTTTCTCCTCCTCTGAGTTGTCTTTTGTGGATTTTTTTTCTGTTTTTGGTGAGGCCCTAAGCGCTGCTGTTGGAGAAAAAATTGTTTCCACCAAGAAACAAGCAGTAGCTACATGGAGTTTAAATGAAGATATCCCTGTCTAGCTGTGCTCCTGAAGTAGTATTTATCAAAAATCACTGGTCTCTGCATCTGGATTGCTGAGGCAGAAGGTGAGTAAACCTTGACTTCAATATTTCCCTGATGAAATGCTGTGGAGCTGAAGCTGCAGCTCAGGACAGTGTCACTTTGGGAAGGCCACAAAAGAAAAAAAGCATTTTCTTAGAGAAGATTCCTGAAGTGACCCACTCTGCCCAGACAAGCATCTGCTGTTGGGAATGGAGTTGGGAGTATCAGAACAAGAACTTATCAGGTCTTTGTCTTGATTTCTGATATCACAGTTTGACTAAAAATAAACCAGGAGGTCCATCAGGCAGAGTGACTTGGGCAAAATATTTCTTAAGCCCCACCAAGACTACTGAAATCAGCAGGAATTCTTGTCTTTGACCTAAATGGAACAAGACTTCAACCTATTATTATCCAACATTTTCTCTTACTACAGAGTTTCTTCTTAAGTCACATGATTTCTTTGCCAGGGCAGGTGGCAGTAATAATATAATAAAAGTTTGATAATTATTTTAGGTGCCATGGAGTGTCTGGTACAGTATCTCTCAGTGAGTAATAAGTACTCTGAAGTTACTCCATTAATTTGTTCTTTTTGATTGCTTTTGAGATAAGAAAAGGGTGTTAAAGGTTTGGGTTTTTTGTAATTAAAAATTAATTTTAAAATATGTAAATAAAAACTTTCAGATTTCTTAAGATGTGCCAACTTTATTTCTTGACAATAAAAGAATGCTGTGAAGAAAGAGGTATTTTATGGGATATTCCAAAGGTCTAATTAATAATTCTTGGAAAAATGGACCTTGAGGTTAACACAATTCCTGATTCTCATTCAAGGATATTAGAATCAAAATAATTGAATGCCTTTATCTGCAGTGTGTTCTTCATCCTGAGCAATAACACAAACCTTTGCCATAAATGGTAGGCCTACAGTATTCTGAACGTTGCCAAGAGGAAAGCAGAAAACCTTTCATGTCAAGGAAAAAGTTACAGGTAACTTCTGGCCAAACCATGATTAAGCTGATTTCCATTCAGCTTCAACTCTTAAATATACTCTTACATATACAAATATTTGCTTTATAATAAAATTGAAACACTTTTTTTTTTTTAATAAAAGCACATGTTTAAAAACAGCAGACTATAATTTCTATATTTCTTTGCCACTGAAAATCTTGGCAGTACATAAATTCAACACCTGTCAGTCATGTCCATGCTTGAACCTGAAAATGGAAGTTACACAAGAAGATGATTTTTTTTCCCTTGAAAATGAAGGGTCAAATATTTGCCATCTTCTGTTGTTATTCTAAATAAGAAAAACAAACATGTTCTAATTATTTTTTCCTTATAGGTAACTGGGAAAAAAGCAGCTCAGTGTAACTCAGGATGCTTGTGTTTTCCTGCAGGAGGTTTTCACAGTGTCTTCATTCTTTTCTACTGCAGCTAGTGAAAAGCAATAGATTGCAATTCCAGACCTTTGTGAGACAGTGAACACCCTGTGAAAACACTGTTGGATCCCTACAAGCACTTATACTTTGAATATTAAGGATCAGGCTTTGCATCTGACAAAGAGAGTTGAAGTTTATTGGAACCTACACTGGCACTCCATCAATTTTGGACCTCAGGATATCACAACAACCATTCCAGGGAGGCAGAAAAGACTCCAAATCCCCTTAATGCCTCTTTCCATGCACTCTCTTACTTGACTAACCAAAACCCAGCTGTTTGCTGGAGGCAGAGGAGGGGCTGTGTTCCCCATCAGCTCCACACCAACCCCCACGGTCAGCTCGTGAGCTCAGAGGGTATAAAAGCTCCTCATGCAGGAGAAATGAAGAGCATGCTGAGGTGTGGTAATGCTCACCAGCTCCTGGTCTTTATTCAGCAAGGGTTTCCCAAGTACATGGGACTGTTTCAGATAAAGAGAAGTTGGTTTAATCTGGATTTTTGGGAAGGGGGGTGTTTGTAGCCTCTGAAGGGTGCAATAACTGCGCATACAAATAAATGTACCTGTCTGTGTTTAAAAGCAGACCCTATTTTTTAGGAGGTGCAAAGTTTGTATAATGTTGCTTGGCCAGAACTTGTTCACCTCTTTAGCTGTTGCCTCTCTTGGCTCTCTGCTAAATATTGAACATGTCTTTTACATCATTAAAGTGATAGAACTGTTCAATTACCCCATTGTAACCCAGCTGCATTTTCTTTTTCCTGTTAGGAACATGGAGGTGTTTCCCAAACAGCTAAAATTAGCTGTATTTTTCTCCTGGGCACTTCCCCAGTGACTGAAATAGGAATATGTCATGCTCTTTGCTGATGGGAATAAAATCACACATCGAGATGCAGAGCTCAGCTGGAAGAAAATCAGGCTGATAAAAGATCAGCAATGAATCATTATTTTCATATTCCTAACCTTTGTGCTGTGGAAATATTCCCCAGGCCTAAACCACAACAGGGGCTTTTAGACCTTGGTGGGTATTCAGGCACTTTAACACCAGGAAATATTTCATCATGACATCACTAGAGCAACTGATGTCAGCCTGTGACCACAGCAGGTAAATGGGCATTTTAGCAGTGTGCTCAGGCCACTGCACAGATTAGGAGCATTTCAGTCACAGTTAGGTCATCATTGTCCAGAAGGCAGTGAGTGGTCTGAGTCACAGGAACTTTCTTAGGAAAGATAAAGTGACCTATTTGTTTGCTGACTGAGATTCTACCCAAACCCATATGCAAGGTGTGAAACAGACCTTTGTCACCTCTGACTGACTTAGTCTTCATTTTATTTCTAAAAATGGAAAGCAAACCTTTATGAAATGTTTAAAGTCAGGCTCGTGCAAATCTGGGGGTGTGTTGTCATAAATTCTTCCCGCAGGAAATCCTAGGATCTACAAATAAAATACAAAATCACTGGGAGCAATTGAGGATCTATGAGTAGGTGAGAGATGCCTGGGAAGAAAGAGCAAATGGGCTCCCACTGCAAGTGCAAACAGATTTATGGCATCTCTAACGTGCTTTGGGAAGCCAGTGCTCCACAGGGCACTATCCTGCTGGCTGCAGTTGCCAGATCACATCACACTTTGGCCCCAATCCCATTTTATAGCTGTAACAAGCACTGGGAAGGTGGGCAGTGGCCTCACAGGAGATTTGCATTTCAGTACTCTGTTAAACGCTGCAAAGAAGCTGAGAGTCAGTGGCAGAGACTGGAAGAACCATTCTCACTATGACAGCTAGGACATTTTCATACAGAAATGGAGCATTACCACAATGCCTGAGTGGGTGGAAGACCTGCATTAGTGTTTTTCCCATCTGAGGGATGCTCCAGACATCTCTGTGTGCTTGCTGTCAGTTTTCCACTAACATTAGTCTGTTCTTCAGAAAAAAATCTCGGGAGCTGCCAAGCCAAGGAAACTGCTTTTGTGTGGTTACTTCCTCTAGTAAGCAGACAGAAAAGGAAAGCCCTAAAAACTATTCCTTCCTTGGCCTATTTTGCATTAGCCTCTTAAAATGCAACCCCTCATTTTTAAGGCCCCTTCCAACCCAGACCATTCAATGATTCTTTGATTCTATGAAATCATCTCTACCAATGAGTGGAGGGGACACCAAAATCTGAATTTTTCACACCCTCAATGAGTTCCTGAATCATCATTTGACAGCACAAGACAGCAATTCACATCCTGAGAATTTTGAATTCTTTCCTGAATGCTGGTACAGCTTTACCCTTTGCTCTGGGAGCTGGGGTACCTTGCATGAAAGCCAGACATGGGGGCTGATCCCTCCCAGGGTGACAAAAAAAGCTATAGTTAGGCTTCATGTCCAGGATATTTGCCCTCCTTCTTCCTTCCAAAGGGCTGGGAAATGCTCTGGATTTTAAAAAAAGAAAAACAATACAAACAAAGAAAACCCCAAACCACCCTTTCAGCCAATTTCAGTCAATTTCTTGACTTTCATTTTGTTCTGGAAGCCAGAGGAGCCAGGTTCCCCCAGATAAATTTGCAGATGCTGTTGACAAGCTGAGATAAACAATGCAGACCCTTCAGGTACATAAACTGACTTCAAAGTCAGTGGAAGTTCTTCCAAGTTCCTCCACAACACAGAAGGGGCATGGGCCTTGTGGATGAACTTCATGCATGCACTGTGAAGTCCATTAATTTGTTAAACTGGAAATAATTTATCAATCAAGTTTAAACACAGACTTTTTGATGAGTTTTTAGGTACTGTTGTTGTACCTGTACCACAGGATATATCCTAGACACACTTCTTATCCTTGAATGTTACAACAATGGAGTCAAGGTAGAACCTACCCTAGGATAAGCAAGCAAAAATATTACCTTCTGTGTAGGCAAGGAGTACAGAGTTGCACGGGTTTTATTCCTTAATTGCTTTTTCTGGAACATTACCCAGGCACTGTGTTTTCCCTGGCATGCCTTTTTCGGCCTGTTAAGAAGTAGCAAAGTCATCCTGCTGACTTCCTGCTCACTAAAAGAGGAATTCCAACAAGATAAGTCAGTCATAGAAAGAAAAAGAATTGTTAAAAACAAAACAATTGATGAAATAATCATCAGTGATAAACTTCTAATTGTAGGGTTTATCTCCTCTCTGCCTTTCACCACCTGTTACAGATCTGATGGCTTATCATCATTTTCTTGTTTATTACTGATATCCCAGGTGAGTAATACATGGGAGGGCAGAGGAATTGTGTGAGCAACCATTTATTGGGATTAATGAGTGCAAGGACAGTAATAGCTGCATGGGAGGGTAGCAGTAGTGCTGGCAATAGTCATGGAGAGAAGGATATCTGAGACAATGATTTGATTAAGCATTAAAAAAAATTATAATTTATAAATGTACAGCCAGATTTCTGGCTAAACCAGATTTCCTCTGAGCACCTCACTTTCCCTTTGTGTATGTGCCTTACACTTTGCAAAATCAGCATCAATAGAATTTCCATTCATCCAAATTTGCTTTAAATGTAGCAATTAATAGGTAGTAAAAAATTCCCAGCTATTCCTCCAGAGAGGAATAGTTTAACCAATCCAGGTAGTGAAGCTCCTTGGTGTAGTTTGGTTTTGCAAGTGTTTCTTAGGCAAAAAAATCCCCACAAACAAAAAAAAAGGCCTGAAGTGTCTTTAGATTGTGTCTTTAGCACCTGTGAATTCTACATAGGTCAGAGGTGGACTCCGGATTTTTGCTGTGGTCAGGGATGGCAGGAAACCATCCAAGAATTTTCTTTTCATTATGTGTATATCTTGCTTGATCTCTAAAAAAATCAGGAATCCTGTACTAAACAATAAAATACCTTAATTCATACTAAATCACAAAATATCTCAACTCCTTAATTAGTGCTGACAGCCATACCAAAGCAACAGTGATTTCAATACTCCAGACCATTAAAGGAAAGTAAATCCTCCTAAATGTTTGTAGTTTAGTATGCGATTATTAAAAAAATATTATTATTATTATTAAAGGGTGGGTTTTTTCCCTTTTCTTCCCTTGTAAATTATTGTATCATCCTGTAGAATTAGTCATAGATAGCTACATTATCTACAGTGTTTATATGATAACACTTTAATTTTAAATCACAAGTGAGATCTTCTGGAAACTGGGTGCCTCCCCATGAGAACTTCTTTAGACAAACTAGTTTTTGTCTGTAAAAATGTGATTTCCAGCACTTTGCAAAAAGATATACACAACAAATACAATTTTTATTAAAAAGATGAACAAAAGTTATTAATAAAAAGTGCCTATGACTCAAAATATTTGCCATGTGATGTTTCAGAAGGCTTTCTGAAAGAGAAGAGGAGCTGCTGGCTGAGACATGATGCTTGTTCCTAGTCCAGATTGCTGTCACTCTGGGTGCTTGTATGATGGAGGGAAAACCTTTTCCATCTTCCAGCAGCCAGACTTTCAGGCTGGGAAGTTCTCAGGGAGTTTTGTCCGAGGGTGGAAGCGGATGAAAGCATGGAAGTGAGGAACAGAAATCTTGGCGTGACACCAAAGTGGAGAACCAGCACAGCACAATTTGTGGAATGGCCTCAAAAATATTGGCATTTTCTTACTGCAATTGTTTCATTCTCTCTTGCTCTGGGCACCTTTCTCTGTGATCCAAACAAAAGTGCCAGGGATTAGGCTAAATCCACTCACTGCTAATATTTTAATCCTTTTACACCTCATTGCCCGTAGCTGAACTAAGCGCTGGTCAAGTGCCATGTCAGTAGTTCAGTGGAATTCAGACTTTGGCACTCTGAAAAAGGCAACAGATGTGCTTTAATGATTATCTAATAACTCATATTTTTTTTCAGTTTGCTGTGCTAATGAAATCTAATCTCATTGACCCAACAGACAAAACCGTAGCAGTAGGGACATTAATGGCAAGACAAAGGACATGAACAATGCCACACATTGGAAAAGGTCCAAGTGCTGCAAAATGTTCTGGGAGCAACAGACAGGTTGACTGTCATTTCCACAAGCTGCAGCAAAAGTTACCTCTGCGACCTGAGAATTAAGTATGGGAATATGAATTCCACATGCTTCCAAATAAATGTTCTGAACACTCACTACTTTTCCTGGGACTGGGAAAAGACCAGATGAAAATTTCTATTAGAAATCAGTAAACATCCCAAGTGTCCAGATTACATTTTTAACCCTGGACTGCTTCACTAAGGAAGTGTGTAAAAGATTCATTCAGCTCAAGATGCCTGGTTTTACACATGAAATTAAAGCACTGCAGGCAGCAGGGCATTTTAAGAATCTTGACTTGTGGTCTCCAGCTCATGCTCAATGACTGCCAGGCCATGTATTGCATGGCCTAGAAAAGTAACTTTAACAAAATGGGCTGCTGTTAGAGGCATAAAACTAGGGATTTGCAAATCAACTGGAATTAAAATTTGTCATCTTTTCTCAGATGCAGCTGTAGCAGCAGGGTTCACTGTTTATCACCAGCCTCTGCTGCTCTGACGCTCTGATTAAGAGCAAGTGCTGAACTCCTACTGATTTCTTCAGGGATTTTAATAGGAGTGAAGCATCTCGTTGCTTTTGTGGACCTAGTGTGATTTTTTAAAAATACCAGAACTTGCCAGGAGATATTTATAGCAGCATATAGAACTGTAAACAAACACTGATTCAGAATTGTCCCTTAGCTCCTGCTGTCACTGCTGTGCTGGTGCTTGTCCTGTATAGTAAAAATCTTGTTTATGAAAAGCTTAAAAAGGCCTTGAGGAGAGGGAAATGACCAGCCCTCTAAAGTACAGCTTTTACTTGAGCATTGATATCTGTAATATTTTAATATTGCTTTATGATTGTTTTTTATTTCTAATGTTATTTGTCTCAAAATGTTGTGCTGTGAGCTTTTCTGTTCCCTCAGTGATTCCTGGCTTCCTTCAGATATGATATTGAAGTTTTACAAATATGCTGCTAATTAAGGTGATTAAATGTTTTCTTCAACCTTGTGCAGCTGGACCAAATCATGGTGGATTGTGCATCATTAAGGAAAACAACAAGCTGAGAATCAAATCTAAGCACACAGATCTGGGCTAAAGGATCAGAGGCCCTTTTTTGAATAAAAAAAAAGCTCTTTTGAGCTAAAGGGCTTGTTCGCTCTGTACACAAATGCCATTTTCCTGGTGATCCCTCTTTCCTGGCTGTTTTCCTTTTGCCTTATCCAGGTCGAATTTGATCTGGTTATCTCTGTCTGGAAATCACCCTTCTGTAGGCATTGCAATATCCTATTTATATCACTGGAGGCATTAATGGCAAACGGGGCATATTCGAAGCATCACAGGAGAGTTGTCAGATGTTGAGACCATGACTTCTCTTTATCTGTCCAGATGACAGCAAGTAAATATTTTGATGTAAGGGGACTTAGATAGAAGTCTTTGATCTTCATGTGTGCCCTGCAGAAGCTTCTGGCTCCAGCAGACATCAGTCATACTAAAAGACAGCTGTCAGAAGAAGCCGCGGCACCTTTAATTGGCAGATTCTTCTTTGATTGCTGAAATTTGGGTAGGAAGCTGAAAATTGTCATTCTGTCTTTTGCAGGCTTCAAACCTCAGAAAGGAATAGAGAGGGGGATTCAGCTTACTTGCACCTCTGAGTCCTTTATTGACTGTGTGGCTGTCAAAGGGGACTGACCAAAAGATCAGAGAAGTCCTGATTTACCAGATGCTGGATGTTGTTTTAGTTTGAGCTCCTGTAAAACCTATGTGCTTTTGGGAGCCACCAGAGATAAGAGGAGGAAAACACTCAAGAGGGAAATGACCTACCTTGCTGGACATAGCAATCACTCTGGCAAGAAATTTTTATGTGAAGTTAGAAACCTTTTGCCCCATCCTGCAAGGCTTTGGCCCATGGAATTGGATGGAAATCCTGTCTTGCTAGCCAAAGGACAGGAAGCCTCAGTGATAAGTGCTGCAAATTAAGCTGTATGTTCCTCTTTCTGCACTTCCCAAGTACCCTGCAATCCATCAGGGAGAGATTGTTCAGGCAAATTGTCTAACTCAGGGTGAGTTCACCCACGCTATCAGCAATCCACAACACTTCTGCTTGCACATGTGAATTGAGTTGTGGGATTCCGCTCCAGGGTGGCACTGGGGATGCCTTTTTCTGGTCTTGGTATCATTACTGGCCTGCTATGAATGTAAGCTTTGGAAAATAATTTCACCTCTGAAAATAACCAATCAGGAGGCAGTGGGATTGAAGGGCTTTCCACTGCTTTTTGTAGAGTTCTTGTTAAACTTTATTTAGGTAAGGGCCTGAGCTGTCCAGAACTTGAATCAAAATAGATATGAACGGGCATGTCAGTCTATTCTAACTACCTCCATTCCCTGTGACTAAAGCTTCTCTCATCAGCAAGCAGCTCCAGACTTTAGAGCAAACACAAGGTTTTTCAAATTCCATCTCATTTTGCAGAGAAAATTTATTTACTATGCCAAAACTATCATGGTCTCACAGCAATAAAACACCCTTTGCTCTAAATTTGATGCTTGAGGGTATCGCTGGCTCTTGGAGTGTTTGGTTTATTTTAACAAATTCTCTTTATGTTTTTCTGTCAGCTTCTATTTTTCCTGCCAACCTCCAGCTTCCCATCTCTCCATCTCCGTGGCTTTGAAGCTTATCCCTGATAAAAGACAGCACTTATGTCAAAATACACTAATGTCATTTTGACACACAAGTGCACAGTCTGAAAGCCATTTGGCTTGGCAGAATTATCTCCTCTGGCAGCCTGGCCACAGCTGGGTTGAGCTGCTGGGCACTCGTGTGTTTGTCCCACTCTTTTTGTTCAAGGTAATCCCTTGGGACTTTCATCAGCTCACATGAAATAAACACCAGTGAAAATAGCTCTGAAAAAACACACCAGGCTGAGACTTTTTTCTGGGAAATAGTTTCTTGTTAGTTTTGGGGGTTTAATTCAGGGCACATGGGTAATCCAGGGAAATGAATAACAATGTCAGATCCAACACTTGTTCCTGTCCTTCCTCTTCTGCTAAAACAATGTTTTTAGTGAATGAAGGTGATGAACATTTCAGAATTACTACAGACCATTTCATTGCTGTTTCTGAGTAACTCTGTTGTGCTCCTGAGTGCAGATCTTTTTACTGATTACTCTACAAGTGTCCTGTATCAATACCAGATTTTATACATGTGGAGAAGAATGATCCTGTGACTTGAGTACTGGAATTTGGGTCTAGATCATCCCTTCCCAATCTGACAGGTGGATCCAGAAATTCTTACACTGGCAGCTACATGACCTGTAGCCCACAGGCCCTAACAGCTCAGTGTGAGTTTTGGGGCTTGCACTGCTCTAAATGCAGCTCTCTGAAACACAATGCTGTAAAATGACAGTGTAACATCACTTTTCACCTCACAAAGAAGTTATGAATACACGAATATTCCTGTTTGTGTTGCACTCAGCTACTGTAGTGAGAAGCATCACAAAAACGTGTGAGGAATTTCACCAATCTGTGAAGAGTGATCAGTTCTGTGAGGCATCAGAGAATGCCTCTGAGTTAGTTTTGGAGTGTAGAAAATTTTTTACATATTGAATGAATTAAATGTGGGGGAAATTGAGTTGTGTAACAAAATTTTAAAAAAACAAAAACAAAGGAGGAAGAATACTTTTGCTTAAATATTTCAGATCTGAAGCAAACAACTACATGCATATCACAGCATTTAAAGTAGAGGAGTTGCTGTTTACTCCCTTGGAGTTAGGATTAATTCTCTAATTTCTATTACAAATACAGAGTAGGCATTATGTGCCAATGTTGCATGTTCTGATACTCACACTAAACAAAGACAACCAGGACAGCAAGCCTTTACAAGAACACAGCATGGCTGAAGAAATAATGAAAATGAAATAAAGGCTTAAATTTATCACTGAAGAGCTATCCATAGAACCATGAAATTACTTTTGTAATTAGGACAAAAATCAGTAATGACTAAGATGTAACAGAAAGTATTAACTCAGAGCCTTTTAAGGAACAGATCTCTGACCACTGCACAGAGTCGTGATAGAGTTTTCCATGAAAAGACTCTTTTCTCTTTGGATTTAGATCAGTGCTTTGTTCAGTTACTCTTGATGTTTAATGCACCACAGTATCTCTAGAAAGAAGATCCTTGTCTCTCTGAGAGCTGAAAGCAAGAGATGCTATTAAGAAAACACTTGCAATATCTCAATACCTCATTGTTATTAAGGTGATTAATTTCCAAATATTACTTAGAGAGCCACAAAGGGTACATCATGTTCTCAAACCATGCCCCATGCCTGGCTCCCTGCCTTGCCTTCATCTGCATCAAATGATGTGTGATGTTTTATTAGGAAGTAGTTGGAACAATGAATCAACACATTTACAGTACACAAACAAAACTTTTCCCACATATTCTGAAAGTTTTTTCACACAGGAGATCATTCAAGAAGCTTTCCTAGTTTTAACTGCTAACACAGGCTTGAAAAATAGTCGTTTCGTAGATCCACAAAATGAGGAATAATCCAGTAATTCAGAAAATAATGAATGCAGGGAAGGACCATAAAACTGTGCTACGAGTTTAACTTATTTTGCAGCCTAGATAAGATTACAGCCAATGGCATAAAATGAAAACATGAAGATCATATTACAGATTAGGCTGAGGTAACCATATAATGGTTTTGATACTTAAAAGACACCAAAATTAAACTTTTAATTAGTAAACACTCTTTCTTGGATGAGTAGTCATCTCACAGGTAGGAATGCTCAGCATTGAAATGATTCAAAACAAGAGGGAGAGACTGGGGGTGGGGGGTTTATGTGCTCTTCAGGTTATCTTTGGTAAAACGAGTTGCAAAGAGAAGCAGGAAAAACGCTTTTAACCAGAATTTTGGGTGTGGGGGTCACATTTCTTAGGAATGAGGCACTCCAGGGGAGCTTGCACCAGAAGCACAGACAGAGGGAGATGTGCGCTGGCGTCCCACCGCTTGCCACGACAGCTGCCAAAATTCAGCTGCCATCAAGGGTCAGCAGCAGCAGTGGGGGGCCTTGCTTGTTGTCTGGCCATGGGGGACCACTACTATGAGCTGTCATCACTCATCTAATGAGCCTGAAACCGGAGCAAAGGCTCCCTGCCTGCATTTTTAAATCTTTAGGAGGGGTGGCTGAACCCAGGAGTGCTGTGTGTGGCAGGCCCAGTTGGAGGAGCTCTGGGTACTGATGACAGAGTGCCAGCATCAGTTCACACACTTAATCCCAGGCTCAAGCAGGCAGGCTCTGCTGTCCTCAGCCTACAAGCACACATGTGCTTTTTCTAGTTCAAGCTTTAAACGTTCTCATAAGTCTCTGGAGCTGTGGGGTTCCGAGTAAAGCATCCAGCATCCTGATTTTGGAAGCCTGTCCTTTGTGTGACCAGTTTCTCATTTATTTATTTAATTATTTATTTATTTATTGTTCCCTTTTATGGAGAGATAAACCCTAAGACTAAACAAAGTGTGTTTATAAATGCCGTGGGTTGACCTCAGTCACGTATGGCTCAACAGGGAATGAACACAGTGCAGCACCAACAACTGTACAATGATTTAAGAATGCAAACTCCTGAGCAGTAAAAGCTCACTGAACAACATTGATGTCTTCACCTCCAGTCATAAATTTCTAATATGTCAACCAGATTTTTGGTTGCTAGATGTTTTCAACCCGCAACGAGGAGTCATGCTGCTGGAGGGATCTGACCTCAGACTTGGAGGCTGGGGGCAAGGAGAGCTCTGTGCTTGGCAGGAGACAAGGTTGGCTTCACAAGTCCTGTGCTCACTTCTCAAACAAGCCAAGGGATGTGGCAGTAAAAACAGCAGGTGGGAAATACCTGTATGTTATTCATACCTCAGCATATTCAGCCTCAGGCTCTCCCTGAGCTGCAGGATGAGTTATTAGCTGCTGAATTAACCCTCAGGCTGGTTTGATTACCAGAACATCTGATTAAAGGGAAGGAAATGAAAAAGAACACGAGGATAATATTCCTGGAGGACCACCTGCATGAATACCTGGAGCTCATTACACTTTTCAAATCTTACAGTTAGAGGTCTCAAATGCATCACCCCCAAGTATCAAGGAATCATTTTCTTTCTAATATACTCCCCAAAAGGAGCATCCAAGGCCTGCAAGTGTTGATTTGATATCTCTAAAGTAAACATGTACTCAATTTGAAATTGATTTGAGCATGAATTTCAGGAATTTTTTAAAAATGCACTTGGCTAAATTGATGTCTTCAGGATGAGAAGTTTTAAACCAGTCATCCTGCACACATACTCTGGATCTTCATGAACTGAAGGCTTTAATGCTAGTTTTTCATCTCAGACACTTTTGTAAGTGGCACTTGCTTTGAGCTTCTGCCTTCTCATCCAAGGCATAGGAACCTTGGGGTAAGGGAAATCTCCTGTTAATATCTGATAGCAGTAAATGAAGGAGGGCTGAAGCACCAAACTTAGACTGAAGTTTCTAGTGCCAGATATCTCAATGATTTAAGTATATTCTTGACAAGAGGATTTGAACCAGTGTTATGAAACTAGCTCCAAAATTTGGATTTAGATTCTTGCTACTCCTAGAGAGCTCACAGGAATCTGGGTTCCTAATTTCATCTCAATCTTCTTCTCTTTTCAGAACTGATATGACTGTGGTGACAACAGCAGCAGTCAATGCTACACCTAATGTTTCCTTTGCTATGTTTATAGACCAGGCTTAAGATCTCCAAAAAGTTTAATCTCAGTATAGCTGAGCATTATTTGTTTATGATACTTGGGTTACCTTGCAGTGAAAATAAAAATTAAACTTCATGAATCAGACAAGGGGATTTGGGCTCCTGCTCCTGGGCTTACCTTTTGTATGTTTGCCTAGGAAATCCTTCTGTAGCCCCAAATTTCATTGCAATTGAGAAGCAGAGATACCAATTTTAAAGCAGCAAATTGACTCTGGGCTGACTGGCTTCAGCTAGAAATGACTGCAGACGACTGAGATGGAGAGAAAGTCAGGACAGAGTGTGGAGAGCTAAGGAATCACCTCAAAAGGGAAATGCCGACTAAAACCAATTTAAACTTCACATAAGAAACCTGCATTTCACTGAAATATATCGAGGCTGCCATCTGCTGACGGCAGGAAGAGTCTGGGTTCCAACAACAAAGTTATTTCAAATATTATTTGGCATAATGTCATTTCAAAGGTAACCTCTTTCAGTTCTAGATAGAGACTCAATCTTTAGCTAGAACTGGGAGTTTTCTTATCTGAAATGTAGAAACAATTTCTTTGAACATTTACCTCTATTGTTTTAACCAACATTTCAACATAAACTTTTATTTCCTAAACTAAAGTAAAGGACACAAAAAACTGTTTCACATTGAAATAAAAGTTTGGAATTGAAATGTTTGCTTCTTGTTAGCATTTGCCAACTATATAGTTATACTATATTTGGAAACAAAAATTGATTGATTTATTGAAAAGCTTTTGAAGAAGAAAAATATTTATTGCAATTAGTGGAGCTTCTAACAGACAGAGGAAACTGATTTCCCTGTTGGATGCTCGCATATCCCAGTATTTGGGTTTTTTGGTAATATAAGTGTAACTTTTATGAGTACACAGAGGGCATGTTACAGGTATGACGTGATTTTTTATATGTGTGAGCAATATTGAAATATTTCTACAGCTCATTCTATTGTCTATTCCAACATATTGGTGTTTGGGGTCTGGAACCAGTTCAGAGCAATTTGCCTCACAAAACCATGTTTAAATAATCAAAATTAAAGATGTAGAAAAATAATCCTCTTTGTCATTCTTTGAAATATTTTGCAGATTGATGGTAAGGCTTGGGTTTGCCCTAAAATGAAACCACAGATAATTATTTTTAAGGAGAAACAAAGAAAGAAACCCAAAATCAAACTATGCCAAGCATCCAGTGTACTTGCTTCTTCCTGTCAGGCCAAGTGGGTAACTGAAACTTAATGCTATGAATTAAAACATACCTGCAGTATTCTGATCCTGTCTTTTAAATCAGAAATTTCATATTTGTCCTGAGAAATCTCTCCTAGAGAAAAAGTTTTTGCTTTCTGAAAGTTGAACTGAAAGTTCCTGTTTTACTCAAAGGTAACTTCTAAGAAGTTGACTTGCAAATCACTTGTTCATTTCCTTGTTTTGCTGCATTAGTTTCTTTTCTTCAGAATTATTAATTTCTTTGTACACGCAGAATAGGGTTTTTTTAAAAAAACAAAAACACAAGTTCCCTCTGAAGGGAGAGATTAGAAGAAGGAGGATGATGTTGTTTTGAGGGGGGGTTAAAAAACAGCATGGGAGGAAGCAGAGCACTCTAAAGTTTGAAAAAGTACTAAGTTGGCAATGGGAGCTGCTATCAGGGGCTGATTAAAACTCAGAGGTGATTAGAGCTGATCCTTTGGAACAGTTTCAGCCAAATGCATTTCCATCAAAGTATGTTCTCTTAACTGGAGTCAAACATCTTGCATAAGATTAAAAAAAATAAAACTGAGTGAATCTTCCCAAGGAAAGTTTGGTCAGGAATTGTGGAGAAGATGCAGAAGGAGAATGCATGGGCAGATTCTACTCCATCCCAGTTCACAGGGAAAGGAGTTTTTCAGTCTCCAAACGTCCATGATATTGAATTTTCCCTACTGGTATTTCAGCAGAGAACAGGGATAAGCAAGGTGCACTTCTGATAGGATTTCAAGGTGAAGACAACAAGTCTTCTTTGTTGGGTACAGCAGAGATGTAGGATTGCTCAAAGGCAGAAGAGGCATGGATAGAGCAGGAGGAAAATAGAAGGGGACTTTGTGGCAATGCTCAGGATGGGAGAGATGGCCAGGGCACAAGGGAAAACTGCTAGGGTAATTGCAGAGAAAAGGTTGGGCACGTTTAAATATACCCAGAAGAACAGCTTGTAGATTTAAAATATGCTTCACCAGCCAATACAGCAAAATGTAGGGCAGAATGAAACCCTGTCTGTGATCAACCCTGTTTTGTCTTACTGTATTAGGTAAAGCTGTCAAAATCCTTGTTTTTCAAGTGAAAAAAAGGGACAGAACAGGAATAGCCAGAGAACAAATTAAGACAAACAAAAATTTTGTACTGTTTCTTTATTTTTTTTTTCTTTTATCACTCTTGCATTTATTTTAATGAGCTGTCAGGGTGCATTAAAATATTATTGGTACCCATGCCCAGGTTAGAGATCTCCTTTGGGAGTGTGAAGACAAAGCAGTGTGATTCTGTAGTTAGAGGTGCAAGAGGGGAGGGGCATTTCCCCAGTTATGTATCATCTCCCACTTCAGAATTAATAAGAGGTTGCCCCTAGCCCTCCACTTCCTTATCAGATGACTTTAGGCCCAGATTCCCCAAATATTTCTGCCTCTATGTCACACAGATTTCTCTGAAGAAAAATGTCTGCTCATGACAAGTTGGCAAGGCAAAATAAAGAGCATAAAGTTGTTTGGATACTGGAGCGTTGATGCTCCCCATGTTTGAGTCATGACCTCTCTTCTTTCCAGAGTTATCAGCGCCTTAGGCTGCTCCAGGAAATACTAAAGGAGAATTTTGCACTTAGTAAAGACAAATTATGTGATTTGAGATACCAACATTTCCCACTGAGCACTCTGAGAAAAATGACTGGAATACTGTCTCAGTGTTATGAAAGTACCAAAATATGCTTCTTTTATTTAGTTTATTTCACATTTTGACTATTTAAGGACCTCAATATGAAACTCTCAAGAGTCCCAGTTGGTTAGTCTCATTTTCTTGAATGAGATGACCTCCATATTTACAGTTGATTAAAAGCTTCCAGGATACTTAGGGCAGTCAGAGGCTGCTACAGGCAAAACCTTTATACATCAGATATTTTATAAGACATTAATGAAAGGCAGGTAAAATGTTGCTCAACAGAGGAACAAGAGAAGAAGTGAAAGGCTGGATCTTAAAATTGACATACAAAGTGACACCTTATTAAATCACATTTTGTCTTTCACACTTTATGGCCTAGGGTGGTTCTGGAGGAGGAGATTTCTGTGGAAATCTCCCCCAAAAGAGTAACAAACAGTATAAAAATAGAATTTAAAAAATTGAATGGGACAGTCAAGGACATCTCTGTAAGACACAGCTCCATGTCTTGTATGAGAAAAGCTGTCAGGCTCAGGGGTAAGAAGCACTGGAGGAATTTCAAAGAGGGGTTCTGAACAACGCTGAAGGAGAAGGAAGAGTGAGGTTATGAAGGGAGTGACATGAGCAAGCCCAGGGTCATGACTTTGCCAGGGATTTTGGAACAGATTCAGGGTGACAGAAGAGCATTTGCTAAGTGCAAAGCTGGGAAAAATAGATTTAATTATTAGTGAGTTTTAGTTGAAATGAGTGTCTAAATCAAAAGAGTAAGAGAAATGCAGGAAAAACCAAAAAACAACAAAACAACCCAAACTAAAACAAAAAAGTGTTAATGTTTTCACAGTATTTTCAGTTGGTGCTCTTTTTTAATCTTCCTATTGATGGCGTCATAAAATTATATTGCTATTATTCCTAAGCTTGAGAAAAGAAAACAGGGAAGATATTGCCAATGACCCTATGCCTTGGAATGGCATTTCTCAGAGAATAAAGATGGTTGGAAAATAGTAGATACACCATTTATGTGGTCACCAGCATTTTTCAGGTGTTACGAATCGGAAACAGTTATTTCCTGAAAACTACTAAATATTGAAATACACAGAGTGGGGATGGAGGGGCCAAGGGCTCATCTTTGTGAGATTCCCCTCAATTCTTGTCTCAGGAAGGAGGAAAAAATTAAAAAGGAGGGAAACTAGCCAGGAGAGGGCAGAGTCAGAAAAGATAAGGGAGGAGAAGTCTGGAGCGTGGAGCTGGTGGTCATCAGCCCAAACCACGGGAAAATGGGGAAGGGATGTGGTTTTCCAGCACCAGGCAGGATGAGCTCTGACAAGTGCTCTGAGAGAAGGGACCAGGGCAGTGTCTCAGCCAGATGAGCAGGGGGGAGTCCCTGTGGCAGCTGGAACCTGCACATCCCCTCAACTGACTTCCACTGCAAGATTAACAGGACTTGCTCGACCTACTTTCCTCATCTTGGTACATGTAAGGCTTCAGCATTGAGGCTTTTTTGGAAACAGGATGCAATTTCAGGCAAGAATGTTCCCTCAAAAGGAAATAAACATGAAACGGATAGGATGTTATGTTCTATTAACACTAATCACAGGCTTTTCTGATTGTTAAGTTTTCTGAACACCAGATTCCTGTCAAGGCTTTTCCTCATCTCTCCTTTTCTTTTTTCTTTTTTTTTTTTTTGGCTCAATGAGATGAAAATCATATGTGTCTTGTACATCAGTCAGGAAGAAATGCACTTCTTCAAGCCCTTTCATGTCTTCAATATCTTGAAAACAATTTGAATTTGTGTGATGCCTTATAACAGATACCTTGCCATTCTGTATTTGAGTTGACTGATTTTATTTTATCATGAATACATACAATTGTTATGGTGTCCACTTACTCAGAATAACTTTAGCATGATGCATTTTTATCTCTAGGTTATCAAAAGTCCCACCTGACATGAAAATTGCAGTACAAGAAGCAGTGGTCCTTCTTCAAAATGATCATTGCATTTATTTCCAAATGGAAAATACTGCAATTTTACACCTGAGAGAAGGCAGAGTGTATATGAAAAGGCAGAGTATATATAGAAATTATGAGTTTGAGGTAAATATTGATAGAAAAAAGAATCAAATTTGTATCCTTGGTTACAGGATGAGATGTGTCTCTTTTTTGCAGACCACATTTGTTTTTCCCTGTTCCCTCATGTATGGCAGCTCAAGGGAGATCTCCCATCCCTTTTTAATCATTTGGGGAACTATTTACAGGTATAAATTATTGATTTTCCACAGGTCACATCTTTGGGATGTGAGCACCACACCAAACAGAGCCCTACAACCTTCTCTGGTTTTGCTGTATGGATATTGTTATTTATAGACTTACCAGCACCTCATGCAGTGAAATACTTTTCAGCTATGCTCACATAACTTAGTAAATGTCACAATTAGTTTGAAAATAGAGCTGATATTTAAATAGGATGGATTAAACATATAGTATAATGGAATTGGACTAAAATTCTACAAAGACAGTGAAATTGCCAGCTTGTTTCTTGTAGATAGACCCAAAACTTGGGGTTTTTTTACTGAGTTACAAATTCAATTTAATGCCAGTAGATGGAGCTTGACACTTCTTGGCAAGATCCCCTCACACTAGTACAGCACGGGAAGTCTTATTGAAAACAGAAAATTAATTTTTATTCTTTTCCTTTTAGCTTAATTTACTGTTGTAGATAAGATTTGTAATAAAAAATACTGTCCAAACATTACCTGTTGAAAGGCAGGTTCAGATACAGTGGCTGTGCAGAAATACAGAGGGGAAGTTTATTAATGCTACTTTCAAAGCATCATGACTCTGAATTGTTCTGGACTGTGTTTTTTGGCATAACTTTTCCCAGAGACCCAACAGAAGTTTTGTGCTTATGTAAAGCTGAGGACCACAGGACTTAGTGTGGGGCTATAAAAGGCATGCTCTGAAAAGCTCCAGTGCTTAAGGACAGAGTTAGGCAAAGTTTTACATGCTTTACTGATCTTGGCCTTTGTTTGCCTAATTTCTTACTAACAAACACTGAATGACATAGGAATGTTTCTCTCTTGTGAACATAGAATACTCAGCTCCTAGTCCACATATTTCAAATAAATCCTAACCAGAAGGACTGTCGGTCTGAAGGTTGCCTGTCTCATTTTTTTGTCCTCAGAAGCCCCTCACAAAAGTAGTGAAGTGCAAACTAATAACACACTTGCTTCCCCTCCAGAATTAGTAAGATAACATATAGGATCTCCCACCTTGGAGTTATGAGTAGAGAAAACTATTCATTTTTCATTATTCAAGGGGTTTTTTTTTCCTATAGGATGGCTACTTCATGCTTTTTTCTGGGTACCTAATCCCTCACAAAGGAGCAATTTAGTAGTTTGGTCCTCTGGACGTCAGGAGACTGATTCTTACTGGTGTGGCAGCCACAGCAGTGTGGCTGATCCCTTTTCCATTCTGAAACCACAGATATTCATCTGGAGTGACCTGGGGAGAGGACTCATGCCAGGCCTAGGAGTCCTCAATAAAGCATGCATAAGAAATGATGAGAACTGAGGGCTGCTGTGGGAAGCTGTATTTCATCTTGAGCCACAGCACATGCCATTGCAATTCCAGTAATGCAACAGGAGCAAGGCTGTGACAGACCGTGGCAGTGGGAGGGTGGCCATGAGTCACAGTGAGCCTGCAGATAAAACGCAGTAAAACAGCTTGGCCAGGACAGTGTGAACAGACTCAAGGAGAGATAAAGTCAAGTGATGCTTTGAAGGTGGTCTGATCTTTATATATGGTGCAGATTTTAGAGAGGCTGCAAGAGGGCTGAGGCCTTGCTGAGCAGCATTGTTATTCTCAACTTTTTTTCCACATGAGGAGATGGGGGAGTCGTGTTCCTATGGCTATAATACTAATACAAATACAAATACAAATACAAATACAAATACAAATACAAATACAAATACTAATGCTAATACTAATACTAATACTAATACTAATACTAATACTAATACTAATAATTTATTATTAATAATAATGCAGCAGTGCTGTCCTGCCCTTCTGCCAAGGCTGTGTAGCTGAGCCTGGTTTCAGTCATCTCCCGAGACAGCGCCGTGTTACAGATACAGTCCTGACCTCAAATGATCCCACTGCAGCAGGACACTGTGTGGGGAATCAAAAATATTTTTTAAAAAATTCTTTCAACTAAACTTCTGTGAATAAGGATGAAACAACATGAAGATGTCCCAACCACTGTTATTGCTCATCCCAGTGATCTTGCTTTAGGGTACTCAGTAAGTGGCACCAGTGGGTGTCCTTGATACATTTCTCTGCATCATTTGTAAGCTACTCCACATTCCCTTGTTCCTTGTCCTTCTCCCTTGGAAAAAATCACATTGGACTAAACTCTGTCCTTTACCACTTCCCAATCTCTTCAGAGGTCGTTTCCTTTCTTGGTTAGCACACAGGAAACAATCTCAATGCTACAGGCAAATATTCAAATATTCAAATATAGAAATACTTTTTTTCTTTTAAACAAACCAATAAGAAATGAATTGCTCATTCAGACAGCTTCAGTGGCACCGGATCATGGCCTTGCTCAGAAAACCCATTATCCCACTGTTTTTTTGGTCATCTGTTTATGTTTAACCATTCTCCTCATTTTCTGTTGCTCACTACTCTGTGCTGTTGCCTGCTCTTCAATGTGGTGATGGCAGGTTATATGTTTGGCAATGAGTTTCCTGCTTCTTTTCTGAAGCTGTTAGGATGTCTTCAGGCTCTGGAGCAAAAACAAATGCTGACTATTCCTTTTGATTCAGAGGAATGTTACAACATAGTCCGTTACTAGATGATTAGAGGAGCAGAAATAAACCTTGAGCACAAAGCTGTAGTTCCCTGCTCAAATGACAGTAACCCTATTTATGGACACAAAGTAGGCAGAAAGTAGATGAGGAACCAAAACATTAGGGAAATAATTTTCTCAGGCACCACCAGGCAATGACAGAATTATCTCAGTAGTATTTAGCTTTTGATATTGGAGAGCAGGAAAGTGTGTGAAAGGCTCTGGGACAGCCTCAGCAGGCTCCCTGCGCTCCCGAGGAGGAGCACCATGGCTTGGAGGCACATGTGGAAAGGATGAACCGGCTGAGGTGGACAAAGGTCTGAACAGAATGTGCAGTGTCTGCCTTTCCAGTGAAGTGACTGAAGTTAATGACATCCTATGTGATATTTTTAGGCTTTCTCTAATCCCTTACTCTTGAGATCCGAATGATGAGCAGAGTAGAAATTATCGTGATGGGAGAGTGCCAACATCCAGAGCTGGCAGGTGCTAGAATTGGAACCCCTGAAAGGCTGATGGATGGTACAGGACTTTAAAAGATTTGAAATTTTTTTGGATGAATGTATCAAAAGCCAGACACACTGAAGGGGAAGCAAGTGATTTTATTTACTGACTCCATTCAAATGACACAGTCACATGAAACTATCTTTGGAGGAGTCAAGAACCCCACCTCCACTGTAGTCACAGACTTGCAGAATAGAAATGATATAAAAACTGATGGATTTATACCAAAGACGAAAACATTTTGTACGAAAAAATTACATTTAGGCTTCAGAGGGCCTGACTGGGATTTGTAGTGAACTGCCATCAAATGCTTTATTGGGAGCTGTCATGAGACATACAGCCAGTTATGCTATCACACAACTCTGAGCCAGTCTTCTGAGTTTTTGGTAAAGAGAGAGTTTTTACATATTAGCTCAGACATTTATCAGGCCGAACGTGTATTACTACAAAAATGTTACAATAAGAGCAAAACTACTTTAGAAGTTGGCCTCTTTTCTTCTGAAATTACATAAACTCATTGTTTGAAAGGTATAACATGGGATAGGTAATTTGAAATCTATTGCCTTTGGTTTCAGTGGTACTATTCAGGGTTTATATAGACTTAAGTGACAATAATCTGCAGCCTGGCCACAGCATCTATTTCACACAGCTATAAAGAAATTAGCCTTTCTCAGGAATTCTTGTTGCTGCAAGTCAGCCAGAGCCAGGGTTTATGCAGGGAAAGCAAAAAGAGGTTTAGCTCTAGAAGTAATGAAAACGTGTAATGAATCTTCATAAAACTGAACAGGAAACTACTCTGAGAATGGTACATGCAGAATGAAGTTGGAAAATTAAGGCTAGACTGGGAATTCAAACTCCAAGATCTCACCAAGGTAGTAAACACAGGAGCAATTTGCCAAGTAAGGTCGTTAAGGAAGAAAACGGATAACTTGTGAGGAAGACAGATGTTCTGCACTTGAGAGAGTGATTTAAGGTTTTACTGGCACTTCAGGAACACGGAGAAGAGATAAACGTAAAAGGCTTTTTGGACTCGGGACACTTTTCCTGTCCAGCAACGCCTGCTCAACTCTGATGTACTGTTCCAAAGACAAGCACAGGTCAGGGGAGGACAGTTCAGTCAGGTGGGAGAGCACAGCCAATTGAGGTCTCAGTGTAAACCCACTGAAAGTAAGAGAAGAAAGCAAGTTGTGTCAGAGAGGAGCTGGAATTGGTTTGTCATTGTGCTGCAATTAGATAACAGGCTCTCCAAATAAAGGATGCAGCATATAAAAAATGTCATAGCTAAAACCTGTCACCTGGGGAGTTTCTTTCCAAGACCAGGAACAGAGAAGGAGCATTTTTCCCTCCCTCCTCTCCCCCTTCCTTTGGCAGTTCCTAAAAATATTTTTAATGAGGGGTTCAAATGTGTTAGGGACAGGATGAAAGATGCTCAAGCAGATAATTACATTCTTCATAAACCCATTAACCAAAAGTTGGAGCAAGGCAGAAGGCAGATAACAGCAATGGCCATGTCCCATGACAGGTAGGAGAGAAAGAAGGCAGGGAATACCAAGAGGAATTTGCCAGAATAAACCCTGTGATCTTGTTCTGTGGGAATGTGTTGAATTCAGCAGCAAGAACAAACATTGAAGTCTGTCCCAGCAGCTCTCTGTGCCATGGGGGAAGACAAAGAGTCTCGAGAAGTGTAAATCCCATGGGGAAGCCAAGAGTAGTGCTGGAGGAAGCTGCTGAACCTGACAGTCAGGACAAACCAGGAATCACAAGCTTTGAACTCTGCAGATCCCTAAAGGCGGGAAACTCAAAGGTATCATGCAGTTGGTGGTCTTGATGAACCATCATGTAAAGCGAGATTTGGGTTAAAGGGAGCAGAAAAAATAACTTTCTTTCTTTTCTTTCTGATTTACTTATTTTTGTTTTTTAGGGAAAGTTCTTGTACGCAGTGTGCAGTGGCAAACAAGTGAAGGGGAAAAATAAAGGGTCTAGAACTCACCTGCACTACTGATGAAGCAGTCAGCATTGTCCCCAAACAACAAATTCAGCCTATTTCAGCAGTTATTGCTCACTTCACAGGAATATTTTGTGTCTGAAGCCCTAGAGAGCCATAACCTCTAAATAAACCCTAAAGAGCTGTTTCCATACCGCCCCTTGATCAGAAGCTGATACTTGGCAATAACTTTTGTTCAAGCTTTATTTTCACTTCATACATTTTCTTTCCCCTCACAGAGAAAACAATCATATCCTTTAGTCTCCCTACAATCTTCTTTCTTCTGCTTTTCTTGACTGAAGACAAGGACCAATTTTTCCGTTTCTATTTCATTCTTTTGGGGAATTAACTATGACTTTCAGTACTGATCACTTTAAGCCTATGACCTCCTTCATATTTGTCCTTGAAACAGACCTTTCGATGTCCATCTGTTTGGTTGGTGCAGAACAAGACATGAAAGGTGCAAACATTCTCTGAGGTACCAAATTTCACACTTTTAGTTTTACCCTCACCAAAACTCAGGACAACAGGCTCGAGGAGGCATTAGGGTGCTCCTTTTCCAGTTGAAGCTCTCACTACCAAGACTTAGCAAATAAGACTTGAAGCTCCAGGATTTTGTTTTTTCCCAGATCTCCTCCCTACCTATTTTCTCATCCATCCCTAAATACTATGGGAAGAGTCATTATTTCTTGCTGTTCTTGGTGTCTTATTTGGATTCCTGCTTAGATTTCCCAGCCCAGAAATCAATTTTAAATCTCTGTCCCAAGGGACCAATAAATCTACCATTTTGTGCATTCTGGCTCTCATTTCTCCTAATGGGCTTTCTTGCTATTTTCACTCCATTTTATACTTCCCATCAAACCTGTTCCCATCCTGTCCTCCTTTTTGCCTCTCTTCCAGGTTTCTCTCCTCATTCTCTGCTCGTTTTAAATAAATTTCTCCTTATAACACACTCCTTTCTGTAAAGCTTTCAATGATGGTCCCACCCGCATGCCTTAATCAAAGCCCCATTGAAGACTGTGGAAAGGTTTTAATGGACTTTGGATCATGCATTAAAAGTGGTGGTCCCTGAGGCTGCCTTTGTAGTCCAGTCTGTAGAATAAACTTCAGGAATATTTAGTCAATCCAAGTTAGTTTTCTTCCTGAAAACTAAATTTTTGGTGTGTTTAAAGTACACCTGCTATTTAACTCAATGCAACTGGAGGTATTTGTTAATTTAATCTGAAAAGGAATAAATCTTGGATAATGTTCAAACCCAGAGATTGTCTAAATAAGGAAAGGATTGAAAAGAAAGGAAAACACCAGGAAAGTAATGGATTGAGAGCTTCCTGGAGACAAGAAGCAGGTATAGCCAAATGCTGGAGCTGAGGATTATTTAAAATTCCTTTGACCAGTGTACTTCTTTGTGAGATGGATCAAATACTGTTTCTATTAGATGACAGGGAGTTCATTTCCTTTCCTTAGATAAACACTTTAAGGTGCCAGACTCCTCTGTGAGATGATAAATGACTTCCTAGACGTCATCATAAAGGAAGTTGTTCCTTATAACTGTTCTAAATCTGTTACATATCAAATTTCCTGTGCATGGCTGCCACTCTGCAGTGCTTTCCAAACTGTATTTCACAAATGCACAGTGTGTCGTGTAACACCAAGACACTCATTTTCCAGCTCCATCTTTGGCCCTGTTCTCAAAACACAGGAGATCATGGATTGGATTTAAAAGTTAGCATAACACATCCTGCCTACCTTGAATTACAAAAAATACACAATCTGGATGAGTGATTTATGAATTTCTAATTACAGATAGGACTGCTCTGTTTCAGTTTGGCTTGATGAAGCTGAGAGCAGCTGAAATCTTCTTATTTCAGTGATAGGAAATTCAGCAAGAAGGCTATTGCCCTTTTGTTTTGGAAAATGTGGATAGTGGTTATAGGTCCTACTGGAAACAACAATAGAAACTGAGATTGTGCTTGTACTCATGAACTTTCAGATTGCCTGATAGACCAATAAATATCCTGCCAGGCCTTTTGGATCTTCACCCATTTCCACTGGCAATAAATTGTTAAAATAAGTCTCTCTTTTTGTGGCACTTGACATTTGAAACCAAGTCCTTCTTGTAGATCATGTATTGTTATCAAATTAATTTCTCCATTGTCATAAAAGAAAGTTGCAGAGACATAGAAAAGTAGAGAAATTGTGGCAACTGTATAAGCAGAGGCACAAACACCTGATGTTTGTCTCTGTGGTTGTTCATCACCAGATATTCTTTATGCTGAAACTTGAAGCATGTGTCTGAAAAATGTCTCTTTTTTTATTGAATATTTTTATTAATTCCTAGTCTCAAGACACATGAGAGACACTTGTTTCCTTTGAGCCCCAGCCAGTTTTTTTTTCCCATCACTAGATCTGTATACCTGACAATGTCCTTTGGTGCTCCTTGGGCCAAGATCTAGATGGACTTCAGGTGCCTCAAATTTCCATCACCAAAAAGTCCTGAAAGACAAACACAATTCCCATGACCTTTTCTTCCAACTCCCAAATTATTACAGTTTTCATAGAGCCCTGCTGTTGGTTTGATTCTGTAATCCCCTCATCAAACAACACAGGTTTTTAAAACTGCTTTCTTGAGTAATGAGTTCACATGCAATTAATCCAAAGCACCAAGACACAAACCTGAGGCACAGAGGCAATCCCATGGAAGGCAGAAACTGGAATTACTTGCATTACATAAATGTTGGAAGAATGTTTGAGAACAGCAACAAATGTGTGTGGGATGGTGAAAGGAATGGTGGAAAAGCAGAAGTCCTTGACTTATGTATTTGTGTTCTTGCTTTTGTTTTAGCTTCAGAGATGTTTGGAATGTGGTCATTCCACTGCATGGCCTTCCAGTGACAAATCTGAAGGTCTCAGAAAATAATAGTTCAAGTTAGTCCAGGCTGGTGTTCATTAAGTAACCTTTGAAACTCTAAAAACATTAAATCCCAATCTGATTAGGTCAGGAAAACCTGAGCAAAGAAAAATGTGAGTTAAAAAAATTGAGCAGTACCAGGATCTACCCATGGCTGTTGTGAAGTCATTAAAAAGGAGGGCTGAGAACCACCACTCTAAAATAAAACGGTGCAATCAAGGCACTTATTCTTGCACTGTAGAGACCATATTTTAACAGGAGGATACATGCATGGATACATGCAACAGCCCCTGATTTAGCCCAACACAGATGAAAACAGCTCCAGCACTTTCATGCATCTCCCTTCTAGAGGAAGAAGCATTAATTTTTCTGCCCATATTATTTCACTAAAGGCTTCACCAGAGAGGAAAAGACAAATGTATGATTCATATTCTTTAAAGAGCGTTATGAACCTTTTCATCTGCTAGTGAACTTTTGAGAGGTGAATTGCAATTGCATCTATATAAATGCCAACTTGTCTATTATCAGAATAGGACTTTTAGCTGTTTTGTGACTTCAGTTTCCCTAGCAGAGGAAAGAAAATGATTACCCAGCTCACATGGAAAATGGGCAGCTTCAACATTTCTTCAGAGGGAATTCAGTTCCCTGGAAAAATGCTTAGGCTCAGTTTGTGTGGACTGTTTATGACAGTGATTTAGGAAAGCTGTGCCTTCGAAGCCATATTTTATTGGAAAAAAAATATACCCATGGCTCAGTATCAGATAGTACAGCTGATGGTACAAACACTCATTTTCCAGTGAGTTTAAGGGTCAATTCCTTTGTTTCTGCAGTCTCTTTTAGTCTGCAGGAGGAGACTGCCAGGACATACATTCCCAGGCAGAATAAAGGTATTTGAAGATAGATATTTGACCTAAGCATAACAGTATCCATTAGAGTGCCCAGGGAAAGCCTCAATGCTTCAATCACCTGAAGAGGTTGGTAGCTGTAAGATCTCTTTTCCTCTTGAGTGGAATCATCATTTGGATGATGAAAGATCAGGAGACAGTTCAAGTGATATGCAATGTTTGTAATAATGTTACTATAGCCAGTAATTATTTCCTGCATTTATTTATTTTCCTTAGTCTGCCAGCCTTCAGAAAGTTGATTAGTGTTGGTTTAGAAATCCTAGTCTCCATTAGCTTTTACCAGTGAAAAATTCTCTTTTTATTCTATCTGTCCTGCTGTACCTCCAGTCAATTCTTCAACATGTCCCTGAGAAGATCCTGCTTTCCTCTTTTCAGCTTAATGCGGCTGCCACTGACCTTGTTCTTCATACTGGAGACATCCTCAACATCAATTTTCACTTGATTTTGATTTTCACATCACTTAGAGAGCCTAAAAATGTCAAGGTGTCTGAGAGTGCAGTCAGGCCTCTGTGGCTAAGACTGGCCTTATATTTCTCCATTTTCACACTGAATGGGCAGTATTTTAGCTTTGCCTTTTCTTTTTCTATTTTGATTATAAGCTCCCTGTCAGAAGCAATTTTTCTGGGCTGGGGTAGGAGAGTGACTTCTTATCTCTGCAGCTCCCAGGATGAGAGAGTATTAGATGGGGACATTTTCTTGCACCATTATAATTCTAAAATATTTACTTTGATTTGCATGCTTCGAAGATCTGGCCGTCCCCATCAAAGATTCCTCTGGTGATGAATTGTAGCCCGGGCTCAGTACAGAAAGTGCAGAAAATGCCTTTCCCCAAGAAGCTGTCAAGGAAAACTCTCCCTAATGTGACCTCGCCTGTGAGCCTGGATGTACTCCAGCACAGGGGAGCCCTTTGAATCCAAAATGTATATAAACACAAGTACACAAAGCCAGTAGCAATACAGAGCTGAAAAAATGTCAGGACATTGTCTCTGCAATAATAGCTCCAGAGCAGGACAGTTTCTCGTGGCCGCTCTGCCTAAAATGGGAAGCAGTGAGCAAGAGCAGCCCTTGGAAGGAGGCACCACGACTGACTGGAGCCTTGGGCTGTGTGATAGAGCACCAGAGATGCTGACATTCATAAGGCAAACTGAGAGGCTGCCTCCTGCTGCATCCCATCTGAGAGGGCTGGTTTGAAAAGATCCTTCATTTTCAATGTTGGAGATAAGGGCTCTTATTTATGAGAGTGAAAACTCTTCTGGCATCAAGAGAAAGCACCTCGGTGTCTGCCCTGAATGGCATCGAGGTCTCTCTCAAAGCCTTGGGAGGGATTAAACACAAACATCTGCAAAGTCTGCTGCCATGGGAAATCCATCTGAGCTAGTACCTTCCCTTCTTGTGTGCCCACACAGAAAATATACTCCACATTTAAGCAGTGCATTTGCTCAACACCAAACAGGATGTAAAATAATAACACTGTAGAAGGAAAAAAAATGTCTACATTTCCGGCTGGCTTTATTAACCAGCAGATCTCCTGCACTGCAAAATGTATCAAAGACTTCCCTTTTGAAAAATGATGTAGATAATGGCTGATTATTAGCACTAATTGTACCCTGTGATGTTTGAGAAAACTCAAAAGCGACTGGAAGAACAGCCAAGAAAAGCCGAGAAATCACTACAGCAATTGATTTAACAAAGTGATAAGGTGTATGTAATACCTCGGCTTGCAAGTGAAAAGACACTTCTGCTGGTTTTGATTTGTTGCCAAGAGTAATAAAACATACAACTAAGGAAATACAAAAGCGATCAAGAATGCAACCTATTTTCATAATCATTTTCCTGAAATAAAACACCTTGGGAAATACAGAAGCACCAGGCTCAAAGTAAAACAAAACAACTATTACATTGGTTTGGATATTGCTGCACGCAGAAAAAGGAACGGGAAATGATTTTTCCTTACATGGTTATAAATTGAATAATTTAAAATCATTTGACTAAAATCATATGATGAAAATTAAAGATGGTGACAAAATTTGAGCACCAGTCAGTAAAACCAGGAACATTAACAGAAACTGATTTACTTCTTTCCCTGTGGCAGAGATGAATGACCCCTGGAATCATAGCTGTACTTCTTGCCTGTTCAGCTTCCCTGTTTTCAAGGCTCACTATTAGTTTTACCAAAAAAACCACTTCAAGCCCCCAAACCTTTTGGTTATGCAGATGTTTTTACTAGTCTAGTTTTAGGGAGAGAGTTTATTTGCCCTTTTGATTGAATATTATTTGTATTCTTTTTTTCTTTGACTTGGTTCCCACAAAGAAGAATTCATAGAACTCCTGGAAATAATTTTGCAACATTCAGTTTGCAAATTCTGCCACATGAACAATCAATTCTAATATGTTTTTACACATCTTCCTTTGCTTCTTTTCACACCAGGCCCTAAAATCTCACAGTAGGCCTTGCCACTATGCCAGAAAAAGAAGTTGTAGCATTTTTAGCCATTAATTATTTGGCTCATTCAAGTACTTGCGTAAAATTCCTATTCCTAGGAATTGTATCCAAAGCTGCATATGTCTGAAAGGTTATTAAATATTAATATTGGGAAAAGGAAGACTGTTCTCTCTTCTTCCTCTTCTAAAGTCCTCTTTTGATTTACTGCTTTCTGCAGACCCAAATGTAAATAATGTCACAGCAAATAAGTGTTTAGTGTCTGTGAAGTTTATTCTATTTGGGTTCTTAAGTCTGAGTTATAATGCATATAAATTAGTGGCCAGTGAGTGTTGTTTAATTATCTAGAAGCCTTGTCATTGACAAAGTGACCTGTGCTGGCTTTCTTGCCAGGAGGAATTGAAGTTGTTAGGCTAAAGTCTGGACAATTTGATGTAAATATTTAACCACTCAATAAAGAGTTGTTAAAGCTAATTCGGTCTCAGGATGTTAACTCCTGGAGATCACACAAGTCCCCATAGGAAGCCAATTTCAAGTTCCACAGGGAAGCTTCAGATCCTGCTATAGTAAATGAAAAGATGCTTGAACAAGGTGATGATAAGGAAGATTTGGGCTTGATCATGATCATGCCTGGGAAAAATGACCTGCACACAAAGAAGGATCCTTCTCCCTTTTCTTCCCTCATGGTGCCCATCACTGGGTTTTGTCTGATTTTTTTATAGTTCAGAGTGAAGGTCAAACCAAAGATGTAGATCTTGATGCCCCACAGCCCATCTGAGATGCTCCAAAGGATCCTGCCTGGCTTCTTCCTGGAGCCCCAGGTGTGTCCTGTAAGTCTCCCAGCACATGGGTGTCTTAGCTAGGCTGGGGTGGCTCACGGGGAATGAGACAGAGGTGTATGAGCAGCTCAACCAGGTCCTCACCCTCAGCAAGTCATAACAATGACCACCAGCCCAAGGGCTGCAGCTTTGGTCAGTTTGGAGAGTTTCTGTCAAAACCAGGGTAGCACAGAAATGGTGATTTTTGCTTTAGAGGTCTGGTTCTGTATCCTTCCTCTGAGGGACAATTTGACACAGCATTTGATGGGACGAGTGATTTTTAGTACCTTCTTTTTTCTTCTGAGGGTTTGACAGGGTTTGAGGCTCAGGACAGTACTGGACCCATTGGCTTCACACTGCTCAGACAGTTTGTCTGGATATCCATCACTTGGAGCAATCCAGATCTGTCCCACACTGTCAGAGCTTAACCAGCTGTCCTGGTTTAGGGCAAATTTGGAAGGAAACCTCTGAATGGGTCCCTCTAGGAAACAGATTCAAGCAGTCCCTCCCCCAACTGGTTCAGTGAAATATTTCCCCATAGAGAAGTGGAAAAAATCTGTTTATTTAACAGGCAAGGCACTCCCCAGCACAAAAACGAACAATACTAAACAACAAAACCTCTTGCCACTCTGACAAGAAGACAAATTCAGCAGTCCCTCCCGTGGGTTGCAGCCTGGCTCACTCGGGCTGTTCTCAGTCCCTCCAGTGCTGGGAAATGTCACAGGCCCGGGGTGCCACAGGTGTGAGCCCTGGGGCTCTTCTGGGTTTTCAGTCCAAAGCAGGCCCAAACAATTCCAGGAGAAAGGAAAAAATCATAGTCCAGGGAACTTCTCTACCTCATCTAGTCAGAAACTAACAAGAGCAAAGGAGAGCTCTGTCCTGCTGTCCGCTGCAGCCAGCACAGTCTGTGTGAAGGATGCGGGCAGCAAGTGCAGTCTCTGATAACAAACTCTGCACCTACTCTCTCCCACTTCGCTCCTGGAACCAGGCTCAAAGCTGCAGAACTCAATATTCAACACCAACAGAACGACTGGGGATGCAAGCATCATAAAGTCACCCCAAGACACCAGCAAACTTGTGATTGGAAAGCGCATTGTGGCCTTTGGATCCCCTCTGTTATTTGGCCCCTCTGGTCACTCAACTCCACAGAGATGTGACTATTAAGCATGACCAGAAACGATTTCATGCAAACACAGTGTAAAGGGTTTCTGCTTGTTCCCCATTGTTGCCCCTCTGCCACCTCCACATGCTGGTTGAACATCATGTGCAGAGTAAGAGCACTACAGGGCTTGCCAGGACTGGAGTTTCAGAGAAGACAAGCAGGAAAAGCAGCACATCCCACCTGGCACTGCCTTCCAGGGTGCTTTGGGACTCATTGTGCATTACAGAGTTCGGATCCCCCAGACTGAGGGTGGGGTGCCCTCAGAAAGGCTGCACAGCCCACATGGACACGGCTGACCTTGGCTGACTCCTCTGGGGACTCTCAGGGTGTCTGTCAGGACAGGACAGAGCCAGGGCTTTCATCTCCATAGCTGCTGGGAAAAGCCTAAGAGGACACTGGAGAAGTGACCCTTAGTGTCATTAGCCAGTGAGCACGGATATCTGTGTTGTACCCACACTTTCCTTTGGAAGCACAGGTTTGTCCTGAAAGCTCTTTTTTTTTTTTCTCTTTTTTTTTTCCCCAATAAAGTAAGTGGGGAACAGAGAAATTCATTTTGCTTCTACTAAATTACAAAATTCGTTTGCTGTCGGATGCAGATCAAGGAGCAATACTGTCAAGATTATAAGGGAAAGGATATTTTCTCTTCACTTTCAGGACAAAATGTAGACAGAATTAAAGCAGATCTGCTGACCTTAAGCTATTTTTAACTTCTTCCAAGAGAGGAATATCCTAGTTTTCAATCTCATCTTCCTAAACCAATGATACTTGCAGGGAATTATAGTCAGCCTTTTCCTAGGATTTTTGCTAGAATTCAGTAGTAACTTGAAAAAGAAATGACCTGACAATGCCTATGTATACACATATTTGGAATGCCAGAAACTGCTTTGCATGGATTTAAAACCACTCAGACAACAAGGTGACTGGCTGCATACAACCCAGAATGGCCACTTGCTTCTCATACAACACAGAAGTGTCTGCTCAAATTCCAGGCAAACACAGCAACAAATAACAATAAGGGCGCAGGGATGGATTTTTAGCCTCTGTTGAGAAAACACAGCAGTGCTGTTCTTGATTCGGTTCATGTTTGTCCTAAAGTGGAAGATGAGGAATGTACTCAGTAGAAATTTGGGTTTAGGGGTTAATTTTGCGAACATAAAATGCACTTTTCACAAGACACCAAAATCGTAAATTGGCATAATCAGGGACAAGTTAATTTAGCTCACAGAGAATCTGGCTCCACATGTCTCATATCGTCCGTTCTGCAACACTCTCTGTCTTCTCCCTCTTCCCTTGCTGTTATCTCCCTTCTGTCCCTTGTCAGCTGCAGAAGGGAAACCAAAGGCTCTGACCACCCACGGGGCCTTCTCAGCAGCCATAAAACAAAGGTGCCGTGAGCCAAAAATGCCTTTTCTCCAGCAGTGCCATCTCCTGTGGCTGGGCCTTAGGCTGGCATTGGGGACCAAGCCTGATGTCAGCTAGGGAATGTCTTTTAAAATGCAGAAGGAAAATATCCTTGCAGTGCTTACCTCAGCCTGAGTGTTTCCTCTGGGGAATTTGCTATCCTCTCAGATGTACAAAAAGAGGATCTTTTTAGGGGGGCAGGGGCTATGTGTGGCTTTGTTCTCTGTTCAAGGCCCAAATGAGCCTTGAAATGAGTTCTCAGTGCTTTATGGGAAAACAGCCATGGCCCACCTTGGCTTTTATGGGAGAGGAGGAATGCTGAATCAAAAATTAAATTCATAGAACTTCGTGGGTGGCCTCCCCCACTATGCAGAATATCTTTGTATACACTCATGTCTGCCATGACTTTGAGAAAAAGCCATTTACTTGTATGGCAACAAACTTGTAAGTCAGAGTGTTTACGTTCCTGAGCACTATATCATATTTCCTGACAGAGTTAATGAAACAAATTAAGCAAAACTCCACAAGGATTCCTGCGTTCACAGAAAACTTTGCAGAATTCTTGCAGCTCCTGGTTGTGGTGGTAGCTGAGTGTGCTGAGCCATATTTTCCATTTGCTAAAAAATCATAAGCTTCCTGGCTTAGTCTTGACTTTTTTTTATCTTGAGCAATGGAGGTTTAGGTTAAAATACCTTTAAAACTACATTCCACTTCTTTCAGTTGCTCCAAAGTCAGTTTCCAGAGTGACCCAAAGGATTGGTCGGCTTCATGGGGACCTGACGTATGTTTAAAGTTAAGAAAATGATTGGTGACAGGGTAGTTTGAGCACATATTTTACTTGGGTCATCAGGCAAACAAGTCACTCAGTTCATTCAATGAGAAAGCTGCAAAAGCATAAATATACAAATGTTTGCCATGCTGGGTTATTAAAGTGGTGTCCTCCAAAGAGATCATCAGGTCTTACAGATGCCAGGGAAATGTGTACAGCAGAGCTCATTCACAGGAAACAGGGCTGCCCTTCTTCACTTATTTGATATTGCTGATCAGTTTTGAAATGTAAAAACAATGAAGTATCCAGATTTGCAACTAGAGAAAAAGGTTTTTATGACTTTCAAGCTGGTGTTTCACATCCATTTAATGCAGCTTTAGACTGGTTACATATTCACTTTTTGAGGCAAGGCATCACAGAAGACGTTTCAGTATATAAATGGAAAAATGTTGCTCAGGAGAAATATCCACTTCTACCTAATTATCCTTGTGCAGCCAAAACTTTCTTCAGGAAGGGGCCTCAGGAAGTTCTTCACCCATGAAGTCCTGTTGACTGTAATGGAATGGGCAGATATGAGTAATCAACCCCAGAGTGCAAAGCCAGCTCAGAAAACTGACTTACTATCCAAATTCTTTAGTTCTTCATTTAATAGTTTCATATTCATGCAAATTTCCTGCGGTATAAAAATTTTCAAAATTAAAACTGTGTATGTAAATTAAGATTACACCATCAATTGTACACATAGACTATGATCAATATGCCATGCTGTTCTTTAAAAAATAATGTTTGAGATAAAATGGAAGTTGGATATTTGGATCTTAAAATACGGATTTTCAACTATGCCTTACCCCAGTTTTCTGTTATTTTTTTTTATATATATAATTTACTTAGGAAAATTGAGTTTTGCCACATAGCTATTCTTACTCCAAATTCTCCAGTCTTTGTCTAACAAAAAATTACCACTCTGCTGAAAATTTGTTGAAAACACTGACCAGTAAAAAATGACAGGAATATAATGTCTTTTAAAAATATTCCTCCAAAATTAACCTGCATCTCACACAAAAAGAAACAATTGGATTCTAAACTATGAATCATTCTAAAAGCTTACTCTCAAGCATCCATTTTTAGAAATACAGAACAATTCCTCCAGCTTTTTAAATAGCTGAGACTTAATATGCCATAAAAACATACAGTAAATATTTCTGTTGCTGGAATGGTGTCTCTGTTACCACAAAGAGTTGCTAGGATATTATCTGTGTCAGGAAGTTTGTTGTGCCTTCATAAAGGAAAAATAACAGTCATTTTGATGCATTATGCAAATAATATCCTGTTTTCTCAACAGATTCCTTTGCAGCAATCAAAAAAAAAGCTCCCAACCTTTGAGCAGATTTCTGTAATCTGCTGTCAGCTTGCCTGCAAGGAATAATTCCATTTTTCCTACAATGATTACAGTGGTAAATAAATCTGTGCCTAACTGAATTTAGTGCTTGAGATCATTCTGCAGACACATCTCAGAAGGCCTTTCAAACTCAGAAACAGGAAAAATGTTTAAAATATTTTAAATAAATCATTTTTGTCACCAAAATTACTTTTAGAAATGACAGCTAAACTGACGTCTCTGTTTCACTGATGGTTATGAAGTATGATGTGTTTAATAGAAAAGTAAAGTGATTAAATTCATCACTGCAAAAGAGAAATTTGGTTGCAAAACTTTTCTGGCCCCCTTGTTTCTGGTACCTTAGAAGAAACAGTCATATAATTAAACATTAAAATACCTTTTAATAAAAAGAGGAAGCTGTTTTCTCTGTAAGACACGAAATTTATATGCTTGGCTTTGAAGTTCCCAGAGTGGGTTGGGTTTTGTTGGGTTTTTTCGATATCTGCAGGAAATCACTTCAGTCTAGCTTAACTGTATGCAAGCCACAACTTTGCTGTGCTGAATTTGGACTTTGCTGCTCATTTAGGTGGTGTTTTAAAGGGTTTTTAATTCCTCCCTCATTCCTGGCCATTATTTTGTTCTTTGTTTGAACGAGGACTGAATGGAAGTTAAGGCCTCCAGATTATGGCTACAGCTCTTGTTAGAGAAAAAAGTGATGTTGGTCTTTGATTAAATGTATAGAATATAACCTGTAGGCCCAAAATCCAACCAATGTACTTCAATTTTTTTGAGTTTAGCAAGCCTTTAAGCTCTTGTTAATTGTTTGCTCTGCTTGGTGGTGATCAGAAGCAAAGGTTCTGAGCTTCACCAGAATATTCAAGTGCCCTGTTCCTGACCCAGCAGGGCGAGGAAATGTCAATATGATGAGAAAGTCTCAGGAGATCTGCAGTGTGAATTCCAGGCAGAAGTTATTCAAACAAGTATTGAGTGGATTTTGTGCAATCTGTTTCATTTTGACTCATTACTGATATGGGTTTTTGATGACCATTGAAAAATTGAAAGGATGAAAGGAAGTGCTTTCTTGAGAAAATCAAAATGGAACCAATGGTAAACCTGGTTTTATCCAGCACTGGATTTAAGGTTGAGCAAGAGCTCAGTGGACTCATTATGTTTGTTCTTTAACAAAGGGAACTATTAAGAAGAATTAGACAACTTCATAAGAGTTTTTCTTGACTAAGCAACAGCAAGCTAGGGGGAAAAAATCCTGTATCAAAATATATGTCCTAAATGGTTTTCAGTTTAATGTCAGGTGTATAAAATTATTCCCATGTTTTGGCAATATATGACTAATATTGACTGGTAAACCAGAATTTTTTTTGTTTTAAAGCCACCGCAGAGGATCCCCTTCAACAATGAAATAAAGTTAAGGGTGAGAGAGATTAATTATTACTTCCTCAAAGGAAAAACACTCTAAATGTATTTAGCATTTATATCACTGATATATTTGCAAAACAGTTAAGTATTTATATATTTATTATTAATTTTTTATTATTTCAAAATATGCATTGGAATAAGAATGGAACTGTGAAGCACTCACAGGTTTACACAGCTATTTTTCTTCCATTCCACTCTGTAAAATTTTATTGGGGTGGTAGCAGGATTGGATAAAATATACATACTGCTGTATTTAAGCAAAATATTAAATCACATACTGGGAAATTAAGTATAAAAATAGACATTTACTATAATTCAGATGGAAAACCAGTTTGCATTTGCAAAGCAATTTGAACAGTACACGACACCACCATTATTGGAGCATAGTTCACACAGCATATAACTAATTTTAGCTTAGAATATCACAGACAACTATGATTTCCTAAGCCTAAAATTTTTAATGAAATCATTTAACTTGAAGAGTTTGAGAACAAAATGTATTTTGAAGGATTGAAGTGAGGCAATAATAACATCATGCTGATTATGATTTTCAGGGAGTCTAAGCATTTTATGACTGCTAATTCCCACACAGGATCACCCATTACTTTCAAAGAAATGGCCTGCTTTTCATGATGTAGGGAATGAAAAACAGAGGAATAACTTGGGGTTTTCTTCAGCTCTCCTGACAAATACAAGTGCATTTCAGCTGTTTATCCTTTAGCAGCTCTCAGCAATTACTAAATATCAGCCCCCAGCTCTATTTATCTGATATTATCCTTCTACCAAGATTGCTCACCACCTTTACTTTAGTTTAAAATGTGTGAAATCCTAATCTGAATCCTACCATTTCTCTAAATGGCTGAAACAAGTGTCCCATTTACTGGTGATACCAATTCCCTTCAAATAAAAAATGAAGCTCAGAAATCTGCTGAGGGGTAGAACGTCCTGACTGACCTTTTTGTAGTGGAAGATGTGTTGATCCTTTCTGAAAATGAGAATCCACTTGGAGAGCATAGAGTGTCAGCAAAAACTTGGTTTGTTTTAGTTCAGTGTCTGCAGCACAGTGAGAGGGACTGCAGCCCACCATCAGATTAGAAAATTTCCAAAACACAGTTCTGTGCAGTCTTTTCAAATTTCCTCAGGGAAATGCACTTAAAAGGAGGTCTCTTTGCAGTGGGAAGAGAAGGGCAATTTCTAAGGCTCAGAAGAAGGAAAAGAGGGAATAACCACTGCCACCGAAGCTTCAAATTGAATTTTCCTGTGTGGCAGTTTGCTGTTAGATTTGTTGAATCCCAAGTTTCTGCTTTTGAGCAAAAGGATTGACTGTGGGGTAAAAACTTCTGTATTAATGGGGTGATTTGAAAACAGATTCAATGCCAGAATCTCCTTCTTCCCCCACTAGTATGTGCATAACAATGTTTAAGAGTGAACAACAGGGACTAAATCCAGGAATTCATACCTGGACAACAGTTCTGCCAACGTTTTAACGTCAGTAAGGAATCCACGTTGGTAATTTTATCTGTCATGGGTGTAAAGCGAAAATCTGAGCTGTGTAAAGTTCTGATAGCAAAATACCAAAAGAGATTATCTAATTTCACATTTTCTCACTGTCTGAAGCGGCAGACTTACCCAAAACAAAAAAAAAGTTTAGAAGCATTGGTGAACCTGACTGAGGTTTTGAATTCCAAAGCTGGCTTGCCTTCCAGGCTTGGGAAAAAAAGTGCAAATCAATGCCCAAATTTTCAATCCTGGGCAAACTCAGTCCTAACCAGCAGATGTAAAACAGCCTCATGCCAGAGACTCTGCCTAAGTTCCCCCTGTTCCCCCTGGTAAATATACTTTTCTGGAGGTCCATGCACCACAGAATTTCATATCCTACTAGGCAAGACACAGAAAGTGAACAAAACTCCTTGTCTTACATGTGGGACATGCTAACCCAGCTAAATATCTGTCTAAGTTCATGCAGGAACCTTGTGCTGCACCTGAGAAGTGAACTCCATTTTCCCGAGTCCTTATCCAAAGCACCTACCTAGTACCCAACTCATTTTTCAAAATGAAGAATAGTTTTATTGAAAGATGGCAATGATGATGCCCAGATATGATTGGTGTTTCTGAGAAGGTCCAATCTAAGCAAACCAAGAATAGAGAAAGATACAGGCACAAAGAGATAATAAAGTGAATCATGTATAACAGGAATTAGGTCCTCTGAGTACAACTACTCTGCTGTCTTTTTCTTTTTCTCCCTGCAGCTTTTGCTATACTTTTGGGATTCCTTGGAGAATCAAGACATGAAAACTCCCATGGACCAGCACTTCAAGGAGAACATAAGAATCTTGAGTAGCCTGTATACAAAAAAATCCAGGCTTCTTACAGTTTCATTCTGAATACTGACTGATATATTTTACATTCATTTCCTAAAGATTTGATTACTTTAATTCTGCCCATTTGTACTGTAAAGCAGCTCCTTCATATGCACTGTTTTCTGGAAGCCGGGTGTCTTCAAAGCACAGCTCATTTTATGTGACAGACGTCATAAAAGCTTTTAATGCCCTTGGTTAAAGGTCTTACAACTGGTCAGTCAAGCCTGTAGCTTGCCTTAACTTTAGAAATGCTCCTGGACTTTCAAGAGCAACCCCTAATTATCAGTTGCTGTTAATAACAGAAGAAACATCTTTGGCCAGAGTGATGCAGTGATGCTCCACCACCTCTCCTGGTGTGATGGAGCTCTACAATGAGGGTAAAATTCACCTCCTTGCATGTCTCCCCATCTCCTGGTGGTTTCCCAAGCAGCTGGGGACCATCCTAAATGTCACAACCCTCCGGAGAAAGTTCAGGGAGCATGTCTGGGAAGTTGAGCTTCCTCTAATTTACATGCAGATCTCTGGGTGCCTTGATGCACATGTTGGGGGTGAGGGTGTGTTATAAAACACATTTGACTATTCCCACTTCTCCCACTGGCAAGGAGAGGAGGGAGCAGGCACATGGCAAATGGCAGTCCTGTTGTTAAACACTGCTGAAGGACATTTGGACAAAGCAGTAGCAGATCCATAGAAAAGCTGTATTTCTGCCTCAGAGCCTTCCCTACAGTGAAACCGGCTCGTGCCACTGACTCATACACCCAGGCAGAGGCTCTGCAGTTGGAAAATGAGAAAGAAGAGACCTCAGAAGGAAATGTCAGGGTAGTAATTTTCTCATAGGACTCTTTCTGGCAGCTGGAAGCAGTGGCTCTGTGACAACACGTTGGAGTTTGAAGGGGGATTCCTCCAGAACGGAAACATCCTCAGAAGGACCATTTCCCTTACTGGGCTCAGTCCTGTGGGAAACTCTTACCCTATGACGAGTTCTTCTAAACTAGATGGGATTTATATTTATTCTTAAGATGTCTTTTATTTTTGGCAACTCCCCCACTGCTGGCCTGACATCTCAGAAACGAGACCCTTCAGATTCTCAGAAGCCAGAAATGCTGCTGACAAAACTAACTCAGAATTGTCCTCGTCAGCTCTACTCACTTGATAATGTTTTCTTTCCATTCAGTTATTCCCTCCTCTGCTAATTCTGGAACAGTTTTGGTGCACATAAAAGTAATTAAGACCAGGTTTCTGGACATACATAAACCAAATTAAGAGAAGAAAAGATCTATCTGCTTAACCTGATTCTATTTGTAGTTCGTGAGGTTTGGATTTTGCGTGGTAAGACTTAGAGACAGGTGTTGAATAAATCTTGTAAAACAACCAAAATTTGGGGATATAGTTCTGAACACATTTTGTTATTTTGGGGGTTCCTTAGATTTGTGTCTAGAAGATTTTATTCACTCCCCTAAATTTCAGTCATAATTTATCTCAGTTATGGCTGTAATGGCTCATTGAGCTGCTTGTTTTAAGGGTTTTTTCCCTTCCCCTGCAGATGTTGCAATCTCAGTCTGAGACCTAGAGAATGAGCTTGGATCCATTTCTAATTTCACAGCTTCACGAGAAAGGACAGACTTGCCATTTTGTCAGTGTCTCCTGTGATGTTTCTTAATCTCATTAATCCCTGGAACTCTATTGATGGGAAGTGTACTCATGTGATAGACTGCTGATTATGTGCAGTGTATGGAGAGATTTTAGATCAATATTTTCATTTTACTGGTTGTTCCCATTTGGCAGGAATGATGAAGGGTAAAATCTGCCTCTCCTAGATGGAGCAATTCCACACACTGACACTTCTCCAGACATTCCAAACAGAAGTACAATCTAATATTTTGCCATATTTTGTTCTCCACTTGACCCGTAAGTCCTCCAGTTTCCAGTAAAGGGTGAGAATTTGGTGACTCCAGTTGTTAAGTTCCCCACCAGACTCCTTAGTTGTGCTCAGTACCAGCTACAGGAAAAGCTGACAAAATACGAAGTTTAATACTTTCCAGAGTGATAAAGGGTGGGTTAGGTGCTCAGAGTTTAGATTTTGAATTTATTCCAATGGACAGTTAGTTTGAATTTTTATGTTACAGATGTGTTTTCTCATGCCTGTGAGTAGTTAAGAACAATAAAAACAAGTTAAAATCATTGAACTCTCCTTTCTACTGCAGTTGAACTTGGAAAAACAATGCTCAATTTTGAATTTTCAAAAGGTTAAAGATGACTCCTGTTTAATTTTAAAAGTTGTTGGATTTTTCTTCAGTAACAATCTTGAATTACTTGCCTGCGCAGTGTCAGGCACCTACATGGCTATGTAATGTCTACTATTAAAAACCTCTGGGTACAATTGATCCCATACCCCTAAAAAACATCCAAAGCTGGGAGTTTAAAGGGGAAAAGTCAGTCTTTCACTTGGCCAGAGCATGCCAGAATGTCTCTGTTTGGGGTGATCCTAGATTATTTGTGAGGTGGAAAAAAGGGAGTAAATTCCACTGCCTTTGTGCAGGGGTCTGAAGACTGTGAATTTCTCCTTTTACACAGCTCTGAATGTATTTACACAGGTAGATCCCCCCCCAGCCTTATTTCTATGTTGTCGAAATCCTGGTGGATTGTTACACCACCTCTGCTCTCAGCAAAGCAATCTCTGCTTTGTATGGAACTTGGATGAGCAGAGTTTATTTGGGCAAATCACCTCTTCTCAATCTTCCACAATTCTTTGTTCTGTGTTCCACTTTTACATCTAAAACATTTAGGACAAGCCCATCTAAAGATATTACTGCTTTTTGATAATTCAGTGCCCTTTTGGAAGTGAGCTGGTGATTCATGTCTGAGCACTGTGGGCCAGCACAAAGCTTTTAAATGCTAAGTTTAAGCTGAGATTGCAACAGATAACCAACCTGGAAGATGAGATGCAGAGCAATGTGAGAATTCTGACACAGACTAGACTTCCAGTCACTGAATATTGTGTAATCTGAGATAAACAGAAATATTTGTTGTGAAGCTTAAAAAAACCCCTCAGGATGGAATGCTTGTTGAACATAATGCTGCCTAATTTTGACTCTGTCAGCTGTAAAATTCATCTCCTAATTAAAAAAAAAAAGTTAAATAAACCAAAGTTTATGAAGCATATGTTTGCATTTAAAACTGTTTTGCTGTTCACTCTGAGAGGACTTTGGAGACATGGCCTGTGTTATAATACCACTTCCATTAAACATTGGAAGCTCAACTTTTTTACAAAAAAATTCACACAAACATTCTGCTCTTAATCCAAACAGAGGGGTTATGAACTGAACCTTCAAACAGAAACTTTCAATACTTGGCTTCTCAGCTCAGTAGCACCAATCTGGGATGCCAACCAGTATGCACTGTAATTAATAATTGTTGTTAAAAAAGTTCCTAAAGGCAGAATACCCAGTGCATATAGCTTGTCTGCTTTTTTAACCAAATAAGGGAACAGGGCATTTCACTGTTTATAATAGCAACATGAAATATGATGTTTCAAACTGTTAACGAAAACACTTTTAAACTTTTCCTGCTCATTTCCAAGTTTCTTCAACTTCTAAAAAAAATTTAAAATAATAACAAAGCTGGCTACAACTCTCTGGCAGATTTATAGAAACCTCAGGTTTTCACTTTTCAAAACACTTTAACAAAGCTCCAGAGAAGAACAACATATCACCCAAGTTCTGGCAGCTACACAAGGATTGTACACACAGTTCCCAAAGAGTAAACATGCAAAAATCAATTCCAGGCAATGACAGAAAGCGGAACTAATTAAAGACTCCAAAGCAAAAGAGATGATTTTCTAAGACAAACATGTCAATATTTATCACACAAGTGAAGTTGATGCTATAGTGAGTGTGGTGGTATTTATAAACATACATCTGGCACATAACATGTTGGTAATTATAAAATGAATGTTAATAAAATACATGTAAATACTTAAACCCTACACTAGGCAACTCTTAAACTGCTCCTTTAGCCTCTTACCAAAACTTAAACATTAGATTGTCTGACAGCATCCTGACGTTTTTTAGTGATTTGTTACTACCCCTCTTACCATTAAAACTTTTGACAGCCAGAGTCGCTTTTGATCACCCCAGTGAAAGGAGACAGATTCAAACCCCAAAATCCCTATCACACATTTCTCCTTTCCTACATCCTTATCACCGTGTACGCCCTGCAGCAGCTGCTGAGCAGAGCTCCCCTGGCTTCTCCTGGTGGTGGTGCCATTCCTACATGGTGCTGATTAGCCCTTCATCCTTGCTGGAGGCTTTCTTGGCACCAGACCCAGGCCACAGTAGCTGAACTACATCCCCAGGATTTTATTCCCTGCTTCTAGTCTGTGCTGTGGTTTGAACCAAAACTTTAAGTCAGTGGGTGCTCACTCCCCAGAAAGGAGGGCAATGGTGTGCAGTTGGGAGCAAAGGATGTCTTCCTCCACCCTGAGAAAAATCATGAGAGCTATTAAAATTTTTCCAGCTTTGCAAGACTCAGGGTGATGCTGGTACAGCTCTGCCGGATGAGGCTTTTCTCATCAGCTGAGCATTTGGTGTTCAGAATAAGCACAGCCATGCATTCCCAGAGCGCTGAAACCGCTGCTGAGACTTCCCTTTTTTCACAGCCGGGTTCTTTTAAGGCAAAGTGCACGTTTATCAGAGCTTTGTTTTGTTTCTAGCACCGTGTGCCATGGAAGCAGAGCCACTTGAGGAGGAGGCAGCATTTTCCTCTGTCACTGGAAATGGTCTTCTGTGTGCTGGTGCCAAGTGGGAGGAAGCAGGGAGAAGGGATGAAGGTAAGAATGGGTACAAGTTTCTTGAGCTCTGTGCACTTCTCCACTCAGGTTAGCTACACTTTTCTGATTCCCTGGTGGATTTTATTAGCTAGTAGGTCCAAGGTTTCTAGCTGCTTCTGGGTTTTGCATGTATCAAATGCATTCAGGAAACACTAATTCCTTTTAAAGGACAGCTCCAGAGCTGATGGATAAAATTCAGCTTTGCAGATCAAAGTTCCTTTTCCTCCTCAATACAAATTGAGTATTGCAGAATGAAGGGGAAATCTGCAGCACATCTGCACAGAAAAGAAATAGCACCATGGCACAAAAGCTTTATTTTGAGCTAGACTTTTGCAGTTGGGAAAGGCTAAGATACAACTTCTTTCTATTGTTTTGATTGTTTTGGGTGGAAATTTAAATGTAACAGCAAGAAGGCCAGATTGTATTCATCATTTGACTTTATTTCTACTTGGTTGGTTAGTAAGAGAATTTCCTGTCTGCAGGAAAGTTCTGTGCTTTGGAAAGTACAATCTATTTCAGGCCAATTGAAACACTCTATGCCATATTTGACAGAGTGAATGAAATGAAATTCAGGAAGTTTTCATTGCTGCCTGAAAGGAAATTTTATCAGACCTCACACTCACGATGTTAGAAGTTTTGGTATGCACAAAGGGCCATGTTTTAACTTTTCTGACTGATTCCAGTTCAGGCTGTAGTGCCACATCCAGCAGCATGGTTATTTATGATTTTATAAGTAACTTTTCCCTTTTTCTGAGCCGCCTTCTTCTCTGGGCCATCCCTAGTGTGTGTCGTCATTGAGAGATTGAGGAACTGGTTCAACAGAATAAAACCCCAAATCTTCTTTTCCTTTTTTTCCTCATTCAGGTAAGTTGCCTGGGATAGTCCTCACAGGCTTCCAGAAACCATAGTTCAGATGAAGGAGTGAGTGCAGCAATAAAAGACCCAGCACATGCAGGAAGAGGGGTGGATTGAGCCAGAGCTGGCACCAAAAGTTGTTCATGTGTAGCTGTAATCACTGTCTAATTTCATTGTCAAGTATGGACTACCCTGTTTCCTTAAATCAACGATTCCAAACCCCCAGAGAGCTGGTTCATATGTCTGCAGGTGATATATTAAGCATGGTGGGTAGATAAGAAACAGACATTTGGTGTGAATGTAAAAATCCCAGGACAGCTTTGGCAATAACAGAGGCTGCTCTGGTGTCCTTGGAGAGTTTCCCTAATGTGGTTTGGATACACTGCAGGGAGGAATGGTGCAGTCATGGTTAATGTAAGGCACCTAGCAAAGGCATCTCAGCACTATTGGGCTGAAAGCTGAAAGAGGAAAAGGTGACAAATGAAAGGCAGGCAAAAAGAATAAAATGTATTTATGTGAGGGGGAAAAGAGAAGCCAAACTCAAACACAATTGCAGCAATAATGACCCCCAAAAAGCAAGCAAAGCACACTGAAGACCTGAATGAAAGCATCAAGGGATGATGCTGAGTTTTAGTGAGGGAGCTGGTTGTTGCATGTCCCAGCAATGTCAGACAGGAGCAGCTCTGCTTGAACAGATGTTGTGCAGCTCAGCACAAGCAAAACTCCAGCTCTGGAATGTACAGGAATTAATACTGCAACCAACACACACACACAGAGAAATGCTTGGAGACCCTGGGGCATAATGCAAACAGAACCTCTAGTATTTCTGGAATTAAGCAAAAAGAGAGAAAATTTGGATTAGACAACAGTTGGACACTCCTAAACTAACCTGCTCCTCACCCCTACTCCATTCCAACACCTCTTTAAGTGACTGAATAAAAAGCCCCCCACACACCTACAAATTTCATCAAGTCAGAGACCCCTGATTTCAAGGGCTGGGAAGTGCAAAGGAAGCCCTGACGTTGAGGTTGGACAAGCCAGGCTTTGGCCTCAAGTTTACAGAAGAGATGGGGTTTTTCCTTGCAGCTGGGTCTGTTGTCAGTAATGCACAAGGCAAACATTTACACGAGAATAAATGCACAGTCAAGTTCACTGACTCATTCATAAGAAAGATAATGGTGTGAAAATGATTCACATCTTATGACTCCCTTCTCCTATGCTTTATCCATATGATAGATAGATAGATAGATAGATAGATTCTATATATATATAGTAAAATTTATATATAAATATATATTATATTATATATTATAATATATTATGTATTTATGTTTTACATCTTATATATGTATATATATTTATTATATATATAATATATATTTACAAAGCCCAAAGAGTTCTCTCATTTTGGAAACCATTTATTAACATTTTTACCTACATTAAGGAGGTAACAAACACAGCAGTGAACAGGGAGTTCATAAGCTAAATGAACACAGATAATGGGAACAGCAGTCCTGTGCAGGTCCAAACAAAGTCAGTTATCAGGAGAATCTTAACCAAGAGATTTGTGTCACTGTAGAACCATTTTCCCAAGCAGAATAACAGGAGCTTGAAACCTTCATATCTGGACCATCATCTCATGGATGGAATAATCGGCCTGTGTATGGTCTGACTACACAGAAAATACATTTTAACTCCACACAGGGCTCACCTGGGATTTTAAACGAGTTAAAACAGTTTAACACTCACAAAAAAAAAAAAAAATTCTTATTGTGATTGCCACTCACTTACTTAAGGAATCCACCTAAACGAGCTGGGAAGTGTTAATTCCTTTGAAAAGTCATTCTACCAATGTTTGTTTAGGCTGGGAAAAGGGAAAGGACTAGATGGATAATTACCTTGAGAGTTAGGAGGACATAAAAAAAAAACAGGATGAACAAGCGTGCACCTAAGAAAGCAGGAAACTCCTCGGGAGGAAACCTTCAATATCTGAAGTCTAAAGAGGAGAAAAAAAGGAAAAGTTAGAAAGAAAAACACTCTGCCAAAGCCATTCCCTGAAGCCTCAGAGGAGCCTTGCTTTCATTCATTGCATTGAAACGTGGCGTTCATTTGGAATTCTGCTCCCTTTTATGAGCAGGATGAATAGCGGTGATCTGTCACACACTGAACACGGCAGCCTGAGCCCCAGACCTTGTGTGGGGCTGGAAGGACTGGAAAAGTGGAGCCTCAGCATTCACAGAGGTGATGGAGCAGCCTCAGCATTCACAGAGGTGATGGAGCAGCCTCAGCATTCACAGAGGTGATGGAGCAGCCTCAGCATTCACAAAGGTGATGGAGCAGCCTCAGCAGTACAAAGGTGATGGAGCAGCCTCAGCAGTCACAGAGGTGATGGAGCAGCCTCAGCAGTACAAAGGTGATGGAGCAGCCTCAGCATTCAAACAGGTGATGGAGCAGCCTCAGCAGTCACAAAGGTGATGGAGCAGCCTCAGCATTCACAAAGGTGATGGAGCAGCCTCAGCAGTACAAAGGTGATGGAGCAGCCTCAGCATTCACAGAGGTGATGGAGCAGCCTCAGCATTCACAAGAGGTGATGGAGCAGCCTCAGCATTCACAGAGGTGATGGAGCAGCCTCAGCAGTACAAAGGTGATGGAGCAGCCTCAGCATTCACAGAGGTGATGGAGCAGCCTCAGCATTCACAGAGGTGATGGAGCAGCCTCAGCATTCACAAAGGTGATGGAGCAGTCTCAGCAATACAAAGGTGATGGGAGCAGCCTCAGCAGTACAAAGGTGATGGAGCAGCCTCAGCAGAACAAAGGTGATGGAGCAGCCTCAGCAGTACCACAAAGGTGATGGAGCAGCCTCAGCATTCACAGAGGTGATGGAGCAGCCTCAGCATTCACAAAGGTGATGGAGCAGCCCCCAGCATTCACAAAGGTGATGGAGCAGTCTCAGCAGTACAAAGGTGATGGAGCAGCCTCAGCAGTACAAAGGTGATGGAGCAGCCTCAGCATTCACAGAGGTGATGGAGCAGTCTCAGCAGTACAAAGGTGATGGAGCAGCCTCAGCATTCACAGAGGTGATGGAGCAGCCTCAGCATTCACAGAGGTGATGGAGCAGCCTCAGCATTCACAGAGGTGATGGAGCAGCCTCAGCAGTACAAAGGTGATGGAGCAGCCTCAGCAGTACAAAGGTGATGGAGCAGCCTCAGCAGTACAAAGGTGATGGAGCAGCCTCAGCAGTACAAAGGTGATGGAGCAGCCTCAGCATTCACAGAGGTGATGGAGCAGCCTCAGCATTCACAAAGGTGATGGAGCAGCCTCAGCAGTACAAAGGTGATGGAGCAGCCTCAGCATTCACAAAGGTGATGGAGCAGCCTCAGCATTCACAGAGGTGATGGAGCAGCCTCAGCATTCACAAAGGTGATGGAGCAGCCTCAGCATTCACAGAGGTGATGGAGCAGCCTCAGCATTCACAAAGGTGATGGAGCAGCCTCAGCATTCACAAAGGTGATGGAGCAGTCTCCCAGCAGTACAAAGGTGATGGAGCAGCCTCAGCAGTCACAAAGGTGATGGAGCAGTCTCAGCAGTCACAAAGGTGATGGAGCAGCCTCAGCATTCACAGAGGTGATGGAGCAGCCTCAGCATTCACAGAGGTGATGGAGCAGCCTCAGCAGTCACAAAGGTGATGGAGCAGCCTCAGCAGTCACAAAGGTGATGGAGCAGCCTCAGCAGTCACAAAGGTGATGGAGCAGCCCTCAGCATTCACAGAGGTGATGGAGCAGCCTCAGCATTCACAAAGGTGATGGAGCAGTCTCAGCAGTCACAAAGGTGATGGAGCAGCCTCAGCAGTCACAAAGGTGATGGAGCAGCCTCCCAGCAGTACAAAGGTGATGGAGCAGCCTCAGCAGTACAAAGGTGACGGAGCAGCCTCAGCAGTACAAAGGTGATGGAGCAGCCTCAGCATTCACAGAGGTGATGGAGCAGCCTCAGCATTCACAGAGGTGATGGAGCAGCCTCAGCATTCACAAAGGTGATGGAGCAGCCTCAGCATTCACAAAGGTGATGGAGCAGCCTCAGCAGTCACAAAGGTGATGGAGCAGCCTCAGCATTCACAAAGGTAACAGAGCAGCACTTTTCTCACACCACAGCTGGGTTTTTACACCGTGCTGGGTCTCCGGCTCTCCCCTGGCACTGGGAAAATTTCCCTGGTTTGTGTGTGTAGACACCCACATTTCAATAGATGGGATCACATGACATGAAGAACTTTCATACCTTATTCTAAATATCTAAACTTCCTTTCTAGTTAGCTTTATTATGGAAACACAAATTGATTGGAAAAGGGCTGGAAATTTTAGTAACACAAGCATGACTGATGTTTCTATAGTAAAAAAGAATTAAAAGATCTAACGGTCCTTTGTCTCAACTTTGCATTTCAGGGGGTATTTGGCATCTTTTGGCTTCAAAGCTGGATTCCTCCTTTATAAAACCATGGACACAGGATTCCACCTTCCTTGAGAACCATCTGTGGTGGGAAATAATCCATATCCTAGCTAGTAAAAGAAAGGAGGCAGCAAAAGATGCACATGGCAGGGATTACTTTCCCAGTCCTTTCAGATGAAGGAATGATAAAACATTGCATTGCTTTCCTTTTTTTTTTTTCCCTTCAAAATCTGTCTCCCTTGACAAGGCTATCAAGAGTTGTTACAGGGTTTTTTCTGATTTATTGTATGGGAACCGTTTTTATCTTGCTCCTCTGGCTTTTTGGTGCCCCCTCGTGTTTAAAAGAATGTGATAAAGATCAATTGGATCTGTGCGTCTTTTAAGATGCAAGATTCATGAAGACTAAATAACTCTACCTGAGAAAGGTAATAGGTGAGAATTAGGGTATAGGGGAAAAAAAAGATACTTTAAAATCTTTTTTGAAAACATAGTTTTATCTTGTGATTTTTCAGGATTGTTTTTACATATGTCCAGATGTTCCCAAACCCACTTCTAAATTAAAGTTACAAGTTTGGAATAAGTGCATTTTTTAAAAGTATTTTAAAATATTCAGAAAGAACATTGAGATTTCTTCTCTTTATTCTGTGCAGGCTTATTGTCCATAATCAATAACTAAATAATACTCTTCATGATCTGATGGTGAAAGGTATCTGAGGACTTGTTTTCAGGTCAAAATATTTTAAGGTGTGTGAATTGTTGGGTGTGCAGGTTGTACCTGGAAAGAAGGAGAGAATGAGCCACTGGAAATTCTCCTGTGTGATTGGTCCCTTTCAGCCTTTGTGCCAAGTCCCTCACCTCATAGCTGCTGATATCCTCATCCTCAGGGTATGTGCTGGCATCTTCCCATGGGAATTCAACCTGTTTTTCAGATAAAAGTATTCTGTATTTATACATATACATATATAAACTATATATATAAAAAAATAACTTGGTTTTTACCATTGGAGTAGCTGGTAAAATAGGCCAAAGAATTATTACATATGTTGAAAACCCTTGTTTTGAAAAGGGGAGCATTCAAGAGCTGTTCTTGAAAAGAAATCACCAGAATCACCAGAATGTGTCTATTTCCCACCTTGACCTACATAAATGATGCACACAGAACTTCCTGAACCTACTCAAATTCAGTTTTTATCTGTGGCCAGCAAGAGGCTGCTGTGATGCAAGCTCACCTCTGAAAATGAAAGCTCCTTCATGCAGTGCCTCTTGGACCTGACAAAATCCTGACAAAAAAAGCAGTGTAACACCCTTTCTTCTTTTCTTGCAGACAGATCTGACAGTCTGGAGGGGAGCTACAAAAAAATTCTCCCATGACAGATTCACTCCTAAGTGGTTCAATTAAAAAGATTTATTAAGATTCCATGGAGAAGGTGGAATTAGAGCTCAAGGAATGGCCTGGATGTCACAGCTCCTGACAGGAGGCAACAGCTTATCAGAGGAGTTTGGCTTTGGACACAAGGATTTTACAAACTTTTTTTTATCACATTTTTTATCCCTTCTTGTCCAGCACCCCCTCTTATTACTAAACCTAGCCCACAGCTCTGGGCTTTTGCATCACCTTGGCTTTGTCATCTCTTTTGGCTCTGTCTTGCCTTCCCACCCTGATTTTTCCTGGAGCTGTTGGGATCACAGAGTGATGCTTTTCAAACACCAGTGTTTGCTGTGAGTGGTGCATTTTTATGGCACGTTTGTGAACAGTAACATATGGCCTGGTTTTGTTAATCCTGATTACTCATCTGGATATAGACAGGTTACTTACATATACAGATAGCATGCAGGAAGGTATGCAGTGCTCAGCCTCACCAGGAAACAATCACTGCTCCATTATTTTATTTATATAGATTCAAAGCACAATACAAAAAGGTCTGTACTCTTTCCTGGATCCATTTGATATTCAAACACATGCACATGAGGACACAGTCATACCTTATTACCTGACTAGGACTCAGCTACTCCAGGTGATGCTCTCTCTTGCTAAGATCTGTCTCAGGGAGGTGATTGCATATTGAAACATCCTTCTTCAATTTTGTCTCTGTTTCTTCCTTTCAGTACCTGTCCTGCAGAAACACAGATGTCTGAGGCTGAAAAAGTGAACACAGCTGTTCCTTTAACCAGCTCACCACTCTCACAGTTTCTCAAGCAGGTCATAGGTATCTGTGCTTTGGAAAATATTGGTGAATGACTCTGAATCTGCCTCTGACTCAGGATTCTCAGCTCATTGTCCTCTTGTTTCCAGGGAGTCTTCACAGAGATCCCAACTCAGTTCATGATTCATGTGTTTAAACCACAAACACCTTGGAGATAAACAGTGGATATTAAAAAAACCAAAAAACAAAAAATGAAACACTCAAAAAGCTGTAATGACCAGTTGCAACTGAAGATATGAAAGTACAGAATTTAAACCTACATTTCAGTGACAGTCTTACGTGTAATTTCATTGGTGATGTCTCATAGAAAGGCCTTACAATATTTGTAGGTAATTGCTGTATGTAGACCACTGAGAACTGCACTGCCATAATTCAAACTAGAAAAAGCACACATATATATATATATATATATATATATATCTGAGTGAACTCTGGTGCTGTTGCAGCTTCAGTTCTGCACTCATGTACAGAATACAAATTTGCTACTTTTTGTGCAGCATTTTCAGGAAAAGGAGATCAGTCTGGGCTCCTGGCTACTTAGGAGGTGGGAGATGGACAAGGAGCAAAACCTCATGGGTTGGGTGTCTGGGTGTGATCTCTGTTATCCTGGAGAGCAGATGGCCTCATGGATGGGCTGGAAGAACCAGCACCTTCTTTGGCAAGTGCTGTCAGAACTCTGAGTCTGAAATCTCCAGTGAATTACAAATCTTGAGCTGTTTTAGTGGATATCTGCTGATAAGGAAGGAGGATATGAAATATTTAGGTCCTGACATGTGAAAACCATTTCTGCTTAGGCAAAACTCCCACCACAGTTAACGAAGTGTTAAACCTTGTCTCTCCGTGCTAAATCTGCTATAGAATGACTATAGCTGCAGCCTTCCAGTATCCAAGCCACTTAAAGTATTAACCTGACTCACTGTTAATGCCTCTTTGTATTTTACAACAAAAGGCTTTGCTGCCTCGGTTACAAATGGTGAAACCATTGCAGGTTCAAAGTGAAGTTGCAGTAAACACCTGGACTAAATGTGTGTTGGGAGGGAGATGCTGCCTCCTATAAAAGCAAAGAGTGGCAAGTGGAGTCACAAGTAAATGCTTCACCCTTTCTTCTTCTTTGTGATTCAAGTGACTAAAGCTCTACAGGTAACTCTGCTAAGTGATTTTGTATAATTTTTTTTACCTTTATTGCTGAAGACCACGGACACAGATGCAGGTTGTAGCGTGCTGGAAGATGGAAACACTGTGAGATGATTTTGCTTTTGGGGAAAAAAAAAAGAAGAAGAAGAAGAAAAAAATCAAAGACGTTAACATTCTGATTTTGCTCTCATGGTTACCTGAAGATTCAGCTCAAGAAGGTAATCAATTTGTACTGCTGTTAGTCACAAAGATCAAAGAGCAGGCAACACACACTGCTGCGTCTTATGGAAATGGCCACGGACCTATTGTCTTGCCCTATAGCAAGAAGTGCTTGGGATTAGGGAAAACTTTTCTAAATGCAAGGATAATTTTGAGCACAGCACCAGAATCCCACAGGAGCTGGAGACGGATGATGTCTCTCTCACCACAAGGAAACTCACATCAGCAATAGTTTGACTCCGGTTCAATCAGCTTTGGGACAAAGAGGGCGACCGGATCCAATAGCAGAGGGTTTAAAAATCTGGGAGTGGGCTCCGTTTCGTTCCCCGCCCCTCTGGCCGGTGCAGCTGTGCCACAGCTGCTCGACTTTCCCTCCCGGAGCAGCGGGAGCGGCTGTGATTCACCGGGGCTGAGTCAAATATTCTCCTTACAGCATCTCCCAAATTCACTTCAAAGGCCTGCCGGGGCTCTCGGCTCCTGCTCCTTTCAGCTGCGCTGGGAAGAAGTGGGAGGTGCCTCTAACTCCTGTAAAACGACACTAGGAAACTTCGGCAGCATTGATGGGAAAACCCGGTGTTTCCCAGATTCGCGGCTGAAAGTAACTGCTGGAAGGATTTCGTGGGGACCTAAGAAAGGGAATAGTCCTGCTCCTCCTGGACATTACTATTTACAAGCAGTAACAGTTTTTCTCACTGAGCTCTGCAAAATGTTAAATCAGAAAAAAAAATTAAAAAAAAGGAGAGACTGGTCACAGAAGTAACAGACCTGAATGAGTTCAAAACAAATAAAATCGTCTGTGTTTTGGGTACGTGAGCTCTACATAAATGCTAAGTGCTATAGAGCCAAAAGAACTTGCTGTACTCTGAGGTCCACCTCACCCAGGACCCGTTGTCTGTCAGGGGTAAGTAGCAAGGAAAGGAGCTTAGAAATAGAACATCCCCACAAATGTCTCTCCAACCATCAGAGCTTTGAGAGCTTACTAAACTGAAAATTACAGCCAGACTCCTTTGTAGACACCATTGGAGCAATTTTTCATAAATATTTCTCATCCTTTAAAAAAAATGGCTTGACTTGTATCTCATGACAATGTAACGTGTATTCTGTACATAGTTTTGTTCTATAGTATATAGTAATTTACTGAATAATCCTATGGCTTCAGTGAATTTAATGGAAAAAACACTCATCCTCTTTATTTAATCTTGCCACCTGCTAATTCCTCTGGGCATACCTTAGCTTCTATATTGTGTCTTATCACTCCGTGTTTACCTTTCCCGCATTGCCTGCAGTTTTAGGGTTCTCTGATTCTACACAATATATCCTTGTCTGTGAGCCATGACAGCTAGGGAGTGTGCTGTGGTGGCAGTGACAGTGAGGGGCAGGGGCTGTGCTGCTGTCACAGCCAGGGCCAGGGTTTGTTTCACCATCATGTGATTGTGTTCATGCTGCTCCGGGTGCCTGCCAGGGATATGGGCTCTTATCTCTGGGTGCCCCAGCTGAGAGCAGAGCTGCAGTGGATCCCTGTCTTCACTGAGCGCCCCTTAAAAATGTAAAAGACCTCAGAAAAATCGTCCAGAGGCAACTCAAGGCAGAGGGGCAGGCGGTTGGGTTGGTTTGCCATTTGGGGTGCTGGGGCTGGTGCCATACACAGGTATTTCCTCAGAGCACAAGCATCCTGAGCACACAGAGCTTCCACTCAGCTCCAGAACAAAGCAGCCCAGAGCTGCATTATTGTTGTTCAGAAGGCACACTATTCATTTTACAGTCTGTAAATATTTCCAACAAGAGCACTCACTGCAGGTGTGGGTACCAAGCCCTGCTGTCGCCTTCCTCACTGTTGGGAGAGCATTTTTGTTTAACTGCACAGACAGTGGGTTCTCCATCCCCCTTGTTGTTCTTCTCACAAGAATGTGTTGAGATGGCACGCTGGGTTTATCACAGGCTGAGGAAGAAAACTGGAACTGGAGTCTCTGCTTCCTGTCATCCCAGCAGCCTATTTTAGCTCGTGGGGCTCTTGAGAAGACAAATCGCATTTCCTCTGCACTGTTGGAGCCTGAGCAGTCCCACAGCACGGTTCTGTCACCTCAGGTGAGTGGTACAGCCCTTGTTAGCCCAATTGCAAAGTCCATATGCCCACGCAGAGGAGGGAATATTGACAGGCAAAAGGAATAGTGTGAGGGAAGCAGTGCAGGAGGTCAGGTAGGCTCTGTCCAGGCTCCTGGTTTCCCTGTTAACTTTACAGCCGTTTCCAACAATGGGCTTCTCCAGAGAAGCTAAAGGATCTTCCAGAACTCATCTAGGGGTGTGAGGTGGGAATTGGTTCTCCTGCCTCTCAGTGCTACTGGGTGGAGCACAGGTTCCACACTGCGCTGAGATTTTTCCGTTTCCACTCAAATCTGGGCCGTGTCAGCCTAGGACCTCCCAAAAATGTACCAGGCAATTAATGTATTTTGATTTTCAGGACACTAAGATAAATTATTGCCCATTAAGTCTTAAACACCTCAAATGAGGCAGTAATGTCAGCTTTGGTTGTTTTTTTTTTTTTTTCAGGTGTGAAGCTGCAATACACACCTAATTTTCAAAATCTGCCTTGTCAGACTAAAACTTCCTACAAAATGAAATCATCAATCAGCTGATCTACCTCTGGCTGGGCTTTCAGTAGGGAGTAACCCCAGGAAAGGTGGCACTTCAGTGATGAAGGCCCTCTGCATACATCCAGGCTGAATTCCCACCCCAGCTCTATCCAGCAGATGCTCACAGGGCTTATGGTCTCAACGAGATGGGATACTGGAATCCAGCACGATTCCCATATCTCTCTTTGTGTCTCATATTTGTAAAACAAATATATATGTTGGTCCTGTGCCCACATTTGGGTCTGTCGCAGATCTCTGTCCAAAATAAATTAATTATAGGCGAAGGGAAAAGAGCATGTTCCCAAGTGCCTTTGATCTGGGGGTTAAGCGAGCTGCTGAGCGAGGCTTCAACACAACACAATCCACTCGCCCCTTCCCCTGCTAAAATTAAACCCAGTGATGTGCACTGTAAAAATAGTCTGATCCATATTGTCCCAAAACCAGCCCAAAAGTTAAAATGGAGTAAATGAGATAGGAAATGTAGTCAGAAACCGTCTGGACTTAGGGCCCCTGGGGTTTCCATGAAGGAAAAGTCCATATGCATAAATTCCCTTGTTTATGTATTCACCACACTGTGTTTTCTGCCTCTCCTGTCAAACCCCCAACCAATCCAGGAAAGATGCTCGTACACTTTTCCAAAATACAGCCCCACAAAGATACCTAAGCCATATCCCACTACATTTTCAGCAGCAAAGGGAAATTCAGAGTGGAATTAGAACTGTGATGTGTAGCCTGGAGGTGAGTGCCAACAGCAAGATGCCACTCAGCCATGTCCCTGCAATTTCCCTGGATGCAAGGGGGCCGGGAAGAGCCTGGGTACAGCAGGAGCATGACAGTGAGAGGGCTTGAAAATGTGGAACACTTGGGGGCTGCCTGCAGGAGCTGGGAAGCCTGCTGAGCCTCTTTCCTTCTGGCAGAGCCCTTGCACACTCCTGGCTTTGCATTTTTGAGGGTTAAGTGCCTGTCCGAGATTACAATAAAAAAAAAAAAAGAGAGAAAACAGTCAAAGGAATGGGGGACATAAATCTGTGTCAGGTTTGCCTGAGTGGGTTTCTGCAGCACAGCACGGCTGTAACTTTGGAGAAGACCAGGGAATCCCTGCGGGGCACTGAAAAGGGGAATAGCCTGAAATCCTATTCAAACCTCTGTACAAATACTGCAGCTACACAGCGGGAGGCTTAAAAAGCGAGCTCCGGCTATTTTACACCTCACATTTCTAAAAAAAAATATTTAAAAAATCGTTCTTTGAGGGCCTGAGTTTGTTGGTGTCTGTGGTGACCTTCAGAGCATCTCTCCTGGACCAGACCTGGGAGAAGCAGCTTTCCTGGGAGACAGGCTGCCCTGGCCGCCCCCTTACCGGCAGGGTGGAGAAACTTATCCCTGCTCTCCCAGCTGGGAATCTCGTCACTTTTCCCACCGGGGCTGTGAGAAACACGAGGAGTGGCCAGCCCGCACTTTGGGGCGAGAGGGAGCGATCCCGGGGCTTCAGCAGCAGACCCAGCCTCGCTTTTCCTTTTCACCTCGGGAAAAACGGGAAGGTGCGGGAGCTCCTGGAAGAAAAAAGCAAAAAAACCCCAAACCAAAGAACCAACAAACCGAAAGCCAGGAGGCGGCGCGGGGGGCTCCGAGGCGAGCGCGGGGCGCGGCGGGGGCGCTCCCGCAGCGCAGGGCGCGCTGACCTTTGGCGGCCGCGCTGTCCCCGCCCGCAGCTGCCGCCGTCGCTCCGGCGCCGCCGCCCCGCGCCCAAGGTCAGCCCGCCACCGCCACCGCCAGCGCCGCAGGTAGCGCGGGGAGAGCCGGGCGGGGAGAGCGCGTCACCCGGGGACGGGAGGCAGGGCAGGGCAGGAGGAGGGCCGGCTCCCCGCGGAGGGCCGCGCTCCGGCGGGCCGGGCCGGCTCTCCGCCCGGCGCCCGTATTTAAAGTGTGCCCGGGGGTGGCGGGGCGCTGCGCGGAGCCGCTCCCGGAGCAGCGCGCCCGCCCCGGCAGCGGGGGTGCGGGGGGGGAGAGGGAGGAGGAGCGGAGCGAGCGGGGATCCTGGCAAGTTCACTTTGGTACCAAGTGGCAGGCGGGCTGCGGGCTCGGACGGGCGATGGAGAAGGATGAGATCCACCTGCGCAGGCTGCCGGCCGCCGCGCCCTGGGGATCGCGTAAGTCTCGGCCGCCGCCGCGGAGGGGAAGGTGCGGGATGAGGGCGCGTTCCTGCCCGGCCAGGGACGGCTCGGCGCCCCGGGTGCCCCGATAAGGGATTTATTATTAGCGTTTTATCGACTGTTTTTAAAAATCCAGAAATAATCGCCGCAGAGTACCGGTGAAACGAAATAGCTCGTTTCGCACCTCCCCGCCCCCGAAGCGTAAAACAGTGTCAAGTCCTTCTAACCTATATTAATATCATAATTAAAAGCTCTTCTAACCGCGGGAAGCCAACCTAATTATGAAAAATTGCCGAAGTAAGAAGTATATGTGGCAAATCCTTCAGCTGATGATTGCTGTTAATTCACACCGTGCTGTGGAAAACGAGCTAAAAAAAACCCCAACTTACTAAATGAAATGGATCTGTCTGAGATTGTCAGTAATATTTTTACAGGACTGACTACATCATGTATCTCGCTATCATTAACTAATATGTGCAGCAAAATAAATTATATATATTGGAAGGGGAAAATACATTCCTTGGCTGAGAAGTTGCAGAATGTTTGGAGCCAAAGAGCAGATCGTTTAAATGGTAGGGGGTGGGAATTTCCTTCGCTTGCCTCTGGAAATAAATCACGGCTCAGTGTCTGTGTGCATGCATGTGCACCCACATGCGCATTTATATAAAAATCTGTGTATGGAAAACCTTCCTGCACATGCACTGGGACACAAATTCTGCAAGCACTGAACACATTTTTTCTACCAACTTGGAGACAATAAAACCAGAACCAGGATGCTAACCAGGAACATACTGGAACACTTCTGATTATCCAGCTAAATTGTATACAAATGAAGTAAATTTAGCATGGCACCATTTATAAATTCCATGCTTTACAATCAAAATTCCAAATCTAGCTGTTTGCAGCTAAGAATAGCGCAGGGAGCCCTTTTCTTTACTCCTTCTTTTTGGATTCCCAGGAAAAGAGTTATCCTAGAGCCTGCTCATTAAATAGCCAGGTATTTGACTGGAGTTGAGCCCATTTCTAGAAAAAATGCTGTTTACTCATCAAATCTAGGCTGGTGGTCACTCAGAATTTGAAACTTTTCTTTACTGTCTGAAACAAAACAGGTGGGTTTTATATCTAAGGAGCAGGGGACACTGGTTGTCCCACTTTAACTTCTTTCTGGGAATAAGGAGCTCCAACTTTGCACAACTGCAGTGGAAGGCAAGTAGATCATGGGAAGCTGAGGTGTTGTGGCAGTACATTAACAGAGATATGAGTAAGAGGACTAGGTGATAAAATGGCACTGGGAACTACCATTACTCATGGGGCAGGTGGAAATTTATCACGAGGTAATTCGCAGTGATAGGGTGGTGAGAGTCCTGAGAAATCGTTTGAGTGGCTTTTTATCTTTGAGAAGCACAGTCTTTTACAGTGACATTATTTAATTTACTGAATCACCCCTTAGCAGCATGAACAACTTTTATTGATGAGTTCACTGAGCAGTTTTGTTCTTGGCAGCATGTGTTTGTATTTCTGTTGATAACCTATCCAAAAGAGCTTTGTAAGAGTTGTTTCTAAGACAAAACTCCTGTCTAATGACATAGCAGCATTTGTGGTACAAATTCTCTTCGTGACTTGCTGGAGAGACAGATAGAGACCCGTCCTTGAAGTTTTTACACTCAAAAAAATCCTCCTGCAGACAGCAAAGGAAACCTGCTCTTTGCAAGGAGTTAGGGAAAGGTTGGGGGCAGCGAAAGGATGGTGGAAGACAGCAAAGCCAAAGCGAAGCTGTGCTCCCCTAAGCTCTGGGTAAATACTATCTGTTGCCTAAATCCAAAGTACTGTTTCACTTATCACTACCAAGGAGAAAAGTGACCTCAGCACATTATTTTTGGCCCTGTCGGTGGCATGAAAGGACAGGTGTCCTGAGCTACATCTGTGCCCGGAGGAGCCAGGCACCACAGCTGATGCCTGGCAGCTTATTATGTGCCCACTCCTCCTCTGTGCCCTGGGGTAATGAGTGCATCTGGTGGGGTTGGGGTGAGGGTCACAGCTGAGGTGGGCTCTGGGGCAAGGGAGGGGCATGTTGGCTTCTGAAAGGACCGTGATGATATCTTGCCACTGCAGAGAAAAGCTTGGAGGAACTGGGACAAGTTCCTGGGACTTGACTTAGGAGTCAAGTCTTTACCCCTTAACCTTTCAGCAGTCAAAGAATCCCCTGAACGAACATCTGCCCCCTTTGAAAACAAACTTCAATGCACTCAGACCAGCACCCCAAAAAACGAAATGTTTCTTCCCCTCTTCTCTGAAAGACCTTGTTCAATCCAGAGCTGGGAGTTCCAGCCTGTCTCTGTAGGTTTCTGGTGTATACTGCCCAGCTTCCCCTGGTAGCACTGCAGCTCTTTCCATTAACAGGGAAAATGATGGAGCATATTAAGCTAATAATTAATCAGAGATGACAAGGGACTAATAACTGTATCGATTTAATTAGGACTTCTTTTCCAGCTCTGTAACTTGCAGTCGTGCACATCATTGATTTAATATATTAATTTGTCGTAATAAGTTATTAATTCTTGGGGGTGAACATGCACGCGGCCGGGGCAGCAGCTCTGACTTTGTGATGGTCTGCAGGCATGTGCCATGGGAAGCATTCCCTGTCCTGCCCCAGGCTGGCAGCAAGCAGGGCAGCCTGGCGATCACTGGGAGCCCTGGCAGGGCATTGGGAAATGGGCCATTGTGGGGTCAGGTGTGGTGGATGTGCTGGGAAGATGCTGCGGATCTCCAGGGCCACATGTGGAGGTTGCACGGGTGCGTGGTGTGAAATATGGGAGGGAGCAATATGCCAAAACAGAAGGCAGGCAGCAGAGTGACCCTGGGAAATAGGAGTGTTTGTTGGCCTCAGGAAGGGAAAAATGTCCCTTTTGACTCGAATTGCACCCTTTGGGTTCTGGCAGTTTTGAGAAAAGGAAATGCTTGAGGGCATGCTGTGGTTGGAAAATAAGGCTCACTTTTAATTAGGATCACTTTGGGGAGAGAAGGAAAGGATGTGACAGGATTGAAAATCTTGAGGATTTTACAGTGTGAAAGGCTGATGACAGCCAAGTTTGGCCCCTCCGCCCACTTTATTGGGGATATTTGGCACTAACTGGGACACGTTTGGCATCTTACACAGCTGGATCCTGAGCGAGATCCCGTGGGATACACCCCTGACCAGAAACCTCTCCAGCAGGAAGGAGCTGTTCTCACTGAGATCATAGTGCTGAAGAGGTGCTTGTATGACACTGTACAGCAAGGTCTGTGACTCCTGGGGAAAGAGATCCCCTTAGCCTCCACACAGAGCTCAGCATCCTGCTCCCTGTTGTCCAGGTACTCGCGAATCTTTGCCTTGTGCCCTCGGAAGGCTGATCCTTCTGCTATATCCTCGTTTGCCACAGAGGGCAGTCAGCACAGGAATGAGATCTGGGAAAGACAAAGGCACCAAGCAGGCTTCCAGAGAAAAGCCTGTCCAAAGTCCTTGGCATTGTCCTCGGGCAAGATGAGTGGGAATTTGAAGTATCAACACTATCAAAACATGCATTTCATATAGAATTGTGTGGTCACTGCGTAGGTGCACCGCTGGTCCAGTGAGCTCCAGGAACAGAAGTCACCACTCTCCTTATTTCTTGAGAGTGTTTTCAGGGATTCTGACAAAACCTTCTCCTCACAGCCTCATGTTTTATTGCACAAGCCACGTTAGCAGCCGTGGGACGAAAGAGCTCTGCATTATTACAGAGACTGCAGAAGGTGTTCAGCTGGCATGGGGTCATTCACCTCCTGACCTCACCCATGCTTGCAGCCAAACTGGAGATCAGGACAAGACTTGCAGTTCTGTCATACATACAAATCCCCAGGGAAGGGGTTTTGCAAATGACAAATTTTCAGGGGTTGGCAGCTTTGCTGAGGCCCTGTCACGGGGTTATTTTCAGTGGTGCTAAGTCATCTTATGCCAGCTGTTAGATCTGAGCAATGCCACTGACACTGCACCACTTTGTTCTGGTGCTTTGAAGAGCACAGAGATAGTGGTGTGTCCATTGTTCCTGTGAGGTAATTTATGGTCAGTGTGGGTCTTTTAGCAACAACCACAATGTCTGCCTGGCTCGGGAGGCTTGAAATGCACAGGAAGCAGAGCTCCTCTGCTGGCCTGCATTAGTCACCACGGCTGCGTCCTGGGCGATCCCACATACCCTCCAGGGAAATAGACTCTTATTTATTTGGTTTAGCCTTTGATTTGTATCCCCCATCCCTCTACTGCTGAAAGTAGTACTACATCCTGGTGGGAGGGCCAGCCCTTCTCCCTGCCCCCTAACCTCCCTGCATCCTTTAGCCTTTCTCTGCAGCGGCTGACACGTCCCCCTCCGTCCTCACGTCGCTTTTGTTCTGCGCCTTTGTGCTGCTCCTGTGCTCTGTGTTCCAGCTCCCTTTGCTCTTTCCAGTGGCTTGTCCCTGCCTCTCCTCTGTGGCTGGCCCACATGCCAGTGTTTGCTGTCTTCTTCAGACTCCCACAGTTCACATTTTTTGAACCTTCTGCTGGCAGCCTGTCCTTCCAGCCATTACGGAAACTATTTCCAGATTTGAACTGATGGAAAGATAGCAGTAACACCAGACCCAGTGCCACTCCTCTTTAATATCTTTGCCTGCTTACCTTATCTACATATCTGATTTATTCTTGGCAGCCCTCTAACTGTGCAAGGACCTGGATGTATATTCTTATTCCTATCAGTGGTATATTAATAATGTATACAATTGCTGAGATGGCCTTTCAGGCTGCAGCTCTGAAAGACAGAACCCTTTCTTTTTTTACACTGACACAAACACCTATGACTTTTTCCACACAACTGTGAGTGCTCCGAGGGAGTTTTAAAACCTGAGCTCTGTTATGAAAAGCCTAAGTATTTTGCAGGCATTAACTGCTCTTTTCATGTCCTGCAAATTATTGAACTTCTATCATGACATTTGTGGTACATAACAATCTAAGTTATGTATTCCTGGCTCCCAGTCCTGCTGGTTTACCTTTCCCTCTATTTGTATCCTGGTGAGTACATCCTAAAACAAGAAAAATCTCTTTTCTAAACACATTGCAAAATTTTGGTGCCCCTTGTACATCTTCACTGACGTCAGCTGATATCCTGCTTGCCGAACAAGCTTGCAGTGTGCAATAGGGATCCATGTGTTGATAAGTAAGGTTTATTAAGAGAAAATGTGTCAGGGAGAGATAAATACATTTCACAGCATTCAATTAGTGAGAAAAGTGAAATGTCTAGCAACTAAATTATATTTTCAGAGCAGATTCTGGACACATTGTTAAAAATTCAATAGGAAAAGTGAGTAGATAGTGACTTCAGCGACATCATGGAGGTAAAAGTAATGAACTCTGAATACATTTTAAAACTACTTTTCAACATGATACTGTAGGAATTTTATAATTTTTCTTAAGAAGTGGAAAGGGAGATAAGGTGGAAGTTTCAGGGCTAAGCATCATTCAGAGTTTTAGGGTTTTTACTGCTTTGAAGTAAGGATGACAGACACTTGTCCAGAGCAGCGCTAACAGTCAGAAAAAAACCTGTTGAGTATTTGTGTCTGACCATTTGCACTATGGCATCTTGGCTGCCCACGCACCACAAGACATGTCAATGAATGTGCCTTGCAATTCTTCCCGGATTTTGGAAGGCAAAGATTCGAAATATGGTGTGACTTTATGCTTGTGGTATGACTGCCCAGAAAAAAAAATAGCTTCTGTGGGCTGCAAGAGATAGAAGCTTTTTTGCAAATCCCATTGAATTCGTCACGAGTGTGGCGCTGTTGGCCTCAAAAGGTTTTCCACTGTTGGTTTGATGCTGTTTTGGCAAACCAGCAAGAGGAGGGGAAGCAAAGGGTATGTGGGTGTACTGAGTTCACTCAGTGTTTGGGAGTTGAGCATCCAGCTCCTGATTTAATCACCTCTTGTTTTGATTAGCATTGGTGTGGTCACAGAATCCCAGGGTGGTTTGGGTTGGAAAGGGTCTGAAGGATCATCTTGTTCCACCCCCTGCCATGGGCAGGGACGTCTTCCACTATCCCAGGTTGCTCCAAGCCCTATCCAGCCTGGCCTTGGACACTTCCAGGGATGGGACAGCCACAGCTTCCCTGGGAATCTGTTCCAGGGCCTCCCCACCCTCACAGAGAACAATTCCTTCCCAATATCCCATCTTAACCTGCCCTCCCTGGTGCCACGGTGCATTTAGAGGCTGTAGGACCACTGGAAACAGGAGACCCAGCAGCTGCAGCCTGTGTGGTGAAAGCACCCTTTCCTGCTAGTGGAAACTACTCCATTATTGTCTGTATCCTGTGTTCCTGGCACAGAGTCGGGGACTGGTCCAAAGAAGGCAAATGCTTCTCTGTGAGTAGTCTGAACACTGGTATGTGGTCAGCAAACCCCGTCCAGATGCTTGTATCTCACTGCAGGCTTTTGGATGTTCTTCTTCTGATGAATGGCAAGAACAGGTTTCTAAAAATAAATTAATGGTTTTCCCTTTTTACTTCCTGTGACTTAATATACTTTATTTATCTATATAGCTACTAGCCATCATCATTCTTCAGCACACAGGAATATAAACAGAAATGAGCCTGAGTCACAAAGTAAGGATGTAGAGCCAGGCTTTTTCCAGGATTTTCGCCAGGTGTACGAGCTGCAGCTCCAGGGTCAGTGAGTGAAAGGGCTGGCTCTGGGGTTGTGCCTCAGGGGTGTCACACAACATGGGCAGCACGGAGAGGAAAGCTGCTTTCTGCATCTGCCTCCAATGTGGTCAGACCTTGCAGCTCTGTGCAAAGAGTTTAAAAACAAAATCATTTAGAAGCAGAATTCTTAAGGTTAGTTTATTGCTAAAGTAATAAAGGTGAGATTCCAGTCAATTATTCCTCTCACACTATCCCTAAGGTTCATCAGACCAACATCCAAAGCAACACTTACTTTCCTTTAATCAGCTCAAGTAACGTATTTTCACAAATTTAGTCTCCTAGGGCGTACAGTCAGTTCATCATGCTGCTGTCCTGAACCAAACATAAATTTGAATCAAACAGGTCTGAAAATAAATGACTGTTATCGGGAATTTTAGGTAGAGGTCTCCTTTGGGTGAAATTTAAGGCTGCCTTTGTACAACAGTAGCAGAAGATGCTGTAGTTTTGGTCACTCCTTAAAAATGGCAAGTAATCTAAGCTAAAACATGCTGAGCACTATTTTCTTTGCTAGGTTATATCTTGGGAGCATCTCTCTTAGTGGCAAGCAGAATAATGAAGAGTGAATGTCCACATACTCAATTATTTTTTTTAAAATCAGTGTAACAGATTGTACAGAGGGTGTGAATTGAGTAACCCTTAACTTTCATTTCAAGGTTTCTGGGGTTTTGGCTATCAGTACTAGCAGGGTTGTGTTTGCAGGCTCCTGCAGTTCTAGGGTATAGCATTGACATTGACAGGGACATAGATTTGAAATGTTATTTCATCTTTACATCTCTGTTGCTGTCAATAATCCATTTGCCAGAAAGCTGAGGCCAGCTAAAGGCATGAGAGAGCAGCTTGAGGTACGTTGCCAGGACACACTCCAGATAACAGAGACAACTCTTCCTGTGCTACGGATTTCAAATTCAGTCATTTTGGAGAAACATTTGGCTTCACGTGCCCTGGGGTGTTAGATGATGTTTGAGCACTTGGAATAGGAACAGATCCTGGTTTTGAACAATTGTACTTAAGGATACACAGGAAATACTCCTTTAATTCCCAGGTTAAGAGGCTGAACACCAAAATCATGTCCCAGCCCTTTTGTATATGCTTTAGAAAGTATTTCTGTATCCACAGATCTTAGAGGACTTCACAAACTATAGGGAGACATCGTGGGAGCCCATCAGTCCATTTGCACTGCATTCAAGTTGAAGAACTTCTGGCATATGACAAAAATGAATATGTTGAATTTATGGGTTTGACAGGCTTCAGAGGACAAGAACTGTCATTTTAGTTCACTTGAAATGGATTCAGCTGAGAGAAGAGAACACTTGTCCTGGGTAAGACCCTGTGCACACTGTGTAGGTGAGGAAGAAGCAGAGTGCTCTGTGTCTGCCCCAGATCACGCAGGGTAAAACTGTTCTAGGTGCTCCTTAGTTCAGAACTGAAGTTTGAACTATTGGGCCGGGCTTATTCACTCTGCTGCTTACTTTGTAAGGGACTGAGAAGTGCCATCACACTGTAAAAATTAAGTAGCTTATTTCGGCAATTTGCAGCTGATCATTTTCTTCTGAGAATAAATCTTCTCTCTCAAACACACTGAAAATAATGACAAGTCATTGTCTGCAAGAGAGATTGTGCTCACCGGTACCATTCTTACAGTGCCATAATGACTTGTCTTTTGTGTGTTGTGATAAAGTATTTTTGATTAATCTTAACCATTTAAGCCCATCTAACAATATAAATGAACAGTTGGATAATGAAAACCAGACACCATCTACTGATTATCAGAGGAAGCACAGAAACAGATTTTGGTTTAGGTTTTAAACATTGTTACATACCAGAGGCATAGAAATCAAATCTAAGCCTTTTAAAGCTAATAATTTCTAAATGGCAGATGAAATAATTTTATTTTTCAAATTTCCCTTTATAGCATCTTGCTAAGAAACTCTCAATTAAAAGAACGAGATTATAATTTCCAAAACAAGATCTTTGTTGTCTTGATTATATAAATTAATGAAAGCTTTCCTTTTTCTCTCTCTTCAGTACATTTTCTCAGAGTAGCTCCTGAGGAGCAGAGTTGTTTGTGGGAAGTTTCATGGTTTTTCCTGTGGCAAATAAACTCAGGGACCCTATAAACATATTTCAACCTCAATGTGAACAATCTGATGTTAAAAAAAAAAAAAGCTTTTAAATCCCACAGATTGTATGTGTGTAGTCATTTAATAATGTAAGTAGGAAAATAAATACATTTCATGACCAGATTATTACAGGGGAGTGTCTTTCCTCTGAGGTATGGTATAGCTGTCAGACCAAAACAAGAAGCTAATTCCAGCTCTTACCCTTTTTTGAGTTCTCTTTCTGTTTCTTTGCAGCACATTTTTCTTGTCACTGCTGTCTTTGTTACTTAATTACTTAAAAAAAATAAGATTCAAAAAAAGGAGAAAAGAGGATATTAGAGAAACAAACAATGAGCTGGGTAAAGAAAATGTTTCAGCTATCCACAGGCAGGAAATCTGAGCTTCTCTGAAACCTGAATGAATCCTGGAGCAGCCCCGTTATTTTAATATATTTATTTCCCTCTTTGACTGTTCTGCCTGCTTTTCCCACGTTGTCATCAAAGTGGCCCCAGAAGGGACAGTTGTGAAACAGAAACTATCTGTGAGCAGAGGAACAAAAACAGAGCTTTTGTTAATCTTGGTTTTAGGAAAAACAAATAGCTTTGCTGTTTTCTTCTAAGTGTGTTTTAATGTGGGAGGGAAAACGGGGAAAGGCAAGAAGAGATGTTGGTGGCAGCTCCATCTCATTGAAACTTGGATTGAGCCCGTGATGATGGCTTCTCCCTCTTCCTACTCTCTGCCCTGGCCAGACTGCAGATAGGTTTGCAGCACTGGAGGAAAAAATAGTTCCTTCCCCTGGTTCACATGAACTGCTTTGAACTGGAACAGATGTGGATGTACAGAACTGTCTGCTCACAGCGACTGTTCCATTTATAACCACGGATTTTCTATTCAGGTCTCTTTATCATTTTAACTTATTTTCTGTTTCCACGTCCTTTTCCACAATAAAATATTCTTTACTAAATGGGTTTTCAGCTCAGGTCCAAAGCCTTTGCCAGTATTTTTCCTTGCATGAACTTGGAGTGCCAGCATTATCGATCAGTAACTTTTTGCTGATAGTGGTGCCAAGTGGAGGCAAGGTTAAGTTTGGGCTTGTGGAATTTGTAAAATGTTCAGAATATCAGGGCAAAAATCTCAAGTCTGATGGTATTAAAATCTCGCATGAGGTGTTTGTAATATCCAACTTCCAAATGATGTTTCTGTTGATTTTCTGCTTTGTTGAACTGTGTTTGACTCTGGTGCACAAAGAAATTTTGTGTGCAGCCCGGACCAGAATAGTTCCAAGGAGTACAGATAAGAGATTTACATTCAACCACAAAAATTTGTTCGATGATGTCGGGTTTGCTTTGTGTTTTCCATGAACTTGTACTTCAGGGTGTGCTCACTAACTGTTTGATTTAATACTCAATAATTAATTCTGCATAAGCTCTGCTGAGTAAGAGGTGAGTCCTGCAGTTTCCACAGGAATGTGTCCTGGGCTGAGGAAGAGATAAGTAAGAAATGAAATTGGTAAGAGATAAGTAAGAGATGAAATCAGTATATTGGTGTTGCCTCTCCAGTTCTGTGCTCACTTGAGCAGACCATGTGGTCTTTATTACAAAATCAGGAATTCATTTTTTTAGAGTTATTTCAGTTTGTTCTATGGTTTTTCTAAGGAAACAGCCAGTTGTTTGTACATTGGAGACATGTACGTGTGTCAAGTTCTTTGTTTTGGTTCACTGCTTTCAGTTGACACAGAAAACAAGACTTTCATCAAAGCTGTGGAGACAGATAGGATTTTAACCTAAACCATATTGCAAGGCAAAACCCTCTGTGACCAGGGTTTTCTTAGGGTCCAGCTTTGAACTGCCCTCTGCACTTTCTTCTGGGAAGGCCAGAGATTTACTTTTCATGTCTGAACGTACTTTTCTGTGAAGCAGTGCCGTGTTGATGTTGGGATGCTCTGAGGAACAGTCCAGGAAGGCAGGAAATTCCAGATGCTGTGGATTCCTCAGATACAGTGTGGAAACGAGAGTTTCAATTGGTCCCCAAGAAGAGATAATGAAATCATTGTGATGAATCTGGTCTTAGCAATGTTAACAGATAAGATCTCTCTCCATCTGTCCAGTTGATGTGTGTAGACTGGTTTCTGACACACAGTTTGCTCTTGCTCAGGGTCAAACCCTTGTGTTCTTGCCCTCCTGGGTGCAGTTTCCAGTGTGAAGTGTTTCTCTTTTCTCCTTCCCATGATCCACACACTTTCTATTTCAATTGCTGTAGCTTGCTTTATTTGCTCAGTTTAATTTTCATTTAAAGTTTCTTCTCAGAAAAAAAGTACAGATATTCATCTGCAAACAGTTTTTAAATCTCCCTGAATGTTTTTGGCTACAGTGCAGAGGAAACCCTTTCCAGACTGCCCCCATGGCAGCACTTTTCTCCTGAGCCCTCCTGGTGTCCTTGCTCCACCCTCCCACAGTTTAACCAGAATTAAAACTTCGTGGGGACATACCCAGTGCACAGCCACATCACAGCTGTGGTCAGAGCCCCGTTTTCAAGCAGAGCTGGCCGAGCCTGGTGTTTCAGTTTGGATGTGATGTATTCTGTGGGGGCCCTACGTGGGACATGCAGCCAAGGCTGGGCACCAGACACCAAGTTCCCAAAATTGCTGTCTGGCCTGAGGCACCATCTCATTTACCCATTTCTGTAAGTTGTCCACATGAGTTGTTCCATCCCCTCTTTCACCAAAGCTCCACATAATTTGTCTGGTTTTAATACTGACCAGCAGTAATTCCTCAGTGTGAAGAATGTGCACTGGAGGAAAATCTGTTTACAGTTCTTTGATAGATCAGTTCTAGTTTTGTTCACATTTGCCAGTTTTATTGACTTTATTTTTAAGGGAAATAATTACATGGAGTCTGGTTTTAGTCAAGGACTTCTCTGGTTTATGTGAGGAACAGACAAAGACCTGTCACATCAGAAGGGTGAAATCAGGTGGGGGAAAGAAGTGTTCTTTCCCTTGCAGCAAATAAATCAAGAGCTTCCACCCTCCAAGAATATACAGTAACATAACACGTGTGGGCACTAAGGATAAGCAGACACATCAACAGAGGGAAGTCTTTGACAAGTTTTAAGTGTGTCACTTGGTCATGGGATGTATCTTAGTAGACTGTCTGTCACTTTTATTCCTTAATAACTTTTTGACAAGAGACAGATAATACCACTGAGTTTATTTTAAGGTAGATTGTTACATTTTGTGTCTGTTCTTTTTCTTTGTTTGTTTCTTTCCTTTTTTTTGTCCTGATATTTTCTCTTTTTCCTAAAAAAAGCAATAGTGCCCCAGCTATTCTAAGTTTGGGGATATGGGGTAAGTAGCTGATTATATTTGGGAAGGAAGCAATGGATGCAGAGCAGCTGGATGCTGTTGGAGTGTCAGTTCCTTGGAGGTAGGAGATGCCCCTGCTCCCATCCCTTTGCCATGTGCTGTGCCCAGGAATGTAAGAGTCCTCTTGGGACCCATGTGGGAGCGCCAGAGCAGTCGGCTGCACCTGGGGCAAAAGTTATTTTTAAAAGCTGTTGAAAGGGGGTAGATCTGGATGATCTCTCTTTTCCAGCTTCTCGTCTTACACAGCCTGATTTGTTTTAGATCTGTGGCATGATCAACAGATATTTTTTATTTAGGGAATATTTACTCAACCAGTTTGGAGCGCACAGCAATTCACTGTGGGAAATCGGTGCATTCCTACAGGCTGAACCTCCAGGCTGCCTCCAGGCATGTCTGAGGAGGGGGCAAGGAATCTGAGCCCACACAGAAGGAAGCTAACCTAGCCCTGAAGAGTTTTCTTTCATATTCATAATTTCTGTGTTCCACACTGATTGATAAAGTGTGGTTTGAGATGCTGTTTTGTAAAAAAAAGCCAAAGTCTTTCCTGAATCCATTATGATCTGCTTTGGTTGGTGTTTTGTAGTGAGGGCTTGTCAAAATTTGTGTGAACAGGGGTTTCACTTTGCATTTTCTGTATTCTGTGTTTTAGTGGTGATGTACAGCAGTATGATATTGGATGAAGAAGCTGTGGAAAAGAAAGGAAAAGACCCACTTTGCCTCACTGAATTTATCCAATAATATGATGAACTTGGCCCATGAGGGTTATAACTGCAGCATTTCTGAGCCCTTACATGAACCAAGTGCATTACTTTCCACTTTGTGTGGTTTCAGGAGCAGGGACCTTACAACAATACCAGCTTTAGCTCATTAGGAGATCTTGCCCCATCCTCAGCATTCTCTTTCCTAAACACTTGATCCATCACTTATTGATTGAGTTTGCTACATGCAACCTTCACCTTTCCTTGGACTTGGTAATGCTGTTTCATTCCACCCTGATTTACTCTACAATCTTCCAGCTTCAATCCTATCATTCCTTCCTCTATCCATGTACAACTTTACCCATCAAAAACTCCAGGTAAAACTGAACAGATGGGCTTGTACCTGGATGACTAAAACTTGCTAAGTCTTCCTGAGAGCACTTAACCTTTAAGTGCTTTATTCTTTATGAGGGAAGCCCCACCAGGAAAAATAAATGCTGCCATCAAGTAAAAAACCAGTAACTGAAACTGATAGTTCACCAAAGTATGTGTTGTAGTTTGGAAATGCCTGTGAGAGGCTGTCACTGAGAACAGGCCAAAAATGGAACCTGGAAGAAAAATTAGAAAGAAGGTGGAATGTTATTAAAGCTATAATTATAAACATAGGGGGCACTCTGATATTGTTTCTGTTCTTTAACATTTCCATGTGAACAGTGCTTGCTGCTTGGGAGTTTGCTGCATGGGCTCCAGGAGCCCTTTTTTAGGATAGAGGAGTAGGTGCATGTTGTCTCAGCAGATTTATGTGTTCAAATAATGAATTTGGACCTTAAGAGTACATCCCAAACTGTAGGATTTCCAATATTTCTGTAACCAGTAGGCCGGTAATTGATTGGAAGAAGTACGGGCTGGTAAATATTTGACTCCCAACTGTTTCAGAAATGTGAAATCCCTGAAATCTGCTCATGGAATTACACACAGTCCATCATCCAGCAAGCAGATGGCAAAAGTTTTTGGAAAGGGCTTTAGAAAAATATTTCCACCTATGTTTTCCTTGGTGCCAGCTGCTGTTGCACCCTGAAAATAAAGTGAGAGCTGTTCCCTTTGCCTCTTAAGGGAAGGAAACCAATGTTTGTGGTGGTGCACAGATTTCATGAGCCGCGTGTCTGGTTGGCTCCAGAAGCTCTCCAAGGCCAGGGGATGGACTCCAGCAGGAAATCAGTTGTGTGGGCACCAGGAAGGAGCCACCCTGCAGGAGACAGCTGTGCTCTGTCACCTGGGGTCACACAGAGCCTGGTGTGGTGGCCAGGGAGGGAGCTGGAGCAGCCCTGTGCTCTCCGTGCTTATGCCATGTAATTAAATGCTCCAACAGCGCCTGTGGGCAGCAGCTGTTTTGAAAATGACATGATGGACACGAGTCAGGACATTCTGGTGGCAGCAAGCCCGTGCATGCCTGCAGCTGAGAGCTCTCCATGTCCCCTTTGATGCCCCACCCCATGCCCTTGGGTCAAATGTCCTTAAGGTTGGCCAGGTTAACAAGTACCACTGGTTAATCTGCTTCAATTTGAAAAGCTGTAATTCCTGGAGCATGGATATAACAGGGCACACGAGCAGCCTCGTCCAAGGCTGTTCCCATGTGGTGTGTTGTCACACACTCCCTTATCCCCCTTCAGCAAAGTAATTAAAACCAGCAAGCCACAGGCTCTTCTCCATCCCTCCGAAAATGTTTAAATTTAATGGCCAATTTCATAAACAGTCCAACAGGTGCTGGCACATATTGTTCCTGAAGGGTAATCCTGGCAGCACGTGCTGTCTTGTAGTTTATATAGACAGAGTGCTCTAAAAATTTATCTTTATGGTAATTTTTTTGTGGAGCTCATGGACCTCTTCCAGTTGTGCTCTCCACGCCCCCAGATGGGACTTTCATAGGAATTTTGAACTTCAGAACACAAGAGATGTAAATAGGAGATGGCGGGGGGAAACACTTTTTGTTGTTAATAGCATTTCTGAATTTTCAGGGTATTTTGAAGATTATCGTGTGTTTTTTGATGCCCATCAAAAGTCGCATCATGATACCGAGAAAATACACTTCCCATGGCACAGCTGCAGAGTGAAAATGAAGTGCATCACATGGACATTATTTCTTGTGTAAATGGAGGGATTGATGGTGCTGTTGGAGTGGTTCTTTCCCTCCCTGTGATGGCTTTTGTTTTCACATATTTCATTTACCTGCAGTCTTAGAAAAACTATAGCTGTCTTTTTAGTTGTGCCTTTCACTGTCTTTTTAGTTCTTTATTTTGTTTTAGGTGACTTTTTGGTGAAGGGTGTTACAGGAAAATATTTTTACTGCTAAATAGGAGTGTAAGGAACTGTGTTTAGAAGAGCTTGATAGTCTCCAGATCTCTGTCCTGTTGCTCTGTGTTCCTCATCCCATTGCTACTGGTGCTTTTGGGAACACCATTTCAGCTTGGACCCACAGTTTAGGCAGTAATGAAGGACACCTACCCATCCTGAGAAATCTTCATTAGCATCAGCAAGAGAAATGGCCTGCTGAAATATCCACAGGTTTGTGTTCTTCTCGGTCAGGACTGACTTGTTTTGCCCTTAGTGATGTGCCTGCTGATGGGAGCAGGAGCTGGCAGTGTGATCTGGGCTGTGCCTGTGACTCAAATTGCACTGAGTCAACAGGCACCCCAGCCAATCCAGGCTGCAAACTGAATTATTAGCAATGATTTCAGTAAAGTTTAGCATTTGGGTTTAGCTTGTGTGAAGGAGAAGTGGTTTTAAAGCATCTTCAACAGAGATTTAACTGAAGGTTTGGGTTTGTTTTGTTTTGTTTTAATTTTAATCCATGTTTGTGTTCTGCTCCACCATGTGTTTATTTTAAAATCTACTTGTGCATCAACACATTCTCAATCTGAAATGTAGATCTCAGACTGACATGTTTTACATGTTTGAACTGCATCCAATTTTAAAGTACCACAGTTATCTAAGAAGTACATCAAAGTTTCCTTCAGTGTTCATTTCTCATTATTATCTGTTCTCGAGCACTGATTGTTTTTCAGTATAATTAGTGTAAGTTCTCCTTTTGATCTCCATGTCAGATGTGCTCTCATGTTTACAGAGAAGAATCTCCTTCAGGTTTACTCCTCCTAAGATTTACTGTGTAAAAGCCAAACTTCTGCCCTGATTCCACAATTTCAGTTATTGGATCTCAAAAGTACTGGTTTCATTTTCTTTGAGTACAGTCACATATGGTTTGTATTGCCATCAAATTCCTCAAAAAAAAAGCACCCAGATGGGTTAATGGTACCTCTACTCCTCTATGCCGACTTCAGGCAGGACATGGCAGGACAGTTGATAATAGATCTAAAATAAAGTCTGCTGATGACAGATTGCCCCACCAAAAATTTCTTGAAACTTGAACCGGTGAAGTCAGTGCGCTCCCCCTACAGCTTTTTGTGTCTGTGTCTGTGGAGTTTTGGATCTGGCACAGGCAGCCTTAAATCTTGCATTGTTGAAGCAGACTTGCTGTTGTTTATCTTCCTGGAAAAGGATATGCTCCATGGACTGGAGATGAGAACCAGACAAGTGCAAAATCCTCCATCTGGGCAGGCATAATTAGCCAGTTAAATGGCAGAGAAGGGTCTGGACTCATAACCTAAACATAAATCCATAATATCTCTGTGTAGGGAACATATAGTAACGCTGCTCAGAGCTGGAAAAGCCTGACCTGGAGTAACTTATCCCATTTCAAGCATCTTTTCACAAGAAAAATTTGTAGCATACAGCCTAAAGCAATAAAAATGAAAAGAAATCCAGGTAAATACGTCTTGGAAGAAAGTAGAGGAAGAAAGGCATCTGGCCAGTGGGGTTTGCAAAGTTCCCTTTGGGTTTCTGGATAGAGTTGTTTGGGTTTGGGGCAATATTTGTCATCCTTGGCCTAGTGTGGGGTTGCGTATGCTGATGCTGAATTTTGCTTGTAACTCAGGGAAAAGCCATCCTGACAGGAGAGGAGAGGGAACAGTGGGAAACCCCCTGTTTGTCTGTGGCTTCTGTGCCAGCTGTTCTCAGGAGCTCCTGGGGTCACCATGTCTAAATCTTGGCTATTTCAGGCAACCACATCACAGAATCCCATTCATAAATTTCTCAAGTACCATTACAAAAATAGTTTTGTTTTACTTTATGTATATATTTATTTATTTAATTTTTTTTTTGCCACTATTGCCCTGACATGAACCTCTCTTCTGGAGCCTCATCTCTAATGACTGCTTTTGAGTGTTTTAAGTATTAATTAATGACTTGTGCACTTTATTTGTCCTTCATTGCCCTTTGTCTTCTTGACCATCCAGGGTAGGATGGGGAAAGAGTGTAGCGAGGGGGTAGGTTTTTAGTTCTGTGTTCTAGGAAGAGAAGCTCCTCCCTCCATCACTTCCACAACCCCCTCTGTCATTTTGCATCTGTTTAAATTTGAGTTCCTGTGTCTGACACAGGTGATGAATACTGCAGGCAATATCCCAGAAAAAAAGCTGCTGTTGCTGTTCATCTTCAGTGGACATACCCTAAATTGTCATTTTCCTTTTTCTGAGCTGTTTCTCACAAAAGGGACAGTTGGACTGACGCAGAATGAAGGAATACAGACAGCACTGGGAGGTGACAACTCTGGAGAAGATGAGGAGCAGCCTGTGTTTGAGCAGAACAGTTACACCGTGCTGTGAGCTCTGACAGGCTCATTGAGGATCTACAGTAGTTTTTGTGGGTGTTCCTTGAAAAGGAGGAGTCGTGCTGTGTTTGGGCACAGGGTGGACAGGCAGTGGGTGTGCAGTTTGACCTCAAGGTGTTGGCTTCCAGTTGGTTTGACACGTGCTTGCTGCAGCTCTGCTCTGAGAGCTTCTCTGCTACCAGTGGTGGCTGGAGGTTCTCAACACCAAGTGTCTCCCAAAACCAAGACGCTGGGACGAGAGCAGAAACAGATTCAGTTTTGGCATCTAAAAATTAAGGAGAGAGTGGGATTGTCAGTAAATGGTGCAACCAATTACATCCTTATCCAAACCAGAAGAGTGTCCAGCTCAAGGGCAGAATGGGCAGAATTTATAAATCTTCCAGCTGCATGGTGTGCCCCAGTGGTGTTGGTGGATTAATGAAAGATAAATGGCTGTCTTCACCAAAAGATCCTTTTCCCCCCACTTGCTTTTTCCCTCAGGCCCAACAGCAGCACAACCAGTGCCTTTGCTACAAAGTGTTTCCATATTTAAACAGATTGTTTATTGACGTGAATAAGTGATAGAGCATTCAAATCTCTGGGAATCGCACCATAAATTTCCCAAATAAATAGGCATAAAGGAGAGAAGCCAAACAGGATATAAGTGCTCTAAAGCCTCATGATCAGCAAGAAGTGCCTTTCTGTCAAACCAGCAAGTCATTGTTTTGCCATGAAAAGTAGCATTTCAGACACAGATTTTTCTGCAAATGGCTGATTTTTGCTGCCTAACTTCCTAAATCTTGTTTAAAAGGTTGAGTCCTTTCTAAGAGCCTGATGGCTGATGAGCAAATGTAAAGATTAGCAGAAGCCTGGGGAGATCCTGATGGGGGCTGTGGGAATTGTTTAATGGGCTGGAGTAGGTGTGGTGATGGGTGTTTTCCCACTGGAACATCATGTTCAGGAGTGACAGCTTGGGTCTGTAGGTGTTCCCATATTTCCTCCTGTGAGAGCTGGCACTCCAACAGCTTTGGGCAGAGTCAGCTCATACCTGCATTTACACTTGCTCTGGTTTTCAGTACCATCAGAGCATCCAGCCTGTCACAAAAATAGAGCTTTGTGCTGTGCCACAGTGGGATGTTCATCAAGACGACTTGGCTTTGTGCTCTGAGGTTTCCCTGAAGGATCTTGTTGGGCTGCCTGGAGGTGTGCTGTGGTGGCATTTGCTGTCTCTAGTCCCCAGGACAGGCAAAAACCAGTCTGCAGGGAGAAAAAGCATAAAGAATTCAAACTGTTGATCTGACTTACAGATACTTCCTGAGGGAATACAGTTAAGAGATGAGAGTTCCCAGGGAAGAAGGGTTAGCTTCACCTAAATAAAAAATTGTGTTAAAATTAGGCAAAGAAAACAAGTAGATGCAGAAACATCACGAGTGCTGGCTCAGGGGGATGATGTGGTGAGGTGCTCATCCCTCTGTCCATCCTTACCCTCATGGGAAGGTGCCTTGGTGCTGAATTGGGCTGGAGTCTGACAGCGTGAAACAAAAATTTACTCCATCGAACATTCTTTTTTCAGCCTCTGCAACCAGTTCAAATATTTTAAATATCGTCTGTCCTTCAAACACAAAAAATGCATTGTGCAATATCGTAATGAAAACCAGAAACTACTACAGGCCACAAACGTCCAGAAGTTCAGTAAAGCAAATGGCCCAAAGATGTTGTTAGCATGTTATCTGTCACACTTGAAATCAATCAGAACTCCAATACCTTTGTTTTTATTAAGCTAGTTGCCCTCTCTTCCTTAAAAAAACAATATTGACATAATTTCTGCAGTCAAAAGTCCCCTTTCTCTCCATCAGCAGTACATTTATTGTAGATTTAAAAGCAGGCGCTTCAAGATAATTTCCAAAGAGCTTGAATACTTTAAAAAAAAAAAAAATCTCCCCCAAAAAACAAACACCGAAAATCGTAGACTGTTCATAAGAGTAGAAATCTAGTCAACAAAAATGAGTTTTGTAAACTGGTTTAACAAACCCACCAGCACAGAGTATGTGCTATTAAAAAGCAATCAAGTTTGTAAATAGCCATTTACAAACCATTTACAAACCAGCCATTTTGAAAAATTTTATGGAATAACAGATACTGTCCTTTAATATATCAAAAAATTACTTTTTCTAAACATTTTAGTAAAACAAGGGGCTTTTTTTTCTTATGCAGAGTATTGTTTTTCTAAGTGTTTCAGTGCTTGAAGATAAGCAATATATTAAAGTTTAATTCCATTTTATTCTATTGTTTAGGTTTTTTTAACACAGAATGGATAAACATTTAGCAGATAAATGAACAGCATATTTTCCTTTTTCAAAAAAAAGAGAAGACAGAAAGTGAAATAGTATTCTGCTAACCAAAACAGAAAAAAAACATAATCAAAACTTGTCTTAGTCTTATAAACTTAATCACACTTTAGGGGAAAACAAATTCCTTCCTAAATTCTAGGATGAAACCTTGACCCTGCATAAATAATAAGGTTACATCCTCAACGTCTTTCTCAGGAAATATGAAAACAAATAATGTTTTCTCTCTTTTTCTCTGTATTGATGTCAAATGCTTGCTCTTGGCAGGAGCTGCTGTTTCCTTTCTTACCCTTTATCTTTGGGCAGCCCATCACTGACCATGTGCCTGTGATAAATTTTGGGCTCTTCTGTGGTAGAACAGCTGTAGTTTGGGAATTTAAAGATTTGGCTACAGAAAAGATATGCTGTTTGAAAATCTATAATTTCTAGTTTTGCTTGTTTGGGCCATACTTTTGTCATGCTCAGAGATGTTTCCTCAGTGGAGGAGGATTCATTTCTAGAACTAAAGAGAGAGTGTTGAGGGTTTGTTGTGGGAAGAATGATCCCCCTCTGGTGATGCTTGTGATGCTCTTTCTGGGGATGATTTCTCAAAGAATAATGAACAGAAAGATGGCAAAACAAGGCAAACCTATCTCTCAGTTTTTGAAATAAAATACTAGACTAGAGTTGCCCTTTATTATTTGTTTTCATTAGTGTTTTACATGGTCATCATAATTACAACAAAAAAAGGTGTCTTTTTCCTTTTTTAATTTTTTTGGTGTAGGAGCTCTCTGTCTTCTCTTTGGATTTGCCAAGATGTCCTTGCTTTATACACAGGTCGAGCACAATGATCCTTCAAAACAGATCTGTCTTCAGTTCTTGTGATAAGAACTCCTTGGGTTTGTTGTTTGTTTTTGGAGGGGACCAGTGTTAGGCACGTACATCCTGACGTAGAAATCTGCCTCTTTAAGGTCCACACCTTAAAGATGGATGGATTCTGAGTTCCTTTTGGAAAAGTGCTGCTGCAGAGCAAACAGGAGCAAGTTAGAAATGAGACTTAGATTTTTGGATAGAGATTTTGGCCCAGCTGCCTTTGAGCACCTGCAGGAACCACAGAGCCCTCCACACTCTTCTTCTATCCATTGTACAGGTGACAGCAATTTCATGGCAATTTCCTCTCCCTTTTTTTTTTGGGCAGGAAATGTGGATTGACCAGTGTATCTTTGGATAATCCAGGTTTAATAGTAAGCCTGTCTGCTATTACAAATCCTTCAGGGCACCTGTTTATACTTAGACTGGATCTTGACTGCCCCTTTGATATGAAGATGTATTAGATAATAAATATTGTCAACAGATCCTTGAGGAGGAGGTTTGGTAAGCCTGGGCTCTGCCCTGCTGTCATTCTCAGCTTCCCTGCTGAGGGCCAAACTGCAAAGGATGTCCATCCTCAATCATTCCAAGTGTGCCTTTCACCTGGGGGCTGTCAAGAAGCCTGACCAAGGCACTGGCCTACTCCTTCCCCTTGCTGGCCCCAAAGGGAAGCTGTCTTTGCTGATGGACCAGCTTTCTGCCCCAAGACTTCTGCCACTCAGGATGGGGCCTCTGGGAATCCCAAGCAGGAGTGTGTTGTTTTCCTGCAGCATGCATTCCTGCATCCCCTGGCATGGGGAGGGCTGGCTGGCTGGGACATGGCACCCTCCCAAATCTCAGCTCTTTCTAAAAACCAAGGAGCAGAGTGCCTGGCTGCATCGACACTTCTTAGGGCTTCTGTGTCTGGTGTGCCTCAGCTAGGTTCCTGAGGCACAGGAATGGCATTCCCATGGATAGACAGGAGTTAATAGAGCTTCTCCCAGTCACTGATTTGCATTCTCTTGCTCAAGGAGGGAGATTCTTCCAACTGCTGGTGGAACTTGCCCCTTTATTATCTTATATTGGTGTTGTTCCAAGTTAAAACTGCAGGGCTGTAAAGAAAACTCAGGAGAGCCAAGCTCCTACTCAGGGCAGGATTTGGTCAGATTTCCTCGGGGAGAACAGAGCTGGAACCCTGGCTGGATCTCTCCCTCCTGCATCTCCCCACCACATCAGCTCCACCTGCTTGGGCACACCCAGAAAACATATATAAATAAGGTGGAGCTCTGCCCTGCAAAACTCAGCCCCAGTGACTGCCTCTCTCAGCTCAAATGTAGAAAAGCAGCTCCTGAATGTGGTGCCTGTGGCCCAGACCCTGCTTATCAGATGAGCAAAGCCTTCCAAGACATCCATGACTGGGTTTATGCAGCCCAAACGCCCTCGTGGCTTTGCATAGAAATGTAAACACGAGTGCAAATGTCTCGAGATTAGGACTTTAAATGGGAAACCTCAAGGATAAAGAGCAGCTATCTCTGCTAGTCAGCACATGTGCCATGCCCAGGCTGCAGCCCATGACTGAGATTTTAGAGTGAAACTGGTAATTTTTGGATCCTCATTTTCACATGTTTGGTATAAAGAACCTTTTGTTACATCCTGGTAAAGGAAAATATGCAACATATTTTAAATGTATCTAGATATCTTTTAAATTTAGATTCTGGTGAGGGTTTAGGTGTCCACTGTACCAACAAACACCAATTCTCTCACCATAATCTCTTTTTTGTGTTTTCTTTCTTTCATCTTACTGCTCCCATTGATAAAAACTGCCTTCTCTTGGAACACACAAACAAAAATAATGAGCATCATAATTCTGCAAAACATGTTTAACAAGATTCACAAAAACATGGATTCAGTGGCTCTCCCATGTCTAGTTTTGTTTTCACCATAATCTTGAGCATAGTTTTAGTTCTGATCTTTTTGCAATAGCAACAGAAGCAAATACTATTTTTCTGGTGCCTGGCAGAAGAAGTACTCTTAACTCAGAAATATGTCTGAAAACAGATTTACTTAATAGACCAATAAATAGTTGTTGGTAGCTGTGGAGAAAAAGTGCAATTTGTTTTGGGATGGGAAGAGGCTTTATGTGTTTTTATAAAATGTGGGATTTGACAGGGTCTAAATAAACTGGCAGTAGTGTTATGGTAGAATTTGTATTTTCTGGTCCTTTATGTGCTGTTGAAAATGCCATTTCAATCAAAATGTTCAGTTATCTTTACAGGTTTTAGGTGGTTTTTCTCTTTGTTTTACATTTCACAAGGCTTATGTCAGATCAGACGTGTGTTCAAGCCCAGGGCTGCATCCTACAAACAGGGTTAATAAATCTTTAAAAAGAAAAATAGACAGGCATAAATTAAAAAATTATGTCATAGCTGTGTGTCCTTCTAACCTGCTTTGAGTATGTTGCTGATAATAGTAGATCAATAAAGCTGCAGACAGCCTTCCAGGAAAGCTGCAGCCCCACTCCAGAGCCCCACCATTCTCAGTAGTGAGAAACAGAGCTAAGCCAGCTGATCATCCAGCTAATCCTGCCAGGAGCTGAAGTTTTTTCGCCTGTGTGACTCCCAAGCACTGGACATGAAGTGTCTGAATGGGCTCTACCCTTCAGTCTGAGTTGTCAGCATCAGGCACATCAAGGTCATCCTGCTTTGAAAGTATTTTCCTCTGCAAAGGAAACTGTCTGTGGAATCCAAGATATATTTTACTGTTTGAGCATTTGTAAAATTGATTGGTTCATAACATCATGCTTGATTCATTAAGGTAATAACCAGCACAGATGTAGGCTACAAGTTTTAAAATAAATGGAAAAGCAAAGGAGATGGGCAACTTCCAAAGTGTCCTACTTAGTGTGGTGTTGGCAGAGAGGAAAGAGGCAGGGTTCACCTTGCTGCAGATGGAAGGGAAGGAGATATCAACATCCCTGCATCCCTAAAAGGATGGACAGGAGGTATCAGCATCCCCAGAGGTGTTACATTTGCCCCAGGGGAGGTGGGCTTCCTTTTCCTGCCAGGCCAGTGGTACAAGTGAAACCTGCTGCCTCCCCACAAGCAGCACACTCGAGGCAAGATCTGGCTGCTCACAGCTGGAGAGGCGAGGGAAGATTTACATCAAATTGTCCCTGGTGTGCAGCTAATCAGCTCCTGATGTCAGGACTTAGAGCAGAACACAGGTTCAAGACATGTGCGGGTGTTCCTTGGAGAGCAGGGCAGCTGCTGCCCGGGCTGTTGGTCAGGGGCCAGTGCCTCGTAAACAGGTGCCAGCATCCCAAAAAAAGAACTGCCCTCCTTGCCAGCAGCGAGTATCCTCGCTGGTATTCCAGGATCCTCGCTGGCATTCCCGGGCATGGCTCTCGGGCCAGCAGGAATGACCTGCTGGTCGGCAGCGAAACCTGCTGCTGCTGCCACTGCTGTGCTGCTGTGACTGCTGCTGTTCTGCTGTGCTGCTGCTGCTGTGCTGCTGTGACTGCTGCTGTTCTGCTGCTGCTGCTGCTGTGCTGCTGCTGCTGCTGCTGTGCTGCTGTGACTGCTGCTGCTGCTGTGCTGCTGCCACTGCTGCTGTGCTGCTGTGCTGCTGCTGCTGTGCTGCCACTGCTGCTGTTCTGCTGCTGCTGCTGCTGTGCTGCTGTGCTGCTGCTGTGCTGCTGCTGCTGCTGCTGTGCTGCTGTGACTGCTGCTGTGACTGCTGCTGTGACTGCTGCTGTGCTGCTGCCACTTCTGCCACTGCCACTGCTGTGCTGCTGTGCTGCTGTGACTGCTGCTGTGCTGCTGCTGCTGTGCTGCTGTGACTGCTGCTGTGCTGCTGCCACTTCTGCCACTGCCACTGCTGTGCTGCTGTGCTGCTGTGACTGCTGCTGTGCTGCTGCTGCTGTGCTGCTGTGACTGCTGCTGTGACTGCTGCTGTGCTGCTGCTGTGCTGCTGCTGTGCTGCTGTGCTGCTTCTGCTGCTGCTGCTTCCACTGCTGCTGCTGCTGTTGCTGCTGTGCTGCTGCTGCTGTGCTGCTGCCACTGCTGCTTTGTTGCTGCTTCTGCTGCTGCTGCTGCTGTGTTGCTGCTGTGCTGCTGCTGCTGCTGTGCTGCTTCTGCTGCTGCTGCTTCCACTGCTGCTGCTGCTGTGCTGCTGTGCTGCTGCCACTGCCACTGCTGCTGCTGTGCTGCTGCCACTGCTGCTGCTGTGCTGCTGATGCTGTGCTGCTCCCACTGCTGCCACTGCCACTGCTGCTGTGCTGCTGTGCTGCTGCCACTGCCACTGCTGCTGTGCTGCTGTGCTGCTCCCACTGGTGCTGCTGTGCTGCTGATGCTGTGCTGCTCCCACTGCTGCCACTGCCACTGCTGCTGTGTTGCTGCTGTGCTGCTGCCACTGTTGCCACTGCCACTGCTGCTGCTGCTGTGACTGCTGCTGCTGCTGTACTGCTGCTGCTGTGCTGCTGTGCTGCTGATGCTGTGCTTCTCCCACTGCTGCCACTGCCACTGCTGCTGTGACTGCTGCTGTGCTGTGACTGCTGCTGTGCTGCTGCTATCTGCTGCTGCTGCTGTGCTGCTGCTGTGCTACTACTGCTGTGCTGCTGCTTCTACTGTGCTGCTGTGCCTGCTGCTGCTGGTGCTGCTGCTGTGCTGCTGCTGTGCTGCTGCCACTGCTTCTGCTGTGCTGTTGCTGTGCTTCTGCTCTGCTGCTGTGCTGCTGTGCTGCTGCCACTGCTGCTGCTGCTGCTGCTGCTGTTACTGTGCTGCTGTGACTATTGCTGCTGTACTGCTGTGCTGCTGCTGGAGTGGCTCTCTGAGTCTCCCCAGCACTGTCCTGGCCTTGTTTGCTCAGGGGTTCTGACCCCCAAATTTAACAGCCTTGGAGTGTATCAGGAGGTGGGGGAAGGAAAAGAGAAAGCAAGAGGCAAGTCACTTATGAGAATGGTGTTTTTCTCCTCTTGGGATTAACCTCTAACTTGGAATTTGGGAGATGCAGTTCTTTGGTAGAGGACTGGGTGAGGATGTGCTGAGGGAGGATGCTGCTGCTAGGGGGCAATATGTAGCAAGCAAAACCCCACTGAAGGCGTTTTATCTCAGTGTCATATCTCTTCTTCAAGACAAAAGTTATCCAATGTATTGCACACACCTTTTTTTTTCTGTAGAAAGAGTATGCTATAAACAAATATTCAACCTTTACTTATAGGTTGCCTGCATATATTCTTTTAGCATATATGTGTGTGTGTGCATGACTTTCTTAATATGCTTCCTCGTTAGCTGCGTGATTCTTAATTTTTCGTTCTGAATTCTGTCATCGTTTATGTGAAGCGAAAAGATAAGGAGTAGACATTTTAAAAGCCTCGAATCACATGGTCTTGTAACTTGCCTGCTGCTTCCCTTTTGGGAACAGCTGGGACAGCTAACTCAGAGGTCTTTGTGACTTTTTTTTGTTCTCCCGCTTTCTTAAACATACTCCCTAAAAAAGAAAACAAGAGGAAACATGGAAAAAAAAAAAGAAAGCAAGAGAAGGCAGTTTCAGTGGCACTATTGGTTTCAGGCTGACCGAGGGAAATAGTTGTTCATTTGTTTCGATGTACTCATGGTGATTTGATGATGCTTGTTTTACAACTAATGCAGAGTGTTTCTTTAAGAGTTTCATTGTGTAAATGCAATTTTGAAATTCATTTTAATCATGAAAACACTTCTTTTGCTGAGGGATATTCAGGGCTTTGCATGATTATGACTATAATGTAAATGTTTGAGTCATGGAGAGAATACATTGGTTTCTACAGCAGGTTTTTGGTTCTGGTTCACCTGGTCTTCAACATTCTGTGAAGAAGCATTGTATGAATGAGGAAAGGTTATAACACTGTGTGCCAAATTTCAGTGGTGGAAAAGTGGTCATTAATTAATTAGTGTTAATCTTTGCAAGGTGAGATTGAATTTTAACAGCTGCAACTGAAATTTGGATAGAGGAAGAAGTGCTTTCATGTTTGAGGGGTTTTTTTATCAGTTCAGTCTTGTTTCCTATATTGTTCAGAGTGAGAGACTCAAGCATGGGTTTGACTCTGTGTCCTGGGAATATTAGAGAATTCTGCTGACTCAAAATCCATGGGTTTTTGGGATTGGTTTTATGGCTGTGGTGAAATACATTGAGTGCTTCTTCAAGTCTTTGTTGTAGTGTTTTCTGCTTAATAAATAGAAGAGAGTGGGTTAGTTAGCATTAGAAGGCAGCAAAGCCAGAAGTTTTCACAATGCTTTCCTCTTTCAGCTCCCAACAAAGAGATTAGGATGTCAGTCTTGCAGAATTAGGACATTAATGTTCTTTGCACTCCTCACCTTTCCTCTTCTATCTTGCCATAAATAATTCTGAACATGAATTTATTTTGAGATTAAATTATTGTCCTTGTTTAATGTGATTAACATAAAATATTCATGATTTTAAGTCTTTGAAATGCTGTACTCCATGTAAAAAATAAAAAAAAAAAAAAAAAAAAAAAAGAGGTTTTGTGTTCTGCAATAGAAGGCTTTGACTTCTGCCAAACCAACACAAGTGAACTGCTTGTAATCCCTGGGTGTTTGTAATCACCAAAGTGGTTTGGATGGCTTTAAGTAGTATTAAATCCTGACATCATCCTTAAGTGCAGAAATCAAACTTGCTGTAATTAAGATTATATCAAGAAGGCTCTCAGAATTCACATATTTTCCAGTAGTCATAATAAACCAAAATTCTATGATTCATTGCCTACCTAAAGCACTTGTTCTTTCCAATATTGCCAGGCTACTGATGTGTAAACAGAAATGGAAATAACTGCTTGTGTCGGGGGGATTGTTGGGGCTTGTTGGTGCTGAATCATCTGAGCTGGTCTCCTTGCTCTGTGCTGGCACTTCACAAATGCTGCTTGGAAGTGCAGCTTCAGAGCACAGGGAGGTCGTTTGAGCTCAAACCTGTGATTTTGTCCTTTGAGCCTCTTCCGTCCCAGTGGTGATTCTTCAATTAGCACTTTTCAGTTCACAGCTGCATTATTCAGATTCACAGTCAGTAAAAGGTGCTTCTCTTCTAATACTCCCTGCAAAATTCTGAAATAACTGTGTTTTTCTTAGTGCATGTGTGAAAAGGAGGAAAAAGTTTTACAGAACTTAATCCACTGTTTTTACAAAGTTGTTTCCAGCATCCTTCCAAATAAAAATGCAGGTTGTTACAGTTGTGAAATTCCAAAAGTTGTATTATTTTAGGAGTATTTTGGAGCCTCAGAATAAAGGCTTGAGTACACAGGATTCTGCAGCTGCCCACACTTGTTTCAATTCCCATTGTTCAGGAAGCCTGCCCGTGTGTGCCTGTGAGTGTTGGGAATGATGTGAGTGTTGGGAAGTGATGATGGTAGTGAGCACTGGTGTTTCTGTGAAAGCAGCTTGGAGCAGCAGTGCCCAGAACTGAAAGGAACATCCTCATGGTGTTGGCCAGCTCCAGGAGGAGCACAACTGCAAATTCCACAGAAGCATGGCTTTCATAACAGCAATGTTTGCCTTTCTTTGGTGAGCTCAGGACACGTGCCAAGGCTTTGGTTGCATCCTCCTCCTCTGCCTGCTGCAGGCTCTTGTCCGTGATGGCTCCTCTTGCCCTCATCAGAGCCTGATCAGAAGTGCAGTGAGTGTTGCAGTGCCCTCCCAACGTTCAGATGGGGTCAGGTTGCTTGGGGCCTGGTGTGGCCAAGTTCTGACCTTTCTTCAGGGATGGATGGAGATTTGTAGCTTCACTGGTTCCTTCCCCATCGTGTGATCACTCTTCTTGTTCGAGAATTGAGATTTTTTTTTTTTCTTATAATGTTTGGGTCACAATTTCCCTTGTTGCAACTTGTGTCTGTAGCCTCTCACCCTTTTCTCATGCCCCTGTGAAAAGAATCTGGCACTGCTATGTCTATACCTACTCAGTTGGTAGTTGAAGGCAGGAATGGGACCCCAGGATTTGGCTTCCCTACTTTGGGCTCTATGAGAGGGGAACATTTTTGAGTTTCCATTTTTCCAGCCTGTCAAGACCCCTTGAAGTGGCAGCCTTGCCTGCCAGCTTATCAGTCATGCTCCTTGGTTTCACATCATCTTCAAATTTGCTGGGGAGTGGGATTTTCCCTGTCTCTTCCCTTGACATTATCCCTGAAGTTCAACCAGACAGGGTAATTCAGTTTCATGGTCTTTGTTGTTTGGGAAAGGTAATTTAGTATCCAATAAATCTACAATTCTTACTTTATCTTCCCTCTTTAGATGAGCAAACCCTGCTCCTCTGTGGTTTCAAAAAAAAGGGTATAATGCTGCAGCATTTTATTTCAGTGTCAAAATTAATAAAATCTTGGAATGCTTTGCTTTCTATTGCTTGCATAAGTGCCCATATGCAAACACCAGTTGGCATTCTGTCACTTATCTGGTTGCTCAGCTTGTAGTGAAATTTTTATATTAAATTTTTTAGCCTATCTATATACTTAAACAGGAAATGGAAAGTGGTCTGATGTCTTCGTCAGAAGCAGGTTGAGAGGGAGAAACCCCCAGATTTTCAAGACTAGTTAAATAAGAATGCTTATTTAAAGTAAATTTATTTAAGTAAATCAGATACAGCATGTAGGTGCTTGAGGGGAAGCCCTTGATTAGTTTTTCATCATGAATAAGTTAAAGGAGAAAACACCTCCTGGAAAGGGAAAGGCATCATGGCATCTATCCTCACCAGCAGTTTTTCCCTTTCCCCCACTTTTTTCCTCCTCTTGCTAAGAAATACAATAATTCCATGAGCCCACAGAGTAAAAACATCCTGAGACACCAGTGTAGGTTAAAAAGTTAATTCAGCACTCTTCCTCTGGAGGGGGAGTAGACCCAGGAAGGGCTGAAGAAGGCTGAGGAGAGCTGAGAAGGGAGGAAAGAAGGGATGAGAGCCCTGCCCGAGGGCTTGTTGGCAGGAGAAGGCAGGAACAGGATATGTTTCAGCTTTTGGGTGGCTCTGGGAGGAGCAAGTGTTGGGATTAAGGAGTCGTGATAAAATTGTTCCCTTCCTTCTCAGATGCAGACAGCGAGTTTCATGGGGTGGATTTTCTGCCAGAAGATCTCACCGGGGCTCTGGAGGAGACAGGAATGAGGGTGAACAAGAAGTACTCCTGTCTGCCTGCTGAGGAGAAGGGCATCCACATCATCAACATCCGAGCCATCGAGGACATCGGCTATGACCAGCAGGAGAGCACGGTGAGTGATCACAGCTGCTGGGCCACAGCAGGCATGCTGCACTTCGCCCCTCAGTTTGTTTTCCTTCTCTCCACTCCCAAGACGCTCTGAAATCCTCTCCCTCCGTTTTCCCAAGGTGCTGGGAAGGATTGCCACCAGGCACACTCCGTGCTGAGGTGGTGGGGGGTGTTCTTGGATGTGTGAGAAAGGGAACCTGGTTTAAAGTGCAGCATAGAAACGGGCTGACTCTTCTCAGAGTAGAGCTGTGTGAACCTTTACATCATCTTGCCAGAGCAGAGGACAGCAGAAGAGAATGTCTAAAATCTCGTGCAAGAGCCATTGTTAACATAGGTGACATTAAACTAATCTTCTCCAGCGCATAATTGAGATTAGGTTTCCAGTGTCATTAATTGCTCCTCGGTTAAATTCTTTAACACAGATTTGAAAGGAAGTTAGTAATATGAATACCCAGCGTGATTATTACTTGGTTATGTAATTTAAACATAAAAATAAATTTATTAAGGTGGAGTGGGCTATACAACAGTTTCACTGGAGAAAGAGGTACCAGAAAAAGCAGCATGTGATTTATCGTCCTTGTGCTTAAAATTAGGATGGCACAGGGATGAATGATTCTGTCAGGGTGTTAAAATCCTCCTGCTGTGGTTAAACTAAAATGTCTTTTCTCTGTCTCATAGCTAAAGAGACGTGAGCTTGACATGGTCTAAGTCAATGCAACTCCATTAAAGCACAGCAGTACTGCAAGAGAGCATCTGGCCCATGAGTATCTTCCAGCATTTATACTCCATCCTTAAAATAATCTGACCATTAATTTATTTAAAACAGAACCAAGTTTTTTGGCTGCTTCCTATTTGCAGTGGGATATAGCTACTCTCGCATAATAATGAATTTGTTGAGGCTTTAGTAGCCACAGTAGTAGTTCAGCCCAGTTTTTCAGAAACTGTTGTTTAATTAATTAGTAAGATCAACACATGTTAAAAAAAATTAAACACAATCCAGTTAGTTGCCATTTGTAACTATTTTGTTTCTGTAGAAATTTGCATAAGTGAGTTGCCTGCCACAAGCAGACTGTCAGCTTGCTTTAAAAAATATGTTCTGGATTAACAGGTGTGTGCCATTAATCATAAAGCAATTTGAAAGTACAAATTATTAATGGCCTTTGATATCAAAGTTATGCTTACAAACTAAATGAGAATATCTAGGTAGGGCACAAACATGAACTGACTGTGCCCTGAAGAGTTTGACGTGGCTAAATAACCTCCCCTGTTTTCATGGAACCGGGAATAGAGGCAAGATGGTGGCTCCAAATGCTGTATTATTTATTATATATTTATATACAAATAAATAAATATACATTTATACATTTATGTATTTATATATTTATATATTTATTAACTGAGTGTAAAGGGTTTTTGGAAAAGAAGGATGAGATCCTAAAGGAGAGAGAAGCAGATAGCAAAGGCTATCTAAAATAAATTGCACTTAGTGTTTCATGTATGAAATAAGCAGGTGTGCACATGCCAAATAGATTTTAGCATTTTGCAACTGATGACCAATTGCTCTCTTTTGGAGCACAAGTCCTTTTCCCTCCATGGAGGATGGACATTCTTCTATAAACTTAAAAGCCAGAGAAGTTTCCTGATCACTGAAAAGCCACTCCTGTGATGGGTATTTTTTGCAAAAACAAATGCCAGTTACTAGTGAATTGTCTTCCTTTTTTTTTTTTTAAATAATATGTGCATCTCCAAGGGTAGAATTGTGAGCTACACATGAAAAGTGTTATGAAAATAGAAATAATTAATTGTTAGTACCTTTTGCTTGTTTGTATCTTTCTACAGTTGTTTTGTGCAGTTTTCAGATAAATGCTTGGAAATGAAATTGTGTTTTAAGCCTTACCTTTCATGTATCTTACAGCCCTTATCCAGCATTAGCTCAGGCTGGGAATAAAGCCATTGCCACCATCAGATCACATAGTGACATAGTTTTATAAGTGGGAAAAAGAAGTGGTGAACTCAGTAAGCAGTGACCCCACTTCCCTGGCTACTTTCCATCGTGTTTTTGGCCGTGCCGCAGGACCAGCTGGCTCCCTTCAGTCTGTATCTAAGATGATCTCTTTCTCAGATGATACGGACTTGCAATGATAGATAAGAGAAGTGAGAAATGTTTCCACATGATATTAATCTGTTTGTCAGAATTGCAGCATTGCAGATGTCATGGGTGGAAAAGGACAGGCAATCTTAGTGGTGATTAACCCCTGAAGGAGAAAAGCAAACCCAGCGAGTAGCTGACTTATGGACGAGTGTGCTGGTGATTAGATTAAATCCCAGTCATGCCATCTATTTATTTCTCACCAATAAAATCCCAGCTGGCTATCAGTAAAATTAAAGGTGTTAACTTGCAAAAATTTTTGAAGTAGCATGGAGGGAACTCCTCCCATCTGCTGGCTGTCTGGAGAGAGGGCATCCTGTGCTCCAGGCAAAAGGAGCCTTGATGGGAGAGGATGATGTGTCTGGTGCTTGTGTTGGGCTGTGCATTTACTATTCTCTCTTCTCTCCACACCCCCACTCCCCACTTCCAGGTGTTAAATTCCCTATCTAAAAACCCGGATGCTGACTGCAAATACGGGCTCTACTTCCGAGATGGCAAGAGGAAGGTGGACTACATCCTGGTGTACCACTACAAGAAGTCCTCGGCTGGGAAGACCCTGGCCAGGAGAGCCCAGCAGAACGATGCCAGTGTCCGAAGCACCAAGCAGGAGCAGCCCCTCCCGGGGAAGGGGGTGCAGCTGGAGATGGGGGACAGCGAGCCTCACATGGATTACCACGAGGACGACAAGAGGTTCCGCAGGGAGGAGTATGAAGGGAACCTCGTGGAGGCTGGCCTGGAGCTGGAGCGCGACGAAGATGTAAGGGTCCGCTTGAAAGGGTTAACAGCAGAGAGGGTGGCTGGTGGCCAGATCCTGGGGGATCCTGAGCTGTGCCTGTAAACCTGGCTCTGATCTCTGAACCTGGCACAAGTTCAGGGCTTGCAGGATTTGATTGCAGTTCTGGCAGTCGGTGCCACCCTCACCCACTGATTTAGTTGGCTGCACAGGAGTGTGCCGTGGTGTTGTAAATGCCCAGGTGACGTGAAGTTCCTGACTTTTGCTGGCCAGGATTTGTGGCACCATTGCAACATGGCTGTGTTGTGCTGTCTGGAAGTGAGGCTTAAATTGCTCTGAACACTAATCCCAGTTTGGTGGGTTTGCAGTATGCAGTGGTTTGGATCCTCTGGCAATTCCAGTTCTGAGAAAAAAGAGAAAATCTGATACAGGCAGTGTCATCTTTATTCCTCAACACAGGCTTGAGGAGAATTAAATTTGTTCAGGAGGCTGTGGTCCACACTTCTGCTGGAGCACATATGTCTGTGTTACAATTTGCTCTTTCCATTCTTAGACATGAACAGTACAGCTTGTAACATCTTCCACCTGCACCCTGAAAACAGGATATTCTATTAAAAGCCCATTAGACCATGTAAAAATGATGTATGTGAAGTGCTGGCAGTGTGTGATTGGTAGAAATAGACACAGCAGTATTAATTTCAAAGAAAGCTGCTACAGTTTTTCTTACCCAGCTCAGACTCCCGAGAGAAGGTAAACATTTATGCTGGTTTTATTTACAGGATCTAAAAGCTGAGATAAACATTTTGACCTGGGAACAGACTGCAAAAAAAATAAATCTGTCACCTATTGCTCACAAATTACAGACATTTATATCTTTTATATATTATGTATATGTAATATATATACTTAGCATGGTACAATGCAGGAAAACCCCAAACTCGCTCCCCTCTCTGTCTTCAAGTGAAAGTCAGACTTGTTTTCTGTCCAACTTACAGGTTTCTGTAGCAAATAGGGAGTTTGCCTGTGCAAAGTCATAGATATTTAAATCCTTTGCCAGATGGAAGGTTCCACCTATGACATGTAATATGCAGAAGGGCTCAGGAGTCAAGCCAGGATACTGTAAAAGAGAGGGAACCCTGTCCTTTCAGTGCAAGACACCAGACACATGAGATGCAAGTGTAGAGATGAAAGCAAGACTCGGGGATTTACAGCCAGCACGTCCATGTAGGGGGAAAGATCTGCAATCACCTGGGCCTGAAAAGCCACAAAGCTGCATTGGAGCCCTCAGTGATTCCAAAAGAACAAAGATTTCTTTAACAGAATGGTGTTTAATAAATCACTTAAGCTCTCTTCAATGAAATGGCTGGATGGTCACGCACAAAGAGTTGCCATCAGTGGCTTGATGTCCCCAAATAATTGATTAAAACAAGGCCAGGTTGGACAGGGCTTGGGGCAGCCTGGCCTGTCCATGGCAGGAGTCTTAGAACTGAATGATTCCTAAGCTCCCTTCCCATGGTCCTCTGAGTAACCAGTTTCTAGAAAGCCAGTGAGAATATAGCTGTGTGAAAGCTAGTTATTATAATAATTGAGTTGGTGCAGCAGCAAGATTAGAAAGATGCATTGTTGTTCATTTTTCTTCTGTTTGCTGAATGCCTCCTGGTCGGATATCGTTCGCCCAGTGCCTTTGGAATGGTTGCTCCAGGGGGAGCAAACATGGGTGTATGTGGGAGTGCCAGAAGCAAACATCCCTGTCCGGCCCTTTAGAACACAGCTCAGAGAATTACTGAGCTGCAGGCAGACCACTAATATTGCCTTTAACTTCTATCCTCCTTTTGCTCTGTTTGGTGGAGTCCTTCCTACCAATTTACCTGATTATGATGGTTTAATGGATATATTCACATTTGAATCTGAGGGTGCTCCTCTAAGGGGTGAGCAGAAGGGACTCTCTCAGCCCCAGCAATTACAACATACTCACCAAATCACACCATTTTGGCTGGATGCCTCTGCTTCAAATTTAACTGGCTCAGCCTGTATTTGTGTCCACAGTCATTAGCTTTTATTTCCCAAAGAGGTTTTATCTGTTTAACTTTGTGATAATTGCTCTGGGAGTCAATAGCATTTTTTGAGTCACATTCTATAGCAGCTCAGCACGATGAGGTGTTCAGTGATTGTCCTGTTGTTAGAAACCAGCTCTCTCAAACAAAGGAGATTTATCCTGTTGGTCCTAATGGACTGTTTGTTCCTTAAATATGTATGAATCACAAGGGGAAATGTGTTTAATTTCCTCTCATCAGTAACATTTTTTCCTGCTTTTTTTTTTTCTTTTTTTAAGACTAAAATCCATGGGATTGGGTTTGTAAAAATACATGCCCCATGGAATGTTTTGTGTCGAGAGGCAGAATTCCTTAAGCTCAAGATGCCCACAAAAAAGGTGAGTCCTGATCTCCTTGTTTTCCTCATGAAGGCTTAGTTTCAACGTATGTTCCTCTCAGAGCATTGTAAAAATGCAGACTTCTCTTTCCACAAGCGTTTTAAAAACTATTAGCTGATGTGCACCAGAAATGAAAGTCACAAACATATTTGCTTGGTGCAACAGAGGGAAAAGGTAGAAGGAAGAACAGAAATCATGAATTTCCAGCTGCTACCACTGTCTGTACATAATAAAAGTGATTTCATCATCAGTATGTTTTAAAAGAAGAGGTTTCAATTGATGGTGAAATTTCTGTGTGCCTTTTGGACATTTTTTTCTCACCTGAAGACTGCTAAAAATGAACACAAGGATAAGAATTTGTCTCACTGGGTTTAGTGACTATTCATATACACAGTCACGTTTGCAGGAGCTGGGGCCACTCTACCACAAAATAAATTACCTTTCAGAATATTTGAGATATCATTAAAGGTACAACAGTGTCTTTTCATCAATTCTAAATCACCTGTGATAGATAGATGGATAGATAACTACCTGTTCAGGGAGCACGGCTCAGAGATGGATTAATACTTAAACACAGACTAAGTGCGGGTCCCAGACTGCACAGGGAAGTCCATAATGGAGCAAGAGACAATCTCCAGGCCCAGCATCATTTATTACAATACTAAAACCACATTTTTGGTTTGGATTTTATATTAATCTCCATTATTGCTTCACTTACCAGGGATTTTAATCAGGAGCACAATTAGATGAGAAGATCTGTTGCCACCCTGTGGTTTCCTAACCCTTGGTTTGACTTTCCCATCCCTTTCTTTCTGGATGACTTCAAGAATGTAAACCACACTCCTTGATAGTTTATTGTGATATATTTATCTAATTGCTGGTTTATTCCTTTCAGTTCACTTTGACCTATGGATAACCAAAAAGCAGTAAAGTTTTACTGTTGGTTTTTTTTTTTTCTCTTTGCCCCCTCAGATGTATCAGATCAACCAGACCCATGGCCTCCTGAAAAAGATTAATTCTGTGATTCAAAAAATAACAGAGCCCATCCAGCCAAAAGTAGCAGAGCACAAACCTCAGACAGTGAAGCGCCTCTCCTACCCCTTCTCCAGAGAGAAACAGCACTTGTAAGTGAAAGCTTTCTCTAAATTTCCATGTCCACAGGTCCCAGCCTCTCTGAGCAGCTCAGGCAACAGAGGGTGGAAGGGAACATGAGCACCAAGACTTTGGTGGGCATTGCTGCAAAGAATATTTCCATTTTGCAATAGATTTACTTTTGTCTTGGTGTTGAGGAATGAGTCTTTGCAGAGAAATCTCTGTGTGTTTTAGCTGCTGCTGTGGCACATGATGTGCATCTGTATAACCATATACTTCTGTTAGGATGCCAAAAGGGGATTTGTAATGTGGTTTATAACAGTCTCTTCTCCACATTAAATAAAATGCTCAGTAAAACTTGTAGCCAGAGATGTGGGCTGATAAATTTCAGAATCATTTCATATATCTGGTGTGGGCAGGGACACAGGTAGTGCCAACCAGGCCTTGCCTTTTGAAGTGCTGTGAAGTCAGAGGTGGCTTTGCCATGGATCCCAGATCAGCAAGAATAGCTGTAAATGTGGGTGTAGGGAAAAAAACACGAGGCAGAGCCCAGCCTTGGATTGCTCTGCTGCTGCTCTTCCCTGGCCAGCATCCCAGAGGAGTCACTTTGAAGGCTGTGTTTGTGGATGTGCCAGCTGGAGCAAGCAGCAGCCCTAGGGCACTCTGGGGTTTTAGTGTTTCATCCAGACATGTAGAGCCCTGGTGGGCTTGGGCCAGTCAGTGTGTGGGACACCTTGGCCTGTCCTTGGGCTTGCAGGAGCATATTTGTGTGTTTGCTGGGTGTGGGGTGTTCCTGGAGGTTCAGAGAAGGTCCAAAAGATGCTCTTGACTGTAGACATGGATGGGCCTCAAGCTGTTTGCAGGTGGCTTTTCCAGGGACACCACCTGTGTCTCTGCTGAACTGGGGAGGAAACAGTGGCCTCACAGGGAAAAGGAAAAATTATGAGGGGAAATTCAAGGCCAGCAATGGTCAGGGATTCAACCTAAGACACTCTCTTTTGTGCTGAAAAGCCTATAAAGACACAAAACCAGTGAAATGCATAAGCAGCCTCTTTAATTTGTGGGAGTTGGGTTGGACTTGCTTTTTAACAGGGTTTCTACAAGCTGTTCTTTAATGAGAGCTCTGAGAGATCCCCAGGAGAAATGAAAATATTGAAGGGGTCAACTTTTTTTTCTAACCTAATGGGCTTCCTTCTAATCTTTTAACAGATTTGATCTGTCTGACAAAGATTCCTTCTTTGACAGTAAAACAAGAAGCACTATAGTAAGTACTGCCTATAAATAATTTATGGTGAATATTGTCTCAGTCATGGTGTTCACAGCTTTAATACAATGCCTGTTCAAGTTTATCTTTCTTAAACAAATGCCAAGGATCTCCTGTGCTATCAGGTACTGAAATTATAAAAAATTCCAGATTTACTGCTGTGTAGTGTTTGATGCTAACAGGTTGCTGACTTTTGGAAAATAATTTGCATCTTCTTTCTGATTCACGGGTAATTTTCTTGGCAGAGATATCACTAGCTGGGAATATTTAGATTTTACCACTCATTCTGCCCACCAGCTGCCTGCACCCATGAGTGATTTAACTTTTTGTAACTATACATCGTCCTTTTTGCAAAATGCTGCTAAATATCCCAAGACAAATTCCAACAAAACAGCCAGGTATTTACTGGGAATATTATTTATAGTTTTTTGGGGGAAATCCTCTGTAATGGTATTGAAAGTGTGAAGGTTGATGGTTTTTTATCTGACTTAGAGAACATAAAATAGAGTTGGGGAAGAAGGTGTAGCCTCATTTATAGACACCAAAGGAGGACTTGAAAGGCCAGCTCGTGTGACATCCAGGGCAGCTGGAAGGGGCTGTGCCAAGCAGCCCTGGCTGCAGCATTTCAGAGGATAACAGGGACTCTTTGCCCCATTCCACTTCTCCTAACCAGTACCTTGGAATGTGACTGCCAACATATTTTTATCTTATATTTAACATCAGCCTTTTGGGATGCCAAGTGGTTTCCAAAAGAGTTTATATTCCAATCATAGCTGCCTTTCATTGCTGTGGTGATAAGGGGTGTAAGATATCCAACTTCCCTTTCCTGCTCTGAAATTCCAGCTTATTCCACAGTGTAGTTCCCTGCCAGCCTGAAGAGCAGGGTTTGATATGAGCACTGATTATGGGGGTGAGGTGAGCTGGACCAGGGAGGCAGATGCAGGAGCACAGAAATGGGGAAGAAAAAGGCAAATATTGATTTGGTTTATTTGCAAATAAAACATTTAACTTGAGATCGGGAGGGAAAAAAAAAGCACCTGGGTTTTGTTTGTAGGCTTTCTTTTATATGCCTAGATGTGGAGGAAAAAAAATCTTGTAAGTACAAGGAACACAACAAATGAAGAGTTAAAATTCATGACAGGCTGAGCAAGGCAGCAAGATAAAATGCTTCCATGGGATGAGAGGGTGAGCAAGACTGACTGGAAAATGGATTGAAACAGAAGCTCAGAGCAGAAGCTGAGAGGAAAAGGAGGGATGAGAGTTTTTTAAATGCCTGATGGAACACTGGGCATATAAGAATAGTGCTGGTGCTGTGCTGCTTTGTGTGAAATCCCTGCAAATCACCCAGTAATGAAGAACATATTGAATGTTTCCCAACATCATTTTATTCTGTGTGCATTGCTGTTTGTATTCTTCTTTCTTAAAGTTCTCCCCTGCCTTTCTAATATGTATTTTTGAACCACAGTGCAAATATTGACCCTTCCGCCTACTGCGAAATGAACAGGAATCTAGTCACTACCCATGAGTCTTTGATGAATAGAACTAAGCCAAAGACCTTTTAGTTATTAAAAAAGAAAATAAAAAAAATAAATTATATAACTGAAAATCTCTCTGTGACAGCCCTTTAATTCACTGGGGTTACAGGATGACAGACAGATGAGCTGTGAGACTTGCCCCAGATGCCCTCACTTTCTTCCTTCAATGAATTGGGCAAGAGTCGAGTTAGCAAATGGATTAGGGAGCTAGGAAACAATCCCCAGCTCCCCAGACAGGCCAGGCAGTGGCAGGAGGGGCCTTTGCTGCCTGCCTGCCTGGCCAGAGAGCATCGCTGCACGGGAGCGGCCAAAAGCTGAACCTTGCGGGCAGCCTGCTGAGCTGTGCAAAGGTTACTCGACAATAAAGGCAATAAATCCCAAAATAAATACATCTGTTTTGCCACCGAGGTCAGGCAGGCTCAGAAATGTTAAGGTCAGCCTGTGTTAGTCCAGTTTGATAAACGGCTGCATGCTGTGTGCACGCTGTGAGCCCGGAGCTCTGCTCAGCTCCTTGGGACGGAGCCAGCCTGCGCCCTCCGAGGCCAGGGAAGGGCTGCTCCAGGTGGAAGAGCACCCCTGAGCTTTGATCGATGGCTAACATGAGCAAAAATTGCATTTCTGTTATGCCAGGGGGCAGAAGTAACCTTGTTAGGCCCCATCAGTTCTCCTAGAAGCTGACTATTTAGTTAAGCTTTTCTCTCCTGTACAGAAAGCACAGCACGGAGGGCTCCAAGACCTGCTCTTCTGAACACCACGACTTTTATTAAAGAATGATGACTTCATCGACATCTTGGTTTGGCCAATATTTGAGCTGTACACAAAAAGATTGTGCTTTTCACTGGCCTGTCTGAAGTAACCCTTTCTTTTTTTTTTTTGCTTCTGTAGGTTTATGAAATACTGAAAAGAACGACGTGTACCAAAGCAAAATATAGCATGGGTAAGGAACTTTGTTTAGCTTTAAGATCAGTATCTTTTTCAGGTATTGAAAATAATTGCATGTTGTAAATGGCTGTGGAGTTTAGGTTTTTTCCCTGCTCTCTAATTTGATGTATGTGGATGTAATTGTTTTATTTGGAAATTAGATTCAATTTATGCAACTGTTTGACCTTTTTTCAAATGTGAATTTATAGATTAAAGTCTAAATTAAATGGTAAGAGAGTATGTAGCCCCTGCAGATGTGACTTAGGATGGATGGTGACATAAGCCAGCAGATGAAATGTGCTCTGTGTTCTACACTCCCTGAAATGGATGAGGTTATTTCTGTAAAATCCAATAACTGCAGTGAAAATCCGTGGCTGTGGCTTGGCCCATTTCGTTCAAGCAGGAACCCCACAATTTATAGTGGGATTGTTTTCCAGTGACTTGAGTGGAACGGTCTTGACTGATGACTGTCCTGAGTGGAATTAAGATGAACCCCCTGGAACAGCCAGGGGCCAAGGCTTGCACTGGAACTGGGCACCTGAGCTCTCAGAGCAGGTGCTGCAAGTCAGGGGATGAGAAATTTGTGCTACCATGACCAAGACTTCTAGGATTTCAGCCCTAGGGTTTGTGCTGTAAAAATTAAACTCATAATAAAGATGAATTGCAAATCAGGCCACCTTAAAGATTTGTTGGCAGCTGATCCTGCTCACCTGTTATATACTTTATTTTATCCATGATGCACAGAATACATTTGACTGTGGGACCAACGTTAACAAATAGTTAATGGTAAATCCAAACAAATAAGAGGAAGGTTGCATTCCCAGACAAAGTGAGAAAAGTGTGTGAACATGGAAGAAAATGTTTGGTAACTGTTGAAATCTGTTATGGTGCCTATTTGCCTAGAAGCAGTTAAATAAAATCATAGGAACTTGAATTACAGGTAGTTCTGTTCAATATTGACCCATCAGCTGCTTAGAAAGACATCAAATAATAGAAGAACAATTACACCACAAATTATTTCCATGCTTTGACTTTTGTGTTGAAGTAACAACATACAATGCACAATTGTTGACTCCTTATATACACTAAAATTTGGTGTCCAGCCAGTATTAACAGAAGTGCTGTTCTCTGTAGCATGGGAAATCCAAATTATTCTATGACTTTCAAGACCTTTTTCGAGTCTGATGCTGGATTGTTTTCACTGGAAATAACATCTTTAGACTCTTGAAAGGGGAAGGTCACTCATATCAGTTTGCATTCTTGCCTTGGAGTTGCTTTCTCAGTTTATTTGTTTTTGTTTGGGTTTTTTTTTGTTTTGTTTTTTGTTTTGTTTTGTTTTGGGTTTTTGTTTGTTTGTCGTTGTTGGAATTTTTTTTGGGTTTTTTTTTTTGTTTGTTTGTTTGGTTGGTTGGTTGGTTTTTTTTGTCCAGAAAATGGGAAGCACAGTAGGAATTAGTTGATTAGGGAAGACACTAAGGAATGGTAGAGTGTTAGGATTCCTGGAAGGTTCTTCTACCTGAGACTGGCAAGGCCTCACAATATTGCTAATAAAAATGCCATCAGGCCAGCCCAGCACAACTCAACCAGCTCCTTTGTGTTCTAGTTCTGGAATGCTGGGTTACAACCCAGTAGAGGTGGCAAACAGATTTAAACAAACACAGATCATGCTGCAGCACTGCTGCTCAGCAAGAAAAAAGCAGCTGCTCAAGGGAACACTGCAGCCTTTGTTATTTATTAGGAAAATTTTGTGAAAATGTAAATCTGACTTCACTGTTAAATCTGTTTCTGTAGTTGAAGGGTACTATGTAGCTCTCCTCACAGCCCTAGAAAAATAATTTATCTGCTCACAGGTTGTTTCTGCCAGGAGTGTGGAAACATTTGCAGACAATTCATAGACCTGTATAATCTTAAATAGGGCTTTGAAAATTAATGATACCGCAAGATACTGAGCACTCCTGGAGCTGCTCCTCCAGCAAGTGATTAGTATCTCAGAAATGTTAATGAACTTGAACAATCCTCATTTCAAGAGCAATCAAAAATGACTCTACAGTGAGCTGGTTCCTAGTTCATAGTTGCTGTTCTTTCAGACCCGTCCCACACTCTTCTTAGACATGAACTGATGGGCAGCATGGAGCACACTGGAGCACCTCATTTTTCTTTTCTTTTTTTAAGTCTTTTCAAATCTTCCCCAATGCCAGTGGCCAGATTTGTATATATTTTTTTTTTTCAGTTGGCATCAATCACCATTGCCCTGCACAAAGTGCTTGACTTCGCTCTGACTCAGCACCCAAAACGGGTTTGTTCCATCCCCAAATGTATGTTCATGGGCCACATGACACCTCCAGACGTGGTGAACAGACTTGGAAATAGCTCTGTTAAAGCCAGCTACAAGCCTTCAAAAGCCCAGACCCAGCCACCTTTGGGAATGGTGCAGTGCTCCTCCAAACTTCCCCACCAACTCCTCCCTCTGGCCCCAGTTAAGACAGGACTCTTCCCAGTCCCTTGTGCCACAGACATTTAATAGACAAAGCACTAATTGCTTTCAGCCTCATGCATGTCACTAATAAATGGCTGTGTAAACAGGGAAAGGAGAGGGAAGAAAGAAGGAAACTGCCCTTTTAAATAAAAGACGAAAATGTGGTAAATATGGTAAGTATTACGCCAAGGTCTTCGCAAAGGCTTTCCCTACAATTTCTCTCATCAATCTGAAACCTGAATTCAAAACTTTGCGTGGGTGATGTGTGTGGATGTGGGTTCCCCTGTGCCATCAATTCCAGCCATATTCTCCTTGTGATCCAGCCTTCTGCTACACTTTCAAATCTTCAGGCTTGCCCTTAAATCAAACTGACTTTTCAGAAAATGTAATTTATTTTAATGACTAATTTCAAGTCAATGGCTTCTAATTCTTGATTCTCAAATATATATGACTTCCTCTTGCTCTCTGCAGTTTTCCATTTCATAAAATGAGTCATGTATAATAACCTATATGATTAAAAATGAAACTTACATGGAAAGGAATGAGATGGCAGCAAAATCATTACCTGATCAAATGGCTGTTATTTTGAGGGAAATCTCCAGGAAGGATGATGAAGTGAGGCTGTCTAACCTTGAAATTATAAATAAGTATTATGTCTTTATTTTTCAAGGGATCACCAGCCTGCTTGCCAATGGAGTTTACAGTGCTGCATATCCTCTGCATGACGTAAGTGATCTCACAATATATTTTACACATCTGCTGTCTGTCACCAAGAAATCCCTCATGTGTGACGTGTTGGTGGCATCATCCCAAAAATTACTGACTTTCTTCTCACTTGTGTCACGACTGCAGTAACTTCTGCAGGTTGTTTCCATCCCTCTGCTGGCTTTTAAGGAATTCCCCACCTCGGTTCTACAGCTGATGATCATAAATTTGAACATAATACTATAAGAGTTGTTACAGAGTTTCAGCAAATGAAATTCTTCTGTCGTTTCCTGACCTTCTGTCCCCAAGATCCCTGGCACCAGTGCCAGGAAACACATTAATTCCCAGGGCACCACGTAGCTGGTTCCCTTGGCCACATCTCCCTGCAGATTCCTGTGTCCATGCTACCAGGAAAAACCATAAGCAGGATCTGATGTCACATATTCCATGGGGCTGGATGTGACTGCAGACTCAGTGAGATGTCAATAATGTGTTCAGCTGCAGTGCTCATCAAGAGGGTCAGTGAGAGCTCAGGAATTCTGGTGGCACCCAAGCCCTGCCAGGGACCCTCATCCTGTCAGAGGTGCACATGGCTGAGTGCTGGTGCCTTCTGATTTAGAGGCTCAGGGTGCAACCAGAGCTGACAAACTCATGCTCTTAGCCTGCAGAAAAGCTTGGCAGATGTCAGAGGGACTGGCAGTCATGCTGCTCACTTCTGAGGTGAGTGAGTGTCAAGAGCTAGTTTTCCAGCCTGGGATGTGAGTGTGAAGTTGATTTTCTGCTCCCCACACTCACACTGGTTTTACATGGGACTGTGAGAGCTTTATCTTGGAGCACCCAAGAGAAAAGCAGGATCTTTGTCTGCCTGATGTTTGTCATAATGTCAGGGCTCTCAAACTACATCAGTGCTGTGTAGAAATCAAGAAAGAAAGATTAAATAAACTTCTCTTCCTGTTCCTGCCTTACATCTTCAGACAGCTGCTGATAGTCTTGTATAGAAGTTATTTATTGTCTTAGTTTACTCAAAAAATACCTCCAAATTAAAACCTCAAATCTAATCAGCCCTGAGTGTTTGGAGAGTCTGGAGAGGGAGCAGCACTCTCAACTGGTTTCTTCTCTCTCCAGCGGACTGAGCTGAACCCCAAGTGTCATGGCAATACCACATCCTTTCCCTTGACATTTTTAGGCCACCTTTATCACTTATTCATTCCTTTCCCCCCTATGACAGACACTATTGCTCTTTCCTAATGTGCCCGGCGACAGAAGACAAAGTGTGCCATGACAAATGGGCTCCTAAAATACAGCATTATTTTACAGATTGCTTTTTCTGGTTTTGATGCATTAAGTGAGTGGGAGACATGGGTATGCAGGATGCAGAGCAGTTCTTGGCACAGCCCACTGGATGACGCAGATTTTCTCTCTCTTTAAAGGGTGACTATGAAGGTGAAAATGTGGAGCCCAATGACAGAAAAGTAAGTTGATGCACAAGGGGTGTTAATATATGCACAAGAATCCCAGCCTGAAGAGTTACCTGTTGGAATCCTGATGATTTTGCCCACAGAAAATGCTGCAAAAAGGCACTAAATGCCAAGCAGTTTAAGGAAAAAAGTGCTTTCCAGCATTTAATTTGCCCAAAAGTGGAATGTATTGTCGCTATGTGTAAAGTACCCAGCTCAGTAATGATATTTCAGGCCACATTGGTAAGAATACTGACATATAACTCCTCCTAAAGTTCAGATGATGTCGTGTCAGGCCAGTTCCAATGATAGTATGCTCTGTCATATTCTGATATCTGTATTGGGCATAAATCCTGCTTCATTCCATGGCATGAGGATCAGAATTGGAGGAGTGGGAGGCAGAGGCAGTTTATGCACATAAACGTGGTTGGGGAAGATAAATATTGAATATTTATCAGGAATAAGAGGTCCTCAACAATATTTTAATGTGTGCTCTGCAGCCAGAAGCTGCCCTGTGTATGTACACATTGCATCACTTTTTGCTTTAAATTGTGTTTTTATTGTCTGTATAATGAAAGACATTTGTTCACTGTTATAAAACAAGTAGGAATTATCCTAAGGAAGTACTTTTCCTAAGGAAGTAGGAAGTAGTACTTTATAGTAAGGAAGTATGAGAGAAAAACCAAATATTCCACCCTTTTTGGAAATGCTGATTTCTTAAATTCAAAGCTCAGTGACTGCATCCTCCCCATCACACTTCCCCAAAGAAGGGTGGCTTTTGTCTGTGCATCAGACAAAAACTGAGCTGGAGAGCTGACAACCAGTTCTCTCAGGAGGAGCAACTAAATTTGAGTGCTGTATATGCTGAGCTTTCAGACCTAAAGCTTTGCTTTCCCTGTTTGTTTCATGATTTTTTTTCTCCAAAGAAATGCTCTGAACATTCAGGGTCATAGGAAAAGCAGATTCAAAGACTTTCAGGCTTTATATATAAAAATAGGTTCCCAAAATTGACAGTGCACTGGTCCTTCAGGAGCAAATGGCTCATCAAAAGACAGTGAATGTTATTTCCCTCTCTCTATTGACTTGTGTTAAAAATACCACACATTTGTCTTTTCATTATTAAGCAACACATCGCTCAACTAAAAATAGGATGAAGGTCCATGTTTTCTGAAAGTGTTCACATTATCTTCTTCATTACTAACATCTTGAACCTCACAGCTTCACTAATTTCACAAGTTTATTGTGTGTTTGGAAGTGTTTACCTTGGCTTTTGACTTTCAGTTCCATCAAATAATCTTTTGGTGTGTTTTGGCATGTCACTTCTGGTTTCTTGAAGCTTTCTTTAATCTTATCCAGTACTAGGCCAGGCCTGTGCCTTTTTTAACAAGAAAATTAAAGATTTGAGGCCTAGAAATGAAGTAAATATTTGGGTCTAGTGTGCTGATCTCCTCTAATCATGTCTTTGAAGCTGTGCTTTGAATATCAGGCTGATAAATGTCAGGGTAAATGAGATAATTCATTTGTACTTTAAGCACAAATCTGGTTTCGAGTTGCACAGAACTAAAACATGGCACTGATGCAAAATCTCCTCAGCTTAGTGTTTTCCTGATATGCCTGACCAGCTGAGATCACAGAAAAGGAATCTAATTTCCAGCATAAACTTAGTTTTAAAGATTAAATTAAAATATATATATATATAAAAGAAAGGGGCTTAGCTAGTCCTGCACATGGATGTTGAAGTGTCCCAAATCATTGCTTTCCACACACAGGCAGTTGGCTTTAAACCTTTGGAAAATGTGGTTGAAAGAAACCTAAAGCAGAATAAAAATAAAATTTTCAAGGATGCTGCTGTTTAATAAAGGCCTGCTGTTAAGTTTCAGTTCCTGCCCTTGCTGTAGTAAGGAAATTAATAATGATGAATGATGTGGGGTTGCAGAGGGGAAAACCCACATCCCACTTACATTTTTGATGTCATATTTCTGTAAAAGCTGAGAAGTTGCTTTGTTGTTTTTTGGGGTTTTTTAAATGAGTCAAGCCATTTCTATAAGTACAGCAGTTCAGCTTGGAAATCCTTTGTTAATGGCTTGGCAGGAGAATTCCAAAATTGCAGTAGGAACATTGTTGGTGTGGGACTTCTCTGGGATCAAGTGTGAGCGGGAGGAATGGACATTGGGGAGTGGCCAGGCTCTGGTCTGCCTTTTTTTTTTTTTGCTGCATTTCACTGGAGACATGTAGGAGTTTGACATCTGTCAAGTTTCCCATGATAAAATAGCCTGGAGTTTAGGGAATAACATCCTGTTTGGTCTAGGAACAAGATTAATCCTGTTGCCCTCCCTGTACTGATGGTGGTTTCAGCCTTTGTTCCCCATTGAGTTTAATAATTTCTTGTTCACTCTGTTGGCTGAATTGAATGAGAGAAAGAAAGTCAGGTTTGAGACGCACTATTTATATATTTTACAAAACAAAGGATAAGTTGAAGGTCTCAGAGGAACCTATTTTTGTGAGGGATTCAGTTTTGCAAATCAGTAACGAGGATCATTGCTTTCCTTGGCCCACATCCTGACAAAAAGGAAGAGTGGAAATCATTGACTTCTTGTGGTTTAAAGCTGAAAAAAAATTTAAATGCAGCCTTTGAGGCACCTCAAGACCAGCACCTCTTGCTGGATGATGAATTATAGCAAAATGGCCTGAAGTTGTGTCAGGGGAGGTTGAGGTTGGATGTCAGGGAAAGGTTCTTCTTCCCCCAGAGGGTGACTGGGTGTTTAGATCATAAAAGCAGCCCTGCTGTCCCTGTCTCTGCTGTAGGTATCCATCAGTGCAGGTGCTGAGAGCCTTTTGGCATGCTGGTATTCACCACTCTGGTGCAGCACGCCAGACCATTGCATCCACTGTTCATACACAATGCAGGCTGCGTGTGCTGGCATGATTTGGGCCAAAACACCAGCATGGTGAAGGAGTCCTGTGGGTCCTGCAGTGACCAAAGGAGAAGCCACTGGTGCTTTAGCTCTCCCCTTTCTCTCGCCTTTCTGTTTTCCAGCTGCTGTGTGAGGAGTGGGCGAGCTACGGAGTGTTTTATAAATACCAGCCCATCGACCTGGTGAGGTGAGAGTTCCACCCCTGGTATGGAGTTTCCACAGGGCAGAGATGAAGCTCTGCAGGGATGCTCATGCTGTGTGCCCCTGGGGGGATGCTGCCCTCAGTGCCATCCCCTGGGGGATTCCAGAGAATGGGAAATTCACCGGGAGAAGAGCAGTTTTCTGTGAGTGTATCCCACGTAGCGTGAAAGCCTGCAGGGGATATATTTTTAATTAGTTTTGTTTGCTCATGGTAAGACCTGGGACACTGAAGAAAATGAGGTGCCTTTTAAAGAGGATTTTCTCACAGAACGTCCAAAGATACCAATTTGCTGAGCAGAAACACGGTAGGGGGAAAAAATGCACCAGTGGGACAAACTTGTTTTCAGGGTGCCTCTATCTCTGGATGGACTCCAAGCATCATGAGAAAAAGAGTCTTCTGAGAAGAAAAAAATTCCCACAGGTCATCAGATCTTACTTTCTTCATGCCTAATCCAGATGTGATTCATAATTTTAGCCACATTATATTTTAAGAAATAGGAAACATTTCTCTCTCTCTCTCTCATTTCTTTCTCTCTTTTTCTAAATGTATTTCAGAAAATACTTTGGAGAGAAGATCGGGCTATATTTTGCCTGGCTGGGAGTTTATACACAAATGCTCATTCCAGCTTCAATTGTAGGGATTATAGTTTTCCTGTATGGCTGTGCAACTGTGGATGAGAACATACCCAGGTAAAACGGATGAATAAATAGATTCTGTTGTTGGAGGGCACTTCAAGCTTAAAGTTGCCTTGCTTTAGAAATGTTTTGTCAGCATTATCTAGGCTGAGCACAGCTGAAATTGGGATTTCTTTGCTCCTGGGTCTTATCCTGTGCCACCCACATCCCAGCACCCCAATCTCCATTCCCATCTGTGCCTGTTGCAGCAGGATGGTGTGCTCCTAAAACTCTGCACCCTAACACTTCATCTTTTGGAAGCTGTGCTTAAAATTAATCCATCTCCACAGGCCTCCCCTGATCTCAGCTTCCAGTAAAACAACAGAGCTCTCCCAAGGGCACAGAACAGCCCATTTCTATCTCATTAGCATTCACTGTTAATATTACTTGGGGAGTTGCATTGATGTCCTAAAAATAATTCTTGGCTGGTTGCTCAGGTGGTTGGGTTTTTTCCAAACTCAGATCATTATGTTAAAACAAACCAGCAAAATTCTGCTAATGAGGGGGTTTGGTCCCAGCACAGAGTGCTGAGGAGGGCATTGTGTGACAGAGAGATGCATCAAGAATATACATCCCTCAAATAAGCTACTGTGATTACATCAACAAAATCTGGATGTCCTCCTACTTTTAATCTTTCAGAAAGTTTTGTATTAAAACATTTTTGAAGCCCTCTGATTTTGCATTATTTGGCCTGCATGCATCATCAGCTGGAGATGCAAATTACATGGTTAGTACAACAAGCACAAGCCCTGAATAACAAAGCAGATAATGGGTACCAAAAAATAGATTTAAATTTTATTTTGTTCATTAAGATTGCTTTGTAGTGCTTCCAACAGTTGAAGAAAGTCAAAGGGAGGGTCACTGTTGCTATTTCACAGATGGAGCACAGAGGAGATAAATTGGTTGAACTCCAGTCTCTTGATGTTCAGCACTTCCCCTGTACCTTATCTATCACTGTAGTTAGTATTTCAAAACATGAGTGTTTTATTTAATTTTTATTAATTTTATTCTGTAAGATCTTAGAGTAGAAAGCATAGAGTCTTATGGCTTTCTTAATGTTCCCTCTTATTCCCTGGAATGGAAATAGAGCTGGGGAAGGAAGGAGGGAGGGAGACAGCCTTAGATGAGGATTTCAGCCCCTGCAGTAGTGTAGGATTGTATCCAATGATCCTACAGAAATAGCTGCTGTCCAGAGGAGATAAGATCACCAGAGCACAAAGCTGGAGCCATCCTGACCATGCTTTTCCCTTCTCTGGTGTCTTTGTTGCAGTATGGAGATGTGTGACCAGAGAAACAACATCACCATGTGTCCCTTGTGTGACAAAACATGCAGTTACTGGAAGATGAGCTCTGCTTGTGCCACTGCCCGTGCAAGCCATCTGTTTGATAACCCTGCCACTGTCTTCTTCTCAGTCTTCATGGCTCTCTGGGGTAAGAAGATCTATGCCTTGATGCTAAGCTTTTAATTATTGAAAATACAACAGGAAGAAACAGAGGAGATAAAGCAGTGTATTTATACACAGGCAGCTAATGATACAAAGAATTATTTTTTTCTTCTTCTTCCCTTTTTTTTCTTTCCCATGAAGCTGTCACACTCGAATTTATATTCTAGACTGGAGGCTAAAATTCAAAAAGTTGCTCAAGCTGAATAGCAAATGAAATTGTTAAGCATCTGTCATAAAACTGCTGCGTGGTATGTCAAAATTTCATTAACGAGATTGAACAGCTTGCCAAAAAAAAAGAAATCTCTTTGCAGAGCCAGCTTCCACTTTAGAACATTACAGAAGAAACGTATTAATGTACTCTGGGGTTGAGGGGAGGGCTCTGGGGGAAGTGTAATGGCCTTTAGCATCTTCAGGATAAACCAACATTGATTCCTGAGTGTGCTCCGAGATGCAATTAGGTTTATCAGCAGGCAGTCATCATGCAAAGAGTCTGGGAACAGGGAACAGTGGTGGAGAGGGACTTTTCCTGATCCTGATGCTGCCCTCATACTTGGAGCCCTTTCAGGGCATGTCTCTAGCACTTGGGTCAAAATAGGAGCCCTGTGATTAAATCTTTGTGAGGATGTCTTCAGGAGTGGTTATGGAGGGCTTCTCCCTTCCCTGCTGGGGAGGGATGGGAACCCCCTTGCTCCAGGAATGGGCTCTGGGGGAGAGCAGCTCTGATGACCACAAATTCCCAGCAGCAGTGAGAGCAGCACAAGGCTTCCTGCACACCTCGTTGTGAATTACCATAACCTGTTCTGGCTTATATTTCATCCTAAAAATACACCCTGAGTTTTTATCTCTTCCAGTACATAATGTTTGTACATTACCATGCATCTGAACCTATTTAAGTACAATTCAACATAATAATTCTAATTTTTGGCGAGAGTCTTTGTTTGGGATAACATTGTTTCCAATGCAGCACTGAGAGTTTATTACCAAGTGCCACAAGGAAAGTCAAGTGTCAGCTTTGGTCTCCCTCATTCACCATCATTGTGAGCCCCATGTGGACCTTGGCATCTTATCCTCTTCTCCAAAAAGTAAAAGTTTGCCTCCCTTTCCAACAGCAAGAAACTATGGGTCTCTTCATCCATTTTCTTACACTCTTGTGCATAGTAAGGCAGATTGGCAGAAGCCAGGCTCTGGGCCCTGCACAAAACCTGAGAGGGTTTTGAAGTGGGGATGCCAAACTCCTCAAACTCTTTCGAGTCAACATAAAATTGTGGTACAATACCATATAAAACAAACATTGTTTCAAAGAGGTCTTTTTCAACTGGAAAACCAAGAACTTTCTCCACATAATTTTGAATTAGTGTTGTTAAATTCACGTGCAAATAGGAAAGTGCAGGTGTTCATGGCAGAGCAGGGATACAGCTCCCTGGCACCTTCTCCCAAAACAACCCAGCATTCCATTCACTGTCTTCTCCCTTTGCCCTGCTGTAAATCAGTGCCATGGAAGGATTTCCAGTAGCATCTTGTTAATTTTCCAGATATATCTGGCTGTCAATGGAAGCTGCAGCCGAGGGAGAGAGGAGAGGAGAGGAGAGGAGAGGAGAGAGGAGAGAGGAGAGGAGAGGAGAGGAGAGGAGAGAGGAGAGGAGAGGAGAGGAGAGGAGAGGAGAGGAGAGGAGAGGAGAGAGAGGAGGGAGAGGAGAGGAGAGGAGAGGAGAGGAGAGGAGAGAGGAGAGGAGAGGAGAGGAGAGGAGAGAGGAGAGGAGAGGAGAGGAGAGGAGAGGAGAGGAGGAGAGGAGAGGAGAGGAGAGGAGAGGAGAGGAGAGGAGAGGAGAGGAGAGGAGAGGCAATTCCAGGTCCTTGAGACAGGGACCCTCTCAAGACACAGCTCTGGCCATCCTTTTCACAGGAAGCCTGTGGCTTGTGAAGGGGCTCAGCTGTAGCTTTTCCACATGAGAGTTTTGCTTGGAAGGCGAATGGATGTCATGGCCCCAGCCTGACTCCAGCCAAGAGGGTGTCCTTTCCTCTCTGTTCAACTTTGTTACCCTCTCCCTGCCTCTGTTTTTTCCTGGATACAAACGTTTCTGAGCACATCTGTTAATACTCACTGTGGGAAGCTCCCCTGGGAACACCATTTCTTGGTAGACTTGCCTCTTTCATAATCACTTATTTATTATACAACACTGGTGTATTCCCAGCATCTAAATATGTCCTCTGAGAACTTCCTTGGTCTCAGGGGCAGATAGACTGATACACACTGGGATCATTCATGGCGACTCAAGAATGGCTCTAACGAGGGTTTTTTTCTCTGAGCCTTCTCCATCAAAAAGAAAATGGCAGGGTTTTTAATGATTAAAACTCTTAAAGCCTTCCTCTTTCACACCTGCCCACATGCAGCTTTCACAAGAGTGTTTGCATTTGAGTGTGATGATAAGAGCCAGCCACACTATTGTGACCACTAGGTGGATGCAATTATAATGATATAAAAATGCTTTATTGTGATATCTTTGAGGGAATAACTCTGCCATCAGTACAAGTGAAATGAGGTTTTTTGGACTTACAGATGAAATGACATTCAGTTGAAGATCAATAATATCATTAGACATACAAATATTTAAATAAGTTTGGCTGGCTTTCTTAGACCTTTTAGAAATTGCAGGCATCTTCCTACATGAAGCAAATGCCCTTTCTTCAGCTTACCTGGATAAAACATTTGGCTCCTGGCACATCAGTGTTTCCCAGCCAGACCTGAGTGCTGAATTAAAAAAAAATAGAAATGAAGTGATGTGGTAATCTGTGTTATATGTTAAACTGTTGTTTCAGCTGCCACCTTTATGGAGCACTGGAAGAGAAAACAGATGCGCCTCAACTACAGGTGGGACCTGACTGGGTTTGAAGAGGAGGAGGTTTGTCCTTTCAGTTCTGACTCTTTGCCTTCCACCTTGCTGTTGCCCTGACTTTGCAGACTTTGCCTCATGTTCCTGGGAGGGTTCCATCCTATAGGAGGAAGGAAAATTCCTATACATGAACCATTTGAGGTCTTTGTAGCAAGGGCATGACTAGTCTGTCCTGTTGCCATGGGAACATAATTGTATAGCCACAAAATGTGATTTAATTTTTTTTTTTAAAGTGTGTAGAGGGGTCACACCTAGCAGTGTATGCATGGAATATACTGCTCAGACCTTCCACTGGGCTGAAGTCAGGGTGCCAAGAGCCAAGGACCTCACTCATCACACACTGCTGTAAATCAGAAAGGAGTGCATTGAAGCTGATAAAGTTACAGTGCTGTAAAAAAAGTACTGAAGAATTCGTATTAACTTTAATGATGCAGCATCAAGCCCTGACTTGGAAAATACCTCAGAAAGCATTGCCAGACATGTGGGCTTGAGGCATGGGGAGGGACATGATGTGGAGGTGGTGCAGTTTTTTGCAGTGGCTAAAAAAAAGGTAATATCCCTGGCCAGGTTTATACTAAATCTGCTAAAGAGCATAAAGGAGAAAAGGGCCAAATCTGTATGAAGAAAAGTCTTCAATAAAGTTTAAGAAAGAAAGGAGAGAAAATCCTCAGTTAGCTGAGAAACCATTTCCCACCTTTTTGGTTTCAATTTTGCTGCTTTACAGAAAATAAAGGAGATGCCTTCCCAGAGCAGAACACAGCCCCAGCCCCCAGCCTTGCCCTGCTGTTGTTATTAAAAGAAGTATGACCTCCCTTGCCATGTCTCTAGACGTCCTAAATAGACACACAACAAATACTACTCACGTGAAACACAGACCTCAGCAGCTCTCCCTGGGCTTTGCACCCTGCAGCTCGCTGAGCCTGGCACAGCTGTCGCTCCCCTCGTCCCCTTTCTGCTGGAATTATCTCCCCTTAATGTATTTATCTCCTACATAATATATCTAGGTGCCCTGTGCCAGCAGCCTCTGCACTGGTCCTTACCTATTTGCTGGGGGAGAATATAGGGATTTATTTCCTGGACACTATATGCTCCTTTATTTTTGGTAACTTGTTAGCATCCATGAAAAGTGGAGAGGATTAAGTGTATCTTTCCAATGTCTGCTCCATGGCTGAGTTCAGAGCTCTGCACAGCCAAACTAGCAGCTGTCAATTCCCTGTATTTTATTCTGTGGTTTTAGTGGCCAGTGATAAATAATACAGTCATGGGTTTAGCACAGAGTTTAGGATTCTCCTGTTGCTGATTTAAGGAAAACTTAAGCTAAAATCATGTTGAACAGTCAGGGTTTCAAGTTGAAATGCTGAAGCACAAAGTATCTAATTTTCTGGTGTTTTTAGGGATGCCTGTTTTGCACAATACTTGAAGTAATGGTAATTAATATAGAATATTGATAGAATGGTAGTGTCTAACCATCCACTGTACCTATGTTTGTTTTATGTAAATTTTAATATATAAATACGATATGACCTGCAACAGTTCAGTAATCAAATTTTTGTTTATTTGTTTTTTGTTTTTTCTTGATTTTCATGGGGTTTTTCTGGTTTCCTGAAGGAGGCAGTCAAGGTTTGGAAAAAATTTTTTTTTAAATCACTTCTACCTTTTTTATTCCATATCTACTGATGAATGCCATCTTTTGATCTCCATTTCTCCTTTTTTGAACATCAGATTTTCTTTGGAACTCCCACTGATTGCTTTACCTTTACACCTTTCCCCTCTCCACTTGTTCAGAGTTTTTTCAGCTCCCTTCTGTTTCCCATCCAATGCCTAATTTTGAATTCTGACTCTTTTATGAATGCATAATTATCGGGAATTCTGAGTCCATGAGTCTTTCTCAATCTTTTGGCTGTCTCTTACTTCCAAGTGTTTCCTGCACCTTCTCCTGCCATGCAGACAGAGAATCTGTGGATGCTGTCCAGGACAGAATTAGGGGAACACATCAACTGACAATTTTATGGGATCACAAAGCCACGTATTTTGCATACTTACAGCGGAAAAATAATCCCCTCATGAGCTGAGGACCACTGAAATCAGTTAATGACATTTAATTTTTAAAAATGGAGGTAATTAAAATCCAAGCATCATGAGGCATGCTGTCTGCAGGTTGTACTGCATATCTCATATATTAAATTTAACCTACATAGCACTGCACATTGCTGTCCAAATCATTCTGCAGTTGCTCCTGTAGACACAGGACTTAACATTTTTTAATTATAGTTAACTATCGATTGACATGAATGACATACCAAGTGAATTGGAATTCAGTTTGAAAACTCAGAAATTCTCAGGAAATCGACCTGCAGAGAGTTAATCTGTAGCTGATAGAGAAAATAAGTAATGTTGCTGTTTTTATTAAATATTACTTCTTTCGTAGGATCATCCAAGAGCAGAATATGAAGCAAAAGTCCTAGAAAAATCATTGAGAAAAGAACACAAACATAAAGAGGTATGGTAAAAATATTAATTTGTTTCACTTATGAAAAAGAAGGGCAGTGACCCAAGACTAAGAAATAGGTAAAAAATAGTCAATGCTCGCTGTGCTTAAATTCCAGGTGTCTTCATCCATACATGAGATGCTTGGGGTCTGCCAGGCACACAATCTGATTAAATCTAGAAATGCCTTTACTAATTAGATTCAGGAGTGTGGCTGAGGGAAACTAATTGAGCATCATCAAAGAGGTGCTGCTCTAATGCTAATAAATCAAGTTTGAGAAAACTGTAATAAATCAAGTTTCAGAAAACTCTAACAAACTATCTTGTACTGTGCAGTAAAAGTACCTAAAGTCTCTCAGGAGAAGTTCTCTGTCTTGCTGGACTTTCTCTGCAAATAAAAATGTTAATGAAGAGTACTAACTCCCATTTTCATGCTGAATTTCAGCTCTGGCAATGACTTTCTGCCTTTTAAAAACACAGCTTTCCCTTTTATCCTCGCTGAACAAGGCAGTGCTCACTTATGCTCTGAACTTGCTCTTTGCAATACTGTGAGAAAGGTGCTGCCAGTCACTCCAGGAGCACCTGCCTCTTGCCAAGGGATGGTACAATCCCTACAAGCAGCTTCCCTGCCCTTTCACTGGAGCTGGAATTCCTTTCCTATCAGCAGCAGAAAGATTTGGAAAGGCTCCTTTTGTCCCCTGTGCATTGATGCCCCCATCCTACCTGAGGTTATTCCCCCTTCACTGCAAGAAGTGAGCCATTTGTGTGCTGTGATTTTAATGAGAGAGGTAAAAATTCCAGCATAAAATTTGGCAGAATTTCCTCTCTTGTGTCTGTTGCCAGTGGCACCACAACATGGAACTGTTCCCTAAATTGGGATTTTTATGACAACCCTGTGAAAATACAACTGCAATAACATTTACACTCTTTAGAGGCAGCACAGATAGATGAGTTTTAAAGTAAATTTATACTCGGCTCCTCTTAAAAAATGCTACAGTGCTGCTGATGGTGTGTTCCCATTAATCTATAGGATGCTGTGTGTAAGTGGTTCAGAGCCATAAGCAAATCAAATCCCTTTTTAAAGCCCTTACAGACGAGAAACAATTTGGGTTGCTGCACTATGATAGGCTGGGTAAATGATTTTGGATACAGACTTTACTGTATTCTGCTAAAAACCTGTAACTTGCTGTACTTTTGAGTATAATCGGAATTCAGGTCTCAAATGTGGAAGACTAATCAGGCAATTAATGAATGGTGGCCCTCTAGTATTGGAGAAGGAAAGTTGAGCAATTAAGGATTTATTTTTTTTAACCAGACTATTTATAAGTTTTTGGGCTGTGTTCAATTTGGATGTTACTAATTTGGGAAACATGAGAAAAAGAGGTTTTTGCTGAAAGACTTGGTGGTTATCTTTCGTTGGGATCTAGTGTGTTGAAGTTCAAATTCGACAGTTGTAAGACTTGGGAAACCTTCTTAAAGAAAAAAAGCTAAAGCTAAACAAAAATTGCTTATAGCTTTTTCAAGAGAAGTCTAATTTTTAAAAACTTAAAGGAGAAAAAATTGGACATTCTTTACACCTCATAAAGATGAAAGCAGAGCACAATTCAGTATTAAAAAGGGAATATCCTTTGTAGGATTGCCTGATGTTCCCTAGGATTTCGGGCAAGCATTTCTCTTTTGTTGCTATTATATTTTATTAACTTAAAGCTGATACACAAAGCCTTAAGGAAACTAACAGAGCATTCACTTGTGCTAAAGCGCTGTGTCAGTAGAGAATATGGAATTAATTAATGGAATTAATTGAGCAGTGCTTTGTAATGTCATATTGCCCGACCCTTTTCTATTTCCTTTGACTGCCATCAGAAGCACGGATATTTTCCAGAAGAGACAGAAAACAAATGGAGACAAAGAGTTAAGACAGTCATGGCTGGGGTGAAATTGGTTCTTTTTATTCAAACTTATGAAGAAACTCAAATTATGAGTAATTATGGAAGACACAAGTCAATTTGTTTTTGGCTGTTGAACCTTTGTTTAATATTCACATTCAGTTCTGGGTTTCTTCCCCTTCCTCCCCTCGTTCCTTCAGCACTTTTTGGGATGCTGGTCTATGAGTTGGGAATGGCACTGCATGGCTAATCTTAGATTTCCCATCCTGGATGTTATGTTTTGCAGAGAAGCATGAGCCACGTGTTGAAAGAGCCGCTTGCACTTCCCTGAGACAACGTGCATGTCATAAAAATAGAATTTAAGCAATATTTTTATGTGCATTACAACATGTGCATCATCCCCTGTGATGTTCCTTTTGATGTTGATTTTCTGGTGTTTCAAAACAATTCCGGGCATCCAAGTTTGTGAAGGACTCCAGAGGAGCACTGCTTTTCTAAATTAGCATTTTGTAGCCAAAATTCAGGCAGCAGCTGATTTATTGGATTTAAGGGATTCAGAGAATATACAGAGTTGTTATATAGAAAATAACAAAATGTTTTGGGTTGGAAGGGACCTTAAATATTACCTCATTCCAGCCCCCCTTTTATAATCCCTATTAGTGTAGTCCACTGAATACCATGGGAATAGGTAAAATTAAAAATCACTCATATCAAAGAAATTTCAAGTCTTACCACATACCAAAACTAAATCTTCCCTGTCAACTGAGTGTTCACTCTGTAGCCTGAATTAATTTAATACTTAAATCTGTATTTCAGTGGAGCCAGTGGTGCCACAGCACAGCTGCAAATATTAACTGTGGAAAGGGAGAGGAAGGAGGGGGATTTTTCTAGGGAAAGCAAAAGAAAATATTTAACAGCAAGAGAGAACTTACTTCATGGTTTATGACAACCTATTTGCATGTTTCCTTCAAAAAGTACACAGAAAAATGTGGTTTATTTATACTCCCAGCACAGGCACTTGACCAGTCTGAACCTGGATACGGAGTAAACAATTTGCCTGTGTGGAATTGTGACTGTAAACACTGTGTCTGCATCTTCTAACTGGTTGTGGTTTTGCCAGTCTTTCCTTCCCCCTCTCTGTTTTCATCCCATGTGTGGAATCACACTCTTCTTTATTAAATGTGCTTTTTTCCCCCCCTCCCCCAAAAAAAAATTAGACGGATAAAGAGAAGCTGACATGGAAGGACCGTTTTCCAGCCTATTTAACCAATTTTGTTGGCATCATCTTCATGGTAAGCATCACCTGGCAAAACCTGGAATTTTTGTTACTGAATTGTTGTATGGAAGAGAAGTGATAGAAACTTTATCAGGTGGATGTGGTTCAACATTAATTTTTTCCCAGCGAAAACTTTCAAGCATTTTATTGGTTTATGATGTAAAATCTTTTCAAGAGCTTGAATTTCTACTTTGCTGTCTCATTCCAATAATAAAAAAACGAAATTCCCACACCACTGATGGGATGAATCTTAAAAAGTTCAGAGCCCCTCTCAGAAAGCAGTCAGGAAGTAGAGACCAACATCATTTTTATAATCACACTTTAGGAAAGAAATGACATTGCCAGTTGCAATCATAATTGCAACGATTTTTAATAAATCAGTCAAATTTGGAGCTGTACCATCTAACAGAAGAATTGCAAACAGAGCACTTAATTCAAGGAAAAGGTAAAATAATGATGAGAAGAGCCTTCTTCCATTTGCTGATAAAGCATCAGCATTTAAAACAAATATTGACAGAAATAATAATAATTCAAGTTATAGAACAGATTGGCAGATATATTTTAAAAAAGCTGAAACTCTTTCCAAAAGTAAAATTCCTCAGACTAAGTCAATTAATTTGGTTTTCTGGGGTAGAGATTTTGGTTTACGGTTGAGTTTTTTTAATATTTGTATTTTCAGAGAACTGAAATGCAGCAAATCTCTCATGTTCAGCTGAAGAAGTGGTACCTTTTGAGAATCATGTTTTAAAATCATTCCTTTATTTAAGCAATGAAAAATTGAGAGAGATTTTACTGTGCCAGGAAGTGTGTTGATTTAATCAGATTTAATTTCAGTTTGTGATCATGACAGCACGGTGAGCCTGAATAAGGGATTTGGAGGCTGGTGTGTAGAGTGAAGCTGAGATACTCCTCTTTGTTTCAAATCTGGGGTTTTTTATTTATCACAGAAGAAATACCATGTGTATATGCTGCTGGTGTCAGGCCTGAAAGCAAGCTCATTAATACTTCAAAATTAGTATTTATATTAATTACAATTATTATTTATATTCATTATTAATATATAATATTTTAGAATTTATTTATTAGTCATGTGTAGTATTTTTTAATACTGCTAAGTATGGAGTTTATATTTAGGTGCCTTTTGAAAAAAAACCCTTTTGCCTGCAATTGTGGCTTCACAGTGTCATTCTTTTTCATGTGATATTCAAGTAATGGAAGTGGCTCCTTTCCCACAGTTCATCAAAGCCTTAATGCAGTATTGGGTGGACTTGGGGTGTGGCCCAGAAGTCCCATTTTTAAGGTTATTTCCAAATCCCAAACAGTGTTTAAAGGTAAATCTTGGGTAAGGTTCGAGGCAGTTCTTCCTCACAGGTTGGGCTGACGTTCGCCATCGTGTTCGGAGTGATCATCTACAGGATCTCCACAGCCGCTGCCCTGGCCATCAGCTCCACACCCTCGGGGCGCTCCAGCGTCCGCGTCACCGTCACCGCCACGGCCGTCATCATCAACCTGGTGGTGATCATCATCCTGGACGAGGTGTACGGCTGCATCGCCCGGTGGCTCACGCAGATCGGTGCGTTGGAGCGCCCGCATCGCTGGGGCTCGTGAGCAAAGCCAGGGACAGGCACATTTGTGGCTGAAATTCCACTGTGAAACGTGTGTGTGTGTGTGTGTGTGTGTGTGTGTGTGTGTGTTAATTATTTCCAAAAAATTGTCAGTAATAAAAGGTCCAGAAATCTTTTCAGGTTAAGTTTGTGTCCGTCTACAAATGATTGTCATGAGGGTCAGGCGAGTGTGGAATGAAATTGGAATTGCTATTGTAATGTGTCTGACTGGTGTCAGCAAATTGACCAGTGACCTCCGTGCAGCCGTACCTCTTTTTTATACACATATGTGGCACTGTACATATATATCCCCTTGTTTAAAATGTGGCTGATGTTCTCTAAAACACACATTTATAAGATCTTGAAATGTTTCTAGGTAGGATAATTAACGTTTCTCATCCATGTCCCATTGGTTCCAGAGGTACCAAAGACGGATAAGAACTTCGAGGAGCGGCTGATTTTCAAGGCTTTCCTGCTGAAATTTGTCAATGCCTACACCCCCATTTTCTACGTGGCTTTCTTCAAAGGCCGGTGAGTGGTGAAAGGGCTTTTCAGGGTTTCAGCTTGTTGGCAGCCTTTTCAGGACTAGACATTAGATGGTCCCACTCAGAGGCATGGAGTATGACATGAATTACTTTAGGAATCAAATATTGAAAGTATAAAATCTGCCTGATGTTTTTGACTCTAACCATTGTGCCCTAGATTTGTCGGACGTCCGGGTGACTACGTCTACATTTTCCATTCCTTCCGAATGGAAGAGGTAATTGAACTTCTCTCCGTCTGGGATCGTGTTGGATGGATGGGGTGGAGGATATATTCTGACTGACCTGTCCTCTGTCCACCCCAGTGTGCCCCAGGAGGCTGCCTAATGGAGTTGTGTATCCAGCTCAGTATAATCATGTTGGGCAAGCAGCTGATCCAGAACAATTTGTTTGAGATTGGCATCCCGTAAGTAGCAACTTCTGTGCTTTCTTTTTTTTAAGTATTGTGCCTGGTAATGTAAAATAACTGAGAAATGAGCACTGAGTGAGCAGAATGGAGTGCTCAGCGAATTGTCCCAATTTCCCTCAGAAAAATGAAGAAGTTTATACGATACTTGAAATTGAAGCGTCAGCGTTCTCTAGACCATGAAGAGCACATGAAGAAAAAACAGCGCTATGAAGTGGACTATAACCTGGAGCCCTTTGCTGGACTCACCCCTGAGTACATGGAAATGAGTGAGTGAGGTGGAAAGAAGGCATTTTAAATCATAATTATTGTGACTAATTGGGATGGAGAGCTGAGCTTTTTGAACTGTACATTCAGCAGAGAGTGGATATGAGATAACTGAATTATTAATGCGTGCAGTCTTGGACTGGAGCGTGTTTCAGCCAGTCCTGGCTGCTGGGAGGCTGAATTGTACTCTCTGCTGTTTGCAAGCCCTTACTTTAGAATGATATTTTAGATATTTTCTTTCAAGCCATGTAACACATCACTGTCAAGTTTCAAATGTAAATTATTAAGCGGCATCTACTTGAGATTGTGAGGCATATTTTACCATCAATTGAACCCTTCACTGGAAATAAGTTAGTTCAGATTTGATAATTTCCATGCCAGAGTCTTTTATCTGATATCTGAACTAAATCTTCTGAAAGCAATGCAAGTCTGTAGACCTGGTTGTACTTGGCAGATCACATAGAATTTTTTTAAAAGTAATGTCTTATGTTGAGTGAGACAAATTAGAATATCTGGTGACCTTGATGTTCAGAGTACTTGAAGCAGATGGGAGTTCAGTGGTACAAATTACAAGGCCATGCTGCCAGTTCCTAAAAATAAGAAAAGATGTGGTTACTGAGATCAGCATTTGGAAGTAACAGGAGAAAGATGGGCACTGGCAGTAGCAGGATGAGCATGACATCCATGCAAAAAGCAAATATGATCCCAGGTTATAGGAAGCAAGTTATTGCTGGCAGAGGCAGGAATCAGCCATGTCCTTTCCAAAGCTTCCAATGGGATTGGTGAAGGCCAAAGTCCTACCAGGTGGAACATGGCAAGTTTAGGTAGAGCAAAGAAAGTCACTGCCATAATCCCACCCCTTCAGGTGACTCCGGTGCCAGCTTTACCCACAGGAAAACTGTTTTAGGAGCTCCCCCATCCTTCTGGTTGCTATTGCTTTGCCTTTTACAAGGTGGCAACTGGCCCTTCCTTGCCCAAATGGAGTAGCCATTGTGCAAACTATGCCTGGCACAGAAAATGGGATTGAGTCTCCCAGAACCCATCACCTTGTCAGAATTTTAGGGCTGGCACTGATGTTGTGATGGGTGCATTTGGTAAATACTGACACAGGCACTGAAATGTTTTCTTTTTCTTTCCAGTTATCCAGTTTGGGTTTGTAACTTTGTTTGTTGCCTCCTTTCCTCTGGCACCTTTATTTGCTTTATTGAACAACATCATTGAAATCCGCCTGGATGCCAAAAAATTTGTTACTGAGCTGAGGAGACCGGTAGCTGTGAGAGCAAAGGATATAGGTAAGTGGATATTGTTATTATATCCCTGTTTGTTTATTCCTGGATTGATGGCAGGATATTATTATGCTGAGCTAGTTTCAATAACAGGGAGATATTTATAGGAAAAGTCAAAACATTCAGCTGTGGCTTACCTGTGAATTGTCATAATTTATTGGAGTTTTCCCTTTAAATAGGAAGACCAAAGCTTTAAATTCAGATGAATATTTCATTACGTAAATATTATCACTTTTTAAATCAAAATGATCAATGCAATAGCAAAATATCTCACATGGTTCTGACATCAACAGCCCTTCCTGGCAATGCAGTTTTTGTGCAGAAGCAAAAATTTCCACATTTAGTAACTCTGCACTGGCCTCAGAAGTACCCTTGGGAATGAGAGGAGACTCAAAAATCTGTGGGTAAATGTATCTCTTTGTCCCTGCTCAGCAGGAATGTCAGAAGGGTGAGAGCTGCAGTGGATGGAGCTGGAACTGGGCTTTGTAGCTGTGTGGGGACAAGAGCCCAGTCCTGCCCTTGCAGGGGGACTCACACCTACTGGTGTTTGTCATGAGGGAGCTGCTTCTCCCAAATGGTGGTTACTTATGACTTAAAAGCTCATTGAAATAAAAATAAAAGTAGGAATGAAAGAATTATCCTTGTTACATAGCCAAGCAGCAAGAGCAGAGTTTATCTGTTATTAAACTTTACATTCATTCTACTGCAGCAGAGGCAGAGTTTTTCTTATCCTTGTACCCTAGGATCATCCTAGCCTTGAAGAACACATTATGTTTTGCCATGACTTTGCTTCGGGGGTGCTTTGTGGCTCCCTGATTTGATGCTGCAGGTTCAGGTTGCTGGTGGAGATGATTGGGAGGGTGATGTTGATTTTTTTGATTGTGGTGAGGGTTTGATTGTCGCTCTAAGGCTAGGAAGTGGCAAAAGAATACAGCAACACAAGCTTCATGCAGAAAGCAGAAAAAGCAGAGATTTATTGCAAAAGTAGACACATATTTATGGACTGGTTTGCAGAACCAAGGATAGAATCAAGCTCATTGGTCCGTGGAAGGCAACACCTCTTATAAACATGCTTTTATCAAAACATCACGTTTCTCACACACTCCTCCTATTAGTAACAAAGGTGCTAGCTTTGTTGCTAATTATTTTCCTTCTGTTTTCCTTTGAGTAGCTCGGGAAAACTCAAACTGTTTTTTTCCCTGAGTCCCACTAGCATCCACATTTGATTTTTTTTTTATTTATTTCTGAGAACATGATAATTCCAATTCACTGTAGTTCAATCCCATTCTTCAAAACCTCAAAAAAAATAGATACCAAACACAGTCAGGATCCTTTTGCTTACAAGCCATTAGATTAATTTCTTATAGTTTGCTCCTTTTCTATTTAAACTATAACTAGGTCAGCACAATCGTACATGTTCCTAACTCTGTTAACTGAAGATGTAATTTATCTAATTTTAAGGGGTAGAACAGCATTTATATGTTTGTCTCCTTCCTTAGGAATCTGGTATAATATCCTTAGAGGTATTGGAAAGCTTGCTGTCATCATAAACGTAAGTAAATCAGCATGAATTAAATTTTAATTCAGTAGGCTGGCTTTTTCATTCTGCTTCATTAGTTTTATTTCAGCACAAAATCCTTTAAATCAACTGAAAGTATATGATTGAGAAATTTTTGGAAATATTTGAGGATGAGTTGCTGTGTTTATTTTCAAGCTGTGATAGCAGTAGCAATAATATAAAATAGGAAGTAGTCACTGCTGCTTTTTTCCAGAATGTTTTCATAAAACAGTTCTGTCCTTCAAACAAGTATGACCACAGCTGCTTACTTTTACTCTTTTGAAATACTATCAGTAGGATGAGACATATTTTTTAAATTTCAGTACTATTTTGGGTAAGATAAGAATCAGTTCAGCTCTTCAGAGTGCAGAATCACTCCATCGAAAATCTGCCCTTGAGCTGTATTGTCCCCACTCAGAGAGCTTGGAAAATCCTGGGAAAAAAAAGTTTATTTCAACATTTCACAAAAATTTAGCAGGCCTAAATGCATGTACTTCTGCACTATTCTATATGAATAGACATCCACAATGATCATCCGTCTTGCACCCCATCTGGGGAAAGATGAAAACAAAGGCCAGCTGAAATTCAATGTGTTTGCAGTGCAGCAAAGCAGGGGCTCTGTAGGGCTTTTGGCCACATGGGCATGGACTCTCTTGGGTTTTTTTTACATTATCCAGACTTGAAATCCCTTCATTTTGTTCCCAGGGCTATGTTGTGCTATGGCAAACCCATTATTTTAGTACATTGCCTTAGTCTGTCTTTCCCATTTCTCCTCCTTTCCTTTGGAAATAATTTCTCTGGTTTTCTCTTTTGTTCTGTATAGTCTCTCCTCATCAATACTCAGTGTTATTTTTCCCTCTTTGATCACTGTACTGCTCCTCTTTACCATAAAATAAGTAAAACATTTTGTACTGTGTTTGTTCAACACGTACATGAGATTTATGCCAGTGGCAATGTTTCATAATGATGATAAATGAGGAAGGCTAAAGTCATGAGGAACTCAGCCCAATTGGCTCTTGTGCCTTTTCTCCACGATCTTTTCAGAAAATTTTAAATAACTAGATGAAATGCAACTTTTGTGACCATAAAAATAAAACTGGGCTCAGTCTCCTCATCCTTTTATCCTGATGAAGTTAAGAACCACACGCAATTAACGTCCTTTTGCAATGCAGTGAGACTTTGAAGAGTCAAATCACCGTGGGTTGTTTGCAGGACGGAAAAGCAGATGGAAATCAATCAGCTGGACCTTGTGCAAGGCACCAGGGAGAAGCTGTGACACAGGGGACACAGGGAAGCAGAGCTGTGGTAGCCCTCCCCTGGTGCTGGGGGGTACAGCTGCTCCATTTTTGGGGTGCTCAGGTTGTGACCCACGCAGACAGCTCAGCTGGCGTGGCACTGCTCCAGGGGATGTGTTGCACCTCGGGAGAGTGGGCAGTGAACAATCCCTTGCTGGGGCAGTGAATGCTCCACTTTCAGGCCCCTCAGGCTCCCCTGAGTTATGTGAGCTGTTTGGGCATGGTTGAGGATGTGATGATGTTAAGCTCTGCCTGGGTACTGCGCTCACTCTTTACTCTTGTGGCTCAGGCATTTGTGATCTCATTCACATCCGACTTCATTCCACGCCTCGTGTACCTGTACATGTACAGTGAGAATGGCACCATGCATGGCTTCGTCAACCATACACTATCCTCTTTTAATGTCAGCGATTTCCAAGCAGGAACAGCTCCCAATGACCCCCTGGATCTTGGCTACGAGGTTCAGATATGCAGGTACTCTCTTGAATGATTGCTAATGCAAAGTGTTTTCACAGCTGGCTAAGAATGTGGCAAATTCTTACTTTAATGGGACAGATTCCTTGTATTTTGCAATACCTTTTTTAGCACCTTGCTAACCTTTTATATCGGGTGGATCCATTACCTTGAACATCTTGCTTACATATTAAGTAATCACAGACCCAAAGATGATTTACAGCTTATTTTGGGAAATTAGCATTAGTTAAATTCAGTGATTGTCCATGCAAAGATTTTTATTATTATGGATTCCCTTTTCCAGGAAAGGAGACAAATAATGATAAACAGCACAATGATGTTTTAAAGGAAGAAAATGATGTTACTCTGATGTCACATCATGATATAGTGACCATGACCATTTTGTTTTTGTCCAGTTCCCAATTCCTGATGAGAGCAGTAGTGTCCTTATTTGCACTGGAACTTAGGACTTATTTACAGTGTCATCACACAGGAGAAACTTCTATGCCTGTGACAACTAATATCTATTCTTCTCATGTTTAAAGGAAAATTGTGGTTACCTATCTCAGCTAATGAATTCTTAAAACTGGGGATCAAATCCAAATCTGACAGTGAAAGCACTTAGACCAGCAAAGCTGAAAGGGGTACAACAAAGGGAGGAAGAGGGAGAGGAGAGGAGAGTAAGGAAGGAAGAGATATTCTGGGGAGAAAAAAAAAAAAAAGATGACTTTGATGCACTCCTACTAAAAAAATCACACTAACCGGCCAAGTAAAAAACCCTGCCTTTGAATTATATTATATTATATTATATTATATTATATTATATTATATTATATTATATTATATTATATTATATTATATTATATTACATTACATTACATTACATTACATTACATTACATTACATTACATTACATTACATTACATTACATTACATTACATTACATTACATTATATTATATTATATTATATTATATTATATTATATTATATTATATTATATTATATTATATTACATTACATTGCATTAGATTACATTATATTCTTTATGCATTTGAATAGTGCAAGTTAATATGGTGAAATTACCTCTAAACAGAAAATTTTCTCAGAGATGAAAGTAAAACCAACCCAAACTGCATCTGCAGTAACTTTGCTTGCTTTTACTTTCTCCTAGCTTCCTCCTGCTGCTCTCTGGGCAGAGGTTAAGCAAGGTTGGCAAACATGTTTCAGCAGGAATGGAAGTGTTTGCAAAAGCAAAATGCCAGATTTATTTGCTTTTCACTCCCAGCCTCTGTCTTCTTCCAATCCCACCCGTATAGCAAGGATTTTAAAATCATTTGAAAATGCAGAGCCCTAATTCTTTCAAAATATTGGCATGATGCTGTGGTTTTGAATTTAATGTATTTTTCTTGATCCTGTTTATCAACACATAGATTTTCCATATACCATAGCTAAGGAAAAATTCTCTTCTCTCCACATGGCAAAATTTAGCTTCAACCTTTTGCTAATCATGTGTTAAACACGTTCTATGAATCTCAGTATTTTGGTCTTTAAAATTAGTTTGAAAAATATGTTGCCTTTTTACCTATCTTAAAATCATCTGAGCTGTGTAATTTTACTCTTTTTTATGCAAAAGTAGTATTATTTGTAGTAATCAGAGAGTATGAAGATGTATTAATCTTTAATTTTGAGGCTAATTTGAAGGCTATTGGGAGAGTTTCAGCTTTGTCTTGTATCAAAGAGGTTAATACAGTGAACTTTCTTTTAGACAGTTCCATTTCTTGTTTTATTGTTTTTTAATAAATATTGTTTGTTCCTTTCCAGTGCTAACATTTCTGAATTGCATCCCTGATTCACAGAGTCTTGTTTTGCAGATACAAAGATTACAGAGAACCCCCCTGGTCTGAAAACAAATATGACATTTCAAAGGATTTCTGGGCTGTCCTAGCAGCAAGATTGGCATTTGTGATAGTCTTTCAGGTAGGTGACACTGCAGGCTTATTGGAAATAAGTTATTGGGCAAAAGAAATGTCTTCTTTCTCAGTTGTTTCGTGGAAAAGCCAAAGAGATTTTCCCATCTTCATCACCCTCTTTGTCTCACCCACTCAGGCATTGGTATATCCTCAGTGGAAAAATTCATTATTCAGGGATTCCCTGGTCTATTTTGATGACCTTAAAGACCAGCTAGTCTGATACTTGTTAGGTGCCACCAATTTCTCCCATAGGACATCAACAATTTCACTGAAGCAGCATAAATTAAGTCCAAAATCATTTTTAGAGCTCGCCAAGAATGAGATTTTCAAAATTTTCCAAGTTAAAGTTTAATTTGAATCTGAATAAGAAGCCAAAATCTTGTAATTTGTCCTTAAAAGACATTTAATCGCAACAGTGATGCTACTTATTGTGACATAAATGTTCTAAGTCTGCCTTATCTGAATAACTTGTTTTGAAACATTTATTGGATTTTTTGATTAAAAATTATCTTTTGGGAAAGACCTCCCTTTCCTTGAATCAAGGATTTTCAATCAGAAAAAATTAATTGGAATGCATTTTACCTCTTGTATTTACTTCTGCCTTCCTGATAGAAATCTCATGAGCCACTCACCAATTTCAAATTCCTTTGGATTTCAAAGTGGTTGCAGTGTCAGGATTGGTACATATATCATAGAGGTGCTATAAATGCCTGATGGCATTTCTCTACTTCTAGCACACACAAAGCAGTTGAGGGGAATTTAGTCCAGTAGTCCATCTCAAATATTGTCCTCTCTTCATTTTTCCTACCTAAGTGCACCAAAATCAGCCCCTTTCCTTTCCCTACAGCCACCCTTTCATTTGACCCCACTGACTCTTTCTCACAACTTCATTTTCAGAACTTGGTCATGTTCATGAGTGAATTTGTTGACTGGATTATCCCAGACATTCCCAAGGACATTAGTCAGCAGATTCACAAGGAGAAAGTTCTCATGGTGGAGGTCTTCATGAGGGAAGAGCAAGGGAAGCTGCAGATGCTGGAAACCTGGAAAGACAAGGACAAGAGAAAAGGGGAAAACTGTAACAACCACAGCCCCAGGCTCTCCAGGAGCCACAGTGGGAGCTTGTCCTCCTGCCATTCCTATCCTCTGGACGTTTAGGAGAGGAGGGAGCTGAGTGTGTTGGGGCATTCCAGAGACAAAAGCCATGGCGCCAAGGGCAGGACTCCAGTGACGGACACCCCGGTGCATATCGAAGGATGTGCTGCCATTTCGCTGCCATCTTTATGAGAAATGCCCTTCTTGCAAACATGGAGGACCACATTCTATTTCTGGGGTTTTGGTTTGTTTGTTTTTTTCTTTTGCACAAGCAGTAATGCAGGGAGATTTTATATTTCATCCTTAGGTAACACTATCAACGTTGGCGTGCATTAAGAAATGCAGATATTTAGGACAATCTTGCTAGAGATATTCTCTGATAATCTGATCTTAGCCTATAAATTAATGAAATAAAGGTAAATTTGAAGTAATAATAATAGTAATGCTAACTTGAACTATTTTTGGAAACCCAGCTTCAAAGGTCCATGAGGTAACTCGATAAATTATATGCAAAATCAGTGTTCCCTAGTACTCCATGAAGCCTACCGGGCTGACTTGATTCCCAAGGCTGGGTTTAGCTCTGTGCATCTGAGCTTTGTGGAGCCCCACAGGTGTGGGGGGCACTTGTGGCAGCCTGCTGTGTCCCCCAGACCCTCCCCAGGGCACCACTGCCTTTAGAAACATCAGTGCAGGGAATCTGGGAAGTGCTTTCTTGGCAGCAGCAGCAGCACAATTCCAGAGATCCATCCTCTCAGCAGGTCCATGGTCACGGAGCATTTTGTTTAATGCCCTGAGTTAATGAGCACACGGAGAGCTCCATGACTCTCCCTGCCCTGCCAAGCACTCGGACACTGCTGTTGCCGAGGAAATTCCCTTTTCCCCATTGTTCCAGCACACCCCTGTCCCAGGCAGGCTTTTCCCTGGAGCCCTCTGGAGCAGGAGCAGGGAGTCCTTGCACCCGTGTTTCACAGCCAGCTTTTCCCACAGACTTTCTGCTGTTGGCTGGCATTTCCCAGAGGCTGTGCCAGAGGAGTAAATCCCAAATGCATCCCACTTACTGTCTTCAGTGGAAGCTTTGCCTGCACTGGGGCTACAGGACCAGACCTTCAGTTAGTTACAGGACTTTTCTTTTGTCTTAAAATCCTCTATCTTGTGTACAAAGAGCTTTTCCCTGAAGTATAAGTCTGAAATCCTTACTTATCATGACTAGTTAAATCCCATCAGTACACTCTTTTTAAGCATAATACATTTTAGTTTTGCTTTGTCGACCGATAAACTGCACTTCCAAATAATATTGGTGCAATTAACCTAATTTTTTTATTGCTTTGTCTTGTCCATGGCACTTGCATTATAAAGCTGAAAAAAAAAAATAAAAAGGAAAGATTTCTTTAAAGTCTAACTACTGTATGGTTTGTTACAAAACCAAACTGTTTTCAAGAGAAGTTAGTTAATTCTTTTTTTCTTTTCTTTTTTCTTTGCCAAACTAATTTAAAGATTAATGCTAGAACTCTAAAAAGAATTCTATATATAGCTTTTGATATATTTATTTGTTTTAAAGTATGTGATGAACTTGATATTTTTCTGTAGTCTGTCCAAACAAGGTACCAGAAGAGAAATTATGTGGAAGAAAGAAAATGGTATTAGCCAAATATTCTTGAAGCTTATTTAAAATATTGATCCAACCAAAGATTTTTATTAATAAAGGGCTTATATTTTGTTAACTCTTGTTTCTGTTGTATTTTGACTTGCAGGAATGCCACTATTTAAAAAATTTGTATCTTATGATAATATGTTGCTGTAGGGCCAAATCCTGCCTGATTTATTCCCACATAAATGTAATGCCTGGTAGTAAATGTTTACCAGATCAGGCCCACTGACTGCAATAGGACTGGTAGTGGGGAGAAATCAAGCAGAATTTTGCCTACACATTTTGTTGAAAACCTGTTCTTCCTCTCATTCCTTGGTAGCCCAGAAGATCCAGGAGAAAGTCAAGCTACCTATTCTGAAGAGAAATCTTAGGAATTGTCCGTGAAGGGGATTTAATCTGTAGATACTGACCTAAGAGTGTTCCCAACTTAATACTGACATTCCTGTAAATGGTGGAACTATATCCTGAACACATACTTATCCGAATTTTTCATTATTTGCTGAAATCATGGAATAGTAACAGCTGCTTATACTTTCTTTTGTACAGTAAATTGTTTGAAATGGAATTTTGTATATAAAAATCTGTATTACTACTTAGATATCTATAAAATTCTTTCATGGAATAATTTTTTAAGAGAAGCAAATATATACGAAATCTGTTTTATTTGTTTTCTTTTTTCTTTTTCTTTGAACACTTATTTGAAATAAACTTAAATATCCAAGAGTTTCTCCTGTGGGACAGGTTCTGTTCCCAACGCTGCTTGTGCTCTGAGTGTACAGGCATCTCCCTAAAAATGTCCCAGGTAGGTCTGGTCCTTGAGCTGCTTTAGAGAAGCACTTGGAGATGAGTGAATCCCACCTGAAATCCATCTCCAAGACAAAGGAAGTCTTTGGTTGCAGAATGGCTCCACTGTGGCTGTCACATTTTCATTGCCCTGAGGGACCTGTCCAAGCAAAGCTGGCCTCAGAACCTCACTTGCTGATTGCAATTTTTTTTTTTCCCCTGTCCTATTTAAGTCTCCTGTGAGGAGGCAAAGCACAAGGCTTCACACCAGCCCTCCTTTCCTTGATGGAAAATATTAATGATCCAAGTCAGGTCATTTAGTTATAAGGTGGGAATTGTGTCCTGAGAGAATGGATATGGACAGCAGAAGCAGGTAAACCACAGTCTAGCTGGTAACTATGTGGATTACCAGTAATTAAAGACAAAAGTGTACATATAAGCTCATTAGATATAAGATAGTGCCTTCCAGAAGAACACTTGCACTGCCCTTGTGGTACTTTTCATGAAAGTCTTTTCATATTTGGGTTAAAAAAAAAAAGGGTTTGCTTTTACCAATAGCAAATTTGAGGCAGGATTGTGCTGGTAAGGATTTACTGGAATAGAGGGGGGAAGAAAAAAAACAGGGAAGCAGGGATCTGGAAGTGATCAAAGAATACCTGGACAAGCTTTGACTCACAGTAACCAGGTTTGATAAAAGATAGCAAAACCAAATATTTTATTTGTGCAAGGACAAAGCTGAATTTTGTGTTGATATGACACCATGCCCAAGACGTGCATTCAGCCTGTTCTTGGCATACTTCTGCCCCAAAACCATAAGCACAAAACCACTTACCAGCCCAGATTTGATCAAAGAAGAAAAAAATGTCCCAAACCCAATGTCTTAATGTATTGAAGAGGGAAGTCATGGCACCATTTTGCTTGGTCCAAAAGAAAATGCAGCCCTTGGGGATGATTCCTGCTGGAAATGGCTGCACGGGCCATTTCTGAGCCATTCCTGACTCATTGTTTGCTGTTTGCCATGCGAGGTTCGTAGCAAAGACATGACGTCAATTGATGCATCCGAGGAGGAAGTTGTTCCCACTCCAAGTGCTGCCAGTGTGAGTCTGAATCTCCTGGATTTCCATGCCATTGTGTTTCCAAGATACTGTCCTGCAAATATTTTGCAGTCTTAAATAGCTTAAGGATGAATAAGTATCACATCAAGGCACAGACACATTTCTATTTTTAACCCCCCCACACTCACTGGTCCTGAGTTGTTAATGATCCATTTGGCTGTTGTGATTCCCAATAAGCAATAACAATTCACTTTTCATCCTCATACCTCCAGAGTGTGAACCTCCCAGAGTTCCATACGTCACTTGAGTGCATTTATATTTTCCTAAGAAGTTTTCAGAGTAAACAAGTTCTCTTCCCCTTGCCACTGAAAAAAACCCCGTCTTAAAATTTATATGAATTCCATTCAAACTCTGGTTCAATTCTTTGCACATTTAAGCACTATTTATTCCATAACCAAACACAACATGCCATTTTTAGTATAGCAGAGAAAAACCAAAGTTCTTTTTTTAACCTTCTTTTTTTAGCCCAACAGGCCTTTCTGAAGAAAAAACTAACTATGAATGTGGCTTATTTTGAATTTTTAACTCTATCCTTAATTTTTAAGGCCATGTTAACCACCTGAAGCCAAAGAAAATATTTCCATTGATTCCCTTCAGCATACTTTTCATGAGGTTAAGCAGTACTTATTGAATGATTGGTTTCACTTTGGATAAAATAAAACCTCCTGACAGTTATTGTAGGTTACTTTTCTAACTTTCAGTGTCAGCTAAAGCCAAAAAAATCTATGCAGATGGGGTAGTGAGAGCAGTAAGGAGTTGGGTGCACCATTGTGTTGGTTTCCATGAGGCAAAGGACTTGGAAAATCCAAGAAAATTGAAGATTTTGAGGTCATAGCTTTCACCTGGCTTTGTACAATCTCTGGGGGAAAAAAAACCAAAACAACAAATAACAGGAAACATATCTGTTCAGATGACCATGAGAAACAAGAATCAAAATATTTAGCAGAGTGTTTGTGCTGAACAAGCTTCAGTGTAATAAAGCCCATTTTTCAGAGTGAGAGACGTGGTTAAGCAATCTTATAAAAGAGAAAAGGTCATTCCCTATTTTTACTGCTGAATGAAAAAATAGTGGTTATCTTCTCCAGCTAAATTTGAGATGGAGCTGAGGAAAAGGTGCAAAGGAGGGAAGAGAGGAAGAAAAGGCTTTTGCCTGCTGTTCCCAGACCCAAGTTAGCTGACAGATCAGCCACAGGAGAGTTTTCTTCTGGAAAGTGGATGGATTCCTAAGGCAAGGACACCTTGTAGCCCCATACACTGCTGTATGGGGCAGTCTTTGCCAATGTTCCCATATGCCATATGCCATCCCAGCCATCCCAAGCCAGGAAACACTGTGGGTCATGTGTGGAGATGGAAGCTGCAAGACTTTGGTCCTGTGGGAGGAACAGAGCTCACGAGCCTGGAATTCCCACCTGTCCTGGCAGCAGCGTGTAATTACAGGAGTAGCTCACATTTCTCAACGTATTAATCTCTGAAATACATCTCCAAGTAAAGAAGGAAGGTAATTGCAAGCAATTAGCCAGCAAGTGGGGAAGCAATAAATCCCAGCAGGCCAGGCTGCTCTGGGTTTACTGCAGGAGGTGATGTGTGTGCTCTGGGCTCTCACTCCTGGAACTGTTTGGGCATTTTGCTCTCCTCAGGCACTGCTGGGAGTGGAGAAGGGGAGTTGTGAGCAGGTAAGGAATGGTGGAACTCCTGTGAGAAAACCAACGTGAGCTTCAGCTCCATCTTCATCCTGTCTTCAGAGAGTGGGAAAAGTAGAACTGAGAGGCAGTTCTGAACTTCCACTGAACCTCATCCCTTTTGCCTCTCTGCCTTTGACTTCTGAAAACAACTTCCTCCACCTCTTGACAAGGCTTGCCTTTTACAGCTGGTAATCACCTCTGGGGCTTCTTGGGAATAAAAGTGGCAATTAATTAATCACTGCCCGGTTTAGATGCTTGGCAAAGATATGGCACAGGCCCCTTTTCAAAAACCTCACTCCAAAACTGGTGCAGAACAGCAAAGTATGGCTAAATGTGTGCCTGTATGGTTAAATGTCGTCAGAGAGGGTGAGTTTGGAGCTGATCTTATGCTGTAAGTAATTTAATTTTGGTTGTATCTACACAAGGAAAAAAAATAAAACTCACACTGTGGCTTTTCTGGCACCAAGCTGTGGCATGTGTAACTTCCTCACTTCTTCTGAAAGTTACAGACAGTAAGGAAAATATATAAATGCTACGTATTGGGTTAGATTAATCAGCCTTCTCTCAGGAAGTCACGCTCCCTCCCTAGACTTTTCATCTCTGGGAACAAATGCAACAAGTTTCCCACATGTTTGTGTATGAAAATGGACTCCAAATTGTGGTTTAGGACTAGCTGGTATCTGGTTCTGACAACAGCACTGTGGACTAGCTCAAATTACAGCATTTCTTCAGAGAGCAGAAAATAATACTTCCTCCCCAAAGAATGAAGGGAGAGAGACGATGAAACCAGATTTGCTTTCTTATTTATTATATCTAAATCCCTGTGAGTAACTCACCCAGTCATATCCTGTTTCACTTAGTGGCCACACAAATCTATTCATGTTTAAAAAGGAAATAGCTGGATAATAACCACACTGTGTTTGAGCAGACAAAGCACTCCCTCTCTAATCAGAATTGAGTAAAAATCTTGCATCTTCCAACCTCCAGGACAGTGACTTTGATGGAAAATACTGCACTGGCACATCCTGAAAAGAATGAAAATCACAGATATCTAAGGCAATACTTGTTTCTAGGAAATAACCCCCACTTCTTGGCTTGTCACTGGCTTGGCAGTCACAGCAGTGAGTTCACAATACCTGAGTTTAACACAAAAATCAAGTGTGACCAGGCTCGCTCATTTTTATTTATTAAAGAAAAATTTCAGTACCTCTGAGAGACATTTAGGTATTTTCTGGTCTCTGAAGAAGCCACTCTGCAGGCTGGATGCAGAGACAAAGTTGGGGAAAAGTTTACGTTTTTCACCAGGTCCAAAGCAGAGTCTGTTGGTGCAGAAGAAGCAAGAGCTGAATATTCACAGGCATAAAAAGATAAATCCCTGCTGTCATTATTTTAACTGCAATGCTCTGCAGAAGGCAATGGAGTGCTGCTCCTCAGTAAGGAAAGTGGAAGAAAACCTTTCCCTGGGTGAGACGATGAAGTCCTGTGGTACAGAACTAATTACATGCTTATAAAAAATATTCCAAAGTGGTGCAAAACGGATCCATTTTCTTCAAAATTATTATTTTTATCCTAACCTCAATTTTATAGCTGCTATTGTATTTTCTAATAGAAAGATGGAGAATGAAGAAAAACACCTCAATTTACAGAAAATAAATGTTATTGTGGTAAGTATTTACCTTCTCGTGGTTTTATCTGGTTTAGGAACTGGTAATACAGCAGCTCAAGAAAATAAAGAACAAATTATACATACTCCACATAAATGAATTTGTATTAGTCTCCAAGCCTGGCAATCAGAGCTGCTGGATTATTTCTCTGGATGAATAGCAACTCCCAGTTTGCCCTCAGCCAGTCAGAGCAGGAACTGAACTAAATAGAAATAGAAAGGGCCCCAAAAGAGATCTAATGATCATTCACTGTTATTTGGGGATGTTTTGTCATTTCACAACGACATTCCTCTGCAAACAACTCTTGCTCTCTGTCTTCTCTGTTCTTCTGTTTTTCCAAGTGCAAAATTGATGTTGCAGAGCTTAAGTAATAAATATGGTTTAGAGGAATGAGATGTGCTGGACTAATATATACACACAGTTTTATTGACATGTGAAATGTTTGTCTGAATGATTTCATGCTTCCATGGTATGATGAAAATTCAATACAAAAATAGGTAAAAAGTCAGAGGTTTTTAGCCAGAGCAAATAAACAAAAGTCTACAATTCACCCTTCCCCTAAAGTTAAACTAACTTCTTCTGCCAACAATAACACAACAGAACTGTATCAACAGAATTATATCAACACTTCTGCTGTTTCAATATTAAGTTCAAGCATCTGTTAACAACTTATTGCTTGTTGTTGTTGTTACTTGGCCAGATCTTTTGTCTGTATACAACCTAGTCATGCCAGAGTTCACTCTCTTTTCAGTACTTATTTACTTTTCCCACACTCTGCTTCTAATTTTCTCTCTCAACCCACAATAATTTGACATTTCTTACAGGCCCTTTTGTCAGGGACAGTTTTCTCCTAAGATCGTCAGTCTCTTCACAAATGAGTATCTTTACTACAGCACTTCTTTCTAGACTGGATGTTACAGCAACAGATGGGCACAGCTGACAAGTAAACATGTGCAGATCAATTCATTCACAAAAGAAAATACAGAAACTGGCTTTTCTTTGCTGAAAATGTCCATTTTAGGGTTTTGCAAAAAATGGGTGAGAAGCATTGGATAAATATATTAAGAAATCTTATAAAAATTAGTTTATTCACCATGGGAGCAAAAAGGCAAGCAAGCAAATTAAAAACCTCTTGCAGCCCAATTCTGCTAGTAGGGAGGGGTTGCTCTTTTTTTGTGCAAAATCTCCTCTTATCTTGAAGACAGCAAAGAAAAGAAGAGGTGCTATGAATTCCCTTGGGACACAGGAGTAGGTACATTAAAAGAAGTGTAAAGTCGACTGGACCTCAAAAGAGAAACAGTTCCTCATTGCTGTCTGTGCCAAGATGTTTGCCCAACCTGTGTCTCAGAACTGTCAGGATGAGGATTTTAAATTCCCCCAGGTTATCTGCTATTGAACTGCGTGGGAAATTAAAGAAATTTTCAAAGCTGCTTCACTTTAAAACCCGGCAGCTCCTAAATACCCCCTTTCTCTGGACCAGCAGAATGCCGGTTGCCTTGGCTGGAAATAACAAAGGATTTTCCCAAGTTTCCACACAAACACACCTCAGTCACCCAAAGTTCAGAACAGCCCCACACTTCGGCATTTTTGCAGTCCCCAAATGGGTGTTCTTTGCCTGAATGTCCTGGTTATTGACACCCCCCCCGAGGGCTCTGCTGAAATTAATCTTTCCATTCTCTCTTTGCCCTGCTCCTCCAGCAAGGAGTGTGAAGTCAAAGCTAAGTCTGAAGCACTCCCAGGCTTCGAGCTCCCTCTGCAGTATTTTGAAAGGACTCATCTTGCCTCGAGAAACCTGAGGATTATTTGGTTAGGAACCAGATCATTCACAGCACTTAAATTTCTGGGAAATTTCCAGTGAAATCTGAGCTGCTTCAAGAATTCATTTCTATTAAGTTTTATTCTGATGTAGAAGCGATTACGATCTGTTAGGCTCACCTAATACTTTCTTTGCCAAAGCCCCAGGAACTGCTTCCAAAGGAAATCCCTGGAAAAAAGCAAGTTGCTGGGGTATTTTCATCTGTGAATGTGTGCAAGTCAGGTTCGGACAGAATAAAAGACCCTGCTCAATTACTCTGCCTTCCCTTAGGAGTGAGTTTAAAAGCATTTAAGAATCTCAATTAAATATTGAGTTGTGTCTTTCAGTTTCACATTTGTTTCTAATTTAGATACCTTTGGAATTACATAAATGGGCACCATCACTTTCAGGCTCCTTTTACCTCAGTGCTGAATCTGGCCACTTGGTTTGTATCAACTGATTAAAATCCCAGCTGATGTTGTTCTCAATTGCATGTCAGGGTATAGAGAATCAAGGTATAAATTGTACTGATTTGGAGTTCTGTCACGTACATTTGTCTCTGAATTCAGCTGGTTGCCCTCACCAGGAACCATGTGATTTGGTCCCTGCTGTTTAGTAGAGTCACCTTCCTTGGCAAAATTAAAATGAAATTTTATTTAACTGGATTTTGTACTTCTTATACCATTACACGGGTTACTTCTGCTTCATAAAGTAATGCACACACACCAAATATAATTCTCCTACACTATCCTTTTTGTTCATGTCTTCCCTTGAGCTTAAAGTATATTCAGGGCTGCAAAACAAAAATTAACCTCTTTAAATCAGGCACATTTTGTCACAGCTCAAATTCGCAGTGGCAATTTCTCTCACTCTTTGCTTTGCCCACAAGATCCTGCAACAAGTTAATTCCCTCCAGTCTGCAGCATTTAGGGAATAAACAAAAATATCTAGTGGGTTTGTCTAAGGAGGGACTTGTGCCTGTGGGAGTTTCAGAAATGTTTTGCGGGTTGGCCTTCATGTTGGAATGTGAGAGTGGAGACGGAGATGAGGAAGACGATAGTGTTTAAGTCCATTTACCAATCAGAAATCTTTATGAAGAGAGAACATAGATCTGTGAGTGTGTTGTAAGAATAATAAATTAAAGTGTGCTGGAAACAACTTAGGAACAGGATAGTTTAGGGGGATCAACATGCCAGTGCTCACAGAAAGGACAAGGAAATCTCTGAACTATCTACATGTGCTGAGAAGAAAAGCCAAAAGGCACCTACTAAACAATGGGATGAACTTGATCTTTCCCATTTACGAAAAATTCACAACCTTCCACCTTGTGTGAGAGTCGCCTCTTAAATACAGGGACTTAACATTTGCCCTATTTCTTCCCTTTTAAAGGTCAGGAGGTACTTTGTGTCACAATTAATCTTCGTGAGGAACAAAGGCCAAGCTGCATGCCCTGTGTTTCCAGGGAAAGGCTGGGGGTCTCTGGGGGCAGCAGGGGCCATAGGGGAGGGCAGAGCCTGCTTCCCTGGGCAGCTGTCAGGCAGGGAAACCATGGGAATGGCATCCCTTGGGGAGCAGGGCTCTGTTGAGGCCTTTCTTGCTCTTGGTGGAGAAAGGCCTTTATAGAATCATAGAACCATTGAACAACTAAGGTTGGAAAAGACCTCGAAGGTCATGGAGTCCAGCCATTAACCCAGCACTGCCAAGTTCACCACCCTGTCTCAAAGCACCACATCTGTACGTCTTTTGAATCCCCCCAGGGATGGAGACCCCAATACTTCCCCATGGCAGCCTGTTCCAATGCCTGTGCACCCTTTCAGTGAAGAAATGTCTCCTAATATCCCACCTAAACCTCCTCTGGTGATTTTCCTCCTGTCCATCCCCTTTCCCCTCCTGTCTTCACGCTCCTCTCAGTGAGCAGTGGAAAGCCAAAAGGTATCCCCTGAGCTTCCTCATCCCCAGGCTGAACCTTTCATCCTTGTACTGATTTTCTTTCCACCTTTTGGGGAAAAAAGCCCGAAAACAAACCCACAGAAATTGACCCTTATAGGGGTAGGTGTTCACAAGAAGTCCAATGATTCAGTATTAAACAGGAAATCTACAGTTTCCCCAACTTCAGGCTTGGGGTGAGGTCACACCTTGAGTCTTGTGTCCTGGTCTGTGTTCCTCGATTCAGAAAGGACATGGAGGGGCTGGAGCGTGTCCAGGGAAGGGAATGGAGCTGGGGAAGGGTCTGGAGCCCCAGGAGCAGCTGAGGGAGCTGGGAAAGGGGCCCGGCCTGGAGAAAAGGAGGTTCGGGGGGAACCTTCTGGCTCTGCACAGCTCCCTGACAGGAAGGGGCAGCCGGGCGGGTCGGGCTGTGCTCCCAGGGAACAGGGACAGGACAAGAAGACAGTCTATGCTGCACCAGGAGAGGTTTAGTTTGGATAATAGGAAGAATTCCTTTGCAGAAAGGGTGATCAGACATTGGAATGGCTTGCCCAGAGAGGCGGTGGAGTCACTGTCCCTGGAAGTGTTTAACAAAAGACTGAAATCGGCTCTCAGTGCCATGCTCTGGTTGGCATGGTGGTGCTCGGTCACTGATTGGACTCTGATCATCTCCGAGGTCTTTCCCAAGCGAATTGATTCTGTGGCTCTGTGATTCTGTGGCCGGGCCAGGGCTGAGGGGCTGAGGCACTGAGGCACGGGGGCTTTTCCCGCAGCAGGACATCGGCCGCGCCGAGCTCGGCTCCAGCACATGCTCTGCGTTCAGCAGCACCAAACAAGCCCGTTCGCCTCGGGAAGGGTTCGGGGCAGTGCGTCCTCAACCCCAGTTTAGGCGGCGGCGAGAGCACAACCCCCCTCTCCCGAACGGCGGCACGGCCGCCATCTTGGGGCGGGCAGCGGGCGGGAAACCCGCGGCGTCACGTCAGTTCCGGGCGCGGGTCGCGGCCATCGCGGCGGGGCCGGGCCGGTCTCGTCTCTCCGGTGTCTCTCCGGTGTCTCCGTGTTCCCGGGAAGTCGCTCTGTGCAAACAGGAATGGATTTCCCCTCCGGAAGGTTGGGACAGGATGCCGAAATCCCCCGCGCGCGGCCTGTGCGGGGCGCGGGCCCCGGCGCCGTGAATCCTTTCCTGAGCCTGCTGAACTCCATCTCCTCGGGTCTGTCGAACGCGGAGCTCTCCGAAATGAAGTTCCTGTGCCGCGACAAAATTGGGAAGCGAAAGCTTGATGTGGTGCAAAGCGGCCGGGAGCTCTTCAGCATCCTGATGGAGCAGCAGCTGATCGCGCCCGACAACCTGGAATTGCTGAGAAAGCTGCTGCAGGACATCCGCAGGGACGATCTGCAGTCACAGGTGGTTCATTTCGAAGAGGAAGAACCTCGTGCCCCTGATAATCAGCCAGATGGGCATGAAAAACGTAGGTGGATTATTGTATGTATAGTTTTGTATCTATGGTTATATCCCCGTATATATGACTCCCCAGGAACCCTAGTAAATGTGTACACTATGTGTCTTTTCGGGGTGGAATTTTTCCATCTCTTTTTAATCTTGCTTTTATCTTTTGGGACTCCAAGTTTGTCCGGTGGCTTCCACAGAACTCTCAGTTTGTGCAGTGCAACAGGAGTAATGGCATTTTGCTGAAATAAAATCAACAACTTCTAAACGTTTTATTGTGCTTCTTAGTAAATCCGTGTCTAACTTGATCTGCTTCTGCTGTTTTAGGTCTCCTGAAAGCAGCTGTTAAAGTCGTATGTGACAATGTTGGGAGAGAGTGGAAGAAGCTGATGCGAGAGCTTGGGATGGCCGAGGTGAAGCTGGACAGGATAGCGGCAGCCCATCCGTATAACCTGTACGAACAGCTTGTTCAGGCACTTCGGGAGTGGCAGCTGTGGAAGGGGAAGGATGCAAAGGTGGCTGACTTAATAAAAGCCCTCCGGAGCTGCAATCTGAATTTGGTGGCAGACCTGGTTGAAGAGGAGATCTCGCAGCTGAACATGGAACCAGATGAAGTGGGTATAAAACTATGAATGAAAATTCAGAGTACCGTCTTCTCCTCTGAACCAAAACAATTATCACTGGCTGCTTGTCATGCCAGTTATTTATGTGCCTTAATAAGTTAATTTGTGCTCAGGTGAAAATTGACATGGGAGCAGATTCCTTTCAGGGAGCACTTTGTAGTTTGCTGCTTCTTTCAAGATATTTTAACTTTCGCAAGATCTGGACTCCATTTTGAAGAAATTCTCACACTTTTGTTCTGCCACTCACTTGGAAAGATTTGCTTTGCTGTAGGCATTTTTCAGATGCACCTCCACTGGAAATACATTTATTGGACACTTCTGAGGCAACTGGAATGTAGAATATCATGGGGAGGTTAGATTTTTTTTTTAATGGCCTATTATAAATAGAGTGTGAAAGGGAGAAGGAGTAAACCTTTCAGCTGGATGCTGGCTTTTCTTTTAGAGAAGCATAAAATAATATCTTAGGTAATTCATCAAATATATTTGCTCTCCGTGAAAGGATATTAAGACAACTGTAACCTCAGACTGCAGTGCAAGAGAGACATTAAATATTGTGGTGGCTTTCTTTGAAAAAATGTGCCTGGTTTTGAAAATGAAATCAAATGTCTGTATCAAGTGCCTTCAGCAACCCAGAGGAAGTGCTCTTCTGAAACTGTCCAAGAGACTGTGTGTCTCACAGATGTTTACAGCAGCCTCTTGTCAAAGCTGTGACTGCTGTGAGGCTGCTTGCTGGGAATCCTTCTGTGTCCTCTGTGAGAAGCTGCTCGTGTGTGCTGGAAGGTGTGAGCCACTCACAGAGGGAACAGGATTCATGAACCTGTGTCAGATTCAGTTCTCAGCTTTCATCTGGAACAAACTTCAGTCAGTGGCCCTCACGCCTGACTTAAGGCTGGAGAAATTGCACAGTTGCACAGTCCAGGACCAGCAGGGCTGTGGAGGCCTCAGGGAGAAGAATCCCGTGAGATCATTACTGCTTGAACAGCTGTAGGATCCTGCATTTCTGCAGACATCTCCCAAGTGCCTGGTTAGATACTGGAAGAGGTTTAATTGATGCTGCACCTGTGGGACTTCCAGCTCTTCCCAAATTGTTTCCAGGTGGTGCCATTGCTGAGAAGGGCTGGGTGTCAGCACATAACTTGTCACTGCTCTGCAGAAACATCGTGACACTGACAATTTTCAAGTTTTTGTTGCACCTAGTGCCTCTTGCTCAAACAGTGAGACTTGAATACTCAATGGTAATTAGTGGAAACTGCCATAAGTTCACATGATAGAAAAATCATTTCAGACAGGGTTTTTTTCCCTTCAGTGATTCTTCTCATCATTCCTAGGAGTGCTCAAGGCCAGGCTGGATGGGATTTGGAGCAACCTGGTCAAGTGGAACTAGTCATTGATTGGAACTGGATGATCCTTTAGGTCCCTTCCTGCCCAAACCAGGATTGTGTGCTGATTCTCAGTATCTTTCCAATTGTGGTGTATTAAGTATCTGATTGTATCCAAGCAAAGGGAAATACGGGAGTTGCCACCTGTCTGCCTCTCCAGCAGGCAGAGTTCTCCAAGTTCTTACTCTGTTTACTTGTAGCAATTGTCAACTCCAGGCTCCCAGGAGGAGATGCTGAGCTTCGGATGAATGACCAGCTCAGGTGTTTTGGAGATTTTTGTTTCACAGACACCAGGAGTAATCATTTTGCAGTATCTAAAGAAAAGGATTGCTCCAGCAGCTTTTTCTTCCTGCCTCTGAGCAATCGCTGGGAGCAGAGCAGAGGAGTGGAAGTGAGTAGGATGCGTTATGTGAGTGTTCAAACAGCTCTGCAACAGCTCCAAGTCCAAACTCTCTGCTGAACCACTTTTCTTATCCACTTTTAACAAGTCTTCTGCTTCTCTGAAGAGATTTATGTGCAATAGGAAGAGTACACTGCCTACTGCATACAGCCAGGATATTTTAGGAATTGGTTGGAATAATCTGTTGGTTGTAGCCAAGCACTCATTGGCTACAAGAAATACTCTGCTTCAGGAGATAAAAACCTCTTGTTTCTTTAAGGATTTTGTACATCCTTTTACTGTGTCTGAAAGCAATGACCTAGACTGTATTGATCTGTGCCATACCTCAGAGCCAATTAAGACTGTTTTTATGAGAGATTAAAATGTTTATGCAAAAGCAAAATCAACTGAAATGAAGGGAACAAAATCTTTTTATTGGGAGGAGGCATAAAGAGTAGAATTTGTAAGGGAATGTTTTCTGATCCAGTTGACAATCTTTTATTTTCAAATTAAACACCTTGAACTCATATACATATTTTTATAACTTGAATTAAAGTTTTATATTGTATAATTCTGTATACATTTAATTAAAAATAATTCCTTAAGAAAACAAAAAGTGGAATCGGGGATTTTTCTTGTTTGGGATTGCTGTCTGCAGTGAAATCTCTGACTGAGAGAAAGTGGATGTTAAGGACAGTTTGGAAGCAAGGAGTGGTGCTAAACAGGCATAGTGTTAGCAGTGCCCTTCTTGGGACATTAAAGACAAAAAGGCAAGTGTTTTGTCATTGAGTTTCTCAGAAGTGCTAAACAGGCTGCAGTCTGCCTGCAGCAGCAGCATTTGAATCCTGTCACTAAGGGAGGTGTAAGGAAAAAAATATTTCCTGCCAGCCCTCAAGAGCCTAAACTCAGTCCCAGTGTGCTTGGGAGACAGGGTGCCTGTGGGTAGGCTTCCTTCTCTTTTCCTCTGCTAGCCATGCTCTGCTAAGGATGTCATATTTGTTTGATAATTAATTGAAAGCCTAGCTTCTGGTTTAGTCTAAGCTTGGTCAGGATTTTAGAGGACGTGCTCAGAACGAATTTACAGAGGCTTGGGTGCTTTGTGGAGTGTCAGCCTGCACTTGAAGTTGTGAGTGAGTAAGACAAATAACTTAATTGCCCATTTTATCAAACCCTTTAGGATGCTCTGCAAGAGTATCTGCCTGCGAGGAATTACTCAAACCTTTTTCCTTTTGGTCTCCTGAGAATAATCTTTCCTTACAGCCTTGAGAAAACAGCACATCAAAACCTGTGGAGAATTAGGAGTGCCATCTCGGGAGAATTCTCATCTCAGAGGGTTGTTTTTCCATGTAATTTCTCAGTCCCTATCAGCACTTGCTTGCCATTGCCTATGATTTTTAAGATATCAATTATAATCACATATTGAGGTGATTTTCTTTTCCCAAAATTGCATTATTTTCATTACTGGGTTAAATAAAGTTTTCTAGGCCATTAATTAAAAATCCTCTTCCACAAATTGATTGTTGTGAACATTTCAAATACAATGCTTTGGTTTCCTTTTCTTCATTCTCCACACTCAGGCAGCTGCATTTCCTCCAGCCTTTGTTTCATTCCTGAAATAATTGTCTCCTTTCTGAAATCTAATTGCTTCATTTTTAAACAATTGTTTAATGCAGAAAGCTTAATAACACTGACTGTCTCCAAGCTCTCTCTGGTGCTCAGCATGTATTTCATTCAGGCTTTTTGGCTGAGTATTTTTTCAATTCAAATTTATTTCTAATCATTGTCTTGTGCCTTTCTTCTTCTGCATGAATCACCTATATCCTTAAAATGTGTTCCAGCACAAATAGTTTTCTAGGTTTTCTTCCCTCTTTCACTTACTACTTTTCTCTGACAGTGTTTGTGGTGCTCTGGTAGAATTGAGAGAAGTTAGCTCACTATCTCAACCATGAAAATAAGAATAATGGGGGTGAGCTGAGGGGTAGGGGAAGGAGTTGTGAGTAAAGGTTCAGGAACTTTTGGAGAATCTGAGTTTCAAAAAAAACTGTCGCAGCTGAGGATTACTTCACAGGAGCAGGGTGTGTTGCAATGTGTGTGTACTGGGAACTGTAGGTTCCGGGAGAGAAAGATGCAGGGCTTTACTCAGCTGCTGGGAAAGGCAGAGTCATGCAGGTCTCTGTGTGGCAATCTGCATGGAACCAACTCTTAATCATTAAAAAGTCCCGTCCACAGAACCATTCCTGCTCATGCCTCATTCCTGAGAGCATTACACATGCCTCTCTTAAAGCAGGGCTGAAGTGAAAACAACAGGCTTGTTCTTGTGAAACATGATGTAATAGACACCATTAAAATCCCTGAAGTTGGCCATCCTGGTTGAGTTTGAATTAGGTAATTTCTCTGACTTGGTCAGTTTTGGAAGCTGGAAGCCTTTTCCATGCACTTTGTGTGTACAGCTCCTGCGTGGATGGCAGCTGAGCTCTCCTTTCTTTTTGGTTTCTTGTGCTGTGTTGGGGAAGGTCACAGAACTCCAGGCAGTGCTCACAGTAACCAGCTCTTATAGCAAAGAGAAGGGGTTTGTGCATGTTCTCCGCTCTATAAAAAAATAACAGCTCCAAGGGAGGTCTTGAGGCGTCTCCAGTACAATGTAATAAAAAAGTGCCTTTGCTAAGGAAAGCAGCTTAATGTCAACTTTGTATCTCTGCCGAATGCTTCAAAAAGCTGTCAGACTGGTATTTTTTATTTACTACATAATGTTCAAGCCTTCAGAGCAGGCGCTGGTGCTGTGTGAAGTTACACAGTCATAAAACTGGACCATTATCAGGGGAGGTATGAAAAACACCCACCTGGGGCTTTCTGTGGGAGGTATTTTATTTACAAGTGAGCCTGGCTTTGGAGAACTTCTACAGAGAGAAATCATCTTGCCATTAAAAATGCTCACGATTTTTAAAATGTTTTCTTCTCCATTTCTTAATTCTACTGATCCTATTGATCACAGTATGAGTATTAACTTTAAAAAACTGATTTGCAGAATTTAGTCTGAGCAGTTCTTACTGTGGTCTAAATTCTAAAAAGGTTGTAGCAGCTATTCTGCAAGCATACACACCACCTGTGGCAAAAGGGATGTACAAAGTTTCAATTTCTATACAAAAGCTGATGATTTTTGTATGCAAACCTGGTACTAGATTTTGTACACAGTGAGCATAGAAAATGTGAGAGTTTTGACATAAAAATGAATCTATAAAACTGTCTGTATGTATTGATCTAAATCTTATCTTTGTTTCCCTCCCAGTCGTCTCCTGAGAGGTGCTTTCTGTCACTCTCAGGCATATTGCCAAATTTCAAACAAAAATTGCCGAGGGAAGCGCTCGCTCATTCTGGGACTGTTGCACTCCCGCTCTGACCATGTCAGGGACCCAAAATCCAAGAGCAGGAATGGAAATGAAACTTCTTGGTGAATTCCCTCAGTTCTCCCTGGAACAAGATGTGTGAGGGAGCAGGGCTAAATATTAAGAAATATTTTTTTTTTTTTGTCCCCAGTACCAGTTTACCACATGGTGCTTCCATTTCTGTTTCCAGCTGGAATGGTAAAGCTCCAGCTTGTGCATGTATCTGCATGTTTGTGCATGAGGCAGCTAATATATATGCAGATGAATTTAAACTAATTAGAGCTAAAGCCAGCAAAGTGCACATTTCTAGCTAACGGCTGAAGGCAGGTCTGTTACAGGGCACCTAATTAAGTTATTCACTGTGGGCCTGCTCATACAATTTTCTGTAGACCCTATTCTACTTTTTTATTTAAAAAAAAAAAATTCATCTCATGTCTGAATTTTTAAATCAGAATGTCAAATTCCACATGTGGCCCATGAATTTTCAGGGTTATTAAATGTTGCACTGTCTCTTAGAGTACTGTGTTTATAAGGCACTTCACTTCATGGAGTATTTTTTCCTCTTAATTCCTGAAATTTCATGGTTAAAGTTCTCCAGCCCTGACTGACTTTGAACTTTTTCTCACGTGATTCATGTTAGACCTGAGCAAGAGGCACTCCCACAGCCTGGTCTTTGATTGTAAGAGTAATTCTGTGACTGGGACCCTTTCTTTCCCCCACCCTGTATCCAGTAAATAAGTATGCTGGGGAATTAAGGTGCTTAGCCAAGGTTCCAAATAATCCCTGAGTTCCTCATCCTATGGAACTGATGCCTGTGCTCCCTCCAACCACTGAGGGTAACTAACAGCACAGCACAAGGTACCCTGATCATGGTTTTCCACCTAGGAATATCTCCTCCTTTCATCTAATTTGCCTTAAAGTGGGAATGGAGATGGAAATCCACATCAGAGAGGGAAATTCTCAGCTCTAGAAATTCCTGATTCTTCTATAATCACTTCCACTGGATAAGGGGCTAAATGGCGTGAAAGGACCAGATCATTTTGCAGGTTGAAAGCCAAAGGCAGACTTGACTCCTGTGAATGAAGGTTTACAGAGGTGTCTAGACCAACAGTCTCAGAGAAGATGCCATCACACAGCTATTTAACCAAATTCAATGTCAACCAACACCTTTGAAAATCCCGGGTTTGCTTCACACACAAAGTTTGTCCATTTCCTAGGTTAGTATTTTCACTGGTTTATGGTTTATTACTATTAGGTTAGATGGAATTTAGGTTGAACTGACTTTTTTTTTTAGGTGATTTCTTTACTAATGGGTGATTCAAATAGGCTTCAGCTAGGCCTTCTGCCAGAAGGTGCCTCACCAGCAAGTCTGATGTCTGTTCCTTGGATCTGACTTGTGGGGAGCTCAATTTGTTTTGTGAGGGCTGAGAAGTTCCCACAGGCTAATTCAGAGGAATTAGAGAATGAATTATAGAGAAATCAGATCCCAGTTTCTTTATTTAAAGGGTACCTGGAGTGCCCCATAGGCTTGTCCCATTTTTTCCTTTCCCACAAACTCATCCCCCAGCTCACCATTAAATGCTGAATAATTCCAACATGCAGGCCTGAGGGAGGACAAACACTCCTTTTCTTGGTGGTTTGAAGAGGACTCTGACAGTTCTTGAATCACCCCTGGTTATTCAGACAGCCTGTTCCAGTGGTTTTTAATGCATTCAAGTAGGGACCCTCAGCTAGGGAAAAATGGGCAAGGGTGGAATTGCCAAACTACCTGTAAACAGGTCAGGGAGTATCCTGGTTTGGCAACATCATGTCAGATGTCACAGCAGCAGTGACAGCTTCCTGGTTTTTTTCTTTTTTGTTTTGTTTTGTTTTGTTGGGGTTTTTTTTGTTTGTTTTTTGTTTTTTCTCATGCAAGGAGAAGGAATGGGGGAGATGCAGGCCACAGGGTGCTGCCAGCTTCTCTCAGCCGTGCTATTTTGGTACTACAAAGGTCGCATTATTAAAGACAGACAAAAAAGCCTCTAAATCATGCAACCAAAGTGAACCCTAGGAGCTGAAAAAGCCCTTCCTTTGTGCACTTGGAAACCTTGCTATGACGTAGCTGGTGTCTGGATACAGAGGCTTTTCTGCAGCATTTTGGCTGTAACTGAGACAGGCTATCTCCATGAGCATTGAAAACTGGGAGTCAGGAACCATCCCCATCCTGACCTTGACAGTATAAAACAACCCAATCCAGCAAAGCATGCTGGGTCTGATAGATAAAAATTTAAATTATCATTGTTTTGGCTGGCATAAAATTTTATCATTCTGTTTACAGCAAAAATCTGGTGCTGCAGAACTTTTTGTTGCATCACTTGTGCCTGAATATTCTTTTATTTGCTGAATATCCATGGGCATGTGGCAGGTAAATGCTGAATATTCATGCAAGGAACCTCACTGTTTGTACATGGCTTAAAGATATATTAAAATCAAACTGGTGCCATGCTATTTTGGTGAAAGAAAACTGCACGTTTAATTACAGGACAGAAAGAAAATATTGGATGTGAAAATTACGTGTCTCCCAAATCCTGATATGCTTGTGTGTGTGTATATGCACATATCTGTGTGTGTATAGTGTGTGTTTCCATATGCATACACACACACCCTTCAGTAAAGTTATTTGATCTAATCTGGAAAACAAGATTTTCCTGACAGGGCTATTTCTCAATACTCCTTCTCCAACTTCTGTCTGTCCCTTATATGCTCTATACTGCATCTGTAAGGAAATATATCCCTATGGCAATCTCCAAGAGCAGCCTAATTCTGTTAGAAACAAAAGTGGTATTTCTGGGCCAACTCATTAATAATAAGTAAAAATTCAGAGCCAGCTGCTGCATCTCCAGGATCAGCCAGAGCAGGAGTGATTTTGAGCCATTGTTTTATTCTCACAGGTTGGAATGCAAGAACTGGCTTAATTCCTAGTGTACATTAGAGCAGTTTCTGTGATTTTCTGCATCTTCCTTCTGTCTAGTGTTCTGGGTCAATGCAAAGCTCATGATGCTGAAATTACCTTCTGTTCTCTTCCCCATTGCTTCTGCTTTTGCAGGCAAGGGGAGAAAATTATCTAACAGAAAAACAATTTAGAAATTATACGTGTCCAAAGTAAGAGTCCTTCTCTCATTCTGCTTTGTGCATTTCCAGTGCCCTAAATGATTCCAGCACCAGGCAGGTGAGTCCCTGCCACTCCAGCCTTTGGCTTCACAGTTAAGAAGTACAAAGAGCAAGTTATTGCCAAGTTCCTCGATGGCTTTTGTGGTGAGGGCAGCACTTCACCAGACTGAAACTGCCAGATTAATCTCACCTTGGCTAGACTTAATATTTCCCATTTGTGCATAAAGAAATGCTAATGATTCCTGGAAGTTTTAGGCATTGTTATTTAAAGTTATTTGAGAGACAAAGGGAAGGTATTGTTTACATTTGGAGGAGGACCTGACCTTTGTTTGGAGGCTGGATGATCGATTGTAACATGAAAGGAAAAGGAGAGGAGCGCTCCTGTAGCTCTGTGCAAAAGGTTACATGTGTTGTGGGAGTTTAATTCGCAGGCCTAAGCTAGAACCAGCTTGTGAGTCAATACTTCTGTTGACTCTTTTACATGGGGATTACAATGCAAACAGATGGTGTGGTCAAAGGGTCTTTAATATGAACCGTGTTCAGGAGAGCAGGGAATTTAGCTTCAAGAAAAATTAGCTCCCCTGCTTGTTACAGCACAGATGAACAATATCAGGGCTGCTGGTTTCTTCTACTATGAGTTATTCCCTTTTATATCTTACATGTGTTATTCTCACTTCTTTTAAGGACTAGGTTTGTTCAGCTGTTGTCCACCTTTCTAGATACAATGATTCCTAACCAAGAGTAAGGAAAGCCAATCTTTTTTACCTTTTTCTCTTGTGTTTTTTTTTTCTAAGTTACACACCATGTCCTGTACACACCTTACTTTCAGCAGCTTGATAGTAAATGACTGTTTATTTAGTAACAGCCAGCCTTAATTAATTGTAATTTGACAAAAGCTGTGTAAATACCTCTGTGCAAAGGAACAAGGCATTCAGGCAAACAGAAAAAGGGAAAAGGAACACTTGAATGACTAAGAGTGTTATCTGTCACAAGGCAGGGACAAACCTTTTGTTGGTAGCTGAATCAAAAGATGACACGTGGAGACCTCAATGGCAGCTGAGAACACACGGGATGAAACCTCAGGTGCAGATAAAGACATTCCTGTAAGGGGCCTGAATTCGGAGTGACCCACGGGGACGGGTTGAGCAGCCCAAGCTGCACACACAAAGCCTGACTCCAGCTGGAGGAGGCAGTGTGAGCTGACTGTAAGTTTTATGGAGGGGATGCCTGTGTAGAGGAAAGATAAATGGGGCCAGATTAGTGACAGACACTCTACCAGACAAGAAGGGATGCAAGGCTTCATTGTGCTTTTATTCATTATTAAAATAACATAAGGACTTAAGCATCCTAAAAACATTAATCTCAAAACTAGGATATCATGGCAGCACTAAAATTAAAATTTCAGACAGGAATCCTAGAACTGCCTTACTTTAGGGCACTGAGAGTCCAGCAATAGGGATAACCCATAAAAGCAAGGCAGTGTAAAGGCAGCTCCTGATACTGTTGGCATTAGAGAGGACCCTTCCTTCTCCATGAGCATCTTCTCTCCACAGCATGTCTCACCCAGGCTGTGTGCTATGTGCTCTGAGCTTATGGATTTGCAGGGAACTCACTCAAAGTTATGGTGTTTTCTTCAAAAGCTAAGGGATAATTAAGGATTAATTTCAACAGAACACAGGGATAATTCTGGGTAAGGACAGACCAATATAGAAGCAAGCGGGGAAGGAATTTACATAATAAGAAGCCCCATTTTCTATATTTCCATTTCTTTTTCTTGATATTTGTTTCAAGTTGACTTGAGCACTGTTCCCAAAGGTCTTGTGTTTTTTCCCCTCTGGCGAATGTAGAGCTGCTTTTTCTGAAGTATTGTCTGCTTTCCCTGAAGGTTTTCTTCTGACTCTGATTGCTTTTAAATGTCACTCTGCTGCTTTAGGCTGCTAGTAGGTGGTCTGAGCTGAATGGTTACCATTAGCTGGCTTACACCTATACTCATTTTCTGTGTTGGATCCTGACCTAGTAACCTTCTTCTCCAAATGCCAAAGGTGAGATTTAGTCTGAAATGACCTGGTTGCCTAGGCAGAATTGCTACTACTCAGAACAGGAAATAATATTGGGAACTGAACTTTGACAGCACTTTAATTCACCATGCCTATTGGCAGACATTTTCATCTAAGCCTTAGGTTTACTTTGAAACTGGAGATGGTTTAATGCTGAACACACTTTTGCCACTCCAAGTGTCCATGGTTTTTATAATTTTTATCTGTTGCAGTTTGCTTTATGACCTCATTTTGAGGCTATCTTTGTTTTCAGTCACCATCCCAGCCAATTCATTTTAGCAAATTAATATTCCTGGTAAATACTATGAAGACAGTGGGGAGTTCTAAAATGGCGAAAATAAACATTTTAACTCATGCATAAACTTGGTGATTCGCTGAAAGTTTTATTTACATTTTCATTTGCCTGTAAGCTGAAGCTGGTCACACAGCAAAAATCCTTCAGCCTTGTCACACACATATGATTTGGAACTAATACCTTCCCGACATTATTATCTTCACACACACTGGTTAATGCTTCAATTCAGTTTGCATCTGAATAACGAGGGTGGTGATTGCCACAAACAATTTCATGCAGTCAATGTGCAAGTAATGAAAGGTATGTTATCACTTGAAATCTAGTCAGGTAAGGATTAAAAATAGGCTTAAGTGCTATTTGAGGTCTCTTTATTTTCTCAAATGCTTTATCTACTTTACTACAGTATGAAGAACTAATAGTAGAGGACACTGAGTACATAAAAATCATGATCCACTTTGCTTAGTGCCTACTACAAAGCCACTTGAAACAGTAGGAGCCTTTGCATAGCAGACAAAGCATAAATAAAACAACTCTTTTTTTCCTTCAAACACTGATTTACAGGAACAGAAATGTTACTTCACATGCAAATCCTTTTTGTTTTCCTGTAGTTGGACTATGTATAAAAGTTTATTATATATATCATTAAAATAATAAATATTTTTATTTTTCTCTTACAAGGTCTCAAAACATTCTAAAAGCTGAAGCCTCAATATTGAAGTGATCCAGGTAGAACCCAATAGGAGAGGAGAGGAGAGGAGAGGAGAGGAGAGGAGAGGAGAGGAGAGGAGAGGAGAGGAGAGGAGAGGAGAGGAGAGGAGAGGAGAGGAGAGGGAGAGGAGAGGAGAGGAGAGGAGAGGAGAGGAGAGGAGAGGAGAGGAGAGGAGAGGAGAGGAGAGGAGAGGAGAGGAGAGGAGAGGAGAGGAGAGGAGAGGAGAGGAGAGGAGAGGGAGAGGAGAGGAGAGGAGAGGAGAGGAGAGGAGAGGAGAGGAGAGGAGAGGAGAGGAGAGGAGAGGAGAGGAGGAGAGCTTCATGTCTGTAGACTTCACTCTGGGAACAATCAGTCTGTATACAGGGGGTTTGGAATAAAAATAACACTGTTCTTTTCTCTTGGAATGAAGACAGGCTGAGGGAGTTGGGACTGCTCATCCTGGAGAAGCAAAGGCTCTGGGGAGACCTTAGAGCCCCTTTCAGTACCTAAAAGGGCTACAAGGGAGATGGAGAGGGACTTTGGGCAAGGGCATGGAGTGACAAGTGGGACTGACCTTAAGCTGGAGGAAGGTGGGTTTAGATTAGATATAAGAAATAAATTCTTTGCTGAGAAGGTGATAAGGCACTGGCATGGGCTGCCTGGAGAGGCTGTGGACTCCCCACCCCTGCAGTTGTTCAGGGCCAGGCTAGACAGGGCTTGGAGCAGCCTGGGATAGTTAAAGGTATCCCTGCCCATGGCAGGGGGTTGGAACTGGATCATCTTTAAGGTCCCTTCTGATCCAAACCATTCTGTGTTTCTATGATTCTCTACTCTGAGAGGCTGCCATGGCTCTGAAGCTCTAGGCTCCGTTCTTGCAAATACAGTAATTGAATTGCAGACCAGTTAAAATTACCGAGACAGACAATCCATGGGCCGCTAAATCTGCAGCAATGAAGCCAAGAAGAGCCCTGCTCATTTCTGTGGACAATCACATCCATTTCCCTTGCTTTCCTACAGCCACAAGCTGTGCTGATCCCACATGTCTCCAGCATTCAGATTCACCTCACTCTGCTTTAGACATCCGAGCACAGCTCCCACGGCAAGAGTCTGGCTGCCCTGGGCTCCCTCTGGAGCCAATGGGAACAGACAGGCACCTGGAGCAGGTGATTCATGGACCACACCAAAGGTTTGAATCACTCCTCCCATGGAGTGGCTCTCTTGCTCTACAGAGACAGCCCAGGGTAAATTGGTTCATGCTGTAGGTGGTCAGCCAGGTGGAATGTATCCAGACCTGCTCTAGTTAGGCAGGAGCTGCATTATCACAGCTAGTTTTGAATCCTTCAGTTTCTTCTTCCAAGATTATTCACAGCTACATCACATGACTATGGCCTTTCAAAAAAAATATTATCTTTTTAAAAATGCTTAACTAAATAATGTGCAACTCTATTTCCCTGAACTTGCAACTGAATGCACTTTTAGCTCAATACCTTTCATTATAGCTGTAAACTATCTGAAGATGTGCTGAAATCAGTCTACACTGAGGGAAGGTACCATGTTTGAATCGGATATTAGGGGTGTATTTCATTTCTGATTGAAATAAACGATACTTGGCTTTAGAAATTCTTTCTAGCTCAAGAGGATTTCTGCTGCTGTAAATCCATACAAAAAAGACAGCAGGTGCAATAATTCTGAACTGCAAATTGCACAACTGAAGCTGAAACTAAGCTGAAAGCATTTTCGAGTTCAGCAGGTTTGTACTTGAGTGAGAATATGTGGTTTTGGTTGCAGGAGTAACAGCTAAATTCGAAAAACATTTGTGGTCTTGACATAGGTATGATTCCCACTAAGATAAATTCTGTAAGTTCATCTGGTCTTTTAAGGGTCCTATCCATGTTTCCAGTTGCTTTGTAGAGACTTCCTAAGTCCAGATCAAAAACCCTCTTCAGCTCCAGAGCAGCCAATTCCCATTTGATTTACACCTGCGTGAATCCAGCATAGATCCACGTAGACCCACATTACATAAATAAATGTCGATGTAAAGGACTGTGTCGGGGTTTATAGAAGTCGTGGCTTCCATTGCCCAAGGGCTGACAGATTTACTGGTGCATTTATCTTTATACACGGGCATAACCATTAATTATGTCCGTCCTCTTCTCCCCAGGCCACCTTCCAGCCTCTTCCCTCTCATTCCTTCTCCCTCAGGCAAAGCGTCTCCTCTGTCTAACAACCTCTGGAGAGATTTTTTTATGGCAACAGAATGGTCCAGGTCACGTCTATCTACTGACAAAAGGATAATCAGTGCTGCTGGCAAAAATCCTGTTCTTGCATCTATTCATTTCAGTATGAAATGCCTGAAATGTGTTCAAAATGCACTTTGCTGCTAAGTCATTAAGTCATCTGTAAAGGACAACGAGCTCGACTCGGGAGGGGGAAAAAAACTGCATAGGCTATCTTGGACTATTTTCAGCAGAGGTTTTGTGCTAGCGTGGGGTGGCTCTGAGGCTCACAAAGGAAATTTCGGCACAAATGAAGCATGCAGCCCTCAGCTCCCAGCAGGTGTTTGTGCTCAGAGCGCACGGGCACGGCAGCTCCGGCCGACCCATCTCACCCCAGCACTGGCTAGCAGGAAGAGCTGGCTGCTTTGCTGATCTTGGATAAACATTAGGATCTAGTTTGTCATGTGACAGGAAAATAAACCTCTCCCCCCCACACCACTCCCTGTTTTTAACAGCCTTTGTTTGAATTTCAACGTGTGTTTTTTGAGGTGCAAAGAGGTGAGAGATTTAACCTGGATCTCTGGACTGATTACTTTGCTGTCAGCTGATGTATGTGGGGCTCTTTCCAGACACATCCACAAGTGTTACATCTCACTAAATGACATGGACAGGGAGCCAGACCTCTTGCTGAACTTACAAAAGAGACATCACACTCATGTAATTAAAAAGATCTGAGCTGCTGGTGCTCTTCATGTTGGATGGTATATCCTGGGTTACATGCCCAGGAGGAAGACAAAAAAGGAAACTGTTTTCCTCATACTACAAAAGTAAATAGGACTGAGAAATATTTTGGGTATTTGCAGAGCCTGGGAGTTCTGATTTTATCATTCCATGTGCATTTTGTGCAGTGCAGAGCATTATGCAAAGATATGGTTATTCACTTTTTTCTCTTCAAGTCCTGGCATTCCCCACTGGTCCAGTCCCAGATTTGGTGGATTGCACATGGGAGTAGCAATCAACTTTAAAATCAAGCCTTTCAAATATTTTTGGGGTGCCTCAGAAACTGCTGTATCCATGGTCTGGGCCCTGTGTGGCATTCACAGTGTGGTGCCTAAGGTACTTGCACTATGCCACGTAGGAGGCATATTCCTTAGCTAGGGTATTCTGGATGTAGGTTCCCTCCTGGACTAAGCCATCTTTTGGACATGAATAAATACCTGGCTCTTCACAGTGCCTCCTTCTCATATAACAGACATTTATATGCTATGGGAACTCTGTTCCCACCTGAGGCTGAAACCCATTTCTCAAGAAAGTACCTGACCACTGGCATTTCCACCCTCCTCTGAAACTTGTGTACAGAGTGATTTGAAGGTGACAGAGACAAAGGTGACAACTCCTTGAGGCTGAGGAGGGTCTGCAGCTGAAACCCCCTGCCTCTAAGATGGGAAATCCAACCATGGCAGTAAGGAGCTGAGCAAGCTGCATGTGAGTGTCTCTGCCTTGTTAACAAACTGGGTGAAATAAAAATTAATGTATGGCGCTCATCCATATTTACTCTCAGTTCAGGATTGTGTGGTAGGCTCTTTGATTTCATAATGAAGCAGGATTACAGCATGGTACAAATCTTCATTTTTTGGTTTTAACCATTTAAGGACAAAACAAAACTTAGTTTCAAAAGAAAGACACACATTCCAAGGCATCCCAGATTGAGACGTTATTCCATGTTTTAAGATCCACATGAATACCGAGGTTCACTTATTAATTTATTCCACATGACCTGGCACTGAGACCAGGTGATCTGACTGGATATATTACAGTGTTCAGTTTGAGAGAGATTATCAATTCTGTGCTGTTACAGTGTTCAACCTTTTGCCCTTTCATCCACAAAATCTCCATTTGACTCACATGTCAAACAGATCAAATCAGGGCCAAATCAGTCTTCCTACTAACATTATTAATTTTCTTTTTTTGTGTGTCATGAGTTGAAGTGGAATGGTGTTTTTTCCACACAGCCATAAATTACACTTTATTTTCCAGCCATGTTTTGGTTTTGATGGAGCAGGTTATTTTGAAGATGCTGCCTTGGCAGCTGCTTAGCCTGAAGTCTTCTTCATCTACTGAAAATCTGGATCAAAGCTTATAAGTAAAAGCATTTACCTGTATGTACAGGTTAATTCATAACAATTCATTTTGTAATCTTTTTGCTGCTCCTCCTACATTGAAAAGTCAGACCTCAGTTATTCTGATATTCAGTGTTAAATCTGTTCTGATCAATATGTGGCAGAACTTGTGATTTGAATGTGCTTCATCATATTTAGCTTTTTCCTCAAAGTTTCAGCTCCCAGTCATGCGATTACATTAGAAACTTCAGGAAGAAAAAAAAAGTAATCTAGACCTCATGGCTGTGCAGGGAAAGCTTGAAAAACGTGATTTGAATTCACTCTAAAGGCTCAGGTACCAAATAGAGAGAGCACAATGTAGTAAACTTGTAAAGAATTTCATACGTGGGGAAAGGAAGATTAACTCATTAGTGATCCTTTCTATCCAGTGCTAGGTGTGGAGATGTTGTGTTTACAAATTAATCCACATAATCCAGCCACAAATCTGCAAAACCTTCTATGCAGGGACTGCCACTTTTTGGCTTAACTTTTTTGCCTAACTGTGCCTTGATGCCTTTTAGGGCTTTCCATGGTAAAAGCAACCATAGGGTCTGAAATGCAAATACTTTATTCAGGGTGGTAACACAAATATGAAGAGAGGAGTTTTCTAAGCTTTGCCAACAGACTTCAGCTTTCACCTCATGGGCATGGTGAAGGCTCCAGGAAGAGAGTAAAAGCTGTAGAAATGCAAATGGAAAAACATTTCTATGGTGTTTTGGAAAAATAATAGTTGATGTAGCCAAACCCAGTATCCTGTGGAGAACAGGCTATGTCAGTGCAGTCACCCCTCATTGTGCTGGGTACCTGGCAGCTCTGCTCCACAGAATCACAGAACAGATTAGGTTGGAAAAGACTCTGGGGTGACTGAGTGCAGTCCAGGACCGAACACCATGGTGTGAACCAGGCCATGGCAGTGAGTGCCATGTCCAGTCTTTCCTTAGACAGCTCCAGGGATGGTGACTCCAGCATCTATCTGGGTAGCTCATTCCACTGTCTCACCACCCTTTCTGTGAAGAAATTCTTCTTAATGTCCATCCTAAACATCCCCTGCCAGCTCAAGACTATACCCTATTGTCCTGACACTTGTTAGGGAAAAGAGACCAACTTGGCCACAATCTCCTCTCAGGGAGTTGTACAGAGTGAGAAAGTCCCCGATTTTGTCCAGGCAGAGCCCCCAGCTCCCTCAGCCTCTCCTGGTGCTTCAAATCCTTCCCCAGCTCCATTCCCTCCTGTGCACTCGCACCAGCCCCTCAAAGGCCTTTGGAACTGCGGTGCCCAGAGCAGGTCCCAGCCCCCGACGCGCTGCGATCCCGGCCCGGCTCGGCCCCGCCGCCACACGCAGGCCTCGGCACGGGCTGCGACTGCGGCGCCACTCCAGCCCTGCCCTGTTCCCAGTCCCCAGCGAGCACGCCTCCCGCCCGGGGCTCTGCTGCGGCTCTGCCGTCCTTTCTTCGGGGCGGGCAGCGTGGGCGGCGGCAGTATCGCTCAGAGAGCAGGCAGCGCCGAGCGGGTCCCGAACCCGCGGCCCCGGCGGCGAGGACCGGCGCAGGAACGGCCGCGCCGCCCCGCGCGGTGCATTGTGGGCGCCACGCTGATTTATTCGGGGCCGCGGAGCGCGCCGGGAGCGGCGGGAGGAGGCGGCCAGCGGGGCCGGGAGCGGCGGGGCCGCGGCGGCGATCGCGGCTCTCCGGGCGCGCAGCGGTTCTGCCCCCCCGTGAGGCCGTGGCGGCACCGCCGGGCGGCCGGCACCACCCACCCGGCCTCAGCCGACCCCGCGCCCGCCGCCACGGACGTGGGGACGGCGGCGGGCGGAGCCGGGCCCGGCCCGAGCGGACCGTCCCGGCGCGGCGGAGCTGCCGCCGCTCAGTAGGGGCCGGAGCAAGGGCGGGCTCGCTGCGCGGGGCCCGGGCCGGCCGCGCTCCCGACGCCGCTGGGGCCTCCGGCGGGGAGCGAGCGAGGCGAGGCGAAGGCCCGGCCCGGTGCTCCCCGAGACGGGTGGGGGGAGCGGGAGAGCCGGTCCCGCGTCCTCCGCCCCAGCTTTGTTAGCCGGGCCCTCGGCGGGGAGCGGGAGCGGCGGGGCCGGGCCGGTGCCCCGGAGCTGCCGGGTCCTTTCCCCACTCTCGCTTGCGGAGCATCGTCTGCGGGACTAGTGCAGAGGAAACAACAGGTCTCGCTCCTCGCCTTCCAAAGCGACGCCAGCGCCTTGCTCTTGGGATTATAAATGTTTGAGCTAAGACCCAGGGAACTGGAAGGAGAGCTTCCCGTTGGAATTAATAGAAGAGAAAAGAAGGGAGGCTTTTCCAAATCCTCTACAAGAAAGCTCGTGCTGTTTTCTCCTGCTGTCTGTACTCTGTTTAATAATGCGATTGTGACCTGAGTGGAATTTATGAGCGATGAACTATTGAAGCTTCTTGCGCCTCTGCATCGGACTACTTTTTTTTGTTTTCTTTTTTTTTTTTTTCTGGTTTGTCAGCACATGATTCCTCCATCCCAGCTGTTGCAGGACCTATGGGCCAGTAATAGAGGGATGGGAAGCTGAGACAGTTTATTATCACATTCTTCTGTGCCGGGGACTTGGCGAGTTAGCTGAAGCTGCTGCTTTATACTGGATCTGCTCTTTCCTCGGCATTTTTTTTTCCCCCCATGTGTTTCGATTAAACAGGCATTGGACTGGAGCTGGATGGATGCTTTTCAATCCAAAAAGTTCTGGGGAATAACAGAAAACTGCTAAAACAGGGCAGAACTGGTGCTGCAGGAAACCTGGGGCCTGTTTTCCAAGCCTTTTCGTTTTACTGAGCAAGGTAAATAACGTAGTAGTGAAAATTTAGGGCTTATAGTAATCATGCATGAAAATGTTGCAAAGCACTTCAGACTGTTCCAAGCCTTTCAAGGGATTGAGAGGACCCACAGTAAGACTCAGAATGAATGGTTCTTTAAATTTTTTCAGGTATGAGTCTGAAATTTAAGGCTGAGAACAAAGTTTGTGGTACCTGAGAGGATGGGGAGAGCTACTTTTCCTGATTTTGTATTAAGTTCTTGTAGGTTTGTGCTTTTGAGAGAGGTTGCCTGTTGGTTCACTGTGCAGTAATTTTACGAGTGGGTTTTTTCCATGCTTTTTAAAACCTTAATGCCTTAGTTTTGATAGGGTCCCTCAAAGGTGCCCCCCGTTTAGTGCCCTCACTTCCAGTAGTGCACTGCTCTCATTTTCATTAACTGAATTCGTTCTCTGCCTTTAATCACCTTTACTTTTGCTGTCTGCATTGACAGCTGCTACTACTTCATAATGAATTTTTTTGCTTTTTATTTTCCTTTACATGTTTTTGTCTCCCTGAATTGGATTGTTTGGATTTACCACTCATTTACCATACATCACTTTCACCACCATAAACCTTCTACAGCCAACACAAGCTCAAAGTACTGTTGTAGATACAATCTTTGTACGTTTGAAGCAGTGGAAGAAGCAGATAATGATTCCCAAAATGTGCAGTGTAATCAGTTACTGGGTGAAGTGTATAATTTTTGGTGTCAGGCTGCATGCCTTATCTTTGTTTTTTTAAAAGATCTCGGCAGCAGTTTACTCCTCACAAAAACATAAATCCATTAAAATGAGGTCACAGTTTGAGACGTAGCTGCAAAAATCTGGTTTTGCAAGAAGTCACAAGATTCTCATTATGAAGCGAAGCCTTGATTAAGTTGACTGTGTACCTTTTCTCCACTTTTAATGAAGTAGTGGCCAACACCAAGGTGCTGGCAACCTTTGCTGATGCTGTCATGGGGAGAGCTAAGTGGGTATTATGGGCAGCACTCGAAGTTCCTGTTTAGATTGGTTTGACTGAAATTTCTGGCCTTTGTTGTGTCTCCTTTTGTTTCAAGATGATGTGTGAGGTGATGCCAACCATCAGTGAGGCTGAGATTCCCGCCGGGGGAAATGGAGGCCACGGTTCAGGTTCCCCGTTGCAGTCAGATGCTGATTCCCACTTTGAGCAGTTAATGGTGTCCATGCTGGAAGAAAGGGATCGTCTGCTGGAAACGCTCCGAGAAACTCAGGAGACGCTCGCGCTCACCCAGGGCAAGCTGCATGAGGTTGGCCATGAGAGGGACTCCTTGCAGAGGCAGCTCAATACTGCACTTCCACAGGTATGGGCGTTTGGGAAGGAAGGGAGTTTTCAGTGATTTTTGTGTTCTTTGTGGTGTGTTGTGGCTTGCTGTATGTTTGATTTACTCAAGAGTCAGGTTGTCTTGAGGGAAGATGAATCTGTCCTGAAGGATCTGTTGGTGCTTGCTACTTTGAGAAAGATGTAGAAGCAAGGAAAGCACGGAAGAGCAGCCCTTTCCCTCCAGACTGGTTTCCCAGTTTCTGGAATTTCCTTGGCTTAGCATAGACGTGGAATGGTATCTACATTCTTTTTTTGAATAGAACTTGATGCAACTAGTACTTTTTAAATGCCTGATTAATTCGTTTACTTAAGAATTAATACCTAGTCTAGTGGGAGGTGTCCCTGCTCATGGCAGGGGGCTGGAACTGGATAGTCTTTAAGGTCTCTACCAACCCAAACCATTCTGGGATTCTGTGAATTCCATACAGACCATTCTGACACTATTATGGACATTGATATAAAAATTTGAAGACTGCTACCTTATGAATGCATGCTGCGTTGTCACGGCAATATAGAAGTCTGACTGTGTTGTTTAACCTGCTTAGTTAACTTTTGAAAAGTTTGGATTTGGTTTTTTGAGGGTTTTTTTTTGGTCCCACTAAGGAGTTCCTAATTAGTGCCTTGTGGAGAATGTGCGTGGCCTGTAGTGCTGGGTTTGTTACGTAAGGAGCATAGTTAGGAAAGGTGATTGGTGTCTGCAGAACTCTTTGGGCTTTACCCATCTGATTTAAAAATAATACAACTGGACTTTGAACATGTTGAGAAGCGTTTGGTTCTAGGCAAAGCAGGGGCTGTTTTTGGGTGTTGGTTCACTGTTGACAGCCTTGTGCTTTCTGGCATGGTGGTTGTTGTCCCAAGCGTGGCACAATGATGCTGTGCCTTTTGCAAAGGTTCCCATATCCTTAAATATTGCTGTTACTGTTTATACCCTTTCAAACAGTGGTGTTAAATCCTTGTGTTTCACTGCTCTCATTATAAGGTAATGACTGTATGACTTTTGGTATGGTAATTGGTACTGGTAATTACTGAGGGATAGAAAGGAAAATGTTACACGTGTTAATCTAGTTCTGTTACAATGATGAAAATCAGAAAGGAGAAGTTTCCAACCTTTGCTGCTGCCCGTGTTAAATTGTGTGCTGTAGGCAAAAATTGTTCTTTGTTTTTTTGTTGTAATAATTGTGGCTTCTCCTCATCCTCTGTGTTAGGTCTGCTGCATTAATGGAGGCCATTAACCACTCACATGACCTGCAGAGTGTTAGACCTGGGTTTGTGGCTGAGCAGAATCATCCCTCTCAACTCTGTTGTTCCCCTTTTGCCTTTTCATTTCTCAGCTTTCCTTCCTAAATGTAAGAGGCTACTTGCATGTGACCATCACTTTCTAAACATTTCTGGAAGATTAATAAACAGTTCCCCTTTTCAAGAGTGCCATAGTTGCATGGTGTCGTGTGAAATGTGTTGGAAAAGCACATCAGTTGAGGGAGAAATTTTACTGCCATTTTATATAAACATACAGTGGTGTATAGATCTTTGTAGATTGCTGTTAGAAAATACTCTTTTCATCTTGTGGAACTGCTGCTTTTGTCCTCAGTGGTGCTTAGCTGAAGTGATTGTGGTGCTTGCAAAAATAAAATATTTTCATTGTTATTGCTACATCAGAAGTAGCTTCTGTACTGAGCAATTTTTGATGTTGTTATAGTAGAGTCAGTTCCTTCATAGGTGTAAATTTTTGATGAGGTGAAACAATTTTTTAAAAAAAATTCTAGCACGTCGTTCACTGCCAAAACTTTATGGTGACTAATATTTGAAACTATTCAAACTTTCTTGTTAATTATTTCAAGCTGAGCATTCTTTTGAACTACTGCCTCAACTGAACCATTGTTTAGCTGTGAATTTCAAGGAGGGTAAAGTCAGGATATCTTTCAATTTAATAACAACTATGTTATATTTTTTCAGCAAATAAGGCATAGTATTGTGGGTTTAATTTTTTTTAACATAGTAGTTATTTTTAATTAATACATCTGCAAGGTTAACTTAACTAATTGTACAAAGACCAGTATAATTTCATTAATTACTAAATCACTCTGTAACCAAAGTATTATTTCTTCTCAGACTTGGCTTATAACAAGCCTTTGTAGATGATTTTAGGCTACTTTATCTTAACAGGTATTGAATTGAATTGTTTCTATGTATACTTTTCCTGGTTTAGATCTTTAGCTGAACCAGCCAGTTTTAGACTGTTCTGATGACTGATAGAAAGTCCTGGTATAAAAGCAGGAGTGCCAGATGAATTTCTTGTATGCCAAAATTACTCTTCTAGTTTTGCTATGAAGATGATACTAAATTTCTGATGGCATCCCTGTGCTTAAGTCCTTACATTCACTGTTTTCTGTGTATAAGAAGGAAGCTCACACTGGTGTGTATATGATTAATTTCAAAATGACAAATCCGTATTTGCACCTCTGAGATTCTAAAAGCAAATACAGTTTTTCCTGCAGCAGTGATGGACGTTTTGTGGTCACATTTCTTAGTGTGGTGGGCAGCTGGGAATTTAATGCATCAGTTCTAGCTCTGTAAACCTGGGACAGCTATTTAGGGTAAGACAGCTTTTGTGGTTGTCTAATTCACTGAGAGAGGAGTGTATTTTAATCTTATATGGATGTGCTTTATCTGTTACATTTACTTAAAGTAAAGCTGACTTTTGCTGCTTTTTTAGTGTGGACAGCTGGAAGTGAAATACATCACCACTGCCTTGATAAAATAACTGGATTCTTGGCAATGCTCTTTGTTTTCTGGGAGTTTCCTCTATTACAGATTACCCTAGTCAAACTGTACTCTGACCTTGGAAAATGAACTTGAGGAAATCAAAAGTGCTGTGCTAGAACTTAAATTTATTCTTTCTAGAATTTTTCACAGAAAAAAAAGGGCATTAACTTTTTACTTGAAGAGCTTTATAATATAAACACATTGTTATAATTGTAATTATGATCTTAGTGGATTTAATTATGCCCTTTATGTGACTTCTAGAGTACATTCTACTAAATTAAAGATTTGTGTGCTTCAAATTTATAAGTTAATCTGTGAAACTGTATTTAAAGGTTAAATTTTGAACCTAAGGTAGATGAGGCCCAAGTTACTACAGTTTTTGTTATAAAAGTGTTGCAGGCCAGGGTCTATTTTGCTGATAGAATTCATGTAGATGTTTTCTGTAAATGAAAACATAATGGTTGTTTTGGATTTTGAAGACCAGAGTTTAATCTCCAGTGGCTCTGGTCCCTGTCATAAATAAAGGCACAGTTGGTGAATTCACAGAAGTTATCAGGATAAAAATTTTAATATGTATGTTAATTTTATAAGCTGATAAATACAATACAAGTATGAAGCAACACATATTAAGGTCTGTCTTAATCTTGCACCTCTAATCTTTTGGTCTTAAATTTACCATGCCTTATTTTTTTCTGTACGAGGTAAGCAAAATAGAAGGTTAAGGTAAAAGTTGCTTTCTATTCATAGTAAATATTTTATCGCTACCTCACACTTCAGTTAAGAATGATGAATCAGTTCATATTTGTATTCAGTGAAGTTCAGGTATGTCCCTGTAGAGTGATGTGTCTTAGACAATCTCAGAAATACTCAATGTCTCACATGTAAGAAATATCAAAACACCTGGCCCAAGGACTGCCCATTGTTTTGAAGTGATGGACTTAAAGATTTTGTTGCCATTTTGTGAATAATGGTATTTGGATTTCCTCCAGACAAATTTTGAGTAGTACAGGATGCCATAGATGTAGAAATGAGGTTTTGAATTGTATGTAATATGAAGAACACAGTGGCAGAAAACACATTATTAAGTAAAGGCCTTGCCAGGCTCTGCAGCAGCTGAAGTTTCCTTAGCACCTGAAGTGCAGCTCCGTTTCCAGCATTCCCAGATGTTCAACCACTTCTTACTCTGGCAGCTGCTGGTGCTGACTTCTGAATATCAGTCATTAATCCCAGCAGAATGCCCAGGAGTCTTGGAGGTGCCAAAGGGTTTCACATGGATGTCAGAGCATCCTCCACAGCTCCTGCCCTGTTCTGACAGCAAAGATGAACAGGACTCTTCCTGTCGCGTTTTCAGACATCTGTGTTGTGTTTCAGTTGCTAAATCTTCCTTGGCTCTTACTGCTAGTAAACTACTGAACTGTTTTGGCTTTACACTACTTTAAATCAGATGGAGATAGGAGTTATCATTCAGAATTCTTCACTGATTATCAATAAACCTCATCTGCCCTAATATTTCCTTCTTTTCAAGACAGAAACAGACACCTTTTGATCCAAACCTTTGAAGTATGAGTTTATCTGAAATAATGCTTTGTGTTTGGGCAAAAAGAAGTAGCTGCACTTAAATGATGCAGTAGAGGATATTGAGCACTGAGTTTCCACCACTGTCTTCTTGGTTTCTCATGTGGGTATGTTTGGGTTTGTTTATTGAAACATCCCATCCCTGCCCAGCAGACATCTGTTTGCCTATTGTTAGCAACTTGCTGTTTATACAGTGCTTTTAATTTAGGTTTGCTTGATTATAAATAGACCATTTAGCTAGGTTAAATTTGGAATTCATTTTGAGTTTCTGTGTATTTGAGGGTGAATTTTACTGCTGTTAAATTTGGGGTGAAATTTACTGCTGTTTTACTGCTGAATGATGTCCCATCCATCCCCTTATTAAGCAGTTTTGGTGAAGCCCAAACTATTGATTTTATTTCCCTTGGTTTATTTGTAGGAAGAATGTTTTGGTGACTGCACAGAAATGCTTTTTATTTGTTTTTTGTAGTGGATGAGACCCTGAAACAGGAGCTAGTGATTCTTTTTTCCTACTCTCTTGCTACTGTGGACAGATGTCTGAGTTTATTAATGCTTGAGGTGTTCTAGTCTAACCTGCAGCCTAAAAACAGGCTGTATATTAGGTGAAAAGAGCCATAATCAAAGGGAAGTATTTAAAATACATATTTAGAACCAAGTGAACATCACATATATACTCTCATCAATGCTAGCTTGCCTGTAGCCTCTGGTACAACAGGTAGTGTCTTTTGGTATTTAGGGAATTCATGCTGTTACCTTTTATTGTTTTCCTCCATTCTTTTCTAAGATTGTAACTAAAAAGTACTTTGAAGATGTTTAGTAGCAACTTGAAGATTCAATGTGGCTACATAATTTCAATTACAGAGTTAAAAGCCCAAACCCCTTGGCTTAATATGAATTGAGAACACAATTCCCTACTCCCTTAAAAATTCTTAGTGTTTTAATATCCACTGGCCTGAAACTTTATTTCATCCTTTCTGTAATATATTTAGGAGAGTTGAATGTTGGTTTTATTCACTGTAGCTTTTAATCATAGAATTATGAAGACACATTGTGTTTCAATATATGCAGGCCCCTTATAGTTAGTGTTGTCAGAGAACTTGAATTTTTGGAAAGAACATTTTAAGTTCCTACTTAAAATTTTTTTCCCCTCTCCCTAAGTTAGCATTGCATCTCCGAACTCCGTGAATATACTTCACAATTGAATTTGAGGATTTATTATTTAGTTTTCCATTTTTAAAGGAATATGACAGGTCTTTGTGTAAGCTGCTTGTGGCAATTTAGGCATCTTAAGTCACTTAGTCTGTAAGGCTGACTGGTATCTGTTGACATGTATTAGAAAATACTCACCATAATCTCTTGTTATATACATCTCAAACAACAAATACTGAGAAGAGATAAATTTCTGTTGTGTGTGTCAGGTAATCTGGATGCTCATAACTTTCCAAGTGTCTTTTTTTGTAATCTTGGCTGTGAGTTCCCCAGGTGTAAATGTAATGCAATTCTTGCCAGGAAAAGTGTTTTCACATTCTCTGGGCTGAGAGAAGAATTATTTTGCTACTGAAGGTAGTGAGTTTTTTATTCAACTTGACTTTTTCACAGAGGCACAGGGAAATAATGTTTCCACATTTTGGAAACTCCAGGTGATTGTGTAGGAAGCTGAATTTTGTATCTGTAGGTCACTTGAGGAGATTGTTCTGGGAGATTGGATGTTTAGAATTGGAGGAGTGTGATTACAAGTCAAGTTAAAGCTCAATTTCAGTTAGATGTGTTGTTTTCCTCTAAGCTGATGTGAGTGGTTGGTTCCTTTTGTTTTTTTGCCCGTTACCTTCATCTGTTTCAGACTTGACCTTTGGTTTCTCTCAGCTCTACTGAAAATCAGCTCCTTTCCTTCTGATCAGCCTGACAAGGCTCTGTGGTCTGTTCCTGCAGTGGGCTGGAGCTGCAGCATTTCTCAAAAGAGAGGCTTTGTTGCCTAATCTTTTGTTTTGCTGTTCCACAGTGGCCTTGAACTTTGCTTATATATTTATGCTCTGTCTAGTGAGGATATATTTTTTGAGGATGGTAGTGGAGATCATAACAGAAGTATAATTTTGGTTGGATCTAAAATATACCATGGCTGTTAATGGATACATATGAATAGGAGCAGTCAACATATTCCTGTAATTCACCTGTCTGTTATGTGTTCAGAAAGATAAATATCTAAAATCAGTTTTTCGTTTTACAAATTCTGTGAAGTGCACCAAGGTTGAAGTCCAGGCTGGATGGAGCTGTGACCAAGCTGGTCTAGTGGAGGGTGCCCCTGCCCATGGCAGAGGTGAACTTTAAGGTCCCTTTCAAACCATTCTAATGAAAAGATCCTTACACGAGCAGTATTGAGCATAATCAGATATCTTCAAGACAGAATTTAAACAAGGACTTGTTTAAAGGGCCACTTGGAAAAAAGCTTGAAGAATTTGATTTGTGATCTTTTGAGTTTTGTTAGAGAGACAAAAGAACTTCTTTAGAAAATAAGCCATTTTCTTTGTTCTGATAGGAAAATGGGCAGCTCTTTATTTTATTTTTTCATTTAATTAACTTTTTTCTTTTTTTTCTGTAGAACAGTAATCTCTCTTTGGGTATGGTCTGAGCCATGCTCTGCTTTGCTTTACTCCTATTGCTAGTATACAGTAGAGTTGGGTGTCCAATTTTAGAGAAATATTGCAAGCACAGTGCTTGCTTTTTTTATCCTACCTCTCACATCAATGCATATAAAATTTGTTTCTATACACTTAAAACATTGTTTTCAGAAGCATATTTACCTTTTATATAGAATGTCAGGGTAGATTATCTGGTAAAATGAGTACAGCATGGAGGTTGTTAAACACTGTACTGTCAAGAAAGAGATTTTCTTTTCCTACCTCAAATTTACAGAACAGTGCACAGTATAAGTATTTAATTATATAAGCCTATGGAGCTAAGTAATTTACATGGTTAAAGGTAAACAAAACAAAGCCATCTTAAGATGTGCAGTTTAAACAAAGAATTTCTATGTTGGCCTGTATGAAGTTGAGACTAGCTTGATGTGTGGTTGAAAGATCTGTGAATGTTCATGTAACGAAACTACCTTGCAGTTGGTGAAATCTATTGATCATTGTCTTCAACACTAGACAGTGTCCAGTGCTGAGAAATGGGGTTTATTTTGAATTACTTGAAAAATAATTTTTGCTGCCAAAATCCTTGGTGTAAAAGCTAAACATTCTTCAGTGTGGAGAGGGCTTACCCAATAAAGAGGATCATAAATTCCTGGTTTTTTAATTGGTACTATATCCCTGGTTATCTCCTTAAATAGTGACCACTTCTATTAAGCTATTTCTGAATTTTCACGCACAGTCATGAAAAGGGAGGGAGTGATCTCAAAGTGAAATTGCTCGTTTGCTTTAGAGAATGCTTGATACAAAGTTTTTTCACTGTGCAACCCCACGTTGCCTTAAAAAATAAAATTGAGTGAAAAGAGTTCTGTACATCTGATGGGACTGCTGTCTTGATCACTGGTAGGGTTTAAACTGAGTTTGTGGTTTTGAGTTGGGGATTCTCAATCATCCTATGTGAGCCTGTCACAATTATGCAATATGTACTTTTGTCAGTGGAATGTTAGAGTCAAAACTCTCATTTTCTTTCCATTCCTATCTGTAATTGGGAAACCCGTGAGCTGAACATGCTAGGAGTCATGAGACTCTTTTAACCTTGCTGAACTAATTCTGACCTAAATTCTGTTATTTGCTGTGCTTTTCATGGTAGCTTGTGCTTGTGCATTTGCTGTTCCCAGTGGGAAGTTGGACTCTGTAATTTTCTATACTTTAAGGTTCTACTGTATAGGGAATTTAAAGTCCTGGGTGCATCTCACGCTTTAATCTGTTGCTTCTACTGGGATTTAAGGCATGGACTGCTTTGGAAACCCAAAAATAAAAGAAACTTCTGATCCAAATTAATAAATTAATTAAATAAATAAATTAAATTAAAATTAATAAATTGAATTCTCTTGTTTAGAGTTCTTCAGTTAATCCAATTGGGATGTAAAGAATGTTGTTGCATCCAGGAGACCCAAGGCTGGAAGAGCAGAGCCTGTGTGTGGGGTAATATTGGATATGTGTTTGAATCTGGTTGGGCTTTCCACATGTTTATGCCTGTGGAAGGTAAATTTCTAATTTCAGATAGTCCCTTCAAAGCTCTCTATTTACTGTCATACATTGGGGGAATGACTAAAAGTTTGGTTTAGATAATTTCAGGGATGCCTTGGGATACCACTGTGAATCTTTTTGTTATTCTTGAGTAATGTATTTTTCATACAGCATGATCACCTTTTTATAGTTCATGGGAAAAGGCTTGGAAGGTCATAACGTTCTTTTAGCCTTAAGTTAAAGAGCACGAGGCAGGTGCATCCAGTAATTTATTTTTTGAAACACGCAGCTTGAGTTTTCAGAATGTCTTTGGAGGGTGTGGTTCCAGACCATTATCTTCAAAAAGCTGAGTCTTTGTCTGAAGAAATCTGGAATTGCTTTGCTGCATGTAAAGTAGAAATAGAGCAGCTTTTTAGGATTTTAGCTATCCTTTTCCCCTCCCAGGGGTCTCTTTTTATGCTGATGTTGGTATAACTCTGATCCCATTGCAGCTGTAGTTTGTGGAGACTGCATAATCCTCTCCTGAATTTTGTACAATGGTTATAAAAGATTAAGTCCTGGAAATTAGAGGAGGAATGGGCCAAGTACTTCTTTTGTCTCAACTGAGTAGGAGGCTGTAGGGCTTCCCTGTTGCATCATCTTTGTCTTTTTAGTCCAGTGTGGAACAGGAGCTTCACAGGTTCCCCACCAACCCATCTTTCACTTCAGCATTTGTTAGTGGTAACACCATATTGACAGTCTGCCCCTGTCTTTTATTCAGTTATTTATCATTTATTGATTGATTGATTTTATTTCTTCTCTGCATTGTAGCCTTGCTCGTCTCCCTGGTTTCCTTCTGCTGTCTGGGTTCAGGTAGTCATTGTTCATTGTAGTCATTGTCATAGTCAGAACTGTTAGTTATGGTTTTTTTTGTTTTTTTTTTGTGGCAGACCAAATTTATTTTAAAAATTTGAAAATTTATTTTAAAAATTTGAATTTATTTTAAGAGCTTTTAAAAAAGCTTTAACTTTCCCCCTAAAACAACTCCAGTGTTTAATCTGTGTTGATTTTTCTCCTAGTTTTTTCTGTGTTTAGATAGCAGATGTGTCTGTGTTGTAGGACCTGAGACTGCTTTTTTTGTGTGGACTTTGGAATTGGAGTATTTTGCTAAATAAATAAATAATTTTTGGAGTATTTGCTAAAATGGAACAACTTTTCTATGGAATGGTCCAATAGAATTTATTCAGAATATCACATGATTTGGATATATTTAGTTTCTCTTAGGCCAATAAATCCACTCAGCCTCTAAACTGGAGTGTTTAGAGTATATAGAAGTAGGAAAAATCAAAATGTGAAGAGCTGGTAAGTCGAATTTCCTGCTGAAGGCATGTATCTGTCCTCAGTGAGTATTACTTGCTTAAACAAGTTTGAAATTATAAGTCTGAAGTGTTCATCACTTGGCAAAAATAATAAATACATGTATATATAATAGGAGAGCACTGAGGGGGAAGTACATGCTGGTGCTTGTTTAATGAGGGTGGCTTGGCCAGCCTTATTCAGATATTCCCAAGCACTCCCTCTTAACAGTGTGAAAAATGTAGTTTTCAGCTGCTAGCCACAGAACTAAAGCTGGCAACCAGAGGCCAAGATGAACGATTAGAATAGGGCAGGGCCTGAGCTGCTGCTCACGGTTTTTGCAAGCAGGAGTATCTTGTCACTGAAATAGTTGTGCATGATACGTCTTGTCCTGAGCCTGTTTGTAAAAGAACTGTGCAGTATTAGTCATGTAAGATGACTAGAACGTAGTATGCAGGGTTAAATAATTTTTAACTCATAAAAGTCATAGGAATTTAATGTTTAATGCAAGCTGGGCTAGAATTGTGCTGTTTCTTGTGAGTGCAGCATGTTGAGAGTTGATGTGCAGAAAAATATCTTTTTCTTGCCCAAGTAAACTTACAATTCAATGTTGTTTACAGTTTAAAAGATCTAGCTACAGCTGCTTTGTCTCCAGAATGGGGGTCCCAGGAAAATTACACAGCTTCTTAAATCTTCTCAGTACATCTTGCAGTTGTTCTACAGTTTGGTATCCCCAAGGAGGACTGCATGCTGTGCTATCCAGCATGGAATCCCAGGAAATCTTGACCAGCTTTGTGTGAGGAGAGGAAAAACTTCAATGAAATATCTCTACTGTCATATTAAAGATGGAGGCTGGTTTTGTCCCATACCTTGTCAAACTGGTAATGCAAGATTCTTGCTCTTTAATTAAGTACAAGTGTATTCTTCTTTTGCCATGGTGGGTATGGGTGTGGGTAGGTTTCTTCACTGACATGGACTCCAAAAATGGATATGCCTAAAGCTACACCTAAGAAGTTGTGCTACTACTTTACTGTATTAGTTCCTAATCAAAATAGACTGAGCTGGGGGTGCAGGAATGTGGTAATTTCGATTGTGAAACCCCTAGAATTCACTGATTCAGAGTGTCACTGAGAGGCAGTTGTTTTTCTAACACCCCCCAAGTCTTGTAGCCTTATTCTGTGTTAATTTAAGCTGTTATTCTGCAATCTTGATGGTTGGAGTGGTACAGTATTGGAAAGGATCCCTTTGTTATCAACTGTTCTCACAAAGTAGCCATCCCAAGCTGAAAAGCCTGTTTTTCAACGATGGCTAAAGTTTTCCTGATGCATATTTTTGCTGATTTGGACATTTTTCCAAGGAAAACAAGCTCGGTATGGTTCTGAATGCTTTTGTACCTTATCTGCCCTTTCAGGGGGCGTATTCCTGTACACTGAGGAGCAGCTAAGGTGGAATTCTTTGCATAGCCACACCACAATGAAGTGATTGGAAGAAGGTTTTCTGCTACCATTGCATATGAATAGATGCCAAGTTTCATGCAAGTCTGAAGGCTGCTTCTGCATTTCCTGTTCTCTTGTAATGCTTCGACTTTTGAACTTCCTTACTCAGAAGATCCACGGTGTTGCCTGAGTAGAGGCAACATTTCATAAGTATTTTTGCAAAGACAAGAGAAGAAAATAACTTCAAACTGGTATTTCAAGTTAGTGCTCAGTATGTTCATTTCTTGTTAATCCTCTGTGCATTTTGCTAACTTGCAAGGTTTGCCCCCTCAATTGAGTATTTGGAGAGAGCCCTGGGGGGAAAACCAGGTACTTTAGTAGAGTTTTTTCACTGGTTGATTTGATACACATCTGTAGCTTTAAAAGGGGTTTAAAAAGCTGGCATAAAAACGGGTTGTGTCTGCCCTGGGTTAATTGATCACCCTGTGATCTACCGTGCTTTGAACAAACTGTGTTGATTTGTTAAAGCAAGTGAAGAGATGAACAAACTGGCTGGAGGAATTAGGGATTCTGAATATTTTGATGATCCCAAGGCTGGTTACTCTACAGAAGATGCAGAGCAATCTGCAGGTTGTAATAGGAGTGACTGGATGAGGTTTTCTGACTTGTTTAAACAATCTGTTCTCTTTCCTTAGTTTCCCAGATTGCAGAGCAGTTATAGGATGCAGCTGCAGCTTTGTTTTGTCCTGCAGCACATTAGCTGCAAGCAGGCTTCTGGGTCGTGTCTTGTGTTACATGTGTGACCTGTGTTCCCCGTGGTGGATGCATGGAGGTCTGGGTAGAATGGAGCAGCCTGCAAGGTTGCCCTCTGTCCCTTCAGTCCATAGCACGGTGTGTGATGAGGGAATGCTGGCTCTCCAGTGATGCACAAAGATCTGGCTTTGCACGAGGCTTTTCCCTGTCCCTGTGTCCATAACAGCACTGTTCTGCAGGGTTTATAGACAATGAAATGCAGGAGGCCAGGCAGTAAGGGTTCTGCTGGTCCAGGTTTGGACAGGCTGTAGTTGATGATTCCAGTGCTCTGTGCACAAGGCCTTGCAGGCTCCTGCTCCAGATTTTGCTGCCATATGTGTGAGGTCTGAGCAGGGATTCATGTGGTCAAGGGAAAACCCCTCATTTTCAGAGGAGCAAGGGGCTGGATCCAGGTTTGAGTTCTGGTATTTTACCCCCTCCACCCCAACCAGGACATGTCTGAAATGTGTTAGATCAGGGAAGGGGACTTACAGGGGGAGAACATGGAGCTGGTGTGTTTCTACCGCCCTTTTCCTGCTGCTTCTGCATTCCTTTTGCCCAAACTGCTGAATCTTACCTTTCTCCATTTGTTTCCTTGTGCTTCCGGAAGCTCCCAGCACTGAAGTCTGGATTTTGTGCTTTGTAGTTCAGGCTCCGGGAACACTGTGCATAAATTTAGGCAACTCACTCAGGATGGTAACTGGAAACCTACTTATTGCCATGGAGACTTGGGCTTGCTATAGCTTTTCCATTTTGCTCTTGGGCATATGTTTGGTACCTGCTGGCTGTGAGCGAGGAGTCCTTTGGCTCTCTTGGCTTGTCCGATGCCAGGCAGTTGATTCTGCTTCCAGCTCCAAAGTGGACTGGGAACAGTGAGAGTTTCATTCCAGAGCAATAACATTATGCAACTGTAAACACGTTAAAACTTAATTGCCTGTTTAGGATTGAGCGGCGTTAATGACAAAGCCTGGATAGGTCAGTCCAAGAGGGACACTTGAAGGAGGCTTTGGTAAAAAAAAAAATAAAAGGGCTGGAATAGTAAGAGGTGACTCAGGTTTAGTATTGATCACTGACTGGCAGCTGACAGCAATATTCACTTGAGTGTTTTCATGCAGCGTTGAATTTCTTGATAGAGGAAAGAAAAAACGGTGGTTTTTTTTCAGAGAAAATACAGATTTTTCAGAGTTAACCAAAGGCGATATTAAACCTCTTCTGTATCTGAGTGCCTCTAGTTGGAAAGGTAGAATTGTTTTTGACAGTAAAGAAATCTACATCTGTTTTGGTGCCTGTCTTTTGAGTTATAAAACATCTTATGCATACACAGAAATGTGAAAGGAGGCCAATACACTAATTATGTAATGAGCTCCAGTGTGTTCTCACTCTGGTGGGTAGTTAGCTCCACTTGGAAAAACAGCTACTTTGAGCATGAAAAGCCTTTGTGTTTGAAACACAAGAATGTGACATACCCATGTTTTAATATTACTTGAAGTTCTGTCTTACAATCCCTTTTAAGTTCTGGGGGTTTTGAGAACAAAAAATAAACTTGTTTCATAGAATTTATTCTATTAATGTTTGAAATAAGTTTTATGTTTCTAGCTTAGTCATTTCAGGGCTGCTGATACTAGAAATTATTTTCATTAGGTGAAAAGGAAAATATTTTTCTTTGCACGCTCTAGACTGATTTTTCTTTTTCCCGTTAGCACAAGCCAGAGATATGGAAAGGTTGAAAGCAATGTGTTTTAACTACATGGAACAGGCAAAGCACAATATGTGTTGGTGTGTAACTATGTTTTTTTCCAAGAACAAGTTATCCTCAGTTTTAACTCTCAATACCCTTGAACTGTTTCATAATTTCGTAGCTCTGATTCTTAGCCTAAAAACCCAAAACAAACCCATGACTTAATAGGTATGGAAATTTGCTTGCCTAGGACCTTTCAAATATACCTGGGCTCTTGGTTGCTGTGTCTTACCTGAGCCCCTTGGGTTTAAAGTGAAGTGACTGTTAAATACCCTAGAAATAAGCCTAGATATTTGAATTTTCTTTAGACTGTGTATTTGTCATTTCCATGCAGTCATCATTTGGAAAAATTGTGCATCATGATAATTTATCTCAGATCCCATTGGTTTTCACCTCTGATATCCTGCACTTCCTCCCTTCATTTCTTGCTCTCTTCAGCTGCTCAGATTTGTGAGTGGCTTGCTGGGCTGGTCTACAGGCCAGAATGATAACAGTAAACCAAAATATCACTTGGAGATTAAACAGATAAATTCCAAACATGTATTTTGGTCAGAAATGTTCCTAGAGATGTAACAGTTGCAACTTCATCTTTCTGTTGCCTGAAGTCACTACTTTACAGTATTTAATAATATTTGATGAATTTAAAATGTTTATTTTTTTATTACATATATTTTAATCGTTGATATAAATTTTCTGGCCATGTGATTGCTTGTAATTCATGATTACTTGTGCACTTGAGTAGTGTTGCATTTTCTTATGTAATAAGGGTTTTTTTGCTTGATCAGTTTCCGAGCAAATCTAGTTATTTATAGAGCATCCCAAACACACAACTTATATTAAACAGGCTTTCAGGAATTACCTCTGTTTCTTTCAACTGTTTCCCCTAGGTTAAATACTATCTTCCTGTTATGTAGGATTTATTGGTCTGTGATGTGCTGTCTGTGAGACCTATGAATTATGTTTGTAATGAACACAAAGGGAACCTGTTCCCTGAAAGCTAGAATGTTCCTGGATTGGGGTCTTGGAATGTGTCAGCTCAGCCAGGCTTGACAGCTCAGCACTAATGGCTCACGCTTTTGGAAGGATGTTTATATTGTGGCATCTAAATACTGAAGGTTGGAGGTCAGCTCTGAAGGTTGAGGTTGAAGAAATGCTATTGCTTTAAAAAAATCCTGGAGCTTGGGATCAAAAAAAAAAATCCAGAAAATGTATTACTGAACAAGAACCAACTTACTTGCTCAATGTGGCTTTTTGTTGAGAATATTTATTTCTGGCAGCAAGAGTGATGTGTTTGGAATGATTCAGTTGGGTTAGAAAGTTACTTTCTTCAGTAAACATTTCAGTTTGGTGTGGAGTATGGGTGTTTGCCAGAATGTTCTAATCAGCAGGGAATATTTCCCTGGTAAATTCAGCACTCTCCCACAGATTCGTGTGAGTGCTCTGAAGTGCTTATTGTGAGTTCCATTCTTGTCAATCCCAGTGCTGTGTATTTATTATTTTGATGGCAGCCAGAAACAGAGCAGAACTTCATTCTGTTGCTCTCAGTCTTCTTAATTACAGAAAAATAACACAGCTTTGTGGACAAGTGGGAAAGTTTCTCAGGATTCTTTCGTTTTTATTCTTTCTGTACATTCATCTAATGCCAAGGAAGAATTTATGAGACAACTCAAATTTTTTTGAGATTATAAAGCTGCAAATAGTTTCTTTGCTTTTGAGCTGCTTAAGGAAATCACTAATTGTCTCCCATTGAAGGTAAGTATTAAAACTAGAAAGGACATGTCTTTTGGCAGTGTCAGCTGAAACTAAGGACATTCAAATGTTCTTTCTTAGGCAGCTCACGGGACTGGAAGCAACTCTTTTTTTGTCAAAACAAACAGCAATGGAGGTGTTATGCAATGCCAGCAATCCCTGTCACTGTTTATGCAGCAGCAATATAAATTCCTGTGTGCACTCTTGCTCTGGGTCATCTGACAGTGTGATGGTTCATGTCACAATTGGGATCTATTTGTGCTACAATTTATATTTACACAGGAGTATGCAATGGACTGGAACTCTCTGTCCTATAACCATCTGAAGAGTGAATAGCCTTCCTTTCAAATGTGCAGCTAGATTTCACGTGGGCAAGCTCATGCAGATAAAAAGATATATAATGATGCTATGCAGATTTGAAGTTGAAAAAAGATGGTAACAGTGTCTGGTAGTCCTTGCAGTGCTCTTCATCCTGTTCTCAAGACATGAGATAGAGGTCGGAAAAATATAAAACTTCCCATGTCAGGCCAGTGTCACCTGGAGAACTGGGCAATACTGACATTTCAAAATGTTGATGTTGGCATTTTTAGGGTTTTTAAAATTACTCTTCTTTTATTATTATAAATTTGGAAGGGGAAACACACCAAGAAAGTAAGTTCATACCAAGCTCTTTTCAGTAAAAGATAAGTGGGGACTGCAGTGAAAAATGGCAACTCTGGTTTCTGCTTTACCTGAGCTTGTATGAGAGCAAAAGGGCAGTGTGCTGCCAATTCCCTGGGGGTCTTGGAAGCTCCCACTGGTGGGATGTTGAAGGTGCAGGAAAAGCTTGGATGTGAAGGAGCATTCTACTGGGAAAGCTTGTAGTAGAGTGAATATTTCTGTCAGCTGCAGTGAAGCTTGAAGTAGGTTTTTCCTCCCTTGGTTTGCCTTGCACTCAGGACCTTTTTGTAACTTTTTGTGTGTGTGTAAAAGTTCTGGTAGCTGTATTTACAGACCAGGTTGTTTTGGAAGTATTTCCTGGCCATTTTGAAAATAATAGGCCATTTATTTAAAGAATGCAAATAAAATACTGTGCAAAATATTTATATGAATGTAATTAAGTGTGTTAGAGAAATCAAATAATTTAGCAGTTGAGAAAGCAAAATAAAGGAAGAATTTTGTAGTTTTTTTGCTAATTAAGCGGAGGGACTGAAAGTTTTTTCCAATGAGCAGATTTTTATTTAGGAAGAGAAGTTACAGGCATGGATTCTGCATCTGTGGTGGTAGGATTGCTGTCTTTTTCACAGCAACTTTTAAAAGCCTGAGACATTAGTAATTCCAGAAGAGTTCACTCCAGGTGTATATTGTGCAATGTATTTTTTTGTTTTTTGGTCATGTGTATATTTTAGAATAAAGTTTATGAAATGAATATTGGAAATTGCAGTGTCTTTTGACTGTGTCTGCTTATTTTAGCTGCATGTTAGAATTTGCAGATGTGCTTAGTCTAATTAGTTGGTTGATGTGTCCTTTTGCTTTTAAGCATATGCATTCTGTCACTTTGAATTTTGCTGCAAAACAGCTCCATCTTAAGCTTTCACTTCATATGCAGCTGCTGGCTGATAAGTAATGTGTCTTACAGAGTTTGGAAAAAATAGAGAAGCAGCAATTGGGTCGCCACTTAACTAGCTATTTGTGTTCACCTTGTTCTGCTAATCACTGGTTCACCTGTAAAAATTCATTGTTTATTAGGCAAAGCTCTTGTTTGAGTATTTTCTTTATTTTGGACAACAGAAAGGAGTGTTATTTACTAGCATTTCAATGTTTTCTTATTCAAGTGCTCCCAATGTGTTTGCTGATCACTGAAGTGACTGAGACATACTTATTTTCACATTATAGGCTGCATTGACGAGACATGAGGGTTGCTTTCTTGCAAGGCTTTTTTCTAAGGGATAGACTCGTTCATATTCACTCTCTTAATTCTCATGTCCAGCATGGTTCAGATTAGAGTTTAAATTTTGCCAGGATAGATAAAATTATGCCTTGTGTTTGCTTCTAAATGTGGTGTATAGCTGTACCTCTTCTATTCAGAGTATGCTCCCTGAGGTTATAGAACATTTAAGTAGTGTCTTTTATATTAAGTATTTTCAGTGAGGCTGTTGATAGAGGGGAAATGGTTTAAGTCGCAATGGTTCTTGCAGATATTAGTACAATCATTTCCTGACAGAAACCCCAAACTGTTCTTTCATATTGACTGTTCACGGCAGAAATAAGCATGCAGTAAGTGATGTGAGTTAGCTCCACTCCTGTTCCCTAATGACACTTCATTCTGTACTATTTCACTTGGATTGCGTTTTATTTGGTGAAATCTTTATTGAATTTGAAGGGTGAGCCTTGTGAGGGCTTTGAGCCCCCAGGCTCAGCTTTCAGAAAATTCTGATTCTAATCCTCAGAGATTTCTAGAATCCTCAAAGGACTGTAGGGAAAGGGCTGTGTCATTCCCTTTTGAGAGACTGGAAGGAAGGCACAAATGAAATTCCTGTATTTAGCTGTATTCTGGTACATGTCAGAATTATGCATTGTTGCTCACAGTTAAATCCTGACTTAAAATTTATGATGTTTGCTGGTTTCCTTATTTTGCTCTGCTTAGCACTCTGTTTTTTCTTGTCTCCCTCAGCAGTTGTTTTTAAAAAAACAACAAACCAAAGCACACAAAACTAACAACTCTTTGAAACCATAACAAAGTGTGTTACAAATCTGTTTTTCCCTTTGCTTACCAGGGAATCCCAACTCATATCATTGCCTCGAGACACAAACAAGTTTTCAAAGTCCTGGTCAAACATCTTTTGTCTTTACAGTTGGCAGCATAAAGGTTTTAAGTGTTAGAACTGAAGCTGGCTTAGCATGACTATACAGTTGTATTGGCTTTGCACATCTGAAATGAATGCTTCAAGAACTGTCAGGTGTTCATATGAATCCTCTCTCACTGTGTCCTGACATTTGATGTGCTTATATTTCTGTCTTGTTTGTTCTAGGAATTTGCAGCGCTCACAAAAGAGCTCAATGTATGCAGGGAGCAGCTGCTTGAAAGGGAAGAAGAAATTGCTGAACTGAAAGCAGAAAGAAATAATACGAGGGTCAGTTCCTTGTCTTCTCCAAAGCTCACCATTGTTAAAGCATCCAGCTACAGAGAGGAAAACAAATGCTGAATTTGAAAAGCTAAAAGTATTTTTTCCTGGTACTTGTACATGAATCCCCATGGAAGTGCAAATGTGTGCATGTTCATCAAGAAGGTTTGTAGCTTGTGCGCAGCTCCAAATGCTGCTGTGCAGAATCAGGAAAAACTTGTAAGACTGCACTGCTATCTGCCATCCAGATTTCTTGTTATTAAAGTTTTGTAATCTGGAGCTCTGGGATCAGAGGAGCAGTGGGCAGGTTGTGGTGATCTGTTTGAGCAGCTTACTCTGCTAATACAGCTGAAATGTTAAAAATTAGTCCTTATGCTTGTATCCTTTTGTCTCTGAAATTTGAAGTTTAGGACTTTAAATTTGATGTTCTAGGAGGTAAAGTTTTCTGCAGCTGTACAGAACAGGAATAAACATTGTTCTTTCTTTCTTTTTCCTTTTGCTTTAGCTATTACTGGAACATTTGGAGTGTCTTGTGTCCAGGCATGAGCGATCCCTCAGGATGACTGTTGTGAAGAGGCAAGCTCAGTCTCCAGCAGGAGTTTCTAGTGAAGTAGAAGTTCTCAAAGCACTAAAATCTTTATTTGAGCACCACAAAGCCCTTGATGAAAAGGTAATGTAGTATTGTACCTAACATCTTTCTATTGTCTTTCCTTTGTGTGGGTCAGTTAATTTTTGTACTGAAGTTGTAGAAATCTCTGCCGTGTAACTACATTAATAACTGCTCTCCTAAATTAAGATTCTGGACTTAACTAAATCATGGTGCTGTGGTTTATTCAAGCACTTTATTAACTGTGTTAATGTAAACTCAGCATGGTTCTAGGAGCAATATATTTGTTGTTGGAATGCACACAGCTGCTTACCTGTACAACATCAGGATTTATCCTTTTGATTATCTAATACAAGAAATGGACTAGAGAGAAGAGGAGGAGGGTGAATCTGCTTACACTGGGATAGAAATCTGAGTTAAAAGAACTCCTCCCTTCAGTTGCACCTGATATTAGTAGCAGGATATGCAACTGCTAAAGTTCACTGTGAGTTTGCCAATTTGTAGTTTACCTGACTTTGTGGCCCTTGTATATAAAATCTGGCAAATGATTGAGTGGAATTTTACCTATTCTGTGTTGTAAACGAGAAAAAGCAAATACAGTCTGTGCCTTGCAGAAGGGCAAGAAAATTCTGGGTATGTTTAATTCTTTAGTGCCTAAATTTAGAGGTCATGTTGCTTATGACAAAAAAGGACAACCTAGATTATAAGATGCACATTATTTTACGATTTTTTTTTTTTTGGTAGCATGTGTTGTAATTAGTACTGACTCCAGATTTATAATTCTAAATGTAATGGAAACAGTGTCATTTATTATCTGTAAAGGCAGCAAGTGAAATTGGTTTCTTTTTGATTTGAATGGTTTCAAATAATTTGAAATTGCCCTTTCAGGTGAGGGAGAGGTTACGAGTAGCACTTGAAAGATGTAGCTTGTTGGAAGAAGAACTAGGTACTACACATAAAGAGGTAAGTTTGTCTTAAAAGAAGGCTTCATGTGTCCATTGTGGGTGTTTCAGTCAATATTTGTACAGAGTAATTTATTAAGTTTCACTTTCACTTCTTCCTTTTGATTCCTTGCCAAATGGGATAATTGTTAACTTTTAACTTAGCTGCTTTGAAAGAGCAGGAGAGGAAAAAACCAAACCTCTCTGCTCCCAAAAAAACCCAACCAAAAAAGCCCTAACCAAACCAACATAGAGTTCCTGTGCCTTTAAAATAAGTGTATGCAGTAAATTATTGGAGTGCCTGTGCCAGATTTTATTAATACCTACCTGGCAGTAGAATCAGTAATTGTTGTTTTGCTCCTTTGCTTTTGCAGCTGTTCCTTATATTAGTAGTGAGAAAGGAATTGACTTAAAACATGTGTCTGTAAACTTTTCTTTTAGTTAATGATTCTGAAAGAGCAAAATAATCAGAAGAAAACACTTCCAGATGGGATGCTGGATGTAAATCATGAACAAGAAAATACACCAACTACAAATGGGAAGGTACAGCTATTTACTTGGCTTAGCTGTCATCTGGTTTTTAATCATTACCTGTAACATTTTAATTTTAAACCATAATAAAATACTTTCGAGTGATCATCTAATTAAAAAGTCTTAGTTATTGAAATTTCAGCTTGTGCAGTCTATCCAATAATAAAATTATCTTTGGGGAAGGTGAGTAACAATTTGTTTTTCAATCCTATTTGCATCATGCTAATGCACATTTTTTTTTCCCCTGTTTAATAGAGATCCTCTGATGATGGTTTGTTATGCCATGATGAAAACCTTGCTAAAGTAATTGAACTCCAAGACGTTATAGATAAGCAAAACAAAGAGCAGACACAAATGAAGGAACGCCTCACTGCTTTGTCCAGCAGAGTAACAGAGCTGGAAGAAGATCTAGACACAGCAAGGAAAGACTTAATAAAATCTGAAGAAATGAACACAAAGTTACAGAGGGATGTACGAGAGGTGAGGAAGGGACTGTCAGGATTTGGGGAGTCACAAATGCCATTAATTGATAAAATTTTAGTCTCACTGGTGCTCAGTTGAACATTGTTTATGGAAGTCTTTGATTTTTGGAAGTCTTTGGTTTGATGGATGAGAAGAAAATGTCTTTTTAAGGATAAGATTTGGTGTCTGTTTTTTGTTTAAAAGACCAGTCACTTAAGAAAATTTGTCTTCAGTATAAATCTATTACTAACTAGATATTTCATTAATAGATTGGAGATTTACCATTGTCAGCTTCAGCATGTTCTGTAGGAGATGCTTGATCTTGTCATACATACTCAGCTTATTGCTTATACTTCCTTTTTTTAAAAGATGCACTTGGCTGAGGAATCCCTTTGATTTCAGTGGTGTGGTTGACAGTTTGTGTCTTTGCTGAATCCCTGATCTCCAGGGTCCTACATATCGTTATTACATAGAAAGGGAGCTTAGTTAAATCCCAGAACACACTCTGATCATCCCCAGCAAGTCAAGATTTGCTCTGTGTGTACCATTGGAAAGGAAAGTAGCATATCTGTGGTGTAAGGTGTTAAAGATCAGTGGTTTTTAATCACTCACTGTTTTTAAAAAACATTCATTTCTACTTAATTTTCTACTGAGACAAATAACCTGATTTTAAAAAAAATTTAATTTGATCACAAAATGATTATTTCTCACATTCTGGCTTCTGTCCTGTGTCTTGCCCAGACTCTGGCCCAGAAAGAGGACATGGAGGAGAGAATCACTACTCTGGAGAAACGCTACCTCGCTGCACAACGTGAAGCTACATCTGTGCATGACCTCAATGATAAACTTGAAAATGAAATTGCCACTAAAGACTCCATGCACCGACAGGTTGTGGTTTCAAATGAGATGAAGTACATTTTGCTCAGCATAAACCTAATGGAGATAATTATTGTTCATGCTATGCTGAAGCACTTTGCTTTTAGGAAGATAAAATATCAACTGTAATGTGCTGTTATTAGTGATTGTTTTTCAGGAGCTGGAGTCATGCATTAAAGAGATTTTTACCCTGGGAATAAAGATGAGACAGCTTTCCTGGGAAGGGGAAATGATTTTGAGAAATTTAGTGCACTTCATCTTGGGGCAGCAGGGCTGTTGTTCCTATTAATTGTGGATTTTTAAGTTACTGTATGTGTATCTAAGCATCTTTGGTTTTGTGGGTGAGAATTACTCATTTTCAGCTAAACTTCAAAGATTTGCATAGTGTGTAGTGATTTTTACAGGCTATTAATTATATTATATACAGGCCTTAGGAAGTTTGACAAGTGCTTGACATGAAATAGTCCAACTTTATAAGTCAGAAATGGTTGTTTAGCCAACCATTTTCTAACTAATCACTTCTTTAACCCTCAACACTTGCTGGCCATAACCCTGTGCAGAGTGAAGATAAGAACAGGCAACTGCAAGAGCGACTGGAACTGGCTGAGCAAAAGCTGCAGCAGACCCTGAGAAAAGCTGAGACTTTGCCAGAAGTGGAGGCTGAGCTGGCACAGAGAGTGGCAGCACTTTCAAAGGTGAGGTGGTGGCACAGTGTCCTCCAGACTTCCTCCTCCACTGGAGTCCCAGTGGAGGAAATATGTTCCTAGTGTTGATTTGATTACATTTGGTTTCCAGTTTTCCTACAAATAATTCAGAAAATATTTATGTTTATTTCCTACTTTTTTTTCCATTCATCTCTCTGAGGACACTCTGATTTACTTATTTCTTTATTTTTAAAAAATTTTTAATTTTTTTTTTTAGTGTTTGCTCTTTGGAACTCTAGCGGGTTTTCTGTTAACTCTTCTACATCATAAAAATGTCTCTCTGAATTATTACTTTGGTGCTTTTAATAAAAATTATTCAATAATAGGTATAAAGTCTTCTAAACATGATCTATTTCTGAAAAAGAAACTTCAATTTTTTCCACTGCTAGCTAAGTGAATCAAGTGGGGAGCAAGAGAAGTTGTGGTACTACCAAATATCAAGATTTTTAGAGGGCTGCAAATGGAGTAATGAAATCTGAAGAACTGTATTTAGTTAACTACAAATAAGCCTTTTCAAGTGTGTGTGTGCATGCTTTCTTTCAAAGCCTTGGTTTCATTTCTTTTCCTGTTATCTTTCCTGTCCCTAACTGGCTCTGTAGTCTGACCTTTTGTCTCCTGGGAGCTCTGCTGCTAAAGATGCTAAAGTTTTGGAACTTGCCACCAAGCTTAGGAAGGTAGAATTTGTATCTTAGTCCTTGTCTCTGCTTGCTGCTTTCTGCTTTGCCATGATTACTAACAAAAGGTCCCATCATCCAGGCTAGTGAGGAGAAGCTGAAAATGCACTCAATCTTTTTTTTTTTTTTTTTTTTTGTTTTATTTCTTGGGAATATGAATGAACTTTGCTGTTGCAAGCTTGTTTGCAAATAGTAGTTGATTCATGGTACTTAGGGGTGAGAGGTTTCATCATTTTGCCACTTCCCATTTGAACTCTTGCAAGGTCCTTTTGGTGACAGAAAAGCATCTGTTCTGCATTGTCCTTTACCATAAATGGCAGTTGTGCAAAGCATGTTAGAAATATTCCTGTGCCTCATTGTTTCTTTGCTTTAGAAGCCTGAAAAAACCCACCCAAATGCTAATTTTACTCTCAAATTGACAGGCTGAGGAGAGACATGGCAATATCGAGGAGCGACTGAGACAGATGGAGGCACAGCTTGAAGAGAAGAATCAAGAACTGCAAAGGGTACTGCACATCATTTTGACAAAGATTAAAAAACAGAAGGAACCTAATCCTCTTTATTTCTCAGCTTTAAAATAAAGCCAGAGTTTAGGCTGGTTTTAGTGAGTCACTGTACTGTGGCTAACCTTAAATCTCAAAGAAAATGTGCTGAAAGTCTCCAATGAAAGTTTGAAGAAACTTGCTGAATTAAATGACTATGGAAAAATTGGTTCCTGGGTTATAAATAATGGAATCATTCTTAACTGTGCCTGTTAAAATTTTTTTTTTATGTAGGCTTAGATTTTTAAACTTCTGATCTTGGATCACTTATTAAACATTGAAGTGTCCCTTAGATTCCCTATACAAAGCCCCAGAGGCACATGCAGTGTTCCTCTGTGGGAAAATATTGCTGTTAAAGAAAATGCATTTGGATTAAAGAAAGCTTGGTGCCTTCATAACCTGAAAATTGTTAGAGATATTGCAAATCTAAAGTATTTTCAGTAGCTCTTTTGTTTCTCAGGCTAGACAGAGAGAGAAGATGAATGAAGAGCATAATAAACGTTTGTCAGAAACTGTTGATAAGCTCCTGTCTGAATCCAATGAAAGGCTCCAGCTTCATCTCAAAGAGAGAATGGCTGCCCTGGAAGATAAGGTAACAAGTCACATTCCAGTAATGAACGTGTAATTCTGTAATGATTTGTGCCTTTTGCAATGTGTCTGTAACTTCAGTGGATAAACACAAACCCCTTATTAATAAGTAGCTGCTGTTAAGGCTCTTTTTTTAGTGTGGATTTGGAAAATATGCTCTTATAAATAATTTCTGAGGTTGTCCCTCGGCACTGCACTGTGGTGTTGAGAAGGCAGCTTTTAAGAAGCTTTATCCTTTTTTATTTAACTGATGCAGATTGCATAAATAGGCTCATCCAGTGTAATACAGGAAGCCTAAAGCATTGGAACTTTGACCTTTCCAGTTCAGTTTCCTTTGTTTCCCACTGCTTTTGGCTGTACCAGTTCCTCTGAGTCATTGTGGGATTCCTGCAATTTGCTTTTCTTAAGGTAGTTCATTTTGATACTCATTTTATGAGTGTAAATGGGCTGTTCCTCCATTGTCAGTGTACATCTTGGAGCTTTCCCCTGCACTCAATCTCTTCTGACACACTTTTCACTCCTTTTCTTCCTTTCTGCTTTTGGATCTAGATTCTTGTGGATTATTCTTCCATGCACAGCTTGAAGTCAGCTCTCTTACTCTGGTTCCAGCAAAGCAGTGTCTTCTAAAGTGGCACTTTGCTTGATGCTGACTTTGAATTGCTTGTTCTTGGATTAAAATATATTTGGTTTCTTTTAGTAGAGGGTGAAATGACCATCTGGGGAAATGTTTCAGGAAAAGCTGAGTGTCTTTAGTTTTAAAGTCATGGCAGTAAAATGCTTTGGAACGCAAACGGCATTACCAGACTTTTACTGAATGTTTGCTTCCTCTTGCTTTCATGCATAATGCTTGAAGAATAGGTGATGTCTGAGTGTTGACCCTGAATATCTCTTACCTTCCAAACCAGAACTACATTTGCAAATAATGAGGAAATTCTACTTGTCCTTAACTGTAGTTAACAGCTTCTAGAAAAGTGTTCTTGTGGAGGCTTCCAGCTCATTCTTTTATGCTAAGTTGGGAAGAAACATACAGGTAGCATTTTAAGATTTTGTTCTGATCATGTGATTTTTCTTGAATTACTTTGAATTATTCCATAATTATTCCTTTTTTTACTAGTTAGACTGTGAAATAGAGCTTTAAAAGGCTGCTATTGCTATTAAAGATTTATGAAACTAGTACTATTACTAAATCCATTATTTAGAGGACTATACACTTGGAAGGATAAACCTTTAACTATAATCAAATGATGGAAACAATCAAGGATCTGTAATTTAAGATGCATTTGTGTAGTGTTGACTGCATTTTTTTAAATACTCCTCGTGATTATGGTTTAAAAGTGTAAAGCTTATGAGTGACTTAATTTGCCATGCCTTTAATTTCAGAATTCACTTCTTCGAGAAATTGAAAATGCAAAAAAACAAATAGAAGAACTTCAGCATGAGAAGGTAGACTTTGCATTTCAGAAATATTATCTTGGAACTTAATTGCTGCCTTGCTACATAGCAATATCAGATTTTAATTACTCATAGAACTTAACATTTCCTGCTCTGTTAAAGAGAAATGAGCTGTTGTTGCTTATTTTATGGTATTGTGTGCCACAGTTTTAGAACAATTTTAAAGGTAATACGTAGCCTTTTAGTCCAAGACTTAACACACTTTTGAATATGTGAAGTGCCTGGATATGTTGGCAATTGGCCAAAGTTTGGAGATTGTGTAGGATTTTTATACTGTTGTACATATGACCTTGAACAGCAAAACCAAACGAGACATACTTTTAATGTTGGGCATTTTTCCATAAGGTTTCAACTCAAAGCATTAAATATCACAAAATGCTTGTGCAACTGCAAACATTTTTTAAGTTTTAAGAACTGGGGAGCAGAGGGAGAAATATTTATTAGACTTGGCTGCTCCTTGGCAATAGCAGCTGCCTGGTGTTCTTGTCCTGGAAATGACAAGGTCCCTCCTTACAGATGTTCATTATCAACCACTTTTTATTTAGTTTAGGCTTTTGTTGTTGTCTTATTAATTGTATTTCTCTGCTGTTAAATTCAGGGTTTCTAGAGCATGTAAAAATGTCTAAGTTAAAAGTGAATGCTTTTAGATCCTTTTGTGCAGAGAGCTTGAACAAATGTTGTTTCTTTTCATCAGTTAATTATAATAAATGTATTAATAGCTGTCTTTAAAATACTTATTGTCATTACTAGAGTCAGGGTAAAGAGGCAAAAGAATTATTCTGGGATGCTCTGATGTGATAGTCCTGTATTGTTTGTAGCAAAAACAATGTTTAAATAGTTGAAGGGTATATCTTAAAATCTATTATTTCCAAGTTTCAGAGAAATGAGATAAAAAACCTAAATGTTAGTTTATAAATTTGTACTTGACACTATCTTTTTTAAAAAGCTTATTATATGTTTTTTCTATTTATCTTTCCAGGATCAGCTTGTATTAAATGTTGATGCATTAAGGGCTGAAAACGACCAAGTTAGGCTCAGAGCCACATCACTTCATCATAGGTACCACCAGTAGTTTTGTTTGTTCCTATTTTCTTTAAGGCCACTATGCTAAATACAATTTTGTATATTATAAAAGAAATATTTTAGTCATAGCTGTAAAACTCATTTTTATAGAGCATACAAAGCAATGTTTATACTGCTTAAAAACAACTGGCAGTGGTGGGACAAGAGGAATCCCTTGAGTGACTTTTTTTTTGCTTCTTTCTCCCTTTATAAGGATGAAATGTTTGTTTTGTGTTGCAGCAGACCAGATTTCAGATTCCCTGTGCCATCCTCCTCTGTGGGGGACAGTCACACTGACTCCTATGGCACCTCCTCTGTGCTGAGGCGGCCCCAGAAGGGGCGTCTGGCTGCTCTCAGGGATGAGCCTTCAAAGGTGAGAAGGGAAAATACAAATAACACTGGGACAGAAAAACAGATTTGTTCTGTGCATGAGGCTCATTAGGTGCAAGGAGATTTTAGAATTGGGAGGACCTGGCAATAAATTCCTGGATTTTATAGATCCTGTGTTACCAACTCATGAACAGCTGCTGGTCCTTTTAATTGTTAGTGAATAGTTGCAGGATTATGGTTTGGAACTCCAATTTTGTTTTGTTGGATTGTTTTTTGTTTTTTGGTTTTTTTAGGGTGGTTTGTTTGGTTATTTTTAATTTTTGTACAATTTGAAGCAGTCCTACTTTTGTGTCTATACTCTAACATGTTACTGTTCTGCAAGCAATTTCTATTTCCTTTCGTTACATAAAACTGATTCCATTATTCCCATAGAATTGATAGCAAAATTCTACTGTAATTAAAAGCGTGTGTCACCAACATATGTGGTATTATAATTGACACAATGAGCCTGTTCTGCATCTTGCAGTTAAATGAAATTTGAAGTTTCCTACATTATAGCCTTTTTTAAACGTTTCTCTAAACATTGCTGTCTTGATGGATGCATTCAGCATGTAAGTGGATTTATATAAATTATTTTAAACATCTTGATAAGCAGTGGAGATGTCATTTTCCCATTTGAGCTTGGATTTATTTCTTTAATGGATTCTTATAGGTTCAGACCCTGAATGAGCAGGATTGGGAGCGGGCCCAGCAAGCCAGCGTGTTGGCAAACGTGGCACAAGCATTTGAGAGTGACGTGGATGTGTCTGATGTGGAGGACGACAGGGAGACCATTTTCAGCTCAGTTGATCTGCTGTCACCAAGTGGTCAGGCTGATGCGCAGACTTTGGCCATAATGCTGCAGGAACAGTTGGATGCAATCAACAAAGAGATCAGGTACGGCCTGTCTGCTGTGGGGCTTTTGAAAAAAACGTGTAGGGAAATGGTGATTTTCCCACGTTTTCCTGCTAAGTGCCGCTTCTTTCAATGCGTGGTCCTTGTTGGAATGCCCTGTTCCTCTGAGCCTGTTTTTCCTCAGACTGATCCAGGAGGAGAAGGAGAACACGGAGCAGCGCGCGGAAGAGATCGAGAGCCGCGTGGGCAGCGGCAGCCTGGAGGCGCACGGCCGCTTCCGCTCGCTGGGCTCCATCCCCCCCGCCTATGGCGGGACCCTGGCCGGCTCCTCCCCGCCCGGCAGCGGCCGCTCCACGCCCCGGCGCGTCCCGCACAGCCCGGCCAGGGAGGTGGACAGGCTGGGCATCATGACGCTGGTGGGTACCTGCGGCTCCCTCGGAAGCGTGTTCCTGTTCTCTAGGAAACGGCTTGTTCGGTTGTCCCTTCCTCTCCTGCTTACTCAGCTGTATTTTTCCTTCCTCTAGGTTTTCCTACTGCTTCCTTTCAACTTCTATAAAAAGTGTAAGATACATAATGATTAGGAAAAAGGTTCAAAGCTCAAGTCTATTATTTGGTCAACATCTCATGCCTAAGTATTTATTCCTTCTTTTGTTACGGTCTTTCTTCAGACTCCTCTTTTTAGAAGAAATAATGTTTTCTTTTCAAGCACTTTCTCCCTCTGTTTAAACGTGATTTTTAGCAGTCCACTATTCCACTAAACACTCAGCTAAAAAGTGATTTGCGTATTAATCTTGAAGATTGGGATAGTATTGCTGCTGTTTGAATATTAATGAGTGCTAGTGTCCTGTTTTAGACTATTAGAGCATGATCAGTAAAAGAAATATCTGTTAGACTTTGTAGGTGATAAAGTATCTTAGTCTTAGGAGTTCAGAGAGTTGAGAAAGATGTTTTCCTCCTTTTGACTTTCCTATGACTACTTAGGAAGATAAATCCTTCTAGGAGCTGCTTTATGCATGTAAGCACATCTGTAAAATTAAGATACAGATTTCCCCCTTTCTGGTTTTTACATAAATGTTAAATACATGGTTTTAACTGTTCACTTTATTTCAGCTAAGTAATTTTGCTAGCTTTTAAAAGTTTGTCTACATATACCAAAAAGTCTATTTTTTTTCATAAAAGGTAATAAATTTGCCTTCTTTGAATTAAAATAAAAATCATTGTACTAGCTCTAGCCATACATCCAGCGTCAAGTGGTCGTCTTCTATAAAAAAGCTATCAAAATTCTGATTGTGGAGTGCTCTATCTTCTAACATTTCACAATAATTAGTTACACTAAATACTTCTCATGCAGGAAAACCATATACAAATTTAAATATCGCTTTTCCCCAAAACTAGATCAGGAGAATGTGTCTTGTCTGAAATCCAATGCAATTGAAGAAAAGTGAACTGTAATGAAGTTCACTTTAGATCCTAATTGTGCAAAGTCACTTGATCTGGTGTTTACAGTTGAATTTGATGGGTTTTGTACCTGGCAATTGATTTGTGAAAGCTTGAAATCAAGAGTTAGAAAACAAGAGCTTTCTAGAAACTTCAAGATGATCTATCATGAATTACTAGACTGAGTTCTGCTGTGTCTTCCAATGTTTTAATAGAGTTGCATTAGTTTTTGATCATGTAGGCAAATTAGCTTAATGCCAGTAGTTATGCAGCTCAGTCAGTTGGAAGCCCCTCATGATTAAAAAGTATCAACATGATAAATGGTGAAGCCTACAGCTCTCTTGAGTAGCCCTTGTGGGAAGTTCATTCCATGTGGTGAACATTTCCTTTTTTACGCTCATCAGATTTAATGGATGAAAGATCCAATAATAGTAAAATAGTGCTTTGTCAAGAAATTGAGGAGGAACTAGATCATCTTTAAAGGTCCCTTCTATGATGCAGTGAACTTATGATTTATTAATGTAGTACTCTACAGTCAGATTGAACAAAACTTTCCATATTAATGCTGCAAAATTTACATGTATTCTAAATCAAAAGCAGTTAGAAGTTATCCTTTGTAGGAGGGAAGCAACATCCCTCCCCCTGTCCCACTTCAAAGGGGACCAACTTTATTTTTGATTACAGCCTTTTTAAATAATGAGAGCTATTAAACAAATTATCTAAATTTAACTTTTGTCAGCATCAGTCTGAATAAGCTGTGTAACTCCTGCTCTTTGCGCTGGTGGAGGTGAGTGCTCCCTAGGGATGAGGTATAGTGGATGGAGGATAAAATAAAAGTGGTGGTGAATTCCTGCTTAAACATTCCAGCACTTGAAAGCTGTAAAAAGAACAGAATCCTGGTACTGTATAGATGGGCCATTGTTGGCAGTCTTTGACATTATTAAAGTCTTGGCTGCTTTTTGGGCAGTGTAGGAAACAGCTGCAGGAATCCCTGGGTTGTGAGGAGGGACGAGTACAGATGATTTACTAAGGCTATGGTGGAGGTTCAAGGCAGGTCCTCACCTTTTCAAAGCAGCACCTTTTACCCCCACGTACTTTATTGGTTTTTTTTGTTGCACGATATTTTGTGCTAATTTGCCGATGGTCCTAATACACTTAAGCATCTCTGGTACTTTGATAGATAACCAACTCCAGGTATTTATTTTTTGCTTCCATTTTCCTCACTCCAGGGATACATTTAAGTAATCTGCCATTGAAGGAGTACTTCACACCCAGTATCTCTCTGTGCCATTCTTGTAATTGTTGTTTATATTCTCCCTAAGGTGTTTTGTCTGTACTAGTTGTCTCAGTCTGTGCTACAGTTTACAATGAATACAGTTTTTCCAAATTTCTTTTCTTTGCACGCATCTGTCAGCCTAGTGATTTAAGGAAACACCGTAGAAAGGTAAAAATCTTCAGTTTCTTTCATGGTGTGCCCCTTCATCTCCCTCCCTGTCCCCAAACTCATTAGTGGATAACAGGAACATAAAGCATTTGCAGGGTATCTCTGTAATAAAACAAGATTATGGTTTATCATTTTAGCCTGAGTGTGGGTTTGTTTTGCGGGTTTTTGCATTTGCCTGTTTTTGCCGGTGTGGAGGACTATTGTGCTGCTTTCTGTTTGCAACCACTGCTTTGCAGGCTTCATGCATCAGTGCTTAATTTTAAAAGCTGTCACTGCACACACAAATAAGTTATTCTTTCTGCTTCTCCAACTTTTGTAGTCACAGGTGTGCAGAAACTGACTTCACAGAGTCTATCTTGCTAATAATTCTTTCCACAGGAGTCTTTAGTTTTTCTGTCTTTGCAGTTGCTTAAACTGGGGACAGGTGTATTGATTCTATGGTGCTGAAGGCATTACTTCAGTACTTTTAGCCCTATAACTGAATAAAAGATAAGTGCTACTTTCTCGTTTTAGTAGCTAAGACTGAATTTAGTAGTTTGTCACTCAGGGTAACAAGAAATTCATAAAGAAATCAAGCAAAAAATAGGCAACTGTAGAATGGTATGGGTAAGAGTGATCCTTCAACACTGAAATAAGACTCTCCTTTCACTATTTTGTGGAGTGTTGGTATTGCCTTCATGTTTTGGTATTGCCCCTGAAGTTTTCCCTCTTTTTCCATCAGTCTCCAGCTTCCAGAGAAGAGGTACGAGATGACAAAACCACCATAAAATGTGAGACATCACCACCTTCTTCACCTCGGTCTTTGCGTCTGGACAGAGTCCAGAAAGGAGCTCTGCACACAGTCAGCCACGAAGATATCAGGGACATCAGGAAGTAAGTAGCTAGGAATCACTCAGACCTACCAAGAATTCAGTGTTCCATAGCATCAGAATAAAGCCCCAAATGGCAGAGCTGTTCAGCCTGTAGGATTTTAGTCTGAGTGTTACTACAAAGTGTTTCTCTAAAAGTCAGGAGTGCGGACACATAAATGGGTGACTGTTACATAAACATTAGGAACGTAGGTTTTGCTAATGCTTTAGAAATGGTTTCATGGGAATTCTTTTGGTACTCGAAGTCTCTAAGTTTGCTTCATGCTTGGGATATGAAAAATGTAACTCTTAACTCTTGAAGTCGTAATTTAGCTATAAAATTGAGAAATAACTTGCAAAATTGCCATCACTTTGATTGACAGATACTCTTTTCGAAGTACCTAAGTATCTGAGATGGATTCCACTCAAGTATTTCAAACTTTGTCTGCTCCTTTCAGTCAGGAACTTGAGCCGTCAAAATTTTTTTTCATAACTCATAGAAGCTGGAATTAAATGTCATTACTGAGTTACTGAACTTCAATTAACTTGCACAGAACCCTGAACTTATCTCTGAATTTGTTGTACATGGGCTCCTTCATGACTTTTTTTTGGTACAGTTCAACAGGTTCACAAGATGGGCAAACAAGTAATCCTAGTAGCAGTAACAGCAGCCAAGATTCCCTTCACAAAGCCCCCAAAAAGAAGGGGATCAAATCCTCCATTGGCCGCCTGTTTGGCAAGAAGGAAAAGGGACGACCTGGACAAGGAAGCAAGGAAGCTCTGGGACAAGGTTGGTTTGCTTTTTCTTACACAGTAAGCAAGATGGCCTTTGGGGTTTGGTTTTACACATTCCTGATCAGTTATTTTACAAAGGATTAAATTGAGAGTGACTTGAGTTTGGGGTTTTTTATAGGTGGCGTGGGAGAAGCAGATGGTTCCTCTCAGGATGCATTAGGTCTCAGCAAACTTGGAGGTCAGGCAGAGAAAAACAGGAAAATGCAGAAAAAGTAAGTTATCAAACATCTGTAATCCTGTGTTATTCATGTATTGCTTTGTTTAAAAATGCTGTGGTTTTATTTTTTAGTGTTTGGTTTTGGGGTATTTTTGCTTAATATAGTACTATGACTTATAAGCCTCTGTAGATTTCTTTTTTTTTTACTATTTTTTCAGAACATTAATAGCACCATAGGTCATGGTAAGTTTGAAAGGAATTTAAGCTGAAAACTTACAATTGGACTGGTGTAATAAAGAAATCTGGAGATAGAAGTGGACTCTTACCAAATTCCCCCTGAATTTATTATATATCATACCTGCTTTGGGAGATATTAAATATAATAAATACCTTTAATTCAAATGGGAGATTTCCAAAAGTTGCTCTTGGCTGTTCTTTGCTCCAGAGTGTGGAGGAATTGACAGGAGGGAAGCTGAGGTGCTGTGTGCAGACATCCCAGTGTATGAATTTGCTGTCTTCTTTCTCTGGCCCTTTGTGTTGCAGCTGCTGGCAGCATCTCTCTTCACTAATTTTTTCACTTCTGTTTAAGATTGTCTACTGAAATCTTTTTCCTTGTACTATACAGCCCTGGTTTCTTCAATTTTTTAATCAATTCTTTAAAATCTTTAATCAATTTCTTTAATTTTTAATCAATTGCACCTTGTATGCAGTTACCCTTTCCTAGTCACGAGAATTTTTCACTCTGTCCCAGAAAATCTTTAGTTTACTGCTCACCTCTGGGGAGTGTCTGTTTGCATGCTTTGTTGTTTCCAGACTCGGAACAGATGAAGCAAAGACTAATCATAGGTGAAAACCAGAGATTGCTACTTGTAGAAATCCTGACTTGACACTTATATGGGAATACAGGAAATATTCATATTTATATAAGTAGGATCAGGCATTCCTTGCATTTTTTCCCTAATGCTGAGCCATATACCTTCAACTTCTGCTGCTTCTGTTCTGTTCAGCTGTCAAAAAACTGATGAAGATGAGACTTTGCTTGCCTTCTGAAGACAGAGAGTAGATGTTGAAAAGAAAGGGTGCTAATTTTCCCTTTGAGAGGGATTTCTTGCAGTACCTAAGTTCTATTAACTAATACGAATAATGCCTGGTGGCTGCTAATGAAAACCAGCAGTGTGTTAGTTTGAAAAGTCAGAATGGAATGTGGGTTTGTTTGGATAACAGAATGCTCAGCTGTTTTTCTTCAGACTGCTGCTTTGAAGGCAATCATACATTATTATGATCTGGTATTTTCCCTTTTCTTCAGTGCTTTAAAGTCATACCACATCTTGGTTGAATAAAGTTTTAGACTGGTCATATCTAAAGAGTGGTAAGGTCTGTTCTTTGAGCAATATAGGTATTTCTCAATACCAGCCACAAGTTTTATTCTCAAGTGAAAATCCATACTGTCTTGCTTTAAGAAATGCAAGAAGTGCAGTTGCAGATAAATCATGTCTTTTCTTGTAAACATTTTGCTTTTCAAAAATTTACTGGTATTACTTAAAGCATAAGTTATGGCTGCATGTTGCAGATTGCTTAAAAGGCAGCTGTCTCTTTTAAACAAATGAAAACTTTTAGTTTGGAATTGCTTTCCTTAGCTTTTCCAAAGCCCTTCTCCATCTCTTCCAAAGCCCCTTTAGGTACTGGAAGGGGCTCTAAGGTCTCCCTGGAGCCTTCTGTTCTCTACCACTCATTTAAATTAATGCACTCTAGATCTATAATTTGAAAAAACCAAGTAAAGATGCTTTCATGCAACTGTTCAGAATCCTGAGGGGTGTTCTGAACATGGGAAGCAATATTATCACAAGGAGTCACAGATCCCTTGCTGCTTTCTTGAGATGCTCCTTATCAAAAAGAAAAAGTGGTAAAGCTGCTCTGAATTGCTTTTCAGTCTGATATTGGAGGAGGTTGGGTTAAAACACGTTTTGACTGACTGTTTGCTTACAAGACCTTGTATTCAGCAAAAAGAATTCCAGCTACCTGAATGCTTGGAACAACAAGAGCTCATTCTATTTATAGCTGTCTCTAATCCCTATTTGCTCATTTATCTTTCTGATTTCTGCTTGCATGTGCACAAATAGGCTGAGGGCAGCGTTCAGTGTCTGCTAACAAAACCCAATTTATAGTTACAGAATTAAATTACAGTACACATTATTTGTCTGTTTTTATATGCTTTTGAGTTCAATTTAATCCTAGTTTTATATTTGTCCTTCATTATTTTATTTTCCTTTTGTTTACCATTTGATGTGGTAGTGCAAAATCAGGGTAAGTTCGTATTTATTTTTATATAGGATTGTTGTGCAAGTATGATAAAACTCATTTGGATTTTTTAGCAATATATTAAAACCTCTATCCTTTCTTCAAATAAGTATGATCATGAAAGGAAATACTAGATTCAAAATAATGTATTATGAAAATGTGTTGCTGAAATAAATCCAGTGTCACCTAGTTCAGTGTGAAAGCTAGTTCGGTGTCTTGTCTTAATTTGCATGGTGTGAGCTTTTATAGTGGAAATATTAAACCCTCTTAGATTAGTTTTGTAATCTGAGATTTGAAAGTTGTTTAGCAGTAGTAGATATTTGTGTTTCCAAGGTAGATGTATTTCTGTAAAAGTGTTGTTTGGTGTTTAGTACATCTGAGTCATTTATAGTGCTGTGTTCATCTCTTGTGTGTAGCTGTGGTAGTGACAGTGTTTGCCACAATGATGTTTGTGCTTTTCTGTGTCAGCACAAACAACTTTGTACTGTATTCATCAAAAAGGAAGACAACCCTAAATTTAAGATAGACTGAGTTACAGGATGCAGTAAGTGCTGGAATAAGGATATTAACTATCCCCTGATGCTCTGCCTACTTCCATCTCATGTTTGTACAACTGTTGCTTCTCAGTTTTTACACCCTGAAGCTCACTTCCATCAGTATCACTCTGTTACTCACACTGCAGTGTTTAGTGTGTTCTGAACTTCTCCCAAATCAGTCCTCTTCAGTTCCATCCAAGGAATCTGGGATACAGCATTCTGGTTGTGAGTTCTGTGCATGTATCCATTCCCGTGCTGTCTTAATCCAGTGACAAAGTGAGGTTGCTGCGGGCTGCTTTATTTTCCTTGTGGGGTGAGCATGTGCTCTCCTGCCAAGAGCCCTTCTGAACACAGATATTTCACACAGTCTCTAGAGGGTCCTGTGCACACTCTGCTGCATCAGGCACCACCTGCAGCTTTGACATCATTTCTCACTCCTTGTGACCACAGCTTTTGTCCTCCCCAGCTGCTGAGAGATGCCTCTGGATTGTGTCTAACAACAAGCCTTCCCCCCCCCTTGCAGTAGTATCTTTGGGCTCCTGTTCCAAGGGAAGCTCAGCTAGGATTTTTATTAAGTCTCCAGACATCTCTCCCTTGGTTTTGTCACCTAGGAGTTATTCCAGTAACCAGCTACTCTTTTGGCACTCTTTTATCCTTCACAGGGCCAGGTTTGTACCACCTGTTAACTGCTGACACCACTGCAATATTTTTTTCCTCACAAAGACTGTGGATTTTGCATCTATTGCCTAACTGGTATAATTGTTGGGCTGTGAGACTGTTGGCCTGACGAGATCTTTCAGGGATCTGATCACATTTTACTGGAATATGCAGTGAGTGTCTTGGTGGAGTTTGAAGGGAATAGTGGGAAAAGGAAAGTTATAGGCAAAAAACATCAATGCATCATTTGCAGATGAAACAGCAGCTGCTTCTGAATTCTTGCTATGAGATGTTTTGTTACTGGGCTACATCTTGAGCTTTGGGGTTAAGGATTTCATGTGCAAGCAAGTTTTTTATCTCTTACTGCATATGAACGAATTCTGAATTAATTTTCCACTTCACGGTTGCTTTCCTCTTTGGATCCATTGAATAATTTCTGTATAAAGTAATCTCATAAACATTTTTTCTTTGTTTCTATTTTTGTGTTTTCCTCCATCACACAATTATTTTCTGCCCACAATTCTACAAGTTTCAAGTTGGCATCATAACCTCTCCTTAAATTATTGATGCATTCCTTGTATTCTACTCCAAAAGATACAGTTTCATGGTTTCCATGAAGTATGCAATGAGACTTATACAACAGCCAGAAATGATACTGTTATTCTCTGAATTCCACAAAATACAACCACCAAAAAGGAAGGCATAGACACCAATCTGGAAGCTAAAGTACTTGGAAAAAACTTTGTGTTCCTTTCTGACAAATACAGTATTAAGGACTTTATTCTGTTCTTACCAAACAGTGTTTCATATGATCTTATTAATTTATTTTTCTAATTTTTAAATCTTTAAACAACAAAGAGAAGCAGAAATAAATGTATTCAGAGATAATTAATTGTGGAATTAATGTGTTCCACACTAGCAGGGAAATAACTGACCCTTTATTCCCAGTTTAGAAATACATATATCTTTCTCAAGTGTGCAAATATGTCTAAGCTTTTACAGTCTTCTTGGGCAGTGAAATCCAGCAGTCAAGCTGCTGACTGGTGAACACTGTTCCACCTTAATGGATGGATCCCAAAGTGGTACCTAGAATCATTACTGGTAACCAGTTGTCTAGCAGTGCCTTCCTTCCTCCCCTTTTCCCATTCCTGGGAAGTACATTTAATCAGGACAAATTACTGGGAGGTTCATCCAGAGCAATAGGAATTTATTGGCCTGCAGGTGGAGAAGTGCTATTGATAAAGCAGTTGCTTGTATATTTATTGCTTCATTGATTGCTTTTTAGTATTTAGTTACCTACAAATATGACATGAGGATTCCAGATATGTCTAAAAGAGCCGAGTGATGCATTTCCATTTTCTAGGAGTAGCAAAATATCTTCTTGTCTGTCAGTAATGCCTTGCATATTTTAATACCTGTAACTTCTTAAAATGTTATCATATTACATCTATCCAGTGAGACAGTTTAAAAGGCAAGGAGATTTTATTTTATTTAAATAGTGAGAAAATGGTAAATACATAATGTAGGATCTTGCATCTGTGCCATTGCTGTGTATCTTAATTCTACACTGACAGGCATGACTAAAGAACAGTAAAATCAGTCTAATTAGGTGAAGTTGTTTTTTCAGATTTTCAAAGGAGAATGAGTGGAGCTTTAACCATACACAACTGGCTTTCAAAGGCAGTGTAAAAATGGGTTTTTTTGCTTTCTTCATGTTTTCAGACAGGCAAATCCAAGCAGCATTTCATGCTTATACCCACAGTGGTAGTTTTTGTCCTTTGGTTTATCAAACAATTTTGGCAGCTATTTATAGAGACCTTGTGAGCTTCTATTGTCTCTGGAAGCTGAATTGTCAGTATTAAACTTCAGGCGCATCTATTTCAGAACAACAAAGAAAATGGTCTCATCAGGGGGAGATGAAAGCTGAGTTTATGTACAAAGCCTCTCAGGATCTAATTGTCAAACACACCTGTGGTTGTGTGAGGCTGTACCTGATGTGCTGACAGGCTGAGGTTCACCAGTGAAATGGTCACTGTCCCAGTGTCCAGCCCTGACAGCCTCATGGACAGGCATGTCTGATGTGCTTATGTTTTGTCACAGGTTTCAAATCTTCACATGCTGAGGAGAAATGACTGTTTTGGTTCAGTTTTGCTGGGCAGAAAACTGAGCAGCTGAGAATCTTATTGCCAAACGAGACTGACATCTCCACTTTGGGTTGGGAGTGTTGGGTAGAGTGTCAGTAGTGGCTTCAGACACCGTGTTTTGAAAGGCAAGATCCACATCTCTGCTGCTCTCAGATTTCCTGCTCAGCTCAGCTTTCAACCCTACATGGTCCCTGTACATCTGCTGTACCTGCCTGAGGGGGTGGATCATATAAGGCTGGGAAAGGAATAAGTTAATTATTGGAAAGAAGATAGAGAAGCGAGTGTAGTGCTGGAATTGTAACATCCATTATAACTAATGACTGTTTCTGTAATTGCAGGCATGAGTTGCTTGAGGAAGCCAGAAGACAAGGTTTGCCTTTTGCACAGTGGGATGGGCCCACTGTGGTGGTGTGGCTGGAGGTGAGTGGTCCTCTCAAAACGAATAAAAAGCCCGCTCAACATACAGACTTGTAAAGACTTGTGTAGGGTTTGGAGGCAGGAATGTTTTTCATATCCTGTTTACTTCCTTCTCTGTGTTCCAGCTGTGGGTGGGGATGCCAGCCTGGTACGTGGCTGCGTGCCGAGCCAATGTGAAAAGCGGTGCTATCATGTCAGCCCTGTCTGACACGGAAATCCAGCGGGAAATCGGCATCAGCAATCCCCTGCACAGGCTCAAGCTCCGCCTGGCCATCCAGGAAATCATGTCCCTAACCAGCCCCTCGGCCCCTCCCACCTCAAGGACGGTAAGGAAACTCATGCAGCATGTAACACCTAGAATTTCCCCACGTTGGACTGTAAACTTAGAACTGAACTTCTACTAAGAATTTCTGAAAAGGAACATATTATTTAAATATAGATTGTTCCTTCCTTTCATGGAAATTACTAAAGGAATAACTGCAGTTTTTCTTTCTTGAGGAAGAGGGAAGTTTATTTCAGTCTAAGTGTGTAATCCAAGGTATTTAGAGTATGTGTTATTGGCCTCATCTTTTGGCCTCCAGAGAATTTAAAATACAGATGAAGTGTGTGAAAATTTCTACAATAGTTGGAGGCTCTTTTAATGCAGCTATGAAGCCATTAATTCCAAATACTTCAGACTACATGATCTAGGAGTCACCTGTCTCTCTACAGTAAATTTAGGCACTTAGTGGGAATTTTCTCTCACAAATCTGGCTGCCCTGTAGTCTAAAGTTGTTCCCAGGGGTTATGTGCTAGACTACAAATGTATTTTTTTGATAGAGCAGAGCCAAGTGTTTACCCATTGATTAAATCCTGTCAGCTGTTTCTGCTGCTCGGTTTTGTTAATATCTGTGAAGGAAGTTGATCCCTGTGAGTAGGCTTTTGTTGCATGCTGTGACTGTCAGTAGCTGTACCTGACCTAGAGACCATTGCTTTGCCCATGCCTGCTCCTTACATGTACCGATTGCTTATCTGTTCTGCAACCTCTCCTCTTTGTTACTGCTTTCCTTTCACTGGATGGGATTGATTCCCTGTGGGCTCATATTAGACCACGGGAAATGTCTGGGTAACACATGAAGAGATGGAAAATCTTACAGCCACACAACAAACGGTTAGTTTATGGTGTTGCCACTTCTCTTCCTTAGAGTGCTTTTCCCACTTCTTGAACATTTGAATCAAGTACCTTTTGGTCTCTTTTTTCTTTTTTTTTTTTTTTTTTCTCCAAATTAATCAACTAAAATTCTGGATTATTGCTGCTTCTAACTATTAACCTTGTAATCTGCATCTTGATAGCTTTTTTTCCAGAAGAGAGGGAAAAAAAATCAGTGTTGATAAGATTGTAAACAAAACTCTAATCTGTAAAATGGAGCTCTGACTTGATTGACAAATAGACAAATTGAATTACTGGTGCAGAAATTGCTTCTCTCCAGAAAACTTAATCAGTAGATGGGGTTTGCAACTTCTCATATAAAAACTAAGTGCCTTGTGTGTAATTTTTTTACACTGCATGATGCTTGCTTTATCTGGATTTTTTTTGGTATGCAGTAGATGTAGTCTTGCAGTGCACCATTAAGTTTGACCTCCTTACTAAACTTAACCACTAATACGTGTGTGTTTTTTTTGCTTTCCTAACCACCTAACAGGAAGATGAGGAGGGAAGCTGGGCTCAGGTTGGAAACTTTATCTAATATTACAGACTATATGTAAACTGTCATAATCATTAGAGCATGAAAGAATCTGTTTTTCCTTTAGGCCAGCACCTGTTAATGATTATGGGTCTGACCTGGGGATGGGGAGAGGGGGAAGCTGCAGACTTATCTTCCTACAATGCACACTTGGGAAATACATGTGATTTAAATGTTGTAATGTTTTGGTAGGGGATAGCTCTCTGAGGAAGCCAGAATTCCAAAAAGAATATCTGCTCTGTGCAGAAAATCCCAGTCCAACCCAGCCACCATCCCCAGGTGTACCACAAGATACCCTGGACCTGGATGGTTAAGTAGATTTCTTTGCACTAATTCCATAATCCCCCTTGATTGATTGTTTTGCCTTAAAGTTGTGGCAAATCCTATTTGTATTTTCAGGCATTGATGTAGCTGAGTATTTATACAGGGATAGAAACAAAACTTGGGATTTACCCATGATCCATATCTTTGGACAGTATGGGCTCTTATTGCTTGGCTGCCCTCCAGCCTTAAACCTGATTTAAGTCCCATTAACTACATCTCAGCTACTCATTTGTTAATTGTCAGTGATAACAAGCCCAAGTAAGGAGCTCTTTCACTCTTCCACCTTCTGATGGCTTGGAGAGGTGCATTTTCCTGTGGCCTTGCTCCTTTCTGGAAGGTGCTTCCTCTAGAGGAGAAATAAAGCTTTTGACTTTTAACAGAAAAATAAATCCTTATGCTTTTGAGAAAAGGAGCTTCTGGGTTTTGTTGCCCAAGGAGTGATTAGATGTATGGTTACAAACTCATCTTTATAGATGTTTTTCTCTAAAAAATGCCTAGTGATTTGCAGATCAAAACTGTAATGAAAAAGGTCTCCTATAGGATAAGGACTAGCATTTAGAATGGCTTGTTCTTCAGTAGCAGGGTTCTATCAGTTTCTGAAAACAGCTAACTGTATTTAAAAAGGCCTGCAGTTATTTTTCTGATATCTTTTCTTTATAAAGTCACATTTAAAATAAGATTCCCCACAGTTTTCAAGAGAGAGAGTATTTGCAACATATCAACTCAATTAAATTCTTTTTGGCTTTTGCTATCCAACCGTGTAGATTAGTCTTTTAAAAAAAATATTAGCTTTTGCATATTTTTCATGCTATTTCTTGATATAAATTGAGGCAGTTTTCCTTGCTGATGTGAATATCTAAACTTGCTTTTCTTCATGAGGGTGACTTCTTTGGAAAATACACATGTAGTATGCAATATTCTGATGGGTTTATCTTTATAGACTAAGAATCAAATAAGTAATTTCTTTAAATTGTGCTGCCTAAAACAGCTTTTCTCTTTTCATTTCTCATTTTAATAAGTTTGTCCCTTATTTTTTTTTCCAAACCAGACATTAGCCTATGGTGACATGAACCATGAGTGGATTGGCAATGAGTGGCTGCCAAGCCTGGGGCTCCCTCAGTACCGCAGCTACTTCATGGAATGTCTGGTGGATGCTCGGATGCTGGATCACTTAACTAAAAAAGACCTGCGTGGGCAGCTGAAAATGGTGGACAGCTTTCACAGGTAAGGAGGTTGAAGCTGGAGACCTCACCCACAGTTAAGTGTTTCCATTATCTCTAAATATTTTATCAATTTTTTTTTTCCTCTGGTCCAAACAGGAATAGTTTTCAGTGTGGAATTATGTGCCTCCGAAGACTGAATTATGATCGAAAAGAACTGGAAAGAAAAAGAGAAGAAAGCCAGAGTGAAATTAAGGGTTAGTGCACTGTCTTCACCTCAGTATGATTCTGCTGTGTTTTCACTGATCAGCCTCACAAATTCATTAACAAAGAAAAGGCTTTAGAGGATGGAACCATTTACAAAGTATTGAGTGCACCAGGCATGTCTAGATGCAGGCCATGAACCCTGAATGATAAAACACATCATTAAGTCATTTCCTTATGCTACAAATGTGAACATTTTTGAAACTCACACTGCTCTGAAGTTTGAAACTGTTTTAGAAGAATGAGAGTTAAGAACATGTTAGGAGGGGTATCCTTATTTTCTTCTTTTCCCCATTTTGACATAACTTTACATCTGCATGCTTTTATTGTTGCTTGTGGCTGGTAATTTTTATTGCCCAGTGGTTGATGAAAAAATATCCAAGTGACTTAGGTATTTATATCTTCCAGATTCATGGTGATTATTGTACAAGAGAAATCAGGGTGGGAATTCATGGTTTTCCAAGATTTCCCATAGAAATTTTGTTCCCTGCCTAATGTCAGAAGTATCTGAGTCTGGGCCTGCTCTTTCCCTTTTCTTTTAAAGCTTTGATACATGTTGGTGGTTAACTTGCTAGTTGTGCCTAAGATCATTCCCAAGAGTCACAACTAACTGGCAGCAACCAAGCCAGAGTTGTGGCTGGTGGGTTGTTTTTAGCTTTCCAAATGGAATGGGCACATCTCTTGCCTCTACAGAACTGCTCCTTGGAATATTTGAGTTAGAGTGAAACGTCTCCCAGCAGACTTTCCACTCCAATCCAATCATCCAATTAATGACTGTGGATAATTTGGTTCAGAGAAGTGGTGGTGTAATGAGTCTGGCACTGGTTTTGCCTCCCTAGATGTCCTTGTGTGGAGCAATGAGAGAATGATCCACTGGGTTGTGTCCATCGGCCTTAAGGAATACGCGAATAACCTGCTGGAGAGCGGAGTTCATGGTGCACTTGTGGCCTTAGATGAATCCTTTGATTACAATGCATTAGCTCTCCTGCTGCAAATCCCCACTCAAAACACACAGGTAAGCAAGGACAAGGCACTTTAGGCCTCCTAGGAAGTTTAAAAATGGAGCTGATTGTTTTTTTCAGAGTTAAGACATCTAGAAACTAACAGTGCATAGTTATCCATTGTCACACAGACAAAAACTTAAAATCATGCTTTTCTAATGGTTTTCTAGTTGTTAATAACAATTCTCTTTGGTAAATTTACATGAGAAAAAAATTGTTTTAATATTTTCCTCACCGTCCATCTGTGAAACAGTAGTATGAAACTCATCATTTTTGTTGTTTGCTAGTTTTTACTCTGAAGTAATTAAGTTTGAGGCTTAATCATGAACTTTAATGTCACAATTAGAGCAGAGCTGTTAAGTCTTCCTTAAATTTTTAATAACTTGCAAATTAAATTGTAGCCTTTCAAGTATGAAGTATATTTATTAATATGATAAGAAAGCACTAAACAATTCGGATCTTAGTACGTTTTTTAAATCACTATAAGTTACTACTTACTAATCTTTTGGAATTAACTTCCATTTCTTTCCTGCTACAAACTTTAGGCTCGTGCTGTTCTGGAGAGGGAATTCAATAACCTCCTTGCTATGGGCACTGACAGAAGACTTGATGAAGTAAGTTACTCAAGTTGCTGATCCATTTTGTGGTCCTGGAAACTTTGAGAACTGCTCAGTGAAATAATTTAGACTGAACCTCTTTGAGCTTTTGACAGAATAGTGACAGAAACCTTAACTTGAAACTCCTTGTCTTGGGGGGTTTATAAATACAGCAGGGTTTCTGTATTTTGGTAAGATGACTTTCAATACTGAAAGTACTGGGAAGTTTTGCAAGTTTGGTTTTCAAGCTCACTTTGTTAATATCTAATAGCAGCGCTTTGGGCTGAATCCTCTTTATCTAAAATATGGGAAAATTAGTGACCAGCATTGCAATGAACAAACTGTGATAGAGAAAGGCACTTTATCATAAAGAGCAGTATTTCAAAGAGCTTTGAGAGGTTTTAAAGAAATCTCATGTTAATTTTCATTCATACTGGTGCAGAAGATCACCAAGTGTGTTTACACATCAAAGTAATTTCTGTTGGGCAGCCTGTGATCTTATTCTATAAACTGCACTGAAATGAGTGTAAAACTCTAAGTGTGAGGCTGTTCTGTGCACCCACAGCACAGAGGAGTGTGTTCCATCTTTAACTTTAAGTTGCTCAGTGGACAGATTCAAGCTGGTGCTACTTCCCCAGGAGAGCTTTAGTTAACTCTGTGCTGCCTCATCTTTGGTGCTGATGGGATTTGATGTGGTAGCACATGTAGGCAAAAGTGTTCCAGATTAAGGCTGAAGTGACAAAACCCTTCTGTGGTTAACCAGCTCAGGAAACCAGTCCCAAAAGTATTGGTGCTGGGATGAGGAAGAGGACAGGGGAAGGGGAAGCTCCTGACAGCTCTGTTCCCATCTGCATCTCTACCAAGGTTTTAACAACCCATCAGAAAGCACTGATGGTTTTCTAAAGTATTTTCCTTGGAGATTTCAAACTGCAAAAGGAGCTTTGAGGGAACAGATGTTGGCTCTGTTCTAGTGGTACAGGGCAGGCAGTTTGATCATGAAGATATCTTCAAATAATGTAGACACTTATCTCCTAATTGTACAAGGGAATAAATCCAAGGTAAAACACCATTCAAAGGATTGAACTGTTTCTAAATGGGAAATTGGCAAATGGTCCTGCCCAGTGGGTATATTTGCATTGACAATACTTTCTCTGGTTTTGGGAGTGGGACTTAAACTGTATTTAGTAAGTGCAGCATTACATTTCTGAGGTGGGAATATTGCTTGAAAGATGCAGATATATTAATGGGAGAAGGAAAATGCACTTGGGTAATTAAGTTACATTTACTCTAGTGCTTAAGGAAAACCCTGCTTGGCAATGCAGTATTTAATACACTTACTTTTTATTTCCTCACAATTACCTCCTTCAGTGGTGATATATGTACTTAAGTTTGTCAGTAATCCTTTTAATGTCAGTAACAATCCCACACTTTTTGCACTGCTAATGTTGTTTGTCAATATGACAGGATGATGATAAGAGCTTTAGGAGAGCACCTTCATGGAGAAAGAAGTTTAGACCAAAGGACATAAGAGGTTTAGCTGCTGGATCAGCAGAGACTCTTCCTGCAAATTTCAGAGTTACAACCTCAATGTCTTCACCCTCTATGCAGCCAAAGAAGATGCAGATTGATGGTATTGATTTTGTGTAATTTTAAGCATGCTGTACTTTTTTGTGCCTGAGATTCCAGGGGAATTAAGTCCAAATGACCTTTTTGCTGCATAAAAGCATCTGCCTTGTGCATGACTGTATTTATAACACTGTGTTTAACCATAGGGTGCTTTGTCATTTCAGGAAACTGTACTAGAGGTGGAGTTTTTTTACATCACCGGAGTAACAAAATGAGAATCATAGCTAGAAATGGATGTAATTTAGGAAAGAAAAATGACAACTTAGTAGGAGTCTTTTAATCACATGATGCATGATTTCTGATTAGCAGCAATTAGACCAATATGAGCCCCACTTCTGAAATGCAATAAAAAGCATTAAAAAATGATGTGAGTAAACTCTCTCAGATAATTTTGAGATGAGCAAAACTTCAGTAATAGGTGCATTACTCTCCCTGCAATGGTCTCTTCAGTATTGACTGTATTTGAAATCACTGTTTCATTCATTGCTGTGTACTTAATGATCTTTGGATATATGTGTGCACACATTAATTGAAAGAACCCAAACAAACAAAAGCAGACCCCAGAAATCCCATCTGGAAGTGGAAGTTGATCCCCTGTCACATGAGGGGTCTTGTCTGTTTAAAAATTGTATCTATAGCAGCATAAGAATAAACTTTGGCTTTAGTTTAGTTTACAAAAGACACATAGAAACGAATATGAAATGTCTTTTTACTGGAACAGATAGGGTGAGAACACAATCTGTTGGACTTGCCTGAGGTTCTGACAACTCTTATTTATTCATAAAGCTCAAAAAACCAATTTTTGCATTTGATGCTACTCTCAGTAAGCTCTTCTAAATTTTAGATACTGCCACTAGCACAAAATATTTACCAGAATTCATGTGGAAAATTCTGTAAATGAAAACAAGTTAGGTCTTTACCATGTAAAACCACTTTATTTTTGAAATATTAGATATTTAAAAACTCCATAAAATATTAAATAATGTACAAAATCACCATTGCCAATTTCTCTGTGCTAGTTGGCAAGCAGTTTTTTTTTTTTAGAATTCTTTTTGCTAGCCCCTGGAACAAGAAGTGGTTACTATACAAACTGTAAAATAAGTTCTGCTTTTCTAACTTGTAACTTTAGAGTTGGGTGAGTACCAAAGCTGTAATCACCAATGCTGTGGAGGGTTTTTTTTTTTGTTTTGAAAACTAACATGCATGCTGTGTTCTGCATGTCTTCCCATGCTTCTTGGAATAGGCAGTGTATCAGGAACACAAAGATTGGATTCTGCTACAGTAAGGACCTACTCCTGTTAAAGCCTTCTCCTGGTGAGTAAAGCTGATAGGAATAACACTGAAGCAGTTATTTATGAAATAAATCAGCAGGGATTTTCCTACAGTGCTTTTACACACTTAAAAAACAATCCAGGTTTTCAGGGTAGGTCATTATATCCCAAGTTTATTTCTTGCAACAAAGACTGAGGGTTGAAATGCCAGGTTTGTCAGTACTGTGTTCCTCCCGTGAGGTTTTTTAAACAGCTTCCAAAAGGACCTGTGCTAAAAATAGCTCTGTAGAAAGTGTTGAAATCAAAGGTTGGATGAAGCACAGCTAGCGGAAGTGGAAAGGGCAGGGAAGAGAATAAATTAGGGATGGAAAGAGAATAATCCAGTGTGTGATACTGCAGCTCAGTTTGATTTCTCAAAGTCTTTGCTTGGTCAGAGTTGTCCCACTAAAACATGTTTCAGTATTGAATTGTTCCAGGGATATTTGCAGTTCCTGGACACTCCATGCTCCTGTGATTGCTTAGACTGGCTGGTTGGATTTAGCTGCCTGCAGCCTCAATTCGGGGAGCTAGGAGCAGTGCTGCTGATAAAAGGCAGCTTAATGGGTTGTAACACAAAATCCATGTATTCTTGTAAAAAATCTGTAGTCATGTCTTACTCCAGGATCTGGAATGCTTCTGCAGCAGCCTCTGTATTTTCTCATGGCACTGTACTTATCTCATTTTGCAAGCACGTGTGGAAACAAATTCTTTTTTTTTTTTTTTCTTTTTTTTGCTGCAATGAATTTTAAGAAATCAATTCAGTGGATCTTTCCCCTTCACTGATATCTTTCATGGACTGTAAATTGTGTCTTGTCTGCTTGCAGCTTCTTTCTTTTTACTCGTAGCATCCTTTCCAATTCATGTGTTTGCTTCCTCAAATTCAGAACCTTTTTGCATGTATGAGTTGAGTTCTAAAGAGTTCTTACATATGAAATGCTGAGAGAGGAAACTCTTGCACGTAGCACCACATGAGTGTGTCAGTTCATAATCTCAGGGGCTCTCTTAAAGTATTTTTAGTTGCAAGAAACTGTTTTAAGTCTCCTCTCCACCAGATTCTCCTCCCTGGTTCAGGTTTTCCTGTAGTCAGATGACGTGGGATGGAAATCCTCGAGGCAGATCATTTGCCCTTATTGCTTTATTTGCATTGCAGCTGGAGATTGCAGGAGGCAATAAAATGATATCCAACATGGCGTGGCAGTAATTCAGTGCATCACTGCTGCACTGCTTAGCTGTTTGTGACAATCTTGGAATGAAATGGCTGTTAAAACCTGCTAATTGAATCTTCTGTGTTTTTTCTTTTTGTGTGTTGTTTTTGTTTGTTGTTTTTGCAGTTTACCCACACTATTTCTACCGGTGATATGCAGCATTTTGAACATTTGGAACCCTTAACCTGTTACTACTTGTTAAATGGACACTTTGAGATATTTTATTACAGAGTTTTTAATTAGCAAATAAATTCATGAGTACTATAGAGAAAATATTTTAGAATCTAAATGTTTCTTATATTTATGTGACTTCTCATTTATATAGTTACTTACTTTTTTGTTTCTATTCAGTCTACAAATCAAATCATTGCTGATTTTTTATTCTAATTTTAGTCTTTCCAACTGAATGTACTGTAATGCTTGTATGTATATGTCCCTATGAGCAATATAGGGTTTTTGTAAATTATGCAGTTACTGTAATTATCATTGTTTTTTAATAATGGAACTGAAGGTGAAAAGGATTTTAATACCTTTGTAAAAGTATCATGACACCGAGCAGTATATATTTTGTCTTCTGGAGCTCTTAGCTTAGATCTGAAAACAACTCCAGCTTTTTTTCAGGTGAGCCTTTCTTGATGTAGGAGGGACAGTACATGAGTGTTGTTCTCAGAGCTGTACCTTTCCACAAAGAGGATGTGTCAAGTAGTGGCAATTTGTCTTTATTTAAAGTAGAACAGGTTTGAAAAGCTGGGAGGAACTCTTAACCCTGCGGGACACTTTGTAGGAGCGATTTGCCTCAGTCCTAACACCCTCTGCAGTGTTTGTGTAGCGACTCTTCAACTCTTCGCAGTGAGTGAAAACAAGCCATAAACTGAGGACTGTTTTTATTTTTGCTTTCCCTTCCTTGAGGAAGATAGACTTCATAATGATTCCTGGTTGTGAGCCGCAGGCCACAGAGAGGTTGTTTTTGTCCTAGACCTTTTTGCTTGAAAACACTTGGTGGAAAGATGCTGGTGGAACCAGTTTTAATGGACCAATCCTAAAGCACTGCAGCCTCACAAATGAGTAGTGAAAGATGAAGGTACAATGGGCTGAAAACTAAAGCAGTGCATCTTCTAATAAAGGCCTTACTTTTCTTATATAAGTCGTCCTATGTGTTTTGTAAACTTGTTCTAAAGACTTGTCTGGACTTTAATTTGGATGGTTGTAGCCATTTTGGACTGTATGAGTAGAAAATGTATCTTGACACTTGTAAATGGCATATTAAAAAGCCAGCAAGAATCTGTTCAGATGGTGCATTATTTATTATGCAACAATATATATAGCATGTCTTTTTTCTTATTTTGTTTTCCACTTTTAACTTGCTTGTAAAACTGATATTCATTGTTACTGTTCTGTTTTTCTATTAATCTTTTGTGTATTTTCAGATTATGTAACAATATGTACAGTCTACTTTTGAACTATTTTTATCACAGTATTATTTATTGCTTTCAATAAAGTACTGATGCATTTTCCACTGCCAATAAAACACTATGGAAAAGCTAAGATCTAATTGTATGCAGGCAGAAACTTTTGCAGTGAGTGGATAGTGTCAATAAAGCATCTTAATGATTGTTTGCTGCCCTGTAGATCTGGTTTCAAATGGTGACCTTTGTCCAGTAACAAAAATATTCCATTAGATGTGATATTTTCTTTGGAATTGTTCAAGTTCACATGCATTAATATCAGTTTTCTGGAAAAAACTGCTTTATTGCCTACTTCTACTCATAGTTAGAGCTATGATTTGCTTTTTAAAATAATAAACCAGACCTGTCACACAATTTCAGTGTATTCTGCTCTACCTGGTGAAGATGGAAGTGCTGTCCTAGTCAGCAGCAATGTTTGCTTTGGTAATAAAATGAGATTATGGCTATAGTGATATTTGGGGAGAAACACAGCAGTCAAGGGAACCGGTGCAAAATGGGGTGACAAAGGGCTGTTCATGTCCATTTTGATATATTTGTAAATCATTTCATTGAGTAGAAAATAGAAGGATAAAGTTGCAGAATTATGGAAGCAGTAGTGAAGCATATTTCATTATGTCCTCCACATCAACAGCAGGATGCAGAATGCCTGGAGAAACACTGCCATGGATGCTATAAACCCTGTTCAATGATGCATCTCTGTTTGTCTGGCTTCTCTGTACAAGTTGCTGTCTGTTCATTTGCAGTCTCTTTTATATTCTCAGAGAATCTATCTTTCTAGAAAAAAACTAAAATGGAACTGCAGAAGGAAATCCTGACTCACTGCTCAGCTAAACTTTGCTGTTTAGAGAAACCTTGCCTAGGTGTTGCTGGTCACTGATGTGATAGTAGGTGTTCAAAGTCATGTATTGTTGCTTCTCAAAAGTGAAACCAATGCGGGATAGACTTGTAAAATGTGAACAGAAAATGCGTTTATTATTTGGAGGCTGTAAAACCTTAACTGTTATTGAACAATGGAACTGACACGAAAGGTAGAATAAACGAGTGAAATGGCGAAAGCTTTCACAAACTTGTGAAATTGTGTGTGGTGAATTCCTTCTGAGTTACACAGCAGAGCTGTGCCGGAGAGATCCAGAAAAACGTGTCTTGCTCAGTTTTAATGACTCCCACACATCCTGCTGAAAGAAAACAGTGCCCATGGAAAAGGCACCTGGGTCTGTTGCAGTGATCTCTAGATAATACTTGATTAAATACAACATTTTGTAAATTGCCAAATGTCTTTAAAGGCTGTAGTTGGAAAGAGGGCTGTAAAGATTAAACTATGCATCTCCTCTGCGTGCTTCAGAATTATCTAAGTGAACTTTAAACTTGCTATTTTGCATGTTTAAAGGACAGGGACTCTCAAAACAGGTGTTTTAACTCTGTCTTTTGAACTGTTGTAGCAGTGTCTTGTGGACAGCAGTGATTTATCATGCCAAGATTTGGAGAACAGGTAAATTAGTTCAAAGCTGAATTTATTTCTGAAACTTGGTAGGCTAAAGAGTGAGATGGAGGGGCAGCAAAATTAATTTTCAGGTGAATAAAAATTGACACTATATTCTAGCTAAACTCAGGTAGCAGTACCTGTTGGTTTTATATGTGATGTTGGAACAGATGGTTGAAAAGTGGTATATTAAGTGTGGTTGGTATTCCTACCTGTACATGGAGGGACAGGTAAAGACTCCAAAAGGACACAGAACAGACAGAAGTAATGCCTAAAGGATTGAGGTTTTCTAGCAGACAACTTTTTAAGTTCAGCCAAGTTTTTCAAATATGCTGGTTGCAGTCTATGGGGTAAATTGCACTGTATGTAATCCAGGAACAAGTGAGCCTGTTTATAACGAACTGGCTACATTTGAAATGAAGTTTTGCTTGTGTTCACCTGCGTTTTTTATCATCTTGCCTCTATTACAGCTTGAGTTTGTGCGTTTATCTGTATTGGTATTTTTCGCTGGAAATGGCGTTCCTTGGGGGTCTTCCCCTCCTCTAGAAGACGCTAACAGCGGACAAACCAGCACCTCCTACACAGTGGTTTAAAACCCCGTAGCTTTCATTTGGATCCTCTGGGGGATCCCAGCCACGGGCGAATCTGCCCACTGATAGTAAGTGATGGAAAATCCTCGGGACGGAGTAGATGCGACTCTGAAACATGACGGTGCAAAAGTTTTTTCTTAAAAAAGAAAGAAGGATGTTCAAAATCGCGCCAGCGACTCCCCTGTGGCCATTTTTAAACTACTGATGGTGGTGCATTTTTTGAGCGGCTGAAAGAAAGGGGGGACGGAACAGCTCCAGAAATAATTATTTCTCATTCTGGGAGAGGCTGGCAGGCCTCGCGGGAGGCGGTGTTCCCGCAGCCGCCCCTCCCGGCGGGGCGGAGCAGAGCCCGTCCCGCTCCCACCTGGAGCCGGGAAGAGGAAGTGGGAGCTCGGGAGAAGCGGAAATTGCAGCAGCAGCAGCCGCCGCCAGCCCGGGAAGCACCGGCGGGGAGCCAGCGCCGAGGAGGAGGCGGTGGCGGCGGCAGAGGCAGAGTAAGCGCGGCGGGGCTGAGGGGGACCTGGGCCGGGGCTCCGCACACGGTCGGGGAGCGCAAGGCAGAGCCGGGGGGCGTCGCGACTCGGTGGTTTTGGGGTTTTTTTTTTTTGTTTTGGTTTGGTTGTTTTTTTTTTTTAATTTTATTTCAGCTCCGAAGCTGGGAACTTGAGGGGAAGCGTCTGCGGCGGAGGCTCCCCACAGCAGTGGTGCGGCGGCAGCCGCTCAGGGCCGAGCCGGGCTCAGGCCGTGTGGCCCCGGCCAGCCTGGGTGGGAGCTGCTGCCCGCTCCCTCAGCTGCGCCCCGAGCCCCGGCACTGCTGCCCCGAGCTCGTCCCCAGACCCGGGCAGCGGGAGGTGCCGGCGGGAACGCCGGAGGTGCTGGCTAGCATGATGTGTGTGCTGATTAGTCATAGCAGCGCCTAGGAGCGCATACATTCGAGGCATATATTTAGCCTGGGTTTGTGTCCGAAGCGTAGCGTTTGCTTCTTCCTTCAGGAATCATGACCACGTGAGCCAGTGAGTCATGAATAGATCGTGTTTCTCCTCGTTCTGCCCTGGAATCGGTGCTGGAATAGCAGGCGGAAACCAGGCTTATTCCTGCTAGCTGTGGACTGGGAGCCCTGGTCGCTGGGGCTGATCTTTGTGGAATTCACTAAGTGCAGGATTGAGCGGTGGAAAAATGTAGGCGTTTGTGCTCATGATTTGCAAAGAATCGTCGTGGATTCTAGATTTTGCACGGGAGTGCGTGTGAAATCCTTCGTCCCTGCGCTATTGTTTGTGAGAGCTTGAGGAAGAAGCAGTGGAACCTAGACTGAAGGATCCAGCTTTTGTTCTTTGAAAGGTCCAAGCACAGTTGAATGAACAAAATGCGTCAATTAAGTGAGTGTAAGAAGCAAGTACTTGGGGGGAAAAAGTTGTGTTTGGCACAAAATGTCTAGAAATACACCATACACAGTACCCTTGTGTCAGCTTTCATCATTTGAATTCCGTTCCTAAACATCTTGCACAGCGTGGTAGAGCACAGAGGGATGGATCCAAAACATCCCTCTTAGGAGAAGTTAGAAAGAACTTGGACCCATGTTGAATTTCATTATTGAACTGCTTGGCTTCTGCTTTCCAAGGTTTTTGGGGTTTTTTTTGGCGAGAGGTTGGATTTTAGTAGGTAAGAGTAGGACAATCAGACACAATAATGTGAGAGAAGGCTTTAGACAGTATATTTCCAGGACAATATTAAACCACCTGTGTTCTAAAGGTTTGGATTATAAACTCATAGTCTCAGAGGTTTTTTGGATATGAAGTACTATTATAAAGGTTAGTTCCTTAACTGCCAGAGGAATTTGGAGATGGGAGACCTGAAAAAAACTACATGAGGGGAAACCTGCTATAATACTGTTAGGATGTCACCTGCTCTTCTTTTACACCCTCCTTCCAGGCTATTCCAGCATTTGCTACCCTGGTGTTTGGCTGTCAGTTTTTCAGCTGTTCTCACTCAAGTTACCAGTCCTGAAACGCTCCATAAAAGTGGCTCATCAGCTCATTCTGCCAGGCTGCAGAACAAGCCTGACAGAATGAGCTGTGGACTTTACCCAAGGTTTATTAGTTATGCATTTAAGAGGGAGTGAGTTTTCATCCCACCCACTGAATTATGCTTGCGTGAATTAAATAGCCTGTGAGAATTATCTTCGTAATCTGTTCTTAATAAGAAGGATAAAGGTAAGTGGACAGAATGATGGTATGTTAAAAAACTGAACTCTAGTTGAATAGCAAAGAAAAATGAAATCCTTTCTCTGAAGTGTATTCGTGAAAAAGCTGTGAGAATAGGCAGCTTGTAGTTTGATTGTTTCAGTTTTGCTTTCTAGAATGTATTTGTTTTGATTTGCGTAGAGTACAGGGTGTAAAATCCAGCCACTAGCACCAGGAAGATCCGGAATTCTGCTAACTAGCTGTCTTCAGAAGTGTTAATTAAAAGCATCCAACTTGATACTCCACGGGGGATAAAGTTTCCAGAAAGTGAGAGGCCCCAAATCATTAACGTCTTGAAAGTGCTGGGTGTTGTTTCTAGAAGTCATTGTTTGCCTTTTTTATGAGTCTTGCTTCCTGCAGTCACCCTCTGTTTCCCCTGAAAGCCAGACGAGGTGCTGAGTTTGTGTGCACAGTGACTCACCAAGGATTACCTGAGGAGCACAGACACTCCTGTGCTCTGTTGTTGGAGCAGTGTCTGAGTTGTGTGCTAATTCTTGGAGTTGTTGGGATTTCTGTCACTGTGCTGAAACTCCCTGCATGGCAGAGGAGATTGTGCAGGTGTAATGCAGGTGAAGAACAATGCTGTGCTCACCATTTTTAACACCTGGGGGAAAAAAATCACCTATTCCTATACCTTAATTGTATGCACAGGATCCAGAATTAGCACCAGGCTTTGGAAGTGCATGTTGGCTTGGAAACCTGTGTGAGCAGAAGTCTTTGAGTGCAGTGACTGCACAAAAAACACACATTAATTTGAGCAAAGAAAGGTGACTTTGTTCTCTTTGAAACAGCAATTGCTCCTAATCTTTTTGCGGTGCAGATGGGAGAGTTAAGCAGGTTTGTAAGCCAGCATGAGAAGACAGCCTGAGCACCAGTGGTCAAACCTGTTTTCACTGCAAGCACAGTTTTTGGTGATGTGATTAAATAACATACTTTATTGGGAATTTTGGATTGCATCTCCTCTGTCAGCTCCTGTGCAAATCAAATGAGTTGGCATGTGAGGGGAGCATGACCCTGCTTCTCCTGCTGGTGTTGCAGATGTGGAAGGCTACTGCAGGCCACACCGTGTCAGTCAGCCAGGATGATGGAGCTGATGACTGGGAGACAGATCCAGACTTCGTGGTATGGCTTTTGGGGTTTACTGATCCACCAGTAGCATGTTCTGGGACGGTTCCAGAGGAGCTCTGTGGGGTGGGAAATGTGTCGTGGCCAAATAAACTGTCAGGAACATGTGCCTGGAATGGAGGGGAAGTGAAGCTGCTTTTCTAACACTTGTGATCTCAGTGACTACTGGAAGCTTTTGCTGTGAGCTCTGAAAAGTGTGTGATTAGTGATTTCTTTGGGTTTTTAACTCTCTTTTTATGTGTGTCCTTCACAGAATGATGTGAGTGAGAAAGAACAGCGCTGGGGAGCTAAAACTGTGAATGGGTCCGGCCACCAAGAGCACATCAAGTAAAGCAACTCTCTTGTGAAATGTATTGATAGGCACAGTCCTAAGTGACTTTTAATCCACTCATGATCTCAGTTACTAGTGTCTTCATAATTAAAACAGGAGTCCCTGTAGGAGATTGATTATTTGCCAGATTGCTGGTCTTTCAAAACTGTCAGTGTCTTCAGAGCTGAAATTAAGAACAGAAATATGGTGTAGGGAACCTTAAATCTTCCTTTGTCAGTGGAAATGTAATTTTTCCTGCCTCTGTAGATGAAAAGGGGTTTTTTTTGCTGTTTTGGTACAAGAGCCAGTAGTGCCAGGGGAGAAGCTGAGGGACCTGAGCAGCTCCAGTTTGTTACTTTAAGGAAACGTTTGGTCCATTAATTCTTATACTTTATTTAGAACACTTCTACCTCCAAACTCATAAAAACCCTGGCAAAGTAACAAATGGAGCTCTCTGATGGAAAAGCAAATGAGTGCATCACAGAGGGATATTTGAAGCAGAAATGATGCCTCTCCTAAATCCTGCATTACAGAAGGTGTCTAGGACAGAACTTTAAGGCAGTTTTAGGAAATATGCGATGCTGCAAACAAAGGGAGACTGAACTCTGGTTACTTCAGGGATCAGTATTACTGTGCTCTATTCTGAGGGCAGTGGGGATTCCTGCTGGCTGAATTACACATGAGGAAGCTTAAAACTCTGGTGGAAAGTGTTTAAGGTACAGTTACCCTTCTTTTCATAGCCTGCACTGCCCTCAGTTCAATTCCTATGAATTTTATGGAATCACTTTGGGAAGAAGAGGTGCAAGTTTCCTTACATTTTTATTTTGCAGTACAGTGCTGTCCAGAATGCTCTGTTAGAATTAGCCCTGATACCACAGGGACTGTGTGATAAGAGATGATCCCATTCCAAAAAGCTACCATCTAAATAGAAAGTGTTGGGAAGAATTTGAATTAGGACATGAGGGGAAAAAAGAAAGTTTCAGCCACAAATCAATTGTAGATAAAGGATTGTTAAAATAGCAAAATTCCCTTCCACATTAGTCTTAAAACCAGCAGTTTCTATTTTTTAAACAACATTTTGCAGTGGGACAAATCCAGTGTCTCAGAATATGAGGAAATGTTTTGTACACTGAAAAAACAGGAAGGGCTTGAAAAATACAAGTGATCCAATTTCTGGTTATTATAGTTTTGTCAGCTTTATATTCTGCATCTTTATGAAGTTGCTTGCTGAAACTTGCTTATAAAAGTTGCTGCATCATTGTCTTTTAAAGTATTCATCAGCTGAGAGAGAATGTATTCCAAGAGCACCAGAACCTCAAAGAGAGGGAGCTGCAAACGGGACCAAAAGCTTCCCATGGCTATGGAGGGAAGTTTGGCGTGGAACAAGATCGCATGGATAAAGTAAGTGTGGATGGGGCTTCCTTGGGATGAGGTGATCAGTGAAGGCATAAGCCTGGCCAGCACCACTCCGTGTGAGCTGAGCTTATTCCAGCGGCCCCACATGGTTTTGATTGATGCCAAGTCTGGGGAGGATTTCTCTGGAGTCAAGATTCAAGTTTTTAAATTTGTGTTTCTAAACGAACAAAGAGGTTGGTGCATTAATAAATCCAGGATGATCTTTTTATTTGGGTGCTGGGCCAGCTCCTCTGTGCATGTAGATAGAGACTGCCAAAAAAATGAAAAAAGATGTCCTGCTGCATTAAAATCAGAATGCAGCTCTTGTGAACAAACAGCAAACAGTGACAAATAATGCAAGTATTTAAAATATTGTACTTCAATCAGATGGTAGTTTTTTTATGCAAAGAGATGATGGCTGCTTATGTTACACTGTTAAAAAAATTGTAATTTTTAATATAATTGCTTTAGTCATGTGATAAATAAGCATTACACCTTCTGGCTGCTTTCTTTCATGAGCTCTGCCAGGATAAGAATCAAAACATTTCTTAATAAGAAAGTTTTCTTACTTTATTTGTATTTTGTATTCACTGTAACTTGACAGCTGTAAATTTTTACTGGATTCTCATACTCCAGACTTAATTGCTGTCTAGTTCTCAGTGGGCCTTTGAAGTAGGCTAACCTATGAATCTGAGAGAATAAATTGCTGAGCAGATTCAACCACCAGGCCTGTTCTGTTGCTGCTCTCTAGTGTCAGCAGTTTATTCCCTCATCTGTGTCCGTGGGGAAAAAAGAAAGGAATAAAAGTCAGCAGTGTTTCCCATAGGCCAGAATTAATCATGAGGAAAAACATGTTGGTCATGCCCATGGGGGTGATGCTGGTGGCAGGAGAGTTGTTCATGATTTCTGTTTGTAATAAATCTTTCTCCCTTGTAACTGTAGTTCTGAAGCCTTGTGGCTGAGATGTCTCCTTTGCAGGTATCTGTGCAGGTGTGCTACTCCTAAAGCTTGGCTTGAAAGCTTGGCCATTAAATCAGGGTTGCTGCAGCATTGTCATGGAGCAGGGTTTTGCTGCATTTAGGGCAAAACCTTGGTGCTGAGTGAAAATGAATATTTCCATCACTCTCTGGCCATACATCCTTAGTTGGTGTAAAATGTACAGAAAAGTTATGAGGGTGTTTGACTGAAATACAGATTACAGAAAAAAAAATTTTCTAAGTCTTTTCCAAAGGGGGTTTTGTTGTAATGCTTGGTATTTAGTGAAATGCAGAAAGTCCTGGTACCACCAAGAAAACACCACACTTTTACTTCAGTTGGTATAACAAAAGGGAGATCAGATAAAACCATGTAAAACCTAAAATTTTCAGAGCTTCATGTTTTCCATAAATGTAATGGGAAGAATAAAGGGAGGGGAGAGCCTTTTCTGTCACATTTCACAGATACCGTGCTACATAACACCTTCAAAATGAACAGGAGTGTGATTCAGTCAGGAAAAGAAGGAGCTTTTGTAAAGCTTTTGAGTTAAAGTAGTGTCCTGTTATTGCCATCCTTGATCTCCTTAATTTGTTACCTGGCAAATGACTTCAGGCAGTAATGCTTTGCTTCCCTAATGACAGGGAATGTTCTCTCCAGCCTGTGTGGAAAAAAAAAGAGCAAACACTGTAAAATCCAGGATACTTATGTGTGCAGACACCCCAAATTAATTCAGTTAAGTCCTGCTGTCTGGCACAGGATTGTCTAATGTTGGATTACTGGTGAGTTGTGGGTTGCTCAGGCCAGTTCCCAGTGTTGGCACTGGGCAAGGAAAAAGCAATTTTGCTTGTGGTGTGAGGCTCCAGCATCAATTCCAGGGCTCCTTAGCACTAGGTCAGTGTAACATTAGCAAGGCTGTATGGAGGCACTTCCAGGTGTGTAATTACATATCCCTGTGTCCTGCCAGTTGTTGTGGGGTGAATGGAGCTCAGCTTCCGTTCAGCTCAACTTCCAGGGCCAGGATGTAGGGCTGGGATACCTTTGGTGCAGGTGTGGATGCATCTCCTCATGTTCAGTACCATTTTGCATGTGAGGAAGATGCCTAATTGTTATTTGTGCAGGAGACTTGGGTGCCTCCCTAAACCAAATGGCAGCTGGCTTTGGTTGTATTTGTATTGTTGTACAACAATACTGTTTTATTTGTTGCAGTCCCGTGTCAGCTAAAACAGATCCCTAAATAAACACAAGGCTGTGTGTTTCACCTAGAACTCACTTCAAATTCTGCATGAACACCATCAGGACGCCCTCTGTACCTGTCTTGTTTTCATTCCTGTGCTTTTGAAGTGCAAATTCAGGGCATAAAGTAGTCCCCATAAGATGCAGTCACTTCCCTTGCTGGATTTGTAGCATGGCAGCATCCTTGTGGAGATTTTCCAGGCGAGTAGGGATTTCCAGGGAAGTTTGTTTCAACAGGAGGAGTGGCAGTGATGCATGTTGGTAACAAAACTCACCCTCAGGTTGCTTGGTGCAGTGTTTTGTCTGACACACAGGACTGTGTAGAACTGCTGTCTCTGAACTTCACCAATTTCTTCCAGTCAGCTGTTGGACATGAATACCAATCCAAACTTTCTAAGCATTGCTCCCAAGTGGATTCAGTGAAAGGGTTTGGTGGCAAGTTTGGAGTACAAACCGATAGAGTTGACCAGGTGAGTGATTTAATCTCCTCCTGCAGCCACCCACAGTGGTTGATTTTCTCCTTTTGTACATAAAACTGCAGAATTGCAGTGCCTCGGGATGGTGGTGTGGGCTGCTCTTCCTGCTGTTTTTGAAGATTAGCAGAAGCTAACACTGACTTTTAGGGAGATAAATTACTGTTTAAAGCAGAGTAGAAAAAAGCCCTTGTGGGAAGTTGAGTTGGAAAGAAAGCTGAAAAGAGATGTTAGAATACTACTTTTTTGTGTTCTTTGACAAGGTCAGTGTGAATACTGTAGAATGTTTGGGTATGGTTTGTCCTGTATCAGAACATGAACTACAGGCAAAATCTCTGCATGGAAATGCTGGATTTCTGTCATACTGAATTGCTGGACCTGGCAAGGCCAGACTGGAGTGTGCTGCTGGTACAATTTGCTTTGGCAAGGGAGGACAAAACCTTGGCCACGAACACATGCACTGAATTACCATGTAAATGAATAGGGCCCATAAGTTAAAGAGGTATTTATGCCCCCAGTCCAGAAGATCAGAGCAGTATGGAATGACACAGGAACTTGCTGTGATCTATGTCCACTGAAGTGCATTCAGTTTTTCTCCTAATGCCTAACTCTGTCACACTTGTCATTTTATTTCTCTTCCAGTCAGCTGTTGGGTTTGAATATCAGGGCAAAACTGAGAAGCATCCCTCCCAAAAAGGTAAAGTGGGGAGGCAGTCACCTGGGTGGGCACTTTTTATATAAAAAATAGAGTAGATTCTTTCACTCTATGGGAAGTACCTCCTTTAGTGAGACCTCTTCATGACATTCTCAATTAATCAAATGGTGGAACAGAGGAGGAAAAAATGAATTTCCTAGCAGTTTCATGAGTTGATGGAGTTCTAAGACAAGGAAATAGGAAATAGTTGCCAGGAGTCTTTCTGAAGTGAGGCTCAAGGACATGTACGGGAGACTGGGAGTTGCTCTTTTTGCTTTATTGCACCATGTTGGAAATAGGGAAAAATTTAAAGGGAACCATCATAAGCTATAGGACTGTTGCTTATCTTGTTTTTAAAATTAAACTAAATTTTATGTGCTAAAGCATTCATAATACTTCACTTCTGAAATAACTTGCTTTTCCCTCAATTGCTAGGCTATGCTGTATCCATGACAAGTTGCCTTCATGCTGTTTTTATTGTGCTTTACTCTCAATGCAGACTACTCAAGTGGTTTTGGTGGAAAATACGGAGTACAGGCTGACAGAGTGGACAAGAGTGCAGTGGGGTTTGATTACCTGGGGAAAACTGAGAAACACGACTCCCAGAAGGGTGAATAGACACACGTGTTAGCAGGCTCCTTCCCTGGTGCTGTAGGCACTGCCCATAGGCCATGTTGTAAAATAATCATGTTTTACACCTCTTTTACTCCTAACCTGCTGAAAGGTAACACTGGGTAAAACTTCAATTGCTGAAAACCTCGAATTCTGGGGGAAAAAAAAAAAAATAAAAGAAAATTCTACCTGTTTTAAGGGATGGTCCTGGGCACACAGGTTTGTCTGGAGGTTTTTTACAGCTCCTTTGAAAAGCTGTAAATCAAAGTGTGCACTGAGACTGTGCACAGCTTAAGCACCACAGAGAAGTGCTTCTAGAAGAATCAGCTCTTTGTGGATTAAAACACTTAGCAGTGTTTAGAGTTAATGTTGTGTTGCTGCTCAAAAGTTTCCAGGCATATTCGATCAAAAATTGACCATTTTATTGAAAAATGGGAGATATTTTTTGTCTTCTGGTTTCTGTTTATCCCAAATAAATGTTTGCACTCTAGAAATGCTGACAAGGAGCAGGAGGTATTTGAAATCATCCAGGCTGTTGCTGACGTGGGTTTTGAAGGTCACTTCGCCGTAAGTGTCTTCAGAATTTTACCAAGGAGTCAGGCAGCTGATATTGCCCAGCAAAATGCTATTTTATTTTCCATCCTGGAGAATTGCGTGTGCTGAAGGATTTCTGACTTCAGTGTCTGAAATCAAGTTGAACTGCAGATGTCAGTGCTTCTTCTAAAACATGATACAATGCTAGCAGCCCTGATTATCACAGTTTCTCAAGGTCATGATTTTGTTGCTGAACACTTACAACAAAAATCTTCTCTCTTATCTCTAGATTATTCCAAGGGCTTTGGTGGTAAATATGGTGTCGACAAGGACAAAGTGGATAAAAGTGCTGTTGGCTTTGAATATCAAGGCAAAACGGAAAAACATGAATCACAAAAAGGTTTTTATTATCTTCTTTTAAAATAGTAGCTCAGACCCTTTTAAACCTGGGAAAATACTTCGGGTGGTTTTTTTGGGGTGGGAGTTTTTAGCTTGTTTTGAGTTTTTTTGTGGTAAATGTGCATTTGCCCTATGTGTGTGCAGATTTTGGATCCCCTTAAACAAGTGAATGTATTATTAACAGGGCAGCTCACTGCCTAACATATTCCTGGAGTTTTTATGAAATGTGATTTACAGCTACAAATTGCAATTATGTTTTCTGAAAACTTCACAGATTATGTAAAGGGCTTTGGAGGCAAGTTTGGTGTGCAGACAGACAGACAAGACAAATGTGCCCTTGGCTGGGACCACCAGGAGAAGGTGCAGCTGCACGAGTCCCAGAAAGGTACATCAGCTCACAGTTCCTTGCTGTTCTTTCTGCCTGCTCTCATTTTGACCTCCTGTTGCCTGTGTGAGCCCTGCCCTGGTGCCTTGGGCACAACCTCTAAGGAGCTGATGTGAGGCTCCTTTCCTGTGTCTGGATTTTGCTGTCACTGGTTGAACTGGTGGCTTCGCTGACACCCAGCCCCTCAAAGTCCAGGCTCAAGGCTAAATTCTCTCTTTATGAGCCTGCAAGCATGCTGGACTATTTTTGTTTTTCAGTTGAGCTGTGCAAACCACAGATTAGGAATTCCCTTGTGCTTTCCACAAATAAATTTTCCCTTCTGGATTCTTTGTGTATATCCCTATTTCTGTGTTGGAAGAGTCGAAAACCAAATGCTGTCCTTTTTCCTGGCCTGTGGGATACCTATTCCTGTGAAATACTTGGTCTCAGTAAAAATACAACTTCTTGTAAAATGCAGCTGTTGCTCCTTCAGCCCTCTGCCTGTCACTGCTCTTGACTTAAAGAAATTAATATTTTTTAAGTAGTGTTCTGTTGGGTGCTCCAGCAGACTTGTTGTGAGAGGATTACCTGAAGACCTTTTCTGTGCCATCCCTCATTTTACAACACACATATATATTTATATCTATAAATAAATATAAATATATATGTATGTATGTAAATGACTGTTCCCTAGGCAGCACTAGGGAATGATCAGCTCTTAGCTGAAACCATTTCTATCTCAGGCTGTGTGTCAGCAGGAACATTCCTCCTTCCTTTAAGGAACATCTGGAGGGTGGTCTCTATGGAGCCCATCTTCACACCTCTTTTAAAAGTCAGCTCTCTGTACAGATGTTAACCATGCTCATGAAGGAAGCTCATTTGATTCCCTTGTATGTTTTGGTGATTATTTTGTTATTCTCTTGTATCTTTTGTTGTTTTGTTTGGGTGAACAAATTACCTGTGTGCCTGTCTGTGTTCATACCTTTGATCAAATGCAAGTGCATTATGCAGTATGGATGGAAAATATTGAGAAGTGCTTTTTTTCTGTGACTTCAGAATGGTGTTCTTATATCTGGTAAATCATCTCAAGTTGAGACTTTTTAAAATTTACTTTTATGGAAGTGTCTTGAAATATTTTTCTTTCACCATCCAAAATTGCTGATAATTTAAAATATTGTAAAAATAATTTTGATTGTCTCTGTCTAAACTTCTTTTATTTTCCTGCCTTGGTTTTAATGTATCCCATGTGGCTTTTTCAGACTATAAGAGTGGTTTCGGAGGGAAGTTTGGTGTACAGACAGAAAGGCAGGACCCATCTGCTCTGGGGTTTGATTACAAGGAGAAACTAGCCAAGCATGAATCTCAACAAGGCACCGTTTTCACTTGTTACTTTCTTACCAGTGCAGCCACTTCTCACACAGTCTGAAATAGTTTTCTGAGTAGAACAACGCCAGGAATGTGCAGACATTTTCTTCCGCTTCTATTTTTCCATGATCCAGCAGTTTTCTTCATTTTACCCTTAAAATATTACTTAAAGCAAGCCTGTGTTCAGGAAACACCCAGTGTTTAGTCAACAGCTCTGCAAAATTTTGAATAGTTAATAGCTGTACATGCGGTGTGACAATAACATTATTGTTAGCATGATGTTAATGAAGTCAGCTTTAGGGACTAAATATAAAGTTTTGCCTGGGTAAATTGGTGGAAAAATATTCAGACAACGACCATGCATGTAACCATTAATAAGCAATGGGCTGTGGCAAGGTCATTTTTAGATGATTGTAGTCTTTGAAAGAAACAGAGAATGTTTGTGATTCTTGGGTGAGCAAATGCTGTTATAATGCTCTGTTTATTAATTGTGAAATAGTTGGGGTGCAACCTATGAATTCTTGATTTTCCATTATCTTAAAGTGAGGAGTCTGGAGCAGGAAAATGTAAGTGTAGTATATTTATTGTGGCTGAAAATACATGCAGAGCTGAAGAAAATGAGATTATTCATTGCTAGCTGATATTCTCCTGTGCTATAGCGACACATATCAGACTTCCAGAGCCCGAGTGCAAGCACTGCAGTGGCTGGCAGGGAGAGCCAGTGGTTTGGGGGCTGAGAGGAGAAGGGGTTGCATTCCAGGGATGGATAGGAAACATGGACAGTGTAAGGGCACATTCCTACAACTTACTGCCACCACAAAGAAGTGTTTTTCCAGCCACACACTCTTGCTGCTGCTTGTGCTGCTCTGGTGCTCCTCAGACATTCCTCTGGGAGCAGAAACCCCTCTCTTGGGTTTCTTTGTTATTTTTATCCATGTCATTGAGTGAATTTGGGAGTGTGACAAGTGCTGAGGGCAGCACCAGCTTGGAGGAAGAGTGTGCAGCTCAGAGCTGGTGTGGGATAGCACAGCCGTTTCTGTTCTGGTGAGTTGCTTTAGGCAGCTAAAGCTGGCCTGTGCAATTGCCCCTTTCTATGTGTGGAGCAGGAGTTGTCACCAATGGCTTTAATGTTCACCAGCTTTAATGTTCACAACCAAACCCACTGGAATGAGAAATTGGTTACATTTTCCTGCCATTCACAAAGAGAAAAAAACCCAACAAAACCAAAACACCTCTGTGGTCACCGAAGACTCCTTTGAGCGTAGCAAAATGGCTCAGGCTCCATGATTCCTGCAGAGGGCTCAGAATTGCTGCTGTCAAAGGCTGTGTTACAGAAGTGGTGCATCAGGAAGGCTCCTCCCTTGCTCCTTGCTTGATGCCTGTTCAGTCCTCAGTTTCGTATTTACTCAGGGAATGCATGTGGCCCACAGTCTGTCATCTGCTGGTGTTCCTGAGGGCTCCTGGGCTTCTGTGTCCTCTTTGCATCCAAGTCAAGTTGCATTTTCTCTGGTGACTGTCACTGGCTCTGCATGCAGCTGAAATAGCTCTTTGCACCTTAGGTGGCTGTCTGCATTTGGCAATGAGGCGGGAGGGGCACCCAACTCCCTGCTCTGAGCTTTTCTATCCTTTTAGATTATTCCAAAGGATTTGGAGGGAAGTATGGTGTTCAGAAGGATCGGATGGACAAGGTAAGTTGCTTCAAAGAGCCGTGATTTCTGACCATGCAGAACAACCTGGTTAGATCTGTACTACTCTATTTCTGGACACTTTTCCAGTCTAAGGGCAGAGTGTTGTGCTTTTTTAAACCTTTAAAAAGCAGATTTATACACATCGAGCCGATGCAGCAGCAACTACACAATGTATGTTTATTGCCTTGTTTTTAGTTCTGATGAGTCACTCATAAACTTTTTTATTTTAATTAATAGGATTTTCTTATGTTTAGAACTGCCTCTGAAGATTAATCCTTTCTAGTTTGACTTGCAGAAAGGATTATTCTGATTGTAAAGTCTTGATTCTTCCTGATTTAGTTTTGATGTTCTGCTGAAAGCCTTAGGGACAGTATCACAGTAAAGTATCTCAGATTGAGTCTGTGTGATTGTCTTCATGAATTTGTGGGGATTTTTACGTGTATCCTTTTTGTCCTTACTGATAGAATGCTGCTACTTTTGAAGATATTGAGAAACCAACATCTACGTATCAGAAGACCAAGCCAGTAGAAGCTGGTAAGACATTGGCCCCAAGTCCTTTCTTTGGAGGTGACAAATGCCCAAAATCCTGGGATGTTGATGTAGTAGTCCTGAGTAAGGTTTATAACCAGAGAGAGCTGCTGTATTTGCAGCTCTTTAGTAACCTCAGATACTATCCCTCTCTCCTTTAGAGGTTGTTTTGCTTTGTTCCAGTTTGTTTTTATCTCTTGAGGCTCATCAGAGTTAAGGAAAGAAGAATAAAAAGCATGAGAATAAGGAAGGAATAAGGGAGAATAAACTGTGTAGGATAGTGGTGGGGGCTGTACCATGAAGGAGAGGAGGGAGAAGCATTACAGAGGTTTTTTTGGAAGAGAAATAAGGTGTACAAGAGGTTTGAGCTGGGAAGGAGGAGGAAGAAAGAGAAATAGAAGGACTTCCCTGACTGAACTATAAGCTCAGAGGGCCGAAAAGCAGAAATTCCTAGCAAAAACTCATTCCAGGCTACTTTTATATAAAACCTGAAACATGATTTGACTTGAGTTCTTTTCTGTGTTACAGTTGCCAATAAAACAAGCAGCATCCGAGCTAACTTTGAGAACCTGGCCAAGGAGAAAGAGCAGGAAGATCGAAGGAAGGCAGAAGCTGAGAGAGCCCAAAGAATGGCCAGGGAGAAGCAGGAACAGGAGGAGGCTCGGAGGAGACTGGAGGTCAGTAAGATTCAAATCCCATTGGAGCAGCCTTTTTTCAATGCAATGCTGGGAGAAAAGGGAACCTTTGAGGAAAGGTTCCTTCTTTGCAGCTGGCCTTTAAAGCTCAAAGTGTGTGTTTGTGCCTGTGCTTCAGCTGTGTTTAACTCCAGCTTGGCCTTTTCCCCCTGTACTTCTGTCTTTTGACAGTCCCACATTATCTTTGGGCATTGAGGAACTCATGAGGGGAGAGCTCTGTGGTCCCCAAAAGACCCTGCATGTTCAAGAAGTTTAACCCCATGGTGAGAGCTGATGATGCTGTTCCTTTGGGATCAGTGTTTTGGGAGATAGAGGTGGTATAGAACACAGCCAGGAGATTAGAGGAAGATAATCTTCCAAATGTTAATTGAATCATAGTTAGGGAATTTTAAAAATTGGCTTTGCATTGGCATGAGTAAAAGCTTCATGATTTTTGTGTTATTCATAAGCAAGATAATTCCAGGACAGAAACTGCATCTTATCTGCTTTATGGAATTTACATATTTGTTTGCATTAGTTTGTATTAGAGGAGACTAAGTCTTGACATTATTAAGAGTACGAAAGAGTGCCTGGTAGGCTCTCTAAAGTGATTGATTTTATTTTTTATTTTTCCTTGTTTCCCCTTTTTCTCTCATCACCTATTTTGCCTTATGGCATCACAAAGTGCAGTGTGAGCATATGGTCACGGCAGAAATGTATCACAAGCTGAATGGGAGCTCATCTTCTGTGCATCATTCTGAGGCTGCCTTTCTTCCACATGGACTTTTAATACCTTCCCCCAAACACTCCTGGGATTTCTTTAGTATGCTGGAGAAAAATCTGGGAGAGGAAGAGGTCATGGAATGGTTTGGATTGGATTGGAAGGGACCTTAATTGCTGTCTTTATTTTAATTATTTTGTTATCTCAGAAATTACATTATTTCTCTACTGGTATTTTTACTGTAAATGTGGCTTAAATCCATGCCATTTTGCTAGATATTTCTTCATCAATGATTGTTGCCTGGACACGTTTGAAGTTTTTTTCCCCCAAAGCTGCTATTTAAATTTCCCCGTAAGCAGATGATTAATGTTCTTACAGCCTGAACATCTCCATGGTTAATTGTGGAACTCTGCAGGCACGAAGAGAGGGGGGATGAGGTTGAGGGGAACTGAAATGGTTCTGCTGGCACTGCCCCTTGCTCCCAGGCTGAGCAGGGGAAGGGCAGGGATGTGATCCGCACCATCCACAGAGGGTGCAAAGGGCAGGGATGGACTCTGACTGGAGTGAACTTTATTTTTGTCAGTGAACTTCTTCACACAAAAGAATAAAGCCTCACCTTCAGAGGGTATGTGGACATACACACTCCTATAATGGGAATGTACATGTGGACTGCATTCCTTCCAGAGCCCTGGTTACTGGTAATCCTCGTTCTGGTTTGCTTTTCACAAATGTCACAGAGAGAGTGCTCAGGGAGCTCCTCTTTGATGCCTGGGTTGAGTCAGTGCTTCCTCATGATTTCACTGTTCTCTGCTGCCTTGCAAAATAAGGCAGGATGCTCTTTCTCATGGAGTGTTTTCACTGTGGAACAAAACCCAGCCTGAGGGGAACCATGCAATTTAAATGCTTTATGGCAATTATGCTGTGTCTATCCTAAACTATAATCTGGATTGCAGACCCATTTCCTAGGACAAATTAGTCAAACTGTTGCCAGATTTGCCATCATTAATGGATTGATAGTGCTTACTTTGTCCCCAAACTTAAGTTTGACTTCTAATAATCACTTTGCTGGTGCCTTTTTATCTTTTTTATCTGTACTGCAGAAGTTAAAAGTGGGGGAGGGTTTGCATCTGGAGAGACTTTTTCCAGAAGGCACAGCACTAAGCTTTGAATTGTCTTCAAAGCTGACTCTGCTCTCAAGACACACTTTGCTTTCTTTGTTAGTTGTATTTTTTTCTGAGCTGTGACAAGCAAAGGAAATGAAGAATTTTTTGCAATAGGGTCCTACCACTACATCTCTGTACTGCCGTTTCTCCTGAGAATCCTCTGGGGTGTTACAGCTTGATGGGCCTAAACTACTGGAGTGCACAGATTCTCATTGCACACATCCTCTCCTTTTTTCAGTGAAGAAGACAACTTGGCTCTGGATTCATGGTTTACTTTTCCCCTGTGGCAAAGAGAGGCAAAATGAAAGTTACCTGTTGAAATAGTTACCTTGTTTTGTGTCATGTGAATAATGCAGCATTTCTTGTACTTCGTTGTCCTGGCTCCCTAATGAGTGGCTTTCCAATGATTGTAGAATTGCCATGTGATTGACAGGTGGGATGGCACAGCGTGAAGCACTTAAGTGCCAGAACAGATCCACATTGTGTAACAGAACACAAAAGCAACACTGCTTTTATTTCTACTGTATCTCTTCACTCCTCTGAACGTTGGAGTCCTCTCTATCGGTGTATAGGACCCACTTTTGTCTGAGTGATTTAGTCCTTTGCCTTGGCAGGATGTTTTGCAGACCTGCCAGAGCTTGCACGACCATTTCTGATCAAAGGCAGTTCATCAGTGGTGCAGAACAGAACATGTGTGGGCTTCAGGTTCTGTAAACTCAGGCTGAAATGGGACTTAAGGCCCAGCCAGCTGATGAGCAGAATGAATACACTGAGCACCAAAACCCTGCAGCTCTTCTAGAGATGGGCCAAACAACTCTGGGGTTCTGTTTTTAAACACAGGCATACATATGTGCCATGGGGGTTCTGTTTCTTCCCTTTCTTCTCTTCTGCTGTGCTGCGTTTCTGGTGCTCTTCTTGGCCCAGCCAGCGCACTCCTCCTGTGACCTCAGCAGTTCATTGCAGGATATGCTGCCTGTCCTTCCTTCTGGAGGGCTATCTCTTGGTCACCTCATCTGTGACTGAACTTCATTGAAGTTTTCCTTTCTCGTGGATTTAGGAGCAAGCTAAAGCCAAGAAGCAGACCCCACCAGCCTCTCCTGTGACGCAGGTGGCGGAGCAGAAGGTGCCCTCCAGCTCGGTCTACGAGGTTCGTTGGGATGCCCTTTGGGATGTGGGCCTTGATCCTGAGCACAGGAACCTCTTCACAAAGCCCTGACAGCTCCCCTGTCTTCCTGCAGGATGCAGTTTCCTATGAAGCAGGGTCAGCCTGCAAGAGCTCCAGCCCATCCTACCCTGCTGCCCAGGAGCCAGAGGCTGGCTACAAAGCACAGCCAGACTACCAGGAGGCAGTGAGCCAGCGAGAGGCGAAGTACGAGCCAGAGACTGTCTATGAGGTGGCAGGAGCAGCAGACCACTACCAAGCAGGTTTGTGTCCCACAGCAAACCCTTTAGGGTAAGAATTATTTCCTTGTGCAAGAGCTTAATGAGCAGCTGTGCTGGTAGCACACTGTCCTGGTTTGCTAAACTCTCAGTGCCATGAGACTTTCTACATTCCCCACCAGCATACTTTAATTAGGAAACTAATAAATGGCTGCAGCAAGGTGTTGAAGTTAGTTAACTTTTGTGAGATGATGTTGGAGTAATTACAGTGCTCTCCAGGGTCTCAGTTCAAAAAGAAATTCAGGGGTAACCATTCCCATCCCATGGAATGTAGCTCAACATGAGAAGACAGCACCGAGCTGGAGATTAAACGTGTGCCGCGCCAGCAAAAAACCCTATAAATTCTTGGAGTTTGAAATTGATGTGTTGGGTTCTGTGCCTGTGAGGGAGTGGAGAAGGGATCTATGAAACTGTGAGAGTAAGATTCTTTTTAAATCCTTTTTTTTTTTTTATCGCCTCTTCTTGTTACTAAACGAGCTGTGAAGGATGAACCTGCTCTGTACAAAAACCTGGGAATTTTGAACAGGCCCCTTTCTGCCCCCCTTGCATGCACTTTTGTATTAATTATTCTCTTACACCGTGATCTTGGGCTCAGCTATCCTGTCACATTTTACAGAAGCAGTACAGGGCTGATTGGTTTTATGTAGTTCTGTACTCAATGTCTCTTGTAAATGCTTCTTTTCATGCTTCAGTTGTGTGATTGAGGGAAAAAGTCCATGCAGAGGGAACGGCAGCACTGCTGAAATCTGGCATGGGTTGTTTCCTACTCCCTGTGTGGGTTAGCAATGCAATTGAAGGAGAAGCACCACAAGAAAGAACTGAGGGTGATAATGCACTTCATGTTTTCATTGTTCTCCTCTCTTCAGAAGAAAATGCCTATGATGAGTATGAAAATGAACTTGGGATCACAGCCATAGCCCTTTACGATTACCAAGCCGGTGAGCAAAGCTCTTATTTTCACCCTTTGGCTTTGAAAGCTCTCTTCTGCATGAGATAAATCTGGATTTTTCCTTTGCCTTTTTATGTCTCTTATGGCAAATGAAAAGTCAGGGATTTGGGGGTTTAACAGGGATGCAGATTGAAAATTACTGAGTGCTGTTTTTGGGAATGGTGGGAATTTCCAAAAAGCTGTTTAACCGAGGTGTTGGGGCTGCTATGAGCCGTTGGCTGTGTGGGTGCTGACCCTGTTGGGTGCTGTTTGCAGCGGGCGATGACGAGATCTCCTTCGACCCTGACGACATCATCACCAACATCGAGATGATCGACGACGGCTGGTGGAGAGGGGTGTGCAAGGGCCGCTACGGCCTCTTCCCCGCCAACTACGTGGAGCTCAGGCAGTAGGGACTCCTGCTCCGGCCCATGCCTTAACTCCCCAGCCCACACACCACTTCACACACTACAGAGACCACGAGGCTTTCCCGAGGATGGAGGGGTATATGCATATGGCTTTTATATTTAATACTTTGCTGATGCTTTTTAAAACGTTGATGCCACAGAAATCGCTAATATATTGTAACTACTCCCGTCTTTCACTGAGGCTCTTGGGATTTATTTTCATCTGGAAACATTTCTTCTCTGCCAAATTAGCTAAGCCTTTTGGAGGACAGGTAGCTGTCTGTTGTAATATTGCATGTTTTACTCCTAAGTGAGCAGATTTAGTCACGTGTTCAAGTCTAGTTAGTCTTCCACTAAGTGTTTGCAGCTGAGAAAGTAATGGCTATGCAGGCTGTTTGCATTTCCACCAAGTGGGGAGGACTGGAGAGGTGCAGAATTATTTTTTTTCTTTTCTTTTTTTTAATTATCTTTTCCAGATAGTGCTTGAAGAAAACAAACTGTTTGATAGTTGCAGCTAATGACAGTTAATCAAATACTGTCCAATATTTATGGAATATTAATGTTATGAAGGAAACAGTCTGGTAATTTTTCCTTCTCTTTCAAAGTGGAGCTCCTTGACTCTTTAATTAATTTTTTTCCTCATTTTAATTATTTTTTTCTTGGTCCTGCTCCTCCTGCTCATGTTATCCCAGAGGAGAGCTGCAAACTTTCTAGCACTGATTGTCCCAAATTCCTTCACTCTGTTGTTTTTGCTTCACCCTCCTCTTTTCCCAGGAAAGCTTGGAAAAATTACTGTGCAAGTGTTAAGTCACCCAAGGAGATTCCTGCTTGTTCAGAAGGAAACTGGCATCCAGATCTGCAGGAATATTCCCATTGCTTTAAATGGGAGGAAAAGGCAGGAGAGGTGGGATTGCAGCTGTGTTCTTGTGCAGTGCATCCATGCTCACGCAAGGAAGGGCCTGCTCAGCAGTAGTGACATTTTATGGAACCATTTTCTAGTCAAGGAATGTTAATCATTGGATTTGAAGCACATGTAAACGATAGCCATTTTTAAACCAGATCAGACTTTTTATTGTATGTTCAACAGAAACTGCCAGTACTGTTCTGCTAAACAACACAATTAAATCGGTTTGGTTTTTGGTTTTTGGGGTTTTTTTTGCCAAAACTGAAATTCCTGTTGCTCAAGAAAGCTGACCACTGCAGTTTTAGGGTCCCTACCAAAGATAGCAAGTTGCATCCAATAGTGCACATGTTCAGTGTCTGTACTGTCTGTTTCCACTTTCTGATCAAAAGGAAAATGGCAGATCTGGTGTAGCAGCCAAGAAAGAATGCAGAGACTTCTGTCAACTCTAAATTCGGACCAATGGAATAATGGAAGGCCTGTACAAAATGGTGAAATGTGCAGAGTATATCGAGGGAGAAGGCATCATGTTGAACCAGTTCTTGGATGGTTGGGACAATCCTTCATGAATGTCACGTGTGTCATGATTATTATTACTATTTTTTTCTCCTTTCCATGGTCTCATATCTGTGTTGTATTTGCATTACTAGGGTTGGGTTTTATATGCAGTTTATTTTATCCGATTTTGCATAGAGCACCTCACAGGGATATGATTTTTGTAAATTAAATAATTCAATAAACTTTTTGAACCATTTGCATGGAATTTTTTTTTAAAATAATATTATTTTGAAAAATCTTAGCATCAGGCTGAGCTTTGCCTGTTGTTTCATGTGCCTGTTACTTGTGCTAAAAAGAGTGGTGGGCTGCAGGGTTTGTTGCTGCTCCTGGATTTTGGGAATGCTGGTGGCAGCAGGGCACCGGAGTGCTCTTGCAAGCACAGACATGGGTTGCATCAAATAAACTTTTCTCTCCCATTAAAGCTGTCCTGCTCTTGTTCGTGGCAGGGTGGGTCATTCCCAAGGCTTTGTTCCTCTCAGTCCTGCCAGCAGGAAGGTCCTGCCTTGCTGTCCAAATTTTACAGTTCCAACCCTGAACTTCTCTGGGAATCTGGTGCTCGATGCACCTCTGGAAACAGCAAGGAAGAAAATCCCAGCAGTCTTTCTTTGATTCTTTAATGCTGCTGGTGATTAATGCTACTTGTTATTCATGGGTTGCCTCACCTTGTGGAGAAAGCTTCACGGAGTGGAGAAATTCTCAGTCATGAGACACCCCTGGCTGGCTAATCTGCTGTTCGCTGTTGATTTTTAATTTAAATAGATTTTCAAGAGCAAGAATCAACCAACCTGAATTTCTTTTTTTTAAACTTTTAACCACGGGAGAGGAGCAGGAGTCAGGGGAAATCACGAAATGAAGCACAGGGACCATCCCCAAGTGCTGATTTGGCTTTGCAAACGCAGACTTGAAGCCACTTCTGATTTTCGGAGACAATCCAGTCTAGCAGGAGCTTTTCCAGTGCAGCCCACAGGCATTGAATACTCCAAGTCAGCTCCTGCTGGGGTCAAGTTCAAGAACTCTTCCTCTTGCTGCAGGCTTTTCCTTGTTAGAAAGGGATGTGGAGCCTCCACAACTCAGGCTGCAGTAATGTTCATATCTATCAACAGGATGCCCATGGAGTGGTGCTGGATTTGTACTAAATTTGCTTTGTACTGCTTCAAATTCCTCTCACGTTGAGCACATTTCTACAGGAGCTGCTGCAACGTCCCTTAATGAAAGAGAAAGTGAGACCTAATCCATGAGCAGAGGAAAAGAGCAAGAATCAATCGATCTTGAGGCCAAGTGTAGAGTAGTGCCCTGGATCGCTTCCAAAAAGGGAATTTGGATTGATCAGAGCAGCTTCACTTGATAGATTTGTCACAGGATCCAGGAAGCTGGGACAGAAAAAGAGGCACTACATCTTCCACTGCCTGGGAAGTGCCTCACAGCAAGGCAACTGCAAAATGAGGAGTGTTGTGCTCTGGCACAGCTTCCCCAAAAACAGGGCCTAATGGCCAGGTGGAGTCAGGCAAAATTGATTAAATAATTACTTTTAAGTATCCGGAAATTTAAAATTATCCTTTTCATCTATTTCTAGCAGAATTCCCATTTAAAAATCAAAAAAAGAAAATGATCCTTAGAGAGCTGGGCTCACATGACGTCCCAGGCCAGTGTTGGCTGTTCCTGATGCCAGGTTTTGTCTTCTGAAGTTTCGGGTAGCGCAGCAAAAATCACTGTGACAGATACACAGGAATTGAAAGCTAAACAAGATTTGTTAATTCTCTGGCCTGCAAACTCCACTGCACAGGGAGGAGTCCTAAGTGAGGAATAAACATCAGGCTAATGGCGAGTCAGGAGCTGGGGTATGGCTGGGAATCTCATTTATTTGGATTTTCTTTTAGAAGGTCTGGAAAGCCTAGAGAAGCTTTGGAGAAACTGTATTTTGCTTTCCTGCCTCCCCAGTGCTGTAATTATTGCCATCAGTAATTACTGGCCTTTCTTTGAAAGCAAAGCACAGACAGAATGACCACATCAGCAGGAGTGCAAAGACATTCCCAAAACAGCCTTTTGTTGGATCTTGGTCAGGGATCAGCATTGGCTGAAGCTTTGGAAGGGAGGGAGCTGTTCCCTGCCAGATCCAGAGCCAGGAGCAGCTCTTTGTTCACCCTCCCAAGCACCACTCAGACTCTTGTGTTCCACACCAGAGCCAGGGACAGCCAAGTCGTCCTGAATGAAAGAGAAGTGCCTCTGTGGGGAAGATCAGCCGAGGGAGAAATGCAGGAGGGGCAGTTCTGCAGACAGGTGTCCTTCCCCAGGTGCTGGCCATCCTTTCCTTGCTCATTCCCCTCAGCAATGTGTGCTCATTTCATCAGGTGCTCATTTACACTTGTCCTGCTCCTGTGTTGATACTGGTGCAACATCCCTGCTGCTCTGTGCCAGGCAGCCCTGGACACTGGCACATCCCAGCCTGGGAGGTAGCTTGAGTTCAAGGTCAGTTATTACTGAAATTATGTAGAATTATTCAATTATTTAAAAGCCACATAGATGTGGCACTTGGGGACATGGTTCAGTGGAGGGCTTGGCAGTACTTGGGGGAACAGATGATCTTAGAGGACTTTTCTAACCTAAACAGTTTTCTGATTATTCCCAGGCACACAGAGTGCTACTACAGTTCCTGGAAAAATACAAGCTCCTGTCTTATCCTGAATTCATCAGTATGGCAGACATGAAATAAATTAAGATTCCTCATTGACGAAGCCTCATTTGGCTCTGCCTCCTTTGTGTTTGTGCAATAGGACAGAAAACTTTTATGTGGTCAGCAAAGCACTGATAAAAATAATGGCCATCAAAATCTCAGGCTCAAACACAGCCTAGGAGTATTGCAAGTTGACAACAGGATTGCTCTTCTGAATGCTGGGTATTATTTCTAGTGCAATGTGGAAAGAGATCCTCCAGTGAGTTCATTCTGAGTTCTGCTGCTTTTGAAATTGCACTGCTGCTAATTTGCACTGGAATCACCTTTTCCTTCTCTAAAAGCCCAGATATCAGTCTTGACCTTCAGCTTTTGTGGCTGATAACTCTAAACAAATCTGAATGTTCTTTTGGTTTGATATGATATCATGAGGGAAAATATGGAAGTTCATCTATCCAGGAAGAACAAGAGATCAGTCAGGAAAAAGAAGATGTCCTGAAGATATAGATATGGAGATAGGTATAGATTTTGAGATATATACACATATATATGTATATGTGTATATATATATAAAGGCACTGGTACAGCAAAAATATTCAACAATTCTTAGACTTGAACCCCAGAGAAGCCAGGGCTTATTTCTGTGGGAGGTTTTATTTGAACCTCCATTTACACTGCAGGGATAAAGCCGGGTCTTGTGAAAAACCCAAGAACCTCAAATAATGAGATAAAACTTGTGTTTTCAGTAGTGGAAGTGAGCAGTATAATGAAATATTTGGCACAGTCCACTGGTGTCCTGATAGGTGGTCCTGTTGTCCTTTAGGGGACAGTGAATCATCCATAACCACACATTTGTTTCTGGGTTTTTAAAAATGAATATTGATTTTGCCTTTCAAATCTCTGAAATTCCTCACAGGGTTTCTTACTGTGGTTAATAAGTCTGATGGAGCATCCTTACTTTAGAACATTTCCCTTATCTGTTATTTAATAATGTATTTTTTAAAAAAGGAAGTTTTGCTAAAGCTTTAGGCATTATAGAAACTGCTATAAATTTTCTGTTGTCCTTGCGGACAAGTTGAATAAATCCACCAATGATCTTTAGCTGTTTTCTTTCTTTCTTTAAAAAAGAAAAATAGAACAAAACAAGCCAATAGAACAAAACAAAGAGAACCTAAAGGTAAGGACTAAATGGCACTTGTTAGCAGGAACCCTGGGGCTTGTGCAACCTTGAATTTAATACGTAAGGAGCTGCAGATCAGTATTTTATTTTAACTGTTTTATTTCAGCTATTTTGTGCTGACAAGAGGATGCAGAGCTGTGCAGAGGTGGAAATTTTATCTTTCCGGAATAAACTTTTGCCCTTTTTCCCTGGCGTTCATTAATGCTGCAGCCAGGCTTTAGGTTTGGCATCTTTTAGATGCAGTATCCCAGGTTTTCTTTCTCTGCTCCAGAGCTTCATCCGGTGCTTCAGTACTAATATAATTAATAGTTTTCAAAAGAATCATAAAACCCTGGAATGGTCTGGATTAGGAAAGACCTTAAAACCCATCCCATTCCCCTTCCCTGCCATGGCAGGGACACTTCCCACCAGCCCAAGCTGCTCCAGGAAAGGAGGCTGGGATCCCTCCATCCCGTTTTTCTCAGCTCACAGCTCTGGCAGAAGAGTTCACAAGAAGGTGCCCCAGGATAAACTGTGTGCCATGAGGAATAAATCCCAGATTGTTCCCTGCAGGACACCCCAGAACAGCCCCATTCTCCTCCCCATTTGGGCTGTCTCCCCGTTTCCAGCCTGAATCCATCCCCAGCTGGTGAGGAGTTATTCCAGCACCAACATTCCCTTCAGTCACCCCTTCCTCTGGCAGTTCACCCATCACATGAGGGGAAAAATTAGACACCTCTTTCCAGCCTCCATTTTCAGGCCAAACAAAGCAAGTCCTTCCCAGCTTGCTCCAGGCCCTGCTCCCAGCACTGCAGCTGGTTCCCACACTTATCCTGCTGGTCCCGCTGCTGCCGAGCTCCTGTGAAGGCCCTCCAGCCCCTGACATCGACAGGGATTTATTCCTTATTCAAATTTCCTTGCCTTTCTTTGTGGCTGGGTATTGTACATGTCTTTGCCAAGCCAAATTTCTCTTCTTCCCCGTCTCCTCTGACAGAGCAGTCCCGTGGAATTCCTGGCTGGATTCTCCGCTTGGTGTGTGCGCTACGAACAAATTCTCCCTGTTCCCGTGGCTCTGGGATTTCCAGCTGATTTTCCCTGGGACAATCAGCCTGGTCAGCAGCACAGACAGGCAGCACACAGAGGATGAGATCTGCTGTGGGTGGCTCTGTCCCCAAGGGTCACAGAACAGCACGAAGGTCAGCGGCTGGGGCTAGGATGAGCCCACAGGACAGAACCAAAGGTGTGTCCATGCTCTGCTCTGAGTGCACAGACAGGGGAGGAATTGGCCTCTGGAAGAGAACTCCTTTCCTAAAAACTGAAAAGCAGCTTCAGGGAGTTGCCTGCCTTTGCTTTGTGCCTTCTCTGTGATGTTCTCTGTGATGCAGAAAAGGAGTGGTTTTGGAGATTTCAAATGACCTCAGGTGTACACCTGTACATGTCAGCTACTGGGGCACTAAAAGTCTAAGGGTGAACCAGCTGAACCTACAGAACCTGCACACACTAAAGCTGACACCCACTGCTTTGGAAAGAAAGAAAATTGCTGAGACAGAGCAAATGGAGAGCAAGGGATGGAGCACAGCTTATTCGACTATGCCCAGATAAAGTGATTGTTGTTCACTTGTCAGCACCATGACAAGTAAATGGCAAGTGATAAATACATCAATAACAAAAGTGGGAAAATGGTGAGTTCTGCCTCAGACCTCTTTCTGTCTGATCTCTTGGAGCTCTCACCTCACCCGTGCCCACTGCAGATCTGACCCCAAAGGAGACCCCAAGCTGCACCACAGGGTCACAACAAAAGGGCAGAAGAACGGCAGAACCCCAGCAGTTCTTCCCTTGGGGTTTTCTAGGGGCGGGTTGGGTGGGGAGAGCCAGGCTTGGCCATTCCCTGAACCCAGCAGGGAAGACTCAGAGACATTCAGGTAACAGGAGAACACCAGTGGAAAAGAACCCATTAAAACATGAGGTAGATTTTGAGGTTTCTGTATATTGTATTCTCTTCAGATTTCCAAAGCAAACAGGTACACGGCGACATTGATTCCAGTACAGTTTAAGCACATGCAACACTGGTGTCCTATCTGTACATTGGTTTCTAAGGCTGCCCAAGGACCTTTACATTGAAAGCGTACAAGAACTCACACACACGTGCACGGATTCCTCCTAGCATCAGTCCTGAGGAAAAAAAACAACAGGAATTTTACTGGAGAAATCAAACTTCAGCACTGCAAGCGCATCAGGGAAAGCCCCCCCAGCTGTTCTGAACTGCTTCTTAACCTCAAAACTCATTTCCTCCCTCCCCCCCACCCTAATTTGGGGCTGAACAGGCTGTTGTTCATCAGGTTGTAGTGTCGGAAATGGTTCAAAATAGTCCAAGGTTCACAGTACTGGAGACAAAACCTATATTCCCATTAAAAACCATGCCAGATGCAGATGAAGTATCACATGGAGATGCTGACATTCAAAACAGAAAACTGAGAAAACATAAACACAGAGAGACCAGAAAACACATTAAAGACTTCTCATTCCTGTATAATTTGTGTAATTATACAGTCAGCCTTTCTGTGACTTAAACACTCAGGCCAACCTAAATAATAACAATACAAAATTTCCTAAAACGGCTTCTCGTAGAAAGAACGACAGTAGTTAAAAGTAAATAAATAAATAATTATTAAAAGGTCTGATATTGCTCTGAGACAGTGTCCATCAGGTTCCACTAGATGTCAGTGGCACAGAACCAGTTTGTGGCAGACTTAATGGCATCGGGTCCCCTTGGTTTATTTATTTATCATCGGTACCTCGTCTGTGAAACACAGCCCACGACAACTGTACCAAACATCCAGGATTTATGGCAGTGAACTGAACCCAAAATAACAGTCTCATCTCATTTCTTTTCCCCCTCTTGCTTACTTGATTTGAATAGAAGACTTGAAATCAGGCTCACAATGCCAAAAATGTGGCGAGATAAGCTGCTGAATCACCGCAGCTCCTCACTAAAGCAGTGACATGGAGCTCACTCCAACCCCAGCACTCTCTGATGCCAGGTACTGAACACCTTGAAGGTTTTTATGTGAAATACAGTGTAGCTGATCCAGGTGGAAAATTATAAGGCACGTGAAATTTTTTTTGTTGTTTTGTTTTGTTTTTTAAAAACACACATTCTGAAGTGTTGTTACAACCGTGCTATTCTGGGTGGCCCAGCCAAGGACAGAGGGGATGAAAGTCCATGAAATGCAGGAAAATACGGGGGGGGGGGGGGGGAGGGAAAACAAAACAGGAAAAAATTACAGAAACCAAAGAATAAAGCAGAACACATTGACTCAATGTACACAATGACAGCAATGATCAACTCTTCTCGTTTCTTTGGCCAACAAGCAGTGACAATTGCAAAGCATTCTTTGTTTTGCACTGGAAATACCTGACTTTATTTAGATACACAGATGTTTGCCACAATACCTGAAATAAGCAAATAAAACAGGCTGGTTCTAGTTTATGTTTTTAACAAAACAAAGCTGCCAAGTAATTGTTGTTGGGAAATCATGAGAGAAATAATAACAGGGGGCTACAAAAATGATGAGCTAGAACAACAGCTGAGAAGAGAATCATAGTTAAGGAACATATGAAAACAAATGGCAACGGTTCTAGGCATTTATTCCAATATCATAGAAAATAAAAATAAAAAATACTCTTCATTGCATCACCATTTAAAGATAGAAAAACAAATCTTTAACTGAAGCCAAAAGATGTGAATTGTTTCCTTGAGATTTTTTTGGTTTGGTTTTTTTTGTTTTTTGGTTTTTTTTTTTTTTTTTTTTTTTTTCATTTGCAGCCTTGTTTATTCACAGTACAAACAGAGCCCGCTGGTACAGAATTCAAAGTCACAAGATGCACAAAGTCAGACAAGGAGCGCTGTTCCCTCCTCCCCGCTGCAAAGCTGCTCTGCCCCAGAGAAGCCCCAGTCCCCAGTAAAACAGAAACTCCAAACTCCACTTTGGGAGCTCGTGAAATCGCAGAGCAGCCGCAGCAGCGCTAAACTCGGTGCGTTCATCCCCCCCAGCACCAAGAGCATTCCACACATTCCACACCTTAAGGCAAACATAATCAGGTAATGCGGTTTTCTACCTCTCCCCTTCAAAGTTTCCTACTTCTCCAGATTTCAAGCGTGACTCCTGAAATTCAGTAAATGAATGGAACGTTCGGCATAAGGAATGCTTTAACCAAAAGGAAAAAAAAAAAAAAAAAGAGAAGAATAAACAGGAAATGCTTTTCCCAACAATAAATCAATAATTTTCCCTTACTTCTATCTACATTTTGTGAAAGCATTTTATGCGTTTTCAATAACAAATTGCAACTTTTTTTGGAAACTTTTTTTCTTTTTTAATAAAAATCCAGACAGTGTTCTCTGTTTGCAATCAGAACCACACCCTTAGTGCAATATTATATTTATTTCTTACAGTAATTTTGGTTGCCATACAAGAGTATTAAGGATTAGGGGAAAGTGCAAGTTACAGGAGCTTGATTTTTTTTTCATCAGTCGAAATAAGAGGAATTAAAGCACAAAAATTACAGCAACATAGATAACGTGAACACAAGTTGTTACACAAACTATAGCGAGAAACATATTAGTATATAGAAAAGAAAAGAAAAAAATGTAATGGAAAAATTATCAGTATTTGTGGCTCATACACATAATCATCACCAGATCAACTGGGTAATGCTTCTTAAGAACTGAGAGGAAAAGGAAAAAAAAAATCACTATTTTTTATTAACTTAAGTACCACAAATAATTAACTTCTTTGTGATATGTAAATCCTGTAAATCAACAGTCACATCTAGTCATTTTATAATATATGAATTAAACTTAAAATGTTCTCAGACACCTAGGGCAAGGAGTCTGTGCAGTTATACACAATTTACATCTTGTAAGATTTTGGTATTGTATACACAAATATTACAGAACCTAGGCATGTAAATGCAATTTATTTAAATTACAGTATATAAACAAAAGTTGATCCTAAAACCCAGAATATCATAGATCTCTAACGACTTTGTTTTTCACTATCAGAGTAGCATGAAAGAAATGGGTCTTCTCTCCTCCCCCTTGGTGAAAATACTCGGAGGCCATGGCATTATCTGTTACTATTGCTTTCTTTTTTTTTTGTTTCAAACCACCCCTCGGAGCTGGAGACCAAGCTCCACTTGCCAGAGGTGCATTCTGGTGGTCCAAGTAGGTCCCCTCAGGTCTCCTTACCTTTTTGCTTCACAGGACACAATGTGAGAAATAAAACTATTCCCTTACAGCTCTTTCACCTGCTCTTTTCTGCTCGTTTTGTACCTGAAGAGATGCACGAGCAGGAGCCACACCTGTGTGAGAAAGGGATGATCTCACCTGGGAGTTACTGAGTGTGTCATCGCTTGCTCAAGGCAAGTTCAATCAACAGGAAGGTTGTGATCCAAAAAAAGCAGCTTTAAAAGTCAACTTCTACATTTTTCTTTTACTACTGTATTTATTTTCTAAGGTGTTTCTGGCACGTGTTATAGAGGTAATAGCAACTGTACCCAAAGAAACAAAACAAAAAAAAAGAAATTAAAAAAAAGAGAGCATGGCATCAGTGGTTTATTTACTGAATTCTGTCGTATCACCAAATGGAAGACAAACGATGGCTAAATTACCTTTTTTTTTTTTTCACTTCTGAAAGTGTGTGATGGCCTCAAGTTGCCTGCATCGACCTATCTGAGTGGAACTGCCATTTTCTACACCTCCCATGGAAAAACTCAGCACTCCTTGACAGCAAAACGCCTCAGTGCTTTGTTTTTATTACAAGGTTCCTTGGAACTCCCCAAATACAAACAGAGTGCAGTAACAGATGTTAAGTCAAAAGATTTGCTGTTCCATAAAGGGGGCAGGAGGCTTAAATAAGTTGATTTTTACGAGTTTCCAATGCATTGGTAACTGTAACCACTTTTGAAGAAATATTAATCCTCCTCTGTAGAAGTTCTAGCAAAGATAGAAAATATAACACAGCTCTGCTGGTTCAGATGCATCCAAATGAGGTTGATTTTAAAAAGGTCAAGACTTTATAATTATTCCACAGAAATAGTAGTAAACCACAAAAAGTTTTTTTTCTTTTTTTCTTTTTTTTTTTTTTCTGTTTTTAACTTCCTAGCACTGAAGTGGCACAAAGGCTGCCCAGTAGACCAGCCACTTATTTTCTTAAAATATTGTGCTTATAAACTATCTGTACAACTATTTAAACTTGCAGTAAAGAAAGATATTTAAAATGCTAAACTTTATGTACTCATACTAGGGCTGTTGCAGACCTAATTAGACACTTGTTTGTGAGCAAAAAATAATCACAATAATAAAAAAATTAGAGATAGGCTGGACCATATCAAGGACCATATCAAGGAAAGAAAGTTCAGGTACCTTGCATAATGTAAGGGAACCTGAAAGTTTGGTAGGGAGGCAGTTTAGCCATCCACACCCAATTTACCCACCTTGAACATCTTGAATATTCTGTCCAGAAAGTCCTACAAAACTCACAGATATTCAGAGGTGTTAATAACCAGGGGGAGTTCAAACATGCAGAGAGAGACTTGTTAACTTGAAAGCTGGAAAAAAATATAATAATCACATTTTTTTTAAAAAAACAAAGCCGTGTAAACCAGCCATGGGTGTTTCTCCCTTGCTGACAGAAGTCTCCTGGAAAGTTCTCTCTGCCCCTGCTCCCAGCCCTGAATTCTGGCAGGGTGCTCCCACCTCTCATGCCAAGGAATGGGCTGAGGGGGCAGTGCCCAGCCCTCTGTCCTTGTCTAGAGCCAGTTCCTGCCAGCAGTGATAAAATGAGAGCCTGGATCCCTCCACAGCCCTCCTGGCTCTCGGGACGCGTGCACCCCCAGACACTCAACAGCTCTTTCCATATTGGCATCACCTCTCTGCCTCCTCTCAACAAGCTGAAGCATTTCCATTCCTAACAGGATGAAATCCCTCTCTCACTTCAGATCCTGGCACACTTCCCACTGACTTCAATGGGAACATTCATCTCTCTTCTCCTTCCTACTCGGCCTGCTGTTCGAAATGCCCAGGCACTTACCACTCACTGAATTAAACAGCACCTCTCAGGGCTCAGCCTCTCTCAGTGTCTCATTGTCAAGCCCCGAAGCTGCCTGCACACTGAAGTTTGTCCCGGCTTGTGGAGCTCATTTTTTGACTCAGCAGCAGTTGAGCTGGTTGAGAACTGGGGGTCTCAGGTTCAAAATAGCTTCACTTTGCTGCACCTCTAAGTGTGGTCCCTCCTCAGCCCTCACTCAACGTCTGCACTGTCCTACAGGCCACGTCAATGGAGCGTGCGCTGAACTTGTTCTGCCACCTTGGAAGAGTGCTAAATACCACTGCAGAAATAAAGAAATACCAGGTAAAACAGAGCAAGGTTACCTTTGGACTGACTCCAGCAGAACAACCAGATTCACTGCCAACACATCAGGGAGCTATGCCAGCAAAAAAAGAGGAATATGGACTCCTGTGCCCGCCTCAATATCCCCGCTACTAATAAAACTGTGTTTGACTGGTAATGGAGCAACCTGTCCTCTTAAAATGAACCAAGGGCTGGGGAAGAAAGCCTGCTTGGAGACTGAATGTCAAGAAGAGAATAAAATAAAACACTTTTTTTTTTTCAGTAAAAGAAGCCCTGAAATTTTAAAAAGAAAATTGTCACTCAATGGTCCCAGCCAAGGGCAGTATCAATAGTTTTAAAGTTAACAATGGTCTCTCTCTCATCATCTCCCCACAGCTTTGAAATAAAATGGCCCCACTTCTTTAGCATCTTTAGGTTTGTGTTTGGGCATGTAGCAGACAGTCTGCATCACCTGAGTACCAGGAATTTCTGTTTTCCCCCTCCCCCCTCAATTTTGCTGGCACTCGCAGACAGACAAGGCATTTGGGATATGTCAGTACCAGCCCATCTCTAGTTATCAACAGAAGTTTGTGAGGCAAAACAGCTATTCTTATCTGTCCAGCAGCTGCTTCAAAGCTCTTTCTATGTTCATTCTGTGCCCAACTCTAGTCACTCCAAGGTCTATCAGATCTTCCTTCTGTAGATTTGGTAAATGTGTGCCATCTATTTCATTGTCCATAAATGTTTCTTTATGTTCACCTAAGTTTAGACTTTCCAACCAATCTGCCACATCTGGTTTAGTCCACAGGTGGACAGGCTTAGTTGTAAAAGGCTTATTTGAGATTGGCTGTTGTAATATTGAGGGAGAAGGAGACCTGCTGCGCCCTGTGGTCAAGCCAAATAAGTCCCCAGAAGGGGGCTGGCTGGGTAGGCTAAATACATCGGACAGAGTTGGAGAAGGAGATGAGGCTGAAGCAGAAGCAGTCAGAGGAGCAGGCAGGATGTCTTTATTAATCTCTGTTGGTGAAACCACAGGGCTGGGAGCGTGCCTTGCTCCTGAGGTCCTGCTGTCATAGTCTGGGGACCTGCTCTGCAGTGTGATCGGCTGGCTGGCTCCGGGTCGGACAGTGAAAGTGATTGTTGTACTTCGTGTACCTGAGACAGTACTCATGACTTCCGTGCTCCTGCAATTGCAAACAGACAGGCACAGTTAGAGCTGCTGGCCACCAGCATGGCCCCATCAGCACATGGTAATTATGGCATGGGAATGCTTGGGTAGTTTCCCATTTTAACTAAAAGTACAAAAACTGTATCATTAACCCTTTCCCAGAAAACCAGCACCAATGGTAAAGCCATAGTTAAAGACAAGACCTTTGCTTATGAGCAGTATAGTTAAAAACACCTTCCAGAGAACATTTTCTCCCTTTTTAATACCTGTTTTTAATACATGTTCCCAAATTAACTCCTGGTGAAATGAGAAATGCTTATTGGAACAAGCACACGAGCACTTTGTGCTCCCCTGCAAAAGCACAACCAGGAGTTGACCTTCCTATTGCCATGTGGAGGGTTGGAATACTTCAGTTCTGGCTTCACACAGAATATAGCTAATAATGGCAGTTGTGGAAAATTTCAGGAGCACTGGATTTTGGATCTTTGGGTTTCAGTCAGTGAACGTTACAGAATATTTGTAGTACTATTTGTTTATAGAACAAGCTGCTTTTATTTCCCTTTTTATCCATGCTTTAAACATAAAACAGTCTCCTTCTAAGGTGCCTAAAACATATCAGTGTCTATTTCCTTCCACAGAGAAATTATACTCTGGTTAGTTTCACTACAAAATTAAGGAGACAAGATTCTTGTTCCTGTGCATGACTGGAGATGATGTAGCTGGGATCAAGGTCTGCCTAAAGAAAATGAGTTTCAAGTTACAAACTACGCTGAGAGGCTCGCTCTGATGCCCAGCCTGACAGGGTGGGTGAAGGAATATAACCTTCTGTTTCTGCCTGCTGGCTACAGAAGCAAATTTAGAAGGTTTGGGTCTGTTCATGTCACCAAAGACTTGACCCCACAGCCCTTACTCCCATGGGAACAGCAGCATGTGCACTTCAGGATGCTCCACAAAGCCCTTGGATGCCTGGAGCTCCAGTGCTCTTCACTTCAGAAATAACCTGCCAACTGGGAAACCTTTAGACAATCAATTCACAGCACTTGCAGACCAAAAGAAGGGTTTATTTATCCTGGAAGCAATGCCATGGAGTCTGGAGGATGATGTGGCTGATGCTGTACTGAGATTTCCAGTGCAGACCCTGACAGAAGCCCTCTGTATCTGAGTGCCACACTGTCCCCAGGCCTGGACTGTCCTGCCTGGGCAGAACTGAGAATGGCTTGCGTGCAGGATGTCAGATGCAAATGCTTCCATTAAACCAGCAGATTCACTGCTGTACAGAAAAGATCTCAAGCTGAAGGAAAAGCAGGGCAATGGCAACATAAGGCAGTGCTAACAAACAGGTTATTCATCCCTTTCTCCCCTACTGCAGCCCTGAGCTGCTGACAGTGATTCCCTGGCTGGCTGCTGGCTTTGGAGAGCCCTGAGAGTGCTCCCTGAATCACCCCTGGGGCTTTGGCACTTCACCACCAAGCCAGAGCCCGGGGAAGTGCAGCTCTGCCACACCGACATTTCTGCTCCCATCTCGGCAGGTCCTATTCCAAAAAAGCTCCCTGTCAGGAGAAGAGCACCACAAATACCTTTTGGGAGAACACACATCTAATTCACAGCAACATTCCCGCTGACTTCCCACAGTCTTGTCATGTATTTCAATGGGAACAGGGGGATCTCTTTGTAAGATTGGTACTTAAAACCCAGTGGGAACAACACTTCCAGCACTTATGGCTTTGTAATTTAACAAAGAAAGGAAACACTTGGTAAGATTCTGAGTGTTTCCCGTGATGTTTTTGGTGCCTAATGGCTCTCATTGTCTTCAGGGCTGGAGCTAAGCATTCTTACAAATAAAAAGTCTGTGGCAAGAGACTATTAAATTCTACTAACCAAGGGGAGGAAGTTATTTCCATTTCCTTTACCTCAGCATTAGGAGTCTCACGCTCATTACTAAGGCACAATATAATCTAAAACCAACAAAAAGCCTGCTTTGAAAAAGGTTGAGGTGGTGCTATCCAAGTGATAGCAAGGATGAGCTTTGCATAAATAGGGAAATGAATCCCTGACTTTACCTGCAATCACCCTTCTACTTAACTTTCCTCTCTTGCAAATGCTAGAAATTAGGATTTTGTATTTACATCCATTGTGGCAAGATCAAATGGATGATGAAAATCCACCTTCTTTTATTCCAGGCGATGAAAGATAATTTCTACTGCTTGACTGACAGCTCCAGGCTCAGTGCTTTGCAACTCACTGTTGCTCTTCTCCTCCAGACTGCTCCTCTTAAAGACTTCCTGCTCAGCCTTGTTCAGGAAATTACTGTCACTCTTCCTTTAAATAAAGGATGTTAAGACAGTGAAACAAACCCCCCAAAAGCAAACTCTATGCTCTCATTTGAAGTATTCATTGGCTTGTGCTCCCTAACTTTCCCAGCCCCTTGGGCAGGAATATCCAGGGTAAGAAAGCATCCCAGGCATCCTGGTCCTTTGCTTCCTGTCAGCCTGGATCAAAGAATTGGCTTCACATGGCTGCAAGCTGCAGCAGGAGGTCTGAAAGCATCTTCCTTTTTCTAAGCCAGAGGTTCAGGGCTACTGATTATTAAAACAAAACTCTGGGATAGTGATAAGATTTTTTTTTTAAATTTTAGCTGATTGCAGAGGTTTTACACAGCTCAGTTCATAGTCATGTGAGTGCTCAGCTCTCACAGCAAAGACACAGCCCTGGTGAAGCTCAGGGAAGTCTGCTGAAGCACTGCCAGCCTTTCAGCTACATGCCTTTTGCTCCAAGATTATTTTCCCGTGCTCTTTTCCCCCTTTTCCACCTGCCATATCAACTGATTCTTCCATGTTGCACTTTAATTATAATTCAAGGGAAATAAACAAGGATATTTATCTAACTCCTGTGCATCCTAAATTATAATTTATGACATCTCCCATATCATCTGGGGTGCAGACACAGCCTTGAAACCATCATCTGTCTTGCATTTCATGGTTGATTGGTACCCTGGTCAATAAGGAGCAAGCACATTCCAACTGGAGAGCAGGCATGGTTTGTTGTGTTCTAGGGTTTCCAGATTTTTAATAAGAGCAATTTCTTATGCCTTATTTGATCATCTGTTATCCTAAAGATGTTAAATTCATATTAAACCTGCCAAACCCCAAATTTCATTTTTAAAAAGGTGAAAAGTCCCATAATTATTTTAAATAAAATTTGCTGTATTAGAATCAGCATATGGTGGCAATTTATAAACATTTGCTGCTGTGAGCCTGCACTGATTGCAATACCCATTATGTTGCCTCATATTAAAATCAAAATATATAATCTATATGTCACAGCCATGTGGCCTCCGAGTATAAAAGCCATCAGCACATCTTGGAAGCAAGAAATTATTTTACATTTTAAATTATATTTTCAAGATTCAAATTTACTGTTAACTTAATATCAGAAGCAAATCAGTGTAGCAGCTCCCATGGAAAAATAAAAACCCCCAATTATGACCAGCTCCTGGGAGCTGTTTTACCCTAGGACTTTCCAGAAGACTTGCTGGCTCTGACACAGCTTTTCCATTGTATCAAAGGAAAACTTCTTAAAAACCAATAGGAGCAACAAGTGGAATCCCTGTATAGGGGTACTGCAAGAAATTTAATTCTTACAGACTTTGGAGGCTGCACAAACCGCAAACTTTGCCTTCACCTCTTAATATATTTACTTCGTTGTCAGAGGCAAATTGCATGGCAGGAAAGTAAGCCAAGAATTGTCTGTTTTGGGGGCAGAAGAAGAACAGGGCAGACGTGATGACTGGCAGGATCCAGAGCTCGTCACAATACTGTTATTTTGGGGAGAAGAATTGAGAAATGTTCGGTGTCTGCTGCCAGTGAGAAACAATCGTGAAGGTCTGTGGCAGTCTGTCTGTGCAGGAGCAGGAGTTTCCGTGTGAAATGTCTGGAAAACACAGGGAAGGGGATGGTGCTGGGCCAGGAGGCAGCCTCAGCCCTCTCTGCTTGGATAAGTGCAGGGAAAAGGGAAGCTGGAAGGAGAACGGGGGAACCCCACAGCTTTCAAGGACAAAAGATGACCACACGGGCTGCTTTGTCTTTACTTTTAGCCTCACATAGGTGTGCAAAACGGTGTTAATCATCCCTCCCCACCCCTCCACAAAATCTGGCATATCTCAGAAGTCCTGCTCATTGTTTAGGTGCTCAGACACATTCAGCAATCCGGTCTTATGTGCTCATGTTACCAACATATTTTCTGAGTACTCCTCTGATGAATGTGGCTGTTATTTGAGATGACATTCTAGGTCCCATTTTGGGACAGCTACCATTTCTGGAATAGGATGATCTAATCCACACTGCACTGTGAGAAACACAGTAACCACCAAAGTCACTGAAATGCAGTAACGAGTGAGCATTAAAAATCCACAGAACGTACAATATAGAATAGCCCATGCTTTATGGTTGGCACTTACTTCATGGCACTTCAGCATAGCCCCCCTCTGACGACAGCAGTCATGACAGCAAATAAAAATGACAAAATGGAATGACTGAAACACTGAATATGTCATTGACAAAGTAAGCAGTACTGTGAAATCGGCTGGCAAATAGTTAATGATGTGAAATGAGTCTAATGGGAGAGCAACACGTGAAAAATCAAGGCATTTATTTCATCCTCTGCTAAACCCAGACATCCTTTACAATAAACCAAATGTAGGACCAGTCCCATTAAAGGACTCACTACTAAGTTCTGTTCTGGCTTACCTGTTTGTGGAAAAATAAAAGGAACTTTTCCAGATACTCATTTAAAAAAAAGTAATTAATTGATGGCCAAAACCAGTGGCCAGTTTCACTTCTAAAACTTGTTATTCCAGCACAATGCAGGTTATTCTTCCTAGAGGACTCAATTCCACAGCATCCTTCATAGTGCCCACATTTATCATGAGTATTTCCCACCACCAGCAGTGATGCCAATGTGTCTCAGGAGTCATAGGATTGTGCCAACACAGCTGAACAAACATAGAAAAACTGGGAGTGTTTCTCCCTCTGGCAAAGCCATGGATCATTTTGGTGCGGTGCTGCTGGAGAGTAGCAGGAGCTGCTATTCATTATTCCTTATCAGTGCTCCAGAGGCATGCAGGGAGAGGGATGCTGTGCTCCCTTGGGGGCTGAGCTGGCTCTGAGCAGCCCCTGGGTTTATCCTGCCTCAGCCACACAGCCTTTAGCCCCTGGATCTCAGGGGCTGGCACCTGATGGTCATGTTGCTGCGTGACTGCCAGGTCATAGACGGAACAAACACTCCTCCTCTATCCCAGGGAAAGAAAGCCCTGCTCTGCTCTTCTCCCAGGTCTTTCATCAGCTCCCTATGAAAGCCAGGGACCTCTCAAATGGACTTATAGCACTGCTGCATTTATGACATTGTGGAGGACATGGATAAACCAGATTAAAACCTCTGTCGCCACAACTGATGGCCATAAATCCTCAAAGTAAATGGTGGCCAAAATTGGGAGTGGGATCTGGAGCTCTCTTCCTGAACCTTGTGATCACACCCTTTGATTACATGTAAGCAAGCACATCCTCTCACTTCTCCCTCCTTTCCTTCTCCTTCTGGGATCCTTTTTCCAATCCCAGGGCTGGTCACTGCCCCTGAGGAGCAGATGGTTTCCAGTCAAGCATTTCCATGCTCTATTTAAAAATCTTGAAGCTTGGTGTCTCCATAAGAACCACAGGAAAACTATAAACACTGCAGGGAAAATGATTGCTAAACCAAGGTGCAGGAATAAAAGCAAGTTTAGGGTGGCTTTAATGTAATAATTGAGAAATGCTGTTCAGGAACGTAGAATGATCTCTTCCTCATCCTCATTTATCAGAAACACACAAAGAAGGTGTTTTTGCAGCCTGCCATTACCCAACTATCTGTAGTTTAATTCACCCCGTGCCACCCTAACAGGGCAATTGCCTTGAGCGAACCCCAGCTTTGTATCTATTGGCTGTGCAAAGAGAATTTCTAGTGGGATTTAGGATTCCAATCTGGTCTTTAATTTCATGTATGGCTCCCCATAAACAGACAGATACTTTTAATTTCATCAGGCTGCCTGTTCTGTGAACGCCGCCCAAGCGAGCCTGTGAGTGTCGTTCCTATTTATAACAACTTCCCAATCCCTTTCCTTGGCTGAAGGATAGGAACAGGCTCACTTATTATCATTGCTCTGTTCACAGAGCTAACGAGTTGTTCTTTCATTTAGCAGAATCCCTGCTTTTTGTGAGCCAAAATTCCTTTGTCCCTTTCTATTGCTACCTTGCAGGGAGGGGCTGCAAGCTCAACAACTGGTTGGCATAATCTTTCGAGTATTAAGGGGAAAAAAATATCAAGGAACTCCAGGAATTTTCCCTTTGAAATTTAAACATTAGCTTTTACACTTGAAATTTCCACAAGATGCTATTCCTTGGTCATAATATTTGACAGCTTTGTAAAAAAATTGTGTCAGTCGTGCAGTAAGGCTAGAAAGGCTGTAATTTATTTAACTTTTAGAGAGATAAAGCGGGAGTAAAAGCAGTGAAAAAAAGCCACAGGGCTTCTGATTCCACAAGTGAACATCTCCATTTCTATTTCTCTGCCTTACCCTCTCATTGAGATGAAAAGACACTGCCTGCAGCACCTTTTCAAACACACTTCCAGCATCTGTAGATTGCTGGCTGTCTTCTGCTGCCTCCAGGATTATTTGCTTAAAAAAATAAATCCTTAGCAACTTTTCCTGGTGGTTTTAGCAGCTTCAGTCCACCTCATAACTAAGAAGTGATAACATCAGTTTGGAAAATGGCAGAAAACAAATCCCAGCACTCTTGTCTATTGTTCCCACTGGGAATGCTGTGGAGATGTCATTTTCTCCCACAGTCAAGTGGCAGCCAAGAGTTTTGCTGCTCTTTGCCACCACCAGCTTATCTCATTTATTCCCTCCTAGCTCTTCTGGCACTGCTACATCCCAGGATCCTCTCTCCAGTCTGCAAAGATGAGTGTATGGGTTTACTTTTCAGAGAGGAAGCAGGATTGCAGCCCCACTGAAATAATGCTTTGGGTGGGTTTTTCCCTCCCCCCCACAACCGAGCCTCAGTAATCCATAATGAAGATGTAGTAATTTGCCAAAGCTCAGTTAGAAAAATTTAAAAACTTGAAGGACAGAAAAAATAGCAACATAAATTTGTAACACTAAGCCAGCTCTTCCTTTAGAAGGTAACCTATGGGGCTACTTCTGCTTCTGTTTGCTTTTCTCCACTGAAGTGCTGTAGTTTTTCAAGTTTTCCCCACCCTTATACCTTTAAAAATGTATTTCCACAAAAAAAGTATTTTTATTTACTTCTACTTTTCATTTTGCTCTCAGTAAGGAGAGTACTTTGAGATATTTACAGTGCATTGTAGTCAGTAGCCTTGGTAATTTTCTAATAAAATAGGGATGCTAAAGATCTCCACTGTAACCTGGAAATACCTTTGAGTTTAAAAACAAAAGCTGATAAATAGTATCATACACATGAAAATATAAACAACATGTTCATGGAGCTTAACAAGAAATATAATCAACATCTAGCAAAAAATAATGTGGGTTTTTTTAATGTATGAAGGCTTTTCCTGCAGAGCCAACTCAATTTCTGCTCCGTTTAGTCAAGTGCCACTGAGAGGAATTCCAGAATTTCCATGTGTTATTCCCTTTTCTCAATTCTAAAAATTGAATTCCCTCATCGTCGCCAGTTTGATGACTTCCATCCTGCAGGAAATAATATCTAACTGTGTGATGCTAAGACTGTGGATCAGAGTGTTTTCTGAATGAGCAATCTTTGCAATCAGCAGAGACACCCTTCCCTCAGAAACAAATGATCTTCTTGCAAAGTACAGCAGCTTTCCAAAGGCTGAGCTATTTATTTTACACCAGAATAATTCTAACAAAATTGACTTATGTGGCATCTTTTTTTTTTAAAAAAACAAAGCCAGCATGGCGTTTTTGCAAAATACCTCAGTCTCCTAATAAAACGTACAAAATTACCTTTCCTTTTTTAATAACTGTGGATTTCATTATGCCCACATTCCATACAGATATGGTTTAGTAATAATATCGACAGTGCAAAGTTATTTTAATGAGCAGATATCTGAAATACTTTATGATGAAGTAGATTAGGAGGGGTCTCAGCATGAATCAAATGACACCACACAGTGAATGCAAAACAACCCTTGGCAAAAACACTTTTTATCCAGGACTGAAGAAAAACTGAATTATCACCCCATTTTTCAAGGAAAGAAACTAAAGAGAAAAAAAAATTAAAGATAAATCAAAGAAATTCACATCAAAACAACGGAAAGGTTTGTGCAAACCTTGAAGGCTGAGAAAGCTCGTCCTATCATCTAGGCAACACAAATGTTGACAGTGTAAGAAATTCTTGTCTGACACAGACTATTTGTTAATCTATGTGATTTACAAGAGAAGTTAGCAAAGGGATGGAAGAAAAACAAAAAAAGAAACCCAAAAACCAAAAAACCAAGATCAAGCCTTTTTAGAAAATGATTTGGTTAATTACTTTTACCTTGTACTGAGACTCGCAGTTTTCATTCCAGTCGGTGACTCCAATCCCTCCCCTGGCTTTGAGGACTTCTCTCTGTTCATTTGCTGGAGTATTGAGTTCAATTCACTAATGACATTAGCCTTGGGGCCTGAGAGAATCGGGCTTTTCACCTCCGGCACGTCCCCCCATAGCTTGGATGTCCTTTGGGGGACAACTTTCGCCAGGTTGGGCTGGGCACTGATGGGAGGTGGGGGCGGAGCGGGAGGAGGGATCACAAAGCTGTCTACAGTTTCCTCGATCAGCGCGTCCTTGTAAAGTGCATTGCTTTTGTTGATTATGGGCTTCATTTTTGGCTTAGGAGGTACTGGGGGTTTGTCCACCAGAAATGTTTGCCCATCTGCATAGACTGTACAAGTATCCACGTTCTCCCCTCCTTCCGAGGATAAGGTAGAGATGCTGGACACCGTTGAGATAGTGCTGGTTGTCTCTAGGTGATGGTCACTGCTGCTCCGACTGTCGACCTCCTCAATCCCAGAGTCGGTGACGTTGTCGAAGCTGTCAGGGGGTGGCAGGAAGGAGGCAGGCAAACAGTTTGAGAGACTCGCTTGCTTTTTGCCATCCAAGGAGTTTGCTGGCTGGCTGGGTGAAGGGGTGCCATTCTTCCTCTGCGCCATCAGGTCTGTCAGCGCCGAGCCGGGCGCGGCGCGGTCGTCGGGGATGTCGAAGCTGTTGGCAAACTCCAAGGGAGGGGGCAGCGGCTCGGTGAACAGAAACTCCTCGTCGATGTCCACTGAGGCCAGGGGCGGCGGGGGGATGCGGAAAGGGAGGATGACAGGGTCGTCCACAGAGCCAGTGGCCACGATGGTTTTGCAGGGAGAAGCCGGGGGCTCGGGCGCGGCAGGGACGCTCAGCGCACTCTCCCCTTCCTCGCTGCCCTCTGGCCTCTCCGGCGGGGAGTGTTCAGGGCTCGGCTCCATCTCAGCTCCCTTTTCCTCCTCATCCTCGGGCATATCATCTGACTTTGCCGTGTCCACTGTGTGCACCATCAACAAGCCAGCTGATTTTTGCTGCGAGGTATCCACGATGTTTATTAACATGTTCTTCTTCTCCTCAGGTTTCTTTTCTTTCCCCGCATCCATCTCATACTTGTTCTCAGTCTCCTGCCGTCTCAACAGGCCACGGGTATTTTGCCTGGTGACAGTGGCAGTAACAGGAAAAGTCGTTTCCATGTTGGGTCTCAGCTTGGTGTCGATGTAGAGCGGTTTGTTAAGGTCAGTTTTGACAGCGTCCCCTTTGCCTGGAATCTGCTGTGTCTGCTCTTTCATGGCTCTGTCCCTGGCAGAGAGTGCGAGGGCAAGTGGCGAGTTTGGATCCAACAGCTTCCCTGTGACCGGGTGGACATAGCTGTCCGAGCCGGGAGCACTCGTGGGCTTGGCTGCCGCCGTACTGTTGTCAGTACCTTTCGTTTTGGATGGAGCATTCAATGTCCTTGAGTCGCTCTGGTTGCTGGGCTCGTTGCTGTTAAAAAGGTTTTCAGGCTCTCTGGGTGGGGGAATCGGAGATGGTGACATGAGCTGTCTGAAACCATCCTCACTGCTGAACATTGCCTCCTCGCTGAACTTGGACTGCCTCATCCGTGGTGTCGGTGGGGTTAATCCAACGTCCTCGTCTCCCAGGTCTGTGGAGAGGAAGGCTGGGGAATTGCGCCTGGCTTCCAGCCTCTTTTCCCTGTCCCTCACGGCCCCTGCGATGGCTGCTGCAAACGGGCTGCTGACTCCCAAGCTGTCGTCGGGCCGGAGCTGTCCGGGCTGCTCTGAAGACTGAGGATCGATCTCCATGCTGCTCCCTTGGCTGCTTTTCCCGCTGCTGCTGGTGGATGGCTCTTTGACAATGATGGTTGGTATTGGAATAGAGCAGGTCTTTTCTGGGCTGTCCTCCACATTGGATTGTTTCACCAGCATCCCCTTCCGCCTGGCTGGCTTGGCTGGCACATAAACTGCTTTGCTGGCGATCTTCCCGACCTCGGAATAGGGGTTTTCTGGCATCTGGCCCCTCTTGCTCCTGAAATTCGCCTGAGCTGCTGCACTCCGGTTGTACAGGTCCTCCGAGTCTAGGGAGTACCGGTCCAGTTCCCGCCGGTAATAGATCCCTTTGTCCCTTATCATTGTCCCCACGCTCTCGGGCCTAACCAAAGAGATTTTTGCACCTGAATTCTGGTTAAATGGAGGTTTGATCGTTCCGTAGCTCCGGGCTGTCAGGGATTTGGGGGAGTTGTACAGAGAGGGAGAAGGTGGTGGTGGTGAGGGAGGTAAGGACTGTGGTGGCGGTGGGATATCTTCAGAGGTGTCAGGCATTGAAAGACTCCTGGTAAACTTCAGCATAGGAGGGGCCAGAAACTGCCTCTCTTCCTCCGTTATTCCTGAAAAACCAGAGAGTGCAATTAAAATACTTCCACATCCACCAAGATCCCTCACACTGTACTATTTCTCCATCCAACCCAAAATTCCAGGGTGCATTCCCCATGGCATGAGGAGTATGCAAAATTCCAAAAGAGGCCTTTAGGTTGATTCCCACCATAATAATTCTTTCTTGCTGGACATCCCAAGTGCCATGATTGAAAAGAATGCTATGGAATTTAAGTTAAATGGACGTGTAGGCAAATGTTTGGGGTTTATGTACCATCAAGATGCTGTAGAAAAGAACATTTTCTTTGAAAACTATTGAACAGGGAAGACATTCTGTGCAGAGGAGCCGCTTTTTCCTTGCTCCATCCAGCACTCAACAAACGCATATAATAAAACAACTCAGAAACCTAATGAATTTTTAAGATGCAATTGAAATTTAGGGAAGGGGCAGTGAAGATCCTATTGGGGGAAAAATCCCATAATTATGCATTTCAAAAGATGACATTACAAATACGGCTTTTAACATAATTAACTGGGTAATACTGGGATAGTTTTAATGCTAATTTTACATCAGCATAATGTGTTTCTAAATTGATAGAAGTCACTGCTAAGATTACTCACAAAAACAAAGAAAGCCCAAATTTGGTCTGCTCTTTGTTTCTTTGTTGTAAAAGCATCTACTGCCATAATTTGAAATGGGAAGAAAAGGGTGAATTTTAGTCCATTTGATCAACAGCATTTCTTAGCAAACTACACAGCATTACAGTGCTTTCACCTCAATAACAAGGAAACAAAGGATAATATTTTGGCCTTATGCTTTGCAAAAGGCTTGTACTGATCTTTTTCTTTTGTCCTTGTTAGAGGGAACATTCTAAAGAAAATAACCAAATAATAATTCCATACTTGCAAAACAGAATGTGGAAATTACATCATGTTACACACAAACTTCTTTTCCCTTGAGCTTTGTATAAAGATTAAACAGCCACTCATTGGGGTAAAAATGTTGGAGAAACACACTTTAGGAAAGAAGCAAAGTTACTAAAAGTATGCTATTAATGAACAAAACCATACAAGAGAGGCATTTTACCTATAGATTTTTGTCTTCTCATTGTACCCCGAGGTATACCCAGAAAAGGACCTTGAGGGCTCCCTGGGACAGTGGGCGTCATCACTGCAATACCCTGTCTCTCATACATGGACTACAAAAGAGCAAACAGAAACCCCAACAGAATTAAAGCACAAAAGTCTCCCATGTGGAAATAATGCCTCATCCATTACCCTTTTCACTGAGAATTCTTATGGAAATTAATAAATCTAGGGATATTTTTGGAGAGGAAGAGGAGAGAAAGGGAAGGTTGGGCTTTGTTTAGACACTCAGGACAGCAGTTATAAGTGGAGCTTGTTGATATCATTTACAGGGCAACAGCTTAAGGTGGGTAATGGAAAAGTATGTCCAAAATGCAATAAAATCAGTTATTTTTTTACCTGTGAAGTTTTTTGAGATTAAATTCTGCAATTGAATAATGCAATTTCAGAGTTCTGGCATTTAATTTTTAATATGTACTATAGTATTAATGTAAATTCTTCCCTTAAAAAGCATTGGACATAATTTAATCAAGGAATTAGATACATCAGAAGGAATAAAGCAGTGCATCGTGGCTGCCACTCACATTCATATCTGTAGCTGAGGGAAAACATCTACTAGAAGGCCGCTGTTTTATAGTTGCCACTCTGGAGTCCACAGTTGCATTGTCTGCAATTCTTGATGGCTTGGAAACTGGCACTATTTCATCCACCTTATCTGTAATATAAAAGCATTCAGTAAAATAAATATCACTTGTCCAAAGAAATGGAAAAGTTAAGTATTGCAAGGTCAAAGGAAGAGATTTACTTTTCAAAAAATGCAAAGAAAAAGTTTTTTTGGCATTTTAACAAGGCAATGCTTGAGCATCATAAGTCGTGCAAGCCGAGCACTTTTTATTGCTGCTACATAACATGCATGCTTTAGTTTTAAGCCTGCATGCATTTAATGTTTACTTAGTGTGACTCGAAAAACAATCCTCTTCTTCAAACCTTCAAAATGTGAAGGGAGAATATCTATATAGAAATGGAAAGAAGACCTTTAGAAATAGTGAATCTGTACAGCACTGTTTCAAATAGAGATAAGCAGACTGTACTTAGTCATCAGAATTTCAGTGATATTTTGGACAATAACAAGTACTCCAGAAGTGCTCTTTTACACCTATTCTCCTTAAGTAATCACATCCTGATTTGTTCACACTCTTGGACTTGTACGCTAGCACTGCTAACTGCATCTTATGTTTAAATGAAATTTATATGCATTTTTGTTTGGTTGGTGATTTTTGTTTCTTGTTTTTTTAAACTTCTTTTAAAAACTGGACAGTTTGGGAATGTATTTAGTTGTGGTCAGAAGCAGACCAAAAATAGGCAAAGTCTAAATCTGAATGAGAATTTGGGACTCTGATCTATTGCATGATGTGATGGTAAAATACAGGGAAAAGTTTAACTAGGATATTCCAAAGCTGAGTGCTGGTGTTAGTCCCATCTCCAACTTTGGTCACAAACAAGGTTCATCAGCATTTAATACAAAATGTTATTCCCTCACACTGAAGACCTCCAAGTACAGTATAATCAACTAATTATTGCCTGACAACTCCTTTTTTTTTTTGTCCCTTCTACTGTTACAAAACCAAGGCACAGAGAAATTAAATCACTAGCCCAAGCCTTCAGGAAAATTTGAGTTTGGAATCTCTGCTAGAATCCAAACTGGAATCACACCAACAGCTTTCCTTACTACATCTTCCATTGCATTTGCTTGCTGTATCACAATAATTTAGTGTCTTTTCCTTTGAAGTTTCACCAAAATTAGGATTAGTTGCATAGTCTGTGGCATTTCTGTGAGTGGAACACCTCAGCCTGGCTCCTAGGCGTTCACAACAAGAGTCAAAGCAATGCTGCTTTTCAGCAATTAGCTCCATCTCCCAAATAATTTATTATTTGTCAAACAAGTATAGTTACTTTATTAGGGATACTACAGACTTTAAAAAACCCCAGGCTTCTGGTGATCTAGAGCTGGTGTTACTATCCCAAGTATTGTATTTAGGGATTTAAAGTTTACCTCTCGCTGGAGAGCAGCGTGCTCAGGGCCCTGGATATTGATATGGATGGGAATAAGGCAGGAGGAAAAGAGCTTTTGATCCTGTTAAACAGTAGATCTGGCTGATGCAAGGATGATATTTTAAACAGGAGAAGAAGAGAGGGAAGAACTTTTAGCCTTTGAGTTAGGAAGAAGGTTGTCCTAGAAGTGGATATTTCAGTGTCACAGAGGGTCAGGGAGCAGGCAGGAAAGGAAAGGCTGAGCAGTAAGCAGTAAGCTGAACACTGCTGAAAACTGTCTCACAAGAATAGTGTTGCTGTTGCAATTGAAGTTAGCATTCAAGTCTTTTCATTGGCCTGCTTTATTTTTTTAGTAGGTTTTAAATCATCCAGTGGAAGGATAAAAGGAAAAAATTCTTAAAATCATCACATGTATTCAAAAATAAAAACCAACTTCACATCACATTCCATAAGCTTTGTAATACAAACTTCTGAAAGAAAAATATCTGCACTTCTGCTCAGCAAAAGGCATCAGAAAGCAATGGTATAACCATGAACATTTACCCTATACAGCAAAAATATGGCTGGACTGCAGAATGGTACTCATGGGGATCTATCAGCAAGAGCTTCAGCTGGGCAGAGATTTCCTCTTAAGGCTCTCCCACCCTTGCTCTCATCCCAGAAGCCAAACAACTAATCTTTGGGATACGGAAAGAAGGAAGCCTTGTAAACTGAAGCACTCAAAATCTGCACATGAGAAACAGAAATATACCATGTAAGAAGTGATCCCCTTTATTTTGAACAGACACATGTAACCAGATACCCATTCAGACAACAAAAAGCTACAGGGAAAGAGTGATGAGGCCATGACAGACACTTGGAAAAGCATGAAAATATTTGTTAGGGATGAAATATACATACCCTCCAACTGCACTTATTTTGCTAGACAGTCCTGAAAGTCAGATCCCAGTTTTGAATCTGACCAAAATATCAGTTGGTACCAATTCTTAAAATCATCTACTATATCCATGTGGGGAAAAAACGCCTGATTTTGTGTGAGTTTATTGCAGGTTTCTTGTCTTGCAGGTTTTTAGTCCTTCTCACCCTATGGCTGCTCCCATTTGCCACATTTAGCCAAAGCACTCGGAAATGGGAGAGGAGGGCGGGTTAAACCTCAAGCTGCTTTGCAAGGAACTCTTTAGGGCTTCCTCGTGTGGCACTTCCAACAGCAGTTCCAACTGAGTTTCTTCTCTTGCTCAACTGCCCTCAGATCAGAAAGCAAAGGTAGAGTGAAGGCTGTAATTTTGGAGCTACTACAACAAAAATTGTGAGGCCACAGAAGCAGCCAGCACGTGGAGACTAATCCTAAATGGCGACAGCTACATGGCGGGTCCTGTGGGTATCACCCAAATCTGAACACCTGGCCACAACTGCCCCACCCTGCTGGAGTGAAAGCACGACGTGAAACAAAAATATCCTCACTGCCTTATCCAAAGTGCTCCTCCGGCCAAGGAAATGGACTGGCTGAGCCGCAGTCAGCCTCACTCAGACTCATCCCAGAAAAAGAAGATGTGTTGGGCCAAACCTTCACTCGCCTGTGCCTCAAGCTGTTTGTCTCCACAGCACCAGAGTGCAAACCCCTCCTGCACCCACACTACATGTTCCAAATATACTCCTACTTGAATCATTTGTCAGGCTCACTAATTAGCTCTCCTCCCAACCTCCTTGTGACCTCAAATACTCTGCAGCATGCACTCCTTGTACCAATGAGAAGGGAGCTCACAAGCATGTGCTGGAAATTCTCTGAGGATAACTTTACAAATAACCCTGGCAAAAGAGAGAGAAAAAAGGCACAAAAAGAATGCAAAAATTGGCACCTGCTGTGAGGTACGTTGACAGAGTGGCGCAAAGAAGCCTGCCTCCAACAGGATTTTTAAAATGCAACTGGATGAAGGTCAAAAGGAAGGAATGAGGGAAAAGCCTGCACTGGAGGTTGGCCATGCCAGCTGCATTTCCTCCTTGAACCGGTTGTTTAGCAGAGTACAGCTACAAGCACACACGCATACACACTTTTACAGGAGCAGTTTGTGGCTGGCTAGTAGAGTAACAAGCTCTGATCTGCTTCGCTCTGAATAACCTCAGCCTCGCTGGAAGACGGGGAAGAGGAGACTACATCTCACTGGCCAGAGAGCAGGGCTTAGTTGTAGTCACAGAAGAGGATTTCTAGGCCTATGATTATTCCCTGGCATTTTCCATAGAAACTGCTCTGCACCTTCCTGAGAAGTCACAACGGCGTGTTGAGAGTCAAACACAGGAGCCATGCTACACCTGTGAGAGAACCTGTCCCCACAGCTCCAGGGGCTCCTGGGAGCAGCATCCTTCCAGAGAACTGTCAGGAATACCACATGTAAAAGCCAGTCTGATGCCTCTGCATGCATATAGCAATTTGAGTGCCACTATATTAAATTCCCCCGAGAGAGGCAGCACCAACAGATATAAAGTAATTTATTGCCAAAGTGTGTTTCCATCTGCCCTGTTGGGTTACCAATGGGATCCGTGCCCTGCTCAGGGTGCCAGCCCTCAGGAAATTGGATGGCCTAAAGGCACAGAAAATAGTTCTCTTTTATCATGATGTAGGTCTCGTCTCTGATGAAAAACTCTTAATCACAGACAGAGTAGCACAGTACCCAACAGCATGGCATGACTTTTATGTTCTCAAGAGGTCTGGCTGCTAGGCAAGTTGGTTTTTTTTTCTTTTTTTCTTTGTTTTTTTTTTTCCTTTTTCTTTAATAATTAATATCTGCGATAATTACAGGGGACAGTCTCCTCCTAATAGATTTGTTGCAGGAGATGGCTCTTATCCCCTTAGAACCCATTGCTTAGTGACTCCTGTTCCAAATCCCCAGACTCTCTCAGAGGAAAAAGTATAATGCTGCCCATCAAGCCACCAGATCCATCATCAAATGAACTTTGAAAACTAGAGTCAGGTGCCCAGATAGATCTGGTGGCACATCACTATACAGCCCCCAAAAAGAGAAATATGAGGTATGATCCTGGCAACATTACTTATTGTACGACATAGCCAAGACATGTGGATTAGCTCCACCGAGGGTCTTAGGAAGTGAGCTGGTGAGACCCACAGAGGATAAGAATGGTCATGATCCAGTACAGGCTATACCCCAACACCTCAGGCTGGCATGCCAGAAACACCAGGCAAAGACTGATCGAACACAGTTTGGGAGGCGAGTATTGCCAAGACCTCTATACTTACCACCAGGTTCCAAGTGCTTGCTCAGAGTGGGTGGGATAATGGAGAAAGAAAACTCAAAAAACAGCTGCCTCAAGAAATGACTTGTATTTGTAAGAAAAGCAATGAATGCCTGGCACAGAGTAAAAAAATGCTCATATGAAGTTAAAGTGAAAGAACAGAGGCAAATGTTCTTCAAATACCAGCAGCACACATCATTAACAGTGCAAATATAAACTACAAAATGTTAGACTAATCTAGTCAGCCAGAATACAATGTTAGCCAATGTAGGAAATGATTGAACTCTGCCACCGATGGCCTTATGGCTAAGAATTAAAAGGACAGGCACATTTAAAAAAACTCTAAAAATCCTATGGAGTGGTTATTTTTTCTTCCCTCCCCCTTTTGCCTGGCGTGGAGGCATGGGCAGCGAGGCCCTTTCGGTTATGGCTCTCTGCAGCCGGCCACTGCGACAAGGCAGAGTGGCCTGCGGCGGGTCACGAGAGTCGCTCGTCCCTTCAGCCCCTGGTAAGCACACAGTGGAGGATGCCACTGCGTCCTCACCAGTCCATGTCGAGGCACACGTCAACTCGACATGGGGGGTGGCTCTTTGGGAGATGCGCGTTTCAAGGACCTGCGTCCTCGGCTGCTTGAGGAAAGCTAAAATCTCTGACAGGTAGTTATGGATGGCTCTTGTGGAGGTAGCCACAATGCCCAGCTGCAGCTCCATACGGCCCATGGACTGGGACATGAGACCCATGGACTGTGCATGCTCCCTCTTGATATTTTCCAGCAGCTGCACAATCCTACTGTTGGTTTCCATCAACAGCTTCTCTCCCTCTGTTAGCTGGGGCTGCCCTCTCCAACCCCGATCCCTAGAGACTGGCTCAACACCGCAGCGCTCTTCATTCATCTCATCATTTCCCTCCTCCTCAGGAGAGTCACTTTCAAACTGAGGAGTCCTACTGAGTGACTGATCCCCGGGAGACTGTATGTCCATGGTGCACTCCGGAGTCCGCGCTGGCGTTTGAAATCCCTCAAAATCCTCCCCAACGTTGCTGTGCGTTTCAGACGAGGACAGCGGCCACTGCCAGCTCTCTGTGGTCCTGGCTGGCGAGTCTTCATCAGAGGCAGGCACCGAGGATTCCTGTTCTTCGGCCGGCGTGGACAGCGAGCTCCCTCGGTGATGGCTGGCTTGCCCCGAGGATCCAGGAACCTCCCCATCTTGCTCCCCAGTGACATCTGGCAATCAAATAGAGGAGCAACAACCACTGTATCTGAGGCCAGGCAGATGGAGGTATCTACATGCATTGGACAACACATAGAAAGAAGCCAGTTGGGAAGCCAGAGTGTATGTGTTTGGGCAAACAGAAGGGCGGACTAAAGTTTAGTGACTGCATTGGGCACGTGGCAATTGGCGTCATTAAGCACTTTTGGTCTCAATGCACACTGTCCTGTACCCAGAACACACACAGCCATGCTGCATCCCAAGGCAGGAGCTACCAAATTCCCCTCAGCGTGACTGTGACAGGAAATGTCAGTGAACCTAACGAGTAGCTCACCTATGCACTGCAGTGGTGATGAACTCGGGGCCAAGGGTCCAATTGAGTTTCCTGGGGTGCCAGATGTGCTCCACCACTGGCTGAGGGCAGCCCTTTGTTGCTCTGAAGCACTGCTGGCTATCTTCACTTTTGTCCGACGTCTCACGCCACCCCCACCCAAAATCTCTCCCAAATCACTGCTGCAACGCGACGGTGGCCATCCATGGGATTATCCCGTGAGCAATGCCCTCCCCAACATTTGCCGGATTTTCCTTGCTCTCTTCTCCAAACAGTAGGAAATGCTATCTGAGGGCATTGCTCACTGGGATCTCTTTGTCTTCTGGAAATGAACTGAGTTTTCCCCTCCCCTGGCTACCTCTTCCCTTGCCTGCGGGTGTGTGGTGGAAATCTGGGTGCAAGCGCTATCCTGTGGCAGCTCTAGAGCAAAATGCCCTCCCAAATAGCAGGAAAGCCTTGGGATTTTGCACCCACAGGAATCACTAGCTCACAAGGGAGCATGATTTGCCCAGCCCCATCCTGCACTGCTCTGTATTACGTGAGGCTGTGACTGGGACTCCGTACACTTTCAGTTACTTCAGATAAAAAAAATGAGTCCTCTTCATTTTTTAAAAATTTTTTTTGAGGGAGGCCAATTTGGTCAAGAGAAATCAACCCGGGCAGTGTGGCTGAAGGAGACAGCCCAAAGCCCAAAGCCCTGCATTCCTCATGCTCAGACAAGGGACAGCTGAGAGAAGCACTGCTTTCAGAAGGGTTGTGACCCAACCCAGCTGCTGCGGCTCACACCGCAGTAGCCTGAGTGCCAGATCTGTGCCATGCCTACTCTCTGGCATCCCAGCCTTGGAAAAAGCTTTTTGAGTGTTTTTTAAGATTCAATTTCTGCTTTTTGAAATACTTGTCTTCAGGCCTCAGTGGAAGCTGTAAGCTTGTATCTGCAAGGTGTTGCTGAGGTCACGTTAAACCATACTTTTGGTTCTGTTTATGAATCAGGGCAGGGTTTTGTTCATTTTTTAAAAATTATTTTATGTGAAATATAATGAAATGAAAAGCTTTTTCTGACAGACCCAAGGACCCCTCCTCCTATCTCAATCCCTACCACAATGTGGTACTCATTATTTCTACACCCATGTGCCTGCAATATTATGGTGCTCTAAAAGGAATTCTGTGTGACTTAATTGAATGACTTTTAAGTGCTAAAATAATGGATATTATTCGTGCATTTAGCATATTCACTACTTCAAAGTATTCACATTCAAAGTATTCATAGTCTCTCTGTGTCTGGCTGGACTGTCCAGTTGCATGTTTTATGGAAAGTGAGGATGAAATTGTATTTGTAAAAAGGCATGAGCTCCTTATGAAAATGAATTTTAGGAACAAACTGTCATGCAATCATTGGCTCTTCCACTCCATGGAGATTTGAAAGGGACTATATATGAACCTAACTAAGAACTGCTTCTTCCTTGGCAATTCTTCTCCTGCTTTGTCTAATACAGCCATAGCTGCATTCCTTCATTAGCAAAGCTCTCTTAACAACTACAGTGTAGGACCATGAAATTATTTATCAGCATTTTCCTACTTGAGTACACATGAAAAAAAACCAAAAAAAAAAAAAAGAACAAAAAACCAGGGGACCTACTTTTACCACACAAAGCAAACACACACTTCAGTTGAAGCCTATGGAATCAAGAGTGAGGTAAGGGATCATAAATACCCATTCTGGCAGAGCCACTGGTCATACAGAATGTCTTGGCATTTCTTTTGACATGTCAACTGAAAATTCTCCATATTTGAAAACCCCATTTAGCTGGCAAGTGTTCTAAACAAAGCCCACCTAACAACTGGCAAGTAAGTAGAACCAAACTATACTGGAAGTCAAAAACGGAAGCAAAATGAAATCAAAAACCTCCAAACTCCACACTGACTTATGAATACTTCTGTAGTCATTCCGTTATCACTGTCTCTAGTTTGTTCAGGTTCAGGGGGACCAGAACACATTTGTTATTTGTGCATGTCTATATGTTTGCCAGAGGCTCATGAAGCAAACATTTCTCTGAAAAAGCGCAATAATAAATTTTTGCAAAATTCCTTATGTCCTATGAAATGTTACCACTTGGCATCCTCCTAATCAGTCTTTTCAGCCTTTCAGAGCTGAAAGAACAGCATCTGGCAATCAGTGACCAATGACACAAATGACAAAAAGCAAAGAGTCTGTGAAAACCCCTGGGCAGAAGGTTAATTGCGGAAACTCTTGGCGAATACTTCTGAATAATGAATACATGCACAGGCTTTAGGTTAGGTTGGTAAACTTGGCTGGCAATGAGAAGGAAAAATAATCATCACTGTTATTTGTAACAAGGTGTTCAGCATCTCTCAGCAACTCTGGTTTCTGGAAGCTTTGGGAAGCACTGGCATGGGGCATGGGGAACCGAGGGTGTGTTACAGGCATGGCCTTCCACAAACTTTCCTTCACTAAGGAGCAATTATGGGAAAATTTCCTGGAGGTCACTGGCTGACACCACCTGGGTGAACATGTGAGTCTCTGCCCAAGAAATTCATTCCTTGGTGACCAAAAGTCGCCCTAAATTCTGGGCGGATCATGACCGGGTTGATTGCACCAGAACTTAGGCTGGGGCTGTGAGAGAAGTGTGCCAGGCACAGCAGGGGCATTGCAAAACTGGGTTTAGCCAGAAACTGTCCTTATCTTTAAACAGCTGACAGAGTGAGCTCAACTAACTTCCTTTAACTCTTTGGAAAAGGGGTCACTTGCAAAAAAAGAGAGAGAGAGAGGCCACTACAACTGTGAAGTCAAAATCGGCCATGGATCAAACCATGCACCAACATGGCTGACCCCATTTGGTTGTTAATTTGTTTTAAAAAAAAAAAAAGAAATCTCTTTCTTTTCAAGCTTTAAATAGAGTGGGCACAAAGAAGCACAGCTGGCTTCCTTAGGTGTGAAGCAAAGGGAAGAGGTCAAATTCCCTGATCTTTCTAGCAATTTCCACCTGACACACCATTCCTACATGCAGCATTTTGTTCACAGTGATAGATATGACTTACAGGCACTCACTTCTGTCTCTTACAGGTATCTTTATACCAAGTGATAGCAGTCATCAAACCTGCAGCCTCTAAGGTTCACGTTCCTAACTTCATGTCCCTTGCCCCGCTGGGGCAGGACTTCCATCTCCATCCCTAAATGGCCAAAGAAGGGACTCAGGAAGGAGCATGCAAATGGGCTAAAGGGAGCAGAAACATCTGAAAGTCAGTGACCCACTGCACTTCAGCTTCAGTGTTTGATCATTGTGGGTACTATGCAGCTATTTCCAAAAGCCCCTTGGGATTCACAGGTTTTGGAAGGCTGTTTCTTGTTTTACCTCAGTGACTCTTTTGTGTTTAAGGAAAAAAAAAAAGAGATCTGGTATTCGGGGGGTCCATGCAATAGGAACTGGTGAACCTCCACCAAAGTCCTGGCTATCTCCCTTTCTCCCCTGTTGGACAGGTTCTCTGTTTCTGCAGAGGAGCAGAATCTGCCAGACAGAGTCTCTGTTCCTGCTGTCTATCCAGGTGGTTCTCTGGGCTGACACACAGCCTGGTCTGACATGGTGGATCAGCAGGTGCTCCTGGAGGCCACAGGACAGCTGCTCCAGGTGTGCCTGCAGGGAAGAGCTGTGGTTTGCCCCATCCTGCCCTGAGCATGCTGATCAAAGCCAAGTTTATTCCAGCCTTTAGGTTCATGAATATGTCCATTATTTTGGAGCACTCTATTCCATGTGGTCTCCTTGCACCACAACGTTCCTTACCACTGAGAGTCCTTCGTGTTGGTCATTAGGCATTTTTAGGATTGTAGCAATTACTGGGTTGAGATACACAGAGGACTACTGAATGGTTGATTCAGCTGCAGGGGTAGAGGACTGAGACAGAGGCCAAGAACAGAGCAGGGCTTTGGATATACACAAACTTTAGACATCAGAAGTATTTCTTTAACTTTTGGTCACTGAAGAACATTTGAGATTTATGCCTGTGTTGTGCCTTACCTGCCACTTGGACTGGCAGCTGATCCCTCCCCTGAGATGTGCTGCTCTTTAAGAAGCCCTCCTTTTGAAATCCCACCATTCCTGTTTCACCTCTGCTACCGGATCGTTGCCTTTTCCATTATCTTTCCTTTTCAGACTGCCCACCAGCGGAGCTGCTCAGGAGGGCTGGGGCACCGTCTCTTCCTGCTGACAGACAGGTGGGTGGAGATGTCCCTTGGCCACAACAAGTGGGCCAGGAGCTCAACAACAGCGGGAACACAGCGGGGGAGCTTCCCAGGCCCTGCCTCTGCTGCTCTGGACCTGGGCCTCTGTCTGTATCTCATCATCCCTCCTGGGGTGGGTGCATTTCTCAAACTGCTTAGGTACCAAGGTGATAGGTGCCTTGTAAATACCTAAGATAGATACAGACAGAAACTGTACCAGGCACATTATGCAACACTTCAGACAATGCCAATGGCACCTCATTGCTGTAGGATCACCCACCTGGTCCAGCATCTGCAGGCAAATACTGGGCACATGCATTTTTCCTTTGGAAAAGTGATGGAAACACAGGACATTCATTCTTCTTTGGTGGCAACAGGTTTGGGCACATAGCCCTTAGTGATAGGCACTGCACATGCAAGAATTTTGTTCCATCGCCTTCTCTAAATATGAGTTTGCAGGCTTAGTTTAATTTCCTTCGTTAGCCAATAAAATTTGTTTCCTTATCAATAATCTGCAAAACCGGTTACAGAAGCAGCACCAAAACTAAAGGGGTGGTCTTCACGTGTGCCTATTCAAAATGCACAGAGGTTCTCTTAAACCACACAAAAATATGGCTGTGGTGTTGCTTCTATATTTTGAATTCAATTTTTTTTCCCAATTTCTTTTAAGTTCAAGTAGCTTGTTATAGCATGAAGACCAGGAATGATTATGCATATAATTAAGTTTCCATGTCTGGGAAAAATAGCAACAAAAACCCCCCAAAAACAACAACAATAGCAGCAACAACAACAAAAAGAAAAAAAAAAAAAAAAAAAAGAAAAAAAAAACCAACCCCAAACCAGCATCAAAATCAACTGTGTGCAAATATTTGCACTGCATTTCTTTTAGGTTTTTGGCACTTCCATATATGCCAAAGGCCTTGCTCCTTAATTTGTAAAAGAATAGCTGGGAAGTAGCTGGAGAAAAACTTCAGGGGGAATGTCTGTGGGTGGGAGAGCTACTAAAGGGCAATTTGGGCAAACAGTGGGTCTGAGGATCTGGGCAAGGCTTTCAAACGAGCAGATGAACAAAAATTCTAGACATCTTCCCAGTGCTAATGGGCAGGTGAGTATCTAATGATTTCAAAAGAGAGCTTGGTCAGACAACAGGAGGTCATCTGATAATGTTGCTTGGCACAGAACCAATTTCACTTGACAGTGTTCCTGGGGGGAAAAACAGGTGACTCCTGTTTGGTTAAAATGGCTAAAAATGGATCTGTGCCCACTGAGAACAAATGGCTTTCTTTTCAGCTCTTCAAACAGGATCAGATGTGTAAAAATTCATCAAAGACCAAAAGTTGGTAAAGTATAGCAAGGCCTTCGACACACCACTGAGCATTTAAAGACTAGACTTAGCTAAAGCATGGATTCAGAGAAAGAACATTAAAGGTAAAGTTCTAAATCCAAATTTGTTGTTTGTGATCAAAATTAGAGGAAAGAAACAAGTTCAGCCTACAGTTATGACCTGTAAATGTATAGTTAAAAATATACAGAAATGGAATGACCTGAATTTGCATGTGGACAATTAGGTTAATCTTCATCAATCTGCCACCACTATATCTTAATCTGGAATTACCTTCTTCCAACCCCACCCCAAAATAACAATTTGCAGGATCGTGCTTGAACCACAATGCTCAAACCACACATTTACCATACTGCAAACAACAGGCAGAGAATATTACTTTAGCAGTCAGCATAATGAGGAAATAATAAAAGTGCTTTGCAATACAGTCAAACATAAAGGCACTTGAAACACCTTCCTTCTATGAAAATTAGCTAAAAATATTTGTCTGTTCTCTGGGATGCCATAAATTCTACAAAGTACTCTTAAAAAAAATATATATATATATAAAACAAATCAATAAAACATAAAAACTAGTAACTAAAATGAATCATTTAACATTATCTATAAATACCATTACACGATTTATGAAAATGCTTTGTAGGCATTCACAATAAAGAGCTCTCAAAACTTTCTTGGAGGAAAGCCTTATTTGTGTTTCTAGGGCTGAAAATAGCTTCACGTTATTACACACAAGTCACATTTACACATTATAACCACACCATCTAAAGTAATTTTTAAGGAAGACAGAAAGCGTATATGTTCAAATTCCTTTCTAGAGATACAATTTTCAAGTACTAGCTCTTTAACAGCATGTTCATTATTAAGGAAATAATGATACAGGCATTTAAAATACACCTGCAATGCTGAAGCCTTGCAATTCAGCCTACCTTGAAAGAGGAATGGTCATTGTCTAACAGTGGTTTCTGTTCAAGAACAAAAACAAAGCAGAGAATATAGTCAATACCCACTCCTACCCTGCAAGCCAGGTGGAATTTAAGTGGCAATTTGAAGTTCTGTTTAAGAGACAGCATTTGAAAATTTGGCCTAGTCACAAAAGAAAGGCAATCAAATCAAAGAAACCAAAAAGAAAGTGGAGGATCTAAGACGCAGCCTTCTCTAGTCTTACACTTAACTCTGACGCTTCCACACCGAGGGGAAAAACCAAACAAACTATGAGGAATTATCTAAAAACATTTATTTTTAATTAGATTAGAAAATAATTAACATGGGTATGTGAACATTTGAAGGAAAAAAGAAAAAAAAAGAAATAGCAGCAAAGGGAGTTTTGAGATGAGGGAGATAAGTCCTTCATCTCCCTGGTTCCTGAAAAAGAGAGAGAACACATTAAAAGTGCTGAATGAGTTTTCCACTGCCCTAACTGAGCCATGTTGGGAAACACATGCAATTTTAACTGTTCCTCAAGCCTTCATGATTTTGAAAATGTGCTTAGATATTAAATTGATAATATCTGAGCATAGTCACACTCACATAAACCAACGTATTTAATGGGTCTCTTTGCAAATGCTACAAAACCACATTTTCTGTAACACTTACAATTCCTTTTCCAACTTCTTTTATACCATTGTCTTGTTTGGCTGACACAGAAAGGTTTTGAAAACCTTTTCAATTACAGTCCTGTAATAAAGAAAAACAAGTATCATGACAGGGCGCTACATCCTTGAGAATAAGCTGATAGATTTAAAACAATAACAGTGTAGATGAGAACACCCACACAGACTCAAGCAGCCTCTACTCAGGATTCCCATTTTCAAAATGTTGCAGCATCTCATGAAAGGTAAATCCTGGTCTGAAGAAGTCTTTAGTACCAGGCGTTACCTACTAAGTTTGGATTATATGGCACAAATTGCTAACCAGCACATTGCCAAGATATTTTTCATGGAAAACATAGGTTTATTATTGTTCCCTTTTTGAAACATGTCAGTTTTCCGTACTTTTCTCTCACAAAGTGTTTGATAAGTACTTATATTGGTCCTAATCCTACACTTACACTGCTATGGGCTCTCCCAAGGTACACTACAAGCCATAAAATCTGCAACCTCGCTGCACCAACCACGAAGGGCTGGCATTTCTTCACACAGAGTTGACAAATTCTACCCAGAGTCACTGCTTTCTGCTGGAGATAAATGACAACCCGATGACAACCTCTTCCTCATTACTACACTGCCACCTCATCAGAATTTCAAATATGTAATGTGAATCAATTACTTACAACGGATAACCTTCAAGAATTCTTCATGAAGCCTGATGCCTCTTGCTCTTATCTTCTGATATAGTGTCTGGTGAAGATCTGAAAACCTTCTTCCTACAGAGAAGCACTGCAGGTGCTGGGAGCTATCTCAGGAGCTGCCATGGTGAGTGCTGTGAAAGTTGTTTTGGTGGTATTCCCATTGTTCCCTGCAGACAAATCTCCATCATCAACTCCACCACAGTGAAATAAAAAAAGGGTGTTTTGAACCCAGACGGCTTTGGGAATGGTCTCTTCAAACAGAACAGAACACTGTGAGCTAATCCACTGCCTGGCATTCATTTATATATATTTGCTCTGCAATTTCATTGTTTCAGATGCCATTGGAAGGTGCTACCTTTGAAACAATGGACAACAGGAATGGGATGAAGTGGGAATGCTTATTGCAGACAGAGCTAATAATATCTCTTTTGAATGCCATCAACTGATATTTTTCTATTCAAATGCCGGTCAGACTTGATGCCAGGTAACAATATTCTGTATTGACGATATCAGTTATTCTGTATCTGTGAGGTGGTGATAGAATCTAAACCCTTCAAAGGAGAAAATCGTAGTTGGTACTGCAGCCCACACCAAACCCCAAAGACCAGGACCAACACATATACTTTATCAGGATATGGTATATATCAATATTTTATATTGATTACCATATCAAATCTAAGAACAAACAAAGCACCACCCTGGCTTACAACTGACACCCATGAGACACTGCCAGCAGATATTTTATTAAGGGGGAAGGATTATTTATCTTGTCATTCCCATTTCACTGTGGAAATTTAACCTGCTCTATTCTTCATTTTGTCCCTTCTCTTAGAGGATTTTATATGAGATATTTTAAAATTCAACATTGTCAACTTCAGCTTTCACTGAAAATCCCAAATTACTCACTAAATCAAGCCCATTTCCTGGCAGCAAAGAAAGCTGAGAAGCAGGAAACTTTTAAATCATGTACCTAGACATTTACAGATCTTAACTTATGGATGTGTTCCTTAAGGATCATATAATTTTAAAATTCTCCCTCCACATTCAGTTACTCATAAGTTAAAACAAAAACTTAAGGAAAAGCCATTTAAAACCAAGCTCTCCAACCGCTGCATAAACTTATTATGAACATAGTTAAATTTAAAGTTTTAAAATATTAATTTTAAAATCATGACCTCATTTTTTTCCCTTAATCTTTCATTTTCAGAGTATTTTCAAACCTTCATTTCAATTTGCTGCACAAATATGCTAGTTATTGTTCAGTATTAATCACATTTTAAGTGCTGCCTCCAACAAGTTGCTGCTAAAACTCTTGGTTTACACATTGCCATAACTTGCTCATACAACGGTTCTTGGAAAACTACCAGGTATAAGAAAGAAGAAGACTACTCCCCCACCCCCATCAGGTATTCCACAAAATCCAGAAAGTAGTTTGGAAACACGACCCCTCCACACATGCATTTCAAGGTTGGAAGCTATCTCTGAGTCAGGCAACTACTGCAAGCGGAAAGTCAGTGGCACAGATGAAGTTAAATTTTAGCAATTCATGCTTTGTAACTGCAGTAAAATGACAGAACTGCCCATGCCATACTGCTCCAAACCTAAGGATTTTATCACCTTTTCAGACACAAGTACTTTATCTTATATCCTGAATATAAAAAAATACAGCCTATGTCCTGTCCTGCCTTCCTTTTCCCTGCTCTCCCAATGAACCAGAACCCATCTTCAGAGATAAACAACAAGCTGAGTCAGACAGAGCCACAGAAGCCATTATTTTTATCTTAATGCCTCCCTCATCTCTGATCCAGAAAACTGAATGTTTGGTTGACAGAAGACTGTAAAACAACACCATGTTTTTTTTTTATATGCTGCCAAAACACATTTTTGAGTAGCAATGTGGTTTATTCTGCCATATTCTCTGAATGGAGAACGGCAAATATCCCTAGCTGGAACCTCTGGTAACCACCTGAAAGGAGGTCAGGGAAGAGCAGGAAAATAACCCAGTTCTGTCCTATTAAATGTAAAAAAGAAAAAGCTTCCTTGCTGAGAGAAGACACTGCCTATGGCCTAGATTTCCTTTCCATGACACTGAACCTCACCCAAGAGCAGGACATAGCCTGTTTTTCACCAGCTACCACCCAGGGGCTCAGGAAAGTGGGAGACTCTTCCTTGGAGACTCCATGAGAACTTGGAAGTGAACAGCCCCTGCTCGGGAGAGCTCACAATCTAGGGAAGCAAAATGATATACAGGAGCATGGAAAAAGTACAGCTCAACACAAAGTCTCTACACAAAAATACACTTATGAAAACTATTAAAATAGCACTGCTAATTCTACCTGCCCCCCTGCCTTGCCATCAGTGCTGGGATGATTGCTCAGTGGGGATCTAGGGAAGGTGGGTCTTTAGGAGAGATTTCAAGGAGAAGGTGGTGGGTGGCCTCATGAATCAGTCCAGGAAGGGCACTCCATGCATACAGGACAGCGTGGAAGATGTTCTACCGGACAGAGCAGCATTTCTGCGGGTGAGAAGCTCAGGTGTGGTGTGCAAGATCCCTGATTCCTGAGACAGACACATTGTGGGCATGGGAGAACGTGTGGCTGTTCGGGAGACAAGCGGGATCACTAACATGGGACTGCACTGGGCCACTAACCCTCTGTGGCTGCCAGTCAGCATAGGAACTGTGAGGAGATGAGATGGAAGGGGTTGGAGAAGAGTCAGGTACAGAGAAGGAAAAAAAAGGCAAGGTGAAGGAAAGGAGACAAAAGGAAGAAATGCAGGGGATATTTTTGAATGTGGTCTTCTGTTTGACTTTCTTAGTGTGTTTGCAATTTATTAACTAAATAACTAAAAAAACATATACAATAATTAATGTACATTTGACACCATAAAATAAACTGGACCATATGCCAACATTTACATTGTTATTATCCTTCACTATGGAAAGGTGAGAAACGGGTTAAACAAGAGACAAAATGCTTCCCCTTACCCTTCTTCTTCCGTACTGAAGCTTGGAAATAGAAAGGGAATGAACTGTGAATCAATTCTGAAGGTAATTTTTAAAATGCTAAATCCTTGTCTGTCATTTTGAGCTCAAACATTGCCTTCCCTCTAAGATGTCAGTCTCTCCCTGCTCACCTCTACTAAACAGGTATCTCTCAAAACCACAGTAGATAAAATCTGCTTTTGCCAAACTGTTCTTATGGTATCTACAAGGAATTTCTCCCCTGCAGGTATTAGGAATACATGCAGAATTGTTTTTTTTCTAAATTCTTTCTTAAAAACAATAATTGGGGCAACTTATTGATACCAGGGCTGTCAAACTATCAAACTAACAAACTAACATCAAGCATTTCTAAATTTTTGCAGATTGAAATGGAAAGGAATCATTAGCACACTGTCAGCTTTTGGATTAATTAATTTGAAAGAGAACAGCTCAGATGGTCTGCTCTGTATTATGAAGAACAGAATAGCTCAAAACATGTCAATAAAACTGTAAGTAGGGTTCAGAGCCAGGCAAAGGAAGTGACTGTAATGACTGCAAGATGGATAATTATTTTTTTAAATTATGTTTACCTCAGCTAGAAGACATTACAAGGAAAACAAATGGGGAGTTTCTCTTTACGTTTTTCTTCTATTACATAACAAGGGACATTCAATAAAATTAAAGGCATCACATTCAAAATCAATAAAAAGGAAATACATCTGTACACAGCACATAATTAGCCTGTGGGATTCTTTGTCACGAGACATTGTTGAGACCATGAGCTTCTCCAGTTCAGGAAAAAGGGTTACACATAAGTATTGATGAGAACATTCACAGTGCTCATTTATAGGTACTTCCTATTTGGTTTGCACATATACGGCATGAAAGAAATGCTCATTCATTAGGGAGTTTAATGGTTATAAAAATGTGGGTGTTCTCATAGCTCTCACAGATGTCCAATATATACACAAATACATAGAGAGATCTATAAGTTGTAGATAAATACACACATACAAGCTGTGTTATATGTCAAGAGACAACTTTTAACTGATGATAGGGAGAACATTTTCCCTCTGGAAGCTTGTTCAATTGTTGTGCAATTTAAGAATTCTTGTCCCTTCTGGTAACAGCCCTTTTCCAGGACAAATATGAAAATAGGTAGACAACAGATGTTATTTGGAACAGCAGTCACATTGTTTGCGAGGGTGGCAAACATTCAGAGTGTCACAGAAGTGGCATTTACAGACATTTTTTAAGAAGTAAGGAAATTTCTGCCACTACTCCAGCTTTTCTAGGGGACAAACACCTCTGGAACAAGGTGCAGGACTATTCCTCAGAACAGAAGACTCCTGCCACTGCAATGTCTGCTCCATCTAGATAAAGGTATCAATGGGAAATGTGCTTAAAAATGGAAATATGTCCCATGGCTGCTTAAAGGAGCTGCAGTGGCTTCTGCCACTTGGTGAGGGCAAACAGCAGAGCAAGGGCCACAGCCTAAACAGGGGGGTGAGAAAGCTAAAATATGATGGTCTCCACTGAGGACATTACTATTAACAAGCTATTCTCCCTTGGGAAAGTGCTATTTCTGCTTTAAGACCAGTATCTCCTGTGGAAGACTGAAAAAGTCAGAGAAATAGAAGAATATCCTCAGCTTGAAAGCAATTGGCAGAAGAGGATAACAAACGCGCAAAAATGGTGCCTAAGTATTGCTGTCCCCCTGGGAAAGGTGGTTGATAAACCAGCAAAGTTTTATGAGCTCTCAGCATTCCATGAAAGAAAAGCAAATGTAAAACACCCAGACCCACAAAGTGTGCTCCAAAAACATTTTATGTTTTAATCCTTGAAGAAAAATGATGGAGCATTTACAAGCTGTTGATAACCTTGAGTTAAGCTCCTAAACTTTTTTGTACATAAAAATCAAATTTTCTGAGACCTGCTGGAGCTAAATAATTAGACTGGGGTGGGTTTTTTTGGTCTTCATTTGGTTGTTAGACCATAGAGAAGACACTACCCACTTCAGCACCACTTTGCTAGGAGACTTCCCACTGGAGTTACGTGACTTGACTCACTAAAGGATTGATGGGGTCTATCTGCCCCAGAAAACATTCACTTACAGGGGAAAAAAAGGGGCCACAAGGCTATGATTTGTTCCAGTTGGCCTTCAGATGAGTCCATGTCAGGAAAACCCCAAGATTAAAAAATTAAGTATTTAAATAACTGTAGAATTACATGGAAAAATGGTTTTATTGTGTGGGATTATTATAATCTATTACTCTGCAGTGATGGATGTGGTTGGGTTTTATACCCGTTTCTCACTTGCTAAGCACGCTGTTCTACTGTTATAGCCACACAGAAATATGCACAGGGCTTTTCTCTTTTTATATATGATTTATTCCTATTTTCATGTTTTAAATCTAGCTGCAGAAAATCTACCTTTTAATGACCTAACAGATAAAAACCAGAAAGAGAAGAACAATTACCTTCCTCATTTCTAGAAAATGAATAAAAATTCCTGAAGAAATATGCATATCTAGAATGTAGATGACCAAGCAAAGGAATCTACAACCATACTTCTCAAAATTACCAAATAAAAAACTGAATGCTCAGTAATTTTTTATTACGAATAGTGAGAGGAATTAAGTTTATATCATGCACAGAAGTAAAAATGATATCATAATATGCACTTTTTCAGATCAAATGAAACAAGTTGAAGTTGAAGCTGCTTTAATACTGTCAGCTTTTAACAACAGCTTCTGGCAGCTTACCTTTATCCACTAATGAGAGGCCACAGAAATTTAAAATAAAACAATATTAGATTAACTGAAAATTTAGAAAGCAAAGCTAATAAAACATGATACAAAATTATTTTCTTTTTTCTTTTTCTTTTTTTCCCCTTTTTTTTTTGGTAGATGTGCCAAACTTTGATGATGCATAAAATGTATCGACATTCCCTTGCGCAGCAGTAAAGGCACAAGTCTCCACAAAAATCAGTCATGCGAGTCATGCACATTTTGAACTCTCCAAAGATGCAGCATTCTTAAAACCTCCTCTGCTCTAGACACTGTACACAGTGCAGCTCCCTTCACCAATTTCACATAGAGACATATAGATAGATATTTACATCTCCACCAAGCCAGCATGCTTGCCAAAAAACACTTTCTTACCAAGCTCTTCAAGCTCTGAGGTCATGGACTTAGACCGCAGGGTCAGTGCAGTGGTTGGAGCTCGCTTAGGAGGTGGTGGGGCTGTGCATGGGACAGAAAAACACACAAGTGTCAGCCAAAACACACCCTCTGGAAGCCCTATGCTCCCAGCCACAACTCCATATCCATTTAAAAGAATAAGCTCCATGAAATAAGGCGAGAATAAATACCTACATGCGGAGGAACAAGCCCTGAGATGCTTTTCATGGACTGAATTTCTCCACTGTTTCTGGCTCTAGCGTAGGTTGCTTGACACATCCGCAAGCTTTTATGTAACAGGATACATAGAAACATTTAAAGCTAAATAATTGTGCACTTCTGTTTCCTAGCAGGAAAAGGGCTTTCTAGAGAAAGGACCTCGCAGCAGTGGTGCCCCTTCTGAGAAATATGCATGGCTAAAAATATCCTGGGCACCAGCCAATCTCTGACAGATTAACTTAATCTTTGGATAAACTGTTCAATCTGAGAAATACGGAAAAGAACATTCAAATGAATCTGAATCGTTAAGGTGACTCTAAGGGAAACAGGTGATACTCAGAATATATAAGGTCCTAAAATATCAAGGCAATAATCTAGCACAGAAACTTCAACCTTTAGTTGTAGTGTGCTTTAGTATCCTAATAACAAATATTTCTGGTGGTCAGAAAAGATCATCTCATTCCAAGCCCCCTGCCACAGGCAGGGACACCTTCCACTAGACCAGGCTGCTGCAAGCCCCATCCATCCTGGCCCTGGACACTTCTAGGGATGGGGCAGACACATATTCTCTGTACAGCCTGTGCCAGGGCCTCATCATCCTCACAGGGAAGAATTTCCCACTAATATTTAGTCTAAACCTGCTGCCTTTCAGTTTAAAGCATTGCCCCTTGTCCTGTCACTACATTTAAGGTCAATATGATCCATACCAAAAGGCAAAAAGGTTTGTTTAAAATTTATGAACAATAAATTACTGTTCATCAAACCAAAAACAATGCAGGACCACGCTGAGACATGGTTTAGTTTAATACAGCCTTCCCCCTTCATCTCACAAGCTGGTCTCACTCTTTAAAAAAAAATAAATATTAATTTTTAATAAGCAGTGGAGGTGATGACACTTCCAGCACAGACAGAAAGTTTTAGTTTCATGGAGCAGTCCTGGAGTGCCAGCTCCTCACCTACTCCCACACTGAAGAGCTAGGTGTGTGTGTGAGAAAACTCACGGGACTGTGGGAGGAACAGGAACTTTCAGCAATGTGCTGCTGCTGTATGGAACACCAGTGAGCAGCAGCAATCATTCAGCTTAATGATAATTATGAGGGCCTAATGACTTCCCAGCATAGCTGGGAAACCAAACTCAGGGGCATCTAAGGTGAAGGAAACAGTGTAAATTCCTCTCTTTTGGGGAGTAAAGTTTTTGTGGTGGCTTTTTGAATGATTGGGTGAGAAATGCACTGCTGAAATACCCCCATTTCAAGTACATTTGAAATTAATAAAAGATCATCTGTTCTTAGTGTTTTTCCTCTCCCACTACTGCAAGAAATTTTACTACAAGATCCTCAAACATACACAGGTGAAAAAGCCCAAAAAATGAACTTTAATGCCAAGCATGACGAGAAAATATTGCTCTTTTGGCCACATGTTAATGTCTTACCCAACAGAATTAAATCACTCCAAATTAAACAAGAACAGGGCATTTCAAATTTTTGAAGCAAAATCTGATAAATCAGAATTTAGAGAACAGCTATTTCATGCCCATACTTGGTTTTCTGTGAAGGAAGGGGAGGAGAGTCCATGAGGAAGAGAGAAAAATGTACCTTTCTTCCTTGCTGTATCATCTGGGTCAAGATTCCTGGTTACTGTGACAACCTTCAGCACGAGGTGATTGCCCCCCTGTCGAATCATGTTCACCACCTGCCTGTGGCCAACCTTCACTACATTCTCATTATTAACCTGCACAGAAAGGAAGGAGTCTTTTAGACCAAAACGCAGAAAATTTTTGTTCTATCATTTTTATAAACAGAATGTGGCAGGAACAGATGGAAACAGAAATTCTAGTTACTGCCTTTTAATGAAAATATGTATTTGAGGAACAGTGCATAGCTGACATGATGACCAGCAAACTAAAGGTATTCCTCTGGGAAATGCACATCTAAATAAATTTAACCAAATCCTGCCCTTTACATATTTCATTTACAACAACTAGTGTTTTCCTTCTGCAAGTTTCTGGAAGGATCTCTTGTCCTGGAAGCAAAAACAACAGGGCCACAGCAGCCCCAAAGAGTGAGTTAAATACATGAAGCCCTGAGAATTTAGTGTGGTCATGTCAATTAAATTTCAAACTGCACTGTAACACTCAGCTAAAGGGAAAAAAAATAGATCTATATATATGTACTCTCTCAGTAATTCCTAGTGCTAAATCATCCTTTTCCTGGATATATCTTTCCATAATATCAATTATAAGACATAGAGGAAAGCAGAGGCATAGAAACTGTAAATAAGCACAGCTAAAAGTAATTTATTTATTCATTCAATCTATAAGGAGTCACTGAAATTTATCTGAAATTTGAATGGTGACAACATGTAAGACTGAAGTGCTGCCTGTGCTATTTGAACATAAAAGATACTGAGGAATGGAGAAAGAGCTGCTGCCAGGATACATGCTGGGAAGTTGATCTCTCTCCAAAACTCCACTGACTCAGTAATATTTCACTGAGATCACTCAATGCTTTCCAAAACGAACAGTCATTTTCAAAGTAAGTGTTTTTAGCCTCCTCTATTTATTCTGACAGGCTGGGCATCACACACTCTAAAGGATTTACAGTCTAGAGCAGAATCTCTTATTAAATATTATTGCCGTTTAGCAGAACAAACAGCACAAGTCACCTCACACCAACTTGAAATAATTTTTCCATCCATTGTCTCGAAGGAAAACCTTCCCTTTTTTCAGGCTTCAGCTGAGCCAAAATGCATTTTAATTAACCAAAGCATTGGTAAACCAGCTTCGCAGTACAGTGCTGCAGTTGGAGCCTACGGGAAGAGCTGTGCACTCTGTGCCTGAGCTCGAGGTGCTTTTGGAGAGGCTTTTTTAGTTCCATGTACTGTGACGTAGGTGGAACACATGCTGAACATCCAGACCTGTTGAGCAGGCAAAGACGAAGTTCTCTCATTCTGTAGGTGGAGGGTATAAAAGAATATTGATTTAAATAGGACTCTTGCTGGTTTACTTTTACACCTCCTTAGCATCTGGTATTTAATTCCAAGAGATATTTATTTAGCTGGACCAATGGCATCTAAATTTAATCTGTCTAAAATACTGAAGCAAACAGCATTATCCATTTACTTCTGGATTCCTTCCAGTATTAAAGCCTCAACCAGGTAATTCTTTTCCACAGGGAAAAAAAAATCATGCAATTAAGATTATGGAATATAGCCACTCTCTCTTTTTACTGGAATTAGATTTCAAGCCAGTAAGGATTACAATGTAATCCCTAATGCTGTCAAAAAAGAGCCCTCCAAATAAATCAAAAGTCAATATTAATCAAACACATGTACACTTCACTAGTGTAAAGTGATAAATGTGTAATATGATAAACAGCTTATGCAGCATCCCATCTGTTCCCATCGTTCTGTGCAATGATATTTAACATTTAGAGCAGGAGCAAATATATACAACACATTTTTTAAAGCTGCCTCAGAAACAGAACTTGTAAATGACTGTTTATAGCAGCTTTGTTGAAAAGGCACAAAAGCTGGGTCTGAAAAGATTTTTCCAAAAATAAATAAAATAAAAATATTGATAGGAGAGCTGGAGGTTATTTAACTCAGTCTTACAGAAATACTAGAGAACAAAAGAATCATGAAACCAGCAGAGCAGAACCTCATCTTCACAGTCTTTAGCACTTCAGGGGGTAAAACTGGAGCATGATTACAAAGCAATAACTTGGGAATTGTCAATAGTCTATAAGAATTTCAGTGACATTATTTCTTTTACTCTTTTTCAATATTTCATCCAGAAGCCAAATGACTGCAGGAAGGGTCATTAAGCAAGGAGACACCAGAGCTCAAGCAGGGTTGTCTGACAACCCTGTTTAGTTTTAGTTTTAGTTTGATATTATTCAGCAAAATTTTTCCAGATGTGAACAATTTGAGGCAAATCTCTCTCGACTTCCACTTCAAGCTTTGGCAGGGGGGAATTTTTACAGCAGTAAAACAGATATCTATTTCAACTCAAGAGGAATTAATTTCATAAGCACCTGTACCAATTCAATTCATAATCACCTGTGTTCTTGGTATTAAATGTAATCCTGCTCCTTAAAACACTCAAAAGCTACTTTTTCTTTTAGTGGCTAAGTGTTTGGAAGGAAGCTCTAGAAACAAAGGGTAAAGTTGTTTTGCAGGCACAAATTTGTCTTTCCCTCTTCTTCAACCCAATTTTTCCACATATTTTCTGCATTCTTTCACTGCAAAACCTGAGGTTCTTATTTTCCTTTACTATCCCACAAAATGTTCCTGCACAGAGATTTTTTCCTTATGTCCTTCATAAATAAATGAAAACAGATAATAGAAACAGACATGTGAGGAGGTTGTGCCTGTGCTACATCAATGAAATCTGGTCATCCAATAAACCATATGCAAGGAAAACTGTCCCTTGGGACAGCCCACAGTTTCAACAACTCCTCTCTATCCACTCTGGACTGTTGGGAAAAGCCTCAGAATTCCGCAATTTTAAAAATTATTCTTTATTATCATCTGGTTACTGAGCAGTGGGATGGATGATACTTAGATAATTTATTTATGAAGTAATATGATCTCATAGACTGAATATCTTTAAAAATAGTCTAAACAGTCTGGATAAAAGGATTTTTTTCCTGAAATGCAGAGTTATGTAATGGGTTGAATATAATATAATGTAATATAATGTATTATAATACAATGCAATATAATATAATACAATAGTAAAATAACCTGCACACTGTAAGCTGGCAGGTGCATGAGCTGGAACATATTCATCAGAGCAGCCTTCCCGTAGGAAGGTGCAAAAGGAAAAAAACCAAAACCACTACCAGATAAAGAGACCTTTGCAGACTTTGTTCTACTAATTAAAAAAAAAAAAAATTATTTCTTCAATGCATCATCCTCATCCTTCCCTCAAAATATTCCCTCAGTGGAAAAGGCAGTCAATCATTTTTAACACTGATTACACAGACAGAACTCCATCATTATGCTTGGAATGCCCATTGGTGGAATGGTTGAAGTTGGGAATGCACATCCTCCCAGAAGCAGCTTCTCAGAAGCTCTTCCTTATCCACTGAACTACTTGAAACAAACCCCAACAAACCCCCAAACCCATTACACACACTACAACCCCCTATGGGGGGGACTTTACATGGGTTTTTTACAAGTCACCCTTTTTGATAAATATTTCACACAAACAAACTCAATTACAATTTGTACCAGTGAAAATAAATAGCCCACAAATGATTTTGCAGGCTCAAATGATGCTTCTGCATTTCAAGTAACCACGGAGTTGTGCACGTGGCACTGCCTGTCAGCAGCCAGTAAGAGTTTCCCATCTGGAGACTAAAATGTGAGAGGAAGAAAGACACAGTGACCCAGACACTTTTGGAGAAGTTATTTGCACTCTCAGTAAACTCTAGTGCCAATCCAGGGGTCACCCACTGAAAACCAGCACTGGGTTGTGGCGTCTGTGACCATACTGGGATGGGCTGGAGCAGCATTTAGCACAAACCAGCACAAATTTGTACCTGACAAGCATATTTAGTGTCAAAAATCCTATTATTTTACCCTCTAAATTCATTCTAAAAGCTGGATTTAACAGGCTTATGGACAGCACAAGGGTACAAAGTGAATCCAGAAAGGCTTCTGAGAAAGGAAATTTGAGCAAATTCTCTTGGCAGCCTACTTCTCCCTGAGCATCCCAGGAAAAGCCTGAATGCAGAAATGAGTGCAGAGGCAAGTTAAAAAGGTCTCAAGCCAAAAGATGCTTTGGTGTAATGACATTTTATCTGCTTACAAAATGCATTTCACCACAAATTATATCAAGATTCACTGTCTCAAAAAGCTAGCACATGACTTTAACCTGTGTCTTAGATAAAAATAGAAAGTAATAATAAAATACATAAATTTCTATTAATTAATTAATTATATAGTACTTATAAATTTATGAGCCTCATAATGGAAGTTAATTTATAAATTTGTCTTTGCAAACCCAATTATTCCCATCACACCACAGAAGCTTAAGCAGACAGAAGCAACTGGCTTCAGTCCACTGGGCTCCAACTACTCATTTATTTCAACAGTTTCTGAAACAGGCCTTGAACAATCTCTGGAAAATTCCTGAAGACTTTCTAATACAAATGGGAAACTTGCTTACATTCTGATCTCCCACACAAACATCAGTGATTCCCACTAGTGTTTGACCATATCCCATTTAATCTACTTGGTGTAAAAGATGCTTCAGAGCCTTCATGCACTCTGTTGATCAAAAAGGTGCTATTAAAACGAAAAAGAAGAAAAGAACTTCACAGAAGCAGGGATATAAGGATGTTGAAATTCCAGGTGACATCTTGCGTTAATGATGTTTTTGCAGTAATCCACTAGCTCATAGATTTGCCTGCCCTGGTGGTCTTACTGCATAGATGAAGCCAGTGAGCATGGAATTGGACTAAGTGATCAAAGGAGGCAACTTCTCACCTGAATTCTGTCATTTATAGGGTTTCTCCAGAAGAAGAAATATTATAAGGAAGTATTTGACAGCCTTTCAGAAAAACAGTACCAATGAATTAAGGGGATGAATTAAAACATCAAAATCATTAATCGCCTTGCTACAGTATAAATTTCTCGGCATAAACTCAAATATTGGGGCACACAAACAAGACATAAGATGCCAAAAGGAAAAAACACCCTGTGGAGAGACAATGTCCTGAGAATTCCATTCTGTCACGTGTTTGCACATGGGGAATGTTGTGCCTTTTCTACTGCAGCTCCCGTGGCAAAGGGAGATGTTGCTGCCTGATGCTTGCTCTGGGCAAGGGAAGCAGGACAGGCTGGATCTTGGTGAAACCTGGAATCTCCAGGGCTGCCCCAGACCGCAAAGACTTTTCCCTGGCCTGATTCAGCAGTGGCAAAACCACTATCTTGTGGATGTGGTCTCTGCTGGAGACAGCAGAGCTGTCGAGGAAGGGCTCAGCCGGCAGCGCTCCATCCTCCCGAGTCACACCAAAGCTTCAGCTGTGCTCAGGAACATCTATTTCTGAGAGAGGCACTGGAAGGAAGAAGCATCTCAGATCATAAACTCCAGACTCCTTGGTTGTCATGGCAACTGCATCACAAAATTTGTTTCTTAACATTTAGCCAACCTCCATCTTGGAACTTCTCAGATTTCTCATCCCTGCTATTCCTCTTAGACCCAGAAACTCTGAGAACTGGTACTTTTTCTAATCTTTGTCTTAGGTGTAACAAGTTTATATTATTATTTTTTTTCCTGTGTCAAACTACCAAAAGCCTAAATAGCCTTTATTTCCTCTTACTTTCCCAGCATTCTGCAAACATATCATGTGGGAGTAATGTCCTGCCTTGGCTAAACATATGTTTTAAGAATATGACAAAGTTGAAAATCTGAATGGAGCATAACAGCTGTCAGTCATTCAAAGATCTTCTAAATTTTTTTTTGTGTCTAACGTTAGTCAAACCTCCTATAAAGATGGTCATACATTCATCTGTGTTTCACCCAGCTAAGACTGGCCCCATGCCAGTGTCTGACCTCCCTCAGAGGGAAATGCACAACTTTTTTTTCTTCTACAAGCTCACTGGATTAGTTTGAGATCAAAGACGACGCCCCAAAAAAGCAGCAGGATTAAAAGCTGCTTTTCATCTCTTACCCATGGCATGATTTAAAAGGCAGAACTATGTCAAATTAGCACTCTCATCTAAAATTTTGCATTTTGCAATTTTATACCTAACCTGAAAGCTGCTGCAAGTAAGTGACTCCCATCCTCATGAGACTACACAGAACATTTAAGCATCACTCAATTACTTGGACCCTATTAAAAATAATGGCCTCCATTAATTAGTATCTGTTCCTATTTTGAATCTTTTGTTTTAAGTCACATTTCATTGGAGAGGTTCAATTAACTTTATTGCAGTTGATTGAACTGCAGTGTTCTGCAATCAATTAAGTGGCACTTAAGATGAATTTGTCCAACGCCTTCCAGGTGCAAGAGGTGGCAGCTTCTCATGTTTTTACTTCTCTCAGGAAAAAAATCCAATGAACTGTGCACATCTGTTTTGCCCCTTTTTTCCTTAAAACAGACTCACTGAAGATAAGCTGATAAGTAATTTTTTCCACATTCCAACTCCCAAAAAATATGCATTAGTTTAAAATTCAGTGGAATTAAAATGAAGTTTGAAGTACAACAGAGAGTACCTTTACAGTATTCATCTTGTGAACATGCCTCATATTGCATTTGTTCTCATAGCCTATAAATCATGGTACAGAGACAGCACCAAAAATAGGATACCAAAAATAGCAAACTAGAGGTCACCCATATAGTAAAGAAACCTCTCTAGCATATCCACCCTTCACAGATTAAAGCATGCATAAAAATCTAAAAGTGCTTAACCGCTGCAACTAGAGCTGCTTCCACCTCCCATCCCTCCGTGCTCCTCTGCTGCCCAGTCACCCACATCTCAGTCTGCCACTCCCTCAGTGATACTTCATGAAGCCCCTCTGATAAACTGACTCCAGAGGGGAAAAAATAATCAAAACTGATAATTTTGCCCTGGGTCACAGACTGTCAGTGTGATCTGAGTGCTGAGCCAGCTCTGGGCAGCAGAGTGAGTGGAGTTGGTCTCTTGAGCTGATGTGTTGGGAAGGATGAATCAGGAAAACATAAATATGATTGCAAAAGATTTTGAGAATATGGAAACCAGAGGCGAGATTGAAATGAAAGCCATCTTTGGGATACCAAACCTTAGTTAGTAAATAACTAGAAGACAATAGAATGGCCGGCTGAAAGTAATCCCCTCTTGATAGAACAATGCCTTCTGCTGGAGAGCAGATCCAAAGGTCAGAGAAGACCCTGCTAGCTTGGCAGAAGGGATCCAAAGAGTAGTTTTTAGGGTTTAAAGTATAACAGTTATGGTAATATAATGATTCTTATAGGCTATATACAAATATAGGATTTGTATCTTGTATTAGATTGGTTAGTGGAAATTAGAATATTCAACATAGAAGAAGATTTATTATATTGTAAAGGGGAAAATCACTCTCTTACTTCACTCTCTTACTTCCTTCTCTTACTTTCCTCTCTTACCACTCTCTTACCTCTTAGAACTCTTACTACCCCCCACTCTCTTTCTGCCCTGCTCTGAGCTGCAGCTGGCAGCTCCCAGCAGGGCCCTTTTTATCACGCCCTATGCAATAAACCACAAGTTTCAAGACCTGGCTTATAGAGACCTCTCCATCTGTCACGACTGTCCTAACCACCGTTGCATCGAACATCTCATACACTGATGAGTTTTGGAGGAGCCTCCTTTGGCAGCCCTCTGCCTCCCTCAGCTCCCCCGGGACAACTCCTCCAGGGCAGCAGGAAGAACAGGATTCTCTTTGGGCAGAGAGCATTTCTAAGCCAGGCTTATCCCTGGAGGCAGCTCCAGCCTCCTCCTGTGCTGCTGTGTGGGACAGGAACGGGAAGCAGAGGGAGCTGTTCCCATTCCTGCTGTGCCCTTGGAACAGCACCCACCTGCACACCCTGCCCCCTAAAGGGATGAAGGGCTTCAGACCCCAATTAAACAATTCCCAGCCCAATGCTGGAGGAAAACAGGAGGCTATGTTCCACCCTAAAAATATCATATTTTTTTCAAATGAGGAGTTGCAGTGTTGTTATGCAAGCACTGGGAGGACAATGAATCTTTATTTGAATTCTGAATGAACCCCTTGATAAGTATTTACAGGAGGTAGAAGCTTGCAGGCTGAGCTCTTCTATTTTTAAAGCTGTGCATACCTACACTAAAGGCCATTAGGCAGAGAATTCTAAAATATGGATCAAAATATAGATCTCTTTATGAGCATAAATAATACAGCCCAATATTAATTTTCATTAGGTAAGCATCCATTAGTCAGGTAACACAATTTAAAATTAAACCCCATACATGGATATAAACTGCATGGTTCTGCACATTTCAATGCTTTTCTGTTAAAACCTTCCCAGAGATTACACAGATATATTGACAGAAAGTGTTGTCATCATGTGTTGATAATCTATATTTCCTCCTCCCACATACAGTCACTTTCCAGAAAATGCATCTGGTCTAAGAACAATATTAAAAAAAAATATTGCTCATGCATCCCTCTTTATGCAGGCAAGCCTAATCTTAGAGCAGATGGAGATAATTCTTTCTTAAAGCCATGTTAGTTTTAACGAGGCTGCCTTAAACTTGGAATCCCTTGGAAGTTTAATTTGGAGGCCATGGGAACGGGGACTGAAGTCTGGGCCTGAGGAGTGTCTAAGCACATACAGAATAATCAAACTTACATAAAAAAATATCTTCCGTGTCAGATGAGAATTAAGAAATACCCATCAGTCAGCTGGTGATGTGTGAGTGTCCTATTTTAATTTAGAAAATTACTGATTGCACTAACGATACAGCAATTTTTGTGTGTGTTTTATGCCAGACTTCCCAAATTGAAGATAAACCCCAAAAAGAGACATCAATGATGGAGTCATTGCACAGTATAGTTACAAACATGGAAATGTTTAGCTTGAAACAACCTCAAAAGAACATCTAAAATCTATAGGCACAATTGTAATGTAAAACAGACACAAGCCACAAATATGTGTTACACCACATTAACTCAACAAAAGCAACCAAAGACAACTTTTGCAGCTCTTTTTAAAGAAAACAAACTTGTTTATAAGAGCAACTTCATTAATTCATAATGAGGCTTTTTGTTACCACTTCAAAGAAGCGACATTCTAATTTACTTACGCTCCACACAGAATAACCCCTTTTTGTCTTCTCAAGCAAGAGTATAAGTGCAACAAGCTCCTCTGTTAAGAAGGAATGATTTATTTTGTTGAGTGAACAAGTATCAGAGGAGGATAACAGCAGATTCCTCAGAGCACTTTGTCATAGCAAATAAGAGTCACCAACAAACCTTTCATTAGGTTTGATTTTATTTGTAAATAGTTTGGAAATAAAAATCTATTTTGGGATGATCTGGTGACTCACAGAGCACGAGGCAATTTCCTGGCCTTTAAAGAGGCTCCACCTTGGCTACAGGGAGCACCAGTCCCAAAGGAAACCCTCCCAGCAAAAGGCAGAACTAGAGGAGCAAGGCTTTGCCTTCTGCACTGCTCCCAGTCCAAGGGTGCCCACAGCAGCCAGAGATGCTGCAGCCTCTCCTTCGGGGACATTTGCTCCACAGCCCAATTCTGTATCCGAACAAAGCTTTGGAAACACCTTTGGAGACACTTCCTGGCTTCTAGTGGCCAGAAGGAGAGCAAACCTGCCACCTTCTTCCTTTCAGCACCTGGAGTCAGCAGCACTATCGTCAGCAGGGTGATGCTGGGGGTGAATCAGTGCTGTTAGACACTGACATTTCAGGAACACTCTCAAGAGCTGCACAACCTCATGCCAGCACAGCAGCTCAGCAGAAAAGCCTTGTGGAGATAAGCATGCCCCAAACCTGAGCACAGGCACCAAAGAGAGGGAGACAAACAAAGCACGAATGACGAACAAAGCCCAAGCAACAAGAACATGACAGGATTGTCAATCAGAAAGCAGCAGCCTCATTTGTACCAACAGTAATTTTAGAATCACTAGAAAAGATGTCCAAAATCACAATTTTGCAGACTTGATCTCCCGCCACCTAAATTTTCTCTGCAACCCAACTCCCAAAATTAACAAAAAGCAAAGCCCCACTGAATTTGATTCTATGTAAATATGCCAAATAGTTATATGCTAAATATTTTGGAATGTGAACTACATCTTAAGCACACAAGGAAAGATCAGAAAAGGAACTTAGTTTTTTAAGGTGAACAGAAAGAGATGGTGCTGCCCCTCAGGGCAGAAATGCTATGTGCTTCCAAAATTAAGGAAGAGAAACTTCAATTTAAACACTAAACATTATGCAAATCTCTTATAATTAAAATTAAATTTGTATCTGGGTGTTGTAGAATGGAGTTTAAATGTTTACCAAGCTCTTAGGTCAAAGGTTTAAAACTTGGAGACAGTGTGGAAAGAGCTAATATTTCCCATAAAGCTGGAATTGCCAAAAGCTGTGTCAGGGTGACTGATACTGCCCTTGATGGATGGGTTCAGGGAGACTCAGGAGCTCAAATTCCCGAGTTGTTCAGCAACCTGCATCCACCTGCACAGGAGATAAAACCACCCAAGATGTTGGAATGACTTGTGTGAGCACCTGATGTGCCTAAATTTCATCCTAAATCCCCATCCTGGGAAGGGCCAGGGATGCAATAAAGATGGAATGTCACCCAGCTCATCCAGCCCCTCTGAGCACTGACTCTCTGCTGGGCTACTAAATCCTGCTTGGCCAGCATCTCCAGGGGCACTCCCACCCCAGGATTTGGGAAGCAGCAAGGGCTGGGGACCGTTTCCAGGGACTGGATGGGCAGAGCTGCTCAGCTTTGGAGCCTGAATCCGTCTGTGCAATGTGACAGCACACTTCTCCCTGCCAGTGGCCACACATCCCAGAGAACATGGAATACTTGAATTTCCCAGCCTATGTGAATTCTACATGCTGCAGATAAACCTGGGAAAAGGAACTCTGCATTTTGCCAAACATGCACCAGGTAGCCTGCTGGAGGTTACCAATCTCATTTCATAGCTAGCAGGAGCAACTCCTTTAGTGCCATGTTGCTCACATGGCTTTCCCACCCTTATGGAGACAGGATTGTGAGAAGGAGGCACACTCACAGCTCTAATGTATAAATTTTAGATGACTTTAAGGTAGCGATTGATTGATTCTCCTTGAGTGCTATCCTCTTTTTTATTCCAGCCTCTGAGCTGGAATAAAAATTGCCCAAATTGCAGTAGCATCACATCTGATTTTTCTCCAAATACCTTGACCTAAATCAGCTTTGTCCCATTTACTGGCATTGACAAGTCTGGCAATGGTAGAGGGACAATTTCAGTGCATCCTAATATGCTTTTTATTGATTTCCAGGTGGGTTTTTTCAAACTACAAGGAAGACAGCCATGAAAGACATAATTTAGATTCTGAAGTCTGACTGAGGCAACATAAAAGCTTCAGCTCTAGGAAATGTTGTAAAAAGCAACCTTAGTGTGTGCTACTCACTCCTACTACTGTGTCCCCCAAATCCTGCAGAGGCAACACTGCTGGAATTGCACAAATCCAAGGCAGAATATCTTCTGCCACTGCCTTGGTTGCTGCATGACTGTCAGCCTTCAGAGCATCTTCCTGTGGAACGCAAGGAATGCCTGATCCACGACCAAAGCTCCCAAGAGTCTCTGAAATTAAAACTATTTTTAGTCACCCTAAATATATGCTGTCTGAAATAGTTAAGTGAGCCATTGTTGCTAATACATAGTTCCTTTCACACACATATATACATACTTATCATCCAGAGCACATTCCTTACTGAGGGAGCACAATTTTGTCCAAAGGAATAGAGAAAAATGTAGGTGTGTGCATTAGAGGCACTAGAAATAACTCTGTTCTCTATACTGAAAGGCATGGGAACAGCAAAAAGCCGGGGGGTTCTGAGGCAGCACCTTAAAAACAAATGAATAAATCAATCAGGCAGACAAAAACATGCCATTAATTAGTCCTTCTGATTTCTAAGTGGGGAAGAGCAGCTCTAATCTGATAGAGACTTCACTGACTCCATCAAATGGCCAATGTTGGTACAACAGGCAAGGGCTACTTAAAAATAAAACAGGACAAAGGACTGAGAAAATCATCCTTTTAAGCACAAATTGACTCAAATTTCAGCATTTCCTAAGCAGAAAGCTTTAAAGGCATTTTTCTTATGTTTGTTTATGTTTTGGTAGTTTTTTCTCGGTGTTTTTGCTCAGAAGGAAAGAAGTTCTATGCTCCTGGAGAGACAATCTGATTGTTTAATTCAGGAATTGGCTGCATTCAAAACAGGAAAAACTCATTGTAAAACTCACTGGGGTTTGTATGCCAAAGTTAGGGCAAATAATTTGGGTTTCCTGATTTTCTGTGCTATTCCTGTGGGCCTGGTGGCTGTTCATTTGGGAATTCCTGATCTCTGTGGACATTCCAGTCCAGCGTTACTTTCAAAGAGAAGAGAGTGTCTCACAGATTAGTACTCAGAAATTGAGGATATGGATGAAAGTACTAGCAACACTCTGGAAAGTTTTCCTGCATCTATGGCATAGGCATGTGTAGGAAGTTGTGTGGATGCAAAAACTCTAAAAACAGACATTTTGTCACTTTGGTTAGAGATCAAAGACCTAGAAAACAGGATGCAGCCTCCTCAAAGCATCAGATTCTCAAGTTACCATCTAATATATTTCCATCATTGCTCTAAAAATAAGTAATTTTATCATAAAATCCCAGTACCATAGAATGGTTTGTGTTGGTAGAGACCTTTACAGTCTAAGCCCCCTGCCATGGTCATGAACATGCTTCCCATAAACCCAAACCTTAGGATAGAGGCAAATAAATGTCCCTGTTGCATTAAAATAAATCAAATTTATTGGAACTTTAGCAACCAAGCCAAGATTGCATCTTGGAACTGTATCATTACCTATCTACACCAAGATTAAACTAATAATAGCTCCAAAATAGGCAGAATCTTGGGGTTAGTTGCTTAGCAATTGAAACTTCTCTTTCAGAACCCAAAGGAGGCCTAACAGCACCTTTAGTGATTATACCTTGAAGTTTTCCTTCCTGACAGCACAGTTGTGATGTTCTTTGCTACAAATCAATCACCTAAACCTTTATTTTGATAACACGACTCCTGCTATGCATGGGAAATATATTCCCGTCTGCCTGAATTCTGAGCTCAAAATGTTTCATCAGAGCCTTAATTTGGTGCCATTAAAGTCTTTTCCCACTGAGGGTGCCTCAGCTTTCCTGCACAGAGACACTTCACAAATTCTAGATCACCCTTACCAGGCAGAATATGAGAAATACAAATTTTTCCCACCAACCTCAGTAAGATTAGCTCGATAATAAGGGAAACAGGGGTGGAGCAAGAATTAGGATCAAATTCATCCTTTAAATATGGAAAAAGTTTCTGATAGCACTGAGGAGTTTAGCCACTAACAAAGCATAACTCAGAACTAGGACAGAGCCTGATTTCTTCAGCCAGGAAGGCACATGCTCAAACATAAGAGTGGATAAATTTTACAAGACAAGAATAGAAAGGAGGGATTGGTTACAGGTTGTGACAAGAAATCAAGGTTAGCCTTCCCCCACCTGGAAAAGATGAAGTGATCTTTCACTTTTCAAACCAGTGTGGTCCAAGTCACGTCTTTTGTTTTTGCTTCTTGCTTTGCCTTCTAAGCCGGAAATGCTTAGAAATGCTTAATTTTTATTGAAGTCTGGAGTACTGAATTCATCACAGCTCCAACCGAAACATTAGCAAAGTCCTCTTAAATATTTCCATTGGGAGATTTTAATTTTTTTTATCATTTTTATTATTTTATTCTGAAATCATTATTATCTCATTATCAACTGTGGCTTCAATTGCCTTCTTTGCTCCTGTTTTTGCTTTCCTTGGAAAAGTGACATTCATTTTGCCTTGGACCATGTGCAGCTTTTAGGTTTTCCTCTTCATGCCCGTGAAAATGAGGACTACCTCTTTACAAAGCTCATGGGCAGCTCTCACTCCCGCTACTGCAGCATCCCCAACTTGGGTTAATGAAGAACGCCCTCAGTTAACTGCACATAACTATATTTATTTCTTCTTCTTTTTTTTTTCTTTTTTTCTTTTTTTCTTTGACCTCACCCCAGGGATATCACATAATTTATCAAGAAGAGATGAAAAATTTTGTTTGACATAGCTGCAGCCCATCTGGAAGGATGCAGGAGATATAATGTGGCCAAAAGCGATGATTTCATCCCACACCATGACAGCCAGCAAGAAGCAGCAAACAACAAAAAACCCTCACTGTGAATTATATAGGTGCAGAACTTCCACTGTAAAAACTGGATTAGTTAAAACCTTCCTAGATGATACTTAGTCACAGAAAGAATAATCTCTGGTTACATATTTCCCTCCCTTTGTCATGCAGCAAGACACAGATTCAAAAGATAGACACAGGGAAGTCAGGCACTTTGAGGGTTAGCCAGTATTTTGATTAGTGACCAAAGTCAGTGAACTGCACTTTGTCTTGTCTTTTATGTAAGAATAAGGATGAGTCATGCAAGACTAAAATAAACATCTTCTTAGAGGCAGCCTTGCTAATAATAGCTGCTACATCTTTAGTCCTCCCCACTTGAAACTATTACTAAAGCAGTAGTATAGGAGCAGAGCACACTCAGGGATGAATTCTACCTCTGCTGCTTGCACCTTCGTGACCTGATGGTATCAAAACAGACAATTCACAGCAGACACTTCCTCTGGGTTTGTGTGGCACGGTTTGGCAGCAGGGAGGGCTGTGGGCGTGGCTGCTGTGAGAAGCTGCTGGAAGGTTCTGCTCCCTCTGATGGAGCCAAAGCTAGGATGGACTCAATGCTGGCCATCAGCAACGTTGGAAGCACCTGAGTGAGAAAATGTGAGAAAAAGAGCTCTGCAGGCCCCCAGCTCAGGGGAGGAGAAGAGGCAGGAGGTGCTCCAGATGCCAGAGGTCCACAGGGAGCAGAGATCCACCTGCAGCCCATGGAGGAGCCCACGCTGGAGCAAGGGCATGCCCAGGTGAGGGCTGTGACCCACAGAGACCCTGTGCTGGAGCAGGGTCCTGTGATCCTGAAGGAGACTCATACTGGAGTAACCTGTTCCTGAAGGACTCACCCTAGGGAAGGAACCCACACTGGGTGGGGCAGTTTGGGAAGAACTGCAGCCCGTGGGAAGGACTGATGCTCTGATGAACTCAGAAGTTCATGGAGGATTCTCTTCCCCTTCCTGGAGCAGGGGGAATGTGTGAGGAGTTCAGCCACTGAGAAGGAAGGAGCATCAATGACCACATGTGATGGACTGACCATGGCCCCCAGTCCCCATCCCTGGCGTGCCACTGTGGGGGAAAATCAGGAGGAAGCTGAGCCCAGCAAGAAGGGAGGGGTGGAGGGGAAGGTGTTGTAAGATCTGTTTTATATTTCTCATTACCCTGGCTTGAGCTGTTATAAATTAAATTAATGTTTCTCCAAATCACGTCTGTTTTGCCAGTGACAGTAGCTGGTGAGTGATCTCCTCGTCTTTATCCCAGTCCAGGGGCCTTTTGAGTTATTTTCTTTCCCTGAATCACTGGTACATCCACAAACCCTGCATGCCACAGACACCAAAGGGAAGCTCAATTTCTGACGAGAAAACAGGAATACTTCCTATTCCTAAAACATAAATCATGTCTGTAAACTATTCTGTACAGAGAAAATATTTTCAAAGTATGCATCCCATAATAAACACATGAATTATATTTTGACACTTTGAGGAAACTATTAAAATGTTACATGTCTTTCAGGTGTTATTGGGTAAGAAGGAGTTTAACCATCACCAGTATTTTTACACAGAAAATTCAAATAGTAGGTATTTGTCAAGTGCAGAACACTACTCAGGAAAGAAAAAACTTTTCCACAGCACAGCAAAGCTTGACAAACCCATGGAAAGGAAAATTTCCCTGAGTTACAACTGGATCGTGAGGAACTCTTCCTGCTTATCCCAACAGACAGGCTATTCCTGCTTGAATATGCCCCAGACAACTGCACTGGATTTATGTTTCTCTGAAACTAAACAGTTTTCAGGCTCTGTCAAGCCCTCCAACCTCTCCATAACAACAATCACCCCCGTTCTTTCATCTGAGCAGTTAAAACAGAAGCTAAACAATGAGCCTGATACACTGGAGGTTATCCTTCAAGATATTATGGACATTAAGAATTTTTTCTGGATTGGACAGCCCTCTGTACAGGGAAGACTTATTCCAGTTAGAACCCACCTCTGCAGCAGAGCTGTTTTATTTCAAGATCCTCAAAATGATAATTTTTTAAAGCACATTTGATAATTGTTCAAGGGGGGAAAGCAATTTTTAGAAAAACAAGAGAATGCCCTGCAGGTTCAACACAACTGATCTTTCATTTACAAGCCTCAAACTGTCAGGTCACTGAATATTGTCCTTCAAAACTGACAACCAAGACTGGCTCCTATTAGAAAAACATTGTCAGTGGCTTCCCCAAGACTTAAAAACCTCATTTAGCTTCCCATTTCCTCTGTGAAGTTCTTTTAATTATGCAGCCAGACTTGGAAAGGCCAAACAACAACAGATTCTTCTGTGGCTCTCACAGTCCTCTCTCATTAGGAGCATATGTCATTTGTGTTTTATTAGACACCAAAGGAACTTAATCTTGTTTCTTGGGCATTTCTGGCAAAGAGTGGCATTGAGATTAGAAAGTGAATAGTCCTGGCAGCAGGAGCAGTTTCTCTGTAGCCTTTAAACCATGCTCACCCTCCCCCTACATACATAAAGTATTCCAAGTTTTCATATATTTATATAAAACTTTATTCTCCTAAGTTAATGAACTGAGTCAGTGCAGTAAATTTGTAAGTTCTTAGAAACTTTTTCATGATATAAGCTTGGATCAAATGGCAATATTCCAGCAGAGCACTCCCAGGTCTGCTCTCAGGGAGGTCTGCAGGTCTGCTGGCAGGAAGGCACCTGCATGGCAGAAAGGAGTGGAGATTGTCTTCCTGGCCCTGCCTTCCCAAATGGCTCTCCCAGCACACCATATGTTTCACACACAGTATCCCAGATGGATGCTTAAAGGTTTCATTAATTCCTCAAACCCAGATTTCGAAGGGTCTGGACAGCTCAGACCTTTTGTAAAATAGGGAGGGAGAAGCAAGAACCAAAAACAAAACTGGGGGAAAGGGAGTTAATTTAAGATATGTGCAGGGATGGTGATGAGCATTTGCAATCAGCAGCAGCTCTGAATTCCTTCCCTTGGATCCAGCACTCCAGGACTGTCTCATTCCATTGAAATAATTATCTGTACCCAATCGACATTTTAAACACAACTTCACTTTTGTGACACCAGGCACAACTCTGGAAGCTTGGTTTTGCTCAGAGCTGCAGACTGCATTAGTCACAACACCAGCTACAGTGATCCTTAACCTTTAAAGAAGCAAATCCATGGCCCACTAACATTTATGCAGGGAAAATTTCATAACCCCAACAGCCAGAATAATCCATCAGGGCCTCTCCAGCTTACTTTCTTTGCTTTATTCTTTTGAGGCACCACTGTATGCTTTGCCATTCTGGGCATTTTTCTCCTGCCATGACACAAGGTTGTGATGAATAATATTCACTCACTCCCTCCCTGGTGTGGGATCCGATTAATGCTGTACAGAACATCTAAGAAGAGATGAATGGGATCCTGGAAACACTTCCTTCAGGAACTGTGCTGAAATCCTACTACATTTGGAGGTGGAGCGTGAGAAAATCAAAATGTTGTCCAACAGAGGTGAAAGCAAGAGCTGAAAAATCTAGAAGGAATAAGCCATCAGCCAAGAGCTTGATGTACAGCCCCACACAGAGCACAGAAGGACCTCTAGTCTTCCTCATGCAAATGAATTGAAAGCTCACTTCAGGAAAAAGCCACAAATTTGTTGGAATGTAAGTAAAAATTCTATTGGTAGATGCAGAAAAAGAGAGCAAAATTTGTAATGCAGATTTCTGCCTCCTTCTATTGTCATCTAAAATCTTGCTGGTACTATTTGACCTCTTTTCCAGCTCTTCTCTGGAAGAATACATGGAAGTCAAGTGAAAAACATGGAAAGGAGCAGCAAAGTCTTATACCCCTCTCAGAACAACAAACAAGTGGTAGAAATTGAAATACCTTCTTTCCTTAGCAGTGATTTTTAAATAGATCTTTCCCCAGATACACCCTTTTCTCCACAGTCCCTGTCACTAATAAATCAAAGAACACAGCTTCCATTAGAACATTTCCTAAATTTTCTTAATATTTTTTTGCCTTATCACTGACCCAGTGATAAAAGGCTCAGACATTGAGGAAGGCACAGATAATCTAGAATCCATTTTTAACCTCTATCTCTGCAGCATCTGGACAATTATTATCCATATTAGAAGCCTCTGGAGTCAAAGAATTAACAGAATGTATATAATCCAAGAAAAAATAATAAAAATATCTATCCTCTGAAATATTTATCTGGAATTTTGTGAAGTCTGTGGCTCTGAAAGATGAAAAATGTGAGAGATCATATATTCCAGAAGAACATCTCAAGATGCTCAAGGGCAAATGGCTTCAAGCTGACATTGGGTAGGTTTAGATAGGATATTGGCCCTGGCACAGGCTGTCCAGAGAAGCTGTGGCTGCCCCTGGATCCCTGGGAAGAGTCCAAGGCCAGGCTGGACCTCACTGATGTGAGCCTGCTGTGGATCCAGAAGGATTTATCAGCCTTTTCCTGCCTGTCCTGCTTATCCTGCATCACATGGAATCATCTGATCAAAACCTTCGGCTACTTCTGACCTGTTTTTAATTGATGATCCTGCCTGCCCTAATAATGTAAACGATGGTGCTCCTTTCATCTGAAGCAGCAAGATAACTTCATGAATAACTTCGGCCATAATGCCATCCCTACGTTCCCTCTGCCTATCTCATTTTTAGATCCTTGTGATCTAACTTTTCTTCTAAATCTGGCCCCCACTTTTGAAAAAAACCCTAAAATTCCTTAAAGTTATTTCTCTTTCAGTTCCCCAGACTTTGAAGCAGAAGAGGCTAGAGGGGATATCAAAACAATTACTATGTTGAATTTCAGGAATCTGTGTATTTTTTGAAAATCCAGCCCTTAAAATATACAGATAAGATATATAAATATATATATATATATACAGATATACTTAATCTGTAAAATTGTGGGCATAAAATTCAATTTATTTCCCAGAAACACAAAAGAGATCAGGAGGACAAAAGTACAATAGCCTCTTCCTACAGGAGCAATGAAAAGTTTTGAGGGACAAAGCACATTAAAAAAAATTAAATCTGTTAATCCATTTATTATCTGTGCAGGAATGCTAAAAAATGGATAGAAATACAGATTTTCTAGAAGTGTCAGAGATCTGATTTTGACTGCCATCACATTAGGAGGAAATATGAATATGAAGACACTGAGTATGTTGAAGCAAATCTGCAGATTATAAAATAACATGTATTTATTTGTACCCCATTTCTTGAAAATTATTACAGACCAGTCTTTGTTTCCCACTACAGCATGTTTGACCTGTTAAACCCCACTTTAATTAGAAATTAATAACAACAGCCACAGCAAAGCATATCACATCCACTTGGCTACATCAACTTCCACCACATGAAAGTGAAGGTATTTACAACAGATTAAAAGAAGACTGAAGTCCCTGTGGTGTTGACTTAGGAAGTAACTGAAATAATTTCCAGCTTTGTTTCATCTTCTTCCATAATATGACTTAATCCTCTTTGCAGATAATTCTCCATTTACCAAGCAGGAAACTTCTGAGACCAGGATTATGCAAAATGTGCCTTGGACCACAACAACTTTGATTTTCCAAAAGGCATGAGCGAGTCCAGACTTTCATGGAAATCCAGAAAATGTCCAGGTAGAACTTTTTTGATGGGAAGAACTCTGATCTATCTAAGTGGCCAATTACAGGTATGTGCATTTGCCAATTACTGTTTTCAAATATCTGACTTCTACGTCAGTTCAGCATTCAAGGAGCAAGGTCAGACAAAACATAAAGAGAATGTTTTAGAGACAAATTCATTCAGAGAATCAAGCCAGAGAATGAATTTACTTCACAATTTCTTGAACTATACTAAGTAAATAATATTAGCTTGTGTGAAATTATGAATATGTAGAAAATAAAAATTACAATGAAATTATAATCAAAAGGTTTTTGTTGAGGTTTTATTCAGATTATGAATTCTTAAAATAAAAGCAACAACATAATCTAGTCTAGCTAGATTTACTTGGCCTACAGTGAAACAGTAATGCTGTATTTACTAAACTCTGCTCAGAAAGGAACAAAAATTTGGAACTTCCCTATGTCAATAAATAAAGTCAGAGATATTCTGCTGAATAAATTGACAGAAATGCAAATAACAGCAGGATTTGCACGAAAGGAACCCTCCTGTGCAAGCACCAAAATGTGAATTTTAAACGTACAGAAAAAACAATAATTTCAGCAAACAAAGCCGAATTATAATTATTTTTAAGTAAGAAAACTCACATAGTTATTGATATATTGAGTAGTCATTAGAAACCAATCATTCTCTTGTGAGCTGAAGTTTGTTAATCCTCTTTCTTTAACTAATCTAAAATTAGTGAGTGACTGTAAGAAAGAGTTGATAAGAGCTAAAAATAATCTAACAGTAAAAACTTAGTCAGGCAATGATTTATTTATCTTCATGCTGATGCAGGTATGTGGAAAAACATTGAATAAAGCAGAATTTTTGTGGGTCAGTAGCCAAACTAGTGTGTGGCCAGTCACATAGTCCTGGGTTCACTTTCAGCATGGAATTTTGCAGACTGATTGCATTTCACCAGAGCAAAGAATCCAGCTGGTGTATTTTGATTATCCATTTTAATTCAGAAACAGAGAACAAGCATGGCTCGCTCATCACTTCTTTGATAACTGTGCACCTATATCTCTATTACAAAAACACCCAAATTTTGCCAATTGTTATATGATGTAGATCTACAGAATTCATATTTCTGCATCACAGAATCACAGAATGGCTTGCATTGGAAGGGACCTTAAAGCTCAATTAATTCCCACATTTATAATATACATTAGCATTCCAAGAGGACAATGGTAATATCCAGTAATTATTCTTTTCTCTGTTAGCAGTCAGGAAAAAGTTAAAACTAGTACTGAAAACAAATGATAACTGCATGACTGAAGCCTTAAGCAACCAGCTATTAGCTACTGCTATCAGCAAAATAATCCCCTGCCGAATACTGTTAATTAGAGCAAACAGACCAAGCAGTAAAACTAGGGAAAAATGGAAATTATCTTCTTTGTCACAACACGCTGCAGTTTCCTTCAGTAATGGTCAGAATCTAGGTCAGACACTGAAGCTCCTCACCATTTAACATTTTCCAGGAAGAGCTGGGAAGTCCAGCAGCTGATTCCCCAAACCACAATGATTCCCCACTATCTCCTGGGAAACAACAACCCGTGACCACATGGATAAACACATACAAGCTTCCTTTCAAATCCATCAGTAGTTAATGGCATAGACCTCTGGCACCCCATGTGGGTTTGAAATTAGCCCTCACATAAGCCAGAGTGTTTCTTTGATAACACAGACTTAAAAAAAACCTGCCATTATCCAAAGAGTGTTATAAAAAGTCTTGGAGAATTGTGGAATCATTTAGGCTGGAAAAGACCTCAAGATCATTTCCAAATGTTAGCCTACACAGATATTCCCTGTTTTTCTTGAATTGTGGAGTTCAGTCATTTTAGGTGAATTGGCTTCACAGAAGAACATCCCTAGACCATTTTTTAATGCACTGGCAAGGCAAAAACTCAGTTTTCCACGCAAAACTACTTCTGAGATAAGACAAGCCTGAGGAAGGAGCCCCACCTGACACTGTCAACACACAAATGCTGAAAGCGGCAGATTTGAGAGAGAAAACAGAGGTCACTCAGCACAAGGGAAAGGGCAGCACAAGAGACAGAATTCAAAAATACAGATGGTCACGAGTGAAAAATACTCAGAGAACAGATAAAAGCTGAAGTTTGCTCAGAGGACAAAGCAGAAATGCGAAGACAGAGGTCAGAAAGCTCTAAAGTGAGCCCGGAATTCAGCAGTGTTCAGCAGGCCCTGAACAGCAGAGCTGCCCAAGGGTCAGCACTGATCTGGCCATAGGAATTTATCATGAAGAGACAGATGACCTCTGAAAATAATGTAAAGCCAGAACTGTTCATTCTGGATATGAGTCAAGGGCTAGAAAATAAGAAAGTCAAGATAAAAGAGAGAAGATTTCTGAATATTTGGAGGTGAAAAACAAACGTGTTGGTTGGATGTGAATGAAAGAACAGAGTTATCAGGACAAAAATATTGACAACACACAAAATTACTTGAAGAAAAAGACAAAAGACACATTCAATTTGCATTGGGAAGCTGATTGCATCTTCCCAAGCGAGGATTCAATCCAAATGACAAAGACAAAATTGGATATTATTCTGTAATGCAGAATGTGAATTATTTTAGTTATGTCAATAAAGCAAAGAGTGAACATCAGCAGAGAACATGGGTATAAAAAAGATACACTGAAATAGAGAGAATGCAAGTGGAGACAACATCTTTCATATTGACATTGATTTTTTTCTCCTGAATATTATTAAATTAATAGTGTTGGTCTCAAGACATTGATCTTTAGAATCAAAGGATAAAAACTTGAAGTCCATGTGAAGCAGAGGGACACAGCATTGGTTACTTGAACCCTGGTGTAATGAACACATTTCAAACTGCATTCATTTATTAAATGGAATAAATTAGATTTTTGCCAAGATTAAGGTAAAGTACTAGTGAGCTGCAAAGCAGTGATTTAGTGATATTTTGGCAGGAACTCAGCACAAAAATATAAAATCCAGATCTATAGAAAGACATCTGGGATGTAGAATAGTGTGCCATAAATTTCTATTCGCATCACTACAGGTAAATTTGGGAAATGGGTTATAACAGCCAATGCTGTCAATCCCTCCATCACCCATGGACATCTTTTCCCTTAGCTGATTTAAACAAGAGCCTCTCTAAAAAGGCAAATCCAAACAAAATGACCAGAAAGCCATTTTAGTTTTTGAGATGGGCAATCTATTTTAAGGACTGTGAGTTTCTCTCCTAAATTTAGTGATTCCTCTATTCATCATCTTAGCAGGATTGTTCTACGAGAGTCTATACTTAAAATTTGCTTATATAGAAATCCACAGGGTCTAAAGGAGAGATTCTCCTGTGAGATCAGCTCTTCCAGGTGTCTAAATTTAATATTCCATGCAAAGTGCCACAGATCACTGCCTTTTTCCTTTCCCAAAACTGCTGCATATAACATTACTTTATGTGATGCCTAGAGCCTAGTAAATTCACCTGAACAGAGATCAGTCGAATAACAAAAAGCCTGATGCACAAAACCACTTTCCAGCAGTACATACGGATATTTACTCCAGATACATGGATTTTTCATCATTACTAGTGTAATCTATACCTTTGAAGACTTCAAAACATTTTAATTTGTGTTATAAGAAAACAGAAAATAATATAAGTACGTTTTTTATGGAGTCCCCTTGCCCATTGGAGCTGGAAAGCACCATGTTAATATGATAAAGTACTTGGGGTTCTATTTTCCTTCCCCCATTCCCTCTATACTAAAAGCAATTTATATTCCTGTCGCTGGTACCATGGTATCTGTAAAACAGAATTCAGAGTATTTAATTTCATGTTGACATGATTGTGTCTCATAACTGAAGGTTCTTTAATCCCCCAAAATATGTCAAATGCTTGAAAAACCATCTGATATCTGGAACAAATGAAAAATACCCTGGTCTCATTTCCTGCCAAGCAATGAACTCCAGCTCTCTGGCAACAGCACCACCAGGTTCAACATTTCTCCCTGGTTCCCAATGCTCCCTGATCTGCAGAGCTTGCTCTCACTCAGAAGTGCTGGGTTGTTAGGGAATCATGGGGAATTCCTTAAAATCAGAGATAAAAATGCCACAGAACATCAGCGAGTACTTCAACTCCTCTGCTGTAATCACAGAACAGTTCACATAAATTTCATTATCTTAAACTGTCTGAAGAGCACTTAAAATAAAATTTAAGAAATGGAGAAAGAGCACTCTCTCTCATGGCAAACGTCATCTTTTTTAGAATTATTTTTCACCTCAGAAAAGGTGAGTTCTTCAGTACAACATACATTTCAGCTGCACTCCATGATCCTGATGAGTCCTTTCCAATTTAGTATGTTCTATGATTCTGGGATTTGTAGTAAAATAATTTTTATTTTGCTTCAGAAATCATAGAGATACAAGCCATTAAAAAAGCCCTGTAAAAATGAAGCTGTGAATGAGTCAGACATGGACAAGTGGAAAAGCCCCGCTATCCATCCCGGCCAGCTTTTCTTAAGAGAGAGCAGTCAGCCATCCAATTCCTAGCAATACCAGGGAATAAAATTTCTTCTCTAGGAGTATGCAATAAAGATATTCCTTCACCTCCACTATTTATTGATTAAAGTTCCTGTCACAGTCTTATTTTTCCAGCACAAGTATTGCCACCTCATACTCCAGCTGCTGCCCTGACAGGCTTATCCAAGGGTTTCTCCTTTGCTGCAGGACTTTTGCAAGGACTAAGCCAGAAGAGCCCATCAAGGATCAAGCATCATCAGTGACTCAATTAGAAATGAGTTTGGAGAGAAGGTAATGATTGAGATTAAACTCATTAGACTGCACCTCCTGCTTACAGGCTCAAAATATATTTTAGGCCCGTTCGAAGTTAAGCACCCAGAGTAAAAGAATGGGATTAAATTTTTTATAAGTATACCAAGTCCCCAAGAAAAACCAAAGAGGTTTCTATTTTTGTGTCCTGCTGTTAATGTTTTAAGAAGTGCAGCTCAGGCCTAATATCTTACATGCCAAGGAAGTGGAGAAAACCCCACCTCTGTGAGAACTTCAGGCTCCTAACAACTTTGTGTAGCACTGTTACGACCTTCTCACAATTCTGTTCTCTAAAACCTGATGCAAAAGCAAAGTACTACAATAAATTAATTGTTAATTTACAGCTCCAGAGACAATGAACAATTGAATGTCGCCCAATAGCAAGAAAATATTTAATGTTCTGTTTCATCTCTCGTGCTGCTCTCTCTTTTCTCCAGCTCAGCGCTGCATCTCTATGACAATCACTACACAAACCACATCATTCTGCAGCCCACACAGGCATTTAACAATTTATCCCTGTTGCCTCCATCACATCCACTTAGGAGAGCAGTAATCATTCCTGCTTTGAGGCTCTGCTAATATGAATAATTAATTTCATCCCTTGAGTCCCAACACCTGTTTTCACTGTTCTTTGAATTACTTGGACAAACAGACTGGGATTTTCTTTTCTGTGCCTTTTATGCCACAAATCTTTTATTGGGATCTGAAGAAACAGTCTGGATGTTCCCCATTAAATATAAGTTAGCAGTGAATCATGTCACAGTCCTCCACACCACACACTGCATTGTGAAATTCCAGGTATGTCTCAGCTGCTTCACTGGCAACTGTTGAATGAACACCTGATGATCACTTGGGGGTTCAGCCCTATTAAAAACTCTGCTGCTCTTCTTGTTAGGTCTGCATTGCCCTTCCAGGAGGGAAGTCTCTGTTGCTCCATCAGAAAAATCCCACACAGAACATGGACAGTTCAATCTCCAAAAAAAATCAATCTGAATTTGAATTCAGCTTTTTGCCCCTCATTCTCCCTTTCAGTGGAAAGATTGAAGCTGTTCCTCAGATTCCAGTCAAACACTGACGTGTCATCTGCCACTGAACACCCTGCCTGGCTTTCAGGCTGACACTGGGATTTCTTTTAAGCTTGGGGCCACATGATGTCTCAAAGGGCTCACTTTCACAAATAGAGAAAATATCCTATTGTTGGTTTAGTCAAGATCCCTAAACAGGGGCACAAATGAAACCCAGGATTTGGATTACTACAGCTCAGTGAAGGAATTATGTGAGCCTAATGCTGAATTTCAGTACAAGTAAAGCACCTTTGATTATCTTATTATTTGACCATATCTGCATGGGAAACGTTGTGCCACGAATAGCACAGCGTGAGTAATTCAAACTCCTCTCATGAAGTTAATATTTAACCTGAAAATTCCCTGTAATCCACGGAAACTCACAACAAATCCAAAAGGGCTACTTTGTCTCAGAAAGAAAGAATCAAGGCACGAACTTTCTTTTTTGTTATTTACAGAAAAAGCCAAAACATTCTTCTAGATCATTTATGGGCTTCAGCTGGGATAAACCATGATGTATCCTGAAAGGACTCTCAAAGATCCCAAACAGGAGAATTACAGTTTTTTATTCATTATGTCTTCCAAGCTCACAGAAGCTGCAAATATTATGCTTTCTCACATCTTACTGCCACAGCTCAACTTCAGGTTAAGTGGATACAGCCAGCCTTCTTTTAAGAGCTGTGCCAGATCAACACTGAAAATTGTATAAATCTGATCCCAAGAGTGTGTGTTTTATATGATTTATAAGCTTTGTTCATGTTTATAAAAATAATTTCCTTCCAGAAGGCAAATTTTAAAAAAACTCTTACTTTGCACTTATTTTTGTACTAAAAGCAGGACATATGTGTGATGTTGTTGTTATATGACATGCATCAATAGCTAACTAAATTAGCCACATTAGCCATTGTTTAACACTGCAGGTAGTCTGAACAAATAATTTCCAGCTCCCATTCCAGAGCCTTGTAACAGAACTGGGATCTTCATCTCTCCATATGTGGTTCCCTCTTCCCCCTCAGAGCTCCCTTACAAGAGTCAGTCCATTCTGAGGGCAATAAGGACTTCCTTTCTTTTCTTGTATAGAATGATATGGCAGAAAATTTAAAAGAACTAAAAGAGTAAATAATAAATCAGGCTGCCTGAGGTCTCTGAAAGACAGGGCCAGCCTATGCATGGAACAATCCCAGTTCCTTCAGTGTCAATTCAGAGTTTGATTTTCTACTAATAACTCCCTGGATTTGTGACAGACTAAAAGCATAAAGAGTGTGTTATAAAAAAGCTGTGAATTGACTTTATTTAATAATCTAAATATAACCATAATAAATACCTGAGAATGAGTGAAAAATTCAATACACTAGGTGCAAAAATTAATGAACATGCAAAAATTTACTTTGTCTGTCATATCCTGACTTCTGTGGAGCTAGGATCCCATCTCTGCATTTTCAGTGACAGATATTAACCTAGGATCCATGGATTTGACTGGGTAAAGAACCATTAAAAGGAATAAACTGAGGAGAAAGCCACTTTTGTTACTAATCACCCCATACTCACTTTCAGGAATGCAGACTTTTAAAGATTAATTTGATCTCTAGGAAAATTTTCCTCCGTGCATGTAATCTTCATGGCACAATTAGGATACATTCACTAAAAGATGAAAGGAGGAAGCAAAAAGGAGTTTGGATATCAACTTTTCGAAAGGCATCACTGACTGTGTTATTTCGTCCCGGGACAAAACCAGTGGCTTTAAAGCAAGGTGCACAACAAAAAAGGGCTGATATTTACATTTATAAACACAGGGTGCTTGTGAAGCAGTGACAGTCAGCCCACAGACTTACTCCCTTTGCTGAAACAATTGTTAGAAAGACAAGGGAAGCCCAGGAAAAAAGACTTGGACAGAAAGCATTCTACAAAAAAGCCACATCTGGAAAACTCAGAAGGAGCCACCAGGCATTTCTTGATTGAAACCCCCACATATCTTAAAGGAGCTACATAGACTTAAGGGTTTGGCCTGGAAAAATACTATTTTTTTTTCTGAACTTTCTTCTAAGAGCTTCTAGATAATCTGCAAGAATACCTCCAGTGAAACTAAATAGGAAATTTAACATTTTACGACCCCAAATACTTTCTGAGTGTGTGTCAACACACAATAAAAAAAGTCAAACCCATCAGAAATTACTATTCTTTCTTTTGTTGGGTTAGTATTCCTATTTAAATTTATACACTCATTGTAGTTTATCATAGACTATTATGGCACAGAAGGGCAAACATAAACTGCATTGATTACCTCACAGTATTGATAGTCAGAGCCAGCAGAAGCTGAGAGGTGAAAAGATAATTAGGGCACTGATGAACCTCACTGTCATGTCTGCCTAGAAATACTTTGTTATATTATACTGGAGAAAACCAAAATAACCAAAAATTGCTTTCTTTTCATAACTATATTCACTTGATTACTTGATTTTTTTTATTTATTTTTTTGCCAGGCAAGAAATAAAACCCAACAAAATAACCAAAATCAGACTGACTGGGAAAGAAAATTTTACTCAAAGGCCATTTGCTGCTATTGAAATTTTGCAAGGGCTTTTTGGTTAGTTTGGGTTCATTTATTTACTGAGGAACCTGTTAGGAACAGTGACTATGAACAGTGAGGACAAGTATCTAAAGGGAATTGGAAAGCCTGCCACTCTTACCAATAAAAAGACTTAGAAAAATAAGGATCTTGGCTGTTACAGGAGACAATGTTCAGCAAAATATTACCACGTGTCAGCCTCATAAATTATGCAGAGTGGCCAAGTGGCTGCTGCCCATCTTTCCCTCCAAGAGAATGGAGTACTTTGGGTCTCCATCACCAAACCAACCACCAGTTTTTATTAAATTTGTGGGAATGATGATCTTATGACTAATGACTTAAATATAATGACTAGATCTTATGACTAACGATTAGATCTAATGACTTCTGGCTTGTCACATTTGCATTAAATTAACCAATGTGTTGAAAGCCGAGGAGGAGGTTGGGTAGTGATAAATGGCTGAGCAGGCAGACATGGAGACTGCAAAATTTGTCCCCCAGGAAGCCAGCTAAAAATAAAAAAAACCAACCACCAACTAGGTGAACAATCAATTTAATTTAAATTTCTCTGGCAACCATTTCCCTCCAGAGCAGGCAACAACTCCCCAGTTGAAACGTGTGAGCAAACAAAGTTCAATTTACAGCAGTTCCATATCAGCAGGAATTAAGCCAACCTACTATTGAAGAGCCTTTCCACCCTTCCTCATTGTACAGAGTGTCTTACACGGTGCATCCTAAATCCTTTCTCTGCCAAAGTAGGGCACAGATGGAAATGGGAAATCTGTACCCCGCTGAAGAAAGTGCTGCAGTGGAATTACACTTTGGAGAGCGAGTGGAGATTACTGGAGGTGGAAAAACATGTTTGGGATGCAGGGCACAGGAATCGTAATGAAGAAAAGATGTTTTCCACTCTACCAGCAAACCCTGGCTATGCATTTACTTCTCATATACTGCATTTTATTTGTCCATACAATCACAGAATCATGAAAGTTGGAAAAGGACTTTTAAGCTCAAATCAAAACTGGTTATTTGGAATATCTGAGTCTCTACCTGTGAAATTGTAATTCTAATGTAAAACAACAAAAATTTTATTTAAATGAAATAAATTCCAATATTTATGCTTAAACGAAAGCAAAACAAAGAAGGGGAAGCATATGATAAAAAAATATTCTGTAGGCATCCTCAGTAAGCCTGAATAAAAAGCAGACTTTCTTTTTGCATGAGGAATCTCAGGCATTAAAAATTTAGATGGGAACAGAGCAATAGACTTTCTGTGCAGAGAATGGAACACTGGAGTTTCTTTCTCCAAGGTGATTTGCTCATCAGAGCACTGCTGTGATGGAAGGCTGGTTTCCCAGGCCTCTATGTGACAAATGTCACAAAAAACCCCATTTTCAGTGCCCACATTTTACCATTTCCTCTAAACCTACAAAAGACACATCGTGGTCCTGCCTGGCATTTATTAACACACCAGGAGAGACTCTGGAGACAGACAAAGTGAATAGTGGAAAACTCGGAGAAAGAATGCAGATGTGGAGGAGGACTCACACAAAACATGTGAAAAGAGCTAATGGCATCATTAACATCAAATTAAATGGAGTTTTAATGAGCATTTTCCCCACAGGAGACAAGGCAGTAAAAATGCTACTTGCTGCAAGTAGGAACTACATGAAAATTTGGGGAGACTTTTCTGAGACTCAGTTTGCAACAATGGAAACTTTTAGCAAAATGCCATGATATAAATACTCAGTATTCTATAATCTGCTAGATTTCTTTACCACCCAGAAGCACAACTTTTTATCTCAATGTCTCCCTGTGAAGGGGTTGGCAAAACAAACATTTGAGATCTATCGTTACATATTCAAAATCGGGTTGAAAATTGGGTTTGGATTACATAGCTGAAGTATTAATTATTATTATTATTATTATTATTATTATTATTATTATTATTACTTGGAGTTCTAAGCATCAAAAAATCCTTAGTCAGCTATTTGACCCCAAATTTAAAAGAGGAATCACCAAACTAAAGAAACTTCTCTCCAGAAGCAAGTGATAAAATCCACATTAGTTCAGATTGGCTGGATAAAGGATGGAAGGGGGGCAACCCTACTGAATTTTTCTCCTGCTGATTGCCTGTGACTGAGAAAGAAAACTGAGAGAAGGTCTGTACTTGCCATGGAAAAGGGATTTAAGTAGTGTCTCGAGGCCAGAAATTCAAAAGGTACCTACAGAAGAGCAGCCAAAAATAGCACATTTGTAGATGATATTAAGCACTTGGCCCTATCTATGTAGACCTTCCATTAACTGGTTTCTTCAGAATTGAATCTATACTTCAAAGGATTGGATTTTCTAATATTAGTGGCCATAAATTAAATCTGGTTTAGTTCAAAATCTAGTTATGTATTTAATTCCATTAACTTCCTGGCACAGAAAATGTACCCAGACAATTAGATGCTCTGTACACTTGTAACTAACAGCAATATTTATTTTAAAGTGTTTTCTAAAAAAGTTTCGTCTTTCTTTTCCCCAAAACCAAGAAAGTTTCATATTTTTTTCCTGGTGACTTTTCCCACATATCTCTTGGCTCCAGAACCACAAAGAGTAAAGATGGATAGAGCCAATCCCTGTGTGGTTCTTAGATTCATTTTGTGGCCTCTTTATTTCACTTGTGTGGATGAGTTAAGATAAATTTGCATGCAGCTGAATAGAAGCCAAATAATTTTATCTGTATTCCATTGTAAATTATTAATTCTTGTGACTTATTAATGCATATTCAATTCAGAAACCTTTAGATGCTGAGTAAACATTCTGCAGCTGAACAAGATTTTAAATACAGCTTTTCTTTAAATGCAAAGCAAAAATAAACAGTCTCCATGTAGTATAGGAGCTGTAGCATACAATGGCCTCCTTTTGTGTTTATCTAATTCTCATCTATCTAGTCAAGCCAGGCAAAAAAAAGAAAAAAATCACGTCTTGGTTTCTTTTGTGAATTAGAGATACATAATTAATCTATGAATTCATTCAAAGCACTGTGATTTACAAACAGAAAGTGCAAGGCACCAGGTGACACCAAATAAATATTGTCAGCAAACTCTGCCCCCTGGACTGCCAGGTAACAGACACTGCTTGGGAAGCAACCACACAGGATCCGAGACTGGAACTCTCATCCTGGCTTGGCAGCATCACGACTTTTAAAGGGAAGTTGTTGCAATCTTGATGCTCTTTTGCTCAAAATAACCTGTTTGCATTGATACGACACTGGAGTTTTAAAATTCACTGAAGAGAGGAAAAATATCAAAGTAATCTCTACAAATTCTACCTTCTGGAGCTAGATTTGTTTTATCCCATATTTATAAAAAGGATATAACCATCTCTGATTTTAACACTCCTCTTGCACAACTAGGCCAGTTTTTAAGCTGCTGGAAAACCAAGATAAAACATTTCTAAATCATAACAGTGGACAGTTATCATAGAATATGTCAAGAGAAATAAGTGGTGGTATCAGTGTGGCAGAGAAAGGTCACATTTCTTCAGATAGAAAGGAAAAAGATGCACATAGCACTTCAAATGTGCATTATTTATTGTTATTATGAGTGGCTAAATGAATCAACACGTAGAGCAGTTCCAGGCCAGGCCAGATGCAGGCAAACATAACACAAAAGAGATTGCAGCTGCTGCTGATTCAAGAAGCAGCATGCAGGCGCTTTTTAGCTAAAATTCTAAAATTCCCTTTTAATTTGGAAATTATCTTGGCTCAAAGCACTCGAGGACAGCATCTGTACACAGACAACACTCGTGCCAATTGCCTCCTGTGAACTCAACCACTTGGCTGTGCTGGTGCTGCAAAATACACCTTTCAAATTAAAAAGATCTGCTTTTAAAACTCTCTGTTTTGAGGCAGAGTATCAAAATCTGCAGCATGGATTTTTTACTACAACTGCTGGGCTCCACACAACACTGAGAAGGAAAAGGCTCCTTTCTCAACTTTCCCTCTGCAGGTTTATCCCAAACAGGGCAGTGAGACAACTTCAAGCCTGTTTTTTTGGGAGATTTAATGACCACTGTATCACAGACACCTAAGAGAGGATTTCTTTAAGGTCTCATCTGAAAGAGCTGGGAATAAATTTCCCCTCCTGTTGTACCTTCCTCTTGCTCAGACTTAAGGGAAAAAAAACTCAGTGCAAACTCCCATAAACCTGAAGCTGTGTTAAAAAGGGGACCCTGGATTCAATATTTTGCCTGTCATACTTTTGCTTTTACTCACATAACATATGAATTACATCCACACTTCTAATAGGAGGAGAAATGAAAGGTTTGTTATGAAGGAAAAATTTGGACATGGAAGAGGTTATTTGTCATTTAACAGGATGTACTGAACACTGCAATTTCTGCTTCAGCATCCTTTTAACCTTCAAATAAAGAGAATTATTAGCATTTACTTTTCCTCCCTCCCTCTTTCCTTGGAGATGCCACTTCGAAGTTATATTCTATACATTATTTCTAGTATGTGAACACCTCAGAGCCTGAGCTTCAAGGCTTTCAGTTAATTTTCATGATAAGTTGTTTTATTAGGTAGTTTCATCCTTCCTTGAGGCAAGAAAGCACGACTGGATATCTCCCTGACATCCACAAAAAAGCCTGGAATTAGTCTGCAATTCTTTCTTACCTTTTGGTTGGAAATTGTCACCATGAAATTAGAAATATTGGGAATTAGTAATACTCCTCAACCAAGGTGATTAAACCAGTGAGAAGTAGGAATGGGTTTCACAGAAGTTTGACCAGAATCCCAGAATAACTTAGGATGGAAAAGCCCTCTAAGATCATGGAATCCAACCATTAACCCAGCACTGAACCTCAATTCTGTGCCTATTAACTACAAGAAAAAAGGCACGGATGAAGTTATAAGGCATTTTCCCTGCTTCCAGAAGGAATTTTTTTAACATGCATTGTGATGCTGTGCAAGGAAGGATTATTAACTCATAAGCAAAAGATAGACTGATTAATTATTTAAATCTGTTCTGAAAACAACCCAGTCCATAAGCATTTAGGCAGATAAATATAACACAGGACATTTTTGTTGCTTCACCAACCCTGTGAAGTGACCAAGCACAAGAAGACCTCCCAGCCATTAAATACCAATATTTAATAGCAGTTTTTATAAGTTTATTCAAGCTAACTTAACACTGGGCTGACAGTCAGTACACAGTAAAAAAACTCAGCTGCATTTATATGATTTTTCAGTTGCATGATACGCAAAGCACTGGGCTGCACCTCCCCAGCTTTGAGCTTGGAAAATGCAGTAACACTGACTGAATAAAATTCCTGCAACTTCACCACAAAAGCCAGAACTTGTTCCTCCACTTTCAGATGTGCATCCCCTTTCAGAGGCAGGAAGCAATTACTTCTATTTCTTCCCTTTCAATAACGCACTTGCATCTGCATAATGCGGTTCTGGGGCAGATTATTGAAATTCCTTGACACAGCAGCAGCAAGCACACAGGCTAGTTTGGGCTCAGCCTCTCCTGCTAATCCCACATGCTTGTAAGTACACAGGGACTGTAATTAACCTGCTGGGAAAGATCAGGTATCTTTCAATTCCCACTCTGCAACTTCCTGGTTTACTCCAGGCATTTGAGGCTGCTGTCAATCTTGTCAGACCAAACAGGTCCAGGATATCCTTGAGCTGGTAAATTTTATCAAGATCTGAGCTTGGAAGCAGACTTTCAGCACTTTTTGATAACCAGCTCAATAATCTCACAGATAAGAGATCTTATGACATTTAAATATTTTTCATTTAGAAATGCAGGGGAGGAATTTAAGACCACAGCAGCCACATTTATCAACCTAACAAAAGCACCTGCAAGGACCTGCAATATGAAATTTACAGCCAAAACACACAAATGGAAAAAAAAATACCATTTCAGTCAGAAAGCTTCTTGGCAATTAGTATCTAATTTGGGGTATTTAGCCAGCGTTTTATGACCCTATATTTCACTATTTCACAGGATTTTCCAAATTGAAAATGGTGAAGAGATAATTTAAAATACTACAATTGAAATGATTCTTAATATTGTTGTTGATTCAACAGTGTACTGGACCCCTACCAAGACCAGAACTTATATTCAATTAGTTTAGGAACATATGTCTTCATGTGTTGGGAAGAACTGCGGTGCAATTAAATTCACAAAAATTATTCGGCAGATGGAATCGAATGAATGTTTTCCTGTGTCTCATGTTCATAGAATTGTGTTTATTTAATTTTTTTGCTTAAAAAAAACCCCCAAAATCCAACCAAAAAACAGCCATAAACCTAAAAAGATATATATTTTATATTTTCTGTTGAGATGCAAAGATGAGGATCTGAAGTTGTTTTGAACACAAGGAATAAATTTGTATGGTCTCTATTTCTTCAATTCCAATGTAAACAGTGTAGAGCATTTCTAGCCAGGAAAGCAACAAGTGAAAGTCTTTTGAAATGTGCAGGAATGAAGATAATAAAGATACGCATGGATGAAAATCCTGTCCCACTCCAGGGTGTTTTGCAGCTTAAAGTATTTGTCTCCACCCTCGGAATTAAGTCCACTCTGCTTCACCTAGGACCAGAAAACTGACTAAAATAATTAAGAATAAATCCATGCTTCAATGTGCGGCTGCATCCTCAGAAAAGAAGAACCCCAGCGTCCATCTACTCCAAGGCTGGAGCACGTGAAGAGAGTGAAACACAGATGTAGAACCTCCCTGACACTTTACTCAGAGTTTAAAACCCTTCTGACAAGCTCTGTGCAAAGTCTATTAACGCACGAGGTGAAGCTGTGCAGCAGAACCTGGTTAAGGAGCAGACAAAGGAGGAGGAATGAGTCACCCGTTTTAGAGCCCTGAAAGAAAGCATAATGTCCCACACTTCCCGATGGGAATCAGCCAGCCTGAGAGAGGCAAAGCACCACAGCAGACAATCCCTCTTAGTCAGAGATTCAGCTTGCTGAAATTCCAAGAGGAGCCTGAAAGCAGGGAAAGCGAATTCCCAGTATGATAGCAGAGAAATGTTCATCTGTGGGAATGTGGGAACAGGGGATGTTCAGCACTGACAAAAGGAGACCTGGGCTTCACTGCACGGCTCCTTCTGCTCACATTTTGCATTCTGTGGCAGCCGATCTTCTAAATGAAGAGGAAGCATACCTGAAAATCTCTACTTTTATTGCTGATAGGTAAATAGATCATCACAGAAGTGAAGTATGTCTATTAATAAGTTCTAGACGATGGGGAGGCCCCTGCTGGCAGCAGGAGAGACCTAAAAGTGCTTTCAGGAGCACAGCTGTGGTCTGAGGACTTGTGGGTTTAGTGTTGCTTAAACTGAAACATATTTAAAAATAAAAAGGAAAAAAAAAAGAAAGAAAAAAGTTCCTTTATAGCACACACCAAGCAATTCATAGGCCTTTTCTCAGAATCCAGACTGAGAAAAAGAGGGCATTAGGCAGGGCAGAAACTGAGCTGTTTTTATGAGGAATTGCTGCTCACCAGACTCTGCAGCTCTCCCTCACAGCCCAGTATTTCCAGCCCCAGAATCTCCCCACTACCCCCAGTTTATAATTCTCATCACTGGGGCACAGCTTTGACCAGTGCCCTGTAACTTTTCCTATCCAGCTGGCAATTCCTTTGTATTTGCCCTGCATGATGAGTTTTTCTCCATCTGAGCAAAATCCTCTCAATTTCACATTAGCCAAATTTTAATGAGCAAACATCTAATAATATCTTCTAATCATGGCACAAAATCATTAATCTCTATCCATCCTGAAAATTGTATTTTTTTCAGCTGCTTGTAGTTGACCCTTAGCCATCTTCCTATCCAATTTTTTTTCTATCTTCAATAATCATTTCCCGTGGAAAGCTAAAGTAATGTTTTGTTTCAAACCAAACAGACTGACTCTTCTGCATTAATCTTGTTTAAAAAAACAGCTAATCTCTGCCATTAGTCTTCCCAAACCAGCATGAAAAAAAAATTCCATTTGTACCAGTTCCCATTGCTTCCCATTCATTTCAGGCTCCCACCTATCATTTTTTAAATTCTGGGTTAAAAACTTCCCACAGAATTGACTATCAGAAAACCAGAAGCTGCCTCACATTTTCTCTTTCTGAGGAGAGATGTCATGTTCACCACTCATCTCTCCTGCTGACCTATACTCTGATTCCTGTGAAATCCAAGTATCATAAATGCTGTTTACTAGCTCTGTGCTTGACTGCCAGGCTCTTTTTCAGCAGGCACCTGATCACCCACATGCACCACGTGAACCCCACAGAGCACTGGCACAAAGCACTCCTTTTTCTCTGCAAACTCAAAGAACAAGTGGTCCTACATGTTGGGAGAGGTATGAATATGTTATATGCACCCCAAATATCAACAGGAATGAACTTTTTTTTTAAAATTTCTTTCCCCCCAAATCCTACTCCACAGCCTTCTTTGCTGACTTTCTAATTTTGAATGTGCTTTGCACATTTAATTTTGATGGCTGATAGTCCTGCAGGTATCTGGGCAATATTCAGTCCCCACAGAAAGCTGCCATCTTTTCCTCAAGAAAATAAAATATCCCAAGTCTCTCCTAGTACTATCATTCTTTTAAAACCACATTCAAAACCATTTCATGACTCCAAGTTATTTCTCCAGAGGAATCCCACTAAAGTTCACCTAAGCTGCAATGGCTTGGAGCATTTTTCACACCGTCATACCTGTTTCAGCAAGATTCTAGCTGTACCACTTGTTCCAGCAGCAATAACAATAAATTGCCTCTTTTCTATTCCTCAAAAACAGGCTTGTATTGCCTCCTTCAGCTGTCAACACTGCTATATAGGTTTTCTCCTAACAAATCTATCTACCTTTGCCCTGAGCCCTCACTGACTCAGATCTCTCAGGTAGCTCTAAGCCTGGTAAGTGATCCTCGCCTTTCACCCCTCAAAACATTTCTAATTCACTATGACACTGATGCTGGACATATTTAATGAGTTCCCTCTTCTCATCTCCGTGGATTGGTCTTTCCTTCCACATACCAGGTGCTTCTGGCTTTTCCCTCCCATTTTTTATAAGAGCAGTACTATTCCGTGTGCTCCACAAGCAAACACAGCAGCAGCAGCAGCTGCTCCAGAATTCCCACAGAGATGAATCTCCTGGTGCCATGCAAGTGTTTATCCCTGACCAGGAACTGAAGAAAATGGAGGAGCACTTTCTTTGCACATTCTCCTGGTCTGTCAAAACAGGTTCTCTGCCTGCCAGCACTCGCTACCTTCATGACTGGCACATTTTGCTGGTGTCAGCAAGACCCAAAAGCCACCAATTGCTCAGGGAAAAAAAAATTAAGTATGAGTGGAAATGAGATTCACAAAGGCAAAACAGATTATTGTATTTTGCCATGTGTTGAGGCACATGCAGGAAATCCATGCCACTGGTACCCTTTTAGAAGTCAGAGGGCTGAGGGAAAGAGCACTACAGGAACTGCAGCTCTCTCTTGGTCCAGCCCCCAAGGAAGAAGTGGCAAGAGGCTGGGAAAAATCCCAAATTCAGACTAAAGTGCTCTCTGGCATTTCTCTTAGCTGCCATTTCAGCCTCTGAAGATACTTCGTACCAAGCTTTATCCCAGGCAGTTTCTCATTCTAGAATAATATTCCTTGCCAGTTCTCCATTCCTCAGACTTTTTAGCACAGGCTTACCCCTTCCATCTTCTGCCAGTCTCAGTCTTCCCAGTTTATCCTCAGTCCCACTTATCTTCCACACTCATCCCTACTTCCTTTTCTTTGTTATTTGAGCATTCCACCTGCTGTACTCCTCATGATGCATCCCATTTCACTTTATCCATTCTTCCTATTTCCTTTCACTCACATTCTCTCCTTCCTTAACTATTCCCTCCATATAGCTGTTGTTCCTGGGTTATCCCTGTTTCTCTCCAATTCCTGTCCCTCTTCCATGCTTCAGCCCAGCCTGCTCCCTGACTCCAGGTGTATCCACCATCCAGCTTCATTAGCACTGGAGTAAAACATGTGGGATTTCCACCAGATTTCAGAACATCAGCTGAGGGAGCAAGTGCAGTTAGAGAACTGACAAACAGAACCAAACACAGCACATAATTTGGGTATGTTTTCAAAAGAAAACTTCTTTCCCAAAACCACAAGAGAATTATCATTTTTTCTAATCAAAGCTCACTAGAATTAAAAAAAAAAACAAACAGAGGAAAACCAACTAAAACGGAAAACCACCTCAAACAGCTTCAGCAAGTGCTTAACAACTTGAGCAAAGTTTCTAATAGTGGCAAGTATCTGACAACAGTTTTATCCCCAGCAGTAGAAGCATTTTTATAATAGCATCACAGAGTGATTTAAGTTGGAAGGGGCCTTCAAGATCATCAAGTCCCAAACCCCCAGCATGGGCAGGGATGTCACCCACCAGACCAGGTTGCTCAGAACCCCATCTAAGCTGGCCTTATCTTCTAATCAGGCTTAAATAAATATCAGTTGTGCTTGTACAGCACCCACACATCAGTAGTGTGCCAGTGCCTGAGAATCTCACCATGGAATTTATTAGATGATTAGCAGTAAGGTAAGTGCAACTTGATTTTTTCCCTGCATCCCAAGTACTGAAACAGCCACCTTGCCTAAGAGAGTGAACCACATCCCTAATTAACAGAGAGAACATCATTACCTGCTTAATATACTTCCAATGCATATTTGTAAAGCCACAAAAAATAGCTCATGAAATACAATCTGACCTGTCACTTGATGTTCTTTCAGAAAAAAAGGTGGAGGGGTTTTTGGCATATCCATGGAAGATATTTAATATTTGCTGTTTTCAACTTACCCCAAATTTACTTAGCATGTGTTACTCCATTATGATTTAATTTGGACAAGAAAACTGCATGGCTGCTCAAGCAGTAAATTTAAAGTGTAAATGGATTCTTGGCTGCCAATGGCCCAGTTTCTGCTTCTGTTGCCATAGAAACCCATGTAGGAGTGGCAAGGAAGCATCACTTAAAATATGAACTTAAGGGTTTACTTCTCCCTTTTGGCTCCCTCTCATCTCCAAGCAAATTGGAGGTAGTTTAAATTTTCAGCCTCTCCTTTCTCACCCTTTGATTTTACTCTTGTAAGCATATGAAGCAATAATCCCACTGGCCAGCAATTTCCTCTGCTAAATTACAGATTCTAGGCTGCAGGAAGTGTGTACTTGGAACAGGAGGAGGAATGCCAAACTCTCACACACCTCACACGTTTGGTACCATGCCACAAACTGTTTCTGTCCAGTGAAATTCATACCGATGAAGGGATGTAAATAAAGAAGGTAGAAAAATCATCTTTAAAATGAGATGTACAACACTAAGCCTGCATAAGACAAAACTGTGACTCCTCAGGACAGATGGTACACGCAGCTAAATTCACCTGCTAGGTTAATAATAACATATTTTTTCCTCCTTCCCATGGAATTCTAACACAGTAACCTACTCAAGATATAAAATCCATGAAGGTTTGCAAACTTTCCTTCCAGAAAGGAGAAGCTCAGTCACAGGGCACAAACCTTTCTTCCCTTTTACTCTGTAGCAGATGTCAGGAGTCTGAGCCACTTATCTTCCACAAAAAGCGCTTGCAAATAAAAACCTTATCTTTTCCTGCTGTCATTCTTTGATGGGCAACAAGGCCAGAATCTTTATTCTCCCAGCATCAAGAAAAGGAAAAACTAAAGTAGCTACTAAGGGGACATAATTTCAGGAGCTAATTAAGCTTTCTCTCCAGAACACATATGCCTTGTTATCATCAAACCTGCTGCCACATGGTAAAAGGAACAATTCAAAAAAGAAAGAAAGAATTAAAATGTAAATTTTATTTACATGATCCACATTGTTCTTGAAGTCTCATCTCCCTGTTAGTCATGTGTTTGCAAAGGAGGAAATATGTTTATGGCTCTAAGCAGAGCCATTTCTTATACTTTGCCTGTCCATTTGAAAAAAAAAAAGGACAGAAACAAACCTTAGTTGCATTTCTCAATATTGCATAGGTTTGTTTGCAACAACATAATATTTTTTGATTCACAGAATCATTTTATCATAAAACAGCCCAACTGTTCAGCTGAGGGCAAGATTTCTAACTATGTTTTGCCTAAGAACTCCAAGACACCCAAATCTTGTGGAGACTAAGGCTAAGGATGTATTTATAAATTGCCTTTGGATATTTTTTTTAAATTATGCAGTGCCTGTGGTATTTCACAATTAAAGTAAGTGGGGCATCAAAACTTGTTGGGGTATGAGGGAATAATTATGCATCAGAATATAAGGAAACCAATTAAGCCTCAAGCATCCTTCAGAATAAACCTCTGATGCTCCCAGACAAACAGGCTTCTTCCATGTTTGTGTAATACAAATGAGATAAACAATCCTTTGGAAAAATCCTTGAGATGCCGTGGCCTATAATGCAGCTTGAACCAGTAAAACCTGACTGTTCAACATAAAAGGCACTTTCTAAAATTTTAGCTAATCTCCAGGTGCTGTAACAAGCATTTTTTCTTATATCACTAGTCATAAATAACTGATAGTTGTACAAATCCCTTCCAGTTGAATCCATGCTAATGATTGTGAAGGCTTTGCTGTACCTATTTACAAGCACAACAGATTTTCTGGTGGCAATGCTAAGGCTCAAGAGACTTAAAAGGATGATTGCCGTGTTTGGAAGTAACATTTTCCTTGACTCCTGTGTGTGACGGAGGGAAAAGTGTTCTCTGAATAAAAAACCACTCTCCACCTGAGATCTAGATCTGAAGGATTTCAAATCTCACCCATCAGCAATTTGCAACTCCATCCAAAGGTCAAATGATAAAGCAGAAAATTTAATATATTTGAAGAAAATACAGTAGAAGGGTATGTATTATCTAATATATCTGCACATTTATTAAAGTGAATTCCACTGGTTTACAAGCTGGGTCCTACATGAAACTATGCTGAATACCTCTCATTGATCACTGAAATCAGGGGGTTTTTTGCTAAAAATACATTGGTCGATACAATAAAATGACAATTATAATCTTGGTGCTCTTACACAAAAGTGATGACTCATTCATTAAAATATTTAAATTAGCAAGCCTACTGCTAGCTAAGATGGCAGATGCTAACACAGCCAAAGACTCAACACTCTGCATTATGCATGACTAACAAATCTTTGTGTGGAATGATGTGTAAATATTTCATACAAAGCAAATAGGCTTTGTGGAAAGTAGCATGATCTGTAACACACACAGATCACATCCCAAGTGTATTCAAAATACCCCTGACTATGTCACACAAACAGAGAAGAACCAGCTCACACACGCTGAGTTCAATTCATCATAAATGAGGATTTTCGCCATCCACCAGGACTGGAAATTGAGCTTTCATGATGAAATCCTTGTTTGCATCTCTGATTTTGAATCTCTACTGCCTATTTGTGTTCTGAAAAAATACCAAAAAGTATAATATGACCAATAAGTAATCTAAGAACTTTACATACCTGTAGTAATGCAGATATAAACTAACAAGTCTATGATCATTGTCCAGATATGAGCAGAGCTTCAGATAATTCTTTATATTATTTATTTATAAACTAAATGGTATGGAAATACAGGCTGCTTCATATGAGACCTTCAAATTTACCACTTGGTTCTTACAATTTTAAGCTTTTCCTGCCCTGATCCTTTCCCACAAAAATAAAAGCATTTCGAGTTCAAGGCAGGCTTTCCTGCTTTCCTGTATGCTTCAGTTCACCCTCCATTACTTCCTGCACAGAGATAGAAACGTGAAACTCTGTTAAACCTACCAGAACAGCAGCATGGAGCAGACTTGAATTTACCACTTATGAGCTGAGCTATAGCACTGAGCTGCACTTTCCCTAAAAATTCTGCCATTATCCTCTAATTTCCAGTTTAATTTTGCGTGTGTTCCATTACAGGGTTCACAGCGCCAGCACCACGTCAGCAGAGCCCCTTCAGCAGAGAGATGGTAAATGCTGATAAGAAGAGTTTTTCTGCTGGCTCCAGAGCATCATCTCTGAGCAAACAGCTCGGGCTTGCTTAGCAAACAAAAGCTCCTTCACATCAGCAAAGTGGCAACTGCACTGAAAATGTGGCCGCTGTATCAATGTCAAGCGAGGGGCAGAACTGTCTCTGTCCGGCTGCTGGGACCACAGCACGAAGATGCTGCAGGACAGAGGAGAAAATACTGAATTTATTCTTTGGAACACCTTTAACATCACAAGAGATACAGGAGCAGGAACATCACACCAGCAGCAGGAGTTTTCTATTCAAATTCGAGGCTCACCCAAATAGTGCTGGCATTTCTACACTCACTGAAAACCAAGGCTTGGAGCTCAATCTAATGACACAACAATTTTACCAATGTCTTGGATGTGTGCAAGAAGAATCTGAGGTTCTAACAAAACCACAAGAACAATCCAAACCTCAGTCACTTGGGAATGCTGTTTATTCCAAAAACAAGTTCTTAGCTTCTTTCTTTTAAACTACTAGAGTAGTCACTGGACTAAAGCAAAAAGCCACCCAGGCTTTTCCACTGACATGCAGAAATGCCATAATCCATTAACAGAAGGGTATTTCATTAACGTCCCCTACACCTCTCCATTTCCCATAAAATGTCAAATAATTGCAAGAAACAAAAATAACATGTTAAAATGTTGACCGACATAAAATGGCATTTCCAGGATCCAAGGAAATGTCTCTAAAGGATTTTCCTAGAAAAAGAGTTATTCTGGAAATACCTGTTTAAATTTTTTCCCCTTTTTTCTATCAGGGTACTTGGACTTGTAGATTTAGTTCAAGAGAAAAAGCTTTCTGTTCCTGTGAAATGTTTTAAGTCAGGCTGCTTAGCAATAGGAGAAACAGATCTCTTAGCTTCAAAATCAAGGCTATAATATTCCGGAGAAGTCACATGAAATTAGGCAGCTGAGTGGAACTACTGGCACAGTAGCAGTCAGGTTCCAAGAAATGGATATTAGAAGTAAGCATTTTATTGTCAGCCTCAGCTTTGGGAAATCTGAAGTACTTGACACATGAAGGAATGTTTGATTCCTTTTCCTAGATTAGAAACCTGCTTTAGGGATGGTCTGTATGTGCCTCTGTGGCTCCATGCCTGCCTGGCTTTTATCAATAAAATCACTACAAAACCCACCTTCAGCTTAATAATTATCCCCAAAGAAAGAAAAGGCCTGATTTATTTCATACAGCAGTGAAGAAATTTGTCCCAGATGCGTGTGTTTCCTCCATCCTTCCCTTTTTGCAGCAAATATCTCACTCCAGGATGCAGAGACAAGTTGTTTTCTCTAAACACCTGGAAAAATGTTAGAAAATAAAAGAACCCTGAACACAGACCACACCTGCCCCAGGGAACTGCTAAACCAACCCAAAAAATCCAGCAGTGAAATTCAAACCTGCCTCTGACTGCTGAAAGTCAGTTTAAGCTGCCAATTTATGCTCCAACACAGTTCCTTTCCCTACAGAAAAATATGAGGCTCAAAAGCTGCAATGAAATAAATCCCCACAGTTTCTATACAGCAAATAAATGAACAGTTCCCCAAAGTCCAGCTCCAGACCAATGTCCTGACATTCCCTGTTGCTGCTGTGTAAGATTATACATGGAACCTGAAGATGCCAATCCTAAATGTTCTGCTCTTGCTGAATTTCTTTTTCCTTACAAAGCAAGGGCTGGTCTTCCCAGCCATTGAAAGAGATGTTTCTAAGCCATGAGTAACATAAATCTTCCCCCAAAGAAAATAATTTTGTAGCCTCTACAGTACATCCCTGACCTGCAGTGGATCTATTACAAGAAATATCAATTCAGATTGTCTGTTGAGTCATAACATAAACCAGGTATCAAGATGATCACCAGCAGTGCAGGTGAGGGAAGAGTAGATGCTGCCAGAGTTATTTTCTCATGTTCAAGATGTATTCAATCATTTGTATTTAGTAGCCTAAATTAAGATCTTTGCATGTTCTATTTGGAAAACAGGGCTTTTTTATAAGGAATGACAATAGAAACATTCTAAAACCTCCACATGCAAAACACTCTGTGCATGAACAGAATGTAAAATCTTCCCTGAAAGCAGCACATCACCAATAAAATCATAGTGCTACCTCTTTTTCAGAATTCTCTTAGTCAGTTACAGATAATCATGGGAAGGTCTAGGTTTTCAGAAAAGTGGTTTTGCTCCTGTAGCAATTAGTAGGATACACAATACTTATAAACTTAGTGTTAAAATGGAACAAGTCGTGTCTAACTCTAGCAAGCTGCTGGTTAACTATGGCAGCCATAAAGCCTACCAGCTTTGACAGCTTTCCCTTTCAGCTTGTTTGATAAAGATGTAGCAGATCAAAGGTTTCCCTTGTCAATATCCACATCCAGAATATCCAATCCACAGCTACAATGAAAACACACTCTGGAAACAATAATAATTTATTTGCTGTTAATTTCAGCTTTAGGTCAGGCATTTGTACACTGAATCACTATTAATTTCTTCAGTTATGTTCCATCACTTAATTAAGGTTCACTGCTGCTGCACAGGCATTTAGAGAGTATTCAGCAAATACTAGAAGTAGGAGTAAAGAGACAAAAATCTGCGTTGCTATAGCTAAAATACGTGCAGTCTAGAACCACCTCCACTAGGTATCATCCTACTCCTCCAAACTGGGAATATTCAAAGTGTCTTCTCACTCTGTCAAGCTCACATTCCAATCCCCAGCAAGACTTGAAAGGCAGGAACACGGGGTCAGCTCCTTCCATCCCCAGCTAGCTACTATCAACCATTTTAGTCACTATCTGCATCTCTTCACATTTAATCCATTTAAAACTCTACTATAAACTGCTGCTGAGGCTTGCTTAAAGATCAAGTTAACCAAGCTTTGCTAAAATATGCAAGTCTTCAATGGACATATGGTTAGTTTAGAAATGCAGCTGAGGCTGTGCTTCAATACATCATCATCGTCTCTAGAAAGCCCTGACAAAAATTAAGCATTCAATGACATTTCTGCCTAGGCACAGGTAAAACGAGAGAGCAGAAGAACATAATCATCACCTTTTTAACTGTAAAATAGAAACACGAGCACAAATTATCATTAGCATCAGAATGCTAAAATGCTATTTACATCCTGGAAATGGGAATGGAAGCCAATCAGGAAGGCTGTTAAGCAGACTCAGATTTTTAGCCCTCAAACATTATTAGATCCTACTAGCTGTCTCAAGGAACATGCACGTTCTCTCCTGAAAACTTGACATCCTGGAGATTGGGAGGCTGTCAGACCACAATCAAAAAGCAAAAATGCTTTCCTACAATTCTAGAAGAATTTAAACCCTGCAATTTGTATTGTCTACGAAATGTGTAGCTTTCTCTGATATATATGTATGCACATACGCAGATAGGAGTGTACCTACAGACCTATATAAATTATGGTTACACCCAAATAAATCAATCCCTTCGTCTGTCTGTTCATCCATGTTTTATCAAACATCTCTAAGCAGAAAAGCACCAAAGAAATGCATTTAAAAGCTTGATATACTACAGTGATGGGAAAAAAATTCAATGTTCTTCCCACCAGGTAGTGAATTAAATGCAAGAATCGCAATAGCGTTCTAATGTTTAAAAGAGAATCCAGAAGACTTTCCATTCTCCTGCCAAACACACCACTGAAAACAAAAAAATCCCAGCTTGGGACATGCAAGATTTAACTTTTTTTTTTTTATTATTTTTTTTATTTATTTGGTGCAGAGAAACCTAAAAAACCCAACATTTCTTTTTCTAGAAATAGAAACTCTTTTGTCACCATGTTTTAAATGTGACATTTTGAAGGACCAGGGGCTAACAACTATGAAAATCACAAGTTAAAACTGCTTGTACATGTGTAGTTTTCCAGGAGTAGCACCTTTCATTTCTACTTCTTTGGTGTTCTTATTTGGTTGGGATAAGGTCAAAGTCAATACTTAAGGAAAGAACTGCATTCACACCGAAGGTGGGAAGTTACTCTTTGTGGTATGTGCTGGGTGCGGATAAAGAAAATCACATTAAATCCCAAAGTTAAATAATGTATTTTTAGGCCAGTAGAAGAATATTTGGTAGAAGTCAAGATCTTTGTGAATAAATCTCATTCCAGGCATAGATGGCAGCTCACAGTAATATCTATTAAAAAAAGATATAATTTGTATTTCCTTAACCACCTACTTCACTAAGTTCTTCATAGCTGAAAAGGCAGCCTTTATATTCTTTTGACTTTATTTTTGTGTGCTTATGCACTGTAAATTCATAATCACAAAGATTAGGAGAACAGGCAGCATAGCAAAAAATAATGTGTCAGGTTTGTCTATTTTTGTATAGAATAGTAATTCTAGCCACACAATATGGTGAAACCCCCTGTTTAGGTTTGAGTCAATGCCATACCGATGGATTCAATACTCTGGAAAGGCACTGCTGTCCTCTGAAAGGGACCTAAAAAGCTTAATTGAACAATAATGGATATAACCAGTTGTTCTGTTACATAACTTAACAGAGTAAGGAAAAACATCTGCATAAATGACAAAGCATTCCAGTTTGGGGGAAGAAAAGGGAAAGAATTCAGAAGCCTGAAGGCAAGTCTCTCAGGAGACTGTGGTCTACCTGCTTGAGCTAACGAGTTAGCAAGATTTGTGGAAATCATCATGAAGAGCCAGAGCTCCATCTCATCTCCCCTGGACTTCTTTTTCAATGGTTTCTCCCTTGTCCACTCTCAGTCTGGAGTCACTGACTGTTCCAGGAGTTGCATTTAAACCAGTCTTGAGATTCACCCTTGGCCCTGTCCCCTTTTATGTCTTCCAAGCTTGTGATTCTGGCCTCTGCAGTGATCTGAGGCCTTGTATGACGTGGATAAGTGGATTTAAGCAGGCACAAAAACAAAACTGAAGCCTGCAGAGTATCTGCCCTGATGAGAACATGGTTCCCAGGTTACAGAGCCAGCACATCCTGCCACCTGCTCACTGCCACCTCTGCTACTTCCAAGGCCCCGACCTGCCTTATCTGCACCATGATGAACTCAGTGACTCTGGTGTTTTGCATTCCAGAAAAAAACTCCAACCAACTCTCTTAATTCCAAGTATTTCAGTTAAAGCATTTAGAATCACAGAACCCTCAAGACCCTCCAGTCCCAGCCCTTTGAAGATGTACAGGGTTGAAGTTTAACAAGGCTCAAAGCTTTTGCAGTATTAAAACTGGAAAGAGAATTCAGGCCTGGTTTGAGAAGATGAACTGAACCTGAGGATTTCACTTAGCCTTAGTCACTGAGAGTGAGATCAACACCAGATCAATGCACAAGGCTCCTTGTGAGTGCAAATGTCAGCACAAGCTGACACTGCAGCTGCTCATTCTTTAAGTGGTCTCCAGCCACACACAGTTAGGGAGAGGGAAAATTCTCCAGCCAGAGTACAGAGAGCAGCCAGAGGGAACGGAGCAATCTCGTGCTATTTCTCCCTTTTTGTCTCTTTTGGAGGGCAATGATCCGGTGTTGGTGTCCTTCCAAAGGCATACATGATTAAAGCCATGACACTTTTAGTAGTTGTGCTGCATATTGCAGTGTAAGCATAAAATTCCCTTGTGAATGTCATCTTTCCAACGAACAAATTAAGAGGAAAAGAGAAAACCAGAGAAGATTTTTTTTTTTCCTGAGGTCTGAAAATTATCTGAAAACTATGGCAGTTTTAGACTTTGGCTGCTATAATTTAAAAAATGCTAATTAAAAAAAAAGGTAAAAGTTTAGAGAGAATTCCTCCAATTAGCCAGCAGGATTCCACATTTGTGTTCTAGGGAAACAGAAGGGTTTGTGGTTTGGAATTTTTTTAATTATGAAAAACCACAGCTCTAGTGTTAAAATTTTTATTGCATTCCTGAGCCTAGGACTCACTTGAGGACTAAAGAAAAACTTGTGCCTGCTGAGGTCATCAACATTGTCCTGAAAGCTCAGGACATCTTTCCATTAGTGCCTGAGCACTCTCCTTCGAGTGAGCAGTTAGTCCTGAGGGCTTTAAGAGGATATTTATGCTCAGGTATCAGCAATTCATCAGCTGTTCTATTTGGAATAATAATTTGCTATCCTCTTGCCTATTTACAAGAGCAATGAGTTAAGCTGTATTTCCTGGGAACACAGTAGAAACAAACAGCAGGAAGTTTCCCTACTCAAAAATCCCTAACTGTGCCACAGTTCTGAAAAATTATATTTTAATCTACATAACCGGAGAAAAACCTAAACAGGGCCCAACAACAGCTGTCTCCAGATATCCTGGCCCCCCTGACCTCCTGCCTTGCCATCTTGCCCCTTCATATTCTGTTGCAATGTGCCACTCCTCTGCTATTTTTGCTTCAGAGCTGAGCCATGAACCATTCGGAGGGGGAGAAAAATGAAACCCATCCCATACTCATCTGTATTTACAACTCCATATTTAACTTTTCTTTTAATAAATATTGTATCAGTGCCTTGCTGAGGTGTGGGGTGGGACAAGATTTCTATCCAACAAGAGCTGTTTTCCCATTTACACCTTTATCGTTACATAATCTCTTGCCGTGATTGCTGGGGATATCTTTACTGAGAAAAAATACTCAATACTCTTCCACTGAGCCTGAAAGAAGGAAACTGGCACAACTCTAAAATCTCTTTCAGAATTCTCTTAAGGACCGTGGTCTTTACTGGCAGGAATGACTGTATTTTAAAAGAATTTCAGAAAAAAAACCAACCTGATTTGATTTGGAAGGGGAATTACTTTTCAGGGTTAATTACTTTGGCAACAGATTTAAATAGATAACCATCCATTAGCAGATTTAATGACTGAAAACTCTCTTGTTGAAAAATGACAGGGAGGATTTTGCATTATTGCAGTTCCAAATATTATCAGCAATTTAACCTGGAAAATAGCTGGAGCATCTAGGTTGTCACTACAGTTAGGCAAAAATTTAAAAAAATAATAAATAAAAAAAAGCACCAGGATTACCAAAAACTAATCACAACTGTGAAGGATGGCAAGCTCTAGGTAACCTAGTGGCAAACATCACTGAGCAAAGCAAAAAGAGCTCAGGCACAGGGGCAGGGGAAGGCTGGGGCTGGGAACAGCACAGGGAGCACATTTCAACCCAACCTCCAAGGACAAGAAGAGGGATCCCAGATCTCTCCTGACACTTGGACCTCTTGTGTGAGATAGGCCTGAGGGACACATCCCTGCAGTGTTCTCCCTTCTCTCCCTGCCTGCTGTAGCAGCTCAGAGCAGCTCCATGCATGACCAAGAGCCTGTCACACATCCCAGTCTGCATCCATGGTGGTGTCAAACCTCACAGAACATTTTCAAGTTCTCCCAGGGAAATCCCCCACAGGAGTATTTTAAGCACACACACCTCAAAATGCCATCCTTGCTCCAGCTCATGCTCAGGAGGAGTTATCTTGAGTGAGAGGGTAGGATCAGGAGGAGGGTGTGTCAAACATTTTGTGCTTTGTTCCCCTCATGGGGGGGTTAGGCTTGAGCACCAAGTGAGCATCAGCTCTTGGAATAGAAGCTAGGGATCCAAGGGAGGATTCCCCAAGGAAAGAACAATTTTCACTTTAATCCAGCTTAAAATATTAAAGAGACACACATTCTAAGAGAGCCCCTTTTGCTGCCTGCCTTCACCTCAGTGAATCTCAACACAAAACACATTAAAACAAAGCAGTCATTGGACCACAGCCAGCCAAATAAAATCTTGTTGGGTAGGACAGTGTTCTATTTTGGAAGAAAATATGGGATGCTCCTGCACTCCAGGTTCTCATGGAAAATCTAATTCCTCAGGTAACCCAAGCAGAACACTGGGAGCTCTGCCTTTTAAGAGGGCGCATCTGGTCTACAAAAGAAGCTTAGAAGCTCCTTAATCCAACTCCTTAAGGAAGTACCCTGTAACTCCTTAATCCAGAAGTTGCAGGGTAAATCAAACCAAGGTCACCTGTGAAAAATATTTTTTCACTATGTAAAAAACTTGTTCAGAGTAATCAGGAGGCTGGAACTTTCATTGTGTATTAAACAGAGCACAAGCAGAAACTTAAAATTACTGGTATGTAAATCTCAGCAATATATTTACTTGGGAAAAAATACCCAACAACAAGTCATATAGAATTTGAAATACTGTGGTCCTTGGCAACTCCGTGTGTTGATCACAGATTAAAAGTAATACCTTATGCTATTCCTAACAAGTACTCTTTTACATGAGAAGCAGAAGTTCCTTGTTTGAGACTTCCGGCTGCTTCATCCAATCCTCCCAAAATCTCTCTCTTTTTAGAGGTTTTTTTTTGTTGTTTTTTTGTCCTTGTGTATGTTCAATCTAATGAAAAATTATTTTATATTTATGAGGAAAAATACTGCCAAATCAGTCTTCTTTTGGACTTAACTACTTTCTCCAGCTCACTAATAACTATATATAATGCAATAATCATATGGACTTCTTTTGATAGTGGCCAATAATAAGATAAAACTAAAATAATTATTAGCATTAGTGATCAGGAGAATGCAATTAAACCTCTGAATATTTGATCAGATTAGCAAACCAAAATAAAGTCAAAGCTCATTCAAATAATATGTATCTGAGTTTACTTCCTACTACTATGATATGATGAATGTTGAATAAAGGTTGCATCCATCAGCTCCTGGACTGCATTCAGTTTTAAGGAAGAAAACAAAAATAAAAATGCTTATCAGCATGGAAAAAAGCAGATCCCATATAATCCCAAGCACGGCCAATACAAACATAAGATTTACATAGCACAATAATCCTTTAAAAATCTTTGTGCTAAAAGATATTCAAATTATAAATAAGCATGTTAAAAATACGGCCTGTTCAGTCTCTTAGCAGCCAATGTGACCAAGCACTGTGTTTGTGAGGGAATTACAGAGAGGATCCATGGAAAGGTCCTGGGCACCCTCCCTATGGCAGCCGACAGTGCTCTGGGGAGGTGGAAGGGAGAAGACAAACAGCCTTGTTCCTGTCACATTCCCCCAGTGCCAAGCCGGAACACAAAGCGAAAGGCGCAGCCTTCCCAGAGGTGTTACAAGTGTGGGAGGCAAAAAAAAACAGAAAAAAAATCCCACTTGTTCATTAAGTGCAGACTAATTTCAGATCTTGGAAGTGACTTATGATAGGTCATGTATGCAAGAGCTTACAAAAGACTTCAAATTGATTTCTTCTGCTGGGCTTGGCTATCAACACTTCCCATATGCCTTAGAGACGTTTGTCTTTCACTTCAGGCTACAACCACATTTTGGTCTAAAATCCCACATTTGCTGCCCCAAAATCCTCCTCTCAATTCTTCAGTGGCTATGGGCCTCCTGTCTCCTTGTTGTCACCTGTTCCCACTTCAACTGCTGTTCACTGAGAGAGTAAAATCATCCAAATGTACTTTGATAAAGCAAAACTTTCAAAATACACCGTGAACTTTTGTGGTCTTTGCCTCCTCCAATGTGCAGATAGAAAAAATGTGAGAAACTTCTATTTCATCCCACAAGAAAGCTGTATGAGGTAAAACAGGGTAAATAAAGTTGTTACTATACTGCCTGTCATATTTAGAAATGGCTATTCCACTCCAAAGTTGTGCTGATGACTTCATTTACAAATGAGATATCTGTCCTATTATTGTCACAGACCAAAAGCAACCAACACACAAACCTCAAAGATCTGAAATAATACTATCAGCCACTTTGCCCAGCTCATTGATCAGTTAAATGAATAATTTTTTGTCTTCCTCAATTCCTTTCACATGGAAAACCATAAAAGAAAAGCCTTATAAGCTTACAAGATATAGCTAATTTTATTTCTTTTAAAAGATCTAAGCAGACAAAGCATACCCATGCACATAAACACCAAAATGAGTTACTTAAAGCAAAAAAGTTTGTACAGCAAGGAGCTTAATTGAACTAATGGGACAATTTTGCCTTCTGAATTTCTGATGTTGAAGCAGTGGGAAAAAGGTGGTGATTGGAGTAGTCAAAGCAAATGCCACAGTACAAGTATTTCTAGATTACTTCTAGTCACTAATGTCTATGAGGGAGAAAAAAACTGAGGAAAATACTACGCACATTGTGCTACTAGTGAATTGCATTAAAACTGCAAAATAAATGCAATTTAACATTAAAAATCATGATAAAGTATGGTTTTAGCAGATATTTAAACTTCTGATAAAGTATCCTTGCCAACCACAGAACTCAAATAGTGTCTTGCAGTTATCATTTATGAGGTAGGATATTCCTTATTAATTAAGTTTCATAATTTTTATACACATCCTTTTTTTAATCCATAGTATTATTTTTAAAAAATGCTTTTAAATGCCTTTGATGAGAAATAGTATCTTCACAACTAATACGACCTCAGTAATAACAGTTCACTCTGCATTTCACATTCTCACTCAACTGCAAAACTGGTGCTCCTTTCAATAAAAGATGTCTATCAGTCGCAGTCTTTACAAAACACACTAGGAAAATTTAAATTCTAGCAGGAAGCTGATCTTCCCATTAACCTGAATCTGTTTTGTGAAAAAACACATGAAAATAATTATAGATGATATACAGATAAGCCTACATTTTAAGATATTAGTGTTTGAGGGTATTTTTGAATAGTGAAATTTAATTTCATATATGATTAAATAGAGGAGGAGACATTTGGGAAGTACCTTGAAATCAAAAGTGGGTCTCTGAAAAGATGAGAAATTTATGTTAATACATAGAAACTCAGTCAATAGAACAGTAAAATAATCGGAGTTTGACTACATCATGTACCACTAAATAATACCACTAAAATAAGCGGTCTGTGTGGAAAAAATCAGTGTTTTCTGTGAAACTGATGGTGAAAGCTGAGAGTCCAAAATGAAATGACAGAATCACAGGATGGCCTGGGTTGGGAGAGACCTTTAGAGCTATCCAGTTCCACCCCTCCCATGGGCAGGGACACCTTCCCCTACCCCAGGGTGCTCCAAGCCCCTTCCAACCTGGACTGGGACACTTCCAGTGATGCCTTAAAATTTGAGTTTTTCTGTTCTGCTTGTGTGTGCAGCTTTTAGTTTTACATTAAGGGTTACTAGGATCTTATCACAAGGTGGTGAAGACAAAACAGTCCTGTTCCAGCTGGGGACTCAAGGACAAGCTCTTCAAACTTAAGGCCCTAAGCATAAACAATGTGAAAAGAGGAGGGCAAGCAAGCAAGCAAGAAGGATGAGACTTCATTATTTGAGGCTATTAGTTGGATAGTTGACTTCTGCATGCAAATGGACTAAAACATATAAAAAAGTGAGATCTCGTGACCAAGCCCTCTTTTGTTTCCACCTTGGAGCCATCCAGGCAGGGCCACGACTGTGGCACTGGTACTGCCAAGGTGTGGCCTTTGAAGGTCCTTCAAAAAATATCCACTTTATTCTTCTTAACCCTGTCTAGCCTCTGTTCCAGCTTCTCTAGGCATTACCAGGGATGCAGGGGCAGACACAGCTTCTCTGGGTAGTCCATTCCAGGGTCTCACCACTCTCTCAGCAAAAGCTTCTGCCTCACATCTACCCTGAACTGACCAACCCTGTTTTTGCTTTAGTGTTCCCCCACCAAAAAATCTGTCCCCATCCTTCTCATAAGCCCTGAAAGGCCACAGCAGCGTTTCCCTGGAGCTGTCTCCTCTCCAGGCTGAACAACCCCAGCTCCCTGTGAGCCTGTCACTCGAGGGACACTCATCCCTTGGGTGACAGCTTTATTCCCAGTGCCAGTGCGGGGACAGAGCAGGAGGAGAAGGAGGGAAGGAGGGGACCAGAGAGCTGCACACTGGCAGCACGTTTTCCATCTCTCCCTGCGGGAAGCATCAGGGCTGAGATGCTGGAGAGGAGCGTGTTCGGGCTTCTCGCTGCTCCTTGCAGTGCCAGCCCTGGAGGGGCCCCAAAAGCTCTCTCCTGGTCCCTCACAGCAACACTGCCTGGGGAGGCAGCAGCTTTCCCTCTCCTGCTGCTACCTGGAGCTAGAGAGAATGAACTGCCTTTTTTCCCCTCAGTACGCAGAAAATATTCCAGAGGAAGAAAAGGAGAAACCCAGCAGCTTCATCTGTATTCACAGAAAGAGAAAATATATATATATATATATATGTATACATTCTCAGGATGGAGATCTAATCATGGAATGGGTGGGATGCATTTCAAATCTCTTTGTCAAGCAGAAAGTAAAAACTACATATATATGTATTCATAGAATTATAGAACTACTTCAGTTGGAAAAAGATCACCAAGTCCAACCATCTCCCAGCACTGCAAGGCCACCACGAATCCATGTCCCCAAGTGCCACATCCACATGGCTTTTAAATCCCTCCAGGGATGGGAACTCTACCACTGCCTTGGGCAGCCTGGACCAGGGCTGGACCATCCTTTTAGTGAAGAAAATTTTCCTAATATCCAGCCTAAACTTCTCCTGGCATAAGTCGAGGCCATTTCCTATCAAATGTAATGGGATCATCTTGAAAACATGGATAGTTCCAATGTATTGGGTGTGCATCAAATGCAGACTTTGTGCCATTTATGTTACAATAAAAAAGAAACATCATAACAATAATCATGATAATAATAATAATAAATTCGTACTGAATCATAATATTAATTATGGTCTGAAAGAGGTTAATCACAGGAGCTAGTACTCATGTAGGGCTGTCAGCACATAGATGTTTCTGCAGCACGATCTGCCATACTCTCCTACCCAGAAGCTTTTGCTTCCTTTTAAAAAATTCCAGCTGGAGAAGGCAATGAAATCTGTGATATAAACATGTTTCAGCAAGTTTGCTGGGTTGAGTTATTCAGATCACTAAAGCACTGGTTTGTATATTACTGATGAATGACTGTACAGAAAGTGTCTGTAAAATGGGAGTAGTCATCTGCTATTAATGTGTGGTCACTAACATAACTCATTCACTGTAGACCTTTTCAAATTTAGGAAGAGAAAAAAAGGGAATAAATGAGGAAAAGCAAGGCAAACCTTACAGTGCATGTCCCAGCATCATCCACAAGCCTGACAATTCAGATCTGGGGAAAAGAAATAATGGCAAACTAACAACCAAAAAGCAAGCATTTGCATCCTTTCCTTTCCCTTCCTTTCCTTTCCTTTCCTTTCCTTTCCTTTCCTTTCCTTTCCTTTCCTTTCCTTTCCTTTCCTTTCCTTTCCTTTCCTTTCCTTTCCTTTCCTTTCCTTTCCTTTCCTTTCCTTTCCTTTCCTTTCCTTTCCTTTCCTTTCCTTTCCTTTCCTTTCCTTTCCTTTCCTTTCCTTTCCTTTCCTTTCCTTTCCTTTCCTTTCCTTTCCTTTCCTTTCCTTTCCTTTCCTTTCCTTTCCTTTCCTTTCCTTTCCTTTCCTTTCCTTTCCTTTCCCCTCTTTCTAGCTCTTAATCCCCCCTAAGAAAAGACTCAAGATTTTAATCTCAAAACACTTCTTCAAAATTACAATACTCTAAATCAACAGTCACATGAATGATTGCACAAATTATACCATAAAAAGAAAAAAATCCTCTTTTGTTACTGGGTTCTGTAGCAAGTATTTCATAGATTACAATTTCCTTCCACAAAGGGTTCCAAATATTCTGCTAGAATTAAACTGGGGGAAGTGGATTGCTACATTCCTGCAGCTTTTAAATGGTTGGAATGGGTCCTAAATGAAACATAATACAGCAAATAGCAAAATGATGAGCTTTCTCAGAAGGACAAGGACTGCAAATGTACATTATTACCTTTTAAAAGAAGACGTTTCCTACATATATTGCTAGTTTTGCAATTTGATAAAGCAGCTGGGGAGAAATTATATTAAACATATAAATTTTCTCTCTTTGTTGTATATTGATTGTAGTGAATCAGATTAAATCTACAGCTATCTTGTTTTGGTTTTGAGAGCTTGTTTGGAGTCAGTTGGCCGCAAAAATAACATTTTGCCAAGCCCCACTGGCACAGACAAGGGAGCTGAATCGATTAATCTGTGAAGTTATTTTGGCAAAATGACTGACGTGGGCAGCTGACGGCCCAATCCCATCTCCCACCTGCAGGGATAGCTGCTTCCTGCTGGCAGGGGCCACCTCCAAGGCAGCTGGAGCCTTTTCCAGCGGGAGGCAGGAGCCGAGGCTGGGTGGGAAGGGGTGCAGAGCTGCCTGACCATGCCTGTCCCCGCCAGGTTCTGTATCCCAGTTGGACATCCTGGTATTCCTCACAGTTGCTTGGAGACAGTTGCTGTGTTACAAGTCAACTGGAGCTGTAAAACAGCACCACGGGCACAGATTTGTGATACTCTGTCAAGGGGGATCTTGTACTTGCTGACTGCTCAGGGCTCTCTTGTTGCTCTTGAAGATGCAGAGATTTAGGTATTCAGGAGGGAATGACTTAGGAAGGTGTCTGTCCTCACTGATACATTTGTGATCCCTGTTTAATACCAAATTAAACCTGAAACTGCAGTGATCATTTCCTGGTGTTGCATTTTGCTCACAGTGTTTTTTAGTTGCCTGAAAATATATGGAGATTGTCATTATACAGGACGAGGGAAATATTTGATACACTTGCTCAATAAATAAAATACATATTTTACAAATTAGTAGCTGCATTTTGTTCTTGTTCAGTATTAGGACATATGAAATACATTTCTCTCTTATGCATATGAATCTATACTATGTGTCAGAGTTACCTGACATGAAACACAAAGAATTTAATTTACTGCCACTCTTTCTGTCCCTTAGCAGCTCATATTTCTGACATCTTTTGCACTTTGTATGCATGTGTTTTAAGCCAACCATGAAATAGAGGCACAAATACATTTAATGAACAGAAAGCAGAAACACCACGATTCCTGAATCCACTGCAAGGTTGCTTTCCAGCTGGTCAGCCCCAGCACGTCCTGGTGCCCGGGGGGATTCCTCCCCAGGTACACTTCCTTTGACATACTCAACATTGGCATCTACTGCTCTTTTAGCTAAGCTCCAAATACTTTTCTGGTTTTGAATTATGTCTAAGATCCTATACCAGATCATTGTTGTAAAAATGTAACAGGACAGCTCACAGAGCACAGCCCTCAAAAACGGTGCTCCTTTTCCCTGTACTTTGAAATCAACTCGTTTATCTCTACCCTTTATTTCTTATCCTGGGAGGTCATTTTCTCTAACAACACAATAAGCTGGTTTTCAAGCACATCTTTCCCTATGTCCAAATGAAAGCTGATACTGCCAAGGCAGTTATTCATACAACCACCGAATTCCTTCCAAAGATATGACTTCCTATTTTAGAATCACTAAGGTTGGAAAAGACCTCCAAGATCATCAAGTCCAGCCTTTGACCGAACACCACCATGCCCCTCAACCATATCATGAAATGCTAAATTTTGCCTCCTGAAGGCTGCTGGGGTTTTTTAATCCCTTTTCTAGCAAATTCCAATCTTTCTGACACTAGCACCAGCTCTCCAGCTGTGGGAACATTCCTAACTCAGTTCTCAGGTTGTTACTCTAAGTATCCCGAGGAAGCAGCTGTATCCCAAACACCTCCATAGTTGGACTAGGACTAAGAACTCTCTGAGGTTTCCATCAATAACATTCTCTTTCTGCTGCCTTTTAAAGGTCCATCATCCTTCAGGTCTGCTGACCTCTGGCAGACCTCCCTGTTTCTGGCACATTTGAAAGAAAAACATCTATCATCAGATTTTTGTGCCTTTGGCTACTTCTTCCTCAAAATCTATTTTGGTAAGCCATACATTGGAGTTTTAACTCTGCAGGGTTTAAAGTCTTTTCTCCCTTGTTCATATTTCCAGTTTTAAAGTAAGGCTTCCTGATTCTTTGTAACACTGTTTAGAAGCCATTTAACACCACTGTCTTTTTTGGTGGCTGCACTTCTAATAGACAAAAAATAAGGAAGGAAAGAAAAAAACCATCCTGATATCTTTTGTTTTAAGGGGTTTCTAAGGCAGGCCAATCCATGTTAAAGGATGCTAAATTTCCAATCTCAGAGCAAACAAAAATACTTGGAGAGCCAAAGAGAAATCCTATTTAGCCTAATTTAGAATAATGTTTTAATTTTGCAAACCAGGTATTGCTCTGCAATTGTTTAATTTTTCACCCTTGAGCTTGTTGTAGCAGCCACATGCTGGGTCAGGTTTTCTGCAGAGCCATCAATCCACATAAAGTTTATACAGACATCTCCTTGGACACCAACCCAGGACAATTTTGAGAGCTCTCAGGAGATAACCTGTGTCTCTCACTAAACTGATGAGGCAGCACTTCATTGTGACGCCAATTCTTTGCAGAAATATTTCATTATTTTCTATTTTTTTCTGGTACTTTTCTGTATTCCAGAGACCACCAACTCAGTCCTCATGGGTGGCTTGGAGCAGCCAAACTTCTTTTCAGACCAAGCAAACTCAATGAAGTTTATCCGAAAGACTATTGATGGAATTAGGATATTTTAGTGACAAACTGAGTTGCAAATGCACCATTCCCAACCATTAATTTATTAGGTCATATAACAGAAAGAATTTGATCGTAACATTATAACACAGCTGTTTTATTTCAGATGTGGAATGAGGCCAAGGATTGGATAATTGTGCTGCTTCAATTAGTGGTGACTCGAGAGCTGGTGAAGTGGCATTTGCTGCCAGGCAGGAAGCCCAGGGAAGCTCATTAACCAGCCTGAGGACGTGAAGGGCTGGGGGGCCCATCCTCAACAGGCCATGGCAGGTGGCAGCACAGCAACAGCAGGGACCTTCCTTTCCCACACTGAGCACAGTTAGCAGCAGCTCAGCCTAAAATCTGCATTTCCCAGCAAAAAATCTGCCTCTTCCAGCCAAAGGATATTGGACAAAGTTGTCTGGGCAATTTGTCTATGTAGAGATCTCAAAGAATCATGGAATCATAGAATGATTTGGGTTGGATGGGCTCTTAAAGGTCATTTAGTTCCAACTCCCCTGCCAGGAGTGATACACTTCCTTCCACTAGACCAGGAATCTGATGAAATTCTCATAATCAACATTTGTGGTCTTCTGTTAATTTCCCTGGAAATTCAATCCCATGTGCTTCTCCTTTCTTGTTCATTTCCTCACTTTAGAACTGTTTATTCATCCTTCCCCTGCCCTGCCTTTATCAAAACACAGTCATCGGATCCCTATGGCAGTGATGTGCTGTCAATATTTTAATAATGTTACCATAACTCAGCTGTCCCCAGCTCCCAGATCTCAGTGCAGGATTAGTGTTCTCTGGAAATCACTCCATGCAGAAGGTGGGAAGCTTTTGCCTCAGCCAAGGAAAAAAGCTCACAGTGTTGTATTATATAGCCATTGCAAATCTCTCCCTTGTAGAAGCCAGACAAGGATGGAGAAAGGTTGTCAGCATTAACCACCACGGTTGCCATTCTTATCTGACCTTGGGAATGAAGGGGAACAGGGGAAAATAACGAATCACTCTATATTTTTCGAACTGATGGAGAAAATTGTCAGAGGGAGAATCATATCATCTTCCTTTTTTATACTCTCACCTCCTTAGAAAGCTTATTCATATCCCTGTCTCTATTTAGGCTTCCTAACATGTACTCATTGGTGCATTTTTGGAGTGGCACAGGAAAAGGGGGGCAGAGGAGGCTCTGATTCTCCAAACTCCCCTCCTGGTTGGCTGAGACACCAAAGGGTTAACAGCATTATTATTATCATTCCCACCACTCGCATTACTCAGAAGAATCCTGGCAAGCTGCCAAAGCTGCCACAAAACATGAACAGCCTGAAGAGATGGGTACATATGGTCGCTGAGGCAGCTACATCCAGCTCAGGCTACCACTGCCATGAGGAATGCTCAGAGAAAAGGGAGATCTCTGGACCACACGGCCCCAGGAATGCCTGGAAAACATGACAGCACTTCAGGGAGCTGGACTCCCATTGCTCCATTCCAGCTCTCTCAGTGTTACTGGGTTCTGCAGTTTATTTTGGAATTGAAATGACCTGCACAATTTGGACATCTCTGCTTGAACCACGGGGTTATCTCCAGTCCCTGACAGAAGAATCTGAGGGACATCTGGCACTAACATCAGGATGACAAGACATAGAGCCTGTAGCATGGAGCAATGAGAGTGCTACAAAATACAATCAATGGTTTCACCTTTTTAAGAATTCCTCCAAAAGTGAGGAATTTAGGTAACCAAACTAATTTTTAAAAGATTGGCCAGTCTTTCCAGATATTAGAAAGTGCTGGATTTATGCTTTTTTCCACATATAAACAATATGTTACCAGCCTAACTCCCATATTTTACTGTTGATAATCTTTGAGTGATTCAGTGCCTTGATACAAAGCCATAAATCTGACAATTTTCAAATGTTTAATTTTTCAAAGCATGTACTGCCATTACCTGCCTACCAGTATTTGTGTGGAAACGAATGGACTGGATTTATCCAGCTCAATTTACATTCCTGCCCAGAGTGTCTTCTGAGCATTTGTGTCCCTAGCCTGGGACAAGAGGCTCTTGTTTAGTGCCCAGCTGTGGTCTGAAGTCCTTAAAAAAGAAATAATTTCTACAAAATTATTGAAGAAAAAAAATTACTATTTTATTTTGATTTGCATAGCTCTTGGTCTTTATTCCTTCTGGAAATAAGTTGTTCTGCATTTTTTACCTTACACAGTAAGTTTAGTAAACACTGCATTTTAAATGTGGTTCTGTAATTCCAAGTCTAAGTATAACCTTCTTCCTTCAACCACTTCTAATACATCCTAAAATCCCAATAGAGCCATTCAGCAATAGTGTTAACTTGCAAATAAAAAGTTGATCCTCAGGTTGATATCTCAAAGCTTTATTCTGCATCACAAAACACCTCAACAGTCTGTTAAACCATTGGATCAAAATGTCTCAGTAGGCTGATAGAAAAAAAGATTTGTAATCACTTTTTTCCTCATTTTCTTGTTTTCTCCCCATCTCTTTCAACTTTTGGAATTACATTGGTAAGAGTTTTCCTTCCTGATTTATTTTTCCTCATTAGCAAGAAGATTGACAAATTAAGAGAAGCATGCTGGGATTACATTTTATCTATTTTTGGTCTCTCTGCCTGTCTGATAGCAGCTCATCCACTACTTGGAGGATCTTACTCCAAATCAGAGTAACACTCAAAGTTTAACTTATCAAAGATAAGGCAGAGGGCAGCAAGACTGGATCTTACAAAACCTTGTAAATACAGATTATCTATACTGAAAGCATCAAATAAAATCAACCTCTTCCTGTGCTATAAGCAGACAGGGCTTGCAGAGAGTAGGAGCATCCTTTGGGAATGGGTTGTTGAGCCTAAGCTTGCACACATCACTCCAAACTCCACATTAAGCAAATTCTCAAGTCTGCAGACTAAAGATCTCATTTTATATTTAGTATATGAAGGGCCAGCCAGGCAGGAACCTTCCCACAATGAGAGACCAAGTGATTTTTTAATGTTTGTCATTGTAAAAGGGCAGTTTTTAGAGTAAACTTTGTGGTGAGAGAGTTTTCAGGGTGCATGGGAGAGAACAGAAACCAACATGAATCAAAACTAATTAAAATAATAATTCAAAAGAGACACTTCTCCCAAAGACATTACTGTAAAACAATAAAGAAATTGCTGTGCAAACTTGGCATATTTTATTGAAGGCAGCATTTCTTTATTTGGATCCCTATGGACTGGAAACCAAAATCCAAAGTGGGGAAAAAATGTTCCTTGTCTACAATATAAAATTGAGATATTAGACTGGAAAAAAAACAAAACCAAACTCAACAAAACTAAACAATAAAACAAAGACCAAAAGCAAAAAACCAACAAACCCCAGATATTCTCCCATGGAGACAAATAAAGAATTAGAGTTTTCTAAAATATGGATTTCCACATTATGCCAATTTGACAGTTAATGCTTAGAACAGGTCACACATCTCCTGAAAACTGCTGTCATGTCACTGATCTGTGCTGATTATGAGTAACTGTGTTTAAACTATCTGGGTGGATAATTGCCTGGCAGCAGCATTTTTGCATATAAGATTGTCACTAAAAAAAAAAAAATTAAAAATAAACAATTTTTACATCTTACTACATCAAAAGGTCTTCAGAAATATGTAAATTGGATTAATGACATTCATTTGTACATTAAAAGCAGCAAAACAGAAAATATAAAACTACTTAAAATATCAAATGTTTTTTAATATTCAGAGAGTCGAGCTGAAGCTTCAGTAGTAATCCAGTAATTAGATATGGGTTAGTATGCAAATGAAGAAGGAATTTCACTCATTAAAAATTCCTCTGTAATGTCAGGAAAGTGGCAATATTCCTGTGTGGAAAACGTATTCTTGGTGACTTTTACAACAGTGTCAAATATTGTACCAGTTCCATTTTTGTGTTCCAAACCCTTCCCTCTTTTTTAAAGACAAGAATTTATGCACTACATATCCCCTTCAGAGATGGAAAAACCTACCCATACAATCTTTCTATTCCAGTGACAGTTAATATTAACATTAACAGGTCCTAATCTACCCAAAATGAATCTAATCTTCATTTCAATCTGCCTTGAAGAAGAATAAGAAAAAAGTCAGTGCCTGAATTACAAGATCTAATGTAGCTGCTTTAGGAGCATTGGAATAGCTCAGAGAGGATCCACCACATCGGGGGATTCATCCACCATGGGAATGTTCTGAATCCTCTGTTTCCAGTTCCAGTGAAGTACCTGAAACGGGAGCACTTGGATAGGGCAACTGCAGAAAGCTGGAACTGCCTCACAGAATCCTAAAATCCTGCAAGTTATCCCAACTTCTTTGCAAGGATAGAACCAGAGAATGGATTAGGGTGGAAAAACCCTCAGAGATCACTGCGTCCAACCACTAACACAGCACCACCAAGGCCACCACTGACCCATGTCCCCAAGTGCCACCTCCACATGGCTTTTAAATCCCTCCAGCAATGGTGGCTCCACCACTGCTCCGGGCAGTCTGTTCCAGACCCTTCTTTCTGGGGAGATATTTTGCCTAATATACAATCTAAACCTCCCCTGGTCCAACTTGAGGCCATCTCCTCTTGTCCTGTTCCTTGGGAGAAGAGGCAGAGGCCACCACAGCCTTAAAATGGCAGCAGTTGCCCAATTTTGCATTATTTGCTACCAGTCAAGGCATGGGCAAGTTTCTTTACCTTCAGAGCTGCCAAAAAGAAACACCAGGTCTCAGGCCTTAGGTTTTCACCCCTTTACATGTGGAACGAGACTCATCCAGAGAAAACCACCTTGATTAAACCCTTGGGGAGACCAAGGAGGAACAAGTTCAAACACCCAGATTTGGGCTCATACCATGAGGAAGGAGAAAAAGACCAAAGTTCTGAACAGCACTTCTGCAGAGGTTTGCTTGGGATACAGAGAAAAAACAGGAAAAAAATTGCAGGAAAGGAGAGTTGGAAATGAATATTCCTAGTCTTTGAGTCTTGGATAACAGCTGCCCACACCATTTCCAGCTCTGCAGAACCACCGTTTTTTTAGGTGTGCACATGATTTTTATTAAATATCTCCAAACTATTCTAAAAATGCACATGGAATTATGGGAACCAAAGAGCTACTCCCAGACAAAACCCATTTCAATTCCATTCCAAATCTATCTGTTTTTGTACAAGCCAGCTCCAAAATAGGGACAGTCAATAAGGCATATTTAGATATAAAAAACCCAAGAAACCTTTAGAAAATTATTACAATGGATGTTTTGCTGGTCATTTAAAAACAATTTCCTCTTTATTTTAGGAGTTAAAGTGAGCCATAATCATCCCCAGTGTAAATAAATACACCAGTTAATACAAGCCTGTCAGCAACGTCCATGGCTTCTCACAAATCTATCTGGTGCTAAAAAGCCACAGGTTGAATCCATTAAAAACAATAGCAGTTGTTTGGAGAACAGTTCTGGAAGAAGGAATTGCAATAAAAAATACCAGGGAGATTGATGCGGTGAAATAAAAAAGGATTCTTTGATTTTGCTGCTTGTATTTTTTTCAAATGAAGTACAGCATAATCAACACAAGATTTTGGTATCTGCTCTCTAGATTTTCATATGATATTTGTCCAGAACCAGCTTTTTTTGTAGCAGGCTGTAAATAAACTCTTCCATTACTTCTTTTTATATACTTCTGTGCTTTCCAATTTTCTCTTCGGCAGCAAATAAAGGAACACTTGGCTACCTACCCTTATTCTATCATCCTATACACTCATTCTTGAGGAACTTCTATGTATTTGCTAGGACAATTTCCAGTGCTCTGATCAGCAAAGCCCTCAGAGACCTTCAAGTCCAGCCACATCCAGAACCCAAAACAGAGGAGTCACCACTTGGCCATGAAGACAACACAGGAGATCCTATTTTGAACATGGAGAAATGATGTTTTTCTAACAAGTGAAAACTTTGTACTACAAGACGAGGAAAACAAGAATTCCAGCTCCCCAAACAGCTGCCAGAACACATAAGGAAAAAATAAGGTAGTGAGAAAGGATTATGATCCTTCATTGTTGTATACAAGAGTCTCTGAAGATTCCTATCAGAGGCACAACAAGATGTAAAATGTTATTTCTAATCTGATTGGCTGAGCCCCACAATCACACCATGGGAAATGCTTTGAAGTTAGAGAAGAAAAACTAGGCAGGGATTCCTTGGAAAGCCACCTTCTCCCTCACTGGTGTCCTGCAGAGTTGCACAGTAATTTCAGAGGAGCACAGCAGCTCAGAGTGGGATGGCCCCTGTTTATTGGTATAACTCCAACATGGAATATTCCCATGTATTTACCACTAGCCAGCTTAGCAGGAGAATAGCAATGGGGAAGGAAGCCTTCTCCTGCTTTTTAAAAACCAATTAATGGATTAAACCTGAACCCACTCTTCTGTAGAGGACACATGCTAGAGATTGGGTATAAAAGGAATATTAATCAAAGGAATGCAGAGCTTCTGCTAGATCAGACCCAAAAGTTCAGAATATCTTTAAATCAAGTGTTTCGGCAGTTCTTAGCACCCACACAGAAGCTGTGGGGAGCCTGCTGTGTGTACCAACATGGAGGGATTTATTTAACCCTTCTGAAACCTTGAGAACAGTTTAGAACCTCATTCCATAGTAAAGGTTAAAAGGCGGTGACACTGAGGAAATCCTACCAAAAGCGCCTAAATGAGTGCAGTATATGTCCACCTACAGAGTTCTCATTTGCTTTTTCAGATTTGGAGATAATAGCAAAGATATATTTGCGTAGTAGGGGTCCATGAGTGAAGCTAATTTTTCAGAAAACTTGAATTTTTAGGCTAGAGAGAGAGGGGAAGGTTACTGTTCATGAAGCCTATGATGATCATAAGTTCCTAAACTTCTTTTTAACCTGTGCACAGACTTGTGGTTCATGAAACACAACCAGCAGGTGAACTGAGCATTTCAGTATCACACAAATTGACTGGCAGTCTCAGAACAGGGAAAAGAAAACTGTCTATAAATAAATGAAGAAACCATGACACACACATGTAACTCCCTGTGATAGTGTTTCTCCTGCTTGTAAGATGCTTGCACTTCCCCCAGAAAAAGGAAAAAGGTAGAAAATAAAAAAAGAAAAATTCCAGATTTTTAGCTTAGTTCTGTCCCCAGCAATAGGAGTTTGCCAGTTCATTCTCCATCATTTGAAACAACTCATCTGCTTTCCTTCACCTGCAGTTTTGCAAGTTTGTAGCAATATCCTGCAATTTAAAAAAAATTGTATTTTCTCTCCTTAAGCACCAGGCACAAATAGTGTTTTTCATATAGCTCCAATCCAGCAACCAGGTTTCCATAGTATCCAGAGACTAAAAAAAGCCAACGAGCTTCAGGGAAATTAATTTTAATAGAATGTCTTGTAGTAATTGCCGAACCACACCACAAAAATGACATTTATTTACCTGGTGTCAGTTTTAATACTTAACCCCAACACCTGAGAGCTGAAAATGGAAAAGATGCATTATTCCTGTGTTATTTGAAGAGAACCTGGACAGATTTCTGCACTAGTAAAGACCATCCAGAGCCAGGCTTTATGTGAATCATGGGACAACCAAGGTGGCTGGATGCCACTGGATGGCTTCTAGATGGCCAAGAACTGGCTATGTACACTAAGCAGCTTCATACAAATTTGCTATTTTTAGAGGATTTTGTACTAGGAATTCAGGGAAACACTGGTTTTCATGCTTATTAGGAGTCAGAAAGCTCCCTGTGGATATCTCCTCACTCCATGCACAGTCCCACAAGCTTTGGCAGAATCCCTCAGGATAGGAATGTCAGGAAATTCTCCTAAAATACATGGCATCCAGGCCAAAATGGCTTAAAACTGAAAATGGAGAACTGAAAGGACACAGAGCTACTTCTGGTTGTTGCTGTCATTACCATCACAATTCCTTGCATATTCTTCTCTCAAAGAAGCATAAAAATCAGCTCTGAGCTTCAAAGTGCTACTTGTTAAATTTTGGGGAACCTGAAGCCCTGTATACACTTCATGGAGAGTCAAGGCTAAAGTAAAATGCTTCCCAGTTCTACTCACAGCCAGGAAAGCTAAGGGCTTTCATTCTTGTCTGCACTTCATTCTTATTTTAAAGTATATTACTTGCTTATGTGTGAATAACTGAGCTCCTCTAAGGACCAAATTATTTTTTCGTCTGCTGACTTCCATCTATGTCAAAAAGGAAACAGTCTTAATAATGTATTTTAAAAATTAACCAAGGTTTGTTCCTCTTTTTTATGATCACACTGGCACATTTGGAACACTATGACTTCCTGTGGGTTGGAGGATACATGTGAAAACCAGATAAAAAACCAATCAGAAACAGTTATGTACAGTGGGTTTGGGTACATCCAAAGCACTCTGAGGGCACAATTATTTCACTCAGCTGCCACCATCCACTAAAAACATAAAATAAGAAAAACAAACTAAACAACCCTCAGTCACCATGTTTAAGTGGAAAGAAAGTAAAACTCTTCTCCATCAAGGGCAAAATTAATTCCCTCGGTCACATGCTGCAAAGATACACCAGGCTGTTCCATATTTGTACCACAGCTGCTCTTTTTCCAAGAGCCCATTGTCCCAACCCTCCAGTACATGTGTTGCTACAGTTCAGCAGGAGAATTCCAAGAGCAAAAGAGGAAGAAAGTTTTCTTTGGACTCTGAGAGCTTGCATTTTAAGCAGTGTCAGGGGCTTGCTGATGCTTAATAGACATAATTTATAGATGTCACTAAGAGGATGATGAGTAACTGGTTAACAGAAAAAAGCTTTTTCCTCTAATGGTTGGTTAAATCAAACTATGTGCCAATTAAATATTCAGATTTTAAAATAGTGGTGTCCAGACTGGTGCTGTCTACATATATAAAAAATCCCAGCATGGTTTTTGTTGGAAGGAACCAAAGACCATCCAGTTCCAAGCCCCTGCCCTGGCCAGGAACTCTCTCTCCAGAAGCTCAGACACTGCAGTGCTGCTGCAGCTTTGGCAAACCCCTCATCATTAAAAAGATGTTTGTAGAGTTGATCCAAACCCAAAGTAGGTGCTGTCTAGGAACAGAGCATCTCCCAGCCTGGCTGTCCTCCTGCCAAACGGAAGGCTCCCTGGCTGGGAGGAGCAGCAGCCAAGCTGGCAACGAAAACCCTTCTGCAAGACACTGAACTAATGTGGACCTGACCTGCTGGTCCCCCAGAAAGGCCTAAATGTGAGAGCTGAGCCAGCCCCCAGAAATGTACTGAGAATGTTGGGTTTGCTTTCTTCCTCCTACACACAGCACTCTTACTAAGCACTGCATGGAGCTGGCGTCCACACTGCTAGGAGAAGAGGAGCAAACTTTCAGCTGCAACATGAGAATCTCTGTTCATGAGAATCTCTGTTCCCATGAGCCTACCCGAGAAAAAAAAGTAAATTTACATGTTTATCTGGTGGTAGAAGTAAGCAGAGTTCACACTAGAAATAGAAAATGCAGCCATGGGGTAATTAATGAAGATTAACAAAGGATGGGAAGGTTCCTCTACTGCTGAAAGGATTGGAATCAGTAATAGCTGGCTTTGTAAAGCCACTAATTCACCCAGCCACTGAATGCCAATGTAAGGGATAACATTGTTAAAAATATTCATAATTACTAGAGTTTAAGCTACAATAAAGTTCAAAGTTTACTTCCCTCAGCAGTTTTCAAGTTTGTATAAACCAGTAGCCTATTGCTAAATATGAACCTTCATTTGTGTATGAAGGTGGGGGAAGTTTTTTGTTTTTTTAATATTTCAGATTTTCTAAATGTCTCCCTAAATGCTTATTGCTATTTCTTACATGCAGTCAAATGACAGATATCTTTAATACAATGATAAAATAATGTTGTCTGTAATAAAACATTTATTTTCCACCTAAAACCAGTTAAAGAAAAGTTTGTACTAGTAAATTTTATAAACTTTTGAGGATGAAGAAATACAGGCAGTTATACTACAGATATCTTGCATGTTTTAGTACAAGTACCAGCTGAAGAGTTCTGCAGAAAAAAGATGACATTTCTTCTATTACCATCTCTGGGTTTCATCCTCAAATTAAACCTTGAATTTTGCCCTTTTGTTTTTATTTTTAAATGAATAATTCACCAGGTTTATCTAGTTTACATTTTAACTGGAATGTAAATAAGCAGCCATGCTATTCTGAAGATAATAACATTTCAATTTATCTGGAAAAAGAAGAGATTTTATGGCACAATAATGCAAAATGCAATGCCTCATTTAGAGAACAAATGCATTGTTCTGGTAAAATATTGCAGATTTAACACAGCTTTCTGAGTATTGATATTGTAACTCTATTGTTTGTGTGACAGGGAAAATCCCCACGAGCCACATCAGACAACACCTGCAGAACAGCTGCACACTCATGGGGACAACAAGAACAAATAGTTAATAATCCACTGGGGGTTTATTTTAAACGACAATCTATATTCTAATGCACTAAAACCCTCCAAAAAACTCTATTCTGAGTTAAAATGGGCCTTCCAGTTTAATGGATTTCTTTACTCAAAGGTAGTTAGACTTGTTTATGTCATCAAAGCAAATCTCATACACAACCCTACCTTCAAGAATTGTTGGTCATATCTCAAGACATGACTTGAGCAGTTAGAGTACAGAAATCCAGACACTGACAACTGATCAATGGCCTACAAAGCAATTAGTGATGGTTGCCATTTTTAAACTCCTTTCTAATGGAGACTGCAATTTTTAGCTTTTGGACTAATATGTTGTTTTACTTTCATCTATCTTTTTAATCAGGCTGATATCAAGATTCCAGAAAACATAAAGTAAAATAGTGAAAAATAACACATAGGGCAAGCTGTAAAATCTCAGTTATAACAACCAAATCATAACCATCCTTGTTTTCTGATTGTTCATCAAAACTAAGAAAAAGAAATCACATTGAATTGGCATCTCTTGAACTGCTTACAAAAATCCACATCTTTTGACAGCTGCCTCTACTTCATTCCTTCAGCTATAAAACTATTCCTGCACTTTCTCAGAACATTAGCCCTGTGCTCTATCCAGGAAAGGCACTACACACTTCACAATTTTTATCACAAAAGCCATGACTAGGTTTGAAGCAAGGAGGGGACAAACCACACACGGTCAAAAATTTCCATGGAGACTCTGTGAGCACCGTTTACAAGGGCAAGTGTAATGTTCATCTCTGAAGTCTCATGTTAAAATTAGCTGTAAAGGTTGGACAAATCAGGAACTGCACACTTGATAAAAATCCAGTCATATGATACAATGCCAGCTGTTCTAGGTAATCTCTACTCCATTTGTCTACTGGAGCAACACAGCACTTTTTCTTCCTCATTTGTACAGATATTTTCCTTGTTCTGCTCCACATATTTCAACCCCAAACACAAATTATTACAGTATCTCAGAGCCGATATTGAAGTTTTCCCTCCTTCAGAAGACTCCAGACCATAACTGTACACAAAGAAACGATGCCCTGTCTTCTCCTACCCTCGTGCTCTCAAAAGAAAGGACCAATCACACTGTCAAACCTGTCTTTCCTTAGTGAGGTTCCCCTTAGCTCCACAACCCTGAGCCATCAAACCTCCTAAAGCAAGAATGAAGCATCTGCTCTGCCTCTCATTTTGCCCCCCTGCCAGACTGGACTCTCCCCTCCCTAACACCCAGCACCTGCCACATGTGTTATAAATAGCACTAATTAGGATCCTGGTTACCCATTAACTCGTTTATTATTCATGTGACATTTATGATAAATGTCTGATATTACTTACAAATGGTTGAGGCGGCACTTACACACAGAGGCATAAACTTCAGAGTCATGGAAAAAATCATTTAGCAGCGAAGGCAGGCTGACTACACCAGGGCTTGCAACCACTTGCTGAAGTGTAAATTTAAATCTGCTCGTTGAACACAAAAGATAAAGTAGTTTGCATTCCTAGATGTGCAGGTGGACTTCTATTTCAACAGTCTTTTACATGACTGTAAATGTCCCTAAAGATGGCTTTCTCCAATCAGCCAGGGCTGTGCACTTCATGTTGGCCATAAAACAGAAAAAAATCCTGCCTTTCTTCAACAGAAAAGTCTCCTGCAATAGCCAAGTTGTCATTTCTCAGGATTATCATATCCTCTTAATTAAGTCACAAAATTCAGAACCGAATAACCCCGATGAACATAAATTACACAGAAATGGATTTGATTTGCATGTAATAATGGCTTCTTTCAGAATTAATTACAAATATGCTGGAGTATGGATAAACGTCCTCCTGATTCAGCACTGTATGTGTATGTTTAGCTGCTCTTCTAAGTTAAGGCTAGGAGTAAATTGTCTAGACAATTAATTATAATTCTTCTATTATTTGCCAAAAAAACAGTAAAGCTTTGTGCAGAATCAGTTACTCAGCCTTCTTCCACCCTTTCAGAGATTTAAAAAAAAATCCACGGGCATATTTGTCATTCCATAATGAATTAAATTGCACACTGTTCACCATCAATTCTATCTGTACAATCTGCCAGTACAGACTCTTCATACTTCCCATGGATTAAAAGCCTAACAAGAAACCTAACAAGCTCCAAAAATACAGCCTTATTTCAAAACCCCACCGATCAGGAATACGGAGGGCTTTGGAAGGACCCCTGCCCAGGGACCACAGCGGTTCCATTTGCAAGCTGGTCTTAAATGCTAAATGCTTCTTCTTAAGTAAACAAACAGCAAGGGAAATGTGCTTGAAGACAGAGATAAAAATGCACATCTATTTACTTTAGAAGCCTGCAAAGCCTGTTCTTTCACGGCTACAGTGTGAGGAAGTGGTGCAACTATTTAAATTCAATCACCATGGGAGTTCAAGGCACACTCCAAAAAAAGCTGCATGTTGTAGCCTCTCCCGCATGCAAAAGCCAGCTCTGCAGAAATAAACGTTGTAACACCAGGAAGTATTTTACCAAACCATACATGAGCCTGAAGAACACATCAAATAATGCAAAATCAATAGATCTTACAGACAGGGCTTGATCAATCCACCCCAAAAGACCTATTTTCAATACCCGGTTTCACAGAACCACATCATCTCTTTGTTGGTCATTAAAAGGTTGTGGGGGGAAGAGGAAGAAGAATTCCAAATCAAGATTTTGCTGCAAACTGCCCAGCAACACTCCAAAGGAGAACAAACTATTTAAACAAAACTGAAATACTAAACTAAACAAAATACTAAACTAAACCAAAAAATCTTCCAAAATATCAAACATGAAGATATTTTTGGCATGAATGAACAGAGTATTTAAATATATCCCTTTTATAAAGTAATTTATACTGCAATAACATCCATTGCTTTATTTTTTGTATTTACAGTGTAGTGTTGGAAAAATTCAATTTCAAGTCGAAGTAATTTGCTTTATTCTCCATGGTTACTAAACGCCACTAGACCATGGATATTTTTGAGTGCAGAAATAATTGCATAAAAAGTCATTAATTTTGGTTACTCCCTGAAAATATTTAGAAGAAACCAGAACTGATAGCCCACAATACATATCGAAATTCATCTAAATTTCAATAACTGAAAGAAGACTATGTCCTCCCAAATATCTCTGAGAGTGTATTCCCAAAGGACAAAAAGAACAACCAGAAAATTCCCAGCCAGCCTGACCACTGATCTTTGTCACTGCTTTCCTGAATGCTGCATGAAGTTTTAAAGTGATCAAGTGAAGCACATTAGTGGTGTTAGCCCACAGAAGTTGCTGCTCAGAGGCATCCCACACTTTTTTGCAGAGTCAATTCTCCAATGGGAACATCACTCTTTCCCCAATAGAGCACTGAGAATCAAATTTCAGGATCTCCTACCTCGATCAAAAAGTCTCCAGTTCTCAGGCCAGCTTGCCATGCTACTCCCCCTTCATCCACAGATTCCAAGTACTGCAAAGCAGGAAAGGCTGGAGTTGGGGTGAATTCTTCAATTGGTGTGTCAGCTTTAAAAATAAATACCACATTAAAAAAACAAAGTTATGGAGTGCTTCCAAATACCACTTTGTAGTACAGGCCTATCATTGGCCATTCCAATTTAGGGTTCAAAAATGGTGGGTGCTGGAAGTGAGAGGGAAGTGCCTCACAGGAGATCAGGATGCTGGGGACAGAGTGCAACCCCTCTGCAACAGCAATCCACAGGTCTTCCTTCCAGAGGGGGATATACCTGCTTCTTTCCTGACACAAACCAAATCAAGCTGCACCAAGCAATAGCTGGGTTCTCATATTCCAGGATATTCAGTATTGGCTCAAGTAACCCTTTTGTGTGCCTGGCAGCATGCTGTAACTCTGGCAACATCCACCTAAAAATGAATTATGTGCTGGAGACAGGAGAGAGCATCTGGCCAAACTAGGGGGGTGGGGTGGGTGGCAAAGGATGAAAAAGATCAACCAGAATTTTTTTCCCCCTACTAAATTTAGATGTGCATAACAAAGAAGAGACTAGAAGAAATCACTTTTTAGGACAGGAGGGACAGCTGGCCCTGTGACAACCCTGCCTGCCCTTCTGTGTCACATACATACACGGGCAGAATGGGTCTGTCACCTGAGGCGCCCTTGCTGCTACAGAGAAAATCTGGGGGAAACTGTCGGGCTCACCCAGAGGGAGTGAGCCCTGCTCAAAGCACTGATAACCCGCACCAATGCCCAGAGACAAGGCAGAGCCTTGGGCTTTCCTGCTTCAACTCCAAATATTCCATTTGGCTAAAACTGGTAAAGCTTTCCCAGACCTGCAAATCTGCCGTGGCACTGGTTTAGGTTTAGGGGTGGGGAACAGGGAGAGCAAAAGCCATGTCCCAGGAATGAAGACATGAAATAATTTTCATGCTCAAACAAGGCAAGGGAGAACCCATGTGAAATGAGGGGGAGCAAGAGATGGGACATACCATCAGATATATAAATTCTTTTTTTAAATACAAAGGGAGTAAACTGCACTGAAAGTTAAAAAGCAAATCATTAAATAGAATGCCTTTTTTAACTCGTAGGAATGCCACCATGATAGATTTTAGCCTACAGAGAAGTGCCGTGCAGCTTATCAAATGAACAGCTTTAAAAATGAGCACACTACAGGCCATGCAACATACGTGCAGCTTCTCAAGATACTAAAAAAAAAATATTTTCATACTAAAACTGCACCAATGTCACCTTGCAGAAGATTCACACCTATTTTAAACAAAACATCCCTCTCTCATCTAATCCTATTTGCAGCCCTATTTTACCAGGCTGGTATTTGAAATAAAGCAGCAGTTTTTATGAGGAAAGCAGGTTTCCCATAGTTAAGTAAACTGCACAACAGAACAGATTAATGACAAAATACTACATCCACCGGCATGAGAAAAATACAGGCAAAACTTTCTCCCCCCAAAACGATTATGCAGTGCTTCTCCTATGTAAAAATGCAAACTGCTTCAGAGAGAAGGCACCGAAATCCATCGGAGCAGCATAGCATAGAGAGAATCCTGTTGTCTAGCAACCAAGTGCACCAAGAATAATTCCTGCTTATATTCTGAGAAGTATAAATTTCTTCATGCCACTGCACATCACACACACACACATACACACACTCACACACACACACACAGAATCACATACCTTTTGCCCCTCTGAGCACAAATCCAAATCCTTCATTGTCTTTTTTCTGCAGGACCACTGCCTTTTCTTCTATTATGCAGTCACTGTAGAGAGAATTCCGAGGATAGCGACCATTATTACATCCCTTCATCACCACTGTAGTAGCTGCTCCTCCAGTGTGCAGGTTCATCATCATCACAGCCCGTTAATCAAATAATATTGCAGTAACCAAGCATGGAAAATATAGAACAACTAGCAGCGAGGGGAAGACAAAGACTAAGCTGGATGGTAAAAGAGAACATGACAAAGCAACTTAAAAGGAATAAAAAAGGCAGAGAGGAAAAAGAAAGAATCATGCATGGTGGTTTGTGTTCTATATGAATGACTGGATGAACATGTGATCATGTAATCTGTGGGCTAGCTAGGATTCTAAAAGGAAAAAAAGTAAGTGAACTGAACGACAGTATCATTAATAAACTCCTCAATCGTGGATGTACCAGATGCATCTTCTAGTGAAGCCAAAATGAAACCAACCAGAAGAAAAATGAGGCAGCATTTTAAATTTAAAGATAATAAATTATGATTTTCTATTAGCTAACTAAAAGGCACAAATATATTCTGAAAGCTATGCCTTGCATCAAAAGCCCTTTTTCAATCCTATTGAATGTTGCATGCTGCAAGAATCCCACATGATCATCTGACAGCCTACAATGCTAACAACGTGCAGCTGCCTTGGCGTCATCAAGCACAAATTTCCACAGCATCAAGAATCTGCATAATTGAAATAGTAACAAGGCATGCACAAGCACGAAAACACATTTTCTAAGGAATATTTCCTGTCTCCTGATAAACAATTAATATTATAAAACAAGGAGATGGTGTAAAGGACTATTTATGTAAGCAGTATTCTCTTAAAGAGAAAGTAGCCTTAGGAATCTCACTGTCATTGGCTAAGATAAAAGTAGAAGGTAGATGAAGAAAATGCACAAAACACACATTAAAATGGGACCTTTCAGATACACGGAATGATCTGTAAAAGCCTTAAGATGTTTAATATCTTTCATTAAACATGAAGTTACTAAAAATAAGTGCAAAGAAAAAAAAATTTGGAATGCTCTTTTAGGTACCAAAGCATTGCACACCATGAGTTGCAGGGGTTAAGTTCATGAATTGTCAGCACTGCAAACTATGCTGCTTTAAAATACCTACAGAACCTACAGTTCAGATAGAAAGGAGTATGAGCAAGTTTGCTTTCCTTAATTTTTTACTAGCCAACTTGTGTTCCCACTGGTCTTACACAGAATCCAGCCCCCAGAGCAGTGAATGCAAGGAGATCCTGGATCTGCCTCAGGGGCATTAATAATCTCCAGGGGGAGGAGGAAACTAAATAAAGAGAAATTGTGGTGACCTTTTTATTTAAAGCTCTGAACAAAGAGAGGGATGATGATATCAGGACACCAATGGACAGCCTCCAAATTCCAGATTTTTTGTGCATCACAGACCATCCTTTTGGTGCCTTTCCAACTCTGCAGGATGAAACTTCCCATGGCTGCTGAAGCGATGATGTAATGTTGTCTTCCAAATTGCAGAATGTTTAACACCACACATGAATTCTGCCACAGCGGTGGCATTGTGGGCAAGAGATGGTCTCCACCAGCACCAACAACTCTTGTATCTCTCAACTTACTGTTATTTACTGTGTCATTCAGACATTTCCTGTTCTGACAGTTAAAAAACTTCTGCTCCTTGAGAAAGCCCAACACCCTGCTGCTTAGAGATGTCAGGATGGGATGGAATATGCAACTCTCAGAGCTCACTGAAGCTCTCCATCAACACCTGATGTTCTAGAAGCTGTCTGCTCCTGTCAGTGTGTTAGCTTATTTCCCTCATTTCACCAGCACATTCTCAAGGTGGGTCCCTGTGCTTATCCACTGAAGAGTTGACAGCATTATTTTTCTTAATACTTGGCCAAATTAATAAAACCCATTCTTTTCAAGTTTCCTTGTAACCAATCAATAGCTTAATAGAGCTTAGAACGCAATTTCTGAGAGCTCAGAAGGCAACTTCTGAGATCCTAATTATAGCAAGAGTTTGGTTCAAAGAACCCCCTCATGTCCCCTCCCCAGATCCCACACTCATGTCAGTTCATTTCCATACAGAATTCAGAAGTTTATCAGCTCAGCAAACTCAGGATCAATTCACCTGGTCTACATCCAAAAAACAATAGGCATCCAGGGTCCTTCCAGAGGCAGCTCATGAAATGGATAGGCATTGTCAAGTCAAGCTCGCTTCATTCTAATGTACAGATTAAAGGCATAAAAACCACCTCTTATTTTCTTCTCATGTACAACACATCTATTCCATAAACTACCCAGTTTTATACTTCAGTTAATTTACTGAAAGTGGGGATAACAAACTGCCAACATTTTACAAAGTTACGTGTAAGGGGGAGGTGAGAGGGAAGGGAGGGAGAAGCACAACTGATTTTTGGTGAGAAAACACAAACTGATCTCCATTATTTGACAAATACAGCTTTGTAATATACAGTTGCAGTCATAAAGAAAACAGTATCAGAGCCTGGAAAGTAAAAATGTAGGCTTGAAAAAATCAGATGTGTAGCATTTCTTCTCATTTATGTTCCCTAGGAGTAGGGAACCTGCAAAAATCCTATGGCTTGAGTAGCTTAAACTTGTTCAAGCAACCACAGAAAGCAAATTGGTTCTCCACACACACCCCAGCGCTGCAGAATGAAGAACCAGCAGCAGGAAAAGCGGGGAAGACAAACAGGCCCACAAAAAAAATGAACTGAACTTGCAACCTCCACACCCTTTCTCCCAGAAAAGTTTGCTTTCCCAAGAAAAGGGGGCAGAAGAGGGGCAGAGTTTAACCTCGGACTGTTTGCAATGCTGCTTTTTGCTTGCTTTGCCATGCCAGGGCTCTCTGTGCCAGTCAGGGTGGATCCTTCACCAAAGGTCTGCTCACAGTCCACCTGTTCCCAGCCAGCAAAGTGGTGCCAAATGTAAAAGTAGGTCAAAATTTCTCCCCACGAGCCTTCTTGGCAGTGTCTCTTTGATCCTGGAGGTGTTGTAAATACTTAGCAGCAGAACACAGGGTATGGCAACCAGTGACAAATGAAGGTGGCATTACATTAGGAGCCTGCTCAGAGGCCTGAGCTCATGCAAGAAGAGGAATTTCTTCCCAGGCTCTTTCAGTACAATGCACAGCTCTGTGTGAGGGCAGACAGTCCCTGTTATCTGTGATATGCCAAATTTCAATAGGTAAAATCCTTGAAATCCATTTCTGTCCCATCCCAAACTGAAATTAAACAGCTTCCATTTCAGAGATGAGTCCTCAGAATATGACCAGTTCCATATGATGGTAATAAAATGAGTTATTCTAAAATCAATAGCTCATTACTTAAATAGGCCACACCCTGCTTTGACTTTGGGCTGTGTAAGGCCAAGATTCATTGCAGACAAAGTTAAATGCAAAAGGCATCCAATCAAGTGCACAATCATAAAAACTTCAGGCCAAAATAACAGTCTATGTAAATCTCTGCTTTACTCAAGCACTAGGTATTAGAAAATATACTTATTCATCAGTTATAGTTTCCTTAACAACTTAAGGCTCAAAAACTGTGCAGAGCAGTTACAATTTCCATAATTTTACAGACTGACCAACAGAGAAAGGAAAATACAAGGATTTGCCCATGGTCAGAAAGATACGTGAGTTTTGAACTCAGCACTGTTTCATATAACAACCATCATTTGTGTGGGCTTTTCAAAAGAGCAGGAATTTCTGCTTTGCTAACAGCCCATTAGGATAATATTTGAGGAAGGAAGGAGAAATGTCAAGTCTTTCATAAAGACCTGTATGAAGAAAATAAAGGCTGGAGTGCAGGCTCCTGCTGGAGGCAGGCCCACGAAACCTGGCTTCCTCTTCTCATCAAGGATAACTACACCTTATCTTAAGGTATGACTTATTCCACAAGTTAAAATACTAAATTACAGATGTGAAGACTATCAGGAATACAGGATGTATTTAGGCAAGTTTGTATCAAGTGTTTCATTGCTGATTTCAATCTGAAAAACAGCAAGTAGAGGACACTCCACTGAAAATTATCACCATTAGCTGGAAACAAAAGTGGCTATTTGGTATATAGCCAGTCTCTCCCTAAGACAGAAGAAAAAATGAATGTTAAAAGGAATTACTTTCCCTGCAGTCATGCATCCCCTAGAAACATAACCCAACCTTTTCAGCTTCAGTAGCCTCTGAGTCCACAATCCCTTCAGTCAGGACTTGCTCTCCCCTTGAGTGGGAAGTGAACCTGTCTCTCTCCAGGTTCACTTCTTTCAGTTGGCCAAGTAAATCTACATCTTTTCATTAGCCCTTTTTCCTCTCCTCAGCACTCTTGCAATTGCAATCTTTTGGAAAGATCTACTGAGTTCACAGTTAGATACATCCTAGAAGAATAAAGTGCTCTGCCAGGTGCAATAAAGCAATATCTAAATCATTCCATAAATTTATATGCAACGTCTGGAAGAAGTCACACTAATTCCTTTCAGGATAAGATGGCAAATTTATGGTGGTTATACTCAAGCCAGAGAAGGGCATTTGGGAAATCTGTTCAACAGGTGGAGCCCTTTGTGCATTATCCAGTCAACCCCTGCTAAAGGCACATCAAAAATATTCTCTCCCTTTTTTCAGGAATTAACCTGTCCTGATACTACATAAAATGGAAATTACGTCTACAGCAAACCTTATTGTAGGATACAGCAAACTTTCAGTGGGAAAACATCTCCTGTTACTGCTGGAAGGGGTCAACCCTACAATTTATAGTCAACTACTCTAATGGCTTCAGGAAAATTGGCTAATCCTACTAATTAAGGTCTTCAAGATTAATGAAGACTCTTTCTGTGATTGCTTAAGTTTCCCAGGCATCAATCATCTACTTTTAGGTCTCAGAGAAGAGCTCTCACAGCTGTCCTGTGTCAGGCACAACAGCAATCACTTGTTCAAGAGGCAGCAGCTACAGCAGCGAGTGGGTTCTGTGCAGGTAGGAAAATACACAGGCTGTTCCTAAAAAGCCCACCAGCAACCCAAACAGAAACAGTGGGATGTAGACAACCATATATTCAAACTCACGTTGACCTCTCCCTTCACAGAATCCTAGGATACCAGAATCGGTGGTGTTGGCTCACTCTGTACAGCTGAGCAATCCCAATGTCATATATGACAAGTCCAAATGATTTTCCTTTAGAACATATGTTTAACTGGAAGTTTATAGCAAGCTGTGTTTGGGATGAAGAAAATATTTCAAAATAGATGGGTCAGTGCTTTCCTCAGGGCAGACAGAGCCCAGCATTAGAATAGAAATACTGGAGAGCAGTAAACTTTAAATTGATAAATTCCTTACTAGGCAGCTGAATATACAAGTCCAAGGAATATGATCATGGTAAAATAATTAAAATATGACGGAGAAGGGATGAAGGGAATCACATAGAGCTAAAAATTGTCTAAGTCGTTCTACTATTTCATTTAAAAAATAAATTGGAAAATCAGGGCTGCATATGGAAATGCAGCGTGGAATCAAATGCTTAATACTACCTATGGATCTCAGCATCACAGATGCTCTCAAAAGAATCCAAGAGCAGAATCTTTACTGGCACAGACCATTGGTTGTCTGTCAGTGTCTGACTGGCACAGCTGGCACTCAAACAAAAAAACACAGAGAAGACAAGTCATGAAAGATCACCATTACTCCTGCTTGCACTGTTTTCCTCTCCTTTATAATTTGTGGCAAACAATTTCAAATTGCAACAGAAAGGACATGGTCTAATTTCTTCTTGGTAAACTTGGCATAGCTGTGTCTTCCTCAGCTGGCTATGCTCAAGCCAGATAAAGGAAAAGGAAAATAAGAAAGGATGCACCAGCAATACTCCTGTAGTGTCCCCATATTTATATATTTGTCTTTTCCAATCTCCTGTACCAGTGCTGCTTCTCCAGAGTTAGTAAACATCTTGTGGAGCCCTTTGATCATGAGAACAGCAAGGCTGCAGATTTTGCTTTGAAATCTGCTGATGAAAGAGGGTTATGTCAAACTGTGGCTGTTTTAAAAGACGTGGAGATATTCTCCACTTCTGAATCTGTACTCCGCAGTGAGGGAATCACAGGCTCCAATAAAACCTGACTGGGCACATCACATCTGTGTTTCATTCACACTTCTAAACAAGGAATCAAGCATCTTTATTTGATTTTAAATACTTGATACCCTGGGTGAAAAAAGAACAGTTCTTCACTAAGTCCCCAAACCATACAAATATCAGCCATGAAGGGACTCAGTAAGAATTAGGAAGTCAGATAGAGGGCGCTGCTTTTTCCTGCAATCAGCAGAAGTGCCCAAAAAAATCAACCATCATTACAAAGAAGCAACCTATCTTAAAGAGAGTAACAGTGCTGTACACTTCAATGTTTATGCTTCACCAAAAAAATACAGGTTTAAAAGAGAAATAAATTCCACAGACAGAAGTGTAAAGTTGTTGCACAATTTCTTTATGTAGAATGAAGGAGAAATTTTGTCTCTCTCTCTCCCCGCCCCCCCAGTCCATATTCCTTTATTCAGCTTTTAATTACACCTAATATCATGTTTTTTGGTGTGCAGAAAAAGAGAGTAGCCAATCTAAAGTAATACTTTTCAAATAAATTGATTTTTCTATTTGTACTTGTGCGGGTTTCTTTTGTTGGTATTTTTTTTTCTGTTTTCACCTTATGTCGCTGAAACTGCAACAATTAAAGTAAAAATATTGATACAGCAAAGCAGGAAGTTAACTTTCTGGAAAGCGAAATCATCCAGTAAAAGTCTGATTCTATATCATGAAGAATCTAAGGACAGGATATGAAGGCAATAAAGAAGTCAGTGGTAAGTTCACAATCCTAAGCAAATATATATTTAGGGTATATATACACCATATGTATGGATATATTGATAACCATGTATGAATATATTTATTCACACTTAGTAAAAAACCTGAGTATTTTAGCCTTTTTTAAGACAAATGTTATTATTCTTTCACATCTGCACTGGTAGAGAGAAAACAAAAAATCATTGGGGATGAGGAGAGTGGCAAAATGAGCTTAAATAAGCTTAAAAATAAAAGCTCCGTTCCTCTGTATTATTTAATTTCATACATCTTTTAAAAATGAACAGTCATTTCTAACAACACACATGACAAAGTGACAACCAGACATGAGACATGCAGGCAGGAGTCCTTCTGCTATGGAACAGGAGAGTTTTATAGCCCAGAGTCCTTCAAATTGCTTCACAGAGATGTTCCACCTAGCACAGGAATGTTTTGGGTTCCAGCACACTCCACTTGCACCTGATACTTATCAGCAATTTTCAGTTTTCATTATCAAGCATCTCAGCAGTGTGAGCCTGGACTGTGAAAATATTAATATTCATTGCTAATATGATGAGCCTTGAGCAAACAGGCTGTCCAAACACTCACATATGTTTAGGTAACCAGAATATTTATCTAATAAACACTTTACTGTTTAGGTTTGTATTTTCCTACCCCAAACCAGCTGCAGTTCCACCCTCTGATGTTGCCACCAAACCACAGAGAAAGAGGAATTTTCTCCCTAATCATTTTAGCATATATTTAGATTAAAAGAATAATAATTATAGATGTTAAAGCCACTGTTTTTTTATATAGGTTTTTTGATGAATAATTTTCCTGATGTTTTTGCTAAAATTGGTCATTTTTATCACAGACAACCTTACTACCAAGGAGAGGAACATGTTCAAGGTTATCAAACAGGACAAGTAGCAAAGGCAGAACAAGGGAAGCAACTTCAGTCACACCTTGGGTTTAAAAGAAAACAAACAGCAAGTGTTTTATTAACACTTTTTAAATGTGTTACAAGCCCTTTAAGGTTGCAGTTTGACCTTGCAAGTCTTTAAAACAATTATTAACTCGCAGTACATTTTGGTATCATAACTCCACTTGCTCCAAGAGAGTCTAAACAAAACTAAACTATGAAATAGGGGAAAGAAACAGACTGGTGATAAACATGAGTTTCAGATTAGTTTTAAGGGATCCTTCAGGTTTTCCATCACAAAAAATGTTATGCCTTTAGTATATAGCTTACAAGTAATTTTGAAGCTCTGTCTCAAAATAAATGAGGCCCCACCAAAGGCATAAAGTTTTTTCTGAAAATATATTTATTCTTCTCCAAGAGCTTTAAAAATACAGTGTACAGTGAGAAACTTTGATTTTCTAGTATTTTGCAGAAGAGCTGTAAAGGTGATGTGAATTACTGTTAAATTTTCACATATCCCTTTAAAAATCCTGACTAATCACATTATTTCACAGTCTCATTAACATCAGAAAGGAAGAGGCAACTATACCTTCTTTTCTGAAATATATGTTCTCTCTCCATTTCTCTAATTCACTAAGCCCTTGAGTTATTTTAAGTCTACTCCAAATTTTGCTTACCTGCAAGACAAAATGTCCATCTTAACAGCTCTCCTGCCTACCAGCATCATCATTTTCAGCAATTCTGTCAAAGCATGGCCAGTTTAGCCCAAAATGTTGCTGAAAAAAAATCACTGACTTGACAATTTAATTTAAATTGGCCATGATTTTTCTGAATTATGTGAATGTTGAACTGAAACCTATCTTTATTGCCCCCTTGCCTTTCACATTCAGCTTGTTGGTTGCACTGATATGGAATTTCTGGGAATACGAAGCTTTCATTTTCTTTGTACTGGAGGCAGGGTAAAAATGTTGGTTTATCATCTCAAGTCAATCCAGATGCATAGATTTTAATGTATTTCAGAATTTATGGTACTGAAAGTGTTTGCAGTAGAGGTATAAACCACCTCTGCCATAAGTGCAAGTGCTCCAGGTTTGGACATGCTGGTCTAAAGAATCCCATAATCTACTCAGTATCAGCCCTGGTTTTCAACTGGAGCAACCAAGCTCTTAATTCTGTTTCCCGGGCCGACAAAAAATTAGAGAAATTACAAGACACATGGGTAATGGTCTTTTTTTTTTTTCCCCAAAAAAGCAGTTGCCACTCTTTCTTAGTGCACACATTGAACACTCGCTATTTCTCTGCTCAAAACCTTGCCATGAACTCAGGTTTTGTGTAACACTTATCCCTAAAGCTAATCTTTTGTTGATACATTTTAGTGCTTGTCAGACATCATCTCTCGGAAAACAGGCTGACATTTTGTGTCAGAGAGAGCAGGGAGCCCCAGCAGCATCACCAGCTACTCAATCAGTGTATCTGCCAATCATTCCCATGGAGCACCCCCTAACATCCACGAGGATGGAGAGAGCATCTGCCTCTTGGCTCAGGGAAAGACTGACACTTTCAAAGGGCTTGGATAAAGCCCTGCTCTGTCCAGCAGGTTCCTAGCGTTCAGCAGCAGCTCAGGCTGTGGATTTAAGTCTGACACACATGGGACTCAAGCTCAGACCTTCTTTAGTCAAATGAATGCTCCACCACTAGCTATTGTTTGCTCATTTGCTGCTCCCTCTTTGTTGGGTTCGACTTCATTTCTTAAAGGAACACATCTCCAGCACACTGGTTTGTCACAGGAAACAAGGCACTCTTATCCCACCACCTTCCTTTTGCACTATAGAAGAGACCGAGCATGAAAATCCACCCCTTTCCAATTTTGGATCATTTCAGCTTTTAAGAGGAACAAAACACATATGTTGCCTGCCAGCCACCCTGAGAATTTTGCCTCATAGATCAAATTCTCCAAGTGCAACAAATATTTGTGAAAATCTGCTTGGAAACGGGGTAAGGGGGAAGAGCAGTTTAAATCATTCCTACTGGAGGCAAGCCCACTTGAGAGCTCACCAGTTATTTGTTCCATTTGGGGCTGCCAAAACTTCCAACTGCATCACTCCCAACCAGAGGCACCATATGGAGGCTTTGCTCATGTGGTGATGAGGTGACAGCCAAAGTTGCCCTGGGGCAGGGAATTAAATCATTGAGGGGCTGGGATGCAGGAATGGAAAACACTAATTATTAGAAACCTAATCATTCTCATTTCTCCCACCTCCCAAGAAAACCCCATTTGAATCTCCTGTTTTCCTCTGCTCTAATTATGTGCCTCTTATTTCTAATCAACCTGCCCTCACAAACTTCTTTCTGCATCTCCACTCCTTTTTATTTTCTTTTTTAAATTCCTCTAGTTTAATTTAAAGAAAGAACCACTTTATTCTCCCCATGCACAGGACACAGGCTGCTGCTTTCAGTGGTGACATTTAAATCCATTCTGTCCTTCAGCATCCAGCTGGAGGAGTTGCAGAGGAAATCCTGCTGAGCCTGGGAGTACCAATTGCTGTGCAGGAAATGGCACAGCCCCCAAATCCCAGCCCTTATAAGCAGAAGCTTCTCCACTCCAGGCACACAGTAAAGGACTGGCATTAGACGTAGATCCTAAAAGATTTCAGAAGGAGCATTGTAATTCTAAATTTAGCAAAGGCTTTTTTTTTTTTTTTTAATTTTTTTCAGGTCTTGATCTCTCTTTGTTAACACTTATCACTAAAAATTTAGGCAAACATCTTGCCCAGAAAATGCCTGACACATTTTAGTCATTAGTTTCTAAACCACTAATTGCTAAAAGCTGGAATCTTACTGAAGTGGGTTGTGCAAACTTCACTGTTAAGGCAGCAAACAACTTAAAAATGTACTTACAATCTGATGAAAACTTCTGTCACTTATGGTAGAGTTTTGCATCTTACCATAATCGTATTAGACCTTAATAGTGCAATTATAGTACAGGTTTAGATGGAGAGGCACCATAATTCAGATGTGCACACACACACACACACGCATGCACACACACATACACACACACACCCCCTTTTTACCTCCTATTTCAGCAATTCCTTTCAATATTTGCTGTAATCAACAGCACAAAAAGCTCCATCGTGGCATCACACAACAGCAGGGGAGGCAAAGTGCAAAGTTGTTTATTAGCAAGCAAAGGAATTTCCATTAGAAATTGAATAACTGTAAATGAAAAACTTCACATTTTACCTCTCCACCTGCTCCATGGAGGCTACAATGTGTTAATAATTGCTTAAATACATATGCAGTTCTTCAAATTGCATCAAATTATGCCCTTCAAGTTAATGAGGCCCAAGGCATTAAAATTGAGCTACCCTTGCCTTTCTGCCTCACAAGTGCAGCTCAGTGCCATCAGACTGTTACATACTCATAGTTAATTAATTCATTCAGAACAAACAACAGGCAAGTCCAACAAAATAACTTTAGATATCAGGTGAGATTACATCCACACAAAACATGTGACATACTTTTTTTCACTACAATTTGGCTTGTGCTGACTGTTCTCTGTGCCCAAAGGAACCATGATATCACATCTGCAGAGATTTTAAATCATTAAAATCTCATGGAGCTTTCAGATGTAACCACATCACTGTCTCACAGCATTATATTTAATTACAATGTTGAGCATACTCAGATATTTTTGTTACCATCTTCTAGGCAAAACCTGAGCTATGTGCATAGGTAAAAAAGTTAAAATGCTGCTGGTTTTATTTGTTTCCACCAGAGGAAATCAAGGATTACCTTTGAAATATATGCCTGCAGGTAAGAACAGCTGTAAAATCACTTTCCACTCATTATCGATGTGTCAGTCCCAGATTGTGGATTTATTGTTAGGAGTGAACAGCACCATTTTAATCTCCTTACTCCCATTTCCTTTAAGAGATCACCTGAACAGTACAGACTTCCCAGGAAACATTAGTACAGTGAAACTGGTGATATCCAATAGAAAACAAACAAACAAAAGTGCAGTTCACAGAATTCTAGAATGGTTTGGGTTGAAAGGGACCTTGAAGATCATTCGGTTCCAATCCCATGTCATCTAATTCTACCTCAATTCAGAAAATCTAATTTATTCTCTTTGTAACAAGACTTCTCTCACTGTTCTGCCCAGGTAGAATCAACATGAAAATGTGGAAAGCAGGATTTAAAATATAACAACAGCTCTTATACTTTCCCTTAATTTTTGCAAGGATCCATTTGCAAGGATTTAGTGGACTGCTGCCAGGCAAGAAGCACTCAGCAAGCACATACACCAAATTCCTCACCCCAGGGACATGAAGCCACCATATCCAGGAGAAAATCCCTTTGCTCCCCATCAGATTTACATTCCTCACCACTTGCAATGGCCAGAATTCCACCAAAACTTTTCATCTGTCTTAAATTTATATTTTATTATTTTAAAATCTATATTTAAAGAGATGAGCAACTGCATTTCTCCAGAGGAAGGATTACTTATGTGAAATACCCACATGAAACCAGATCTCAAACCAGAAGAAAATATTTCTGCATCAGACTGAGAGCTTCCACTAAAAAAAGGTGTGTAACACACCTAATGCTTAAACTACCAAGACAGCACCACTTACATCACAGCTTTGGGACTAAAGTATCCAACAGGCAAGTTCTGTGGGCTAAAAAAATTAAAAATATAACTGAGCTCTCCACGCTGAGTTACAGGGGCTCCGGATTAAAGCTTAGACTGCTCTATCCAACAGCGCAGATGGCAGCAGCAACAGAGAATGGCCTGGAAAGAACATCTGAGAAGAATCTCTCTGGTTTTTATTAGGTGTTTGTATATAAATTGGCTTTTGAAGAGTTGCTCCTGTCAGCTTTACACTCACAGGACACAGATGTTGCCACCTGACTCCAAGTAGGGACAGTAGGGTTAATGAATGAAGCTTTTAATTAAGTTTTCTTACAGAGTACACTATCCTATTTTCCTCTTCGCCTTCCTCCAGAAAAACAGAACAAAAACCATAAGGCAAATCAATTTGTTCCTGTCATTAATGAGGTGGCAACCAGCCTTTGGAAAAGGTTATTTGTCATCACATCCTCTCCTGCGAGCTCCTTAGTACTGCTGGAGCCATGGGACATCAAGGAAAGGCACCAGGAAAAGTTCTCCCATGGAGGGATTGGAACCAGTTAAAGTGTCTGGAGAAAATCCCCCATGTGAAAGTCGATAATTCTGGCAGGAGACCTTCCATTTATGTGCCTATTTGATTGCATTGAGGTTGGCATCCAGTTGTGTTATTGGCTTTTGCTGCTGCCCTGTTCTTCTGGAGGTGGGAGATAATGCAATGAATGCAGTAGGAAAAGTTTTCACTGTCGTGTCCTAAAGTTCCCAAATTCATGGAGGCAATGGACCACGTTTTCCGCCACACCAAGTTTATCATTTTTACACAGCACTACACTGTCTCATATTATTTATGTCTCCAAAGTATAAAACTAATTTATCACTGTATTTTCAATCCCATTCCATTTAAATGGGTGATAACATTTTACATTTGAAATTAAACAACTAATTAATTCCACATATTTTCCTGACTGAACAGTCCACTGTCCCATCTTGAAAGAATTAATTAATTCCCTCAATTTAGCTAAAAAGCAGATAAAAAAAGATCATTTCTAGAGGTTTACCTTGCCTTTAAGTTTTAAAAAAGTAAAGATTCTTTTAAAAATTCAAACATCCTTTCTATGCTTTAGCAATACTTTCTGTTACTAAACTGAAATTCAACCTTGATGAATCAACTCATTTACGGCCTACAAATACTTGCATTTAAATTAACTGCTGAATAATCCAGGGAAGAAAGAAAACTTCAGACATGTGGCAGAGCAGTCTTGCATTATTTGCTTGCAGTTTTAGTGGTGTATCTGCTCTTTAGGGCAAGGAGTGGGGATTTAAACTGAAAGAGAATAGATACTAAGAAGAAATTCTTCCCTGCTGAGGGCATGTCATCAGCATTTAAAGCAGATAATACATCACACCTGGTAGTTTCAAATATTATATTATGTTATATTATAATTATATTATATTATAATGATATTCAGTGACTATTTGCACGGGCAGGCAAGTCTCAATGCCTTTCTCCACATTAGCAAGCATCCTCCCCATTTTCCTGAAGTTAATGTATGGATAACTGATCTCTTATGCAAAGCTGAAATAGGATTTAATGAACCTCCATTACTCACACTGCACATTTTCCTCAAGATGAAAAATGCCATGTACAATGTATTTTCCTGCATGTGAATAAGCCCATTAATATAAATTTCTGAACAGAGTGTTTTTACTCAGCAATTTCTGCCCTTTGGAAGGGAGAAGGAAAGAGAGAAGGGAGCAGACACTTCCCCTCACTTCCCCACATCATCTCCAGAAAGGAACTGGATCAGCTTTGTTAATACTTTGGATTTAGAGCTGTTCTTAGCACAGAGGCACAATTGCCTTCTGACAAATGTTTATGAAACCTTTACTGCCAGTGTTAAATATGTTCTAATGTATTCTTCCCCGACTTTGATAGGAAATGATAACAAAGTAATCAAAGCAGTACAAACCTGGCAATATCAAAAACTGCTCTCACTTTCACACCTCGTTTGCCTCTTTGAATAATTCCCCCCCTGAAAAAGCTCTTGTGAGGAATTAAATCTGGATGTACCACCAAGAGACATTTATCTCCAGACAGGTTCTGAAATGCAAATTCTTTTTGCTTTAGCATCAATACACAAGCACCAGTGAAATCACTGTTCAGAGGTACAAAAAGCTGATTTGCAGCCTCAGTCAAGTATCTGAAACACAACTTGGTGTGTTATTAGTGTTTTTAGTTTTCCTGGTGCTACTTTACAAAAATTCTAGATTTACCATACTTTGCTGAAAAAATGTACTAAGCAAGTCTACCTTTCCACTTGGAAATTTCTTGGAATTTCACATTATTTCTGCTTCCTCCTACCTTTTCCTCTCAATTTCCACTATTACCCTTCCAAATGGATCCACTGGGTCTTGGATTCTCTGTGGAAACTCAAGGAGAGTTTTCTTCCAAACTTGCCAAGAGAACTCTGTTGCTTTCCCTCTCTACTCAGACAATTAATAGATATCAACTGCAGACACACTTCATAACTAATTCATATAAGGCTGTATGGAAGTTCATTTTTTCCTGATTATCTCTCCTGCTCAGTTTTGAATCAGGTAAAGGTATATTTTTGAGAGCTTTACTGTTGAACTGCACAAACCCAATACCTTTACGAAAAAAACCTCAAAACAACAGAGAAATAAACCAACTACTTTAAAAAAAAAAGAAAGAAAGAAAAATGGAGAAGGGAAGGCTTTGATGGAATAGACATTTTCTAATGAAAAAATCTGTTGTTAGAAAGTAGCAGGAGGTTTCCAAGTGGAATTATTTGATATCTCTGAGGCAACATGTAGCAGACACAGCTTTTCTCTTTAGCAGAAACAACCCTATCCATTCACACTGAAGTATAGAGACAAGGATATGGATTTTGTAGACTAATGATCACTCAAAGAACCTTGCAAAAAGCCAACTCTTTTCACTGCAAATGTCCTCAGTAACCAGTGAGGCTGCTCTGCAGAGCTTGTCTCAAATTATGGGCTCACAGCTTTTCTTGACATCTTTACCACCATCAGACTCCCCCAGTCAATCACATCACGTCCAACAGGGAACTTCCTCCCCAGATTGTTCAATTCACATAGAAACTATGCCCGAACCTCAGAAAGTCTAAGATCACAGAACAAAAACAACTGTTACCATATTTTTTCTTTTTTTTTTTTTTTTTTTTTTTTTTTTATATTGTGCTACCTGAAACACTACCATTGCTTTACACATTTCAGAGTTTTTGCTTTTTCTCCTACAATAAATGTGATTTCCTTGAAAAACAAAACAAACCAACCAACCAACCAAACAAAAACCCAAAAAACAAACCCAAGGACATTCAGGAGAAAAGCATAATAATTCCAGTATGCCACCAAAATTTCCTCAAGAAACATCAAAAGCTAACTGAAGTTCTGTGTCTTAAAGGTCATCCTTTCTACTAGTAGTCAGCTGTATGTTCAACATATATCCATGGGGGAGAAGAACTTGCTTAAAAATCATTAATTCTCCACAAATAAATAATTAATTTTTCATTTCCAGCAGCATCAGTTCTACTCAGGTTCCAAAGTTACTGTTCAGAACAACAAATCTCTTTCACCACTCCCAAAACGAAACAGTGAAACTTATGACTTCAGTGCTCCTGAATTTTCTACACCCATCCCATATGAACAACGTAATCTGCAATAAAAACCAATCAAGAAGTTAAATGGTACCCAGAAGCTCTGTTAAGTGATCTGCTTCCCTCTTCCCCACCAAAGTCTCAACCAAAAGTAACAATTAAATAAAACCCAGGAAGGTTTTGTTAGCAGATTGCAACCAAAAGGAAAAATTCTTACCTTGAAGCATCAAAGCTGTCATAGGATCCAACCGTGTAGTGTCTAAACAGCTTCTTTGTTCTATCTGTTCGTGTTTCTGCAGAGAGAAAAAAGAATTTTCAATACCTCTGTATTTCTTAATCAGGTGCTGAAGTATTTGTTTACATTCCCTCACAGTGAATGAATGCAGTTTTAAGGCATTTTGGAAAAAAATGTTGGCTTTGGAGATATTCTTTTATCACATCAGACATATCAAGTGAATAAGGAGAACTTCTTGGAGGTCATGAATCACATAATTCACAAGCTTTAAAGCTCCACTCACATTCTCAGTGGCAAAAACTTTTGCATTCAATATTTGCTTCTTTTATAGCTAAGAGACAAAATAGAAGAAGAAAGAAAGAAGAAAAATCTGCAACAGATGTCAGAAAGGTTGGGAAAATTGCCAGAATATGCAAATCAATATTTTTTGCCTAACTACAGTTTGGTCCTCCAATGAAATCACCTTTGGTTTGGCTAAGAGACATCAAAAATCAGATAGAAAAGTTTCTGGTTTAGATTATGACCATGAAAGTCTCATCTGCACAGCTGAGGGACTCTCCATGGAAGGACAGCCTGACACAATCCCAACAGATTTTATTAATTCTCCAAGCCAGACAGAGCCCTCAAGGCACAGCACCTCTGTGGCTTTTAAAGATGGTGCAAATGACTGAGAGATTGGTGCTGTCGAATGACCAAGGGCAAGCCTGCAGAGAGAAAAAGAACATTAGAGCAGGATGGAAGGGCTTTGAACACAGCCAAGGAGCAGGAGGAAGTCCTGGGAGTCAGACTTTGGGAAGAAGGGTGGGAAAAATATTTCCTTGCTTTAACCGGTGCAGCTGACATGTAACTGAATCATGCCCCCAGCTGGAGGCATAAATCCAAATACATCCATAATACAGAGAAATTCCAGCTGGAAATGCACATGTAGGTTGCAGCTGTGAAAAGAGTAAGAAACTTATTTCTTCAGAGCTGTGCATCAATTGGCAAGGTCCAAGAAAAACAGAAATATTTACATCTATATATATTTTGTAGAGACCAGTTAGCCTCCACCCTACAGGATGGCCAGAGAGGGAGAAAATCTCTATAATATGAACCCTACTTGACACTTTAGTTTATTTTGTCCCTTTGTCACTCACCTACAACCTGTATTTTTTGCCTAAAAGGTCTTTCCTTTATCCAAAATTCCTGCTCCTACTGCACAAATTGCAGTCTGTTCCCCACCGAGCAATATTCTTTTTATATGCCATTCTAAAAATCAAAATCTCAACCAAGAAGAAACACAGAAAATCATAAACTTGGAGTCCACTGTGAGTTTCTCCCTGGCCTGTTCTTGGAAGTCCCTCAGAAATGATTACAAGAAATAAATTATGATGAAGAATATTTTGAAATTTTAAAGTAACTGCTTCAGCCTTAAGGAGCCAGATGTTCCTCCTGCAGAATCTGTTTTCTATAGCGTGATATTTCAGTGCTATAAGGAATACAAAGTGGGTGGGAGGGATGGGAAGGCACAGCAAGACAGAGAGCTTTGTTCAGCTCCTCAGGATTGCAGAGCCAGCACTCTTCAGCTGCAGCATGCATCTGCTCCCTGGCTCTGCCACCCCTCTGTTTCTCCCCACTCTTCTGTGTGCAGTCTTTGGGAAAACAGAAACCTTGCAAGGCACTGAACTCGAGCCTAAGTGACAGTTTCCCAGGCTGCTGTGTTAAATTCTTGTCCTAGGTTGCAACCTAAAGATATGCCCAAAAGTATGTATTCTATTACCATCTGATGAAACCAGGTGGGACAGTGATTCTTATCTCTGTGGGAGAAATCCTCTGCTAATCGGCCATCTGTTAAAAACCAGATGAGGCAATGTTCTTTATCTTTCCCATGACCCATTCTTCCTCCAGGGAGATATCTTCTGTTAATGGGCCATTGAGTCCCACCGCATGACTGATAAAAGTATATCATCCCATTGTGAGATGCTCCACCCAGGGGGAGGAGCCAAACATTTTCAACATAGATAAAACCTGAGATTTGGAACACCAAAGCTGCCCTTACCCACTGGTTTCCAGAGGACAAGAGCTACCAGGATGACTGCCAGGATTTCTACAGGATCACTGCTTCAAGACCATTTCATCTGGACTGCTAACCACCACACTAACAGGATGTCAGGTTGTATTCTGACTCTGTCAGTGGTTTTTCTTTTGAATTATTGCATGTATTTTATTTTTCTCCTTTTTCCTATTAAATTGTATTTCTGACTTGGAGTCTCTCACTGGTTTTGCTTTCAAAACCACCACAGTTCTATAATAACCTTCTTTCCCTCAGCTCCAACTCAGATTCCAGGCTGCCCTATCACACAGCATAAATACACACACCCAGGAGCAGGGGGGAGCACCAGGAATCTGCCATCAGAATGAACTGGGGACTGAAAGAGGAAAAGGATTCCATTTTCCGACTTGACAAAAGAACACAAAGAACACATAGGCAAATGCCTAACAAATGCTGTTCTGAATTCAAGCCAAATATAGCATAGTAATGCTGTTATAGGTATAATAGCACCAAGGGGTTAGCTCCAGGTTTCCCTGGATTTGTACCCATTCTTACATCCCAGGTTTTCTTAAGACCAGTATTCTTTTTCAAAATGCTTTGCAGCAAGATAGGACCACCTAAGACTAACAACCGCATCATAATTTAAGAAGTTTTTACTCACAGAATCTTAGGATTTCTTCTTAAACTTGGTTGCAGACAGATTAGAAAGACCAGCAAGAAGATATGGACAAGAAGGTCTAGAAAAATGTTATTTAGCTGTTTTATTTTAATAAAGATAATTATTTTAATGATACTGCATTTTTACTGAGAGGCACATCTGTCACCACAGATGAAAAGTCACTACATCAAGTTGTATCAATTCAAAAATCTTTTCTAAGAGGCAGAACGAAATATCAGTGTTTGCAAAAATGGTCCCGTATCCTTTACATTGACAGAAGAGAGAAACATTGGGATATCACTTGAAATTTCTATATCTCTTGAGAAGCCCATATTTTGCCAGAGTAAAATACATAAGAACACTATAATTTTTTCCTGGTCCATTTTCCACTGAGGCCAGTGGAGCTGCTGCAAAAATAAGCTTGTGCCCTGGGCAATAGTGGCAACCAAATAATAAAGCCCCAGCTGTTTCTTTATTAGGATCATTTATTGTTGCAGACATCTCAGTGAACAACAGGCTCAAAGCCTGCCCTTCCAGAATGTAATTTATAGGGTGAGAAGAGGGGAGAGAGCTGAGAAAATGTAGGTGGAAAACATTTCCTGCTTTCTCCACCTCAGGAGTGGTGAGGACTTCCTTCCAAATAAACGTAGGACTTCCTGCAGATTCCCTGTCTCAATCTTGTAAATGACCACAGGACTCCAACAGGTCTTGCAGACATTATCAAAAACTGAAAAATCACTGCCATGAAAAGCAAGAATTAAATGTTGGACACTAAACCACACAGACTAGGCCACTCATGCCCTTTTTCAGCCCATGTAACAATTGTAGGCCTGTTCCAGCAGCCAGCTCAATTCCCACCCTGGCACTCCTGCTTGGAGTAGGTAGCTTTCATATTTGATATTGCTTTGGAAGGGTAAAGAACTAGGAGGGGGAAATATCTCCAAGCAACTCTCTCCATTGCTTGTCTCCTCCCTGCTGCTCCTCGCAGGGCATTTCTGTGCTCTGTTTCCAAGGAAACTGCGCGGGAATGCTGTGGCAGCGGAGATGCTGTCAGAGCCTGCCAGCACTCTAGGAAAGGTTCAGAGTCAGGTCCACACCATGAACACAGGAAATAGCAGTGGAACAGCAGGATTTGTGCTGTGATACTGGGACGCAGCTGAGAGCTGCAGGCTCTCCCCAGCTACTGCTGGTGGGTAAAGGTGGGTTTTATCCCTGCCCCAAAACATGCAGCTTTTCCTTCTTCCTTCCTTCTTGCGCAGTGACAGCCATGGGAGATGTTTCCCTCCCAACAGACACTTGCAGATGCTCTTTGTCAGGGCAGTTCAGATACAGCTCTCTGCAGGTGCAACAACCAAAACAGTGGCAGAGGTTAAGGCCTTCCCTCTGCACCTTACCCTTCCTGGGGGAAAAAGCCCTTTCTCGAACATTTATGTTGAGGGTTAGACCAGAAGTTTAAAAAAAAGCTGATTCAAAGCTGAGGAAAGCAATCTAATAATAAAGTCAGCAGAAATTCACAATTCAAGGATACTTGTGCAGCTTTGCAACAAGACAGGCCTCCTATCTTACAATGTTTTCCTTAAATTGATCCAAATTTGCCCATAAGGAAATGTGGAGAAAAAGTTCATGGGATTGAAAACATCTCTAAGAACATGCATTTTTCTATCCCGAGTATATCCAAAATATCTGCCTTACCAAATGATGCTCTAGAAAATAATAATATTAAAATATAAAAATATTTTTCCTACCACAAACTGTGAAGCCTCAGTAACTTATTTTACTTATTCCCTTTTCCCCTTAGAAAATGGAGATTCACCAGAATAGAAACTGGATTTTCTACTAAATATGGTATAATAAAATGGTCATAAGTGTGAAGTTTTTTTTCAAGCCTATGATACAGTTGTTTAACATGACATTTCTTATTGCTTTCTTTGAGCATTTCATTTGAGCCATAGGAAAGATGAAGTTCAGGGATCCTCCTCCAAATCACGTGGAGTAAGATTATGAGTTCTAAAAATGTACAAAAAATTGGATGAAGAAATAGAAATGGAAACTTTCTCTATTTACTGTTTGATCGTTGATTCTGATAAAGGGTTATAAAAACTCTTGGCAGTGAAATCTGCAGGTATGTACCACCCAAGAATTCAGAAGAAACTACAATTATCTTTTTCATATCTTTGCAAATCTGAGGTTAAAACATTGATGCTTCATTTGAAGGGATAAACTGTGATGGTCAATAGAAAAGAAACATATGATGAAGGCATTATAAATGGTAAATTAATGAAAACCTTTAATTCATGGTTCACTTTCTTGTGTTTCAGTCTGTGGATGATCCCAGTGTTCAGTTGATGTGATGTTCTCAACCAATTTTTCTTTCAGTTAAAGCTGAGAAATAGCAAATCTTATGTGATTTTTGAAGTTTTTCAGATTTAAGAAAAAGCACAAAAATGTCTCGAGGACAACTTGACTGGAATAGCAAATCCTTGGACACCCTCCTAGCTTGCCTTTCTTTTTTTTTTTTTTCCCTACTAAATCTTATTTTCAGAAAAAGAAAGGAAAACTGAGTGTTGATTCCCTCCTTCATCCTTAGAGGAAGATTAGGTGGAATACAGTGAATTTGCTTACCCACAAAGGATGCTGAAATGGCTGATCAATGGAGTGAATCAGCAAGTTTGTTTGCAAGAGAAACCTTAATAACTGAAATATGCAACTTGGACCTGCTGAAGAGGCAGTTATGGAACAGTGTTTCCCATGTCATCAGTTTTCTTTTTAACAAAAAGCTTACTTGAACCTGAAAAATAAAACCCCAGCAAATATTGAGGAATCATTTGCTTCTTACTGTCCTGACAGTTTTACCAGCTCTTTGTACAATTCTGGAATTCTTCAGCTCTTCCTTCATTTGCAGAATATTTTCAATATGTGGTAATAGTCACTTGATACTTTCCTAAGTTCTTCTGTTGGGTTTCTGAGGGTCTCCATTCCCTTTGCCTGTCATTTCCAACCCATTTGTGGCAGTTCTGTGTCCATGGTCTCTGCTGGTTCAGAGGATTAAGCCACTCAGTGTCTGGGACAGGCACAAACACCTCTGTGTGATCTCACCAAAAAGAGTAAAGAGCTTGTAAAAAGCTGGATGTTGACCTCAAAGTTTCTAGCAGCTGAACATAGCTTTGATTCACGTGCACCTAGTTTGATCCTTGCTGAAATACCCAGCTTTTACAAAGTCAGGCCAAAACAAAGTAACTTCGGTGCACTTGCCCTAACAATATGTACATCTGTCTCATAAAGACCAGCTCTCCATGTCAATCTCAAAGTGCTCCTGCACACATAAATAAAGGCATCTTCTTTTTCAAATTCAGAGAGAACAAAGAAGTCTTGATGAGCTGCCTGCTGGCAGTATCATCTGTTGCAAATGTTATTTATCCAGAAGGTCAGGATGGTTTGTTCACTCACAAAGCTCAGGTGGTTTATGTTCTTTAGAACTGATTCAGGATATGAATGTTTTTAATCATAACACCTTATTTCACATTTTCCATCCTTCCAGCAAATAGTTCAAATATTTCCCGCAAATATTAGTGTTCTCACTGATGGCAGCAGCATAACCCAAAATCATGGCCTATAGCAAAAGGGCAGGTGCCAGGTGAAACCTGGCTTAGTGACTTTGCCTTGATGCAGTGACTTCACATTAAATTTAGGGAAATTCCATTAGAGGATTGTGAAGGAACTCTGCATCTGCTTGTGTGCCAGGAGCTGTGGTCTGCTCGGCATGATAGGGATTGTTCCTACCTGAGATGTGTTTACAGCCCCACAAAGGCAACCAACTGCCTGGGAGAAGGTCATTGAGCACTCTGAGATGGAAAGAACAGATGGGGAATTATTTTGGGCTGAGTAAGGAAAAACAGGCCTTGGAAAGCCATTCTTCTATTCAATTTCAAAAATCATTAATTTTCATGTACAGCAAGTTTCAACAAGAGTTATTATGGACTTTTATCATCAATGGTGATACAAATGCTTCCTCTCAATTTCCTCCCTTACAAGAAGCTTCATTCAAGTCTAAATCTCACCAGCTGTACTCAGGATCAATGATGTGTCAAATTCTCTGCCTTCAATAATAGATAAAATTTTGAATACATAAGAAGCTGCTGAGCATGGGAGATACGTGGGAAGTTCCTAGAACCTCATGATCTATTTCACCACAGCACTCCCTTCTTTTTTGCTTTGCGTTGATTGTGCACGTGGACTTCTCAGTCTGATTTTCACTGTAGATAAAACATGACTGAAACCCAACAAACAGAGGAACACTTTGCAACTTCTATCGTAAGGGCCTCAGATTAACTTCTAATTTAATGTTATAACTCCAGTCAGAAGGAGCAAATAGCTCAGAGCAGGATGTTGCTAAGCAATGTGGTGCCCAGGTTTACACAGGACCAGGGGGTAAAAGATGAGGGTGGAACGAGAGCTGTGGATGTGGTTGTGGATGTGGGTGTGGATGTGGATGTGGATGTGGATGTGAATGTGGATGTGGACGTGGATGTGGACGTGGATGTGGATGTGGATGTAGATGTAGATGTGGATGTGGATGTGGACGCGGGCATGGATGTGGACGTGGATGTGGACGTGGATGTGAATGTGGATGTGGATGTGGATGTGGATGTGGATGTGGATGTGGATGTGAATGTGGATGTGGATGTGGATGTGGATGTGGGCGTGGATGTGGATGTAGATGTAGATGTGGACGCGGGCATGGATGTGGACGTGGATGTGGGCATGGATGTGGATGTGGGCATGGATGTGAATGTGCATGTGGGCATGGATGTGGATGTGGATGTGGAAGTTCCCTGCTCAGCAAGAAGAACTTCTGTCTTGCCATGCTGTTGCATGTGTCTAAAATAGGACATTCAACTACAAATTCAAATATACAAAAGAAAAATTACTTACAAACACCACACCACTTTTAACAGGAGTACCAGACTTTAGCAATTGAACTTGTGGTGCTGTATCAGAACATAAAGATATGGTTATGTATAGATAAAATAAAATAAATAACATATATAAAATATCAAAATATATAGATATGGTTTGAGATACTTTGCATTGATTACTGCTAAGTAACACAAGATTCAGAGCCAGGCCACAGGATAATTAATTTTCAAATAGGAGAAACTATCATCTTTTGTTTGAGAGCTTACTCCTTACTCTACACCAGTGTTCCAAATAATTAAGATGATTGCAGCAGGAAAGGAGCCAAATCAAAAAATATTTCTACTTTTTAAATGTATGAAAGTACTTGCCCTTACAGCATTGTGTAGATACATAAAGGCAATTACTTTAAATGAATACATTTGAAAATCCATGTTGCAACCTTAAACACTCCTGGAAATTAGAACAAATTGCTGAGAATGCTGAGAATTTAGTTTTCTAAGAATGCCCTAAAAATCAGATATTATATGTTAGGCAATGCATATAAAGATTGTACCAGATATTGAGAAAAGCAACAGTACTGTGCAAAGTTTTTAGAAGTAATTATATTTTCCAGGCATTTAGTGACGGTAGCCATATAAAACCTTTCCATTCCTGCCACTAGCATTCAAAACTCAGTGATCCTTCATTACACCTCCAAAATGAACTCCATTCTTGGACCTTGACTTTCCAGCCAGATTCTCACCAGCTTACCTGGGGTTTGGGTGCTTCTGCATCCTCACAGAGAAAAACACCCCAGACATTTCATTTCAAAATGTACTCCTTCAACTACACTCAAAAAGTTGAAGCTTGTTAAGGAATGTAGAATTTGACAAGCATTCCAAATTGCTGCACAACATGCTGCTGGCAATTCCTCTTCCTTTGCAGAGAGCAGCTACAACAAAAACCCCAAACCAAGCTGACCACAACCGAGAAGCCTTATTTTGCACAAGGCTCCAAGCCCACATCCCTTCAGTTCCACGTTGTACCAAGAGGGTTATTTTCCCTGCTGCAGGTTTCCATGGAAATGCATCAGTCACTAATCTAAATAAGTGCGGCTGAAGGACGCCTGAAAACCTGGAGCAATTACGCATGCCATTAGAGGAACAGAATATGATTCAGCCCAGCTATTAGAAATGTGCTACAGCTATCACTTCTATATTTTGTTGCAGTGTTCTAAAAACAATAGTGCCTTCTATTTTTTTTAAACCCACTCTTTTGCTTCTTATAAGAGGGAGAAAAAAAAAGAAAACGCAATAAAATTACTTCTCACGTAACAAGCTCACAATGAAGTCAGACAGTAACTGTTTCAAAACACAAATGGAGTTGATGCCACACATTTTCTTTGCCATGAAAATCCACAGGACCTGAAAACTTCTCTCTGGTCAAAGAGACTTCACTTGAGTCATTTTGATGAGTAATAAGACAGTGAAAGCTTTGATCTGCATTGAAGAGCTAATGAGCCTTAAAACAATTGATGTAAATATAATTTCTGATCACTACAATACTGAACATCCATGTGCAACCACAGCACACAGCTCAAGCATAGCTGGGTCTCCACTGATCACAGAACTATAGGATCATGGAATCATTAAGGTTAAAAAAGCACTCTGAGATCACTGAGTCCAAATGTCCTCCCAGCACTGCCAAGCACTAACCCATGTCTCCAAGCGCCACATCCACATGGCTTTTAAATATCTTGGGTTCCAGTACCAATGTTCCAATGCCAGGCAACTCTTTCCATGAGGAAATTCTCCCTAATATCCAACCTGAACCTCCCCTGGCACTACTTGAGTCCGCTTCCTCTTGTCCTATCCCTGTTCCCTGGGAGCAGAGCCTGGTCCCACCTGGCTGGCCCCCTCCTGTCAGGGAGCTGTGGAGAGCCAGAAGGTCCCCCTGGAGCCTTTTCCCTCCCAGCTCCCTCAGACATTCCTGATACTCCAGACCCTTCCCAAGCCCCATTCTCACTGCTTTGGACTCAACCTGTTCCTACCTCATGTACCACAGGAAAGTTTCAGAAGCTATGAAACTGAATGTGCTGGTGATTCTGAACAAATGTTTTGAGAGTTATTTCAGATTATCTCAGCTTAGTGTTACTACCCTGTTATTTTTCCAATTCCCCTTACTCTTGAAGAATGAGCTGATAAAACACTGGAAAAAATACAGCTTTTAAATTCTAACGTCAATTTTGTCAAGTTCTGCTCGTCTGTGTCACATTTTGCAGAAAATGTCTCCCAAGTGGTTGTCATTCTATATAAAAAGCAAGGTGACTGAATAAACAGTGCTGCTCCAACGTCTGCAGCACAGATTGGAGATGGGCAGTCAGCGCTACCTGTGTGTACACCAGCAATGTGCAGTCCTCGTGCCAAATCTACTTGAAATTAATGCAATTTCTTCCAATAAACATTGCAATTAGACCTCAAACAGGAGGAACCGAGGAGGAGGAAACACACTTTTGCAGGAAAAGGCCTCTCAAATGATTAATGTGGTATTTCTAGACCACAGCTGAGCACTCTCGATCTCTACTGGGAACATCTACTGGAGGAAGCACTCAGGAGACAGAACTGGGGTTGCACCTGCTTGGAGTTCTCCTTGCTGACATCAAGCCACCACTGGGAATAAAGTAAATTAATTAGATTCATATTCATGGGATGTAAAAAACAGAATGAGAGGGAAAAAAGGGAGCAGGCATAAGTATACATTAAGAGCACTAAAAGATCATACTAAAAATCAGCTTGAAATATATATATTATCCTTTCTGTTAGCTTTTGGTTTGTTAGTTCTTGCAATTTCACTTAATGCCTTTTCTTCATCTGCTGAAGTCTTCTCAAAAAGGAGCAGAAAGTAGGTCTTCCTTTTCAAATCTGACAATCTTTTATCTACACCTCAAGCCAGACCCTTTCAAGTTTCATTTTTCACCACTTAGTCAAATCAAGAATTCATTTTAAATGTGACAGTAAAATTGTTTTCAGAGTTAAAATTTTTGAGTTCTTTGACAGAAAATGAAGAAGTTTTATTTATAACACACTTTGAAACCCTCATGAATGGATCACTAGAAACTTAGACGGTTTTTAATTGTGCACTGGTTAAATTGAAGAGTGGTTTGTCCAGTTTTCTCCAAAATCCAGTGATGGTTTAAAAAAAGTGTATGATTTTACACAAATTCAGAATATCTGAACATGCAATTGTAGGATAAATACTTGTAATACAAGTATTATCAAAAATTAAACCTAACATAATTCAAATAATGCAATTAGGGTGGAATTTTCTAAATAGAAGTGAAAACCATCCCTGAAATGGATCACATAAAAGAGCAGCTTATTGTTGTGGGTCAACACTCATGAAGTTTCTCCTCAGAAAAGCTTTGAAATTCAGAGAATGAGGTATATGAGGCATAGGGAGTGCAAAGAGCATCCCAGAGACCACAGCAAACGCCAAAGGTAGGCAATAAACCTGGATTAAAGTTGTGCAGCTGAAAAAGCACCTGAGCTTTAAGCTTGTACATTTAATGATAAAAATGTACATTTGTTTGATTGTTACAGAAATGTCAAAATCCATTTCCAAGGTGTCCAAAGGTTACAAAAGCAGGAATGGCAAAATAAACTTGTAATTTCTAGATGTTTTCTGCAAGCCTAAATTACTAATTCTTGGAAGCAAGCAATGACATGGAAATGAATTCTCCTAAGACTGACATACTCCTGAAACTCCATTATGTACCCTGCTAAATGCCTATAAACTATTAAGAGAAAAGGAATTATGGTGCATCTTTGTACTTACGAGATTTTTAGTTAGGAGATTTTTAGTTATGAGATTTGTAGAACATTATAACTGAAGAAATCAAATACTCTGGGTGTTTCTTAAAGAGGAATTATGTAGAAAGCTTGAACCTTTCAACTGATATATGAAAACTTCCAAAACCACTCTCAAACCTGCAATGTGAAAATATGAAAATACAGCCTTTACCTGTTAGAAGCTTTTATATTGTGGACTTTGTGACCTCTGAAATTTGAATGGAAAAAGGCAAATGAAGAGAAGTGGGAGAAATTGTGAATTTGTGAATTTTTGTTTTGCAGTGTTGTTTCAAAATTAGGATGCACTTAATTGAGATTTTTACTTAATAGGTCTATTCCTTTGTTAAAATGTAATTGAGTGTATTAAGCCTACCTGGATTAGCTATCCCTCTTGCTTGACAACCACACTCCCATCTTCTCCCTCTGCTTCCTTTCCTTTATCTCCTTCTCACATATAAATTGCATCTCAGCATATCCAAACTAAATCCACGGAGAGGTCACGCAAATCTAATCCTCCAAACATATCATTAAAAAAATCCCATTTCATTATTTACCTTAATCCTGCACACAGGCAGCACAAGACATAATCACCTCACAGTGATAATGATTTGCACAGCTTGAAGAGTTCTTTCGACACTCAGAAAGACCCAACTGGTTAAACAATCACTCTTTCATGCATCACTGTCTAATTACTCTTCACAGGACTGCTAGAGCACCTCAACTTATTGACATAGACCACCAGCATTTCAGGAGAAAATGGACAAATAACTGCTTTTAGATAATCTCCTTCCTCATACATAGCCTGAAGTTGACAACTTGTCACCTCAAGAACATTATGATGTCAAAATTTTAAGATAATATTGTTTCAAAGAAGAAGCCTCATCTAGAAATGGGTAATGGGAATGAGGCAGTAAAGGAGATTTGGTATTCACAGTGTGAGATTTAGAGTTAATTGCAATTCTGCTAGCTTTAGATGCATGTTGAATTGTTTTATTGGCCCAATAAAAAAAATAAATTGCAATGTTGTGTGTTGACAGCAGCAGCCCAGCTCCACTGAGGTGTTTTCAGGACTGGGAATCAGGGTGCTCCTCCCAGAACCAAAGTAGGAATAACACTGATTTTTAGAAGATTTTCCTCCACAAAATATCATAAACTGAAATACTTCTGGCACGTATCAATTTCTACTCCTGTCTCTAGATACAAAACACTCAAAATAAGTAGGAACTCAAACAACCTGCCTTCCATCCAGGAATACTCTAGGTAAAGCCAGCAATCCATCATTTCATTTTAACAGTGTTTACTTTACTAAAAACACTTCAAAGATCAGAGTAGTTTTTTTCCCCCAGATGTTGTGCTGAATGCCATCTGCTTTATTCCTGAAGGAATAAAAGCCATCATACATTTTGCTTCGAGATAAAGTGAAGCAGAGTGGTCATTAGCCAAAAAAACAGAGAAATGAGGAGTGTCCTGAATACATAATTAGAGACGTAATGAAATGGACTCCTTTACCCAAAACATCAGGAGATTAGAAATGAGAGGAAGAAAAGGCCTCATCAGCTTCGTGGAAAGTGCAAAATATAGAGAGGAGAAAAACACCCTCTAAATTTTATAAATTGAGTGCAATTTAAATGTATATTTTTGATTGATGAAAAATCCCAGAGGATACTTCCCAGGCCAAAGCCTCTCCTGTTTTATTTTGGTTCTATTACAGAAACTACATTTATGGATCTATTTTCTTCCCCTCCATTATCAGAGTTAATAAATACATTTCCAAACTAAACTTTGATTAAAATTTTGCTTGCTGGAATTTTTGCTCCACTGCACAAATCAACATTTCACACTGCCCTCCTCTGTAAGAAGCATTTACTAAAGACATTTGAGAAAACTATGAAGTAGACCTAACTTGCTTTTGGCATTTTCAGCATCCTGAAGCAGCAAGAACCACTTGGAATAAGCAACAGCAATTAGAGATGATGAGATCTCCTGTCATATCCACACATCAATCTGGAAACAGAATTTAGCTCCCGATTTATTCAGCTTGGCAGTTTGCAGCTGCAGCCATGGACACAACCTCAGAATGTGATTCCTCCCCTTATCACAAGGGAGGTTACAGACACTGGGAAGCCTCAAATGATGCCTTTGATCATCAGAGGTCTCAAAGACATTCCCAAGATAATAGAAGTTGATTTTGTGTTACTTCTGCCCAGTCAAGCACAGCAGTGATATATCCCATTCCAATCTGTTTCCTAGTTTCACCCAGTCAAATCTTGTGTTGCTTTCTTCCACACTTTTTAAAAGGAATTCTGCAGCAGTTCTTCATTTGCAGAGTTATTTGCCCACTGCACAACATCCTGCATGGCCATTAAGTAGCTATTAGGGTTGTGTACTTTACTTTGGCATTTATGTTGCACATAAAAAGATTAAAGGACCATCAACCACTCTCTTTTCATTTAATTATTTCTACTCCACTGACTGTATTTCCAGTACATAATGCCAAATGATGGAATCTTACTACATTTAAAAACATATTTATTCCTAGTGGGCAATACTATAAAAACACAACTGTTTATTTTAGATCACTACAACATAGATTTGCTCCGAGTGATTCCCAGGACACAACAGTTTTCTCTGACTATCTCTTCCATGATTTATCACACATATATAATCTATACCTGTGTAAAACCCACTGAAGAAAATCATTTCACACACAGAAGCTGTTGGAAACAGCTGCAGCAGCAAAGTTCATGTGAATTTTCACTTTTACACCATCCCCCTGGTATAAGACATTTACTCAACACTTACTCATTTCTCTCAGACACCCTTTGGTCTCATCTTCAGTGACCTACTGTCCTGCAATATTTGTATTTTTGCCACATTTTCTCCCCACACTCTACCTCTGGCCAAATATGTGGAAGGACAAGCCACAGTCACTGTCAAAAATTCCTGAATGTTATCAAAATCTCCCTTCAACCTGCTCACACCTAAGCCCCCTGTGTGTCCACCAACACTGCTAGAGAAGCTTAAGCAGGTTATCAGAGCTTTTTGCCTCTGACACCTACACCTTCTGCGTTTCAGGAAAACATCAACTCCCTTAGCTTTATTTTAAGCATCTCTAAGTACACTCCTTTCACACAAGGGGAGTGACTGTTATCTCCTTGAAAGGGGCTGGGAGTGAAGCAAACACACAGGGGGATGAAGACAACAGGAGTTACATTTAACAGGTTTAGAACACACACTGTTCTACACCACTAAATCTCTGGCTTATTTTATTTTAAATGAATGCATTTTTGTGCTATTACTTTTCAAATAGCTTGCATACTGCTGGGGTAACAAATCTGTCATGTAGGTAAGATAAAACAACAGCCTCTGGACCCTGCTATGGCAACCAAGAGAACTGAATCAAAGAGAATTCCCTCATGGTGCTGACAACGATGAAACAATTTGGGTGATGGATCCTACAGCATCATGGATACAAATCCATGGCAGACCACCTTGGCCATGGGGTCAAAGGAAACAAGCAGCTGACACCATTCCCAAAGGAATCAACTTTTTTGTGAAGAGTGCAAGAGGAGATTTTCAATAGCACAGACCATTTATTGAGTGATAACAGTGATTCCTGCTCTAAGGATCATCCTATAAGAAATTCAGATGAAAACACTGGGTGATCTGTGAGTGACAGATCCTTCTTGTTGTGTGAGAAAAAAATAAAACAAAATAAAGACAAACAAAAAACAAAACAAGCTCTAGACACACAGACAAGCATTTGGGAGAAGAAGTCTGCAAGAAGAACTTTTCTCAAATACACTTGGAGGGTTATTATCATGATTTTACAGAATAGCTGCATGTAGGAAAAAGAAAGTGTCAATAGCTTGGAGGATTCTAAATAAAAGATGCAAGCCATAGTGAGTTTGGATGACATGGAAATGTTTAATAAACATTTTATTGCATTCAAATCCCACTCTCTGATAGTCACACAGTTTCTTCTTTGGTTTAAGAGGACTGCCACCTACTGAGTTACCCTCACCTTCAGCTGATTTTAAGAAAGACATAAAGATTACCTTGAAATCAAGAGAAATTAGACAGCAGTTTTTATGCATTTCTATATAAAAATATTTAAAAGTATCTTAATTTGTAAGGATTAGAGTGCTGGACATATTCTTCTTTGCTGCAGAAGTTGTTTTGGTATTAACGTGGAAATCCTTGCTGGTAACTGCTGACTAGTTTCCTTCAGTTTTAGGCATTTTCAATATATGATTTTATCTGGAATATTTCCTAGTGATTGACTATTGTCTGTAAGGAATGTAGAAAAAAACCCCACAAATGACAGATTCCTAGATCTGCATTCATACACAATCTAAAAATTTCCACAGATATTATCTAGAAAAGTGTTCCAAAACATTTACACATAATTATTAGAATTTAAGATCAACACCACTGCTCAGAAAGTACAAAAAAACCAGAAAAATGCTTCCTTCCCTCCTGCTACCTTGGCATGTCCTTTCTTAAGTTTTTATATTGAGGCAGAAATAAGAGTGAACTGAAAGGAGGCTGAGTACAAATGAAACGTTAGAGATGATTTTCCCCTAAATTTGGTACCCAAAGATGCCATCTAGTGACCACCTACTGAATGCAGGGACTGCAACTGAAAGTGCAGCTCAGAGCACACGTTGCACATCAACGGTGGGGGGCATCTCCATCACTCTGTGCCTGTGTCTGAGAAGCAGAAGGGTTAAGTCCTTAGCCAGGGTGGTTTTACTCAAGGACATCCCTTGGCACATCTGTCACTCCTTCTGTGCCCCAGTCACTCCATCCGGAACGGGGCTTCTGTCTCAGGGAACATTTCTGGCAGACTCATGTCCATGTGAATCCACAAACAGCAGAACACTGAGACATTCACTAGGTCCTGTCTGCTCTTGCTACCCACACATATTAATATTGACTTCACTTGGAAAAATGTAATTTTTGGTTGGCAGCTGATGGGATCAGAGCACTGGCTCTGGTAGCACATAGAATACAGGCTCGGAGAGAAGGATGCTAATCCCAAATTTTGGTGAGCCAGGAATGTGGGACCAAGTCAAAGAAAAAACCTCACTAGGGTTGGCTCTTTGGAAAACTTGAGTCCAGTCTGAGTGAAGAAAGTTTCCAGCCAAGAGAAACTCCTTCGCAACCTTCTCACCCTTGATGATATTGGCTCTTAGGAAAAGTAAGGAAAAGCTTTTGCACAGTATCGGGTGCACACTAGTGACCTTATCCTGAACTTAAACCAGGGCCACAGAAGAGCTGTACACATACACAGCATCCAGAAGTCAAATCAGAGAGTGATATTCAAGTTTGGATTGTATCTTTTTAAAATTCTGCTACTGTAGGGCAGAGTAATTGATTTTCTGTAAGGAAAAAGCTGCAATCAGCACCTTCAGGATGTAGGAAGGCTTTTGAATATTAATATCCCAGATAAAGTTACCAGAACAGTCCCATTTATTGAGCTCCCAAACAGATGATTCGGATTTTAGGATACTAATGAATGGATTTATGTAACACAACATATTCACTTCAAGAAACCCTGACTTAAATATTGTCATCAAACCATTAGATAGCTCATCAAATGCATGTAATAACAATTCAGAACATGTTCTTGCTTCTGAGATGCTGGAAAACATTAAGCACCAGGTCATGTATTATGCACATTTGGAAGATAGTCTATAGGGTATCTTTTACTTTTTTTACTTTAGAACAGCTCAGCAAGAAAATAAGGAGAAAATCCAACAAGGAAGAGAAAAATAAATAATAATCATTGGTGGTTTTGTATTAATATGAAAGTATGATCATGTAAGCAAAATGTTTGAAATATACATGGCATGTACACACATCACAGGAGGGAAAAACACAATGTTATATAGTGCAGGTTTCAGAAAAAACCTTTAAAATATATCTTTGCAAGACAAAGACTTTCCTAAAAAAAAATCCAACAAAACCCCAAACTACTTTAAAAACAGTATACATTTAAAACTAGAGCTGCAAAAGTATCTTTTAGTAGCAGTGATGCAATTTTTAAGTGTCCTAATGCTTTGTATCAGCAACATTTCAGGAAAAATGCAGTTTAGCTCCAGAAAAACAACCAGTTCCCAGGAATTCATTGGCATTTTACATTTATGAATAGCAATAATGTCAAATCATAACTCTTCATATGTGTTTGGGAAAACATTAAAGCCACTCTTTTGTGTTTTAGGGGATGGGGTGAAATGAGTTTCTTATTTTCAGGCTCTTTCAAGTGACATATGGTCCTAGGGTGACTATATGATGCAGGATACATATTTGCAACCCTTACCTTAAAGCTTGACTATAAGGGACTACATGGGCTAATTTAATTTAATTTAATCTATGAAGTTAGAATGGATTAAAAAAGAAATAAATCAGAATGACAGGGATTGTGGCAATTTAAATTCACACCTGCAGTTCAAACTATTTTTCAAGCCACTCACACTCTTTTAGTGAAGCAATACTTTTGGTTATCCCAGTCTGTGTCTGCCAAACCTGTGCAGATGATAGGGCTGGGGGTGAGCATACCAGACTGGGAATAAGTAATGTTGTTGTTGTTATTGTTATTATTATTATATTAAGCAATATTCAGGCAATAATCACTTCAAGCTGATTGATTTCCATTCAAACCTATCTGTTGTCATAGCTAGTGTGGTTTCTTTGTACTCTGAAATGCGAGCTGAAATTCAAACCATAAATCTGCCACTTAGTGACAGGTTGCATCCTCCAGAGCCTCCCCTGTAAAAGGTTTTTTCAGAGTTAAGCTGCAAGTTCTGGTTTAAAACCCAAAACAACCACTGTTCTCCCAAATGCTTCCCAGAACAAGATTCCAGCAATCAGGGATAAGTGGTATTTTAAGCCTACCCATTTCAGCACCCGAGTAATCTGTTTGAGCTGTCTGAAACAGGAGGATTATTAAGGGAAAATCCTTGTCAGAGTGAATCCTGTTAGAAAGCCCAGATCCTGTTCCGTGTGTGCATGGCAGTACCTGTGGTCCTACTGCCAACTATTTTCCTTCTATTCTATCAACATCGTGGAATATTGGATGCTTTTTCAAGCTTGTCCCTCATAAATAACACAACTCGAAGTTTATCCCTGTTTATAACTGTACTGGAAAACACTGGGAGAATATCTTTTGATTCTGAGCAGATCTGATGGTAGATTCTACATGCTGCCTTGTCTGACACTCAGGTCAATCCAGAAGAAGGCTAATCAACTATTTACAATTCTTTACTTTTAAAAGATTCAGTAATACATCTTAAATTGGATCAAAACAGCCTTGCAAGAACTTTCTGAAGTGCTTGGTTGATTAACTTAAGTACTTCCAATTAACTTTAAAATGTGATGAGTTGCAGCATCCCCCAAAGTAAGGTCAGGGTTTCAAAAAATTCCAAAGATTTGCTTTTGAACAAGAATATTTATGATGCATTTCAGTCTTCCAGCTCTATCAACAGGGTAAAATCTCACTGAATCTCCAAACCCAGGAAGTATGGTGTAGCTCATTATAGTTCAATTTCAGTATTTTTTATTTTCAGAACTGAACACTAAAACATCTATCAAAATGAATACTTAAAAACATCTTGGTAGAGGTGAAGCTTCTCATTAAATAATCAGTATCACCTGCATTTATTAGACAGCTAATAGAACATATGCTAATAATCTCAACACCTGTTTAATGAGGAAAAGTTCAGTAATATTTAACAGTTCTCTTCCCAGACACAGCATGATTAAATACAAGTTTGGGTTCAAGGTTACTTGGACTTTAGACACAGCAGTCACTATTTTAGGATCAATTTACAGACAGCTTTCCACACAAACTAACCTAAATATATATATTTCCCCGGTTAGTGGCAGCATTATAGCATTAAAAGCACATTTAAAAACACACATGGAGAGAAGCTGGAGGCAGTGGCACACCAAAATTCATGGCTCTAGCAGCACTTGCAGCCACAGCAGCAACTCTGCTCCCCAGGTGTGTGTTCTTCCCTTCTCAGTCTCAGAAACACTTCCCACCTTGAGCTACTCAGGGGAATTGAGCCCTTGTGGCAAGGTCTGGGGCTGTCTGTGTGTGCCAAGAAGTGTCTGTCCTTCCCAGCACTCTGGCAATCTGCTTTCAGGGAGTGGGGACCTGAGGACATCCACTCCTAAGAAAAGCATCCCTCTGCTGCAGCAGAGAGGAAAGCAGCAGCAGGCTGTTCAGCAGGAACAGCACCATCCCACTGCTGGGCAGCTCAGAAACCACAAAAACTGGGGTTACCCACCAGGGCAATGATGTATTACCCCTTTGACAATCATTTCCACCTCTCTGTTTTCCTACAGACCCTGCCCTTGCCCCCACTAAGCAACACATTTGCAGGAAAATAATAATTTTCTTTTTTAATCTGTCCACCTGCTACCCAGAATACAGGTAATACCTCACCAGCTCAGCCTGAAAATGGTAATTAATTTATAATCAAAACATAAAAACAAATGAGGAAGAGTAATATAAGGAGTTCAAGCATCCATTTGAAAACAAACTACACCCTTAAGATTTGTTTTTTAAAAAAGAAACAAGAATCTTGAATTTGCCCTTCTCTGGGACAAGCTCTTAGCAAAAATCTGTATATTAGAAACATCTTTTGGTTCTTAAAATAAACCAATTCAGGCATTATTTCTTCTGACAGTCTTTTGTTTGCTGCATGTAGCTGTGTCTTGTCCTCGGATGATAAAATCTTAGCATGAAAACTTGGGGATTTTGGGAAAGTGTCTTGGATTTTCCTATTTATATTTGCATTTTTCTCTCAAACAGTGGCCTAGGGCCTCAAAGTCTCCTATGAGATCAACCCAAAAGGAGAGGTTTGATCCTGGCAAAATGAAAGCAAAAGTACAATCTATAAGGATTTACAATCAGGAATGTAACTATTTTCTTTCTTTTTAAAGTCTTGACTAACAAATGTTAATTTAACATCTACAAAACAGCTTTGTAACTTACCTGACAGACAAAATATGAGACAAAGATATGTTATATTTCATTTCCTTCAAATACTAATGTGTTGTACAGAGTATCCAATATAATTACTTTTATTATTTTCAGGAGAGTAGACAAAATATAGAACTATTTTCAATGTCTCTCTAGATAGCACTAAACTAATTCTTGATGTGCACAAAACATAACTGCAGGCATGGAGTTGTATAATTAGAGTTGAATTAGAGTTGAACCCTTTGCTACAAAAAAAACCTCCAACCAAACAAACAAACAAAAAAAAAGCCCAAAACAATACATTGAAGTGCATTTTGCTTGTAAATCATCCACAAAATCAGCTTGACCTTCACAGCCACATTTTATATTTGTGAATTGTGAACTGACTGTAGGGTTGAGAAAGTTGATGGACATTGTCCATTTCAGTTCAAGAAGCAAAGCCCAAGTTTTGAACTCAGCTACAAACACAAAAGTAGTTTTGTGTGTAAATAACATAACCAAGTTACACTACTACTTAAAATTCAGTCAGTTTTGTGAGCTCACAATTGGGAACATTCACTCAGGTCTGTCTGTTTCACCTGAAGACCAATAATCTATTTCTGACCCTAGAGTGTCCCTCTAGTACTGATCTATAAAAAACATGAGCTGAGCTCTCTAGCAAGGGAGGGAAGCAAAAAGCAGTGCCATGATTTCAGAACAGAATATGGATTATCAGCTGCTCTGCTTAGGCATCAATTTCCTGGTCACCTCCAGAATTCCCATTCTTTAAGCAGCTGCTCCATCATCTTCCTTAAATTAAGAATTTTATCTCAGCTGGGGAGTGTTTCAAAGAATTTTCAGCCTCTGTTGTCAAGCCTTTTATCTGAGCCGATTAAAAAACCAGAAGGGGAAAAAAAGCTTCAATGTGTCATTTAGTACAGCAGAAAAAAATGAATTATCAACACTTTTGGAATATGCACAGATCTAAGGCTTGCCTTGCTTTTTTTTTTTTTTTTCCTTTTCAAAGTTGCTTTTAAAAGTGTTAGGTCATGCTAAATGTAATGAGTTAGATGAATTATCGCATTTTATTTAATCCTGATAGGTAGCCAGAATGATTTCAAGAGAAGTTATATTCTGGTATAAATAATATTTACACAGGTGAATCAGAGAATCCTAGTTAAACAGAATTTCAGGGGGAAAAAATAGATGTTAAATCAAAGTAAAAGCTATTGCTACTGTCATTTAAGATACTTAGAGAAAGCAAAAAGATCAACTATAGTTGATCAAAGGTTCATAAGATATTACAAAGTATCACTAATTTAAAAAGAAAAAGGAAAAGAAAACAATTAGTATAGAGATATTAGCATTAAAATATTTATTCTTTATGAAATTTGAAAAGCTCCAGAATTCCAGGAAGTGAAAGCTATGGATTTTTTTCTGCTAACAGTCATTAAGATCTGCCAAGTTTGTTAAAATTCCAGTAGCTCAGTACAGATTTTCATGGGTTGACAAAACCGTGTTAGATGAGTAGTTTCCACAAGAACAAATGGGAATAAAAAAATTAGGTATTACTTCTAGGTTTTTAGCACATTGCAGAACAGCACTGCTCACATTCTGCCACAAGCTGAAGTATTCTCTCTTAAACCAATAATTGGGCTTAAATTCCCCAGGAGACTCCATCACTTTATAAATCATTCACTTCAAGCTTTAACTTTTTGGCGCTTCCACAGTAATTTGTAACATTAGACATGTCTGATGCCTCTATCTGCTCTCAGACTTGAAAATATTCCATAGGCTGTGATTTTGAACAGAAAATGGGAAGTAAAAGGCATAAACCATGGTGGTAAAGCCTCTCTGGAGACATCCCTCAGAGTTTGCATTTCTTCAATCCTCTATGGTGTGACAGATGATTTCTTGAGGGGAAAAAAAAAAAATGCAGAAAGAACCAGAAGAGGAAAAACTCCCCACCTGCATGTCCGATTTCACACAGCAGCAATCCCAGATGCACTGGAAATGTTGAGTTTCCTACCATGTAACTCTCATTTTATATTGCTGTGCAATTTATTTTTAGCCTATTTCAATGCTTTGGAGAGTTGTGCTGCTCCTTTCCAGCTGATTAGAGTTATTCCTAAGTGGTTCTTAGCAAGTATGGAAATGGGAGTGAAAGGAATGAAGTACATTTCAGCTGAGCAGTTCAGACAGTAAAATATTATGAATTAAAAATTACTTATTCAGAGATAAGCATGCAGACAGTCTTATATTCTCTCCAAGCTGTAGACATAGACTTGCTTTTTTTTTAATTGAATAATTTTTTGAGGTTTTGGCTTTATGCTGCCCTTAAAACTTGGACAAAACATGAAATTATTATCATGGAACCCTTTATTTTACTCTTCCCTCAAACCAGATCTGTACCATTATTTGAGAAATGGGTTGGCAGACTAAGTCTTCCCAAGGACTTCTAACAAATACTCCTGATAGAGTAAGAAATCTCTATTGCATCTTCCTCAGAAGATCAAGACTGAAAGATGGAAAGGCCTTTTGAGACACCTTTGGCCAGAGAGGATGCCCTGCAGGTTGTGTGGGAAGCAGACATCTCCCTCCCATAGCCAGCCTGCAGATCAAAGCACCTCTCCAGTTGCCTCTGCCTCCCAATTTCCATTATTATTGAGTGATGATTCATTTCAGAGCCTTTTCCCAAAGTGCTGTTTATCATTACTGGGAACACAGATGCCTCACTCAGCAAAGTTAAAGTGCAGAAACTTGCTGAGGTTCATTCTTTGAATTCCATTACTTGAGACAAAAAAGCGGGGTTGATTTACACCCTCACTTACAGAGAGTTGTCAGAATTAGTTGATTATTACTGCACCAAGGTCCTATGTCAGCTGGGCTTTGTGGGCTGGCTTGCAAGCACCCCACATCTAGTTCTTTGCATTTTTAATTTTTTTTTCTAGTACTGTTTTCCTGCTGACTTGTGGAGGAGAATGCAGTTTAAGCAAAAATATGGTATATGGCATATTCCTGATCTTTCTAAAGCATAACTCAGACACAGAATATCTTTGTGGATGATCATTGTATTGAGTGTTGTCATCCATTCCCATTTTTTTAATGACAGATTTCTCCATGGGAAACATTATGTGGCAGGAAACCACTCCTAAAAAGATAAAATTTTTCAGAATCCCGTGAACCAAGTGGTTGGTTGTGCAAAACACAGGAGAAAGGCAGGAAAGAATATTTCAGAGGTCAGAGCTTTGGACAACATCCTTCAAGGCAGGGGGACTTACTGAACAGTGTCTGACATGTCAGCTTTGGGCTCTGGGTACCAGGGTTACAATGAGATCCCACATTCAGGAGCCTGACTGGGATTACAAAGATATCATATAATGAAGGCATAATAGTCATCCCTCGAGTTTTCAACCCATTTGAAATGGCTGCCTTTGTATCTGCATCACAGCACACTTCTTCAACTACCTGTGAAGCAACCTTGACTTTTAAATCTGATTCTATTTAGATTTATATCCTCTTGGCCATATTGAGCCCAGCCTGTGCTGTTGAGTCAGAACACATATCCCAGCCCTCAGAACTTCTTAGCTCCTTTCACTACTGCCATGAAAATGTTTGTAATTAACTTTCCTAATAAAAATCTTTCCCTCACATATAAAAATTTATTTTATACTTCCTCCATTTAGTCCTTCCAGCTGCAGCAATGTTTTGTCCTTAACTGCTGCTGCTCACATCAAAGAGTTTAAGTTGCACAATAATTCTGTCACAGATACACAGGTACCTTCTATTCAAGGTAAAATCTTGTGGAAGGAGAATTTATCGAAATTTATTATCAAAACCCTACAGGTGCTTATTTGGTGAGATACCACCCTTCTGTCCTTCTAGTGGTTTCCAAAGTTATTTGTACATAGAATTTTTCAGAGTCCTAATAATCACCACAATATTTCTAATTATTCTTCAGTTGCCTTTCTAGTTAAAAACTAGCCAGGACTGATTATAACAAATCAGGAATAATTTGTTAAAAAAGATTTTGCTAATCTGTGTTGTTTACAAAAGGTGGATGATTTAGGCTGGATGAAAAGTGGGGAGGGGGGTGCTTCTGGTTTTTTCCCCTTCGCTGCTGTGTTTAACACAGAATCATAGAATCAATTATATAGGATACAGCACTGGTTTTACCTATGGATATCTATTATGTCCAGACAGCAAATCTGGGAAACCAAGACTCCTGTCCTTCTGGAAAGCCAGTGCAGATGTCAGCTCCTCAATCCACAGTAAAGCATCTTTCCTTCTTGCAGGAAGGCAAATCCATTTTCTAGCAGCCTGGCTGGCTTGATTGCCTGGGAAGGTGTTGTGCTAATTATAAAAAGAGATGGTGGAAATGAGGAACAAAACTGGTTTTACTGAATGCACAAGACATTAAAAGGTAAGAATGTGGAAAACAGAAAATTCTGTGCTTCAGAAACAGCAAAAGGATGGGTTTCATTAACACATCTTGGACTTGTTTGGTAACTTCTGGGATCAAAAGGGAATGCTGGATAAGGATTGCTGCAGTTTCTGATTTTAATACCAGTGTACAGTTACATAGGTAAGAAAGAAATTGCAAGGGAACTCTGCTATTCATGGATAATCTGTCACTATGTTTTCAACTTGCTGGAAATTTATGAATAAGGGATACCAAACAAAAGCACAGGCACTGTGCTCAGAAAAGACTGGATGTAGCACTCAGTTGGCTGACAGGGTGGTCTTGGTGATCCCTGAGGTCTTTCCCGACCCAAATATTCCGTGCCTGTGTGCCACTTTCGACAGGAAATGCCAGTCTGGAGGCCTGGCAGAGTCTGCTGTGGCACTGGAGGTCAGCACAGCTCCATCAGGAATGTGCCCTGCGAGTGCTGCCTCTCCCCCCACGTGTGCCACAGCCCCCAGGACTGGCACAGCTCAGGCTGCACAGATCAGATCCTTTCCTGGAAAAACAAGCTCTTGAGAACCGCTAATGGTCACTGCAGCCACGTGCATGCACAGATCTAGCCTGAAATAAACTCACAGCACCCTTACAGCTACTAATAAGGTGTATCCTGAGGCCACAGGATAGAAAAAGGCACGAAGGAGGCTACGGAATGAAAACTCATCCTAAGACAATATTAAAAATGAGGCTGGAACTCAAGGAAAGGTGCACTGAGGAGGCCAGGAGTTGAAAGATAGCAAGAATCACTCCGACACGCTGAGTCTGCCTTCATTTCAGTATCATTCAGAAAATCTCGGAGCTCTCCAGGCACTTCAGGGAGGGAGGAATAATAAATGATAAAGTTGGAGTGTAGTCAAAGATAGCTTCCAGCCTGAAAATGAATCCATCACCTCAGTTATGGGCAGTCAGATAGCTCTGAATTCTGAAAGATGTGGAGCATAAAATCACAAGTGTAATAGAAAGCATTTTTGTAGTAAGTCCCTCAAGTTCAAGTAATACCTTATGATGGAAGAAAAGCAAACAGAAACACTAAATTTAAGCTCAGCTTTATCCAGCTTACCCAGAACACTTTAGCAAAAAAAAAAAAAAAAAAGGTATTTTAATATATTTTGTAATATAAAGACATTTCAGAATGGAATTGGCTCATTACTGAATAACACAAGAAAACTGTCAGTGCAGAAAGAGTAAACATATGACATATGTATCCTGTGTTTGAACAGGTAAAATGCAAGCTGATGTGTCAACCTTATTTGAGGGAATATTTTCACTCTCAGAATAACCCTGCAGAATGTTAAAAACTGACTACAAAGGCTACACTTTTAAAAATGAGGTAGTATGAAGATTTTGTTTGTAAGAATTTTTCAAAAGCGAGCAAAAGAATTTAGCAGACCATGACAATGATTTTCTTTTTTGTTGTTCTTTTTCCATTGGATTTCAAAATGTCAGGGGAACTTCTTTAGACTGGAAAAGCAGCAGGTCCTGTGCTGGTGCTATTAAAGGGCAAACGAGACAACCTGGATAATTAGGAGCCCATAGGCCTGGCATCAACCCTAGCACAATAATGGCTCCAAGTCTCAATTAATGAAGGATTAAAGAAGTGATGTAGAATTAATGCCAGTCAATATGATTATTTTTTTGGAAAACAAAACCTGCCAAGCTGCATGGGATCTTTGAAGAGAGCACAGGAACCAGGTGCTGTTCTGTCCTGCCCACTTCCAGAGAACAACTGGGATGGCAATAAAGTTCCCTAAAAATTGAACTTTCCTTAGAAGGGAGGTTATATACATCAGCCTGACATGAAACACCTGCCAAGCAGTTTTACTGGGCCTGGAGTGTTTAATTGGAGTTTGCTTTTTCCAAGAACTATTCCGCTTTCCCCTCACTCATGGCACGCAAATGACAAGCCTCTATTAAACACAATTGTTCAAGCTTAATAGCAAAGGGAAGCTGCTGAAAAATGTTCCTAAATCTTGTTGAGGGGAAAGAAATGTTGCTGTGGTGCTGGTGTGGAAAAGGCTGAGTCTGAGCTTCATTTCCTTCACATTGAAACGATCTACTTTCTAAATCATTATCATAAGAAGTTCTGCTGCTTTGCAAAGACCACTATGCAAATTCTTGCAAGTGGCACAAGTTTGTGATGTTTCTCAGCTGATGTTCTTTCAGCAATCCCAGCAGACCTAATTTAATATCTAATCATTTCACCATGCCTAACACATTTTTCTAAATTACTTCTGCATTTGTACTCAGAGGGAATACTGGCTGATTTTTGCTTATAAAGCTTTCCCCTTTCATTCCCATTGTTTCGTGTGCAGAAGAAATGCACAGAGCAATTCTGTGATCAGCTGCTTTCACTCCATGCCATATTTCAATAATAATATGGCACATACTGTGCATTCCATATATTTCATTTCCCTCCCAGCTCTAACCTCTATCACATTACTCACAGAAGCACTGAACCTTTTTCTGGGTGCAGGATATTTTTTGAGACAGCCCAGCAAAATATGGGAGTGCACAAGTTCACTGCCAGAGAAAATGTGTCCCTTTTGTTCCTATTTAATTATATTTTCATCCTTTTTAGAGTAGGAGAATGGCATATTTAAGGCCTTAAGCTATGCTAACATTATTATTATTCCCACTGTACCATAAGCAAATAGGAAAACAAACGGAAAGAAGGCAATAGTTATAAATCACAGTAAATGTCTGGTGCTTTGCCAGACACATGGCATAAGTCTTCATAATTTCATGTCAGAAAATTTGTAATATGCTTCTCTTTATATTCTTTTCCTTCTTCCAGGTTTTGTAACCCTCTTGTGACAATTATTTTCTTAATTTTTGTGCTCCTTTGAATTATCAAAGAAGTTCTTGCTCAAAAAATAATCATCATCTATTAAGACAATTCTGTCATATACTGAATTTACCTCCTGAAGTAATTCTCAAGGAAGTCTTTAAGGATTTGTACCAAACAGGTTTGGTTACTCACTCTCAAAAATCACTAAAAAGATTCAGAACGCTTCTTATTTTAGAACTTCATGCCCTCCTCAGAATTCTCTTCAGATTTGGAGATAAACGGACAGCTCAAATTTAATGCAGGGTTACCATTTCTCCACTGGGCAACTCCGGTGTAGGTATACATTTTTGTTTAATACACCTCCTTCTCTAAATTCTGACTTCTCTCGAGCCCTTTGAAGAGCTACACAACTGTTCTCCCTCTATTCTCAGATCCTGGATCCATTCTCTCTAGATCTGGTTTTGCCTCCTCCTCTTTTCCCCTCTCAAAAGGGAAATAGAAAAGGAAGCACAACCTCTCCACATAGGAAAGCAAAAGTATACCTTGCAGTTTAAAACAACATGCATAAAAGAAAAACCTCTGTAAATGAATGATACAACGAATAAATTTTAGTGCAACATCTGTGCAATGCCAGAAGTTCTTAATCAACACAACAGAGATCTAAAAACACATCAATAGCTGATTTCAAACTGCATGCACTCCTGGAGAACATTAATTATATTCTCAGAGCTCATTTATAATGAGCTTTTAATTAGAGAGGATGTCCTCACATCTCAATTCTTAAAAGCAGAGAAATGATGAGATGGTAGGTAATTCTTAAAATAACCTGCTTTAATGTAGATTTCATTTTCTTTTATTATACCAGGACTATAAAGGCTCCTTGCTTAAAGTCACTTGTGGCGATACACGTGTCTGATAAAGGAGGATTCCATTTCCTTTGTCATCAGTAAGGAGGGGAATGGGATGTCCCACTAAAGGATGCCTCCTCTAGCATTCAGGAAAAGGTCAACAGGGCTGTGAACAAGAGCTAAATGCATTGTATGACTCCCTCAGATTGGAAGATTACTGGCCAGTTTTTCTTCCCTTATTCAATTGCCTCATTAGATATTCTCCCATACTTTAGAAAATAAAAAACAACATAATCCTATACAAAGTGTCTGCATACAGCTCTGTGTAAAAGCTTTGGTACTTCCCAGCATAGTTCCTCAGGAGAAAGTCTGTTTGCTTTGACAGTAAAATCCAATCAATAAACCCACCTGTATTTTAAAATTTAGCAGCTCAGCTTTATCCAATTCTCCCATTTCTAGCAGTGCACAAAGGCCCTGATGTCTCTTTTGGGACAGACAAGTGGCATTTGTCACATTAGGGTTCAACAGGAGCTAGATGTGATTACCTGGTTTGCTTTCGTTTGGCTTGCACTGAACTTCTTCCACACACTCTGCAGGAAACCAGCCAATATGTCCCCGGGTGCTGCCTTCCCAGAATCCACCTTCTCCGATGCTCAGCACTACATAGGGCAGACACAGGCAGTGTTACACTTTGCCTCTTCACACAAATATACAATTATTGCATTACACATTCAGTAATCCCTGAAAACAAGCAAACATTGTGCAATAACTAATGCTGGTACCCCACAAAATGCACATAGAGTAACCTTTAATCAGGACCCTCCTTACTCAGTCTTTGTAACCACTCCCCAAATTTTTTTTTACCAGAAGTTTCCTTGGCCTTCACACAAATGTTTCCATTTTTAGTGTTCTCACTGCTCGATTAATGAAGGATAAACACATGGTAATAGCACTACCAAAAAACCAGTCTTGTCTGTTCGAATGAAGTGCTGAATCCGTTGTTAAACTGCACCCACATTGAAGTGGATTTTAATAATACATATTTTGATAGCTCCTGTTTTTTCTGTCTCCTAAGAAAACATGTTTTTTGATTTAGTGGGTAGCTCCAGGGATTTGCAGTGCAAGTTGAGTGATATGATTTAAGGTTTTAAATACACAGCAAATGCTTGAACCTCCCATAGATGAGATCCACAGTGGAGATGCCTTTTGAAACATTTCAGTGATTTTTTTTTTCAATAGAAGAAAACAACAATATGGAGGAGAATGATTTGTCAATAGGAGAAAATGCACTTTTCTCCTATCTGGCACTTCTAATTATCTTGATATTAATTCTAGGACTCAGCAAGGATTGTGACAAAAGCCTGCAGAGCAACAGTTTTATTAGTAAACATCGGGAGGTGAATTATGGTGAGGGAAGTATCCTAAATACTTGCTATGGTGTTTAAATTAGTATTACAGAAGTTTCTACAAACCACTGTATGTTTACTAAACATTAGAAGACTTTAACTGTATGGTAAGAAAGATGGTGTACATTAATATTGAAACAAAGGTGATATATCAAGAAAACCAGGGTGATTAGGAATATGGATCAGACACAGCACAGGTGCTCAGAGCTTCCCAAAATCAGCCCAGCTCCATCTGCTGAGTGCCAGCTCGCCACAATTGCCCCTGCTGAAAATCAAGGCTAATTAGCTCAAATCTATCTCCCTGCTAAGAAATTCCAGTGCCTTGGGATACTCCCTCTGCAGGGTATTTCAGTGCAGGAGGGACATAAAGGAGAGCTGTTTTGATGGTCTCCAGTACTAGCACTTTGGTGCTGTTAAATCCTTGCCAGGCTTTAAAACGTTGGTCCCTGCCTGGCTGCAATTGAACTCGGGATCAGGGCAGAGGCTGTGACTCAGGAGCACTGAAGCCGAACTTGATTTGCACTAGTACAGAGTAGCATGAAAATTATATCAATCAGAGCCCAAAAGAAAGTGAAAAAAAAAATTGGAAATGTGAAAGCAGTCTGGTTTGAGACACCAGGATCTGTAAAACTTCATTTGAAAGTAAATGTTTACCAGGGTTTTTATTAATGCAACCCTAAGCTATTTGTGGTATCCCTTACAGAGCATGGCCATCTATTAACAGAGACATTTGACAGCAAAATGTTTATAAATACATCACTTTTAAGCCTTTTAAGGCACTATATTCCAAGTGACAGATTCCATGAACTCCTCATTTACACACCACTGCAGTAAGAAGTACATATTAAGTCCCAGGAAACATCCATTAAGGAAAAATCCTACACTTGGATGGGTCCCAAATGCACAATTTGTCAAGCACCTTTCTGACATATATGAAGAAACCTATAACTCCTATAAACCTAGTGAGTTATGGGATACTGAGGAAGGACACTGACCTTGGAAAACACCAACAAAACTGAGCTGAATAAAAAAAGGTAGGATTTTTTTTTTTAAATATAAACATAGAGCATAATAAATAAAAAATAAGTTGCTGTATATTCCAGGTATTCTTGAAAATGTTTAAAGCTTGTGCACATTAACTAACACACATTGTCCATCTGGTAACTCAGTATTACATAAAACATTCCCTGATCATCCATCCAACATAAATGGGGAATTCAGCAGCTTCCAATGCATTTTTAACAATGTAACCTGTGCTCATATAAGAATGCACTTCTTAGAGATAAGATAAGGAACCAGGAAAACCTAATAGCCTATATGTGTATCTTAGAATTATTGTACAATCCTATTGTGCATTGGCTTAACTTCAGCCATAAAAGAGAGTTTATGACTCCAGCCAAAGGAAATTTCCAAATGTGAGAGTGAAAGAGTCCCATTGCCAGTAATTAGGTGATTTTTTTTTTAATTTGAGGGGAATTTTCAGCACTGAATCTCAGTCCTGATTTCACTCCACAAACTGGCAAGATGCTCAGAACAAAAACTACTTAGATGTTGAGACAGACTTCCCTAATTTAGTATTTTATTAATCTTTCAGATCCGCTGACACTCCAAATTAACGGATATTTCCAGCTCTAGAAAGAGAGAGGCACTGTAAGGAGGAATTTGGGTATTTCAAACCCATGGAGTGATTTAATGTGTTTGTGGCAGTAGCAGCTGATGCAAATCACTTTTGGGAAAATAAATTTGCCTTGAAAGTCTGTCTGTGAGTGCAGGGTGAAAAGGGATTCCTCCAGAGCAGAACTAGAGCCACTTTAGCCCATTATTACATGAATTATTGAGTATCAGCCATTGCTAATAGCCACAGCAAAGGAAAAACGTGTAGTCCTGCCTGAAGTCATAACATCCATGGAAAAGAGGTGGAAGAATGAAATGAGTATTGCTGGAATGCAGGCAGCCTTCAGCATTCTGGGAAAAAACTCATGCGGGGGGCCAAGAAAAGAAGGAAAAGCCTGCTGGAGCTGCAAGAGGCACAAAGATGGCACAAAAGGCAAATTGCTGGGGATATGGGGGACAAGCTCATATTCCAACGTAGAAGTTGAGCTCTAGATGGCTCTGTATCCCCTAAAACCTTGAAATTATCTTCATCCTCACATGATACCATTAATAAGAAATTCTGCAGCAAAAGCCAAGGCCATAATAAACTACAGATCTATAAAAACTGGCAACACTTTACTCACTCCAATGTGGAGAACTTAAGGGATAAATAGAAAAATGTAATTTATTTATTGTACCCCTGAATGCTTTTTTTTAGAATGAGGCCTTAATTTCTACCTTTCCTCTCCCAATAGTGAGACACACTGTAACATAACTTGCTACTAGAAAGAAATTTCTATTCAATGTTCTCCCTGCTGAAGGACAAAATAATGGTAAATCAAAGGATAATTTCCCCAAAATTAATAATAAGGCTTTCTAATTTCCAGTGGTTTTCCCTTTTCTTTTGGTAAAATCAAAAGGTGTGGTTGCTATGGCAAAAGCAGGTCAGGGGCTCTTCACACACAACCTGAATTACAAAAAGAATCTGATGTTGTAAGAGTGAAATAAAGGTTCTTGCAGCATCAAGAATCGTGGGACATCTTTTCACAACAAAAGTGTCATTTAAAAGAGGAGTTGTGTCCAATTATATGAACAAAACTGCAAAACAAATTTGGATAAGCACCAAACAACTGGGTAATAGGAAAACATGGATAGGCAGGTGCCAGTCAGGAGCTCATATTTTAATGTCTTTAAAGCATTTTACTCTAAAATCAGCAAGATTCTGCCAGAAAATTACGTATATCCAATATTTTACAATATTATATGTTATAAAATTAATAAATTAGAGCATAGAATGCTCTATGTCTTGCAAATTTAAGTCTATTGACAGTATATCTATTGTAATTGATATTAATACAACATACTAATCTCAAATTAATTACTCAATATAGCAAAAACATAATTTTAATCAAAAGAACATAAAATTTGTATCCTCCCACATTAGAGCTCCCTCCATGCCCCAGCAAGAAATGAAAGCATTTTTTCCCAACAAATTATGGTGACTACTATTTCTAAATTCCTTGTGATATCAAAATGCCCAGAGTTAATTATTCCAGGCACCCTTATTTGCAAAAATGTCAAGGAAATTTAAAGCCAAATTCAGACCAATGTCTTTACAGCTCTTACAGGATGTACCTAAAATGTCTTTGTAATATCTAAATTAATTTTTAGTGCTTGGATAAACTGTGTTCTTCTTTATCAGGAAAATAAATAATCATATGGTTTGGGAATGACAGACTATGTTCTGGAAAAAAGAACATTTCTGCAACCAACAGAAAAAAAAAGAAAAATCAACAGAATGACAGTAAAGTGTAAAGTTGGAAATCGTTGAAAGAAAAAAATAAATTAACAGTTGAAGCAGCCTGTGCTGATGGAAGAACTCTGGGTTTGTGTCCTGAGGTAAAAATATCACTCTAGATTTTCTTCTTTGAAATACAGGGGATATTTTTATTCCTAATAGATAGAAACCTAACATTTTTCTTTCAGAAATAAATTAATATTTTAATTGAGGCTTTTCCCTTGCTGAAATGTCTGTTGTCTGATGTAAATTTTCAGAATTATTTGTCTTCAGCAGGAGAGCTTCCAAATGACAGACAATCTATGCAGGAATATTTATTGGAGGCTGTGGTGTCTCATCCCTGGATGTGTCCAAAGCCAGGGATTGGAACTGGATGACCTTTAATGTTCCTCCCAACCCCTATGATTCCATGATTCTTTGATGAAAACAAACTTTACATGCAACATAAATGAAGCTCAGCATGAGTTACAACTTAATCTTGCTCTCTGGTAAAGACAGGGATTTTTCTGACCCTGTTTCTCTGCCCCTTCTGGCAATCCCTCCCTCCCTCCCTGTGAGGGATGATGAGCAGGATCTGGCTGTTCTGTCTTCTGGGCAGGCTGGTTCTGGTTCCCAAAGATGTCATCAAGAGAGCCTAAGAAGCAGAGGTGAGAGCAGCAGGAGCTGGGGAGGAACTCAGTGCCCCTCACCCTGCTGCCAGGCACAGGGAGGATTCCAGCACACACACGAGTGACTGCCCCAGCTGCCATCCAGGAGACATTCCTGTGCATTCCACCAACAGTCTGGAAGCCTTGTGTATCTGCAATTAATTTACCCGAGCAGTCAGAAAGGACTGTGGCCCTACAGACATTTCTTGTGGTGGAGAAAGAAATGCAGCAGCTCTCTGGGAGCTGACCAAATTAGGAAGATAACGCAGAGATCCTGACTTAAAACACCTCTTCACCTTTTCTCACCTCTTCTTTCTCAGGAAAGAAATAGTGCAAACAAGCACTTCAGGATAAGAACCTCGGGATGAGGAGATGACTGGGGCTACTAACAGAGCAACCACTCTCTACGTCAAACCTACAAATACAATAAGCTGCACATAATCCTCTAAATCTGAGGAAATATGGCTCAGTTGGAATAGAACTGAGTGAGCTGCACTGTTCAACATTTGGCCCTCTGTGGGAGCTTTTCCCCCTTGCCATAAACTTTCTATGAAGACCACCTTTTCCCTGTTATTTACATGTCTATGAAATAATTTTGAGGAAGTGAGGGAGAGATGAAAACAATGTGAGAAATCAATCTGCACTGACTTGAGTTTTGGTCAGAAATCAAACATTGCAAAAATCCACCCACTGAACCCCAGCTCTGTTGAGGAAGGTGCAGTCAGAGTCAAGTTTGCTCTTCTCCACAGTGATGCCTGAACTTGAAATCAGGGGAACTCAGAGAGACTTAATGGAGAAGGGGCCCCAAGCCAACCTAGTTGCAGAGCCTGTAGTGCTGTGTTGCACCACACTGATGCACTCACAGCTCCTCTCTGACTCCTGGTGCTCCCTGTCCCCTGAATATTCAGGCCAGTTGCATGACTACTCAAGAAAGGATGGTTAAAGTAGCCAGGCCCGATGACAGCGAGGATTTGTGGATGCTTTTACATCCTGATCCGTTCCCAGGTCTTTGTTACATTTTGATAGCACCACTCTGTCCTGCTCTTCAGGCACAAGCAGCTTGAAGGAATGAGTTAGGATGGGACCTGTGATGAGCCATAATTTACCATGTTAAGAACTGAAATCAAACCATTCAAGTCAGGAGACAGAAAGGATGCAAAATAGACCAGTGAACCTCGGTAATATTAATATTCCATTTCGCATTCATTTTATCCTTCATGTGAAAGAACAGCTGAACAATACCTTGGAAACCTCTTAGGTTCAATTTTGCTGCCACATTTATCCACACAAGGTACAAAATGCTCTTGAAGAAACAGAACAGCCTTTCTGAGGCTCTTCCCTTCCCAGTATTTTGTTTACTAATATAACAAGTGCAAAAGCCCGAGAGACCAACTTTCCTCCTGCCCACAAGCAGCGTCTGTTGGCAATATCTTTGAGCACAGCAGGGGTTTAATAATCTTTCTTTTTCAAAATTACTTACAAGTGGATTTCACAAGAAATGAAAATGTTAGTGATATATTTGGATTGCCCTGCTGGCTGAGTTCACACTGAAATAAAAGCAGAGTCACAAGGGTCAATATTTCTGAAGCACAGAACTACTGACTTCCTGCCCAGAGCAGATGCTTGAGCTGCTGCTGCTCCTGAGTTACTCCTGCTCCTCTGACCCTGAGGAACGAAGCTGAGAGCTGCATCTGGGTTTACCACAAACCTTCTGTGATGTGCACACTGTGTCTGCACCGGAGGCATCTGGGAGGGCTCATGGAAAAGCCTGTTGGAGCATATTTGAGATACTGAAATAACTCCCCATTTTTCCCAGACACTGGGCACTAGAAAAGGCCGAGAGAGTTGGGGGGGGCTGGATCTGGGGAGCAGAAGGATCTGAGGAGACTATGAAAAACAAAGCTGTGAGCAGAGTGAGACTTCAAAAGCTCTCAAAGTATTTGAATCAGGTGGGTTTTTTCTTTTAAATCAGTGAAGGGATAGTTCATGTGCATTTTAGGCATGTTTTAATATAACCTGGATTCTGAAAGCAATTCTGATTGTTTAGTTTCCAAGTGACTAGAGCCTGTCTGTACCTGGAACTCAGACCTGTTACCTTCCAAAAACCTTCTCTATTGCTTTATCTTCATGGCCAAGAAAACTGCTAATTTGGTCACAAATATTTTTTGAGCATTGCATTCTTTGAGTTTTGCTATCAAAGAGACCACCTAATTTCCAGTGCAAGAATTCAATTTAGGAACACAAAAGCTGATTCAAATTCATTTTACAGATATTTTATACATGTTTGTGTGCATTTGAATTGTGGCAGATTTATTGCTATGGACTTATAGATACAGAAGGAAGAAAGAAACAAAATATACAACAACAAAATATTAGAAGTATTTCAGTGAGGAACCAAACCAGCTCTTCTTCATTTATGTGAAAACATAAGATTAGGGCAGTTCTGATATAAATAAAGAAATAAGATTTATTTTTACAAGCAGCCATGGCTCTTCTCATGAGTGGCAGACACACAAATGATGTCAGTGTGTATGACTAACAACTAAAAATACAGCAGGTATTTTTGTACTGGCTACGTAGTATCCTATTAATACAAGACCATTTTATTTAGTTTACATTTTCTTTGAACCTTGCCCATTCAGAGATTTCTCTGAGCAGTTTCCTTGTATCACACACTGTGAACTACTGTCATTCATGCACTTCTACCAGTTTGAGAAAGAAAAAAAAAAAACAGCCCTGCGTCCTCTCCATCTGATGAGAACACTTTTCATCAAGAGTTTAGGAATTCATCCCTCTCCATGACCCTTCTAATTCTGCCACATTAAAAAAGAAAATCCATAAAAACATTTCCCAAGTAATCCCTTTCTCTAATATGTTGTTCTGGATTTTTATCCCTGCAATAAATGCCTTGCTACATCTTTGCTGTGATTAGTCTCATGGGATGTACTCGTGATGTGCATCTCCCCGGGTTCAGGCTGAACACGGGGCACAATTCCACAGCCAGTGCCATGCCCCGTTTGAACTTTCCAAAGCAATCCAAGAGCCAGGACTTGAGACTCAGTGTCTTACACAGAACAGAGCAGTCACCAAGCTGGCAGAGGAGAGGGGCCAAGACAAAGCCTTTCCATTTCTCAGTGAGACTAAGATATTTCCAGAGTGAAGAAAAAATAGAATTCCATGGGGTTTAATATTCTCCCATTTCCTCCAAATACCGCAAGTTGCTAAACCCCAAACAGGCTGACTGGGCCATGGTCTTGCTAAGTAAGTCTGTAAAGGACAGAAAATACAACCAGTACCAAGAATTCCTACTCAGAAAGAGGGGAAAAACCAGGATCTCCTTATAGTCAGCAGTTCCGGCACTCCCACAGCACTGAGGACTCCGAGTTCTACTGCTTGTGCTTTTGGAGGATGGAGAGGGAGCCCATCCTGCCTACATGAAGTAATTTTTTTAAACATCACAGAATCCTGGAATAGTTTAGGTTGGAAGGGACCTTCAAGATCATCTTGTTCCAACCTTTTCTCAGTGAAAGGGACAGTTCCCACTATACCAGATTGCTCCAAGCTCCATCCAACCAGGACTTGGACAATTCTAGGGATAGGGCAGCCACAGCTTCTCTGAGCCACCTGTGCCAGGGCTTCACCCCCTCCAAGGGAAGACTTTCTTCCTCAAATCTAGTCTAAATCTATCATCTTTCAGTCCAAAGCCATTGCTCCTTGTCCTATCACTTCACTTATTCTCTAGCAATAATTACATTTCAACTGAAACAGGGACGGGAATCCAGATTTAATTGGACCTGGATTTTTGCCACAAAAAGTTTGAGCAGCTTCTTCAATACTGTTACACAACAGAGACCTCTTTAAAGCACCACTGTCTTTTCCCCTGCACTCTTTGTTCTCTCCATGACCTTGCAGTGCTCATTCTGACATATTTTTTGCTGCAGCTGAGGAACCATTGACATGGTAACACAAAATGAGATTTGATCTTTTTCTGGAAGTTTTCCCTTTGATTAGCTCTGGGAGCCTGTAACACACTGTTCCAGCCCTGCCATACAAACAGCCCTAAATTACATTTCACAAGGTTTCATCCTCGGGAGTAACACTGACAATCCCTATATACACATGTTCTTTTCCCAAATGCTCTCCCAAAGCAGGTTGACATGTATAGAAACCTCGCCAGATTTTGCTGTAGCAAAGTTGTCTAAAATGCTTTAAAACAAATGGACCTGGAAAAACTCTGCCAGATTTCAATTCAACATGCAAATCAGATTCTTGAAGTTAAAAAATAATCCCTGCAGGAATGATTTGATGTGGGATGGGCATGTCCCCCTTTTAATGACAGTAATAATTAATGTGTTATTTTCAATAAACTTACATTTTCTCCACAAAGAAAAAACCCCAGCCATAATTTCATTTTTTATTTCAGCATTTAGAGTGTCCCCTAAAATCACTGGTCTCACATTTAGATTACAGCATTATATGAAAATATAAAAAGTGGATTAATTCCTTCCTGCAATGTTTTCCAGTGACTGTCATAATAACTTAGAACCAAGGGCTCCTGAAATAATTTTTCAAGAACATTAAACACTTCACTTAAATTTAAATCCTTTATTCTGGAATTATTTTTGCATATAATAGTCTCAAAATCTAAAGTAAACCACTTGCCAGATAGTGAAAGCCCCTAAAATACTCAGCATTCCAAGCAACATGTTGCAGTGCTTCCTCTTTTGCCAGGAAACACAATTTCTGTCTTGTTTTTCCCCAGAACTGCCCAGACTTGTCTTATTCTGGTGAGAAGAACCTGTGTTGTTGATATTTCGTCCTCTACATGAACAGAATATTCCTGCATCCTTAAATTCAACAGGACAATTGAACATTTCTGTGTCCAACATCTGCCACAAAACAGCCACTCATTCCTTGTCCATTGACACCTGCCAGATCTCTGTGACCACTGAGTGGAGAAAGTGTTTTAGTTCCCCCAAAATTTCATCCTAGTTCTTGTGCACCATGAGATCATAATCACTCCTTCCTACCTGATCAGGGAACAACCTTGAGAACTGCAAAATTATCTTTTCAGCCCTACAGACTCTAAGTTTAACCTTCTCCCTTCGTTCTTGCATTTAAAATTAACTTTGCATGTTTTACCTTTAAGTGCAGCACCCTTCAGATTTCTGTCCTACACCTTCTGAGGGCTGGAGTTAACAAAAATTATTAAGCCCACAAATGCTTCAGAATCAGTACATCCAAAAATAAAAATGCAAAAATACCTTCTAATGGCTTCCTATTTTTTTTCCCAACTGCTGTTTGCAGGCTCAAGGGAGGAGGCATTTGAAGTCTTCCTTTGTGAGGTAAGTAGTTCCCTTTGCAAGAAAATTTGCAGCTGCTTAACACTTTTATTTAGGACACTGAATTTATTCCCTTTTGTTTGTTTTCATGACTGCTGTTTGATTTGTATGGGTCCAACACAAATTCTCTTTTATTCTGTTTTACCTGGATGTGCAAAACCTCAGCCTCACACCTCACTCTGTGGAAGGTGAATCCTGTACACCCTATCTTCCACTTTTTCAGCTGTATCTGGATGTATTTACTGCCTTCGAAGCAATAACAAAGCTTGGCCTTGATTTAAACCTGGTCTTAGCAGGGAAGTGCAGCAGTGAACAGAAATTTCACATGCACCACCACGCTTCCTCCAAAATTATATTTACAGGAGGTTCTCCCTACCCACTTATGCCAAGTCCCATGAAGGGACATTTTCTACTTAACCAATTCAATGTTCATTGAGGTAAGGGCCCAAAGCAGAGCTGACCTTACCCTCACTCCCTTCCTGAGCTGTTTAGATAGCTGGCCTTCTTACACCCCTTAAAGCTATCGAGTGGTGTCTCTGGAATGGCTCCAGCAGCAAATTCCATGCCCTGAGAAAGAGACAATGGTGCTATTACTGCACATGGCTGTGAGTTATGGCAGCACTTTGAAGTCAGTTAAAGTGGCAGCAAAATATGCATTGGTACAAAACATAGCCAGAGCAAAATACCCTTCAAAGAAACAAGGACTTTCACCATACAGATTATTTCCACCCATAGAAGAGAATTTTAACACAAAATTCCCACCTAGCAGGAGAAGAGGTTTATTCTAAATGAATTAGGTGCTCACCTTTGACTCTATCTCCTTTGTGCAGGTGAATTTCCCCTTCCCCTTGAGGTTGATATGGCTTTACAACGATAAAAAGTCTCCCAGGGACAGCACTGTAGAGCTTCCTTTTGGGACCCTGATAATCCAAGGCAGACAGAGTATCCTTGTTGGCACTGGGACTGTAAATGGCACTGGAAATTAAAATGAAAAATCATTAGCTGATTATTCAAAAGGGGAAAGTTAATAATTTACCATCACATTAGCAGAATTAAATTAAGCAATGAATAACAAAAATGTCTTCCAGTAAGACATCTAACCCTGCAGAAAAAATACCAAACAGGAGCTTGTAAGGGTTGAAATCTTTCAGCATGAAACTTGATCAATATTCACCTGACCATAATGGCCTAGAACAGAAAATACACAACATTAAAGCTTTTAGTTTTTCTGCAAATTAAACTTGCACATTCCCAGGCCATAATTAAATTCAAAATTTATATGCCTAACATACATTCCCAGCATCTCAATTTGTCAGAAGGACTTGGAAATGTCTGTATTTACAATTCCTGGGAATGGTTATCTTTGTAACACAGAGTGAACAAGTGAGATCACTGAATTATTAACTAAATGGACTGAATAATCAAGTTACTTCATCACTCCAAGGTTAAATTTAGATCTTCACAAAGCGCAGTGCTTGTGGTTAACATTTTCCAAATGATCAGTTCTTCTGGATGGCAATCACCAGCTCACTCAGTGACTCTAGAATGCGCCCAGGAAGCCACAGGTCACCATTAACTCACAATCTACTCATGGTGTAAAAAAAATAATTGCTGAAAGCTGGTGAACAATATGTAAGATCACTCTTAAACCTGTGGGAAAATGAGTGAACTGTCAAAAAGATATGAAAAGCAAAAGAGGCAAATACTAAAGAGGGTGGCAAACCTATAGGATATATCATAACAAACTTGCAATACACTAGCAGTGTATTTAAAAAAACCCAAAGTATAAAAACTTGCAGTCTTAACTGATGTCTAGAAAAGGAAAATATTCATGAGAAGGAATAATATTAATAGAGATTGATAGGGAAAAGTTAGGCTACCAAAGGAAGAAAGGTGATTTAGTGGTGGTTTAGCATTGTAACACTCTGCTTGCCTTTGTGTAAAAAAGTATCTCAAACTGCTTTAAGCAAAATTAAACACAAGGGCTGGGGTCTGCTGGGTTTTCACCTTTTTTTTTTCTTTTTTTTTAACCAGTCTCCTACCAAAATGGGAGCCAGCAAGTCAATAGGTACAGAAGTCTGGGAAAAATCTTTCCTATCAGGAACACTCCCATTTTCCTGCAGTAACTTCTTCTCAATTTGGAATTGCATGCCCCTTTCACCTTTTTCTGTTCTATTACTGTGAACTAATGATAAGCCACACTCAGGAGTTTAAAACAAGCTCTGCTTGCATGTCTGTGATGGAGTTTGCACCAGAAATCTCAGCCAACTCTCAGTTGTTTAAAGAAAGCCTGGAAAAGATGGCATTCAGATTTCAGTTCTTTTGCTCCATTCCTTTTTCCTTGTAAGTGAAGAACAGTCATTACCATAAAAAAAAACCAGATCTATAAACTATAGCTACACATCTGATTTCCACTTGTATCAAGCTGTGTTTCTGCCTAGTCTGGTGGCAACTATTCCCAGCGTTATCTCCCAGCATCTACTTTAACTGCGAGCACAGAAAATACATTCATTTTCTCTCTCACTGAAAGAGAAAAGGGAAATGGCACATTAAACCCACAGAAGGAATGCAGAACTTCTCAGGCAACAGGCTCACTAATGGATATCAGTGCTGCTGGGGTTCAGGACTTCTTAAAAAGAGATCTTTCCTCTCCCTTGCTTGTCCCCAGTGTGGGCTCCAAGCCCAGCAAGTGCCATGCCAGGAAGGTGCAGGAGGAGGATGCGGAGACTTCAAGAGAGGTGTGGACATGTTTCCCTCTCATCCAGAAGAAGGTGACCATCCTTGGCAGCTCAGTCCTGACTGAGGCTGTGCTAGCACCTCGGTCACTGATTTCTGTGGGGTAAGTTCCACATGAAGGCTGTCCCTTCCCTTTCATTCCCAGCTCCATCCCCCAACCACTTTGCTGTGGAAAGCAACCAGCCTCATGAGAATCAAGAACAGTTTGGCTTGGAAGGAATCTTTAAGACCATCCAGTGCCACTCCCTACCAGGGGCAGGGACACCTTCCACTGGACCAGGTTGTTCCAGCCTGGCCATGAACACTTACAGGGATGGGGCAGCCACAGCTTCTCTGGGAAATCTGTTCCAGTGACTCACCACCCACTCAGGAAAGAATTTACTCCTCGTATCCAATCTAAATCTCTCCTCTTTCAGTTTGAGAAGACACAACACCTGAGCTACACGGGCTGCAAAGGTCACATGAACCCCTTCCAGCATCGCTTTCCAGCACCTCTCCACAACACAAATTCCACAAACCTCATTAACACTTTGTCACAGTCTGACCTTCTCCATCAGCCTGCCCCTTCTGGCTGCTGCTCCACAATTCAACCTCCTGTTCTTTCAAAAAGGGCTTTTCCATCTCGGGAGCAACAGCTTCGTGGTGACTCTTATTATTTGCAAATAATAAGCAAAGACAGCAACGATTTAGCTGACAGTAAGTAGGTGGTCACGCAGTTAAACAAAATCTGTGAGTGAAGTGTCATATAAGGTGCCACTCCTGACTGCAAAATGGGCCTGTGGCAAGAAAAGGCATTATTTGGAGGAAAAAAGTACATATAAAATCCTTTTAGTTGTTTTTAAATTTAGAGACCCTCCAGCTTCTCTTCTCAGTCCTTGCACGTACTCTGGACTTCTCTGAAACAAGTCTTGGTGGGACAAAGTGAACTCTGCATCTGGGTAGCAGTTTCAGTAGCTGTGATGCTGATGCACTAAGACCAAAATTTTATACCCACAAACTCTCAGGCATTAAATTCGTTCTCACTATCACCTGAGCTACTTTTCAGAAAGGGAAGAGGAAAGCAGCTGAACAAAGTCAAAGCAAGTAAATGTTTATTTAGTCAAAAAAAAAATTCTAATTGTTACCCTCAGCTTAAAGCATTGTTTATACTTCTAGAATTTGAAGTGTGTTATCCCAGGAACATTGATGAAAAGGCACTTTTATCCCATTCAGCTAAAATAATCACTGACTCTAAGGTAGAACCTCCCTCTCTGGTGGCATCAGCAGAATACAGTAGAACACAAGAACATTCATTCTCTAAAAAGAACCTTACAGCCTCTTCAACTCCTCATCCAGTCGAAGCCTCATTACAGACTGATCTTAAGCTGATATTGGGCCCTGTGAGGAAATGCCACCCAAATTATACCCAAACGAGCTTTTGCCATTATTGTAGCTTACAATAAAGCAAGATGAGCTTGCTTTGCTGCATGAAACCACTGGCATATGGAATCTGTATCCTCCTTCCTTCCTTTAAATTTCACTCCTTCTTACATTCCAGACAACTTTGTCTCACAATTCACCAGATCTCCCCAGTCCAGCAGTATTTTTTCCATCACAAACAGAGCCTGGCAGTTTGGGTGCCTAGGGCCATGAAGAGCAGAGGAGCAGGCAAGGTAACAGAGGCAGTGTCAGCTACATGACATTTTGTTTTACTGACTTGAAAACTCCACTGAACATCCCTTACACCTACAAACAGCAAAGAAACCAAACCCTGCATTTCTTGATAATACCCAGGTCCTTTTCTACTCTGAACAGGTTTTTTATATATATATACACACATATATTAGGAAACAGGATATACAAGTCTGATTTTCAAATGAATAGTGAGTTAAATGTGTTTTGGCTCTTGTTCTCTCCAGCAGCTCTCTTTGATGCCTCCCAGGCTTTTTTTTTTGCAGCACTTTGATCCCTTGTCCTGATGTAGTTCCATCTCTCACATTTTGCAGAAGTTCCTGAGTCCATGGCAATGGCTTCTCAAAGCTGCAGCCCCTATATGTGATGAAAACTTAGCCCCAGCCCTCCACTTTATTCCATGTCTTACAATACCTACATGACTCTAATTAGTCAGGATTTGTTCTCCAGTGGGAGAGAGCTGCAGGATATTTGTCCTGAACGCCTGCTAGATCACATTACTCCCTCTATTTCACTCTTTGGTCCAGCACACTCCTACAGAAGACAGAATTTAAACAGCCTCTGCTCCATCACCCATAAGCAGCCCCAACACAGGTTCCAGGCATGACCAATAGTTCCATGAAGGGACCAGGTGTCCCAGAAACAGTTGACTTTGCTATTAAATACAATCCTTATTTCAACTATGGGAAGACGTGCAGAGCCAGCACCTTGAGCTGGAGGTGCAAACTCTGTGTTGAGTCACTGCTGAACTTGAAAGTCTCCCTGTCTGCTGGAGGTTTGTGAGGAAACAGCTGGCTTTGGTGCTTCCAATTAAAATGTTCACACTTGGGCACGGTCCACTGTGCTGAGAATGAATAACTATTCTAGAGAGTGCAAATAACATAAAGGAATGTGGCAGGCCAGCATGGTGCCTTTAGGAGTACCTCGAGCTGTGAACCAGCCAAAACTCACCTGATGTGCCTGTGTTGCTGCCGCTTGGCATCCTCTCCCAGCCTGTTGAGGGATGGCGAGCGGCTCCGGGAGGACGGAGTGTAACTCCCCACAGTTTTTACAGTTCCATTGGGATTATTCTGCATCTGTTGGAGCAGGTGAGGGGAAAGGCTGCGGTGTGAAGAGGCAGAGGAGGAGGCCGACCACTCGGGGAGGTTGTTGATGTTCAGGTTGTTGTCGCTGTTGGAGCGGAGCAGGATCCGGGGGGCTGCCAAGGTGCTGGGAGGCCTCCTCCTCCTGTTGGAGTAGGTGGGAGCCTCCCTAAAGGGCACTGTGCAAAGAGAGACAAGGAGGGTGATCTCAGATGATTTCACATTCATGTGTGTTTTCCACCACATACAACATATGGCATTCTTTCTTCTGCAGAGACAGAAACTCCACCTTGCCAGCAGAGCTGATCAAATTATCTTTAGAACATTAAATCAAAAACAACAGAGCAATTTTAACCTATTTGCTGGCTTGAATACATGGTGAAGCAACACCAGCGCCATAAGCCTGCTCAACACCAAACTGTGGTCTAGGAAATGGGAAACATCTCATTATTGCCAGGTTTGAGGCTCAGAAAGTTTATTTTCCTGCTGTGTTGTCACATTCAGAGAGAAAGGCACAGAACAGGGCTGCCCAGCAGAATTCCTAATGCATGGACTTGCAGTTTCCATCCCCCAGCTGGCACCGAAACTGATCCACCTCAAGTTCAGGCCTAACCTGAAATCTGGAACAGTCACCTTATCCCCACCTTGCAGGTTAAAAATCGAGGACACGGATTCCTGTCCTGGCAGAACTCTATTACACTGCTGCAATCCCCAGGCATTCCCCTCTTTCTAATCCTGGCCTTCCTACCACATCCATTACTATGGTATGTAGAACAGATTACCCCAGGGTAATGCATTGGAACACCATGAGGGAACACCAGGGTATCCAAAGGCTCCAAGAAACTCCTTAATGAAAGAGCCACAGCACAAAACAAAGCAAGGGCAACACAAATCGAACTCAGAGCAGAGCATCCAGCCCTTCACGTGAATTCTAGGTACACAGGAGCATTCACACAATTTTCCTGATCTCCTTTTCCCACTCTAGCACCCAGTTATCACCAGATGTGATGGACTTTCATGCTCTGTCATAAAGGAATTGACCCCAAAACCTCATGCTGGCCTTGATCCCCATTATTGCAACTGCCCTCATTAATTTCTCTCAGTGGAGCTCACAGGGTCACAGGACAAAGTGCACAGATTTACACCCGAAAAGTTACAGTGGCATAACTAACAAAAGGCAGCCAGGCATTATTCTGAGGGCTTCACTGAGCTGATGTAGCTCTCAAAGAAAAAAAATCATATTTAAATTGGGAAAGAAGCCCCACGAAATATCATCCTACATGTCTAAAGTGCCAGTAAGTGCCATTTATAAAGAGCCAGAAATGTCTACTCATTCAATACCCTTCAAAACCACACAAAAAACCAGAATAAGAATGTCTGTCATAATGTGCAAGTAAATAAATTCACATAAATATGAATATAGATAGGAATCAATCTGTCCTGCCTTGAAATAGAGCCTTTAATTGAGAGAACAAAGCAAAATTTAAGGTTTTAGTGCAAAACTGAGAGCATATTTATAGCATAAAATAGAGATAGAACTGCAAGTAAAAGAATGGTTTATATCATTTTCACCAGAGTCAGTTTATGATTAGCTACAATTCTGAATATTTTACAATAATATCCTTTGTATTTCCAGTGAACTGAAACTTTCTCTAGTAAACAATTCAACAACATCAGAACAACCAAACACGGGAACAGCGTGCACAGAAAGGGTTTCAATTAATTTCCATGTTTCCTTTGAAATAAGGGAAATAGCCTTTGAAAGCTGTTAAAGGGGAGAAAGCACAAAAGTCCAATTCTTATGCTAGAAACTGGCAGAAACTCTGGATAATCTTCCTGACATTTCAAGTTTTTTTCCCATTCCATATTTCTTTAAGGTTTCAAAGCAGCTGAGGGTGTCATGAGAGCACCTTGGTGCTTCAGATGTCACAGTGAAAGCCCCAGTTAGTGCTAACTTACAGTACACTCACAGCATTTATCTCCAAAACTGCACATACAGACCCTTAGGTTGATGTGGGGGGCAGAAATGGACCATTCCTACATTCCTTTATTTTTGACATTTAGAATACAGTTCCAGAAATTACTTCATTGAAGATGGGAATCTTTCCCAGGTACAATAAAGCAGAAATCAATCAAAAGGACAAAACACACAAACTGAATACAAGGGATGTTTGGCACACTCAGGTTTGCTACCTGAAGGTCTAATGCTGTTCCCCCAGGTCACCAGAGCTTGCCTTGGATTCAGTAAAAATTGGGTCTGACTCTCAGATTTTAATTTCTCATGAACCTGGAAGCAGCATGCTCAGTCCTTCTAGCCACAGGCTGAGAAGACGAAACCTTGCCAGCGTTTTGGGGATGTTTACTGGGACTCTGGAGAGGCTGGTGGGATCTCTGCTGGTGGGAGGCGGAGGGAGGACAGGGACAGGGTGCCAGGGCACGATGACAGCACGGACAGAGCTGCAGGGCACATCTGTACTGACATATTGGAGAAACCACCCTCCATGCACCAGAGGAAAGGAATTATTTTTCCCTTACACACCTCAGGAGAATTTTACAAGCCATTTAAGAGTTTGGCTTTTGTTTTGCTATATTGTATTGCTTGAGGAGAGAACTACGAGCAAAATTAGCCTTTACTACAGGAAATAAACTGGGAAAGGGACAACTAATGACACCAATTGATGCATGTCTTACACAAATCTTTTATAGAAAGAGTTAAAAATAAGCATTTTGTGCCTGAAGTGATTAATATTCCACCCAACTGTTTCTTTTCCCCAGCAATCTGCAAACTGTAAGTGGGTGGATATTTTTTTAGCTGCGTCTTATCAGCATTATTTATATTATTTTCACAATTAAAAAACATAACTACAACACAAAATTATGAAATGCAAATGTCCATGCTTTAGTCCCGGTTAGGCTCTGCTTTTCCCTAATATTTCCCCACTTTGCAGAACTGCAAGAATAACTGTGGCAAAACTTGTTTGGGGAAAAACACTTGATATAAAATGACATGAAAATGCCTGAACTAATTCCATGTCCCAAAAGTTTAAATTTACCATCCCTAAAAGCATACTTGAAAGTACCACATAATCCTTCCTCCAGATCTCTGAATTCTATTCCTGGCACTTCATACATCCAAAGGGGCAATTCAGCACCATTCACTGACAAAATTCACCTAGGAAAATCCTTCTCTGTCTCCAAATGCATTTCTTAGGGAACAAAAACATTTTTACAACTATTTGATTCTTCAGACAAAATCCTAAAAGGAACAAAGTCACATCCAGCTTTAATATCCACTTGCCTAAATGGACTGTCTAACATCAAATAATTTTGAAAAAGAAATTGCAGGAATTGATTAATTATAGATTCACTAAGCCCATCATATTAAATGTACACAAGAAAACACCAGTCTGAAACATCAAAGTGTTCTGCTTTCATCGCTTACCTTCTTTCTTTGTGAAGGCATTTAACAAAGACTTCATTTTCCCTTTTTACTTTAGCAGCAATCCCCTCATTATATAACCTTTGCAGGGAAGAAAGAGGCAAAAAAGATAAAAAAAATAATAATAATATTAAAAAAAAAAAACCAAACAATCAAGCTACCCAATTTCTATGTGTTCAGGCTGGCTGCACCCTGACATAAGCAGCAGGTTTCTGGGCACTGTGGAATTGCGAGCATAACTGGGCATGCAGTACCCAGCGTTCTGGTGACAAAGCCCACCCCACATTCTGTCTGTCAGCTGGGAGCCAACTGTGCACAGACTGGAGATGCTCAAAAAAAAAAAAAAAAAAAAAAAGAAGGAAGAAGGAAAAAAAAAAAACCGCTCCTGCTATCTCTCCCAGCCTTAGTCATGTGAACCTGCCGCCGCCACAGCCCCGCAGAGCAGACGCTGCTCCTGCTCTCAGCCCGCCGGGTGCGGGAGCGCCGCGGGACCAGGGAGCTGCGGGGCCCCGGGGGCCAACAATTCCCATTTCCCCGGCGGGAGAGGCACTGGGGCGGCTGTGGCTGGGCACGGGAAAGCCCGGCCGGGGCTGGGGGCTGCCAGGGACCTGCCTTTCGCTCTCAACTTGTACAGCTGCCTCTCGCTGCACAGAGCATCCCACTGTTTATTCGCTTGTTGCTATTTATTTGCTTGTTGCTGTTTACTCACTTTTTGCGATTTATTTCCTTTTTCCTATGTATTTCCTTTTACCTATTTATTTATTCTTCCCCATTGATTTCCCTTTCTGCTCTTCACTTTTTGCTATTTATTCCCTTTTCTCTGTTTATTTATTTATGCCAAAGGACCAGTCTGAGGAGAAGCACAAATTGCCTCAAGCTTCACACAATAACCACGTTAAGGATGGAGCCAAACCTGCCACTACTCAGAATCTCTTACCTATATTCCTATATTCCAGTCTGAAACAGAGGGGATGATACAAGCACCGTTATTCTCCCCTCCCCTTCCATCACACTGGAATAAAAGAGAATTTCTTTTTGGACAGAGTAAAAAAAAATTAAAAAAAAAAAAACCAAAAAACCAAAAAAAACCACCCAACAAACAAACAAAACAAAACAAATTTTAAAAAAACAAAACAAAAAAAAACAAAAAAAAACAAACAAAAAACCCCCAAAACCAAAAAACTGACCAAGCTCATTTGGTAAATTCGATGCAGATGCCAGGAAATACAAGATGTAACCAAAGAAGTTCAGAAAGTCCTAATTCTGAATAAAACAGAAACCCAGGGATAACTATGCTTGGCAGTGCAAACATGTTTCTAGAGGAAGAGCAAATAACTGAACATAGGCACATAGGAAGGAGGGGGAGGTGCTAAAAACCACAAAAAATTTAAGCAGATCTACTTAAATCTAAGATACAAAGATTCCAAAGGATAAGAAATTCACAATCTAATAAAAAAGAGTAACCTACATTTAAAAACTGCCTCCTAATAATATAAACTATATAACAGCAATAAATATTTATTCTATTTCAGGCTTCTCTACTGATCACTAATGCATCTATTTGGAAAATCAAGGAGTTTCTCACTGAGAAAATTGCTTCAAGAAAGAAAATAAATTACTTAAATGGATTTAATGTCTGTGTGTATAGTGATCTCACAGTTACATGGCACTGAAAAGAATTAGAAAGCATAAATAAATTGAACAGTTTAAACTTAATTTAACATCACAATGTTTAATTTACAAAGAAAAGAATACTTACCTAATATAATTTTATGTTTTGGTTCAATTTATTTTTGAAAGTAACCATCCTTAGCTGGTGGAACTCTTACCAGAGGAAAAGGACACAGCACATATGCAGCATTAAACATCTTTATTTGACAGAAAAAAGCCTTCTTCGTCACTTCTAATAGATGCAAGGCTTCCTAAAGAATAACTTTGAACTTTTATTCATTAACTTATAAATATGTGCATTAATTAGCTCCACTGAAAAATCAATATAATTTCCAGAACAAGAACTGCTCCACCAGGGCTGTGCCACTAATTTGAATTATAACCCATTGTGGGTTCAATTTTCTAATACCTTCATCCAACCCCCCAATTATATTTGGAGCTACAAAACACAAAGGAACTATGAGTGTTAATTTTTTCTTTTTCCTTTCTCTGGGTGTCAGTGGTGGAAAGCAGTGACAGCCCAGGCCCCCAAAGACAGGAATTAGGCCAGCAAAGGGTTAACTCAATCCTGCTCATTCCTGTCTGTTCATGTACAGTAAAATAAAAACAGATAGGCAACTGCAGTCAATCAAAATCAGTCCCAGGGGGAAATTTTATTAGATTCTTGCTGGAGCTGTAACATTTCATCATCTGAAGGTTTCTAATCAGTGTTAAAAAATATCCAAAATATGAAAGTCACTTGAAATTATTAAGTTTTGTGGAAATGGTGGGAACTCTTTCAGACCTACGCCATCAGAGAGATCACCTGATGAGTGATCATTTTGTTCCATTTAACTGTCTGTCTTTCCCCCAACACAGGATATATAATTTCTTCCCACATGGCAGAGCCTCCTGCAATAACCACTATTGTACAATGGAAAAATGTGACAATCAAGGAAGTCAGCGAACACTTGCAGCTGCAGTTTGTGAGCTTATCTCATTTTCACTAATGGTTTATTAGAATTTGTTTATTTTAACAGAAGTCCCAAATTCCCTGATACTCGGAAATTTAAAAAAAGAAAATATTCCAGCAGCTTCCACTCCTTCCTGAAAGACTTTCTGCCTCACAACTGTAGCCTTGGTCTTATTACCTCAGGACAAAAACTTAATAATTTAACTGTGCCTATACCCAAGGATAATATAACCCATAAGCCATTAGGATCCTTAATCAAAAAATCATGAGGAACCTTCCAAAGAGAGGTGAGGTAAACCCTCATTTCTCTGCTCCTTTGGTAGGCGCTCAGAAAAACATGTGGGAGCTGTACATGGGGATGTCTCTGAGAGGAAAAGGCCACCTTAAACAGAAACCAAAACACGGGTTGTCAGGTTAATTTTGATGAGCATTTCTTGCATTTGTAAAACCAATTTTTATGGGTGTCTAAATCCATAACCCCCGTTAGAAATCTATGGAAAATCAGTGACTTACACACTCTTGAGGATCTATTTTTAGGCACTTAGAGCCCAGTGTCCTTATTTAACCATCCCTCCAAGACACCTTGAAGATCCAAGACTTCATAGATAATGGTCAACCACAGCTACAATTGCCATGATATATTCTTTCTTGATTTTATCAATTTTGGAGCTCCTGTCAGAAAAATTCCTCTAGCTGGTTCTCGTTAAAAATTCAGTCCTTAGCATGTAGAAATGCATTTCTCTGCACTGTAAAACAGGCTTCCCGTATGCTAAGCCACCAAATGGAGAGTTAGACAAGAAAAGAGAGATTCAAATATAGACTGGAAAGAACATAAAGGCTCTTGGGGGGAGGCAGGGGGGGCGGGCAACCCACCAATCTAGGCTGCTACAGTGCTTCTAGATTACTAACTTATTCCAGAGCCACAAGGTGGTCATGAACCCAGGCAGGGGTGACAGATTCAGAAGGACTCCATCTCAAAGCAACAACTGAACCGATTTTATAAAGAGAAGGGTTTGGTTGTTTGGTTTGGTTTTTTTTTTAATTTTTCTGAATAAAAAAATCCATGCAGATTGCTCAAGGAACTGCAGCTAAAGCAGCACAGAGAAAGAAGCATCTGAGTCCACTGAAATGCTGCTGGGAGAGCCCTGCCTGGGCTGACCTGATGTTATATCTGTGTCAGCAGCATCTTAGCAGCCAGCTACCCCTTGTATCAACCAGCTCTTGGCAGTAGCCTTGGGGCACTCAGCTTGAGCTCAAGGGTGGAACAGGGGCAGGAGACTGTGTGTGGGAAAGGACAGCCGAGAGATGGCTCGGGAACAGATGGCAGGAGTTATCAATTAGAAAAGAAAGCAAAAAATAGCAGTGGGAGTTGCACAGCCATGTGCCAGACACCCCTTCCATCACCCAGCACCGCCATTCCCAGGCTGTGCTCACTGTGACAAGGGCCAAGGCACCCAGAACCTTCCCAGAACTTCCTGGAAAACTGACAACAAGGACTTGGAAAGGCTCTGGGCTCAGCCACAGTTCTAAGGACAGCTTAATCAGAGGCAATTTCTCGCCTGGTGGAGAGATCTGGTAACAGAGTTCTGCAGAAAACACTTCACTCATTTTAATAACAAAGCATAGGAGGTGTACGTGTTTGATGGCACATCCCAAACGAATTTAAAAGTTGTTTAATCTACAGTTGCCAGACATAAATTAAATCAAAATCATGGAAAGTGAAAATCAATCTTTTTTTTTTTTTTGCCATATTCACATGAATGTAAATTAGCCTTCACTAAGATTACAGCAGCAATGCAAGGAAAGCATTCAAAAGAGCTGCAATTGCCTGAGAAGGGAGACCAGTTCACCTCAGAGCTTTACTTTCAGATGCTCAACATCAAACAGAGACAGAGGATCTTCTGGTTAGATTACATTTAAAAATTGTTAAGTATTACTTCAAAACTTCAGAACAAATGTCTGACATCTCTCTGAGAGGTTGGAAGGTACTAAGTGGAGAAATTATGATCCAAAAGAGCCTGAACAAGATTCAAAAAGAAAAACTACCAGTCTCAATGTGGCAATACCTGCAAATATCTGAAGCTCTGCCTGCAGCAATACAGATACATAGATCAGAATTTAGCTGAGGACAGAAGTAAAACCTCTGTCCCCAAGGATGAGAGGTGGCTTTGTGTGAGCAATCTGGGTCAGGGGTGCAGAGAGAAGCAAACAATAGAAGGTTAAAAGGTGGGGAAATGAAACCCTCCAATTCTCTGTGAAAGGCTGGAATCGGGGAGGAAACAATGGCCAATAATGCATCTTGCAAGTAGCAGCTTGAAGAGAGAGAGAAAAGCAAAAGCAATGAGAGAGAGCTCCAATAGCTGAACAGGAATTTTAAAACATGATTGAAATCTATCAGCAATGTGAAAGCAAGTAGCCAATCTGAATAAAATATGGCTGGCATTTCATTCTAACGGGTACATTGCTATAAAAGAAGCAACTTATCCAAATAAAGCTGTGTATTTTTTGTAGTTCTGCTTCGGGAGAACATTCTCCCTGGAATGGGAAGGCCAGCTCTGACAAGGCTTTTTCAAGGTTTTGTACTCCCTGAGCACTCACAACCCCTCATTTCTATCATTCGTGTTTGGTTTGAAAGTAACATCCACTCTTACTCTGAATATAAATAACTACAATAAATATTTGTGCCTATCCTCCATCCAATTCTGTACTCTGATAACAAAGAGTTTTCCCTGCTGGCCATGAAGACAGTGAAAAATAGAATATTTTCAAAAGTAAATAATTCCTGTGAACTCTTTCAGAAAAAGGTAATGGGTGATTTGCAGCTGATAAAACACAAAACTACTTGTTGTGATTGGTTTCTTTAAATATGAACTGGGCTTATTTCAAGGTGTGTTTTCATCAGCAAGTAGAACTCCTCCAGAGTAGTTCATCTTTACACAGCAGCAAACTCTGAGTAACCGGCTCCTTAACAATGTCATTGAAGCAAGAGATTAACAACTCATACAGTATTTGGACAGAAGGATCCATTTAGCTCAGACTATCAGCTTGAACTGAAAACAGTCAAATGTGAACCCCTGAAGCTGCATTATTTTACTTCCAACAACAAGAGAGAAAATAGGAATCAAATATAATTATATCCCACTACAAATTCTTCTGCTCTCTAAACAAGCTGGTGAAAGGACGATGCAATTTTCCCCACTAATAACACACTGGGAAATCTTGTCCTGATGCAGCACCACTCAGAAGGACTGAAGTACACAACAAATTAATCTCATTCCTGGCATTATGTATACAATGAGTTGGAAAAAATATCGCTTAACATCAGGGGGCTGTTCATATCCCAATTCACATAGTTTGTGATGGAAAAAAAATAATAATAAAGCTGTGTCATTCAAAGAGAGAATTTCATGGTTGGTGGCTCCTATAACAAAGACTCTTCTGCTAAGTCTGACACTGATGGGCCTCAGATGCAACATTTGAATTTGTGGCTGCAGTTCAATGTTGCAGAGGAGAACAAGGACAAATGAAAGCACATAAGATGCTCAGCAAAACAACTGCACCAATATTAGGTTGCATGGTGTATCTTGTACTGGTGCTGTACAGAAAACAATCTGATTTTGCCTTGGTATAACTTTCTTCCTACCAGAAGCTCTCCATGAATTCCTTAAATCATTATGTTGTTCCAGGTTTTATTCAGTGATTTGATTTCACTGCTTTAATCTAAGTGTGAACCTCTTTAGTAAATAGTGGGACAAAGCATCTGTGCTTCCAAAAGTGTTGGTGGATCATTCAGTTTTATTTAGAATAACACCATTTTCATAACTGAAAAGCGTATATTGCTCTCAATGGGGGAAAAAAATTGGACTCTTGTAGAACTTTCAAAATATATAACTGGTCAGGTGTTAAAGTTCATGCATGAATGTGAGGTAGCCAAGGCAGGTAGGGTAAGAAAACAGCAAAGAAAGAAATTAATAATAATTTATTTTAGCTCTAGCTCCTCCTTCTTCTCCAACTCTTAAATCCTGGCATTCTTCACTGCCATTTTTCAATCTCATTTTCCCTTCTTCTCATTGCTACAGTTGCCTTTCACTGCTTCCCTCACCAATTCCCTAAGGATAATCTTCCTGCCACCCAGATCCAGCAGGAAATAAATGGCACGTAAGAGTAGGCCAGGAGAGAGAATTTCTAGAAGATACCATGTATGGCAAAGTTACATAAAATTGGCAACCAAGGTAAATGGATGGGGCTAGAAGAGGAGCTGGACATAAGAAAACAGCATCTATAAGAGGAAGATTCATGGAATGTTGCAATATTTAAACGCACAACAAATAGTGGAAATAACGCAAAGTTTAATTGTGAAGAGAGGAAGGAACAGTCAAGCATTACTGTAAATTTTTACCGGCTTATTACACTGTGAGGGGAATCCTTTAGGAGTAAAGAATAAAGCATTTTACTGAGGAGACAGAACTGGGCTTGAGCTGTCAGCTAAAGGAACTGAAACACTGGGAGCTTTTCCCCTCTGCTGGCTGGCTTCTTACAGATACTGCCACTTTATGATGTATTTGATAATGATAAAAAACTGCATTGCCACTTTCCCACTCATTTTATAGCAGAGCCCATTTTTATCCTGGCAGAAGCATTGGTAAGCCAGAAACTAAGCACCAAGAGGACTGAATTATTGACTCTGCAGCCTTCCTGAAGCCCAGGAATCTGTAAGGAGTGAGAAGAGAATTTAGGGAAAGAATCCTGGTGAGTGTTGTGTGACTGAAGAAAGCAAAAAGCATTTCTGTGATTGTAGATTTTGCTTCTCAAACCTGGAGCTAGTGAGACCCATCATTATGGCACCCCACATTATCCTCAGCACAGTTATTCCCATCTTACATAAGTGATTTTCAAGAATTCTTCCTCCGCTCTTATTCTCATCATCTCAATTCTAAAATGGACCTAGGAATCAAATAATTCATACGGACACTTCTGAGAAAAGGCACATTTGGGTTACCTGAGCGGAGAGTCTCTCACTGCAAACTTCCAGTTGTCTTTTCTGCTAAACATGGGAGATACTCAACCATTCACCCCCCAAAATATCTTCTCTCCTAAATAGGGGATTGCAAGCTCTATCTGAAGTCATGTTATTAAGCAGGATCTTTAAAAGATAAAACCCAATAATTTAAGTTGATAATTGTCTCGCTATCCTTAGCTCCATTTAGACATTTGGTGTTAAATAAAAACTAAAACATTGCTGACTTATTCATTAAAATAACAGTATTTTAAATTGTATTAGTAGCCTACATTTCTTCATCTCAAAAATAACTGCTAATGAATCATGCTGGTATAACTAAGTAAGGATTAAAAAAGCCTGTATCCGCTGAAGCAGGGGGTTATCTCTGTACAAATATGTAGGTGTTTGCAGCATTTATAATGTTCTCAGTGCTGAATCCCATTGAGAAAGGAAGGCTTGCTCACTGAAGGGGTTTTGAGGTGGATTAATGATTTAAGTGATGTCACAATACTACCTTTGCTTCAAGACATCATCAATGTGTTTTACAATATTTGAAAATGTTGAGGAAGGACTTCTTTTCCCATCCTGTTTCTTGGTGCTTCCAGCAAATGAAGTTTTGTGCTGACAGCTGGGTTTAGATTTTATGTAACAAGAATACAAAAGAAGGACAGTTGTTAAATAGGTTAGCAAATCAGAGCAGGTAAATAAGATCAATTGAAAGAATAAAGAAGGTGCAGGCTTTAAACCAACCATTGAAAAGTAATTTTATGTACAAACTATTTCAGAAGCAGTGCCATCTATTCTTACGTTCCTGGCATAGATGTGATGTTCATTAATTCAGTGGAAAATGCATGGCTGACATCCAAGACATTACTATGAAAAGAGACGAGTTCTGGATATTATTTCACAGTCCTACCCCCGGACATCATGACTACTACAATGAAATTTGACTTCCGTGTTCAAGTTTCAAAATAACTCTGTTTTCTTCCGGACAAGAAGTGATGCAAATAGTGCTAATGCACATCCCTAAAAAAGAATGGGATGAGAGAAAGGAGAGGAATTATATGAATATGGGAACTGCATTATGTTGCTGTCCACTAAGTTACAACATCTCAGATGCAGATTCCTGATGTTTCTGAGTAGCTGCAGAATGTGTGTTTTAGGAGAGGAATCGTTCTCACTTTGGTGTCACCTGTACACTGGTGGCATGTATGTGATTATTCCACGTGTCCAGCAGCACTTTCACTGGAGGAAGGGTCATTTGGCCACCTAGGATCCAGTCTGAGGCCATCGACAGAAGCACACCTAAATTAAGATGATGACTGCACTCACAAATTCAAGGGCACAATTCAGGCATGAAATGTTTCAGGAATAAACCACATATCATTATAAACAAAAATAAGTGCATGAAGAATACACTGTGTATCCAGAGGAAAAAAGTGAATAGGACAGAAAACATAAAACAGGGTGACATCAAATATGCATTTCAGATGTTACATTAGGAAGCTTCAGCTGAGAAATTAATTCAAATCACTTGCAATTCTTTTTTGTTTGCTAGAGACCTAAACCGAAGGAAATACCCAGCTCCACCCGTGGACACCACAGAGTTTCACTGGGAACAATCCTGCAGGCATTCCCAGCAGCTCTGGCTTCTGAGGAACCACTGCTATAAACACAGTTGCCAAGACACCTCTGTTTCAGTAGAGGAGAGAAATACAGTCAGAGATTATTCTCATCCTCTGTGTCAAGTTCCCAGGGGGGTCAGGAAAAGCCTAAAGTCATTCCCTCAGCTGGGTGATGGATGGTGGAGAGTGGTAAAACAGAATATATGGAAATTTAAAAGCTAAGGAAAACTTCCATAGAATCTCCTCGAGTAAATTTTCCATAGAGTTTTAACATATCTTTCCTGGCCAAGAATTTGGCATGAAATTTAGAGATGACTCACCCTAAGTTCCCCTGGTTAGGACCATGCTTCACTTTATGTTGGGAAGGAACATCAAAGGAATTATTAGCAGAAAAGGAAAAGAAATAAATGGGGCTCACGGGACACATCTGAGATCAAGAAATAAGGTGTAAGTGGAAGTGGGAGGACTGAAAGACAGGAAGAAAATACACCAAAACTCCAGTGGTTCCCAGAAAATCTGGGAGATACAATCTGGAGGAATTTCCAATGGGAGCAAATGAAGATGGGTTACTGCTGCCAGATGCTCCAGAGTTCGGTGCTCCATGACTCAGGGAAGTGCAGGTCAGTAGCTAACGAGGCAGGAGGCAGCATCACGGCACTGCACGAGGGAGGGAAGTGCAAGTCCTGAAATCTGACTCAGGGTCTGAACACCAGGCACCAGTTTAAGGATTAATCAAACCATTCAGCAGCCAAAAGCAATGCAGGAAATAGCGAAGATGCAGGAGTAAGCAGTGATTTACATTTACATAGGAGAGCCTATGAAAAGGAAAGGCTCTGAGGATCCAGTAAGAGTCACAAAGTTCTGACGCTGGGATAGGGGCACCTCTTATTCTATGCGTTGTTAAGTACTGAATAAAGGGAAAGACACAGCTGTTTAAATCCTAGGCCCTGTAAAGATTATTTTTTATCTTCTTTTTTTTCCTCTGAACTCTAATGGGACTGGAATTTCAGGCAGGAAGTAAAGAAGCATATGAATGATGCAAGCCAGAACTGCTCCAGAACCAGAGAAATGGTCCTTTGTAGGATAGCTAGAAGAGACTACAGGAGATTTTCTGATCATTAACTGCCAGGAGCGGACAGCCTTATCTGCAAATACATATTGCTGAGTAGTAAATAATATGAGAAACAAACCACAGATTCTCTCCTTTAACCAACACCTTATTCTACCTCAGTGTGGATCTGGGTTTCAAATCTCACTAACTGAGCCTCCCTGAACAATTTTAACCTTCATCTGTGTTCCTCAAAAGGTGAACTGTCAGGGATTTTGTTGCTATGCACTATTACAGCTGGGAAAACCTTTGTAATTCCAATTGATCTTTCTTATCTCTTCTGCCACTGTCCATTACAGGAAAAAAGAGAGGGGGAAGCAGCTGTCTCCTAACTACAATAATTTTCTTGGCTTTTACACCTTGACATCTCTCAGTAATCTGCATTTTCACTTCATACCCGGAGCAGGAGATGCCTAAAGTGAGGGACAGAACAAACCTCCCAACACAGCACTACTAGTGCCAGGTGAGAAACACATCTTCACTAACAGGGAGCTCTGCAAAGGACATGCAAACACATAAAGGAGAAAAGCAGAGGAGAAAAGAAGCCCCGAGGTCTAGCGACTGTGTTAGCAGTTATGAATAGACACCCATAAGCATTTATCTACATGCAAAGGTAGTGTGAGGGCAGAAAGTTCAGGGAACTGGCTGGTAGAAGATGACACCATTGCTCCAGAAATGAAGGAAGGACACTGTGAGGGAGGACTGAAGTAGTTAAACATGAATCTAAGGCTGACTATGAGACAAAATTTAGGGAACAGTTTTAAGCAACACGAAAATAAATAGGAGATAGGAAATTATAACAAGGCAGCAATTTAATACTGATAGTGATAATCACAGATGGGTATTTCTGAGCAAACAGGCACATGCACACATCAAGGACAGAAATCACCATTGTGCCCAGCAGCAAATGGTCCCTGTCCCAGGTCTGCAGGCTTCAGGAGCTTTTCAAAACACAGCACATTAACTAGCTCTTAATTAGCACAAGGAAGACTTACCTAGCTTGACACTACATGCTAGGAATTCCCAGGGAAATAGGGACGATCCCAGCAGGCTGATCACACTACAAGATGACATCCTCAGCTATTCATGCCAAAAGCAGGATGATCTAAAGCAGCAATTTTTGCATGCGGTCATGCAAGGCACACACAGCTAGTGGGACTTTCAAGTACGACCACAGCAGAAATTTCTTTGGATAATAAAGACCTCTATGGTCCTCAAGCTAGTATGGGGAATAAAGTGATGAAAGGAATGAGAACAAGTATTATAAAACAACTTTAGGTTTTGTTTCCTTCAAGAACAGAGCAATTTTTTTTAGCAAGGCACTTACTCATTACTAATAAAAGGCATTAAAAATTAGTGTCCTTAATAAGATGGGAAAGACATTCAAATATTTAGAAGAGTACAAGTGCTAAGTAATTCATGTAAGTAACAAAAGCACTTTAGTGCTAGAGCAAAATCCAGCGAGCACTGTTGTATGTGTTCCCAGACTAAGGAGCAAAAGAGAGCATGGCTCATGTGTGATTTCTGGATTCACCACTGAAGGAGTTTTCTAAGTCTATTTAATTGAATTCTGAAACATAAACGTCATAGGCATAAAACCAAATCTAAAAACCCTGAGCATTCTAAAATGTACATTTTTACAGATTTGGCACCAACTACCTGTACAGATCTGGCATTTCTATGACCCTAATCACATGGTGCTTAATTGTAGTCAAAATCATTAGTTTTATTCATTACTTAGATTCATCATTATATTGCTACACACACAAAACCCCCCGCATTATTTGTACTTGGTGACTTCTCAAACATCATCATTTGGCACTCAAAATAACTGGGACTCTCTGCATATGTATTTAAAAGCAGTTTGACTAAATTAATAGGTTTCATTTGCAGAATATTGTAGGAGGGAGGGAGGGAAGGAAGGGAGAAAGGAAGAAAGAAAGGGAGAAAGGGAAAGAAAGGGAAAGAAAGGGAAAGAAAGGGAAAGAAAGGGAAAGAAAGGGAAAGAAAGGGAAAGAAAGAGAAAGAAAGGAAAGAAAGAAAAGAAAGAAAAGAAAGAAAAGAAAGAAAAGAAAGGAAAAGAAGGAAAAGAAAGAAAGATTGATTAAATTGCACCCTATGGAAAAATACCCACTTCTTCATTTTTCTTGAAAATATCCAGATCTACAACTAAGAAAAACCTTCCACAAATACATCCTGGAAAAACCAGCATATTTGCCCACTGTGGTTTGAATATTCTAATTCTGTCCCGTTATATGTCTCTGTGAAAGCCATCATTAGATCATTTTCTGTCCCATAGCAACCACTTTGTTTTGTCAGGGAAATAAAATATTTTCGCCTCCTCAGGCGATACCTTTCTCTGCGTGGTTCCCTAATTGAAGCTGCTTTGTAATCCAAAGCTAACATCCCAATTTACACTGGTCTTCTCAGGGATTTATACCTTTGGATGTGGAAAATAAAATGCTAGCTAGAGGCTTTTCTAACTCTATATGTGTGCATGTCTGCAGCAAGGGTGAAAATTCCACATTTTATATAGAAATCTTGGGTTTTTAATAACATTTCCTTATTTAAAATTACAGATTCAAGCCATTAATTTACATCATTAAACAATTACATGGAAGAGAGCAATGGAAATAAGAAAGAGGTATTGTTTTAACAGTCTAAAGATGCAATGATAATTTATGTCTGAATATACTGAGTGATAAGAAAGTAAATAAGCCACCAGAGACTTTCAAGCCACTTGAGAGGACCTTCTGTAGCTGTCAGAGGCGACAATTTCATGGTAATCCATAAACTTCAGGGCTCCTGGCCATAGCCACTAATTCTCCAATAAAGGTTCTCAGTTCTTTACCCCAGCTCTCTGTGGAGCTTTGTCTTTAAAAGGGTTTTTTAATTATTAAATCACACTAAAGTGACTATATCTATTTTAAATTATTTACTGATGCTGTTTCACTGTGCAAGTCACTGCTGAAATTCCCCACAGGCATTACACAGAAGCAAACATGGAGAGAAACACAGAGTGGAGTAAAAGCCACCACAGCAGTGGCAAAAAACCCCACAGAAGCAGAATTTGTACCCCCCTGTGACTTGCTGTGATCACCTGGGAACTTGGGAGCTGTCCTGAACATTGTCTCCATTCAAATATAAAAGGATTACCACGAAAAAATACTTCTCTTTTTTTTTTTTTTTTTTTTAAATTTGGTAGTCCTATTACACCTTTCCATGGCATCAAAATGTTACTAATTTAAAGTTTAAACAATGAGGGACACTGGAACATGCAAAAAGTCTCCCAGGGGAAAATTGAAATGAGAGGTGGAAGGCTAAACAGGAGGCAAACACCCACGCAAAACTCTGTAGGAATAGAGTAAAAAAGAAAAATAAGATTCAACTGGCTCTTGTACTACTCCAGCTCTTTAGGAAATCATATTTCTCCACCTAAATTCTGAAAAATAAACACTGAGGTTAAAAAGGTAGAAAAAGCCAAGACGAAATGTTTCTATCTCTATTTAGCCAAGCTTTTCAAACCAGTGCAGAAGGAAGGCTGGTAGGAATCAGTTTGTTCTCATGGTACAATTTCAAATTTTTGTGTCATTAAGCTTTAATGCAAGGCAAAGACATTATCTGAAAAGCATTTCAGTGGTGATGCAACATGATGGGTGCATTGCATAATGTCACAGGATATCAAAAGATGTGTCCTGGTGTAACCTCCCTCACTCCTGGGGAAAAGCTCCTGAAAATGCAGGAGGCTCTTCACAGCTTGGAAGCCGTTACTGGAAAGTTGTCACTTGATTTCAATAACTGAGCCAGGATTTGTGACTACCCAGCCTCAGTGGGGTCCAAATGCTTCGTTATGAAACTGTGCCTCCATTGGCTTCTGCCAGGCTCATCCTTCTCCTTCCATTTCTTACAGTTCCTGGCACATGGGCATCGAAAAGAAGAGGACAAAATTCACTTCAGGCAAGTGCTGCGCTCCTTGCTTTGCGGGCTGACTCCAAATGGCATGAATTAAACTGAGCCCCCCAGGAGGGTCTCACAATCCATCAGTCAGGGATGCCTGGGACAGGGGCACAGTTCACTCACTGTGTGTCCTGACACAGGGAGGGCTGATCTAAGAGCTTGCTGGGCTCAGGGAGCTGCTAAACCACCAGCTAAGTCAAGCCTAGATCAGCTCAAAGCTGGCAAACAAATATAAATTAGTGGAAGCAGGACAAGCAGTCTTTGCAGATTAGTTTTCTAACCTGCTTTGTGTTTTTCATTTTCAATATTTTGTATGAATTTCTCTGTACACTCATCCTTTTAAGAATTTGATCAATTCTCAATGTCTTTTATAATAGATGAAAGGTAATGCCACATACTGTGTGTTTATGAACAATTTATCAGTTAAAGATGGAGCAGAATTAGGAACCCCTGAGATTTTAATTCCTTGTTAAGTAATTGTCATGGCAGCTTCTGACAAGAACAGAAAAATGTCATAAAACTAAGCAGAGTTAAGCAGTCCTCAAGATAATTTCCAGCTTCTAATAAAACCAGAGCAGGTACACCTATACATTCTTTTACAAAGCCTGTAACCATGGTAGGAAAAGTAGCACGATTTGATTCTGACAACCTGTAATTCCTTGTTATGCCACAGTTTGAATAAAAATTTTAAAGAATCTCCAAGGCCACTGCATTATAACTTTAAACCAAGAAACACAAAACCTAATCAAACAGCATTGAAAACTTCCTTCATCTTAACTGGGGCTCGGGGGCAAGGCTTCAAACCTTCCTGTTACAGCACAGCACCACTTTGGCTGAAATAACATTAAATGCATTGAAAAGACATTGGGGAAGACTGGAGAAGGAAGTTCTAAGGGGAACTATGAGCACACAATGGCAGGAGATTGGGGATTGACCACCAGGTCTCTAGAATGGAGAACAGCTTCCCACCTTGGGCAAAGAGCAAAGGACACTACACAGAATTCAGAGGATTGACAAACTGAAATATTTTCATTAAAATGCTGATTTCACTGAACTCTTCTTCCAGACTGCCCTCATCTTCTCCAAAATCAAGAAAGATGCTATTTGAAATATCTAAACAGCTCTGAGTGGTTCAAGGCTGCAGAGGCAAATTAAAAGCTGTCAGCCCTATCAATACTGGAGTTCCCAGGCACTGTCACTCTTCATTAACGCCAGTCCAAAGGAATCTACACCCTGACAATTTCCTATAGCAACGTGGAACTACACACTTATTATTCTTATTTCTTTCTTTCAGGCATAAGAGTGACAAGAGATAATTCTGTTTTTTCTAACTGAATGTCTCTCCCCAGTTTACGTGGCTGATCTACAAACAATAGAGAAGCAAATTAAACTATCATGCACAACAGCTATCCCATATGATTTATTCCTCTAAAATGTACTGTACAAGCATCGAGGAAAACATGGAATCTGAATCATGTCTTACACTCATGACGGAAAACACATTGGATAGTCCATCTCTGTTAATTTTAAAAGTTTATTTGGGTTTTAAGAGAACTTTGAGTGGGGTTTTTGATGCTCCAACATGCATTTAAATTCTGGAAATAATTCTTTTGATCCAGAATCAAACACTCAGTTCCACTCACTTCTGGAACTCAGATCCACAAAGTGATAAAGTAGATTTAAAGTGTCAGAAGAGCAAATACCTCTAAAACAATACAAAGTGTGTTTAACATTCCCTTTATGTTTTTGTTAATACCCAGCATGCTGAAAAATCTTAGATTTCCTGTTATTTTCTAAAGAATTGGAAGGATTTTCTTTCAAGTTTTGATAATTTAATTACTCTAAAATGGCTCCTGTCACTCACTGCACCGTGAAAAATGGATATGCACATTCCCAGATGTCTGGACACATGTCCATGGAAAAGTGGGTTTTCTGTAGGCACACCACAGGAACTCTTTATGTAAGCTTTCCTCTTGATAAACATTTTACAGGAATAAATTTGAGCCTGTATATTCTACACCCATCTTCCCTGAAATTCTGCATGGCTCATGCAGACACCTTGCAAAAGCCAGAGCAGCATCAAGAGCATTGGCTCAATTAAATTCCAATGCTGGGATGATCAAAACAATATCAATGCCCAAATTCTGCTGACTTTGAGGAAAAAATAAGAAGGGTTTTTTGAGTAACTTTTTTTTTAAAATCCATGCTAGGGCGTTCATTGAAATTTGGAGTCATTGCAAATCACATTAAAACATCAATACACTAAAACAAAGTAAAATAAATCTGTATATTAAGTAGTAATCATTTCCATTAAAAGACCTTGGGAAAAAAAATCCTATCTGCATTCATGGAAATAAAACATTCCCTTTTATATGCAGAAGTATTCCAACCACAGCTGTCCTTTTTCAGCTGCACATTAACTGATTTTCCCACATAAAAAGAAAGATAAGACTACATGGAGCAGCCTAACTGCACACAGAATCCTTGCTGAAGTGTCATTTGCAAGACAACTGGAAGATGAGGTTTTCAACTTCATTATTTTTCCTTGACAATCTAAATATTTAGTACTCCTCGCAGTAACACCACTTTTAAAAGAAGAGAGTGCTTACTCTCAAACATTTCAAGAAGTCATAACACCTTTGGCACAGGGACTGGGGTCATGCAGCATTTAATCACTTCTTGAGATAAATTATTTTGTATATATTGGTGCAGTATAAAACATTCTAAGAAGATTATTCTATTAATCACAGTGAATATACTTAACCCACATTATTCCATCCACCTTGTCGAGGTTCTCAAGGCCAAATCTGGAGCTTGGAGTCATTCTGAGCCCAAAGTTTTTAATAGAATCATAGAATGGCTTGAGTTGGAAGAAATATTCAAGATCATCTTATTCCATGCCTCTGCCATGGGCAGGGACACCTTCAACAAGCCCAGGTTGCTCCAAGCCCCCTCCAACCCGGCCTGGAACACTTGCAGGGATGGGGCAGCCACAGCCACAGCTCTGGGCAACCTGTGCCAGGGCCTCCCCAACTCACAGGGAAGAATTTCTTCCTAGAAATCCTCTTTACTTACCACCAAGTTTAGCTCAAGTCAACAAAATATGGGTTTGTGAGGCCTTTCCTTTTGGGAAAGCTGTGCTCCTGAAGTATTCCACGTTTCATTGATTTTCCTTTACCAGGAACAAGAGCACCAAAATCAGACCTTTCTACTACTGCCCCCAAACAGACCAATGACTGTGGTTGAACCCTTACCTGACAGCAACGGATTCCAGGGACTTCTACTTGGATATAGGAAGCTGGATCCTTTAAGAAGGGCAAAGGAATGAATGCAACATCAAAAATAAGTTAGGTGTCAGAGTTCCATATTAAGGAGAGAATTTGAAAACAGAAAGCCATAAAAAGCAAAGCTCTTCTGATGGCATGATTTGAAAATGGAAAAGTGGACAGAACAAACATTTAGAGGAGATGAGGAATAAACTGTGCTTCCTCTTAGTTCCTCCTGCTTCGCTGTCCCTGTCACTCTGAGCATGAAATGAGGAAATGATAATGAGGGAGTGGAAAATCAAGAAGAGGATTAAATGGGATTAAGGCTGGCACAAGAAGGTGGCACAGGACTTGGAAGCCTGGAATATCTTAGTGATACAGCTGGAGCAAAGAAATGCTGCTTTGAGTGACAAATGTGCAGGTCAGGGACCAACATCTGCAGTGGGAGACAAGACACCACCACCCCCTGCACTGGAAATGCAGCAGCACTGGCACAAAAAGAGCTAACAAAGCACATGCTGGAATTATTTCAAACTTAAATCACAACCTCAACATGACTTCCTTCTGTTTCCTTTCTTTATTCTTTGGTTGGGTTTTGAGAATTCATATTTTACAACCAGAAACCAGCCCAAGTATTTTCTCTGCAATTTTCAGCAGCAAATACCATAAGAAGTCCACAAAATACATGTTGCACTGGTTTTAAATATTTATTGTATTCTGTTATTGTAGCTATTAATCTGTATCTTCTTTTTAAGCAGCTGCACAATTCAGTGCCTTGTTTAATACACAGCCCTTACAGTTTCACAAGTCTTCAATTTTTTATCTTATAAAACATCAGGCTACACTGAGTTTGAAAGCATTATTTACATTATACTTTGCTACAGTTCATGTCTGGATGTCTGTAATTCCCAGGAATATTGTTACAGTTGGGGAGTTTGGAAGAGTTCTGGTTTAGAAGACTGTTTTCTTCAGTGGCATGATTCCATATTTTAGGAAGCTCTTTTTAACCACACTCCCACAGGACTCTCATATTGAACACCATTACCTAAAGTACTTATTATGTTTAAAGCAGCCCTGGAAAGTTTCACATTTCAGTACTCCAATTAAATATTTGGTTTAGAATGGCCCATAAGTTTCAGAGTTTTGATACTTTAGGGATCCAATTATGCTCTTAAATAAATGCCCTATAAATACAAGACTAACCATGAGCAAATAAGACAACTGTTGTGCTTTAATTTTCTAGAAATCTGGAGCATCAAAGGGTATTTCTTCAATAAGCTGAAAAAGAAGAAATAGTTGCATAATCCAGGACTGAAAAAAGTGTTCAGTAAGATACTTAAATGCCCTTTAATAAATTAACAAAGGAAAAAATTGAAGAGGTTTTTCTAATAAGTGGATCATGGTGGGTTGAACTGTTATTTCAATTATTACAGCATTTAATGTGTTTAGCTCTACCTCAATGAAACATTCCACATGTTACTCGTAAAAATTGCCTGTATATGTGCCCTAAGCCTGCTAGAGCAGGAAAGGATACCTCAAATTATCCCTCTGGGACATATTAAAGAGCAAGAAGGAGGAGTGAGAAGGAATCAGTTCTGAGCTGACAGGAGTAAAAGAGAAATAAATTAAAATAAAATGTTCCTGATAGTTTCCAGGAAGCTCAAGCAGCAGGTACAACAATGTGGCATTGAAAACTTGAGGGGGAGTCCCAAGGAAAATAAGCTTGTGCTGGAAAATTGGCAACTGGCTTTTTCATTCAAATAACAGGTAGTCAAGGGAAAAGAAGAGAAAAAGCAAACATTGCCAATATTTTGGCACTTGTAGGAGTTCTCCTAAAAAAGCATATCTAGGTTTTCTCCAGCTTTAACCTGAGAAAGAAATGCACATTAATGCTGCAAAGGAGCTGACACTTTTAATCTGCCCACTCAGCCAAGGAACATCCACATATATACCCTCATGCATTATTCACCAAGAAAATTGAAATAATCTACCCGTGGTTAAGCAAATGCAAATCAAGGGAAAGCAGTTGAGAACGAGGATCATTCACAACTCCTGACACTCCTCCACAAGACTGGAGCCTCCCGTGGGAGCAGCCAAATCATTACAGCCCCCGTCCTGGCGGCTGTGCCTGGGAATTGGCCTCTTTCTGTCCTGGTGGCACAAGCACTGACCTGTGGCCATGCTTGGAAAAGGAACTTGCTCAGTTTTTATTCAAGTAGATTCTCAGTCCTTGTCAATGAAGGTGTGCTTGGGCACACACCTGAGAAAGTCTGTATTATTATTATTATTATTATTATTATTATTATTATTATTATTATTATTATTATTATTATTATTATTATCATCATCATCATCATTATTATCATTATTATCATTATTATCATTATTATCATTATTATCATTCTAGCACTGGCTACAATCCTCTTCAGTCTTTATCTGATTTGTGAAATTTTGGGCATGCAAAATAAAGTTATATACAAAATCTCCAGCAAGGGAAGAAGTTATTGCTGTCACCACCTTCATTTTCAGTACTGAGATTTAATGGGAAATATCTTAGGCCGTGATTTACAGCAATTGTTTTATTATCTTTAGGAATACACATAAAGATCAGAAAGAATAAATTAATTTTTTGCCTCCATCCCAGTCAGCTGTTTTGAAGTTATCCACCATTACTTACAGACTAATGTGAACAGGAGACGGATGCATAATTCTTGCAAGATTATACAAATTACTCTGCATAAATTCTCCATGAAATCTACATAAATCTTATATCATTAGGTATTTCCATATGCCTGAATTTATTTTCATCAAGGTGGTTGTAAACACTCAGGTGGTTGTCTGCTCCATGCTTTAATGTTTTCTTTATCAGAACTTAAGAGTTTAACCCCTCTGGTTTTAAGGAAAATCATTGCAGTTTTGTTTGTGTTTCATTTTTCCCCGTAGGTCTCCCACAGCAAAGAAGTTTTCAATTCAATGGAATTTGATGGAATTGGCTATTCTAGACCTGATTTCATGAAATTATGAAATTGCAAAATGACAGAAACAGAAAACATTCCTTTCATAACCATAAAACTATGAAGTGTAAAATAATGAATAAAAAGTAAAATAGGCCTCACCCCAGGTAACAAAAGAATCCATTAGGATTATACATTTTGCAGTCCTTTCAGAAATATATTTGACAATCAGAAAGCCTAAAAAAAAAATCCCAAACATTGACATTCTAGGTACAATGAAAAAAAATGTATTCCTACAGGACAGAGAGAACAGGGCTGGGTCTTTCTTTATGGAATGTAACCAAGTCATTTTTAATGTTCATATAATCCAGACCAAAACTACCATGGGGACTTTTGGAAGATTTCCATAGAGCTCTCCACTTCTGCCCAGGAAGCCAAGCACATCCCCACAGACTGTTATCTCTAGTCATTCAGAGGTGATGCTTTCACTATAGGGTTATAATAAATATTCCACAGACTGGAGGTATTTCCTTGCCAAAAATTACCCCTAAATTCCAGATCAACTGAAAGCTAAAAAAATACCTTGCAATAAGCTATTTATGTCACTGGCACATTGTAAAAACATCCTTAAAATTAAACTGATTATTCATTTAAGTTGAATAATTAAAAATCTCCTCTGCTTCAATTACTGACCCAGGATACAAAGCAGTGGCATCCCAGAAATAAAGGAGATTAAATATATCATTTTGCAAATACTTGAGAACTCTCTTCACATTTAAACTAAAATGACCTTATCCTGAATTTTATGCAATAAAAGAGAAAAACCTGAGTATCAGTAGACAGAGATCTGACTTTAATTTCAAGCTTCATGTGAATCAGTGCTAATTACACTGATTTTTTTCAGTATGTCTTCAGGGAAAACAAAACAACACAAAAGGTAGCCCTAATGGCTTTTTTATATATACATGTAAATCTTGACACTGTTGAAAAATCCATGTTATGTAATTAAAAGATATTCAGCCTTGCAGAAAATATTCTTTATCCAATGAGAAAAGACTGATCTGGATTTGATGACTGTAAAAGCCACCCATTCCCATCTTGCCACATCAGGAGTAACTCTAAAATGTTGCTTAGCATCATACCAAAGCTATTTGAAAAGGACATCCAGCAGAGATGACCTTACATTCTCAAAGTCAAATTTTAGGAGTATTGACCAAAAAAAAATCAAACTACTTGCTAGAATTCTAAGACTTCTTTAGTGTGGAATGATACTTGCTTGACTTCCCTTATTGCCTAGGAGGAATTCAACCAGAATGGGGAATTTAATCCTCCACATTAATATATTAATTAATATGTTAATATATTTTAATGGCTCATTGTATTCCTATTTCTTCCTAGTTCCTGCAAAGCTTAAAGGACTTGAGCATGATTATTAAAATGCTGCAAATTAAAAAAAAAAAAAAAATTGAAGTATTTAAAAAAACCAAAGAGTGGAGATGCAGTAAAGGATAATCTAAAATTGGAGCCCGTTTTGTTGGGGATGGGAGCAAAGTGTCTGAGCCATATGCTGGTGTAACACAGGCAAACTGGATATAAACCTTATGTCATTGCAACTTGCTCCTTCAGAAAGCAGCTATGGCAGAAATAACCCTCAAATTTTACATTTCGATTTACATGCAGCTCCAGATCAGCACCAACATTTGGATATCAGAAGTCCATTAGAGTTCATCTTTCTGGGTCAAGAACATGCTGTTACCAAAAATTAAATACAAATAAATGGGTTTTAAACAACTCCTTACACCCAGCTTACTCCCTTTTTTTTCACTTGGGCAGAAGACCAGAATAGAAGCAGATTTTTTTAAATCTGCACAGTTATCTTTCAGATGGCATAGGACACAGTCCAGCAGCTGCCAGGAAAAAAAAAGAAGAAAAAGATTTTTGTGTTTTTTCTTCTCTAACAAGAAACCCAAACACACCCTAAGATAAGGCCCTAGCCTAAATCCGCAATAATTTCAGTGGTTTTTATCCAGATTTACATTTCTTTAATGCAGAACTCGACTTGTCACTTGCATAACAGAGTTCAGACACCAGGAAAACAACTCCTCTCATTTGAACTTTCTCCCTCCTCAGCCGGCACAGAACAAACTGCAACTGGTGATTTGGACACAGCCATGGGTGGACAAAAACACAAACTGTATTTGGATAATCCCGCAGTGAGAGTTTTTTTCAGAAATACGAAAAAGTAAAACAATCAACAAATCTCAAATTCTGTTAAGTCTACCATCTGACCAAAAACTTTTCCCAAGCACTCTTCCCTCCAAATCTCTGGACATGCCAAAAATTATGTTTAATTGCATAAAATTTCTGCCAGTACACAACTTTGAAATGTACTTTCTAAGATAAGAGCCTGGACTCCACAGAAGGATGAGAAGTGGTGTTAGTCCACAGGAATTTTGACTCAATTAGATGTTCTCTTACTTAAAAGAAAAATCTCACTAAAAAATCCTGCAGTGCAAGTCATGTAGAGAGAAAGTTCCACCAGCTTTGGAAGTAGAGTGGCTTCAAGCTTCAGTTTTTGTCAGGAAATATGATGAAAGGGAAAACCTTCTCCATCCCACCAGCATGAGAAAATTTCTGTCCTCCCACTATGTACAGCTCAAGCAGCAATGAAACCCCCCCCACACACACACAAAAAGGTGACAAAAAGGAAAACAAGGTCCTACGTTAAAAACCTAAAGCATGTCTTATATTAACAATCTAGCTAATGAAACTGCCCTTCATTTAGTTGAAATAAACAATATCAGATTAGTTCCTGCTTTTTTTTTGTTTTGTTTTTGTCTCTCAGTTAACTTCACACATAAGAACATTCCTCTGTTGCTTATGATGTCTCAATAAACTTTGCTATGCTAATGGATCAAAAGTATGCTGTCCTAAGTACAGAGTGGAAAGGAATAAAGTCACCAGACTCTTGGGATCACTTTTAACTACTTCTACTTTCTAAACTCCAATCTCAGTGTCACAGACCTTGCAAAATTAGGAAGCTCCTGGATCCAGTCAAAGAAGTATTTGCAAAAGAAAAAGAGTTTTAGCTTTGGATCAGCCAAGCTCTGAAAAGGTGGCAAAGACTATCCGGCACAGGGCTGGAATTCAGGCTTACTCTGTTTTATGATGAGGGAATTATTTTCCTTATCCCAGTTATCTTACAGTTTTGTACAGAATTGCATAAGGGAAGCAAAAATCAATATATGCAGAAATCATTGCAGCTTCCTCAGACACAAGAAAGGGGTGTATCTTAGAGGGAAACAAAAGCTGAATAACCCAGCAAAGAGCTAGGAGAGCACAGAGGTACAATACAGAACAGAGCTGGCACTGACAGAACAGAAAGGAAAATGAGGAAAAATTACAAAAAAAGAAAGAAACAGGAAAGAAAACACGATTAAATGGCAAAGTGATCCAAACCAGGAAAGATGCAACCAGCTGAAAAAAAATTATAATATCTTTATTTGGGGTGAAATTAGTAGTTAGACAAATTCAATCCAGGGTTTGAGTGCAAGGTGCTGAATAAAAGGCTCAGGATGTGACAGCTGCTGGGGCAGACCAGTGACCTCATTCCAAGCATTCCTCAAGCCACATTGATGCTGTCAGGCTACACCAATAACCTCCCTGTTGCAAAGCTTTCAAAATTGAACCAAAACTCAGCTCAGGGCTCCCAGTCTGTGGCCTCCCAGGTGGTGCCTCTGAGTACATGTAAAAAACTTCTGGTACTGCCCTCAAATTTTTTCATGGTCCCAGCTCAAGGAACTTTTTTTGCCTTTTTGCTATACTGTAGGTCATTGCAAGTGGTTCTTCGCTGGCTTTTTGGTTTTCCACCCCAGGAAAATCAACTGTGCCATGAAGCAGGACCCCAGTGCTTAGCCCTGCAGCCAGGTCAGTGCCAGAGACCCTGTGTGGGTCACAAAGGACCAGAACATTGCCTTTCCTCCCTCCAAGATCCCTACCTCCTGCTCATTTTTAAGATAGGGCATCACAGGGTTTAAGCATAACCACTTTGAGTAGACTGGGGAGAAAGAGGCATCAGGCTCCTCAGCATCTCACATTCTTCAGGTAACTGCTTATTACTGAGTGCTAAATAAAATTACCCTGGAACACCTGTGGATAAGGACGGACATTTCTGAGCCACCAGTACTTGAGAATTCTTTATTCAAAGGCATTTTTCATGGAATTATCTGGAAATAGTCAATTGACTGCTGAAATACAGCTAACAAAATGGACCACTCCACTTGTTATTTTATCTGGTATTATATGCATCATTTCCTGCCTTTAATTTTAATTCCATGCCCCCTAAGAAATGCAATCTCACAAACAGATCTTCCCCTTTATTTTCTTGTAATAATATCATAGCAGTTTTCACAGCTATTTACAATCTCTTCGTTCCCTCCACAGCTTTTCCAAGCCATGGAATGAAGAATTATGTAAAAATAGGCCACAAAAAACCAGACACACTTGATCTGCACAGCAAAAATAGAGCTCTTTAGCACCTGGCATTCTCAAGAGTGGTAATGAAGCTGGCAAGATAAGCCAGGCTTTGACCCAAAATAAAAAGCTTAGCCCTCAAAAGAAGCAGAAATCTCATCTAACACAAAAATTCTGTCTTTTGGTTTCTTGCAAGGTGTGACCCCAGACATCTGGACAAGCAGAGGGCCTGGGCTTCCCATAGGTGGGAAATGTAGGAAGAAGACAAGCAGCACACATGAAAACATTAGTTTTAGCCTGTCAGAATTTCTGGGGGCAAATTACAAATCCACCCTGGTGCCTGCAATCCCAGGAGTGCTCACGGCTAAGGGGGAAGCCAAAAGAACGGAAAAGGACTCAAAGGACAAACAAGCAAGCCTGCACTTGGGAGGTTTTTTTCAGGAGCAACAAATAAATTCTTCAGGATAAATAACTGATCTGTGTTGAATTACAGATTTGATGAGGCACATTTAAAACTGAAAATCCATCACAGAATTTATGCTACATTTTGCTACCTCAGATGTTCCAAAGAGATGTAAGAGGCTGTTTCCCAAGATGAAAATGCTATAATGTGAAAGATTATGCATAGAGAATGGAAGTTTATCAAGTAATGGGGTTTTTGGTAAGAGAACACATAGGAGGAGGAACAAAATCTGGACTTCAGCAGAAATATATAACAGAAACCAGAGATACCTCTACATATACACAGACAATACAATCTTAACGTTGTAAATCTTCAATTCAAGAAATCTTTCACTGTTTTCATTCAGCAGGGATTTCACCCAATTAGAGCCACTTGTTTGATAATATTTACTCTGTAACTTTTTCTGAATCAAGGTGGCATCATAATTCTATCTTTTATGAACAATTCTGAATAATTACTTTAGCAACACTGCCTAGAAAATGGAAAGGAAAACAGGCTTTTGGCTTCAAAATCTGAGATTATCAACATGCATAGAATGGAAAAGCAAAAAAAAAAAAAAATCAAAGCAGAAAGGAGATTTGCTAAGGAAACAATCTTCTTGGACACCATGAGGTCGCTCAGACCATGCAGGGCATCCAGCAATACAAAACTAGAGAAATAAAAATCTCCAAACACCAGCTCATTAAAAGGGAGAGGGAATGACAGAAAAGGTTCAAGTAGCATCATTAGGTGTGGATTCCCTGGAATCTCTGTCCAACATCCTAAGCAGACCTGCTTTGCATACTCAAAGTGTTTACTCTGAAAATGTCTTCCACAGTGTGACAAGACCTTGACTGCAAAAGCTGCAGTTTACCCTGAGCTCCATGGGAAAGACTCAGAGCCAGCCCAGGAGATTGAGATATAAATGGAGTGACAGCACTAACATGAAATATTGTAAGCAGTGTGAAATACAGTGTGAAATATTACACTCATTACAAAGCTCTGCGTTCCAAAGCTTGTCCCTTTATCAAGCCTCATCTATAATTTGACAACAAACAGGCTATCTGGGATGATACTATTTCCTTTTAAAGAGGCTGAATATTACCAGATCAATTTTCACAAAGTTCTGACAGTAGTACCTTGTTATTAAAATCAGAGTATTCATAAGGCATTAAAACAAATTTCTTCAGTGAAGCTTCACTTCATAAATTGTCACATGTTTTCTGTTCAATATACAATGCTGTGACAATTTACGACAATTTATTGAACAGAAAACATAACTCCATTTCTATAAATAATGGCATTTGACTGAAAACTGCTGTGTTGAGCTGTTAAAAATTATGTCAATATAAGTTCAGCATAATAGAAAGAGGAGTTGCAAGTAAGGGAGTCAATGTAATGTAATGTAAATAAATGTAAACAGAGATTAGCAGTTATATAGTCCAATATTAGCAACTGAATAGTTCAACTTAACCCTTTTCAAGTTTATTTGAACCAATCTAAAAGTGAGATAGTAACCTTGAAATCATGAAAATATTTAGTTTTATATTCACAGGAAGTTTTTTATAAAAATACAAATATTTGTTTCATACAATTGGAAAATTAATAAAATTACATCTGTATTTGGAAGGCTTTCCTCATCCAGATCCAATTATTCCATGCATGTTTCTCCCTTCCCCAAATGGGAGTTATATCGAACCTAATTCTTTTCCATAAAGCAATGATGGCAAACAAAAATCCACATACTCACAAGCTCCAAACCCAATCCTGTGCCATCAGTCTTAACTTTGTGGTCTACTTTTAGCCTAATTACAGAAAGAAAATTATTAGGTGCATAAAGAGGTTTGTGATGAAGTGTTTAGTGTAAGGGCATACATTACACTCAGAGTTTCATGGGGTTTTGTTTTTTCCTTCTCTTCCTTTTTTCCTTTTGGGGTTTTTGGGGTTTTTTGGGCAGAAGGCTGGAGAGAGATTTGAGGGTTTTTTGGTGAGGCATTTGTTTGCTAGGTTTTTTTAAAATTCATCTCTGCATTTACTTTGGGAAACACAGGAATTTTCTTCAGAAATAATTCCTGACTATTTTTAACAATCTCTATTTTGCCTTTTTTTTTTTTCTTTTTTAAATCTGGCATTTATTTCATGTGTTTTCATCTCTTTTTCCTGTGTTCTCACCATTGTAAATGGAAGGAATAAAGAGCCCTGGGAGCCTGCACACATCTCTTTCCCCACTTGTTCTACCTCTATTTTTGACCTGGCTCCACTGCTTTGCTGTTAGAAATCCTGCATGGCATTTGACACAGACTTAGAGAGCTCTTGAGGCTCATGTGGAAAAAATGATTTAAAGAAAACACATTAACTTTTGAGGAATACCAGAACTCTTTGGAAGGCTCTTCAAACAGCTTTCCTTCTGTAGCATCCTTTACTGGGCAGCCTGGTATCTCAGATCTGCATTGACACATCCCTTATCTCAGCAACTGTTGGTCTCCTAATATCCTAATATTGCTGTGGCCATCCAAGCCCTCCTGTTTTGTCACACTGAGACCTAGATATATAGATAGATCTAGATTAGATATAGATACAGATATAGTATCATGATTGAAATGTACAGATAACATACTTTCAGTGGGCACAGCCTCTTAAAAAAGGCACAATTACAGCAAATTTAGGGATACCAATTTTAGTGGAGCCTGAGACAAGTTAGCAGAGGGTACCTCAGATAATGCTGATCAAACTGCAGTAGAAATAAACCTCACCATAAACGTGATGGTTTCCTATATCTGATTTAAGCCTCAGAGTTTCTCCTCTCCAATATTTCAGCTCTGAGTTGCTCAGAACGGAAAATGTGGCACTGACACAGCACAGCTGAGGAGTCTCAGCCACACTCAGGGTCCAGTTGCTGCAGGCAGAGTGATTTAAGAAACAATATATGCCTGTTCAAAGAAGGGGTGATCAACTCCAGAACAACTAAAACAAAAGGATCCAGCCCCATTAGACCACGTGACCAGGATACAGTTTTCCAAATCTCATTTAGAGTATTGCAGGTCTTTAAAAAGGCAAAATGTTTTTCCTGGTTCTAATCCAGTTCAAACAGGAGTTAGTTAATATAAAAGCTGTAATCTGCACTGTGAGAAGGTCAGACAGCATGATCATATAAACCTCTTCCAGTTATGTGACCTATGACCTATAAAATCGAATCAGAAGTGACTGAACAAATTTCAGGCCATAGATAAACTCAAAAGTACTATTTTCTTTTTACATGCCCTCAGCCTAATTCCAGTAAGTTAAAGACATCCTGGTGTAGGATGATCCTGATGTAGAATCAGGCACCAGGCTGAATCAGAAAGCAGATTCCTGAGGGATGGGTCATCTGCTGATCATTTCCAGTGACCTCAAGGGGAGCTACAGGAGTCAGAAGGATCCAGCTACCACTGAACAACATTAGGAGTTTCACTCACAGGGAATAACTGAAAATCATGATTGGAAGCTCCAGTTTGCCTGAAATATTAGCTCTGAATTGCAGGTTTGGGGTACTTGCACTGCTGTCTGCTCTCAACTTGACTGTTGGTCTGTATAGTGAGATCAATGGCATTACCATTTTACAGAATCCACCAGAATTTGGAGGGCAACACAATCCACTGAATTACTTTTTGTAAAGCAAGAAATTAACCTTATTCATTTGATAACCTGTTTGATATACAAGAGCATATTCCATTTTTGTCCCCGTCAGAGCCACTGTCCCTGGCATCCTCAAATCACTTTTTCTACTTGTGTTTTATGGCTTTATTTCTTTTTTTAATTCCGTCACTTGCATTAGTTCTATACATGGCCTCTGACTTTTACTTCCCGGTACAGTCCCTCAGTGGGGTCAAGACAGGGAAAACTATTTTAAAAAAAAATCAAAGGCAAAAAAAACTCACTACAAGCGAAAGGATTGTGTCTTAGAGCAGCCAAAACTATTGAAGGCCTTGGGAAAGGTTTCTGACCTGACTCTGATGAAACAGCTCCAATGACAGGAATGTTGCCAAAAACAGCACAGTTGCAACTGCTGGATGCAATGGTCCCAGCCTGGAAGGTGCAGAGAAGGGGAGAGACATTTCTGCTGATGAGGAGCCAGTGGACTGGCAGCCGGTTGGAAGCCAGATTTGGGGGAGGCAGGAGCTACAGGCTCTGGAAATGCTTCCAGCCATTTGGATCTGGGCATCAAGAGCGGGGCAAGGCTCAAACACAGAGCAATTCCTCGCCTTCCTTCCCCCTGCACCCTCTCAGGCATCTCCAGGGGATGTGCCAGCATGACCTGCAGCCACTGCTCAGCCCAGAGTTCTGCCTGAGACCAAAACTAGCTCAAGGGCACTGGAAGCAGCCTGGGATCCCTCCAGTGGGTTATTTTTAGCTCAAGCACCAGGGTCTTCTGGTTCAGTCTGTAAAATAAACTCTGGGAGGAGTAGCTGTGGCAGGCATTGCCTACCTGGCAGGTGGCAAGGACACACTGCAGGCTGGTTTCCAAAAGCAAGCCAGAGCATTCTGCAGTCAGCTGTACTTATAGCAGGACTTACACATGGCACCAGTTCTCTCCTCGCCTTGCTGCGAGGAGAATTTCAAGTAAGCCTCAGAAATGGCTACACATCACAGAATTCGCACGCCTCAGCCTGCAGTCCTTGTTATAAGCACAGAATACACCCAAGTTCAAAGGCCAAGAGCAGCCAGCTTCTGCAAATGAAATTTCAACTTTTAAATAAAGCAAATTACTGTACAATTTTGCACCAATGCACACACTGAAATAACTAACTTGTGATCAAAGGGAAAAGGAAAACCATGATAAGTTTTTCAAGCTCTGCCCTACATTTCAGTATGTAATTACATGAACACACAATTCCCAGTTTTCCAATTTGTTTGCTGACACACAGCAAGACTGAGCACAGGAAATTCTATTTCTTGCAACCATTTGGAGGAAAACAGAGAAATAACAGCAACAGATTTATTTCATACCGACTAGTATTTGTTTGCTTGTAACCCAGCCTAAACATCATTAATGCAAAGGGGTCTTTTTCTATGGACATGAGAAATAATTACTTGTTTGGCACAGATATTTGAAAGAAATTGCCAAAGGAATACAGGATTATGATATCCTACCACACAATACACATTTAAAACATGGGAAATTCATATCTTGGTGGTTTTGCCATCCAGATTACACAGACGTCATCCTTTCCCACGTTAAATGCTCACTAACATTTGAAACAGGTAATGTTACTCACAAATGACAACTGCACAGGTCTACAATAGATGTTTCTGTCCCTTTTGCTTCTATTAAATAACAAGTGATAAAAATAGAACAAGTCACTGCACACTGCCGACAGTTTTGTAGATTTTCCTTTTGCTTTGCTGCCTTTTCCTCTTTTTGCTGTTATCTGTCTCAATCTGATTTCACCTAGCTTGAGGAGTATTCTCCAAGCATTTGATTGATGAAAATCAAAATTACTGAACCATTCCCCAAACCCAAATAAATAAACAAACAAAATATTCCTTGGGCTGGCCAGCATTTAATAGCAGCACTCGCAGCTGAAAAACCAAGATTGCTGACCTAAATCACTCTCATCTAATGAAAGAAAATGAGTAAGGAAAGCAATTCTACCAAAAACCAGCTAATATCCTCGTGTTCTGAAATACCTGTTCTGCTTATTCTACAATAAAATACACGTTCCTTATGTTTATAGTCACAATGGCAGTTTAAAAACCCCACATTTTTACTCATACCCTAAAAATGTTTAATTTCAAAGCAATTTCTCTCTGTGGAATACATCTACAGACTCTATTAGCAGATTTTCAAAATTATCAAAATAAAAACACCCATGTGAAAGCACAGACAAACCATCACACACACACACACATCTCTCTGCATAATTATAGAGGAATACAGGAACTCTGACTCGAAGCCTAGCAACAGTATCCAAGTATTAGTTAGTCTGCTAATCAACTACCAAAAACTCACACACCAGCTCAGTGTGCTTCATTTTCCTAAAGCAAACAAAAAACCAGACAAAAGAATCCTATCAGTCCTAGCTCCAGAGCAGCTGAAGGACAAGATGCACAATAGAAAACAAACCTTGTTCACTTGAAGAAGAACAACCCATGTCATTTAGTCCGTCTGAAAATTCATCTCATCACAAAGAACCAAGGCAAAAGAGAGATTTAAAAATAGGTTATCCAAGCCTAAGGATTATCAGCTTGTAACATACTTAATATCTGCATATCAGTATCTAATGAAAGCTTCAAAATTCTTACATATATGATTGAGTTTTGTACCTCCATCCTATAGAAGCCATAGTAAATTCTGTACAGCAAATACTTCCTAAATCTGCTGTGCTCATTTACTCACAGACAGCTGCAGGCTGGATGAAAACAATCAGGGATTAACTTTTCTATTCATCACATCTTTTAATCCATTACTTTCTCTTAGTTTGCAATAAATAAACACATAAAGTTAAATAAATTATATATGTGTTATGGCAAGTTTAAAAAAAAAGTTTAAAAGGGACACTATTACTATTATAATTATCATTAATTATTACTTTTAATGGTGTGCAACTGGTGTACATCAGGGATATGTGTAAGGCCTTCTTCAAAGCAGAAAAGGAGATGCAACAATAGTCACTGAGCTGAGACACGCTTCTTGGTCCCAAAGACTTCCAAAATAACCAATAATTAAAATAAGCTACTCTGGCGCTATTATTATTCCTCAAAAAAAACTAATTTGAGGCATGATGAATTGAAATACTATGGGAAGTCACTCTAAGCATTTCATACTGCTTGTAAAAAAAGTTTCTAAGTACCTTATAGTAATAGGGTTTCTTGCTTTATGAAAAATACTAGTGTAATTTGTTTCAAATAGGATTACTTTTTAAATGATACAGCAATTTCCATCTACCTTTCAAACATTTGCCAAGAAAACAAAAGGGATTCCCTCATAAAAGACATAAATACAATGAAATCCGGATCTTGTTTTTAATCCTTTATGAGTATCTTTTTTTCTGTCCTTGGATTCCTTTATCTTTTCTGTTTGATTCAGTCTCACAGAACTGCCTCATCCAAGTCTGCAGTAAGAACTTTCCTGGTAGAATCAGCCAGGTGGGTTTTATTAGACTAAAGCCACAGGAATCGTTTGAAAGGCTTTTTCTTTAAAGGTTTGTTCACATTACTTCATGGGACATTATTCTCATATTTTTTGGCTCTAAAATAAATATTTTTTATATTTTTCTTCTTTTTCCAGAACAGCTGGAAGTCTCACAGTTATTGCGAAGAAGCTTTTTTAATATGTGCCTAATTTTCACATCTGTCTGATATAAGTGCTTTACAATTAAATTAAAAGAAGGAAGAACAATCTGAGTGGGATTTGATCTGTAGGACAAAGATTTAGTGGCTCAGCTGTAAAATCAGAATTTTCTACTTCTAAAGTAGCGTCTAAAATAATTACAAAGTGCAAACAGATTGGGATTATTAAATGAACTTAAAATAACAACAAGGTTAAATGAACTTGTTTGGTATAAAAATTAAGAATCTAACCAAAAACACACTTTCTGAGAGATGAGTGATTAAAAGTTTCTCAGGAGACTTGACAGTATGAATCGTTCCTCATCTTCCTGAGGATACTTCCCAAGCTCTTCACTATTCCTTCCCCCTCTGCTAACTCTAAGGAGGTGCATTACTCAAATGATGTAAGTTGGAACACATCAAAACTATAGGAACACAGTGGATAACCAGACAAGCACGAGAAGCAAAAGCCAACTTGCTGAAGCTGAAATGCTGACATTGCTCTGCACATTCATCATCACAGCAGCCCTCAGGTTTTCTGCTCAGGATTCAATTCTTTGATTTACTCTTCTTTTTTTTTTTCCCCACTGGGAGATGCTCCAAAAATGGACATTTCAACAACTTAATTTTTCATAAGTAATAAAACTTGAAGAACCAATGTCCAGCTCAATTAAATTAGGTGGGAGGAAATAGTATAACATAATGTTTACTCTTTAAGGCAAATCTATTCATTTAAATAGTCATGCTCAATCCATTATCTTGCAAAAATTGCAAGTGAATAATGAAAGTACCAATATTTCTATTTTTCAGTGGCAAAAATGAAGGTATCATAAAAATTTGGAGAATCTTCCCATGGAAAGTATTTTTAAGCACTTTTTCTAGAAATCATCAAATCCTACAAGTCAGCAAAAAAAAGCATTACCCATATGTAAATATAAACAACAATAAGATGCTCAACCTAGTAAGAATAACGTGTTCATTTTCAATTCATGTTTTACAGATTATTAATAAATACAGAAGGATGAAAAGAAGAATTCTTACATGAAAAGGAATTATCTTATTATCCAAGGAAAAAAAAGAACCTTCCAGACTGTCTCTGAACTTTTATGTAGAAGTTATGACTTTGGTGCATTTTGCCCTCAGTTTTCTCAGTGCACACTGCAAGAGCTGAAAGTGCTCCAAGAACTCACATTACCACAGAATTTTCAACCATATCCCTGCAGATCATATGCAACCAAGATGGGAAAGTAGTCCTTAATCCACATCCTTAGTTTTATATTTCACATGAGCTGGCCTAATTTTCCATATAAATGAAATATTCAAGTCAGAGATTTGCCTCACTAAGTTAAAGCACAGAGCCTCCTGCTACAAAAGAAATGCCTTTTTTTGTTCAATTTCAGATGTTTCTGTGGAACTTTAATTACTTGAATTAAAATATTTTAACCCATTTTATTAAATTGTATTAGGCATCACTTGTATTATTTTAGTGGCAAACCTCTCTATGTAAAAAGATCTTGAAAGAGCCTCCAGTTCTTTGGGGTTTTTTTGTCAGGGGCCCATAAGGCCTGTCACTACCCTTAATCCCACCAAACTCTGTGAGAGGGGATGCTTTCATGGATATGAGGAGTTGGCTTTTGCCATATATTCATTTAATTATAGAGAAGCATATTTCTCACTTTCATCTTCTTACCAATTATTCCTATTTGAGAGCTGCTTTAGGCAAGGCCAAAATAACCTGCAAACACCAATCTTTCTCTTCCAGGTAAGTGGATGTGTATTTAGTCTACTACAAACTGACTGATTTATACTTAGAAAGCACCTACCACTTACCACATTTTCCTTTTAGGAGTATATTTTTGAAAACATTTCAGCTTTTCCCCATCTGTATTTTTTTTAAAGAGTTACTTTTCAAACCTCCCCAAAATGTCACCAGCTCTGTGGTTGTATCTTACATAGAATTGGTTTTAACACCTTTACAAAATCCTGGCACAAACAAGCAAAACTTATTTTCAGAGTCTGCAAATATTTTGCTTACCAATATCAGCTTCCCTGTGATTCTTGATGTATTCAGCAAGCTCAAAATTTCCCGCTATTATAGCCACCTAAAGGATTGTAAAATAGGCACAATTAATACATCATCATCACTTGCTAAGAAGGAGATGTTACATCACTGACAAACATCAGGGAAACATATTTCCATTTCACAAAGTGGAGCAATTCTAGTACTTTCTTTCTGCAATACATATGTGAAACACCAGTGAGAAATGAGATCTTAATCTGTTTGTAAGAGCACTGCCAGTCTCCCAGCTGCCCACTGCCCATGGAATTCTGCAATCTCAGGAGGCTGCTGGAAGAGCTGCTGCTCTTCACATGGTGGCAGTCCAAGGCAGCAGTGAACATTAAGCACAGCATCCCCAAAGCTCTGGGAGCTGTACAGGTGTGTGGGGAATGCTGCAGTAGAGACACACTGAAGATATTATCTCCCTTTAATTGCTCCTGCCTCGCTCCTTACCTGAGCAATAAAAACAGGAGCTGAAATGCAAAGTACATGAGAGAACCAGGACCAAGAGCTACCAGTATTCAGGTACTACTAAGGCACAAAAAAACACACTGAAAGAGAGAGACTGGTTAAGCTTATGTATATACACAGAGTTTAAAATGTCTAAATACATCGAGTTCTAAAATAACAATTTTCTTTTTCACTTATTTCCTGGTTGTCGAACATAGATCTGAATTCTCATTTAAATGGACTTTAAAAGAAAAGCATCCCCAGTGGGTGAGAGGGAAACAATTCAGTTTTGCCATTGCTGACCTCTCCCTTGTTCTTCTCTTTTTGCTCTGAATATCAACGAATTGCCTTTTCTGGCCCCATCTTGCAGCTCTGACAGATCTTTTTCTCTAATGGTACTGTGGCTTCCCTGATGTGTGTACAAGGCATAAGCTGGGCTCAACTTTCTCATAGAAACTTCTGCATCCACAGGGTACAGATAAAATAAAAATATTTTGAAAATCTTGCTTTATGATTCTCTTGGTTATAGGACAATATCCAAGAGAGTCAGACATGGAAACTATTAAAAACCCAATGCAAATTTCTGAGCTGATGACCAAGAAAAATTATTTGCTGGTTTGTGCCTCTCCACGTATGTAAAATGATGCAAAGGAAGACTTAAATGCTGAAATGGTCTTGGGGAGTGTATGAAGTATGTCAGCAATATCTTTAAATGTAACACACCTAAGATCTTATTTCTGCACTCAGCCTAGGAAATTGAATGGACAATTTTATTTACCAGTAACCAAAACAAACTAATACTGAAATCCCTGAAACTGAAGACTTTACACCCAAGCTGTGGCTGCCCCATCCATGCCAGTGTCCAAGGCCAGGCTGGATGGGGTTTGGAGCAGCCTGGGATAGTGGAATGTGTCCCTGCCTCTGGCAAGGAGTGGATCTGGGTGACTTTAAGGTCCCTCCTAACCTAAACATTCTGGGATTCTGTGATCAGGGAGGCTGGACACAAGTGCAGGTTGATGCACTGACACGTTAACACCATCTAATACCATCCATCTGAAAATCACCTTAAACACTTGTAAGCCAACCTTTATTCCAGAAGCCCCTCCAGAGATAAAAAGCTTCTTCAGCATGGATAAGACATCTGAATCTGGCCCCCAGCCTCTTCTGTGCAGCCCTGAAGTGCAGCTCATGATCCTCCCTGCCAAGTAGCACTAGGAAAGCAACAGCAGAGCTGTACTAATCCTCTCTTTAACTTCCAGTTCTGCAGCCCAGCTGGCTCTAGGTTCATAACAGCAACATTTGTCTGCAGCTCTGAGGTTTTCTCTGCATTGTAAGCAAGTGATAATAATCTCTCTGATATTACCCCTAATTAGCAGTAAAATTCCAACAAGGGGGGAATTCAGCAGTGACAGGCAGCTTGCTAGACAGCAGCCATGGTACTCAAATTAATGAATTTTTGATACTGAGCAGATTTTACACCTCAAATATAAACATGCTCTTCAAGTGATAAACACCTGTTATTACTTGGGGGGAAAAAAAAAAGATACTTCCAGATAACTAAGAGACAGCTTGACAGGGAATTGTTCCCATATTTGCTTCTGAACCAAGCAGTAGATCCAGCAAGCTCAAGGAACCATTTTTCTCCATTTAATTCACTTTGATGCGCTAAAAAAAGTATGCAAAATCCTTACAGCAAAATGAAGGAAAGATATGTTATGATCTAAAGAAAGCAAGGAAAAGTTAAAAAGTACAAATATTTCTTGGCATAACATCAATGCATTTCACTTGAATTTGATGGATAAAATGTGTGGGGAAAAGTGAAGTTCAGAGCAAAATCGGAAAGACACAAAATTATACTCATTCAATTTGTACAGTTGCAAACAACAAAGCACAGCAACCTTAGCCCTTTTCCCATCCAAATGTGTCTTCAACAAAAATTATACTGAGTTCACACGAAAATATAAATGTGACTGTATTAGGACAAGTGAATGGTCTTCACAAGATCCAGAGCTGCAACCAAATGAAGGTGGTGGAAATTCTCTCCTTGATCAAGTACCTAAATCAGAGACTAACTGAAGTTCTATATTTGTATTAAATTTCTTTGTACTTTAATAAAAAATAGTAATGTAGTGCCTTGGCAGAAAATGCTAGAGTTTGATTCTCTCCGTGCTTCATAATTTACATGGTTTTAAATAGACATAGTTTGCTTTTCAGTATGTTCTGTAGACAAGTGCTAGATTTAAAATTAAGAGATTATGGCAGGAAAGAAGGTTTTGTTTGAGGTTTCTTTTGATCACAAGACATCTCCCCTTGGCAGTGAAAAAACAGCACAGCCAGCAAAACTGCAGTGAAAGTTTGCTTCCAATTCCAGTAGGAACTGGATTCCAGTCATCAAAATGCATCACGTGCATATTTACAGACATGAAATACAGTCATGAAAGACTGGAAGGTAGCACTTTACAACTATGGGCTATCTACTGACTCTGTTATGCTGAAGCTTCAAAAATTGCAGCTTTCCTAAAACTGCATATGCAGCAGTCTTGCCATAATTCAGGTTCTTTCATTCCTGCAGCAAATGTTCTTTCATGTCGTCCTTTTGACATTTATCTCACATCAAAAGTCTGCGTGTCCTGTCACATTATTCTCCAAACCTGATAAAACCTGTTTCTGCATCTTGTACGAAACAAAAACATCATTCACACACAATTTCCACTAAAACCTGCTTTGTGTTTTGCCCTGTTTTTAAAGGGTGTCTTTACTTTGCATCCAGAATCAGAAAGAGTTCACCTGCAGAGTCCCAGCACAGTGTCAATCAAAGTCCAGCAGAAAAGCCTGACTCAGTCAGTGCTTTTAAACCCAAACCAGAATCTTCATCTGCTGCAGACATTTGGTTGGGAGTCTTGCCACATTCTACTGTACAGAGAGTAGAAATTATCTTGTTGGGTTTAATTTAATCAGCATTCGAGACAATTTTATATGAATGACAGTAACCAAAGTGAATCACTTATCAACTCCCTCCCAAGCTTAATTGACCCCACTAAGGCTGTTAACATGGGCACCTAATTATTACCAAATTACCTTTGATAATACATGTCTGGCCTGGGTAAATCTGCCACAGGGAAGTGAGCAGAGAGTAAAGCTATGCAGGAAGATAGTTCTTGCTAGGAGGCAACTCATATAAAACCAAAAGAGAGGATAAAACCATGCAGCTGGACAGTGGTACCCCCTCCTATTCCCACAATGATCTCTCTCCAGCGTGATAAAACTTAATGGAGTGGCCAAAATGGGTCCCAGCTGGGACACCCTGAAGCACTAAGCCAAAGGGCGAAGAGCTCAGTGGAGCAGAGCCAGGAGCTGGCTGTCACCAGGGTGTGTTACAGGGAGCGTGACCAGAAAGGTTGTGTTTACACAGTACTTCCTCTGCCTCGGGAGAAGCAGAGCTGTCACAGACATCCCAGTGTCTCACTCGCTGTCTCACAGACAGATGTTTCTTTTAAATGATGCAACTGGTTCCAGGGCCTCGCTGTTTGCCATGGCAGGCAGTGCCAGATGCTCTGCTGCCAAGCCAAGGGAGGAAGGCAAGGAGTTTAATCGACACTTAGCAAGTTGCTATGGGTGATAACCAAGGGACAGCTCAGCCGAGTAAAAACCTGAATGAATGAAGCAGCTGCAAGGCAGGGACTGGGAGGGAGCAGGCAGGAGGTGGGAGCATCCTAGCACTCCTACTCCAGCACTGGGCAAGGAGCAGCAGCCTCAACACTGCCACCTTCACAAGTGGCTTTCTCCTGACAGATCTTTCTCACCCTGGCTTTCTGATATTTGCAGTCAGAAAGAGTCAATTCAGAAATTAAATATTTGAGGCATCAGGTTAGTTCTGCTTTTTCTGAATCATGTTCCCCAAAGAAACTTATTTTAAATAATGGCAAATAAAAGTATCTTGTGTAAACAGTGAAACTGGCCAGATGTCCTGTTACAGGTTTCAGTGTGACAGTTTCACAGTGTTTTCAGACTCTGAATCAGACAGAAGTAGCACTTACTCACCACCAGCTCTCTGTTTAGCCCCATAAATGCAGTTCTAAAGATATCAATTTACTTACATTCAAGTATTTACACTTTTTAATGGGGATTAATACAGTTTTTTGTTCCTTTTGGGAAACTAGAAGTTGTATCTACACTTTACCCGGCACTAACCTTTCACAATTCACTTTTTCCTGCTCTTGAAATGTATCACATGTAGAGATTAGGTAGAGATTACATTAAATTAGAGCATGATTTTGTAGCCTGCTAACAAATACAATTTTAGAGCTTTATGGGCTAGTCCCTGAAAGGCAAACACCACGACTAAATTACATTACCACTCTTGGGAACAAACTGTTCCACCCAAGGAGAAACAGCAGAAAAAAGACAGGAACTGAAGCTGTCCCCTCTTAAATCAAGACAATGAACTTTGACAAACTTTGTCTGTGGGACTGAAGAGAGTCTCTTAGTACATTTATGTTCCACTCAGTCCAGGCTTCTGTATTTCTGCTACATATGCTTACATCTGAGAGATCCAAAGCTCTGAAATGCAGAGCCTTTCAAGGGAGCAGAGGGAGCTGCAGGGTTGTAGCTGCCATTCACAGCGAGCACATAAAACAGCACTACTCCCCACCTGCTTTTTCTCTCCCTGCTCTTCTCTTCCAATTTCCCTTTCCTGAGAAAAGTGCATTTCATTATTCTTTCCTTCAGGGCTTCTCTTGTCTCTGCCAGCCAGCAGTGCTTATTGAATGACGGCTTTTCCAGAGAGCTTGGACTGGCAGAAAGCTTAGGCATGGGCTGTACATTAAGGGAGGTAACTCCAGCCCAGCACAAAATGTGAATTACATCAGTGCAAACGCAGGTGGACCATAGGACACTGAGGTAAATCTTTCCTGCAGATTCCCATCTTCAGTGGGAGCTACAAGAAAAAGGTCACACAACCCTGTGAATGAGACTGCAACCATCAGACTCCAGAAAATGCCTTCCACTTCAACCACAGGCTCACAAAATCATAAACTATTTCTCATTCCACCAAGGACTTATTTTAACAATGAAAATACACCACTCAAGCAGTCACAGCCATCACACAACAGAATTCACTACCAGCAGAGGCATACGAGAAATCAACACAACGGAATTTAGAAGGAAGGGTTGGGATCACTTCCTTAATTAAAAGATTTTCAGAAATACTCTTCCATGTATCATAATCAGGATGTGTTTGCTTAGTATTAAAAATATACAATCACATTTCAATAAGCTTTTGGAGATTGACACCTCCTCAATTTAATACAAAAATCCAGTAGTGTTTACTGTGGGGCAATGAAAATGTAACATAACTAAACTTCAATGCATTTATTTTCTACCATGTCATCTGGAAAGAAAAGCTCTCCCTAATAAAACAAAGAGGTACTTGGAGTCTAAAGCCACTTTGAATTTAATCCCAGCACACCATCAAGACCACAGCAGTCATCCCCAAGGACATCAGGAAGCTAAATTTAGGTTGTTAAGTGCCAAGACCCTGTTCCCATGTGTGCCCACGTAGGACGCAGCAGTAGGAAGCTCCATCCCTGATAAATGGTGACACAAAATCACCCAGCACACTCAGAAAACTCAAACAAATCCCATCCTAAATGGATCTGCATTAGCTGCTCTCATGGCACGTGCAGATTTTATAACTCCTCAGCGGGACAGATGGAGTTCAGTTTGGAAAAGCAGGAAGCAATCTGTGTTCCGAATTTCTTTTCCATAGGTGTGGGATGGAAATGTATCGATCACCCGCTGTTGGTTCCTTACACAGTCCCAGGAGCCTGCACTTGAAGAAATGCTTATTGATTCAAAGAGCACCACAAGTACCTGGAACTCAGATTCCTCAGGAAAGACATTCTCTTGTAATGCCTGAGCAAAATGTGACAATGTGGAAAACATTGTTCTGAGCTCAAATCACAACACAGACCTCAGGTGTTTTCCACCAGAATGTTAGGAATTCCAAATGGGTCTTTCTCTGAATCAGTTGGAAAACCTTACACAATCACCACAGCCATATAATCTAACACAGAACCGCTGGACAATCATGAATTCCTTACTTCACTTTGCAAAAATCAAAGGGCAAAGTTTCACTCCACGTTTTGTAGTTCCATGGATTGCAGTTGATTTTTGACTTTGAGGCTAATAGTACAGCAAAATAAAAGTAGTAGAAGCTTCTTGGTTCACATCATTAAAAAATTAAACCAAATGCTTGATTAATATTCTATTAATATCACTAATTCCCTGTCATTATCTAACAATCCTGCTGAATACATAGAATATGGATGACATAAAACATGACCTCAAGGAGATACATATGCTTGCATTATGGAAATACACATTTACACCACAAAACTTCACTAAAAAATTATCGATTCTGAAGTTGAGATGTAATACATCTATATATGTCAAAAATAAATCACTACTTTAGGAAGTTTATGGTTCTGCAGTATTTTGTATATTTAAAAAAAACAGTAATGATTTTGTTGAAAATAGATCAGAACTGAAAGGTTTTATTTTATAAAATAAAATTAATTTTATCCATTTGAAGTTTCCTTTCAGGTGTAACATTTTCAAGTTTTGGTAAAACCCATCAAAATAAGGTAAGATAGAATACAGAAAAGCAGTAAAATTGAATTTATTTTCTTTAAATAATAGCTAGCAAAGGCTTATATTAATTGCAGAAATAAGCCACAATTTCTATCGGACAATAAAATGCTGACAATTTTCCTAAATTACTTTATAGTAATGTTATGAAGAAATACAAGTCAAAAAATCATATTCAGCATTTTCCTGCATGCTTCTTTCCTGGACAGAAGAGAACTTTTAACATTTTTTAATTATATAATGTAATACAAGCTCAATATTATGCATTTTGAAAGGAACTGTGTATATTAATATATCTGATGTCCAGTAGATGGCAAAATATCAGCAACCACCACCTTTAATCTTGGCACTTGATTCATTCAAACCCCAAAGTAATTTTTTTCTTTTTGTTTCCAATATCCACTTTCTATTTCATTGGAGAGCAGGATTAGCTTTACCTTTTGGATGTTTTCTGTCTATTATCTGCTTGAAAGCCAATTTCATCTTCGTCAGGTCTCGATACAACAAAGCACAATAATGTTACTATCCTTTAAATAGTCCCTTGAAGACAGTTTCTTCACCACTGAATTTTTTTTCCTCCAAGAGCATTCTGCTGCTACTGTTCCCAAATTTGCCAGCACATGTTAGCATACTGTGTACTAAAATCTCTTAGCAACAATATCTTAGTGTCTAACATTTCCCTTCTTCCAACTATGATTCACGGAGCCATCTGTAGTCAGATATTGACACGCAGCATCCGAAAATAGGCACCTTACATTTGCTCAACAACTAGTTTTAGCATCTGAAAATATAAATTATGGGGAGAGGGCCAATATTTCTATGAGGCTCCTCAGCATTCCCTGGAACATTTCAGCACTGTTTAAACAAAGGCTCACCACAAGCACTTCGCCTTGGTATCAAGGGCAAAGTATTCCTGGTTTTCCAAACGACAGCTCCAGTTCCGCTTACATAACCCTCCGAGCAATCCCAGGCTTCCCTGGAGAGGACCACCTCACACTGCTACTCAGGCTGTTTTAATAGTAATCAAAGACTAGGTTTTTCAGGCTCCAAGATCCAAGCCTTCTTCACACCCTTGGAAGCCTCAGGCTCGTGGGAAGCATCCCACGATGGGTGTGACAAGGCCAAAGTCCCAGCTGGATGAAGACAAAGGGGCTTCTGCTGTAGGAAATGCAACAATATCCCACACTCAGGAAGAAAATTTACAACCACAGCCTCCCAAGCATTTCTTTTGCCTCCCAAAACTCTTACCAAAATTGCCCTCAGAAAATAAAGCATCTTCTTTTCAGCTGCAGCAAATTAACTCTTAGCAGCAAAGACTTTGCATAACCCAAGTTATTCGTGGCAATGCGCTGTGCGTCTTCGTACTGCTTAAAAGAATAGTGCTGTACTAAAAATATTAATTAAACAGGAACAGGAAATGTTAATTAAAAATAATAATATTCAGCAGAATATATTATATAGGAGGAGTTGATAGTATGGCTTTGGAAGTGTCTCAAGTGTGAGGAACACACTTCCACCCCAGCAAAATCAGAGGGATTTCATCCACTTCAAAGGAACTGAGATTTTACCCTAAATACTTGTCAGCAATTAATATTTTAAAAACAACCAAACACACAACAACATGCAGCCAAATACAGCTGGACTTCATTAAAAAAAAAAAGTATGCTGAAAGCTGCTGGCACATTTTCCTTGCAAAAATGCTGGGTTTGCTTGCAAGAGATTTGACAGCCCCCATGGGTCTTGTGGAATACACACAGAAGCCGTGAAGCTGTGCCAGGGCTGAGCAAATTTCAGTCAGAATATGGGGAAAGCAATCACTCTGAATGACCTCTTTTCTATCTTTTACATCCTGCAGGCTGTCTTAGCAGAACTGGACAGCACCTAAAATGCCTGCAGGCACCTTTGTTCATTTTCCAGTCTTCCTTACTAATGTTTAAAAGGCAGAACCTGTGTTTTATTCTCCACTGTCCTTTCACAAACACACACAACTGTGCTCTTAAAATCTAACCACTCTTATTCATGAATTAGCCATGACTGAATACCTCCAGATTAAACTAAGCCTGCATGGACACCAAGATAAAAAATGTAAGTCCTTTCCTCACGACATGGGAGCAAATCACTTCTAAATCATCTCCTCCCTAGGCTTTGAAATGCAAACTTAACTCCTAGGACAAAAGGAGTCCTTGTTATGCAAGAACCAGCTTGACAGGAAGTGTTGAACTGAATACACCAGCAAGTCGAGCAGAGTTACAAGGAAACATGTCAGGAAGCCTAAAAAGGAACATGCAGGCAAATCCATCCCAGGCACAATTATGCTGCTTCACAACGTTCTTGTATTTCCTCCTGTTTTTTGCAAGGAGAAGTAACTCAGATTTTTAAGTAATCCTACTTTTTACAAGCTGTATTGAGCCTCCTCCATGGTCACTGCATCTATGGGGAAAATTTACGTTTCTATCTATTTTAAAAGTAGAGGAAAAAACCTTCCATCTTCTTCCTGTTTCTCTGCTGAAATGCCACCAAGCAAGTTATCCTCAAGCAAGATGCATTTTTCTACACTAGTGTTTTAATAATTAAAACAAAGCAGAAAAAGCCAAGTGTGATACACAGACACATTTAGAATTACAGACTCGCTCCTTAGGAAAATCTAGCTCAAGCTGGAAAGAGCCATCAAAAGTCAGTTATTACATAATCCCTATTACTGCTACATGGACGAGCAGTGGTTCCAAAGGAGTATTTACTGAAAGTAGATAAAGCCAGGTTGTAGCATCAGATGAATCAGATAAGACACAGCTAGCAACAATATTGACTTAATTTTCTTTGTCTTCTCCAATAATATGCTATATTAAAAGGCCAAGAAACGCAATCTTCTCCAGCTGAACTCTCTTAGAAAAAGGCTGAGAATGTGTGCTATTTGCTAGGTTGTTTTCATCAGTACTACAGGAAATGCTGGGCAGTGCAGAGAATTCAGTTCAAGGGTTTACGGGTCTGTGCTGCTGTAGGGTGAAATCTTCCATCGCTTCAAGAAACCTCATGGAAAAGCCAAAACCCACCACGTTAGCAGCTTCTTCCCCTAACACTTTCAGGAAAAAAAAGTCTTCCTACTCACAGCAGACAGACACTTCCCACTATTTCACAGCAGAAACTTTCGGGAATTCAGTTTTGCAAACACTTAATAATATAGTGTTGTTTCAACTGCTAAACCAAATGGCTGGAAATCCTTTTGGAAAGCCCCTAGTATAAAATGCATTGGTGAATAAGACACTGTGATTATTTTACCTAATACATTTGGTGGCTCCATTCCAAACTCTGTGGGTTAACTACAATAAAACCTTTGGAAACAGCAGTCTAGCAATAGCCCATGCCAATAACATACTCTGATGGAGATGGGATTGCCAATTGCATGCCAGCAACACTCCCTCCAAATGGCTAAGTCTGTCCTACAGGCACAGATCCTACATTTTTATACAGAGCAAGAACTTGGAATATAGCCAGAAGATAATGCTGAGTAGCCTGCTTTGAAATGCAAAAGCAAGAGATGATGCCACACAGCAACCCAACCATCATAACTCCAAGCATGAATCCATTCCTGCAGGCCCAAAGTGCCCACAAGTCCCACTCACAGGCTATTTTATCTCCCAGACAAACTAAATGGTGTTAACATCTCAAAACAACATGGTTAAAATTAGGATTATACAAATCCCCACTGCTTCTTGTAACTCCAACCATGTCAACTAATTGTGTCTGAATCACACTCAAGCCTTTCTTACTTTAGGACAAGAGCTGGTGGTGACCTTTGCAACTTACTTCGCTTAATTTGTTTCCTTTTATAATTTCTGAGCTTTTTTTCTAGTGGAAGAACAAGTAGATTGGCTTCTAACCACCTCAGAGAGTCCACTTTTCCCCTAGAAATTGGACTGCCTGTGGCAACACCTGAGGCATGTCTGCTGGACAGACCATCTGAGCACGGAGGGAATGGGGAAAAGGGGAAAAGGGGTCTTGGATCATTTACATGGAACACAACACAACAGATGGTCACATGGAGACTCCTCCATAAGTTTGCTTTTGGTAAAAAAAATGAAGACACATCCTGCAGTTAAGTATTTTTAGCATCTCCGAGCATGGCAATATATTTTGCCTTTCTCAATAAAAGTTAATCATATGATTTCATTATTTATGCTTTACTGCTTTACTTCCATTTGGCTGATTTTCTGAAAAATGACAGGGTTAAAACAAAGGTCAGGAGGGACCAGCCAGCACTGAGAAAACCATCTCTGAGTCAGGAAGAATCAATTTAACTCCATTCTGTATCCATAAGTATTTTTCTACTCCTGTATCTACTAATATTCTCAGGAATATTTCATTTGTCACCCCTTTCCCTAATATCAATCTCTCCCCCTTTTAGTCATTCCCCTTCCTTTTAATTATAATTATTTTTATTTTCACTACATCTTTTTAAGAAATTGTGCTGAGTGTGCCTACATGTATACAGACTCACGTACATTTTTGATTTTTAAAGGAAAAATACATTGTTTGTTCTGGAATAGTCACTTGTATAGTTTTTGGGGTTTTTTTAAAGTATGAGTAAGTTCCATTATTTGACTGGAACCAGGAGAAAAGCTGGAAAAAGCTTGCAGTCTGACTAAAGGCAGAAGGCATCATGAGCTCATAGCTGTATTTTTTGCCAACTATACCAAATATTCAGTGATTCATTGTTCACACAGGTGCTTCAGAAAAGGAATTAGGATGGAAATAAATACATGGAAAAAAGCAAAGTCTTTGTCTTTCTGTAATTCATATGCTTTATGAACACAATGGTTCCATATTTTAACATCATGATAGGAGGCATATTTGTGAAGATGCCTTTTTGAGAAATTTTGGGTAATTAGTTTTCACACCCTTTCCAATAAAAAAAGACAAAGACAAAGGGAAGTCATTCTAGTGAGGTGCTGGATATGCCCAGTAGTGTCTGTTTTCCCCCCAGCCAGCTCAGCTTCCAAATCCATGGCTTTAGTTCCTACTCCTGGTTTTGGAGCCCCTGTGTCTGCATCAGTCTGGAAACCAGTTCCCATTGCCAGGTTATTAACATGGAGATCAGCATACAGGGCAATTAAAGAAAATAAAACTAAGCACCACAACATAACACAACGGGGGAGAGAGGACAAGGAGGGGTGGGTCAGCAGAGTTTTTCAGTGTGAGGAAAACAACACATGTTTTCCCTCACCCAGACTCCAAAAGAGCTGAATCATTTTGTTTTTCTAAACAACAGAGATGCCAGGCATGGAAAATTTCAGTTCAAATGATTCAAATCTGGCAAAAAAAAATAAAAAAAATGTGAGCAATTGAAAATAGAGGAAGGGCCAACACACTGAAAGGAGCAATTCTACCTGCAGTGGAGCTGGAAGATTGCTGCTCCTCCTGCAATTCATGATATGTAGGCACATGGATTATTCAGGCTGGTCTGGGACTGCAAAGGCAAATCATTAGGGATGCCTGAGACACAAACCATTCTCAGGTATAACTCTGCCATTAAAAGGTGGCACTAAATGCCACCTCAGAATAGCTGTTGTGTGCATTCAAATATATTTGTTCTAAAGACACTGACTAATTATTAGCACTATTAGCTAAAATAGTGCTTTATTGTCCATTTGAATTATTCATATGAAACTGCTGATCTCTAAAAGAGAAAGACCTGATAAGGTGTATGTTCATTTTAACTTACACTTAATTTCAACAGCTTGTAAAGACTGCAAAACAGATTTCTTAGCTATTGGATTAATGTTTGCTAGATAAGCAATTAATTACTTTACATTAACCTAAAAGCACAAGAAATGTGTGGAAAACCAAGTAGCTGTGGACAGTGATGGAATACTATGGCTTTTCTGAAAGGATAATTCTGAGGTTTTACTAATAAAATAAAGACTAATAAATAAATTGTAAGTTATTTAGATGGCCAGCCAAGATGGGCTGAGTAAGTGATTAATAAACAGAACTGGCAATATAATATAACAATGTGGCACAGGTATCATCTCACCTTGAATTGCTAAATATAAAAAACAGGAAAATTTCTGCTGACCTCACGTTCTGCAGACTTTCAGCAATGGGTGACATCAGTTGTACCCAACACTGATTGCTGACTTAATGTATCCCAGGAATGGGTCAGGATGAAACACATCCCTGCAAAGGCAGCTAATACAGGGTAAGGTGCATAACTGGGAAATACAGCCAAGCTTTTTTGTGTTCTCAGCACCTGGCAATGCCATTCCAATGCTAAGTCTGCTGGATGCTGGAAAGGCAAAAAGGACACCCAGATCCCAGGTGGGTATGGTGTGGGATCCCTGAATTAAGTGGCACAGAATTCAGCCCAGATTAGTTTTCCTTCCTGCAATCTGGTATTATCTATCTGTGATTTGGTGAGAAATGAGCACATGCACATTTATTCTTTTGGTGGCAAAATTCCACCACATTCATTGGACACTGATGCCTGACACACTCTGTTACTCATTTTCATCAAAAGAAACAAAGCGTTGAAAACAGCACACAAATTTCTTCATGTCTGGATCCTGTTTTTACAGAATAGCACAACTTTCATATCATCAAATTTCCAAGCAGTAACTCCAAAGAATTATCCTTTTAAGGTTGCTGAGAAAGGGACATAATGGAGGTGACTCAAAGGAATAGATGCTGCAGCTACAACTACTCTTATTATGTACACATGAGATGCCTCGATGTTCCTGCCTGCTGATTACATGAGCAAACATTTTTAGTATGCAAAATCCTATTAACTCAAGGGGATTCTGCATAATTTTATAACATTTCCACTTGTGGCATTTGATTGACTGGGTCGGCAACAGACAGATGGCAAAGAATTAATTCTATGGCTGCTTTATTGCAGTGCTGGCGTCAGGGTTTCCTCTACTCACTTCACTCAGATAAAAGGGAACCTTTTCTACTTTCCCTACACCTTTTTCTGTTCTAAGAGCAAGAACAAGAATGTTGGAGCTGTCAGCACAAAGAGGAAGACAAATGAAAACTCTTCTGTGTGATATTTACCCTCCCCCAAAAAATCCTAAACTAAAAAAGAAAGTTAACCACAAAGACCTAAGGTAACACAGTAATCCAAGAGATTATCCTGGAACACATCCCTCCCATAATTAGGGTTTTCTCTTGCTCCATTTTTTGATCACTTCATAATTCTGAGGTGCAGAGATAAGTATTAGCCAGTACTTAGTGAATTTGTGCTTACCATGTATTTAGATGGAAAATTATTAGCAGTCTGAAAATGGTGCCTAAAATTAAATTATTAATGCACTGTTTCCTCTATCTGAGGAAAATGGTCCCAAAAGTAAACAACAATCTGGCTAGGATTTACAAGCAGAACTCTTAAGCTCATGCAATGCAAAACTTATGCCCAGAAAACCGTCACAATATGGAGAGAATTAAACTGATAAAGAAATATTTGGCTGAGGTTTTTTTTGAAAGCCCTGTAACTACACATAAACTTGGAGGAGTTAACTCTGAGACCCACATGGATCCAGCAAAAGTTCCAACTGTTTCACTTGTCAAAGCACTGCTCCTTGAAGCCTCTACCAGCATTATCCAAAACAGGTCAATAAGATAATGGGGAATGCAGACCAAGGAAAGATAAATCAGGATTTCTTTCAGTTGAAAAACTCCTTGGCTTAGGGAAACAGCCCCCTCCTGTTTCACCACAGCACAGATCCTGTTAATGGCACTGTGCCATCATTCTTCCTGAAGCACTGATTTTAGTAACTTGAAAAAAAATTCTTCTGGCTTGTTTTGGGTTTGGGTTTTTTTAAATATTACAGTTTCCATCCCTATTTCTCACGTGCCACTTTGCATTAGGAATGTTTCTCTGACATCCAGGCTAATTAAGCCTGTTTCAGAAATAAGGGCTTGAGGTTGTCGGCCACACCTGACAACCCTTTGGACAAACAGCTCTCTTCCATTTGGATTTTTAATTAAGCTTACTGAAAGTGGTTTCATATCAGAAAATGGGGACAAAATTTTGACTAATTCAAAGCAAGACTTCCATTTCCTTTTGGAGATAACAGATGGCAGCTTCAGCCTCTAATGCTGATAGTGCTTTAAGTCAATCCCATCCCTGAAATTTAGCCCAGCATTTTGGCCTCACATGTATGGAAGAGCTGCTTTTTGGCTAAATCAAGAAGGGCCAAGCAAATGTGCCCAGACAATCCTTGGATCACTCCTACATGGATCAAGGATCTGTCTTACATGAGATTAGAGATCAGCACAGAGCAAGGCACATCTAACTGCAAAACACCAAGGACTTAATTTTTTTGTCTCCAACAGCTCACAGAGTTCTCAAACTCATTTAGAGCATCACCAGAGGGTGTTTTTCTCTCATTCCTAATTATTCTGGGACATCTTCACTCAGTGAATTAGATAAAAGCCAGTTTTCACTCACTCACTCCATTCCTGTGTTCAGCCTTGTAAGGTATGACTTCTCCCTAAACCTAAGTTCATGTAATACTTTCTTCCAGTATTTCAGGGGGAAGAGGTATTTCCTTTCTTACCTGAAATGGAGACTGGCTGTTGTAATTCTTGATCTCTTTGTTGGCTCCCCGGAACAGCAGCACCCTCGCACAGCTCTCCTGAAAACGATGGAAAAAGGAAACTTGTTCACAAGGATCCTTTGGCACTAAAAAAGACTGTGTCTGCCAAGAGTTATGAGGTGTTTGGTCTGTATTTTCATGATTAAAAAATAAACAAATAAATTATATGAGAACCTAAATTGTTAAAACAGCATTAATAAAATGATAGGGCATCAGGTGCTTTGTGGTGTATTAGAAACACTAGACAAGTGTAAAGAAACATGCAGCAATGCAAGAAGTAAATACCTTATTAAATTTTTAAGCAATTGTACTGACAAAGTTCCATATTTGACAAATCAGATTTTGCACAAATTTGACTCCCATATGGGTTTTTTGCCTATTTGGTCAGAAAAACAGTACTGTACGCAGAACTGGGATGAATTATATCCTTCCGTCCTGCTAAAAATTAAAGCAGTTTTACCACTTATTTTGTTGGGGACTTCTTTTCAACCTATCCTCAATATTAAATGTACGATATTTTCTTTAGTACACATGAAATTATTTGATTTGTCTATACATACTGCACTGACCAGCCTTGTTCCCTCTCTTTTCCCTTAAAAAATGCTAGCAGTTACAGCACAAGGAGGAAAATCTGGCTTCAGACCCTCCAAACTGAGAAAATCTGCAAAGGAAATCCCTTAAAAATTTATTTTGGCCAATACAGGTTAAATTATTGCTCTCCATGGCTGTTAAATATGACTGACCACAATCTAGTAGAAATTACTGGAGGTTCTGAGTGGATTCTCAGAATTTTTGATGATTACTGTGTGGACTCTGTTTCTTCCTTGTCATATTTAATGTTCATCTTAGGGTCTTATGCAAATTAATTCACATGTCAAAAGGGTTTTATATTCCCTCATCATAAATATTGTTCTTGATTTTGTTGTGCTTTCTGGGTTGTCTTGATATTTTGTGCTATGGAGTTCTACCTAATGAGACATTTGGATGTGCTACCTTTCACTTTGAACAGTAAATTTGCAGTCAGAGAAGACAAAGTGCATAATTTAGGTATTTTAGTGACAGAAATGAAGCTTATTTACTAGACTCTGAATTACATGTTAATTTGCAGAAATTATGATTCAAAATCCTTTCTGTCATAGTGTTTTCTAATTTCCCACAGAGGATTCTTGGTCCCACAGGGCTGCCCTAAGTGTATCTGGAAAGAAGGTTATCTTACCTTTTCCTCAACTGAAAAACTACAGAATGGATCAAGATGGTAAATTACAATTATCTCTTAGATTAAAATTTTTTATGATATACAATTAACTGAGATCGTCTTGCTTGCTAAAACTGCAATCCTCACTTGAGTTGCACTCTTATCTCTAAAAAATAGATCAATGCCCAGTTTTGATCAAGAACTTGAGGACATAATTAATTATATTGAAAAACATACTATATTTATTGTCTGGTCATTCATTTATCAGAATAAATCATCCAGCATTACAACATCAAAAGAATTACACATTTTAAAACTCTCTACAAATTTATTTGAGCTGTCTTCGGTGCAACAAAAACATGCAAAGGTATTTATTAACTAAATGATTGTGATTAGAAAAGTTTTGCCAAAAGTCATCAAAGAACTGTTCAACATTAAAAAAACCAAGAAAATGTATTAAGGTTAAATACTGCATTTGTTTGTTTGTTTGTTTATTTATTTTAGTCTTTTGAAAAAAACAGAAGCATTCTTAACTTCACCTTTGCTCCTTTTTCTTTCCTCCCCATCTGTCAGATTACAATGAATTTTAATACTACAACAGCTTCCATCTCAGATCCAATCCTCTCAGTGAAAGAGGGCACATTTCATCCCACCAAAAAATAGACTTAATCCATGGCCATAGAATAACTTTCAAAACCAAGAGTTTATTCAGATCAGGACTTCACTGACCTCCAGGAAAACAAATTTACCAACTTTAGAAAGTAACCCAAGAAAACTCCCCCGGAAAGACTGGAAGGGAAGATCAAACGGGTAACGACTCCATCTACAGGAATCTGGAGGTAACAAGGATATTGCTGTCCCTTCCATCCTCTCCAGCTGGAAAAGGCAGCACCATTCCTTCCATATGAATCCATAACAACTTTCCATTAAAAAAAAAAGCCACAAACCAAACACTGGCAAAATCAGTACAGATTAAGGTTCACAGCACCCTGAGGGAAACGTTTTATTTCCACATACACTGGATGAAGGAAAACAGAAGGACACCAGTGCAGGCAGAAGATTTTTAAGTTTCGTTCACCACGCCAAGCTTTTTGATTGTGTAAATATTTGAAAATTTGTAGATGCAGTTTCAATTAGAGTCTCTAAGTCTCCTGCAGAATAACTTCTACTGAGGTCAGGAAAACACTAATTCCCGCCTCATACTGCATAACCTTTGCTAAAAGTGTATGGTCTTAAAAAATGTCAGATTGTCCCCAAAATCTTTTTTCTTTTTTTTTGGTTTTTTTTTTTTTTTGTTTTTTTAGCTGAGGACAATTTAGATCTAATTGAATCTGTCTTGACAAGACTTCAGGAAAAAAAACCTAAGATGGTAATTAATTAAGAAGCAGATGCTTTAACAGATGTTTCACTGTTCACAGTCACATCTCATGCTTTCCAAATTCAATGTAATAATTTATGCACTCAATTTTAAAGTAGTTGTAAATCCCCTCCCCATTCCATCCCTGCAAAGAGGGCATAAAATGCTGTCAAATCAAAAGGTTCAACTACTTGTGAATGGCTAAACAAATTGTAAACCGCAAAGAATCCAGTATCTTCTGTATAGAGACATTTCCATAGTATTTTACAACTTTTCGTATTTAATTCTAAATTAATTTATAGAATAACAACAATAAATTCTGTATAGGAAACAAATACTTAGATATTAATCAAACCCAAAAAAGCTGGTAAAGCATAAGGTTTAATTTCTAATATCCATATTCTTTCCACCTACAATGAGCAGCCTAATTTGTAATCAGTGAATGAAACACCAATAAAATAATTTTAATTATATTATTTCCAGTTTCTAAGACCACTTTTTAAAACCTGAGGCACTTCATTGAATATAAAATAATGTAGTGATAGGATGAAGGGAAAAGGCTTCAAATTGAAAGAGACCAGGTTTAGATCAGATACTGGGAAAGAATTCGTCCCAGAGAGGGTGGTGAGGCCCTGGGAAGTTGTGGATTGGCTCGTCCCTGGAATATTCAAGACTAGGTGGGACAGGGATTGGACCAATAAGGTCTAGTGGAAGGGGATTGGAACTGAATGATCGTCAAGTTCCCTTCCAAGCCAACCCATCCTGTAATTCTTTGAGCTCCCAGCTCCTGCTGGGGACATTTCTGTCCCTACAGGGGGCCAGCAGGGCTCAGTGACAGGGCAAGTGCTCTCACCTGGTTGTAGAGGGCACAGATGTGCAGAGCCGTGTTCCCCGAGGCGTTCTGCGCGCACATGTCAGCACCGTAGAACAGGAGATGCTCCAGGTGTTGGACGTGTCCATACCTGCAAGCCTGGGCAGGGATGCATCAATATTTTGGTTATCACACAGCCAAGACTTTCAGGGAAAGATTTTCAGCAGAGAATGGTGCTGTTCTTACTGAGGGTCTAATTTTTAGAACCACACCTGGTTCTCTGATGGCAGCACAAGCAGCCAGATGTGCATTCCTGCACCAACTCTAATGTAGGCACTTCAGGTACAGCAATCCTGTGCTTGAGTTTAACACTCTGATTATTTTAGGAACGGCAGCCTAAGGGATCAAGAAAATACTGCCTTAGGAACTTTTTATCCACTAACGTTCATGACCCAAATGTGACAAGTTTTTTGTCCTGCTACACTCTGGAACGCTGCCCACCAGATGGCACTGAAGATGATATAAGAGTGCCAGAGCTTTTTCCCAAAGTGCTTACACACCTTAGAAGGAGAATCTTAGAAGGAAAATAATTTCCTTCTTAGAAAGAAAACCAAGTAAAACTTGGCTCTGTGATGTCAAGCAGACACAAAGCATACACAGAGCACTGCTCCAAAACAGGGAAGAAATCTTCAAGAGTTACTTTATCTGTCACTCAAATAAAAGGTTAGACCCTGGATTTTTGGAAATAAGCCTGTATGAAGGAGATTCATAGAAATTAGAAACTTTTCTGATCAGCAAATAAGCTTTAGAAAAATCAGTATTTCTAGTCCTCAGCTTCTTTCACTTGACTTTCTCCTCCGCTGTTGCCCACTGACCAAGCACTTCCCAATTTCTAATGTTTTAAACTTTGTGGTATCTCAGATCAGCATCATTCCCAAACAAATCAGAATTTAAGGTAAGAGATACAGGTATAGGAATCCATTCAGCCTTTCTGAGGTACCTCATCACTCCTGAATTCAGTGGGAGGTACACCTGGCTTGGATCTACAATTTGGAAGAGAAAAGTTAAGTGGACTGCTCAGTGCACAAATTAAATCCCCATCCTTCTTGATTCATTGAGGAATGTTTGAATTACTGATTAGTCAAAACAGATTGTTCCTAACCCAGATGTAAACATTGATTTACTTAGCATTACAACCAACACAGGGGGTTTGGAAAGCTCTATTCCATTATGAGAAGTAATAACCTTATGTGTATGAGGCTGGAGTTTAAAAAGAGGGACATTTTCTCTGTATTTTCAGGGAGTCCAGATGGGGTAATACTTTGATCTAGACAATCCTTTTCCCCCACATCCTCAGAAAATATGGTAATAAAATAATTCCTTTATTTTCCCCTACTCTAGAGATGGATCCAAATAACCTTGACCTGGACCCACTTAGTGAAAAAGCTCAGATTCCTGCCCAAATGTGGGTGCCAAAGCTACCTCCCAGTTCTTTCCAAGAAAAAAAAAAAAATCTGTGTACTAAAGAATTTAGTGCACAGAAAATAAAGTGAGTCAGGATGACCCAGTAAGACCTTTAAGGTTGATTACTTGTATCTTTATTTATCTCATACTACAGCAGTTCCGATTTCTGTAATTATCCAAACTCATCCATACAGAAAAATGATCCTGGGACTGTTAGAATCTTTAAACTTCATCTATTACTGACTTTATCACTATGCAAAGGGAAATCAATAAAGCATTTTTACACAATTGCTGGATAACATTGAGGGTTTTGTGGAGAGGACAGTGAGATGCTGATTGACCAGCAGTAGGATCTTGAACCCAAATCTTCCCGTAGAGTTCAGCAGAGACAAGGGGAAAGCACTCTGACAAAAACACAAGGAGCATTATCAAGGACACTGACACTGGCATCTAACCAAAAGAATGAGCTAAATTTTCCTACTGCAGTGATATGAACAGGCATCTAAACTTCTAAGAGTCCATGACATAAATATGACCAGTGCAATTTCTGCAGTAAAATCCACAATAACCAGAGGATTTCAAAGTTACAGAACACCACTGGAACAGTTTTCTTCTTCTGTCACCAGGATGCAAAGGGAATAAATAAAAAATAAATAAAAAGAAGTAGAAAAAACAGATAGAAAAAGGAAGAAATTTCATACTTCAATGTGCACCAACTTGAAAATAGCACTTAACCCCAGAACAACCATGGCACATTTCCTCATTAAAGTCCAAAAAAAGCAACTCTTTCCTACCTGATGAATTTCTTGCCATCCATTTTCATCCTTGCAGCTGACTGTAGCATGTTCATGGAGTAAGAGCTCACAGCAGAAAGGATCTCCTCCCACCACGGCCGTGTGGTACAGTGGGGTCAGGCCACAGCTGTCCTTGTAGTTGGGAGATGCTCCCAGCTCTAAAAGGGTCTGAAAGCAATCACAGACTATGAAAGATAGATTTGGGAGGGAATTCCGCCTATTTTACCTGAAAGAAAACCCTGAAAAAGTATGTATAAGGTTGATACTTGACATAACATCTCTTGCTCACCTATTTATCAGCTGGTAAGAGTGGGGCCACAACACAAAGTTAAGCAAGAAAGAAGAAGAATTAGGATCTAAAGGACCTTGGAAAAATTAGGATATAAAGGGATCTATGGGGATGGCACAGAAAGGAGTGCAATGTTCAGTTTCCATCCTCTCTCTAGGTTCAGAAATGTCAGCTCTGAAAATGCTGCATCACCTTTGCAACACATTCACCTCTTCAGTTCCAAGGTGCTTTTTCAAAAATGCCATGCAATTTGAGCATCAGTCAAAAGGAAACAAGCAAAAAGCCATAAACCTAAGACTTAATCTAGACCATCAGTGTGATTTAAGAATACCTGTTAAAATACAAAAGAAAACAGAAGACAGTGTGTTAAGGCATTATGTGCAATCCATGCCACTGGAAGCTGCTTTCAAAGAGGTAAGTGACAATAATGCTATTCCTATTTCCTCAGGCAGATCTCAGTGTATCAATGAATAAGCTTAAATTTTACCACTTTTTCTTCCTACCAGGAAGAGATAAATCAGAAATTAAAAGGCTCTTTAGCAAAAGCAAATGCTAAGATTTGAAAGCCACAAGAAAGCACTAGAACACGCACATCTTAATGGATCCACAGAGGACAACACAGTAATTAACTGAAAACAGTCTCCCTTATGCAGTCTTTATACAGTCTCCTTTTTTTTTTTTTCATAGGATAGCACAAAATTTGCTCCTGAAAGCGTTTACCTTGAGGGCTACTTGGTTCTTGGCTCTGGCTGCTTTGTGCAGAGCTGTCATTCCATCCTTGGCTCTGAAGTCTAAATGTGCTCCTCCATTTTTCAGGGCTTTTATCACTTCTACTGTATTGTCAAGCTGAGTTGCCAAAGTTAGGGGTGTTTCTAAGGAAGAGAATAGGATGCACTTGGAAAAAGGTGAGCAAAATTATAAAATAAAGTTACTTTATAAAATAATGTTTAAAATACTGTTCAAAGAAAGCCATAATACTACCAATTATCTCCTTTGGACAGTAAAGCCCTACAGATTCCACTGACTCAGAGTTGTGAAGGAATGTGTGAGATTCAACCTGTTAAATTTAAGTTTAACTAACTCAAGGCACTCCTTTATGCTGCTTAGTTTTGTTGTTCTGACCTCCGCTTTCTAAGTCATGATAATTTGGGTCCAGTCCTCGGTCCAACATCTTGGTCATTTTTTCCACAGAGAGATGATGGACATGATCCATAAATTTTTTCAAGTTGGCCTGAAACAAAGAGTGAAAAATGAATCATCTTCTGACTTAAAAAATAAAATTTTGACTAAAAATGAAGCATTCTGTAAACTGATGTCAGCACCCGCCATATGTAATTGCTAACTCCTGCAGGAAATTGGAATACCTTTGTGTGAAGCTTGGCCAGCTGCTTTTCATCAAGGTTGAACTGTCTGTACACTCTTTTCTTGTAGCGAAACTGAGGGAGGAAAAAGAAGGAGAAACTTTAAAAATTAAAAACTTAAAACTCATAATATCATTTTCTGACCTTACCAGGAAGTATCATCCATGGTGATGGTAGATTTAGGCAAAATTTTTTAAATTTAGAAATAGGCTTAGTATTTCATATAGTTTTACATCCTTTAAGCAAAATTCATATCTTGTAGGAATACACTGAGATCAGTGGAGGTGCACTGGAAATGAGATTAGCCTCCAGAATCAACAGAAATAAGCAAGAATTACACTGAAAAGAGCTTTTCCCCAAGGATTTCTGTGGACTTTCATTTATAGTCTCAGGCAGAAAGAGCTAAATAAAAAAAATATTGATTTCAAAATTGCAGCTTAGCGTTTCTGAAATATTAAAACAAAAATCAAACAAAAAAACACCAAAAAATCCCAAAAAAAGAAACAACCAAAAAAAAAAAAAAAAAAAGGATACCTGAAAATCCCTTAGTCAAAGTAAGAGGAACTATTGGAATAGTTCTCCTGATGTTGAACAGGACTGATTTTGTGAATGAGGTTCTGAGGATTGCCTCTCTTTTTGGCTGAAACTGAGTCACATTTTATCCTGTGGGCAGCTTGGGTACAGTAGCAAGATCTGTAGCAAAAGTCATGGGGGTTTCCATAGCTATAATTTACCATCTCTCATTGTCTCATGCAAAATTCCAGGAATGCAGCCTGTATGTTGGACAAGGGACTGCACTGAATGAGGCTTTAACACCAGCTTTTCACAAGATCACTTTTAACACCTCAATTGCTGCAGTCAACACTCATGAAAAACAACAGGAACAAAATAAAGTGGCTGTTTCATTTGCTTATAGTTGTTGACTGAAACTCTGACATAAACTCCTAGAAAAGGGAAGACCTGAAACCCTCTCAGTACCCTGGCTCTTTTCTCTTGGATTTATTTTATAGTGGAGTAAGTCTATGAACTGCACATTATTGATGGTTGATCTGTCACCATACAGGCAATATCAAAATTAATTAAATGCCAGTTTCGTGCCCCAGTTTGCTGCTGTATTGCGTGATCTGGCTCTGCTCCAAGTTTGTCCAGTACCATAAAAGTCCTGCCCAGCTTATTCCCAGCTGTAGAGCCTCTGCAGGAGCAACAGAGAGGGAGAAATTCCAGTATACATCCTCTCCTCCCTCGCTACCTTCCCAGGAGACAGACAGAGGCAACCTGTGTACTCTGAAGGATAGCACAGAGGGAACTAGAAGGGGGTTAAAAAGGGCTTCACTGAGACAGAAAATTCCGTTTGGGAGAAAGCAAAGGCTGGTTATCCAGCAACTGCTACACTGCTATTGCAAACCTAACCCCAGACCCAACAGCTTCGCCTAGAGCCTTACATTTCTTTATTAAATCACTGAATAAGATACATGTCCTGTGTCCTCAGCAAAGAAAACTCAAAAATCCACTGTCTCAGTGATGCCTTGGGTATCCAGGAATCACCAGAAGAGCTGACTCTGCAACATTTTGGGGATGGAGCAGCTCCATGAGCAAGTATTTCCAGCACTTCTCTGAGCAGGGGTTCAAGCTCAGACTTGCAGTTAAGCATTTATTTCCCAGACACAATTCAGGTGCATTCAGACACCTCAAATGCAGCGCTCTGCACAGTTTGTATCAAACTAGAAATGCTTGAGACGTTAGATCTACAAATACCTCGAGTGAAGGCACTCCTTTATTGACCGGCTGTGGGTATTCCCGCAGAAGTCGCTCCTCATCCAAAAACTTCCCATCTCTTCCATTGCTTGCAGGCTGGAACAGTCCATAATTCAGGACATCTTTCAAACTCTGGTTCAAAGTGCACAAAATCCGCTGCTTTGCAACCCACACTGAAGCTTCTGGGTTAAATCTAATACATTTCTGCAAAGAGAGGATATTTTAAGGAACACGGTCAGTGAAAAAAAAATTAAACAGCATCTTACATTCTAAAATTCATGAATATAGTGAGTATTTAGGAATATACACAGTAAGTATACAAATTCAATGACAAAACATTGCTCAACAAGAATTCTGTTTCAGAATTGATAACACCTAATGCACAAGTACTGTGAAAACACAGGACTTTTCAAGTCCTTGCACAAACATCGGGAACACACATATCCTTCCTCAGAGAGAGAGCACCTTCATGGGAAACCTGTTCAAAAGGAATTTTACAAGGTGTACGACTATCCACTTGATTCTTGGCTGTTCTAGTATCAGTTAGATCCACAAGGATTTCACAAAAAAATGGTATTCAGGCAAGAATTCTACTTCCCTTTTAGCTACATTTATCTGAGGGTAAGTTTATGGCAGGAATGATACAAGGAGAAGCAAATGACTTGAAAATCTTGACAAACTTTTCCAGTTCTCTGCTTCTTACCAAGCTGGAATTCAGGGACTTGAGAAGTTTAGGGATTTTTTCCTACACTGCAGTTACTGGCTCCAAGGTACCAGCAGATGGCAATGTCTAGAAAACAATTTGGTGCCTCTTATGTACATCCTGAACACACAATGCTGTTTCTGCTTTAATCCTTTACCGTTTTCAAGATAAAATGTTAGACTTTGTCACAAGTAAGGTTGGCTAGGAAGCAGCTTTCATTTCCCTTATTTATTTTATATTTCAAGATGCATCGTGAAAAGTTTGGGGGGTTTTATATGTTGAAGGGAAGAGAGAGAGACACAAAGTAGATTGTAACAAGTATTTTCTTTCCCAAATATCCCAGTAGTTACAGTATTAACTTAGCAGCAAGGCCATTCTGTTTGGAATCCCTGTACTCCTTCTGAAGCTCATTTGCCCCACGACTCCTACATGGATTCAAATTTCAATACGAGATTCAGACTCAAACATCAGCACTTTTCAACAAAACCGTCAGTTACAAGGTGTGTAATGAGCTTAACTTCGAACATTATCCAAACATCCTGAAAGATTACAACGAGTGTTATTCAAATGGGAAGATAACTTCGAAATTACGTGTATTTTTTTATCCCAGGAAAGTCTTTCTTACATGAAACAAACAAATAATTTTGGACCCATATGACACTGCTTTGATTTTTAGAATACAAAGCAGTTACTTCTGATCATAGTGTAATTATGTCTGCTGGTTTTCATGCACCTAGAAAACCCAACATGTTCAATTTTGTTCAGTCTATTCTTGCGTTCTCTCTGTTCTTGATAGCAGGCAAATATTTCCCAAACTAATTCAGTGAGAGCCTCAGCTCTTCTAGCAAATCATAATAAACAGAAGTGGGCTTATTGTAAAAATATGCTGATCCCATTAACAATTTACAATGAAATAAGTTCAGATATGTAAAAAGTAAATTGATAAATGAAGAATTTTTTGCTACTAAAATGTTTCAGACTGAGAAAAGTGAAACTAGTGAGAAAGCCATTATTTATGCTTTCCATTAAGCCAGGCAAGATAGAAGTGGAGCTGTTACCACTCTCTCAGAGGCAGGTGCTGACCAAGAGGATAAAAAGGAGCACTCAGATGCTGCATAAGGTGCATTTTCCATCAGCCTGTCCCTGGAACAACTCCACTGTGCTCTTCTGTGTCCTCCTGGCAGCCCTCCAGGAAGGGAGCACCACAGCCACCCCCTCCATCCTGCAGACAAGTCATTACTTACTGCCACACTCTGTACCCTGAGGAAACATCAGCTCAATCACAGCAGGGCCTACACACAGGCTGCTCTAGTTATGAAATAAGGAACAATTCATTAGGCAAACATGGCATGGTGACCACAAGGAAAGGAGACAGCAGCAGAATCAAAAACGAAAAGCGACAATTCCTTCTAATCTTCAATGACAAGAAATAAAAAATTAAAGAATAGGGATAGTTTAGTGACAAGGAACTATAGAAACACATGAAACAAAGATGTTTTGCACTGACAGATACATTCACTGTAAAAAACCACGAAGAACAGCCAAAAATAAAAGCCCTGAGTGGCTCATAGTCACTGTCAAAACCACACCAGGCCCCTCAAAATGCAAGTGTAGCAGCAAGACAGATGTCATCACTGGCTGCTGAGATGCAAAGCCTATGTGTGGGACATGAAAGCTCCTTGGATCACAGGAGACACGGTCAATTATAATCTTGCATTCCTGCATGCTGGTGAGAGCAAGTCACTGAGTGAAGGGCAGGATGGGAAGCCAGGCAAAATACAACTCCTCCAGCTGAAGGGAAGATATTAATTCAGTAGGAATAATGCTCATGATACAGAATGTCTGAGGGATATTTATCTGCTTAAAATCAATCAGCAAACATATCTTTCATCTCAGCTATCAATTACACAAACTGTGCTGTGACTGACAGACACGACAAAATGGTTTGTACAGCTGCCTCCAAAAATATGATAGGCCAGGATATCAAAATATGAGTTATTCCTTTCAATGGGAGATGTTGATGTTAAAGATGCAACAGTCAAAAAGTGGGAGAAACAAATGAGAGTTTGGCACCATGGAAGGAAAAGGAAGCAAGTCCCTCATTTTGGTTTGTGCTGTGTTCAGCTTGATTCTCTGCTGAAACACTGCTCTCTATCCGACTGCACTCAGGAAACACAGAATTCATGGGGGGCAGGTCAGGAAAACCAGTCTGGCCAGGCTGTCAGCAGATCACCTGCTCAGATCAAGGGCATGTGAACAGACACCAGCAGCACAATGCTTCTCCTATCAAACTGAAGATAAAATAAGGAAGAGCAATTAGAAAGCAGTAGGGAACAATCAGGCACAAAAGTAAGACACAGAGTAATACTTGGGAAAAGTTGCAAAAAAAAACCTGCAGTATCTACGAGGCAGCAGAGCCTGGAAACAAGTGAAAATGGAGGCATCCCAAGGAAAAACAGGACTCGAGTTGCAGTTGAGACAACTGGGTTCCTACCTTTTTAAGGTAAAAATTACAGAAAGCAAACAAAGTGTTTTATCTGAAAAGCCAGTGCACTAAAGGAAAATATTCTTAATACTAAAAACCAACAAATAATAAAAAGTAAAGAAAGGATACAAAAGTGTAAAAAGCAATGCAGAAACAGAACACTAAAAAGTGTCTCCAAATTAAGCTGTTGATTTATCAAACTGCCACTTACCAAACAACATTTTGCATGGAAAGTCCAAAATAATTTTTAAAAACTCCAAAAACCAGAGGTGGGAAGAATCAGTAAATGCTCATTATTGCAGCAGAACAGATGGGCAGAAAGCATGTCAGAGCAGTCTTCAGCAGACCCAAACCCACCTCAGCCTCAGAATTTAATAAAATGTATGGATCTGAGCATTTTGACTTTCAACATAACCCAGAGGAAGCACATAAGTACAGGAAAAAACAAAACAGTAGAACAAACACCATGTGTTGATTATAAAACGATGAAAACATTCCTTAAAACAACTGGCTGACAAAACTGTTCTCAGTGTCTGCAGCAAAGAGCAATTCTAAGCACAAAACACCATCACTGTCAGCATATCAAGCCAAAGGAGATTTTCTTGACAACAGCTCCTGAAGAGCCAGACTGATTTCACTTATAGGCAGCATCACTTGGGATTTGTTCCTACATGGGCTGGAAAAGTAAATGGATACAAGATGACTGGGTCTGGCTTCAGACCAAATAATATATGCCAGATAACACAGTTTTTTACCCACTCTCCTTGTGACTGTGGAGAGCTTTCCATGCTCTCCATTGCCTCAGGAGTTTTACCAAGCTCAGAAAATCTTTCAGTCACTCATTTAAATATTCTCCACCCTCCTCTGAGAAGGATGACACTTATAAAATACAGGTCATGCACAAAGGCAATAAGAAATTACCATTTCTACCAAGTAGTGTTTCAGTAAATTGCATTACCTGCTGAACTGAGGAGGAGAAAAAAAATTATATAAGAACTGAAAAGCAATTGTTCTTAAGGGCTCTGTATGAACTTGTCAAGGTTCACATTGTCTTCCAAGCTTCAAATGAGAATAAAAGAGCAACAAGACAGACTTCCTACAATGAGTGGTAATTTATAAAGTTTTCCATGGCAGCACATCCTACTTGTGGTGCTTGGTGCTTATCTCATACCTGCAGTGAAATAAAGGCAGTTTGTGCCACAGCCACTGCCAATGAGCAAACTTAATTCTCTGGGATTTTGGTTAAGGCTTTAAAGCTTCCCAGTGGGCTGAATTTCATCTAAACCCCTCAACTTCTTTTCTTTAGAACAAATATAGTCTTGATCACACTCCCTAAAAACCAAAAAAAGCAGAAAACTAAATTATGTTATTTCATGCTTCTTTGATTAAACAGACTAATTTTAAACACCTCGTATGTTAATTTAATCATAATTATACAGGAAATGGGGCCTATGTTTGCTCTGGCTTGTAGCTGTACAACAGCTCAAACTCTGATCTTCTCCACAGTTTGCTCCATCACATTTAATCCACCAATATTCCTGTTTGCTAACCTGAATTCAGGTTTCTCTTTCCTGCACAAAAAATTGTGAGCTGATAAATTAAATAAGAAATACATCAGTTGCTTTAGAACTGCGTAAAACAACTCAGTTACTCATCATGAAGAGTTTATTGAAAAGGAAAAAGAAATACAAAAAGTAAAGCAATAAAAATGAACAAAGGAAAGATTTATTGTATAAATTGTCTCGATGGTGTCAATAAATAACTTATTATTCATCTAGAAACCAGAGTAATTAAATAAGAGGGCTTCAGGAAGCTACTATCCTTGTGGTTTTAACAACAGAGTAAACATAGCAAGTAAAGCTGGTATTTCTGTTCCATTTCCATGGATCTATTCATTGGCAGGGTCACAGATAGAGCAAGCTGGTAAGATCATCAAAAAAGGACTCCAGAACCACACCTGAGGGCACACTGTCAAAACAGCTCTTCCCTGTCAGGCTGCAGCCACCCATCTCTATCATTCTAAAAATGAACTTAATTAAGAAGAAAGGAAGAGTTTCATCTGAGACAGATCTTTGATGGCAGCAGGGCATGATACAGCGCTTACATAGCAAAGTGATGTATGTGGCTCACATCCATAAAATGGGTGTGTTTTTACAATCATCTTGGAAATTTCAAAAGGCTGGTGCCACCACTGAAAATCCTGACAGCAGCATTCAAGGAGACCCGGGGTAATTCAGATAATTAATAACAAACTTGGACAAATTGTGGTTCTAGATGGAATCAGACTCTCCCGAGACTTTTCCCAGCATGACATTGTTATTCCTATCACAGCACTGGTGTTGGTTTCTCTGGCTGGAAAGTTCAACTCAACAACCTGTAGTAAAGGCATGGCAGCAAAGGAGGAAGGAAAGGTTTGTTTACACTCTAATAGCCATAGGCTCGCTAAAAGGGATGTCTTATGTGTGGCAGGATGACAGAGAAAGACAACAAATATAGCAAAGAGAGAGAATTTGATTACCTCTTGCAGGACCAATAGTGTCAATCACAATCTGATGAGAAGAGGAACTAGAGAAGCCATACATATATGAGGCTTTCATAGAGTTAATGTGTGACTTTTCTATTCAACCTTCATATTTTGATGAGATTATGGATTCCTAAGTCACTTTCTTTCACCCAAATCTCTGAATGCAGATCAGAGAGATATTTTGCTTTATGAACATGGCTTTCATCAGATTAACACACTAAGTCCACTCCCGTGGAAGGGACTGGTGCCTGTAGTTGAAGCATCCAGTCAGATAAACCACGAGGGTACAAAGTATAGAAGTTAAAATAAAACATGAATTTTGTCTGTAATATGTCAAAAAAAAAAAAAAGAAAAAAAAAGGAAAGAAAAAAAAAAAGAAAAGAAATAAAAAGGGAACAGATATACTGCAGATTGAAGCCAGTAAAGCTAATTATTAATTTCCCTTTGTTTAATTGCAGTGCACTCTGCCTTACCGTTTGCTGCAGGTCAGGTATGATAATTCGAATCACTAAAGTGTTGCTCTGACTGTCTTCCATTCTGCTGCTTGGTTTTTCTGCAGTTGCTCTAATTGTGTCATAAATAGTTTCTTCTTTAGAGCTGTCTGATTCAGACTCAACAGAATAGTCAGAGAAGCTTTGTGCCATTTCATCTTCACTTGATGTAGGGCTACGAGGCATGTTAAAGTTTTTTATTCTGCCAATACAAAGGAGAAAAAGAAAAAAATAAGTTACAGTTCAAGTCTTCAAAATGAATAAGCTACAGATTTTTTTGTCTTGGAAATAATATGCATTTAACAAGGAAGTTTTATGGTTTATCCTCCTTTTATTTCTTTCTGTCAATTATGTGGGTAGACAGAGTGTAAGGAAATAAATCTGGCTATCAATTTACTAGAGAAGAGGAAGCGCAGGAGAAGGAAAAAAGAGTAATAAAAAAGATGACCTTCCTTTTCAGGCACATCCAACCTCCCAAAGGATCCAGAAAAAGCAGCCTAATTACCCAGTCTGTGCTAACCAGCACTGCTGTAAACTGTACTAAGAGATAGGCCTGGCTCTGAAGTCTCCTCCTCCCAGTGAAAAGACATTTCAGAGAATTAATGTAAATGCTAAGCTAACATCATCCTGTACATCAAGAATCTGCACAGGTGAGGCTTTCATAAAAGTCAGTATTCCCAAATAGTGGAACCAACCAAAAAATGAAATCCTACAGGGAACCAGACAGCCACAGATGCTGCTCTGTGGTTTGAGGCTCACATGACATCCTTTTAAGCCAACACCACCCAAATATGTCCATTATACATACTCAGAGCTTAGAAGCAGTTTTAGTCTGTGATAGAGTTTAGGCCAAAATGAAAGTCATGTTTATTCCAGAAAAAAGACATTTGTAATCAGGGGTCTCACACTAAGAACAGCAGAACATTTTCTTTCAGGGCTTTTCCACCTACAAGAGCAAAAGAATTTTTTTGTCCCTCAAACACAAGGCTGCCCGAGGATATGAGAATTATTATTATATGGAAAAATGGAGGAACACATTTACAGTGGAAGAAACTGAAAAGACCAACAATAAACTCTGCAGTGTTTGGACATCACATAATTTTTCAGATTTAGGCCAGAAAAATGCATTATTATTTTTCTTCTTTTCCTGTGAGTAATCTTCTAAGACAATTCCTCTGCTTTTTAACTCAAAATAAAAAATTCCGTTAAAATATAAATAAATAAGGAAAGAACCAAACAAGAAATTCCACTGTCAGCTCACATTTAAAAAGAGACAGTAAAGCAAAAGTGAAGCATAGAAGGGTGAAGTGCCTTGACCAAGGGTGACTGTACTGAGGTACCCAAATACATGTTTTCTACACTGATCTCTCAGCCAGATCAGCCCAAGTAAATAAAGTCAAACAACAGCAAGGGATAAAAAACCATTTTTTACTACTGTGTCAAACCTTAGTTTAAACCAATTTAGTTCAATTCATTCCCTCTCCATAGCGTGGTAACTGTCCCAGCAGTGATTCCAGAGCAGAGACCAAAGGCTGCCACTGTCATTTCCCATTTTAAGGTGTCCATAGGTCAGCTAGGCAGTGGTGAGTCAGGCCTGAGGCTGGAGGTCAAGGACAAGCACTCCCACAGCACATCATATCACATCCCCACATCAGCAAGCCTTATTGTTGTTTCTGATGAAGGATAATTCCAGTGTTATTACCCTCAGCTAGAATTACTAATGAAGACAAAACCAGTGCATTCAGAAATCTGAAAGCAAGCCAATTCACAGCAGCTTAATGCAAGGCTCTATTTACAAAGGAAAACTCTGCAGGGAGTATTTCCATTTTTTGCTGCTTCACTGAACTGTAGATTAATGCTGCTTTCCAAAGCACCTAAAGTCAATAAAAAGCATAAACATTTCTGTGGCTTCTCTATTTATTTGCCACTGTTAAAACAAGTGAACCCAAAATACAGCAGGGCAATACACAGAATTTAAGGGTATAAGAGGTACAGACCAGTGAGTGCGAGCAGAAAGACAAAGACCATCACGTGGTTTGTCTCTAAAGCCATCTGAGAGTACCAGACATTCCAGGGCAGTGGATTCAACAGACAGCAGCTAACTGCAGTTATGCAGCAGCCAAATAAAGAGTTAGGATGAAAAAAAACTTCCTGGAGTTTTGGCAAGCAGGTTTTCATGTAAAAACTATCCAGGAATATCACATTCTAGAATAAGAAAGGGAAATCTCCAGCTGAAAAACCAGCTGCCAGGAATCAAGCCTTTAAGAAATAGTGGGACAAAGAACTCTATGGAGATTCATCAACAAGGCACAAGACTCCTAATCTTCTGGAAAATGATGCACAAGCAAGCACAGAAAGGATAATGAAGGTTTGTATCCACAGTGGCAAAGCGAATATAGGCCCCACCAGCACAGCAGAGAAACAGATCATTTAACACCATTTTTTAAATAAGACTATTTGAATACTGGAGAAACTGGCAATTGGTTTGGCTCAAGTCATGTTGAGAGGGAAGATCCCACCATTTGTTAACCAGAGCCACTGGCTATCACAGCTGCCACAGGGAAGGTATTTTCTTTCAGGAACTGTTTCACTTTTGTCCCAAGGATATTTCAAAATATTTTTCCACACCAAACCTATTACATCAGGAAAATAAGGCAGGTTGCCTGGCTTACTAATTAATACTTGTATAACCCATGAAAATATTGCATCCCAGGTTCCTAATTCCTAGCTGGTTCAATACCTAATTCATTGCTTCAATACAGCTGAAACATAGATTAGGTTTATCATGGTTGTCTGGGATGCCTTTTTCCTTTTCTTAAAAAAAAAAAAAAAAAAAAAAAACAAAAAAAAAACCCACAACAGATCATACGATTCCTACAGTTAAACTGATTGTGTTTTGTCTGTGGCTGCTTTTGGTGTAGAGAAGGGCTAGGTGCTGACAAAATTCTCTGTAAATGAATAAAAACAGATGTCATTATCATTTTGGCAATAAACACACAATGAAAAGTGTCACACAAACAGGATTTGTTCCACCCCATGTCCTCTGTCCACATTTCTCAACTCCTGGACACTGAGTGTGTCCCAGCTCTCGGCACTGTCCTGCCCTGGCCTCTGTACATCCCCTAAGAAAAGTAAGCTTGAGCTGCAGCTGGTTAAACACCCCTTTTGACACAGGAAGGCCACAAAAAAGCAGGAAGATAAAGCGTGAAAGGATGGCTTTATGCTCTGTTATTATTGGACTGTTCCCCCAGCACCTTGCCCTTTAGCTTGGCAGGAGCAGCAGGATGTGTCCCCAGCCTCGAGGGCAGTGGCCAGGTGATGCTTCTCAGACCAACAGGACAGATGAAAGCAGCAGAGCTCAGACTGCTGCCTTCCCTTTACACATTCTATTTTTAGATTTGTTTTTTCTCTGTCCAGCCCACAGTTTTCACAAAATCTGCTGGAATTTCTTATCTGCCATTTGCTGCTACTGCACCATTAAGGAGAGTGAAAAAGTCTAAACCATCATCATTAAACTGCCTTTTTCTCTAAAAAATAATAAAAAATAAAAACCTGCAAGAACACTGTAAAAGGCTGGAATTAAACAGTGCACAGGTTATCAAAAAGGAAAAAATGTAATTCCCAGAACTCACACTCAGGATGAAAGGTGTGCTCCAGTGAGTGTAAACAGACACAGCAGGGGAAAATCAAGAACAGCAACAGATTAATCTGTTCTTTGAAGCCTTAAGGTTGTTAATCATAATATAAAAGGAATTTAATAAATATATATGTTTACATTTATTTGAATCTTAGATATTGTAAACTTGATGTGAAAGGGTTTAAAATATCATCAATAGGAACACACACTTGGCAGGGGATCTTCACCAAACACCCAGGTATTATCAGACAAACCCACTAGAAAAACCATGTTTGAAAATCTTCAGGTTAATTATGGCTCTGTGTGATTTTGTTGCACCCGCAAAGTACCAAGCCCTCCTGGTCTTGTTTGTCCCTAAAACACAGCTGAGGCATGAGCACCAAATGTCTTGTCCAAGGCCACCAAGGCCAGGTCTCAGAGCAAGGTTTTGAATTCAAGGGTCACTGGCTCCTAGTCAAGATAAGACCAATCTATTTTTATATAAACACTCACTTGCACAATAGCAGCCCTGTTACCTGCAGGCAGAACCCCTCCAGACTGCTGTTGTCAGACCAGTTACAAACTTACCTGTGGGAATATCTGGGATACAGAGTGGGCATTGTCACAGACTGAGTAATACCATGAACCAGACTGCAAGAAAGGTTTGTTTGGAGAGGAACAGTCACTGCTAGAAAGAGGTATTTAGTAATTAACTCTGAGGAAAAACTATTCAGAACAGGGATTTCTGTGTAAAACCTGCCAGAGCTCCCAACACTTGGATTCTGTAGCTTTATTCCGGATTATACACATCAGCTCAAGAACCAGCTTGACAAGGTACTAAATTAAAATGCTGGAGAAGATCAAGCATTTTCTTTTCTAATTATAATAATATTAAAACAAAAATGCACTTCAGACAGAGATGAAGGTGGGGGAGCTGAGTCCCAGCACACCATGCATTTCACACCTCCCCATGGCTGGGCAGAAAAGGTCATGCAGAGGAATATTTGAACTCCAAATGGCAATTTGCAATTTGATGCCTTGAGTCCCTCTGCACTCCAACTTTAAAGCTGGCAGAAATCAGCACTGCCACCCAAAAATCAAGCCCACCCTCCTTCTCACGCCAGAACACTCCACCCTTGTCCCCACGCTGCTTTAACATGAACAGTAAAGCAAAAGAAAGCACTGATCCAGGTCAAACTCCAGCGTTTTGGGTTTTTTTGTTCAGGAGGTCAACATCCATCATTGCTCTAAACTGGATCGCTATGCAAATGTTTGCAGAAGCAGCAGGAGAAAGATGGCACAGAGCCAGAAGTGAACTGCCAGGGCTTGAAAAGGGCAGCACCACTTCATCCAAAGGCAGCATTAATGTTTACCATCACAGAGTGAATCTGAGACACCACTGTCCGAGTGACAGAAAAGACCTCCCTAAACAGAGCCATCTGATTAACCCCGATGGAAATGTTATCAGCACCCAAATTCCACAACTCCAAGCAGGGCAGGGCTGAAAGCCATAGACACAAAACTCAGCCAGGCAAATGCAAAACCTAAAAGAAAATATCTACAAGAAGAAAGCCAGAACACACACAAGGAATGCTAAACAATCCACAGCAAAACCTCGGGGGAGACGAAGCACTTGGAGATCCCCTGTTCTCCTAGCTCCACCAGACAGGGACAACAATCCCCGTGACTACAGCTTTATTCCCCATTCAGCAGTCCCTCACTTAAATTCACTCCCGGGTAATGTATTTTTGATCTTTCTGTTAAATAACTGAAACACCCAGATAAATATTTTAGAAGATGAGTGCTGACACAAATACTACAGTACCAGAATGATGAGCAAAAATTCCTCCTGTACTTTTCTCTGAAGCTGTTGTTCCTCAGTGTGGCATCTTGTGCTTCCAAACTGAATTACTGATTGGAAATCAATATTCAAAATCAATGGTCATATCCATTGGTTCTCATCAGCACCATCAGGAGATTGTTTTTACTGCTCTGTTAAAGAGTAGATTTATGAGCCCTTGATTTCTCTCATGGGTGATCAACAAAACTGTCAAATTGTTTTGCAAAAGGGCTCAAGAGTGAGACTTCACCCCATCTTTTTTTTTAAGAAAACAAAGAAGAAAATTGAGTGAAGAAATTGTTGCACCTGTCACTTATTTCTGAGTTCTCTTGTTTATATAGATTTGCACAGACTTGCCAAGCCCCATTAACTTTTGGTATTTAGAGTCTTAAATGCCAACATCATATGATTAAAGCAGATCTGTAAGTAGATAAATTTTTTTCAATTTTAGTATTTTTAAACATAGGTACTTCACCATTATCGCTGCTGCACACACACAAAATCTACACAAGCAGCCTATTTCTGCAAATACAGGGTATTTTTTTGAGTTTCTTTCGTTACCAAGCAGCTTTGGATGCTAAATTTCTCCTTTGTTCTCTGTCTCTTCTACTTAGCATTTATTTTCCCAGTAAACTATTCAGCTGGTCATGGTATCTCCATGGAAAGGCTGAAGTTCAGCCAGGCAGATGTAAAGAGGTATTTTGAAGAAGGATAGGAACACAAATACAGGAGACAACTTCTTCTGCTGAATGAGAAAGGCTGGAAGGTAGAGAAGCAGATATAGAAAAAGCTTTTGAAGGTCTGAAGTGGCATTTCAACACAAAAAACATTTGAAGTACAATTTCAACATGAGAAAACAGAACCTGCTGGCAGGAACAGGAACGAAGTGTAAAGATTTAGCACAGGGTGGAGCAGTAAAATTGGTTAGAATGGTTAAAAATGTTTAAAAAAATGTTTAAAACATATTAATAGGGGAAATATAGCAAGTATTTATAAATGCTAACCAGCACAGGGAAGTTTGCAGAAAAGGCAATACAAGTTCTTAAGTGACTTCTTTTAAGCCCCTGCAAGGTTTCCAGAGCAATTCTGGCTGACATTTATTTAAAGATCCTTCTTCCACACAGGGAATTAGCCCAGCCCTGTGAGCCCCACCGAGGTACCTTCCAGGTTGCTTTTAGCATGGCCTCTTGTTTTCACATTTATTAGAACTTTTGCTTTCCAACAGATAGACAACAGTGCTCCTAAGGCATTCTTTAAATACTCCTTGCAGTGGAAACTATAGTTTGCTTATGGAAAACAATAATCACTCTGAAGTATTAAATAAGATCCTTACAGGAATTGCATGCACTTAGTTGTAAAAGCAACATTCAGTCTGAAAACTGACCTGTTTAGTATGTATTGATCCAGAATTCTAAACCACTTTAAACAGATAATAAACAAACAAACAAAGCTAAATAAGTAGCAACTAAACAGCTATATTAATATATAAATATATTAATATATAAATAACGAAAACAACAAAAATTTTTGGGAAATGCACCAAGCACATTGTCCCCAATACATGACTTGCATCCAAAAACTGAGATGTCTTCTTGGACTCAACATTGTATTAACGAGCAAAACAACAGCCAACATGAAACATGGAAAAGTTTATCCAGTTCCAGATCCTCATTCATCATATTATGAAGAAAAAGGCATTTCTTCATAACATAACAGCTTTTACATAAAATATTACAAAGAAATTTTTTACTGTGAAGGTGAGGAGGCACTGGTTGCCCAGAACAGCTGTGGGTGCCCCAGCCTGGAAATTTGCTATGACAAAATAAGCTGCAGATACACTGACTGAATGAAAAAATTCCCCCTCAGTTATTCAAACCAAGAATGCTACATTGTGAGTTGTTAGGACATGTTCTTGAAGTAATATCGAAGTACTACACCACTTCAATTTTTAATAGTCACTTCTGTTTCTAAAAATACAGACTGGTCATTTTGGGGTGCCAACCAAATTTCCTTACCAAACAGAAGCATGTAGGGCAAGGCATTTTTTCTTCCAGCCTTTCTGCTCCCAGCCTCTGCTTGCACTTAGCTACATAAATATCAAAAAGATTATGATATGTTGAAAGGGAAAGGACATAAGAGAATTTAAAAAGATTTACAATACAAGTTTGAAAAAAAATCAAAGCTTGTTGAACATATTTACATCAGTTTCACATCCCTGATGGACAAAGCAACTTTGTTGCTGGTTAATTTGCATTTGATGCTTATCTTCTTTACCTGCAGAAGATTTTTTACTGATAATTCAAATACAAACAAAATTAAATGTTAACAGAGAAGCACTGCTGGTGTCTTGTTATGCAGACTAGATCAAGACCTGAGAGTAAATAAAGCAGATTCCCTCTCCTCCTTGCACACAGCTTAGCACTTAGAGTTTGCTATGAAGTTCAACATGCATTTTCCTCAGATGTGACCCTGGTGAGGGCTACTATGTCATTTGATTTGCTGTGTTGACAGAAACAGTCTCACTGCTTGCTCTAGTTTAATCAATGGAACAACATGCCAGTTAAGGCAAAGCAAAGCTTCAAATAGATGCTCCATTTTTCTTATAAAAGGATGAGTTATCTTTGGTTGAGAGCTGGTACAACAAATAAAATCAACTACCCTTTATTCTTGTCTGTGTTGGGGTTTTTTCTCGTTTAGTTTCAATGAATTCATTTCTATTTCAACTCAGCAGGAAACATCCCTTGAGGTTTGCAAAGTGTATACAGGTGGGATTTGCGGGCACAGAGCTCAGGCTCTCCAGGTCTGCAATTCTGGGCCAGTCTCCTGTGAAAGAGCCTGTAGGGGGAGATTTTTCCCTGGCCTTCACACCAGCTTCATTTCTTTCCTTAACCCAGGGGGAAGCAAGAAACAAATGGTGACCCAGAAAGGATGGAGGAGAAGCGGGGCAGGTGAGCAACCCTTGGATTAGCCAAACTCCAGTGCAAGCACAGCCACGTGCCTTGTCCTCACCATCCCTCTGCCCATCTGTGTTTGTCTGCAGAAACAGGAATATTCCTGTTTTGGAGGCACAGATGGTCTCCAGGCTTCTCTTAATTGCAGAAAAACATCCCTGACTTTTTTTTCTTTTTCAGAGTTAATTTTGTAAAAGGAACTCTTCTGACCTCACCTGCATCTTCCCCAGTTATCTTTCAACCCAAGCTAAGCATATCTTGGGCTTTAATTTGTACTCCAGTCTGTGCTCATGGCACAACCAAGGACATTCTTTACATTTTTGTAGGTGAAGGATGGTGATGACAGACTGCAGAAAATATCTGCAGGCTTAGAAAGGTTAAGTGATCTGCCAAACTGACCCAGGCAGCACAGTTACTCTGTAGAGTAACTGAGAAATTATTTTCTTGACCTTTGAGACTTTTTATTCAATTAATTATACAGATAAGAAACTCATTTTTACAAAATTATAGCCTGACAAAAATTAGGCAATCAACCCAATTAAGCTAATTAAAAGAGCCAGTTTCCTCATTGACTATCAAGGTTTAATTATTACCTTCAGTAAACAGCTCAAGAAATAAAAAATCTCTTCTTAGTCAAGAAGAAAACAGAATGAGATGCATGTTTGTGACCATTAGGCAAAAGAAGGGAAGCAAAAAATAGAAAGAATGTTATTGTCTGAAAATACAGATTCATAAACTCTTCCAGCTTTTGCTATTTAAATGCCAGGTTTAGTTTGGAAATTAATATTAAAAATAAATAGCATGCTAAATCCTGAGTTATCTGCTCACAATACCTTTAATTTAGATATGGTTTACAATACCAACAAGGCTGTTTTTCTGAAGTATCCCTCTCTCAATGCAGAATCAAGATAAAAATCAGCCTCCCTGAACAGAAGGACCTGGATTCTTTGCTGTGCTTTAGCCTCAGAGAATCACCAAATCATTTGGGTCACAGGGGTCTCTGGAGGTCTTTATTTCAACCTCTTGCTCAGAGCAGGTCCAGCAATGAGATCTGCTTGGGTTGTTTTATCCAGGCCTGCCTGGACAATCTCCCTGAGGCCAGCTCTTTTCCAGGCTTAGCTCACCTTCTCCTTGCAGGACAATACTCCAGCTCCTTTTTTCTTGGTGGCCCTCCACAGAACTTTCTCCAGTTTGTCCATATCTTTTCTGTACTGTGGTGGGTCCAAAACTGGACACAAGGTACAACTTGTGATCTGCAGAGTTCCAAGTCACAGCTGGTACCACAACTTTTCTCCAGCTGGTGGCTGTGCAACTTATATATAATGGAGATTCAGGCAAATTTCAGCATCACCTAAATTTCTGGATTCATTTATACCCATTTACAGTGATTTTTTACAAAGTGTATTTTCTACCTGTCTGTGTAGGTCTCTAATTCAGTCCCAGGTAACGTAAGGCCTCAAATAAGGCTGCTGGAGAACCAGAAATACTTTAAACAGATTTATATGTAATTGACTAGATTTCATGTTGATTGTACTCCTGGAAGTCCTGATTAAGGGAATTCATTACCATCTATAATTTCTTGACAGCACACTTTGGAGATTTCACTTTGGAGCCATGGAAATTATCACAGTCTAATCAAGATATGCAAACTGAATATAAAAGCACTTACAAAAAAAATTTTTAAAAATTTAAAAATAATTTAAAAACCAACTTGATAGAAAATAATCCTAATAAGCAAACCAGCATCATTTGCACTCCAGGCATACTACTATCAGTTTCTGCCACAGAGAAAGTATTTATGAAAAGATTTTATTAAATGTTCCAAAGGAGCAGCTGCTGATTGAGGATTTGACAGAGTCATTGTGAAGGACACCCACGTGTGACCACGGCTTCCTAGGAATAACAAGGAGTGATATCCAGGAACCCTGTGCTTGGAAGGGCTCCTGAGTTTCTGAGGGCTGAGGTGACCCTGTAAGAGGCACCCTCACTTTGCTGCTCCAGTGTCTCCAGGGGGGCTGCTGGTGGCAACAATTGTGATGCAAACCTCATTTTCTGATGCTGATGCTGCTGCCAGAGCTACCTGTGCCTGCACCTGGTCAGAGGGGAGGAACAGCATCCAGGCAGGTCTGCTTTCCCTGTAATGCAGCTGAGAAGAGAAGGCAATAATTAAGCCCATCATGTGAACCAAACCCTTTAGGACACAGCCATTAATGAGATTTGTTCAAAACCCTCTCTCTGCTTTGCTGTTTGCAGAAACAAAGGAGGCAGAGTCGACATGAGAAAAGCCCTTTTCAGCATTAACATAAAACTAGAAATACTTTTTTTTTTTTCACACTTCTAAAGAAAAGAAGCATTAAAAAGAGACTTACTGTTAGGTTTTGTGTCTGCTTCATGTTCTCCTACTTTTATGTAGCCTCCCTTACAGCTGGTTTTGGGGTTTTTTCCACGCTTGTCATCACTAGCTGTCTCACCTCACTGTTTTCCTGCAGTTCTTAATAAATCCAAACTTCTCCACTCGGCTCTTTAGGCACACATGGAGAGTGACCACTTCTGCATATCAGCTGAAATTGCTTACATGCTTCTTAAGGAGGGCTTATATAAAAGGAGGAGAGTGACTTTTTCCACAGGCAGATGATGACAGGACAAGGGGGAATAGTTTTAAACTGAAAGAGAGGAGACTTAGATCAGGAAGAAATTTTTACTCAAGAGCTGGTGAGGCCCTGGCACCAGGCCAGGTGAGAGGGGCCGTAGCTGCCTCTGGATCCTTGGAATGTCCAAGGACAGATTGGACGGGGCTTGGAGCACCCTGGGATAGTGGAATGTGTCCCTGCAAACTTAAACATTTCAGCCAAAAGAACACAGCTATTTTCATCAACTCAACTCATTGTGAAACACAACACTTAAAATCCAAATTTGCACACCTGTTTCTGCTCTCTTTAGAATGTGTGCTTATCTTTGATAGTGGCCCTACCACAGAAGCAAACAGTCAATTAATAAATGCCCTGATAAGCTAGAAATTCGTTGGGCTGAGCTTTGAGGCACACACATTTTTTAAATCTTTTTCTCCTTTTTCCGTCTTTACAGACTACTGATCCAAATTATACTGCTTCATGCCACCACACACTTTACAGTAATCCATCTGACACATTTTACATAATTTTTGTATTTTTATTCTGCTTCCAGTGCTCATCCAAAGGCACTGTTAGGACTCACTATCTAATCCTTGATCTGTGTTCATAAATGCACGTTGACACACACCTGCAGCAGCCAGGGCAAGAAAAGGCACCTTCAGTTCCTCTTATCACAGAGAAAATTAGTTTTTTAGTTTTCAGATCATACAGAAGCATCATGCCTCACCAAAGGAAACCTAAGTTTCAATCAGAGTCCTTTTTGTTTTCGTTTTCTGATTTCTAAGTTTCATGTTTCAATTTATTTTGTAATGATTAAACTGGAAGCCAAGAAAGTGATGTTACTTCATGAAATTGTTCTGCATGAGAAGTTCTAAGCCACCTCCAGAGTGCTGCCAAAACTTCTCGGACTATGTTTTGAATGAATCAGAGGAAAGCAAAGATAAAGACATTTCTAATAAATATAAGGACTATAAGTTTTTCTTAATAGGAAACACTGAAAATGCAGCATTTAGGTAAGGTTAAAATTATTAAAGAAATACGATTGTGCTGTACCACAAGAGGCTTGAGTCCATCAGTTCTCACCGAACTGTACAAAATCCAAGAAATTCTTCATCCAGTCCTAACATCACCTGCAAATTTGCAGGGACCTCGTTAATAAACTGCTCCTAGATAAAAACAAGGGGAGGTTATAACATCTAACACAAGAAGTATGATAACCTCATTCTACCTACTAGTTCATATTTCAGGTACTTTGGGGAGGAGGAAGATAAAAGTCAACAAGATCTTCCAGCCATCTTCATTCCAGGCTGCAGTTCAACTGCAAATTCCTCTGCTCTGAGATAATTTTTGTAACCCACCCACCACCATAAAGAAGAATGAGGAACAGTTTCCTTTCTGGAGATCAATAAGGTTTTGGAAGTGTTTTTGACCACCTGTTTGTTACAAAAATTCAGCACAACCCACCGCTGAGGTCCTGGGTTGTAACTGTAGCTTTGCCCACCTGACACAAATAACTCAAATATTTTTCTCTCCAAAACCAGCTTGGCACACTTACCTGTCAACACAGGTGACAGCAACAGTATCAAGAGGATCATCAGAATCTAGTTCTCTTTCATCTCAGATTCCTGAACAAAACACAAAAAGATATAAAGATTTAGAGCTGAAGAAAGAAATTAAGCGACCCAATGGCCACTCGTTTAAATGCTATAAAGCAGAAACACTCAAGAAGATTTTTTTCCACAAAGGAAATTTTGATAGGAGAAGGAGAAAGGAATTTTACTACATTGCAAATTCCCAAAGTATTCCCCATCCTGTAACATAAATATTATGCATAGCCTTGCAAGGGCAGAGCCTGCCATGGCTTCACTCACTCCAGAGTGCTTTTGGCAGCATGAAGTCAGCACTGAGACAAAAACAGGCTCTTCTGGTTATCAAGAAAAACATCATTTCAGGCCACATCTGACAGAAGATGAAAGGTGCTGCTCTGCTCTTTCCCCACAAACATCTTCCTTAAGTCTTGCCAATGCTCTGAGCATCCCAGGGATGTGCATCGGCTGGACAGCCCAAGCACGAGCAGCAAAATGCTTGGTTTTGCCTCCCCAAGTCCACCTGAGATCCTGAAGTTAGGCTCTGCTGTCTGCAGGCCCCCAAAGGGATTCCCCCAAATCAGCAAATGTGCTGAGCATCCCAGCCCAGCTCTGGGCATAGCATGCATCCAGGTATCCATACCCAGCTGGGATCTCAAGTGTTCATGACTAGATTCAAATTCCATTGCCTTCACTGATGGTCACAAGTTCATGCTGAACAAAATTCTTTCCTGTTACATATTTTCCTCTTTACAGACATAAATGGAAGGGAAAATCCAGATATTTCTATTGCAACAGCAAGTTTGACTAACTACTTTTTGTTATACAGATCTCCATCAGAAAATAATGCTGAATTGTTACACTTTCAGTGTATTTAAGCCCATTCTTTATTTCAAAGATAGACTTTGACATATTTTACTAAAAATAAACGTTCCTATCCAAAATATTCTGAGTAGGAAGAAAATACTTGCATATCTGTCTCCAGCTCCTGTGTGATTCTGCTCTTTCAGTGGCAACAAAAGAAACTATAGAAGGACATTTCCCACACTGAACTACTGTATTTTGTAGCAGTGTCAGCTGCGTTTGAAATTAAGCCTGGTAGGTTTTGCATTTTTACAGTGGGAGTTAAAAATGTGATCTCCATGATCACTGGGGCTACAGGAAAGGTAGGTAAAAAGTTCAGCAGCTCTTTCTCAAAAGTCAATAACCAGAATCTATGCAAGGAAAGAAGTCAGGTTAAAAGGAAAGCAAAATAAACTGACCTAACAGGTTTCTTAATCTCTGAGATGGGATAAATTGCTTCTACTTTTCTCTTCTATGTGCACCAGCTTTCAGTTTCTAAACGGATCCAGAGAGAGGAAGAATAACCTGGGACTGGATATATCAGAGAGAAAACCTTCCAAAACTGCTCTCAAATGCTGACACATCAGCTCAACATATTCCAAGACCAGGCTTTGTTACCTTTAGGAAAGATTTACAACTTGGTCAGACTGAATAAAGGTAAGATGACCCCAGCAACAGCTTGCACTTGATTGTGAAAGAGAGGGGAATGCCAGAAGCTGGTTCTATGCGGAGGCTAAACTCTTCCATTTACAAAAACTACCCAGCAACATGATTCCACTTTGTATTTTGGATGTTGAATGTGCTGTCCAGAGCTAACACTAAGGAATCAACTTGGAAACCCGTGGCTTGCCAAGAGATGGGAAAAACTTTTTAAATGAGAGTATTTATATACTGAAAATTCATAGGAAAATAAAAATAGTGTCTGACTTCTTAATGAGCCTGGGTCTGTTACACAGTGGAAAAACACTGCAGGAGTGAGCAACTGCCCTCTCTCCTGTTTCTGCAAAAGGATTCCCTTAACACCCACTGGCAGACAAAAACCAAGTCCCCTCCCAGATCCTGTTTTTCCTTCTCCTCAAGCACAGGATCAGTGGAGCAGAAGCTCCTCTTTGTCCCAGAGCCTCTGATGCATCCCTAAATAAATCTATGTGCTGTGAAATCCTCGGTTACTGCACATCCCCAGCACTTCAGCCAGCAGGTTTCCCTTCCAGACATCACTTCCATGTGCGGCCAGGCAAGAGAGCAGGGCCGTGCCCAGGCTCATCCCTCTGGCAAAACACCAACCACGACAGGCAAGGTGCTTTTCCCTCTGCAAGAGCTCCAGTGGGAGTCTCTCCTGCAACCAACCACCCACTTCTAACACGTTGGTAGGAATGTAAGACCTTCAGGGATTTCTGATCCTTTAAAAATTTCGGCTGAAGTTGAGCAGTAATTTCCAGAGCCATTGGATAGTGGAAGGAGATGGATAAGGAAGGGAGGAAAGGCTGACAGCACAGTCACACAAGCCATTTTCCTGATCAAATCCATCTCTAAAATGCCAGGGTAACTCCAAGCCAACCCAAACAAAGGGTGCACTTGGTGATTTCCACCAGACTCAGTGCTGAGCAGTGAAGGGATATGACATTTTTGCAGTGTGCACTGTAGCAGTGGTAACTCGGTTCAGGGAGCAGCAGAGCTGCAGCCATGCAGTATTTATTGGCCTCTCTCCTCAGCTCCTTCTCCCTTCTCTTTCCCCCTCCCCCACCCCAGCAAATCAGCTGGGATGCTGCCTCCCAAGCCCAGCTGCCTCCACTGCTGGAGGAGAGCCCTTGCTGTACTGTGCTGCAGAGAGGACATTCCCAAAAGATCTGACACATGGCAAACCTTCCCCAGATCTGTCAAAATGAGAAAACATTCCAAGAATTGTGTGAATTTTAGCAAGTGGAAAGAAAATGTCAAGATTTTCCTGTTCCTTTCTTCACAGTTTAAGAAATTTTCCAAGCAGGAAGGTAACATTGTTTGGGAGTGTTTCTTTAGGCCCAGGTGCACACCTAGGAAAGCAAAAGTTACTAACCAAAAATCAATACAACTACAAGCATGCATTTCTTCTGAATCACACAAACAAATCAACAAAAATCATACAACCCTATCAGCAATCTCAAGCAGAATATTTCTGCTAACTTCTTAATTCTCTCACAATGCCAGAGAATTCCCAGGTTCTGTTTCTGAGCTGGATCCCAGTTGACCAGCCAGCTTATCTGCAAAGATGCCTACACAGCCACAGAGAAACATCCATCTCTATTAATTTATGAGGATGGCACAGAAAAGAAACACTGAACTGAAACACTCAAAAATTAAGCACTTGGACAGTGACAGGACAAGCACCCCTAAATTAATACAACTTCAAATTACACATTTCATCTATTTAGCCCTGACTTTTCTGAACACTGTCACAGCATCCTGTTTTCTCTATTGTCAGGTACATAAAAATGTCATCTGCCTCAAAGACCCTTTTAGTGGCACATAGGCTCATGTTTTTCCTAGCAGCCTCTGAAATCAAAGGTAATTTATACCTGATGTCTACAAATGTGAATACCACCAGAGTTCATTGGACAACAGAACACTTGACATGACCCATTTTAGTTAAAAACCTGCTAAAGCAGGCCAGTTATACCACATGGAAGTCCTGACTTCTGCTTTAACAGAAAACTCATGTAATTTATAGGGAGCTGAAGGCACTGTCAGGCTGCAGGCAGTCCATTAGTTTAGCAATTCTCGGAGACTCCCAGATGTCTTTAGCACTAATAGACCCCAAACACATACACACTGAAGTCTCCATTTTTCCTCAAGTTAAATTGAGAGCTCAAATACTGAGGGAAGCACTAAGACCAAGGCTTGTGTCTCCAGCACGTGACAGATTCAAAACCTGCCCGGGAGAGATGTAATAACCAAACCTGATTTGACTCCAGCTCAGCAAAGGAGGCAATGAGCTGAAAAAATGAGTGTAGCAAGGGAAGAGCTACCTGAGATTTTGGGAGGCTACTCTCAGCTAACCCTACCATTATGTAAAGCCAGAGCAAACAAAGCCTGGTCACGAGGTGGAAATGCAAACAGAAACAGGAAAACTGCTCAAGAAAGTGGAAAAAATAATTATTTTCTTCATCAGGAGACACCATATTTGGGCACATATTTAAAATTCTGAATAGAATTCCACATGGACCTTTTCAGAACTAAATATGAAGTCTACAGCTGCTCAAACACTAGTTGGAATGAACTCACATATTTGTGTCTCTCTTTGGTGTTTTTTTCTATGCTCCATTACTCTAACATTTTTTTTCTCAGCAGCCTAAACATAACGGCCTAAATGCTTGTATATTGTGTGGTAGGAAAAAATGATCTTCAGAAACGCCAGATGCTTTGTGCCTTCAGATTAGTCACTGCTTATGGCAGCACGTTCAGGCTAGCAGTAAAAAAAGTAAATATCAAAATGTAATTCCTGTCCTAATCCAACAACAGAAATATGCACTGCTAATTTCATATATATTAAAGACAAAGAGCCTCCCACACATTGGTTCCTTGAAGGCACTTAAAGCCACAACATATAAAGAACAATATAATTCTAGATAGGTCTAGCATCAGATCCTGCATTTTGGCTGCCTGATCATGATAGGTTAAAAAAAAAAATCTCTCCTTTCTATGCTCATCTAAACATATACTGGCAATATATTTAAAGTAGTATGGACTAATGCAAATTATCAGTAATCAGTGATGAAAGAAAAATGTGCCCTCAGCTCATGGCTCATAATTATTTCATTCCCCAAATACTACAGAAATCCCTGAAACTGCTAAATAATAAAAGCTCTCCAAAGAGCCAGAAGGTGCTCCCTTTGGATGTAATTCTGCATGTAACTGCACAGTTCTGTCCAACTCAATATATTCAATCCTAAATTTTGCCCTGAACATTCTTCTGGTCTTTTGTTCTGTGAGTAGGTAGAGAACTTTGAAACTCAGATTCACAGGAGAACTTGTACCCATATCCTACCTATCCTGCAACCACATGCTGAGCCTTAGCTCAATGGAAAACTTGTTGATTGTATGTACCGAAAACAGGCGGGCGGGTGGATTTTTAGACTTTAACACTTTCCAAGGGTTGTAAATGTTACTGACCAAAAAGAAAAAAAAACTTCCCAGCAGTGAATGAGACCCATAGATTCTGATCACCTAAAAGGGAGAAACAGCCTGAATTCACTCCCAGTAGCAGATTTCTTTGTTTGCTGTGTTTTTAACAGTCCAGATGGCTCTGTTTTATTTACATGTCCCATCTAAACAATCATTGCTGCATTGTGGCAACACTTGTCACTGTTGTGACAACAGGAGGGAGATCTCTCCCCTCAGTAATAAATTGCAAATCACCAAGGGCAGCTGCAACCTCTGCTTCTTTATCATCTCTTTCAAGACAGGAATTCTAGTGAAAGATAGGAATCTATTAACTTTGCTGGCTGAGCTATGCTAAGTAGAGAGAGATGAAAGATGGAGTAATGAAAGGGAGAGAGCCCAGCATCGTGACTGACCTGTGACAGGACAGCCCTGATGACCTGCTCACAAATAAATTATTCAGCTGCCAGGTCTTGCCTGAAACTCCACTGGAACACATCCTGTTCAATTTCTTGGCAACACATTCAGGTTGGTAAAAGTGGACAGGATGTTTACTTTTGGGGGTATTGGGTTTAAAAATAATTTACATCACTAGCAGTATTTGAGTGAAAGAGAAATGCAAGCTAAAGTGCAATACATTGAATAATTCTCAAATAAGTATAACAATCTCTCCTAGAAGATTAAATTGTTCTTATTAAAACTACTATGGCCGTCATCTCAATAATAAATAAAACATCTGTGCTAATCTAAAATTTAGTGAAGGTCAAGCAAGGAAACCACTACATACAAATCAAACCACAAAGGTTGAGAGCTGCAGCCGTGTGATCTCAAGAAATTCATCAGACCTAATTAAACTGATGTGCATGGGCACTCTATGGAGAAAATTACAAGGAAACAAGTTTAAAGAAAAGGGAAAACCACACACAACTTTAAAATTGTGTAGGTTGCTTGTCAAAATACAGGTTGCTCAGCTTCTTCCAGATCAACAAGATCTGGACATGGACCCCCTAATCCAGTCCAAGTTGAAATAGGATTCTCTTCTTTCCCTCAGGACCACAGATAGCAACGACCAAGGTTCAAGGAAACTGGAAGCACAACGAATGGAAGAATACAAAGTCTTTCACGCCTTAGAAATTCACAAACATTTTGGACAGCCACACACAAGCAATGCATCAAGATAACAATCTTGGTTTAAAAACCAAGAGTCTCCTTAACAACGCACCATCCCCAGGGAAGCCACTGCTCCCAGGCAAAACGTCCCTGATAAAGCGATGAGAGAAAAGAGAATAAAACTGACAGATGTACCCAAATCTCAGTGGAGAGCTCAAGCTGGACCAATAAAACCCACGCCAATCAAGCAAATTATGCAACACTTATTTACTTTTGCTTAAAACACATGAAATGCTCATTATCACAGAATTTCAGCTGGAAAAGAAACCCCCAAGAAGGCAGCTCCTGACATTTCATGTCAAGGACACTTGACTCCAGCTGTCTGCAGTGGAGCAGTCGTGAGACACGGCTGTGTGACACCGACTGCCCCTCACTGAGCACATCATCTCCCTGAGATAGTCACCTGTGCAGCTGTGACATCCCCCATCTCACACCTGTGCTGTGAGATGAGCTTGGCATCCATGTGTCAGCCCTGCTCTGGCTTCCCTCTGTTTGTTGTACTGGCTCTGGGTGCTGAATCTAAGCTCTACTGCCTTGAGCTCAGGGGAGGACTGAAGAACACTGTCCCTTCTCTGAATCACCACAAAGTTCATTTATTAATATCAACAGAGCCATAGATATTTACATGTATACAAACTCCTTGCTCACATAGCATATTGCAGCAGAGTTCTGCCAGGCATCGATTTAGTCGTTTGGATTTTCCAGTAAGGATCTATTGCACAGAACACCACCTATTCTTTCTACAGGGTGTTTATTTAGCACTGCGTCCCCACTCATATCAATGTAATTTAAGGTCTTTCATTTGCACAAACTCGGCACTGCCTAGAGTACACAAAGTGTAAACACAATTCAAGCACACACATTTTTTTCTCACTTTCAAATGCAGGTTACTCTGTCCTTAGTCATGTGTTTCTTCTATTCAGTTTGTTCCCTTCCCTGGTACAGGTTAGTCAGTCATGCCCTTGTGACTTAGTTTTGTTGTCCACAAAGTTGTTTTGTTTAAATACCCATAAATATTCTCATAAATACTATTAAATAATACAATACTATAATACTTCAAAATTAAGGTATTAAAGAAGTCATACACACCTATAAAAAAGACAGTCAGCTATTATAGAGCAGTTATGTAAACATGGAGATTGCTGCATGGAGAACTGACCTTCCATGCTGAAAATATAAATACTAATACACCCCCAAACAATACATGGTGATGTAGCCTGTTAAGTGAATTCAAATATTCAATACACATGGAGTAGCTGCAGCCTCTGAGTGATCATCACCTTGAGAAACAGTGTGTTTGAATTCAAATGCAAAGAGAAACAGCCCTTCCCTTCTTCGCCCTGAAAAGACAAGGTGTGTGCCTGTCAGGAACAAAGCAAAACTAATGTGCACCATGGCACCCTGACCTGAGACACAATGACAAGGTGCACCACAGTAAAAAATAAAAAAAAAAAAAAGAGAGAAAGTCCCTGCAACTTCAAAGAGCACATCTGTGTGTGTGATATACAAAACCACTCATTTGCTGAAAGATGTATAAGGCTCCCATTAAGCAATTATTTAATCTCCAGGTGACAGAGAATGTTTTCCTGGTTATGTGAAAGAAAGAAAGAGCAGCAGGGAGCACAGAATAGCTGCAAAAGCCATTATTGACAATAATCCAGAGTAAGATCTGAGCAGCCTGACCATCCTGAGCTATCCTGGGGGTTTCCCACAAGTGTTCTTGCTCCAAAGAACAGCTCTGGGTCTTCCTACAGGGAAGGAGCCAGGAGTTGTCTGTGGAGCTGCAGCAAATAGCAAAACTTAAATCACTCTCTGAGATTTTCCAGCTTAACTTTCAACAAAATTTGGGAGAAATCTGAAGGGAAGAGAGAAGCTGGCAAGAGAGAGCAGCAGGAAAGAGATGACTGGGCAAGGAAAAGGCAATTTGAGTAGGAAGTTGATTAACATGAAGTGACACATGAAGTGAATTGGGCAAAACCAATTCCAAACACACAGTACTGGAAATGAAGCTGATTATTCCCAATGCAAAAAGACAGTGTTGAGCAAATGTCAGTTTTCCATGCTGCATTCACAGGAATAACTGGGATATTGGGGAAAAAATAAAAACAAAGTCAAAGATATTAAATCGCGGTATAAATATGTGAAACTCAGGCCCTGGCCCTACACTCTTCCTCTCCAGACCGCAGTGTGGTGTAAGTGGCTGCATCTCCAGGGCACCTCAGAGCTCCTACCAGCCATATCCTTATATTTTTCCTATTGGCATCATGAACATGATGGCATTACCAACCCCAGACAAACTGGGAGATCCTTCAGAGGACAAATTACATGACCACTTCGTGTGCCTCATTAATACTGCTAAACACAATAGGAAGCAACCTGAAACAAGTATCATCACTGAGTGCAAACAGGATCAGCTGTTAACAACCTTTTAGCAGCACAATTAGCAAATTGGATACTCCCGCTCATTATCCATTGTTCCATTTGCAAACAATATTTTGAACAGATTAGAACACCACCTTATCAGTAGAAGTCCCACCTGAGATGTAATATTTTCAATCAAGTGCTTACCAAGTTTTCCTATAATGCACTGAAGTTAATTTTTGGACTTCCTAGAAGCTCTGAAAACCTGGCATCCATCAAGGCATCATTTCATAAAGAGGAATTTTTTAAAAAAAATCCATTTCTCTATTCCCCAAGTAAAGCCCAACTCCTAACAGCCTTCCAACACCCATTGTGCTGGCAGTGCTTTGTTGCCAGCTTTGCTGAGGTCTTTCCCCACAGTGAGCAGGGAAGAGCAAGGCTGAGGAGGAAACTCCCCAGCTCAGCAGCACTTGGATGCAGTGGTCTGGGCTTACCCCAGCCCTGCTCAGAGAGCAGCAGTGTGAATCTCTTTGCATTGTTCCAAGAAGACTCTTATCCCTAGTAAAAGCTTTGTCTTTGTAGTCACATTCTGCAAAGCCCACACAGTACAACATCCACCATGCAAAAATGTCCTTTATCCATTCTTAATCAAATTTTAAATCCAAATTTTAACTTCAAATTCAGCTTGCATCTCTCATGGTGCAGAGCTCATTAAGTACCTGACTTAATCCACCACCTTCATGATATTGCAGCGTATTTGCCCTATTGGAAAAGTCCTTCCTTAAGCATCAGGTATTCATCCAATACAGACTTTAAAAAATAAAAAAACAGAACAATTTTCACTCATATTGACTGCACTTCATAAGCTGCTTTATAAACAACAGTTAAAATAGGTTGGGGTTTTTCCCTTGGGACAAATTCCATGTCAATGCAATGGGTATGACAACTTAAAGCCTAACTTAAAGATTTTTTTTTGCCGTAATAGAATTTATCATAAATAGTTACTTACTGAGAGATTACAATAGAATAAACTGTTTACCAAATAAATAAATAAATAAATCCAGATTTCAAACTGAAAAACTAAAACTACCATGTAGGTGTCAAGCAGGTTTTTAATTTTAAAAAGAGACAAAGTAATTTTCAAAGCAGAAGTTGACAGACAGGAGAGAAGCTGAAATACTGAACAGCAATTTCATAAACAATTCAGCTGAAGCCAAGTGCTAAGAGGGCTAGGAAATAAAGAAATAAAAATAACAATTGCAACACTGTGGAGCAATGCTTGGGTTAATGATTGCACTGACATGGAGTATAAATTATGAAAAGTTTTCATTTAGATTGCACTTCACAGGACCATTTCACACTTCCAGCTGACCAGTAAGGAAATGTCGATATCTGAAGATCTCAGTAGGATATTATTTTCAGTTTAGGTTAAAAATGATAGACTCTTAGTGTCAATAAATATCAATTAAATTAATATACTACTGCACATGTAATTTTGTACTCCACAATATTCTGCCACGCTGAATAAAAGTCACAAGTATGAACAAACAAACAAAAAAAATCAATATGTATTTTCTCCTAAAAAGGTATTACTGAGAGCCAAACTGCTGTGTTCAGCATAATTTGCACTATATTTTGTTCCATCTGGCCTGGCAAGTAAGGGAGCTTTGCAAAAAAGGGAGTAACACAATTTGATGAGTTTAATTTCATTAAATTTAATACCTTCTTTGTCAATCTGAAGTCTCATGGGAGGAAAGTTTCAGAGTAAGCCTCAAAGTTTTAGCCCAGCTTTGTTGACAAAAGAGAAAGTCATATCAAACAGGTGGATTACCACAGGAGAGAAAATTTCAAGGAAATGTTTAAGTTTCCAGCTGAACTTTGAAAAAGACTCCTTTTTCTCTTTTGTGCTTTGAAACATAAGATAGTGTTTATTTCAGGAACTCATTAAAAATGAAGACCATATCCTCTATAGAAGGGGAAGTGCAAAAGCCACCAGTCACCAGCACTGTGATATACAGACATTTGGGATTAAAAATCTAATCCTCTGGAAAACAGAGAAACAGAGCCTCATGATCCAGGTCCATGGGATATCAGGCACTGCACTGACATCACACAGCTGTGTGGGAACTACCACTCTCCTCAGGAAGAAAATGGGGAATACAATATTATTGGGAGGGAACAGAAAAAAAGAAGAAAAAAGCAAAACACTGCCTTGGACTGTGTTTGTGTGCTACGAGTCTTTTCGGGACCTTGACACATTTCTTCCATGTGGCATTTAAGGGCAGCTCTCTGCATTAACACTTGTAGTTTTGAAGTCTGAGAGTATTGGCATAAATAACCAACTTCAGCAGAGCTGCTGACAGCAGTGAAGACCTCCAAGTAGGGAAAATAAACACTTTGGTTCCTCAAATATTTTCCCTGGGTTCTGAAGGGTAAAAATTTCACTTGGCTTTATCCTGCATGTTCAGTTTCCTTGACTGATAGGCAAAGTGGCATACACAGTGACACACACTTCAGACCTGACTGCACAAGTGTAAAGGCCAGAGGAAAAAAGAAGAATTTGCCAGAAGCTAAGCTGCTCCATGATAACATTTTCAAATACTCATCTAGGGTGATCTTTGCTATCAGGTCAACACTATGCTGATGGCCAAGTGGTGCACATTTGCCCTCTATAACACATGAAAAATGGTGAGCTCATTTAGTTCTGCAGAAAACATGGAAAAATCAGCATCCACAGGTGTGAGACAAGTCCTGTGAGGCGAAAGGCCAGGAGGGATATGCAATGCTGACCCTGAAGTGGCTTTTTTCCCCTGGAAGAAGACTCTGTGGCGCCCCCTGTGACCTCACCTCTGAGCCCACAAGCAAAGCAGTTCCGAAGGCGTTGCTTGAGAACAGGCCTGCTCCTCTGTCCTGGTGGGACGGTGCCTTCCAATGAGAGAATGGATCCAAGGGGATGGAACAGGACTGGAAGCAAAAAGAAGTAAAGCATTACATTTCTGTGAACTGCTGACTTCCCGAGTAGCTTCCAGGCCCACTTGAGAGAGATGTTGCTGGCAAGAACAACTCCATTCCTTCCCTCAGGAACCCACAGCTGGCACATCCTGCTTGTCCTAATAGGAATTACATCCTTATAACCTGCAGCAGACAGAGACAAGCCTGTCCACCAAAAAAATGCCATTCCGCTTGAAACTTTGTCTTTGCCAGGTCTGTCATGAAGAGGGTAACAAAGGGTAGGTGAACAGCAGCAGTAGGAAGGGGATATCATCTGGCTTATGTTTTTCAGGTTGTAGCATGCTTCAGAAAACCCTATCCCAGTATTTCCTGGAGAAGACAGAAATTGTCCAGTCCACTACACTGATGGGCAGCATCATTAAAGTAATGCACAGAAACAAAACTCATAGCAATGTGCTACACCCAGTCCTGTCCTACAAGGATGTTGTCTCATTGGATAGAGATCATCTCAGAAGCCAGGATGTTTTCACACAGCCAGGGTCCTTTAGAGTGCACTTCAGAATCTGCTGTCAGGAGCAATGGCCACAGACATCAACACACACCAGGCTAAATCAAGGGGCCAAATTGCTGAGCTTGTTCCAGCAATGCCACGCTCTGGGGAGCTCCAAGAGGAAAGCAGGTCTGAAAGACCTGCTGGAAGATTTCCACAAGCCACTCACCTGCCTGGTTAAAATTTACTCTTTCTGGAAAAGTCTAAGCTGTAAGGACGTGCCCTGGGAGTAATCCAGAGGCTGGCAAGTGGCACAGGTTTCAACATCCTTCATTTTCAATCAGATCCAGAGAAGAAGTGACCAGTGGGGGCATGTGTCCCCATTCTTCCCCATCTGCAGCACAGCAATAGGAAAGACTCAGGGAATGTTCTGTGGTGGAAGAACTCAATGCACTGGATTTCAATCAATTGAAAAACATCTCCATGAGTGGCTATAAGACACTTGAAAACAGCAGGGAGATGGAAAAGTGTTGGTACACATCAGTTTTAATCAAAATGTGATTTAACCAAAACTCACCATGGTTCCCAGTGACACACCCTATTCACATCACTCTCTTTCCCTGGAAAAGCTGCTTTCAAAATACATGAGGAACATCAACATAATTCACTGCCAGGCCACTGCACATCACAGTTTCTGCCATCAGCCCTCATTTAATATTGGTTTCATGGGATCTGTGCTCAGGCTTTTCTCATCACTAAAGCTTCTCCTTGTACCCAGAAGAGTCTTATTTCAAATTGTTTCAGTGCATGCCTTGTTTAATTGAAGATTTTGGTTAAAAATTAGGTTGGAGCTCGTGTACAAACACACCATCAATGACATCTCAAGCTACCAAGATGCAAGTCCAGCTTTCTTAGCAAAAAAATACCGAATCTTTTACACCTAAGGCAACATCAGAGATTTTCAGGGGCAAAATTGACTGTGACTTCTACAGCTTAAAGAAGAAAGAGAGTACCAGTTCAATCAGAAATGCAGGAAGCCAAGGGGCTGCATTTGGAGTAAAGCTAAATTTGGGAAAGCATTTTATACTTATTACATGGCTGGGAAACACAGACATCAGTTTTCCACTAGAAACAGAGATTCTTCTACCAGCAGGATTAAACATTGGCATTTTAAGGACTTTGCCTAACACTTGTTGCCTTTTCCACTACAAGTACTTTCTCCCTGTTTATTAATAACTTTTAGTCATTTCTCTCCATCTCTACTTCTCCTTTTTCTTTAATATCTGCCCTCTTTCTTCCCCTACACTTTTCCCTCAATACTCCAATTGGGCTTCTTTCCAGCTGCTACCACCAGCTATGAGAAATTATCCAGGAACAGATCTTCCTACCAGACACAGCAATGTGAAAGTATCATCTGCAGAATTCAAACTATTCAAGAGTTGCACAGTCTCTTCGCACATCATTACATTAGAATGGCTAGATGATTTGAAATATTTATATTGAAACAATAACACAAATTAAAGAAGGAATACCTTGAAAAGATATCAGATTAAGGACAATTGAATGTATTCTGTTACACACTGGCAATTGAACTTTAAATCTTAAGATGCTGGTTTCACAGCTTCAGAATTTGACTAACTAGGTTTTTTAAGGTTCACTTTCAAAATTTACTCAGACTCAGCATTACCTGTTTGTAATTGACAGGATGTTAGCCCCAGAAGTGTATTTCCAACTGCATTCTCATTCCAATTTTCTCCTTTGGTCACTGCTGATATTTTGTCAGTAAAGTTTAATTAAACAAAAGCACTCATGCACTGTGAGTCTGAAATTGCAGTGACAAGCTGGTGCATGAGGTGAAGTGCAATGGTGCTAGCAAAACCCAGATCAGCAATATTTAGAACCCAAATACAGGAATACAAAGGCTCCATTTCTGGAGCAAGTCTGGTCACTCACACTCCGTTTTGGAAGGAGCCAGCCTGGTCAGTTTCACTCTTTTTCTAGACACAGCCAGCCTGGTTAGCCGCGCTGTTTTGGAGAAGAGGGAGCCTAGCACGTGGGAGGGAGCTGTGCCTTTTGGCCCTGAGGATGGAGCAGAGCCACTGGCCTATTTTACTAAACTGTGGAGGCAGTCACAGTCTCTGGTGCCTGTGAGGTGGTGCTGGCACAACACTGACTGCACAACTCAGCACTCCATTGCTCAACCATACACAGCTACCAAGATTCTCCTGGGTGTGCCCAGTGTCACGAGCACAATGCACATTCCTCACATGCTACAGCAGGAGAATCCACACTCAGGAGCAAACACAGGTGCACTGCCCTCTCCTGCTTCTTCTCACCACAGTGAGAAGACTCACAACTGGCACAAGCATCAGTCCCTTATTATCTCAAAAACTTCCATACATTTTCTCTGCATGAACTTCCCACAGGCAGCTGCACACAGCTCTCTTCCTTCTGTAAGACTGGCTAAGTCCTTCCTATCCCTAGCATGACTGTCTAGCCCTCATATAGCTCATCTCTTTCAGTCCCTGACACAGCCAGCAACCTCCAACTCTCAGCCAGCTAACCCACTCTTTTATAACACCCATCCTCACCGTGACTCTTAAGGAGCAAGGCTGTTCCCACTCTTAGTAATTAGTACAGCTGCAATTTATCAGGGGTGAGATTGCCTCCAGCACTATATCTATTCTCTCATAATCTGTTCTCCCACAAGTGTCTAACTGGTTTCTAAAAAAATTGTTTGTTTGGGGGTTTTTCTAAGTGGCAGATAATACACCTTTGACTTTTAACACAAAAATTCATTAGAAGCAGTGTTGAGTGTGAAATATAACTGAGGCATCAGAGAGCTGCTTGTGTCCTAGCATAGAAACCAAAATGCTTTTCCAAATATCACTGGAACTTCAAGCTGATCCACAGTTTGTCATACATTTTATCTTGCTGCTTAGGTCTTTTATTTGCATCAACAGACTGCTGCACACTGTTTTCCCCTCCTTCCTGAAAGAAGGGACATCTTAAAGCTGCTGCACTGAATAGCAGTGGCACTTTCTGTTTGCTCCCAAGGGGGTTTGTGCTTGTAACCACAGCGTAACAAATCCAGCAGTACACGGGGTTCGCAGCACTGCTGTTAATCCTGTTTCCAAAGCTTTTCCAGACGGGGAGAGCCCTTACACGCTCTGGCATGTGATCCAGGGCAACCCTGTGCTGGCTCCCAGACTCACTGACTTGAAGGCAGCCTATTAAAACAAGCCCCGAGCTCTGGACAAGCCATGCATAGCAAAGGCATATTCCAGACCCTGGGTTTTTAACAGGAATTCGACCTCATCCGCTTATCCTCAAACGCGCAGCGACTCCTCCGTCGAACACGCGCACTCAGCCTCCCTGAGATGGCAGTGACAGTCACCTCCGCAGCCGTGCCAGAGCCCGGGAATTCTCATCCCCAGCGTCCCTGACCTCAGCCAAAACAACACTCCTGGAAACTGCTGGCAAAGCGCCCGTGCCGTATCCTGGGCTGCTGACTGCTCCACACAGATGCTCCCAGCCAGATCCTGCAGGTCACACACAAAGCTCTGTGCCAGGGAAACTGAAATCCAGGGGCAGCTACAGAGCTCTGTGCAGGGAAACTGAAATCCAGGAGCGGCTACTCTGCCAGCCTAGCTCAAAGGGACTGTTTTCTCCCGGTTTCCTTGTATTCCTCGAAATCTGCAAGCTCCCATCCACACTTCTGGAATTTCTGTAATGTGTTAGATGCTCTGTTCATAAATTATCACGATGAGTTCAGTGGTGACAAATGAGTGCACAGGGAGTATACACCATGTCAATTAACTGTTAATTTTTGTTAATTTTTAATTTTGAAGCTTTCTGTTGAAGTATGAAGACTGAAGAAACTGATTAGAAAAATCACTATCAACATATTTTTTAATTTATTGTTCTTCCCTGGATTGAATAAATAAAAAAATAAAGCAGAAAGCAAACATCAGTGCTGAAAGCAGTTTATGTTCTCAGAATTTGTGGTTGGCAAATTCCAGGTGTAACTTCTCAGGCAGGCAGAAAAATCTGGTTTCAAAAGGCATCGATTTTAGCATGAGGGTGCTTTTTGGAAGTTAATGACATGCAAATCATTATGCATGTATTTACATTTTTGATTAGGACAAGATTGAGAAGCTGGAAAATAGAGCAGTGATCCTCCTGTAGGTCTCAGCAAAGCTGTTCCAGGTCTGCCAGAGACATGAATAACTAATACAGATGAAATAAGCAAAGGTCACAAAAAGGAAAGAATTAAAAGTTGAAGATAAATAACTTTTCTCTATTATCCTCACCGAGGAGTTCATGCTATCTAGGGTGCCTACTTTTTTAATTAATGGAAAACTAGTTTGATGGGAAAACCTACGTCATGCTGGGGCTCTGAGGGGCTTCTCTGGAAACCCACAGTTCTCTTACACTGAGAACACTCCTCCAGTCCCCAGCAGAACAGGCCGACCTCAGGAGCCGTGAAACTCAAGACTGACAATGAAACTGAAGACAGAAATTTGATCGAGCCAGTGGAGTCTCTTGCATAATTCACTTTCTTTGGAGCACTCTTGGCTGGGCTGGGGAAGGAGCACCACAATTCCCAGCCTTCCTCTGACAGACACTTCCTAAAGCTGCAGGACCCCTCCCTCAGATGTATTTTCTCAGGCTCTGAATTCTAGTTTACAGCAGAACACCTAGAAAAAGTGTACAGGAGTAACACTTCTTTGTACAGGGTTCGAGCCTCCCTACCTGAATTCAGCTGCTACTTTTTTGCAACTTTAATCTCTCTATGCAAACGCACTGTGGCTAGAGAAGAAACGCCAAAGGTGCCCTGTAGTTTGGAGTTTCTGTACCTGCCTGCACAAAATTATTGCAAATACCTGATAGATGTGTTTATACCTGATAGATGTAAGAACATATGGGCCATCAAATTTGGGACTGGGAACAAGTGGTGGCATCCAGTAACAAATCCAAACATTTACCAGGAGATACTCCAGCTCACTGAGTGTAGCTGCAACTTTTTAATAGCAGACGAACTTGGAAAGGGTGTATCCATATTTCACCCTTTTCTTTCTGTCTTATAATCTAAACCTGTGCATCAGAGAATTATAGAATGGTCTGCGTTGAAAAGGACGTTATAGATCGTAGCCACAGGCCTCAGGAAAAAAGTGGGAGAGATTAAAAATACTATCACTTACCATCTCTACCCTGAAGAATTTCTTCAAATAACACACAAAAAGAAAAGCCCCACCACTAATTATCCATGTATTCACCAGAGAGTTGAGGCACTGTAAAAACTGCATTAAGGTCTCACTCTGCTGAATTGCATTTCAGCCCAGTTACCTCCCCAGACTCAGATTGTTTTAATGTGTTATTGTGTTTTTAACATAAGCAAGGGAGAGTCATTCTCTTTCACAGTTTTCTCAGTCACAACCTTGCTCCACAAATAGCTTTAAACAAAGATAGCGTTTGTTTTCAAAGACTTTTTTTTTCCCTCCCCTGACAGAGAGTCCCTTCAACAAGGCAGGTTATTCTGAGAGGACGTAACAGAGCCAAGGCCACAGGAGGAAGGGAAGATGGAAAAAAGGCAATGATGTTAAAACTTTCAGGAGAATAATCCATTCACCGGTGCACTCAGCCACTTGCAGGGAGGTTGTGTGACTTCTGTGTTAAAGAGCAAGGTGTGATTCAATTTCACACTGCTTTTACTCTTTTTTAAGTGCCCTTAGGAAGCACTTTCATGCTATCCACACTCATATTCCCGTCTACCTTCCCCACATCCTCATGCATTTTCCTGCCCTCTCCCTCAGGTGCCTCCACGTCCAGTCTCGCTGGTCCGACCCCTGCAGCCTGTCCGCCTGTCGTCCACTCCTGCCCCACTGCACCTGTCCCCACCTGTCCATCCCCCTCACTGCCCCACCCCTGCCCCATCCACGCCCCCTGCCCATCCACCCCTCCCACCCCCCTGCCCCCTGCCCCACCCCACCCTCCACTGTCCCCCTCACTGCCCCTATCCATCCCCTACTGCCACCTATCCATCCACTGCCCCATCCACTGCCTACCCCCGTCCACCCCCTGCCCCATCCACTCCTGTCCACCCTGCCCCCTCACCCACCCCTCACTGCCCCCTGCCCATCCCCCTCACTGCCCCCTGCCCATCCCCTCTCACTGCCCCTACCCCCTCACTGCCCCCTGCCCATCCCCCTCACTGCCACCTGTCCACCCCCTCACTGCCCCCCGCCCATCCCCTCACTGCCACCTATCCACCACCTCACAGCCACCTATCCATCCCCTCACTGTCCCCTGCCCATCCCCCTCACTGCCCCCCGCCCATCCCCCTCATCGCCACCCGCCCATCCCCTCATTATCCCTTCTCCATCTCCTCACTGCCCCATCCACATCCTCTCATCTCCACCTTCCCATCCCCTCACCGCCCCTGCCCATCCCCCTCATCTCCACCTCCCCCATCCCCTCACCGCCCTCTCCCCATCTCCTCACCGCCCCATCCCCATCCCCCTCACCGCCCCCTCCCCATCCCCTCACCGACCCATCCCCATCCGCTCACCGAGCCACCCCCGCCCGGCAGCCGGGGCAGGAGGCGCCGCTTGCCTGGAAGCAGCAGCCGGACCTCCCGCCTCAGCCGCGGGCTGGGGTTGCGCCTCCGAAACTCCTCTGCCGAGCTCAGGGGAACCCTTCAGGGGTCCCGCGGCCGCCGCCCCTCCCCTCACGCCCCGGTTCACCTGAAAGGGGGGCACAGCGCCAGGCGCTCGGACGGGGCAGCACCGCGATGGCCCCGGCACCAGCTGCCGCCGCCGCCTCCTCCGGTTCGCCCCGGCTCGCCGGGGCCGCGTTTCCCGGGGGGCCGGTCCGGGGAGCCGCCCCCCGGCTCGCCCTGGCAGCGCCCGCCTCGCTGCCCGGGCCGCCCCCTGCGCCCGCCGCCCTCAGCGGCCGCTCCCGCCCAGGGCCGCGTCCCCGCCCCGGCCGTGCCCCTCAGCGCCGCGGGCCGGGGGCTACCTGCGCGGGGCGACGAGGCTGGCCCAGCTCGGCCCTCAGCTGGCGCCGCTCCCCGCACTCTTCATTTCTTGGGGTTTGTTTTTTTAATCCTGCTGCCCCGGGACTGGCCGAGCACGCTCAGCTGGGCGGGAGCATCCCGCGCATCCCGGCACGGGGCGGCTGTCCAGAGGCTCCGGCGGCTGCTGGGGCTAAACGGCTCCGTTAGAAACTTCTCCCGACACGCCGGTTTCCCAAGGAATAGAAGCGCCAGGCTCAATATAAGCGTGCGGGGGCACGGATGTGGAGCCGGGAGCAATCCCGGCTGGAGATGTGGGCAGGGATGTGCTGATCCCGCACGCTCCGGCTGCGCCGCCGCCGCTGCTGCTGCTGCTGCTGCTGCTGCTGCTGCTGTCTCCCCACATCTTCCCAGTCCCGCACCTGCTTCCACCTGCTCGGCTGAGCAGCCCGAAAGCACCGCAGGCTGTCACGGCACGGGCAGGATCTCACACAGCCATCCCGAGCACGACCTCTGCTCGGGAGACGTGAGAACCACGGTCCGAGTCCTTGCTGGACGCAACAGTGAGGACACGGCCAAAGGTCATCCTCAAAACACCTTGGACTCTTCTTATCCTCAAAGGACTCGAACTTTGAATCAATAATGCCATTTAGAGCAAATCTCAAGTTAGTCCACACAAGAATATGGATTTCAGACTACTTGAAGGTGTCAACCCATAAGCACAATGACTCTCACTACATTTCTTTCTATATAAGCCACTTTAAACTGCATGGAACAAAAAATGCACAAAAATATCTTCAGGAACTCACTTTTGGACTTCCTGAACTGCCTTGTACAGCTACCAAACTTTTTTACTGTGGTAGCTTTTTTTCAAATACGAAATATCCTTGAAAAGAGGAATATTCTTTAATATATACAGAGCAACTATGTTACCTCATGAATATGAATGAATATTCAGCCATTAAAATAATTTTCATGCAAGAGGACCTGTCACATAGGTGCATTCACTGGCAAAGTTCACACATCATTCTCCCTTCTGGTTGCAAGTCCCTGGTGAAACATGGAGATTTTAGATACAGTGAAGGACATTAGGAATTCCAAGCTCTCAAAATGCAACATCCTTATGGGAGATTAAAAGCAAACAAAACCGAGGAGAATTAAGCAAGCAGACAAACCAAAAGAAGACTACTTGGCTTGAACGGGAATTTCCTACCTCTTCTGAGCTAATTTACCCATGCCTACATTTTGCTCTTTAAATTTTAAAGCATCTGAACACTTGCTCTGTCAGTCGAGAAAAAATGGACTTACTTAAACTCATGTTAGATCCCCTGGGGATATCAGAGGGAAAATAGGACAGCAGTGCTAAGGAGAAAAAAATTCATCTACAGCATCTTTTGCAATTAAAAACTTGCAAACAGCAGCAACAAAATAAGGGGGGAAAAACCCCATACAAAACCAACAGTTTTTCATTAATTTTTATGCTTTAATTCAAAACTCAATATTGTAGCCAATGACCAGTGTACAAAAAGTAGAAACAAAAAATATTTTTATTGACATCTAATTTATCAAATTCCACATGAATAGCCTCAAAGTATGACCAAACTAAACAGCACATATCTTTGCCATGCCTGAGATGCAAGAGTATTAGCATCCTTCAAGTACATTCTAAATACTGCTAGAAGTGCAAATTTATATCCCCTAAATTTTGACTGTTATGTCTAAAACTTTTCTTTGTTAAGTCCTGCCAAAGCTTTATCTATTATTAAATAAAATTTCAGCTTCCAGATGTTTAGGTTTAGTCCTTTTAAAAAACATTATGGTGACCCTCAGGAGCTTCTTGAGCCAAGAAAACCAGGGCAAAGCAGCCACCCCCCAACTACAACCAGTTGCCTAAAAAACTTGGAAAGTTTGCACATGGTGTTAGGAAATTTTGTCTGTGACATTTCATCCTTTAGGAAAAGGAGGTGGAGCAAGAGCAAATCTCCATATTTCATAGGAATTACACAACTGTGCAGCTCCAGGGAACTTCCTGGGTACAGTTGATTAATAATTATGCCAGCCTGGAGAATGAACACTTTGTAGGCTGAGAGGGGCAGGTGGGAGGAAACCCATGGTTCTTATTCATAGCAAAGGAACTCAAGGACTTTTTAACCTCTCATTGTTACAGATTAATGACCTGGTTTCAGTACATTCTGGTAATTTCAAATGCAAGTCCACCATTAGGTTTATTACAAGACTTTTAAAAACTGTCAAACAGACCCTGCATCAGCTGAATGACAAGAAATTGAGGTAGGGCTAAAGCAATAATGTGACTGACTCCAAAATCAGATTTCTTGTACAAGAGGTATAAATATTTTGTTAAAAAGAAAATATCACCTACATATTTGTTGGCATGTCATAGGTTTCCAAACTTATGAAATCTTTTACAAAATCTAGCTGTATAAATTAGCTGGGAATTTTACTTAGCATTTTTTGCATCTTTTCTGAACCCCATAAAAAGTACTCTCATGGTCAAACTAAATCTTTCAAATAATATTGAAGAATGCTTTTGCTTACAAGACAAGGTCTCAACCCTCTCACTCTTAAGGACCTTCACCACTGAATTCCAAATGCTTTTTTATGCTCTGTCCAATACTCTCTGACTTCCTAAACTCTTTTTAGAAGCAATGTTTTGACAGCTTTATCCCGTTATTGTACTTTGCTTCCATACTTTGTTGGTAATTATTTTCTCCCTTCTATTCAGACATGGTTTATCTGTTAGCCTTAATAAACCAGTTTATTAAGCTTAAACCAATATAAAATTAAATTAATGCAGATATTTTTTCCCTGTGTCTGTGAACAGATTCCTCCAACAGTTCTTTATGTTCTTCAAGAATAATAGGAAGTAATTAAAAGCACCAGTTAGACACAGATCCAGAAGAGGTGTTAAATATATGAACATCTCCTGATGTAAGATTATTGTGCCCTTTAAGATAATAAGGCATTTAAATATAAAAAACTTCGTGTCAACTTTTACTAGGTTCCTTGCTCTCCAAGATAAAATACTTTCTAAAATTCCCAATTGACAAGGCAAGAAATCTGTTCCTTTTCCATTACAGATAAAAACACCATGGAGTCATTAGTTGCAAGCTTCTTGCTATTTAAAAAAGAGAATGAAAGACTTCCCTAACTTCCCCTCCTTACCTCATTCAGGTTGAAGAAAAATATTCTTCTACAAATTAGCATAAAAGCAAAAATTGTTACTATAATGCAGCAAAAATTAAACAATAAATCACCTCAATTTCCTGTACCAAAAGTTTGAGTGCCTTTCCTTCTAATGGTTTTGTGATTTGGCTCTTCTGATTTCCATGGTTAATTCATTTCCTCCCCAGGTTATAAGCACGATGACACAGTGACACAATGATTTATTTTAAGAGCTTGGCCTGTCCTGTTGGACATTACCACGACTCCTCAGACCACTGGTGCCTCTCCAGTGCCTACAGTGCTTGACAACAAGCCACACAAATAGGATTGGCTTTGCAACGTGCGTAAAGCAACTTGAGAATTTCACACATCAGTATCAAAGGCATCTTGCTTAATCTGAAGCTCTGGAGGAGGAGTGTAGTTTAACCCAGATCCGGGCCTCCCTTCTCCTCCTCCTCTTCCTCCTCTTCCCTGGAGCTCCCTCCTGAGCCCAGGCCTGAGTTGCACCCCAGCCATCCCAACCATCCTTCCACAGCAGCACAGTCTCCTCTAGCTATAAATGCAGTTTTTAAATAATCTCCTCACTTTTATTGTTGTGTGCAGCGGATGTGCTCCTGTGCCTCTGCTTCACTTGGAGCCCATGTCTCCTGAAAGGCTCTAATCAATGGGATTTCCTGTCTGAACTAATTGAAATCAATGAGAACAATAAAACAGAACAAAGCAGAGGAAAACTGGAATTTAAATATGGTACCTCTGGCTTTTGCTAAATGTTTCCTAATTTACTTCTGTTCTTTACTGTATCTGGGCAGGAATAAAACTGGTAGATAGCAGCCATCCATGCACTCAGAAATAATCAGAGCAGCAGCTCATTTACCACACTTTTGGCCGAGGACAACGCTGAGGGAGTGCAGATGACCAAAGAAGATTGATCAGCGGTATGTGTCAGTCACAAATATGATGGAAAACAAGTGTTACTCACCTTGTTCAAATGCATAGAGTTTCTCCACCTATAAAAATAGGTATCATTTTGAAAAATATTCTTCTCAAGGGAATTTAGCATTTAACTCTCACAGGAGCTATGCTAAAATAAAGCACCTTACACAAAATAAAAATTACAGGCTTAGACTGCAGAGAGCTGAGGAAAAGAGTGAAACATACTGGAGATTATTCTTGTTTCCACACATTAGCAGGCCTGTCTTAGGAATTAACATAACAGATATGCATGGTTAATTATGTTGGCACCCACAATTACCTCACCCTTACACCAAGGCCAATGGCAGGTATCTGAGAGTCAAAGGTGCTGAAATGGACAGATCCCTTTTGAATCTGAGAGATTCAAGAGGAATTTAGGAAAAAAGCAGGACAGGTGTTTGGAGCCTGTGGTCTCAAATTCAGCCTGGTTCTGCTGGTCTCAAGACCAGACCCAAAATAAAAGCCTAAAAGAATGCAAATTCCATATTCTGGCTGATTTCAGTGTCGCCTCAGCATGTGTGGGAAAACCTGTGTTTAAATTGGAGTTTGGGAGATGTGCTCAGTGCTTTGCATGGGCTTATGTGCAAATTTCTGGGTAGGAATGGACAAGTGCTTACTGAAATGCTTTAATGAAAACCAGATCAAATCAGAACATCTAATGCACAGAGGTTTCAGCAGGAGTCTGCACTCATAGCTAAGCAGTCATTGCAGCAATTTCCAAAGATACCAAGGAAGGAATTTAAAAGGAAAGTCAAGTGTCATGTTTTTAATGCTTTTAGAGGGATTTCAAGCAACTTCAGATGACAAACAATTCTATCCACTGCTCCTGTTTTCTTATCAAGCCATAGCTAATTAGCTGTAGGCTGCCCTGCTGCTAACTCAGGCAAAAAACCACTAGTGACTTGAGCAGATGTTCTCTTTTTCCTGCCAATAGGAATATTTACTAACATTTTTTTCTTTTCATGTTAAGGTTTTCTGTCTCAAAACTTACTCTTCAGGATCAGGAATATACCACATTTAACCACTCACAGCCATAAATACTCATTTGCTAAGGCTGGTGTTTGCTTGAAAGGTACACAACAAGATTTTGATAGAGCTGAATTATATAAAGTGGGGATTACATAGACTCCACATCTTTAAAAATTAGAGTTTATTGAAGTTTGTTATTTAAAGATGGAATTCATCAAACTCATGAGGGCTCTCTGCTGTCAAGCTGAACATGATCTTTATGGAGCTTGTCTCTGCCAAAAGAGGAGGCTGCTCAACAAGGGGAAGAGATGCTCCCTCCTAAAGACAGCTTTTATTATGCAGGAATATCATCTCCACTTTGTAAACAAAGCAAATCACTATCCTCTTCTAGTCAGCATTCACTAACCAGCACCTCAGGGACATCTCAGCAGCCTTTGGTAAACACGAGCAGATAAATTATTCTTTTTAAGGTTAAATGTATTTACTAATCATTGACTACTTGGGTTTATTCACACAGAATTTCCAAAGTTCATAAATACCTTCAGTACCAAGTTCATTTTCCACATGGATCCAGTAAATAGAGATGGAGAAGCTTTTCCAAGGGCACGAGTTAGGCACAGTGAATGAAGAATTCATAAATCCTGCTTCTTGCTAAATCCAAATTATGTTCCCTCTTATATTAGTTGGAAGTTTCTGAACTGTAGTTAATGCTACCAGGTGTTAGGTAAGCTTAGACTTTATTGCTTCTCAGCCTCTTGCAAACTGCAAATCAATTTCAAAAAATGAAATGTATGTGACTACTGTCTGATGGCTGCCATGTCACAAAGACCCAGGGCAAAAAGAAAGGAGACAAAACAGACTTTTTTTCTCTCTCTTTATTTTTCTTTTGTCCTTCATTTGAATTGACAACCCAGGCCACAGTGGCTGGTAGCAAATCAGTGAGCAAGAGTGGATTACAAAGGTTAGAAGATCACAGGAACCTGTTTTCCTTCTCACTGCTGTGGTGGAGAAACACATGCTTACATACCTCACTAAAGGGGCAGGTAAACTCATTAATTTAAATATCCATGTATTAAGCATACAATTAGAACTTTATGGCTAATCTGTTCTATTTGTTACTGGGCAAGGCTGGATGTGTGTAACCATCAGTGGGCAGCAAGTCCCCCAGATTCGCTGATTTGTCACCTTGATATCTGACTACAGACTGTTGCATAGATAAAAGTGTAAAAGAATGACACATTCAACAGCTGGGGATAGAAACACTCCACCTGTAGTCTCACATCTCTCAGAAGGCAAACAGAGCAGTCATTTCCAAGTCTTGCAGTATTTAGAAAGTCAGAAACAGCATCAGTACATCAGGCTGTCATCCAGTTCATGTAAATTTTACTGAAATCAAGGGGATTTTGTGTAGAAAGACATGATTGGTGGTGTGACCTGATTTTGAAAGGCAGCAAGCATCCAGACCTGCCTTTGGCTCCACAAACAGCTGTAGATGTTCATCATGTCAGGCAGGGAAGCCATTAGCCTTTCAGCATAATGGTATTTCAGATCATTTAGATAGATTTACCCAGAGGAAGTTACTGTAGCTATTAATTTATGTTCACTTCTCACACATAGGGGGAACATATGAAAGTCAAGTTGTCTCTGCTGCTGACAATAAAATCCATGCATTCAAAGATCAAGTACTTGGTGGTCTTGTTGGCTCAAGCCCTTCATGCCTTGTCAGCTTCCTGTCCTCAGTGGAAGACCACCAGTTAATGGATTTAACCTTTCCATCAGTGAGAAATAACAGATCAGCCTGTCAAAGATAAGTTACACTGAGGCCACGGACGTCCCCTTTCTCCTTCACTTCTTTCTACAGTCGTTACATCTAATTCCCTTCACCACTGCTTTCCTTGTTTTCATCAAAACCACAGTTATTCAAGCAAGTAAAAGGCAGCTTGAAAGAGCAAAGTTGCAGCTGCTCACAGGGCTCTGTGCCCTCTGAAACTCAGTTCCCACACGTGCCAGCTCTAAAATGTCACCAACCATCTCCTGGAGACACCGTGACAACCTCTGCCAGCTCCTGGCTCCAGCAGCAGGTTAAGCCAAATGATCATTTATTAACTTATTTTTCCAAGGTAACATAAAGAAAGAGCAAAATCGCTCAGTGTCAAATTTCTGTGTGTGAAATGACTGAAAACAACAACAACAACAAAATATTGTGTTATTTCTCTGCATTCCATGCATTTCCTGCAAATACAAGTGTTTGTACATAATATGAACAGTCCTATACTGACAGGAAATATGGGGGTGTCAAAAGAGAATCAGAGTCTGCACTGAAAAATTCCAGGTGCAACAGCCCCACAATTTCAGCTTGGGTCATATTTCCAGGAAAACACTCAGGACAGTGCAGCAACAAAACAAAACCCCAACTATAGGCAGTGAGAAAATAAAATATTTAGGAAATGAAGAAGTCAGGACAAAAACTTCTAAAAACTTTATTTTCCGTGACACTCAGGCTCCTGAGACTAACCCAAATGGATGAAATTGGGAAATCTGAAATACAGGCAAGGCCTACTCAGTTCAGTGATTTTTGTAGTTTCACTATGAAACAGTAGAAACACTGAAATGAAATTAATTATTTTATTTATTATTTACAAACTAGTTTCCCCTGGAAGAAGCAGAGTTGAAGCACAAGTTTTCAGGTCCACATAGAGCATTCTGCTCCTGCTAGTGTCAGCTGGGTTTCAGAGCTATGAAACAGAAACCCAGATGTCACAGGCTCCAGGGCTGCTCTGGGAATGCAACACTTATTCAAGTTTATCAGAAGTTGAAGGCATTTGCCATAGCAGGCAAATTTTGATGCCACAACCGGCTGTAGATGGATTTGTGGTGGATTTGTATCCACTCCTCCATGGACCCAAAAATTTTGTCTAGTTGTCTATAGAGAACGCTTCTCTTTTTCAGGGAAAAAAAAGTCCCAGAGGAGGCTGGAAGGACAAACAATGCTAAAACCAAGGTTATGATGGGGACTGCTAAGGGCTCTTATTCCATAATACAGCAAAGTAATGGACCTGTGTAAGAATATTTCCAAAAGGGCAAACTGTAAATGAACTGACCTCTTAATGTTTATTTTACAGTCCTAAAGGGTGATTTACTACTGCTTAAAAAAACACATAGGAGCAGAGCCAGCACAGGATGAACGTGAAACTATCAAAGCATCAGAACACCCATTCAACACTGCACATATTCAAAGTATCCCAGAAAAGAATAACAGTGTGTTTTGGGTGTCATTGAACTCCTTGGAATCAGAACAAGAAAAATGGGCATGCTAGTGTTCTATGGATTTTTTTTACCTAGTTTTGTCACAGAAGATGATTTGTCACTGCAGAGTCTCAGTTTTCCGTAGAATTCAACACTGACTTGCAGGAATCCATTATGTTTTAGCCCTATTGATGGAAAATGCCAATATTAATTAGTATTTTGATGCAAATTAGCTTTTAAACTGAACTGCAACTATTACGATATTAAATGCAAGGTAAACTATTACAGTGTTTTTTTCAGGGATGGGAAAGGCCTTAAGTTTAGTTTGGCTTTTAATTTTCCATACCAGGTGACTTCAGCGATAGGAGAAACATTCCTTCTGTCAGAGGCCGCCTGAGGACAAACCAATGCAGAGTAGAGTAACATTTACAGCTTCCCATGGGGATTTATTTACATTACATCAATCCTTCAAGCCAATGGTGCAGCCAAGTCTTTGTGGGGTTTTGTTTTCACCAAAAATCCCATTATTTAATTTGGAGTGGGGCAGTAGCATTGAGTCGCTCTTAACTTTTATATGTTTTGCATAATCACACATTCCACTCCTGCCTCTTACCAAATTTAAAATGGTGGTTTTTTGCTTTCAAATGCAATAAAATTCACCCTACCTTTAGGGAGGACAGGAGTCAGTCCAGACTCCAGGAAACAGAAAAGAAATAGTTAACAGAAAATTTCTCAGCACAAAAAGCCGACCAGTCTTCCAGAAGACTTGGGAACTGAAAAACTGCCTGCTATCAAAACTTGGCTGCACTTATCAGCAACACCTTGAATCTTCAAATCTGAGACATCTACAATATCTACTTACAGAAAAAAAACATGCACAAAGCACAGGCAGCCCCAGCATTTTGCAAATCATTTCACTATTCGTTGAAAAAAACATGTCAGCTCTTCCTAGCAATGTTTCCAGCAAGAAGCCATGCAAAACACACGGCCAACACATCCAGTGGGATTAAATGTTTTTGCTTTTCCACCACTCATCCATAATGGCAGTGGCATGGAACTTGCAGAACTCCATCTGAATCACTTTATGCCATCTCTGGGCTTGTCACTGAGCATTTTCAGAGTGTAATTTTACATTTCATGGCAGTGCTGGGTTAGTAGTTGGACTTGGTGATTTTAGAGGTCTTTTCCAATCTGAACTGTTTATACAATTGCTGGAAATCCCATTGTCCTGGAAATAAGATGGAGTGAATGAACTGTGGAACCCACCCAGGGAAACCTGGCAAAGACCAGACTTTGACTTTAGTGAATTCCACCAGATATTTTACACCTTGAGTTTCCTACTTGATTAGGGGATCTGAATGGGAAACATTCTGCATTAAGATACCTAACTTCCTATTTGTTTGACTTATAACATTTACAACTTGCTTAATGCCACTGCATAAATACATAATATTACTGCTATTTTTTTTCCCTGAGTCATGTTGTAAAGCTGAAGAACCTCCTGCCTGACTTCACAGCAATGTAGTCTGAAAGCAGAAAGGGAGCATGAAAGAGGAAAACAATGTAGTTTTGCTCCAATGGTTGCTCCTGCTATAAAACATACATAAACCTTTTGCAATCTCATACAGTTTTTATTGCCCTCAGAAAAAAACCCATCCTGTCAGACATATTGGCTGTACTAGAACTGACAGTGCATGGAGCAGACTGATTTCTCTTTCCCTTTAGGAATGCACTTGGCCACTAGGAAAAGAGGGAAAGCTGAGGAAGAAAACTTGAACTTGAGCACGGGATCATTTTACATCACTCTGAGAGCAACCTGGCTTGTAACAAACTGCAGAAGCCATGAATATTCTGTGATGCTGAGCATTCATCAGTTTTTTTGGGGATCTTCAGCCCCTTTCTAGGCTTGTTGGAGCAGGACAGCCAAGGGAGTGCTGCAGAGACAGATTCCCTGGAGTGCAGAGATCCACAGCTGGATCTCCCCAGTGTGAGGTGAGCACAGGGATGGCCAAACAGCCTATGCACTTACTCTGCCCTCCAGGACCAAGGAGATTCTGGAGGACAGCAGAAACCCCACAAGGCTTCCCCCCACTGCTGAAGGCAAGGACACTTAAAGGAAGGAACAGGATCTTGCCTGGAGAGTGGATGGGAAATTCCAGTGGCACTGGCAGGAATTAATCCAAGTGTGACTAATGAAGGGACAGGTGATTTCCAGGGCCATTTAACCTCATGAGCGCCTGACATTCCCCTTCTCAGCTCATCCAAGCTGAAACTGCAGCCTTGTCCCTAACTGAGGAGCCACAAACAGGCTGTCACACTCGGTGGGTGTTCCCACCCTCCGAAGGAAACCCGATGGACTAGGAGCAAGATGTATATTACCAAAATATCCAGGGAAGAAGAAATAAATGAAGCCCCAAAACAGCTACTGAAATAAAAAGCTGCCCTGAATCATCAATATTAAAGAAGGAAAAATTAAAAAAAGACCTCTGCAAGGCCAGCATATATACATAGAAATAGGGAGCTTCATTTTTTAGGGAATGTTTTATTTTGCCATGTGAATCCTGGCATGGGCAGAACTTCTCTGCCATATTCTCCATAGGCACTGATCTTATTTCTGCTTTCCCCTTTCATGCTTCCAGGAATTTCTTGATCAAGAGGATTGTCCAGCCCTGGCACAGCTGCCCAGGGCAGTGGTGGAGTTGCCATTCCTGGAGAGAATTAAAATCCCTATGGATGTGGCCCTTGGGGACATGGTCTAATGGTGGCCTTGGCAGTGCAGGATTGCTGGTAGGGTTTGATAATCTTAGAGGCCTTTTCCAACCTAAATGATTCTATGAATTACGAGCTTAAAGACATACCAGACATTGCAACTCATCACCCATATTTGTGCCACTTATAAATATGCTCTCTAAGTGCAACACTCAAGTTATCCTTCCAGGGAATTTTATTCCTAACTGGGTATCAGGCTGTGTCATGACCACTTCGAATTCAAATGTACAACTATTGCTTAAAAACAAATTGAAAATGTGTGGATGCAAATATTTGAACAAAGAATTGCACTGTTCTTCCTCAATCAAGAAGCAGGCACTACATACAAAGTATCTGGCCAACTGCATTCAAATAATAGCTCAAATCTTGAATATTCAGGGCTAATGAATAATCATCACATTGAAAAAAATTGCAGAATCCATTTCAGAGCAATCCTGTAAAGTAAGAGCAAAAAAATTCAGCAGGGAGAAATTATATGTAGCTTCCAGAGTCAGAGTTTTCTACATTGCAGAATTTCTCTGATTTGCTATTTGCAATCCAGTTTAACAACTAACTGCTCTTTCCCTCACTTCAATTTCCCATGTAGTGGAATTTCCCTCTTTGCCTGTCCCTTCCCTAGGGATCACTATCTTAATTAAAAGTAACTTGCAGTATCTTCCCAGTAAAGGACAGCAATAGGTCAGTAAATAAAAGTATTAGAGTATAGTATATACACAGCTTTTAAAGCTTTCCCCCCTTTAGGGCTTGCCTAAAACAGAGTAGAGATTCTCAGGGATTCCATTTCAGTTAGAAAATTATAAATGATACTTTAAAAAATCAGGGTTTGTGTTTCAAATCACAAAACTTGCACTATGCTTCCTTCAGAACAAACTGAGTTTTTGACTAGAAACATTCTTTTTTTATTTAATTCTGTTTTTCACTCTTAATCAGGTGGTTTTTTTGTGCCATTGCCCACTGCATATTGTTGTGAACAGCTTGAAAATGTGCTTTGACTTATTCCAGGCATATAGAAGACAAAAACTAAGCCATTAAAAAATAATTATAGCAATTCAATGTTGCTTTTGATCTTAAACATTTTGACTGACTTACTGACTGACTCTTGAAATCTCCAACTGAAATCTGTAAGGGAGGCAGTGAAGAAAGGAAATCTGGTGACCAAGCAAATATCTTGGCATCAACAGGCAGCTGAATCAACCAGAAATCAACTGTTAAAGCTAATTTAGCATCACCCTTGCACTCTTTAAGGGTCTAAAATCAGATTTTAAAGACAACTTGCAGCTCACATTCAAACTGCCCTATGTAACAAACTGAAAAACATCCTGAAAACCCAACTGGGAGTATTTCTATGTCTCACCAGATGTTTATCTGCCCAAGTACTTGCCCAAGTAAAATATGGCAATGTTCAGGCTTGTAAAAACATTGCATTAGTCAATTTAACCCCGCTGTCTGGCAAATTCTCTTTAGTTACAAATTCTCTTAGTTATATTCCTTTATAAATCATGTTGCTATCATCTTGAGCACCTATTTAATCCCAACTGGCAGATATAGCATTTAATTGAGAGAATTTATGGGATGGTCAATGCTGTGTCTTACATATAGCCAGCAGCAAAGTAGGGCATTTTTGTCTTACTCTGAAGTTTTTTTCTTGCAAGTCTTCACACAAAATCCCAGGATAAAAGTGGCACAATTGTTCACAGGAAGAAACAAAATGCAATTTAATTTACCATGGCATTCATTTTGTGCATGTTGGCAGGTCCTTGAAGGGTCTAGGAGAGTTTGATTCATACCAGCTGGGGTCTTTAGGGTCAGAGTTCCAATGAGAACAGGACACATCCATCCTCCTCCATCACCAAAGTTACTCAAGCTTCAGATTCTAAAGCCTCACCTTAGTTATGATCTCATTTTCCTTCATCACCAGCACAGCAGAGTCCAATTTTCTGTCTGCTTTAAAGTAATAATTTATTTTTTAAATGGTGCTGTAAAGACAACTTAGACCTGCATGGGATGTATTGTTTGCATGCTGCTCATTAGGTTTTATATTTGGTAAAAGTTAATAACAGTAAAGTGGAGTAAAAGCAAAAGCAGCAGAAAAAATAATTCCCTAGGAGTGGTGTTTGGATCTACAATTCACAATTTGTTGTACAGGGCATCAAGTCAGTTATTAATTCAAACTGAATTGTACATGTTTATTAATTTTACATCTGTTAGATCCAACAGTGATTTCAAGTTTTATAGTTAAATTTGTGTTATAAAACTGGGATGTGTGATTCCATTAAAACTAACACTAAATTCCTGCCATCATGACAGAAAATTTTAAATCTTGTCTAATTTTCATCAACATTGTCCTTGCAGTAAATTATAGTGACGAGGGAAATGCAATCATATGGTTTGATTGCCAGAAGGCTCAGAGCAGCTTTTTTCAGTTTTTTGGTTTTTGGTTTGTTTTTTTTTTAATAGCTGCATTTACTGCTAAAAACATCAATAAATTGCTTTTTTGCTTAAGAAAAATACCACAGTTAAAAAGCTTAGAATTTTTTCCCTACTGAAAAATTCTTACTGGCTGTCACAAAGAAATTTTGAAGGCAGGCAGGCAGCCAACAAGACTGTTCTAATTCTTTTGTCCCCGTTTCTCAAAATATCAAAATGATGTTATGTGCCTTGTTGTCCCAGATTGTCTGTCTGTGGATTGCAGGGCAGAACAGTTCATTTTATGATAACCCAGAAATAAGCTAAACACTCCCCTTCACTGCCATCCCCACCCTCCTGACAGCAGCTGGCTTGTACTACAATGACAGGGTCTGGGCTGGATGAGCTCTGGAAGAAATATGGGAAATATTTGCTGCACCTTTGGTACTCACAGTGCCCCAAGAGTGCTGAGTATCACCCATCAGCATTAAAGTGAATTAATAAGCAGTGGTACAGAAGTCTCTGTATCAGACTGGGTTTCCTCAGGGTCTGACACAGATCCAGCTATGTACAGCATCATCATGTGTTATTTGTGCTCACCACTGCCTTCACTGCAGTTACCCCTTCTGTCCTAATGCTGGCATTTTAAACCAGGTGTTCACTGTTTCAAGTGCTTTCTGCACCACAGCACACTCCCCAACCACCTGCCCTTCCTGAAATGCCATATGTATATTTTTTATATATAGATACACATATACATTTAAATATCTGGATAGCCAGGCATTGGAACAGGCTGCCCAGGGTAGTGCTGGAGTGCCCCACACCTGAAGGGATTTAAAATCCATGTGGATGTGGCACCTGGAGACATGGGTTAGTGGTGGGCTTGGCAGTGCTGTGGGAATGCCTGGACTTGCTGATTTAAATGGATTTTTCCAATTTAAGTTTAAATTCAAATTTCTCTGAATATATCTATCATATATATTATATTGTATTATGCTTTCCTCTGTACTGCACCCATTTGAAAACTAACAAGGAAAGGCTTTGTAGTGCCAGGAACAAAGATCCCTGGATCTTTGGATCCCTGGAATACCTCACACCTTTAAATAATTCAGGGTCTCCACTTTCACATCCTCAGAGAGAGGGCAGGGATGTGGGTATCAGTTGCTTCATCCTGCTGTGAACAGTGGCAAGGGTGGAGTTCTGACTCAGCCACCCCTTATGGGGTAAGGATTGAGCAATGGGGCAATCTGCCCCAAAACAAAAGCCTGCTCCTGTAGGCACAACTCCTCCATACAAGTTATGACCTCGAAGCCTGGTGACCCAGCACTTCTGACGAGTTTTCCCCAGGCATAAAAGCAACATAGGCAGGATAAAGCCTCAGGCTTTGAGGGAAAGCATAACACAGTTATTTCCTTCAATGCCTTGAGTCAATGTGCTGCAAATGCCAACATCTGCTAAGCTGGTGACACTTGTGGAGCATGACCACACTTTATGTGCTTGGAGGCTTCTAAAGGGAACAACAATTGAAGTGAGAGTGCCTTAAAAGTGTCATCAGGACCCCTACATTGCCCACTCCTACCAGAAGCAAACCCATAAACAAGGATCAATGAACATGCTCAATTTTAGAGCAGATTAAGTCACTGCAAAGTATTTTTCAGCCAAATTATCAACCATGTTTTTAAAGACTTCAAAGGGCCTAGTTAATTATTCCCTATCTCTTACTGCCCCTTCTCCCACCAAGTCTCCTTTTACGTGAGACATCCCTACATTGGCCACAGGGCCTTGGAAGTGGCTCTGGAGATCCCTTTCCCATCTGTCCAAATCTTTCCTTATGTTCCTGGGCTGAAAGTGCAGCTTGTTCTACTCTGATTTCTTCCAACACTCATCTGAATGCCAAATTTGCCTGCTGTGAGGAGGCCTGCTGATTCCAATGTTCCTTATTACAGGGTGTCCTGGTTTGGAGGACAGGTGTCTGCCAATAAAAGGAGGAGCTTCTCTTTGAAATGGAGAATGTAAATCCTCTCCCGGCAAATTATTATAATTTTGAAATTAAGGGGCTCTGAGGCAAAGATATGGGAATTAGGAATAACAGATCTTTACTGGTGTGTGTGTGTATGTATATATATATATATATACCAAGGCAAACAAAACAACAAACAAAACTAGGGTGTAGTCAACAGGTCCTTAGCATTACAATGGGAAAAATTCCACAGAGGAAATTTTAAAAAAATTATACATACATATATATATATATAAAAGGAAAAAGGAGCCAACCCCCAACACAGGGACACAGATGCATTTCCCCATCTCTCTCCATCTCTGTGCTGCTGTTCCCCTTAGATGTGAAGGGGGTGTCATTTTTCTCACTTCCTAAGTATTGGAAAACAAATTCCCACGTGGCAGTGGGCTGCTGAAGCACCACAATGATGGCACAAGTGCTGCAGCTCACTTGATTCCCTGTTATTAATGTGCCAAAGGATCAGTTCATCGGGGAGGATGCCGTCAGAAGAATGAAAATCAGGCACCTCCTGTGGCTTTTTAAACTGAAACATGAATGTAACACACAGGAAAGCATCCTTCTTAAGTGCCTCTCTCTGGCTGGCACAGACAACGAGAGAGGGGATGTAAATGGGCTTAAATAACTGCATCTAAAGCCAGAGCTGCTTTGATGCAGTTGAGACCATTCACACATTTAGTGGCAGGTGTGTGTTGCTGCTGCTTATTAGAAAAGCCCCCAGCTGCTTTCTGTGAATTCAGCTTGGGGAGCCGACATGTTCCAATTCCAATCTGCATTCTGGGACAGGTAGCAGAGACCAATTAATCATGAGAACTCCCTCGGATTGTCTCACCTTCTTTTGTCTTTGAACAGCACGAGGGAAAATAAAAATGGGTCATCAGTGCCTTAGCAAGAGGCTACAACATCCTTTCCTTGAAGAGATGTTACACTTTGAGCACAGATGTGAGGTGCAGGGAGCAGCAAGGAGCTGCCCAGTGCCAGAGCACTTCATCCCTTGAGTGGGCACTGTTTGTCTGCACAGGCAGCACTGAAATACTGTTTTATAGCAAGGACATTGGAGAGAAGGGGATTTGGGCAATCAAGGTGAAGGCCAAATGCCACACAGGATGTGCTTCCAGACAAGGAGCAACAGGAAGATGATAAATGTGGATAAATAAACCAGACAAAAAAAGAGGTAGAAATGGAAGAAAGTTGTCCTACGAGACATAAAACTTCATTATCCTTCACTTGGTTTGCAGAGAGAGAGTGAGGAGGGGCTGCACACAAAACCAAGTGGGAGGAGAGGCAAAGAAATGACAACTCAAGTTCTGACTTGGCAGAAATCAGCCAAAGCTGTGCAGCTGGAACAGCAGGAAGAGATTCCTTGGGATTGACAGCACACTAGGATGAAACCTGTGTTACATTTATTAGAGAGATCAAGAAGAATAGGAAAAGGAAAAAAAAAAAAGAAAAAAGAAACCAGACAGCTCTACAAGCATGATTTGAATAATAAAAATAGCAGGAGATGGTTGGCTTAGCAAATGATACCTAAATTGCAGCACGGATTTACCCACAGAGAGCTGGCCTAACAAATCTCTCACTGCTTCACTGAGGAAGCAGCAATAACAGGAAATGTTTGGCAGAGAGAAAATCTGCAGATATAATTACATGGCCTGTAGGAAACATTGTTATTTACATACATATTTATATCTATATGTATAAAAAACCAGCTGGAAATAAAACATCAACAGGGGAGCGACCACCACAATCAAACTCCAGCCAGTACAGAAGCAAAGAACAGGAATAAATTAAAAGAGATTTTACATTACAGGGCAGAAGTAAAGGGTCTTGAATCACAAGGCATATTCTACACTATTCCTAGGAAAACTGTTGGGAATATGGGCAAAAACCCCAAGAGAGGAGATGTTTTGTGTTTTCCTCCAAACACTTAGAAAGAAAAAAATAAAATAAAATTAGGTTTTGAACAAATGACATTTTGAGCCTTAAATTTCAAGGCTGAAAGAGTCTGTGATGAATTATCCTGACTTCATATAGGAGGCAGTGCCAAGGGAATCTCACCCTGTAATTCCTGGCTGAACAACCACATATCTAGGAAAAATACTTGATCTCAATTTAAATACTTCCACAAATTCACTATGTCCATAGGTTAATTGTTCTCGTGGTTAATTACTCTCAGCCAGTCTGAAATGTACTATGAACTACTCTGTCTCCAGTTCCCAAACTCTGGGGTTTGATAAATTTTTATTGATTTCAGAGCTCTCTAGCCAATGCCTAATCACACACAGTGATAAATCTTTTTAAAAATCAAAGCAATTGAATTTTAATATGAACCAGAAATCAAGTCTGAATTCTACAATCTGACTTCTAGCTGAGTTAACCCTAATTCAGGTTTTTATCCTGACTTCTTACACTTAATCAGAAGAGAATCTGGAGCAACTACACAGCTCTGGTTAGAGCAAGGGGAAAAAAATGGACAACACAGGAGGTTCAAGAGAGGATAACTAAAATAATAATGTCTCTAAATGACAGCAAAAGAAGGTTAAACGTGCTGTGGAAAAGAGAAAATTAACAGAGGACCTCACTGAAATACCAAATACCCTTAGGGAACAGAAAGGATGAATTTTAGTAGACTAGCAATTTAATAGAGAACTATGCAAGCATGATTAATTCATTAACATCTGTATTAGTTAATGACAACCAAAAATTCTGTGTTAATGCTGAGCTGTAATAGGGGGAAAAACAAAAACAGCAGAGAACTTTCTATGTTTTAATGCGTAAGTTTAACACGTGAGGTTGATTTTTGTTATAATAAAAGAGCTCCTTTGGAGAGATATAAAGTTTAGTCTGACTAAACCTAGGAATTAATTAATATAACCATATAAGTCATGGTTATATGTGATCATAATCACATTATGATTGATAGATGATATATAAATGAGTAGACTTATCAGGATACTTCTGTAGGAAAGAAAGGTTGCTACCAACTGTTTTTATTTCAGTTCTACTGACCAAGACAAATCCCTTTAAGTATGATGCCAATCTAATTTTAGCTTCTGAGAATCAGTTTCCAAGTATCTTGGACAGCAAAGTCAACAAAAATCATTAAGCCACTAATTCTTTTGTGCTTGGGGTTTTTTATTTTTGGTTGTTTCTTTTTTTCTTTTTTTTCAATCCATGAGATTGCAGAAATTAAATTTAAAAAAAAATAAGAAAGAAAAATGGCTCAGTTTGCCTGGCAGCAGCCCAGGGCTCTCACAATGGACTCCTGCAGTTTTTGGTTAAGCCTCTTACGTTTCCTTGTGTCTTGGGGAATGGCAATAATCTCTCAGCACTCAGAAGTGTCTTTGAAAGCTACTTTTGGATAATTCACTTTTTTCAGGGAGTACCATTTGAAGTAGTGCTCATTTTGAAATGCTTCCCAATTTAAATACAACTCCCACAATAACCTTGACACCACTTTTGCCAGGGCACAGGTGCCCAGGAGCAGCAGCATATCACTGCCTTGATGTTTTGCTGGGACAGAGCACAGAAAGTCACAGTGAAAAGAATTAGAAGCAAATGCCAAGAGCACATTGCCCTGATAATAAAATCATGATGAAACTGTTACTGTGACACCCATTTTTAGATCTATTTACAACAGAATTCCTTTGCATGGATACTGCTCACTAATAAAACCAGGGAGAAAGCTTTTCTCACTGAGATTTGACATATCCTCCCAGTAAAATCTCTCGCTTCTGTTGGGAAGCCTTTAGTCCAGGTTCATAAAGCACAAAATAAATCCTCACTGAATATGCAGTCTAGGCTGAATTTTGGTCCCTTCCTCAGGCTACTCTCCTGCTGTAGTCAAAGCTTTATTGGAGGAGACTGTAAAGATTTAATGCAAGAACACTTTTTAGTGGAAGAAGTAGAAATTTGGCTCATTTATTCCACCATTTTTGTGTAAGTGTGACATCCTCTGGCAGGTAGTGGAGAGGAAAATTGATCCAGCAAGCAGCTCAATAATGCAGTGTCCCAGAGCTCTGAATTTATGTAAGCTCTTATTCCAACAAACTTTACCAACCTATTTGCCCAATGTGAGCCTCAGAGTGATGTTTGCCTAAGAAATAGTTTTGAGAGAGAAAAAGATGTAATTCAAAGCAAGCAATAAAGTCAGAGGTGTTTACTGCTATTCCTCTTTTTTTCTAATAAAACAGAACTGAAAGCAGCACTGGTCAAAGTTACTTTACATTTGTAAAAGACACAAAGCAACGACAGATGATGAGGAAAAAAGATTAGACTGGAAGACACCTTTGAGTTCATGTTCCTCATGTGCCAGTAAAGACTTTTCATGAGGAGCTGCTCCATAATCTTCCTAAAGACTGAGACAAAGCTGACTGACCTGTGGTTCCCATCCTCCTTTTTCCTGTCATATTAGTTAATTCATGAGAATTTATTGTAAAAGGTTATAAAATCCTTTGGTGAATGATGCAGGAGTCCTGGCCCAAGTCTACAGAAGGAGGTGTTACTGAATTTTGACCACAGATGAGAACTATTCCTCAGTACATACCACATTCCCTCCCCTGATGCTGAAGCTTCATGAAACAGGAGGGCAATGCAATAAAATCCTGCCAGTGGAAGGGGCAGCCAACACTCCACTTTGTTTGGCATCAGCCCTGATGGTTGCCAGGACCATCCATGAGACAATTTCACTCACTAACCCATCTGGAAGCTAATTAGTCAACATGGAACAAAAGCAGACCTTTTGTTTGGCCGGAGCAGGCAAAGGAATGGCAGAAGAACTGCTGAAGGGGGAGGAAAAGCCCCAGCCTTGCTGATGGCAGCAAGCCAACTGTTCAGTCTGGAAGTCTGGGAAACTGCAGCCCCAAAAGCTTTAGGATCCCAAAATTGTTCTCTGAAGCAATTGTTAGCCCAAAGAGCTACTGTTTTAAGCAAAGAAAAATAATCTTTTAAATCATTTAAAAATGATCAGACAAGGGAAATTTAATCCTTCTCTAGCTGCTGATGCAAATGAATGATGCATCCAAGTTTCTAACCTGTTTTTCAGACATGAACCACAGGGCTAGACAGAAGCTGGTTTGTCAAGCTGATGCACAGAACTCTGCTGTCAGGAATGCCACTTAAATATTAACCAGAAGTCTGCAGCAGCCTTCTTACCTGAGCACACCCAGAGCAGAGAAGAGATTGTTTATTTATCCTGCACGGAATTTGAACTAAAACTTCATCCAAATGAAATCATGTGCATGGTGCCATATGGGTTTATTCCATCAGGATTATCATTCTGGATAGTTTTATTTTGGGGAAAAAGCTCAATGAGGATTGTGACTTTGAGGCTGCAGCATATAGAGAATTCAGGAGGTGATGTCCTTGTGTTTTATACTGCATTTCTTAGTGAGGGATTTTTATTTCTCCTGCCCCATGAGCTGTTTCCCAGACTTCAGAAACAGGTCTCTCTGCTGAGTTTTATATTTTGTAAAAATCTATAACTTTGCTATTCAGAACTTTTTTCTGCTAAATTGATCCCTGCTCTTCATAAACTCCCCTCTCAGCCTCTGTACTTTCTCCCAGTTGCAATGACATCAGCTGTTGTCTAGGAAACCCATCTTTGTGTTCTCCCTTTGCATCCCTGGGTCACATCATGTTAATTCAGCAGCTCTGGGGGAGAGCCAAGCACCTGATTTAGGGAGCAACCTAATGCTCCACCCACAGCAAAGTGCCCTTTACAGGACAGCCAGAGCAAAGGAGCTTCCAGAAGGAAATCCTTCCTGACAATCCACAACAGAACTTGGCTGGACAGGGAATTGCACACATTCAAGTTGATCTCTCATCTGGGGCATTTCACAGAGCAGTAGAAGCCAGGACTGGTTGAAATTCTTCTCTGATTTAATTAGAGGCTTCCAAGTCCTTTAAGAACATAATTTTCTCTGAGCCAGATAGGAAATCAATTAAGAGTAAACCTGCTAAATTCACAGCCTGATAATGAACAGCTTTCTAGAAAACTGCTCAGTATGAGCATCATCTTCAGTGAAACCATGTGTTACTTCTTGGCTAAGAAGGGTTATTTGCCAACAGCTTTTTACTTTTGTTGTTGTTGTTGTTTAATTTTGGGGGTTTTGTTGTTTTTTGTTTGTTTGTTTGTTTGTTTGTTTGTTAAGGATTTTGGGGTTTATTTGGGGTTTTTTTGCTGCAGGGCTGCAACAATGAAGCAATCTAAGGTTTATACACATACACAAACACACACACATAAAATACAGAAGACACAGCTGGAAGAAGCCAAGAGGAATAATCTGGCTACTCCCATCTCAAGGAATAATCAGCTTTGGTTCTGTCCCAGACTGCTCTAAAAATGGCCTTTAGGATGGATGTTCTGTGAGGACCGAAAGTGGAAAGACATCCATGGATGATGTAAAAGCTAAAGGGAGAGTATTCATTCTATCCCAAAAGGGAGCAGATATCTAAAAAAACATGGCATCAGAGAGCAGGAATGAATGGACTTCAAATAATTCCTTTTATCACAAGTAGATTATTGGCTGTCCAAACCTACTGACACCGTCTCCATGATTTTTTAATGATTTACCACACTCCTGGTTCCTTGCTCCAGGGAAAACAAGCCTGCATTAAAATGATAACAAAAAAAAAGCCCTAATCCTGGTGATTTATAGTTTCTCGCTGAGCTGTGCAAATGATCCACTGTCCTCAGAATATTAAAGCTATTTGCCATTCAGACCTAGATCTGATTTTCACAGAGGACCTCTCTCATTAATTGAAGGTTAGATCAATATCACTTTTTGTACTATGTTTGAAATACATGCCAGGAGACATTTCCATATTAAAATTCAACAACATATTACACTGACAAACCTGTTCTTGCCTGAGGGCAACCTTAAACACAAGATATTTTACCCTCTTAATTTCATTCTCCTCCACAGCAGCTTCTCACATTGCTGGGCTCGCTTCCACCTTCACAAATTTAATTCACCTCAAAGCTTGCACCTTTCATTGCTTGTTGTCACCACCTTAAAATTCTGGTCTTCTTTATGTCAGGACTGCTGTTTTCTGGAATGTCCTGTGAAACCAGCAGAGTGGGATGTGGAATTTGGGTGGTTTTCACTGCTCTGTGCTTTGCACACTGGTCAGTGTGATGGAGACTCATCCACACTGTCACACTCTAGACAAGGTTCAGCACCTCTGCTCAGAGTTTCTGGCTGTAGATTTGCAGAGAAATCAAGAGCTTTACTGAAAATTAATGCAGGCAAAACAGTATTTTAGCAATTTAGAGTTACAGCAACTGCTAATCAACTGGGACTAAATCTTGCTCTTACCTTGCCATTCACTGCAGTCAGCCACGTGTCTCAGCCAGCAATGTGAGGGAAGGCAGCCTGGATGACCTCAGGGGCCTCTTCTATCCCTGTTAAGAAGGAAAGTGCACGGGAGTGGAATCAGAAATGTGAGTGCTGCCCACTATAACCTCTTAATTGTGTCAAGTGTATTTTTTACTCCTCTTGTTGGATGGGAATGCACAATTGGGAGGTCCAGGTAATGAGATCTGCAGGCTTTGCTTTTTAATGAAATGCTCATCAGGATCATCCATTATTAACCTCTGCAGCAAAAGATCACCAGGTCCTTTTCCTCTTTCATTAAAAGTTTGACATTAATAAAGGGGTTAGTTTATACCAAGCATGGTGTCCTCAGTGACCTCAAGAAGTTTTCCACCAGGGTGATTTGCTTTCACCACTATATATTTTTCTCTCTTCCCTCCCTATTCTGCACACATGAGACAAAGCAGATGTCATTTTTTCTTTGAAAACCATAATCCCCAATTTACATGACCAACAACCATTTTAATGAATGGCTAATGATTAGTTTGGGATTTACCATTTCCATTTTGTGTCTTGAAAACACTGCTACTTTATTAAAAACATGTTTTCTTGTATTTAGAGATTCTTAAAATGTCAGCAAAACCCTAATACAGAGTTCAGTAACTCCAAGAAAGTTTCACCACAGATGAAATATCTAACTTGGAAACAAAAATGGACGGAAATCTTTCCAAAAGAAACTTTCAAATTGCTCTTTGTATTTTGTGGGTGAACATCAAGGCCTGTGACATAACTGATGACAAGGGTCACTCTCAGATCTCGTATCACTTACCAGGAAAACATCCCTGATAGGAAATACAGAATTGAATTGCAGAGTTAGAGGAGGCTGAAGGCTCTGCATTCACTTCCAAAACTCCCATTTAAAATCTCAGTGTCAAGTACACTAAAGTACTCTACATGAATAAAGCATTTCTGATACCAAGCCTGCACACAAATAGTCGGATTTTAAACATATGTGGCTGGCACAAGGAACGTCTCCAAAAGGATCTGGAAGGAAGAGCTGGAAAAACTTTAGGATCTACGCTTAACATGAACTGAGGAGACAGCGAATTTATTTTTTTTTTTTTTTAATGAATACTGACAGTTAGTATTTCTGGGTCCCCTCCTGAACAGTGGTTCTTCTGTGAACAGCATGGCATGCTTTCTTTGGGATTTCACTCAGAAGGAAAATCACCCAAGCCAGTAGACACCTTTCCATTGCTACAGCTCAGGTTTTTACTGACAGTGTGAATTGGAGATGACACCCTGGAATAAATTTTTTTTACACTGATGGCAGGGCTGCAACAATGCAGCAATATGAAGTTTATACATATACACAAACACACACAATCCAATTTTGAATTTCAGAAATTAATGCCTTTACCAATAAAGTAAACTTTTAATGAAAAATATGCTTTCAATTAAAGAACACGTAAATTGCCAATAATTCATAATTACTGCAATGAATTTAGTGCCACTAGTAATAAACAGCAAACCTTTAAACAATCTTGAAACCCAAATTTCTCATTCCAGTGTAATGACAGAGAAACAGCCCGAGACACGTCTGCTGTAGGAGCTCTACGTCCTGGTTGTTAGAAACTGCGTTGTTCTGATGGTCTGCTGGTGGTTTTTATCTCCCAGCTGTGTTCTCTCCCAGTCATTCCTGCTGTCGAGCTCACAAGTTAATTAATTTATTTACACTGTTGCTAAATGGATGCATAATCTTCCCATTAAATATATGCCAAAAGTGGGCACCAAGGGAAGGGCAGAGCCACATTTCCTTTTCCCCAGGTGATTCTATATCTATATTCTGTATTTAAATCACACTTACTTCTATCCCTGGCTAAATTTACTTTGTAGACTTTTGGCCAAAAGTTGTAAGTTTTTCAAATACAGTCTGAGTAATGTACTTTTATTATATTACTTTCAGTAAGTAATAGATTAAATTATAATAAATAATGATATATTTTAAATACATAGAATATATTGCATATCATAAATTAATTGCTTTTAAAAAAATTTATTCATATTTTACAGCCATAGTAAAACAGACAGAAAGCATTCAAGAGCAAATCTGCCAAACTCACATCTATTCACCAAATTTGACCAAATTCACTTGGTGTTTATTCTCTTTTTAGCTATTTTTTTCCCTTACCTAACACAAAACATCTGGATAGTTTTGTGGGTAAGTTTATTTAAGGAATATCCGAAAAACAAGTATTATATCCTAGAAACAAGTATTATTATGCCCCAAAACCATCTTGAATGGAAAAGAGATCCTCTCTAAATTTGAAGCACCTACAATATCAACATCTGTTCAGAGTTGAAATAATTAATTAAAATCACCAGCTGTTTAAAATAATTCAATTCAATTCTATAACAATCTTCAAAGAAAAAGAAATAATTTGCTGTTTCCAGACCTGGGCTTTGGGATGCCAGGCCATCCTTCATTTGAAGGTTTGGAATACAAATGTACGGAGAAGTAGAATAAACCAGAAAGCAATTATTTAAAAGTTAAAAATATATAAATACATCAGATAAGAAGAAAATTACTGCTATTTCACATAGGAAAGAAATAAGGGAAGAGAAGGAAACCTCTGTGTGGTAGTTTCCAGGTTTTCCCTCAAAACCAGGCACAATCAGGCCCTGCACAGCCCATTAAATTTGACCTAATGATAACCAGAATGTTGATGGATAGAGATACTCTACCAGAACCAAAACAATCCAGTGTTGATTTTATAGGTCATGAGAATTAAATGTGAGCAGCAAGCACATCAGCAAAGAAAAATTACTGAGGAGGAATTATCTCAAATTATTCCAGCATTTCTATTAAACATTTATTTAAACATTTTGTCACCAGAGCCGGAAAACTCTGGTCCTGATGCCTTCCCTCCCAACCATTGTCAGGTCAGCTCCTGGGAACAGATGCCCAGGGCTGGACAATGGCCTGTGTTATTTTCCAGTTGGAATATTGTGAACTGAAGCACAGGAGACAAGGAATGTTCAATTCCATGGCTGCCTGTGCTCCTCCTCCACTCCCACAGCCTCCCTGCATCCCGCACCATTCCCACTCCTGCTCCCCCTCACACACCCAGCCTCAGCCTTTGGGGACCCCCCTTTTGTGCCCTGTGAATGGCTGGGCACTGTACTGCTGTGCTTTTGTCCTGTTTTTGGCACATTACCCAGGAATTTTCTTGTTTCCTCCACATTCCAGTGCTTTCAAGATCATGATTTCCAAGCGCTGGGAAGAGATTTGTGGCTTGGATCAAAATCACCCTTTTCTTCTTATTTGCAGTAATCACAGCAGTTATCCACTCTGTTTCTTGTCTTTTCCCTTCCAGTTTGGGCTAGAGAGCCACTTCCACAAGTAATTCCTGCATCCAAGAGACAAAAAGAAGGAAAGCTTAAGCTGCAAGAGCCCATTTTAGTACCTGAACATTGTCTGAGTTACAGCACTGCCTGAGGTCTCCATCACACACTAAAAATGATCACACAACAGGAAAGCACATCCCACCTTTTTAACCCTCCTTAATTCCTTCTTCTCACTCAATTTCAGATGCTCTGCTCTTGCACCCAGCATTACCCAGAGAAGGAACACACACCAGTGTGTGCTGGGCACAGGACTATTGCCAGATGCTGATGAGGGAACATAAAATATGGACCTACCATTCAAATTATGCTTTTTTTCCTACAGGAAAATGTTACTTCTTGCTGAATGCAGGCAGGAGGAAAATTGTGAGGTAGAAAAACATAATGGGATATAGTTAGAAAAGTGTGCTTGCAGCAAGCAGGGAGAGAATGAAATGCAAGTACTGTGCTTCCATCTAGAGGACTAGGTGCGTAATTTATTTCCAAATATCAACTGATGAACTCCCACTGCTCCTGGATCAGCTTTGGTCTGTTCATGTGGAACACCTTGGGTCCATGGATATGGCACAGTAACAGAGTTCAGACATATGAGTTACTACTGCACCTCATCCTAGAAAGCAGAGTACAGAACAATCCCTGCCCTGTATCTCCCTTTCAGCAGCATTTTCCACAGGAAAACAGTACCAGGAGCATTTCTGAGTGGAGCTTCCCCCCAGACAGTACAGTATTTTCCACATCAGACCCAGATACTTCCCAAAGAGAACACGACACCTGGGATATTTAAGATATTTAGCAGCTACTCCCATGAGCACACCTTGTTGCCTGCATCTGGGACATCCTGGAACTGGCCATTTCCTGCACAGCTCATTGCAGGCTGCCAAGGAAGTGGTGCTGGATAGGGAATAAAGATGCCTTCTTACCACCCAGTCATGAAAAGCTAACTTTTGGCAACAGAAAAACATGCTTCAGGGAAAAAAAATTAAATCCCCCATTCAAAGGATCAGTATAGTGAGAGGAAGCCCCAGTCTGTCCTTTCCTCTGGAAGTGCCAGTGAGAATGTCACATGGAATGTGGGCACCACCCATCCTCTGGCTCATGTAAGTCATCTCTGAGGAGAGAAAACAACCCCTCCTCTGCACCTCACAGGTTTTGTTCCCAATTTCAGTAATTTAGTATTTCTCCAATTCACCTCTGATGAATTGCAACTTGTGGGGTTTTTTTAACTTTAGCTTCTTTTTATCCTTGTCAGATGTTTTGTTTCAGTAGGAACTTCATGACTGACTGTATGAATAGAATAGAATAGAATAGAATAGAATAGAATAGAATAGAATAGAATAGAATAGAATAGAATAGAATAGAATAGAATAGAATAGAATAGAATAGAATAGAATAGAATAGAATAGAATAGAATAGAATAGAATAGAATAGAATAGAATAGAATAGAATAGAATAGAATAGAATAAGAATTAGAATAAGAATTAGAATAAGAATTAGAATAAGAATTAGAATAAGAATTAGAATAAGAATTAGAATAAGAATTAGAATTAGAATTAGAATTAGAATTAGAATTAGAATTAGAATTAGAATTAGAATTAGAATTAGAATTAGAATAGAATAATAACACCCTGCAGAGGGCATTATTCCAATATTAGTGCAGCTTGTCAGGAACATCCAGACAAAATACCATTTTTAAGTTAAAACTTCCTGTGAAATACTGTTCCTGCAAGAAACTAAACTGTGAATTTGTGGGTAACCACTTTATTGTAATTTCTTCTATAAACCCCACAGAAAGACCAAGGCAGCTTCAAAACTGAAGTGCTGCTTCTGCTTACATAGGAGCCCAGGTAAGGTGAGCATGAGCAAAACCCATGCACAAGGAATGGGTCATATGCCACTGCAAAGGAATAAAGGGAAGGAATTAGAGGTGGAAAAGATACAATTTTTCTAGATTCACTTATTTGTTTGCTCTCTGTCTAAGCAGTTCCACTATTTTGCCTTTAAACAGTGAGGTTCCCCCTTGCTGGAAGTCAAACGGTTTTGAAAAACTTGATAAAAAACTCGATAAAGCAGAGACAGATCTTCTAAAAGAAAAATCACTTATTAAATACTGATTTTAGTAAGTTTATAACATTTCCATTAGAAAATTGCATTGTCATGATTGCCCCAAATAATATCACAACATATGAGGTAAAACATTATTCATCACACAGAACTTGAGGGGAGAGATTTTGACAGTCCAGAAAAATCAAAATCTGACTCATGATGTGAATAAATTCCAACAAGTGGAGCTTTTCTTCCATAATACACCTTCATATCATTAACAAATATTTTTGAGAAAGAATAAAATCTAACCAGCAAAGTCAATGAATCTTACCAAGCATGTGAAGTTTCCACATAATTTCCCACTTGAGTAGGATTTCACAAAGCAAATTAATCAGGACATTTGCAGCCTTTTGTTTCTTCCAGAGGGGCTATCTCCTACTGCAGCCTCCAGGGTCCTGACCATGGGCAAGCTCAGCTCCAGGAGACACATTTGGCTCTATTGGGACTTAAGAATAAATCCCACCTCTTCCAAGGGGAAATTATCTGCTAGAAGGATCCTTTGCTCAAAACTGATTGATTGTATGCACATACCTGCTGTAACATTAGTAGCTGATGGTAAATAAACCATCCAAAACATCCAGAGACTGCAGTTTTTCCCCTCATGGAACGCTGAAAAGCATTTGCTGTGTGTTTTTAAGTGGCAGCCACTCTGTAACGTGGGAAAGCTCACTCCAGGACCTGTTCCGTATTTGTAAGTCACAAACACTTTATGGTAAAGTGGCTGCTCAGAAGAAAAAGAACAAGCAGCAGCTGGCACAACTGCCTAGGAACACCTCAGCTTCAGGAGCTGGAAACCCCTCCAAGTCCTTGTCTCCCTGAAATTCATGGAAAAACCCTCACCAAGGGCTATGGATCCCTGGGTTATTTTTGGGACTGGAAAACTGACCCTTTAAAAAGTTGATACGACAGAAAGATTTTATTTTTCCCTCTTTGACAACCTCACTAAGGAAAGGTACTTCAGAAATGGGAAAAGAATGAAAAACAGCACTCATCCAGCAAAGTTCTTGTCCCTAACAAGGCAAAAATGGATTTTATCACATAAATTTGGAAAGAGCTTTAGTGTGTGAATGTGTATCCCTTAGCTCTAGTAGCTGATGGGTTTGAACATTCATTCACATTGCTGTAATTGTTATTTTCTCCCAAAACCCCAGAAAAAGGCTTTGGACTGCAATAAACCAATCATTTACTAGCAGCATCCAACATTACAGCACTGCACCCAGACTCTGGTACCAACAGCACAAACCAGAGAGAAATTCAGTTCTTAAATACATCAGGACTTACATCAGCTGAGACACTGGAATTTGAGGGTAGAGAATTTTAAACAAATTTCCTTAATTTGCTTGATCTCAGACCAAGTGAAGTCAAGCATTTAAATCATGAACTGTAACATGAGCACAGTCTCAGGGCAATACTTATCCACAAAACCCTCTTTCCCAAATGACATGAGCTCACCTCCCAATACATTTTTATCAGCTTCTGGAATGGAGGTCACAGGACATCTACATGTCAAGCCATTTGACTTTTTTTTTTTCCCAGTTTGTGCTTATCACAAACAGCACAAAGTGACAGCACAAAGGCCTGGAGAAAGCAGGACAGAATTTCAAACACCTCTGGATCATTTCCCACTCACTAAGCTTCAGGACAGAGAGTTGTTTTCTCTCCCCCCAGGTCAAAAAACCCTCATACTGGATCAGTAAGACAGGAAGGACTGAAGCACCATTGCCGCCTTTGGAAAACATTCTCCTTCATTATAACATAATTAGCTAAGAAAAGCTCATTATCATTCTGCTAACATCCGTTTTTCAGGCTAGGAAGGGAAAAGTCAGCATCCTCAGTACTCATGTTCCCACGTACCTGGTGTTTATGAGTTATCTCAGTATTTGGGTGACACCAGGACTAAACACAGCGACTGAATCAGCCACTCAAAGGAGATGAACCATCACTATTAAAAAAAAAAAAAATCGACTATAGCAGAATATATTGCATTTATACAAAAATTCAGACCTTTACCAGACTAAATTAAAGACCATCAAAAGAAGGTGGTTTACAGTATTTATCTGCAGCAGTAACTACCCCTTAAGCAGATAAATCACTTCACTAAAATATCTCCAATATTTGTTTCTGCTCATCAGTAAAACCGGTGGCAGCCTTCCTTTTCCATATTCACTGAGTTTTCCTTTTCCCACAAGATTCTTAGCTGAATTTATTGATTTGTACCTTGAAGCTGAAACATGTAAAATATGTAAGGTTATGTCTTTAGAAGCTTGAATTTTATGTGTTCTGCAGCTGAGGTATATTTTGTCTCAAAGACAGGCAGTAACTAAGACTAACCAAGCGAAGTGCAAGTAAATTTAAAAAATACTGAATCCCGACAAGTTACAGGAAGAAAAAAATTACAAAAAGAATGTAAGAAGTTGGAGATATTTATGTTACCTCAATTGTAAATCTTTACTGAATCTTTAGTCATCAGCTTACCTCATTACCACACACTGATCTATGCATCTTGATTTCTTTACAAACTGAATGAGAAAGGACCTTAGTTATTTTATTTTCAGCCAAAAAAAGAAAAAAACCCCACCCAACCAACCAAAGAAAATCAAAATTCCAGTAGTTCTTCCTTTATTGCACTCCAAAAAACTCCTTGTTATAATCAAGAAGCCAATATACAGTAATAGCTTGATATTAATTTAGAATTTATATTTTAACTCTTAAAATAAAATTTGTATAGAAAAGATATCATTTACAACCCATTCAGTAGTAATCAACCATTATGTACCCACAAACAGTATTAAATAACTTGTATGCAGCAGTTTCCTTGTAGGGCAGAGGGGAATATTTTCTCCTTAGCAAATATAATATCCCACTGTTAAAGAGCAATTCAAGTCAACTTTGGAGAAAGTGTGATATGCAGGAATTTCACTGGAGAAGCTCAAGATTCTGTGTAGTGTCCCAGGGATTTGTACGACTGTGTCCAGTGCATAGCAAAACAGCAGCATGTAAGGAGTCTCTGGGCTGGGACTGGCACTGCCCACAGGGAAAGGAGCCACCGAGGCAATGCAGTGGATTCAGAGCACACCAGTGAGGCACAGGAGAACAAGGAGGTGTAGTGTGACCAGGTAGGTGAGGAATAAATAGCGGGATTTGGCTCGGGCCGTCAGCAGCTTGGAGCAGTAAAGGCTTCGCCCCCGGAGCCAGCGGCGCAAGGAAAGGGCTCCTCCTTTCATCTGAGGAACAGACAAAAGTCATCAGAGGAAGAATCAGGAATACAAACCACAACAGCCCCACTGCAGCCTGGCTTTCTGAGGCACTACAACACAACTGACATAGCAACTGACCCCAAAACACAACCGATCCCAAACACCAAAATGATTTAAAGGCCCCAAACCCAGCATTAATGAGAGGGGAAAGGAATTAATCCAAGCTGTGTGTTATGCAACTCCACACAAATATGCATATTGCATTTTGGGCATGCATAATTAAATGCAGACACAGTCTATTTAATGGCCACATGTGTATTATAAATATGATTACATACATTTTTTAACCTGGACATATGCAGTGTGTTTTCTGGCACAGTTTACACAGCTGCTGGTCTTGGACTAACAGTCTCAACAGAAAGAAATGAAGGATGTTTTTCCACCACTTTTAAGGAGCTGATAATTCAGGCTTTTTAAAGGCTTTCAATCCCTTACCTTTCTCACAACAAGGTGTTCACTGGGATTGATGATTAAGGCTTCCCTCTCCTCCTCAGCTTCCATCTGGACAGTGTAGTCACTGGGGACAGACCTGTAACTGCCTGCTTCAAATCTAGAGAAAAATTCAAGGCACAGAGACATGCACTGCTGAATTATCTCCTCTTTTAAGTACTGAATTGACACAAAAAACATTATTTTGCCTACTTAAAATGACTGAGGGAAGGTCCCCACAAAAAGCTAATTCACTTTATGTTGCCAGGTCTTTTTCAGTCTCTATTTACAGTCTACTCTCAAGGTGTTTCAGTTATTCAGAATTAATCCCCATCATTATCAGCTGACTGAACAGTGATTTTCAGTGATGGTAGTGAGGAACACTTTATTTAGGCAGGTGCATAATGGTATTTTCAATCTAACCAGTGGCTCTGCCACTGTTACGTGGGAAATTTTTTTCCTAACCTGGAAAACAAGAAATAGCACTGACTGTTGAATCTAACAGATGAAATTAAATAAAGAAAAAAAAAATCCCAAAGCCTATAACACTTTCTTGATCCAATGTTTAACTTGGCTTTTTAACACATAGATTTTCATTGCTTCAGTCACTGTGGACTCACACACAGGTTTATTTATTATTATTGCTATTACTATTATCATTATTATTAGTAGAAGTAGTAGTAATATCGCAAAAAAATCCAAGACCCACAGGAAAACCTCTCACTAATCTCACTAAAAATAAAAGGCAAACAATCTGCGTTTTACCTGTTACTTCTCTCCTCAGAGAGTTCAAGAGCCTCTTCTGCAGCTTCTCTCCTCCTCCTCTCCTCTGCCAGTGTTTCTGTGAGCTGGGAGAGACCCTGCTGCACTGACTCATACTGCTGCTCAGTCTCTGCAAGCCTGGGACAAATTAACATCTGCAATCAATATTTTATAGACTCAAAGAATTATTGTTCTTTTTTATTAGGAAATCTTCCTTTTTGTGGAGGACTTAATTATAATAAGATACTTTAGGTTAAATGTTGAGATAAAGTCACCAATAATCAGTATATTTATGTACAGATACAAACCGCAAGTATTACCAGATTATAACAATTCAAGAATATGGCTTATGATTCATGTAATCCACTGTAAATCCACTCCTTCCCCTTCTCCACACCAATGCCTCAGAGGGATAGAAAAACATTGCTTTCACACTCACAACACAGCTGTCAGGAAAATAATATTGCTAATACATGCTGAGTCCTGACCTTTTCCTGAGCTCATTTAGCTCCGTATTGTCTATCTCCACAATAATCCCAGATCTCTCCCGCGGCGCTCCAGGGGGAACTTCTGCTCTGGTTTCATCCTAGAAAATATTAAGGGGGAAAGAAATCAAACAAGCAACCGTTTTTCTACTTGCCAAAAGACTTTATTTCAATTACAGAAGCCATAAGCATCACAAAACAGTGGAACAGATAATTCTTCATGCCACTTCATGTTTTCAGTTCCATTTCTCAAGAACATCTGAGGGGAAAGAAATGTATCCACAATTCCAGAAGCAAGGCAGTTGTTTATTTATTTTTAATTTACCATTCTTGTTCAGATTTATTTTCATTTATGGAAGGTCAAGGTTGTTTTCTGTATGTACCCATATGCTATTTCAGGGTGTTCTATTAATGATTGTTAATGAGCAACCAAGGCAGTACAGGAAAGCTTTTTAAAAATAAAGAAATAATGATGAATCATAAACGACTGCACTGGAAGGGACCTTAAAAATCATGAAGTTCCAATCCCGAATAACAATCTTACAGATCTGTATTAGGGGTTGGAAAAGGGTACTGAAATGCTGATCTCACTTCTGAAAATATAATTCAAGCATTGTAAAATGGTCCACAACTGATGTGAAATTATCACTAAATTTCCTGATCCACTGAGCAGTGATCATCCAACGATCTCTGCCAGCTGCAGACCAACTCAAAAAATATGTTTTAAAACAAAAAAAAACCCACATAAAACAGCTTCCTGAAATGAAAAGTCAAATTAGACCAGTTTAACAACAATAAAGACAATTATCTTCAGTCAGGGGCCAGCAAATGTACTGGGTCACTACAAAAAAATACTTTACTTCATTTTTAGCAAGAAAACCAGGAAAGAGTAAGCGCAGAAGGAAGAAACCTAAAAACCTTTCCATGTATCTGTTTACCTGGACTGAGCCTTGGAAAGATGTCACTTGCATCGCCTGATACTCCCTCTCGAGCCTTAAGTAACGATTTTGCAGATCAGTGTAATGAAGCTGGTTGTCCCTCAGAGTCTGGGAAAGAGTCCTCAGCTGGGCAGACAGGACAGCATTCTCTTCTGCTGACTGCACAACCTGAGAGAAATTCACGTTGAAGTCACTAAAATTAACTCTCCCAGGAAACCCCTGAAGATTTGAGACCTGCAGTTTCAAAATTGCATCCACTTTCTGGCAAGGTCACAGTCCAGTTGGGATTTAAGATGTTTCATGAGCAGACGAAATAATGAAAACTGAGCAGTGATTTCCCCTGCCATCAGTACACCCAAACCAGAAGCTGAAATTTTGTTCTACCTAAGACAGACACCTGTTTCTGTCTATAATGAAAAATATTTGACTGTGAGTAGAAGCTCAGAGGTTCATCAATGTCTTCAGAATGCAGTCAAATATCAAGTCAAGAAAGCCTGGCAGAAAGGAAACTGACATTTAATTGAATGTCCAGGCTGAGTTCTTCTAAAATATCTACAATTCAAAGCAAAATACCATTCAGTCATGCAAGACACCACCACTCTAGCCCTGATGCATGTGAGCTTTAGAGTTTTGGTTCCAAGGTACCTTGGAATTAATCTGCTGGAAGTGCAGGTCCTTCTGCTGCATCTCCTGGAGACAGCGTTGCAGCTCAGTCTGCAGCTGGTTCTTCTCAGCCAGGACACGTTTGATTTCCTCTGCTCCATCTGCACTTCCAGCAAGGGAGGCAGTTTCCAAAGCCTTAAAGATATCAGGACATTCAGGGTAAATGGTACAGAGCTCTCTAAATAATCCACAACCTCAACACTAAATATACCCTCGAGAATTCCCTTTTCACAAGATTATTTCCTTCTCACAACTTAATACTACATTTGAAAGACACGTTAAATACAATTTTTTTTAGAATATATATATATATATAGTGTTAATACTTGCATTAAAAAGTAACAAAAAAATTACCACAAAAAGGCAACCCAACCTAATTTTTAATTTGCAAATAATGTGAAGCACAAAAAAAAGAGGGGGAAAAATAGCAAAGGATTAACATAAAACACCTTTCAAAAATTATTTTCAAGCTAATAAAGTATTGTATTCATGATTTGTAAAACAGCTGTTCGGTAAATATGAATTTAAAGCCAAAATAACCCACTTTGAAAACAAAACATTTATTATCAATTTACAATTTTGGCCTTCTTTATCTCTGGCAGCTCAACATCTTGATATTAATTTCCAATAAAGGATGGGTATGTGCCATCTCTAATGCTTTATGGAATCTATTCACCCATACAACCATGAAATAAAAGGTTTTTACCACATAAAATACTCCAATATCCATAGACATTACTGGTCAATAACTCTTATTCATTATTATAATCACAGAAAACAAACAGCATACAAACTTTGGCAACTAAAATGCTGGTTTTACTGAAGTTAAAGTGAGTACTGCTTCCTTCCTTACTTACCAGAAAAGGTAAGTAAGAATATTATTCTAAAATAGTACTTTCCCTGAATCTTTCATGAGAGTCTACAAAACGACATTTGCCAGCCTGCGTGTCAGCTGCTGCCTTTCTAAATCCAGGATTTTTTTCCTGGCAGAAGCCAGCTCCAGGTGCTTCAGGGGAAGGACAAGAACACTTCCATTCCCCTTTCTCCCACAGTTAGGCCCTAGTCCAATCTGCAGGAACTAGACATGAATTTAGGCTCTGAAGAATGAACTTCATTAGATGTTTAAAACCTCTCTGCATCAGCTATACAAACTCTGAAACCCGCTGCCCATGTAAACCACCAAGCTCTTTTTTGATCCTCTTAAAAAGCCTGTCCCTGGAAATGGGTTACAGCCATAATAAATCTGAAAGAAATAAACCTATTTAATTTTTTTTTCAACTTCTTCCTTTTACATTCTGGATTTAACTAAAGACAGTAACTTACAGGATTACTATAGGCTGCTCTTTTGAGAAGCAGGCTGCAAATTTCAGACAATAAACTGCTACCTTCCACTTTACATTCCATTTCTTTACCTTGATTGGATAACTGCTGCCAGCTGGGAGTGTCTTCTTCCCAATCATGTCTTGCTGCATCCTCTGGAGCTCAGCAATCTGCCGGTCTTTCTCAGCCACTGTGATCTGACACTGATTCCTCAGTGCCTGGGACTCGGAGAGGAGGAGGTTTTTTTCCATTCTGAACATAAAACATCAGCTGTTAAGTGATTATGTATTCTATACAAATCAATGAAGAGGATAAAACTGTACTGTTATACCTTAATCCAGCCAGCTCATTCTGGTATGATGTGATCTCTCTCTCAGTTTCTGCCTGGAAGGCTTTTGTCTGATGCAAAGCCCTCTCCAAATCATCAACCTTGGTCTTTAGCTTGGATATTTCAACAGCTGCAAGGCTGGCTCCTTCTTTAGCCTAGGTTTAATAAACATCATTAGTGAACTGGAATGAAAACTAGATGGTGAAGTTAGATTAGTGCTAAAATTCTAATTACAGACTAAGGTTTTCCCCATTTGCTTTGTCTAACAGGGTAATTACCTTAACTCTTAAAATTGTAAACACACCTCCCTCCTCTGGGCACACAGTGCTATCTTAGCACTCACACAATCTACAAAGTTAAACTCCAGAATCCATCATCTGAGCATTCTCTGCATGAAGAATAAAATTACAGAGCCATGTGGCTAATTACAACTTACCAAAGTTTCCCCATTGTTCTGAGGCACATCAAAACTACTTTTAAAATAATTTCTCTCATTGATGATGCTGCAATCAATAGGAAACAAAGCCGTGCCCTGCTTGGCTTCAGAAGTTACCTTCTGATGGCTGAGCTGCTGCAGCAATTTGTCTCGGTCATCCTGGAGACTGGCCATAGCCTTGGCAAACGCTTCAATCTGCTGGGCATAATTCCCACACTCAGCTGAGAGCCTGCTCACCTCCAGCTCCCGACTGACTAAAGTCCTACAGACACTTCCAATGTCATCAACCACCTGAGCAAGGGTAACCTGATCTGCAGCATCAAGGACAGCCCCATCCAGAAGAGAGTTTTCTTTGAGGATATTCATGAGACGGCATTTAAACCCCTTCAATTCAGCTGCAAGTTCATCTCCTTTTTTTCTTTCAGTCTTGAGATCAGAGGTGTATTTGCTCTGAAGAACTTCAAACTCCTCTATGATCCGATCTCTGTCGTTCTGCAGAGCAGTCATTGCTTTCCCAAAGGCCTCATTTTGGGATCTCAACTCACTGTTTTGAGACTGAACTTCGAGCAGCATCTTCTCTGCAGAAGAATCAGGTTTATCTCCATCCTCAAGACTCAGAAGAGTCCCACTACATTCTTCATCCGCATTTCTGCCTCTGGATTTCTGGAGTTCCTGAACCTTTTTCTGAAGCTTTCCTCCATGCTGCCCATTGGATTCTTTTTTCTGAATACTCTCACTACTTAGCAGCTTCTCTCCAGATTCAGAAACAAGTTTCTCCTTGTTTAGTGATACGATTAGAGATTCTAAATCCCCTACTTTAGATGCCAGTTTTTTATTCTCATGTTCCAAAGCCACAGCAGTCCCCTTCTGCAGTTCACTGGAAAGCTGCATCTCTTTTATTTGTTTTTGAAGATCATATTTTTCATGCTCAAGGCTTTTAATACATTCCAATTTCTGCTTAAGTAAGTCCTTCAGCTGATGGTCTTTCAGAGATAAAACCTGGTTAAGATCTTCCCTGTATTTTATCAGTTGTGCACTCAGCATTGCATTTTCAGAATGTAGATCATCTATCCTATTGAGGAGGACCCTTAACTCCTGTTTCAAAGCATTAGTCTCACTTGCACTACCAACTAGAAGACTGTCCCTCTGGTTTAAGACATCCTGGTGAAGATGTTCCAGCTCCTTGTATCTGGTAAAAAGATCATCCCGGTCATTCTGGAGAGATGACATGGATTTTTTAAAGGCATCTATTTCACTGGCAATCACAGCCTTATCCTGACCTGCTTTTTCTGCTTTTACCTGGAGATTTCTCAGCTCGTTTTCCAGCTTCTGACAGGACTCCTCAGCTTGCTGTCTATCCATCTGCAAAGACCTTACCTGAAGTTCATACTCTTTGATCTGATTCCTATGTTGAGTCTGTACCTGAATCAGATAATCTGAAATTTCATCCCCTTTTGAAGAAATAAGTAAGGAAATTTCTTTGTCTTTATTATTTAACATGATCTTCATTTGTTCAGAAAGGGTCATCTGCTTTTGCAATTCAGCATTAATTTTTTCCTTCTCCACTAGAAGCTCTTGCAATTCTTGCTCCTGTCTTGTAAAATTACTTTCCAGAGCTTTTATCTCTCTTCCTGCACTCTTACTATTCTCTATGAGATGATTAAGAGAATTATTTTCTTTCAGGAGTGCTTGCAAAGCTGCTTCTTTGGACTGAAGGACACTCTCCAGCTCTTGCTGTCTGTTAAAAAAGAAGGTATTTTCTTCCTTTATCCTACAGAGCTCTTCATAGCGCTGCATATCAACAGATTTTTGCCTCAAGTACAATTCATCCTTTGTTTCCTCTACCACAGAATACTTGATATTTAGTTCTTGAATCTGATTCATTTTATCTTTCAATTCATCTTGCAAGGCCACTATTCTTTTGTTACTGTCTTCCAGCTGCTTCTCCTTGTTTTGGATGGCCTCTTTGAACTGCATTTCCCAGCTTTTCATCTCGGTGATGACCCTGTCCCTGTCATCCTGAAGGGAGGACATGCACTTTGTGAAAGCAGCCAATCGTGCCAGAGCTGCATTCAGCTCTGTCTGCAGCTGCTTGTTCTGGGAGTCCTTCATGCTGACTTCCTCCTGCAAACCCTGAACCTCACTCATCACCCGATCCTTTTCTCTCTCAAGTGCACCATGTCTTTCCTCCAGGTCCGAAATTTCACTCTTGTGAAGCAATTTTAGCTGCTGGAGATGAAATTCCAATTCTGTCTCATATCCTCTCTTTTGAAGCTGCAGTTCATCTCCCTTTTTCTGAAGTTCTTTCCTCCAGTTTAGATTCTCTTCTTTAAGCCTGTCCACTTCCCTCTTTGACTGATCCAACAGGTTCATCTGTGCAGAAAGCTTTCCCTTGAGATGAAGTATTTCATCATTTGATTCTGCCAGCTTTTCTGATGCATTACTTAAGTCCTTTTCGAACTTTTCATTTTTTGACTCAGACAATTTCACAGATCTTTCCAAATCCAGGATCAGCTCCTGGAACTTTATAGAATCCTTTTGCAATTGGTTGATCTCCTGCTGTTTCTCCTTTAAGAGTTCCTGCAATTCTTTTGTTTTGTTTTTAGTCCCATTATTATCCCTCTGAGCACTTTTCACCTTCTCCTCAAATATCTTTACAAGATGGAGCTGCTGCTCTTCCTTTTCTCTAACCACATTAGATTTTTCTGCCTTTAACTCTTCCAGCTGCTGTAACAGCAAGTTATTCTGTACCTGGGCAGATTTCATCCTGTCAGTAAGATGATCAACTTTTTTAACGTGATGAAGCAATTCTGTCTCAAGAAATTCTCTCTCATTCTTTACTTTGTAAGAACTTTCTTGTACATTTTCTAATTCTTCCTGTAACAAACACTTGTCATCCTTCAAAATCTTAACTTTTTCATTTAGACTAACTATTTCTTGTGTTAGACTTTTATATTCCATGTCCAGCTTTGTTAGACAATGAGTTTTGTGGAGCAAAGATTTCTCAGTTTCTTGCGCTTTTTCTGAAATTAACTTTTTTTCTTGTTCTAGGGCAAGCACAGCTTGTTCTTTTTCAGAGAGTTTATCCTTTAACACATTAATGTCCTTTAACAGTGATTCATTCTCACATAATGCATCACTGATTTTGGATTGTGTATCATTTTGGTACACTTCCATTTGAACCTGCAGCTCTTCCAAGGCTGCTTTAGTTACAGTGATGTTATTATGAAGGACATCATTTTCATTCTGAATTTTCTCTAAAGCCTGTTTCAGGTTTTCGGAGGTTTGTTTCAGCTGCTCGTTCTCCTCCATCAGCTGATGGTTCTGCTCAGTGAGCTCACACAGCCGATCCTGGTGTTCCTGCATCCTGGCCTCCTGCTCATGGATCTGCCTTTCTGCTTTGCTCTGCAACTCCTCAATCTCCATTTTCTTGGATTCACCAAGTTGTTTCAGTTGGTTCTTAATAACCTCATTTTCATCAAGGAGATTTTGTAAATGCTTCTGCAGAGCCTCCTTTTCAGATTGTCCTTCCCTCAGTCTTTGAACAGCCTCTTGTTTCTCTTTCCTACTGAGATCAATGACTTGCCTCATATCTGCCACTTTACTACTGATATTCTCATATGCCTGAAGAAGCGACTCATACTCCTGCTTCAATTCACTATGTTTAGCCTTCCATCCTGTCAATTCAACTGTCTGAGAATCTTTTAAGGTATTTAATTGGAAAGAAAAGGCCTCTTTTTCCTGAACTATGGACTCCATGGTGGATTTCAAACTTTCACATGCTGCAGTGAGGTTTTCATTTTCGGTCAGCAGCCTCGCATTTTCCAAAGCAAGGTTCTCCTCTCCGGACAATGAAGCCACAGCACTTGACCTCTCCTTTTCTCTGCCAAGCTCTAGCAAGTGCTCCAGCATTCCTGTCTTGTTCACCAGTTCTTCTTTTTCCAACATCAGCTGATCAATCTGTTCCTTTAGACATTTATTTTCTCTCAGGGCTTCTTTACGTGATATTAAAGCTGCCTGCAATTTCCTTTGGAGGCGCTCTCTGGATGTCTCTTCTGTTACAGCTCTTTGCTCTTGGGCTTTGGAATCATTTAAATTTGCAGGTTTTGCCAGTGGCTCTTCCATCGTTTGCATTTGTTTCTGAATTTCACATTCTGTTGCTTCTCTCAGTTTAACTTTCCCACAGTAATCAGTCTCTGACAGTTGAAAAGTAGTGACTTTTCCTTCCAAATTCCCTTGAAGGCAATTACTTTCCAAACCAACCTCTCCCAATTTCTTTTCAGTCCCATTTTCTTCCTTAAGCTCTTTGCCCGACACCACAGGTTTACTCATCTCAGCCTTCTCACGCAGCATACACAGCTCTGCTACAAGATTTTTATTTTCTTCACGGAAACGTTCTACATTCTTTTTCATGTTAATTAGTTCCAAATTGGACTTTTCCAAAAAGCTGAGAAGTTTCTCTTTTTCACTCTTCATGTCTTCAAATGCTGTTTTGTAATGGTGGGCTTCTTCCTGACCTTCCTTTACAGCTTTGTTTAGTAAGTCTTTTTCCAGACCAAGTTTCTCTTTTAAATCCTTAAGTGAACATCTCAGTGCTTCTATTTCCTCATTCTTTCCTGCAACCTCCTGCTTAGCTTCAATTCTTGACTGCTGCAGTTCCTGCTGGCTCATCCTATAATCCTCTTCACTTTTTTTAAGAAGTGCTTTTTTCTCATTATTCACATGTTCAAGCACTGCCTTGAGCTCTACAGTTTCAGTCTGATGTGCTTTCAGCTTTTTCTGTAGATGCTTTATGTCCTCCAACAAGCTGCTCTGACATTGCTCCTCCTGTCTCAAAGACTTTAAACTGATTATTTCTTCTTTATCATCACTGAATTCAACCAATATTTTTCTCAACTCTTTCCTTAACAACTCTGCTTCCTCCTGAAGTTTTGCATAATTACTTCTTAGTTCTTTTAGCGTGATGTCTTCACTTGGCACTGAAGTAATCATGTTTTCTGACTCTTTCAAGGATGCAACCTGAACCTTGTTTCTTGGTTTGTCTGATTCCAAATTCCTTGGGTCAGCTTGTTCTCCTCCCAGCAGTGCCTTGGGTGGAATCAGCTCCATCCCTTCTAATTGGTTAAAGCCCAGCTCTTTACATTTTGTTTGGAGAACTTCCCAGAGTGCCTTATGTTCTTGCCTAAGCTGCTCAAGGTGGGCTTTTTGTTCATCAAAATCTGCTGCCAATTTCATGTGCTCTTCCCTTTCTTGCTGGAGTTTTTTCGTATCTTCTTTCACAACCAAAAGCTCCCTCTGTAAGGCTTCTTTTTCTTTTTGTAATTGATTAATGGCATTAATGTCACTGTTGGGATTCAGACACTCATTCCTGTCTCCAGCACATGAACCAAGCTCTTCTAAACTGGAATTTTTCAACAATTCTTCCTTCTTTTTAAGCTCAGACTTCACCTCTTCAAGAGCCAAGAGCAACTGAGAACGTTCCTCTTGATATGCCCTTGCTCTTTCATCAAACACAGATTGCAGATGAGCAAGCATACAATCCTTCTCCGCTAAAGATTTTAGGTTTTGCTCACAAACATTTTGTTTTTCAGCTATGACATCATTCAGTTCTGTGATATTGTGCTGAAGTTCCTCTAAATAGGATGCTCTTGAAGATAAGGTTTTGGTCAGATCACTTATCTTGGCATCTTTTTCTACAAGTTGTTGTTTCAAAGTGCCAAGGTGAGACTCCAAATCATTATTTTGTCCTTCAATTAGTTTCAGTTTGTCTGTTAACTCGTTAACTTCCTTCAATAGCTCCTCTGCTTTTTTCTGCTCTTTTTCTATTTCTTCCTGTCCACTCTTTTCTAATTTCCCAACCTTTTGCATTAGATCTCTTCTTACTATCAATGCCGCTTGAAGCTTCTTTTTCAGATTATCTTTTTCCTTGCCCATTTTCTCAAGACTACACTTCATCTCCTCTTTTTCATTCACTAAATCTTTAAACTCAGTTTCTCTACTGCTTAACATAATCTGGTTTTGTTCCAGTTCCTTTTTACAATCCCCAAGTTCCTGCAATACTCGGCTTAGCTCTGCCACTAAACTATTATGAACAGATTCAAGGTCTTGCAGTTTGGCATTTAATGTACTCCTCTCTTCAGAAAAATTCAGCATTTCATTAGACAATGACTCCATGATCTGGGTAACAGAAGAGTCTTTTTCTTTTATTTGCTGACTTAGACCAGAAATTAAATCCTTCTGCTGATTGACCTGGGAAGTTAAGTTTTTGATGAGGTGATCTTTTTCTCTCATTTCTTCAAGGAGACTTGCTACTTTTTTGCCTTCAGCCTGCAGCTTTTCTTGACTAGTTCTCACCATTTCTTCTGATTTATTCATCTTGTCTTGAAGAAATTTCACCTGCTCATTTATTTCTGCCAAAGACTCCTCCCTTTTTTTCAGGAGACACACTTGTTTGCCTAATGTTTCCTTGAGCGACACCATTTCTTTTGACAGACATTCCATTTCAGATGTGTATTTGCCCTTCATCTTTTCCATGTCACTCTGCAGCACCTCCTTCTGCTTCTCAAGTGACTCCATATTTCTTAATTCATCTTTCATAGTGTCTATTTCTTTCTGTTTTTCTAAAAGTGCCACTTGCAAACGTTCTCCTTCTGTTTCTTTGCTCAGAATAGCAGCTACCAGAGCGGAGAATTTTTCCAACTGAGTTTTACTATCGGTTGGCTGCAGTTCAGAATCTGAAGTTTGTGCCTTTTCTTTCCATAAAAGCCTACTACTAAGTAATGGAGATAAGCTCTGAGTTATTTTCTCTTTTATAAGATCCAGCTCTTGCTGCAAGTACTGGATTTTGCTATCTTTTGATTTCATTTCACTTTCTAAACTGCTCAATTGCTCAGCAAGATCATTATTTTGTGAATTTGCCCTATCAAGTTCTGTCACCCATTTGTTTTCCAACTCAAGTAGACTTTGTTCTAGAGTTTGACACTTAAATTCTAATTTAGACAATTCTTCACCCTTCACACTAACCTGCATCTGTAACTTCTCTTTTTCAGTCTTCATCTGCAGTTTGACAGCATCTATCTGCATCCTTGCATAATTCTCACTGGCTTCTAGTTTTTCATGGATCTCCCAGAGCTCTTCCAATTTCTTTTGCAAATCAGTCCGAGATGCAGCAAGTTGAGTGTTTTCAGCCATCAGTTTACCAACATCATCTTGCAACAGGGATTTTTCTTTCTCTAAAGACTCCACCTGACACTGCAGATTGTTTATTAAAAGCGCGTTGTCATGGCAGTCTTGAGATGATTTGGAATTTATGTTTTTGAACTCCAACTTCAAACATTCCAATTTCTCTGCCTGTTCAGTGCACGTTACACGCAGAGACTCCACAGCCAAGTCTTTCTGCTGTAGTTCTTGTTCCTGGGTATTTATTTGGACTAGTGCTTTTTGGTGCTCATTTTTAAGAGAGTCAAGTTCAACAGTCAAAGAATCAATTTTTTTCTGATGATTATCAAGCTTCTCATTCTTCTCCTGAAATTCCTCAGTCAGGTTCATCATGGCTGTTCCACTTTCTTCTAATTTGGATCTGAGAATGTCAATCTCACTAGAAAGAGCATTAACACTGCTCTCTGCCAACTGTATGCTGACATCTTTCTCCTTTAAGGAATTAAGCAGTCCAGCAATAACTTCTTCCTTCTGCCCAAGAGCCATGTGCAACTCAGTTCTCAGCTCATACTGTGCTTCAATTTTCTCCTGGAGAGATAAAAAAGCATTTTCTTTCTCACGGACTAGCTCTTTAGAGTTTTGTAGTTCTTGTGTTAGTTCACGGACCTGACTTTGGAGCTGAGAAATTAAATGTATCTTCTCTTCATCTTTTCTTGCTTTTTCCTCCAGAGTTTTGAGGAGACTTTTGTTTTCTGTAAGAGATGATTCCTTCTCTGATAAAAACTGGTCCTTTTCAATTATTACATTCTTCTGATGCTCTATTTCTTTTTGGAAATTCTCTTTCATTTCCTGCAGCTTCCCCATCTGTTTCTTTAAGACACCAAACTCAGTCTCTTTCTCTTGAAGTTGCATCTTTAAATTCTCATTGAATATCAAAATATTGTTGATGGTTGATTCTTTTTCTGAAACAAGTACTTTTAACTGTTCTGCTTCAGAGGCTAAAAGCTGTAACTGTTTCTCCTGCACAACACAAGAATTCTGTACCTCAGAAAGCTGTGCTTTTAAACTAATGCATTCATCTATCTTTTGTTTTAAAGATGTATCTTTCTGTACAATTGAATTATTCAACTGGGATAATTGGTTTGTCATGTTTTTAAGTTGACTTTGAAGGTCAGAAATAACTTCCATATTCTCAGACAGCTGAACCCTAAGTACATCAGACTCTTCAGATTTATCTTTTAATAACTTAAGTTCTTGGGCTTGCCTTTTAAATTCATCTTCTTTTTCCTGCATTGTGTGTCTGAGCTCATTGGTTTCAAAGTTCAGGGCTTGTATTTGGCATCGCAGATCTGCAGTCAATTGCATGTATTGCTCCTCTCCTGCCACTTTATCTTTCACTTCCTGAATCAAAGCCTCCTTTTCAGAAAGGAGAGTTTCTTTTTCCTCAAAGGTAATTTTTAAGTTTTCTTTCTCCATCAACAGGCTGTCAATTTGGTCCTTCAAATCTAAAATATTATGACTTTGTTGGGACAGGTGTGAAGTTAAAGCAGCTATTTCCTCTGACTTTTTGATTACTGTAACATTAACTGTCTCTATGTCTGCTTTCAATTTTTCATTTTCCAGAGCTGCTGTTTGTGCTTGGTGCCTTGCTGAAGCAATTTCAGACTGGAGACATTTACATTCATGTGACCTCTCACTCAATAAGCCTGACAAGTCCTCCTTTTCATGCCTAAGCACATCCACTTCTTTGCTTAATAACTGTAGCTGATTATTTAACACTGTATTTTCTTCCATTTTTTCAAAAATTTGCCTCTGAAACTTCTCAAGTTCTGAACCCTGACTTTCCACAGCTAGGTCTCTTTCCTCTACCAACTGCATCAATTTAGTTTTTTCATCTTTAAGATTTTTTATTTCATCCTGCAATTCTACAACACAAAGCTTACTCTCTTCCATTTCCTTCCGTAATGAATCATTTTGAAGATCTTTCTCTTCTAGAGACCTGTTTGCAGTTTCAAAATCCAAAGTTATGCTTTGAATTTTTTCCTGTAGGAGTAAATTATTTTCCTTGCTATGGCTGAGCTCTTGGATTAGACCACTGCATTCAGATAATTTATTATTTAACATTTCCTCTTTGTTTATTTCTTCATCTCTAATCTCCTTCAGCTGAATGAGCAGTGATTGCACTTGTTCATGCAACCGTTGGGTCTGTTCCTTGCTTTCAGACAACTGCTCAGCCAGCACATTACATTCCTTTGTTTTCTCCCTCAGCTGTTCTGCAACTGAACTTTCCTTTTGCTTGGCAACTACTGACAGTTGTTCAATCTCTTTTGCCAGTGTGTTTTTATCAGAATTTAGTACTGAAAGAGTTTTTTCATACTCAGAAGTGCTAACAGATAATTTATTCTCCAATTCTGCCACAGCCTGGGTTTTCTTTAACAACTCGCACTCTTTTACATCTAGGAGTTTGGACAAATTCTCATTTTCTCTGATTAGCTGCTCCTTCTCTTTCTCCATTGTATCTATCCTCTTTTTCAGATTTTCATTTGCTTTTATTTGCTCTGCCAATTTTTCTTGTTTCCCTTCAAGATCTGCCTGCAATTGGTAATTAGCTGAAGCTTTCTCCTGTGTCTCTATCTCCCGTTGTTTAATTTGTTTATGCATTTCATTTAATTGGTCATTAAGTTCTTTGCAACATGTCTCTTTGGCTTTCAGATCCCCAGTTAATTTAAGTTTAGTCTCTTCATTCTGCTTCTCCAAAGCCCCAAGTCTCTGCTCTAATGAAATAATAAGCTCTTGTTTCTCTTGCAACTCTTTTTTAGCTCTTTCCTCATGATCAGTATGTTCTGTGAGCTTTCTGGATAACTCAGCCAATTCCTCATCTTTTTTAGTGTTTTCCAAAACCAGTTTGTTGTATGAACCTTTAATTGACTTTAACTCATTTTCCAATGTCTGTGCTTTGCTCTCTTCTTCTTTAAGCACACTGTTCCATTTTTCCTTCAGCTCATTGCTTTCCTCAAGCTGAGATTTCAAATACTCTGTTTCTTTTCTTTGTTTATCCTCTGTTTCTTGCAGCTTTTCAGATGATTTAGTAATTTGCTCTTTCAGCAGAGTAATTTGTGACTCGCACTCTGCGAGTTTGTTATGGTACGCGATGTTGTTGGCCTTGATTTCGGAGCAGAGATCTTTAATTGTCATGTTGTTTTCAGTGCTTTGCCTTATTAATTCCTCGTTTTCTTTGGTTTTAGCTTCATTCTCAGCTCTAACTCTCTCCAGTTCCATTCTCATGGTGTCACTCTGCTCAGAAAGCACAGAGATCTTCATGCTGGCATCTCTCACATCAGCTGTCTGTACTTCCTTCAACAAATGCATTTCCCTTTTAGCCTTTGATAAAGCCTCTTCCAAACTTTGCATCTCCTCCTCTTTGCATTGCACTTGATGTTTCAGGATCATAAGCTGCTCTGAATATTCTGTCATGTTCAGAGACAGGACAGACATCTCCTTGTCTTTTTCTGCCAGTGCTTCTTTCAGATTATCAATTTCTCTTTCACATTTCTGCAGATCCTGAATGAGTTGAGACCTCTCCTCCAAATGGCTTGAATTCAACTTGTCAAGCTCTTCATTTGTCTGGTCCAGGTCCAGCTGCATGGATTCCACCATGCTGTCTTGTTTCAAAGTCTAAACAACAAGAAAATAATGTCACAACACTCCAAATACCTGTTAAAGGGGGAAATTACACCCCACACTGTAACAAACATTTAAGGTAATCGGCCTGTACCCAATGTGAAGTCATAAGATGATGTTCTTTAGATTGTTTTAACAAACAGAAATCTCAGTGTATGAAATTTAAAGCAGGTCATGCTGTCACTTTAGCTGACATTTAAATGGGCCATGAAAAATGAAAATACAACTTCTTTTCTTACATTACTTTTATGAATTACCTTTTCTTTCAGTGTAGCAACTCTTTCTGTGAGATCACTGATGGCTGTTTTCTGCTCAACATTCTCCACTTCATACACACTGCATTTCTTTAAGGCTTCATTCAGCTTAGTATTAAAAGCAGAAGTTCATGTGATAGAAACACATAGAATTCTATTAAAATGTTTATGTTACCAATTGTAATATTGAGTTTACACAACAGTCAAGTGCATACTTTGAAATTAATAAACAATAATTTATCAGCTCAATAAAACATAAATACTTTCATGCAAAAGCTGTGCTGGGTCTAAGAAACCTTTACACCAAACTCAAAGCAAAGCAATTAAATTAACAAAACTAAAGACAGAGTAAAAATTTTCAGACTGGAAAAACAGCAATAATTCTATTGGGACACAGATCAGAAGTTATGGTTAAAGCTCATCAGTTCTAATAAGTGAAATACTAACTGTAAGTTTAACTTACTTGTTGCTCAGCATGTGCAAACTTTTCCCCAATCTCTTTGTTCAGAATATCCTTTTCTTGAAGCAGTTTCCTCAAAGCCTCAATTTGTTCCAGCTTTTCTGTTGTGCTCACCAGTTTTTGTTCTCTTTCTCCAAGTGAATTTTCAAGGAAGCTATTTCTGTCACTTAATCTGAGAAGAAAATACATATTTAGGCATTTTGAAAACAATGTCTGCGTTAAGTTTTCTAAACTTACTAACTCCAAACTAAGAGAATCGTTATTTTTACACTTTCCACATTATTTTTACACTTTCCACTTAAAGTTCCAAGTATAAAAAAACCACAACTGCAAATAGAAACATGAGCCAAGTAATTGGTTTTTTAAATGTTTTGAGAGATCATACTCATTAGAAGTTGAGGTTTAAAGCAGAGAAAGCCAATGGTGTGTGGAGTTGTAAAGACCCTTCATTTTACCCTTTGAGCTGCTCATTCAAGCCAGATATCAGAATTTGATGCTTTTCCACATCTCGCATTTGTTGGTTGCGCAACTGTGTGAGTTGAGTTTGCAAACGCTCATTTTCATTCTGCAACAAAGCAATGATGAAGAGCATTATCACACCCAGAGAAGCGTGAGAGAACTGGAGAAAAAAGGAAGCAAGCTTTGTTCACACAGCTTTTTGGGGGTTTAAAACACAGTAAAAATCTCCTACTCTAGGTCAGATCCACTGCACCAATTCAAAAATAAAACCACAAAAAAAAAGAAAAAAAAAAATTAAAAAGTCATACAACAGCAACCAACAACCAAAGTAAAACACATCCAGAATCAACAGGACGTAAGACAAACGTGGCAAACTTGTCACCATTCATGAACAGAAGGTGGCATTTTGGAGGAGGCAGAACACACCTGCACCGCCCTCAATAGCTGCCCTTCTTCCTCTACACCAAACGTTACCTGTATTGAAAGGCTTTGTTACAAGAGTCTCAATAATTAACATAAGCCTGTCTCTCATCTTAAAACCAGCCTTTAAAGTAATTCTTCCTTATACACATGCAACTTAACAGATAAAGAACTATGAGTAATGCACCTAGAGTTTGAGTACAAGATCAGCTGTGTCACTCAGTGAAAATACAGTTCACAAGTTATCATAGTAATTTGTCAGTCAGGCAATACGAAAAATAGCCTCCTTTCAAAAGAACTCAACTGTTTTTGTAGGGCCTTCAGTAAGTGGTTTTAAAATATAACTATTTGTCTAGCTAAAATCTGGAGTTTAGATTGCATGTGTATATATTGATATAAAATTATGAATATTTTTTCTATAAGCAGTTTCATACATATATGTATGAAAAATTAAATACACACACACTCTTACAGAATAGAAACGTGACAGATATAAGCAGTAGGAAATTCAAACGAGTCATAACCAAATCTAATCTAGACCTTCTGGCAAAGACCTCCACAAAGAAAGTCATGTTATCTTTTTACTATGTTTCTAGAAGAAATAAATCCTAATCATAATTCTACACGTGGTGAACAAAAGCAACAGGCTTCAACCTCAAAGCATAATATAGGATGTGCACATTCTCTTATAATTTCGTGTAAGTTAGGCTTCAGCCATTTTTTGTCAGCTGAAAATTGATGGGTTTGGCTTACAGTAGGCTGTGATATAAAGAACATAAACTGAGAATGATTCTCTTGCATCATCAGGTTTAGACAACTCCAAAGCTCACCTGGAGAGCCTCCATTCTACCTTGAAGCTGAAATCTGTCTTCCAAATCCTGACAACGCTCTTCCAGAAAAAGTATTTGCTCCTGCAGTTGGTTTCTTTCCAATTCCAACTCTTCAACCACACTCCGTAAACCTACTCAGGTCAAAGAAGAAAAATTGTTTCAAGACAAGCCTACCAAATTTCCTAAAGTCTAGAAAGGGATGAAGCTCTTTATTCAAAGTTCTCATCAGTGCTGGGCACAAACAAATCTCACCCATTTCTAGATGAAACGCCTGAGGCACTATATCCCCAAAATTTAAATCGCAAAAGTACCCTTAACTGCTGGAAAATCAAAATAAAGTTGCAGAGCTCATGATTTCAGAAGACCTGGCAGAAATATTCTAATATTGAGCCACCACTACTGTGGCTCAACCAATAGTGGGGCTCATGGTACATTAACCACAAGCTGATCAGATGCTTGCAGTACCGTATCTTAGGTAATTATTAATAAATTGGTCTGGATTGAAAATTTGCAAGTGAGCTCATTCCATCTTAACAATAAGATGTATTTGCAATCTTTACCACTGATACAAAAACATCAGCATTTAAAAACTGAGAACTGTATTTCTAAATTAAGCAGCAATGGAATGGAATTCTGGTTTGCAACGTAAGTGTGATATAAACTGGAAGCACATTCACAGGAGCAAGGCTCATAACTTAAAACAAACATGTGATCTTGCCACATGAGATATTTGATGGGCATCAAAGCTCATCCAATTCCAGTGCTCAGCCATATTGATGCTGCCCTTGTGAGCCAGAACTAGGCAGTTCATCCAGCACGCACATGCTTGGAAATGAAAAGGAAGAAAGCACAAGGCAAAAAAATCCAACACAGATCAGAATACACCACAAATGGACTGTTAGCTGAATTTGAAAACAAAAATAAGACACACAATGCAGATGCTGTGTGCATGCTTCCATCAACGGTCTAGTCACTATCACACCTGCATTGGGTGAAGGGTACTCTGGCCACCAACCTCCCATGTTTTCTCCTTCAGCTGAGTCAGTGCTATCCAAGGTGACATTCAGTTCTTGGAAGCATTGTTTGCCATCGAAAGGGAATTCTTCCTACACACAAGACATGAGAAGGAGGTTTAACTTAAAGAAGGAAGCAAGTAGGGGTGAGATAATTCTGCTACTAAAACCACAGTTTCAATCAAAAAATCTCAAAACTTAGCACTGATTCAGGCACTTAAATTTAAGTATGCAGGATTGCTGTGGACTAGAGCAGCATGCCCAGCTTCCAGCTATTACTTCAGAAAAGCCAAGTCTCCCACAGGTTTCTTAAGATACCTGCAAGCCTTTAAAAACACCTGCAGCTATTTGAGAAGCTAAGGGATAACAATGTTTGGATATCTTAATTAGTGCTCTGATTTCTAAAGTTAAGAGTTCTCTAAAGTACCAGTTAGCTAATTACAGTCTTCCAATGGTCTGTTAATGTGACAGTAACATTGGAATTCTTACCAGAGTTACCATTTTTAATGCAAGGTACAGCACCACCTATCTAGAAGTCTGCCTGAATTAAGTGGCACTAATTATTCTTATAAAGCTCCACCGGCAAAGAGATTTGTAGATTTTACTGAAGCCAAAAATGGCCTTAGCATCTGAAGCGCGCACATGTATTCAGGCATGGGAATTACTCCAGAGAGAACCTTGTGATTTCTCAGTGGAAAAGAGTAAGAGGTGTTACACCACTGGAATTTCTTATCTTCTGGCTATGTATATGATCAATAAATTTATCAATGTTTTCAGTTCTAATCTATGTTCTTAAGCTCCTAATGTTTTAAAGACGAAAGCACCACATAAATAACAGTACTTTCCACGTTTTTATTAACAGACAGGTAAAAATAAACTCACATCTCTTTGAACCCACCTGCAGCTTCCTGCTGGTTTGACTGCCTTTTCTTCTTGCCTGCTGCAGCCTGCCCATTCCTTGAACTGTGGCCAGTTCCTCCTCCAGCTCCTGCTGCCCTGAGACTATGGCTGGATTGGAGCAGCCAGGAAAGAACCAGTCATCCTCAATCAGTTTTGTGCCACAGGAAAGCATTTACATTTATATCAGACACTACTACATGAAAAGAGACCAGGGACAGGATGAAGTCCCTACAAAAATGACTGACAGGAACAAGATTAAGATTAAAATCCACTGCATTCACCTTGTGATTTCCCTTCAATATTGCTATGTAGAACATAAAGTCTGAGTATCTCACTAAGAAGAAGCAAACCGAAGTCTGACTTCACTTCTTCATCAGCTCTAAAAGAAGACTTTATAGAGGAGGGTGAAAAGGGTGAGGTTATACCATACTAAAAAGGAAAGCCAATCAATTAAAATGCCAAATTACATCTCAATTCAATTTACCAGGTTCAAATATACCCAATTTGTATGATGAAAATCACAGCTTTTTTCAGCTGATGCCTTTTTAATCTCAACAATCACATTCATTTTTATAAAAATTTTAATTTTAGTGCGAGCTCTAAAGTCAGATTATTTGAGGAAGTCACAAGCATGTGTTACACTGCAAACTGGCATCACACCATCTTATCATAAATTAGTAACATCATTCTTTTCAGGACAAATACAGAATTACTAGTAAATAAACACACTGAATAAACTGAGAATATGAAATCTTAGATATGCATCCTAATCATTGTTAGAAATGATTTGTCATCTGAAGTGCATTCCCATCTGTTTTGTGATACGACAAAACACGTTTGGAGTTTAGGATTAGGAAACACCACGTTCCATGCAAAGCAGACACAACAGCACAGCCAGGGAAAGGGGGGGGAAAGTAAAGGTGGCTCCATACTTTAATTGAAAATTACATTAATTGGATAATTACAAATTTGGCTTTCAGTTTAACCGCACAAATTCACAGTTGTCCTCACAGCACACACAACTCAGAGAATTGATGTCAATGCATCTGTGAGGCCAACATCAGCAATTATTTGGAGATTCAGCCCTATAGGGAATACTTTGCTTTCACCAGAGTTAGCCAAGGATCACTTACACCACAGATTTCCTTAACTCACAATTCTGTAGCATCTGCTAGATTTACATTCTTCCTGTAACATTTCAAAATTACATACCTAATGTCTTGTCAGAAAAGTTCAGTGAGGAAAAAAGGAAAAGAAAAAAACAATGACCCTTTTCAAGTGGAATTGATAAACTGGATTACACTTCCCATTTCAATTACACTTTGGCTTCTTGCACTGTCAATTCATAAGTGCTTTAAACACCTTTGTGCATTTTCTAGAATCTACATATTTTTTTATCATTATACATACATTTTCAGTGCTTTAAAATTAAATGCCAAATTTTGATCACAGGCCTTAAACCTGTTTACAGGAACTGCTAGTTAAGGGGTTCAAAGAGTAAGATCTATTCCAGTTAAAAATTTAACCCCTCCTCTGACACCGTAATGTAGGAACCCAATATATTTAGGCTCCTAAGTATCTGATAATGAAAAAACCAATGAAATTACCATTGTCACAAGAATAATGGAAGTCTAGAAATTGGAGTTTTAAAATGATTTAGCATACTCAGACACGTGTTAAAACACTTCCAATTAATCTGAGCATTTCTTTAACAACAATTAGTAAGCAAATACATTTTCTAAAGTTTTACGGCACTTTAGGAAGCTTTTCATTTGCAATAATCTAAAACCCTGAAAAAGCTGAAAAACACCTTTTTTCAGATACACACTGCATATAAACAAACTATTATGTGTCTGCACTTCCCTGAGTCACTACTGATGCTACATATTACTTACATATGGCTTAAAATATTGGTAGCTAATATTAATGCAGGCAAAGTTCAGCAATTTATGGGATGGAATATTTATTTTTTAAAAATACTACCAAATTTCAGGCAGTACTAAGAATGAATTTGATTCTTACTTAGTCACAACCACTTGTGGCAAGCCAAGAAATTTGTTTCTAGATACAACATAAATATGGAGTCAGCTGTTACTACAGGGAAAAAATGAAGATGATTTTATTAATACAAAGGAAGAAACAGGCATGGCAAGGCAGGAGAAACTCAAGTTAAAATCCAGCAGTTGTTACATGTATTGCTAAGAACCACAAACCATCAATGGCAGAGCTTGCAAGGTACTGTTGGCAATTTTCTCCACAAGAAGCAAGAGCAGGAGAAAATCAGCAGCAGTACATTCCAAGGGGCCATTGCTGCAGGAACCTGCATGCACAAAACTGATGGGAAACTGCTCTCCCTGGCTGCCCAAATCGCAGTGGAGGGTAGGAGTGGAGGGGGAAGGGACGCTCAGGGCTCACCAGGTGGAACGGCAGGAAAAAAAGAAACAGAAAGGTCATGCTATTCCCAAGGTAAAAAAAAATGCAAAATTAAACCTGGACTGAGGCAGAGGAAATTTTACAAGTGTTATTAATGTTGTACATGGCTCTGTGGCCAGCAGAGATGAGCTAACAGGTAGATTTAATGGAGGGGTATCACTCCCTTTCAATACCAAAGCATAAATCTTTCAAAAAAAGAGACGTGATCCTTAAAACATTTCTGTGCTTACACACTAAACTTTCAAATGGATCATGGAAATGAAAAATAATTCAGTTGCAGACTGAAAAGAGAAGGCTCAAATTAACTAACTGGATTAATTGTGATGGTAGGTCCTGTGCATTAAAATTTGCCATTACTCCCCAGGCAGTTAACTAAGGGGACAAAAATTGTAATTTAGTTCAGATGGCATGGAAGGAGCAGTAAAAGCTATCTAAAATTTAACCAGACTTTTATAAGCTTTAATAGAAGCTACTTCAGTTTCTCAACAGCTGATTAATTAATAATTTAGCAAGCTCTAAAACCTGACATTACTTGAAATGCTATTCTCTGTAGGTAATCTGGTATTTTTAACTACCTCCAAGCTACTGCCAGTGAGAATTATTCAGCTGGCCTGTAAAAATGGCACCTACAAACAGATCACTAGAATTTCCTAAAGAGAAACTCCATGTCAGGTACATTTTACTTAAGCACTGCCTTCATTCCTCTCATTCAAACCAACACTATAGTCCTCCACACTTTCACCAGTTCTCTAGGCAGGCAGCTTTAATATTTCAATGGGGAACTATGTATCATTGATAAAATATAATTTATCATTTCTATCATTTATCATATGCAGACAATAAGCCTTTCAAGGAGTCTTACAGAGCAGCAGCTCAAATGGCAAACAGAACAGCACATCTACTTAATAAAAATTATATAAAACAAGATGAGTTTATGAAAAACAAACTTGAAGGGAAAAGGAGAAATTGCAAATTTCAGCAATTTCACTAACCATACATAGTGTATGACTACATAAATGAGTCACGGTGTTGTGCTATCAATTCGGTCTGAAGCACAACAGACACACACAGGTCTACAAAAACAGGACTATTGCACTGGAAATAAAATAATTCACCTTCTCTCTCCTCCTCAATCTGAGCCATTCTCAAGGCCATGGCAGATTTCTCTTCTCGGACTTGATCCCGGGACTCCTCTGACTCTGGGACATTCTCCTGCCATTCCAAGAACTGACTCTGCAATTCATCCACGCTACCTGATTCACTGGCCTAACAAGAGAAATTCTGTATTAAAATAAATTTACCACACCCCTCTGCAAATGTAAATTGGCAACAACATTGCAAGTTGGCAAACCATTGTATTTCACCATTTTACATGAATAAAAATCTATTAAATTGGTAAGTGTAGTATGTAGATATTTCAGATCATGTGAAGAACAAGTCCCACATCTTCATAAAATATTAAAAATATTTTGTCTACAAAATAACCACCACACTTTGATGACTCATGTTAAACGTAACTAAATAAGCAGCAAACTGCTTGGAAAAATATAATTTAAAGTGTGTGCAAAGTAAGTAGAAATCAGTCTTTTTGAGTAATTCAAAACCTGTCGTTCTCCAACTGAGCAGCCACTGACACTGATGATTCCACAAATCAATAAATTAATTCTTGGCTCCAAAATCCAGCTGACACATTTTTCAAAGTCTAATTAGCACCATTAATCAATAACTCATGCAAATCAATTTTCAAGTCAACCTGTGAAGCTGCTCTCTTTGTAACTTGGTCAAGATCAGCCTGCAGCTTCCTCTGCTGCTCTTCATACAGCTCCAGCTTTTTCAGCAGTTCTTCTACAAAACATAATAAATTTGGTTCATGAGGACACAAATAATTTTTGCCTCTTTACTTTGGATCATTTGCAAAATTTTCTTTTACCATTTTGAGTTCTGATTTCGTGCAATGACTGCAGTTTTGACTGTAGCTCTTCCTTTTCAACTTCTAATTCTGACACACGATTGCTTAAGGCAGATACATCATTGTTCTTTGAGGAAAACTGAAAGAAAATACAGTTAGGGGGTTTCAAACTCAGCAAAATCACAGCAAAGTCCTCTTCTTTTTCTTATTCTTTAGTAGTACCTAGAATAGCTGTTTTTCTAATATTTGAAGTGCAATACAACAGTTCATCTCTAACAAATTTACCCGAGTGCTGGTAACAATTTGTACTATTTTTCGTTTAAACTGCATTTTGTAGCGACATTTTATGTCCATTCCATTTTCATACATTAACTCATAAAGCAAATTATTTTAATACTCTATTTACCCCACAATTTACTTATTCCCAATCAAATCTCCAAGCACAGGCTGGAGAAAGACACAGAGCCTTAAACGCAAAGTTACACATACATTTTTCAGTTCATCCTCCAGCTGTTTGATTCTTGATTTAGACCAAGCTTTCATTTTCAAAAACTTGGCTTCAGATTTGCTGGCCTCTTCCGTTTTCAATTTCACTTGTACTAAGAAACAGGAAGCAGGAATTATTTAAATTGTTGAGAGATTATTAATATAAACCTTGTGTGCAATTCCTTTAGCACCTGGAAGCTACATACACAAGACAACAGCACTTACAGAAAAACGTAAGAATTAGAAACAGTGAGAAATTTATAATTAATGTGATTATCTTGGTAGTCATCTAACCCTCATTATTATAGTACTTGATCACTTTAATTACTGTGGCAATAATATTCCATCAAATTTCATGTAGTTCTAATTGCAATAGGTATGAAATTGGCTCAAAACATGTAAAAGTCTAGGGCGAAGACACCTTTAATATTGTCAGTGACCACTGTTTAAATAGGATACCTTCCAAATCTTCCATCTTCTCTTTGGTTACAGATTCCAGATCTTTGACTTCTTTGGAGTTACTCTGTCCACCACCCCTCAACTCTGCCACTTGTTTCTGAAGCTGAACCAGGGCCTGGTCTTTTTCTTGCAGCTCAGTTTCATGTTTCTCTCGAATTTCATGCAGTTCAGCATTGTATTTCGCCTTAACTTTTGTCATTTCAAGCTCATGTTTCTCCATCATGTCTTTTAATTGGGCCCTCATTACATGTTTCTCAGCATCCAGTTTAGACTGGAGGTTTTCTTTTTCAGACAGGAGGCGTTTCAGGTTTTCATTAATCTCCTGTTAAAAAAAAAAACACAGCACAAAAAATATTTATAATTTTAATGCAAAGTATTTTTACTACCACTGTAAAACATTATACCTGTACTCCTACTTCATGGCATTTCTTACTTTCAGTTGCTGGTCCTTGGCATCCAGCTCTTTTTGCAAGACATCAATCACCTGTGTCCTTCCCAGCATGACTTCCTCCTTTTCATGGAGCTTCTGTTTCAAGGCCTTTAGTAGCTATGAAAAATTAAAATTTAAATAATTGAGCAATCTATAAAAGACTTATTTTTATTCTCCCAACCAGACACTTGAACTGTGCCACAGAGTTTAGTAATTACATGACTCTCAATTCAAACTGCTGAGTTTCCAGAGCAACATACCTGTTCTAGGTCAGCACTTGCATCAGATTTAGCAGCTAATCTAAAAAGCTCCTGCTCATGTTTTTCTCTCTGTGCTTCCAGCTCCTTTTCCTTTTCCTGGATAATATTTTGATACACACGTACCTAAAACCACAAAGAAAATAAATATGAAACCAGCCCACAAACTATAGAAGAATCTCACTGAACTAACTAAAGGTATAGCAAGATAATGGATTCCAAATTAAGTCTGAATTTTGCTTCAAGTAACATTAAATACACTAATTAGTCACTTAGGTTCATTCCTAGCAAGTTTCTTCCAAGCCCAAATGGCAGTCTCCTCTTCAAACACCTGTTTTCTACTTTCAACGTGGTTTGTAGCTCTCTTACTATCTTCCTAAGACCTGGATATAACTTTTGGAATCCTGCATTTACTTACATTTTCCATGTATGTAGCTTCTTTTCCTTGAAAATGCTCTCTTTCCTTGTTTTGAATATTTTTCAGGCTCTCAATCTGCTCCTGGAACAAGCTGCATTTTTCTTCACTCTCTCCCACCTTCTTGGTAAGGTTCTGCACCAGAATCTCCATGCTTTGCAGTGATGACTCCTTAGCTGCCAGCTGGTTCTTTGCAATGCAAACCAAAAGACAATTAGCAGAAAAATAGCAATCATGAAGCCTTTTCCTGGTAAGGACAAAATAACTAAGTAAATATATATAAATTAAGATAGTCAGTAAAGAATTAACTGTACTTCAGAGAGGGACTGGCTACATAACATCAGAATTTACTGGTTCCTTGAAAACTCTACAGAAATTTAATAACTGAGCTGCTAACATACCTTCAATTCTTCATTGGGCAGGAATATTTCATTGGCAGCATCGCTGGATCCACAGGCCACCTGCAAATCCCTTATGTAAGCATCCCTTTCAGCCAGCTTCTTCTCCTTCTCTGCCAGCATGGCATCCATATCAGTCCCACGGCTGCGCTGCACCTCCAGCTCAGCATCCTGAAGGTGAGAAGGCAGAATTGTTTGTGGTCTGTGCTTCCATCTCCAGCAAAGAAGAATGCTTTGCATCAGTTCCTTACTGCCTGTGTCAAGAGCACTCCAAAAATTACAAGCAGATATATAACTGGTTCTGTGCAATCATTATTTACTGAACTCTTCTCTCTCAAACTCTGCAGCATTCCCATTCCTGCCACCATCCCCAGGGAAGTTATATCCACAAGACATAACATAAAATCAGCCTTTGCCTACATTTATTCCTGTTATGACCTATTTTTTCAATGAGGAAAATTGAAGCAAACCAGTATTTTTGTTCAAAATGCAAGATTTAAATACAACATTGACCCACAGAGCTCATCTTCATGTATCCTGCTCCATTCATTCAGGATTCCCTACCCACTGAAGGCACAATGACAGAATTTCCACTGCCCTTGCTGAGGCTGTAGCCTAATTCCTCAACACAAAATTCCCAGAATGACTGTTCAGTAGCACAGAATTAAATATATATATAAACAAACACATTCAACCATAATCCTACACCACAAAGATGAAAAGTCAGATCATATAAAACACCACCTTTTTCTGTAACTCTTCATTTTTTTGTGTGATCTGGGATTCCAGCTCTTCAATTCTCCTTCTCAGCACTAATATTTTCCCTCGATTTGCCGCAGCATTTTCCTGGTCTCCATCTTTTGATGCCTGCAAAAACAGGGAAGTTTGCACTCAATGAACAGGTAACTCTTGGATTCTGTACCTCTACATAGTCTGATAATATTGGTGAAAGAAGAAGATTTTATTCATAAACTGTGTTTCAGTTCTCTTATATATTTCATATTCGATGTAAAAGCTAGCACAGAATTTTTATTAAGCATATAAAAGTCTTTGTATTTAAAATATTCATGCTAATTACTGTTGAAATGTGGACTGGAATGTGCAGCAAGGAGAGTCACTTCCTCTGGCAATTGAAACTTAAATAATCTGGCAAGTGTAGTCCATATATATCAGAGGGAAAACAGGACTACTGGAGGGAAAAAATGTAAAATCAACCATTCCTAAGCATGTTTTTAATCAGAATTTCCACAGTTCTAATTGCTGTTTCATAGAAATTATCTGCCATTACAAGAAATCAAGTGCAAATGCCAAGCATGCTTTGCTAGCCAAAAAAAGATCAGAAGAATAGTTATTGCACATTTTGAGGAAAACTGGGGACTGCAACAAATCCAATGTCACCATTCCATTCCAGAATAGCTTTAAAATACAAATCCCCCTGACAAAACTAAAGCCTCACTAAAGTTATTTTAGAAGCTGTATGAAGTACTACTCTTAAGAAATACAAGTCTACTTGCACAACTGTGTTACTACAAACAGATCTGAGACTCTCTCGTTAACATTAAAACACCTGCCACTTTCCATCACTTCATTTACATTTTGCTAATAAGGACAGTTTTACATTTCCTAAAGAACAAGACAGTTTTTGTTTTCATTTCCTCTCCAAACCTTATCTGCCTGATTCATGTGTTGAAACTTCGAGCTGCTAATAGAATGAAGGAGTGAGAAATGTTTACTAAAACGATTTGAAGGGAATGTACAAGTTTCTGGATTTCTATTGAAGAATAAAATAATTAAATAGAAACACAGATGAACTGACAACACACACACTCCGTCTACCCTGATCCTAACCTGACTCAGCTCAAAATTTGAATTTTCCCATTGAATGCAGCATGGAAAACAGCCTACAGCACCCCAGAAATTGTATCTGCTTTCAAATGTGAGAATACCTTACCTTTTTTGGTTCTGCTTTGGCCTCTAAGCCTCCTGCCACTGGCAACTGCTTCTTAAGTTCTTCCAGCTGTGAGGTTAATGATGCAACCTTGGCTTTGTTCTGCAGCTTTAGCTTGGAAAGTTTGGCATCAGCAGATTCCTTCTCCTCCTACAAACATCAAAGTCAAGACAAACTAAATTAGCTATACAGACAACAGCCTGATTCAATTCTTCCAGTAAAAAAAAAAAAAAAAAAGAGAGAGGGAGAAATCTGAAGTGATTAACAAAAAATATCTTCTTTGAAGAGACATTACAATGTTTCATTTTCATTATTTAAATCTTCTCTATTTAAACTTCCTGCACACAAGTGATACTACCATAAAGAATTCAAAACCTTATGATATAAATTTTCCCATTTTTCACAGCAATACAAATTCTAGGCTTGATTTTTTAATAACTATTTTTTCATAAAAACATACTAAAAGATATCTTCAGGATAGTATAAAAGCTCATTTCATTTTGTTTAAAGAGAACTCGATTTACAGTGAGTTTTAAAACATGCAGTATTTTAACACTTGGCTGTTCACATCCACAGATAAAAAGGGCAGAAAGAAATCTCTCGTAGGAAGAGATGAACCTTATGACTTTTTAAAAAGAGTAACAAGCCCCAAAAAAGCCTTCAGGATATCTAGTATCAGTACCTTCTAGTTCAACCCTGGAACAGAACACATGCTGGGAACAAGCAGCAATGCCCAGACCCCAGAACAGCTCCCTATGACCATCCCAGAGCCGCTCTAACAGACTAGAAGCTTGTAGAACACAACAAAAAGGACTGAAGGGGGTTTTTAAACAATGGTTTTGACATGAACACATGCACAGCACCTTTAACTGAAGATCTTTGCTCCGGAGCTCAGCATCCTTCTCCCTGACAAGCTCCTTTAGCTGTGCCAGCAGCTGCTCTGTGCTTGTCAGCTGCTCCGTCAGATCCGTCACCGCCGCACTTCCCACGTCCCTGGAGCCTGGAGCCTGGAGAGATTTGTGGAATATTCAGCCTGGGCAGAATTGAGGGTGCTTTCAAAAAGCCAAATGGGTCACACAGCGCTGCTCCTCAAATGCCTGCACTTGGTGTCTCATTTTATTACAAGTCAGCAAATGCAATGCTAAAACTTCCATGGATTATACATACATACAGCAGGCTGTTTTCACCAAGTCACACAGAATTCTAAACCTTATGAACTGCTTTAGCAATACTAGCTTGAAATACAGCAAAACCATCCAAGCATTCTAGGTATGAACACCTGAACTTCCTCATTCACTGGATCTGTGTTGTGACAGCCAGCACTGCTGCTAAATAAAATAAATACCCATAAAGTATTGATATTGAATCAACCATCCCCAAAGATACCCTGGAGATGGAGCTTATGTAACTCCTACAGATGTTTCCTTAAGGCTGGATAAGCAGAGCGAGGACGAGTGTGGCAGCTGTGGCAGGCATGAGAGATTAAATATCAAGGCAATACAAAACAAGGACACAACCTGACTTCCAGAGCCCTAAAACTGTCAGGGCAAAACCAATCAAACAACTGCTTTATAAAAGAAAAAATAAATATAGTTAGTGTATGAAAAATGAAAGATTCTCTGTGTCAGAGAGTCTTAAAAAGATATTATTAATAATTCAGTACTTACTGCTGTTTTGGAAGGAGAATCATCTCCACTACCCCATTTCCACATAGTTCCACGATGGCTACAGAAACATAAATAATATCATAGTAAGTACCAGGGACTCAAATAACTGTAATTAATTCATACTTCTATGTATCTTGTTGTGAAATGCTTGACAGTGATATGTTCAGCTCTAACAGCACCTCTGATCTCCACTACACAACCAGTTGTTGAGAAGTAACACTTCTCATTATGTACACAACATGCATAACATGCCTTTTCTAAAAACTGCCAGCCAGTAAAACGCCAATACTCCCAAAAATAATCCAGAGAAGTCTTTAAAGAATAAATGCCATGGAGCGTTATTCAGCACAGCTGCTTCTCCAACGTATAAATAGAAGATACAAACCATATATAGCTCACTAATATTTAACCTGATCTTAAACACTGCCTGTCACTGCAGGAACACATCAATGCAGATTTCTAAAAAAATCACATATTAAGGCTAAAACCATTAAATAACATCAAACTGCTTGAACTACTGTGGCTGCAGCTTATCTGAAAAGTACAACCAGCACTGCAACTGCTCAGTAACTGTCACTCTCAACTAGCAACATCCAGAGGAAAATCATGCGTCCTTCCCATTCTGTATTACACATCCACAGATCACGCCTGAATTTAGAAAGCAGTTTATAGTAAGCATTAGCACACAGCTTATCTTTGAAAGAATGCAGCCTGATAGCAGAGGCTGCTTTTAAAGCAGTTCATCACTTCAAAGCTCAACCCAGGAATCACAGACTGCAACCTACAAGGCCAGACTGGATCTTCCTAAGGATCTTTCCTAACATTAAAATCAGGAAATGAGACATAGGTGTGGGGATGGGAACTGCAGAACCTGCAAGTGAAACGCACCTCTCATAACTACTGCAGAGCTGTATAAAACCTGTTCCCAGTGAAAAGCTCACTTCCAGACACACCAAAGGGTTACCCAGGTACAAAGAGGCTAGAATGACTCACTAGGTGGAATACGGTGGTGCATTTGTAAATTTTTCAGCTCATTTCCAGCCCTGAGGAATATGTTGCTGGTTTCACCTGCCAGCATTCCTACCTGAATACATCAACTGCTCCTTCCTGGTGTTTTCTTATTTACATCAGTGACACTAAACACTGACAAGTTTTCAAAATCAAGTTGGGAAACAAAACTGATCAGGCTTTTCCTACCTGGCACTAAAATCAACCATGGATGGGTTTTGCTTTTTTTTTCCTAGGGTACAGACAAGCAAGTTAAAGCTGCAATCTTTAGTTAAAGCTGCAATCCCTCAACTCTTCATCTTCCACAACTTCCATGAGACAGAACAGATGCCAGTTAATTTTATAAAACAACTTTCCTTAATGCTCGAAGTACAACTGAGGTTTCAGCTCTGATCACAACCAAAAAGAAAGTTACCAAAAACAAAAACCCCAGTGGCAGCTTAGCCTTCCTTAACTCATCCCCTACCAGCTGCAGCCAAACCCAGCTAAAAAAACCTAATCATGTATTATTCATCTGGGCACTTTCCAGCCTCCTCAGTCCCCTGAGTCAGAGACCACAGGGCCCGGCACAAGGGGCACATGACAGATTTGGGCAGCAGCTCATTCCAGCTCTCACTACTGAGGAAGGCAATAGCAGTGCCCTCCCTCCTCTCTGCCACCTGCTTACAGCAGAAAAATAAGCTGTGCAACAACGCAGCTAAGCCTAATATTATTTTAAACCTGTTCACCAAAACAATTTGGTGCAGGAAACACACCCACTGAAAGAATACCACTCCTATTTAATTATTTTCTCCTAGTACCTGCACACTTTTGCTTTTGCCCACCACGATTCTGGTTCTTCTGCAGAACAAACTGAATTTGTTTTCAAAAGATCTGTGCCATATAAGAACTAAAAGCTCCTGGATAAAACTTTGGCCAACATCTGCATAAACATACAATACACAGCACAAACACCTTGTGAAAATATACTGAGACATTCATATAGCTATTACTTGGACTTGTTATAAACGCAATCTCTGAGTCACACTGATCACATTTAAATATTAATATGAATTGTTACTTACTTTTCATAATAAATGCATTATATATAAATATATATATATATAATACAAGGGAAGCACTGTTTTGTAAGAGAGACCCAGTGGAGAAAGAGCAGATCAGAGCAGTGCAGGTGCATGCGGGGCGTAGAGAACTCCAACGAGTCATCCCCACCCCTTCCCACACATCCAACCCCTCCCGCCCAGCTCCACCGGCGCCCGGCAATGGGAATGCGCGACCGCCCCCGCCTTCCCCCCTCAGGGGCTCGGCGGGGCGGGCTCGCACCGGCCGAGGCCCGGGCGCGCCTGCCGGCGGAGGGCAGAGGTTTTGCCGTGGCCGCGATGTCCGCACTCACCTGCGGGGCGGCGGAGGGGCGGCCGCGGCCCTCGACCTGCCGAGACCCCTCAGCGCCGCCGCGGCCCCGTCGCCGCCGCCGCCTCTGCGGCCCCGCAGCCTCGGCCGAGCCCGCCGGGAGCGGCTCCGCCCCCAGAGCGCCTCGGCCACAGCGCCCCCTGCCGGCGCGGAGGACGGCCCGCCTCCCGCACGGCGCTCCGGCCCCGAGGCCTGCTGGTTTCCTGAGATTCCCAAACTGCGTTTGCCATTCTCTGTGAGGAAGAAGGGGCCTCCAAGCCAAATGTACGTATCCCTACACATCACCACGTATTTATTAACTGCTCACCTATGCCAGTGCCTCACCACCACCCTCACAGGCGAGAATTTCTTTCTAATATCTACTCTAAATTTACCTTTCTTTAATTTAAAGCCATTACCCCAAGGCAAAGGCCATCGTTCCAGGTTAGGTTCTCCTTTAGTTTGTTATATTTACAGATGAGCGGTGCCAAAGTCTCCAGTAAAATTCCACCACCTCAGTACGTTGCAGTGCATAATGTAATTGAGGGATGGTCATAAATAAAGTTAAAACACTTTCATACTAGAAAAACTGCCTGCTGAATTATTAGGGAAGGGGATTTTCATAACAATGGTTGTATTGATCTCACTTTCAAGGAGAGGAATGGATTGAAAATCCTTTTTCTAAGCAGAAAATAAAAGAAAAGCACCTCCAGCTTGCTATGGAGTAGAACACGCAGGTATAAAAGGAAGCTGTGCATCATATCTGAGAGCAGCAGCATTTTTAGTTTGCATTTTGTAATCTTTTAGGTAGTCCTTTGATCTGTGTGCAAACTGCAGCTTTCTAGAGAGAGCTGGCACTGGGTGCTGGGCTACAGCCCCACCAGTCCCCAGACAAGCATCACTTCATCCCACAGAACAGGGAATAAACCTCAATTCACAGGATCCTACAGCATTACCATGACTGGGAACACGAAAGAAGAAACCCATCAGACTTTAAAAGTCATTTAATTTCAGGATGTGTCTGTCATTTTAATCACTTTCATCTTTTCCTGGTGCAACAATCTCACCGTCATTCAATTTGGATGCAAGCTAAACGATGACGCTGTGCATGTTCTCAGCCAAGTTCTGACCACTTAGGAACATGACAGCTGCTGATGATGGATGCCTGAAGTTCCCTGGAAGACTTTAGCATCTCTGAAAATAGGAGTCTGAGCATGGAATGAACTCCAGAACATCGGGCTTGCATGTGGCACAGAGCACTCCTTGGAGAATCCTTCGGAGAGCAAGATTTGTTGTTTGCAGCAGTCTCCAAAACAAATTCCATAATGAATCTGACCATAACATCCATCCTGTCAGCCTGTAACCTTTGTGATTTTATCCCCATCCTGCAGTGTCTCCATAGCTTTTCTCCAAACCTGCCCCACAGCAGCATCTCTGAATACCTGTGAGAGAGGAGAAAACAGGAGTGCAGGTGCTTCACTCTCACCCCTATCTACCAAATCGGTGCAAGGGGCTGGTTTGAATTGTATCAAGCGTCATACCAACCCCGTGAGTGAGGAATGGTGAAGCTGCCATTCCTGAACAGCGCTAGTGTGCCATTAATACCTCAGCTGGGGTATGGGTTTAAAAGCATCTAAATCAATTTAAGACTGCTTATCCCTTAAATAGAACCAACATTAGATCACATGCAGAGATTTCGTTATTCAGGAGGGGAACTTTGCTCCAAACAGTATTTTTAAAATTCATTCCATTTAGGAGGAAGAAACCAAAAGTATTTTTAATTTGCCTTTTCCTAGGCTCCAGGACAGTTTTCCCGATGCTGTAAGTTGTCATACCCATAAAAATAATATAATCTGTGGGTCTTCATTTTATCCCAATGTACAAATTATTCTCGGAAAGACAGAATTGGAGATGACAATGCACTTCTTTTGGAGAGCTCACAGCCAATCAGCCACTCCCCTCTCCCTCTCTAAAATGCAGAATGGTGTTAGCACTGTACTGCTGGTGCAATATTCACCTTGTGTAGAGTCAGAAAGTGCAGTGTGCTTGTTTCTGCGTCAATAAACATGGGGATGTCACAATGCTATCTTGGCTGTTTAGGCATAGCCAAGCTCCCCTGCTGTGATGCCAGTTAGGACTGGCTGTATTTTTTACCAGGGAGATCCAAACCCTTGGAGACACAAAGAGATTCAGACACATTAAACTCTCTTCCAGCTGGAGGAACACCACTGTTGTTAAATGTATTTAATATTTATATTAGAACAGTATCCAGATGCCCCAGTTAGTGCAACAGTGAGGTACTTAATGTGCAGCTTTCTGCTGGGACTTCTGTTATCTTAGCAACTCCTTTTTACAAAATAAAGCTGCTCACTGGTCAGCCTCTCATTCCTCTCACACCACAAAAGCAGTGGGAGGAAATTGCTTGCTCTGCCTCTCTGCTTTTCCCCATGCATCTGCTTCTTTTCACAATTTCCTGCACCCTGAAATAACACGGAGACATCCCACCTCATCATTGATGAGGGATGGTAAAACTAGAGAAGGATTTCACACAGGATAAAGCCAAATTCTTCTCAACCAGGTGTATCAGCCCCACATTACTACCAGTACAGGAGGCTTCCAAGCTCTCTCAATGCCCAACTTCAAGTCAAAGAACACCTGGTCATCACCATGAGGACTTGTAGGAGGAATTAATGGTAAAAACAGATCACAAAGAATGAATTCCTGCTGTTGCTGAAGCTTTCATTTGTTACCTTCTTCTTGTTCCTATATAACTTGTGTATCCGCCCTGCAAAAAAGAGACTGCTCGTTATGTGAGCAACTGAGTAGTAGATGGAGGGAAGGATATTCTCAGTTGATCAGATAACTATTAGTACATAAATGATGTGTAGTGTAAATAAAAAGCACTCAAAGGATGAGGTTTTAGTCATGCCACAAATTCAGAACAGAGCGAACCACTCACATAACTACAAAATAAAACCAAAGCAGCCCTGGCAACAGTGGCAAGTTACCCAGCATCACTGCAGGGGGCAACAACCTCTGCACAGTGGCACAGCCACTCACCCTGAGTTCATCTGGCTTTATCCTGGGTCTTAGAGGACACAGCTGAACTACACAGCATCTGGCTGATATTCCCACTGAGGGAGGCCCAAAGTTAGAGGAGTCCCTGGGTTTCAGGCACCACTTTGTGACACCCAGCCCAAAGGCTGGGAATCACCCTGTGCTAGGAATCAGCACAGGCTGGGGGCCAACCAGAGGGAAAACAGCTTTGCAGAAAACTTGGGAGTCCTGGTGGACTCAGAGTTGAACAAATTTTAGTATTTTAATATTTGAACTGAAGCTTTATTGTCTCTCTTGGTTTTAATGGTCCTATTTGCAGACTGGCCAGCAAATCTAGGCATAACACAGCAGCAGCAGCAGGGGGAGAAATGCCAAAGTTCAAGGAGCAGCCACTGTTCAACAAACTGCAGGAGAGGGCTCAGCAGTCAGCACAGCAAGACTCAGAAAATGCACACCTTACAGAAATAAAATCATGTTCTGGTTAATCTTTACAAAAAGAAAGCAATACACTTAAAACACAAGAACTTATTGCTTAGGCTGCTTTTAGAAGATGAAACAAAAAAGTAGGATAATTTAGACAAAGTATTCAAGGCTATAAAAAAGAAATTAGACAAAATATTAGAATATTGAATATTAGACAAAATACACAGCACTTATCAAAAAGGAGAATATTTTATATATGCAGGCCATACAACAAAGAAACAAGTTTAAAAGAACCACCATCAAAAGAGACATTGACAATATAATAGAGGAAAAAATGCTGCCATCAGGATGATGTAAGCATAAGGAATCCAAGATACCTCTCTGCTACAAATCTTCCTCCAATTTATATTGAGTGGGTGCTTTAATACATTTTTACCTGAAATGAGCCTGAGTTTGACAAATGGTGCTGCAGCAATAGAAAAAGTTACTGTGCAGAAATTGGTGTATTCCAGTGTCTGTTTTTAATCAGGTGGGATATAAAAATAAGGAAGGAGAGAAGTCTACTTGGAACTTGCAGAGTCTTTGGATGGGAAGCATGGATGCACCTCCCATGGAAACATCTGTATTTCTGTCCAGCTGTAAATACCAATAAATCACCACACACTCCATGCTCTTCTTTTTTGACATTTTTATTAATCAAAGATAGGATGACTTCCATATTTTGAGTGATGGGAGCGATCCCAGGACACTTTCATAGCTACAATAAGCTCAACCAAAAGGTACATTGTGGAATACATTGGGGATTTGGAACAACAGCCTTGTTGTGACTGGTGAACTGGTGTCACTGTGTCACTGGTTTTGCTGGTGTCAAGACTACAAGCGAGGGTCCTCAGCAAGAGGATAGCCCATTGGTAATGGACACAACTCTGGCAGGGATATGCCAGCAGCTCCAGAAGAAAAAGGAGGATCTGGCATCCCAACTGACTGAGAGAGTCCCCAGGTACTGGGGATGTTCCAAGGTCTGTCTCCACCACAGAGCAGTGCAATGTAAGTATTTCAGTATTTGACCTCTCACACCTACAGATGGAGCAGGTTTTATTCATGCTATATAAATACAAGCCTATACTGCGCATTGGCATTTATGGAAATAAAGTTCTGCAAGATTTTAATACTCTTAGGTGGAAGCTTCAAGGGTTAAGTTTACACGTTGCTGTTTTCAACAAAACCCAAAAGCTAACTAGGTGGGGAGGTAACCTTCTTGTGCCATTTCATTTCAACTCATTTTATAATCAATTTTCAGTATACCAATAAATACTCAGTGCAAAGCACATGCTCAATTAAAATCCTAAGCATAGATAATGTACAAGGGAACAAAAAAAAAAGAAGCTATCACATGTTGTCTACATGCTCACAGAAATATATATATATATATATTTTAAAAAAAAGTGTTTCTCACTTATAGCAGTATTTTGGTTTTGGTTTAAGAAATGTAGATGCTTTCTCCCAAAATAACAGCACTTGACAAGGTTATATCATTGGCCTGTAGGGAAAATAAAAAAGGTACAGTGATGGGAACAAAGTGTTTACATGACTTGAAACTGAATATTTCCGTATTAATCACAAAGACTGCAGCAAGGTACACTCATGAGCCAACACTTCTTGTGTTGAGGGCAAATCAACTGCTTGGTTTGTGACAAGGAAGATCCAAAGCAAAACAAATCAAAACCCACAGAAATGCCAACCAAAAATAATGACAGTTTATGGGACAAGGAAAAAATGACAGTTTCCAGCAGAAAAACTGCAGTGTTCCTTCTCCTTCACATCACCCACTGGAGTTTGCCCAGGTTCTCCACAAGATAACCTGATTTCACAAGAGCTGTTCCCCATGAACAGGGGGACAGACCAAAACACCCAATAACTGGTAACAACACACATGTCCTTCCCATCAATGAAGACAGTGATTTAACAGACAGAACCTTGGGAAACAACTTAAGATTACAAGGGAATGTTTCTGTCTATGAACAGGAGGTGAAAATATGCAATATAGAAAAAAGTTAAATGGTTTTATGTAATTGCATCTCAAAAAGACAGCTAACAAATCAGGATTATTACATGAGCATCCATAACATGGCCATTACAGAAGCAATACTGAAGGCTGCTTTGTTAACCCCAGTAATTGCACTCTCATTGCACAGGTCCTGTGGGCAGCAAGAGAATTCAAAATTATCCAACAGAAAAGCATTAGCAATTTCATTCACACTGCACTGGGATGCCTTCCAGCAGGAGAAAGTTCTCAATTTACCTATGGAACAAAAAAAAATTAAACAAATGAAGAGAGTATTGACAGTAACACCGTTTTTGGTACAGAGAGAGAAGCAGTGCTTAGACTGCCACTGTTAGAGAATAAAACACTGAGGAGAAGGCAAAGCTCAATCTGTGACAGGGCCCATGGTGTAAACACAGAAATTGGATGGAGGCCTTGTGGTCTGTGTTGCCATGGCATTGGGGGACAGTGAAGGGAGGCAGAAGCTGCATGGTCTGGTTCTTCAACCCCACACTCAGAAATGTGTTGCACAAACCCAGCACAAATCTCTTACCAAGAAATATTCTGTACAGAGAGTGGAAAGTCTGACCATGGTCCCATCCACAGCAGTGGCTAATAAGGTATAAAATATATCCCCAATTTTGTAGCAAACTGGGAAATAGAATTCAACATGAAATTTCAGGGACAGATGACTGGGCTTAGCCTCTCACCCATCCCAGAAGGGACACTTTTGGTAAAGTCTTGTGTCCTGTAGTCCATGGGCCATTTGTGCCCCCAGTATCAGCCCTAGAGTTAAGTTTTTGCCACAGCCATGTACTTGCTTTTCCAAGTTAAAATGTTTAGAAGTTTCCAAATTTGCTTTCACTAGGAATTTTGCAGCGTGTATCCAATTCACCCACTGGGAAATACAGGCTGGCATCACCAGCCAGCTCAGCCTGCTTTCACAGAATCATTTAGGCTGAACAAGACCTCTGAGATCATCAAGTCCAATCTTTAACCCAGCACTGCCAAGCCCTCCACTAACCCATGTCCCCAGGTGCCACATCCACATGGCATCTTTAAATGCCTCCAGGGATGGGGACTCCAGCACTGCCATGAGCAGCCTGTGCCAGCACTTGACAAGGCTCTCAGTGAAGGATGTGCAGAAGACAGAGCAGGAAGAGTAGATAGGGGTGGTAAAACACTGGCACAGATTGTTCAGAGGGGGGTGGATGTCCCATCCCTGGAAACATTCAAGGCCAGACCCTGAGCAACCTGATGTAGTTAAAGATGTCCTTCCTGAGACACAAATCACTTCACCCTCAGAAAAAGAGAATTTATTTTAATAGTGTCAAATCATAAATGACTGAGCCATTCATCTGCAGCTTTATTTTGTGGGCTATACATCATTTATCTGTTTTCAAACAGTAACAAACTGTATTTTAAATTCAATGCTGTCTGGTTTTTGGTTTGTTTTTTTTCCCTAGCTCCCTTGTGTGAGTTTTTGCCTGTTTATTTTTTAAATCTGGATATACAGCCATCAATGTACATGCTTGTACATGTACAACTCACCTATCTAAATCATTACATTACTGCTTGGATATAACCATGACCTTCAAGAGTATTTGCAAGCTCCTTTTGACCAAGGCTGAGAAATGCATGCTAGGGCCAGATTAGAGGTGTCCAGGCAATGAAAGCTGATCCAAGTGGGTTTATTTTAGGTTTGTGGGACACTGTACATACCAAATTTCAACTGCAAGCAAGTGTCTTCAGTCGCTAAGCAGGTGCTGTTGGTCCTGCACAGGGTAGGGCTGTTGTCACAGTGGTAACATCTTAAGGTATAACCTAAGACAACAAGGGTTTATCTTCACTGAGTAATAAACTACTGAGACAGCAGCAGCAGCATTTAAAGAAAATATAAAAAAAAGACTCATTTATCTGCATCTAATTGTCCCAAAACATATGCCTGGTTATTAAGCTCAAGACTTCAGCAAAAATTGTTAAACTCAAGACTTCAGTTAAACTGACAAGCTTATGTCAGTGCACCAGTTGAGGCTGGCAATTTTGATAGGCACATCTTGAAGCATGTATTTATGTCACTTCTAAAAACGCCCATTATCTGCCTGCACAAGATATTAAATGCTTGCTCTTTTTATCTGCTCTTGAAGACTGCCTTTTCCATGTTCCAGATGACAGATACTTGCAGCAGGTTTTTTCTATCCATTTTTTTAACTCTATCTCCTTTCCCTCTCATACTACACACCAGTTTCCAATTCACACAAGAAGAATCCCATTTTCTAGCAGCAAAATACCAGTTTTCTGTAGTGTTAAGCAGCACCACATCCTGCCCCAAATTCTCTCTCCTGACCCAAGACAATCAGAACAGAAACTGAGCCCTGCTTTGATGGTACTGCCATTCCCCACAGTGGTATTAAATAATCCAAGCCTTTCTTGCTGATTTTCCTCCCTCTGGCATTTTTTTCCATGATTTTCTCAGCCTCCATCATAACATTAAACCACAAAGTCCCTCTCTTCTACTCACCAGAGCCACAAAAAGCAATCAGAACAATGCAGGTGGTCAGCAGGATGCAGTTCATCTTGGTCATGCTTCTTCCCTAATTTGAGGGCATAAAGAGATATTACAAGTTTATGCTATTTAAAAGCAAAGTGCCTGGGGATGAACCGAGGTTTCAAGACTTCTTTCAGTATAAAACTGAAAGCACTGGCCAGGAAAAACAGGGAAACACAAGAGAGAGAAATAACTGCACTTTCCAAGGGAGGATTTTTATTTTGAGAACAGAACTTAATTCTCATAACTGATATTTGAGCCCTGACAGGCTCAGATGGGTCTCCTCTCTCCTCTCTGATTACACCATTCAACAGGCCTCCCAATTTCTCACAGCTACAAATGCACCTAACAAAAAGAAAAGACTAAAATGCTTTTTCTCTTTCAGCAATTCCCTAGTAACCCTGGAGCCAGACTGCTCTCCTTTCTCCTCTCTCATGGAGTTGCAAGAGGTTTGGCTGCTCTACAGGAGCTTTTGCCTCTCCTCTCCCAAAACCTGTCCCTCTCTCTGAGGGACTGATACAGGCAATAACTCACCAAGTGCCTGCAGCAGTGGCTCAGGTCTCCATGGCTGCTGCAATCCATAGGCAGCAGTGAGATGGGAAGGTCGGGAGTGTTTTAAACATAAGCAGCTCCAAAGCAGGAGTTCTCAGACTGATTTCTGCACACAGACTCTGAACTACAACCACAGCTCCTACTAAAAAAACCTCTGCTTTTGCAGAGTAGAATATAACAAGCAGGTATCAAGCAGACACAGCAGGGAGAGAAGGACCATACTTGTGCTAGGAGAACATGATTTGTGTTTGTTTTTAAAGCCCAAGTGGCATTCAAAGTTCCAAAATATTAAAGGTATTCAGATAACAAGTTTCACATCTGATAAAACTGCAGTGAAACAGTCACTGCTCTTAATTCTGCCTGCAACTATAAGATTTTAGCATGTGAGATCTTAACCATGTTAGGATGGAGCTTTTTCCTCCCAGTGACTGTGGCCTTGAAAAGATGCATTCACAGCAAAAAGCATTTAAATGCTTCTCAACCTTAAGTCTAGTTAATTTTTCTGACAAAAAACCCCAAACCTTATCAAACAAAAAACCCAAACCTATCCAAAAGAACCTTAAGAAACCCCATATAATGACTAAAAAAACTAACCTGCTCTCCTTTTTGTCTTCTTCGAATGACTTACTGTTGAGCAGAGGGGAAACTATAAAAAACAGAACCATAATGTGCAAGGTGAGCTTATTTTCTAGGGTAAACAACTTTGCAAAAAGTCTTTCAAAGACCAGAGGCTTGTCCCACAGTGATGTGGATCTACAGGAGTGTTAAGTCTGGTGGTTACAGCAAGAGCCCTTCTGGACAGCAAACAGAACCACCCTGGGAATCTCTCCATCTTCTAGGAGTCCTCAGTCACCCATGTGTCAGCAGACAAAAACAGCTTTGCCTTTCAGCAACACCAAGTCATGACCAGCATAAATGTTAGGTAGATGAATAGAAATCATCAAAGTCAGCAAAACAGTAGTAATTCTATTTATCTACATCCTGGAAAATGAGCAATTGTTTCTGTGTGAGACATCAGAAAATCTTGATCTTTGAAAAACAACAACTATATATATAAACAGCAACTCACAACATGTCTTAAAAGAAATTAAAGGAGAAAACATTCCCTAATCTGAATTGTCTAAATTAGTCCTGTAAGTCAGGCATACGACCCATCTCAATGACAAGAAACAGCAAACGCTACAGCACGGAAGGCTCCGTGCCCGGTTGTGAAACAGAATTTCTCTGCAGTCCCACCGGGGAGGAGGCAGGCGGACAAGACCCGCTGCAGTTGTCATCGCGAAGGACAGCATGGGGGGAAGGGAGAAAGGACGGGGGAAGGGGCCCGACCCGCATCCCCGCGGCGGCGGGGCAGGTGCCGGTGCCGGTGCCGGTGCCTCCCGGCCGCGCTCCCCCGCCGCGCCCGGCCCGCGCCGCGCAGCGCACTGCGGTGCGGCCGCCGTGACTCAGGCCACGGCCACGGCCACAGCGCACCTACCCCGGGCCAAGCACGCAACTCCACTGCTCCCCGCTCCTCGCAGCTCCCGGGGAAAGCCGCCTTTCTGCCGCTTTTCTGCTCCCTTCTCTCCCTCACAGCGGGGACCCGCGCGCTCCCCCCACCGCCACCGCTTGGCCTCGCCGGGCTCCCGGCGCTGCCGCCGCTGCTCCGGGCTTGCCCCGCTCACCTTCCCCAAGCAAATCCTGGCGTGTGCGGGGAGCGGAAAAGCGAAGCTGCCTCTGCCCCTGCTGCCGGTCCCGGCGGTGCCGCCCCCGGGAGCAGCGCTGCCTCAGGCCGGGCGCGGTGCCTCCCGCTCCGTGCTCCCTCAGGCCGGGCAGGCTGCCAGGATCGCGTGTGCCGCCTCCCCTCACCCGTCATGTGGCCATCGCCACCTTGATTAAATCCTGGCATGCTTGGGGGTTGGAAGGGAACTTCAAACCGTCTCTTTCCTGCCATGGGCAGGGACACCTTCTACTAGCCCAGGTTGCTCCAAGTTCCATCGACCCTGGCCTTGGACACTTCCAGGGATGGGGCAGCCACAGCTTCCGTGGGCAACCTGTGTCAGGGCCTCACCCTGCTCTGATTAAATAATTTGTTCCCGATATCCCGTTTAAACCCACCATCTGTCACTTAAGACCCATTCCCCTTCGTCCTGTTGCTCCAGGCCCTTGTCCAAGGTCCCTCTCCAGCTTTCATGGAGGCATTTTAGGTACTGGAAGGTGCTCTTAAGGTCTCTCTAGATACCTCATGGTAAGAATTGATAGATTAACAAAAACAGTGAAGAGTTTTAGAACACACAAAGGAAAAACCAGGAGTGGAAAGCGGTACGTTCCTCCAGAGGTCCGTGAATACATTCACAACCCAGGAAAACATTGAACAGCAATAGAAATGAGGACCTCAGAAGTATTTTACTAATACTTAAATCCATGCTATCTTGAAAAAAAAATTTAGTACTGATTTGAGGATAATATGAAATACCTGTAAAACTATCACATTTTAAAATATTTTAAAAATAGTCTTAGATTTATTTTTGTTACTCCACCTAAACTGCCAATTTATTTACTAAACCTAAAGCAAACCCTAAATCACTCAGAACTTACATCAGATTCTCCTGCTGTGTTGATTATCAGTCAGCTAAGCATATGACCTGTCTAAAAGATTTTGCCTCTGTTTAAGCTATAAATAAAAGCAAAGGGATGTAAGAGTAAGATGCTTGTGGATTATTGGATGCAGCTCATTAAATGAGAATCTCCTCAACTAATATAATAGAAAAAAAATTCCCATATTTATTCACTTAGTAAGGAACTGGGAACAAGGAACTTCAGTCACAGATAAAAATTTACCTGTTTTCCTTTCTCAAAATCTGGCAAGAGTATCTCCAACAGAGCACACAGATAAATGGTATTTCAAACTTAACCTGAGTTTTTCATCTTAAATTCTTTGCATAAATTTTGAGAAATTAAACAATGACAGGAAAAAATAAAACCAGCATGAGAACACTGGAATAACTTGAATAACAACTTTCAGTTGTTTATTTTTATTCCACTAGCTGGAACACCACTTGTTTTTCTCTCTGTGATGCAGTCATGGCAAAGAAATCGTCAGCAAAATCCCACAAAAATGTTGAAGGAATCCTACAGAGCAATTATAAAGAGATTGTCAGCATAAGGACAGAAAAAGGACAAGACCAGGTACATATTTGTGTTGGATGTGCCAGAGTTTCACCACAAGCTGAGTCCATAGAAGTTCAACAAGGCTGGTTTTACCCGGCCAGGTAAAGTCCTAACCAAGCATGAGAGTCAGATCTGAGTCAAGAGAAGGTGGCAGAACTTCAGGCTGAGCTTGCAGGATAGTGGCTGAAGGGAAGGACATTGCCGTGATTCCAGTGACTACAGGAAGTGTTGGGCAGCTGGATGCACTGCAGTGACACCTGCCTGCCCCACGGCCGTGCTCACCCAGAGCAGTGAGGTGCTGCCTGCAGCAGCGGGACCTCCACTCAGCTCTCTCCTGCTGCTCAGTGGACACTCGCACAGCCCAGCACATCACCAGCTCCTTTACTTTTCATTTCATATTGATTCCATGATTCTGTGATTGACACCTCTTGGGAGGGGTGAGGAGAGCCACTGGCTTCAGCCCCATTTTCAAATGCGTATCATGAGGAGCTGCAGCGCTGCTGGCAGCTCCAGGCAACACATCCTGTGCTAAAATAGGTGCCTGAAGCAAAGAAACACCCTTTTGCCTGCTACAAACACATTTGTGCTCAGGAAAGGGCAGCAATCCCTCAATTCCCTGCCTGGTTCTCTCCTCACTCCAGACCCCTCTGCCACCACCTGTACCCAGAGCTGAGACTCAAACCCCAGCACCGCAGCACTCAGGGGCTGAAAGTACAGCACTGGATCTTGACTTCTCCCACGGAAAGCAAGAATTCCAGCTCAGAACCACTCCCTAAAAATGAGTGAAATTGCCAAGAGTTGCAAATGTTTGCTGTGTAGAGTCCCACGCCCTTGATCTGATTCCACTGTACTAGAACACAGAGATCCTTGGAGGAAACTTCCCAAGAATAACCTTCAGCCATGAGAGTTATCTGTCCTGGGAAACAAACAGTGCACTGACAAGTCCTGCAGTAAGTTCTAGCTACACTAAAACCTTGTACCAATCCTTGACAAAACTTTTGTGGAATTTTTCTTATCCCTCACAGGTAATAGTGTGGTAACCCTCACAAACCCTCGTGTTTTGGAAGCACTCCAGCAACTCAGCAATGCCTATGAGGGACAACACAAGCTGGTTTTGGCTTTGGAGATGTTTCACCTAAGGACCGTTGTAGGGATCATGTGGAGGTTGGTTGTTGGACAGTCGTTGGACAGACTCAGGAGCTTACTATTTTCTGTTCTTCAGGTTTGTATTTTAAGGGTGTGGGTGTAAGAGAGTGTGTAGAGCATGGAGAGGGATAAGAGCAAGGGGGTAAGAGAGAGCTTAGAGAGAGAGAGGTTAGAGGTAAGAGAGCGATTTCCTGTTTACAATACAATAAATATTCTTCTATGATGAATATTCTAAGTTCCAATAACCAATCTAATACAAAATACTAATTTCCTAATATTTGCATGCAACCTGTAGGAACTACTAAATTACCATGTTTTATGGCTTTCTTATCTGTAACCCTTATCTTCAGATCTTTCCTGCCAAGCTTGGGACAGGATGTCTGTTGGTTCTTTGGTATTTGTGGAATTTGGTATTATCTAAACTAAGGAAGAGGCCTCAAACCTTAACATGACCATTTTCAGCATCTATGTCAAAGACTGCTAACATCTCTATTTCATCTATTGTTTCAGAACTACTTGTTAGGCACTCATAAGATTTTTCTATTCCCTCCCCAACAGGATCAGACTCAATATTTGTTTTTCTACCTTGTGCCACTGTGGAAAATGCACCAGGGAAAGCTGAGCACATGAAGAATCCAATATTTGGCCTTAAAAAAAAAAAATCTGAAAATTAGTCAATAATGGAAAATCTGAGCCGGAACCACAATATACCTTATAAAACCTACAAATTCTGGCTGTCGAAAGAACTGACTACACCAGTGCTGATCACAAAATTATTGCTCAAGTATTGGCAAAAACAGTCCCATGTAGCACTTGAGAACAAAAGAGGCAGTTAAATTGTTTATTAATGACAACAGAAACAAAATAAAAATGATAAAGCAAACAGATACTTTCTTAAATATAAATTTTCTAGTCGTCTGCTGTTCTGCCGGCCTCCTTTTTTTTCCCCCCCTTTTATTTTTTATTCAGTTACAAAAATCCATCCAGGGCTCAGGAAAACATGATACAGAACATAAATTTGTCACCTATGACAACAGCAAACATCATGTAACGGGAAAAACTTCTCAGAACATATTTACAAATCCATACTCTGTAGTCATTGAGAAATTCCTTAGTTAACGAGTGGCAGATTATGCATGGACACTACATTCCCAGAGGCATTCTCCAGTCAGAGTCACTTAGCATAAAATCCATCTGACAAGAGATTGTCTAAAAATAAGGCCAGTTTCACTCCTAATTCGTACATTTTGATGACCAGAATTTTTTGCTGTTACTGTGTTAATTAAAAGAAAAAATAGCATAACAGCACCTAATCTCACCCAAATGGGACATTCAGACCAAACTGCAAGTTTCATTCTTAGCAGCAGATATCCAGAGCAGCAGCTCACGAGAAAGGACAATAGGATACACCCTTTTAATGCTTTGTATAAACCAAATCCACACACCATATTTGCAGTATGATCATAAGTAGGCAATACTTTAAAAATGTAAGATATGAGTACCTTGGACTATCAAGCTGTTTGACACCTCAGAAAATAGTGAACAAAGCCCAAACACATTCTTCTTCCTTTCCCTCCCCATTTTCTTCCCTCTTCCCCCACTTCCAAATCAGAAAAATATAACTTATACTCTAATGAATATGAGAACTGGCACCAACATTCATGCTAGTTGTCCTGATGTGCAACAGAGTTCATTTACAACAGTCAGAAATGTTCCTATGCACTAGCCCCAAAGAGTTCAGCTTATGCAAACAGTTTGTTTGGGAGAAAATCCCATTAGTGAGACATGGACAGCATCCAGAGGGTGCAGCAATGTCCAATACTCTATGTGGATCTCAACAGTCATCAGTGCCTGTGGAATCTTGGTCTTCATCCACTGCAGATTCATTAGGATTTGTTGCCTAATAGAAAACACACCCAGGTTTAATTAAAATCTTCTCTTCCAGTAAATTTTAAGAAAGCACTAACAACTGCCTAGAAAAATCTGGGCTCCATTATCACACCCATTAGCTGAAGCTAATTTCCATTGTGATCTATGTCCTAAAACAAAAGTTAATTGGCAACAAAGGGCATTTTGCCAAACTACTTGACCTTTCACTTGCTAAAGATCCATCGGGTTTCAATATTCCATACATACAATTATGTAAAGCCACAGTTCAGGAGCTCAGCTGTACCCATTTTCTTGGTGGTTTAGGTTGTCTTTTACTAAAGTAACTTAAAAACAAAAGGGTCATTTCTACTTTTAAAACAGGGGTGGAGCAACAGAGAAAAGCAGATTATTTTTCCAAACAGCTGAAGGGAAGTAAGTTAAACAGGAAGGCAGTTACAACTCCCAAAAATGTGAGCAAGATGTCATTTTCTGTTAGAAGCATGACATCTGCTGGCACCTACTGTTGGAGCCACTGGGAACGAGTGTCTGAAATCCTGGGATAAACCTATCATAATGTGCAAGTAGCTGCCCACTCCTGAGGAAAGCTCACAGCTCCTCACTGCTTGCACAAAAACTGGGGATAAAATTAATCAAGAGCTCTTCTCTAAATGTGTCAAAGAAAAGGGAAAAATGACATAATTAACGCACAACCTCCAAACTAAAACTACATTATAATTAACAGCAAGTCAAGTATCTTGGTGATTTGCAAAGTCATTAAGTGACTTTATGAAATGCACTTTCAGCAAGAACTAAGGCACATCACAGACTCTACAGTTTTTAAACTGCCACTAACTGGAGCATGTCTGAATAGAGCAGATACATTATTATGGCTAAAATTAATGAGTGTGCTCCCACCAAGGAAGCAGCTCTGAAACCCAAGCAGCTCATGCAATGCCATGTCTGCAGGCACCAGTGAGGAGCTCTAAATCATGGGGCATGTTCTGTATGGAATCAGCAATATGAATATACTATTCAGCACTGTCATTTTTGTAATTTTTATAATTTTGGGGCTTGTTTTAGCCAACTGCACCTTTGCTTACCGTTCATGCTGTAGACACCTTGAAGGCTGGACACACCATATGAAACCTAGGGATTGTGACATTAAAGAATCTGTCCTTGTTGGAGAGGCAGTGGAAGGTGTAGTAGCCCTCCATGTATCCAGAGGTTGTGGTAAACGTGGTACAGCTGGTGTACTCATAGACTTTCCCTGGGCTGATAACTGGGAATTCTCCTGTGGGTAAAACATTACATCACAAGAGTAAGGACTGATGGAGAACTACCATTTAGCAGTTGCTGAAGGACTTGCACTCCACATCAGACTCAAGCAGATCAATTTGTATTTCCGTGGATGCATAAATTGATTCTCAGCAATTACTGACACTAACAAAAACTGGAGAGGGGTTATGTAGCAGGATGCTTCAGACACCCCTTACAAAAACAACTTGAAAGCCAAAACAGACAGACACATCTCTTTTTCTCTCATTTTAATACAAACCCACAACCCAACGAACAGGAAATAACAGAATTTTAATAACAAAAACATTAAATACTCTCTCCAGTAATTTTTCACTTACCAACTACTCCAGGACCTTGAACTTCTTCCACATCACCTTTGGCATTTGTTATTCTCCAGTATCGACTCTCCAGCTGACAGATATTCTCAGGAAGGGCATCTTTGGACATTTCAATTCTAGAAGCCAAAGATTATACTTAATACATTGCTTTCAAGAAATGCTTTCATGCCCTTGGGATCACCAAGCAGACTGGGAAAAGAAAACACCTGCTAAGGTGACCCAAATCAGTTGGCAGGATCCATCTCCATGCATGTCTTTTACCTTTTTCTAAATCACAAGAGCTGCTTGTAACTTCTTTCCCCCACCCATCACTGTATTTTAGCAATTACCAATTTGACTAGTACTTTGTGTACCTGACCAAGTAATGAGTAGGAATATTTTATTAAAAAGCACAGCATGTTGTGCATCTCCTGTTCATTTCAGAACATTTCTGAATGCTGTGCATAAATCTGCTTTGAACATTCCACAGGTCTATCCTGCATTGTAAGAATTAATTCAATTATTTTTACCTGATTCTGTAAGTGAAGAAATAATGTGGTGGATGTACAGAGCTGAGTTCAGGTAGAAAAGAGGTGGACACAGACACAGTGATATCTTCTGTGGTAGCAACACAATCTTTATCGTGCACATACCTATAAAGAGGAGAGCATTAACTCTGCAGACAGCTCTGTACATTCAATTAAGAAAACTAAACATAAAGTGGTTAATTATTATTAATAATTAATATTAATAAAACACTTATTTAAATAGGGATGTGTCATTATATTAAAAAAAAAAACCAACCTAGAAACTCTAGTAGCAAATTTATTTACAGATCCAAGGACTTGGTTCTACAGCATCCCAGTTTGACAGAATTAAGGTTCGTGATTGTATTTGGAAGAAATTGCAAGTGCATGAAGATTCAAACACCAGAACATGTCCTGCTTATTTACATATTCAAGAGACCCCTTAGCTGAAACATTTGGGTTTCTAGTAACTCTGAAAACTCCTGCAGCAAAAACACACACATGGCACACAGAAGAAATAAGACGTTTGCTAAACTTCAGATCCCTTATAATGCAAAATTCTGGTTCCATTAATGCAAAGTTATAAGCTCTGAAGATTCTGGTTAAAAAAAATAAAGTTGCTTTAAGCATTCTGGTTTACATGTTTATTTTCAGTAGTTTCATGGGCTTTCTCTTCTCCCCATCACCAGCTTTTGTATCAGATACCCAAAACTACTTGAGCAGAGGAGAGCATGCATAGAAGCAGCACCAAAACCTGGCACTGAGGTTACAAATCCCAGTCACAATACCTGAAAATTTGGTCTCTGATGATAGGATAACCTCCAGTGACAACTTTGTTTACATAGGATGTAAACCATTCCAAGTAAGATGTACCTAGATGCCAAGGAAGAAAAGCATTCCTAAGGATGGGCAAATTTACCACTAAGCACATTACAGTGAATATTTCAAGGAAAAAGTTTACAGCTTTGATTATTTTTATAAAAAACTCTCAGGCTTCCTGAGATGAGTCAGTCAATATTCCAGATCATTCTACCAACGAGGATAATTTGGTGAAACCAATTAAGAACTGAAGAGTTCAGGGTGCATCCTCCAGAAATGACATAGCCAACAAAAAAATCTCTTAGTTAAGCATTTAACATTATAATCAGGGTCTTCAGTGGTGTCTCATCACTTGGATTCCATATGGAAAGCTCCTAAGGAACACCACAGAATTTCCTCTCCTTTAAAAGAGGGATAAATCAGACACACACTCTGCACTCCTCTACAACCTCAGAAGACTAAGGCTGTATGTCTTTCTGAGATTTTATACACTTGCAGCCATTGTCAGAGAACAGCTTTTCATACACCCACAGCCATTATTTTGGAACAGCTTGATTGCTAAGCAGACACTCAAGCTGTCACATTTAATTCTCAAAGAAGAGAGTTTCACATACCAGCTCTCTGCAAAAGAATTTCTCAGACATAAATCTTCCAAGCATTGCAATATAGAGTTCAATAGAAAAGTAGAGAGTTCAACTGTTTGTCAATATTAGTGATTCAAAACTGGATTGAATCTGAGCTACCAAGAAATGATTATCCTTGCCTTCCCTGATGTGTTATCAAGTACTCCCACTCCTGTTAGATTAAGTGTATTTACCACTTCTTCCTTGGAGCATGAGTTGTGTGTGCTGTCCTTTAATCTTATGGAATTCTAAGGGACTCCAAGTTTATTATCCTCCTTTCTACTGCTAATCCACAAAATGCAAACCTTGTATAAAGTAGCTCTGAATGGAGGAAGTGGATTTATTTATCTGCCACCTTCAAAATGCCAAGAGAAATGCTGTGTATGGAACTTCCCCTCCACCCCATGGTAAGCCAAGATTAAGCCAAGTGGAATATTTCTAAATATTTTGGATAACCCCACAATGACTATTTTATTTTGAATATTTAATCTAAAGTGTTACCTGTAATGAACATAACAATAGCAGATGGATTGCGAGCCATTTGGTCCTGAAAGGGAAAGAAGTTTAAGGTTGTATTGGAGAGCACTGGACTTTCAAGGTTAAAATTTGAATTACACAGGGAACACTTCCCCTATATTCACTAAACCTGAAATCTGGCTGCTTGACACATCATTTTAGTCCCAGTCAGATCCTCAGACACGTAAAACTCACATGCCTGTCCCCATGACCACTGAATTTACAGCTTCAACTTCCCACTAAGGCTCCTGCACTACCCAGCACAGAAGTACACAGGGAAATAGAAACACATCTTCCTTACTGGACACTGATAGAAGATCTCGTATTTATTCCGTCCCTCCACACTCTCCAGGGCCATGTACTGACTGAGGCCAGTGTGGATGCAGAAGGTCAGGGGCAGGCACTGCTTGAGCCCCAGCCTCTGCTGGAAGCCACCAGCTGCCGTGTCAATGTCCAGCAGGTCTTCGGAGCGGTAGTGGTTCGACAGGGCCATGCTTCCCATCAGGCTGGGAACAAAAACAGGGAATATGAACACGAGACATCACTCACAAGGCAGGGCTGGCTTGTAATCTTTTGGAAACTGCTTCTTTCAATGCTCTAGAAGCATACTAGACTGAGGTGAAATCCAGGCTGAATATCCATATGCTAAACTAGGTTATTAGTTCTAGCTTTGGGGAAGCATCACCCAAACCTGAGTGTACACTCCACACCCATACTGCCAGCTGGGAACATCAGGGAAAGGCAAATGAGATGTAAATTCCTGCAGATGCTGAGCTCCCACTAGTGTTATGAAAGCAGTGACTCAGGTGCAAGCTGCCACATGTCAGCATGCTAAAAGCTGATCCCATCCTGGGCAACAGGTTTCATTTCTCTTTCTCCTTAGGAAGTCTGGCCTGGAATTAGCATGTTTTACAGAAGCAGTGCAAACATCCCAACACAGAAACCTGAAGCATCTGACAAGGACAAGTCCCGCATTGTTTCTGTTTCTGGTCTAACACAAACTTACATTGATTACCCTTGATCTTCCCAGTATTCATCTCCCACCAGTGGGACCCCCACGTTCCCCTGGCAGCCTTTCTCCAAGCTGGAAGACTTCCCCAGAGCCTTCTGTCTGCTCCTGCAGCCTCTCCATAGCCACATCATTACAGTAGAGGCTTCCCGGGAGTGAAATAGGGGGAAGAGAAGAAGCACACAACCTGCAGGGCACCATTTGAAATCTATAGAACTAGGGCACTTATCTCCTCTCTAAAAAATTTTAAAGTCTCTCCTGGAAAACAGAACTAGAAATCACCCTTATGGTTTCATAAAGCAGTTTCCTATATCCCTTCTGCACATAAAACACTCAAATTGGAGAAAGCTGCACCTTTGTTATGAGGGAAGGTTTTGGCAGAACAGTATGAGTGCATTCCTCCCTACAGACATTGCAAAGATTTGCTGTAGTTTTCCATCCTTTGCTTATGTTTGCAGCACTTCATCAGGTGCTTCAAACATCTAATTTTTCCACAGTGGAAATACCAAAAACTTTGGTCATCATCCTTCTCATCTTAATGTAAAAGGGAGTTTTTCACTGCAGAAACTACATAAAATAGTAAAATCTTCCACTGAGAAAACTTAATTTGCAGAACTGAAAATTTGATTCTACCTTAGTATGGCTAACTGGTTTTAAGTCATTCCCTAATCGTTTCAAAGAATAAAAGAATTATTAAAGAATGAAGCCTGAGGAGTGCAAGGAGCTAATTTACTTCTGTAATATAAAGCCAAACTTCAGGGGAGCAACTTGCAGTGCTATGATTAAAAGTCTAACAGCTGGAAGTTTAGAGTTGTTGCAAAAAACTGACAAGAGTTCTCACTAGGAAAAGGGGAAATGTAAGAGTAATTTGAGCAATTAGAAAACCATGCTGGACTTCCAATTACTTCCAAAATTAGAAGACAGCCAATTCTGGAAGCATCACTTAAGCGGTGACTCAGTCACAATACATTTAAATGCTTCATTTATCCTGTTCAGGAACACTTCACCTTTTAATAAATGAAGTGTCTAAGAAATACAAAAGGAATTAATAGTTGGTAAGTAGCATTCAGTCCTCACCCTGGAACAACCAACTTCTGTCCATTATGGATACGGAATGAACACCGATAGTCATCGGGCAGTTTGCAGTGGATTTGTGCTTCCACAGCATCCAGATCTTCCTCCCTCACACTCTCTGGAAAAGAAAGGACAGTTCAGGTATTTCAAACACTAAGCATGGAATCTACAAATGCCCTCATCCAACCAAGGTGGACTCAGGTCAGTATCTGGTGGCTTTACTGTATGCTGGGTGGCACACAATGAGTAGCACATAAATTTGAAATGAAAACTATGACTATAATTGATTATTTAATACAGCAGCAATCTCAGTCCAGTGCAACCTCAACAGGCCTGAAAGCAACAAATAAAGTGGAATGAACCTTTCCCCCACAACACTGCTAATAACTGAGACCCAGTTACAGCTCTCAGGCAGTATTGATTTTACTCTTTCATCACTATAAGGGTTACTTCTTTCAGTTTCCAGTTCAATCAGTGACACAGAAATGCTGACTGCAGCCCCCATTCACCTGGAATCTGAAGCAATAAATGAGTTGTAAAAGGGGGATTTTCAAATCAGCAACACAAAGGGGTGGAGAAGACCTATTCTTACATTTCCACATGCACTTCAGGGGAGTTCCAATACCCTCACTTCCAGCAAAAATCAATGGGGTGGCCTCTGTGGTCTGTTCTAATCAATTTTTAAACCCTTTTCACACTCATTATCTGTTTCATTAAGAGGACATAAATTAACAATTCATTGAAACAATATCCCTTACAAATTATATGAAAATGGCCTAAATTTTATCTAAAATCTGCCATCATTATGTAAGAGTGGAAATTCGTAATTTGAAATTTGTTTTTGTCTTTCTGTACATAAATAAAAGCTTCACATTCTATCTTGAAAAATACTGAGAAAAACATAAGAATCCAGCACTATCCAAGCAAACCAAGAAAATGCAAAATTTAAATGGGAAAGAGATAATCTATCTCTTAATATTGTCTCTTAAGAGATCAGTTGCCTCTGGTTTTCACAAATCAGGTTAAATTAGACACCATGGTCTAAAAGTCAGCTTCATCCAGAAAACTGAAATGCAGCTGAAAATGTAAAAGCTTTTTTGTCTCCTATACCAGAAAAGCCCAAACTCACAGTAGCTGTGATTTATGACCCAGAACAGTGGAAGTACTTCAAGTATTAAAATACAAACTGAAACTGAAAATATAATCTTGGAGGGGAGTAAAAAAAGGAAAAAAATTCTAGCACTGGACCACTGTGAGACCTACAGAAAAAAGTAAAACCCAACAACATCCTTTTTGTTTGGTTTCAGATTAAAATGTCTGCTTTCATGTGACAGTGTTTTAATGAGGTCTTAAGAAAACCTCACAAATAAAATCCCACCAGGAGGTCCTCGAAGCAATGGAGCTACTACATATAAAATAACAAACAACAGGTCATAGTAACCTAAAAGACAGAGCAGTCACTAGAAGAATATCACCTTGATGTCAGAGAATCTGTGGATCAGCAGGAACTGGGCAAACACTCTGCCTGTGTTTGCAAGGAAGGGAGAGCACATCTACCTGACTTTCAGGACTCTGCTAATTAAGGCACACACCTCTCATGAAAGCAGCATGAGGTTTCATAACAGGCAGGGCTGGGTGAGCCAAGCTACTTCCAGATATGCCAGGGTACCTTTCAAAGAGCCGATCATGCGCGGACACCACTGCCCCAAGTACTGCTCCAGGTCATCCCAGGCTTTTTTCAGCGTGGCATAATATTGGATGTACCTTCCTAAATCAGAGTAGGTGCTGATGAAGATGGCTCTCCAGCCCTGATTCCGTCGGGTTTTCTCCTCCCTAAGGGGACATGATGAAAATGTGTTCAGGTGGCAGCTTGAAGAGTCTTTTAAACCCAAGGAATTAGTATTTGTTATTTGGCACGAACTTTTTTTTTTATTTTGGCATAACATTAACCCAGGAACACTCTGTGCCATGTGAAGCTACACAAACTCAATTAATTCCAGGATCTATTCAACAGCAACTTGGAACAGAATTAGGAAACATTTGGGGTACTTAGAGGAAAATTCAGAAACAATATTGCTTTACACAGAGTGCCTTCTGAACAGAGATCTGTCTGGTAGTCAACCTTAGAGCTGGTAAAAATTCATATCCTTCATTACTCAGCTTTTCTCAGCTATGGAGAAACTGAGAGTATGACTTGGATGTAAGATGGACTGAAAATCAGCTGAGCAACATCTCTTGGAAATTCATTTTCATAGGGAAAAAAAAGCTTAAAACAATCCCACTTACTCTGTAATGAGCCAGTATTTTTTGCAGTGTCTTTTCCACAGTGGGTCATGGCTTGATAGCTGATTTAATCTTCGATTCAAATAGCAGCAACTATAAATATAAAATCATTAAATGTGATTGCAGCAAAACAAACAGGGAGAAATGCTGTATCACACATCACACTCTCATGAAATAAATGCAGAGTTTGAAAATTATTTAGCTGTCCTTTTAGAGCTGTGCTTACAATGGTTAAAGCTCATCATCACAGTTGTGTAAGTCATGAACTACTCTTCCACACACTTAAGAAACTGGCAACAATTAAGAACTTCTATAAAGCAGGTCACCCTGCAGACCCACACTAGAGTAAACAGTGCCTGAGAGATTCCAGCATGACTCCACTCCACCAGTGGAAAGCACCCAGTAGCACAGGCTAGCTATGATTTCAATCCCTTTTTATCTGGATGGTCGGGCACTGCCTTATCTTTTCCACAGTAAGCCACAGAAACCATAGAGTTTGAGTATTACAAACTTACTTTCCACTTTACATTGTTTAAAAAACAAACTTTGAAGAAAGTCTTCAAAAGACACCATCAATTTAGATGTGGCAACATCACTTCCTCTGGTAGCTTGTTCTACAGTGCCAAGTGTGCCCTTCAAAGGCTGTGATTAACATCTAAATACCCCAAATGAGGGGACCAAACAAGGCTCCAGTTATTGCTTTTTGGGGTTTTATAAACTGTTTAAACTAGTATTGTATTAGTATCTCAAATTCAACCTCAATAAAGTGATTATTCTGTATTCCCTGACATTACCCTTTCCATTCACATCCCCACAAACACCTGGACATCTGACTGCACAATAATTTCATTACATGGGGATTTTTTATATTTTTTGGGGGTAGGGAACTGAAATATTCCAAAGCCAAAAAGCCCTTGCAGAAATCTAGTGTACTGGTGTTTATCAATCAAGCCTGTAGTTTCTGGAAGGGAGTAAGTCACCACAGCATCACTGGAACACGTGGCTTCAAACGTGATAAAAGTGCAATTAAAGCCATTCTCACTAATTACACAAACAAGGGGAAAGTTGGCACATGATCAAATATCTAAGGGCCACCATAACAACTGTAACACATGTTATAGTTTTGGCTTATGCTTAATGTCTTTTTTGCTGATATCCTAACAGAATTCTCCCTGATGTCCTTATCACTCTTGACTCATATTTATTAGGGGTAATAAAAAAAACAAAAGCCCGACATTTCTGATAATATTCTGTTTTCTTCTTACACTTGTTCCTCCCTCTTTGATTAAACACTGTGGTTTCAATCACTGCCAAACCTTGCACTTGACTGCTGAGGTTTCAAAACCACACTCGCATCTTCACTGTATGACTCACAACCTTTTAGCCACGAAGCCCAAAAGGCACCTGCCACTTTATTTCAAGTTTTTTTATCTTGAAAAGTCACCATATTTCGTTTCGTTTGGTTCTCCTCAAACGGTGGAATACATTTACTAGCAACAAGACCGCCCTTTGTCTGTCCATAGAAACACAATCTTCGGGGAAATATTGATTTCACAAATTTACTTACAGCTTCATTTAGGTACAAACACATAATTGGGGAGAGAAAAACAGATTCAGTGAATGGTTTGGGTTAGAAGGGACCTTAAAGATCAACCAGTTCTCCTGCCACAGGCAGCGACACCTTCCACTAGACCGGGTTGCTCCAAACCCCGTCCAACCTGGCCCTGGACACTTCCAGGCATGGGGCAGCCACAGCTTATCTGGGTAGCATGTGCCAGGGCATCACCACCTTCTCAGTAAAAGAGAACATTTCATTTTGTTAGGAAGATGAAGGTAAAAGGGGGGAAAGCCCACAGCTGCTGGAAGGGAAGGGTGCTCAGGCCGTGTCCTCCTCTCAGCGCCTCCTCCAGAGCCAGGCAAACCCTTTCCCCGCACAGCCCGGGCAGCGCTCCGCTCGCCGCGCCTCTGCCGTCCCCTCGGGCCTCCCGTACCATCCCCCCAGGCCGCCCGTACCTCACCAGATCCCGGTAGTCGAGGAAGCTGAGGATGAGCAGCAGCGGGTCGGTGGGGAGCAGCTCCAGGCTGAGGGCCGCCGAAAGCTCCATGTCCGGGGGCGCCGCCATCTTGCGAGACGTCCGCGGGACGCGCCGCCCATCGCACCTCCCTCCGCGCCGCCGGAGCAGCGCCTGCCGGGGGCGCGGCGTCCTCGGAGCTGCGGAATCTGCCCTCGGAGCTGCCGAGTGAGCGCTCGGAGCTGCCGAATCTGCTCTCAGAGCTGCCGAGTGAGCGCTCGGAGCTGCTGAATCTCCTCTCGGAGCTGCCGAATCTGCTCTCGGAGCTGCCGAGTGAGCGCTCGGAGCTGCTGAATTTGCCCTCGGAGTTCCGAATGAGCGCTCGGAGCTGCTGAATCTGCTCTCGGAGCTGCCGAATGAGCGCTCGGAGCTGCTGAATCTGCCCTCGGAGTTCCGAATCTGCCCTCGGAGTTCCGAATCTGCCCTCAGAGTGCCGAATTTGCCCTCGGAGCTGCTGAATCTGCCCTCGGAGCTGCCGAATCTGCCCTCGGAGCTGCGAAATTAGGCCTCGGAGCTGCCGAATCTGACCTCCCAGATCACCCCCAGGACACCCAATTCAGCCCTCGGAAGTCCCAAACGAGCCCTCAGAACGCCGAAATCAGCCCTCAGAATTCGGCCCTCAAAACTATGAATTCAGCCTTCAGAAGTCCTAAATCACAACTCATCCCTCAGAATTCCCAAATCACATCTTAGCCCTCAGAACTCCCAAATCAGCCCTTGGAACTCGGCCCTCAAAACTCTGAAATTAGCCCTCAAAACTCTGAAATCAGCCCCTCAGAACTCCTAAATCAGTCCCCCAGAACTCCGAACCAGAACGCAGCCCCCAGTATTCAGGACTCAAAACGCGACTCTCAGGCCTCATTCCGTCGAATTGAGAGCTCAGCCCTCAGAATTCAGCCCTCAGAACTCAGCCCTTGGTCTCTTGAAATTCAATTTATATTCACAGGATCAGCTTCTTAGTGATCTAAATGATAAGCGGGCAAAACTGAGACTGGGAAAATAGTTACTGAGTTTGAATACCAGCAAAACCAAACAAAAAGTGTTACATCTTCAGGATCATGTTTTATAGGAAAAAACCACTCAATGTGCGACAGCTGCACAAACAATAGATGCTATTTTTTTGATGTCCCTCACCTTCAGTAAGTCAAATATTCTAACATGAAAGAAGGAATTATTTCTTCTGCATGATTTTACACTAAAAATTCTTTTTGCTCTTCTTTTTCGGGTATCAGTAGGATTTTAATGAAACAATCCATTGTCCTAGCAGCACCAGTCAAATAAGAACTGGAAAGGAGCAAGGGAGTGGTTTTATGACTGTGCTATTGCTAGCTGTTGAAGCGATTTTTGTCCTTTATAATTTCTGTAATTGTAAAGTTCCCTGTAGAGAAGAAAACACAATAGCAAAAGTGTATTTAAATGCTAATAAAATTATATTTTTGTGTTTGTCCTTGGGTTTGTGGCCCATGAAAATCTAATAATGCAGAGCCAAGAGAAGGTCTGTAATTCTTTATGACTTTCAGGTTTTGCCAAAAGCCTGGATAGTTTTGCTTCTGGCACTTGCATAGATCCAGAGCTGGTAACTCAAGGGCTTAGGCAGTGGCGAACATGGAATGGAGGAGCTATAGGAGTTAGTTATAAAAATTGATTATCACCCCTGGTCAGGCTAGAGGCTCCTCAAGTGCAGAAATGGCTTACATTTCACTTTCCTAATGGATATCCCTAACAATTATTAAAAAACAAAACATAGTAAAACAAAAGTATCTGTTGCTGACACTGAATAAAAAAAATAAACAAAAGCCAACCAACCAAACCAAAACCCATAGTACCAAAAGAAAACATAAAACCATTAAAAATTGTAGTATTTCAATGTTTTACCCACAACAGACTTTGCATCCTCCATCAAATAACTGACAGCTGCAGAAACTGTGGCACCAGTAAATTATCATGGAATTTCTCTGGCTCAGCCTAGACATAAAGGTTACTTTTCCAGTTTAATAATGGAGCCTAATTTTTCTTCCATTATCACTGGCCATGCAGCCCAAATGGCCAAATAGATCAGAGGCACTCATCGGGCTGAAAACTGCTCAGATTGCTCTGTGTGTCCTGTGTTTAATCTGTGAGAGGTGATGAGGCTTTTAGCGTCCTTCATTTATTTTTAAGTCTTGAAAATCTAATGAAATTACACACTGGGGATCTTCACCACTGGGTGCTGAGTGTCTCTGGAAATTCAACTAATGTGCTAAGGTTTTGGGGAATGTTCTGCTCTTCACAAGATGAGTTTTTTACTGCTCTAAATGGACAATAGTACTTAAGACTGAGGGGAGGAGGCAGGAATTGGTAGGAAGAAAGAAGCTGAGGTGCAGAAAATTTGTGTTGTTATTATTCTGTTCTTACTGGGTCTGTTCTTTGGTGTAGCAAAGATGCAATAAGGTCAGGGCTTCACAGGAATAACCAGTCAGTGACCTTGGCTTGGAAATCTGATTGTGTAAAATTAACCAGAACACAAGGAGTGACCGTAACAAAGAGCACGGAAGGAGCAGGGTAGGAAAATTCAAAACAGGAGCTGTACAATCCTGCAGTGACTCCAGCGAATCATACAGACATACAGACAGTTCAGCAGTTCTTTGAACAGTAGGGGATTTACATGTGAACTAATAACGAATTGCATCTTCAGGCTTCACAAGAGTGAATCTCAGATCAGATGTGAGAGATGACAGGGAGGGAGCAGGGCCAGAACTTCAGGGAAATGCCTATGTGAATAAACTAAGTGTTGCACGGGAGCTTGTTGGACATTTCAGCTGGGATCTCTGACAAAGTACGGCTTGGAGCTGCCTCCTGACACAATGAAACAACAGCTGAAAAAATCCCTGCCTTGTTACAGCCATGTAGACCCAGGATAAACCAACAAAACCCCTCTCAAACCTCACAGGGTGGTAAATTAGCCTTGGTAGCTCCGCAGTCAAATGAAGTGCAGGGAATTTCCAAGAATCAATGGACTTCATCTGGTGCTTACAAAGCAACTAGAGTCTGCAATCAGCTTTCATCCTTCTGGACCATCTCCCACGTGGATGCTTTTGCCGGCATCAGTTGCCTGAGGTTATCAAAAAGCCATGTCCGATCTTCCCTGCTCTGCATCAAGGTGGCTTCAGGCTTGTCTTTGGTTATTAGCAGATCTTTTTGTCTCAGATTCTTAGCTCCAAAACGGGTCTGAAATATTTATGTATGTTCGGAGAGCTTGGAATCCCACTTGGAGAGCAATGTTGATAGACTGTGCTTTTTTCCTCAGATCAAAGATTCCATGTTGACACAGACCAGCGTAGCCAAGTTTTATTCTTTCACAGCTTTGCTTAGCTCCAAGTTGGTTTTCAATTCATATCATCCTCTCACATAAATCAAATAGAAGATACTACAAATGGAAACATTACCTTACCTAGGAAAGTATGAAAAATAAAGTTAATTTACTTTGGAGAGCATGGATGGCATAGAAAGGCATAATACTTGCCTCAGGATTATTTCTAATTTCACACAATTCCAGTGGTTTCACTTCGTGTGATTCCCAGTGTCATGATGTGGTTCATGGCCTAAGGGATGTGCAAAATGCCCCACTGAGAGGGGCTTCAGGAATATTTCATGATCCCATGGAAAGTGCTAAGACCCTGCTTGCTCTGTGTGCAAGCTCAGGAGATCTTCCTTTACCTGAGGAACATAGAGAATAATGAGGCATCCCTGGAGAAAACTGCTATTGAGTCTTTCCTGACCTGAAAAAACCCCACACGTGTATGACCCAGATAGCAGCTCACTTTTCAGCTGCACACACCGTGCTTAGGTCATTAGCTGAGATTGTTAACGAGGCGGGCAGTCGGTCACAGCTGCAGCGGTGGGGTTTTTTTCTATCTCGAGCCAGAGCACATTCATCAGAGCATGCAACAACAAATGACTGAAGTGCTGAGCTGGATTTGGAGAGGTAGCACACAGATAAAAGCCTCTAGAAGCCCTTTGCAATTCCCTTAGTCATCCATTCCCACTGAAAGCTTCTCTTTGGGAGTTTCCAGGAGCCTGGTGCGACCTTTGGTCGTCCTTCTGGTCAGAGCTCTTATCTGTGTAGTGCAGACCCAGCCTCTTTCTGCTTGCACTCCTCCAAAGCGGTTTTTATGGGATAAACAAGCCGTATTTGCTGATGCACACTGCCTTATCAGCTGGACAGCACGCTTCTCCTGAATGGTGGGTCACACTCGCTGCTGGGCCAGCTCCAGGAATTCCAGGGTGGCTGCCTCATGGCTCGTCAAGCACTCTCTCGCAGCCATGGGCTGCAAAAAAATCACAGCCACCCTGTGATGGGGCCTTATCTTAGAGACCACCAGGAGTTTCCCTGTGTTGCAAATCACCTTTAGGTTGATAATTGCAGGTCTTGGATCTTTTTAATGAGATAGCAACGTGATAGGCCCTGGTTTGGGGAGCTGCCACAATGCCAGACAGAAGACTACTTATTGAAGGAGAATTTCCCTTAGAATTTTCCTTAGTGTGTTTCTTTAAAATATAAGTAAATAAGTAAAGCATTTTTGTATCTCAAGACCAGCTCACAGCTGAGACAAGATGCAAGATTCATCTGAGGAGAGATGAAAATCAAACCCTATGAATTTTTACCAACCAACCAACCAACCCAAGAAGTTACGTTCCTGAAGAGGAAACATCTCAGGAATCACAAGAAATGTAGCTGGTACAGAGCTACTGGACTACAGAAGAAGTTATTTCTCTTGGGTCACAGCTTTCAAAAGTTGTTTCTCTGCAAAGCAACAGCTTTCCATTACCCTAGTTGCTTCCTGTTACAACATTCCTTGTTGCCTCTCCTCCAGTTCCAGCATCTCCACAGAAATCGACCTTGCAGTCCATTCCTCCTTGGCTGCAGGCTTTGCTGCCTTATGCCAAGCTGTAAATGTACTCAGAATAAGGCAGATACAGAGCAGAGGTGATCACGGAGCACCAAAGCAGCAAAAGGTGCACCCAGTTTTTCATTAAAAAAAGAAAAATCTCTTCACCAAAACATCTTTTAAAAATCAAAATTTGTCATGCACATCCTCCTATGGGGCAGGGCTTGTGGCTTAAAATGAGAGCAAGAACTACAATAATGCTTTAATTAATGCTTGCAAGGCACTTGAACATGGCACATGGCTTATGCTCCTGCAAACCACGTGGATTAATTACCACCAGCGATCTGCTAGTTTGTTTGGAACCTTTCTGAGATGTGCCTTCTCATTTGCCTGGTACAAAGCAACCCTCAGCAGGAGGGAACAAGTTGCTTCAAACGCGGTTCAACTTTCTGCCAGTTTAATCTTCATCTCACTGACAGACTTCTGAATCTTAATTTAATTATAGTGCCTGAAATGTTTTGTGATAGCATATCTCTATCTCTCTGTTCTGTGTCTTTTTATGTTTTTTAAGTTGTTGTGGGACGGAGGAATAGATAATTTTTTTCCACTGTCCATTAAAATTCCCTTTGCCTGCAGTGCAGTATGTGCTCCATAAAAGAGATGAACCTGCTGCAAGTGAAATAAGCTGATGCTGCACTGTCTTTTTAGAGCAACAAAAATCTTTATAGATTATTTTCCCGAGTGCCATGAATCTCCTTCAAAGCCTTAAGTCACTGATACCAATTAATAAACTTAATAGTCTCATTTTCAATTCACATTCAGGCCGTACAGAGCGTGTGCTCTGGCAGATGCTTGAAAGCTTTGCCTTTCAGAGATAAAATGTTACCTTGTGTGTGAGGGGGGGTGATTCAGGAGCAGAAAGACCTGTTAAAGTGCAGCACCTGAGGCCTCCTTGTTTTCTGAATTTACAGTCTCAGGCTGGCAGTCGTATAAATGAGTGATGCTCTCTGATGTTCTCTTCCAGGCAGCCAACGAAATTGGCAGGGAGTCTTGGGTTTTGTGCTGATGTGTCCAGAATTCAAATAATTTCATTCCCAGCTATAATGACAATTGGAGGCAGAGTATTACCTTGAGAAAAGAGAAGGGAGAGACGGCTTCTGGATCCTGTATTGAATTAACAACTGAGTCCCATTTACTCTCTCCCCTGAAAACTCTATTATGCAGGGCTCTTATTGCCCTTATTCAAGGGCAGGGAATTAAAAAAGTGATATCGATGGTAATGCTCTCATCTTCCTGCCATGACACTGAATAATGGGGACAAAGAAAGGGAATCTTGACGGATGATACGCCTTTTAAAATACTGCTGATAGCAAAAATCACAGAAAGGACGATGCATTTGAGTATCAGGGATGAAGTAATATTCAGATTTTTGTGCTTTTTGTGTGCTTAGGACTTTAAATCAGCTTTGCTTCCCTTTTTGCTGCTGTTTTTGGAACATTTTATTTTCTTGCTTTTTGCGGGAGAGAATCCTTACTGAAAGGAAAATAATCAAGATGAAGTAAAGTGTTGCTTACACTAATTCCAAGATAAATCTGCTCTCTCTCCTCCTGGACTTGGAGAACAAGCACTGGGAATGCTGGCACAGAAAAGTCCAGCAACAGATTTTTATAATTATTTGGGGAGAGCAATATGCAGTATTGCTCAAATGGAGGCTCTTCTGTCACTTTCCAGTTCAACTTAATCTCTTTCTGAACTTACATGGACTAAATAAAACTGGTAGTCTTATAAAAAAATGGTATCTGCTGCGGACCCTTTCCTTTACAAATACATACACTTGGGTCTAAAAATTTATTTCTCTGTATAAGCTAGACCTTACACAAAATAATGAGTGGGTTTGCATTAGGAAATTTTATGGAATAAATAAGAACATCTCCATTCTACAATTGGGTAAATTAGAAGCAAAATACTGAACTACCTTGCCAAAAGTCACTTTCTGAGGTGAGAAGAAAACACCAAGCCCATAAGGCCTCCCTGAGCTACTAACACTCTTCCCTGATCTCAGCCCAGATGTAAATGAGGTCTCTTGCCCTAAATTTTCAAAGTTTTCTGTGAGGAGAAATAATGAAAATAAGTCCTATTATGGCTCACACTCTATGTGCGACCTGACCTGGAGAACCATTGTGCACCTGCACCCTACCTCAGCATCCTGGCTACACCCACCAAGCTTTGTAAATGAACTCATTCATGTCTTTAGGCTTTGTTTCTAGCTGGACAGAATATTTGCAGGGAGCCCACTGTGAATGAAGAGAGCTGCTAACTGTATTTTCCTTGCCTTTCCTTGCCTCTGCTGGCAGGAATTCAGACTAATAATTACAATTATAACCAGCTGCCTGTGGCCTCCAGAGGTCAGCACGTCACTGGAAAATAGCTAAATACCAGCACCCTCAAACTGTACTTTCCAAGTGTTGCTCATTAGGTGTAGTTTCCAATTTCACTGATAACAAGATTTAAAGGGTTTGTCCCCAACTCTGCTTGTGAGAGCAAAAAGCAAGAAAAGAGCTCTCAGAATATGCATTGTAAAATGCAGAACATTGCCATTGATCAGTGGCTGGGACATCCCCTGGGTAACAAGTTTATTGAGAATAGTCAAGTAGATATCCACAGGTTTAGGTGCTGTTTCTGATGTGTCAGTAGTGATGGAGTGAATGGACCTGCCAAGCACCTTCTGGGGGGTGCCAGACTTGCTCAGTTGTGGGAAAAGCTTTAATTTTTAGTGCATTACAACACAACTTGCAGTTGTTGTCCCAATCTCAGAATAATGTAGAACCAGAGATGAGAAATAAAAGTTTATCAGAGGCATGAAACAGACTAGTCCCCCTAGGAAAAGTCAGGTGGAGAGAATATGCTATCATAGAATATGGAATGGCTTGGGTTGGAAGGGACCTTAAAGATGACTGAAATTAATTCTTTCTAAATACATTTATTGGCTCTCGTGATATCCTGGATTCCATAATCCAGAGCAAAATCAGGATGAGCTACCTTTCTAAAAGACCCAAATCTTACACGATCTCCATGATCAGATAGACTCAATCTGTTGCAAAAACACCCAGAACCAGAACTCATAAACACCAAAGAGCCTTGGTGTCACACAACACTAATTTCTCCTAAAGCATAATCTAATTTCTTAGCATAAAGAGCACAAGATTTACTGAGCCCTCGATGTTCTCACATTTGTGCTTTGAAGTAGAACAAGTGAATCCAGTTGTAGCAAAGAGTAGAAACCCTTCTACAAAAATATAAAATTAATAATACAAACAAAAAATCCAGCACAAATCACAAAAAAAACCAAAACCAACACTCAAATCTTTCTTTATTTTTATTAAAGCTGCAGAGTCTTACTACACACGACAAATATTTTATTGATATAATCTAAGTTAATAAAATAGTTGAACAACTCTTTAGATTTATATTTGTATAGAAATGATCTGGGGAACATCTCGTCTTGAGACAGCAGTGCCCAAAAACAACTATTCAGCAGGGTTTTTTAAAAGAAGAGTTTGGGACTGGAGGATGTACTGTTCATTCTCAAAGGAAAAAGAACAAAATCCATGCAAAAATAGCTCCCACCCAAAGTGTAAGGCCATATGGAATGACCACGTGAGGGATGGCTCCTTCCTTCCAGTATTACTCGGCACGCCTACTGTGGGAGCTTGTCATCTAGACTCAGTAATGAAAACAAGACAGAAAGAAAACCGAATTGCACAATCCTAGTCTGCAGGTGACAACGTCATAACATCTCTTTACAGAAGTCCCTACTCTGTTCCAGTTGGGAGGATGGGTTATGGTGCTGTGTCTGTCCCCGGCTGCCAGCTGATGTCAGTTCCTCTCCGTACTGTGAACACAAGTCAGTCTAGCTACTATTGCTTTGCTCTCCCCCCTTCACCTGGGTGTAGTTTACATTCTACTTAGCACTGCCTGCCAAGGGCCTACTGCGTGGTGTTTCCCCCCCGTTTCAAAGCCCGCAGCCCAAGGGATGATGCCCTGGGTGCAGCTGGGCCCGGGAGGTGGCTGTCACAGAGCGCCAGGCACGTCCGTGCTAGATCATGCCGTTGATCTTAGTCCACTCATAGATGTCCTGCTCGCACACGATGTCCGAGTTGATGAGGAGGTACCTGTCCCCCACACAGAAGTGCTTCTGGCAGGCAGCACACTTGAAGCACTCAAGGTGATAGACCTTGTCCTTCACCCGCATGGTCATCTCGTAGGCACGGATCCGCTTCTCGCAGGAGGCACACAGCCCGTCCTGGCCAAAGAGCCTGCAACCACACAGCACACAGGTGAGCACAGCTCCTGTGCTGGCCAGCTGGGCAAAACCACATCGAAACGAGAGCACGGTGCCCCTGATCCATTAGGACCAGGGTGGAGCTACAGAGAGGTCACATTCAAAGCTCTCCAGCAGAACTGGAAACTTTGCAACACCAAAAATTGAAACAGAAAATGCAAGGTCCTCACCTTGGATAAAATCACAGAACGGGTTGGGTTGAAAGGAAATTTAAAGTCCATCCTGTGCCGCTCCCTGCCATGGGCAGAGGCACCTTCCACTATCCCAGGTTGCTCCAAGCCCCATCCAACCTGGCCGTGGACACTTCCAGGGATGGGGCAGCCACAGCTTCCCTGGGTAACTTGTGCCAGGGCCTCAGCACCACCAAAGGGAACGATTTCTTCCTTAATATCCAATCTACTCAAATCTATCAATATAATTGGCTTCCCTGATCAGAGACCTTATCCTGAATTGGAGGAGCAAAGGTTGCCCAGAGCACTGCATGAAGCTGTGCCATATTAACACTTCCACTTCTGTGATTGACTGAAATTACCTTTTGTTAGTATTTTTTGCCTTTCTTAAGCTGTTGCTCTGTAATTTATGGAAAGGAGTTGGAATAAGCCATGGTTTAAGGCTCTCCTGCCTTTTGGCTGTGCCTCCACACTGGAAATTCTTTCAAACATTCCTATATCCATAAAGGCACTCCTGATTCATGAAGTCACTCCCGATGGGTTTCAGAAGGACACATTCTAAGACCTTCTATGTACCTGTGAGACAGATTTATGCTGTGGACTGTTCTTTAATCCACATAGAGAAACCTTGCTGAGATCCTCATGATATTGTCTATGAAAAGGAGCCTCTAATGAATGCCCTGCAGAGTTTATTAAGTCAAATCAGTAATAAAGAAGCATGAATATATTGATATTTTATTCTTAAAAGGGATGAATGTGACAGGTGATGTATTCATTGAGTTTGACTTATAAACTTCCATTCTAATTCTGGAAAGAGTTTTTCCACCTCCTACACATCTCCTGCATGTACTGTGCCTGATTTAAATCACCTTCTGAACTAGAAAAAGGATGTCTGGTAAATTAAGAGACCTTTAAGGAGAAAGAGCATAATTCCTTTTGCCTACCAGGAGATGTCAGTGTTTACTTCTGCCCAGTGAAAGTAACGCTAAGGTTACACAAAGGTTGCCAAAATTTTCATTAATGAGGGAAGATATTATCTGTTGCATTATTAAATAAATAAAAACATTGGACTTAACTGCAAGAAAATGCAGTAATTGTATTGCCATATTTCCTGTTGCTTCCATTTTAAGATGAAAAGTATCTGGGAAGTGTAATTAACACCGGGTTACTGCTGGATTTGCAAATGGTCCCATTAGCAGAACTCAGTCCTTAATTTCTGCTCAGCAAAATTCCCATCAGCAAAGCCCAGAGACATCATAATTAGGAAGTCCACTGAGACTTTGGTTTCATTTTTATTGGCAGATAAATTACCCTTCAGTAAAAGAACTGGAAAAATACCAAATATCATTATTCTGTTCCACAAACCTCCTGACATGTTAAGGATACATTAGAAGAAGTGGAACCACCCAACACAGCGAAGATCAATACATTTGAATCTAAAATGTAAACATCCTTTGTTTTTAATTTTTGTGAAGTATCTTAGTCTCCAATTAATCCTTTACTTACAAGTTTTGGCAAAACAGGCAGGCAAAGAGTTATTGATGAAAGCACCCATAACAAGTGTGTTTGTAGGATCTGATTCTGCAAAATGTGCAAATTCTTGCCTATTCAGCACCAGGCTTAAGAATGCCAAAAACCCAAATGATCTGTCACCTCTTACCTGGGATTAAACACCTTAAACCTCCAAGGCAATACTGGGAGAAGCAGAAAACTCCTTAAAATTATTCAGGGGCATCCGTTCATTGCCAGCTCAGTGGGAGATTGCTGGAATTTCAGCCCCTTTTCCCAATTTCTGCTTGCCAGAATGCCACACTGACCCTCCATCTGGAGCTATGGGGTTAGGTCTGTGCAGAACGACAGATGCCAACAACTCTGAGTCCTAGGAGTTCTTTCTGTATTCTTCACATTATCAAATAATTCTGGTTTGTCCACAATGTGTAGCATTGCTTTCATTTCGATTAAGGATGCTTTTTTCCCCCCCCGAAATTTTTAAAGTTTCAGCTATAAACAACTCCAAGTTGCTTATCTAACCAACACAGATAATCCTAGTTTTATCTATAATTTACTGAAGAATCCCAGCAATACTAAAAGCATCTGTATATGAATCCCAAAAATATGAGGACAGGCTGAGAGAGCTGGGGCTGTGCACTCTGGAGAAGGCTCTGGGGAGACCTTAGAGCCCCTTCCAGTGCCTAAATGCGTTCTAGGAGAGTTGGAGACAGACTTTGGACAAGGGATGGAGGAATGGGACAAAAAGGACTTTAAAGTGTCAGAGGGTGTGTTTAGTTGATATATTGGGAAGGAATTCTTCCCTGAGGTGAGGTCCTGCACAGGTTGCCCAGAGAAGCTATGGAAGGCCATGTTGGAGGGGAATTGGAGCAACCTATCCTAGTGGAAGGAGTCAGAGGGGCTGAAACAAGAGGAGCTGTAAGGTCCCTTTCCAGCCCAAGCGATTCAGGGATTCCACGACAGGAGCCCACACTGCAAACCTGGGCTTGCAGACACGGCTACAGCCATTGCCAGCCTTTGAGAGCCATCCCAAAGGAATTCCTTATTCCCAGCTGTACTCAATAAAGGATGGGCAGGAGGGAGAAAGGGTGCATACCTGAGATAGTCCCTCCTGCAGAGCTTCCTGCCCAGTTTGTAGTAGAGGCGCCTGCCCACCTCGCCAAGGCGGCAGCCGCACAGGTCGCAGCTGAGGCAGTCCTCGTGCCAGTACTGGTCGATGGCCTTCAGGAAATAGCGGTCCCCAATGTTCTGCTGGCACCCCCCACATGTCAGCAGCGACGGGGGGATCTGCAGCACCTCGTCCACCGGCTCCCTGAGGGAACAAGACAACCGCTGGATTGAGGGAAACCCATCCCGAGAAGAAGGAAAGCAAAATAAACCACAAGCTTGGACAGGTTAGGACAGGGAGGGTGTCCTTGGTTTTGCTCATTTTCACCTGGACTAAGAAAGGCACACAAGCGATTTTGCACTTTCTGTTGGGAAATGGATATTTGGAGACTAAGTTTGGTGGTGTCACTTTTCAGAACAGCATGAAGTGAATAAACACAAGAGCTGATTCTGTTGCCAAAATGGTTTAAGTCTCACTGTTTCTAATAAAGCCAGCATTTTACCTCATGCTGCTGCAGGACTCCTTTTTTCCCTTAGCCAAGGACATGAATCCCCTGGGATGGGGCTACGCCAACATACCTCAATTATCTGGGATTTAGACATCCATGAGTGAAAGGAGGTACAAATCTTTATTGTGGTATTAGCATTGGCTCTTTGTACACCTTATTTTGTTCCTTTTTCTGAAAAGCTTGGAGATCTAGGATCATTCTGGTTAAAGAAGTGAGAATTTTCTTCAAAGCTACTTTCTTGAGGACTTCTGTATCTTTTGGGGTAATTTCACAACTTTAAAAAAAATAAATTAAAAAAAAGGCAAAAAACTTTAAAAGAACAGTGCCTGAACTCACTTTCATAATGTTTTGGACTTCACCTAAATGCCAGAGAAGTCAATCAAAAAATCTACTGGATCCATCTCTTAAGCACTTGCTTCATTTTAAACCTGTGGCTAGTAGAGTGGACTCCAAATTTTTTCATATTATTGGATTAGTGCTGCAGCACAGAGTCCCCGAGCAATTTGCTTCTTTCATTGTTCTGTCCTCCCCTGGGCTGGTGGGGGCAGAGGAGACCTACACTGATGAAGAAGCTCTGCTCCCAGTTTCCAGCAGGCAACAGGAAAAAAATTGTGTTACTCCTGCTTATTTACTGGATCAGCAGTTTTCTGGGCAAAAATTATTTTCTTCAGCAGAGAGGAACGACCTCTGGTCCAGAACTTCTGGGCTGAGAAAGTGATCCTGCAGTTTTTATTTAGGCAAGCCAAGCCCTGAGATATTATCTGGTTCTATTCTGCTCTGGTTTCTCCCTTCTAAGTTTAAACTGCTGTGCCCTGCAAACTATGTTGTAATACCCCTCTCCTGCCAGCTCTCTATCCTGTGAGTTTTCATTAAAATCATGGGGAACTCACGATTAAGCCCTACTTTTTCCAAAGTTATCCTTTTGGGCCACATACTCCTTTTCCTAACATGTGGCCTCCATGCTGACAACTTCTGAGAGCTTGCCAGTAGAAGGAAGAACACATCATTATCCTTTATTATCTGTTGTTTGAAACTTTGGAGTGTACCCCAAAATATTTCATCAGTAGGGGTGTTTGGGAATCCCAGGCCAGGTTTCTCTGAGAGCCCTAAGCTCCGGAACAGCCCAACGGATGTTTATGCAGAACAGCATTCCTGGTTTACGCATTAGGCTTTTGATGTCCGTGGATTTCTAAGCCAGCACTTAAGCCACCAGAACACAAGGCAGGTAAATAAATAAAGACTAAAAAAAAAACTTTGTAGATGAAAGCTGGACATCATTAGGAGCTGGGATTAGCTTTTCTTAAAACACAGCATAAAAGAAAATGTAAAACATCGTGGAATGAAGTGATTTAATCCCCAAAAGCAGCGGTTCCCGTATGCTCCAAGTGATGGCATTTTTAGTATCTCACAGGAAACAAACCACGAATGACTCAATTTACTGAGAGCGATGTTTTAAGCGTTATCTGGAAACGGAGATTTTATAATTTTTTTTTCCCTTTCTCTCTTATCGCGATCGCATACAAGCCTAAGCACAGTCAATTAGCACGTTCAGGGCTGAAGTGACCTGTGTCTGTGCTGAGTTACCATCCCTGGGCGTGCAGCAGGGACGGGACAGCGGGAGCGCAGCCCGGGAGAAAGCCTGGATCTGGTCATGGAAGCCGGTCGTTTCCCTAAGTGGGAAATCCAGGGAGGGAAATTCTCATCTCCTACATCCCGTCCATCAAGTCTGTCTACATGCTCTTGGCAGAACACCCAGCCCCCACCAAAGCTTTCTGCGAGCTCTTGGAAGTTGCATTATGAAAACGTGGAAGTTGGGCACCCGCAGCTAACAGCCCTGACCTTTTACTGATCAGCTGCAGCGAGCTGGGCACATCGGGGATGGGGCAGAGAGGGTCCTTCGGGATGGAAAACCTGAAAGCTTGGGAAGCGGGATGCTCCCTCTCCCGCCGAGCATCCCCACCACCCCGCGGTGGGATGAGCGAACGGGAGATGCTCTGCCCGGGGGGAATTGCGCCTCTGCTCCCGGCTGCTCCTTCCCACAACTTGGGGGGCTATCCCGAAGCTCCCCCACGCCGTCAGCCCCACAGTGTGCGATGCGGGGAAGCGGGGTCGCCGCCGAACCCTCCGGGGCTGCCGGGCACACAATGCCGGCGGCGGCTCCGTCGGGGAGGACGGGGGTGGCACCGGGAGGCGAGCGGGGACGATGGCGAGCGGGGGGACCGGGCAGAAAAAGCGCGCACTTACTCGGAAGGATCGAGGCTTTTCCTCTCGATGGCCGATGACATTGGCAGGGCCGGTTCCTTTGTGGCGTGCCGGTGGTGGGCTCTGCCCCCGCTGCCCCCGCAGAGGCCGTCTGCTCGAGGAGCCTTGTCGCCAGCCGCGCTGCCCCGCCGCCCCGCGATGACATTCACAGGATTTCCTCCTGCAGCACCGAGACACAGACACACACGGGCTGGGGCTGCGCCCCGGCCCCGCACGCCCCCCCGGCCCCGCGCGGCCCCCCCGGCGCTGACCTCCCATCCCCGCCGCGCTCCCCCCGCGCCCCGGCCGGCGGGGCCGCTCCCGCGGCGGGCGGGGGGCGGCGGCTGCGGCCGCCACCGCGGCTCCGCGCCCGGCGCTCAGCGGCTCCGGCGGCGCTCGGGCAGCTCCGCACGCGCTCCGCGCCCGGGCGGCAGCGCTGCGAGCCGCATCCCCGCGGTTATTATTACTCCGTGGCTCAGCCCCGGCTCTCTGGTTTCATTTCCTTTTTCCTGATCACGATTCAAATACAATAGAAGGAAATCACACTTAAAGAGACAGCTGCCCGTTTCTTAACTGCACTCCTGGGGATTCGGCAATACAAACAGCAGCATCACGACTCGCTGGGTTCCTTAAAGAGACAGAGTGGGGCTCCCCAAAGCCAGGGCTGGGGGCTGCCGACGCGTTCTCACGTTATTATTATTCCCTTACTAACGCTGTCTCTGTGCGCAGGCAGGTGGGCGACCTGAGAATGATCCCAAGGGCTGGAAGAAAAAAAATAAGCGTCTGGTTCCGGATTGTGCCGCCTGCTCAGCTGCACACAGAGCGGCACTCACCATCCCTCTCCTCGCCCTCTCCCTCTGTGGCACTAACGTGCACATGCCCACACGCACACATGGGTTCGTACGGCACTCGGAGAGCCGCAGGTAAAAGATCCCGAGCATTGTTTGTCCAGCCGGAGTTCAAACTGGTCAGCTCAGTTGTGTCTCATTTATAGCCCCGAGTGAACATTTGCTTCCGGACACCCTCGGGTTCTTGGCAAGCTGTGTGACAAATTTACACCCTGGCACCGTGGGATGCTAATGAGCTATAAAAGTCAGCGAGTACCAAGTATCGATCTGTAATTAATCCAAGAGGGCCAAAGATGGGGAAAGTCTTCCCCGAATACGTCTATTTTCTCTCCCACCCTTCCTCCCCTCCATCAGCACAGTACATCCCGGAAAGGACTGATTTACAGAGCTGGAGTGAAAACTATTGCAGCAACCCGAGCCTTTGCCAGCTCTGTGGCATCAGACGCTGGCCCTTCCTGGAGGCAGAGTTCTGGATGAGATGAACTGCTTACCCTGTTAATTCATTTAAAAACAGTAAAGAAATATCTGTAATAAAGCCCCAGAGAGTAGTAGCAGCAATATTTCGCTTCTGTATTAATTCCCAGAAGAGAAATGCATTTGATGTCTATTTTTATTACTACATTCTCCTTTTTTTCTCAGCTTTTTGGCAGCTGGGGATATAATATCTGCAATACATTAATGAGCCCGATCCAAAGATTAGTAATGTCAATAGAAGGACTGTTATTCCTTTCAAGGGGCTTTGAACCAAGCTTTTGAAATACTTTAGAGCTATCACTGGTCATTAGAACACATCTTTCTTACTCTTTAAACACATTATCTCCAACGTATTTTAAGCTATTACAGTAGGACAGTCACTCTCCTTTCTGTTGAAGGAAAAGGCTCTTTTGTTAAGTTTTCGCAGAACAGGACTGAATTATATGATGACTATTTAATTTCTGGCGTGTTTACCCTGTGATCAGCAAAGTAAAATCAATGTAAATCTTCGCAGAAGACTGAAAAACTAAACTGTTGCAAGAGTCCAAAAAAAAATCTGCCAGGGACTTCACTTGGTTAAAAAAAGAATCAGAAATTTAATTAAAGATGACTCAAAAACATGCAGAAGGACATCAGACACGTTAAAAAAAAAAACCAAGGCATTTCTATGAGCTTGATTTCTACAGTGTCTCAAGGTTTAATAAAATATAAACTCTTAAAATATAAAAGGTAAAATTTCCCTGATGGTTAGGACACTCATATTCTGATAAACTCCTGATGGAATAATGTGACCAACTCCATAATGTCAGTAGATGTTCTGGTCTCAGAAGTTGTGCACACACTGCAGACGTACTGGCCTGCTGCCCTTCTTCTATTTATTTTCCCAAAATTCACAGGAAATTAATATATTTAAGACCTCTGTGCCTTTGTGTATCTAAAAGAGTTCAAAAGTTTTGGTGAGGGACAAAAGCATCAACATTGGCTCATAAGGAATTAATTCTTTAGAAGAAGAACATCAAAATGAGGAATTACAATACCCAGTGGCCAGCAATTATCGAAAAAAACCACAATCTTTAAGGTTTTGCAATTCTTTGCCTTGCTCAGACCACCTCAGGTTTGGCTGATAATAAGATATTTCTCATATTCCTAGTTGAGAACTTGCACTGACACGGACAGACCAGGAACATTCCCCACATTGCCAGATCAATCCCTTCACCTTCAGAAAAGCTTTTCTCCATAAAAATGGTGGAACAATGTGCAATGTAGAAGCTGAGAGGACAATTTGTATGTGTTTCATTTTTTCAGTCAGATCCAGGACAAACTTCCCTAGATGAAGTCAGATCTTTAAGTACAGAACTTGTGATAGTGCTGGGATCACTCCATGGGCCTGCAAGCACCATCTGTCTCCTCATCTAAAGTAATTGTAATTAAAACTGTGAAATTATTTCTTGTTTTCTCTCGGTCCTGTGAAGGAGAGATGCCAGGCAAAGTCGTGAGCAAGGAAAAGTGGGAAAAAAGCTGTCTTTGCAGCAAAAAGCTCAGAAAGAAGGTCCTCAGAAAGCTGAGCAAGAGCTGCATCTTCAAATACCCCTGAGGAACAAAGCCATACACCTTTTTGGGACAATTCCGTTTTCATTCATTATAAACTCTTGCTCTGGACAGTGAAATTTGGCCTTTGCAGCTGAGGACTTTCTGTCCCACTAGAAGAGATGACTGGTAATCAAGAAAGATTTCTTTTTTCTTCACCTTGAGCAAGTCCCTTAATACCTCTTTGCCTCAATTTTCCCATTTGCAAATGTTTACTTTCCTCAGCAGAATTGGCTGTTGATTTACTTTTGCCTCCTGCTGAATAATGTTCCCAAAGACAAAGCATTATTCAGTGCTGGAATTGGTGGTGCCGACATTTCCTGCCCAGGCACAAAAAGACCAGCACTATTTTTAGTGAGGGCTTTTCTTTCCATTGTTTCTTTCTCTGTGAAGCTGGATTTTCCAGTGCTCTTTTTTGTTTGTGTGTGTTCTTATGTTCATTGATTGAAAATCCTGAGGGATGAGTTTTGGTTTCAATTAACTTTTATTAATAAAGATCACACTCTAGAATTATTATTGGACCATGGCTGAGGTCAAATCTGCTGTTAGAGACTACATTTGGCATTTGGGGCTTGGAATAATGTGCCATGAATAAGTCAGCTGTTCTAGATGTTTCTCAATAAGAATTTAATGCAAATCTGCATCATTTCAATGAGTGGTGTAATCTAAAAAAATAGCTCAATATGTCTGTTTCCAAAGAAACATCCTCTCTAGTACTAAGGGAGTATTTTCAGCTTGGTTTTGGAAGGCCAAAATATCATCATCACCACTCAGCCTCAGGTTGTTCCTACCTTTATTCCCTTCGTATATCCTAGCTTTATCCCCCCAATAGCTTATGGATACTATTGAGCTATTTCAGGTCACCCTCATTTAGAGAAGTCTGTGTTCAGTAAGATTAACTTTGCTGCCCTCAATAGCCAGTAATGCTGGTTGCTTAAAAATGCAGTTTATGAAGATTGAAGTCTCTGCATAGATGGAAGAATTAAAACTCAGTGGCAGTGGCCTAGATTTTCTGTTAATGCTTTCTGTGGGAGGGAAAAGTCGGGACTGTGACTAAAGGTGAACAATTAACAAAAAAGGTGGCATAAAGGAGTCAGGATTTCTGTAATTTGGGCTGTCTTCTGCTGCTGAGCCACCATTTGGTGGTAGAATCACTACTGCACTCCAATCCACCTATTTGCAAGAATCTTTCCTCTTTCCTGCCACACACTGAACAGAAGCCTTGACCTGCCAGCCCCTGGGATGAGGCTCTGAAGTAATGGAAATTTAGGGTTGGTTTGGGTTTTTGAACCCAAAATTCAACACCACAGAACAAGAACCTTGGTCTTTCTTAAAGAACACAGAATATTTGAGAAGGAATTTGGAGGCTGGATGTGGGGGATCTCTAAGGTCCTTTCCAAGCCAATCCATTCTGTGATTCCATGATTCCATATAAACCAGCTGCTGCCAAGGAGATGGGACTGTGCCATTGGACAACCAATGCTGTATCATTATTTACTTGTATCACCACAGTGTCATATTAATGGCATGAAGGACACCACATAATTCAAAGACAAAAAAAATTGTATTTATTCTTTTTTCATGAACCTGGAAATTTTGTTTCAGCCAGTAAGTTCTGGTCTGGTCTGTGTGCTCTCCACAAGTGCTGTTTTGATTTTGTTGTTTTTTTCTTTTTCATATCAAACCCTCTTCAGGACAGAGGTGGCTAGAGAGGATAAGGAGTTGTCACTGAGTGATGACCACACGCACTGATGTGAACACACTTTGGAGGCTTTTGGTGAAGTGTGACTCAGGGAACTTACAGACTTCTAACCAAGGGCACACTTCTCTTTTTGGGGCTTAAGCCTTCCTTTGAACTGGAAGAAAACAAACCAGAACAATAACAACCACACTCAGGGTGAGGTTTGTCCTGCGACTGTGAGGTCCAGAAGTTAGATAAGGATCCTGGTGCATAAAGAGGTCTGGGCAGTTACAAAGTTTTTTTATGTTTTGTCTTATTTTCTCCCACAAGCAGCAAATATGAGAGGGGGAAAAAAAAACTACCCAGCCCAGCAACCGTGGTTATAGCCCAGAGAAATCTTCAACTACAGATCCCATCAGGGATGATGAAAAGTTAGTTACAGGCAGTCAGATGAAGGGATATTTCACTGCAAAAACGTGAAAGGTTCCCCCTCCCCATTTCCTCCCTCTTCTTTTATTGATTTCTCTTGCTGCCTTGCACGCAAGCCAGATCCAATTACTCTGTCATGGTTTTCATAAGGCTACTGCTCTACAGTACAGTCTTTTCAAGTAATTCCCTCTTTTTTTCCATGGTAAATACTCTCTCCTATGCTGGTGCATGGGAATGACCCAGTAAGGCACTGGGGAGAGTTTTGACTTTGGCATTACACGTCTCATCCCAACCCATTCATGTCAGGGGAGAGAGACATCTGAACCAAAACAGGCTTTGAGCTGGACCCACAAATACTTTCCAGTCTAGAAAATAAATGGTGACTTGGGAATGCAATTCCCTCAGGAAAAATTTTGGAGGCAATCATATACAACCAGAAACTGTAGCTCAGGCTCTCTTGTATATATATACAGACACAGATATGTACATATATATTTATATATTTATGTTGTTGGATTTTTTTACACATTTCTATGTAGTATGTATATAATTATGCATTTGTGAACACAGAGACACTTGCAGACTTGCAGGTTTTCATCTTGTGCTTCTTTCCAAGTTGTTCCCCAGTAAAAGCAGCTTTTCCAGATTACAGGTTCTAGTCAACACACTCCTTCATGTTACCACCTGGGAGAGTCACCAGATAGATTTAATAGCCTTGGCACTAACCAGCTATATTACCAGGAAATCTGACATCATTCCAGGAGCCCATCAGTCCTCTTGTTCACCCATGAAACGCTGTTATTTCTGCTCTTAATTCCTTCAACATGCAATGAAGAAATGTTCCCTGATTATGTATATTAGGAGGTGGATTTAATGAAGAAGTCTGGTGTCATCTAATTTGTGTGGACCAGGGAAATAGCAAGACCTCGTGCTCAGTGGCTGCCCCATCCCATTGCACAGGCAAATCCCTAAGAATACATGGCCTGGGGACTGTGTAGTCATAGAAGCATGGAGTGGATTGGCTTGGAAGGGACATTGAAGGACAATCTCGTTCCAACCTCCCTGCCGTGCACAATAAGGTGCTGACACTTCATGCGCAAGCACTGCGGACCTTTGGAGAAAAACCAGCCAGAAGAAAAACAAACAGCTCGATTTGCTATTGTTCCACCAGCTCCAATTAAAGCTGCAGTGCAGAGGAGCCATGCTCACCTCAGCTCGCAATATCAGCGCTCGCTTTGCCACGGTCCCTGTGGAAATTCATCCAACACGTTTCATGCCCTGAGTCTGTCCAAGTTTCGTCAGCAGACCTGTGTGCTGGACCACTTTACATCCCCTAACCTGCCTTCCTTCACAGGCCTACCTTCTGCTGACAGAATTTCATCACCTGGGAATGCCTGGTGCATCCTTTAAATTCCTTTTAATTTTTTTCCTACCTAACAAGGCTCTGTCCCAAGCATACCAGCCTTGACCTTGGGGGGAAAAAAAAAACCCGCAGCAGAGTGCATTTAATAACAACTCCAGTGAGCTGAGGTGACTTTACAATTATATTGTATAATGTAGTCATGAGGAGAGGGTTACCGGGGAGATAATGGTAAACATCAGCTTTAATTCTGTCTGAAAAATAATTGGAATGGTCTCCCTTTGTGGCTGGGGGAGAGGAGAAAATTGGATGGGTAAATTTCCAGTTACTGCAGATGTTAGGGGAACATGCTGCACTCCACCACTGAGGGAATTATTAGCTGCCTCTGGATGCCATGGGTATCAGTTGTGTGGCTCCCTCCCCACACAAGCTGGTCTGTGGAGAAATCTCACTTCAGGGAGAAAAGAGCATTGGCTTCAGCACTACTAGGGTCTCTCCACGCTGCTACTGCATCTCTTTACAGTGACTCTATAAAAATCACGTTTGTTGGAGTATTCATCAGTCTTGGCACATTTCTTAAATAGTCTCTGTGAAGTCCTCTTGCTGCAATCCTCATGTGTCTTCTCTCTGCACCAGTTACCTCCAGAGTCCCTGGCTTGTCTGTGGAGCAGCTCCAGAGCTGCCAGCAGTGCCATGTCCCCACTCTGGCAGAACATGGGGAAGGAGGGCAGGTGTGTGCCAAAGCAGGGCAGCTGGGATGGTGAGTGGTTTGCTGGCAGAGCATCCTGTCCCGTCCCACCTCACCTGGTCACCACCATCAACCCGCTGCTGAGTTTTCTTCTCTCATCTATGAACCAGGTGCCACTGGGCCACTCTCAGGTGGAAATAAGCCCAGAAAAAGAAAAAGATCCACTTTGGAGTTCACCCTTCCCTGGAGCTCTTTCTGGTTTCCAAGCCCCTTTGGGGACCTTTTCACTGAAGTCACCCAAAAGTTTCAGCTTCTCGTTCTGGTCATCAGGAAAAACAACAACAAAACCTTGGGAAGCCTGGCTATGTGTCCCTGTGTTTTCTGTCCCTGCACCTGAGGCCAGGTGCCTCTCACCCTGCCTGTGCTACAGCTCTCTCCCAGATATTTTAGGCAGCGAGTCCATCAGCCTTTATTTATATTTAGAGCAGGCATTTAATTCCAAAGCCACAGGGGCTGAGCGCTCTCAGATTAATTTGTGGTTTCAATTCCCCTTCGACTGAGCTGTAGAGTCACCTAAGCACAGTGACAGGTAAGTGCAGCAGCTCCTATCACACACTCCCTATCAGCCAGCCTTCCAGCGACGTCTAAAGGTGGAATTATTCAGCATCCCCTATTAATATTTAAGTGAAGGCATGTTACACTGCCAACTGTGGTTTTCAGCATGGAGTTTCGGTCAGCTCTGGCGCTGCTCTGCAGTGGATCTGGAGGAGCAGGGGCTGACGCAGGAGGTCCTGGCTGCTGGATCCCAGCAGTGCAGCACTGGGAGCTCTGGGGGCTCTGGGATATGGAGCAAGAGAATCAGGAACAGTGGGCAAACCCATGGTGGGCAAATGGTTTTCAGTGCTTGTGGCTCTCATACGTGTCATCTTCTGTGGTGTGTCGGGGGGCAGGATGAGATGGTTTTTAATGCCCCTCCCAACCCAAACCATTCCATGATTCTCTGGAGCTCAAGGACACAGAGAGCTCCTTTTGGCACAGCAGCCAGGCCAGCCACTCCTGATTGCACTCGAGCAATGTGTTCCCTGCTGGAGCTTTCCAGCACCCCAGCCAAGCTCAGCTCTCCTGGCTGAGAGACCCCAGCCCTGCTGGGCTCGGAGTGAATCCAGCACTGCCCCACTCCCCCCTTGGCTCCTCGGCACATCTCTCTTGATGTCAAGCCACACTTGTTGGCACAAACACATCCTTTAGAGCTGCTTTCTACTACCCAATTAGAAGGCTGTCAGCAGCACAGCCATCACTCCTCCTGCAGCTTCTGACAAGCCTGGACACCGCTATGCTGCTGCTGAAGATTAAAGGAGTCTGTCCTTTGTGTTACCCAGTGGCTGTGTGCCGGCCAGAAACTAATTCCCCTTGCCAGTGGATGTGCATGTGGAACAGCTAATGGGCTCTGCAAGCCTGCCTCCCTTCCTTGTGAACAGCAACACACACACTAAAGAACTGAGTTGTTTAAAACACATTTCTCCTACCAGGCCGAGAGAGCGTTGCTGTTCCCGAGAGCTGGAGACTCGTGGGGGTGGAGGTGTTCTCAGTAGTTACAACAGTTCAGGAATCCTCAATTCTTTTTAATGATTCATTTAGTGGCTCCACACATCCTCTGAGGCTGAGGAATGGGTGGGTGATGCTCTCACCTCCAGACTGCTGGCTCAGAGCTGCTCTGGGCTCTTTGGTGAAATGGATTGAGTGACAATCCTGTACATTAACTTTACCACCCAACATAAAGATTACTGGCTAGTACAAAAGAAATGTTGCTTTAATCTCCTGCAGCAGCACAGAGGAGCTCGGATTTGTCAGGTGCTGGCAGCAGGAGTGATGGTTTGGTGGGGAACCTGGCCTCAACAGCATCCCAGGCTGCATCTGAGGCTGCACTTGGCCCATTAACTTCTGAATTCTGGCTGCATTACCTGGCTGATGGAATATGTAGAGCTGAAACAAAACTAAAATAATTCACCACCCTTAAATCCCACCAAATTCTCCCAAGAAGTGTAACAAGCATATACAGAGTACTCAAAGCCCATAAATTCATTCAGATAAAGTCCACCTACTTCCACTGGTGTAAATCTGAAGTAATTCCACTGAAGTATAATAAGGTCAGTGGACTTGACTAGCATTAAACTGGCATCGTTGAAAATAATTTTTTAGCTATAAAAAATGAAAGATAAATGTTCTTTGAATTCCTGACCCCACTGTGAAAATGAAATACAAGATGTGGGAACTCTTTGAAACTGATAGAAATGTCTCTGTCTCAGATCTCCCTCTGTTAATCAAAACAAGGCACTGTAATCAGCCCCGATTCTGGGTCTATCTGTAAGGAACAAAGTGAGCTCAGAGAATTAAATCATTTAACACATTATTTCCTTCCTCATTTCAGCTCCGATTGAGCTTCTTGCACAATTTCTGCCCCTCCTGGCCCTGCAGCTGGGTTATGCTGCAGCTGCAGGGCTGCTGCAAGGCAGGACAGTCCCCAGCCTCCCTGTTCACCAAGGGATTTCTGCTTTGGAAACTTCCCCTTCAGGCTCAGAGAAGTCTTCTTGGTTTTCCTGAGGTCTGGATTCCTATTTCCTTCACTACCGTAGGCTGAGTGGGAAGCTTGGGTCAGACCTAAACAGGGAATATTTGCCTTTGCTGTTACACCACCCCAGCAAAATCCTGACTGTGCAGCCACAGCTCAGATCTTGGAATAATTTAGGCTGGAAAAACCCTCTAAGACTGTTCCCCCAGCACTGCCAAGGCCATCACTAAACCATGTCCCCAAGTGCCACATCCACCACATCCACAAGGCTTTTAAATCCCTCCAGGGACAGAATCTCCAGCCCTGCCCTGAGCAGCCTGCTCTGGAGCATCTTCTTGAGGAGTTTCTTGCTGCCTTCTTCAGAAGAAGCAAAATCCAGTGGTGTTCCCCACAGCAGAGTAGGGCAGAAATGACAAGCTTTGAGCTTATTCTAAGCTTATGTTTGGGGAAAGGCTGACTTATGATCTCTTTTTTTAAAGGTAGCACAAGCAGAATCACCAGACTCTTAGAATAATATAAGCTACACTGAGTTGATAAACCTTGCTTAGGTTTTTTTAGATTTTAGGTTTGTTTTATAGATTTGAGTTTCAATCAAAGAAGATTTGTATCAATTGTTCAGATAATATTCTAGAGATATTTTTGTTGTTTTATGACATTTGAGATGCAATTAATAATTGCATAACCAGTGGCCTGGGCAGAGGAAAAACATATTCCAGGTGGGATTAGTGCCCTAATATTGCATTGACAATATGAACAATAGGATGGTTTGAAATCTCAGCAACGATTTCTGTGTTTTCTTCCCACTATCCTGTGGCTCTTTCAGAATGAATGACCGTTTTTGTAGCATTATGTCTATTTAAGTCATTATTTAGCCGTGGAAAAGATAAAATTTCAATTTGAAAGGTGGGATTGGCTTTGCATCCAGAGGGGAGTGTCCATTGAGATCCTACAGGTACATTCTGCACTATTGCTTTTCTCTGAGCTGTTAGAAGTTTTTATCAGGCTTTGTCCACTAATTGATTTTTTTCCACAACTTTCTGTGTTTTTGAGAACTCACCAAAACAATGAACATGAATTTCTGTCCAGACAAAAATCACCCTTCTCAGGAAAACTTGGGTGGTTGGACTTGACGATCCTAAACGTCTTTTCCAACCTAGCTGATTCTGTGATTTTTATGATTCCAAAAGCACCCACTGTAGCTTTCTAACTATTTCTCTTTCCAATAGATTTCCTCTTAGCTGTGTCCTACAGGAAATAAGTGCCCAATAAATAGTCACTGGCTCTTAACTAAAGCACTTTGCATTCCACGGCTGGGAGCAAGCGATGATGCTCCATTGACAACTCACTTCCTCCCTGCTGTCGTTTGGGGAAAGTGTCAAGGAGAAAAACTGCCAGGGAGGGAAATAATAATAAAAGATGGGTGCTGGGCTGGTGGGGTTTCCTGCAGAGCTGCCTGTGCACAGATGGCTTCCTGCGATAGCTCCTCCCGGCCACTGCGGCAGCTCTGGAGGCTGCAGGGCTCAGCCTGGAGAAAAGAAGGCTCTGGGGAGACCTCAGAGCCCCTTCCAGTGCCTAAAGGGGCTCCAAGAGTGCTGGACTTTGGAAAAGGGCCTGGAGTGACAGGACAAGGGAGAATGGCTTCACACTGACAGACGACAGGGTTAGGTGGGATATTGGGCAGAAATCCTATCCTGGGAGGGTGCTGAGGCACAGGTTGTCCAGAGAGCTGTGGTTGCCAAGTGGGTGGGCTCAGAAACAAAAATTCTGGATAGCTCATAAAGAAGTCCATGTCTTGCAAGCCTTTCCTTTTTAGAGGACTCACGGGCTTACAGTTTAACAGCAATATTGGAGATAAAGGAGAACATCTGAGAGCTTTCTTGTCAAAATCAGCAACAGCAGTCAGCTTATCTCAAGATGTTCATACAATCCTGGAATGCTTTGGGTTGGAAAGGACCTTCAAGTCCATCTTATCCCAACCCTCTGGTGTGGGCAGGGACACTTTCCATAGCCTAGGTCGTGAACATCTGACAGGACCACTCTTTACCAATACTATTTCAGCTTTAATAAGCTTGTGGGGTTATACAATTACTTCCTAAGTCAGTGTGGGCAAAGTTTAGTGCCTAGGCTGGAAAAGCTTATTTGTTTTCTCAGTTTACTCCTCTGGACACTGAGTAGCTGGAACCCAGAAACCTGCGAGTTTTGAGCTTTCTGTGCTTTCTGACACTGACCCCCAGGAGAACACTGCTTTTGACTTGAGGCCTTGGAGAAGCCTTCCAAATTTGAGTGATGGAGTTAGAGTCATGAATGTGTAGTTAAAATAGAAGTGTGTAATTTCACATGGTGAAGGATTTGGAATTCGGGATTTTTAGAATAAAGTAATAGGTATGGGACAAGATGAGGGGGTTTTGGGTGTTATCTCTTTCTGTCTTCCTCTTCCTTCTTCTTCATGCTTTTAGATAGCAGTTTTTGGTTGGATAGTTAGTACTGCACTGTGAATCACAAGAGTTTAATTATTAGGTCAAAAATATAAATAATATAGGTGTTAGTTCTTTAGTGAACTGTTTAGCTTTAAAAGACCTTGCAACTAGCTAAATTCACCTCCATTTTGCTCACTTTTAACTGGTAACTAGAAGTGTTGCAGAGCTCTCTGTACTTTAGATAAAATTTAATAAATAACCAAGTTCGAACACAAGAAATTTGTCTCCTTCATGTTTTTAATCCTGACTCTGAGTAAAAACAAAAGAAAATTAAAAACAAGCCACTAATTAGGTAGTGCAGTCACCCCATTTACACTCAGCCATAGAATTTATATTGATATTTCTTCAGCAAGTGCATTTTACATTAACTTTAGGACAAATGTGATGGTGTGCAACGAAAATAGTGAAAGGCTTGAAAATGAATCTAAAATCAGGAAATCAACCTTGATTTTCATGGAGGGGGAAAAAAATGCCTCAATCTTGCTGGGTATGGCTCCAGCAAGGAATCTTTCATTCTTTATGGATGCCTGACTTTTCTCCATTCCAAAGCTTTATTTTGTGTGAGCATGAATAATTGTATGATTGAGAGATGGTGAGACAGGGACAACCTCTCCCAATTTCCTTGGCCAGTGTTTATCTCAATCACCTCTTGTCTGTACTGGCTCAAATCTCACCAACTTACCAAAAACTTGGGGCAGCTGGAATTTCCGGCAGATATCACTAAGCACACATTTATAATAAATCATAACACTTGTTTTTTCACTTCCTTTCTCCTGAAATTTTTAGTTTTCTAACAAGCTGCCCATTTCCCTTTAATTACATAGACAAACCTCTGCTCCAACATCCACGCTGGACTCTTTTACAACCACAGTATTTATTGCTAACTGATCCAGGGAACCTATTCAGCATATAACCCTCTTTTTTTTTTTCTTTTTACCACAATCCATTTCCCCCATGTGCATGTTTCTCTGGCTCCCTGTATCTTATCCCATCCCATTAGCTCTCAGTGCTGAATAGCCTGTTCCAGGACATCAAACTTTAATTTAAACAGAAGATGATCAATAAGCTTAGCAAATTGCCTATGGCAACATCAGCAGTTTGAATCAAAGGGTTTTACAGGTAATTTAAAGGGCATCCTCACTCACCCCCACCATGTGGTAGATACCTATTGCTTGCCTTGCCAAGAACAGCTCAGTTGGCTGTACACAAGGAAGAAGAGCTGGGAAATGGCACAGAGCATCCATTCTGGATGCTTTTGAAAGTGTGTTTTGAAACTACAAAAGACAGAGCATCTCAGGAGGGGAAAAAAAGCCTGACTCGGAGGACTTGTTAAAAAGCCCTGACAAATCCGAGCTTAAAATCAATATCAGCACCGAAGAAAAGGAGATCTAAAAGCAAAACACACACACTCATCAGTCCAACCTTCCTCTGTGGTGCTGGGGCTTGGGACCACCATGTTCTCACCTGAGGGAGGAGAAACGATCATTTCATCTTTGCCTAGAATCTCTGCAGTTTGATTTCCAGGCATGCGGGCGGCCTTTGGCCTGACACCTGCAATCCCAGAATAACAGAATGGTTTAGATTTGAAGGGACCTTAAAGACCATGACCTTAAAAACCATCTTGTTCCAACCTCCCAGCCATGAGACACTTTCTACTATTCCAGATTGCTCCAAGCCCTGTCCAGCATGGCCTTGGACATTTCCAGGAACGGGGAAACCACAGCATCTCTGGGAACCTGCACCAAGGCCTCACCACCCTCACAGGGAAGAATTTCTTCCTCACATCTAAATTCACCCTCTCTCATTTTAAAACCATTCCTCTTTCTCCCATTATTCCATGACCATGGAAAAAAGGATGATTTTCTTCAGGATCCTTGAAGTCTTGTGGTAGGAAAGGAAATTCTTTGGGCAGTGGATCCAGCAGCAGATAATGTGTCTGGCCTGTTTCAGACACACAAACATTATTTAGGAGCACAAGGGGCCCAAAAGGCCCTTGTGAGAGGGGATATATGGCTCTAAAGGCACTTAGCTCCTAGCTGGCTCCAGGTCGGAAATTACACAATGGATGTTGAAATGTTGGCTTGTTGAAAAGTTGTCATTCGAGTAATGGATGCTTTATTTCCTGTTTTTGCTGAAAGCTAGAGCGAAACATAATTAGCAAGCGAGAAAGCAACCTTGGCAGCCAAACAAAAAAAGCACATTTTGGGCACCCGAGCCAATTAAAATTGTTTATGTAGCTCACGAACAATATTTTCCTCCAAATCATTAAAACAGAGAATTCATCATAACACAGCCAGGCCTAGTGCTCCCAGCCCTGCTCCTGTGCCAGGCTGCCAGCTCCCAAGGATGGACTGAGGGCACGCTGTGATGTCCAGGATGCTTTTAGGGATCAAAGAGAAAAGGCTTGTGACTGGAAGGGGAACACTCAGCTTCCATTTCTTTTGGGTTTGGGATAATCCTGTGCATAGGAGCACTGTAATTTGCCTTGGAGATTGGAATGCCTATTAATTATAAATTCAAAAATCTCTTTTCTCAGCCCCTTTTTCTCTCTAAAATCAGAGCTGAAGAAACCCCCACAATTCTTTTTAATACTTGAATCCATGCCCTGCTTGATTCTCACGTGGGTGCCCAGAGATTGTTTCTGATGATGTAAGGTCTGGCTTCTCTTCTTGCTATATGAGGAAATAATCCTTTAGGAAAGAAACAGTGGATGGACAAATATTCCTGCTCTTTAGGATGGTGCCCATCTGCTCCCCTTGTAACAAACCATTGTGCTTTCCATGTGAATTTTCAGCTTTCATTCCTGGAGATGAGGTCTTTTTATGTGAAATATTTTAGTGTGTTTTTATGAATTGACCCGTTTTAATGTTTTGCTTGCTTCTGAAGCAAAATTAAATCTGGTTGCGAAAATTATCACCCCCCTTCAATAAAAATTATATATGTCCTGAAATAAAAAACAAAAGTGAATGGGTTGATACAGAGGAGGAACAATTTTTCTCCCCAAGGAATAAAGATTAAGCACATCCACTTGCCAAATTAGTGCTGTGTCTAGACATGCCCAAACTTATGTTTTTCTGTATATTTGTTTTGCTTGTAACTTTTGTTTTTGCTTGCTGGCTATTTCTGGCTGTGTTTGGTGCTTGTGTGTTTACGTTACCGAGCATCCCTGCTTTGTTCCGAGACTTTCAGGAGGAAAAAGGGATTGGGCGTGACGTGCCCTGGCAGTGTTCTCCAAACAAAGCTCTGGGTGGGTGTTCAGGCTGTTTGGACTTGCCCTTGGTGCAAAGTCGAGAGCAGTTTGTGAGTGGACACACGGATGGAAGCTGCTAAGAGCAGAAATCCTGGGCTCAGGCTCTGATTCCCACTGGGAAGAAGGGATAAAAAGGCTCCTTGTTATTCACAGTGCAGAAGTTTTGTGCTTAAACACAGGTCATGGATCTGTAATCCTGGGATGGTTTGGGTTGGAAAGGACCTTAAAGCTCATTTTGTCCAACCCCCTGCAGTGAGCAGGGACATCTTCAACTAGACCAGGCTGTTCAGAGTCCCATCCAACCTCGCACTGGGTGTTTCCAGGGATGGGGCACCCACCACCTCTCTGGGCAACCTGTGCCAGTGCTCACCACCTCTCAGGGAAAAGTCCATAAATACACAAACCTGGGTGAGGGGAGGAATTAACCACATAATCAGAAACAACAAAGGCAAGGTCTTCCTGGTGAGAGTCACTGTGGAGGACACCAGGCACTACTGGAGCCGTTGTGGCACTTTTGCAGCAGGCAAACTAGCACGGGTGAAATTTAACAGTTTCACTTTGTAGGAGTGCTGAGCATAAATTTAGTAATGAGACATGATGTGCATGGTCTTACCTGGTCAAACAAGATTTTTTTCCCATGAAATGTATTAGCCCTGAGTAGATTTTTTTTGACAAATGCCTCTCACTGAAACCCTCTGTGATGGGGTAGAGAAAGGAGCAGCCTGGTACGGCCATGATATCCTACAACTCACTCGGAATGAAACAATTGCTCGCTTCAAAGGCAACAATTTGGTCAAATAATTGCTATTGTGAAGTTGTGGGTTTGGTGCTGCTGTCATTGTGGCATTAATACACTGAGAAATTCAGATAGTTTATCAGCATCCATTAAGGAATGGGAGGAAATTAGGACAAAAGCCTGTTGTTTATTCAAGGTTGTGTTTTATTTATCCTCTGGCTTTTAAAAGCCTCTTATTTTATGTGCCTTCTGGGCACACGGCTTTAGTTTAAAAACATCACCACTAAAACAAACAACCAAACTGACAAAAGTCGTTTCGGGGAGAGCAGCTGAGATGTAAAAGCAGCTCAGCACTCAAAGTACCCCTTGAGGTAAAAACTCTCTGCTGAGGTCTGAAGGACCATGACCCCTGGATCAGACCAAATGGGGAAATCGTGACTCCTGGCAAAGCAGATGTTCCTACTTGGGCTCTTCAGACTTTTATCTGTGAGTTCTGAGCAGCCCAGGCTCCTGCCAGGGAGGTTGGGAGGTTGTGGGAGGGATGTGATCACATCCCTGTGTGTCCAAACTCCAACTCATCCAGGGGCTCAATTAAGCACTGAGGACTTCCCTGTTTAAGAGAGGGGGAAAAACAGACAGGAAAGCAGAGACCAAAGGACAAATATTTCTATTTCTGGGGACACATGATAAGCACAAAACGTTGGGACCTTTCATGCTGATACCAACTGATTTTCCAGCCTCTTCTCTGACAGCCCAAGGTTCATGTATTGTTCTTTTTGTTACTCATGGTTAAGCTCACCAAACAGCAAAATATTGAAAAATTCCAAAATGGTCTATTGACAGAATTTTTCATTTTCTGCTTTATTCCTTCCTTTCCTCATCCGTGGGGAATTGTCAGAAGCTCTGTGCTGAGGGCAGACTCAGCTGCGCAGGAAGAGCTGTTAAAATGCTCCTCCAGGAATATTTGTTCTCACAGATTTCACAGCTTCTCCTTCACCATGTCTCCTGACCACCTGACCAGGGTGAGACCCTGCAATCCTCATCTGTGGTCCAGCAATATGGGAAACCCTTTCTGTCCTGCCTTCCCTTTGCTTCCTGGCCATCTCTTCCCGTTGGATTCTGTGTTATTACCAAATTCACTATTTCTGTTTCCTTTTGTAGCACATGCTGAGCTCTGTAACCCAGATATAAGCACTGTGCACGCTGTGGGTGTGTTCATGGATGGATGGATGGAGGTCCTGCTTAATCAAATTGTATTGATGCAGCTCCTAATGAATGAAATTAATTCATCTCGCCATTTTGGGCAGGGTTAAAAGGCCATTATGGCGAGTAGCTGTGTAAGGGAACCAACTTTACACCTGCCACTGCTCCTGTGAATAGTCACATGTGCTGGGGAACACCTATTTTTAGAAAGAATTTCCAAGGGAGGTAACCTGAAAGGGAATAAAGAGCAGGAGGGGCATCACCCAAGGATCTTCATCATTTTCCTATTCTAGGGTAGTTCTTCCCCCTTGACTAACATTGGTCCCAAACTGGGGAGGCACTCAGGAAAGGGATGGCACCAGTTGGCAAAATTTGGGAGGATGGCCCCCTTGCTCCATCCTTGCACACACTAAGGGTTTTTTATGTCCTGCTGAGGAAACACAGCAATGTTTGGAGAAGCCAAACAGGGAGGCAAAGAGGAACCAGGGCTCTTTTAAAATAATTTGGCTACCAAAAAAAAAAAAAAAAAAAAAAAAAAAAGCCCTAGGCTGCTTTCTTTCTGTGCTCGGCAGGGAGGGAGCAGCAGCCAATTGTGTTATAGCACTGCTGATTACTTATGATTCCCTTCCTGTGAGGACAGGCCCTGATGTGTTGTTTTTTGATAACACTGGCTCCTTTAGAGCAATAACCCTGGTACAGTTTCCTGCCTAATCAGAGAGCAATTACTGTACCTCAAAAGGGAAAACGTTGAGAAGGGCCCAGGCTGAGCTCAGAAGTGATAACAGGAGCATTTTCTTGCTAAGCCCTGGTTAGACTTGAGCTCATTCAAGCATCTCCCATGGCAATACATGGCAAAAATCAAAGAGAAAGGAAAGGCTGAGGGCTGTTCCTGTCTACCATGCTCACTAGGATCAGATGTCCTGGTGCTTGCATGGTTGGGAAGAATTGATGCCCATCAGTTGCGAGAGGACGTGGAATCTTTTCCCTCTAGGCTCTTACTCTGAATTTTCTGTAGTCTAAGAGTGAACAATTCTGCTATTACTGATTTCTGACCTGTGTTAATTGATCTGGTGGCCTTGGCCTGGTGGTCACTGGTGGCAGGTGACCACAACCAGAAGGAGAAGGCTGCACTGCCATGGTTTGCAGAGGTGTTATTGCCCTTTAGCAAATTAATTTGCCAAACCTCTATGGCAACAAAAGTCAAAGTTTTAAGGGACTGATAGGTAATTCCAGCAGAGTGGTGTAGCCAAAGACAGTGGTTTTGAAAAAGGACTGGCAAGTGAAATATTTTGGGTGGAAAGAAGTTTCTGCTTGGACTGCTGGCATATTTCTGGTGCTCCAGTGCTTTCTTTAGGACTCATGGCCTCGGGCATTTCCACCAAAGGCTGAGGGTGTGCTTTGGACCTCCTCTGTGGAGAAGTCCCTGGCTACAAAGGGTGTGTGCCTGCGGCAGAGAAGCACTATCACCCTGGAGTCAAGCAGGGAGAGGAAATGACTCAGTCATCAAAAGGCCCTCCTTCCTCAGGGAACTGTCCTTAATCAGTATTATCCCGTTACAATAATACCATTTCAGAAGGACTGGGAACCAGAGCACTTGCGTAGCCATGTAAACTGCTTCCTGTATTTGCCAAACAAAACAGCATTCAGCAATTAATAGAATTTAGCTATTAGTGCTGCCATGATAAAACAACAACCCTGGCTGTTCATCCTGAAAAATGTTTGGTGCAATTTCTCCCCTAGGAAAAGTCCTTTTCTTTTGGCTCGGTGTTACCTGCTGCTATAGGAGAGAATAAATAAGAATAAACAAGATTGTGGCATTTTGCTTGGCTGAAAGTGTCATAGCTATGGAAATTGTCCTCATTACCCTTGCAAGAGCCACTGCAAAGCTTCCTCCTGGGATGCCCTGATTAGTCATTGCTTTAGTACTAAGCTGGGATACTTTGTGCTGCTTGCCAGGAATCCTGTGCAATCTCTACCTTTTGGTGCTTGATAATAGGCAGCTCCCAAAATCAGCAGTGGCGGGTGAAGCGGTGGGTCCTTGGGAGCCCAGGGACCAGGAGCATTGCACAGCCGCCCTCGCCCTAATTAACCCTGATTAGACGCAGCCACAGCTGGGCAGCAGCTCGGCAACAAATGGCCCCTTTTGTTCTCCTTGGATCTGACGGGGGAGCAGCTCATGGCGTGACAAGGAAAGGCCACTCGTGACCTGCCCTGCCCTCGCCAGCCGTGGCCATCAGTCACACCCTCGAGGACAACTTCCACCCCATCCCAGGAGGATTCCGCCAGGGAAGAGACCTTTGAAGATCACCCAATTCCAGGGCAGGGACATCCCCCACTATCCCAGGTTGCTCCAGGCCCCTTCCAGCCTGGCCTTGGACACTTCCAGGGATCATCCACTGCTTCTCTGGACAACCTGTGCCAGGGCCCCAGCATCCTCACTTGGAAGAATTTCTTCCCAATGTCCAATTTGAACTCACCCTCTCTCATTTTAAAACCATTCCCCCTTCTCCCATCACTCCACACCCTTGTTCAAAGTCCCTCTCTGAAAAACATGAATGAAAAGCATCCTTTCATGAGTTAATTTGGATGTGGGAGTTTTCAAATATATAAAGGAATCACCACTGGCATGTGAAAAACCTACTGAGCGAAACTTGAAAGCTGTCCTTTTTTTTTTTTCTGATAATGCAAAAAAAAGAAATTGAGTATATTACTCAGCGAGTAATTTGACAAAAAAAGAATCTTTCAGGATGCCCAGTTACCCAGGATGACTTCACCAGTGTGGGCTTTACCCCTGAGAATGAATTAGCTGGTAGCCAAACATACTCAGCGTGGGCATTTCTGCATCCTTTACTTTTAAGCCTTTGCAAATGCACAAGGATTAGAATAAGGACAGAGCAGAGAAAGAGAATGTGGCTCTTTGATTTTCTTGGAAATGTGGGCTACAAACTTTTAGCATCTGCCTCCACTGGTTTCTGGTTATAATAAAGATTGAACACTGGGTCTTCTCATCACAAGGACTGGTCAGAAAAAGACTTTCCTTGAAGTGATCTGTATACAAAATGTGTGCTGAGCAAGAAAAAAACCCACTCCATGTCTGAATTCAAACTGCAGAGCAAAAGGAGAGAGAGAGATGGTACCAACGTATCCCATGTGAGACATGACTAATCACAAGGAATGACAAAAATAAATCATTTTCATAGAACTGCCAGTGAGGGGCCAGAGCTCCTGCTGATGCACCACCCTTTACCTGACTTTGAGTCAGAACTTGACAGGAACAGAGGTTAAAATTCCTCTCTGCATTGGATAAGGTGGCCTGGGAATGCAGCAATGGATTTTTGGGAGCATTTGGGACTCTGCTTAAATCACTGAAAACAAAGAGTTCTTTCCTCTGGCTTTCTGCTAGAAAATAGAACTGATTTGGGGAGAAGGGATTGTCTTTGAAAGACTCAGGGGATGTTAATTCAGCTCTTGGCTGTGCCAGGGGTTCCCAGGGAATTCTTGGGAAGACTGCCCTGTGTGCCTCTGGAATTTTTCCACTTGCACAGTCAAATGATGCTGCTTCCTTCCCAGCACCTTCTGCCTGCCTCGTCCTTGGGAACTGTTTGTGCAGATCCACCCCAAACCTGTGTTTGCACAGCATCCATCACACTGAGGTTGCCCAGCTGAGCTGGGGTCACAAAGGACACTGGAATGAATGATTGGTGGGAAGAACATCAATTAGGAAATATCACTTATAAAGTGAGCAGTTCAACCAGACAAAAACATTGGAATATTTTGTACTACTCTTAAGACTTAATTTTAAATCCTTGAGACATTTTGGGCTCACTTGCTGTGCTAGAGATAAAAAATAAGAGACAAATCAAACTGAAGGATAAGAGATGGAGAGATTTTGGTCAGAAGTTAGGAAGGAACTGTTCCCTGTGAGGTGGTGAGGCTCTGGCACAGGTTGCTCAGAGAAGCAGTGGCTGCCCCTGCAAATCTCCAAGGACAGGTTGGATGGGGCTTGGAGCACCCTGGGATAGTGGAAGGTGTCCCTGCCCATGGCAGGAGGTGGGAATGGGATGAGCTTTAAGGTCCCTTCCAACCCAAAGCAGTCTATGCCTCTGTTAGCCATAAACCTGTGGGGCATATCACTCATTTCTAGGCAGAATTTCTCTATTGTCCAAAGAATCTAAGTCCTCAACCTCCTCCACACAGCTTCTGAGTCAGTAATTAACAACAGCAGTGCCAGCAAGCCTGGGAGGTTGTTCCTAACAAGCAGCAAGCACATTTTAAGTGAACAGTGACATTTTGGGAGAGCTTGAACAGATTCTCCTTCTTTATTAGAGTATCAGAAATAACATCCTTATTTCTGCATCTCTCACCATTCTCCCCTACTTAGTTTCACCAGCCTAATTGGGATAGGAGCCCTTTTTCCCCTCTGAATTTCCTATCCATGCATCCCATAGATACATTATGGTCCATAATAAATCCCAAGAAACAGAGATCCAAGTGTGCTTAATGTCTGCAGTCACCCAAGGCAGATTTGCTTTGTTTATTATGGCAACTGATCAGGAAAATCTTCTTTCAAGAAAATAACGTTACCTCAGAAAGAGCTGAGGCACAATAAATCAAAAAAAACCTTGGCAATACAAAGGGGGAAAAAAAATAGTTGGCATGCTTGGCTAAAAGATACAAAGCCCAGGTGGGTAACTATTGCACCAAGCATGATACAAAGCCAGTCTTTCCTGGGAGCAAAATTATGTTTGGCAGGATAGCAACAGACAAAAAGAAATAACATTTTTTCCAGCTTTATTGGCAAAGATTACAAAGGGTCAGATCCATCATGCCTTTGTTAGACCAAGTCCATAGAGACTTTTCCTTGACACAGCCAGATCTATCAAAAGAGGAAGAAAACACAGTTAGCAGCCAGCACTAAGGGATTCTTGTCAGGTTCCCCCAAATTACTTGGAAAATATCTTTCCTTCAATTCTAGACTTGTCCCTGGGTATTAAACATCTGCTCAATTGTAGAAATACTTGAAAGATTACTGGGAGATAAAACTGAGAATAAAACAAAAGATTTTCCAATGCAGGCTGATAACCCATACAGGCATCCAGCAAAAGGGATCTCCTCCCCGTGGTCTGTGACATAGCAGGGAAGGGACTTGGGTGACATTTGTCACCTGGACCATGATCCAACTCGTCCCTTGTTCCCTGAATTTCTTCACACATCTATAATCATCCATGATTTTATGATGTACCATCACATCTGTCTGCAGAGGCTTCAGCTCTCAGGTGTTCACCTATCATACCAGCCACACCACAAAAAAAAAACAGCTGCTGGCCTAAAACATCTGCAGACGAGAACCTAGTACAAAAAAACTCTCAAAAAAGTGCAAAAATTTGGGTGGAACTCAATAGGACTGTGTAAAATCTCTTGGATATTTATGTGCCTCAGTGGTTCCAGGTCAGCAGCGCACCGATAAGCAGAACATCAGTTTCTGTACTCAAAATTGCTATTTCAGAGAATTCCCATGGCAGGATATTTAAGCAGGGTAAAATCTATGTCGTGGATTAGTAGAGAGGGACTGGGCCACATCACTAGGAAGATGGGATGGCTGCTTGCCCACCAGCCAGCCAAACTGGCCCCCCTCGAGGGCTGTGGGCACCTGGGAGGATAGGGGCTCCCAGAGGATGGATGGTTGTTGTTCCCACTGGATCCCAGCTGTGGAAAGCTGGGAGGAAATCAGCTCTGTGTATGGTATTCCCTTGAGGTCCTTCCTGCGAGGGTAAAAAGCTTTTGAAGAGGGATGGTGGGAGGATGAAAAGATATTTCTGGCACACCCCTGATTGCTGAAGGAAACTGCTGGAAGGCAACCTGGCCTCCTGAAGATATACTGACAGAAATCTCTAGAAATGAGCAATTCTGCTGGCCCAGACCCACCAGCCCCACGTGGGGCCATCCCTTTTGGAGATCTGAGGTGCAGAGCCGTGTCCTGGGCGCCACTCCGCGTGTTCCTGAGGGGGCTGATAAAGCGGGGCTGGAAAGGAGGGACGAGCGGAGCCCGGGCAGACGCTGCGATGCTGCCCTGCACGGAGATGATAATGAGGGCACGGCTATCCCTCCTCGCACACGTCTCGGCCCCTCGGAGCAGGAGGAAAGGGAAGGGAAAGGCTGTGTGGTCAGGGCGAGCCCCCCGCCCCTGAGCCGCCCTTATCGGGGTGCCCAGAGGCACAGACAGCCCTTCCACGGGGGCGTGTGAAGCACCCTGCACAGCGATAGCAACGGCACCAACCGAGAAATACCCTGCCAAAGGAGACAAAACCAAAAATTTCGGCTGCTGATTTTATTCCCTGCTCCATTTTTTTTTCTTTAAAACCATCCCGAAGGCACCTCTCTCTTTTTTCATACACCCTCCCATCGCACATCACATTATGTGTCACATATATTTCACACTAGCAGGAGAAAAGGGAAGTACAAAATGTCCTGAGCTCTGGGAAACCCAAATCCTTGCTCAGCAAGTGCTGATCACATCCACCTCAGGGTTGTGGGAGCTGCAGGGGCTCAGAGTTCACCCACAGCATGGATATCATAAATTAGGGTTTCACAGAAGAGAGAGCTCTGAAAAGGAAAATATGGATGGGGGAAGACAAGGGGAAAATAAAAATGAAGGTATGAGAAGGGACACAGTGGAGAGAAAAGCCAAGGAATGAAATGCTATATTTAATTAAAGTCCAAAATGTAGCTGGAACACAAAGAAGCCACATGGTTTGCTGTTGCAGGAGCAATGGTGTGTATCTGCTTTTGTCATTAACCCTGTTTATAGGAACAATAAACAGAAGGACTTTAAAAATTGGGTTTTAAATATCTAATATTTCTATAAATTACAAATTAGTGGCTGGGGGGTTTTTTTGTGTGTGGTTTTTATTTTTTGTTTGTTTGTGGATTTTTTTTGTCGTTGTTGTTAGGTTGGTTTTTTTTCCCCATAAAAGGCATGTAACAATGGGTGGGTTTAAATTGGATATTGGGCAGAAATTCTTCCCTGTGAGAGTGGTGAGATCCTGGCACAGGTTATCCTGAGAAGCTGTGGATTCCTGAAAGTGTCCAAGGCCAGGCTGGATGGGACATGGAGCAACCTGGGATACTGGGAGGTATCCTTGTCCATGGCAGGGGTGGAATGAGATGACTTTTAAGGTCACTCCCAACAAACCCTTCTCTGATTCCATGATCCTGTGACCCTGTGGTTGCATATTAAACATGAAGGATCAGACCCAGCACATCTTTGTGTACCAAAGGCTCCACAACACTTTGCAAGAACAGACTCGTCAGGCTGTGAGGCAGGGCTAAATCCATATTTAGCCGGGATCAGAGGAACACCAGAGCAGCAAATCAGTTAAAAAACAGAGAGGCTGAGGAACATGTACAAAAATAACACCACTACAAACAGGTGTGGGCGTGAGAGACTCACAGGTGCCTGGCTGAAGGCAATGCTTGCCTCAATCCTGGCAAAAGGTGACTCTGCTGATCAAAATAATTATGGAGGTGAAAGTTGATTGCCAGTACAGAGGGAAAAAAAACCTCTGCAAAAATCATAGCCAGCAGATCAGAGCCAGTTTTGGAGGGAGTGGTGAGAGAAAAGCAGTGTGGCTTCAGATCAGGATGAAGTTGCATCAATCAGATATGCAGATTTTTACAGTTTAAGGGGGGCAAAAATAAGGAAGAATGAGGTTTAAAAGTTATTTTCCTTGATGCTATAAAGGCATTTTGCTTGAAGGGAGCCATTAGAGAATGCAGCAAAAACGATACAGCACTTCAGACAAGCACATTGGGAGGACAAATGTTGGGAACTCCTGCAGTGCTGCAGGAATTGGGGAAAATTAAGCAACTGGTTCAATCCAAGCCTGATATGAAACAAAGAACTAGGAATGCTCCGGCACTTCCATCGTGCACTTCCAATGGACATTAGGGTGGTAAACGAGTGGGAGCATGTGACAGTGGAAGATCTAAACTTCACATTATGCAAATGGCATTGCAGAATTGCCAGAGAAATGAGGTAATGTTGGTTCTCTTTGCTAACTGGCAAAATTGCTGCAGTCATCTTGAGGTTTAAAATCTGTTGGGAAGACAGAGAAAGTGTTTCTGCCTTGGAAAGAACAGGGATTTTTGTATAAATATGCCCAGGGAGTTTAATTGGTGCTAAGGAAAAGTAGGAAAGAAGTACAAAGATTTGCTTAGCCAAGAGCTTAAACACATGAAAGCATCAATGTGCTGAAAGGGAGCACTAACACTCTATAAGCTCTTACTAAATACATGCTGTACACATCAATTTTATCTTTAAGGGACCCGGATGAGGGAACAGCAAAGACATTCCTGCACCCACACACAGCTGAATGGGTCCCCCCAGCCCCATGGCTGGACCTTTCTGCTGGGACTAGGACTGCCAGGAATTTGTCAAAGCTCTAGACAAGGGTGTTACACAATTCCTGCGCCTGGAGAAAAAAAAAAAAAAAGAAGAGCCAGGAAAGAAGACATATTAAAGTCCCTGCCTTGGCCAAATTCCAACTCAATTAATTACAACTCTCCTTCTAACATTTCCCCTGAAGTTTCAGCAGGATAATACATCCTTCCATGCGTGCTCTATGAGGCTGGAGGAGGCAGAGCCAGCCACAGAGCCACCGAGGGATACCACAGGTGCTGCACACAGCCCTGAGGTCAGGTCGGGATTGGGGAGGCACTGGCACCCTGGAAAATGGGAAGTGTGAAGGTGATGAAACCATAGAAAAGCAGCAGTCAGTTTGCTGTAAATCTTCCTGCTGGGCAATTAATTTTTTTGGTGAATGTGCTCATGGAACCTCGCTTCTGCCTTCTAGTGGGGAAAAGACAGGAGAGTAGTGCAGGAGTGAGAATTCCTGAAGGGAAAATCAGCTTTGGATTCCTCAACATCATTATTAACAAGACTTCAGCAGAAATCTTGTGGTTTTTTACTTGTATCAGTGACTGTGGTGTTCACTTCCCACTCTGGCTCTAAGGGTACAAACCCCATTTGGAAACTGCACTCTAAAGAGGAAGGACAAAGTGCAGCACTGAAGGGCTCCACAAATTTTTTTAATTCTCTGTGGAGGTCCCAGTAGTAATCTCATGATTATGAATGGTTCAGCTTGAAGGAATCTTAAAGAACATCTTGTTCCAGCCTCCTACCCTGGGCAGGGACACCTCCCACTATCCCAGGTTGCTCCAAGCACCATCCAACCTGGCCTTGGACATTTCCAGGGATGGGCCAGCCCCAGCTTCTCTGGGCATCCTGCTCCAGTTTTAGCTAAAACTCTTCATAGGATGATGAATTTTAGAAATAATGAAAAAATTTATCAGCATTGAGTTAATAAAATGGCAGTCATCCTTGGAATGTGCAATCCAGACCGTCTCTTAAAAAAAGCTGAAACAAAAACTTCATCTTCTCTAAGACTTCCAAGATTATTTTTCCCTAACAGCCATCTCTGATGTGCTGTTGGTCACTAGGGATGGATACACACGGTGGGAATAATCACGGGAAAACGCCAAATAATCAAGGATTGTCTCTTTTCCTTCACCACACTCTTTGTCACCAATAGAAACCAGAACTGAGATGTGTCCCCACATCTCCTTCAAACCACCGTGACTGTCCCGAGCCCCTCAGATAAATCCTGGAGCTCAAGGGATGAGCTGAAAATGGAGCTTTAAAGCAGTTCTTGAACGCTCTCTAGTGGTTAAAGAGCAACTACTGCTAATGGCACCTTCCATCACCTCCTCAATTTTAATTAATGAATCGCTCACAGTGACTCATGACTCTCAGAGATAAAAAGATTTTTAAATTAAGGTTATAATTATTGTCGTAATTATAATAATATTTTATTACAATTTATTCTTAGGCACCACGGAATGGTGTTTTTCATTATGCAAAGTATAAAGAGAGTTTAACTTCACTCCTGTGCATCAAAATAACATTTATCTATTCGAACAACCAACAATTTTCATCCAAACTGTGTGATTGCTCACTGAAAATTAATCTTATCCACAACTATGAATATTTTCCTGCCTATTTTCCTGCCTATTTCAGGATTCCAGATTTCCAGAGTGGCCACTCAAGGTCTTCACAGAAGCCCTAAATGTATGCCACAGAAAAATGCTGATTTCATATTTCACAGCAGAAAGCAAAGTTGAGAAAGAACTGGGTGACCCAGTTATGGAAATCTGTCAGCTCCCAGACCAAAGGACAGATTAAAGCAAGAAACATGCCACAGACAGCAATGACAAAATCCTGGTGTTAGGGTTGGAATAATTAATAGATCACAGGCCCATGTCCACAGGAATATTTTCATGGAGCATTATTTACATACCTTTTCACAGTTTAATTGCAACCTGTCCAGCAAAAACAAACATCCTGCTTCACAAACACACATTATTTGAATGTTTTCTTTTATTTTTGTCTGCTGCCTGTTTAAGACTGTGCCTTCTTGTTTGCCTGCCTTTCTCCTCATGGCTGCTTCCTTCATCATCATCATTATCAGTTTAAACAGCGAGTTGCTTTCCAAGTAGATGGGGAGATTGCTCCAATAGCAATCCTTCACAAAAAATCCTAGATCTGTAAGGATTGTATCCCAAATATTTATTCAAAATCCCACATTTTTCAGCTCTTCATCTCACCAAGCCCTCTTGTTCTCAAACAGATATGGAGACATAAAACAAAGCTCAGTGGTGGCTCTGTGAGCAGCTGATGCAAAGCAGTTCCCAAACTTTGTTTGCCAGGAAAACTTTCTGTTAGCCAGCAAATTGCACTCCCTGCTAATTTTTCATGACATTTCCCAGCCTGATGACAATTTCTCGCTTATTAAATCATTAAAATATGGCACAATTAATTTTACTTTCCAATTAGATAATTGTTCTGCCGTTGGAATTCTCAAAGTGTAACATGTTATTACTGCAATGTTTTAGTTACTAATGGCAGTGAATCAAATTACACGTTGTTTTGGGAGTATTTTTTACTTTAAATCTTTCATTGCTCCTCAGCAAGGTGTGCTCCAGCTTCCTCAGGGAGAGTTGTTCCCAAATTTCTCATTTCCTCTGCTGCAGAAGTCTTACACTGTGTGTTTGCAGATAAAATAATTCTAGAGCTCCTGAAACACATTTATGATCCATTCATCACTGGGGCACTGGGGAATTGAATTGCCCAATGGACTTGAAGAGTTTGGACTTCAAGTAAAAAACTATTGAAGCACAGGTAAAGATTAGGAAGAAATCTGATCTCCTTATTTGTTTTCACATTATTTTTGTGGCTTGTGGGGTTGCGCTGTGTTTGGCTTTTTTCTGGTCCGTTTGAGGCTTTTTTCACGCTGAATCATTTGCAACTCTTTGGTGGAAGTTTTAGTGGAAGAATACTTTAGCTCATCTTACCTGGGACGGCTATGGTCTTGAGGAACACCCAAATTTATTTCTCTGAGAGTGCTGAGCACACAGGAAGGAAAAGGGCTGCATTGCCAGTGGGCATTCCTGGAGCCAGCACATGTGGAAAGGCAACTGTCACACCAACAGATTTGGAAATACTGGTTTAAAGCAACCATTAATTGTTCTTTAGTGTTGGGCCTGGGATCAGTCTTCCTTAAAATAGCCCAGCTGAGCCTCCAGCACTGACTGGAGAGTGAGAATTGTCAGCCCCTCCTCGCTCTCCTCTGGGCTGGAGGTCTTTTATCCTACAGGGGTAAAGACTTTCTACATTCCATGTGAGGAAATGACATCTCTGCTATCACTTTATCAGCTAAAAAGGCTGATGGGTAGACTCTACCATCTCACAGATAGGCAGAAAAACTACTCAAATACTGTCAATATATTATTAACCTAAAAATACACCTGACTCACATGAGAAATCCTCAGAACGTCCAAAAGACAGGAGATTTCAGCTTAAATATGATGGAGAGAAAATTGTAAAACATCCTGTGATTTTCTTCTCTTTTGCTCCATGGTTACATTACAAAGATTGCACAGTGGAACTGAAAGGTACAACCTGTACCCGCCCCTTGTTAAGGCTTGTTTACTTCCAGCTCTTTCAGCCATGCTCACTAAGAACGCTTTTATTCTCTCCAGAAGAATATTTTGTAGAAGAGATTTAAGTATTTTGTGTCCGTCTCTGACCTGGCAAATGGATACTTAGCTAAGAAATGTAAATTATATAATACAGCCTGAGCTGATCAGGTCAGTGCAAACAAGCACAGGACTCAGACTGCAGAGAGGCATCCCTCACCTCAGATGTTTCTGGGAGAAACTTTGCTATTTGAAAGCTCTTCATAAGAGTTTTTTAACTGGGAAACAAGACTAAAGCAACAAGTTGATGTGACCACCTGCAAATTAATCTGTGTACTTGTGTCTTGCTAAATTAAATTAGAGATGCTCTACCTGTATTCATTAAGCATCCCAAGTGATTGTGGAAAAAACGAGGTAACAGGCAACATAAATTTGCCACAACCAAACTGTGCCAGGCCATTTAATTTTATTCCACAGGTGGACAGAGGAGAGGCAGAGGAAAATCAGAGGAAGATCTCCTGACTTTTATAAGGTTTCTGATACTCTCTCCCACAGCTCAGAAGCAGCCTGGAGATATCATGACCCAAATGAAAACTGCAGTAAAGTGGGTGCAAAGCCAGTCTACATAAAAAATAATTTCCAGACATTCTTTGTCAAAAAGAAAGGCAGAAAGAATTCGTCCTATATCAGCATTATGGATTCCCTAAAATAGCCCTCCATTCATAGAAAGAGCCATAGAAATAAAGATAAAATTATTCTATCCATAGAAATAAGGGTAAAAATTTGGGATTAGGCATATCATGAGCCCCATGTTACCCATTCCACCTATAGTAAAATCTGGCTCTTGGCAGCATCCTTGCCTTTCAATTATTGATTTTCATGATACATTTCAGCACTGGGTTGAATATCCTTTCAGTAAGAACCATTTTTTCATTCCACAGTTACACGGCAGATCTCTTTCAGAAAAAAAAAAAAGTAATATTTTCAGAGGTGATTACAAGTCTGGGTTGACAACCTCTGTAGATGTTCTCCAGAATTAAAGATCTAAGACAGTCAGACTATAATCAGCCTAAATTTGACTTACAGTCTTGTGACAGTCTCCTTTAAATGGCTATGATACACTAAACTGTCTGGAAAAAAAAAATTGAAACAAATTGAACAGAAGAATGTTACTTAAGAAGATACTTTGGTTGAGGGCTGCAGCATTTGTCACAATATTTTCCTTAGCAGTAAGGAAATAAACACAGAATTACTTAATCTACTTTACAAATACAAAAAGAGGACTGAAAGAGTAAATTAGAGAGAGGACAGACATGAACATCCTGGAGAGTGGGGTGAGCTGGGCCTATCCAAATTAGCTAAGTCAGGCAAATATAAAGCCCTGGGCAGTTTTGACTGCTTTTCAGAGCTCCTTTGGCATATGTGACCAACCTTCTCCCTTCCTGTGCCAGGTCTTTGTCCATAAACTAAGGTTTGATCTGCTTTGCATAAAGTTTTTGGAGCAAAGGAGTGTCCCAACCTGGTTCTGCAGCTGGAGACTTCAGTAAACAATTGCTTCATGGAAGGGTTCGAAGAACTGAAACAGAAACACCTTTTGCAAGGATTTCCCATTGATGGCTGTGTAGGGAAATCTATCATTTAGTAGCATTTAATCAATTTTTTTGCTGCACTGGATTGGAATTATGTTAGCTTTGACTAATCATACCATTAGACTTCATTTAATCTCCTCTGAACTCAAATACCTTCTGAATCTTTTACTGATTTTTCTCCCTAAACATCAATGTTTAACATTTCTGATAAAAACCTTGTATTTTAATCTTATTCAGGGGGAAAACATACACTGAGCATTCATCCTTATTCAGAGAAGTTTACTTTGTCTGGGTCTCATTTTATTATGAAAGTTAGCCAGCCTGTGGGCTTAGATACAATTGGAATTTCTCTCCTTTAAGCAAATTCCTGTGGAAAAAGGAAACCTAAGTAACAACCAAGCGATATCTTTCTAAAACATTCTGATAAGTAGGAGGAACCCCTGCTTTTGAAATGTGCAGACTGGGCCCCCCTCAAAACCTAATAACCATAATCCCTGTACAACAAATCTGGGAACTGAAAACAGAGGTTGGTCCTTCCCATTTTCTGTGCTCCAGCAGTGGAATGGGATCTGCTTTTCCACACAGGCTGTGGTTATCTCTAGAACCCGACAGAACACTGGCAATACTCATATCCCATAACATTCCATGAGCTCAGGCAAGGAACTGCTTGATGAATAGACCTGTGATAACGTGCGGGAAGGGAATTTTATTTAAGTCTTACAGAGCCTATTAAAAAAACCAACAACAACAAAACAACAACAACAACAAAAACCATACACATGAAAAAACCACAACAACAACAACAACAAAAAAAACAAAAAACAAAGCAAAACAAAAGAAAAACAAAAAACTCAAAACCAAACCAAACAAAAAAGAAAAAAAAAACCACCAAAAAACCCCCCTAAACAAACAAAAAACCAAACAGCCCAGCACAGAAAAATAGAAGTTATTACATTAATTTAATTATATTGTTCAGGATAATCCTGAGTATGACCAGGAAGTAGACATGGCGATCAAGGAAAGAGAACTGCGTGGGCCAGAGTTCCTGGTTTGGGGAAGTAGGGAGCAGATCAGCAGGGTAGGAAGCTGGCAAGCTGCAGAACCAGTTGCTGCTTTGGATAAGTGGGGAACCGGAAGGACCCAGGGATGGGATGGCAGGTTTGGGAAGATGGAAGCACATATCTGTGTGCTTTGATTACCTGCACGGGAATGGTCAGAGCCTGATAGATCTGCAGGGAGACACAGCTCATCCTTGGAGCTCACAAGGGGGGTGGGTGGAGGGGGAGAAGCTGCAATTTTTCCTTTTTTCTTTTCAACTTGAAGATAGGACAATGGGGTAGAGGACTAGTAGTAGTTCCCTGTAGAATTTTCCCCCGAGGGAGTGGCAAGGCTTGGTTGGTCAAAAGTCCCCATGCAAAGGGAAGCAAAGCGTGCAGAAGGGAAGAAATCTGAAATGGGAAGGGTCAGGAATGCGATTTCCCTCGTCTTAAGCAATTCTGAGTTCTAAAGGTTCCCATTCGTGGAAATGCTTCTACTGGGGCAACTTTCTCTCCTCTTGGGCCTTTTCCTGGTGACTGAACAAATGTGACTCCAAACCCAGCAGCTCCAGAGCTGACTTTTATTTTGCAAAGTTCCCAAACATAAAGTGCAGGGATACTTATCTCTGAGATATGTAAATGCTGAGACCCACATGCTAATTACAAGCTGGAAGTTGCCAGGATGGAGTTTACCCACAGCTCAGCAACACTTCCTCCAAGCACAGGTCTCAGCTTTTATTGGTGCTTGGGAATTCTGTGGGGCTTTCCTCTGCCAGGCGTTGGTGATCTGTATTGTTGGCACAGAAGGATGAGGGATTTGTGGTCACTGCTCCTACAGGAACAGTGGAAAAGGGGTAGATCAATAATTCACAGCAAGGCCTGCCTGAAGTTATGAGCATGTTAAGTACTGAGAGGTATTTCAGGAGCTGAGATCGACCATGCAATCTCATGCAATAACTCCTCTCAAGGGGAGCGTTTCAACTTCCTTCATTTTTGAGACCATGAACATTTGCTACGTCGTATTTCATTTTTCCATGAAGAATAAACATCTCAAAAGGTTTTGAGCACAAACTCTATCAGAACTTGGCTGACAAATTTGCCTAAGCTGTGCCCAGAATTTATGGAGAATTGCAATGGCAAAGTGAGGAAAAAGGAGAAATTAATAGGAATGGATGACACAGTTCTGTATTATTTTAAACCATTGTATTTTGTGGTCAAAAAGCCTCAAGTGCTTTACATGTTGACAGAAAAACTGCATTTTGCTTGGGGGAAAAAAGGTCATCTCAAACCCCATGTATGGGGATTGGAGAAGTAAATCCATAGAAATTAAATCTTGTAAATACAGTGGAATTAAGAAAATACAATAGTATTACCAAAATCTTTTTGGTGAACAGTGAAAAGGACTTTTGATATTTGCAGATTTTGTTTCATACTTCATTTATTCAACTGAAATAATTAAGATGGGCGATTTATTACATATTCCATAACCTGTTATGCAAAACGAGGTGATTTGTAAAGCAAATATCTAATACAAAATAACAAAGCATTGAGCTGCTCCAGAAAATGCAGGGATACATGGAAAGCAGATGCACAGGGAGCAATATTTACAGATGAAATGGAGGGGGAAAATCTGACCATTGATCAACCAGTTTCTTGCTGGATTATCAGCTTGAATTAACTCCTGGGGAGCAAGAACCAGGATGAAACAAGAGCAAGGACTTGGTAAGGAAGGCCATAAGACATGTCCCTTCTGGTGATGAGGAACCAGCAGGTTGGCCCAGTTATTCAAGGAACTGGGCTTTTTCCTTCTTTTCAATGTAATTGATTGTGTGGATCCATGAATAAAGAGATTTTCAAAAAAACAACAAAAAACAAACAAAAAAAATCACCCACATGTTAAAAAACAGTGGTGCAAGTACAGTTCTAAATTGCTGATTATAACCAAAATTTCCAACATCTATATGCAAATACTAGATTTTCAGGGATTTCTATTCCCATAGTCTTGCACCATTAATTCCAGGACGACAACTCAATAAATACCAAATCCTTTCCCATTTAGCTCCCAGCCTGCTGAAGGCAGTGGCATTTCATTTTCCAGCTGTGCCCCACTAAGCAGCTGGAATATTCCTCCCAAAAATTCCCTTTGCAGAAGAGGAACAGAACACAAACCCGATATTTTATTTATTAATATTGAAATAGTATTGCATTAACAAATTACTAGAATAGAAGTAAGGGTTTACTGAGTGGTGGCAGCTTTTTGTGACTGAAACGCGCAGGACTAACACCAAACACGTTACGTGGGGATCCTATGGATACACAGCGATTGTATCTGCAGACGCAAATCCCAGCCTGAAAGACAGATGCAGCAACTGTTCCCAGCGACTAAACTGCGGCTGATAGGGCTCAATGAGAGCCGTGATGCGGTTCCCCGGTGCAAGGACTCGCCGCAGGACTCAGAAACGCGTTTTGGAGCCCCGTTTGCGCCGAGAACAAGAGGCAGGAGGAACGGGGAGGCGGGGGGCTCTGAGGGACGACCCCCTATTGTGCCTGGCGCTGAGGCGCCCGCCGCGCGCCTGAAGGCCCCGCCGCGACGCGCCTGCTCCGCCCGGCCAGTGCAGCAGCTGCCGCCGCCAGCTCAGGCGTTCTCCGCGGGCACTCGAGCGCCGGCCAGGGCCCCGCGCGCTCCCGCGCCGCCTCGCCTCTACGCGCCGGCGTGCGCGCCGCCGCTGCCTCTCTCTCTCCCTCTCTCTCTCTCTCCCTCCCGTGGTAGCAGGAGCAGCGCGGGCGGCGGGGCTGGAGCGTGGCTGAGGCGGCCATTCCTACAGAGCGAGAGAGAGCGCAGCGTGTCCTCCCCAGCTCAGTCGCGCACAGGGTGAGGAGGGCGGCGCGGCCCCTCCGGACACCCCGAGCGGGACGGGGGGGGGAAGGGGAGCGTGAACGGAAAATGACCGTTGGGCGCGAGGCGGCCGCCCCGCACCGTCACGTGACCGGCGCCCCGCGCGCGCCGAGGGAGGGGCGGGTGGGGGGGGGCTCCGCGGCGCGCGCGCCGGGGCAGGTGCGGCTCGTGCGCGCGCGGCCGCGTGCGCGCTCTCGCGCGTCCCCGCCGTCCGCGCTCCCCCCGTGACGCGCCCGCCGCTCTCTCCGCTCTCTTGTCTCTCTCCCGCCCTCCCTCCCTCCTTCACAGAGATGCCCTCGGCTACCAACAGCACCATGGCGAGCAGCACCACCGGCAGCAGCACCGGCAAAGCGGGACCGGGCAGCGAGGCTGCGCCGGCGGCGGCGGCCCCGCAGGCAGCGGCGGGTGTGAACATCACCACGGTGCAGACCGAGGCCATGAAGCAGATCCTGGGGGTGATCGACAAGAAACTGCGCAACCTGGAGAAGAAAAGAAGGTGATCCCCACATCCCCTTAGACCCCCGGCCCACCCTAGCTGCCCACCCGCATTGCCCCCCGCCTTCCGGCCGCCCCTGCCCCCGGGCCGGTCCGGCCTGTTTCCCTTCCGCTCCCTTGTTCCGGGCCCTCCGCCGAGCCCTCCCGGGTTGTTCTCGGCGCGGCCCCCAGAGGCCGCCTGCTGGAAGGTTCCAGAAGGGCGAGCGCCGCTCCCCCGGCCTGTCCCCTTCCCCTGCCGGGGTCCCTCTGGCCCATCCCCAGCCACCCTCCGGTCACCCCGGGACCCGGCCCGGTTTCTCCCCGGCCCGCGGAGCAGAACCCGGAGGGGTCGCGGCTGTCGGCCCCCCTTCGCCCCCTCTGCCCGGAGCCCCCTCGGCGGCGCCGCTCCCTTCCCCTTCCCCCTCCTTCCGCCTTTTGTTCCCTGCGGCGGGGCCTTTCCCAGCCGCGCCATGGCGGGGATCGGCTCCCCACATCCCCGCTCCGTGCGGTGCCCGGAGCGCGCCCGGTGCCCGTGCCCGGCGGAGCGGGCAGGCAGAGGCTGCGGTGCCCTCGGGGCCGGGCACATGGACGCGGAGCTGTAACATGGCGGCGGCCCGGCCTCCCCGGCGGAGCTCATTGTGCCGCCCGCACAAAGCCGGGGCCACCCCACCCCGCCCCAGTGTCACAGCTCGCTTTCCATCGCCCTAAGCTCAACTCTTTGGGAGCCTGGGCCCGGCTGGAAGCGGCCTTTCACGGGTTATTTTTAGAAAGAGCAGCTACTCAGTCCATGGTGCTCGGACGGTTCGAGCTGTGGCACAAGAGGCAGAGGATGTCGTGGTTAGTCGCAGCGTGTTTTGCACCGTCTCGGTGGGGGCAGATTAAATGAGATTCGCAGGGCTTTACAACCTCCGGAGCACGAGGTGTCCACCAGAAAAAGAACTAATACATAGTCTCAAGACTTGCCTCAAAACACCGCAGTACCAAGCTAAAATTACCAAAAAATAATTTTGTTTGTGCCACAGCCCTAAATATCTTCTTATTTTTAGAAGTGAATAAGCACAATAATAGTTAGATTAATTTTTCTAACTGGCACTTTTGATCGTATTCATAGTGTTCCATATTGTACAAGGTGGAAATAGTCTCAGTAAATTAGTCTGTACAGGTGGGTTTTAAAGGAAAGAAGCTGTGCTTTACCTATAAATAATACACTGTGTATCAATAATACACTGTATAAATACATTGTGTACAGTGTAGCTTCCCACTTCAAAACTGGGTGTGGGGCTTTCCTGGTTTTTAAAAATGACATGGCAAAAAGCAGCAAGCCAGGAGGTTTTAGGTAAGTTTCAGAAGCAGAGGAGCTTTTCTTCCATGTCTGTTGTGTGTAGACAGGACAAGATGTCTGTCTTAAACTTGGCATTAATACACAGGAATGTCTGCACAACCAATACGGGCCCTCAACTCAAGAAAAAGCAGATCTTTTTCTCTAGTTTGTTTGAACACAAAAAAATTGTTTGAAATTTAACTGTTGTACCACACATACTCTAAAATCCTCTGAAAATATTTTAATGATGTTAAAGATGTGTATTTTAAAAAACCAAAAGTAGCAGGTGAGCAGTCTGACCTGTTCTGTACTTGGGAGTAATCAAGAGGGTAAAGCACAGTGTTTTGAGGGTTAGCTTTCCTTGGGAGCAGTGTTTTTATTTACCTTTAAATCATGCACACCTAATTTACACTTGGCTTGGCCATTCCATTCTATTTGAGAGGAGTTTTAGTGTTCAACCAAGTGAATAGAGGCGACAAAGTGCCCTTTTTTTCTGGACGTGGCTTTTGTTGGAAGATGTTCCATGAAAATTACTGAAAGCATTTATTTCTTGAATACTCGGTGCTGGGCAATGTGTGCTTAAAGAAAAGGCAAGGGCTGGGGTTTAAAAAAGAGAAGCTCCCTGTTGTCTCTCACTGATGAATTAAAGTTCAAAGATTCCTGAGGCTTAATGGGCTGAAGTTCTGAAACTTCCTGAAGGACAACTCGTAAGCACTATAACTTTTATATGAGGGAAATGGTTTTGTGTTAAAGCAGAGTAACTCATTTTTGGGCTTGAGCCTCTCTCTTGGTGGGGGAATCAAGAATTCTGTAGTAAATAGTGAAGAGAGCAATACATGCTTTGTGTGTTAAAACAAAGCTCATTGTACACATCAGGATTTCATTATATTTTACATTTTGGTATACAATAACATATTTTTAATTTTTCCAGCCATCCAGAAAGTAAAATTGTGCTGGATACTGCATGAACAGGAATGGGTGAGAAATGCAGTAAATCTCACTGGGAACTTGTGCTTAGTTGGATAGTTAATCCTTTCTTTGTCAGCAGCTGCTAATGAAAGCCAGTAGAGATGATTTTCAGAGCTTTTGTCATAGAATGAACACAAAAATACACTTAGATACACATTTCTGAAGGGTGAAAAATGACAGCTCTGGAAGAGGTACCATCTTAGGTTTTGAACAAAAGGAGTGTGCAGCTTTTAGTAGAGGAAAGGTCACTCTTCATGAAGAAATTTGAATTTTCAGAGTGAAGTTAGTCATGTTTACTCTAAATGCAGAGGATAAAATAATGTGACTACCAAAATACAAGTTGAAATCATATTTGACTTTGGTCTATACTATTTTGAATGTTCTGTATAAAGTAAAAACACTGGATTATTAGTTACACTTTCATTTTCTTTTCCTGAACGTGACCTCATTTGAAAGAACGAGTATTGCTTTATTGAAAGGGGCTGGGATAAATTGAATTGCTGTTCAGAAATGGATGTGAAAACATGCCCTGAAAACGTCTGTGTTCCCCTCTTTGTATTTGGAAAAGATAGGAATGCTATCCTCTGTTCTTAGATGACAAGATATTTGTGTGTGCATGGAAGGGGGTAATTAAAGGGGTATTTTCTCTCCAGGACCTTCAGATGTGCAACTCAAGTTTATGTTGACAAGCTCAGTTAATTTAAAAGTTGCCTCCAGGTATTTGTCAGGTGTCTAGAGTTAGAATCCTGCCAGCTCTCCATGTTCTCTAGGAGAAAACATTTCACCTTAAATTTCTTCTTTTCCCTGGCTTTTCTGGTTTTTGTTTTTAGAGGGGAAAACCCTTTCCAAATTTTAAGCCAATTGAATGTAGATCGAAGTCTGGTTTTGTTTGAATTAAAAAAACTCCAGTTGTTTTTGCTTTCAGCTTGTGTAACAGAGCATGAGCCATGTATGAGCAGTTCATCAAACAAATCTTCTGCCAAAGGGGCAAAATAATTAATTTGCTAACACATGGGTTAGGGGATGGGCAGATGTTCTCAGGGTAACATGTGAGCTTAAAACTTTGATGTGAGCTTGGAGTTGCAAAGATGGCACATAGTGCCTGTGCCTGGTAACTTGAGCTGCTGTCACTTTATCAGCTTGTCTGAGTTTCCTCCTGAGTGTAACCCTGGCTGGGGTGCAAAATGAGCAGTTCACAGGTGCTGCTGTCCTTGCTACACGAGAGCTCTCGCAGAACAGCAGGTGGACATTTGAAGTTGATGTGACTTGGTTCAGTAAAATGCTGGATTTCCCATGGGAAACAGGAGTCTATAGTAAAAGCTGGGATCAGTTTTCCATTCTAGTAGCAGGAAGTTTGAAGCTTCCCATTGGTAGCAGCTCTCTCAATGCTTTTGTCCATTTGCATTTGGGCCACTTGGATGTTCCAGGCTTGTCATAGCTTCAGAGCCTCTCCTTGTGAGACTTGATTTGAAATTTCTTTGGAGATTTAACATGATTTTGGGACAAATTGTAAAATTCATTTCAGATGGTGTATTAAAAGCCTGAATCTTTCTCTAAAACCCCTCTTTTTAGAAATTTTGGATATCAAGCTTCAGGTCTGAAAACCCAGGCGGTTTATCTGTGAAATCCTGTGGTAGTTGGTGCTTTGAGTTTTCAGCCTGGTCTGTTTTGGTTTAAACTGGTTATTGTAGAATAGGGATTGTCTCATAATGAGTTCACTTAACTGGGTGCATGATGAGTCCAAGGAGCTGTGAAACATCTTCTAGTTTCAGTTTTTCAGATACTGCTTTGGTGTGTGGATCCTGGTTGTTGTTTCAGAGGAAAAGGGCACACAGAATGTGTTGGGAGAGACACATTTGTGTTCTAGAATGCACTTGTAAAAGTAACATTTTGAGCAAAAATTATACCTAGTCTCCTACAATGTAGTCAACTGCCCTGTAAATTCGAAGTGTATGGTGGTAATTTGGAAATAACATCTCTGCAGTCACTGGAACTTGGGGTTCCACTCTTCTGTCACTTAATTCTGGTTACTGAAGAAGCATTTTTCCCTCTGGGGCTAACTGATCATGAAACTGCAGTCTCAGAATTGATGTGTTCTTGTAATTTGTTTAACAATTAATATATTAGGCAGATTTTTTTTTTATAGACCATCAAACTTTCCAGACTGTGGGGAAAACCCACCTACCAGAATATCTATAACTGTTACTTCAAAAATAAATTGAGTTTAAACAGAAAACCTGCAAATGTTTTGTGTGCTGGAGTACTGGTGTTTTTGTATCTTTCCCTCTTCCTGGTTCCAACTCAGGACTGAAACAGCTTCTCAGAACTTGTGGGTTTTGGGAGGTTCTGAACTTCCTTGCTCAGTGTTACACCTTTCCGATTTTTTTCCCTTTCTGTTTTTTTTTTTTTTGTTTTTTTGTTTTTTTGTTTTTTTTTTGAGAAAATAGAAAACTGGTTTTGGTTTGTGGGGTTTTTTGGTCATTTCTGGGCAATTTTTGCTGTAAAGCCATGAATGAGTGTAGAGGTGATGGTGGAGGGCAGACAAATTACAATGCAGATATGTAACACAGCTTAATAAACTTCTGATTTGTAACTTGGAATTTATTTGTGTTCAATGCAAACTGTATTATGCAACTGTTTTAAATTTTGGATTATCTTAATTGCTTTTGTGCTGTCAGAAACATTCATTTGGTTTTTGAGTTATCTCAGGAAACAGACTTGGAATGTCCTTTCCATCTTTTCCTGCCTTGTAGCAGAGTTTGAATTAGTAAAGGTTTACTCCAGGTGTTCACAGAGGTTACCTCGTCCCCTTGCAGCTTGTTGTGCGCACTTGTGCTGCTGTAATTGGTAGAACCATAGCATTGAAATTGTCTGGTTAAATATAGAGCCTCCCTCCTGCTCCTGACCCCTTTTTTTAAGGGTTATTTTTAATCTGATGATTCCAGTGATCCAGTTTGTAGCACAGCATTGGAAGTGGCAGCTCAGTGGTCAGGCATTTCTAAAACCAGTGTTGGATTGGAGGGTAATGCGCTGTAACTACATTTTTTGTTTCCACTTCAGGATGACATTTTTGAGACAATTCAGAGGAGGTGAGGAGATCTGTCTATTACTGCAATAAAGTAACTCAGTTTTGGATTCCTATTAAAGTCAAGTCCAGGGAATACTTAAACAATGAGCACCACAACTCCAGGAGCCTTGTTCGTGGTGCTTTTTCCCCAGGAAACTCCAAAATACTTCAGGTATCCCAGTGGAAAAAGCTGAAGCAGGGTGGCTTGCTGCCTGCAGAACTGAGAGCTGCTGACTCATAAGCTGTTCAATACACAATTCATGTGCTCACTTTGCCACTGGATTATTTTTTCCCTGCTGGTTTGGTTTTCATGCTCAGATGTCTGAGGAGTGAGGATGAAGTTGTGTAAGGAGGGGATAAGATGAAGAGAGTCTTCCCCTCTTGCAGGCACTGCAGTAGGTTCCTGAGCAAGAATTTCACTGCAGTTGTTTTACGGCTCTAGTGCTGCTCTTGGATTGCTGTTAGTTGACAGTGCAGATTAAAAACGAAGGCATTTTGCTTAATATTTCTGTCTAATGCAGCTTTGGATCTTAAAAGTGTCTTTGCGATGATAGAAAAATGCTTAGTTGGCAGTCAAAATCTTCGTGGTAACATTTAACTAAATGCACATTGCCTTGTCCTCTGCATTGCAGCTGACAGGCTTTCCTTCCTCTGTTTTTACCTTCCCATTAGGAATTTTTATAAAGAGGTAAATGCGAAGACAAGTAAGTTTTCTGTTCGTAACAGAAATAGACATATTACCCTTGGGTTTTTAGTTGAATAAAAATAAGGAAAGCATTTACATTAGATGTAACAATATTTGACCATTCAAGAAAAAGCTTGTGCATTGTTCAGTATGTTACTGCAGTATCTTAATCTGAAATGACAAACCATGCATGGAAAAAGTATACAGAAAAAATTGTAGTTATTTAGGATATTTTTGTATTTTCCCTCCCTTATGCCCTCAGCCACCAAAATGGATTCTGTGAAGGTTTCACGTTGTAATTTTGCAATATATATTTTCTTCAACAAAGTCAAAACAAAGTAGTGTTCTGGAATACAGTGTTCCACCCAGTTTGTTTTACTGTTGTTGTTTATGGGTTTGTGTTGGAAACTGAATCACAGAATTTGTTTTAATGCATTTTTGTAGACCCTGTTCAAGCTGGCTGATGTTTGCAGTCTGTTTGCTGAGCAGCCTCACAAACAATTGCATCAGAGTGGCCAAGGAAATTGTAATCTACAGCAGGGGATCGGGTGACTTAAGCAAGTAGGAACTTCCTTTGAAATTTGCTGGTCTTCAAAGCCGCTTCGCTTTAGGATTTCAGCCATCAGAGATGTGGGTTGACCTGGTTCCCTTTTGGCTTTACAGCTCATCCACACACTTCCAAATCAAGAGACTGTCCTGTGATTGTCCAAGCGTGTCATCATCTGCTCTGAGATCAGGATGGCAAAGAGTAACCTGACCTTACTTCCTGTCGAGATAGGTTTGCAGTGTGCCGAATGCTCTCCAGGGCTACTTTTTTGATCTGTTATGAACTGTGGCTGCTGCGTTTAACAACTGTTACCGTGTAGTTTCTGTCCCCAGCATAAAATTCCCAGTAATACATTTTTGGAGCTCTGCAAGTTATTGCTTTGGCTTTGCCAAAGCCATTGCTGGCTCTGATACATTGGAAGGTGAGGTAGTTAAATACTCTGTTTGACCTGGAGCACTTGCAAAGATCCAGCACCAAAAATGACATCAAAAGGACCAAGCCTCACAGGTGTGATTTGGTTTCAGGAAGTAATTGTGAGCATCAAATACTTTGGAAGAGGAGCTTGCTTGTTCCATAGACCTTGATCTTTCCAAATGTCTGAGACTGGTCATAGAAGTTGAATTAACTAGAAAAATATCAGTAAAATATTTTAAATGAAAAGTCTGGAACAAAGACCAACAGCAACCAAAGACGGTGTCACTCAGTGGCAAATGTAAACCCTGAGACAGTGGTGGCATCAGGGGTTTGATTCTTAGACATTCAAAATAAAGTGTTATCTTGCTTTTCATGTTTTGTTATTCTATATGGGGAAGATAATGTTAAGGATTCATTTTAATAATTTAAAATTAGATCAAGGTAAATTTCTTTCAAAATACAGTAATTTGTGATAATGCAGAGATGGTGGAAACAGCTTAACAATTAGGTGTGTTATCTTTATGGGCTTTGCTTCCTTTTGAAGACCCTTTCTAGTTAGCCTTGGAATCTGTTACTGGGGCACACAGGAGATTTACCTGCTTTTGGCTGATGCCACTCTTCTGGATGGTTTTCTCTTTGAGCAGATGAAAAAACTGATCCTGCTGAGAAGTAGCCTAATGATTATTTTTTCAGTTTCTTCCTGTGGAAAAATATTCTAATGATCTTGAACAAAACTATTTTAAAGCTATTAACATGAGTTGTGTTGGTGGACGTTCTTGCACAGAGGATTAAAAACTGTTTAAAATTCTTTACAACTATCGTAAATGATGGAGCTACAGAGGATTGCAGTTCTGAATCTTAATAGCATTTCCAGTGAGGGTTTTGATAAAGTGGTGATAAGCTCTACCTCAGGCCTCAGTTCAACTCTTGGCATTTGGACTGAAGGACATGTGCATTGAGAGTGCTTCTCCCCTTACAGAAGGAATGTGAATTTCGTTGGAAATTCCAACTAGCCCTGAAGACATTGTAATAGCCAAATAAGCAATATAAAAATAAACAATATTTACCTCTTGGGAAAATATTTGCGTTTTATCCCAGAAGACACTTTTTCTCATGTACTTTTCTACAGGACAGTTACGTGCTTGTGTAACATGGTACAGTCTGTGTAGTGTAACATTACACTGCATAATTTTGTTAGTGCAAGTAGAAAAAAAGCTTTAAACTGATTTGCACCTCTTCATAACAGCATTTTATTTTGTTTCAGAGCAAACTTGATGATTACCAGGAACGAATGAATAAGGGAGAACGTCTGAATCAAGATCAACTGGTAAAAACAACCAAAAATTCCTAATCAGATCTCTGTTAAATTGTTTTGTTGTTTTGGTGGTGAGGAGTTTTGTTCTGCCTCTCTCCTTGTTGAGGCTGTTCTTAAAGTAGGTTATTGTAGAGCTTGATTCAGCAGCAGTTTTGCAGTTGTAGTAAATAAAAAGCAAGTATCAATTTAAATTGTTGTATGGTGCAAACATGCACATTGATACTTCAAGAGATTACCAGATGCTCAGTAATCAACAGTGTTTTGTTGCTGATTTTTTACACTGAGAAAGTGAAGGGAAAAAAAACGTACCCTCCAACTATTGCAGCTGTTGACACTTCAAAGAATGAGCTGCTTCTCTTGGTCTCTTGGATGATTTCATCTTCACTTTGGTGGTTCTGTGCCAGCTGAAAACTGAAATATCACAAATCTGTGTATTTTTATGTTGTAATGGCCTGTTGTGAAGATATAAATCACCATAGAGAACTGACAATCATATTGGGGAGGGAAGCTCATGGTTTTTATGAAGCCTGGCTACCAGGCTTGATAAAAATCTTCTTAGTTTAAATAAACCCATTATTTTTTCACAGAGTGTAAATGTCTCAGCTGTATCCCCCTGACTTGATTCTAATTTGATGTAATTTCTCAGCACCAACAAATTGGTTGAGGAATTGGTTTTGCTTTGGTGCAAATCAGACTGTTTTTGCTATCTTCTTAAACCTAATAAAGATTTCTGGAGAAGGGGACATTATGCTCTGTATATTCTGATTTTGGCTCTTACTGGAGATAACAATGCATTAATTCTCAAACTCTTGAGCAGTTCTGAGTTGCCAGATTGCTCTTCTCCCCCATTGTCTCAGTTGTTTGTTAGTTTTTGTCAGAGACTAACTGCAGCCAAACAGGAAACCAGTCCATCATCCATGTGAGAATGTAAAGGCTCTTTAGCATATCTAAAGAAACTGGAGGCCTCAAGGACGTAGACAAGTCTTTCATATGTGGGCCGTCAAAATCTAAATTTGCCTTAACATAGTTGCAGTCCCATTCAGGGATCCTGTGTCTCAATTCAGAACTAAAAAATGTGGGAATTTATTTGTTGGAAGTATATATTCTATTCTGTTGCTGAAGGTTTACATTTGTGGTCTTTCTGGGTTTTTTTTAAGGATGCAGTGTCAAAATACCAGGAAGTGACAAATAATCTGGAATTTGCTAAGGAACTGCAGAGGAGTTTTATGGCTCTGAGTCAAGATGTAAGTAAAGATCAAGCATTGCCATGTGGGTTATCCAAACACTTTAAACTCTTCACTGAGGCAGTAGTCACCTCTGTTTACAGGGATAATTGCCCTTGATTTCTTGTATGTTTGACTGTCTTCTTCTATTTTTTATATTAGTTGATGTCAGGTTTTCTGAAGAATTTCTAATGTTCTACATAAATGTGTGAAAACAAGAATTATGTAATTTTCTGACACAGCACAAGTGTTGAAAACAGTGATCACAGAACCAGGTCTGTCATGCAGTAGTAAAGGTCATCACATACCAGATGGTCACAGATGCCACTGGTAGCATTTTCTTAAATGCATTTCGTAGGGTTTTCATTTCTTAATAATACAATCAAAAACTACATTATGGGACAATTAATATTATTTTTTAAGGGTAGTTTAACTGGATACTGTGAAATAGGTAATCTTTTGGGTTGCTGTTTTACTAAGGATGCAGAATAATACTATGATCAAGAATTAAATTCTAAAAATCTGGGAGTTCTGGAAAGAGAAGCAGCATTGGAGGAATTGGTTGAGTAGTGGATGTGAATACAGCTGACTGCTCTAAGGAGTGTATTTAGCTTGTGAGCAGGCTGGAATACTTTGAAGGGCAGCATCATCCTTGTGTTACAATCTGCCTTCTACATTGTCTGTGGCTGTAAGTTCATTTGTAGGACTAAGCCAACCTGTTTCTTTATTTTCTGGCATCACAATTCCATCTGTGTCCATGGAATGTTAGTAACGGAGAACGTCCTTTTCTGGACAAGTCTGTTCTGAAGTGTTTCTCTGGTCGGCTGACTGCTAAAAGAAGCCAGTGAATGTAGGGGTGCCAGATTGGTGCGCTGCTTTCAAAGTTGGTTGCAGTTTTTTCCTGATTTAACTTAGTGGATTTTAAAATAAATCTTTGATTTTTAAAAATTAAATGTAGATGTTTTCAAGTGGGAGAGTTACCTTCATGATAGATTTTTTTTTGGAAGAGAGTATTAAATTTCCAGAGTGAACCAGCTGAACTTGGGGTGCTGGATGCTTGAAGAGTGATAGAAACATCCTGTGAGTTCAGAGTGATGCTGCATTTAGACCTGTCTTATGGAAGGTTCAGTGCAGAGCACAAGACTGCTGATGATGTGTCGTCCTCTCACTGCATCTGTGCTCCCCGCACTGGGAATGCTGCAGTGGATGTATGTGCTTGTTCCCTGGAGTGTCTGACTGGGGATCTCATGTCCAAGAATTTGTTGAAATCCCTTTTTGAACTTGCTGACACTTTCTATCTCTCTAGCCTTTCATGGCAAAACATTCCATGAGTTCCCTCCCATGGTGCGTGAAAAAACAAAGAGTACTTTTATTTATCTGTTTTAACCTGATCTACTGGTAGTTCCGATGAATGCTTCCTACTATCATGGGATATGGTGAATAAGCTCTCTGTTCCTGCTCTCTGTGTGGCCAGTGTGAAAAATCTGGATCACCCAAGCCTTTCCAAATGGAAGAACCCAACACTTGGGCTCTGCTCTTGCCCAGTGGATGAACTCAGCACTCTGGCTTTTCCTTTGCCTTCCTCTGTACTTTTTCTTAGCAAATTAAAGACATTTTCAAACTGTTTTTCCTTTGGGTCCATTCCAGATCCAGAAAACAATAAAAAAGACGGCTCGTAGGGAGCAGTTGATGCGAGAGGAGGCTGAGCAGAAGCGTTTAAAGACTGTGCTGGAGCTGCAGTTTATTCTGGAGAAGTTGGGAGATGATGAGGTGCGCAGTGACCTCAAACAAGGATCCAACGGGGTGCCAGTGTTGACAGAGGAGGAACTGACAATGCTGGATGAGTTTTACAAGCTGGTTTACCCTGAACGAGATATGAACATGAGGTGGGATTACAGCAAAGTGCTCCTCTTTCTAATTGCCAGTCAGTTAACAATTTAAAGACTCGGTAAGAAATTAACTCTTTTTAATTAATTTTTAAGGTTGAATGAGCAGTATGAACAAGCATCTGTTCACCTGTGGGACTTACTGGAAGGGAAGGAAAAACCAGTTTGTGGAACAACCTGTAAGTACAGTCTTTGCATGAAGAGATAGCACACTGAATTTGTCTAAACTAAAACACACATCTGATGTAAGAGAACTTGGGCAGTTAATTCTTTGAGTTCTTAGAGGAACTACTTTTTCTCAGCTCTTAACTGGACTATAACAGTGACTTGTGAATTTGTACTCAGTGTGTGGTGTATTTTTTTATACTGGCTCAGCATTGCTCAGTGTTGAAGCTCAGTCTGTTGTTGCTATTTCAGCAGTACTCTGCTGCTGCTGAGTAACAGTTCTTTGTTTTCTGCAGATCTGAGTGTGAGCAAGGTGGCAGTGTAATACATACACTGTCATGGCCTTTCCCTCTTAGCTCCTGCAAAAAGTATTGTGATTCTGCCCTGTTTTCATTGATTACTTGCAGATCAGGGTGTGACCATGCCAGCAGACTGCTTTTTTTATGGAAATAATTCCCAAATACCTGGCCTAGGCAGCCAGTAATGCTGCTTTGCCAGTGGGGTGATGTATTTTGGGTTAAGATGCCCCAGCATTCATCTGAGGCACTGAGGGCAAGTGTTGTTTGCTTACAAAGGCTCTCTTGAGCCACTTCACCTCGGGAAGAACCTTCATGAATCAGGTGGTACCTTGTGTAGATTTATTTTTATTGACAATTGTTTTGGAAGAAATTGTCATATAGTAATGGTTTTAAGTAACAGGCTTCTGAAGAGTTAAGTGTACTCTTAAGACCCTTCTCGCCCTTCACATTTTTCTGAATGACAGTGGGTTATTTATGTTTTTATTGAATGTGACCCAGTAAGAGAAGATATCCTGGACCAGTAGTGGTCACAGACTGGCTTGGGGCAGCAGCATCTTGCCAGCAAAAGGGATCTTTGGGAAGGAAGGAAGGAGATGATGAGGACTGAGGTGGTGCTGATGTTTCCCTGTTTCATTTTCCCAGATAAAGCACTGAAGGAGGTTGTTGAACGGATTCTTCAGACCAGTTACTTTGACAGCACCCACAACCACCAGAATGGGCTGTGTGAGGAAGAGGAGGCAGCACCTGCACCTGCAGTAGAAGACACTGCAGCAGAGGCTGGTGAGAAAAGGAAGATGACTTGTGACTGACATTTTGTGTTCTTCTGTCTTGTCTCTGCAGTCCTCAGAGTGATTAAATTGCAAATGTGGTGTTCATCTCTAGTACTGAAACCATCCAAGATGAAAGTTCTGGCTGCCTGAGGCTTTTCCCATTTTTCAGTGGTTCCCACCAGTTTAAACTGTTAGAAGGGAGCTGTTTCTGAAGCAGACAATGTGATTACGTACTTAAAAAACTTGGGAATGTTGTATCCAATTTTAAGAGAACCCAAGACATTTTTCCCTTTTGTGGAGAAAGCATAGCTGAACATAACTCTCCCTATGAGAATTTAATGGTTTTTTTTCTTTGTTTTCAATTCAAAGCTCTGAGAATATTTGTTATTATTAATTCTCTGTTAGTGCCCATGACATTTCTTCTTTATTCTATATTGAGACAAAAGATTTTCTCATCTAACTTTGTATCTTCTGGGTCTGTAACATGAGGGTTGGGGTCTTTATTGTTGTTGTTTTGGGTTTTGCTTATTTGGTTTTTCCCGCATAAATGGTTTATTTCTTTTTCCTCCAGAACCTGATCCAGCAGAAGAATTTACTGAACCAACTGAAGTAGAATCAACTGAGGTATTATTCACTGAAAGACTGTCATTTTGTATACCTTCAATGCCACTTTACTTTTACTTTCATACCCTTTCTTATTTTTATTTTAGTATGTAAACAGACAATTCATGGCAGAGACTCAGTTCAGCAGTAGTGAGAAGGAACAGGTAGATGAGTGGACAGTTGAAACGGTTGAGGTAAGATCTTGTGTACTGCAGGTAAAATTGCAATCCCTGTTTCTGCTGGCTCACAATTCATGATAGGTTTTAGTATTGTATCCCTGCTCCCCCAATACATAAAAGAATACATATATATAAGTAAGCTTGGACTCACTACTTGGTTCTTCTATTACATACTTAGCTCAGGAGTACCTAAAATAAAAAGAAATAAGACCTATTTAGTCTGGCTAAGTTTGCCAAGAGCTTGCTTTTCTTCATGAGTGGCTTGCTTGGGAAAACAGGGCTTAGAAGCCTTATTCTTAAAAAGACTTTAAAGACTTTTTTTTTAAGTTTGTTTTTTTTTTTTTTTTTGGAGAACTTAGCTACAAATGTAGAACTTGAAAGTTTTATATATCCAGCTGCTGACAGTGTGGTGTAGTTGTGCTTTCATTAAGCAGGTCCCTGGAGAGGGAGCTGAAGATGAGTAACTCAACTAATACCTAGTCCAGATTGCTTATGTGCATCATTTGATGTTAAAATATGCTTGTTTGTACATACGTCTGTGCTTCCAGACCTACCGCTCTTCAAATATCTCACTTATTACTACTTTACACTTGAGTGGCTGTTCACTTGTGGTGTTTGTGGTGGTGCACTGCTGTTGGGATTTCCCAGTTCCATTCCCACTTCGGTAATTTGCACTCAGACTTTGCTGCACGTACAGGTCCATGATTTTAGTGCACTGGAATTTGTGCTCCTTGTATATGGGAAAGGAAAAGCCCCCTGTTTGGTTTGTTGGAGCTTGAGTTGTGTCTGTCTGTTAAAAATTCCTATGAGCAGCTTCTTTCAGGTGCTGGAGAGTTAATTTTTGATTGATTTTAGCCTTTTGCATCAGCAAATTGCAGATGGTCAGTTTTAGACTTTCTTGGTGCCTTTGGGCTGTTTGTAAGTGGAATGGAGTAAGTGTTCATCATCTTGTGAAGTGCTGAAAAAATGGAGCAGCCGTTTTGATGTGATAAACTAATCTGGCTGATTCTACATTTGAGTCTGGCTGAAATTCCTGTTTTACGGTGTTGAAGACCACTAAGAGATTTAATACTGAGGATGGGTGTGAGGCTTCTAAAACTAAGTAGACAACTTTGCCATGTATGTGAAGGAGTTTGGTAGTTCCTTGTCATAGTTCATTTCCTTACTTAAAAAGCTTAAATTGTCACTGCTATTCCCTGCTACTGAATGTGCTTTAAGAACTATTTTAAAAACTGAAGAAACCCTCCAAACCAACACATTAAAGTCATGCTTGGTTGGAGTAGTTTTAGACGGCACAGCATTTTAAAATTAATGATTGATTGGCTTAAATTATACCCATTTTATATCTGTGTTTCTTCCAGGTATCTGTAGATCTTAATATAAGGAGTATGGATGAAGACTTAATTCAGGTTGTAGTTTGGTATCAGACAGATTTCAGAAACTCATAATTTCCTAGTAAGCTGAATCTGGAATTGTTTTCATAGGACAATACTGAAGAATGTGCACTTCAGTTGCCCTTTCTGTCCCAATATCTTGGACTTGATGAAAAGGAATAATTTGAAGCCTGTTTCTTCATAATAAAGAGCTTTATTTTCTCAGCTATAATACAAAAAAAGGAAACTGAGAATATCTGCCTGTAAAATTATTCTTACTGGCACTACAGTCTCCTTTCTCAGGAGAATGCAGCTGAACTGTACTTTGGCAAGATCGTAACAGAGAATGTGCAGTGATAGTTGTGAATTTTGAAATCTGAAAGAGAACATTTGCTTGGAAGAGCTCGATAATTGTTCACAAAGGAGGAGAATATCATAAACTCCTCTCTTTTTCAAGTAGATGTGATACTGCCAGGATTTCTGTGGTGTGTTTCTAGTTTGGGAAGTGATGATGTCTTTGCAAGGATGTTTTTTATGGTCCTTCCGTAAGTTTTAAACTAAATAATTGGCTTGTGAATTTTTCAAGTGTGTTTGGATTATATGATGTTCTAATGTGAAGATGTCCTTTATTGGTAGTAGCATTTATGGAATTTTTTTATTGTTGTTTTGTGACATTTAAATTTTAACTGCTTCTTCTGTAATTAGTGCCTGAGTCTGGTTGTACACAAAGTTCTCTGTCTCTTAGATTGTGGAACTTTAGTTGGATGGATTTTGTGTAGAATTCAAAACTTTTCTCAGACTGGCAAAATACAAGTTCATTCTGTTGGTTTGTGGTGTCATTAAACTTGTGACTTTACCTTTCCTCTTTTTTTCCCTGTCCTCTGTCATTGTGTCTGGCAGCTCTGCCTTTTGACAAGGTTAACTTAACCTCGCACAACTTGCAATTTGTTCAAGTAGTTTCATCCTAGTGTGTTTGTACTTGGTCAGAGTACCTGGTAGTGCTAATAGGGCTGAAGGGATAGGTCCTAAACTGTTTCTTTTGACATCAGAAAAGGAGTATTGAAGAAGATAATGTAAAATATGAGGTACCATCCGGAGTTACTGCTGTACTATTTGTAAAAAAGGAAAATGTTGGATATTTTTGCCACTGTTGTGTGCTCTTGATGATTCCATTGACTCTTTTTTTTTCTTGAAGATACTGAATTGTTGTGGATGACTTGGATTCCATAAGTTGAGTAGTAGTGCTCAAATAAATTGAGAGCATTTTTGGTAATAATTAGGTAGGAGATTAGTACCTGCTGGTTTTACCACTCAAGTTTCACCTGATCATCTGGCTTGCACTTTTTCTTCAATTTTTAAACTTTGTAATGTGCAAAAGGTCTGTATATGTGCTCTAGATAATTTTTTTTCCATTTACAGGGCTTAATTCTTAATTTGGAAACAGTCCATAATGTGAAATTCAGGGACTGTTTGGTAGACCAGAGTTGTTCTTGGTTACCAGTGTGGACTGCCTCAGGGTGTATTTTTCATGGGAATTGTCAAATTGGTACCAGTAGTGCTTTGGGTCTGAAGGGGGTCTCAAACAAGTTGTAGGTAGGTTGTGGTTAGCTTTTAGTTTTGTTCGGATTTTCTGTTTGGGATTTGCTCAAGGAACAAGCCATTGGAGTTGGTGAGGCGACTGCATGTGCAGAATGCTATGGGCAAACAAGATTTGGAAATCTGGGTGAGCAGTAGGAATGCTGGAAGATGCTGAAGGTTTCTTTGAGAAATTAAAAAGAAATTTGCAGGCTTTGAGGGTGGATAGTGGCAGTGTGAGGCTTAAAGTTCAGACCTTTGTTATAGGATTGGTTTGTGAATTGTCATGGCTGGTGTACAGAAATCTGTCTCTGCGATTCTAATAAGAAATCAGGTATTTTACATCAATATTTTGAACTTTCAGGTGGCTGTACACTAATTTATATTGTAACCAAGTTTTAAGGCTTAGCTGTTTATCTGGAATGTTAGTAATACTAGAAACTCGTTGAAATAGAGAAGTAATGATAAGAGATATTTTAAAGGGCATTTGTTGACATTGGAAATGGCACTTCTGGATTATGGGAGCTGCCTAAAGAGCAGGTTAGGGACTGGTTAGGGCCATGAAAATGCAGCTCGACCATCTTTGTTGCTGTCTGTTTTCAGACTATTTGCTGATGTATGTTTGAGGTGCCCAGTGTCCAGCTTTGCTGGTTGCTCTGCTGTCTGATCAGGTGTTACCTGAAAGCCCATTGCAGTTTGTTCCTTTGTTGATGTTTGCCACTTTGGGGTATATGTGGTAAATCTGAGCTTTTTTGCCCTCCCTGATCTGTGCTTCTGCTTCTGGGCTTCTGGTGTCCCTTCACAGTGCTGTCTGGCAATCCTTGTAATGCAGTGCTGTCTTGTGTTCCTGAGACAGTAAATCCGGAAGCTGGGATAACAGTGGCTGTGAAAATTGAGCATTATGAAGACTTAAGAAAGACCAAAAAATTCTGACTCCACTTATATTTACCAAAAAGCTATGAAGAAATAATTGTTCCCCATTTGTGCATATTTCTGGAGCTTACTTTTCCCCCACTTCCTTTAAATTTCCAAATGGTGATAAATTACTGTCTCAAATTCTGCTCTAAAATCTCCATGTAATATTGAACAGGTGTTTTTTTCATGGGGAATAGAGTAGATGGAGAGAAAAAAAGAGCAGAATGTGAGCTCTGTGATCCTGTGAGTGCTCAGATGAGTAATTGGCCACCAGTACCTGTCTGCAGGATGTAATACTGTCCTTCAACACCCTACAGCAATTCCATCATCCATAACCAGTTAGGCAATAGCCAGAAATGCCAAGAACTCCTGAGTAACTTGAGCGCAGTGCTGCCTTGAGCTGAAATTGCAGTTGGTTGTTGTCTCTTGTTAGGTTGTAAATTCCCTGCAGCAACAGACACAGGCGACATCTCCTCCTGTCCCGGAACCTCACACGCTCACTGCTGTGGCTCAGGCAGACCCCCTGGTCAGGAGACAGCGAGTACAGGACCTCATGGCACAGATGCAGGGCCCCTACAACTTCATGCAGGTATTGCTGTACTCCAAACATTCGTATGTTTAACCCACAGCAGTGTGAATTTGATTTTTATGATTTTTTTTATTTTTTCTCCCCAGGACTCGATGCTGGAATTTGAGAACCAAACACTTGATCCTGCCATTGTATCTGCACAGCCCATGAACCCAGCACAGAGTTTGGACATGCCCCAAATGGTTTGCCCTCCAGGTTTGTAATGGTAAATCCTAAACAGAAATACTGGGGAAGGCTGCAAGTCCTCTCTTAGCAATGCTTCAGTTACTGCTGCATAGTAAAAGGTCACCACAAGTAATAGTACAATCCTGTTACAGTGGGTTTTTCTCAGAAATGTGATTGTACTGTTTTTAGACTTCAAATTCTCACTTGCTTATACATTTTGCTTGGAAATATGGAACACTAAAGTTTCTTTGGTTTTGCTGTGGGTTATTTTGGACGAGTAGAAAAAATACTCTTTGCGTGGAAACAGGCGTTGATTATTTGAGTATAGCTTTGTCATATTTAAGGCTTCATCATCTTCATGATGATCAGCTTTCACATAAGTACTCAGAGAAGATAAGAATGCTGTTCTTTAAAACGTTTGATTTACTGTGTAATAAGCAAAGTTATTTTCCTCCAGTTCATGCTGAGTCAAGACTTGCCCAGCCTACCCAAGTTCCTGTGCAACCAGAAGCTACACAGGTAAAATGTTTAGTAAATTCTGGTCTGGATTTGAGTTTGATAGTACGTCTGATTGGAATTACAAAAGGATTTCTTTCCTAACTATGTGAAAAACTCTAAGAAAAAGCTGAAGTTCCAGTTTTGGGAAATTGGTGATCTCTATTGCTGCTTACAAACATCAGTAGTTCCTGGTTTCATTCTCTGCAGGCATTGCAAATTGCCAGTAATTGGAAGCAGGTAGTTTGTTACTTATTTGTAACAGAAATGCCAGAACCACTTGGTTACAGGGCACCTGTGTCTGTTCAAGTGAGTGTCAGGGCACAAGTAGATCTCATGCATTAACTATATAGAGTTTGTGTTCTGCTTGATTATTCGCAGTTGCTTGCTTGGGATTTTGTCCTGGAGCTGTAGAGCAGTCAACATGAGTTGAATGCTGTTTCCAGTTGAGCTTTAAATAGGATCTCCTAAACTTGCTTTTGCACTGTATAAATTAAGTAGTCACTTTCTTGTTAAGATGTTTCAGTTGTCTGGTGATTAAAGGAGCTCCTCATTTTGTATTAAGCATGTGTGGCATCTCTGAGGACTCTGCTGGTCTCAGTAATGGATCTGATCCCTGTAGGTATTTGCAAACAAAAAAAAAAGTCTGGATAGATGATGGATCTCAGAGTACCAGCAGTATAAATTGCTTCCTTTGGCTTGTCCAGATTAGGTCTGCAAGGTTTAAGTCACTCATTTATACAGAAACAGGAGTGAGGGAATTATTTCTTGAGCTTCCTCTGTTATGTACCTCCTGAAGTGCTGATGCTCTCCACAGTTTTGTTGTCTCGTAGAAGTAGACTAATTTTTTTGGGCAGAGGATTTTCTCTGCACTAGTTTTTATTTTACTCTTAGGTGATGCCTGACTTAATCCAATGGATTTTTTTCTTATTTCCCTTACCTCAACCAGTGCTGCCAGTGATTCTCTTGAGGGTCTTGCAAGCAGTAGCTAAACTTACTCTTGGCTTTGGAACATGCCAGTGCAATGTGAACACCCCCATCAGTTACTATCCATTGCCTCTTAAACTGCCCAGTACAGCCTTTAATGCAAAGTGCACTGCTTTGCTGGCTGGACTTCTCCCTGGACTCTCTGTGTAGGAGCAGAGCTTGTAAAATTCAGGCCATTGGCAGCCAGTCCTTGTCCACTTGTGTTTGAGCTTGGAGCTGTGTCATGTTAGAATGCTGGCGGTTAAAAAGTGATGAATTTGTGCTGGTTTGAAGATCTGCTGGCTCACAGACTCCAGAGTTCTCTGATACGTTTTACAAAGCTGTGTGAGCATCAGCTGACTTTTGGGGGCTTTGGGGTTTATTTTGTCAGGTTCCCTTGGTTTCTTCTACAAGTGAGGGATATACAGCTTCCCAACCCATGTATCAGCCTTCTCACACAGCAGAGCAACGGCCACAGAAAGAATCAATTGACCAGATTCAGGCAAGTCAGGTTTCACAGGGGTGGGAAGAACTCTGATTGCAGGTGGCATCAAATGTTAGTCTGTGTTTCTTCATAAATAACGTAATTTTTAGTTGATAAGGGTGCTTCAATTCCCTTTAATTTAAAAATTCTAAGCCTTTCTGTGACCAGTAAGTCCTCCACGGCAAGATTTTTCATTTGGAAGCTTGTTTCTTTAGTTGGATGCAGCATGCCAACATCAGCATGGAAGCATCAGTATTGTTGGCTTAGGAAGTGGGATTTATTTTTTCACAGCAGTTAGCCTGGAAACTTCTTCATTTCCCCCCTGTAGTTTTTTCTGGTTGTGTTTCAAGCTAATGAGGGAGAAGATGGTTAGGTTTTTCCTCTCATTATGCTGTTGTGAATGAGGCTGTTGAGCTGAAGTAGAAAACAGTCATTAGTAGAGGGGATGCTGAGGCATCGCCTCTCTTTTTTTAAGAAAAGTTTTTGAAGTTAAATATTTGGTACCCCAAGAGCTGCTAAAATGTTGGTTTTTTTAATTATTAGGCTTCCATGTCCCTGAATGCAGACCAGACCCCATCCTCATCATCACTTCCCACTGCATCCCAGCCGCAGGTGTTCCAGGCTGGATCCAGCAAGCCTTTGCATAGCAGCGGAATCAACGTCAATGCAGCTCCATTCCAGTCCATGCAAACAGTGAGTAGGAAATCAATACTGGATCCCTTTGGTTTGGTACTCATTGCTTGTGGTGGAATCAGTCATGTAGCTATATAGGATAGTCTTTGCTTATTCACATTTCTAAAACTTTGATCCTTCTTTACAGAGCTGTAAAACTGAATTTCTGCTCTTACCAGGTATTCAACATGAATGCACCTGTTCCTCCTGTGAATGAGCCAGAAACCCTTAAGCAGCAAAACCAGTATCAGGCCAGTTACAACCAGAGTTTCTCCAATCAAGCTCACCAAGTAGAACAATCAGATCTCCAGCAAGAACAACTCCAGACAGGTAAAATTCTTGTGGCCTTGGTAGAGCAGTCTGTCTGTGAAGTCCTAAATGATGGAGCAAAGTATGTCACAGGTTCCCTTGCAGACCATTCCCCTGAGCAATATCACGTTTTGTTACTCTCTCTGGGTTTGAATATCCAGCAGGGAGTGAAATTCAGTATATCTCTCTCCAGCTGTTAAGTCACTTGACTGAGGTTTATATAGGTTTAAAAAGAAAGAAAACATGAACAGGATTATTCTGAAGATGCAAGCACTAGAGTGAAGTACTGGTTCTGCTGATGTTAAGGTTGCTTTTGAAAAGTACAATTTGAGGTGACATTCTGTAATGGAAATAGTAAGCCAGAAATGAGAGCAAATATGGATTGCTTATCACAGTTGATGTAAGGTCACAAAGGCCTGGAATCTTGTGCTGAAATCAATGAGATGTGGTTTGAATTCAACAGGCAAAACGATTTCCAGGTTAGCAGCTTGAAAAAATTAGAAGTTTATGTCCAGAGCTGTTTTTCTCTCAGCACTGCGTTCACTTTCCACTGAAGTGCTAGCAAGTATTCGATGTGGAATAAGGAGAAAAAGCCTCATCCTTTTCCTCTGTACATCCTTTTCCTCTCTAACAGAATGCTGGGTTTAAAGAGAGACATGTGGGAACATAAAGAAATCCAGCCTTTTAAACTCCTTTTTGCCCCTGATTCCCCTGCAGTGGTTGGTACCTACCACGGCTCCCCGGACCAGAGTCACCAAGTGGCAGGAAACCACCAGCAGCCTCCCCAGCAGAGCACTGGATTCCCCAGGAACAGTCAGCCTTACTACAACAGCCGAGGGGTGTCCCGGGGGGGATCCCGCGGGGCCCGGGGCCTCATGAACGGTTACAGGGGCCCGGCAAACGGATTCAGAGGTGAGCGGTTCTCAGAACACTCCCTGACCTCTGCTTGCACCTGGGGGGACGCCAGGTCAGGAGAGCAAGTGTTAGTTACACTGACCTGCTCTTGTGAGACTGGGGTGGTATCCCTGGGAAATGCTGAAATGGGTAGTAAATATCATACTCATTTTAGATAAGCAGCTTAAATTTAGGTGTGTGTTTGGATCTCTGTTCCAGTATTAAGCATCTACTGCAAGTATAAGCAAATGCAGAAATACCCATCCATCGAGCAAGGAATTTGGATGCTAGTTGATATTTCAAAAATGCTTTTTGTTTCCACAGTATATTTTATAGTTCTGTATTTCATCAGAATGAGAATAGGCTGGCTTATGTAAAAGTACAAGAGCACGAGAGTCCGAAAGTCACTAGGCCAAGGGAATTAACAGGAGTGGAAGAATGATACTGTAGATGAGAATGTTCCTGATTCCTGGATCTCACAGGTGTGGCTGTCAGTGTTACAAAGAGGTTTGCATTAGAATAGGACAGAGATTTCCATGTCAGGTGTTCTGGGACAACTTATGGACATTGATATTCCATGTTCTCTTCCCCTCCTGTGGCTGGGGAGTAGAGAAGAAACCTGCATAATAAAAATACAGCTGATTGGAGTGTGAATGCAGTAATCACACTTGGGGCATTTAGATCCTGTTCATGTTTAGGATCATGTTCAGCTCTGGACTGAATGTTCTGTAAATCACAAACCTCGGGTTACTCTGAGAAATGCACTGAACATTGTCTCCTCTCAGTCCTTACCAGAGGTTCATTCTCATTTCTTGTAATATGTTAGCCCTGATGTTGGAAACATTTGCTTGACTTGCAGGTAAACAGCACTTGATAAAGGGAGGGCATTTTAAGGTTTAGGTAAAATGCTGTTACTGCTTTTCTTTCTGTAGTAGCAGAAGGTCAAGTATTAAGCACAACTTTGCTTTTCAAGTGAAAGACTTGTGCCCTGTTCCTTAGGGGGATACGATGGCTACCGTCCTTCCTTTTCCAACACTCCAAACAGTGGCTACACACAGCCCCAGTTCAATGCTCCTCGGGATTACTCAAACTACCAGAGGGTAAGCTACCAGTGGGGAGAGAAATACCTGTCAAAAGCACTCAAAGTTGTTAGTGGCAGCTTCCTCTGGGACTTTCTTACTGCTCAGGAAGACAAACTGCCTCTGTGTAGTTTGGATAAGTTGAACCCTAAATGCATTAGTTTATATTTCTTAGTTACATTGAGTAACACATCCTGTAACTGGAGAGGGCGTTTGTCATTGCACATTTTATTACGGCAGCTAGGCACTAGTGGAAGTAAGAATTTATTTTTTGAAGGTTATTTTAAACTAATGTTGCATGTTGAAGCTACAGGTGTTTTGTCAGTGCATATTGTTCTAAAGGTACTTCCTTTGCTGGCAATTAATAACAGAATGCCCAGTTTTTACATTGTGACTTTTTAAATTTCTTTGCTTCAGGATGGATATCAACAAAATTTCAAACGTGGCTCTGGACAAAGTGGACCTCGGGGAGCTCCTAGAGGTAATTTCCTGACTAGCAAATACTTGATCTGGGTTGAGTGGAAGTTTCTGAGCCATCTTTTAAAGTTCTGTACTTCAAAAGCAACCTCACTCCTTACTCAGCAGCTCACGGTTGAGAATAAGATGACTTTCCTCTGACCTCATAGGGTGACCCTGCTGACTTGAATTACTGGAATCCTGTGAACTGGTGATGGAAGTTTAGTTGGCTGTTAAATGAGGAATTCTTGGAAAAGAGGTTTAAACAGCAATTGCTATTGACGTTCAGATATAGCAGAACTACAACTGTCTTTTATTAATGAAAGCCTTAGGAAACAAACCCAAGAGACATAATGAGGCTGTAGTTAAGCTTCTGAATTCTGTTTTCATCACTGTTTCCTCAGGTCTTTTTTTTAGTACGTTTTTGGTGATGAGTCTGTGTTCTGTCTCAATATTGCCATAGGTGCCTTGGCAATGAGGGCAGCTCGAGCCTGTGCCCTGCATGTGTGAAACCCCACATGGTAATTCAGTTTTGAAAGGTTGGTCCTGAAAGCCCTGAAGTGTGGAGCTGAGGCCTCTGGAGTTCAGTGCAACATTGGGCTGTGGTGAAGCTGAGAGCATTTTAGGAAGCACAACAAAGTCTGACTTTGTTTTAGTTTAGATCAGAAGATTTAGGATTGTTTTTAAACTAATCAGATTGCCTGCAGAATTCAACCCCTTTTTTGTGTTTTCTAGGTCGTGGAGGGCCCCCCAGACCAAACAGAGGGATGCCTCAGATGAACGCTCAGCAAGTGAATTAAACACATTCACAGGATTCCGTTCAACGCCAAAAACACGCTGGCCAGTGTACAATACATGTTACCAGAAGAGTTATTATCTATTTGTTCTCCCTTACAGGAAGTTTGTTGTAAAGGGACTATTTTCATTACCCATAATGACAGGACTACAGTTGCCAGCTTTATATTCCCTGGATATTGAAAGGAACGAAACAACGTTTACTCTGCATGTTCTGTCCTAAGCATCATCTTGAGCCTTGCACATGAGATTCAGATTCCTCACCCTTGCTAAGAATAAAGCAAAAAAAGGCAATTTTCAGGGTGATCCAATCTCCATGGTTAACTGCAGTGTCAGGAAAAAGCAAAGACTCACTTCTGACATTTAAAAGTGATTAAACAAAATTCAGATAAAATCTGCAAATCCATAAAGATTTACTGTGGTTGACAAAACATAAATGTTCCCATGAAAGGATGGAAAAGATGAAGTGTGGCTTGGTAGAACAACTGCATTTCAGCTTTTTCTTATTAAATCGAAGCACTGAGCAGTTCAAGATGTGTAGTGATGCATTTGCCCTGAATAGACAGGTGGGCTTAGAGGCAGTTTGTGACAAAGAAGAGTCACCCTTAGCTGCAAAATTCCTCATCACCTGATTCCTGTGGCTAAGGATTTAAGAGTGCTTGCATAACTGCTGATGTAACTGTGTAATTATTTTTTTTAGGAGACAAGGTGAAAACCAAAAACTTTGATTTGGCACTTGGACAAAATTTTTGCAACAAATCCTGAGCTATAATCTGGATGGCCACTGTATATTTGATGTGAAGTATTTCTCTTTGAAACACTTTTAAGTTTCTTTGATAGCAATGACTTTTGTAAGGATTGGTATTCTCTATCATTCCTTATGACTTGCACATTGTCTGTCACTAATACTTGACCTTGCTGTATTATCACCTAAATAACTGATGCCGGTACTGATGGAAATCCCTAATGGATAATCATAACACTTTTGGTCACATGTCCTTTTGTCTTTCCTGCAGCCTTGAAGGTTTTAAGAAATCTCAAATGCCCGCTGCTGCTGCCCTTCCAATTGCTATCTTTTGAAAAGCACCAGTCTGTGTTTGAGTTGATTTCCCCTTTTCAGGGAAATGACAGCCAGCAGTTACAGTTCTAATGGTATAAGCAAGATAAATAAAACATGTTTATAAAAATTGTATCCTGGAACACTGGTTTTCAACAGCTGAAAAAGATTCAGTGTGATGGGGTGACATTTCATAAGGTGTTTTTTTCTTTGTTTTATCCCCAATAGTCTCTTTTTCCTGACTAGATGTAAACCCTCCTTTTTTTCTGGTTTTATTCTACTAGCTGTGACTTCTGGGAAACTTTTCTTTTTGATGGACTTTTACTTTCATCAAGGCAGCGATGTATAAAAGAAATGGCATAAGCCTAGGAGCTGGAAAATACCAAGTCTTATTCAAGTTTTACTGCATCCTTGTGGTATAATCTTTGGAAAAATCACTTGTGCCTGCCTTTTGCGCACATGCACTCTCTCTGCAGTGGGGAGAATATTTTGATAGCTGCCTCCATAGAGGTGTTGGTAGTTCTGTTGCATTCTATAGCACATGCAAGAAGAAAAGTGCTATATTCTATGTTAAGTATTGCTCATCAAATAATTCCTACCTGTGGAAAGGTGAAATTAAGGAACAGCTGTGTGGTGTTTAACTATTCTGTACAAAACTGAAGGTTGTTTTCACTCAGAGGGTAATTTCTACTTTGGATCACAACTGAACTTTCAGAACTTGCAGTCAGATACTTTTGACTTCATTGTGAAACAGTCTGGAACTCCATACAAATAGGTGGGATATCACTTTTCCATGTCCTGTGTGAAGAGCACAAATGAAAAATGTTTTCACTGTGGGAAGTGATAAGCTTGTGAAGACCATATTCCACACCAGGCTTCCTGAAACGGGGCTGATGTCTGGAAGCAGCAGTTTGAGTCAAGGCCTAGAACATTCCTAAACTGCAGTCCGGTGAGAAGTTGCTGTTCTGTGTCTTTTTTAGGAAGCTATTACTGAGATAACAGTCCCAACTGTTTTTTAACTGGAAAAAAAAATAAAAAGACAAACCTTTTAATGTTGAACTGATGTAGGAAAACAGTGAATTCTTTTAATTATTTTATTTTTCTTTATGCATCAGCTTTTAAATGGTTGGTAGAACAAAAGCTGCTCAGCTTTCTCCATTGCACACCAAATGCTCCTTAAGGAACTAATTGTAGTTTGTCAGTAAATGTGCACTATACTCAGAGACCTCTAAATGCATTGAAACATTCCACCTTGAGTTTGGGTGGTTGGTTTGGGGTTTTTTTCCAACTTGAATTCATTAATGAAACACTGGGCCTCTTCACTGAGAGACAAGTTTGCAAACCTCCTGTATGACAATGGCCTTTAGAGCCGCTGCCCTGCTGTTTCCTGGTGGAGGGAGAGGTGGAACAAGTCCTGAGATACGAGCTGGGAATGTGCACGGAACCCTTTGATCTCCACCCCGGTGCAATAAAGTGTCCTGAAACAGCAGCTGGAGTCACACCCTGTGGCACACAGCCCTTGCTGCTTCTCTTCAGGGGAGCTCTCAATTTTTACTCCATAGCTTGGCTCCAGATCCAAGTTCACACCCCAAGCACAAAGCCGTGGCAGTTTGGGGCTGCCTCTGATGCTGAGGCTATTCTGGATATAGGGATGAGCTGTTTATTCCATTGGTAGCTGGGGTCTGATCATGTGGCTGGAAGGAGAGCGTGGGACAGGGCTGTGTCTCAGCCTTTTCAAAACTGAACTTCTGCCTTCAGCCTCTTTCTTCCTATTGGCTGTAATTCAAGGGTTCCTGAGCAAGTAATTTATAAATTCCTCAAGTATCTCAGATGTTTGTATGGATTGTTACTGTGTCTGGGAAACTTGGATGCTTCCTAGACATCCTCTTACTTGAACACTTACCTAGAAATCATGAGCTGTTGCATTCTGCCTGAGGCCAGCCTGCTCCTGAATTTTACTCCTGTGTTTTTTGCTGTGTACAGGCTGTTTTCTAAAAACAGTTCACCAATGCAGCTTAGGGATTTTTCTGTAGAGAGGGTTCTAAACTTCACTTAACCCCTGTTTTATTCCCCAGATCCTGTCTTTTATACAGCAATCTCTGAATGATCAGGCAGAGTAAGGATTTTTGGCTTCTTGTTACTTAACGAGGCAGTGAATTTTGTTGGGACTTAACTCTTGGAGAACATCGTGTCCTGAAAACATGTCTCCTCAAAATGTCCTGCCAACCTTTAGTTTTTAGGAAGGTGGGTTGTGTTACGGGTCTTTGGAGAAAGGATCAAGCTTCCTTCTTTTTCCTACATGGCATTTAAGTAGAGAAAGGTACTGAAGAGGCTATAACTGCAGCTAAATACTGCAAAGATGATAAATGATATTGACAAAGTTCTTAAAGTGCACATGGTTAAGAACAAATAGGGCAAAATATTTGTAGTCCAGCAGAGCAAGATACAGAACCAGTTGATTGGAAGAATCTTGATATTCCCCCCCACCCTGTTCATGAGGCTGCAGTCACATCCTGGGAAATCCAGACCATCTTTCTTGCTGATGTGAAACTGTTCTTGGTTAAAGTCTGTTGCAAAGTACTGACATGGATGCTTCAAGGTACAAGCTGGATCTGGGCTTTGTCACTGTCTGAAGGAGACTGGTTTAGTTTCTAAAATCTGGGCACCTGTTTCTCCAATTTTTCATCTGCACTGAGCATGGATGGGACCAAAAGGTTTCCCGTGAGCTGGCACCAGTGAACTTGCATGCTGGCAAGGTGCAGGTGTCTCTGTCCCTCAGTAATGGACTAGAATATATGAAGAGCAAGTAGGAAATGAGCCCAAACAACAAAACTCAGAAAACTCTTCTGTTGAACTTAGAGGACAATTTCCTTGTTGAAATCTGGCCTTAAATATATTTATGATTATTGTCTGGAGCTTTGCTGGAAGTTTCAGCATTGCAATGCTGTGAAGCTCCCTTCTAATGGTGTTTTTTCCTGAAATGACAGAATTTGTTAAAATGCAGATGTGCTCTCAGTTGGTCTCGGGCTGATCTTGGCCATCGTGGAGTCAGTGGCACAACTTCAGGGAAGGAGTTTTGACTGACAAAATAAGGGATCTTTGGGAATATTCCCTTATTTTTGTCAGCACAGCTCACAGTCGTGGAGAGGGCTAAATTGCTTAAACTGTAACATTTTCCTGTTGGCCAGTTTTTCCTGTTGGCCAATACATTTTTGGAGAGGGAGGGAGGTGGGGAAGGTCCCTCAAATGTGTATTTTTGGTGTGAAGTGGCAGAGTGTGATGAGAACCTTCCTTTTCTAGGCTGTTCATCTAAGGGAGGAGGTGCTATTCTATTAACCACTTTCAGAGGCTTTTTGAATATAATGGTATTAGAATTTGTGGCTCTCTGGATCCAGCCTTAATAGAGGGAAGGAAATATTTTTTCCAAAATCCGCTTCCTAAAAGCCACTTGGAGCAGCATGTAGGAGAACTGCATTAGGAAAACTAGAACCTAACGTGGCATTTGGTTATGAATTAATTTTTTTCTCTTGCTGCAGTTGTATTAAAAGCCAGATTCTTTTCCCATCTTTTTAATACCCACAAAGGAGTCAGAAGGGTGTAACCAGCTCAGTTCCAACTCTGCTGGCCCATTTATACCCAACAGCAGATCAAGAGGACACCTGGAATTTCAGTCTCAAGCTAAATTTTAGGAAATATTTGTTAGACTTTTATTAAATGAAAATGTATTTCCTCTTTTGAAGCTCTCGGGTTTTAGAATTAATTTTAGTAATGCTTCTAGCACATAAGTGTTGAGAATTTTTAGTTTGTTGTCAGATTTAAATTTTCTGATGGCCTTAAACATACCTGTATATATGTCTGCAGTTCTTTAACTCAGCGTTGGAAACAAATTGGTCCATTGCTTATGTAAACACTTGAAAAATAAATCTATTTAAATGTTTTATGTCCTTCCCTTTGAAGCAGATATTTCATACCTGAAGGGATTGTCTTGCTAAACTTCTGTTGCATTGGTGGTTTTGTCTCAGTGACTGGGTTTACCTAAAAAAAGTTGTTCTACAGCCTTTATGATTATTAATTTTTGTTATATTTTAAAACAACCCCAAATACATCCAGTGGTATTAAACACATTTTTCCTACACTGTCACCTGGTTTTAAATACTTCATTGTTTGAATGTTCAAGTTTAAGAAAAATTGGCAGTATTAAAAGCTAAGAATAAAGATATCTATGCAAATAGCTTGGCTCAACTTTGGTATTGAAAGGTTAGGAATAGCTTTACTGTCAGTTTGAGAATAAATATTCCATGTTTCTGAAACCTCACTGGAATTTCAGGTCAGGCTGATAAATCATTTTCTTGTTGCTGCTCCATGGTTGTGCAGCTTGGGATTTTTTATGGGAAACTCTCAAAGAGCTCTGGTGGATTTATTGAGAAGCAGAGCTGAAATGTTAGATGCTCCCTACTCTTAGTGAGGAATAGGATTTCTAATATTTCCTGGGGATTCATTTAGCATCTGTAATAATCCTAAAGGTTTGTTGTCTTCTGGATGTGTTCTGTTTGTTCTATGCAGTCTTATTTCCTTGGGGAAACTGGCTCCAAATGCCCTTTTTGGTACATATTTGTTTTTGTTGTCTCTCCCCCCAGGAGCAAAGGCCACCCTGACTCGCAGTTTGCTGGTGTGGAAATGGAATTATCTTTATAAAATCAGGGGCCTGCTCTTTGTGCACACACACCTGGAGGGCTCGCAGGCAGGATTTTGTTAGAGCAAAGCGTTTAAAAAAAAAAAAAAAAAAAAGGAGGGACGGAGGGAGGAACCGGCTGGGCACAGGAGTCCTTTCCCATGTGCAAAGCTACTTTTAATTATTCTGCTTGAAAGTTCGATCTACAGGGAAATGTGCGTTTATACAGAAACGTTTCGAGAAAGAGATGTATGTGTACTACGTCGCGCAGGCGGCCGGCGCGGGCAGCCCCGGGGTCCTTCCACGCTGCGCGGCGCCAGCGCCGGGCCTCACGTGGCTCCCACGTGGTGCGGCGGGAGCGGGGCCGGGGCAGCAGCGGCGGGAGCCGCAGCCATGCAGCGCCGCAAGGTGGACAACCGCATCCGCGTCCTCATCGAGAACGGCGTGGCGGAGCGGCAGCGGAGCCTCTTCGTGGTGGTGGGCGACCGCGGCAAGGACCAGGTAACGCCGTCCCGGAGCGTGCGGGGCTGTGGGTGCGGAGACCCACCCGGGCCTGCCGCAGTCCTTCAGTCCCTGCTCCTCACAGCCCCAGGCAGAACAGTGGAGCCTGAGGGGAGGGAACTCGCAGGGACAGAGTTGTTGGAAGTGGTGTGTGAGACCTCCCTTAGATATCTCCTGTCTGGGAAGGTCATGAATATCAAATGAAACTCAGGACAGGCTGGGGTTCATGTGTTTGGTTTTTAAACCGAGGCAAAGGATATTACATTTTCTGGCCAATTGGAGGGTTTTCCCCCTCGGTTCTGCCGTGAGCTGTGATGGTTTCTCTCTCGTAGTGGGCTTTGAGTCGTCTCGCAGATGAACCTACTCGGTGAAGTTGTGTGCGGGAAATTAAGTGATAAACTCAGTTTTCTTCAGAGACTCCGGCCTTGTATTTTTCGAGTGGAGAGGGGAAGAACAGCACGGCAAACCCATGATGTTTTAGGATAAGTCAATTCTCCGAATCACAGAATTGTTCAGAGTGGAACAGCCCTCCCAGATCACTGAGTCCAGCAAACCAGCCACTCACCCACGTCCCCAAGTGCCACATCTACTTGGCTTTTAAACCCCTGCAGGGATGGGGACTTGACAGCCTGCTCAGAGAAGAAATTTTGCTTTATATCCGACCTAAACCTCCCCTGGCACAGCCTGAGGCCATTTTCTCTCCTCTTGTCCCTTGTTCCTGGGAGCAGAGCCTGACCCAGCTGCCCCCTCCTGTCAGGGAGCTGTGCGGAGCCAGAAGGTCCCCCCTGAGCCTCCCTTTTCTCCAGGCTGAGCCCCTTTCCAGCTCCCTCAGCTGCTCCTGGAGCTCCAGACCTTTCCCCAGCTCCATTCCCTTCCCTGGACATGTTCCAGTCCTTCAATGTTTTTTCTTGCAGTGAGGGGCCCAAAACTGAGCCCAGGATTTGAGGTGTGATCTCCCCAGTGCTGAGCAGAGGGGAACAATCACTGCACTAGTCCTGCTTCTAACTGCTGTAAAACTGATAATTCATTTACCTCCAGTTTGTGGGCAAATAAAACGAGTTAATTATATATTTAAAAACCCCAACTTGGAAAAGAATTATTTACTCAGATGGCAGTACAGAAATGTTGGCATTATTTACTGATGGGTTCTGGCATCTCCCAGGTCTGGTTGTGTTCAGTGTTTTCACTGAAACACTCTGTGGAAAATCCATATGAATGGATTATCCGTAAGAGACAAACACTTGGAACTGTGGATATCCTGAAATTATCAGTGTTAGTTCTGCCAGAGAAGGGAACTAAGGAAACAGGAGGTCAAATCCAGTGTCCTGCAGATCTGGAGAAGGCACAGACACAGCTTTGCTTCATGCCAAGGGATCCCTCTGTTCTCCACAGTGGAAATACAGCTGTAAAATTAAGTTTAGAGAAACACTTTGCTTTGTGATGTTCCCCTGAGAGCTGTTTGTGAGTGTTGTGTGCTCTGGCAGGTCGTGATCCTTCACCACATGTTGTCCAAGGCCACGGTGAAGGCCAGGCCCTCTGTGCTGTGGTGCTACAAGAAGGAGCTGGGCTTCAGCAGGTGAGAGAACCCCCGAGTGTCTTGCTGCTCTCTGGGGAACCAGTGCTGCAGGCTGAGGGATTTGGGTGTGAGGGGAAGCTGGGAGAAGTCTGCTCTTCCAGGGCTGGAATTTGGCTTCTATAATAGGGTTGACACTGGCAGAAAGTACCTCTGGTTTTTTCTCCTGTAGCTCTAACACTGACTCTGCTGCCTGGACCAAGCTCCCCCTCACCTCTTTAACCTCAAAACTTGGGTTCCTCAGCTGTTTAACCTCAGTCATATTTAGGACTGAGCTCTGACTTTCAGACTCAGCCTGAACTCACTTTTCTCAAACCGTTTCCCAAGAAATCTGTGCAACTTTTTTCCCCAGCCACCGGAAGAAGAGGATGAGGCAGCTCCAGAAGAAGATTAAGAGTGGAACTTTGAACATCAAGGATGATGATCCCTTCGAGCTGTTCATAGCAGCCACAAATATCCGCTACTGCTACTACAACGAAACCCACAAGATCCTCGGGAACACATTTGGGATGTGTGTCCTTCAGGTGAGGAATTACTTGGCTCCCAAAATGGCATGACAATAATCAGTTGAAATGTTGCAGGAATAGGATTTGTTGCTTTTGTCACTTCAGTTTTAGTGGCCTTGCTTATCCCTCACGAGCTGTTGTAACAGGACAGTGCAAATTCAAGTGTGAATTAAACTTTGAGGAATAAAGTTTTTGGGCTTTGTGTGCCTTTCAGTAGGAGCCAGCTGTACTGCTAGACTCTGGGCAACTCTGAAGTTCTTTTCACTCACCAGGATTTTGAAGCCTTGACTCCAAACCTGTTGGCCAGAACTGTGGAAACAGTGGAAGGTGGTGGAATTGTGGTGATTCTGCTGAGAACTATGAACTCCCTGAAGCAGCTCTATACGATGACCATGGTATGTGCATCACAGTGGGCTTGTTCTCTACGAGCAGCTATGTGGAGGTGATGCTGAGCGGGGATTTATTGATTTATTATGGGCTGCTATCTTCCTTCCATCATTTTTCCTGCTCTTTCATTCATATGTGATGGAATCTGTTACACTCAGGCATTTCAGAAATGCTGCAGGTGTAGGTGTTTCACAACAGAGTCAGTCATGCCTGGGATGTGGTGTGGCTGGAAATGGAGAGACAGGAATGGCAAAGAAGGGGACACAACCCTGTAAATGTCACTGTCACTGGTGCCCTTCTCTAGACTGACATTTTCTTTCTGTTTTCTTTCCTTTTCCTTTCAGGACGTTCACTCTCGGTACAGGACAGAGGCTCACCAGGATGTGGTGGGGAGGTTCAATGAGAGGTAAGTGACTCAGAGTGCAGAGGGTCTGGGCTCTCTGCCCAATAAAAGCACCAGAAACAACATTGGGTATTCCTGATAGGAAAACATCCCACAGGTTTGCATCAGAGCAGGCCTTTTTTGGCAGTTGAACTTGCAACTCTGCTGTGAGTAGCTGTAAATGCTCTGTGTTTAAAAGAGAGTTCACATGAACCACCAGGGAGTAGTGCTGGTGTTTTTACTGAGTTTTCTCTGCCTGCTCAGGTTCATTCTGTCCCTGGCCTCGTGCAAGACGTGCCTAGTGATCGACGACCAGCTGAACATCCTGCCCATCTCCAGCCACTCTGCCAACATCACTCCTGTCCCCCCACAGTCCCAGGTCAGTGAGGGACCCCAGCCCTTTTCCCTGGCAGAAATCCCTCTGAGTTGGCCATGGGGTGTTAAAGATTTAAAAAAGAGGGAATTTTTTAATTTCACCCTAATTTACATCAAAGGATGGCATTGCAGAAAGGAAGCAGAATGTCCTGCTAAAATTATGTGGGTGAAGCTTGGAGAGCTGTTTTTTCTATACTGTTTATTTTTTTCAGTTTTCTGTCCCATCTCTTTTTGTGCTTGCCCATATTTATGAATTTTCCTGTACTGCTGCTCAGCCCAGTGAGGTGGAGCTTGATTGTGGTTGTATGGATCGATTTCAAGTTGATGGACATATGGGGCAAGACCAATAAAAATACCTTTTTGGCAGTTGGAGGGAGAGCACTTTGGAAATAAGTATATTGCAGGCTCAGGACACAGCTGGAATCCATGGCAGCTATTTCAATTTCTGAGTTACACATGTCACATCCCAGGAAAAATTCCCTGAGGATAATCCAGACACATATTTGCACTGTTAGAAATGTATCCTTTTATCACTTCCAGTTGTAGACTGCAGTAAAGTGGGACCAGTTTTAAACAGAAGTCTTGAAGCATTTGAACTGTGCTGTGTGGCCTAAGAAATAACCAACACAGGTTCTGTTTTAATAGTGCACTGATTAAAAAAAAAAAAAAAATAAAACAACCTTAGAACAGCACTGACAGCAGCACAAATGCTTGTCTGTTGGCTGGAGAGGTTGGTGCCTTTGGAATTTTAAGTGACAACCAGGAAAATCAGCCTTCAATTCCCATCTAAAATTAATTGTGCTTTGTGTCCAAGTTTATTGTTTGGCTCTGAAAGTCTTGGTATTATTTTGGTATTGGTGCTGCAGTAGTTCTTCTCTCTGTGTGGACACTTTATGTGGCAGGTGTAACAAAGGTCTTTAATGTCCAAAGACTGAAAAATGAATTAAATTATTCAGAACCACTTTCTATAATCTGTTTTTCCTAGCAATGCCATTTTGTAATTACAAATATACAATTATGTACTGCAAAATCATTCCCTTTTTTCCCTTCCAAACCTGGGGAAGTCAGGATTGGGCAACATCTTTGTGACCATTCTCCTGAAGATGCCTGGAAATTTAAGGGTTAAATACACATCTATCCATGTAAATTCTCATGCTTTTGGGGAGCACATTCTTCTTGTGGTAACTTTTCCTTCCAGATCCCTTTCTCTGCCTGACCAAAGGTGTCAGAAGACACTGCAAAGGTAGAATTGTGCTGAAATGTCCTTGGCTCATCCTGTTGTGTGCCCGTAGGAGGAGAGCCTGCGGCCCCAGGACTTGGAGCTGAGGGAGCTGAAGGAGAGCCTGCAGGACACACAGCCTGTGGGAGTGCTGGTGGATGGCTGCAAAACCCTGGATCAGGTTGGAGTGCTGGCCAAAGCTGAGCTTCTCTGGGCATGGTAGGTCATGGTGTGAGAGAAACTCAAACGCAGTTTTGTGTGGATTTTCTAATCCTCAGGCAAAAGCAGTTCTAAAATTCATTGAAGCCATTTCTGAAAAGACCCTGAGGAGCACTGTGGCCTTAACAGCAGCCAGGGGACGAGGGAAATCTGCTGCTTTGGGGCTGGCCATTGCTGGAGCAGTAGCTTTTGGGTGAGTGATCCCCCCTCCAATCCCCCAGGCCTTACCTGTATCCCTCAGTTCAAAAAAACCAAAACAAAAACAAGATGACAGGATCTGAATATATTTGTAATTTCCAGTTTTAAATCCTTCGTTTTCTGTCTTCTGTCTTTTGATTTCTGCATACACTGTTGGTCAAATTTTTCTTGAGACTCAAAATAATCACCCATAAATCGAGATAAGTGTCTATAGGAATCTGCTGTGATTTGGTTATCAGATCAAGTCAACCTCTCCTATTAAAAACCCATCCTATTTAGTACTTACGTGGTAAAATCTGTTAGAAAAATCTTTCAGCTCTTATTTTGTTTTTTTTCTCTGCAGTTACTCCAATATCTTTGTCACATCTCCCAGCCCTGACAACCTTCACACCCTCTTTGAGTTCATATTTAAAGGCTTTGATGCACTGCAGTATCAGGTGAGGGGAGCAGACTATTTTACAGTACTTTCAAAGCATTCCTGCCCAGCAGATTTTACACCTCATCTGTGCTTTTGGCTACATATATTTGCTGTCAGCCTTCTTTACCATGTTCTGCAACAAAAGGAATCATGGTAGAGTTATTTTTCTTTCTCTGTTTTTAAGCAGAATAAATCAGTTTCTTTGTGAAGCAGGTTTTAACATCAGTACATAATTTCCCAGTTTCTTTGAAGCTTTTATAACAATTTTTGATTAGAATGTGAAATAACAGTGTCTGAGCTTATTTTGATGATGATAATTTTTTTTTTCTTAGATCTTGGCTTTTTATGTTGTTTACAAATGTTATTTTCCAGGAGCACCTGGACTATGAGATTGTTCAGTCTTTAAATCCAGAGTTCAACAAGGCAGTGGTCAGAGTGAATGTGTTCAAGGAGCACAGGCAGACCATCCAGGTAATTTGCATTCTTGCCTTCCTAGTTTTTGTTCTTAGCTGTTGTTTTTGCCAGCGTTGAAGTTGTTTTGATTTTAAGCATGTTCATTCTGTGTGATATGTAACTATACTGGTGGATTTTGCTGTAAGGCAGACCTCTAAGGAGTGACTTCCTCAAAATACCTCCTCTCTTTTAGGGAATAACTTGTAGATTACAAAGCTCCCTCGTGGGTTTCTCCCAAAACAAAAGCAAAGGAAGGTGAAAGAAGCAGTGCAGGAAGAGCTTTCAGTGATTAGATTTCCTTTATTTTCCTCACCTCTGCAGATGGGTTCTCATGGAATTGTGCTAAACAAGACAACATGAGCCAGTTCTTGTTAGGGCAACATAAACCTTCTCCTGACTTTCTGTTTTTCCACATCTCAGTCTCTGGCTTGGTGCTTGAGGAGAACAGGGACAGCAAAGAGCTTTCCAGGGCTCCAGCTTTTGTGAACTCTGATGTTTCCCTGATTGCAGGCAGGCTGCTGCTGGCAGTGACAGTGTCCTCTTGTTTGCAGTACATCCACCCTGCTGATTCTGTGAAGCTGGGCCAGGCTGAGCTCGTGGTGATCGACGAAGCTGCTGCCATTCCTCTGCCCCTGGTGAAGAGCCTGCTAGGCCCTTACCTGGTCTTCATGGCTTCCACCATCAATGGGTAGGGCTGGAGCAACCACTCCTTGCTGGGGCTTCCTTAGAGCTCTGGATGGTTCCTTGCTTCAGGCTCTCTGTGTCCTGGTTTCCAGGTACGAGGGCACGGGTCGGTCGCTGTCCCTGAAGCTCATCCAGCAGCTCCGCCAGCAGAGTGCCCAGAGCCAGGTGACCCTGACAGCAGAGAACAAATCCACAGCCACTGCCAAGCTCACCTCAGGTACAGCACCTCTGGGCTGTGTGCCCCCGTGGCTGGGGCTGCTGTCAGCCAGATTCCATAGCTGTCCCACGCATCCATGAGCTTTGCAGCTATGGGGAAATGACAGAACTCTGCTGGTTTTCCCTCACAAGTTTCAGATGGAAGTCTTTTAAGAGGTGAAAAATCAGCAATTGACAGTTTTCTCACCTGGGAGCCCTTGAGAGCACAGGGGTTCTGTGGGGTGCTTGTCTGGCTGCAGCTTCCAGCACTGAATGTCCTTGCCACCCCTTGCAGCTCGCACGTTGCACGAGGTGTCCCTGCATGAGTCCATCAGATACGCCCCTGGGGACCCCGTGGAGAAGTGGCTGAATGATCTCCTGTGCTTGGACTGCCTCAACATCACCAGGATCATCTCTGGCTGCCCTCTGCCAGACACCTGTGACCTGTATCCTTGCTGAATGTGTCTCAGCCTGGTTGATGGTTGTTTCTGTATGTGATGGGAGAAGCTCAGCACATGATCTTTTCCCCAAGACCTCACTCCTGGAGTTAAACTCTCATGGCACTGGTGGTGCGTGTTGCCAGGACATCACCAAACCTCAGTTTTGCTGCAGAGACAGCCTCGGGGAAGGGTTGCATGAAGGGAAGCCCTTGTTGGAGCTATAAAATGTTTATCTTTACAGATGAAGGGTGTGAAAGCTGCAAACACTGGCCAGCATCATTTATTCTTGTAGAATAAGCTGCGGGGGCTAAGAGGACAAGCCAGTTTGTGGCCCAGATATTGAAAATAAATCAACAGGAAGCTTTTTCGTGGTTTCCACTGAGGTTTTTTCCTTAATCCCAGTGTTTAGATACTATGTAAATAGAGACACACTCTTTTGTTATCATAGAGCATCAGAAGTTTTCCTGCAGAGGCTGATGGCTCTCTACGTGGCTTCACACTACAAGGTAGGGCTTGGACTTCTTCCAATTGCATTCCCAGTTTCAGTTTGGAATTTTCTGGGGACAGCAGTGCTTGTTATGACAGCCTGATTGAGATTTCTGAACAGCTTCTCTTGCTTCTTGTTGTGTACAGAGCTGTATTCTCCTTTCTCTGAGATCTCTGCCTCGATCTTGCCTGTACATACTAGATTTCCAGATAGTCTGGAATATTTTTGCCTTAAGAAAATGTGGAGACTAAAATTCTAAATGAGCCTCCAAGCTTGTCAGGATTTTATCAGTGCTGAACCTCATTTGCAGTTCTCTTAGCCATGTTCTGTTGGCCTCAAGTTCATCAAGAGCTGCACTGTTATGAGACTGAAAAAAAGAATAATTCATCTCAAGGTTTCAAGATCGGAGATGATCTGTAAATGTGACTGGGGAAGTCCAGAAGTGCTGAACTACTGAGTTCTAAAAATATGAGGCTTTAAAAAATATTAGGATTTAGTACTTAGGAAGTAAGGAGCTGAATGAAAATAGGAAATTCAGGTTCATACCTATTAGAGCACAAGGATTCCCCTGGGGAAAACAGATGCTGTCTGGGGGTGTGACAACCATGAGCTGGCCTGGGAGCTCCTCCATCTCTCAGCATTGAACGAGTTCCAAATTTCTTAATCACTCTAAATATGGAAAATAGATGGATTGTTTAGAAATCAACTGGACTTTTAAGCTCTCCTTGTTAGCGTGGAAACACATAATCACACCATGATTATATGCAGGTGCTTTTATTGAAGAGCTCTGGGAATCAGGGGTACAAACCCAAATCTGACTCCAACACGGATTTGAGATGGACATGTTTTTATACCCTTTCTGTTACATAACTATATATTAATTATTAAACCCATATTGTTCTACTGTATACTTTGATCTTATCCAAGCATGTATTCTTGCAGTTTTCATCAGGACCCCCCAAACATCCTTTCTCATGATTCTTGTTATGATTACATTGTTTCTCATGATTCTTATTATGATTAAACAATAATTATATTCAATTGCCAAACAATCATTATATTTAAAAATCATATTATTTATCATATGATGATTATGCAGGTGCAGACAAAGCTCAACATTCATTCCCAGGGCCTAGTTCCCTTTCCCAGGTCTACCAGACCCAACCTTTCTTTCTACCCCCTGAGTCTATTGTATACAATTCCCATGTTTTAGAAACATTTTAACCCTACGCTATCATCCTCACGGAATAACCATTTGGGTAACACTCTCAGACACATTTGTGGCATTCTTGGGGTTGTCCTGTGCAGGGCCAGGAGCTGGGCTCAATCCTGATGGTTCCCTTCCGATTCAGTGTGTTCTGTGAGTCTCTGGACAATTTTTCATCTCTCTGATGTCTTCACCCTCTAGAACTCCCCCAATGACCTTCAGATGCTCTCTGATGCCCCTGCCCATCACCTCTTTTGCCTTTTGCCGCCTGTTCCACCCACTCAGAATTCGTTACCAGAAGTCCTGGCTGTTGTTCAGGTAGGAGAATGACTTGAGTGTCAGTTTTGATCCTGGCAGAAGGCATTTTGTGTGTTCATGGTTTTGTGTCTTTCCTGGCAGGTGTGCATGGAGGGAGAGATCTCCCGCCAGTCCATCATGAACAGCCTCTCCAGGGGAAAGAAGGCCTCTGGTGATCTTATTCCCTGGACCATTTCAGAGCAGGTGGGTCGATTTGGCTGTGCACTGCACCCAGGGTGTATTTTGGTTTTCTGGAGTGCCCAGCTGTGTCCTTTAAATTGACTTTTTGTCCCTTGTGCAGTTCCAGGATCCGGATTTTGGGGGCCTCTCTGGCGGGCGCGTTGTTCGCATCGCGGTTCACCCGGATTACCAGGGGGTAAAGTACCTGGGAGGGATCCAGCTGTGGTGGTGCCATGGAAATGGCTCTCCAGGCAGAGCTCAGAAACAGGGAAAACATTGCAGTTTTTAGCATTTTAAGCTCAGGGCACCAAACCAGTGCCCCTGTCATTCCTAGGCAGCATGGGAGCATCCCAAGCCGCCATACACAATCCAGATCCAGGGATATTTGCTGTGACATCACCAAGTGTTTGGCATTTCCTGAGTGCCAGATTTAAGCCTCAAGGATTATTACACAGCCCTGAACTACTAGGGCTGATGCTGATTTCAGACACCCTGGTTCTGTACTGTCCTTCTCCCTGGAGCTGCCATGTGGCTGAAAAAAAGTATTTTTGCCGTGACTGAGTGATGTCTGCACTGCTGATTGGTAATGGGATTTTAAGGGGAGAACATTGTTGCCCTGTATTAAAAATCAGAGACCTCATTTTGATTGCTTACAGTTTGTTGTTGCTTCTTCACAGATGGGCTATGGCAGCAGAGCTCTGACTTTGCTGCAGATGTACTATGAAGGCAAATTCCCATGTTTGGAAGAAGAAACAGTTCAAAAGCCAAAAGGAATCACAACTGTGAGCAGTGAGGTATAGTAATCTTTTTAATTTCCTGCTAAGCTGTGTAATTTCCCCTGTAAGTCCTCTGTAAGGAGGAAATACTCAGATTTGATTTTTGTACAGAAGAAAAGCTTTAATTTGCAGCTTTCTGTGGGGATTGCTGCTAACCCAATCCTGCTTTCTTTTCCAGACTGTTGGTTTGTTAGAAGAGGTTGTGACACCTCGGAAAGATTTGCCTCCTTTGCTGCTCAAACTGAGTGAGAGACAAGCTGAGCACCTGGACTACCTTGGGGTGTCTTATGGCCTGACACCCAGATTGCTCAAGTAGGACATGATTCTATTTCCCAGTTACATCTTGACCTTCTTAAACAAATAATGAATTTTACTTGCCCAGTTTTTCCAGGGTGTAGAAGTAAGAATAGCCTGTGATAGGTAGGGAGTGGTTAAATTCTAATCCCTGTGACCTGCAGAAACTTGAGGTGCTGCTAACTTCAAAGCTGGTGGTTGTTTTCCTGACCAATGTAAATGCCTTTCACAGCACCTTGAAAGTTTGTGCATTTTTGACATCATGGTCATAATTTTTCACTCCCCTGAACTGGACCCTCAGTCAGGTGGTTGCTGTTCCTGCTTTCTGTCAGTGGTCATTTGCACTGATTGGTGGAGTGTCTTAGAGACTTGTGCTTTTTCTCACCAGCTGTCCTTGTACAGCAGATAAATTGCATTTAACCACAATTTATTACTGTGTGGTCAACAGCTCCATAATTCTCCGTGTGTTCCCTCTTTTTCCCAGGTTTTGGAAGCGTGCTGGATTTGTGCCAGTTTATCTGAGACAGACCCCTGTAAGTACCACACTGTTCCTGAGAGAAAATCCTGCCCTGCTGGAATCCCTGGGCATGTATTCCTGTAGATTCTGTGAGAGGGGGTTTGGGGCAGGAAGGTTGGATGAGGCTACTTTTAAGGCTTGGTTTATGTTAATTTTTGTTCTTTGGGCCTGTAGTTAAGGAGTAGAGTTTTAGGGTTGTGAATGTGGGCCTCCAAGTAGTTTGCACATAAAAATCTAGAGCTACTGAGGGCTCTTAACGTGGCTATTGGTAAAATAGCTGAGATTTACCAAATTGCCAAGTTCATAGGTTTTCCATTAGGTGGAGGTGGTCGGTAGCAGTTGATGCATTTGTTGTTGTTGATTTAGAAAATATTTCCCTTCCTCAGCTGAGCACAGAGTGCAAAAGATTCATGGGGGAGATGGGAAATCCACCATGAAATCACAGAACTGTATCTTATTTGTCAGAATGACCTGACGGGGGAGCATTCCTGCATCATGCTGAAGATGCTCAATGAAGAGGACTCTGAGCAGGAACCTTGGCTCACTGCCTTCTGGAAAGGTAACTCTGATCCTGCTGAGTCTGTAAGAGCCCTCTGGGCTGTTTATTATTCTAGAGGTCCAGTGGGGTAATTTATCTTGTCTTCTTGCCCTGTAGATTTTAGGAGGCGCTTCCTTTCCCTGCTTTCCTACCAGTTCAGCACCTTCTCTCCCTCCTTGGCACTGAACATTCTACAGAACAAAAATATCAAGCAGCAGCCCCAGGCTGGTGAGTGCCCTCACTGGGATAGCTATAAGTGCATGACAGAGCATGGGCAGAGGAGAACTTGGTACCTGTGTCTTGTTTCAGTGTTTGTGTAGGTCAGAGGGTTTTTCTGCTGCAGCAAGGGAACAAACCTATTTTACAGCAAAAACAATGTGAATTGTTAAAGGCAAAGGAAAAGCATTAGATACCTGAGGAAATGCTAACCAGTGAGATCCTGGGTAGCTCTGGAGAACATTCCAGACCTTGCTGTGTTTTTCCTGTCCCCACCAGCCATCAGCCGTGCTGAGCTGGAGTCAGTGTTCATCCCCTACGACCTGAAGAGGCTGGAGATGTACTCCCGCAACATGGTGGACTATCACCTCATCATGGACATGGTTCCCACCATCGCCAGGATGTTCTTCCTCAGCCAGATGGGAGACATCTCCCTCTCTGCTGCACAGTCAGTATGTATGGACGGGGAGGAGCCAGGGTTTGGGGAAAACCCCGGGAGTGCAGTGGGGAATGTGTCTGTGTTTGCTCCGTGACTGAAATACCTGTCTTTTCCTCAGGCCCTTTTCCTGGGGATTGGCCTGCAGCATAAATCTCTGGACCAGCTGGAAAAGGAGCTGGAACTGCCCAGCAGTCAATTGATGGGACTCTTCAACAGAATCATCCGCAAAGTAGTGCAGGTAGGAGCAAGGTTTGGTCACACGGGACCATCATTCCAATATTAACAGAAAATACAGCTTAAGAGAGAGCTGGAGCAGAGCTGGGCATCCTTAACACATCCCCAGATACTGACCATAAACTTCTTGGCAAGGTGGGGAAAATCCCAGCTGGAAAATGTGTGGCAATGATTTAATGCCCATGGCAGGGGGTTTGGAACTGGATGATCTTTAAGGTCCCTTCCAACCCAGACTACTTCATGACTCTGTGTAGTGATTTTTCAGATAAGAGTGCTTATCTTCTGGTTTTCCATATTGAAGTGCCCTGACCAGAATGCTGAGCAGACAATTCTTGTTGCCTGAGCCATTGTTCAGAGCATTGGTGGCATCTCAGCTTTCCTTAGAAAAAAATAAAATTATTTTCCAGTGTTATCTAGAAGTAGACTCGAAACCCAGTGATATAAATGGAAAATTTTGGATCTGGTTCCTGGTTTTCTTTCTCTCCAAGGTTCAGGAGAGCAAAGCTTCTGAAGTCTGGCATTATGAGTTCATTGTAGAGGTGATAAATGGTATTTTAAAAACTAAGTCTTACATGTGCTGGGTTATTTCATTTTTAGCTGTTCAACACAGTCCAGGAAAAAGCTGTGGAGGAGCAGATGGCAGCAACAAAGGATGTTGTGATGGAGCCAACGCTGAAATCTTTAAATGATGATTTGGTAATTACAAACTTTATTCCTGATTCATAGGTAAACACTTCAGGGAGTTCCCTTGAGGGCAGAAACTTTAAAATTTCTTGGATGGAAAGGGTTCCACACCACATCTGGCACTGTAAGAGAGTTAAAACCTGACAGGTTTGCATTATGTGCACCTGGAGTTGTGCTTTAAGCTGCAATATATGGTTTTTACAGAAAATTACAAGTTTGTGTGTACAAATGATGTTAAAATGCAATAGATAAAAGAGAGAAGCTATTCAGGACCAGCTGGTACTTGTTTCAGGGGATTTATCTGTGGGAAAAGGCATTTTTCCTCCCATTACAAAGTGATTGTTGCCCTCAGGACCTAGTGCATCTTGTGCTGTCCTGTTGCAGGAGGAGGCTGCAAAGGAATTCCAAGAAAAGCACAAGCAAGAAGTGATGAAGCTGAAGGAAATGGACCTTACACAGTAAGAATTCATCTGCCTAGGTCTCAAATCCAGATTTTCCTGAGTGGAATGCTGGGTCTTGCTGGGATTTGTGCACAAGGCTGTAGGTGCAGTAGAAAAAATCAAAACAAATAAAACTGAACTAGTGTGTATTGTCAGCAGTGGGTAAAATGTAAAAAAACCCAAATCAACACAAAAAGATCAACCAACCAGACCTTTTACTTAAATGTCAGATTTCTGTCTTTCTGGACCAACAGGAGTTACAGGTGCCACTGATTCTCTCTCTTCTCTCTCCCCTCCCACTTTTTGTCTTATAAACACTGTTCACTGTGCTGATGTCTCAGGAAAGTTGTCTGGCTTGGCTCTAAATTGATCTCTGTTAAATCTGGCAAAAGGAATAAAAGCTTCTTTGAATCTGGTTGTCATGTTTGAAGAAAGGACAAGAATGGATGTGATTTGATGTGACTTGCAAGTCAGTCACATAAGGAAAATAATACAACCAGAATGTTTTAAAATTAATTCCATTTTGTAGCATTGAATGTTCTACGTATGCTTTTGTCGTTTTGGACTGTGTTTCCTTTTCTTTTTCTTCCCTCAGCCAGAAACAGTTTATTTTTCTCCTCCATGAGGAGAAAGAGAGAAAAATCTATTTTGAGTACTTTTCAGTGCAGGTTATGGAAAATTTATGAGGCTTTGTTTAACATTGTTCAGTTTTGTGGACAAAGCCTCACAAATTACAGATTTATAATTACAAATGTCCAAGAACTTGAGATAGAGAGCAGTCACTCCATTTTGCTACAAAATTACTTTGCCTCTTTAAATCTGGGTATAATTTCCAGGCTGCTTGAACACCCAAACAAGGGCATGAGCTTATTTGAGTAGCAATTTTTTTTTTTTCTCTTTTCAAAAGCAAGCTGCAGCTCTTCACTTTTTCCTAGACTGATTTATCCTATGCCAGCTTTGCCAGCCTGACTTTGTGTGTGTTTCCCAAATCTGATTTGGTTGGGTGGCTTTGTTTGAAAAGTAGCATGTGCCTGACAGTGGAAACACCTTATTTTTATGGTTTTTTTTCCTTTGTCCTTAGGTACATTATCCGGGGGGATGATGAGGAGTGGAACGAGGTGCTGAGCAAAGCAGGACAGAACACTTCCATTGTCAGCTTGAAAAGGTAAAGGAAATGGAAATATTCCAGAGAACTCTCTGGGCTTTCCTGCTGGCTTTGTTAAAATGTTTTCCAAAAGAGTGAAGCCTAAGGGTTCAATGCAGGTTAAGTGAACTCAGTGTCCTGGATAGAGCCTCAGTTTTCCCTGGGGGAATTGGGGTGTGAACAGCTGAGAGCTCTACTACCCAATGTTTCTGTGTTACTCTGAGGATAGTCTTCTGTTCAGTAACTTGTTTAATTCTGACTATTGCTGAGGATCTGATCCTGATCTCACACAGAAGCTGGGTCCTCCCTTGGGTCACTCATTCCACCTGACTGCCCCATTTGCTTTGGGATCTAACACTGGGTGGGAGCGCCCCTGGAGGTGCCATTGGAGAAAATGGAAATTCAGGGAAGAAGAATTCTTTCAAATGTGAGCCTGGAAAATGTCTGTGTTTCTGCAATTCCCTAATTTTTCATCCATCTTCTTTTCTTCTGTCTCTTGCCCAGCATGTAATCTTCCCGTATTTTTCCTTGGGGATCTCTGTTCTACCCTTTCATGTTTTTTCCATGAATACTGGAAGCTGTAAGTTTCCAAAAGCCTTCCAGGAAGGAGAGAGTCTTAGCAGTTGCTTATAAAGGTCAGAGCTTGGAATTCTGTTGTGTTTGCTTGAGTCAGAATCCAGTGCAGGGACAAAATTGAATGTTTGAAACTATCAGTGGTAGTTTCTCTGCTAGGTACTCTAAATTCCATATGCTGCATTTAGGACAGATAAAGTTTTGAAAAGCAAAGACAAGAGCTAAAAATCAAGATCTTCTGGGTTAGAGAATCTCAGGACACTATAAAATCTAAGTCAGGCTCTTGTTTGTGCTCTTTCAAACACCAAGTTCAAATTTTCTCCCTTACTCCTATTTTGCAACAAAAATGTCCCTGCTGGATGGCAGGCCAGTGTACTTTTAACAGATGTTTTGTTCCCGTTTTCCAGCGAGAAGAAAAGGAAACTAGAAACAGCACGAGGACCCAAGCAACAGAAGAAATTAAAAAAGACTAAAGATCTAAAGCAGAAGAGGAAGAAATGACTTAAAAGCCAATCAATGAACTTGAATGAACAAGTGCTGGGTCTGTACTTAAGAAGTCCTGTTCTCCTCTAAAGCAAGAGACTTATTTTGGATGGAAGAAAAGTCCTCAGAGGCATTTTTCAAGTGTTTGTATTGTGGGAAGAGCAGTGTTCAAGTGTTTGTGTGAAGATTTTTATATGAAGTGTGAGTGAGGAACTGGAGTGCACTGGGATGTAGTGAAGGTCCTTGAGCAGCTACAGTGTTCCCACTTCAAGATCAGTCTGTAAACTTCCTGCATCCTAATGGTTCTATGGCTTATTAAACAAGAGTTTGGACACCAAAGGACAGAAATGTGACTCTGCCTTTGCACTGCAGCACACCTTGATCTCTGCAGCTGCTGGTTCTGGTGGTCCTTTGGAGCTTGAGGGGGCTTTTATGCACTTTGTATTTGGGGTTGGCCGATCACTGCACACTTGCTCTGTCTACCTGCTGTCCTAGAGCTGCCCCTTGGCTTTGGTGGAAAGTTTTGTGTTCAGGTTGCCAGAAATCAGCACTATTGTACCAAAACCTGGTTGTGTGATCTTCTCTTTGACCTCAGGGGCCAGCTGAGCAGCCAAACACTGAATTTCCAGCAAAAACTGTGTGCCAGTCTGGAGCTGGGCCTTGCTATGACTCTGGTCTGCTGCCTCCAGTCAGACTCCAGAGGCTTTAAGCCCAGGGCAAACCTTTGCCATAGAGTGTCCCAATCCTGATCCTGAGTGTCCTGGTGCATTGCCTTGATATTCTACTGGCTTTTTGCTGTGGGAGTTTGGAACAGAGACCTTCCTGCAGCTGATGCACAGCTGTGTTGTATTTACCTGCAGATCTCACAGCTCCTTTTCCTGGCAAATCCTTAAGGAGACAGTTCCTTACTAAGTAAAGACAGCTTTTCTTCTCTAGTAGGCTGATTGTAATTAAACCCAGGTTTTGCACAACACAGCCTGTACCTGCCTGTGGTTTGGAAGCCTCTGTGGTGTGCCACCATGTTGGTGGCAGTGGCACATCCCTCAGCAGGGACATCTGCAGCTGCAGCCCTCATTGGGGCTGGGACCACCCAGCAGCACTGCCACTGGCTGCCCCAGACTGGTTCCAAAGGTCTTGGAAAAGGAGCAGACATGGAATGCAAGGAGTCTGAAGCTCTTAAGAGCTGTGCCCAGGAAGTGCACGGAAGAAAAGTTGAGTGAATTCTCCCTGGTTTTGCTGTTACTGTTAAAAGTAGTGGTGTGCACCCTGAGATGGTCTTTATTCCTTGGAGCCTGTTGGAGTGCTGACCTGGATTTGGGAGGAGTCAAGTATCCTGGGGCTGTGAGGTTTTTCCTGTCAGAACTCCATGATGGGGATGTTTTCCCTGGCTGTCCCAAGGGGAAGGAAGAGCTTTGGAGTTGTTGCAGCCACAGGATGCAGTGGGTGCATCCCCTGAAAACCAGTTCAAGATTGTTCATCTATCTTCTGCGCCCTAACCTGTGACTTCCAGGGACCTCCTGATGTCCTGGATATTCCAGTGCTGTTTTTTAAAGAAGGAATTCCAAACACAGTAAGTCAATCATTCAATCTGAGCTGTCTCTGTGGTGGGTTGTGAGGAAGGAGGGGTGGAGGGTGATAGCTAAGACAGTCCCAGCTGGAATTTGGGGCCATGCACTTCTTTATGCTATTACCAAGTTTCCTCTAGAATGGTGGTGTGGGACAAGTTTGGAATTACTAGAAATGGACCAGGTTCACTGTTTTTCAACTGTTTCATAGTTGGAATTACCCTGAAATGTGCCCAAGAAAATTCTTGTGAAGACAAATCAGAGGAGCATCTTGAAAAGGGAAAATCACCTCCAGCAGCAGCCGGAAAGTTATCCCACTGCTGTTCTCACCTGGTCTCCAGGTGCTGCTGCCAGAGCTCCCAAGAGCCATGACCATTCCTAAACAGGAGCTGTGGAAGACATTCCTGCTGCCCATGAGGGTCGGGAGGCACTTTGGGATGTTCTTTGCTCTGGAATCAGACAACAGCCTCTAAATGATCTTTGTGGTCCCTTCCAAGCCAAACCCCCCGTGATTCCATGGAATGATCAGCACCTATCCCAGTTCCATTCCAGAAACATCCTCACACTAACCCAAGACTTCCCCCCTCCTCTTTTTGCTGCCCAGCAGGGCAGTGTTGCTGAGTGCCACAGGCATGGGATGTCTCAGCATTCCCTGGGATGCTGTTCAAGGCTGAACTTGTGGCCTCAGAGCTCTACAACGACCAATCAGCCCCAGTTCCAGTCAGGAATGTCTCAAATACCAGCCCCTACCCCTCTTTCTTCTCTCTCACACCCCTCCACTGGGACAATTAAGATAGAATGTGCCTGCTGAGTTACTGGGTCTGGAATTCTGGCTCAAAAGGCAATTTGTTGGAATATCCTCTCCTGGGAATATCCAGGAAATCAGGAGGGTCCCTGGAAGCCATTGGTCAGGGGCCAGAAGATAGATGAACAATCTTGAACTGGTTTTCAGGGAATGCACCCACTGCATCCTGTGGCTGCAAGAATTCCAAAGCTCTTCCTTCCCCTTGGGACAGCCAGGGAAAACATCCCCATCATGGAGTTCTGACAGGAAAAACCTCACAGTTCCAGGATACCTGACTCCTCCCAAATCCAGGCCAGCACTCCAGCAGGCTCTAAGGAATAAACAAGGGGACAGACCATCTCAGGATGCACATCTTGAGCTAGGCACCACATTCCTCACTGGAACTGGGCTGTTCCCACATCTCTGTGACAGTTGGATACACCCCCATTTCCTCACTCTTCCATTCAGAAGGAAGAGACAATAGAGCCCTTAAACACCCAGTGTGCAATCCCAACAACCCAAGGAAACCACCTCAGTCAAGGAAGAAAAGTAATGCCCAGTTTTGGAAAAAAACAAATAGCAGGACTGGAAACATTTCCAGGCATGGAGCCTCTCAGCTCTGGAAATGCAGTCCCAGGCTTCTTCCCATGGAGAGCCCAGACTTGCCTGGGACTGAGCTCAGGGAGAAAACCCCACCTATTCCACCAGCCTGGCACAGACCAAATTCCATGGACAGCCCAGGAGGGTGTCCCTGACCATGGCAGGGGGTGAGAACAGGATGATCTGTAAGGTCCTTTCCAACCCAGACCATTCCAGGAGTTTCTGGCAGATCTGAGCCACTTCTCAGCTCCCAGCTCCTCCCCAAGGCTTATCCTCTGGGCTGCCTTTCCCAGACCTCATAGGGAAGGGAAGCAGTGGCTCTTCTCCCCAAACACCGACTGCCCAAAACCACCGGGAGACACGAGAGGTTGATCCATTGTCTTGGCTGTTTTCCATAATCCAGCACTTCAGGGACTCCAGAGTGGGACAGTCAGGATCAATCCCAGGCTCCAGGTATTGGCACAAAGCAGCTGCTGTGCTGGAAGAGGCAATTTCAGAGGCTTCTCTCCCCTTAGCTGGGAATTCAGTGCTGGAAAGGGCCCGGCAGTGATCACAGATTCAGCCCTTCCTTAGGGATTAATCCCTAACACTCACTGCCGAGTGCTGCTCCAGGAAAAAAAGCTGTGCCCAATCCAGAGGGTCCTTAGTGGGGTCCCTGCCCAGTTTTCCAGGGTGGATGGGAAACTGCTACTGACTGACTGATTTCAGGAGACCTTCAGTAATTTGCTGAAAGCTTCTAAAACAGGGACTTGTTTCCAAGTTCAAGGCAGCTCAAATCCTGTGGCTCATCAGGATTCCTAATGAAGTGCTGCATTAATGTGTCTATGTATGGGAATCTTCTTTCACCCGGATTTCAGGGAACTGTTTCCTGGGATTTTAGTTAAAATTTACATCAGCCTATGACAAATCAGACAGAAAAAAATACCCAGAAGCTCAAGGTTGACTAAGCATGAAGACAAAAACCATAGCAGCTCAATTCCTGCATGGCCCAGACCTTAGGCTCAGATGGGAAACAGATGGGAAGTGCAGAACCAAGTTCAGTCCTACCTTTAAGCAATTCCCAAGGAGTTTATGGCCCTCCAATGACACCCTGGCTTGGGACAAGGCTCTCCTGCCTGTGGCATTGATCCAGGTGTGTGCAGGGGCTCCAGCTGGGAGTGACAGTTCCCTGGAAGGCAGCATGTCCCACCTGGCCCTGTGCCTTCCCCAGCCTCTGGTGGCTGCTGTCTCCATCCTCCCACACCTCCTCATCTTCCTCCTCAGCACACCTGGCTTCCTCATCCTGCAGAGCAAACACAGGGACAGCCACCAGCCTGCTCAGCCCAAACCTGGGCAGCAGGGACAGGCTGGTGGCACCCTCTGGATGGTCACCCCTCTGCTGGGCACCATCCCTGCCCCACAGCCCATTCCTGTTCCTGGCTTGGCATCTCCTTTTCACAGGATGTTAAACCACAAACGTTTGCTCTGCTGCATTTTTGGACAGCAGGGACTCCCCCAAGGCCATTGGCAAAGCTCCTGTTCCCACTCCCTCTGCCTCCCAAACCCCTGCTGGGGCAAAGGAAATGTCTCAGTTCCTGCTGGACATTTCCTCCTGTGCCCATAAACCCAGAGGAGCTGTGGCTGCCACATCCCTGGAAGTGTCCAAGGCCAGGCTGGCTGGAGCTTGGAGCAGCCTAGAATAGTGGAAGGCGTCCCTGGACTGAACTCAGAAGCTTCTGGGTTTTCCTGTGGCTCTTATTGCTGTGGCCTGAACCTTGTGAACACTGACCAGTTCCTGCCCAAATATGAAAAATCTGCATTTTCAGTCACATTCCATTTATTCCCCTTTCCCATTTTTGCTTCTGTGACGTTCATTTTTGCTGCATTGAAAGGAATGATCAGGAGTGAAAATTTAAGTAATAAAGGACAAAAAATGGCTTATGTTGCACATTTTTTTGAGAAATCAATTCTATTTTGGGGGTATCACTCACCAAACATGACCTCAGTTTCAATGGGAGCAAGGGATGAAACATTTGGAGGGCCCATTGGGTATGACCTGGCTGGGCAGGTACAGAGAGAGACCTCGGGAGCTCCCGGAGCTGGGAATGAGGGTGGTGCAAGGACCAGCGCAGGATCCGAACCCCGCCGATAACGCCCAGCTCCCGTCAATCCCAGATTTCGGGCGATCCAGAGGGAGGAGGGGGAAATGAAAGGAGTGCCAGATTTGTCTTTACAAACGAGCTGTGGATCTGCTGGTAGATAAGACTAGCATTGAGGGAGAAAAGAAACAATGGGATACAATTGCACTGATTGATGAATGGAAAAAGATGTTTGCCTTTACAAACAAACTGTAGGTTTGCTGATAAATGAAATTGGATATTGAAAGATGAAAGAAGCAATGGGGAAAACTATGAATTCTATAAGAATTAAAAATTAAACGGGATAGTTATACATTAGAGGGGAATCTCAGGTGTCGGGCGTTCCGGGAATTCTGTATCTCTCAAGTACCTCAGCCAATGGGGGAATGAGAGAGGGAAATACGGCACGGAAATTAGGATAAAAAGGAGGCTGCGTCCTCCAAAAATTCGAGAGATCCCAGAGGAATGTCCTATGACATTCAAATAAAGCAAAAAGGCTCCTATGTCTCCTTTTTGGATATAAACCTCTGGTGTTTGTGGATTAACTTTCCTGACAGAAAGAACTCCACAAACGCACAGCTGTTTCTAGGTCCTTCATACAGATCATCTTGTCTTACCTTTTCAAGCCCTTTGTTGTTTCATTTATGTACACAAACATTGTATTTGTATTTTTAAACCCTACAGATCCATATTCAGAATTTCTTAGAGTCTAAAATCCTGCCTATAACACAGCAGGTACGGGGGGTTATTTTGAAATAAATTTACATATAAATTAATATTATTTCTCGATATATAGAAAATGGGAATCTTTGCAATTTTAGGTATTTTACACAAAAATCCCTCAAGGTTATTCAGGCATTTTTTGGGCTATAGCCTCCCTTGGGTTTTGGGGGGACCCTGCCTGATCCTCCTCATCCCTCACTCACCTGCTCCCCCACCGCAGACATTGGGGTGACCAAAATGACACCATCACAAAACGAGTCCAAGCACTCTGGCCAGCAGCTCGGTGCTTCCATAAACCCTTTCCACATGGACATCCCCCCAAAACAGGAGGAGAAATCAAGGGAAGGCAGGGCAGTCCCCTGAAGGGTTGGAGTCCCCCAGCTGCTGCAGGGAGATCATGGCACCAATGGCTTGGAAGACGATTCTGAACTAAGACCCTGGAATCCTGAGGGTCTGATATCCAACCCCTCTTCCTGAGGGTCCAAAATCTAACAGCCCCTCAGCACAGCGGGGTTGTCCTCTCCTCCCAGCTGACTGGGAGCCGCGGATGGATCAGGCAGAGAGAATCCTGGATTTCTGCTTTCCTCAGGGGTTCCTCACACCTGCCTTCCTGAGGCTGTAGGTGAACTAGCTTGTAAATGGGGTGACTGCACCACCTAATTAGAGGCTTGTGTTCATTTTCTTCTGTCTTCACTCAGGGTCAGGATTTAAAACACGAAGGAGACAAATTTTCTCATGTTCTGACTTTGTTATTTATTAAATCTTATCTAAAGTACAGAGAGTTCTGCAACACTGTAGTTTCTAGCTACCAGCTAAAAGTGAGCAAAATGGAGGTGAATTTGGCTAGTTACAAGGTATTTTAAAGCTAAACAGTCCAATAAAGAGCTAACACCTATATTATTTATACTTTTGACCCAATAACCAAACCTTTGTGAGCTGCAGTGCAACACTAACTATCCAACCAAAAACTACTACCTGAAATCATGAAGAAGAAGGAAGAAGACAGAAAGAGACAACACCCAAAAACCTCCACCTTGTCCCATACCTATTACTATATTCTAAAAGATCCCAAATTCCAAACCCTTCACCCTGTGAAATTACACACTTTTATTCTAGCTACACACCCGTGACTCTAACTCCATCACTGAAATGTGGAAGGCTTCTCCAAGGCATCACGTCAAAAGCAGTGTTCTGCTGGGGGTCAGTGTCAGAAAGCACAGAAAGCTCAAAACTTCTGGGTTCCAACACGGGCTCAGCACGGCGACAGTGATGAGATACACCGGCACACAAAGTGCTGGAATACGGAAACCGGGTGGAGGGTGGGGCTGAGCACGGGAGGCCCGGCCAGCATCCCCATGCAAATCCTCCAGGACGTGAGCATGGAGCGAGCAGGGCCTGTGGATGGCCACAGAGGGGTCGTGGGACACGGCGGCCAGCACCTGGCACTTGGAGAAGAGCTGGGTGAGCATCTCATGAAGGAAATCACCTTCTGCTCTGCCAGAAAATTCCCTCAGGCTCCGGGGAATGATGGTGGTGTCCAGCAGGGACAAGTGGCTCAGGGGGTGTGGAGGCGCGGATTGATCTGGGTCAACACAATGACTCCCAGATTTCCTAGGGGAGTGGCCCATGTAGGGGGCAAGGAACAAGACACAAATCATCACCTGCAGGTCTGTGGGGGCCGTGAAGCCCAGCAGAATAAATTCAGAGGCAACATCTCATTTTCTCCAGCCAGACTGATCATTTTATATGTGCAGATCAGCTGCTTTCTGTCTTTAGACTGAAGTTTTTAATGCACATAAATCCATTGGTAATGGTAAGAATGTCAATTTTTATCAAGCAGTTACAAAACATTCAGTCAATAAAAAATAAATCCTCCTCAAAAGAGAAAAACTACAAATTCCTGGCACCAGTATCCTTGTTCAGCCAACGTATTTGGAAGTAAGGTCATATTTAAGGCATTAAGAAGGGAAATACCATAACAAAACAAACCCTGAAGAAGTTTGCAAGGCTTTCTCCTAATTCTTCTCAGTCCAGTTACACATGGAATTCCATGATTTTCCCGTTAATTGCAGGGAAAATGGAACTATTTCTCATCTTTTGACCATTCCCTGTCCAGCCTGAGCACCTGAGAAATAATTACCTGCTCCCCATGTCCCAGGAAGAGATTTTCTAGGTGAAAGAATTGGAAAATGGGACTTCCCTTAGTGTATTTTTCCTGGTGTAGGAATAAGAGCCAGGATTTTTCTTACCTCACTTTGCTTTAGATGTGATGCTTAATTTGCAGGCAAAAGATAAATAAATTCATGTTCCATCTTGCTGTTCACCTGGGAGAGATCAGCAGCTCCTAAAACCCCACTCTGTGACAGACAGAATAAATAAACATGGATTTTTCTCTTGGGAGATTCATGGCTTGACAGTTACACCAGAGAGTAAACCAAGAGTAGGCACTGTTGGCTCCTGACAAATGGATCCAAACCTGGAAATCCCCATTATTGCATAAGCCTTGTTGAAGGGCTGAGTTCACCCCCAGAACACGACATCTCTTTTCAGAGATGGTCTCCTGGAGTTATTCAGGAGGATTTAGAGCTGCTTTTCATCACCTACATGTAGATGTCAGAGGCAGAGCCAGAGGTGTTAAAAATAAGGAAAAGCAAACGTTTTTGGGGCTGAATTTCCCCCCAGAGGCAAAATCCACCTACTGCCATCAGATAATTGTCCTAGATTTCTTGTTTAACTAGAGTCCAGACTCACTTTTCCTTAATCAACCAATCAACTTTACTTTGTGTGATGGATCAGACACCTGGAATGGAAATAAATTCAATTAAAACCCATGGGTTATGTTTTATTCCTGCTGAGAAGCAGGTGGTTGGTTTGGAATAGCTAATAGAGTGTTGATCCTTGTCCTCCTGTGGTGAGGATCTCCATTGTGGCATCCAAATTCCATAAAATCTTTGGGCAAAGCAGTAGCAGAGCTTCTAACAAGCTGCCCTAGGACTCACCAAGATCACTCCATCCAGCCTGGCCTTAAACACTTGCATGGATGGGACAGTCACAGCTTCTCTGGGAAACTTGTGCCAGCACCTCACTACCCTTCCATGGAAAAATTTATTCCCAGTATTCCATCTAAACCCACCTGACGGTGGGGTTTGCTCCTCTTTGCTCCCAGGTGCAGTTGAAACAGTTTTTATACTTCCAGCTGCTCCCAGCTGCAGCTGGAGAGATACACCAGGGCTTCTCCCATGTAACACCTGTGTTTCCAGAGCTTTGCACTGCAGAGGATTTACAGAGCCAGGGACAAAACAAGTCAGAGAATAGCATCTTACCCTTCAGGGAGCTGTCACACCAAGAAAGGGGCAGCCAAGCCCCGAGGGGTCCCAGGATCCTCCACTGCCAAGTCAAGATATGACAATTTTAAAATTAACAGCAGCAGCAGGTCTTATTTGAACAATAACAGCTCAGAAATGTTGCCTTTAATTGTTCAATACATCCTAAAACTATCCCCAGGGGATTTTCTGACAATATCTGTATTATGGAATGGTTTGGGCTGGAAGGGACCTTATGATCATCCCATTCCATGGGCAGGGACCCCTCCCACCAGCCCAGGTTGCTCCAAGCCTTGTCCAGCCTGGCCTTGGACACTTCCAGGGATGGGGCAGGCATGGCTTCTCTGGGAAATCCATTTCATGGCCTCACCACCCTCTCAGGGAAGACTTTCTTCCCAGTATCCCATCTAACTCTACCTGAAGGATTCCGACAACCTGAAACATCAGCTGAAAATTACCCTAAGACAAAAATAAAGTGCAGTTTAAAGCATCATTTCCAAATGTGAGGAGAACTTCAGATACCCAATATTTTCAATAGGCTCAGGAGCTGATGCTTGGAAAACAAAATATCCAGGTGAGAGCAGCACATGATGCCATTGTTTTATTTATTGCCTGTTTCTCAGTTTCCTGAGCAAGAACAAGACACTTTGCTACCCAAGACTAACAGGAAAAAAGGAGTTTTTTATGTAAAATAAAAAGGAGATGATGTCCCCAGCAATGTCCAATAGATGGTGGTGACATACAGGAAATACTGATGGATATTTTTTAACCTTTTCCCCCTTCCAGTTCTCTATTTCATACCTTAAAAGAATTTTTATAGCTCTTTAACATCTCTTGGGATTGACAACGGATCACCACAGTGCACTAAAGGAGCAAAAATAAGTTGTTCATGTAAAAGCAGGAATTAATTTCATTTAGAAGTAGATGCAATTCAACTTTGGTCAAGGAAAGGACATCCAAAAACTAGGCTGATTTGTCATCCTTGCCAGCACCAAGTTTTCATCCAGAATGTGGAGAAAGGAGGGAGCTTCAGTTTCTCTCAGGAGTTATTTCATGCCTAAATAAGAGACTTTAAAAATAATTATCACTCTCCATTTTTTATTTCAGGTTGTTCAGGTTTTTTCTTGCTTTGCTTTGTTATTTTTCAGTCCCTTCTCCCCACTGCCAAAGTGCAAATCTCCGGATACAAACTCCACTGATAATATTCCTGACCTCGTTTTTAGCAAACCACCAGGGGCATAAAGTGGAGAACTAATCAAAGCTTTGTTTGAAGACTTTGAAAAGCAGAAATTGAGAGTGCAAAAAGGACAGGACAAAGGTGACTGGTTCGATTGAACCTGGAAATTTATCCTGGTTTAAAATAAGGAGTTAATTAATTAATTAATTCACTTGACCTATGGAGGGTATCTTATTATCTCCAAACTGCATTTAAACTGCAAATTAATCTGTTTAGAATGTTGTGTTTCCATCTTTCCTAGAAAGGGCTTTTCACGCGAGCTGCCTCCCTGGTGCTGCCCAGAAATCGCAGAAGTCTGGAATGTCTCATGTTAAACCCACACAACCTTGGGATGGGAGGGACCTTAAGGATCATCCAGTTCCACACCACTGCCATGGGCAGGGCCACCTCACACTAGCCAAGGGTGCTCCAAGCCCCATATCCATAAATATATAAGGATTTAAATGCATAACTTGCTATCCTAGAGCCAGGGATCTCCTAGATATCTGTCTTTTCTGATCCAAAATCATAAATATATATTAAAATCCAATATACATTATCACCTATATTTATATTTAAAAAGCAAAACATGCTTGAGTTCAATGCGTGCACCAACACACAGATGTTACTGAATTTTCTTCTCCCTCACAAACATCCATAAATCCCACTTCATTTCCAGCTGAAAACAAGGTATGGATGAGAGCCCTGGCACGAGGGAGGGGAAAACTGAGCAAGACAGAATTCCCTGTCCCTGAGAACACAACAAATCAGAATAAAAGGATTAAAGATAAAAATCCAATTCTTACCTCACCAGAGGAGCATTGGGATCAGAGTGTTCATTAAGGAAACCTCTCCATCAGCAAAACATCTTTTAATACAAATTTAATTTTTACAGTGAATATAACTTTACTCTAGGGTCAGTGCGTGGGTTTGCTCTAGGAATCCATGGCAAACAGTTTAGGGTGTCCTGGATGGATCCCTGGAGCAGCCAGCTGGGATTACAGGGGTGAGGGCTGATCCATGCCTCCAGGTAATGAACCCAATGAATCCAATGAATGAAGCCAATGAAGCCAAAAGGCTTCCAGGCTACTCCTGATTTAGCACTGGCAGGTCTGTGCAGGACCCACCTGCCAGAACATGATCCAGAGCCCATTAAACCTTCTTATTCTGCTCCAGGCATTCCCAGGAAAAGTCTGCTGCCCACAGAGTACAGTTTGGATCCACAGATAGGATTTATCTGTCAGTTATCAATAATATTAAGCACATCCTATGATATCTAAGGTAGAATTAGAGGGATCAAGAGACTCCAGGTAGGCTGGAAGAGGATGTGCCATATCCAAAGGAGGCCCAGGGAGGGTTACAGAATCCTGGAATGGTTTGGGTTGGAAAGGGCCCTAAAGATCATCCAGCTCATGCTGGTGATATTCTGATTTGGTGTAGCTCTGCAGACAACAACACTTTAACATCAATGCTGGAATTTGGTGAGTTTCCATACCAAAATTTCACCACTGACTCCCATTAGTTCCTGCTTTATTCCCAATCCTCCAGGCACAACTTCAAACACCCCCTTTTTTTTTCAAAATAGTAAATTATACTAGGAAATCCAGATATTTCCATGGAAAACTTGTGATACTTAGAAAAGAACAACCAAGAAGGCAAAATAACTTGTAAAAGATGTTAAATGATTATAATTTAATTAAGTATAAAACTTTGAACTGTTTATCACTAAATCCTGCCTCTGCCTTTGTGAATTTTCCAGGAAAAATGGCAAGTTTTTCTTTTATGACCATTTCTACTCCATTTCTTTGGCATTGACCCAAATCAGATCTATTTTATTTTTTCCAGGACTGTATTGCTCTAAATCACCACTGACTTCTCCAAAAACCTAATTTTTCCACCTTCCAGCTTGCATAATAATCAGAACCAGATTTATTCCAAGCCTCCAGATGTTCTCTGAACCAAGATTCCAAACCACCAGGTGAGTTGGTGACAATGAGGCAGGTTCAAGGTTGACCTAAATTCTATATTTTTAAATTTATCTGTTATTTAATTATTAATTCTGTCTATCAAACTGTTATACATCATTCACACTTGATAAAGTCCACATTGATAAATTCATGTTTTATACCTTTATGAGGTATAAAGTTTTGGCTGAAAGATCCAAAAAACAACTCAGTCCCTGATCAGGGCTGGATCTGTGGTCAAGACAAGGTGCAGATGAAAGGAAGCCAAGGATGTGCACATGTTGTGGAACTGGCAACCAGGACTTTTCCAGTGTAACTCCAGAGGAGAAGAACCTCCTTGGGCTGAGCTTAAATAGAATTTGAGTGTCAAGGCATGGATGGAGCCCTCAGATAGGGTGATTAATGCAGATTTTTTACTCTAGGACAATTAATCACTGTGTGAAAGTGCCCAGAGCTGCCTGTTCAGGCATGGACATCTGGGCTGCAGGTACCTCAGAATCACAGTATAACTAGGTTGGAAGAGACCTCCAAGATCATCAAGTCCAACCCATGCCCTAACACCTCAACTAGACCATGGCATCAAGAGCCACATCCAGTCTTTTTTTAAACACATCCAGGGATGGTGACTCCACCACCTCCCCAGGGAAAGCATTCCAATACTTTATTATTCTTTCCATGAAAAACGTTTTCCTAATATCCAGCTGTATCTCCCTGGTGCAGCTTGAGACTGTGTCCTCTGGTTCTGCCAGTTGCTGCCTGGTGAAAGAGACCAACCCCCCCTGGCTACAACCACCTTTCAGGGAGCTGTACAGAGTGATGAGGTCACCCCTGAGCCTCCTTTTCTCCAGGCTGAACAGCCCCAGCTCCCTCAGCCGTTCCTCACAGGGTTTGTGTTCCCAGCCCCTCACCAGCCACGCTGCTCTCCTCTGGATGTGCTCAAGCCTCTCAAGGTCCTTCCTGAACTGAGGGCCCAGAGCTGGACACAGCACTCAAGGTGTGGCCTCACCAGTGCCGAGTACAGGGAAGAATGACCTCCCTGCTCCTGCTGGCCACGCTGTTCCTGATGCAGGCCAGGGGCCATTGGCCTTGTTGGCCACCTGGGCACACTGCTGGCTCATGTTCAGTCAGCTGCTGACCATCACCCCCAGGCCCCTTCTGCCTGGGCACTGTCCAGCCACACCATGCCCAGCCTGTAACACTGCAGGGGGCTATTGTGGCCAAAGTGCAGGACTCAGCACTTGGACTGATTAAACTTCATCCCATTGCACTCTGCCCATCCCTCCAACCATTCCAGGTGTCTCTGCAGAGCCCTCCTACCTTCCAACGGATGGACACACGCTCCCAGCTCAGTGTCATCTGCAAATTTACTAATGAAAGTCTCAATGTGGATAATTGAAGGAAAACTGGGCTGTCTGGTGTCCACAGAGCACATCAGCAGCTCCCAGAGCCAGACGTGCTTTGTGTGACACTTGGGGACCCTCTGACCGTCGGTCATCGCTAGTGCTGTGTGTCCATGTGACACCATGATATGGATTTGAGATCCCTGAAGCACAATGCATTTCAGAATTCCATTCTACCCCTTTTTCCCCCTCTCTTTTCTTTGTTTATTTGCTGTGCTGTGAGAAGCCCTGAGGATTTTGTCTCAGGAGAGCAGAGGGAATATATTTACAGTCCTGTCACCCACAGGCTCAGAGTCGGAGTCAGGGAAGGAGCACATCCCTCTCCACATCAGCCTGGATGTTCTCTGCTGCATTTGGGATAAACCTTTGGCTCCCACCACTGCAGCAGGGGCACAGGAGAAGCTAATAATACAAGAGAAAGAAGTTGAATTCCTTCTTCATATCATCACATCCTCTTTTTTTGGGGCTGTGTTGGAAAACAGCCTTCCAAAAGTAGGATTTTTTTTATACTGAACGGGAGTAATAGCTTCTGCAAATTGGTTTTTGTTTTCCTTAGGCAGCTAAAACAAGATATATGAATTTATGGAAGTGTTAAAGACAAGTTTTATTTAGTTATAAAGAACTGTCAGCAGAATGCAGTTGTTAACCAATCAGCCTCTGGAATTGGACTGTTTTAAAATTCATTCCCATTCCAAGTTTTAACCTAATTCCTATGGTTTTTGGATGTTTCAGCTTGCTGGTGCTCAGAAGGGTATAAAACATTTATTTATCCTTGTGATTTTTTTCCAGCGTGAGTGACATGTAACAGTTTGATGGACTGGATTAATAATTAAAAGCCAAGGAAAAATGTTCTTAATGTAGTGGGATTTCACTGGCACTGGGACTTTCCCTCTCCAGGTTTACTTTATCTTCAGTGAGATTCCTCCAGGGTGTCTTCTGAAACAAATTTCTTTCAAACCAAAAGGGAATAAATATCTGATTATTTTCTTCATTCTTAATTAATGTGTGCCAGAATAAATCCATAATTTTTGGTATCCAAGCACAGAAAAGCAAATTTGCCGTTTGTGTTTCTTCAAGCTCTGTGTTCTTTTCTAGTCACCTCAACTGATAAATAAAAAAGTATAGAATTTATGTTTGGAAAATATATGGAATATACTGAAGTATGGCAATTAAAATGGTGATTGATTTGAGTTAAATATGACCCAAAAGCAAAATTCTGGGTTTTTCCATTTTGATGTATTTCTTCCCTTTGCCTCAGCAGGTAATACCTGGCCATGGGAGAAAACTACACACAGCTCAGATTCATCCTCCTGGGAATTACAGATGCTCCCTGGGCACAGGCCCCTCTTTTTGGGCTCTTTCTGCTGATTTACATCATCACTTTGGCAGGGAACATTGGGCTGATGGTCTTGGTTCGGGTGGCTCCCAGCCTCCACACCCCCATGTACTTCTTCCTCGCCCACCTTTCCCTGGCCGACATCTGCTATTCCACCGTCATCTCCCCCAGAATGCTCACGGATCTGTTATTTGGGAATAAAACCATTTCCTGGGCTGGCTGTGCGACGCAGTTCCACCTCTTTGCTCTCTTTGTCACGGCCGAGTGTCACCTCCTGGCCGCCATGGCCTACGACCGGCACGTGGCCGTCTGCCACCCGCTGCGGCACGTCCTGGCCGTGTCCCCCCGGGCCTGCTGGCGCCTGCTGGCCTGCTCCTACCTCGTGGCCTCCCTCAGCGCCCTCCTCTACACCGGCTGCACCTTCGGGGGCTCCTTCTGTGGGCCCCGCCAGGCCGACCACTTCTTCTGCGACGCCAGCCCCGTGCTGAGGCTGGCGTGTTCCGACACCCGCGGCCATCTTCGCCCTGGCCGCCGCCAACGGGCTGGGCACCAGCGCGGTCATCCTGCTCTCCTACGGCCGCGTCCTCAGCACCGTCCTGCGGATGCGCTCGGCGCCCGGCAGGGCCAGAGCCTTCCACACCTGCGCCTCCCACCTGGCGTCCGTGTCCGTCTTCTACGGCTCCCTGCTCTTCATGTACCTGCAGCCGGCGTCCCGGCACGGCAGCCGGGACAAGGTGGCCTCTGTCCTCTACACCGTGGTCAGTCCCATGCTCAACCCTTTCATCTACAGCCTGAGGAACAAGGAGGTGAAGGCAGCACTAGGGAAGTGCAGGAGGAGGGTGTTAAACCCCTGCCGGCATCAGAGAGGTGCAGCTCGTGGCATCAGGGAATCCTGGAATGGTTTGGGATGGAAGGGACCTTAAAGATCATCTGGTCCCACACTCTATGGGCAGGGACACCTTCCACTAGACCAGGCAGCTGCAAACCCCTTCCAACCTGGTCTGGAGCTCTTCCAG